>JANSLT010000009.1:0-2495421 GCA_029298825.1 Ophiostoma quercus | reverse complement strand
CCTAACCCTAACCCTAACCCTAACCCTAACCCTAACCCTAACCCTAACCCTAACCCTAACCCTAACCCTAACCCTAACCCTAACCCTAACCCTAATAACCCTAATAAATAATCGTATAACTTACTCGTATCGACTTTCCGATTAATAATTTTCCCGATATTACCTAAAACAATTTTAATTTAAATAAACTATTTTAAGACGACGATATTATACGCGACTACCTCGGCCTCGTCGAAATTTAAGTTAAATAAAACAAAAAATAAATAAACCGGTTATAAAAATATAATAATACGGTTTTACGAAACGTTAACGTATAAAATAACTAATTTAGTAAAATTTTTAATTCGTTTTTACACCGAGCTTTAAAATATATCTAAGTACGACGTTTTATAAAAACGTTCTTAAAGCTTTTTATAAACGAAACTATCTACTTTAACGCGGATATTTTTAAGTATAAAATTACTACAATAGTCGTTCGACTCGAAAGTAAACTAAAAAACGTTTTAACGAAAGCTTTATCTTTTAAGTTTTAACTCGACGACGATAGCCTTAATAATCGGCCGTCTTACCGTATATCGGTTTTATTTTCTTTTAATCTAAATACCGTTATATTATTTAATACTAAAAAACTAACTACGTTCGAAATTAAAAACATAATCGTTATAAAAAACGAAAACGGTATATTTTTCTATTAACGGTATATATCGACGGATCTTTTCGCGTTTTTATTTAAAAGTCGGATCGAAACGATTATATTTATAATCCGTTATTCTTTAATACTTTACGTAATTATTATACTCGTTATAAAAAATAAACTAACGAATCGCCGTTTTATTTTAATAATCGATTAGTTTTAAGCCTAATAGTAAGTTTTTATTAATAGTCTTAAACTTATTAATTTACGAATTTTCTTTAACTTATAAATTTAATATTAATTATTTTTTAAACTAGTTACGATTATTTTTACCGAATTAAACTTTATTATCGAGTCCGTTCGTTCGTAATATAAGTTTTTTAAACGATCGATCGTTTAATATAAGTTTAATAACCTTACCGTTAATATAAACGTATATATTACTTTTTTATTTTTAAATAGTTATAGTTTTAACTTTTATTATTACTATTACGTTAAAATTATTACTTAGTTTATTTAGTCGTATAATAGTTTATATTAAATTATAAGCCGAAACGTTCGTTTTAGTTAAAACTACGAAATAAAATAGACTTTAGTAAAAATAGTAAGTTTTTTTTAAAATACCTAAAAAAATATACTTTACTATAAGTAACTCGAGTAATTAAAGTTTTTAATACTTATCCCGTTAATTCTTTAAAACGATCTTCGGGACGTAGTTTTATTTAAACTTATTAAAGTTTAGTAAAGTTAGCCGTTTAATCGATTAGTTTAATCGTATACTTTTATTATAAAACTAAAGTAATATAAGTTTTTTAAATATATAACGATAAATAACTAAATTATATAAATAATAACAACTATATTAAAAGCTAACGACAACGACTTACTAGATAAAATAAAAAACTTTATATCTTTTATTTTATCGTTAGTTAAATCTAACGCCGACGCTAACGATTTTATATTGTTTTACCGCGTTATTAAGTCCGTTTAAAAATAAGCTAAAAAAACTACCGAAGCTACTTTAACTATAAAAAAGTCGAAAAAAGCTAAAAGTAAGTAGCTAACGTAAAATCCCGACGACGAAAATAATAACGACGTAAATAATAATAAAAATAAAAATAACTAAAACAACTACGACGACTAAAACAATTAAAACGGTTTAAAACGGCTAAAACGGTTAAATCGACGACGATATTAATAATAATAACGATAATAATAACAACGATAACGATAAAAACGATAAAAATAATAATAACGGTAACGATAATAATAACGGTAATAACGATAGTAATAATAACGGTAATAGTAATAACGGCGGCGATAATAACGACGGCGGTAATAATAACGGCGATAATAATAACGACGATAACCCCGACTAAAATACTTTTTATAAAACGCGAAAAAAACGATTTACTAAAAGTAATATCGTGTTTAAATATAAAGTTAAAAAGTTACGTTTAGTAAGTTTTATTTTAAACGACTATAATAAAAATAAATAAATTTTTATATCTTTTTTTAATAAATTTCGAAAAAAACCGTTTTAACTTATAAGTTTAAAAGCTATTATCCGACGAGTTAACTTATTTACGCTAATAAAAACTATAAGTTTAAAAATATCGACGCCGTAACGAGTAACGTTTAAACTTATAAGTTTAATTCCGGTTATAAAAATATTAAAATCGGTATAAATAAACTTAATAATTATAGTATACTCGTTTATTAATATCGATATTAATATATATAATTTTTTTCGTTTTATAATATTTAAACTTAAGCTAAAAACTACTAATACTAACGTTACTTTTAACGAGTTTTTAAATAACTTTAACTCCGACTTTATATTTAAAAAAATACTATCGATCCGTCGGCGGGCTTTAACTACTACCGCGAATAAACTTACGAACTTTTTTCCGTTTTTAATAATATAAAAAATCGATATTAACCCGCTCGATAACTAAAACGTAACCGAAAAAAACTTAACACCGAAAACTATTAAAATTTATAAATCGAAAAAAATAATCGAGCCCGAAAATTCAAACTCTAAAATAATTAAAAATACGCCTATTAACGGTTTAAATAATATAAATAAAGTTTTACCGTCCGTCGAAAATATAAACGTATTACTTTAGCCTCGCGATAATATATTTTAACTATCGAAAAAAATAATAGCGTTAATATTACGGTAGTTTACTTTTCGACGTAACCCCCGTTTAGCTAATAAAAATAACTCGGGCGGTACGACCGATAAAACTTTTTACTTAAGTCGGGTCCGCGTGTTTTTATAATTTCGCGTTATAAAAATAACAAAGTAACTATTTAACGGTTTTATTATTTTTTAAATATTAATATTTTTTGTTTTTATTATTTTCGGCTAGATTTTATTTTATATATTTTTTACGTATTGTTTTTTGTTTTTCGTTTATAACTTTTTTCTTTTTTAAGGTTTTTAATAAAATTAAACTTTATATTCTTACTATTAAAATTTACTTTTTATTAATACTAAAACAATATTAAAACCTAAGTAAAATAACGGAAAATAAATACGAATTATATACTATCGATAATAATACTTTCGTATTAAACTAATTTAAAATTAAACTTTTAAACTTATCGGTTTTAAAATATTTTAACTTATAAGTTATATTATTTTATATTTTTATTTTAAAATATTTAGTTTATCGGCTCTAAATATTTTAAAACCTATAAATTAAAATATTATATTATAAATAAACTAATAATAATTTAAAAGACAATAACTTTACAAAAAAACAATAACTCGAAAAAAAATAAAAACTTTATAAAAAAATAATAACTTTATAAAAAAACAATAACTCTACAAAAAAACAATAACTCGAAAAAAACAATAACTCGAAAAAAAATAATAACTTTAACTCGAAAAAAAATAATAACTCGAAAAAATAATAACTCGAAAAAAAACAATAACTCGAAAAGATAATAACTTAAAAAAATAATAACTCGAAAAAAAACAATAACTTTAAAAAACAATAATTCGAAAAAATAATAACTTTATAAAAAAATAATAACTCAAAAAAAAACAATAACTCTATAAAAAAATAATAATTCGAGAAAAAATAATAACTCGAAAAAATAATAACTCGAAAAAGATAATAACTCTATAAAAAAACAATAACTCGAAAAAACAATAACTCCACAAAAAGATAATAACTCAAAAAGGGACAATAACGAAAAAACAATAACTCGAAAAAAATAATAACTTTATAAAAAGACAATAACTCGAAAAGACAATAACTCCATAAAAAAACAATAACTCGAAAAAAAACAATAACTCCTAATTCTTAACCCAATTCTTTTTCATAATTAAAATATTTAATATTATTCTAAATAAATTTAAATAAATTTAATATTATTTGTTTTAATATTTAATAACTATAAATATTATTATTTATATAAATAAACTATTTATTATTATTTTTAGTTAAAAATCTATATTTACGTAAATTATATTACGTATAAACGTAAAATAATTATAATAGTCGTTATTTATACGTTTAATAAGTTTTAAATATAATATTAATAAAAATAAAAATATTTAATATCGTTATAAATAAATATAAATATTATTATTAATTAAATTTAAAAATTATTTAATACTATTATAAATAAAATTAAAATTATTTATTATTATTTATAAATATATAACGACGATAAAAGTCGTTATAAATATATAAAATAAAATATAAATTATTTTTAATAAACTTAAATATATATTATATAAAATTTATATTTACGTAAATTATATTACGTATAAACGTAAAATAATTATAATAGTCGTTATTTATACGTTTTATAAGTTTAAAATATAATATTAATAAAAATAAAAATATTTAATATCGTTATAAATAAATATAAATATTATTATTAATTAAATTTAAAAATTATTTAATACTATTATAAATAAAATTAAAATTATTTATTATTATTTATAAATATATAACGACGATAAAAGTCGTTATAAATATATAAAATAAAATATAAATTATTTTTAATAAACTTAAATATATATTATTTTATTTATATCGGTTTTATTTATAACTTTAAAATAAACTAAATATTTTTTAAATATTTTAGTTTAATTTATATATATAGTTATATTATAAAATATTATAAGTTTAAATATATTTTAAAGTTTTAAATTAATTAATAATAAAAAGTTAAATATATAATTTTTATATAAAAATAAATTAAATATAATAATTAATAATAAACTTTTTTTTTAATTTAAAATAAATAGTTTAAATTTAAAATATCGATTATTAGTTATATTAATTTTAATTTTATAATAAAACTTATTTTAAAACCTATAAGCTTTAAGTTAATAAATATATTTTTTTTTTTTTTTTAAAGCTTATCGGCTTAAATTAATACTTAGCTTTTATACTTAAAAATATATTAACTTTAAAGCTTATAAGCTTAAGTCGGTACTTAGCCTTTCGGCTTAAAAAATTTAATTATTTTAAAGCTAATAGGTTTAAGAAAGTCTATTAATCTAAAGCTTATAGGCTTTAGTCAATAGTCAACTAATAAGCTTAAAATACTTATCTAATCTAAAGCCTATAAGCTTACGTTAATAATTAGCCCGTCGGCTTTATAAAGTAATACTTATTTTAAAACTTATAAGTTTAAACTAATAATTAACTTATCGGTTTAAAAGTCTACTTACTTTAAGCTTATAAGTTTAAGTTAGTAATCGGCTTTTATGTTTTAAGAAACTAATATAAAAGCTTATAAGCTTAAGTTAGTCTTTAGCCCGTCGGTTTAAAAAACTTTATTTATTAATAAGCCTATAGGCTTAAGTCGGTAGTTAGTTTTTAGGTTTAAAAGGTATTAATTCTAAAACTTATAGGCTTAAATATAGTATTAACCGGTCTATTTTAAAATATTTAATTATAAGCCTATAAATTAAAGTTAGTACCCGTCGGTTTAAATTATAACGAGCTAACTTATATATTTTTAGCTATTTTTTCGCTTTAAAGTTTATAAACGTAAGTTAATATTACAAATTATCTTATAAAATAATCTATATTATTATAAACCGATAGGTTTATTTTTTTTAATTTAAACTAAAACGGATAAAAAAATAAAGTTAACGATATAAATAAAACTCGAGTTATTTTAAGTTATCGCGTCTACGCCTAAGTTTCTTAAACTTTCTTAATATAAAAAGTTTACTAATTTCTACGATAGGTATAATAAAGTCGATATAAGATCGTAACGCTTATTTTTTTAGATCGACGTTAAGTTTTACTAATAAACGTAAAAGTTTTATTACGTTTTACTTTAAGCTTACTATTATAAACGTCGTATTTAAGTATCGATTCTTAAAAACTTAAATTAACTCGTCCCGTAATTTCGTTACTTTTAAAAATATAAATACTATAGTTTTATATACGTTCTTTAAGTTAAATCGACCCGGCTATAAATCGTTTATTTAAAGCCGGTATATAAATACCTACTTTATCCGTCTTTATAAGTTTTTTATAGCCGACTTTTTAATAAAAACAAATAAAGTAAAACCGACTTTAACGTACGAAAAATACGGGAAAAAAAACATATAAAAAAAAAAAACCGTCGTTAATAGCTTAAATTAGTTATAGCTATCGAAAGTATATTTTTTTATCGCCGATATAAAATAACTAGTAATATAAATCGAAAAATATTTACTAAAAAAAATACTATCGATAAAAATATATCGTAAAACGGCTTAAATAATTTTTAACGTTAATCGATTATTATAATTAATCGATAGGCTTATTTTTTCGTTACTAAAACGTAGAAAAAATCGGGTATAAAACGTCTTTTAGTAAAAACCGTCCGAAATAACGAAATTCGAAATTTCGGGATATTTTTAGTTTTAAGTAGTAGTTTTCGATTATATATTAACTATAAACTATTTAATAATAATCGCTAAAGATATACTATAAAAACGTTCGCGGGCCGTAATATCCGTAGCTCGATATTTAAAAAATAAATAAATTATTATAGTAACCGTAAATTAAATCGAAGTACGCCTTTACGTTAAACGGTAGCCGAATCGTAACATAAACTATCGATAAAGTAACTCGTTTTTAAACTAAAAATTATTTTAAATCGAATTAATAAACTACTAAATAATAAACCGAAATAAGTTTACTAAAAATTAAATAAATTTATAATAGTATATTAACGTAATAAAACCGAAACTATTTATTTAAACTTTCCGTCGTATAAAACGAGTCGCGAAGAAATAAAGTTTAAAACTAAACAAATTATAAAAATATATATATTATAAATAACGGAGAATAATATATATCGTAATAGTCTACGAGTCTATAAATAATATAAACGTCGGTTTTAAAAAAATATTAAAAACCGACTCGAATAAAAAATAAAAACGATTTAACTAAAACGAAAGAAAATTAATAATATAAGTAGTCGATACGATATAAAATAATAACTTATCGGTCGATAATATTTTTATACTATCTTATAAACTAACGATATTTTAAAAAAAAAAAAATATTACTCGGTATTTTTTACGGATATTAAAAAATATAAATTACGATATAATAAAAAAAAAAACGGTTTGTTTTTTTATATAAAAATAGCCGGCTTAAATATACGATTATTTCGAGCCGTCGTATATATTTAAATCGATAGTAAGCCGTTTATAATTAAATATTCGGAAAATATATTATTTTTAGGCGTCGAACGAAGCTTTTACGGTAAAATAATATTACGAATATATTAAGCTTTATCGATATTTCGGTTTATTAAAAACGGGCGTAATACTAATATTTTTTATATCGGACGTTATCGTAAACGGGTATAAAATAAAACGCGGTATATAAAAATACTTTTTTCGTAACGTATTAAATAACGGCGGTTTATTACGCTCGAGTAATAAAATAAACTCGAGACTAATAAAAGTCGAAAATATTTAGTTTAAATTCGAAACTAGTTTAAACTTTAAGTTATTAAACTTTATATCGTTAAATACTAAAGTTCGTAAAGTATAAACTAAAGTAACTTAATACCGTTTATTATTATAAATAGTCGTAAAATAATAGTTTTTAAATAAATATATTTTAAAAGTAGTCGACGTATTTATATACTTCGTTATAACTTATTTACCGATATTAACGTACGTTTTATCCGGTATAAAATACGTATCGTCGATTATATTAACTTATCGGTTTAAAAATATAATACTTATTTTTTAAAACGTATCGGCGTTAAAAGATATATAAACTAACTTAATATTTTTATTATTAAAGTAAAAAAAAAATTCGTTAAATAAAAATAATAACTCGGTTTAATTAACGATAATCGTAGCCCGTATATAGTTTAAAATATTTTATAAATATATAACTTATATAATAAAGCTATATATAATACTTTCGATTATAATACCGCTAAAACGAAGTTTTATTTTAATATAAATAAATATTATTACGCGCGCTACTTTTTATAACTTTAATATATATAAATACAAACTCGGCGGTAATACGTTTTTAATAACGAAAAATATTACTTTTTCGTACTAAATTTACTATTATTTTATATTAAAAAAAGTTCGTTATAAAAAATTTTAACGGCTAGTTATACGACGATAAAATTTTAAAAAAAAAATATAAATATATACGTTAATTATAAAACCCGTAAACGACTTAAAACTAAAGTAAAAGATATAATATAAAAAAACTTATTTTTACTCGATATTTATATTACTTAACTTTAAAAGTATACTTATTATAATATAAATATTCGTAATAATATTAAACGTTAATAAGTAGCTATTAACGAATTACGTTATATTAGTTTTATAAAACGTTAAAGAAATAGTTATAATATAAATACTATCGATATTAAAATATACTTTAAAAAGTATATCGTTTTTTATTTACTCGTAGTACGTCGATAAATATAAACGTAAAAAAAGTTCTAACGATATAAGTACGTCCGGCTACTTAATAAATATACAACCGTATTAAAGTTTCGTAAAAACTTAACGGATTTTATTTAAAAGCAATACGAAAAAAATCGTATTTTTAAAAAAAAGCCGCTAATAAAATACCGAAAAACGGCTTAATATATTTTAACGTAGTTTATTAAATAACGATTTATTATATAATACGGTAGAAATATTTTTTAGACTATAATACTTAAAATATACTTATATATATTAATAAACTTTATAATAAACGTTTATTTAAGACTTATATTTATCGAATAAACATAATATAAGTTCTTTAAATTAACTTACTATAAACTCGACGAGTAGTTAAAGTAATATACTATTAAACACGTTTTTATACTCCTACTAAAATTCTTTACTTAAAGCAAAACTAAAAACTTATAACGCTATTACTATTAAAAATATTAACTATATATTATCGTACTCGTTAAAAAACGTATATTTACGAGTCGAGTTTAACGTCGGGCTAATATTTAAGCTTATCGATTATATACTCGGTCGGTTCGATTAAAACGTAAAAGAACGAAACCGATATATCGAAGTACCGCTAAAACCTACCGATTATACGTTAGCTTAACTAAGTTTAAATATAACAATTAAAAACGACCGACGTATATTAAATTATACCGGACTTAAGTTAAACTCGATAAAAAAACGTACCGAGTAATTAAAAACTTTTCTTAAGCCTATAAGCTTAATAATTAAATAATTATATTAAACCGATAAGTTTTAGTCGTAGTAAAAAACAATATTTTTAAATTTTTATAACGATCGGAATAAAAAACTAATAGTCTATAATCGATAAAAGCTTATAAGTTAATCTAAACTTTATATTATATCTTACGCCGATAAAATTAAAATTCGCGAAACCCCTATAGTATTATTTAAGTTTATCGGCTTAATTTATATAAATAAATTAACTTAAACCGATAAACTTTTACAAACTCGATTAACCCCGTTATTTACCGGCGATAAAACGGAGACTATTATATATAACGTTTAAAGTATACGTAAAGTTATATTAAATATATAAACCGCGAGATCCGATAGCGTAAAAACGGGTATAAAGTATAGTAAAATAAAAATACTTTAAGCTAATACGTAAAACTATTAATATAAGTCCGTCTAAAAGTCTACCGGGTATTATTAACGAATTACCGTTTTAAAACGTATAAAAGAAAGTCTCGTTATTTTAAAGTATTAATATCGATAGATTATTAATTATTAGTTAAATAAATAAAAAAAATAAAACGCCGGATTTGTATCTTTTAATATAAAAAAAGTTAGTAGAAATATTACGTTTTTAGTAAAATAAAAAAAAAAATAATAAAATAAACGTATTTCTTAATTAAAATATAAATCGTAACACGAAACTAATTATTAATTTAATAAAAAAAACACCGACTAAAAAATTATATAAAAAAAAAAATATACCGTTAAAAGTTAGTATAAAAACAATCGTAATATTATTTTACGTATTAAAAAAAAATAGTTATAAAATAAATAATAACGCGAGACTAGTTACTAGTTTAATAAAAAAAACATAAACTAAAAAATTATATAAAAAAAAAAATATACCGTTAAAAATTAATATAAAAACAATCGTAATATTATTTTACGTATTAAAAAAAAATAACTACAAAGTAAATAATAACATAAAACTAATTATTAGTTTAATAAAAAAAATACAAACTAAAAAATTATATAAAAAAAAAAATATACCGTTAAAAGTTAATACGGAAACGGTCGTAATATTATTTTACGTATTAAACGAAAATAACTAAATTAATAACTATAATTTAACTTTCGCTTTATTTTTACGTTTCGTAAGCTTACGGGTAGCTTTTTGCTTTTCTTCCGTATACTTTATTAATTTAGCCATTATAACCAATATACCATAAAAAATTACTCTAAAAAAAACGAAAAATAAAAAGTTATTAGATCTTTTTTTTAAAAAAATAAAAGTTATTAAATATTTATATTAAAAAATCTTAATTTTAAAAACTACGAAAAAATATTTTCTATTAGTCGAGCTATTTTATTAATATAAAATAAAAAGTTACTTTAAAGATAACGAAATATAAAAAATTATTTAATTTTTATTTTATTAATATAAAATAAAAAGTTACTTTAAAAATAACGAAATATAAAAAATTATTTAATATTTTTATTTAAAATATACGAGTTATTAAGTATTTATATTTAAAAATTTTAAAAACTAAATCGATAAAATATTTATTTTAAAATATTAAACTTTATATAAAATAAAAATAAAAATACTTAATAAAATTAATATAAAATATTAATTCGAGAAAAAAAAAATAAAAAAAATAAAACTAAAATCGAAAAATTAAAAAAAATTAAAAGTATAATAAACTTTATATATATTAAGCCTATCGGCTTTTAAATTCAATTAAATACTCGAATTTATCGTAAATTTATCTTTTTAAATTAAAATAAAATAACTTAAAATCGAAAAATATTAAAAAGTAAAAGTATAATAAACTTTATATATATTAAGTTTATCGGCTTAAAAGTTTTAAAAATATTCGAATTTATCGTAAATTTATCTAATCCGAAAAAATAAAAACTATATAATACCGTTTCTCCGTAACCGTAAATATATTACACGTATAACTTTTTTTTCGTTCTACGTAAATATTAAGTCGCGTTATATATATATTACGTACGCCGTAAAACTTATTTTAACTACGTTACTTATTTTAATTATTATACGTATAAAACTAAATCCGGTCTCGTTGTTTTTTTACTCCCTTTTTTACTATTTTACTTTTTTTTTTTTTTTACTCCTACTTTTTTTTTTTTTTTTTTTATAATATATTTTTTTATATATTACTATAACTTTTCGCGCGTTTTTAAATAACTTTTTTTTTAGTAAATTTATAATTCTTAATTTTTTTTTTATTTATTTTTTCTCGTTTATATATTATAGACGAATTTATATATTACGGTATTTTTATTACGTAGCTCGTACGGTATTTATATATCGTAACGGTTTTATATAAACGCGGTATTTATATATCGTAATAGTTTTATATAAGTACGATAAGTATTTATATATCGTAATAACTTTATATAAATACGGTATTTATATATCGTAATAATATCTTATATAACCGATATAATACTTATATCTTATAAAGTTTTATAAAACCCGCGTTTAACTAGTTTTTTTAGTTTTCTTAGCTAAGTAATCGATAGATTAAGCTTTTTTAACTTATTATTTATATTACGGCTCGTAAATAAATACTAACGTTTTAAATAAATTATATCTTTTAACCGATAGATTTAAATAATATTTCGTAACTTTACTAACTATATATTAAAAATAACCGGGCTTTTTAATAGTTTAATTTAACCCGTCTAATAATATCTCGAAAAATAAAAAGTAACTAACGACTTCGACTTACGTTATCCCGTTCGAAATACTAAATAAAAATAACGAAAATAAACGATTAAACTAAACTAATATACGTACTTTAAGCTTACTTATACTATTAAGCTTTAGTTACCCGTAAAAAATCGATGTAAAGCTTACTATTATTAACTTAAAGTTTATAAATCCGGTAAATCTCGAAAAGTAACGTAAAATATACAACGTTTTACCTTTATATAAATATTTTAAAATACTTAACCCGTTAAATACGACTATAACCGATAACTTAAGCTTTTTAGTTAGTTATCTACGTTTCGAGATATATAACGACGTATTAACTTACGTCGATACGTAAAGTTTATACTTTTTTATTTTAATCTATCGGTTTTATAATCCGTTTAAATTATAGCTATTTATCTTAAGCTTATTAACGTATAATATAAAATATTAAGTAAAACGAACCGATAAGTTTAACTTAATTAATTACTAATAAAAAAATACCGGAAATACTTTAAAACTACGAAAAAATACGGTAAAATAACTTTACTAACAACTATACGTCGAACTATATAGTTATACTTAAAAATTTTTTTTCGACGTTAACTTTACTCGATTCTAACTCCGACTTCGCTAATACTCTTAAAAAACTTAAAAAAAATAAAGTTATTAACGTCTTTATATTTATACTTAAACTAAATAAAAACCTAAAATAAAATAACGGGATATTTTTAATCGTTACTTATTATTTATTACTACGGTTTTCTATTAACGGCGTAAATATCTTCGATCGTATTCGGGTTTATACCCGCGTCGTTCTAAACGACGAATAAAAAGTTTTTTTCGGTTTTCGGGTTAAAAACTAGTTTTGCGTTTATTAAACTATTTATTATTTTTTCGCGCGCCGAATAAAATACCGAAAACTATTTAATACTCGACTTAAAAATCTTTTTAACGAAATCGTTACGTATTTTCGGTTTAATTATATTAAAAGTATTTTCGGTATTAACGACCGTAACGTTATTCGTTATAATATTTTATCTCGTTATTATATTTAAAACTTTTTAATATAATACGATAAAAACCCGTCGAAGTTTATTTTTTTATAAATCGTCGTTACTATAAAAAGTTTCCGAGCTATAAATACGAATAACGACGTTTTTATACGTCGATTTAACCCGATTATAAATAAAAACGGTATTAATTTATTTTATAATATACGTTAATAAAAAAAAACACGTAGTATACTTTTACGTAAGTTTATCGATAACGATACTTTAGTTTTATTTAAAAAGCTTATACGTAAAATAACCCGAATTATTAAATTTTTTAAAAAAAACGACGCGTAAAATCGTATCTTAAAAATTTTAACTAACGAATACGAAATAAAACGCGCTTTTTATATATCCGCCGATAAATATAATATTCTTACGATTACCCGTAGCGCGAAAATCGAAATAAACTAAAACGAGCTTTTCGTCGCCTAAAAAAAGTTTATTAGTTAAATTAATAAATTTTTAAACGAAACGTCGATAAAAATAGTTTTATAAAAAAAAATACTATATAAAATAAAACTAAACGAAAATAACGACTATTACGATATACGTATACTTATCGAAGAAATATTTTTCGTTTTTAAGCTTTACTAAACTTTAAATACCGTTACGTTATTATCTAAACTTACTAGTCCGTTAAAGTTTAACTTATTAACTAACGAGACCGGTATCGGTAAAATCGATACCTACGTTTTAACTTTAGCCTTACAAACGATTAATATAATAGAAAAAAACAAAAACTTTAAACGGCCGTACCTAATTATCGTACCGGTAACGATAATCGCTTAAACTTTTTATAAATTAATAAAAATCTATTAAAAGTTTTTTAATATTTTCGTTTATTATAAAAACCCGTAAACGTTTAATAATACTAACGAAAACTTTTAATACGCCGTTTTAACTAAAACTTAATAAATAAAAAAATTAAAAAAACTAACGTCAAAAAAAAATAAAAAAAATTTTACGATAAGTTTTTTTTTTAATTATAACTTAATTAAACTTATCGGCGAAAGTTAATTAAACGCGATATAAACTATAACTATAATACTATATTTATCGGTTTTATTTTTAAAAATAAAAATTAAATTTAAATTTATCGACTTATATATAACGCTTAAACCGATAAACTTAATATATCTTAAATTTAACGGTTTAACTACGCCGATAAACTTAAATAAAGTTTTAATTAAAACAACTAACTAATTTTTTAAATTTACTAACAAATTTTTTTTACGTCTTATATTACTTTCGCGAAACAAAAGCTCGTCCCGAACGACCGGTAAATAACTAAATTTACGATACTAAGTATTCCCGCGACGGCCGACGATAACAACGCCGATAAAAAAAACGACGACGAAAAAACGAACGATAAATTCGTAACGACGTATAAATTAACCGAGCTAAAAAACTCCGTTAAAAACGCCCGATTCGGTATTATTATTTTAAATAAATACTAAATAATCCGCCGTTAGTATAATTCGTTCTAATAGTTAAGTTTTTATTTAAAAAAAAAGTCTTTATTATTTATTTTTACGACTTTTTTTTTAAATTAAATTAACGATCTTATAAAAATATTTTTTTTTATCGTATAACTTACTTATATCGACTTTCTAATTAATAATTTTCTCGATATTACTTAAAATAATTTTAATTTAAATAAATTATTTTAAAACGACGATATTATATATAACTACTTCGACCTCGCCGAGATTTAAACTAAGTAAAATAAAAAACAAATAAACCGGCTATAAGAATATAATAATACGGTTTTATAAGACGTTAATGTATAAAATAATTAATTCGATAAAGTTTTTAACTTGTTTTTATACCGAGCTTTAAAGTATATTTAAATACGGCGCTTTATAAAAACGCTTTTAAAGTTTCCTATAAACGAAACTATTTACTTTAATATAGATATTTTTAAATATAAAATTACTATAATAATCGTTTAATTTAAAAGTAAACTAAAAAACGTTTTAACGAAAACTTTATTTTTTAAGTCTTAATTCGACGGCGATAGCCTTAGTAATCGGCCGTTTTACCGTATATCGGTTTTATTTTCTTTTAATTTAAATACCGTTATACTATTTAACACTAAAAAGTTAATTACGTTCGGAACTAAAGATATAGTTATTACGAAAAACGAAAATAATATATTTTTTTATTAACGGTATATATCGACAAATTTTTTCGCGTTTCTACTTAAAAGTTAGATCGAAGCGGTTATATTTATAATTCGCTATTTTTTAGTACTTTATATAATTATTATACTCGTTATAAAAAATAAACTAACGAACCGTTGTTTTATTTTAATAGTCGATTAACTTTAAGCTTAATAGTAAGTTTTTATTAATAGTTTTAAGTTTATTAGCTTACGAGTTTTTTTTAACTTATAAGCTTAATACTAATTATTTTTTAAACTAGTTACGATTATTCTTACTAAATTAAGTTTTATTATCGAGTTTATTTATTCGTAATATAAACTTTTTAAACGATCGGCCGTTTAATATAAGTTTAATAACCTTACTATTAACGTAAACGTATATATTACTTCTTTATTTTTAAATAACTATAGCTTTAACTTTTATTATTATTATTACGTTAGAATTATTATTTAATTTACTTAATCGTATAATAGTTTATATTAAACTATAAGCCGGAACGTTCGTTTTAGCTAAAACTACAAAATAAAATAAACTTTAGTAAAAATAACGGGTTTTTTTTAAAATACTTAAGAAAATATACTTTACTATAAATAGCTCGAATAATTAAAGTTTTTAACATTTATTCCGCCGGTTTTTTAAAACGATTTTTAAAACGTAGTTTTATTTAAACTTATTAAAACTTAATAAAGCTAGCCGTTTAATCGGTTAGTTTAGTCGTATATTTTTACTATAAAATTAAAACAATACGAGTTTCTCGAGTATACGGCGATAAGTAACTAAATTATATAAGTAATAACAACCGTACTAAAAACTAACGACGACGACTTATTAAATAAAATAAAAAATTTTATACTTTTTATTTTATCGTTAATTAAGTCTAACGTTAACGTTAACGATTTTATATCGTTTTACCGCGTTATTAAGTTTATTTAAAGATAAACTAAAAAAACTACCGAAGCTATCTTAATTATAAAAAAATCGAAAAAAACTAAAAGTAAGTAACTAATATAAGATCCCGACGACGAAAATAACAACGACGTAAATAATAACGGAAATAGAAACGGCTAAAACGGCTACGACGACTAAAATAACTAAAACGGCTAAAACGGCTAAAACGATTAAGTCGACGACGATATTAATAATAACGACGATAACGATAACGACGATAATAATAAAAACGATAAAAATAGTAATAACGGTAATAATAATAACGGCGGTAATAATAACGGTAATAATAACGGCGGCGGTAATAACGGTAACGGTAATAATAACGGCGGTAATAACGACGGCGATAATAATAACGACGATAACCCCGACTAAAATACTTTTTATAAAACGCGAAAAAAACGATTTACTAAAAATAATATCGTGCTTAAGTATAAAGTTAAAAAATTACGTTTAATAAACTTTATTTTAAACGACTATAACGAAAATAAATAAGTTTTTATATCTTTTTTTAATAAATTTCGGAAAAAACCGTTTTAATTTATAAGTTTAAAAGTTATTATCCGGCGGGCTAACTTATTTATATTAGTAAAAACTATAAACTCGAAAATATCGACGCCGTAACGAGTAACGTTTAAACTTATAAACTTAATTCCGGCTATAAAAATATTAAAATCGGTATAAATAAACTTAGTAACTATAATATACTCGTTTATTAATATCGATATTAATATACGTAACTTTCCTCGTTTTATAATATTTAAACTTAAATTAAAAGCTACTAATACTAACGTTACCTTTAACGAACCTCTAAATAACTCTAACTTTAACTCTATATTTAAAAAAACACTACCGATCCGTCGACGGGCTTTAGTTACTACCGCGAGTAAACCTATAAACTTTTTTCCGTTTTTAATAGTATAAAAAATCGATATTAACCCGTTCGATAACTAAAACGTAGCCGAAAAAAACTTAATACTAAAAACCGCTAAAGTTTATAAATCGAAAAAAATAATCGAGCTTAAAAATTCGGACTTTAAAATAATTAAAAATACGTTTATTAACGGTTTAAATAATATAAATAAAGTTTTACCGTCCGTCGAAAATATAAACGTATTACTTTAACCCCGCAATAATATATTTTAACTATCGAAAAAAACAATAACGTTAGTATTACGATAGTCTACCTTTTAACATAACCCCCGTTTAACTAATAAAAATAACCCGAACGATACGACCGATAAAACTTTTTACCCAAGTCGGATCCGCGCGTTTTTATAACTTCGCGTTATAAAAATAATAAAATAACTATTTAACGGTTTTACTATTTTTTAAATATTAATATTTTTTATTTTTATTATTTTCGGCTAGATTTTATTTTATATACTTTTTACGTATTGTTTTTTACTTTTCGCTTATAACTTTTTTTTTTTTTAAAGTTTTTAATAAAATTAAATTTTATATTTTTACTATTAAAATTTATTTTTTATTAATACTAAAATAATATTAAAACTTAAGTAAAATAACAAAAAATAAATACGAGTTATATATTATCGATAATAATACTTTCGTATTAAACTAATTTAAAATTAAGCTTTTAAACCTATCGGTTTTAAAATATTCTAGCTTATAAATTATATTATTTTATATTTCTATTTTAAAATATTTAACTTATCGGCTTTAAATATTTTAAAACCTATAAGTTAAAGTACTATATTATAAATAAACTAATAATAATTTAAAAGACAATAACTCTATAAAAAAACAATAACTCGAAAAAAAACAAAAACTTTATAAAAAAACAACAACTCTATAAAAAAACAATAACTTTACAAAAAAATAATAACTCGAAAAAAACAATAACTCGAAAAAAAACAATAACTTTAACTCGAAAAAAGATAATAACTCGAAAAAAAATAATAACTCGAGAAAATAATAACTCGAAAAAATAATAACTCGAAAAAAGACAATAACTCGAAAAAACAATAACTCGAAAAAATAATAACTCGAAAAAAAACAATAACTCTAAAAAACAATAATTTAAAAAAATAATAACTCTATAAAAAAACAATAACTCGAAAAAAAATAATAACTTTACAAAAAAACAATAACTCGAAAAAAAACAATAACTCGAAAAAACAATAACTCGAAAAAAACAATAACTCTACAAAAAAACAATAACTCGAAAAAACAATAACTTTACAAAAAAACAATAACTCGAAAGAAAATAATAACGAAAAAACAATAACTCGAGGGAAACAATAACTCTACAAAAAGACAATAACTCGAAAAAACAATAACTCCACAAAAAAACAATAACTCGAAAGGAGACAATAACTTTTAATTCCTAACCTAATTTTTTTTTATAATTTATATTATTTAGCTCCGGGGGTATATTTATTATAATATAAATATTCGTAGTAATATTAAACGTTAGTAAGTAGTTATTAACAAACTACGTTATATTAGTTTTATAAAACGTTAAAAAAGTAGCTATAGTATAAATATTATCGATATTAAAATATACTTTAAAAAGTATATCGTTTTTTATTTACTTATAGTACGTCGATAGATATAAACGTAAAAAAAGTTTTAACGGTACGGGTACGTCCGGCTATTTAATAAATATACGGCCGTATTAAAGTTTTATAAAAACTTAACGGATTTTATTTAAAAGTAGTACGAAAAAAATCGTATTTTTAAAAAAAAACCGCTAATAAAGTACCGAAAAGCGGCTTAATATATTTTAACGTAGTTTATTAAACAACGATTTATTATATAATACGATAAAAATATTTTTTAAACTATAGTATTTAAAATATACTTATATATATTAATAAGTTTTATAATAAACGTTTATTTAAAACTTATATTTATCGGATAAATATAATATAAGTTTTTTAAATTAGTTTATTATAAACTCGGCGAGTAGTTAAAGTAGTATATTATTAAGTACGTTTTTATATTTTTATTAAAATTTTTTATTTAAAGTAAGATTAAAAGCCCGTAACGTTATCGTTATTAAAAATATTAACTATATATTATCGTATTCGCTAAAAAACGTATATTCGCGAGTCGAGTTTAACGTCGGGTTAATATTTAAGCTTATCGGTTATATATTCGGTCGGTTCGATTAAAACGTAAAAAAATAAAACCGGTATATCGAAGTATCGTTAAAACCTACCGGTTATACGTTAGTTTAGCTAGGTTTAAATATAACGATTAAAAACGACCGACGTATATTAAACTATACTAAACTTAAGTTAAACTCGATAGAAAAACGTATCGAATAATTAAAAAATTTTTTTAAGTTTATAAGTTTAATAATTAAATAATTATATTAAGCCGGTAAGCTTTAGTCGTAGTAAGAAGTAATATTTTTAAGTTTTTACGACGATCGGGGTAAAAAGTTAATAGTTTATAGTCGATAAAAACTTATAAGTTAATTTAAGTTTTATATTATATTTTACGCCGATAAAGTTAAAATCCGTAAAACTTTTATAATATTATTTAAGCCTATTAGTTTAACTTATATAAGTAAGTTAACTTAAACCGATAAGTTTTTACGATTTCGATTAATTTTATTATTTACCGACGGTAAAACGGAGACTATTATATATAACGTTTAAAATATATATAAAGTTATATTAAGTATATAAACCGCGGGATTCGGTAACGTAAAAACAAGTATAAAGTATAATAAAATAAAAATACTTCAAGCTAATATATAAAGTTATTAATATAGGTTCGTTTAAAAGTCTACCGGGTATTATTAACGAATTACCGTTTTAAGACGTACGGGGGAAAGTCTCGTTATTTTAAAGTATTAATATCGACGGATTATTAGTTATTAGTTAAATAAATAAAAAAAATAAAACGCCGGATTCGTATTTTTTAGTATAAAAAAAGTTAGTAGAAGTATTATATTCTTAGTAAAATAAAAAAAAAAATAATAAAATACGCGTATTTCTTAATTAAAGTATAAATCGTAACGCGAAACTAGTTACTAGTTTAATAAAAAAAACACCGACTAAAAGATTATATAAAAGAAAAGATATACCGTTAAAAATTAGTATAAAAACGATCGTAATATTATTTTACGTATTAGAAAAAAATAGCTATAAAGTAAATAATAGCGCGAGACTAATTACTAATTTAATAAAAAAAATATAGACTAAAAAATTATATAAAAAAAAAAATATACCGTTAAAAATTAATACGGAAACGGTCGTAATATTATTTTACGTATTAAAAAAAAATAACTACGAAGTAAATAATAACGCGAGACTAATTATTAGTTTAATAAAAAAAGTACAAACTAAAAAATTATATAAAAAAAAAAATATACCGTTAGAAGCTAATACAAAAACGGTCGTAATATTATTTTACGTATTAAACAGAAATAGCTAAGTTAGTAGCTATAATTTAACTTTCGTTTTGTTTTTACGTTTCGTAAACTTATAAGTAGTTTTCCGCTCTTTTTCCGTATATTTTATTAGTTTAACTATTATAACTAATATATTATAAAAAGTTACTTTAAAGAAAACGAGAAGTAAAAAGTTATTAAATTTTTTTTTTAAAAGAATAAAAGTTATTAAATATTTATATTAAGAAATTTTAATTTTAAAAACTACGAAAAAATATTTTCTATTAGTCGAGCTATTTTATTAATATAAAATAAAAAGTTGCTTTAAAAATAACGAAATATAAAAAATTATTTAATTTTTATTTTATTAATATAAAATAAAAAGTTATTTTAAAAATAACGAAATATAAAAAATTATTTAATATTTTTATTTAAAATATACGAGTTATTAAGTATTTATATTTAAAAATTTTAAAAACTAAATCGATAAAATATTTATTTTAAAATATTAAACTTTATATAAAATAAAAACAAAAATACTTAATAAAATTAATATAAAATATTAATTCGAGAAAAAAAAAAAAAAAAAAAAATAAAACTAAAATCGAAAAATTAAAAAAAATTAAAAGTATAATAGATTTTATATATATTAAGCCTATCGGCTTTTAAATTTAAATAAATACTCGAATTTATCGTAAATTTATTTTTTTAAATTAAAATAAAATAACTTAAAATCGAAAAATATTAAAAAATAAAAGTATAATAGACTTTATATATATTAAACCTATCGGTTTAAAAGTTTTAAAAATATTCGAATTTATCGTAAATTTATTTAATCCGAAAAAATAAAAACTATATAATACCGTCTTTCCGTAACCGTAAATATATTATACATATAATTTTTTTTTCGTTTTACGTAAATATTAAGTCGCGTTATATATATATTACGTACGTCGTAAAACTTATTTTAGCTACGTTGTTTATTTTAATTGTTATACGTATAAAACTAAATCCGGTTTCGTTTTTTTTTTGTTTTTTTTTTTGTTATTTTATTTTTTTTTTTTTTTTATTTTTACTTTTTTTTTTTTTTTTTTTATAATATATTTTTTTATATATTATTATAACTTTTCGCGTATTTTTAAATAGTTTTTTTTTTAGTAAGTTTATAATTTTTAATTTTTTTTTTATTTGTTTTTTTTTGTTTATATATTATAGACGAATTTATATATTACGGTATTTTTATTACGTAACTCGTACGGTATTTATATATCGTAACGGTTTTATATAAACGCGGTATTTATATATCGTAATAGTTTTATATAAGTACGGTAAGTATTTATATATCGTAGTAGCTTTATATAAATACGGTATTTATATATCGTAATAATATTTTATATAACCGATATAATATTTATATCTTATAAAGTTTTATAAGACCTACGTTTAATTAGTTTTTTTAGTTTTTTTAGTTAAATAATCGGTAAATTAAGTTTTTTTAATTTATTATTTATATTACGGTTCGTAAGTAAATATTAACGTTTTAAATAAATTATATTTTTTAACCGATAGGTTTAAATAATATTTCGTAACTTTATTAACCGTATATTAAAAGTAACCGGGCTTTTTAATAGTTTAATTTAACTCGTTTAATAATACTTCGAAAAGTAAGAAGTAATTAACGACTTCGACTTATATTATTCCGCCCGAAATATTAAATTAAAATAACGAAAACAAACGGTTAAATTAAACTAATATACGTACCTTAAGCCTACTTATATTACTAAGCTTTAGTTGTTTATAAAAGATCGACGTAAAGCTTATTATTATTAACTTAAAGTTTATAAATCCGGTAAATTTTAAAAAATAGCGTAAAATATATAACGTTTTATTTTTATATAAATACTTTAAAGTATTTAACTTATTAAATACGACTACGGCCGATAACTTAAGTTTTTTAGCTAGTTATTTACGCTTCGAAATATATAACGACGTATTAATTTACGTCGATACGTAAAATTTATACTTTTTTATTTTAATTTATCGATTTTATAATTCGTTTAAACTATAGCTATTTATTTTAAACTTATCGGCGTATAATATAAAATATTAAATAAAACGGATCGATAAACTTAATTTAATTAATTACTAATAAAAAAGTATCGGAAATATTTTAAAACTATAAAAAAATACAATAAAGTAATTTTATTAATAATTATACGTCGGACCGTATAATTATATTTAAAGATTTTTTTTCGACGTTAGTTTTATTCGACTTTAACTCCGACTTCGTTAATATTTTTAAAAAGTTTAAAAAAAATAAAATTATTAACGTCTTTATATTTATACTTAAACTAAATAAAAGCTTAAAATAAAATAACGGGGTATTTTTAATCGTTACTTATTATTTACTACTACGGTTTTTTATTAACGGCGTAAATAGCTTCGATCGTATCCGGGTTTATACCCGCGTCGTTCTAAACGACGAATAAAAAGTTTTTTTCGGTTTTCGGGTTAAAGACTAGTTTCGCGTTTATTAAACTATTTATTATTTTTTTACACGCCGAATAAAATATCGAAAGCTATTTAATATTCGGCTTAAAAATCTTTTTAACGAAATCGTTATATACTTTTAGTTTAATTATATTAAAAGTATTTTCGACGTTAACGACCGCGACGTTATCCGTCGTAATATTTTATTTCGTTATTATATTTAAAACTTTTTAATATAATACGATAAAAACCCGTCGAAGTCCGTTTTTTTATAAACCGTCGTTACCGTAAAAAACTTCCGAGTTATAAACACGAACGACGACGTTTTTATACGTCGACTCGGCCCGGCTATAAATAAAAACGGTACTAATTTATTTTATAATATACGCCGGTAAAAAAAAACGCGTAGTATATTTTTACGCGAGTTTATCGATAGCGATACTTTAGCTTTATTTAAAAAGTTTATACGTAAAATAGCCCGGGTTATCGAGTTTTTTAAAAAAAACGACGCGTAAGATCGTATCTTAAAGATTTTAACTAACGAATATAAAATAGAACGCGTTTTTTATATATTCGCCGATAAGTATAATGTTTTTATAACTATTTACGACGCGGAGATTAAAATAAGTTAAAACGGGTTTTTCGTTATTTAAAAAAAGTTTATTAATTAAATTAATAGACTTTTAAACGAGACGTCGATAAAAGCGGCTTTATAAAAAAAAATATTATATAAAATAAAACTAAACGAAAGTAACGATTATTACGATATACGTATATTTATCGAAAAAACGTTTTTCGTTTTTAAGTTTTATTAAATTTTAAATATTATTACGTTATTATTTAAGTTTATTAGTTCGTTAAAATTTAGTTTATTAGTTAACGAAACCGATACCGGTAAAACCGATACTTACGTTTTAACTTTAGTTTTACGAACGATTAATATAATAAAAAAAAATAAAAGCTTTAAATAGCCGTATTTAATTATCGTACCGGTAATAATAATCGTTTAAATTTTTTACGAGTTAATAAAAATTTATTAAAGGTTTTTTAATATTTTCGTTTATTATAAAAACCCGTAAACGTTTAACAACGTTAACGAAAACTTCCGGTACGCCGTTTTAATTAAAGCTTAATAAATAAAAAAATTAAAAAAACTAACGTCGGAGAAAAATAAAAAAAATTTTACGGTAAGTTTTTTTTTTAACTATAGTTTAGTTAAGTTTATCGACGGAAGTTAGTTAAACGCGGTATAAGCTATAATTATAATATTATATTTATCGGCTTTATTTTTAAAAATAAAAATTAAATTTAAGCTTATCGGTTTATATACGACGTTTAAACCGATAAACTTAATATATTTTAAATTTAACGGCTTAATTATATCGATAAGCTTAAATAAAGTTTTAATTAAAATAACTAATTAATTTTTTAAACTTATTAATAAATTTTTTTTACGTCTTATACTATTTTCGCGAAACGAAAGTTCGTCTCGAGCGATCGATAAATAACTAAATTTACGATACTAAGTATTTTTACGACGGTTAACGATAACGACGTCGACGAAAAAAACGACGACGAAAAAACGAACGATAAATTCGTAACGACGTATAAATTAACCGAGTTAAAAGACTCCGTTAAAAACGTTCGATTCGGTATTATTATTTTAAATAAATATTAAATAATTCGCCGTTAGTATAGTTCGTTTTAGTAGTTAGGCTTTTACTTAAAGAAAAAGTTTTTATTGTTTATTTTTACGACTTTTTTTTTAAACTAAATTAACGATTTTATAAAGATATTTTTTTTTATTATATAACTTACTCGTATCGACTTTTCGATTAATAATTTTTTCGATATTATTTAAGATAATTTTAATTTAAATAAATTATTTTAAAACGACGATATTATACGCGACTACTTCGGCTTCGCCGAAATTTAAACTAAGTAAGAAAAAAAATAAATAAACCGGCTATAAAAGTATAATAATACGGTTTTACGAAACGTTAACGTATAAAATAACTAGTCCGGTAAAGTTTTTAACTCGTTTTTATACCGAGCTTTAGAGTATATTTAAGTACGGCGTTTTATAAAAACGTTTTTAAAGTTTTTTATAAACGAAACTATCTACTTTAACGCGGATATTTTTAAGTATAAAGTTATTATAATAGTCGTTCAGCCCGAAAGTAAGCTAAAAAACGTTTTAACGAAAGCTTTATTTTTTAAGTTTTAGTTCGACGATAATAATTTTAATAATCGGCCGTTTTATCGTATATCGGTTTTATTTTTTTTTAATTTAAATACCGTTATATTATTTAATACTAAAAAGTTAATTACGTTCGAAACTAAAGATATAACCGTTACGAAAAACGAAAACGGTATATTTTTTTATTAACGGTATATATCGACGGATTTTTTCGCGTTTCTACTTAAAAGTCGGATCGAAACGGTTATATTTATAATCCGTTACTTTTTAGTATTTTATATAATTATTATACTCGTTATAAAAAATAAACTAACGAACCGCCGTTTTATTTTAATAGTCGATTAGCTTTAAGCTTAATAATAAGTTTTTATTAATAGTCTTAAGTTTATTAACTTACGAGTTTTCTTTAACTTATAAGTTTAATACTAATTATTTTTTAAGCTAGTTACGATTGTTTTTACCGAATTAAGCTTTATTATCGAGTTTATTCGTTCGTAGTATAAGTTTTTTAAACGATCGGCCGTTTAATATAAGTTTAATAACTTTACTATTAACGTAAACGTATATATTATTTTTTTGTCTTTAAATAGTTATAGCTTTAACTTTTACTATTATTATTACGTTAGAATTATTATTTAGTTTATTTAGTCGTATAATAGTTTATATTAAGTTATAAACTAAAACGTTTATTTTAACTAAAACTACGAAATAAAATAGATTTTAATAAAAGTAGCGGGTTTTTTTTAAAATACTTAAAAAAATATATTTTATTATAAGTAGCTCGAGTAATTAAAGTTTTTAATATTTATTCCGTCGGTTTTTTAAAACGATTTTCGAGACGTAGTTTTATTTAAGTTTATTAAAATTTAGTAAAACTAGCCGTTTAATCGGTTAATTTAATCGTATATTTTTACTATAAAATTAAAATAATACAAGTTTCTTAAGTATACGGCGATAAATAACTAAATTATATAAGTAATAACGACCGTATTAAAAACTAACGACGACGACTTATTAAATAAAATAAAAAACTTTATACTTTTTATTCTATCGTTAGTTAAGTCTAACGCCGACGTTAATAATTTTATATCGTTTTACCGCGCTATTAAGTCCGTTCGGAAACAAACTAAAAAAACTACCGAGGTTACCTTAGCTATAAAGAAATCGAAGAAAACTAAAAGTAAGTAACTAACGTAAAATCCCGACGACGAAAATAACGACGACGTAAATAATAGCGGGGATAAAAACGGCTAAAATAGTTACGACGATTAAAACAGTTAAAACGGTTAAGTCGACGACGATATTAACGATAACGACGATAACGATAACGACGATAACGATAAAAACAATAAAAACGATAACGGCGGTAACGACGGTAACGGCGGTAATAACGGCGGTAATAGTAACGGCGGCGGTAGTAACGGCGGCGGTAATAACGGTAACAATAATAACGACGGCGATAACGATAACGACGATAACTCCGACTAAAATACTTTTTATAAAACGTAAAAAAAACGTTTTATTAAAAGTAATATCGCGTTTAAATATAAAATTAAAAAGTTACGCTTAGTAAGTTTTATTTTAAACGACTATAACGAAAATAAGTAAAGCTTTATTTCTTTTTTTAATAAATTTCGAAAAAAACCGTTTTAACCTATAAGTTTAAAAGTTATTATTCGGCGGGTTAATTTATTTACGTTAGTAAAAGTTATAAGCTTAAAAATATCGACGCCGTAACGAGTAACGTTTAAACTTATAAGCTTAATTTCGGTTATAAAAATATTAAAATCGGTATAAATAAACTTAATAATTATAATATACTCGTTTATTAATATCGATATTAGTATATATAACTTTCTTTACTTTATAATATTTAAACTTAAACTAAAAGCTACTAATATTAACGTTATTTCTAACGAGTTTTTAAATAACTTTAACTCCGACTTTATATTTAAAAAAATACTACCGATCCGTCGGCGGGTTTTAACTACTATCGCGAGTAAACTCACGAATTGTTTTCCGTTTTTAATAATATAAAAGATCGATATTAACCCGTTCGATAATTAAAACGTAGTTAAAAAAAACTTAATACCGAAAACCGCTAAAATTTATAAATCGAAAAAAATAGTCGAGTTTAAAAATTTAAACTCCGAAGTAGTTAAAGGTACGTTTATTAACGGTTTAAATAATATAAATAAAGTTTTACCGTCTATTAAAAATATAAACGTAGTATTTTAGCCCCGTAATAATATATTTTAATTATCGAAAAAAATAATAACGTTAGTATTACAGTAATTTACTTTTCGGCGTAGCTTTTATTTAACTAATAAAAATAACTCGAACGGTACGACCGATAAAACTCTTTACTTAAGTCGGGTTCACGCGTTTTTATAACTTTGCGTTATAAAAATAATAGAATAACTATTTAACGGTTTTATTGTTTTTTAAATATTAATATTTTTTGTTTTTGTTATTTTCGGTTAGATTTTATTTTATATACTTTTTATATATTGTTTTTTGTTTTTCGTTTATAACTTTTTTTTTTTTTAAAGTTTTTAATAAGATTAAACTTTATATTTTTATTATTAAAATTTATTTTTTATTAATACTAAAATAATATTAAAACTTAAGTAAAATAACGGAAAATAAATACGAGTTATATATTATCGATAATAATACCTTCGTATTAAACTAATTTAAAATTAAACTTTTAAACTTATCGGTTTTAAAATATTCTAGCTTATAAGTTATATTATTTTATATTTTTATCTTAAAGTATTTAGTTTATCGGCTTTAGATATTTTAAAACTTATAGGTTAAAGTATTATATTATAAATAAACTAATAATAATTTAAAAGATAATAACTTTATAAAAAAATAATAACTCGAAAGAAAATAAAAACTTTATAAAAAAATAATAATTTTATAAAAAGACAATAACTCTATAAAAAGATAATAACTCGAAAAAAAACAATAACTCAAAGAAACAATAACTCGAAAAAAAACAATAACTCGAAGGAATAATAACTCGAAAAGATAATAACTCGAAAAAAAACAATAACTCGAAAAAACAATAATTCGAAAAAATAATAACTTTATAAAAAAACAATAACTTTACAAAAAAACAATAACTCAAAAAAAAACAATAACTCGAAAAAAAACAATAACTTTACAAAAAAACAATAACTCGAAGGGGGACAATAACGAAAAAACAATAACTCGAGAGGGACAATAACTCGAGGGAAACAATAACTCGAAGGGACAATAACTCGAGGGGGGACAATAACTCGAAGGGGGATAATAACTCTACAAAAAAACAATAACTCGAAAAAACAATAACTTTATAAAAGGACAATAACTCGAAGGGAGACAATAACGAAAAAACAATAACTCGAGGGGGACAATAACTCGAGGGGGATAATAACTCGAGGGGACAATAACTCGAGGGGGGACAATAACTCGAGGGGGGACAATAACTCTTAATTCCTAACCTAATTCTTCCTTATGAGTAGCCTATGAAGCGTGCCTAAAGGTGGTCGCTCGGACTCTGGCGCATCATAATAGCACCGATCAAAGACCACATGGTCATAAACGCTATCCACAACGTGCGCGTGTTTTTGAAATAAGTGCTGCCCAGCGCGGCCATCACAACAAACACAATCTGGAAGCCCGAGCCGATCATTTGAACGAGCAGAGTCGTGTATCTGTCAAAGCCGAAGCCGTTGATAATGATCGACGCGAATGGGCCGATGGCACTATTGGGCAAGTTCTGCGTAAACTGGAAGAGTGCTAGTAGCTACGTTTTGGGGTCTAGTATAGCCTCGCGTATTTGGTTTTACTTTTACGCGTCGTTTTTGAAGCCCGTGCGGTTGTTCTGGATGCGCTTGACAGCCTTGTAGCGATCGGCGTCGTTTAGGAACCAGGCCGTTAGCGGCGCGTTGGGAATGGAAAAGAAGCATATGATAGACTATAGGAACGTAGTACCGCTAAAGATAAGTATGAGTGCGCGCTAAGGCGACTAATTAATATGCCTAATACCGTAGCCAATTAGGCTACCGAATAGGCCGCCGAGTATATTGCCTATAAACTAGGCAGTTTGACGCAGCGGCTGCTTAGAGCGTTTGTACTATATGGAGATGATGAGTGACATGGTAGGCGCAATGGCTGACTCGACGAAGCCAAAGAAGAAACGCGCAGCCCAGAAGCCCTAGTAGTCTTTGCACAGTGTCGTGAGCATGAGGATACCCGCCTATAACGCTATGGCAATCGATAGCGTGCGTTCGAGAGGCAGCCGCACAAGTACGAGCGCAACGGGCGTCGATGCGACAAAGTAGCTAAAGTAGAAAAGGCTGCTGGCCTACGAATAGTCTTGGCCCTCGAGATTTAGGTCGTCGCGCAGGCCGAGGATTGCTGTGTAGCTTATAGCGGATTTGTCGAGGTATTGGAATATGTATGAGACTAGTATAATGGGCAGCAGGCATATGTCGATACGTCGTAAAATGCGGCGGTTATCCTCGGGCGTTAACTCCTCCGCGCTGTGTAAAAATAGCGCGTTAAGCACTACATCACTACTAGTCGCTAGATCTTCTGTACCTGGCTTAGAAGACTCAATAAAAGCCTCGTCCGTGACCGCCGGACTTTTATGGTCTGGTTCGGGGCTTAGAGCGACGGATATTATGCGATATCGTTGTAGAGCTGGTAGTGTTGTGGCAACAATTATATGTTATCGAGAGTATGAATCGAATGATAGTTATTGATCAAAATCCAGTAGGAGTACCTCGTCTTATATCAATAAAATGATTCGCTTATTTTCTACTACCCGGTTTAGATAGCTTGATATCCGAAAGCATATAAATCGAGATATAAATTTGCTGACTATTTGTGGATTCGGCATTGTTATCATTATCAAGTGCAGACGCGGGCTAGAAAGTAGCGGATCTGTACGGGATTTAATCGGTGCGACACTTAGTGTGTGTATACGACGGCAATCAACCTCGCGCTAGACTTGTAATGTTGGGATTTTTTATCGTGGCCGCTACTTATACGACGGCATGCGGTGGAATTGATTCGTGATTAAGATTAAAGAAAATAAAAGCCACGATACGGGAGTAGTGTGGTTGAATTGGGATGTTGATTGCCGTTGACGACGGCAAACGTGACGTCGCTTAATCTTTATCCTTTTGACTGTTGAGTAGTAACCAATTGTTCTCAAGTATCCGGATATTATGATCTTGCCGTCGTCATAAAAATCAAAAAGGCAGCACAACCACAGTATCGGCGTCCAGCGTCTATTTATTTTCCCCTTCCCTACTACCCGGACCTATAGGAAGTACTATTAAAATCCAGAACCAGATCCAGAAAACAACCCTGAAACAAAACAAAATCATCAAATATAAATCTTCGACAAACAATGGCTCCGATTGCTACAGACAACCTCACCTCTTCCAAGGCGACATTCATGCCAGCACCTACAAGTGCCCTGTACGCAAATTCCGTCCTTCTATTGAGACACGCAACTAACCTCCCCACCCCCAGCAAGGCACAGGCCCTGCAAAACCCCGGTAGCTGGATTGCTCAACTTGAAACCTATGGTTTTGCTGTCATAAAAGGCGCGATCCCCATGGACCGCGCCTTGTCTTACCAACAGCGCGCGAAGGCTTGGTTAAAGAGCTTTGGCAACGATGCCCTCGATTACAACGACTCTAGTACTTGGATCAAACAAAACTTGCCCGTGCACACGCCCATCAACACATATGGAACATATGCAGCGCCGCACGAAAAGTTTATGTGGGACGCCCGCCTCGAGCCCGGAGTCGTCGATGCGTTTGCCACGATTTGGGGCACCGAGGAGCTGATTGTCAGCTTTGATTCGTTAAACGTCACGTTCCCCAACCGCAGCGACGTGCCGCGCAAGGAGCCCTGGGAACACGTCGACCAAAGCCCACTGCGCCGCGGCATGCACTGCATGCAGGGCATCATCAACTTGTCAACTGCCGGGCCATACGATGGCGGGCTTGTCGTGTACCCTGGCTCGCACAAGATGCTGGACGAGCTGCTAGACACGCAGACGGACCGCACACTATGGACCTCGAAAGATATTTACTACATAAACAAAGAACAGCAAGCTTGGCTGGCGGCGCGCGGATGTATGCCACATAAGGTATGTGCTGATGTGGGTGATCTTATCGTTTGGGACAGCCGCACGGTGCATTACGGAAGCGAGCCGGAGCCCAGCAGCAGCACGGTCCGCACGGTTATTTATGCTGCCTATACGCCTGTGCGCCTTGCGTCGGCCCAGACACTGGCGTGCAAAACGGAGATCTTTTACAAGTACGGTGGTACCACGCACTGGCCGCACGATAATGTGCGCATGCGCGATACTAGGACGTATCTAGAAGATGGCACGCGCGACCCGCGAGACCGTAGTGAGCCGCTAGAAAAGCCAGAGCTCACGGACCGGCTGCTGAAGATGGCGGGTGTGAAGCCGTACTAGGTGAAGGGTAGATGGTTATTCAGTGAGACGGAAAGATAGTGAGATACTAAGACACCCCAACGGTGAAATATATTGTGCTATAAGTTCTGCAATGTATCTATTCTGTAGAGTGTGTACAGTACTTCTTTTATTTCAAGTCGACATAGTTTGGGTGTGGTTATGTCAATAAATTGTTTATGGAGAAACATTTGTGTGTGAGCTTTGTAGTTTTAAATTGGCTCCTTGCTTCTAATTCTTTATTCTGCTAACGTCCTACCACTACGAGTAAGTCGTCTATCGGTTAGTATTTAACATATTAACCGTATTAACAATATCAACAGTTGTATATCTTTACGGCCGTTAGTCAGGCCTTTTGTAACCCCCCATCGTAGATTTTTCTCGGCAAATATTAAATCGCAGACGCACAAGACACGTGGCAGCTATCGTAAATATTACGCATCAAACAAAAGCACAAGATCCTTTGGACGTAATATGAGAAGATGATGTAGAGATTCAATCTGAGTGACAAAAGGTATGCACCGAATTTATTTATTAACGACCACACGGATAAATATTTAATGTAACGCATAACTGAGGAGCCAAGAAAGCGAGAGAGCATGCTAGCAAGATACGACGTAAAGTAGATGCATTCGAGATAAGACTTAGCACACGTCTTGCTGAATGCCGTCGTATACTAGCGCGAGTACTCTCACCGACCTTCAAACACTTACATATCAAAGACAGTAATGTTGATGCCCGTTCGTTCTTTCTTTATTTGTATTGTAGTCAAGACACGTTGGATATCTACGTCCAGTGTCTTACACACCCTTTACAACTCCTTAGGAATATCACAATGACTCTCACCAAACAGGCCATGGACACAAAAGTACTACGCCATGCAGCGACCGATGAACTGCTCCAGGATGCCATCGATGCGCGGCGCCCTGCACTCTGGGCCATCAACCAGCAGATCCAAAGCAATCCGGAACTTGGCTACGAAGAATACAAGGCGCATGATTCTATTTGCGATCTACTTGAAGACGAAGGCTTCGCAGTAACTCGTCACGCTTACGGACTTGAAACGGCTTTCTGCGCCGAGTACGGTACGGGCGGCCGCGTTGTGGCTTTTAACGCCGAGTACGACGCCCTGCCGGGTATCGGTCACGCCTGCGGCCATAATCTGATAGCAACCATGTCGATCGGCGCATTTTTGAGTGTTGCCACCACCATGAAGGCTCGTTTTGTTAAGAACGGTCGCGTCCGACTTATTGGTACTCCGGCTGAGGAAGGCGGTGGCGGGAAGCTCAAAATTATCGACGCTGGCGGATTTGCCGACGTTGACGCGTCGCTTATGGTACACCCTGGCCCTCTCCGCACCGTGGCGGGCTACGAAGGTGATGCGTATATGCCAACTCTGGCTAACCATAAGCTACGCGTACATTACCGCGGCGTCGCCGCGCACGCCGCTATGGCGCCGTGGGAAGGCACAAATGCATTGGACGCTGCCGTGTTAGCTTACGCAGGTATCGGAGTCCTACGCCAGCAAATACACCCGTCTAGTCGTGTACACTGCGTGATCACCGAAGGAGGGCAGCGGCCCAACATCATCCCCTCAGCGACGACATTAGACTGCTACGTACGATGTCCGACACTCAAGACAGCGGACGATTTGCTAGACAAAGTGAAAAACTGTTTCTCGGGGGCAGCGCAACAGACCGGCTGCATTGTCGACTTTGAATTGATCAATACGTATGCGGACCTGCGGCCGAATTTGCCAATTTGCCAATTATATGCTGACGCCATGGCAAATATGGGCTTCAATGTACGGTGTGACCCATCGTCGGCCGGCGTTCCGGGGTCGACAGACCAGGGCAATGTGACGTATGTGTGTCCCGGTTTTCAGGCCTATGTTGGCATTGAAGCCGGGCCCGGTTGCGACAACCACACGCCCGGCTTCACAGCGGCCGCAGCTGCCATGACAGCACACGAGCGTGCACTTGTGGCCGCCAAGGGATTGGCCGTGGCAGGGTGGCACATTATGGTTGACGATGCTGTCGCTGCGTCACTGCGCGCTGACTTTGAGGCGGATAAGAAGCGGCGAGCCAGCCCGGAGGAGCGTTTCGTCGTTCACCAAGCGGGGTTCTGCTAAGTATAGAATAAATAGTGACTGAGAATACAAAACTTTACCACAAAACGAGATTGGAACTTAAAAGGGACTGCCAACCAGTATCCCCCAGGCCTTCATTCCACCGCCGCCAAAAGTCGTCCAGAAAGATGTGTGCGGCCGTTATGTTTCCCATGCCAACAGTGCTCTCAAGTACTGTCAAGCGGTACTCAATGCGCAGGCGCTCTGACTTGCGGTGAGCACAGACACCGGCCATAAATAGCGGGAAGAGGAGTTGGGGGTCGGCCACTGACCCCGGGCGGATGCGGCCGACAGCGTCAAGCACGCGGTTGAGAAAATTTTGTCGGTCGACATCCACTATAGGCTTACCCATGGATCGATGCCCAGCATGGAGCAGCCAGAGAAGTCCTGCCCAGCGCACCGCCTCAGCAGCTGCAAGAAGCTCGCGTAAAGGATACTCGGCCGTGGCTATAGAGCAAGTCCAATCAACAAGCTGCCGCCCAGTGTGGTTGATTATATCTGTACTGTCGATTGCGGCCCGGTCTGCCAAAAGGTTACTGCAGTTGACGAGGATTGCATAGATTGGATTGGCGAGACCAAAAACGGGATGTATTGATGCACTGCTTGTTTCTGAAAGGGACAAAGCGTGCGCATTGGGTATGTTCGTTATATTGATAGCAGTAAGACGGGACATGTACAGTATCGAGTTGTAGACGTCTACCATAAACGTCATCAAAGCATTCCTGTTTTCTTCTCGTCCAACGGCCCGCAAGTGGCTAAGAGGGCATGCGCACCGTGCAGATGTAGAATCCACTTGTGCGAGTTCCCCTGGCAAATTTCAAGTAAGCAAAGAAGGACCGTAGCTGTGAATGCGTCTTCATTTTCACTCGCGGTTGACAAGGATATTGTCTCTTTAAGGTGATTGAGGGCCAGACTTCGCTGCAACACGAGGCTGTCTTCGAAATTGGGGTAGAGTTTGCACAGGTGGCTACCTGCAAGCGCCAGCATCGCGTGTCGGATGCATAGCCGGTCGTCGTCTAAAGCGCGCGGCACCAAATGCCGCAGGATTGGGTTGACGTTGTCGTCGTACACAACGACCAGCGCGCGGGCGACGTGCTGAACAAAGTGATTCAACAGATGCTGCTCGGTCGGCGGCCACTGGCGCACAGCGGCTTTACCGGCCGCACCGACAAAGTACTCAAGCACAGGGTCATTCGCGATGGTTGTCGGTGTCTGTTCATCATGAGAGACACTGCGACCACCCCCGTCGGCGGCCCGGCGTTGCATGGCACTGCTAGCGTGCAAGTGGCCAGGTCGCGTGACCTCGGGCACAATGTTCTCGTCCATCATAGCCACCCAACGGAGATATCGCCATGTAACGCTGGGATCTGTTGGTTGTGTAGAGTGATCTTTGTGTGCACTAGTCCGGTCATCGCTGTGGGTTTCCTCAGCGCCCATCCGGCCTAGTGCTATGTCCGCACCCTCACCGCCAGCGGCGGACGATGGAGACAACCACGCGCTGTCGAATTCAAGTTCAGGCAGTTGTGCTAGGTCTGTGGTCGGTACCCAGTGAACGTCGGGCAGGTCGTCAAACTGGCTGCCATATAACGGGACGGCTTGCGCTGGTGCTAGATCCGTGGATTGGACCACGATTGCTGATACAGACGTAGACGGCGCCTCCTGTTTCCCGCGCGAGCATAGCAGGTCGAGACGTTGGCACTCGCCACAGCGCGGCAGCAGCTCATCGCACTTCTTGCGTCGCGCCAGACAATTGGAGCATCCATTGAAGGACCGTTTGTGTTTGGCGCGGCGGCGAGTGCGTGTGCGTGAGAGAGAATGCGGTGCCGAAGGAGCAGAATCGTCACCGGGGACTGGCAGTGGCTGTGGCTGGACTTGGCGAGTCCGTACTGGGCGCATAATGCCATACGAGCAATCAAGATCAAGTCCTGTTGGTTAGTCGGAGGTCGAAACACGGTCGAAACGAAACACGTACGGGTGCATCTTGCACAGGGGTGGCCTTTGGAACAAGCGGTCTTGATCGAGGCGCAAGTATCACATGCCGAGCTTTGCCGGGGCATTTTTCATTGCTTTGGAAATCAGTCGCATATACTACAGAAACTCTCAATTGTTAAAGATGCTGACGAGTCAAAAAGAAGGGGAAAGCATTCGACACGAAAGAAGGTTACTAGCCTATTTGCGCTATGGTGTTCTCCGTAGATAAGGCAGATAAACAGTGCGTGTCGTTCATTTAGTACCTACAAATATCCGGCGTATACGACGCCATTTCCCAGGCCCCAAACCAGGCGCGAGATTACACCTAAACGGGGTGGAAAAACATGTTCAATTAACTGCTTATAGGCGTTTGCTGTGTAATATGAAATGCTTAAACTGTCGGTATGAATTTATTTAGGGTGTCTGCGTAGTCCTATATCGTGTTGGATAAGGGCATCACCCGATTAGTGCCAACACATTCAACAACTGATCTATCGTACATTTTCCACCCAGGGACAAACGCACACGAACGTCTGTGATATGTAATCTATTAGTGTTCGTCTCCTTTTATTTTTCCCGCTTGATACCAACCGGGCTCGCGTATACTCTCAGCAAGATAAATAATAAAAGGGGCGACTTTGGCTGAATATCAAAGAATTCAACTGAAATTGATAAGTGAAGTATCGTAAAGCTAACGTGAAAAATAAGAAAGGAATTGTTTTCAAACCGAGTACGATACTTCAAATACAAATAAATATCACTTTGTCGTTTATATACGCGAACAGCTAAAGTAAGGAAACTTCGACGTCACCAAAAAAGGTAAAGGGACCGGCGCAACCACTTGTCACTTCCTTACGGCCAGCATCGGAACCTATCGTCTGCGTTCTCCTACGGTCAATAGACACTGATGTAAGCACAAGATGCTGATCCATCGGCTTTGGCTAACTATAACCCGACTCTATATCATTCGATCTAAGGTGTTTGCTGATAACTACGATATACCCTATGGGGATCATTGATCTCATACTCTTTGCCGTGTCACCCCTATAAAAAGATTAGAATACGGTGAAATTCTTTTGGAAATAACTTCGAGGAAGAAATGACACGTCGTGGTTTTCTATTTTTATCGTCCAGATAGTATTTCTATCTATAGAGCTCAAGGCCCAAGTTTGTCGTTGTCTATTGGTCGTTCAGATAGCTATCTGCAGTAATTATCTATTATTTGGTGTGGTTTTTGCTTCATTGTATGTTTGCACTCCTGGCTTCTGTTAGTCGAAACAACTTTTCTATAAGACGGCAAACGTATGACAATTTTTAAATTCGATTTCTCGCAATCGATGCAAAGTTCCGAGCTTCTTCTACGTCTTCATCCTGGCGGCTAAGATACGTATCATTGCACCGTACGGGCGCAACTTAACCCGAGTCCCGATCATCGGGCCGGTGTTATACCAATGCCATTTCCATTCTTCCCCTCATTACCCCAATACTTTACAAAGAATCAGTAACCCCGCCGATTTCAAATACTCGTAAGCTTGTTTTCAACTTTCAACATTGAACGAGCTTTCTACACCGAAAATGCCACTCTTTGCGCCCGCCAACTCAGACGAAAATGTACTCGCACAATTCTCTCTGAAAGGAAAGATTGCGGCTGTTACTGGCGGTGCCAAGGGTATTGGATTGGAAATCGTGCGAGGCCTGGCCGAAGCAGGTGCTGATGTAGCAATTATTTACGCAACCAGTACTGACGCCGATGATATCGCAGCACAGATTGGCAATGCGACAAAACAAAATGTCAAGGCATATCAGAGTGATGTGCGCAAGCGTGCGTCTATTGCCGCCACTGTGGACCAGATTGTTGCGGACTTTGGCCGTATCGATGTGATGGTCGCCAACTCTGGCGTTTGTGCCAGTATCCCCAACCTAGAGTATACTGAGGAAACATGGGCTGCAAACAACAGTGTCAATTTTGACGGTGTGATGTGGACAGCACAAGCTGCAGGCAAGCACTTCAAAGCGCAAAGCAAAGGAAACTTGATCATCACGGCATCAGTCAGTGCAACGCTCGTCAACATCCCCCAAACTCAAGCCGCGTATAATGCGTCCAAGGCTGCTGCCGTGCACCTAGGCAAAAGTCTAGCTGTGGAATGGGTTGATTTTGCTCGCGTTAATTGTGTCTCACCCGGCTTCATTGAAACAGATAGTATGCTCATACTCTTGATATTATGGGCAAAAGCTAACTTTGCAGTGCTATACAAGCAGCCAAAGGAGCGGTTTGACAAGTGGTTGTCTCTGATTCCTGGTGGCCGTATGGCAAAGCCGTCCGAGCTCAAAGGGGTATGTCGGCATTCTTCGTATATGATGTTCATTGCTAACTGATATGACAGATATACACATTCCTCGCCAGCGACGCGTGTTGTTATATGACGGGAGCTGATATAATCGTTGACGGTGGCTACACTTTGTTGTGAAAGCCCTTCCGCGTTATTTGATAGGGAGAAGTATATCACATTGTGGTAGCTGTGTCACAACAATTTTGATTTCTTCATCAGCAACAGAATTGCAGTAGTTCTATACGTGATTCAAAAACCAGGGCAGTGTCTCATGTCTCCGAAGGTTATGTGGCGCGGACTGCAGTAAGTCGCGTATATCTTTAGCAGTGAGACCCGAATTTGTCGCGGAATGAATAAACTGGCGTAGCTGTAGAGCAAATCCGTGCTGGTCTGTGTCGCAGATAATAGTAAGTTTCTGATTTGCGGCTGACGCAGCGCACCACAAACATAGCATTTTCACACCGGGATCTCCAAAAAAGGCGCCACAGCCCCATAGGCCCGTAAATATTCCTCCTCTGTACTGGCGGCCACCAGGCGGTAAGGTGAATGCAGACAGGGCTTTGGTGATTTCACGATCAATATTCGCCGAGGCCAAGTCAGCAAGACGTTCCTCATCGAGCATCATATCGATCTCCAAAGCATCCATGAACAACATTGTTCTGTGTTGCCACTCTATGAAATTTCCATCGTCTGTCGTTTCCATACGCTTCTTTGTGATGTCCCGCCCAGTTCCGCAAATATCAGAGAACGCTTGGGCTCCGGTCATTTTGAGCGCTTGGTTGTCTAGTAGGGGTGGCGTGAATAGTACAGCCGGACTTGTCTCTGGGCTGATGCCGACATGGACCTCCTCTTGCGTTGCAGATTGTCCGAAGCCAATACTCTTGTTGGCAGAAATGACAAAAGCCCCATCTGGAATACCCAGCGTCTTAGCAGACGTGCTGTGCCTGTCGACTAGCTCGACTACCATTTCCGAAAGTTGTATGTCGTGCTGGAGCTCGAAGGTTTCCGTAGGACCGGTCTGCATGACGTACTGAACTGGCCATTGATTCGTGGTTCCGTCTAGGAAGTGTTGTGAACTTATGAGCGCTTCAAAATACGAAAGCAAGTTATCGAGATAGAACCTCGCAGCTGTAGGGTGGCGCTGCCTAGAGCTGAACCAAATAGAGAAGTCGACACCACTGGGCCTCCAAACCGGCGTGCTGAGGGTGCACAGAAACTGGTGAACGACAAGACATGCCGTCTGTGGGCGAGAGAACTCAATTGTGTCCACCGAACGTCCCAAAACTGGAAGGTTTCCACTCGGAAAGAAGAAAGGCATACGTAACGCAACCTTTTTCATGCCTGGCCAACAGTCAACCCAGAATCTAGGATGATTTCTGAGAAGATCCTCGAGCAGGCCATAGTCTGAATTGCATTCGTTTCTCAGCGTGTAAGATATTGTCTCGAGAACGTCCACGAGCTGGGCTGCTGATGCCACCTCGCGTGACAGCAAATGATGAAACAGCGGCCAGAAAGGAACCTTGCCATCTTCGTCTTCAGCAAGGTCTGGGCATATACTGAATCTATCAAAGCATTTGTATGTTGATGCACTTGGTAGGGTGTAATACATTTTCGCTTCTATACTGAGGGGGTGTATGTTAGAAGTGATTCTAAAGAGTTGCTTGAGTTTTGTACTGGGTAGAATTGTTCTGGGGTTGGCTGCTGAATAGTCCTCTCGAACCGATGAATGAAAAGACCGAAAACTCTACATCCTCTTCGACGGCTGCAATGGTGGTTGTATTGTTGTTTTTCTACTTCTTTTTCTCGACGCGCTCGCGATATCATTCCCGCCCGATTTTCCCCGCCCCGCATAATCTTTAACCTTTTCCCGTCTCCACTATTAATGTTGGTCTGGTAGCCACTAACACTGCCTAAAGCAATCCCCGCCTCTCAAAATAAAATGGGGCATCAATCACTGACCCATGCTGATACATAAGAACAGAACCTATCAAATAACGTCTTCCTTATGTAGCTGTCCGATGAGAGAATGCTAGCTTTTTTTCTTCCTTTTTTTTTATATGATTTTGCTTTTCGGGCTTTTATGGGGGGAGGGGATATAAAGCAAGTATTAACTTATTATTCACCTTAGGCGCTTATAGCTATTTAACTTCCAACAATCACTTTCATAATAAGAACAGTTTTTAAATATCAAGTAAAAATAAAAAAAATAAAAAAAACAATCAAAGCACTTTCTAGTCAAACAAGAAGTTATATAATTTCCCTTATGTATACGTAACTTATTCGACGAAAAACTATTTTCCTCTAATATATTGCCAATATTTTGCTATATAAATATTAGAAAGCTATTATATATACAAAATAAAATATATTAAATTATACGTCAAGCAAGATATGTGCATCTCCAGAGTAATTTAAGCATTCACATCCGCATGTAGCTACTGGATTTCTTTGGCTTCAATGATTGTAGCCACAACATCGGCAAGCTCGGCCAGTGAGATGCGCACCAGTTCTTCAGCAGTTGCGTCGGGTAGGTGGCGATCACCAACAGCATCACGCACGACATACACGTCGTAGCCAAGCTCGGCAGCCTGACGCACTGTGGCTGATACGCAGTTATGAGCCATATATCCAAGCACGACTAACTTGTTACGGCCAGTCTTATCGATCTCGTCCTTGAATGTAGTGCCTGTGAAGGCAGATGCATGTTCTTTGGAAAGAACAGGCTCTCCGTCAACAGGTGTCAACTCAGGAAGAATGGCGGCAAGTGGTGTTCCTGGCGTGAAGATGGGGTCTCCCTCATTGCTATCGGCAACAACATGGATTACAGCGCCAGAGCCCGCGGCTCGATAACGATCCAAGAGACTTTTGATCACGATTCGAGTCTCGGGACCGCGCTCAACTTTCAGCAGTCCTTCCATGTACTCCCCCTGAGCATCGATAATAGCGAGAACGGAGTCGGCGAGGGTGGGCAGCGAGGCTGGGATGCCAACGATAGAGCGGATAGTCTGGGGAGTGGAAGCCATATTGCGTTCTGTATGTGAAGTTATAGTGAGTGTTGCGAAGAGGACACCGATGGAAAAGAAACAACAATATGATAAACACACGACTGTGTGCTCGCCTTTATAATCATGTTTTTAAATGCAGAAGCATAGGGTGTAGTGAAAGGCCCGTGCGGACAACCAAATTGCTCGGTTATGCACTTTTATTCCAGTTTGGTGTAAGTCGTGATCTCGGGTGGGAACTCGGGTGGGACGTACCGACGAGCATTTTGGGTGAACCTATCGGGTGGGCACTCGGGTAGCGCTTCAAGCTATGCACCTAAACATTGGCAGCCACAGACATTCTTTTTCACGTGTGATTAAACCTGAGAGTCATCTTGTGCAAATAAATCGATGATATAAGACTGACGTAAATATTTATAACGGAAAGTAAACCAGATTACGGCCAAGACTGTGGGATGCCCATCAGATACATGTTCGTCGTACTGGCTATATCAACGCCATAAGCGTCAGTCGGCATACTCAGTAGTTTCTCAAAGTCATCCTTCCAAAAATGAACCCAGGACGCCTCCAGATCGGCAGTTTCTACCGTCAAGTCCAACCCCCCGTTGTTTGTTGGCTCTGCCATTGCGGGTGTTGGTGCTGGTGCAGGTATTTTATACGTGCCTAGTTGGGATGATGCGGCTCCATTCATTGCTGTCGCAGGTATAGACTCGGCCGAGCTACCCGCTATATATTCATGAAGCTGCGTCCGGAAAAGCTTGATACCTAGAATCAAATTCTCATTATGACCTGCAAGCCGATAGTCTTGCTCAACTTGTTCGCCAAATGTTTCGACCAACGCTAGGTCAGCGCGGTTGAGACGACTCATGGGTACTTTAGTAGCGTATATTCCGAGAACAAGTACAGCCAGCAAGACCTGATCGGACGTTAGTAGTCTCGAGAGCTGCCCGGTCACGGGCGCGTATAGTCTTAAATCGTTGACGGCTTTTAAAATGGCCCGCGCCGATGACGCTCCAATACATAAGCTGAAGTGAAGCCGATCACGCAGCGGGGTACCGGCGCAATATATGTTGATGCGCTTCCGCAGAAATCCAGGCGCGGACATGAGAGCTGGTCGGTGTAGTGCAATCATTGTCTGATGAAATTGAACTGTAACGTACGTGGCCAGGGGAAGTTCTTCGTTGCCGCAAAATATATCACGGCCAGGTCTGATCGATTCTGGAAATGTGTCTGCCCAATCCAACAGCGCACGGTCAATATGACCCATTTCAAATAGCAAATCCTTGACAGAAGAGCCAGCAGTAACGCCATCCACTCTGTGGCGTGAGCCACTGTGGTACAGGAGACGAATAACACGTGTTTGGAGTCTGGCCAAGTCAATCAGGGCCTTGAAGTAGTCAAACATGCCAGGAGTGGCAACGGATGTTGGCTCCCGCTGGTCACATTCCGAGTCGTGAATGGCCGAGGGACGTGCCGTCTCAAGTTCTAAAGTACGTTCCATTATATGCGCAGTCCACCAGATACGCGAAGCCATGTCGTTAGGTCCGCTATCATCGTAGTCGCTTCTGTGCAGATTAATGGCATGTGCGAGTCGGATGGCCTGCCCGAGGACGACCCAACTTGTGATATCTTTGTTTCGATTTCGTAGAGCAAGAGCCATCAACAACAATGCCTGGATTGAAGAAAGAGACGGATGCCCAGTAAGACGTGTTTGGACACACATTGCTGCTTCAAGGAACCTAGTCCCCTCCAGAGATACTGCACCAGACTCTTCATCAGCTGCAAGACCTGCACACTGCTTGAATGATTGCGAATATACCGATATTAAGGTTCGCGTATGACTCTGGCGATTCAGAGACAAAAGATTCAAGCTCCCTACGGCATAGAATCGGGAAAAGAGGATAGTATCGGTGAAAGAATATGTCAAAATATCGACTCAATATTGGCAGAGGTAGTAGTAAGGCCACACGTGCCGCCAGCCCCGGCATTGAGAGAAACGGCGTCGACGGTGTTAACTCGGATGTATACGATATTCCCTGTCGGAAGAGGGGAAATATAGGTTTCCATCCTGGCCTATGGACAAAGTAAAGATCTAGCCATTGCACGAGGACAAAAAGATTGTTTGTCAGGCCTCCCGTAGATGTCATGGGTGATTTGACTTTCTTCGGTGCAGAAAAAGACCCGACGCCAGATCCGTCAACGTCGATGCCAGTGACCTGTGAGTTTCGCGGATGTTTTTCAGCGGTCATCCGGCTTCCTCCAGCCTCTGAAACACTATCCTCGCTACGACCAAATGGCGATGCAAAACTTTGAGGCAGAAGTCGTGCCGGAATTTCAGGCTCAAAGATCTGATTCATTGGTGATGTGAGGGGCACCGAATGCATCGAGTATGGTAGGTGTGTGGGTCTGGCAGCTGGCGATGAGTGTAATGTTGCATTTTTTTCAGATGATTCCCTCTCTTGCATGCGAGACCGACTCCTCCAGCCTACTGGGGGTTGTCGTCGGCCCTCGATATCTGGCTTTCGCAGGTTGATTGTCACACACGCTATCGATCGTCGCGCGCAGTTACGACATGCCGGCTGCCCCGCGTCGCATTTCAGCTTGTGCTCACGGCACCACTGGCAAGCAGTGGCCTGGCGTACGGCTTTTTGCCGCAAAGTAGGTCGCATGGGAGGTGAAATGTAAATGATATTGTGGACGGTGTCTGAGTTTCGGTGACTTGTTAATGGACAGAGAGTTCTTGACGGGAGTGTTCCGCATATTTAAAATAGCGCCGTGGAAGATGGCGTGCGAACATGTGGTATGGTGGATCCCTTAAATCAGCGCCATGGCCAACTAGAAGCGACTTGACTGTCACTGGTGGGAGTGTCTCTTATATATTGATGATGTAACTCGGCGCAAACTCTATCACGAGCCGTTGTCAAGGGGAGCATTATCGGCGTCCGTGTTCGGATTTGCAGAAAAAAATACATCCCCTTCTAAATTTACGGAACGGCAGGGCTCCCGAATCGTAGTCGGTAAAATATGATAATTACATGTGTATCAACATCAAACGACTTTCCTTTAGTATTCCTTAACGATTGAATTATTCGGCCAAAGTGAAGTAAAAACAATATAAGTATAAAAGTTTACCACATCTTTTCCCAGGTTCTCTGGATGAAACCCAGCTGAGCAAGGCGTTCCTTCTCGCGTTCTTCGACGCCACCTTCTTCCCAAATGCGGCACTCGGCGTCAACCTCGGCCTTACCGCTGATAAGATCAGCATCAGCAGGGCTGACAAACTTGGTGCGCTTGACAATTTTCCAGAAAACAAAAGTGAAGACGGCAAAGGCAATGGCAAAGTACGAGGTGATGAACCCACGGACGCTGAACGGCTTGAACACGTCAAATCCAACAAATATGAGAGCCAGGAGGCCGAGGACGAGAGCGACGGCAGGGGTGAATGGAGCAAAAGGAGTCTTGTAAGGCAGAGTATTGCGGTCAAGACCCTGGGCCTTACACGCACGGTACCAGCCAAAGTAGACAATAAGCATCATGACGTAGGTAGCAATGAGTGCGGTTGTTGTGAGGTCGACGAACCAGTAAAAGACATCGGAGGCTTTGTTAGAGGCGCAGAGGAAGGTGATGCACGACAGTAGAGATACTGTTGCGACACTGTAGATGGGAACGCCGGACTTGTTGCAGTAAAGCAAGAACTTTGGGGCTTGGTGATCTGTACAAAGTCAGTGATTGTCATTTAGTAGTCAAATGACGTCGAACATACCGCGAGCAAGGCCGTAGAGGGTTCTCGATGAGGCGTATAGGAAAGCGTTGCCGCAGGACCAAGCAGACAGAAGAATTAAGGCGTTGATGAAATCAGGAAGACCCTTGATTCCGAGGTTGTGGATGCCAATAACCCAGGGACTGGCTGCAGCACCGACACCATCGCCGTCGATAGCATCGCGAAGACCAGAATCAGTGGCACTGCAGATTATACCAACGCACAGAACGCCCAGGACATAAAATGCAATGATGCGGTAGAAGATTAACTTGGCAACGCGGGGGATTGTGTGGCGAGGGTTGGCAATTTCACCAGCGGCAATAACGATGAGGTCGGGGCCAGCAATGGTAAAAGCGGCGTACAGGCAGACACTCCAGAAGCCCAGGAAGCGGCCAGTGTTACCCTCATCCACATACTCGATCATTACATCGGCTGTCTTCCAGTTACGGAAACCGTATGCATCTCCCTTGGGGTTACCGCCGCACATTGTGACGAGGGTAATCATGACGAGGAAAATAAGGAGGAAGATCTTAGTCGAAGCCATGTAGAATTCAGACTCGCCATACCAACGAACCGCGACGACGTTGAGTAGAATGCAGATTGCCATGGCCATGGCGACCCAAACAGCAGCGTTGACATCGGGAAGCCAGTATTGCATCCTTCGCTGTTAGCTAATCGAGCTTTCACATATGGAAGTATGGCGAACAACATACAATGTAGCGACAGCTGAGTACTCGGTGCAAAGAAGCATCAGTCCGGCAAAGAAATACGTCCAACCCATGGCGAAGCCAAGAGCAGGGTCAACATAACGGGCGGCAAGTTCGAATAGGGTACCACGGATAGGCAGGTATGTGATCATTTCGGCAACAGAGAGGTAGAGCGGCCAAATGAATACAAGACCCCAGAAGAGGTAGCCAAGAATAAGACTCAACTAATTCGTTAGTACGCATACAGTAAAAGAGACCTCATTTCAATGTATCTTACCGGACCGGCACGCATAAGAACGCTGCCGATACCGACCCAGACACCCACGCCAATGGAACCACCGATGGCCATCAGCTGGACATGGCGAGGCTTCAGGCCACGGTGTGTCTCGCCGTAGGTCTCTGTGATGCCGGGGGTGAGGTCGAGGCCGACTTTTTCAGAGCCCTCGGGGCTCTTGGTGTCGGCTGCGGCCATTCTTGCTTGCTTGATCTAGGTGTAAATCGTCGAATAGGTTGCCAATCACAAAACGAGGACGGTGGTATGTTTGTCTCGTCAGCGTGGGGACGTATAAGGAGTAAGTCGTTGGCTTCAACGATCTACAACAATTGCAAAAACCACATGGGAATCAAACATATATACACGTTTCTCAGCGTTGCAGAGGGCATGATCACTACTCTGTACATATCTATGGAGTCACATTCTGTCTGCCAAGCATCGACACGCCACTTGTTGATAAGAGGCTCAGCATTCAATCGCGTGTGCTTAGATAGGGAGAAGATAAAAGTTATGTTGCTTTGCAGCGAACAAATGAACATTGTTCGTGATGTGTCTTGGCAGTTGGCAAACGGGAGCATATATGTTGATGGAGCGGATACACCTACCCATTAAGGGCTAGTTCTTAACTGAATGAGTCTGGGGGAGCTGTGTTGCAGAGATACCCGACAAGCAGCGATGACAGGGCGCCAAGGGCGGTGCCACAACCTTCACACTTTAACACAGTGAACCAGGGCAGAAGAAACAGCAGTGTAGTGCAGTTCGTAGTTGGAATGCCTCAGTGCTGCATCCAACAGCATGCCAGCCATACATAAAAATACTCCAGTTAATACACTAAAAGCAAGAGATAAGAAACGTCCTTTGTACTCTGTAGACCGGTCATACCGGGGCCAAAACCGCAATAGTAATAGAGAGCAATTGACCGCGGTCTCGAAGAAGTTTAGCGGTTCTTGGCTTTGAAAACATTTACCCAGCAAGGGTCAGATTAGCAGTAGTCGATGAGATTGGCTCTCGGCATGGCCTGTCCAAGAGATAAGACGACTAGAAACTTGGTATAGAGTACGTCAGCTAGTTGATGTCTCTTATCAACAGCAATACAGAGTAGATCATCAAGAACTTGCTGAGTATGTGCCCAATTCTACTGTAGACAGAAAACCTTGCTTTGTAAGATACAGATAGCAATACCAGCGTTCTCATTTCGATTTTGCTTTTCTCTCGCCTTCAGATTAGTCCCTACTATGTAACAAAATGTTTTGGGCTCTCACCGGCTCTAAATATGACTCCTGAACATCATACCAAGTAACTTAAGATTACCTAATCAATACTTGTTTATTGTAGAGTAACTTGTGTATTGTATCTTATGTAAAGTAGAGTACCATCTTGGCTTCTAGAAGCACTCTCCACGACTTGGCAGGGGCGGATGCCGGGCTGCGCGAGAACAAGAACCGTGGAAAACTGCGAGAGCTCGGAAGGAGGAACCGGGAAAGAGTGTCTTGAATTTATTGGCTGGACATGCCTAATATGGCGACTGGCTCGACAGCTACGTGATCCGTGACAGTGGGTAATATCGGAAACATCCTCGCTGGCTGCAGCTAGCATTGCTTTTGAATCTTCCCGCAGTGAAGTGCCATACTACGAAGAGGTCATTCTTAATCCTGACAGGTCTAGTTGTGGACAATTACTTATCTGGGTATTCTACTTTGTACACCATATCATTGCTTAGATGCTGAGACAGCTACGCATACTAGCTCGGGCGAGAAGAATAAAGAAAAAATTGTGCAGCTACCTAGCATGGTTAAGTACTTGGGCTGATAAGTTATTGCATATCTTACATATTCAAAACAATGCCTTGTGGTTTTCTGACGTCCTAGGTATGTTTGCGACGGATATGGCTTGCTTATGAGAATATATCTAACGACGTATGCGATGAGTTCGCCGAAATTACCCCATGTCTGATATCTGTCGAATTTCATTACAGTACAAAATTAAGATAGGTGACACATAAGTATGGGGTTTATGTCAGTCATTGGGTGTAAATCCAGTTGATAGATCCGAGAGTCAATTTCTATGACCAACTAGATCGTGATCAAACCGGGGACATAACTGTCAAAATCGCTAAAAGTACAGCCAAAGCACGGCCCAGCAGTCAGTCACTTCTCACGAGGAGGGGACAAGGGACCGAAAGTCATGTGAGTTTGATCAATGCCGCTCGAACGGAATGGCAATCACCTACATGACGTAAAATGTCTGAAGCAACATGGGGAAGTGCACACATTCATATTCCGCATATAGCCGTCATGTTGCCGCGATACAACACCTGGCTGGGGTATGCGTCTTGACAGTGAGCTTTAATTACACAAGGTATGCCGTGACTTTCCTGTCAAATAGTTCAGCGTTAAGATCATCACAATACGGGACTGACTGCACAGCCTGGCCGTGATATTATCGATTTTCCAAAACAATACTCATGATCCGGAAATACCAATGAGATTATTTTGTAACGATAGCGCTGGAAAGTAAACGTCGCGCGACAGCCGGTGCGACAACCGCTGCCTGCCGATACCCCCAAAATTCGCAATATAATGTAGCCAAAACTCACGGCCGATTCCGGGTTTGCCCACAAGTAAATAATATTGTTGCCGATATTGCTCGCCATGTCCGCATTGTGATTCTTTTGGATCAAATTGCATAGCCTGGCCCTTCATAATTGCTCTGGGCCCCGTTCGAGACGCTTGTTTATCATGATTAGACCTTTAGTGCCGCAGCCGCGCGATTTTTCACTACTCACTTGTCCTCCCCCCCGGAGTCGTCGAGTAAAAATTGGAGGCGCCTCCCTACTTATGGTTAGCGCCGGGAGCGTAGCGCGCCGCGCATACAGAATGGCCGAGACGGGAGTTGGAGAGTCTGGGCAAGCAAGGCTGAAAAACATGACGATTGAATAACAGCAGAATATATATGAAAGGTGCAGAAACAAAAAGCGAAGGGTGTTACGCTGGGGTTGTTTTTTTCTCGGTTTTTGAGTGGCTGATTTATAGCCAGCGATGCTATGAGTGATAGATAGCATGGCTGATTTTTCGAATCCTAGTCTCGTTAGAAAAAAATCGCCACTGCACGGAAGTCCCAGGCCAGTGACTAAAGTTTTCAACAAAGGGGAGAAAACCTTCGAGAAGGGAAAAATTTTCGTAATAGCAATCCACATCTGCCAAATGCAGGTGTGATTCATTACATAAGGACTCCAGGACGAGTTCCATAATATATACCATGCGTCCTCCGTGCTCCCTCTTTATCAGTCGAGCTCATTCTCGACATCATTCATCTTCTAATACTCTGCCCATCACATTGACGCACACCACGTCGGCTTACTTATATCTATTGAGGATCCCTCCCTCTAGAGTACAGCAGAACTGGGCAGCCCAAGGCCGCGTCTCCGACCTTCTCACACGATCAAACTCGAAGACATCAACTCCTGGTCGACACAATGTCCGAGAAGAACACAGCACAGGCCATTGGCATGGCGCCCAGCAAGGCTGCCTCCGAGAACAGCGGCAACGTGTTTGAGAAGAGCAGCAACGACAATAGCAACGACATGACTGACATTGAGGCGACTCCGACGACGGCTGGCGATTTGACTCGTGCCCTCACCAGTGGCCATTTGCAATTTATCGCCATTGGTGCCACCATCGGCACAGGTCTCTTCCTTGGTATGGGCGGAGCTCTTGCCAAGGCCGGTCCCGGCTCGCTTCTCATCGCTTTTGTATTCATCAGCACAGTTCTCTACTCGGTCATGGTCAGTCTCGGTGAAATGGCTGCCTACATCCCTGTGGCAGGTAGTTTTACCGTCTACGCCGGCCGCTTCCTTGACCCCTCGTTTGGTTTCGCTCTCGGATGGCTCTACTGGTTTAACTGGGCAGTCACATTTGCTTTGGAACTTACTGCCGCTGGTCTCATCATCCAGTACTGGGCGTCAGGCCTCAGCATTGGTATCTGGATCGCCATTTTCTGGGTCATTTTCGTCGCCATCAACTACATGCCTATCCGCTGGTACGGCGAGCTTGAGATGTGGCTTTCCAGCATCAAGTGCGTTACCATTGTTGGCTTCATTATCTACGCGCTGTGTGTGAACGCTGGTGTTGGCGACGAGGGCTATATTGGCTTCAAGTACTACCATACTCCCGGCGCCTTCGCGGAATACATGGTCGAAGGTTCTGCTGGCCGCTTTGTTGGTTTCTGGGCCGTCCTTATCACTGCCGGTTTCAGTTACCAGGGTGCTGAGCTTGTCGGCGTTGGTGCCGGTGAGACCGCAAACCCTCAGAAGGCCATCCCTTCGGCCATTCGCTGGACCTTCTGGGGAATTGCTGTCCTCTTTATCACTTTGATCTTCTTTGTCGGCATTGATGTCCCCTATACAGATGAACGCCTGCAGAGCAGCGCCACTGATGCTTCTGCATCTCCTCTTGTCATCATTGCCCAGCGCGCTGGTGTCAATGTCTTGGCCCATATCATCAACGCCGTCCTTCTGACAGCCGTTCTGTCTGCTGCCAACTCCGATGTCTACTCCAGCAGCCGTATTCTTGTCGGTCTTGCCAAGGAGGGCAACGCTCCTGCATGGATGGCCAACACCAACCGCCATGGCACACCCTACTGGGCAGTCTTCTTCTCTTCCCTGTGGGGACTTCTCGCCTTCCTGCAGCTGTCTTCTAGCGGTAGCAGCGCGTTTAACTGGCTGTTGAACGTCACTTCTGTCGCCGGTTTCTTGACCTGGGGCTTGATCAACGCATGCCACATCCGTTTCCAGAAAGCCTTGTCCGTGCAAGGTATCGCCCGCACAACCCTTCCCTACCTGGCACCCTTCCAACCTTATTTGTCTTGGTATGGTCTTTTCTTCAACTTCCTCATTCTCATAACCAACGGTTTCACGGTGTTCATTGAGTGGAACACGGGTGACTTCTTCGCTGCCTACGTCAGTGTCATGGTGTTCGTCGCACTGTATGTGGGTCACAAGATTTTCAACCGGACAGGCTTAGTCCCCTTGGCCGAGATCAACCTCAGCGACGTTCAGTAAATGGCCCTTCTTTTTTTTTGTAGCATAGCCTTTCGATGTCTTTACATTAGCCTGTATTTATATTTTTATTCTGTTTTATTAGCTTTTAAGTATTCTCAATGAGTTTATCATCTAATTGTTGACTTTGTGTTCTTGTTTCTGTATTTTGGATATTAGAATGTGATATTTAGCAACTGTTTACACCCTAAATGTTTCACTACTCTCATATTGTCTTATAATTTTCAAGTATTTAAAAACTAGCTCTTTATTATGTAATTCGACATCATAACTGCGATGTAAACTTCTTAGATAATCTGAACCAAGTCACGACCTCTGGGACAGTCAAGGCTGAATGGAAGACGACCCATCGGCACCCAATTAGCCGATATTCACCGACGGGCAGATATTGCAAAGTCAAATCGACCACCGTCTCCCCGCTGATGTGTCAAAGTATGTGCTATATGTTCCCAAAGTCTTATAATTTTAGAATAAGAAAAGTCCAATCGACACATGCAAGATCTCGACCAATTTGCCAGCAATTGTTCTGACAATAATCAACAAATTATTCTGACAATAATCAACAAATGTTATATGCTCAAGAACATGGAAGAAAAATACTTGTTGTCGACATATCTAATATACCAGACACGTTGAAACGTAAGAACAATCTCACCGACGATGAATTTCAAATAAAATTTAGCTATCTTTACAATAATAAATTTGGAAGCACCCGAATCTTGAATAAAGTCGCCTATCAAGTTCTCTATGCCTTACTAAGTCAACAGAAACCCTGTTACAAGACATGGACTAGACGAGACGAGTATGGTAATACATGACTTCCGGTAAGTTTGTGGATTCTGGGCAACAAGTGTGTTTGGCAAACCTCTGGCTATAACCTTCACACCTGGCGTATATACGAATGTTTACTGAAGACGGTAGTAGAGTACAGATAATTACTTTGTTGTGGCTCTTGGGAGGATAGGAATAAGACAAGTGATATATATAGTCTTATAAATCCACACCTTGGTCACACTAACAACAGACGAGGAGAAACCGAGATCGATGGCGAAATCAACAAATAAATAGGACTTGTACTTGCACACCTCTGAGTAAACCACGTCAGTACAGAGTCTATAACCAACCAAAGTGTCCGGCTGCCGACTATCTCAGAGTCGCCGTAGCAGGGTTGTAGGTTGCAACGCATTATCTCGGTCTACGGATCCTGAGTTCTACGAATTGACAAATACAAGCAGCTGAAACCGAAACCGAACCGCCCTACTTGGGCAAGATCTGCTATGTTTTCTATGGGTTGTGCAGAATGGTGCTGAACAAGGTTATGCCAGTGTCACTGATCGCATTCGTGTATACACGGTAGCAACAAGAAAGGTAACTACTGTGCCGTTTATTACGACCTGCAGTCAATATCAACGCTACGTAGTAGTCTATGGGCATCGTGCGTTGTTGGGTAAGGTCAAAGGCAACGGTTTTACAGTTTTGGCCTAGGGCATGGCCATAGCGGTAGGCAACACCACGGGGACAAAGCTCAGAAGCAGGTGCTTCAAAAGACATTCTAAGTGAAACTAAAGAGGCCAAGCATTAACCACTGTATATCTGCCAAAAAAAGCAACCGAAAGAATACCAGTACTGCTATCGAAACCAAACTGCTCGCACATTGTACTGTTTCTCACCGGGATACCATTTTATATGCAATCCAATGGTGACCTCCGAAGAAAAGCAGCTCATCTCTTTGTTTGTGGTTATTGTGTACATACCACTACTACAATTTTCAAGCGTGCGAAAGCATTATCGTTAAGGTGAATAATGTCAGCATCTCGCCTAATTGAAGATATATAGAGAGACAGTAAATAACTGGACATAAAGAGGGAAAAATAGACATCAAAAGAATACAGACAAAAGAAATAAAAATCGGTCAGACGCAGGAAAAAAAGAACGTTCGGGATCAAGTGCGTGACGCCAGCATCACGGTGATTGTCCACTTAAATCATCAAGTTGGTATCGTACGAGTGTCCCAGACACATTTGTTGCATGGTCGCATTGCAACCGCTCAGCGTCTTCCATAGGCGTTGTCTTCATGCATCGGTGCCATGTTTGAACGGCCGCTGTATGAGTTGTCCAGTTCAAAAGCGCTGCTGTCTTGAGTGGCATTGCTGGGCATGGTCTTGAGACCCATCTCTTCTTCGACCTGTGTATGTTGGCCAGGCTTGTTCGTTCCCATAGATACCCAGCCGCCTGCAACTAGTGTGATTGCGACACACAGCTGCACCAGGAAAAGCAGAACGAATCTTGTGGCGAAGCTGCCAATGATGGGGTCCAGGCTGGTGATGGTCGGATTCAAAGCATATGTAGTGCCGTATGCAAGACGGACGATCTGAAATGGCATGGCAACGACACAAGTCCGCAGGAGCCAGCGAGCCTTGGTAAAGTTGGGGTGGTTGTAGTAGGAGTTCACGCGCTTGAACGTCGGCCACATCCATCCACACACGGTGAACATGACGAACAGCATCATGAGGTTTCCAATGACATTGAAGTTGCTGTTCATCAAGCCGCCCTTCGGCGATGGGGCACCGCCGTATGTCGCCAGAGCAATACCACCGGTGTTGAACAAGTGTGTAATTCCAAGAATAATCTTGTCGGTCCAGGTCTTCTTCGGCTGCGGAAGGACGACATTACTTGTTTTGTTAGATGTTTGCTAAACAGCGAATTGATAGGCATTTACTTACGCCTCATAGACGAGACCGATGATGGCCAGAGAAAGGCAGGCAAGGCTGCCTGAATTGGTCATGATGGCAACCTGATTGTACATTTCTATGGCGCTGCGATTGACAATCTGATATACATCGGCGATGATGCGAGCTGGGAAGAACGAAATGAGAATTGGCCAGCAGACCATTCCCGCCTTGCCATGTTTCCAAGCGATCCAGGCGGCCGGCGGCAGCAACAGCGAGTTGAATACTAGGTCTGCGATATCTAGGTTAATGATAGCCTGGGTTGGTGGGTGGCCTGACGACATCTTAACGTCTGGTGATGTTGTGATTGATGAAGTTGCTGGGGAAAAAAGAACAAGGACAAATGTGAACCTAGCAAAAGGGCGCTAAAGTAGAAGATAAAAGGTTGTTGAAGATGATCAAAGATGAAGAAAAGAAAGCTGAAGATGCAGAAACATTTTCGAGTCTGAAGAACAAAGGCAAGATGCTAGATATAAACATTTCTTCTCAAAGCCCACGGCTGTCAAAACGCTGCCGCACGGTTTGACGCTAAGTCATCCTGAGACAGGAAACTGCCGTGAAGCTGCAACTAACGAGGCGCGCTCCCTGCAAAACGCGGCAGGCCACTCCGCCACAGAGAGAAATAAGCATTGAATAAAGTGGTGATAGAGATGTCAAGCCCCGAATGGCAAGGTTTCTGAGCAAGAAAATTCCCTTTGATAGTGAGATCTGCTAGGGTACCCGTCGATCGTGGAAATACCTTTATTTAGCGTTAGCGAGACCGAGGTGCCCACAGTTAGGGGTAAAAGGCTTAGTGTTGTATCCTAAAAGGGGTGCGTTTCGGGCTTTTCCAGGAGAGTCCTTTCAAGTTTTGTTGATGGGACGAGCGCTAACAGACTAAATGACCGAATGGGACAGCCCTATCAAGGGCCACCCTTGTGGAGGACAATCGATGTACGAAGTACAGAGTACGCCCGTATCCTCTTGTATTTTCTTATGGGTACGCAGTACGAAAGCTTCGTACTTCGTAGTTAGGTATCGGATATCCCCCGGTAGGACGTGTGGAAGTGGAGGTGGTGGAAGACGTGAGGAAGACGTCTGGACGTGAGAAGTGTGGGTATGCGGGTGTACGGCGTACTCAGTACTGCAGAGTATGGTCGGCAGAGTGGAGGTCTTATTTGAAATAGTGTGTACTCAGTACAGAGTATAAAATACAGTTCTCCCAACGCTGCCTTGTGCATCAGGGGTACAGATATCTACAAGGTCCTATCGACAAGCACATACCAGCTCGATAACAACACATAACAGCCAGGGCAGCGACGCAACACAGCCGGGTGCAGACGAGTCACGAGTACGTTCACAAAATACTATGAAAGCGGAACGTGCCGTCTTACGAATATCACAAATATGAGAAACTTCAGGAATACTACATACACAAATCCGGACAGACAAGATGACGTGGATGTATGATCTCGCAGTCTTCAATTGAGAATCAACAATTTCAGAACCATAGGACGGCCAGCTACAAGATACGGTGTACTGAGTATATAGCTACGAAGATGTGTCGCCGTAGATCTTAGATCGTCACCACTACGAGATACCGAGAAGTTTAAACCCCTCTACGGAACTGAAATTAACGTAAATGCCGACGGCGTTTTGTGTGAATTATGATATCTTGCCTACGAGGTAGGGATGAGCCATATCGTAGATCGTACTTGGGGGATTTGGCACCCGATTTCAGTCCTCAAATCAGTACCGACAAATAGAATAGAGACTGATTAAGATGTGCGTCAAGCAATCGCAGAACTTGGCGAAAATCTTCAGTTGATATTAGTGAGACCTCAAGTTGTTTTGTGCTCCACAGACCTGCAGAGAGAGTGCGGTCAGAAACGTTTGTTACTATGCAGGTGCATCGCCAAGGGTGTTATTCTGTTGCCTGTTGTTTACGGAGTATTGAAGATGGCTTGCGCGGAGAGATATGCTGCTGGCCCATTTCTATGCCGTCTATTAGTACAGGTTCAATGCGGCCGGGCATGCATGTTTTGACTGGCCGTTATGTCTTATGCGGCAGCCTCCCTGGGAAGCGGAGAGCGAGAGCGAGACGGGCTAATTAATTCTGTTGCCTGAGGAAATCACCCTATCCAGATTAAGCCAAGCCTCTCCCAGAAAAGCAAGTGTCAAGTACGTACTCCGTATTGGGCCTATTTGAGGCTGATCTATTGGACAATTCTAGACCAGCCAAGCTTCTGCTCCCTAATAAACTTTTTCGTAAACAATCAATTGAAAGGCTATCACATAGCCTTGCGGTTCCAAGACATCTAGATGACGATGCAAAACAAAATAATAAGCTACCCAACAGAGCGAGAGCGAATATGTATGCTGCGCTGGAAAGCCAAGACGAAAAGACAAACAGGCAGATCAATATCTTTATCATGAAGCCATCAAGGAAAAATATATATTCTGGGCTGATGCCGCCTTGAACATGATGATTTTGATTCTGCAAGACATCTTCACAGTTCCAACATCACATCATACCAACGGTAGCTTCACATACTCTCAACTTCTTTTTTTTACAGACATAAATTATTTCACCGCAATCGAAAGCCTTCAAGTTACATCTCGAATCTCCACCTCACGATATCAGCAACGCCAACAACAGTAGCCACGACCTTCTCGCCAACATGAATCTCGCTAAGCTCACCATCTTTAGCAACCGCTACAAGACAAAAATTGCTCTTGGGCAGCTTGCTATCGTCATCATTGTCCTTATCCTGTCCGTTGTGCGCATATTTACGCGCCCGGCAGCAGCTCCCCGCACTCGTGCCTCGACAATGTCACTCGGCATGGTATGTCAGCTTGACCTTCGGCATACTTTTTTATACTAATGATAAAGGCCGCTAAATCACTTGCACTTCTTGCGTACGAACTTCTCTCGGAGCATGTCAACTTCTTCAAGCGGTGGGCAAGCTACAAGGCTTACTTCATCATCAATGCTATGGAAGTTGTGTTCTGGGGTGCAGTGGTTTTTCTAATTATCCAGTCCAGCATCCAGTTCTGCGAGGGAATCAACTGCACTCTGGGCTGGGTTGTGATGGTTCTCGGTATCATTCTCAAGTAAGTACATGTATTTGTTTATGATGAGCACATTGTGGTCACTAATTACTAACAATAACAGCGTTGTTGCCAACCACGTCGCAGTTATTTGCTGGCTTGACTGGCGTTACCACAAGCGCACCGGAAACCACCGCCCTGCTGTGTACTCTGCGCAAGATTACGAAATGAAGAACGGTGCTCCCACCAACACCCACCACCGCCACGGCAGCAGCAACAGCAGCTCAGGCCAGAACTGGCCTCGTCCCTCTCCCGGCTTCACTGCCGACCCGTCGGTTATGGAGCAGGGTCATGCCGGTCAGATGAAGTCGGCAACATACGTCCAGACGCGCGAAGTTAGCCCCAACAGTCAGACCGGCCATTACCATGCCCAGCCCGCCACATTTAACAGCCAGACAACAAATGATAGTCGCGGCCGCTATGGCAGTGTTCATGATGCAACTACTGGCCAGGTTCACAGCCAAAGCCGCACTCAGAGTCGTCCACAGAGCCACAGCCGCACTGGTAGCCACGGACACAACCAGCACCACTCTAGCCGCTCGCGCCGCAACAGTGGCAGCCACGGCCAGGGCCGCACCAGCAGCCGTGCGCGTGAGTCAAGTGTGGTCCGCCACCAGAACCTGCAACAGATCCGCGCCGGCGACTACCAGGCACAGCAGCAGCAGCAGAACATGCCCCCGCAGGCTGCTGTTCAGTCTCCCTGGACGCCTCTGAGCTCCGAGCAGCAGATGGCTCCAGGACCCGCGAGTCCATATGACGCACCTCCCGTTTACCACACGCAGACTGGGAGATAAAGTCCAGAACGGACACACCGGTCGCGGTTGTCATGTTTTCTTTGTTCTATTTGATGTTTCCTTTGTTTAAGACCTTTCTTTCTTTGTCGTATAGATTATCAATACAGAAGTGTAATTAATCATAAATCAAGCTGTTTCTATTAAGGCGACCAAAGTTCAATGTATCGCACCACACTAACGCGAACATCACAAGTCGCTTTGAAGAGGTGTCCAGAGTCTTGAACATATCGTGTGTTGATTGGCGGCAGTGACTTTGCTTTATTTCACGGCGTAATGCGCATTTCCCAACGTTGGGAACTGGAACACCTTGCCGTATTCGTTTGTTTCATATTAATAACCTTTTGTATATGTATCTTAACAGATTCCATTCTAAACCGCCGTTCAATCACTCGGCAGTGGTTTTACAGTGACAAAACATATCTTTGCAGTCATGCATAAATATTTATGACTTCAGCGCGTTACCTACAAAGACATTTTGTAAAATAAAATAGAAACTGATTAATAATGGCTTCAAAAAATAACGAGCAACGAACTATTAGTAATTAAACCACATCCTTTAAAATTCTTGCTGGCTTGATCTAATGCTTTAATAATTTTCCATGAACGCAGTAACGGTGAAAACCCAATGTCAACTTATTCCACAACTTCATGATGTAAAACGTTTTAGAAGAACGGAGTATCGGGGCTGCAATGGATCCAAGCATATTCTTTGTTTCTTACTGTGGATCCCGAAGCTCCGCCATCGATGTCCCGAGATTCCGTCTAATACGGGGAACTGGCTAGAAGGTGCATATCAAATTCAACAAGATCAACTTAGATATAAATACCATAACGACGTCAATGCATTCGAGCGAGGGAACTCCAATAACCGCAGTCTCTCCCACCCTTATCCCGACATCAACACACCTTGCATCTCTCCTCAACATCTACATCTCCAAACATCGAAACCTGAAAAAAAATGGGGTCTCTTTCTATCAACCCAGCCGAGTCCAGACTCTTTAAGCCATTGAAGGTCGGCAACACCGCTCTCCAGCACCGTGTTGTTCTTGCACCGCTTACCCGCATGCGGAACGACGACAACCATGTTCCCCTGCCCTTTATGGCGAAATACTACGCGGACCGCGCCTGCGAGCCTGGCACACTTGTCATTTCCGAAGCTACCGGCATCTCTCATTTTGAGGAGGGCTACCCCAATGGCCCAGGCATCGTCAACGACGAGCAAGTTGCGGGTTGGGCCAAGGTCATTGAGGCCGTGCACTCCAAGGGCTCCTTCTTCTTCCAGCAGATTTGGGGTATGGGCCGTGCTTGCCAGCCTGACTACATGGAAAAGAGAGGGTTTCCCTACCGCTCTAGCAGCTCTGTGCCAATGCCTGGATCGGATATCGCCCCAACTGCTATGACTGAAGAAGATATTGCCCAGACCATCAAGGATTTCGCAGACACTGCCAAGCGCGTTGTTGCAGCTGGTGGAGATGGCGTTGAGATTCATTCTGCCCACGGCTACCTCCTTGACCAGTTCCTGACCAAGTCAGTCAACCAGCGGACGGACCGTTGGGGTGGCTCAATTGAGAACAGAGCCCGTCTCACGCTTGAGGTGGTCAAGGCAGTCACCGAAGCCGTCGGCGCTGAGAAAGTCGGCATTCGTTTCTCGCCCTACGCAGCCTTCCAGGGCTCCGAGAAAGATGATAGCGAGACATTGTACCTCTACCTGATCTCGGAGTTGAAGAAAATGAACGCCAAGTTTGCTTACCTGTCCCTAGTGGAAGCAGCTGGTGATCCAGGTGTGCTCATTTTCGGCGACAAGCAGGTCCGTCAGCAAGCAAAGACGCTAGATTTCATTCTCGAGGCCTGGGACAACCTTTCGCCGGTAATGGTGGCTGGTGCCTATATGCCTGAGTCCGCGGCAGTGGCACTTGAGAACCACTACAAGAAGTGGGACGTCCTGGTTGCTTTTGGACGTTATTTTATCTCCAACCCCGACTTTGTGTTCCGGGCCAAGAACGGTATCAAGCTCACACCATACGATAGATCGACGTTCTACAAGAGCATGTCCGAGGATGGCTACAACGACTACCCTTTCAGCGAGGAGTATCTGAAGGCTCACGCTGGTAATTAAGTTGATGTAATGGCCATTTACCATTGCGGCTATTCATCGAACTACAATAGAAAAGAAACACATGCACTTAGATTAGATAGAAGCGCTTTCAAACAATAGATCATATAAGAAACAGGAATGTGCTCACATGCCTTTCACGGGAATGAACAAAATAAGCTATCCATACAATTGTACGAAGTACACAGTAGTTCGCGCGTAGGCGAACGCGTACAGGGGCTAAGGTACTTCGTAGCTCTGCCACTTGTTTCGAGTTTTCAAGAATGTGGGTCAAAAACTGTTGACGACAACAACCCTTACTAATGCCATAACCATGACCCGAAACTCCGCAGGTATAAACAAGAAGCCATAAACTAGCCGAGCAATTTAATGCAACAGAGCAATAACCCGTCAAAAGTGACGGCTTGCCCAAGATGAATAGTCTCCCTGGCGCCAATTCGCCTTCTCGAATCGGAACGGGTGCGAGTCCCGGCGCACCCAAAGCAACACGAAAGCAAGTATCGCGTGCATGCGACTTGTGCCGTGCCCGAAGAATCAAGTGCGACAATGACCAGCCGTGCAAAACGTGCCTGCAACGGAACGCGGACTGTACGTACAAAGGCGACAATGCACCGAGGACGTTATCCGTGGCACTCAGGTATGCTTTGCTTATCAAACCCCATGTTACTTGATTCTAACGGACTGTATTTACAGGGAGATTGAACGATTGAAGGGCTACATAAAGTCGCTTGAAAATGAACTCTCCGCACCGAAAAACTCCAATAACTGTGTTGCATCTGTCCCCACGCCGGAGTCAAGTACATCCAGCAGCCGGTCCTATGGCTACTGCCAAAACGCCTCTCCTAGCGCACATCCCGCAACACCTTACCAAAGGCCTCAGTGGGAGGGTATTCAAGTTTCTACTACTCGGACAGACCAACCGTCTTACTATGGACCTGCTTCGTCCTTCTACCTTGTGCGGCGTATTGGTGGATTCTTAAGTAAAGTTTTAGATCAGCCATACGCCGAGCAGAAGCTTCATCCATGGTCGCGGAGCACCGAGTCCCGGATTGCACAGATACAAAGTACAGAGGTTGTCATAGACAATGCCGTATCACTAGGCATAGTGGCAGAAAAGTCAAGTCACGGGATGACCGACCTATCTCGCGTTCAGGAAGAGTCTCTGTTGCGACTGTTTTGGGAGGGTTATCACTGCCTGTTACCAGTAGTTGACGAGATGGACTTCCGCAGTCACTACGCCTCGTTGTGGCAGGTCTCCTCGAAGGGCCGCAAAGACTCGCCACTGGTTGATATTATAATTGCTTTGTGCCAGCAGTACAGCTACGCCTTCACTCCGCACAGACGGAACGCCTCTCGGCCAGATATTTCTGGCCCATCTGATGATGCGGCAACCGCGGGACGGTGGCACTATCGTCGTGCACAATCTCTTCTCGCATCCAGCCTCGAGAACCCTTCCATCACCACTGTGCAGTGTTACATCTTTATGATGGTATACTTATGCTGTGCCTCATTCCACAACATGTGCCATATCATGGCAGCGCAAGCAATCCGTACTGCACAGGTCCTTGGGCTTCACCTTGAGCCGCCTCGTGATATACCCGAGCCCCAACGAGAACTTCGGAGGAGGATATGGTGGAGTCTTTGGATTCTAGATGCCAAGACATCTATGAAACTTTGTCGGCCTCTTGCTGTTGATGTCGCTTACACGACTGTATCGATTCCCTCTGACGGACTCGAGGTTGCAGAGAATAGTGGTACTAACCTGCGACCTTTCTCCGACGGCATTTCCTGGCTAAGCTACATCACCTATCAAACGCGGTTATACGTCGTCATGCTGGGAATATACGATCCGCTGTACCTCAAATTTGGCGAATCTATCCATCAGCACAGACTTGTGTGTATTTACCACGATCCGCAAGTTCTAGAACTATGCGCTGTCATGTTGGCAGAGAAATTACCCTGCATGAGATTGTGGGTTGAAAGCCTGCCTATGGCACTTAAGTGTCGCCGTCAAAACGAGGGGCGCCCCTTTTCTACCGACCGCGCAGCCTTTGATATTGATGACCTAGCTCCTACCTGGCTAACTCGCCAACGAGTTTGCATGGAACTGACCTACCACCACTTCATGGTCCTACTTACCAGGCCATTCATCACATTCTATACTCCAGCAACAACGCACACACCATTGACTGAGCGTCATGCGACAACCTGTGTCGAGCATGCAATCAAGTTTTCAAGCCTCATGCACCAAGTCGTGACAGAGTCGGATATTTTCAGCGGCTGGACGGAGTATTTCAGTCTCCTGTGGAACTCGTCTATAACTATGGTTGGATTTCTGCTTGCCTATCCAATTCATCCAGCAACACCAAGAGCACGCCAGGCACTGGACAAGGCTATAACTGTCTTTGACATTCTCGGAGTCAATTTTGGTGTCAGTGAGGATGCTGCGGCGATCACGAGGGACCTGATCTCGAAGGCCGACCTTGTTGCAAGTAGGCTAGGCGCTGGAGTTGACGTAACGATGCAAAGTACTGAGACAGATAACGCCGAGCAATCAGCCAATGAAGAAATACCTGTCGGCAGTAGTCTTTCCTGGCTCGATCCTAACCAACAATACGACGCCGGTCAGTTTAACGATCTCGTTGACTGGGCACTTTCAGTGGACTCTTTCAACAATTTTGAGAAGTTCTTCGATTTTAGCGATGCTGGCACGGGATAGTAGCAGACACGTCCTGCAAGTGACAATAGCTACGGCGGCCACTTAGTGTTCTAGTATCTACCTACCCAACACAGTCGTATGTCAAGCTGGGCTGCCTGGCCAATGGCCATTTTCTGAATATTAATTGTATGGCCATGTATACTTATTGCTAGATGTTCAGGTGTAATGCGTGATCAAGACGCAACAAATTCAAAGGTTGATATGAAAGAAGTTTTGACTTGCGTCATCTATGTTAAGTGATAGCATGTCTGGCATATGAAATGCTTGACTATACAATCTGGCAGCCTAATAATAACGGTTTGACAACGATATCAAAATCCCAACACAATTAGTAACTGCCTTAGAGTGCGGTATTATAATGATCAATCAATCAGTATGCTTCGATTCCAATCAGTTGCTTGGCACGCTGCGATAGCATAGGCTGTTGTAGTGGTTGCTGAAGCACGGCTTTGTAAGTCGGGTGCTCGCTCGGCGGAAGACGTGGGTTTGTCCGCAAAATTGTCGGGTCGTGTGCGGTGCATTCCTTCCGCTCAAAGGCCTCCAGGCGTTCCTTGCGGGTTGTCTCATCGGTCTGCGAAGCTGGCTTATAGCATACGTCTGTATTGTAAGTATCATGCTTCGAAATAGAAATGGAGATGTGAACTTACACGCAGCAAATCTGTCACTGGTTCCACGTGGAGGGGCGCCGTAGTGAACTGTACGCTTTTGTATTGTTAGTTTTCAAACGACATCCGGTGAACATGTCACAAAATGACTTACCGACTCCCAAAGCAAAAGGTCGCCGGGCTTTGCGCAGACCTTAACCCACTTGCAGCCTTTGGCCTCCAGCCACTCGCTCATCTCCTCTTTGAGCTCCTGGTACTCCTCCTGGGCCCATCCGTCAGGGCCTTTTTTGTCGTCAAAATGCTGCCACAGCTCTGCGTAGTGCTTGTGAGACCCTTCTAGGACAGTAAGGCCGCCGTCCTCGGGGCCATTGTCGAGGAAGTTGAGAATACCCTAAACAATCAATAACGTGCTCAAAAATGGAGGAAAACTTTCGTATATACCTGAACGCAGTGCAGAGTTGTCCGGTACGGGCACTGGTCAACATGGGCCCAGGGTGCGTAAACAGGATCTGACTTAGGACGTGTTCTATCTGCAACAGAAAGATTGAGGCCATCTAAAGATTATTAGATTTGTTTTTCCAACAATATTGCAGTGCTCAGTTACCTACCAAAGGAAACAAAAAGCTCCTCGGTACCCCAAACCTGGGCAAATTTCTCAATCAAAGCTGGCTCTGACTTAAGATCCCAGATAAACTGTTCATGAGCCAGTCCATAACTTCATTTGTCAGTCGGAAGCTCGCCAATTTGTCGGCCGATGGTGCCTAAGTGCAACTCACCGATTATAGAGCCCTCCATATGTGCAGTATGGCAGGTTCTCGGGCTTTCTTGTAGCAGGGTCATTGCGATCAAAGCCCAGGCCCCAGCTTTCTAGCCAGTCGTACCCTTTATTAGCATAGAGGGCTGCTTTCTCGGGTGAAAGCACGCCGGGGACGACTGTCCAACCCTTGTTCTTCAGGTCGAGGAGCCACTCTGGAGCCTACATCTCGTCAACACATGTCCAATTGTCAGTTCAGAAATCCATGGAAATAATAGTTATGCCGTGATCGACTTACGCCCTCGACCTCTTCGCCATTGAGAATCTTTTCCAGCATCGTGTGTCTGTCGAGTGTTTTAGGCTAAGGTGATTTCGGGGATTTCACTTGGATGAGTCGCAGACACTTTTAGTATTGTGCAATGTCCGATGCCATCAACGCGACAACGAATCCATGAAAAGGGAGGATGTCTGTCGTGGGGTTTTATCTTGAGACATGATAAGACTCTTAGGCAGCGATTTATGGGGATATCAGGACGTATGCTCACTGAAAATCATAAGGGCGGGGCCGCCGCCGCTACTTTCACCGGCTAGATTTATTAAAACTCTCCGAGTCTGTTTCTTCCGTGGGTTTACTGTATGATCTGCCGTAGCCTCTATTTTGTCTGTTGTCAACATTCGGGTTGACTTGCCAAAGTTGTCACTCGAACAGCACATTTCCGTTAAGCTCGGCCGAGTCCGGAAGTGTGTTCTTATCTTAGTTTTATCGATGCTGTCCATTTAATCACGAATAGAGAGAGGTCTGATAACATCGGATAGTCCGACGCGTAAATAATATTTACCACCACCGACGTCATTTGTACAAGCAAAATAAAAGGCTAAGACGCATCGTGGGCTATTGGACTAATATTCATGCACCGCCCTATGTTCGTCCATCCACCTAGTCATATCGCGATGTTGATGATCCTGGTTGCTCGGATGCGACGCGCTATTGCATTGTAAACCGACCTCTGAGTAGCAAGGTGCTACGCCCAAGCTAAGTTCCGGCTGTTGTGCTTTCAAGGGATGCAAACTTGGTCAAGCTATGGCTTGACCACTATTGGCTAGTCCAGCACTAAAATTACACCATTGACCACACGTCACGCACCACCCAACGTACTTCGAATAGCCAAATTTAGCGTCATTGTTGTTGTTGTTGTTTTGGGCTGCAATTCAAGAACTTTTTTCTTGTTGTTTGATCTCAGAGATCTGTATTTTTGTCATTTTTAACTTTTCAATGATACTAGTATCAAGTGTTGAAAATTATATTTAAATTGTTACGGAACTTTAGTATTTTGTACGTAAATGTTAAAAACTTTAAAATGGCATTTTCTTGTTGAGGGTTGTCTCAGTTAGTTATCTTTTGAAGCTACTGTTACCAAAATTCAAACGTCACAACTACGTTGATAGTATCACTTGACGGCCAAACTTTGAAATAATACAACTCGATCTACATGATTGTTTTCTGGTTTTATTAATTATAGCCTAAGCGAGAGCAGTCGAGGGAAAACCGACGCCAAATTGACGATTTGACTGACTCATGGCGGCTCGACTGACCCGGCGGCTCGACTGGTAATGACAGATGCCAACCCGTTGAGTGGGGCGTGACACGAGTAGAGCCAGACGCGTCGAAAGCCAAGCGGCCTTGCTGCTGGTGCTGGGGCGGTGGTCTTCCCAGTACTGTGTCATGTTTTCAGAACGCAACACAACCTACAATATTCGTCATTGTCTATCCGCATCGGCACCGTCTCGAATCACATCGTCGATATAATCACCAATAAGATGTGATTGCGTGATGCATAGAGTGTCAGATTAAAGTATAAAGCCAGATATTCCGTCGTGGTCATGTTGGATAAAATAAAATAATACATGTACACCATCGCAAACATTCAAAAATGTCGCCGTCAGCTGCCGAACTTGTGAGGACTCACGATATCTCTGCCCATGCAGACGAACAACCCAAGAAAATCCAGATTGTAAAACAGATACTAGACAACGGTAGCAATCCTAATGCGGAGCTGCCCAAGCTCGAGGTTGGACATAGAGATCCTCTCAAACTGAGCGGAGCTTTGGACAACTTTGAGTCGTTTGACGTCACACCAGTCATTGGGTGCGAGTTTACAAATGTTGATCTTGCGGAATGGCTACGCGCCCCTAACGCAGATGAGCTTTTGCGCGACCTTGCAATCACCGTGTCACAGCGAGGAGTCGTCTTTTTTCGCAAGCAAGACAACATCACGGATGATCTCCAAAAGGAGCTTGTGCAACGTCTTGGTGAGCTGTCGGGCAAGCCCACAACGTCGACACTGCACATCCATCCCGTGAGCAATGCCAGCCGTGATCTCGGCGGAAAGGACAATGAGATTAGTGTCATCTCATCCGAGCAGGCCAAGAAGTTGTTCCGTGACCGTTTCGAGACTGGGTTCAGCTCTCGTCGGCAGAGTGCTAAGAACGAGTGGCACTCGGACATTACATTTGAGCCAATTCCAAGTGACTATGCCTTACTTCGGTTGACAAAGCTCCCGAAGACCGGCGGTGGTATGTTTCCTTCCCTTTGACATTTAATTGTATATATTGATCAATGTGTCTAACAATTAGATACGCTCTGGGCCTCGGGCTATGAGCTCTACGATCGCATTTCGCCAGCGTTGCGCAAGTTTCTGGATACTTTGACGGCTTACTACGCGCAACCTGGGTTCGCGGAATCGGCCGAGCGCAACAACTTCAAGCTGTTTGCTGGCAGTCGCGGAGCTCCTGAGAACATTGGGGAAATCCTCGAGGCCATTCATCCAGTGGTGCGCACAAACCCGGTCACGGGCTGGAAGAGCGTGTTTGCTGTGGGTCACCATGTGAAGCGCATTCATGGTCTTTCCGAGGCCGAGAGCCGGCACTTTCTGGAGTGGTTCAACCAACTCGTTGTCGAGAACCATGATCTACAAGTGAGACTACGCTGGCAGAATGTCAATGATCTTGCAATTTGGGATAATCGCAGCGTATACCACGCCGCCACACCAGATTATGCGTACGAGAGTGATTTGGGCGAACGCAGTGGAAGTCGTGCCGTTAGCCTGGGCGAGAAGCCGTACATTGACCCCGAAAGTACCAGTCGCCGGGAGGCTTTACTGAAAAATTCGCTATAAGACATTGCCTTAATTTGAAACAAATCATCTATTCACAGGAGATGTTCTGCGGAGATGATCCGCTAAGAAAGAGATTGTGAGTAAAAACATGTACATCTAATACGATTTTTTAGAATAAGAAAATAAAGAAAAAAGAAATGTTTTCAAGAATATAACGTTGTTGAATGTGCATTCATTATCATCTCCCCGCCAAACTTCATATCTATTAGACGATCATAGAACGGTGTCGGCTTTGAGTTCGGGTTTGAGTTCCACCAGGAAGCCGATGCCGGGTCCCAACGGTGCTATCGGCCAGTCACAATGTACTGATAGTGTCGGCGAGAGGCGATAAGAACGTGTTAGTCCGGCGGCTTTGGCGGCTATGGTTGATGCTTAATTTGATTATTTCATATATCTGCTTGAAGGGACACTTGTTGGCCGTCATGAGTAAGTTCCAGTACCTTTGGTCTTTGGCTTTTGCAAGAAAACTGACTGTCTTCAATATAAGCCTACACATTTTATTTTAACCAAAATAATGGCACCCTCATCGACAGCAGTAGCCTCGGCCGTCACTGCAGCCCATGCATCATATCTGGCGAGCAACCCAAAGTCTGCTCAACTACACAAAGATGCAGCACAGCATATGCCCGGCGGAAACACCCGAACTGTTCTCTACGCCGAACCCTTCCCTCTCGCAATCGAATCAGGCGCCGGCAACAAGCTGACCTCCGTCGACGGCCGCACATACACTGACTTTCTGGGCGAGTTTAGTGCAGGCCTCTTCGGCCATTCCCACCCCCGTATTGCCGAGGCAGTGCAGACTGCCCTTGCATCTGGTTGGAACTATGGCGGCGAGTCAGTGTGTGAGAAGAAGCTCGCATCAAAGGTGACCGAGCGCTTCGCAGCTGGTGGCGTTGATCTGATCCGGTTCACCAACTCCGGCACGGAAGCAAACTCGTTTGCCATTGGTGCTGCGCTGGAATTTACTGGGCGCAAAAAGATTGTCATTTTCAGCAACGGTTACCACGGCGGCACGTTTGTCTTTCCCATGGATCTGTGTCGCTGGACACACAATGGCAGTGTCGGCGACGCCCCATGCCGCAACATGAACCTTCCTCACGAGTTTGTGGCTGCACCGTTCAACAACATGGCCGCTACCGCTGCAATTATCGACGCACTCCCCAAGGACAGTCTTGCAGCTATCCTGATTGAGCCTATCCAGGGATCTGGCGGTTGCCGCCCCGCCTCCCCCGAGTTTTTGCGCTATTTGCGTGATACATGCGACCAGCTAGGTGCATTACTGATTGCGGACGAGGTCATGACTTCCCGCCTTAGGTTTGCAGGAGCATTAGCATCAGTGCCCGGTCAGAGTATCAAGGCTGACCTCATGACATTTGGAAAATGGATTGGCGGCGGCATGACGTTTGGTGCATTTGGAGGTCGCCGAGACGTTATGTCGCTCTTTGACCCTGCCCTTGGCCCCGCTCGTCGTCTGATGCACCCGGGTACCTACAACAACAACGTCTTCACTATGAACGCTGGTCTGGCAGCTTTGGAGATATACAATGCCGAAGCTGTAAATGATCTGAATGCTCGTGGTTCCTTGATGAAACAAGGCATCACCGACGCCCTGTTTGAGACGGGCTTGTATAGCCGCGAGTACGAGGCATACCTGCAAGACGTACTGGAGGTTGACAGCTTTGACGGAGAAACCAAACTTTATACCGGAAAAGACTCAGCGCCGGTCGCGCTGCCTTCAGTATTCCTCTCCAGCCGTGGAAGCATGCTGAACTTGAGGTTCTCCGGTCCTGATGCTGGCTACTGGCACAATATTTACTACCATTTCATGCTTGAAAAGGGCGTCTACATGGCCAGTCGTGGCTACACTCCGCTAAATCTCGTTATCACAGATGATGATGTTTCTACATTTGTGGCAGCTGTCAAGGAGTTTCTGCTAAAGTACAAAACAGATCTCTGCCTGTAACTGGGTTGTGGTGCAATTGTTCATAGTTTGAAAATATACTAGACTTTCTGCTTCTTGGCTTTTCTAATACTTGTATCTAAGATGACTCAATTTTCAAACCTGAAAAGGTGACTTCGAGTGACTCTCCCTGGGAGAAGTCGTATGGGTCTGGTTGAGCTGCGTAGGCACCTACGAGAATATCACTTCCGAGTTTTCCGGCTGGGTCGTCAAGGAAGACCCAAGGCACCTTGCGGATAAACAGCTTCTTCGAACCCTCTCCTGCCTCTGGATCTTGAATCAGCCAGATCATCAGGGCGTTTTTCTCGCGAGTGAAGTTTAACGTCACAGGCACAACTGGTCCTAGAGTAATGCCAATGAGTGACAATGGGATAAGACTCCAGTTAGCCCATCCTCCAGGCGCTCTGTCCACGATGCTGACACATGGTGCACCGTCATTGCACTCAATGCCAGCCTTAATCCATGCAGGATGTGTATCCAGCTCGGCGGCGTTAGTCGCATTTGGTTCCGGATTGTTCTTAGTTGGTACAGTAAAAATGAGGCCGGCTTGGTCGTATTGAGTGCGCCACTTTGCCGATGTAGTTACCGACAGGGCCACAAAAGCCTCCTTATCGATGCGCTTGTATACAACAGGTGCAGTGTAGTCGAACAAAGCCTTTGGCGTCCGGGGAGACACGTAGATGTCGGACTTGGGTGGGGCTAGCAACTTGAAGTCGGCACCGGTGCCGTCGGTGGCCGTAATCAGTGGTAGAGTTCCGGCGATGTTGGCGTACTGGACAGAAGCCATGGCTGTTGTGGTGATTTGTAATGTACGACTATAAAACAAAAAGAAATGTTTGATTTGGTGCCACAGAAAATAAGTAGACTTTGGGTTGTGGTTTAGACGAGCAATGAACGCCGACAATTCGAGGAGCGGGGCCGACTTTTAAGGCCGAGAGGTACGATGTACAACTGCGGTACTGCGGGCCGAGTAAGGTTTAGAAAACATAGTGGCAAAACTTCGGCTGATTTCCGGGCCTAGTAAGTAGTAAGACTAAAAGACAGAAACGCTGTTTTTTCTTGGTGTTGTTACGGCACGAGACTAAGGAGACTTACCCCTCGGCGATTTGGACGAATAACGAAGGAATACCGAAGGAGCAATACTTGATCTCGTAGGCCGTCCTCCCGTGTCATATGCCATTTGGGATTCGTGACTCGGTGCTTTGTATCAAGTCGGCGATACAGCTATTGCTCCTATCGATGGCATGGCTACGATTGAAATTTAGAGGGGTTCCGTAAATCCTAGAAGTCAATATGTTCATATGTTTGGCTACACCCAGCTTCTTTCAATGGGAAAGCGCATTGTAGCTGTCGAGACAATATTTTTAACTTACAGAATAAAAAGAAAAGGCAATGGCAGAAATCTACAGTGTTGTTGAGGAGGTTATGGGTTCCGGCCGTCCAATCCGCATCATTGTGATCGGTGCTGGTGCGAGTGGTCTCAACGTCATCCGCAACATCAAGGTGCATATGAAAAACGTCGATCTGCAAGTCTACGAAAAGAACCAAGTCGTGTCGGGCACTTGGTTCGAGAACAGCTATCCCGGATGTGCATGCGATATTCCCAGCCACAACTACCAGTATTCTTGGGAGCCGAATCCGGGCTGGTCAGAATACTACGCATCACAGAAGGAGATCCGGGCCTACCTTGAGAGAACCGCCACCAAGCACGGGCTGCTTCCGTACATCAAGTTTGGCCACAAAGTCAGCGGTGCGACGTGGCACGAAGAAGAAGGAGTGTGGAAGTTTAAGGTGGAAGACATACAGTCCGGTACCATTTCCAACGACTATGGTCACTTTTTCATTAACGCCAGCGGATATCTGAATAACTGGAAATGGCCTGTTATTGAGGGACTGCAGTCTTTTGAAGGTCCTCTCCTACACAGTGGTGCCTGGGACACGTCGGTTGAACTGAAGGACAAGACCGTCGCCGTCATCGGGTATGGATCAAGCGGCATTCAGCTGGTAACGGCCATACAGCCTGTTGTCAAGAAACTTACCACATTTATCAGAGGCCCTACGGTAAGCGAACATATTTTCTCGTCATTTTTAGATCATCGACTGATGAGTGTATTTCCAGTGGATCACGGCAGGATTCGGCAGCAAGTATGCAGCTCCTGGCGGTCTCAACTTTATATTTTCCGAAGAGCAGAAGAAGGCGTTCGACGAAGATCCTGCAGCATATCTAACCTACCGAAAGGGCGTCGAGTACGAGCTTTCCAGTCGCTTCAAGATGCTCCACAAAGATACAGCCGAGCAGGCTGCCGCTGTCGAGTTTTCAAAGAAGGATATGAAGCGCCGCCTGGGTGACGATAACCCGCTAGCCGACTTTCTCATACCAACGTTCCCGGTTGGCTGCAGACGACCATCTCCTGGAAACGGGTACCTCGAAGCACTGTCAGCATCCAACGTGGACGTTATAACAGGCCGCGAGATAAAGCGTATCGAGAAGGATGGACTCGTTGTGAGCGGAGACGACGGCGCGAACCAAAGCGAGTGCAAGATCAAGGTAGATGTACTGATATGTGCAACGGGCTTCGATCTCTCCTTCCGTCCCCGTTTTCCAATTGTTGGACGTGACGGCGTTGACCTGCGAGACGCCTGGAAAGATCGTGCCACAGCCTATCTGTCAATGACGCCCGCCGATATGCCCAATTATTTTATGTTCTTGGGTCCGCAGGCCCCGGTTGGTCATGGCTCGGCCATTCCCATCATTGAGCACCTCACCAAGTATATGCTCAAAATGGTGTACAAAATGCAAACAGAAGGTTATCGTGCTGTAGCGCCGAAGAAGGCCGCTATCGAAGAGTTTGTTGAACATGCCGACGCATTTTTGCCGCGCACCGCCTGGGCAGGGAAATGTCGCAGCTGGTTCAAAAACGGCAAAGAGAGCGGTCCGGTGACGGGCCTTCACCCTGGAAGTCGGCTACACTGGTTTCACTTGTTGAAAGAGCCACGCTATGAGGATTGGGAGTGGTCGACGTGGAACAAAAACCGATGGGCATACCTCGGCAATGGTTTTAGCACAATGGAGGGGCAAGGTCGTGATTTGACGTGGTACTTTGATAAGCCGGAAAAGGAGTACGATGCATTTACTTATTAAGAAGTGCTAAACGTATTGTTTAATCGCATATTAATCATTTAAGTTTCCTTCGACTCTCACAATTTCTTACAATCGATATTTTCGCTGTCCAAACTTGATGAATGATTTTTGCATGTTTACAGGGGGGGGACTATGTTGAGCTTATGTTGTCATACTACTTTTGTGTCACAATCTGCGAGATGAAAGAAATATGAAAGATAGAGAAGTAAGTAGGAATAGCTATAAAATGTAGGGGAAAATCAGGGTACTATATACAAAAATGAAAAGCCCAATGTGCCACGAGTGTAGAAAACAGATAAACCGTCTACACGACAGGACTACTTAATTACAACACACTTTTATTCTTCACTGGCTCGGTCCGCACTTGTCTTGCTTGAAGGCGGCAGGTCCTCATCACTGCGCAAGTACTCCTTGACAACGTCACCCCAGACAGGAATACGCTTGTACCGAGAAAAAGCAGGAACATTCCCCTTGGCGTAACCATCAATAGCGCGTATCATAGTCTCTGCCAATCCAACCTGCTTGATTTCTCTAATGGGGTACAGATAAAGATGCACACCAAGAATTCGAGCATTGTGGCGAGGCATAGCAAAGAGGGTCTGAAGTTCACACCTAACCCAGGTGTCGTCCAAGTCGACATCGTCGGCTGTAATGGCTGACACCTGGTTGTCGTCGTGCAGGTGATACTCGCCGCGCTCGCACAGTTTTGAGTTGGTAGCGACAGCCCAGTTGATACGGTCGACAATGCTGCCAGGCTGGAGGCGTGCAAAGTACCGATCCATTGACTTCTCAAGGTGCTGCTTGTAGCCTGGGACCGGCTTATGAGCATCCCGTAGTTTAATTCCCAGCTTCTCTACGGGATCAAATCCCACAGGGTATAGCCACACAAAAGCTGTCAGCCGATAGCCATCGTCGTCGGCATCTGGCTGCAGCATCAAAAAGTCTTCATCGACGGTCAATGCGATTATCCGCATGACCTCAATAATATCAGCGGGGGACTCCGCTGGAATCTTCTCGTCTAAGATTTTGTTGTACAGGTACTTTGTAATTTTTCCCGGGTCGTCGTGAGACTCGGTCGTCTCGAACACAGTCGGGTATCTCTTAGGAAGAAGATGTGTGACCAAAAACTCGTAAAACTCGCGAACCATGGGCTCGGCGGAGGGCATGCATCCCAAGGCACCCGGATACTGTTCCAGAATCTTTTTGCGCTCCCCTATGCGTTCGACGTACTGCTGGTCGATGCGAGCAATAGTGTTGACGGTCGTCCTGCGCAAACCCATGGTGAGGTTGTACCTGTCGGCAAATTTGTAAATGCGTTCAGGCTTTTTTGCACTCCAGTCAAAGTCTGACAGCGGGTCGATCTTGCCCATGCAGTCAAACCCTGCCGTGTCTGCATCATGCTGAAGGTTGTCTGAATTCTTGATATTTGCCGCAATTGATTCTGACGCTGCCAGTGCTGCTTGTGTCTGGTGATATATTGGTTTGATAACTATGTACCAGGTGACGGTGCCAATGAGAGCCACGAAGGCAATGATGGACAGCGGGTCTGCAGCATGCTGAGCCGCGAATAAGGCTGTAAGCTGAAATGAAGTCATCGCGAGACTCACTTGGGGATGCCCGTCTGTATTCGTTTAGTGCGTAACTCTATGATGTTTGATATACGTCGAACTTGTCAAATTAGGATACTTATTGTATTAAATTGGCTACAGCCACTCCCAATTTGAGTCTGCGTACCGTATGTGGTGCAGCCAGGAACGGTATTTCAATATTGACAGTGATTGGGTGTTAGCACCGCGCCATCGGCTTGCATTTACTTACGTCGTATGCCACTCCACAGCGGATATCTGTATCACCGGCGCCGCACATTTGACATCCGAGACCCAGGTACAACAAATGCAAGAGAATGATAACCTACTGATATATGACAATGAAACTACTATGAACTACTTATTGTTTAATTAATATCTAGTAAATTATTCTTGACGAAAATTACAAAAAGAAAAGCACATTCAATTGACGTCTACCGAAACATTGTTATGGTCTAAGCTACAATGAAAGATACAGAGGCATGTCAGAAAACGGACTCAAAGACGCAAAGCCAGAGTTTTCCCAGTATAGACTTGTCCAGTCGAGTTGCTCGTTCATCGGCACCAACTGTTGATGCTGTACTGCCGCCGATGGTGACAAATTTAGAGACTGTAGACTGTCCGACGGCATACTTGAAGTTCCCGGAGCTACAGGCCCTTGTGGCGGCTGCGGAGTGTAAGACATGGGTACTACAGATATTTCTGCGTCACTATTTTCGTTTGCATCCCCCCCAGTCATATCGGAAGCCCGGACTTGGTGGGCTAGAGGACGCGCTGCTCTTGCCGTCTGACTTGTCCCATCATGCTGTCTTAGCTGGAATCCGGCCATTCCACTGCTAGTACTGGAACGACAGGTAGCACTTCCTTTTCCGATGAGTAGCTCAGTTCGAGTTCTTTCCGAGCTGTCCTCAAAAAGTCTGAGTATCAGCTCGGCGTTGAGCCAAATACCAGATAATCGACGGAGAATATCCATGGCCGAGTCAAAGCGCTGCATGGCATGGCCAGCCAATATTGGGTTCGCCATTCGTATCTCAGCACTCAGCTGGATAAGTGTCGTCAAAAGAGCATCAACGGCAAAGGTATTCAGAAACCGCAGCTCGCCGCGCGCTGCTACCGCTTCTAGGAGATTGACAATCGTACCTGCAGCCGCTGAGCAAATGCCCATGTTCTCCTGGCTTGTTGCGTTTGCAAATGTTGTTGGCATTGGTGGTGGCCGGTGTAGGAGGATAAGAAAGTTGTTGTACGTAAGATGTAGCATCGCACACCATGGTGATGATGCCTTGTCGTCTGGCTTACACCGTAAAGGCGCAGGGAGCCTCGCCATCCAGAGTGCAAGGTGCTGATCAGCATCAATGAGGGCCTGTTTTCTGCGTGCTTCCGGCACTTGCAGGCCGAAACGGTCGCGCAGAGTCTGTGCAATTATACATGACAGATGCATTTGGTGAATCATATACTCTCCATCAATACCACAGTCCTCTCGGCCATTCTGTGTCATGATATCCTCCAACTCCTCGGGAACAAGCTCAGGCACATCGCTCTCGGCGAGATTAATAGCCAAGGGCCGGCCATAGGATAAGGATACAATAACATCAAACTGCACAAGAATCCACCATAGCCGGCGCCAAAGACGCTTGTCATGAGCAATCAGCGTGCTAGCTCGAGTGTCGCGGTGCATGCCGAGGCCAAGCGCCGTTCTGGCGGCAACACCCACCCAATAATATGAATTGGCACCAATATCTTCAACGCCCTCGGAATGCCACATCATGAGTAGAGCAGCCTGCACAACAACGTCTCGGTTCCACTCAAAGCGGGCATCGAACAGCATCTTGGCACGCCGAAAAAACGCTGCTTTGAGAGAAGAACGGTCTTTCGACAGTTGCATGTGGACCTGCATATCGGCATCTGCATCGGCGGCTGTGCTCGCGAGAGTACCGTCGTATTGGTACACATGAGCGCCTACCATCAAAACCGCCTGGAGGACTAGTAGGCTCAAAGGGTTCATAGGGTCACGTCGTCGGTATTGCCCTAAAAATGCTGCCTTGTCGAGCACAGGGAAGCCGGGGTGCACATATCGGAAATATGCAGCCAAGAGGGTATCTACCACAGCCTTGGGAGGAAGCTCAAAGGCCTCGCGTGGGATGCGGTCAAGCTCGTGGCTAGTAAATTTGCGGGATATCTGGTTCGAGGGGAAGTGATGAACCGATGCAGAGGCACGGCGGGCTCGTTGGCGGATCAAATAGTGGACATTGGAGTATTCTTGGCCGACGAAAACGATACGCACGCCGCGTTGCATTACTCTGTTCTCGATATCCTCTTGGGAAAGCATCTCGACGAGGTGTCTTTTGCCATCGCCAGCCTCGGGGTTAGCTGCCGCTGTAACGGACTGCACCTGATCTTGTTGTCCGTCATCATCACCGCAGCTATCGCCATGATCTTCTTGCACGTTCACGTTCGTGACAGTGGTGCACTTATCGGTGCTACTAATGCCGACGGTAGATAGCGATGACAAAACTGCTGCTGCTTGGCCGACTTCTTCGGCGTTCTGTGATGCAGGTCGAGGGAGTCGCTGCTGTTGCGTGAACGCATGGGGGCTTGTGCGGCCTTGGTGAGATGATGTCGATATTCCGTTTCGAGGAGTCCCTTCGACGGAAAAGTCCATGCAAACAGTACTTTGGCTTCCTGTTGAAGGCGATGGCAGCAGCATTGGCATCGTTGCCGGCCGAGCAGGGCCCCGCTGGTTGTCAGCTATATCTACGAAACAATTTGCTGGAATCAGGCACAATATCTACTTACATTGCGCCTCCGCTTTTCATGTGCAATGCATGTGGTACCAGAAGACCGGCAGCCTGAGCACGGGTTGCCTTTGGCGGCATCGCACCGCACCTATAATGTGAGCATTTCTGGTAAATAAAGCATCGCAGACATGAAAAGCAAAACAGCCCAGCTCACTTTTCGGGCATGACACCGTTGACTAGTAGTCAGCTTCTGTATGGGTTATCTCAATCATGTCAGCAACCCATCTCCAAACTTACCATGCTGTTCTTTGGCTCCGAGTCCACCCCGTGCTGTCCGATGGCCGGTTTCCCTGTCCTCTCGTCGCATCCGACATGATATGATTACTTGCCGTACGGTTGTTTGGGTCGGCGAGCCCCAAGTTCCGAGAGGTAACAAAGCTCCGAGTCTTTAGTATTAATATCTACTCCTGATCTCTACCCTGGTCCTCGGCTACCTTTATCCCCCATCATTTCTCTCCTTTTGCCCTCCTCTTTCTATCTAATCGTCTTTCCCGTCAATGCAGTCTACATTTTGCCTAGCTTGCTCCACTACGCCGCTGGCTCTATCTCTTCTTTGCGCCCATGATCACAGCAGATATACCCGGGTTATCTTATCTCGGGGCCGTAAGCGAATAAAATCATCCCGATAAGCTGGCAACGCTAATGACTTACACCAAAAGCTTGCGTCTGTCACTGACCTTTATTTATCGCAACTGTCTGCTAGACTCGCCGTTGCTTATCTCCATTATGTGTATCAACCTAACACCACTAGATCGTAGTGGTAACTTTGCGAGCAGTCTCCTCGGTTGTCCACGAGATAGATAGGCCACGAGGCAGATACGGATACGGTTTGGGCCAGAAGCTCCGCACAGCCAAACTAGCTGAGAAGAAGTGCAGGGAGCTCGCCGGCTGTTTGCACCAGTAATCAAAAGGAATTGTATCAACACTATCATAAACTGTGATGTTCTTATTCTAATACAAAAAAAAACTAAAAAACTCCAGCTAGTATATCTGGCTGTTAATATGATTACAAGCTCATCTCTCTCACGGGACAAATTTGATTGTTATCTCGTTTGTATCAACAAGTTCCGCTGGCTTTTCAGTCCCTGTTGGGTCATTTGCTTCTCTGCCAATTAATTAATATATATCTGTCTTCCCCGGTCCATCAAAGCTTGACATGCATCTGTCTACGGCATTCTAAAGAGTCAAAACAGCTGCTTTGCATCCTCTAGATCGCTTGTTTTTGCCGATCTCTCTTTTAATTATTGCTTTTCGCTCACTTCAACAACAATATGTCCAAGGACGACATTGGCATGGCCCCAACCCGGGACTCGGGTGAGGTGGCTGGCGAGGTTCTGAAGACCGGGCAGCCCCTAGAGCAAGGTGACGAGTACGCCAACAACGGGGCCACTGCGCCGCAAGGCCAGCTTCGCCGGTCTTTCCGTACTCGTCATGTTCAGATGATTGCCCTGGGTGCAAACATTGGTTCCGGCGTGTATGTCTCTAGCGGTACCGCACTGCGCAACGGATCGGCCCCCGGCATGCTCATTGGCTATGGCCTGATATGTATCATGGCCATGACCATGATGCAGGTTCTCAGCGAGGCCCAGAGTCTGTTTCCTACCAGTGGGTCTTTTATTGACCATGCCAGCCGCTTTGTTGATCCCGCTCTGGGCTTCTCTATTGGTTTCTGCGAATGGTTTGGCGCTCTCACCGTCGTTGCCGCCGAGGGTGCTATTGTGCCTGTTGTGATCTCCTACTGGAACACGTCTATTCATTCGGCCGTGTGGTACACTATTTACCTGGTCGTTGTCGTTGGCCAGCATCTGCTGCCTAACCGCGCTTTTGCCGAGTTTGAATTTGGCACTGGTGTTATGAAAGTCACATTTACCTTTGTCGTTTTGTTCACCATGCTTATCGTCTGCTGTGGCTTTGGTGGCGATTCAATTGAGCGTGGCTACAATTATACGTCACTGTCAGCTTTCCCCAATGGCTTCAAGGGCATCGCATCAGTTTTCCTGTTGGCATCTTGGGCCACCGGAGGCCAAGAGATTATTGGCATCTCCTCTGGCGAGTCTGCCTTTCCTCGCTGGGAACTGCCCCGGGCAGCCAAGAATCTTTTCATCCGCATTGTGCTCATTTACATGTCGGCGTGCGTGTACATCACTGTCCTCGTTCCCTACACTGAGCCCAAGCTTCTTGATCACTCAAGCAAGATTGCTAGCTCGCCGTTTGTCATTGTGATGGAGAAGGTGGGCATCAAGGTTCTGCCGGACATTATCAACGTCGTGCTCCTTATCGGTCTTGCCGGCATCGGTTCCGAGTCGCTTTTTATTGCCTCGCGCGTGCAGACATCTATGGCGCGTATGGGCTACTTTCCTCGCATCTTTGGAAAAGTTGACTCGCTCGGCCGTCCGCTGTACTCGACCATTTCTTGCGCTGTTATTGCCATTGTTATGACTTACATCAACCTTTCATCCGGCGGTTCCACTGCTTTCACGTGGTTCAGCTCCGTCTCAGCAACGACTACGTTCTTTGCTTGGATGACGATTCCCATTACCAATTGGTTCATGCACCGCGCTCTAGTAGCCCAGAACGACCCAGCTCTGCAACTCAAGCATGCTTTCCGGCTGAAGTGGTACCCTCTTGCCCCGGCCTTTTTGTTCTTGTCCACATTATTTACGTTTGTGTGCACGATCTATGTTTCTGCCAGTCCCATCGGCGATGAGCCAAGCGCAACTGCATTTTTTGAGAACATGCTGTGTGCGCCGCTTTTCATTTTTGCCTTTATTGGCTACAAGGTGTACTTCCAAACCAAGGTGCAGGACCCAGCGACGGCTGATTTACACAGTGGGCGTCGTTTCCTGACGGAAGACGAGCTGGAGTATCTCGATAAGTACTACTCACAGCCGATGTGGAAGCGTCTGCTGTCTTATGTTACTTTTTAGTTGCATTTGTACCAGATACATTATGTATCAAAGAGCAAGCCACAGGCAATTTCAAATAAATCTTAATCATAAATATCAGTTCACTGCATGCCACAAGATCGACTTCGATGATCAATCATTTATCTTGTAATCGTACTAAAATTAAGCGCAAGAAGTTGCTATATTTCGATTGGCTTTGATTCTACAGGGAGTTTTTCCGGCATATTAATCACATAATCTGGCGTGGGCGTTGGAGTTATCCCGCTGCCTGCATAGTTACGTTACCAATAGCTTCCTAATGCAGCCCAGCCCGTACTTCGTATATTCGCAAGAAGGGAATGAGTGCGCAAAAAGTTTCCCTCGCGCCTTCCGTCTTTATCATTCGACAGACACGTGGGGAAAACGTGTAAGCACCAAATAGAGTTAGACTGGCCGTCAACATCGACGTCGCTTCGACTACATGGCTTGCGATGGTCTTTTGTTACGCTAACCAGCTTAGAAAAGAATCGTATTGATTGATCTCGAGGCCGATGATGACGGTCGCGGATTTGTAAGTCACACATGTGACAAAAACATGTTCATTTTGAGTGTGCAAACTGGGTATATATTGGTCGCTAGTCCCTTCTCAGGATTTTTTTCCAACATCACAACATCACAACATCTTCATCCAACACATCTCATCTTATCTTTTATATCATACTTTTCTTCTAAAACAATAATTTTCGTCTTAAATCTCAAAGATTCACATCTTCCTCGGCAACAAAATGTCCACCTTCCAAGGCAAACTCGCCATCGTGACCGGCGCCAGTAAGGCCAACGGTGTTGGCTTTGCTACAGCCTTAGCCCTTGCTCAAGAGGGCGCTGATATTGTCATCCACTACAACAGCAACAAGGATGCAGCGCTTAAGAATGTCGAGACTATCAAGGCACTTGGCGTGAAGGCCATTGCCGTACAGGCCGATGCCAGCAGCGTCACTTTTGGCACTACGATTGTGAAGGCTACAATGGAGGCTTTTCCCGGCCGCACTATTGATGTTCTCGTCAACAATGCTGCCGCGCTGACGGCCAAACCCAACCTCGCCTCTTTCACCGTCGAGGACTTTGAGACGGTTTTTAACGTTAACGTCCGCAGCATCTTCCTCCTCATCCAGGCTGCCGAACCGCACTTCACTGCCCCGGGTGCTCGCATCGTCAATGTCAGCAGTGTTGTTGCCCGCTTTGGTTTGGCTCCGGGCAACTTCTACGCTGGCTCCAAGGCATCTCTGCACGCCATGACTCGTGGCTGGTCCGAGTACTTTGCGCCACGCGGCATTAACGTCAATGTTGCATTGCTTGGTCCTATCGAGACCGACCTTGTCTTCCCTGAGGACAACCCATATGTGTCCCGCTTCCGCGAGGATCAGCACATCAAGCGTAACGGCACCACTAAGGAGGTAGCGGATGCTATTGTTTTCCTTTCCGGAACTGGCAGCTCCTACATCACCGGTCAGGTTCTCAACATTGATGGTGGCATGACCTACGCTTAATTGTTGTTTTTTTTTTGGCTCTTGATTAGAGGCTAGGAAATTGGGGGCTAGAAATAAACTTGCCTTTTCCTGCTTGAACAGCTAGATTATTTTTAAAAATCAGAATATATTCTCAAATTCAAAAGATCAATGAACAAATAAAGGGATCGTTTCCAACAAATTATAAATAAATACTTCAATCAAAACCTCAACTACATATTATACTTCAAAAATAGTTGCTCGTTCAATAAAAATATATGATTTGTGACTACCAAAAAAGAAAAACGAAAACTATTGCACATTGATATAACTTCGTAGTTGACTGGTCAAAGGCGACGTCAATAAAAGTGGGTCTTTGACCCTAACACTTTTCATCGCGACAGCCAAGCTCGCGACCAGTAGTATCAACGTCAACTCTTCACGCGACCACACTGCGATAATCATCATCAACTAGCCCGCGACTATGGCGAGCCAACTGCCCTTACCACCAGGATGGACCGAGAATAAAGCACCATCCGGCCATATCTACTACTACAATGCGCAAACCAAAGAATCAACCTATCGCCGTCCTGGAGCTGCCCCAGCATCTGCAAACCTTCCGCCTGCGCCACCACCGCGTGCATCAGCTCCGCTTCCTGCGCCGCCAGCCATAGGGTCACCATTACAAGACATACCCGGCGCACCCTTCCCTCATCGCGTGTCATTTACACAGCCTTCGCAACAGCCCTTCCCCCATTACGGCCCGCAAGCGCCCCTCCTCAACCTGTCAGACCCTCGTGTCGCAAATGCGTTCATGGCACAGCAAAATACACAAAATACACAAGACAAATCCGCAAATGGTAGCAACGAAAGGGGCGGCTACGGTGGCCGAGGTGGTCGAGGTGGCCGAGGAGGAACGGCTCCTGGCCGGCCGCGACCACAGCCCAATGACAAGCCGCGCTCGCGTTTCCCCATTCCGGGCCAGGAGCCATGGGTGCTTGTGTATACAAAGTATGGACGCCGCTTTGTGTACAATTCTGAAAAGAAGACCAGCTTCTGGCGGATTCCCGAGAAGCTGATGCCTGCCATTCTGGAAATGGACAAGGCGGGCATCAGTCTGGAACATAAGGACAGAAAGGACACAAACGACGCAAAAGATGGGAAAGACGATGAAGAGAAGGTCGGAGATGTGCAGGAAGGCATTGTTATACCATTAGCAGCCGGCTACGACTCTGAATATGAAGAGATTGAGGTAACGGATGAGGAAGGTGGCGAGGAGGACGGCGACGAAACCCGGAGGAAACGGCAGCGCACGGAAGAGGCCGATACAGGCATGGATGACGGCAGTGGCGACAATGATGGCCCGGTTGAGTTTACCGAAGATGACATTGCGTATCAGCTGGCCGCCGCAAATGGCATGATGGACGATCAGTACTACGACGACGATGGCGGCGAAGACTATGGCGATGAGCCCTATTTTGACGCAGCAGATCACGGCGCTCACGGCGGCGTTGATGGCACTACACTCTTTAAGGAGTTACTTGACGACTTCAAGATTAATCCCTTTAGTGCCTGGGAAAAGTTGATCGAGGAGGGCCTCATTTTTGACGACCCGCGGTACACGGCACTGTCGACGATGAAGGCGCGCAAGGCCGCGTGGGAGGAGTGGTCGCGTGAACGTATTCGCGAGAAGAAGGAGCGGGATGAAGAAGAAAAGAAAGCAAAGAAAAAAGACCCCAAGGCAGCCTATCTGAAACTGCTGCAGGATTTTGCTTCGCCCAAGCTGTACTGGCCCGAATTCAAGCGCAAGTACCGCAAAGAGCCAGCCATGAAGGACGCGCTGCACCCGCCGGAGAAAGAGAAGGAGAAGCTGTACCGCGACTACGTGGCTCGACGCAAGCTGCCAGCAGCCACACGCAAAGCGGACCTGCTCAAACTGATCGAGTCTTTACCCAAAACAACCTCGGCGCAAGATGGCGACCTACCACCTGAACTGACGTCAGACCTGCGGTATGTCGCTGTCGAACCCGCTGTCCGCGACCCCCTCGTTGATGCATACTACAAGTAGAGGCGCTGTTTCGCAATTCACTATTGAGTTCAAAACTATCTGTATTGTTATATTTATGTTCTGCGAGAACATGTCCTGCTTTTGAATGTGGTCTGTGAAGCTCAATATAGCCTTACAAGAAGTGACAATAAGCGGAGAGAAGCAAACGACTTGGCCTGACACCTAATGTACTACCCTACCAAATCCGCTTAGCCACCATCTCGTATCTTGTAATCTTGCCCAGATCAATCTCTTTCTTTCCGTTGCCGCCCTTGCGCTCCTTGTCGCGTTGCTTTTTGAGCCCTTCGGGGTCATCGTGAAAAATCCAGCGTCGTCGCTCTTCACCCACTTCGATTTTGCCATAGCCGCCCGTCCGCTTTCCTGTGGCCTCGTAGGACTCGGGTTCGGCCTTGCCCTGTGCCTCGGCATGCTCACGCGCCTTCATCGATGCGTATCTATTACGTGCGTAACGCAGCAAGGCCATGCTAAGTAGCATACGTGCAATCAGCAGAATCAAAAATACGATAAAGAACACAACCACCATGGTTATACTGGCAATTGCGTCATCGCTTGACCATGTCCACCATGTCCACCATGATGCGGGTACAGTCACAGACTCGCTTGACGAGTACGGGTTGCCGTGCACTGATCTGCCAAGGGCATTGCGGATGAGGAGATCCAGGCGCTCAAGAGAGGCCGCCATGGCTGGACTCGATGGCTCGGCTGCAGACGGGCCGCCCATGGCCGTTGCAAGTGACGTGTGCGGCGACGGCAGCGAAGGTGACGGCAGGTGGGTGGCAAGGAACATGTGGTAGGTCTGCACCGACGATCGGAGAAATAGCGTGCATAGGGGAATCAGGGGCAGGCCGAGGCGGCGCATGAGAGCCGGAGCCATGAACGCATTTGTGTAGTAATCCTTGCATAGAATGTCAAGCACGCGGCTGTAGAATTGCGGCTTGATATTGTTGAACTTGTTGATATAGCCGTGCTTGATCCAGTCAACAATCATCTCACTGCCGATCACAATCAGGAATGGCGACAGCACTTCGACAGAAACAAGCCACGATGGCAAGATGGTAAAACTGGCCGGCAGGATAGACGTATTGTGCAATGGAACTTTGTTGGCTAGCTCCTCACCAAAACCGAGGTCGGTACTGCCCGGCACGGATAGGCCGCCAATCTCAACGATATTGCGCATGGCAATAATGAACAGCACGATCCACAGCTGAAACCGCTCGACAATGTCTGCACATGCAAGCTGGAACGTGTTCTCCTTCTCAGTACGCTTGAAAACGCTGCTCTTCACCTCGACAAACTGGTTCGACATGAGCAGCGACAGCAGTGCATTCGAATACGAGTTGACGGCCACGTTGAGCGTAATCACCTGATAGAAGAGCACGACGGAGTGCGCAATGTTGTACACTAAACCAAGGCAAAACATGCCAAATGGCAGGAGCAGCTTCGAACGGCCCGAGGCTGTGCGTGAGAGCGTCTCGGCACTAAACAGGCACTCAAACACGTCCTGCCCGAGGGCTGACAACAGCCGATCGCCCACCTCTACCAAATTGTAGATGACGTAAAGCTTGACCGCCGACTGCGCCCGGATAAAGTGGTACATGCGGCTTGCATCGAGGTTCATAAGAGCCAAGGCACTGCATAGAATGACGGCACCCTGCAGCAAATCGGCTTTGTGGAAGGACGTAAGGTTTGATGGCATTGACTTGGTGCGGCGGTGGCCCCACGATGACATTTTGCTACTTGGGCCATTGTGGCCAGTATGGCCATAATGAGACGAAGCCTGCCGGCGGGGTGCTAGCGCCGGGGGTATAGGAGATGCCTGTCTGCGCGTGGCCGTCGAGACTGCCACAGGAGGCACGCTGCCACTTGTTGAGCTGCCATTGCTGCGGCCCCGTGGCCGTCCTGTACTTTGTTGAGTTTGACCTTGAGTCTGTGTTTGTGACGAATTTGGGGGCGGTCCAGTCGAACTCGGCCGGCGCTCACGACCTCGCTTCCACATGCGCCCAAGTCCACGCCACACGTACGCCGTCATAAAACGCACCTCTTTGCCAACCAAATAACCCCACCACCGCACCAGAACACCTAGGGCGATAAAGAAGCGAATCGGCAAGATAGTGAGTGTCCAAAGCCAAGCATCGAGGCACGCCAGCGCACCAAAGTATATTGTCCGCTCCAAGTAGGTGGGCAGCAGCAAAAAGTTTTTGAGGCGTTCAAACTTGACGGCGTTCGACTCGTAGGGCAAATCAGCCGCGTGTGAGTGGTGGATATAAAGGGGGCTAGGTCGCTGGCCGGCTAGTTCGAGCTGTAGCAACGTCGGCAGAGACATTGGTGGCAATGGGATGGATGAGGGCGCAATAGGTGATGGCAGGCGGTCAGTGGTCGCCTCCCTGAGGCTTGACTTGAGGTGTGGGTTGAGGTTGATAGAGCTAGAATCTGCGACGTCGATTTGGAGAGGTGGTGGCCGCACCGCGCTATTTTGAGGCTGGCGTCGCGTACTCGTGCTGCTAGCCAAGGTCGTTGCAGGCGGAATAGAAGATGGAAGTGCAGACGGCAATCCTGGCCCTGGCACAGTAGCCGTTGCAGGCTTTGGCAATGCTGATAACACCGGCTCCAATGCGACCGCAGGTGCAGGTTGAGATGTGCCAGATGACCTGCGCCTTCCACCGATGGTGGGTGGTGTCGAAGCCGACAGTGTCCGCAGCGACCCGGTCGAGTTCCAGTTTCTCTGGACGCGCGGTGCACCGTCAAGTACGGGGACAGAGGTGGAAGTAGACGTTGCCGGCTCGTCAACGTCTGCGTCATGAACATCCGAGTTAAAGACATCACTGAATACGCCACTGCCAGCACTACCCGACGGCGGACTAAAGCCACTCCTGCTTCCACTCCGGACAATGACCCCGTCGGAACGGCATTGCCTGTCTCTGCTTCTGTCGCGCACCCGCCCCCGCGTGGCAAGGGCAATATCAGCGTCAGTTCCGTCTGGTATTGCTGCTATTGGGAGCGACTCAGTCAGCTCGGCCATCTTGTGGGCTGACAGCCGGCGCACTCCAGGTAAGTGTTTTGATGACGGCTGCTTGTCGCCGTTGGCGTTTGTAGTGACAGCGGTGGCAGTGGGAGATATTGTTGGTTCTGGTGTGGGAGATGGCGATGGGAGATGGGGCTCTACTTGCGGCGTAGCTTCTCCATCTTTTGATGCCCCGTTGAACTTTGGAAGAAACATGTTTCCGTTGTCGTCTGTCATCGTCGTCTCTGCTGGCGTTGTTGCCGGTGCTTGTGGTGCTTGGGATGCTTGTCGAGTGGTGGCGTGTAATCGGCTGCGTCGAGAATTTGTGTCGCCTTCAGAGAGGCTTCGCACAGCAGCTGCCATGCCTGCAATATTCTGTTCTCTTGTGACTGAGTATGTCGTTTTCGGTTGTGCTGATCATCGACTCCCGGTGTGTTGTTGTTAGAGCGGTCGTCAGTGAAGCATCGCGGCCGATGAGCTGCGAGTTGATCAAGTCGTCATTGGTTTTCTGTATAACGGTGTATAAAGTGGCGGTCGAGGAGAAAAACAAAGTTCGTCTGATAAATAGCAGACAAACATCACGGTGACAGTGCTCTCACAGTATCGTAGCACTAGATAGACTTGACGTTGCTCCCGTCCGTGGCCAGTATGGCCGCCTGTGGGGCAAGTGCAGTGACTAATGACTAATCTTTAGCTTGCTTTTTAGCTTTCCCGTTGAGTGCTATTGCAACCCCAGTTTAGCAAGTTCTCCACTGTAAATCAGTGCTAAAGTCGAGAGCGCAGCTTGCGCCTGACCTGAGCTGGGGGTGGCAACGTCACCCGTTCGTGTCCATACTCCTCGACTTGACGACAATCCCACCAATTCCTCCGGCTTTTTCGCTCTCCTATGCCTAACGTTTTGAATCTTCCCAATCCATCTGACATGCTCTGGTCGCTCCTTAAGGCTACACGGGGACGGTGACTACGCGGACTCCACGAATTTCAAGCCATGGCGCCGACGTCATCATCACGCTCCGGCTCGGCCCCGGGAAACGGCATTCTCGGGCCGGCCATTCGCTTCTGGCAGAGCTCTTATGCCTCCGACTATGCCGGCTTCAGCTTGCTGCTTGCTGGTTATATATTTGTATGCTTTGCTAATGGTGATCCACATCAGCTACAGCATCTACTAACAACCAGATTCAATTCTTTGTCGAGCCTTTCCACCGCATGTTCTACATTAACAACCTAAACATTTCATTTCCACACGCCGTTGTTGAACGCGTACCCGTCGCCATGAACTTTGTGTACTCCCTGTTCATTCCGCTATTTCTTCTGCTCCTTTACAACACCGTTGCGGGGTCGTCGGTCCACAAGCACCACGTATCCATTCTCGGCATCGCCATCGCCCTCGTGCTCGCTTCGACTGTCACCGATATCATCAAGAACATGGTTGGCCGCCCACGCCCAGATCTTATTGCCCGCTGCAGTCCGGCTCCTGAAACCCCCATCAACACTCTTGTGTCTATTGATGTCTGCACAGAAACCAATCACCACACCCTGCACGATGGTTGGCGGTCGTTTCCTAGCGGCCACTCAAGCTTCGCCTTTGCCGGTCTAGGCTATATGAGCTTGTTTCTGGCGGGTCAACTTCAGATATTTATTATCAGCAGTGCCGATGAGAAGATCCACGTGCGCGGTGATCTCGGTAAGGTGCTGGTATGCCTCACACCACTGCTCGGTGCCGCTATGATCGCCATCAGTCGGTGCCAGGACTACCGTCATGATGTCTACGACGTTTGCACGGGCGCTTTGCTGGGTTGGACGATTGCCTACTGGAGCTATCGGCGGTATTGGCCGCACCTGGCTAGTTCTCGTTGTTCAGAACCGTACCCTGGCCCGGGTCTAGCACGCCGCGATGATGCTGCCTACGGCCGGATCCGGGATGAAGAAGAAGGCCGCGAGGTATGACGTTCTCGCTCTGTCTCTTTTGTTTATCAATTCTAACTATATAGGATTAAGTACGCACGGCACTATTCCGAGGTTATAGGCATGATTTCTTGAATAGTAGCAAGATGAGGTGTGATGTGTAGAAAACTACGCCACTCCAAAACTATATATTGATAAGAGAGGACCTTACATTGGCATTCATGGTAGTAACTATGGTCGGTATGAGTTACGGACTGCGAGCATTCATGGCAGTGATGAATTGCTAATGCCTGGTGCTGAGCTTAGCCTCGATCAATAGTAGCAGATTTTATTCTTTTGGATTTACAAATACATTCTGCGCTCTGATTCATGCATGGCTCTTTATTCTCGTGGTTCATGTGACGTAATGAGGTGTAGCCCGTGCCATCAATTCATCGCCAGTGACTAGCCCTTCGTCCTGCGTCCCTACTTGTCGTCTGCCGACTCATCTTTTGCCAGGTCGTGCTCCTTCAGCAGCGCCGTGATCTCATCGGCACTCCACAGCCGGTGGTAGATCTTGCCGTCCGTGGTCTGGCCAACTGTTGCAAACTCGACTGCTTTATTAGTACCAGGAATAGTGAAGGGTTTAGAGTGTAAAGAACTTACTCTTCTCGCTGCTCAGCTTCGTCGAGTCCATTGTCTTGCTGAGCACCTTAACCGCCATACCGCACGCCTCCTTCAGTGTGCAGTCCTCCTTGTAGTCCTGCTTCAACAGACTCTGCGCGCTCGCATTGTTTGCGCCCGCGCTCGTTGCCTTCCAGCCGCCGTAGTTGCCCGACGGGTTGGACAAGTACAGCTGGAACTGGCGCTGTGGGTCCCAGCCGGCGTAGATAAACGACACGCCAAACGGCCGCAGACCACCGTGCTGCGTGTAGCCCTGCTTCAGATCACATAGCCGCCGCACCAGCTGCTCACACGGAATGTCTGTGTTGTACGTCAAGAGATAACGCTGTGCTTGCTGGCGTGCATAGTTGATGAGAATGTTGGCGTCGGCCGTCATACCCGCGACGGCGCAAATCATGTTGTCGTTGAGAATGTACAGCTTTTCGGCCGACGTGTCCTGCTCCAACAGCTTAGAGGTGACCTTGCGCTCAGCTGCGAGTACAATGCCGTCCTTGGCCAGGATGCCAATAGCCGTACCGGCGTGCGAGATGGCTTCGAGGGCATACTCGACCTGGTATAGGCGGCCTTCGGGGGAGAAGATGGTGGTCTTTCGGTCAGCAGTGTGCGTGAGCTAAAACTTCAATTGCTCACGACAAGGAACAGTTCTATCGTCGGAGTCATGAACTGTAGTAACTTACACGAGAATCGTACCGTCTCGACATGGTGACGGCGGGGCTCAAGGGAGCTCGTAGGAGGTAGGGTGGTGGATGGTGGGATTGGATGTCGAAAGTAAGACTGATTCCAATTCGAGGTCAGTGGGGAGGGTCTTTGATCGTGGTTTGTGGGTTGAGCGCGTAGATTTCTGTGTGGTAGTGGCAGCTAGTCGACGTACGAGCTGACGGTGACGGTGGTGATGGGATGCTATGTACCAAGATGCACCACAGCCAGGAAGCCACCAAAGCTAGCCGCAGGTCAACGACAACAGTGACAGCCTGGTATACCTGGTGGGTCCACATTACACAAGCCACACAGAGCTCCAGCCGCAGCAGGCAAGCGACCAGACGCGTAGCTTGATTTGGATGGGGCACGAAGAAGGAAGGAGCAAAGAGCTAGGAGCTACTACTGCGTCTCATGCCTTACTATCAAGGCATCCCTAGCGCATTAAGCCATGTCATTTCCCCATTATTGCTCATTACGGTGACAATATTTTGGATTACATAATCGTAGCCATCGAAGCTTCGACACGTCGCTCATCGCCACTCTAGGCTCGTACTGTCGCATCCGCACCAACTATTCTATCGCCAGTTCGTCCATCACATTGTACGAAAATTTTCCTATTCCTCACGGAAAAGGCTTCTCTTAAGATACTACATTCGTCATCTCCTATAAGCGCGTTTACCCCGATTTTCAGCTCTTCCTTGCTACTATTCGAATTGCGATAAAGGTGCGCACGTGATCGCGCGCAAAGTGGAAAGAGCTCCTTCCTATTTTTTTCTGGAAAGCTTCCACATCATTCCTTTTCCAAAAACAAACTGCGCAGACCGTTGTCGCGCTTACTGCATCGTCAACTCTACCACATCCACGTCGCCACTTAACGCCATCGCCAAACTACCATCGTCTTTATTTGCTCTTCCTGCCTCTGCTGTTTTCCGGTTTTGCCCTCTCCAGTTGTTCTACTCCTCCTTTATGACCCTGTCACATCCCGTGACATCATACGCGTAGTTGATTGTTTCTTTCTTTTTCTTGCGGGGACGTCGGCAACGCGACAAGACGGGCACATAGTAGAAAGTCGCAATCATTGTGCATCCGATCTCAGTAGCAATTCGTATACTCAATTAGCTTTGAGCTCGAGTCTTGCTCCCACGCGCAAACCGGCGACTACATGAGCACGCATCGCAGGACGACATACATCACTTCAACAGGCCACGGGCCCAAGCGAGCACATCACAGCAACGGAAAAATACAATATGTCAGGTAAGCTTTTACTGATTGCCAACAGCTGCCAAATACGTCTCATTGCAGGCATCGGCTGACTCCCTCAGACGCAGAACCGCGCCGCTCCGTGCGCAGCACCAAAGGCCAGCACAAGTCACTCGACCAGCTCGACCTCCCACTTGTGCCTCCGCCAACTGCCGCCGCACATCCGAGAGCCTCGCCTTCTGCGGCTTCCACGACCACCACCGCTACACCTGCACCCTCTTCAGATGTCGGCAACTCCAAGAAACGCGGTCGCAAATCAGGAGGCGGCAAGAAGTCCGCAGATGAACCTGAAGACGACGAGGAGATTATACGATGTGTGTGCGGTGCCACAGAGCAAGATGGCGACCCGGATGAGCCCTGGATTGCCTGTGATACTTGCACAGCATGGCAGCATAACGTGTGCATGGGTATGAGCCGTTTTACGGAGGACTTGCCAAAGCACTATTACTGTGAAAAGTGCCGGCCGGAGAGCCACAAAGAGCTCCTAGAGGGCATGGCACGCGGCGAGAAGCCATGGGAGGAGTTCCGCCGCCAGTACGAGGAGGAAAAGGCCAATGAGAAGAAGCGCAAGGGTGGCCGCAAAACCAAGGGCAAGCGAAACAGCGATGCCCGTGACCACAAAGAAGGCTCGGCCAAGCCATCACCAACACCCGAGGCGCGGCGAGATTCCAGAGACCCTAGCGGAACAAAACGGAAAACCCGTGCTGAGTCTGAAGACCAGGATGGAAAGGTAAGTGGCGCATGGCTCGCAGTGGCGGGTGGAAAAACTAAGCAACTGAACAATGTAAGGCACAAAGTACTGACCTTTAGAAACGCAAACTCTCGGAGACAAAAGCACTACCTGTCTACAATGCACCCGCCGACCTACCGAAACATATTGTTGACCTCGTTGACACTCGCCAGATACCAGCCAAGGGGATCAGCCGGGTCATTACCGAGGTACTGGGAAGCTTGCAGAGACGCGGCGAGTTCACACCTGCGGACGGCGCCACAATTGAATCGACATCAGAGCAGTACGCCATCCAGATTGAGCGGGCAGTGTACGATGCGCATGCCACAAGCAAGGAGTATGGCGCTCAAATCCGGACGCTACGATTCAACCTTAAGGAGAACCATGAACTGTGTGCACGGCTCGTGCAGGGTTTACTAACTCCTCCCATGCTCGCCATTATGAGCAGCGACCAGCTGGCATCGCGAGAACTACAGCAAAAGACAGCCAAAATGAAGGCCCAGGCAGAGCGGCAAAGCATCCTGGATTCCGAGGACACCGGTGCTCCGCGTCTTCGCCGGACACACAAGGGCGAGGAGGTAGTTGAGCGCGACAGCGCTGCTGGCATTGTCGAGGAAAAGCCGGCTGTTCTTCGCCGGCCTGGTGCGCGTGAGGACTCCTCAGCCGACTCTGTCTCTGGCTCACGGCGCGCAACCCAACAGGGACGGGGAGCGAACCTACGCGTCGAGACCAAAACTGACAAGGGCGAAAAGGGTGACGACGCGAGCAAAAAGAGCTTTGACCTAAAGCGTGTTTTCAACAGCGTGCGCTCGCCCACTTCTGTATCTACTCACCAGCGGCGACCGTCCCAGATCCATCTACCGTTAGATGGTCCTGGTCATGATCCGGATGTTGACCGCATGCTACAGGACGACGATGAAAACGAGAACGAATCGCCGCCGTACTCTCCAGCGGAAGATTTTTGGGAGGAAGACCCAGATGTAGTATGGCGCGGAGAAATTGACATGGTCAATGTCGGTGGATTTCAAGCCACAGCGCGCCATGTCGGTGGTGTTAACCTTAATGCGACAATTGGTCTGCCCTGGACAACACTTCTGCCAAAAAAGCTCACCGTGGCCGGTCGTATCGACGAGAAATTGGCCACGGAGTATCTTTGCAGCCTTCGTTACAGCGCACCCACGGACATCAGTGTCGCCAGCCTCAGCCCGGGTACGGAGGCAGCCAAGTCGGACTTTTTGGCCCTCATTGACTACTTCACACAGCGTCACCGTTACGGTGTGATCGGGGAGCGCAGTGCGGATAATGTTCGCGATACGTACCTGGTACCCCTTCCTGCGGGCTCAAGCACACATCCCGAGTTCATGCTCAATCTCGAGGACAATTTTATTCCCACATCACGTACAGCGCCAATGCTGCTGTTAGTTGTTGTGTACCGCAATGACCCCGCCGACATGGAACGGCTATTGGGGCCGAACTGGGCAGCCCAGCACAACACTTCCAACGCGGAGGCATCAAACAGTGCAGGCACAAATGGGGGTGCCAATGGCAACGGCCCCAACGGATCCAGCGGTGCCAATACCGCCATTAGCAATGCTGTATCTGCAGCGCCTCCGCGGAACTCGTCTCTTGAGGACACACCAAGCCAGGTCAACGGCAACGCTACAACCAGTGCAGGAAATGCGGGTGATATGCTTGCCAGCGGGTCTCACAATGCCTCTCCGCCATCGCCAGGAGCTTCAGTATCGTCCCCATCCGCGTCAGAAGGCCAGAAACCTTTAACAACGACTTTAGCAGGAGCATCGGCGACGCCGCCAGCACCTCAAGCAGCAGGTCAGGCCCAGTTACTGTCGGCATCTGCACTTACGCCTACCGCTATATCTGCACCCGCACATGCACCTGCGCCTGTGCCTGTACCTGTGCCTGCAACAGCGGTACAATTCTCGACGCCGCCAACGACGCAGCCGATTCATTCTCAGCAGAGCCAATCGTCGCAGCCGTCTCAAGTGTTGCAGCTGCCTCAGCCTATTGCCTCCCGGCCTGTGCCCACTCCTGCCCAGAGTCAACAGCAGCAGCAGCAAAATATCCAGCGGCAACAGATTCAATCACCCCAGCCGCACGTCAAGGTTGCCGCTACGCCGCCACCTTTGATGCACCCACAGCCAGTTCCGCCGGCACCAGTGGCCAACATCAGCATGGCCTCCCATCAGCACCAGCACCAGCACCAGCTACAGCAGCAACAGCTACAGCAAATGCATCAAAAGCAGCAGCAGCAGCAGCTACAGAAGCAGCAGCAGCTACAGATACAAGCTATGCAACAACATCAGCAAAAGATTCAGCAGCAGCAACATCAGCAACACCACCCTCAAGCCAACCATGCCGCTGCTGCTGCCCAGCGTGAGAAGGCCCAGCGCGATGGCGAGGCGATAGCCCGCGAAATTCTGGGTCCTTTGGCAACATGCTCCGCTGCCGGCTACCTTATGACGCAGGCTGCCAAGATGCAGCGAAATGAGTGGCTACTGGTGCGGAGCGTCTTTGAACAGCAGCCCCAGACGCGTGATGACCTCCAGCTTCTTAAGCACGAGCTCGAAAGATACAACGATCGGCATGTGCATACGCAACATGCTCAGCAGCAGGCTCAGCAGCAGGCCCAGCAGCAGGCCCAGAGACATGCGCAGCAGCAGGCCCATCAGCAAGCTCAGCATGCCCATCACGCCCAACATGCCCAGCACGCTCAGCACCCTGGTACGGCACAAGCACAGCCCAAGCCACAGATGCAGGCGCAAATGCAAATGCAGGCGCAGACGCCCGTCCCGATTCCGCGTGTGCCCGTGCAAGCTGCACCCTCTGCCTCTGGGGTTGCTGGCGCTGCTTCCCCCGCTGCCAGCAATCCCATCCAGCGTGCGGCCGCCTACTCTGCAGCCGGGGCGGCGCCGGGCTCAAAACCGGTATCACGCTAGAATCCGATACCACCAGCTCTGCATGCACCCACGCAAACTCTGGATAATGATCATCCAATCCAGCCCAATAAGTCTTTCCTTCTCTATACTACAGAGGGTCCAGTGGCGCAAAGCGCACACTTCGACCCGGACGAAGTATTTGCCAATATAATGAGTCGTTTGCCCCCGGGCTCGCCTCCAAGGGACAACGCACCTTTTTTTTAGGGACCGGCCCATGACTATGGTCATCATGTGAAGTTGTGAAGTTGTTTTTGCTCATTTTATTCGAATGGGGCGGTTCTCGCCGTTGGTCTGTTTTTGTTTTGTTTTTGTCTTCAATGTAGTGTTCTTTTGCCACCGGTACAAAAGCAATTCCACACTCTTCACTTATATTTTAATCACGAAACCCTATGTCATCTTATCCTTAAAGCTAGTAACTATGTTATTATTGTTTTCAATCGGGTTTTTGTTGTCAAAACACAAGTCTGTCCCTTCTTCAATGCCCCGAATTTGTCTTGCTTGTTTTTATCCCACTGTTTTGCCTTGTCTTTTTACCGTAATTATTTTCAGGGCCATTAAATTGAACTTAGTTTGAAAGAGACTCGAATCACTTACTGAGAGGTAAAGACTTGATTTTTATTTGATGAAGATTCGCTTTAAAATTATTGAATACATAAATCTAGTAATGAACACAAAAATGGTAACGACAGAAAACACTAACAATTAAAACCTAAAAGAATTATTCATCAACAAACCAATGAATTCATGGCTCAGTCTAGTAGTTCAAACATATGGAAATCATCAAAGACAATCTTAGAACTATGGTGCCGATACGGGAACGTGCTGCTTCTTGGATCCTGATAACAACATCGCTATACGATGGTGAGATAAGTTATCATATCAATACACTCCAAGCTTACGAGGACCACCTGGTTATGAAACTGCAAGGCCGTTTATCGGCTTAACTGGTTCTTGACGCGTCTTGAAAATGTAAAAGCATGGCTTGGCATGGATAGAGTCTGGATAGGGGCTGCATGGTTTTTGTTTTGTTGTTGTCGCGTGTGCTTGGAGCTTTTGGCGGCGACTAAGCGAACTTAGCGAGCGGCGTAGGAGATGTCGCATTTTGGTTCCTATGCGGGTAGGACAAAGAGGAAAAATACATGAATACTGCTGGGTTCTTTGTTTTCCCGCATGACGCCGACTCGCGCGCAATATGTGGAGTCGTGTGTCGAGCCGATATAAGTGAATATAGCAATATATCACACAATAAATGCTATCCGCACCATATACTCGTATAACAACACCTGAACCTCTCCGCACAACGACGCCGTCATAGACACCAACATAACCCGGCGCGACGACTAATACTTTTCACCTCTAATCCTTGAGCCGACTGTGTGACCGATGCAATAAATGGCCGTCGACCCACAGCATGTTGTGTAATGGCAAACAGCAAGATAATCTTATCTCATCTTGATTCTCCCGAACCGACTATTGTTTCCTTCCTGGGGGCCAGGATCACAAAAGAATGGACGGCAGCACCATCGCACATGGTGCGCGCGAACTACCTAAGCGCAGCCGTGCCGCACTGGCCTGCAATGCGTGCCGCAAAGTCAAGTCTAAATGTGATGGCGGCCGGCCCGTCTGCGGTCGATGTAGTCGGCAGAGCTCCGAGTGCACATACACACTGAATGTGCATGACCGAAGGATGGACCGACAAGAGGAGCGGCGCGCACACTTGGCTCTGAAGCACAAAGTCAGCGAACTTGAAGCGAAATTGAAACGGGCGGCAGCAGCAGCATCAGCCACATCTGCGACGTCGACAGGCGCAACACACTCTACAGCCAGCCCGGGCAGCATGGGCAGCAGCCTGCACGGCGACTCACCAATACCTCTACCACTAACACAACCGCAACCAACGAGCAATGGCCTATCTGAAGAGGGACACCAAGCTGCGACAAACAACACACCCGGTTCGGCCGTGGACTCACTTGCGACTGGTGCCTTTGATCACCGCCCGGCGGCCGAGATCGGCTACTTTGGCCCAACATCGAACCACGCCATGTTTCGGTCAGTAACGAGCGCGATGGTGAACTCGGGGTACCGTCTGAGTGTTTTGCGACAACAAGACCAAGAAGGAGAGGCAGCAGCTGGAGGCAAGCACCAGATGCACCAAATGCAGCACACACAACCAACAACACTACACCAAGCATCAAACCCACGAGACCTCCCCTCGAGTATATCTATCGCAGCTGAAACAATTGGGGCGGCAATGCGTGATGATATGCCGAGTCAGGCAGTGGCGCGCCAGTGGGTGACACACTTTTTCGACACTGTGGGATCAGTGCTTCCCTATGTCAACGAGAGTGCCATACTCAGGGACCTCGCGATGCCATCCTTCTTGGCTACCAACGGCCCTCTACAGTCATCAGCCATATCATCGTCCGCATCTACTGCTACATCCATACCCACATCTACATCTATACCCCGGAGTATGGGCCGGCGCAGATCACGCGCAACGGAGAGTCTCCTGAATATTGTCTTTGCACATGCTTTGGTCGCCATAGCCGCACAGCCGCAGGCACAGCCACAGTCACACTCACAGAGCCAAAGTCAAAGCCAAAGCGAAGAAGCTGCGGCCGAGCCATTCTACCACCGCGCCGTGTCGCTCGTGCTTCAAGACGAGCAGGCCGTGTCGACGCAAACAACACAGACCGTGCAGGCACTCTTGCTGCTGGGCAGCTTCCAGCAAAACAGCCAGCGCGCCATGGCCAGTCTCGCCACCCACGCGTTGGCCGTCAAAGCATCCTACCAGCTAGGCCTCCACTCTCCCGCTACCTATGACGGCCTCAGCGCATCTGACAAGGAACTACGTGCCGAACTGTGGTTTGCGGTCGTGAATCAGGATATGATTTTGGCCACTGCTCTTGGCCGACCATGCCTTATCCCACCCTCATACGTCCAGTATAAAATGCTTGACATGCTATCTTCTGCATCATCGACCTCGGCTGAGAGCATTAGTGTTCACTACTTTCGCCACGTTAGCTCACTGCACCAGATCATGGGCAAAGCCGTCGAGTCAATCTACGGATCCAATATCGGTGGCTTGTCAGAGCTGGAGCCGCGCGAGTTTGTGTCGAGGACAATGGACCTTGTCTTCCAGCTGCAGGCATGGCGTGCATCGATCCAACCGTCCAGCTTCAGCATCTGGCCGCCCCCGGAGAACGAGCAGTCAGATTCTATGTACAATTGGAGTACAAGCAAGTTTCAGTCAGAGAGGTACTCGTTGTGCCTATCTGTGTACTACTATAAGACGATGATGATTGTGTGCGCACCACTTCTCATGCGCGTGCTGGAGGAGGTCACCGATAGTGCGGGCAGCAGCAGCAGTGGCAGTCATGGCGTCCATGGAGCGACTATCGGGAACAACCATAACCGCAGCCATAGTACAAAGCCTATGCAGGCACCGGCAACGCCGTCGTCCAGCTTGCTGTTGGAGATGGCTGTACCTGTCCTGCGCAAAGAACTGCACGCCGTTGCTGCGTACCAAAGAATTGCAACCAGCCTGATGCACCGCAACCCGTCCTTCTTCAAAATCAACGCAATTTGGTGGGTGTGCAACTTCAACTCATTGACCATGTCGCTTCACTTGTTTGCCCTATGGTTGGTCTGCATGTTGTCAGATGGAATATCCTCTGCCTTGGAAACGAGTGTGGGCGCTGTCGAATCTCTCTTGCTCGAGGCCGTTTCGATTCTGCGCGGCATCGGCGGCACTAGCCTGATGAGCACCAAGGCGTACCATAGCCTGCAACGGTACATGCGCCTGGCCAGAGCCATTGCTCCCATGAGAGCTCCAACAAGAGGCCAGCCTGCGGCAAGTCAGGTGGCAGGAATGCACATGGAGCAGGAAGTTCTCCTTCCCGGCCACGGCCTTGCTCCTGGCCCCGACGGTCATAATCAATACAATGGTAACTCCAGTGGGACTACTAACGCCAACGCAAACACAAACACAAATTCAGCTGTCCCTACTGTCATCGACCCACAGGTCCCCATCAATTTTGACGAGCTTCTTCTGCACGAGCCACACCAAGGTGCATTGTTCACCGGAGGCGCATTTCTATGGGATGGATTTCCTGATGCAAGCATGAACATTGTTGGTGACATGTATTATCAACAGATGGACGGCGACTTTCTCAATAGCGGTCTGCAAGGATTTCAAGGAATGTAGTGTATATTTTGAATGGAAAGTACTGTTACCAACCTGATTATAACATACAAGAATATTGGGAGTGAAAAACAAAAATAAAAACCAACATAACAAACAACATCATAGGACCTCATACAGCCCGCTAAACATCTCGCCGGCCAGTCTCATACAGTCGTGCGAGTAAATCATCTTCTGAACTTCGGGCGACGCCCACTTGTCTGGCACGTTGCGGCCCGACGCCTTGCTGTCGGCAAACATGCGGTCGCGCTCTTCCTTTGCCTTGCTGTCGCCTAGGTGAAGTGTGCGGCCAGAAAGCGCGGCGAGGTCCACCAGCGTCGTGGTGCGCTTTTTGCGGATAAACTCGTAAATCTTGAGACACCGGTTGATCGTGGCTGGGTCCGTGTCCGGTGCACGAGCCAGCACCTCAGCAATCACGGCAGCGTCCTCAATAGCCATGGCGGCGCCCTGGTTGAGGTGAGGCAGTGTCGGGTGGCACGCATCGCCAATGAGCGCGACGGTCTCGTGCACCCACGTCGGCAGAGCCTTGTGCATGCGCAGCTTCCACTCGCACACCTCGCCCTCGGGGACAAGGTCCATCAAGCGGTGCACAAGTGGGCAAAAGTCGTCAAACACCTTGATCATGTCGGCCTTGCTGCCAGTCGTGGTATAGGTTGCCGATGGCGCAGCGGCAAAGTGCTCATCGGGCTGGGTGGAGGACATGTTATAGATCGTCTTGCCGTGCACGGGGTATGCGATCCAGTGGCGCTTTGCGCCAATCCAGCGCGTGACCTGGTTGCTGTCGATCAAAGCCAGCATCTCGGGGTCGTTGACCATCTTCTCACGCGGGATCATAATGCGATAGGCTGCCTGGCCCGTATCCTCGACGCTTGCCTCGATACCAAGCTCGCCCATCATCTGCGTACGTGCCTTGGACTTGACGCCGTCCGCAGCCAGGAGCACGTCGCAGGTTTCATCAAGGGACGCACCGTCGGCGACCCGGGTTACGACAAACGACACGCGCGGCGTGTACGCCACAATATTCTCAAAGGTGTGGCCGAGGTGGAATGTGATGGCTTTCTCTTGGAGGCAGGCGTCGTAGATACTACCGGCGAGTGATGCGCGGTGGCCAGTACAGTGCGGGTAGCCGTACATTTTGCGAATGTTGGGCATGTGCACATGTGTCAGTTCCTCGTCCGTGGCGCCATCTGTTTGTTAGCCTTTTTGTCTTGCCGTTAATAATTCATTAATAATTGACATACTTCTGATGCTGGTCTCCTTGACTTCTGTCGCTTCCTTTTCGATAGCATCCCAGCAACCGAGACGCGACAAGATGCGCACAAGATTCGGCGCCAGTTGAATGCCGGCCCCGACAAATCCAAGTCCGGATGCATTTTCGTAGACGTGAATATCACTGAAGCCTTTCTTTGCCAGAGCGAGAGCAGATGCCAAGCCGCCCATTCCTGCACCGATGATAGCAATTCTCAAGTTCAACGGGCTTGGGCCCTGTGATGATGCGGGGACGTCATCTATTGGTGTGCTTGAATTTGAAGCGGTAGCACTATCGGCATTGTTTTCAATTTCCATCTTCTCAGCCTTGGGGCTTGGGGGCGTCCGTATACGCTCGCGGCTGGCACCCTCTTTGCTCTTGGAGCCGGAGAAGCAGCTCTTGAGGAAGTTCATGATGGTGATTTGAAGGAGTGCAGCAGATAGATTTGAAAGCGTAAACGAGTATAACGGGAAGGGACAAAGCTGATAAAGAAGTTATAAGTGAGACGTCGTGCGGGTTGAAAAAGCGAAATGGCCAAGATATAAACTAAAACCAAGTAGGCTGAAGTAGCTATGTAAACCGAGTTAACCTTCTTGAACACTGCCAGCAAGTCTTCGGCTTCTTCTTCGGGAAGCTTGTGTTTTCTGATTTGAAAGAAGGAAGCTCTCTTTTTCAAGCAAAGACAGATGCTAAAAAAACCCCAAAAGCAATAGTAATACTAACACCACTCGCCTGACGGGATTCAATAGTCTGCCTGCGGAGGATCAGTTCTTCCATCCCTACGATAATCCTGCTCAAGTCTTGTCGTGCTGTTTGAATTCGAGGCTTCCTATTTGCTGTTGTCCGAGTCGATCCTCCGCATAATTTCGGCACTCCACACATTCATGTAGCATCGACATACCAAATATCAAGGTATCAATATCAATAATATCAGACTCGTAGCCAGCCCACGCGCGTGAGAAGGTGGTGATGGCGGCGTGTAAGTGCTGCATGAGAACCCGCCAATCGGGATGCAGATGGCCGACTGTGTTCTGGGATAGCCGTTGACCAATCGACGACAAGATATCCGGCCGTTGTTCTCTACTCGGGCTTGTTCCAGTAGTCGGTTGCTTTCTGGGGTCATTTTGAATTATTGGCATTTTATGTTCAGTTTTTTTTTAGTTTTTTTTGGTATTGTCTTCTTCTATGAAATATCGCAGAATATTGCAAGTTTAAAGTCTGGAGCGAGGCTGACTGTGGAGATTGGGCGATTCTTTATTCCACCGTGAGGGGTAAGGTAGGAGAACTGGCGTAAAATAGAGGTGAAACAAAAAAAATGCAAATTAATTCATAAAATAAATATTGAGCTCCGGCTAGTTGGAGGCGGTTAAGGGCATTGTGGGGGGTATACTGTGTACATAGACACAGTCATGCCAAAGTGACTATTTACACCGTGCACTTAATAACCACTTCGACTTCATCTTCAACTTCATCTTTGACCGTTGATCTTGTTTCGTTGTTGTCTTACAAGAGACAGAAAGCCACCACCACCACCATGTCGTCCCCTACCTACCGCCTCCTTACTGTCAACAATGCCCCTGCTCGGGCCAAGCTTCTGATCGGCCGTGTCACGACTAACCTCGCCGACCAGTACAGCATCGAGCACGTTGGCAACTGCCTGTGTATGTCTCTTCTCCCTTCTCACACCTTTCCGGAAGCAGCACTAACACACAGAAAAAGCTCTCGAGGAGGTCAAGGACAAGGTGACTGAGCTGAAACCCGACATCATCTGCTGCGCCAGCATGTGGACACCCGAGCAGGCTGCCGAGATGCACGCTGTTGCCCGTGAGGTCAAGCCTGAGATCAAGACGCACGCCATTCCCCAGGGTCTGCAGGTGCGCGAAGGCCCCGATGCCATTGTTGCCCATCTTACCGAGGCTCTTCCCAAGCTTCTGCAGTAGATATTCGCTATATTAAATTGATTCGCGATGAAGACATACTAGCCATTGCCATTAGTTTACATCAAACAATCAAGTAACTACAATAATTATAATATCATAACGATGCTTTTTATATGTATTTTTGCTCTATAATATAAGCAACTACTCGTTCTTGAACAGGTTGGTCAAAGTACCAATGTGCGGCAGGATCTCAACAGAGAATTCGTCACCATCCTGAAGCGTCTCCTTAGGCTTCTTGCCCATGCCGACACCGGCGGGAGTGCCCGTGATAATCAGGGTACCGGGCAGCAAGGTGGTGCTCTGCGACAAAAAGCTCACAATCTTGGGCACCGAGAAAATGAGGTCGTCGACGCCACAGTCCTGCACAACCTTGCCGTTCTTAAGACCGCGCACACGGAAAGCCGACGGGTCAGCCACGGCGTCCTTGGACACAAGCGTAGGACCAATGGGGCACGCGCTGTCGAAACCCTTGGAGAAGCACCACTGCGACTGGTTGAGCTGCGAAGTGCGGCTGGACACGTCGTTGCAAGCAGTGTAGCCCAGGACGTAGTCCATGGCATCGGCCTCGGAGACGTTCTTGGCAGTCTTGCCAATGACCACGCCGAGCTCGGACTCGTAGTCGCCGCAGTTGTCAGACTGGGTAAGCTTGGGCAGAATCACAGGCTCGGGGTAGGGGCCGGCAAGAGCAGTGTTGGGCTTCCTACAAACCGTCAGCAACCTTGAATCTAAAATGATAATAATGTAGCCACGGTACTTACATGAAGACGGTGGGCACCTCGGGGATGGGCATGCCAACCTCCTGGGCATGTTGCTTGTACTGCATACAGTCAGATATTTTCAAATTGATGCAATGAAAAATGCACCTGCCAATTCAAAAACTTACGTTCAAGCCGATGCAGCGGATGGTGCCGACCTCGGCCTGGGATAGCGGCGACAAAACCTTGTCGATGGTCTCGACCTGGCTGGTAGGCTTGCCGGGCGAGAGGACAGAGGAGCCGTCAAAGACGGTGACTTGCACGGTAGCGCCCTTGCGCAGAGCGGCACCGACATCAACGGAGATGTCTGTCGGCTCGCCAATGAGGGCAGCGGCCGGGTTGCCCTTGGGCACGAAACGGACAAGGCCTAATGGTTAGATGTGAGGTGGGTAGATACGTGAAAGACTATGCTTACGTTTGAACAGAGTTGCCGACATTGTCTCAACGTTTTTTTTTTTCGATTTCTTGTGAATTATTTCAAAATGTGTCAGAATATATCAGATATTGGAAGATATGACGGCCAACCGTTTTAATTTTTAAATTTTTTTAGAATCAAAGCACTTGTATCGCCAGACCGTAGTTCACTAGAGCACATGGAATTCAAAATTAAATAAAAAAATCAATCAGAAATAGCTAAGGCCAAGCCCCTCATGACAGCTTCATCTTTTGCAGCTTTTAGTGGGTGACCCCTGGCCGATGCGGAGTTGATCGCCAGGCCCTTTTCAGTTCACTATGGGTGGATTTGGCGGTGTTCAGGCACGCGGGACGAGCTAAAGTGTTGCATCCAGTGGTAAAGCCAATAGGGGACGAGTATGCCGCGCATGTGTGGCAGAAAAATCGGAAAAAAAGAGAGAAAGAGACACCGTAAAAAGCAGAAGGATAAGAAAAAATGGCTCCACGTTTCCCCCACCACCGATAGCAAAAAAGCACTTTACGGTTCCCCTCACTGGAGACCTACGGTGTTTTACCCTTTATTGCTAGGTAACGGCAATGGCCTGGCGAGATCTTGCTGCCCACGGCTGGTATTGACAGCTATCTACCGACTGATATGAATCGAGGTGAGCAGCCCCGGGTCTGTTGATGGAACAGCACTGATGCTTGATCAGGCCATTGTGAAATATATTTAAAATAAATGAAGCCTAGTATTGAACACTGCCGGAAGATATATTTGGAATAACATCTGCTCAATGACCTGAAAAAGATTTGATTTCGAGGAATATGATCTAGAATAAGCTAGTTTCCATCACTCTGGATTTATGTTACCGATATGTTCTACTTTCAATCTTGACTCTTGATTTCAGTCATCATCAAAACCTTGACATCTACATCTAACGCCTACATCTACATCAATCATCACTCACAATGGCGTCTCCATTCCGGCAGTTTCTGCCCGACCTGAGCATCCCGCGCTTCACCACAATGAAGACACAGGATGCTCGCGTGTACGCAAAGGCCTTCATGGAGGGCGGCAACCCGCCGTGGATTCACGGCCTGTGGAAGCACTGGCTGTCGCTTTGGAAGGAACCGTTCAAGGGTGTCACGTCGGACGGCAAGGTGCGCGACGACCTGTTCCAGCTACAGGACGAGGGTGTGCCCATTGATGAGATTGTCGCTGCCACCAACGCGGCACTGGCTCTTTTGTCGGAGGAGCAGCGCAAGGCCACGCTCTACCACATCGACGCCCCCGAGTGGCGCACCTGGTCAAACCCAGAGTTCCTGCTGAGTGACAAGGGCGTGCGTCTGGACGAGATCACCCCTGAGCAGCGTGATGCCGTTATGGGCGTGCTGCGTGCGTCGTTGTCGGCCGAGGGCTACGACAAGGCCGTCATTGCCATGCGCATCAACGGCTTTCTCGGAGAGCTTGTTGAGTCGCCCGCCGTGCTCAATGAATTCTCATACAACTTTGCACTGTTTGGCACCCCCTCAACAACAGAGCCCTGGGGCTTTTCATTCTACGGCCACCACCTGTGCCTGAACGCCTTCTTCCAAAATAAGCAGATGGTGCTGTCGCCCTGGTTCACCGGTGCTGAGCCTAACCTGATTGACGAGGGGCCCTACAAGGGCAGCCGGATCCTTACGGTCGAGGAGGCTACGGGTCTCGAGCTTATGCAAAGTCTTCCTGCAGCGCAGCAAACAAAAGCACAGGTCTACAAGCTCATGCACGACCCGGCCATGCCCCGTGGTCGCTGGAACCACGACGACCAGCGCCACCTTTGCGGCGCCTACCGCGATAACCGCACTGTCCCGTACGAGGGAATCTTGGTGTCTGACATGCCTGCCGCGCAGCAGGCACTGGCCACCAAGATTGTGGATGCCTTTTTGAGCTACCTACCGGAGAGCGTGCGTGCGATCCGGCTGCAGAAAATTCAGCAGTGGTACCACGAGACATACTTTTGCTGGATTGGCGGTTTCGGCGACGAGGATCCTTTCTACTACCGCATTCAGAGCCCTGTGCTGATTGTCGAGTTTGACCACCACTCGGGCGTCTTCCTTAAGAACACGGAGCCCGCCAAGTTCCACATCCACACACTTCTGCGCACACCCAATGCAGGTGACTATGGAGTGGCTCTGCGGAGACTCATTCCGGGCAAAGAGCAGGAGTTCCTGTGGGAGCCATAGATAGTATACTCAGCAGTTTAGTAGTTTAGCATTAGCCAATCAAGAAATAAAGAGAGTTGATATCAACTGATGGCGTTACTACAATTGACAAGATGACACTGGCTCAAGCGTCACGTTGCCGTACCGCCGTAGCACCGAGACTCTCTATTAAGGCAGATATTTAATAAAAGTCAAAGTGAAATTGAAAAAGCCATTATTTGCACGGATATATGGGTACATACGGAGTAAACAACATGGGGTAGGCCCGACACAACTGGCAATATCAACATGGGAATAGATGGGGATATGGAGGAAACGCGGAGAACCAAATGGGGCTGCTGGCAGGTGGGATAGTAATCAAGCCAAGTGATCACAAAGTTGGGGAAGAACTAGATAGTATCCGCCTCCAACTTGACTACCTACTTAGTATATCATGCAGATGAAGCAGACGAACCAGAAGATAGACTGCCGTCGTCGTCGTCCGCATGTTGACAGGCGGTCATCTCGAAGCCGATTGGCCTGGCTGGCTTTTGTAAGTGGGTGGGTCGGCACTCCCTGTCGTCGAGGTGGTCGTTGACATCACTCGGACTTTATTCTTCTTTTGACAATCCGGGGTCTGGGGCTTTTATGGGGGTGTTTCTGGGGTCTGGGGTAGCTCTCTCTGTTGAGAGCTCAGGACTGACAACTCTTAATAAGATGTATTTCAACAGATGTAGTTGGCCAGCAGCAGTGGTCAGCAGTGTAACTACTTGCTCTTAAATAATAATTGATATGTGACACGGCACTCGTTGACTGTGTGTGCTCAGTAATGTACTCAGTAGTAAGGCAGTTCACCGAACTTAATGCGTTGTAGTCTATGCAGCCAGCGTGGATGAGAGTTTGTTTTAGGAACTTGCATTTGTGCCTGCCATGAATATAGGATACAGACAAAGCACATCTGCTTGGTCGTCTACTTATTTGCATTAATATCCGCCCTATCCTCTCCTGGTCCTCCTGACTCTCCTGATTCTCCTGATTCTCACATCATATCTATGAGATCAAGTCACACCCTTCAAAAACATTTCTGCCATATAAAAGCCTACCCAACTTGATCTACTCCGTCACATTTACACTTGTCTTTTGTATTGACCTTTGCTCGCTCTTCGTCATGTCCAAACTAGAAGAGCAACAGATCGAAGACGGCTCGTTTCCGGTATGTCTCCCTCAACTCCTCCGAGTTTTGAAATTATTTTACATTCTCTAACGCGAATAGTCCGAGATCGAGGGGCTCTCAGATGAGCACCGCGAATACCTGCTCGCCCGCCATGGGACTCTTGAGCTTGACCCTGTACCTTGCATGTCAGATCTTGACCCTCTCAACTGGTCGTCGTCCAAAAAGATTATCAACCTCACGCTGGTAGCCTTTCACGCAATGATGGCCACATTCACGGCATCGGCCATCCAGTCAGCCTTTGTCGATATTGCCGCAGACCTGGGTGTCAGTATCCAGCGCACGACATATCTCACGTCGTTAGTGATTGCTATCCTTGGCGGCGCACCTCTGTTCTGGAGGCCTGTCTCGCAGGCATATGGACGCCGACCTGTCTTCTTGGCAAGCTTGATCGGAAGTCTGGTTTGCAATGTCGGCTGTGGCCTGTGCCACTCCTATGCTACCATGGCACTATGTCGGGCCCTCACGGCATTTTGTATCTCACCTGCAGCATCCATTGGAAGCGGTGTTGTGTCAGAGATGTTCTTCAAGAGACAGCGTGGCCGCTGCATGGGTGTCTGGACGACCATGGTGACACTCGGCGTGCCAGTCGCCCCCTTTATTTTTGGCTTCGTTGCTATGCGTGTGGGCTACCGCTGGATCTACTGGACCTTGGCGATTGTCAACGGAGTGCAATTCATCTTGTACTTTTTCCTCGGGGCCGAGACGCGGTACATCGAGACGGCTGCCTCTACATCTACATCCACTTCCACAATCAACCGCCCGTACGCAAAGCAGCTTCTTCACTTCCGGCGTATTGACCCCACGCCTATCAGAGTGTTTGATTTCGTTCAGCCACTGGTACTTGGCCGTCTTGCTTGCGTCGCTATTCCCGCAGCGGCGTATGCAATGATCTTTCTCTGGGGCAGTGTTATGATCACTATTGAGATTCCTCAGCTTTACCCCGAGCTTTTCGGCTTCAACACGCAGCAAGTCGGACTACAGTTTTCTGCTGTCATCATCGGCACGCTTCTCGGCGAGCAGGTCGGCGGCTTGATTTCTGATAAGTGGATGTGGCGTAAGAAGGCAGCTTCGGCAGATCACCGTGACGCCGAGCCAGAGTACCGCCTTTGGATCAGCTACATTGGCTACTTGCTGTCCATCTGCGGCGTGGTTGTATTTCTCGTACAGACGGACCGTGCTGGCGCGGGCGGGCACTGGAATGTCACGCCACTGGTGGGTGCAGCGATTGCGGCGGCCGGAAATCAGGTGGTCACGACAGTCCTTATTACATATACGGTCGACTGCTACCGGGCGGAAGCAGCAGGCGTTGGTGTTTTTATCATCTTTGTGCGGCAGATTTGGGGGTTTATCGGTCCCTTTTGGTTCCCAGAGATGATTGCAGAGGTCGGTCTTAAACCTAGCGCAGGCATTGCCGCGGCTTTAATGATCGGGGTGTCTGTGATACCTACGATGCTTCTTCAATGGAAGGGGCATTGTTGGAGATAGCCCTATTGTATCAGTACGGAGTAGTAGAGATGCATAGCAGAATAAATGTATTATTAGTGATCTGCATGATGATGCCTGTTTGTCTTGGCACTCTATTTTTGAAGCATTGCCCCAATGCCCAGCCTGTATCCAGCCTATGTGAAACCCGTCAACAGAACGCCTGGCTTCGTCAACACGGGATATAAGATTCTTGTTGTCCAGACCAGAACACCTCTGCATCAAGCCTCCTCGCAATTTTCTCATCCACACACCAACTCAGAGAAACATCGCGACTGCCTCACACTCAAATCAGTAAGCATTCCGACTAAGATCGACAGGCTTCGATAACATTTATGCTGACAAGCAGTGAACAATCTATCATCTCTCGTCAACCACAAAGGCCCTGCTGGCGCCATCACATCGGCTGCTAGTAGCATTACCAAGCCCAGCGGTTCCGGCAAGACCAAATGCATCGAGTGTGATGGGTACAGTTGCTGCTGCATTCCCATCCCCTGCACCGTCATGCACAAACCGTCGTTTTAGCCGCGCAATCTCAAATGCGCTCTCAATTTTGTGTCATAACTCTTTTGTTCTGTTAAATCAAGATAGTAAAAACTGGTATCTTTGTCATTATTCGTACGGGGATCAAGTCCCGGCTTTATCTAAACGCCTCGTCCATGGACGCCCAAATCTCTTTTTGTCGTAACCTTTCCGACGCTTGCAATGATGATTCGTCCGCTGTGGCTGAATGTATCGCCTTTGGTAAAGCTGCCTTTGTGCTTGAGTCCTCCTTCTCGCCCACTTCGGCGCCCGCGAGCCCGACCAGTGTGCGACGTACGCTTTCGGTCACTTCATGCAGTCCCCGTGTCTCGTTACGTGTCCGCTCCAACTGTGCCTGCAGCATAGATATCAGCGCCTCGCGCGTCTGGTGTGGTCTCCATTCGTTGATGTGCTGGTGCATATTGAAGAAAATTGTCTGCAGGTCCTCCAGCTTGCCTGCCGCGCCGTTCGGGTTGATGGACAGAATGCCAATAAGCTCCAGGAAATTTAGCAGCAAACTTTTGGATAGCTTTTTGAGCTCAAAAACTTTGCTCGCATGTGCGTCTTTTTCAGCTGCCGCCGACGGCATGGCGGCGCCCAGTCGCGGCACGCCCTGTTCTTCGAGTGTTGGTAGTTGGTCACCGAGCGAGTAGAGTTGGCCGAACACGCGCCAGCGACCTGTCTCTGGTGGCGGCGGCGGCTGCAGTACAGAAATCTCGTCGGGAATGGGTGTGTCGGCAGGCAGCACCGATGCAGCAGATAGGGTCTGTCCGGAGGCGGCTTCGTACTTTGTGCGTAGATCAGCCATCTTATCGACGTTGTCCTGAGTGAACTGCGTCCATAGGAACGCGGGAGGCTGTGGAAATGGAGCCAGCGAGGCGGCCGTCTCTTCCTGGTCGGCCATGTTTGTGATTGTCGTCAAATTGGCTTGGAGACACCGTGAAGCACAGAACCAAGGATCCAATTCAAGGTGATGCTGAAGTTGTACTACAGACGCGACTACATTGAGAAATTACATAATACATTTCGAATGCGGGGCGTGGCTGAAGCTAGGCTAGGTGTGGCGCCAGTTATGGCCAATCAGATATTGTCTCTCCTGCTGACTTGATGGCCCCTGTATTTCGGGGGATGTTACCACCGCATTAAGCGCTGTGGTCCCTAGTCTCAGGCTCTCAGTAGTCAGATAGCAACAGACGACGATCATCCACGAACAAAGACAACATAGCAATTCGAAAACGGGGCAACGACGACGAAGAATTCTTCCTCATCATTGTCTAGTGACTTTTGTCTACGTTGCTCCTCATTTCTCATTCCATATTCTGCCAATCTGCAACAACATAGTCAGCCCCGCCAAGTATGAGTTGACCTCGTCGTTGACATCCTCGTCTTTGGCCTTCTGCGACCTCATCCGACACGCTCCTCTCCACGACACGCCTTGTTGACTAACAGTCCTCGGTACAGCCTCGACCATCAGCTACCATAGCCAGCTCCGATTGACATCCCCATGGCTGACGTTCGTGCATTACTGCGGCAGCAGCGGTCTGCTCGCCGCGTCGACCATCCCCACGCCATCTACTCCGACTCCGGTAAACTATCATGCTCTGTCTGTCGCGAGCCCGTCCGCCTCGAGTCTGCCTGGGATGACCATATTCGGAGTCAACTGCACCGCACATCTGTCACCAAGCAACACACACAGCAATCCAACCTCAATGCTAATGCTCTTGGCCTGTCAGATGGCACGGGCAACGGCAACGGCAACGTCCACAAGCGCCGGCGAAGCGATGCGATGGACGATGGTGATGTCGAGATGGGGGACATTGACGGTGACGACGAACGCGGCAAGAAGCGCACACGGTCAGAGGTGGCACCAACAAAAACGAAACCGCATATTCAGATTCCCGAATTCCAAATTTCAAACGACTTGGGCTTCAAGGCGGCCTCGACAGCCTCGGCAACATCGACAACCTCTACATCCACCAATGGAGAGCCACGAAAGTCATCAGCACAGCTAACACCACCATTGGGTCGCCGTAGTTCTGGCACTCCCGTCCATGGTGTGGAGATGCGCATTCCCTCGCGGCCCGCAACACCGATTGCGAATAAGGATAGCTTCATGGGCGGCAGCTCATTTGGGGGCAGCATTAATGGCGGAAGCCATGGCAATAGCAACGGCGGCAGTGGCCTTATGTCTGCAGCGTCTACACCCAAAATCGGCCACCTCGGACGGTCACCCCTCATTCCACAAAGCGACAGCGATAATAGCAAGCCCACGCCGGCTTCCAGCGCAGTGGCATCAGCTACGGCTGCTTTGTCTGCTGCAACATCTGCCGCTTCTGCTTCTACCTCTTCTGCTCCGGCCTCGGCAAAGTCTACTGTAGGCCTCGCCCAGGTTGACGAGGACGAGTGGGCAGCTTTTGAGGCCGAGGTTGTCAACGCACCCGCAGTCGCAGCCGCAGCCGCAGCCTCATCGTCTGCGAAGCCTGATTTTAGCGGTGCAGATGTCATATCTGGCGCTGCAGTGGCTGCTGACGGTACTGTTACTCAGGAAGAAACCACACGCCGTGAAGCCGAGGAGGCACAGCTCGTGGACGAACGGGAAGAGGCGACGCGCGCTCTCGAGGACGAGTTTGAAGAGATGAATGAGCTGGAGTCGCGCGTGCGCAAACTCAAAGAGCAGCGCGAAGCTCTACGAAGCCAGCCAAGCGGTAGCAATGGTATTGTCAAAACCAATGGGAAGCCTGTCGCCGATACTACTACGGCTGCCACCCCTTCAACAGCAGCAGCTGCGCAAGTTCGCAGGCCGTCGGCGACAATGATTGACAAGGAAAATATTCGTCATCAGCTCGCAGCAGCACAAAACAACAATTCTCGGAAGGGGTCGGCTATTAACAAGGGCGAACCAGCTATCGCCGAGGAGAACGAGGCTGGGGATGATGAGGAGGAAGACTCGGATGATGAGGATGCGGACTGGGACGCCTTTCGATTCAAGGCATAGAGAGCGTGTATCGGTGGGCAGACTAGATCTAGACATTGATCAGTCTGAATAATTATTAACGGCGTTAAGGTGGTGATGGTATTGTATTTTATTTTCTGTTCCGTTCAGCCCACGGGCTTCTGGCAAGCATTTCTCACTATAGGGTTCTCTATTTGCTCTCGATTGCCTTTTTTTCATGTACTTATATTTATTCTTGTTCTTGTGCATTTTGATACAAAGGCCTACAGTAGTGCTTCAAGGCTGGACACAATAGTCGATTCATCTTTTTTAAAAAGAAAAAGCCATCAAAATTACACATGTACAAATGAGCAATGCAATCAATACATAATATCACTCAAGTATTCATCAGATACCTAAACCAATCGACGAGAGGCAAATAAGTGAACTCTAGGTCGGACTCCGGGATACACGCTCCCAGAATTTGCGCAATCGCCAAACCTTGCCTACACCCACACTCTCGTCATTCCGCCTCATACGCTCGCTGCGTCTGCCTACCTCGCGCTTCCATACTGCTCCAATCCAGCTCCGCAGCCCGTCCTTGAGCTTCTCACGCTCAATCGCCCGCGTCCGTGCTGCCAGAGCCGGCGCCACGTGGCCGATGCCCGGCGCACACTCAGGAGGCAGCACGCAACGTTCTACCAACACGTGTACCGGTGGCCGGGCGGCCAGACGGTGCGATAGGCGAATAGCGACAAGCGAACGTGCGAGCTTGCGTGACACTACTGTGGTATTAGTCAGGAAGATCGAGCGCTGAATCAGGTCGGCCAGAGAAGGGCGCTGGGGTGCAGTTAGGAGGGGTGGCAGGGCAGCTCGTATGTAGCGCATCCTATGGATGTGTAGAATAGGAGCAATGCAAAGGCAGCGTAGATGATGGCAAGTCTAGAGAGTGTGTCAGTTTGAGTATGTTATAGATATAAAAGAGAGAGGGCAAGCTTACCCTTGACGTCGCCAAAAGGTCATTGACATCTAGAAACCCGAGGACGTGTAGTATAATCTCGTTTGGAAGATTGTTTATGGGCGTATCCGGGTCGTGTAGTGGCGGCTGTACCCGTTCAGCCGGCGACGAGGGTAAACAGTAACGCGGCCTTGATCTGGACTTGGATGTAGACGGTGAGCGAGACACCGAAGAGCAGCGTGATGATGCAAATGAGGCACAGGATGCACAAGATGCACAAGAAGGGGTAGTCGAGCGAGGTGGGCGCGAGCGGGGTGAGCGAGATGGGCGCACACGCGAGGCTGCTCTGGTTTTTCGCGGCCGGCTCACAAGAGTATCATTCCGCGCCATGTATGTGTTGGCTGTGTTGGCTGTGACGGCTGAGAGCTGGCCTGCAGCATCGCTATCTCTCTGGCTGTTCTGGCTACCATGACTTGGCTGCGGCTGTGTTGGTTGTGTTGTCGATCGTGTTGTCATAACAGCTCCGACATCTTGCTCTACCTCTCCCTGTAGTGATTGGGCATCGACTACCCCCTCAGCAGTCTCACTTCGGCCTTGGTTCTGGCCACCATTTGCTGCCGCCAGCCGCCTCACCGAGGAGAGGGGACGTGGCCCTGATCTTGCTTGTGTCTCTGCCTGCATCTGCACGTCGGGATACGGATCCTCGCTTGTTAGTTGAAGTGGGCCCGGTCCTGCAGACGCAGACGCAGACACAAACACCGCAGGCGGCGGGTCCGACAGTGGGTGAGGGTGTGTGTGATTGTTCATTTCAGCCTGACCGCCTTCGGGCTGATCATTTTGATCAGTATGATCATAGCCGTCACCAAAATATAAACCCTGAAAATCGTGGTCCACTCCAACGGTATACTCGAGGCCAGCCGGAGGAGCGGCAAATTGGTCCATTGCGGCCAATATTGTGTCGGATGAGGGACAGTTAGGAGGTAGAATAGATACAAGTGCTGTGTGCTGGCTCTGGTGAGTAGGAACCGCCTGGAGCTAAAGTGATATCGGGCTGCACGAGTCTAGAACGGCAGGGTGTGGCGATGAGGTCAACAGACGGTGTAATCGTGGATCGCGGGAATAATATGATAGTGGAAGCGTGTGTTAAATACTGAACTGAAAGATGAATGCAAGCGAATATGAACGGATGACGAAACAAATGCAAATGAACAATAAATCAGATGATCGATATAGCGAGGTGGTCAAGGCGATGATCACGAGAGGAATAGCACGATACTGTAACTATACAGTATATGATCGCGCGTAAGAAGAAAGAATAACAAAACAGATCACGAGCTGATCAAGGTGCAGAGATAGGGTGCATATATGATCAAGCGCAAGCAGCCGTGATGATATCAACGAGAAATGGAAAGACCAAACGCACGAGGAGTCAAGACGAGACAGGGGCACAGACACGTCGAAAGACTTAGTGACAGCAGTGACTGCCTGGAAGGTAGTCTGGGAGTGATCTCTCCCACTTTGGCAGCGTTGCTGTTAGTGTCTTGGATCTGATACATTGTCTGACGCGAGGGGTGCGTGCCTCGCGACTCGACCAGAGACCAGGTGACGTTGATTGCTTATGTAACAATTTTAATGAGGGGCAGGCTTGTCTCCACTGCCGCGTGCAGCATCATAGAAGTGGGTATCTCATTAATAAATATGGGGATGTTGTGTACAGTGTGTCCGCACCATCGGTTTTCATACTGTACGCGTTATGTTGATTTATGAGATGGTTGAAATTATCACTCGATATCTTAACACAAAATGTTTGTATTTTTTTTTTTGATTCATTTTTAATATTCAATCACTGATATAGGTGGACGAGTATCTGCTAAAATAAAATTGCGAAACCTATAGCTCGTTTTCTTTTCAATAATGTGATGCCGCCCCCCCCCCCCCCCTCGAAAAAAAAAAAAAAAAAAAAAAAAAAAAACCGTTCTTTCTTGTTTTTGCATGTTTAAATATCTCATTCGACGATAAAGATTTTGCCTCTGGCAAACTAAATCCGGGAATTATTTGAACCTCAAGTTATCGTCCCAGCTTCCTGCCAACAGTCTAACTGTTTTGGATCCAGGCGTACATTGTATGCATGCTGTGCTGGCAATCATGAAGCAAGGGCATCCCCTGTCCCCCATCCCCACAGCCGTGATGTGGACACTGGACACTTGATGCATGCACCGCTACTCTTAATTCCATAATTCCACAGCCATTGATATCTGCCCCCTACACGCCTTGCCCAGACACGCATGGCACTCCTGCACGCACTCCGCGTAGTCCTGCAAGCATGCGCTGCACGGCGCACGCTACCGGTACCCGTACCGCGCGCGACTTTACTTTATGCGTAACACATAGTTGTACTTGTGCAGTGGGAAATCCTCAAACCCCGACTTTGTTTATTGATTTCCCGGAACATTACTGGCTAGTAGAGCCTGATTCGCTGTACAGAGTAATAGTCGTAATATGGGGCAGAGCCTGGTTGCGGCGTGCCAATCAGACGAGAAGGAAAGAAGTACGAGCTTATTTGCATGCAAGGCTCGCGGAGAAGGCTCTGTGTGCACTTATTGACACGGAACTATACGAAAGATCTAAACTATAGAGACCTAATCACTAAAAAGTTCTGAGAAGGTCTCGATGAGTCGATGCATTAAGTGGCTTCTGCAAGCCACACTGCGTTGTCGCCTGTGCCTTAATGTGTTGTCGCTAAAGGCTTAAAATGCACCTTAGTCTACACATCTACACAGTTATAACTTGTGGTATCGAGTGTGTTGGGCTGAGGGTCTATCTTGCTCTCGGTGCTGGGTCACTTAGGCACAGTGGCACTCTATGACGTGTAAATTATTTATAATAGCAATTAACAAAAAAAATCAAATATGCCAAAACTCAAAGCAAGATGTGCTGGCTATTGGCCGTGACGGAGTTCAGGTTCGTTCGACTGTTCCGCTGATCCCCGATGCATACCTGCTGTTCCGATTATGGGTGATTATTGTTAGCCGGCCGCATGATGGAGGCCATCTTCACCAGTGCTATGCCTTGCTGTGTTGTCAAAAATTCTTTTTTCTCTGTGGGGTTGACTGCCTTGTTGTTGTCATGAGAGATTTGGTGTTGCCTCTTCTGTGTATGGCTGTGTTGCCCGATGTCGACCTTACACCAGCGGCGCCCCGTATCATGCGCGTGGGGAAGCAACACTGAGCAGGAGCGGCAAGAAGGGTGGCATTGAACAGTTGTCAAGCCTCGAACGGGAAGGGACATGCACCAGCTCACCTAGGTGGAAACCGCTCAGAGGTATGGAGTAAGCGTTGGGCGTCATCGCAGCAGGTGCTATAGAGTACAGTCACGCAATGGTACGAATGTTGGCTTTTTTGACTTTTTACAAGGCTCATCCCTGTATATTGCTCTACTACAGTAGGCCAGCCTGGCGAGGCCCGCATTGTACCAGAGCCTTCTCCTGCGAAGTATGCATACTAAAACTTCCAACAGACATTGTCTTCCAAATGGGGCAACGAAAGTCTTTTTTTGGGTCTTTTTCGGAGGTCGACTTAGCCAGACGACGCAGCATTTAGGCAGCGACAGGATAGGTAGACATCTTGACCGCGGACGCAGCCTCATGTGCATATTATCACAATTCTAGGACAGAATGTTTCTAAATGTTAAATGCTTTTCTACTTTTCGAAATATCCTACAGGGTAGTTTGCGCACAGAGGGTGGTAGTAGAGTAGAAATAAGTACATATCATGTCATAAAATGGATACTATGTTAATCATAGCGCCTTGCAAGGTCATGGGGGGATGGAAACTAGGCTAAAACCCATGACGGCAAGAGCCTAACGAGTCAATGGAACACCATGAATGCAAAAAGCAATTGCCAGCGCAGAGAAGGGTTGCCTTGGTATCTCTCAAAAATAATATGATACCGCCAGTTGTGTCGACAAGTTATAAGAATTTCTGCCCGCGAGTTCACGGTGGTGAGATGGCGCGGCCCTGGCGAGCCTGGGTAGTAGGGCAAGACACGAAGTGGCAATGAGATCCGTAGCTTTACCGAATCGTTACATTTCATCCAGTGTCAGCATCACGTCAAGAGCAGCTTACCGTCATATATATGTAGTGGTCTGTCTTTACAACTTACATCTTATATTTAATATAGAGATTTGCATTCGGACGACGAGCCTTCCTCGGTTTCATCCAATAGCGACAGTAGATACGGTTTTCTGATTGTCCAATAGTTGACCTAAACACGCATGTCGAGGCTCTTCCCCCCCTCTTTCCGCAATTCCACCTTTCTTATGTCTTGTGGCTGGCCTTGCCGCTGTATGTGGGTTCAACACATACCGTACCACCCAATCACAAAATAGAGGCAATTGCCTTCTATTTCCCATCCGCCCTTGACCTTGTCACGTCAGTGCGCCAGCGCGACGCCACAGCAGGCAGCTATAGTGGGTATCACTGTGTTACTCAGTAGATCTACTCTGCAATTTTAGATTTCTGTTTTCTTATGCCGTCTATTGACCTTCATTTTAGCCAACGCAGGATATTGTCTGGTTAATAAAAAAAGACCAAAACTACAACATGATCGGTTGTAACTATGTAGCCTTGTGCTGAATAATAACTCAAACACGGCATAATTAAGGGTGAACAAACGAACATACAGAATCAACAACTTATCATTTGCAATCCTTAGAATGGCGTGGCAGTGCCCGACGGCCCCCAACGACCGTTTATTGTCCCAGCCTTCCCACTAAACAGGGCTACGTTCTGTTGGCCATTGAGTCACAGCTGGCACTAGTTGACGGCCACCAGTTACGAGGCAGCATTTTTTTTTTTTCATTCTCTGCTCTACGCTCGGCCTAAATGCCATCTACTGCAATTTTTATTTGCTTCTGATTAATATATTTTTTGAGTGGTACCTTATCACATGAATGTCACCGGGCAATGCCTGCCAAGTTGGATAATTAACTGTTGATAGCTCTTGCCGTTTTCAATTGCTGTTACGACTGCTAGTAACAAAGTGGATATTAATAACAACGTGAACTATTCGGGACTCGGCACGGCCCGTTTTGATGGCCCGGTCATAAACCACTAGTTGGGTTATCCGACGACATCCCCGGTCGCTCTTGCTGTATTTGTTTGTGAGTTGTTTGTTTGCACCGTCAATTAGTAATCAATTCAAGAATTCTGGAAGCTTCAAGAATGAATGCTATCATTAACGTCGTGATTTTAAATTAATATCACAATTCGTAATGTATTCCCCGCATAATCATCGTGGCCCAAGCCGATAAGCTGACAAGCAGAAGTTGATAGCAACAGACATCCATTGGAATAAAAGCACGCCAGTTGAAACAAAAATGATAGACATGAAGCCTGCAAAATTTTAAACATTGCGGATTAGAGTCAACACGACGAATCAGGAAAGTACTTTATGAGCACCAATCTGTAACATGCGGCTGATTGAGATTTACGCAAATATCGGCTTTACCCAGAAAAGATAGAGACCAAAGAACTAGCTATATTTATTAAAATACACTTGAGCAACTCCTGATATATAATATATTTTAACAGTACGCTTGATCGCTGTTGCCTTAAGCTATCACGGATCACGTGCAATAAAAAGCATGGGTACGCCCGATACAACAAATGCAGTGCTGAGTACAACGTCATTACGATGAGGCACAAAAGCGCACTGCAGAATAATGTTCGTTCATGGAACGCCAGTTCTGCGTGCATGAATGTAGTCTCCAACAGTAAATCGATTATCTTGTTAGCTTATCTGTTTTGGAATATACTTGATGTAGAACATGATGCCTAAAGTCAGGGTAGCAGCCGGGAGTTTGATGACCTTTCTATCCAGGTCCGACTTTGCAAAGTGCTGTTATTTTACTTTCAGTCTGCTTTGGTTTTGCGGAGCAGGGGTGCATGTTTGCTGGCACAAAGAAAATGACGATTATTAAACGAGGTGCGTCTTGATCCCAATGATAAAAGTACTCCTAGAAGTATGTGGACGGATAACCGTATGATTCGATACATATGCACGGATATCACTTTATGTTTTAATAGATATGCCAGTTGGACATTAATGGGCCTGGTAGAATCCAACGTAGAAGGGTTGGATAGACTATGATAATACATGAATGTATTCAAAAGGGAACTTGTCCCGGAACGTCCGATACGTCAACTCAGAACAGCTTAAAGTACTAGTTCACATGTGTGTGATGTGGCATAATCACTTTTTGGCAATTAAAGGCTATGATTTGATGTAGAACTAATTCACCGGGATGTGCCTGCTAAAGTATCCGGTTAGTGCTGTGCCTGGTTTATGGGAACCGCCATAAACAGCACAATGATATCTTGCAGCAAGCCGCCACAATGTGCCAGGCAAATATCCGAGACAAAGCTACAGATGTGTTGTCACCAGTGTATCTTTGAACGTAATGACTTTCAGCACAGAGTATGCAATATTATGTTATCCCATGCAACTAAGTACACACGACAACCTGTGCCTTTTTGGGTTTTGTATTTTGTCTCTCTCCACACCCCCCTCAGGATATTAAGGCGCCCACACAGACACGCAGGCGAGTAACGACAACTCAGCTAGCACACTCTTTTGTCCCGTCCTATAGTATGGACCGTGGAACCGTGGAACCGTGGAACCGTGGAACCGTTAAACTATGGTCCGCGGTCCTCCCCTCTTCACCTGTTATGGTCTGGCCTTGGCTTGTTTCTTTGCGTTGTTCCTTATCCCCTATCCTTTGTTTCTTGTTCCTTGTTCCTTGCTTGTTGGTTGCCAGTTTGTTTTCCCTTTACATATTTGGAAAGTTTGGTAAGACGTGCCCCTGTACCAGGCTGCAGTAACCAAGGTAATTTGGCTGCCAGCACGTTAAAAAAAAGGTTGTAGTCTACAAAGGAAATTAACGTACAAGTTCTAAGAAGACATTTACCTTTTCGTAACGAGCTATCACAAGCCTTCCTACCGAGCTCGTATCGGTGTATACCTACATACTTGTACATATTCATACAGCCGAGCTGCATACTATCAGCTCAAAGAGCAACTAGGAGTTGGCCACGTCGCCCGCCAGTTTATCTCGGCAGTGAAGTTTCATTCACAAAGTCACCCTGCACCCGTTGAAAACTGAAAAACACAGGCTCTATAGTCAATTTTGTGCTAATCTGTGTCTCCAGTGAGTGATATATTTGCTTTACTTGTCCGTACTAGTAGTGTACTTGGCTCACTACAGTTATCAAATGCTAGATATTGACTGGCCGTATACAAAAAAAACAATATATATATCGTATACGGGTACATGACTCCTCACCAGCATCATTATTGTGACTGTCGTTGTGTTCGTCGCAGCCCAACCCAACAACGACTTACGTGGAATATGCAGGTGTCTGGTGAAAGACGAAGAAGAAAAGCACACCACTGTGCAGAAGATAATGTCTTTGCCGTCCTCAAGATGGCACACAACTTCAGTCAGACATGCACCTACAGTCTAAAAAAATACCCACCCTCGAGGCACATCGAACCGGATCATACCCGCCTCATACATAGGCCGTTCCAGGCGGTGTAGTCGTCAAAACAGGATGTATGCAATCCGTGAAAACTGCGCATACACATATCAAGAACGGCTGTTATCAACCGTCTTCATGTATGTATGTATGCATGTAGGCCATGCAGACTGTGTTGGCAATGCAGATTCTAGCGTGTCAAGAAGAGAACTTTGGCTTTTGTATTCATACTTTATTATGTGATGAGTGCCTAATATTGGAACACTGGGTAACTTTAATTGTAGTCTCTTCTCAGCCATTGACAATGCGTTGTTCAAGTGTTCTCAAGTATGAAGCAGAATCATTTTTCCTTACGTGTTCCCGTGATGGTATGTCTTAGACCGACTTGCATGTGGTTGTTACCATGCACTGATATTCCGGCCTGTCTGGACCTGTCAAGTGAGTCAGATATTTCAGTTAACTAAAAATTGTGAGAAGGGGGAGAGTCTTCACCAAGGTCACTCACTCGTAAAACACATGTAGCCTGGATTATGTTGTCAACCGGAGCCTCAGCCTCTTGAGGGTGTATCTAATGTGCTCTAATCTCCTTTTCTAGTATTGTCCCTTAATTTTTTAAAAAAAAACACCTATACTGCAGTCTTCAGGCCAGGCCATGCATGCCATCTTTTTCTTCCTCTTTATTTGCCTTATTGATATTCGCTGTTGTATTTATGTTGACTATTAAGTGACCCTTTATTATTATACTAAACGCATTCCTCGTTGCATTGCATACTACATACACACCTGCCTGCTCATCTTTAATGTCGGCCATCGTGAAGTATACAGCACAGTTTAACAGTTATTTTGTCTGGCGGTTGGCTGTCATTCTCTTGTTTCTATTTATCTTCTACTTCTTTGTTAGAATATTGTCTTTGCATCATCGGAAGGCGGCTATGGGCCTGCATATTAGTATGCCGTGTAAAACGACGGTTATGAGATATGAAGCTGCATAGAAGGTGGCCAACAATGTGTCTGAGGTATTTTTTAGGGAAAGATAAATAATGAACATAACAAGTTCAATGTTGGCCAAGAGGAAGATGTCAAACAAAACCAAATACAGATCGAGTAGAATATTATTAGCTACTAAACTACTTACACCATATTATAACCGATGGCTACCTACATATGTGCACCTATTCTTGATAGGTCAATACCCTGCCTCGACACACACATTGGCTTCAAGCTCTATGGAGCATGCACGGGCGACCCAGCAGCCCCAGAACTACGGAGTAGCAAAAGGCTCCTCCCATAAGACCGCCGTTACATCCCGCATACAGGCTAGGGGAGTGGCACTTTTGGGTAAAGATTGTTTTTATGGCCTTTTGTACTTTAATTTTCACTTTGTTGATTGCATTTTTCTTTCGGATTTTCCTAACTGAAGTTGAGTCACGAGTTACTTTCAAACGTGCCAGAAGCAGACCTTTATCCACGAATCTGTTGATTGATACTTAATACAATAAGAGACTGCAGAACAAATACAGGCCCCGCGGTAGTCAATGATGGCATTAACAGTTTGACCCAATCCACAGTAATCAGGTTATCAGTGGCGTATCTGAAATCAGCTTAAAATCCGACTTTATACGCTCTCTGATAGACGTGGCTCCGGAAAATGACAGTAATGTATTAAAGAGTATATCCATACCCTTTTCAATCGCAGTCAAGTTTGATGTGTTGGTAGCATTTATGTTGGAAACACTTGCCTGGCAAATACGGATGCCGCTGGTATCATGCGTATAGCAAATTAAAATAGTAAATTTTGGGTCATGGCGGAAAGACAGTCAATTTGTTCGTAGAAAAACATAAAAGTAATAATACAACAGAAAACAAAAACGGTACACATTTATGATCATGCATGAGAACAAAGAATGTATCGAAGGAACAACATGGAATAGAAACAGCACCCCTCGCCGACTGCAGTAGTCGTTCCGGCTTTGGCTGATGGTTCAATTCGAATATGATTTAGTTTTTAATGTTCTTTGGCTCACCAGGGTTTATTTATCATTTATTATTGTACATGCTGTTTACAACTAACTGTTTACCACTTACTATTTATTGTATTATTTTGGCCTGATGAGTTGTCTATACAGGTGTATCCACCTTTTGGGAGTCGAGCAGAGGCAAAGAGGTTTCAGTCAATGTATAAGTATCCCATCGTAGTCATGCCGTGAAGACTTGCGAGATTCTTCATCTCATCTTTCAGTTACAGACTGCTAGTTGCCAATTGCCAATCACCAATTGTTAACCATCGAGGCAATATCCCGACGATATAGCACCGCAAGCAACAAACCACGAGCATCAGTAACCGGCACGCGAGCCACAACCAGCTCCAAATCAGTTACCAACCTCAAATTTGCTCATCAACAAATCCGTTGTCTCTTAAAAGTGAGTAAGCATATTAAGATATAGAAGAACCGCGAAATGGAGAAGAGAAAAAGAAGATAAAAGAAAGCACGAGGCAAAAGAACATCTCTTGACGGGTTTAGGCGCAAAGATTAGAGGGAATGCAAGTTACTGTTAAGGGACAGAAAGAGCTGTCAACGTCAAAGTCAGAAGAAAAGAAACAGAACTCCAGTCCAATATAGGCTACCCAAGCTACTGGCTAGTCTCTTGTCTCCGGACCCTGGCGATGCACGAGCAAGGATATCCCTTGTACGGCAGGTGATGATGGACCTTAGCTAACCGGGCCCTGCCACACTAGGACGAAATCGACGACGACACGACCTCAATCTTGACTTGACGACGTTTAGTCGAGTTACTCAACAGCAAATTAACGACGACGAGGGCGGCAAACAGACTATCACCCTAAAATTCGAGTTCCAATTTGATAAAAGTCAAAAAAGGAAATCGAAAATCACAAGGCAGGAAGAAGAAGCACGGTTCGGCAAAACACAACACAAAAAAGCACACAACTATTCAAAGGAAAAAGATGTGCTACTTCGAGCAGACTCGTTGGACCTGTGGCTATTGGAAGTGGGGAAACTTCCGCCAGCAATGTCCCAAAGAATACCGGACGGGCGAGACTTGTGGGCTGAAGTTGGTGTATACGACGTCATACAAGAGTGAAAACTGCAAGCTGTGCGAGCAGATTGAAAAAAAGAACCGGCGGCTGGAGAAGTTGCAGCGCGATGTCGAGCGTTGGCGACAAGAGGGCAACCGTCCGGCCACGATTGAGAAGACGGAGCGGGACATTGAAGAGATTACGGAGCGCGTTGGCCAGCTGTGGGAGGATCACATCGGGCGGCAAGCAAGTATATCATGACTGCGAGGGGTAGCAGCAGGTATGTTTTGCAGCCAGTATGTTGGGCTGTGGGGGGAGACAGGCAATCATAATGCAAGACCAGAACACGCCAGACTGAAAAACAATCCACAAAGAGAACGAAAAAGAGAAAGCAGAAAAAGCAGACAACAACGTTGGGTAGGTAGCGGCCTTTCTGACGGATGAGCGGTTTGAGTAACGCGACCTTATGTTTCTCCGTTGGATGGTTTCCAAGTTGGCCAATTGGCTGCTATTGCTTTCAGATTGCTGCTTCGTTTCACCACTATGCTGTCATGGTTGTCTTTTGCTGATCTTTGGGCTTAGTTTTGTTCACTTCTTTGGTTTTTTCTACTCGTTTGCTTTTCTTACCTCTCTTTATTTGGTTAATTCTCATTTTCATCTTCTGTTTTGGTTATTATTCAAGGACACTCTATCCTATCAAAATATTGGCTCAAAATGCTCACCTAGCCAACTTGTATTAAATTCATATTCATTTGTTTCCAAATTGTTGATTATCTTTGTTCTAGTGTTTATTTCAATGATTATTATTTGACAATTTTTACAGAGCCTTTGATGGCGGGGTACTACCATGTTGAACATTTGTATTTATGTGTTGAGCTGGTGTCTATGTTAAGTTTTAAAGGCATTCAGCGAGCTTGAAGTCCGCCTCGCTGCAATAAACCAGTTGACCAGCATGGCCAGTAATGCCGGTAAGACTGATAAACCGCAGAGGCATATTCCAAGCTGCTACACAAATGTCTCTTCAGGCCTGCGTATTAGCAATGCTAGGCTGCAGTTGTAATTCAGTGATGTCAAGTTCAGGGAATAGATCAACAGGATATAGTAATTCGAAAGGGTTAGAAATAACATTACATGAAACAGGTGGGTTTCGATAGAGAGGGGGGATCTGGCACCGGGCAGGTGAGGAATAGTCTGGTTTTGGTTCACGAGCTGTGAAGTTTCACGCAATGGTAGCAGGCCCAACATGCAGGTGATATGACGCACTACTATCGAGTATCAGTGATCAGTGTTACAATATTCAGACTTGATGAGCAGCCGATAGAGTGCAGACTTGGTTGATGTTCCAGCAGGGTGGTAGAGTGGAGGCGATGGACAGTCACAGAATATGGCAGATAACAGACTGATACCTGGAAAGACCTGGCACATACCAAATGTCTGCTGTAGCAGACAGATGATGTATTATATCTGATATCAGGTGCAGATTCACCGATACTAGTATGTACTAGCAAAAGTAGCGGGAGTATGACTATCTTCCAGCAGTTTTCAGCACGTAGAAAGCAGAGTACTCGGAGGTGATATGCAGCTGATCATAAACAGCCATTGCACGGCCCCCATACCTGGCTGATGGTAACAAAAATCATGGGAACAAAAAGGCACAGGGAACCGGTATCTGCTCAGCTTGATCACAGCAGTATGCTGTCGGCGTTGGGGCGACGTCTGAGTTTGAAATTATGGATGACCAATGGTGAATAAAACCTAAGCATCGGGCGGTGAGACTCGGGTACTCAGTATTAATACAGTATCGGTAACTAATATGAAAATTGCCCCAACTATGCTTAATGGTGACGCAGGTCGGTGCTTGGAACTTTCCATCTTGCCGTGTTCCTCCTCCAGCGGGCCGATCCTGCGGCCGTGTTAAGTAAATGTAGCGAGAAAGTGGTGGGGCATTGATACGTGATTGTAATAATATGGTGAATTGGTATGAAGGGCGTGGCTTCATAAGCCGTTGTAGTTGGGGGCTGCAAATGCACAAGGGTAAAGAGTAGAATGGCAGAAGTTAAGAAGGCATGATCTTCGTATTGGTATCATAGTTATCTTTGTGATGTATATTTGGTAGGTATACTCAATAGGTGGACTATGAAGAGCAAACCAATACAAGCTATTACACCCAGGGGCTACTCCCTATCTGCCCCATGTAAACAAACCGAATCGAGGGGTATAAACAGATGGGACAGAGCAGACTGATAGGTGATGTTAGAAATGTGTAGGTGTGGCCCCGCAGAGGCAAACAAAGCGGCAGCAAGGCTTATCACAGAGTAGAGTAGCTGGACAAGCAGACCGTATGCCAGTCATAGTCATGCTCAGCCTCTACTAGGGCTTCGGCCGACGCCGGAGAGGCGAGCATGAGCTAAACATAACAAAGCCTAAGCGTAAGCAAAGTAGAGTGCAGCATACAGAGCAGATGCAGTATCTGGCCGTCCATCAACCAGGTGACTGATTGTCTTTTTACTTTGCGCAAAATAGTCAACGAAGAAATCAAGCTAGAACTGCAGGCCGTGCTAGGGTCTCCACTGAGAAGCAACATCGGCAGCAGGTGCACGTGGCTGAAGCTCAATGGGTGTAGAGTTGCGGTATGGGGCTGTGGTAGACGCGGCCAAGGTAGTTTGGAAAGACAAAACATGAAAAACATAAGAGGAAAGAGTTTGTAGCACAGCAGTCAAGGACAAAACCCAGAGTAAAGTAGAGGGGTAGAAGGATGGAGAGTAATCGTGACGAAGGATAGTGAACGTTGACGAGATTCGAGTCTGGGGTTCAGGTAGAAATAGATGTCGAGATCATAGGGGGGTGGGCTAGTTGTGACAACAAGACGGAGGCCTTCAAACATGTGGCATTAAGTGACGATGAAGGGAAGGAAGTACTCACTAGAATGAGCGGTAATACCTGCAAATTGCTGGGGTGGTGGTCATGAGCATCAAAGTACAATATAAACAGGGGCCTGCAGCGCAGCAGAGTCTAATTTCAGGCCACTTCTGAGTAGAGGGGCAGAGGGGGGTTTGTGGACTGCACATTAGGAGTGGCCAGGCCGAGCGAGAGGCAGGCCAGTCACATTCGAATGGCGGCCGCGGCCGGGAACCACCCTGGCCATAGATATGGGTTTTGATTAGTGAAGGCAAGGCCGTGACAGATGTTTGCCAGTCGATACATCGACGAATCGCTGATCACTGAATCACATTATTGAAAGTGAATAATATTATATGCACTAGATGGGTATCAAGTGAAGAAAAGACAAAGGAAACGTAGGGCAGGGAGAAGTAAGCGGGAGTGAGAATGACGGGTAAAAAAATACAAAAGGACAGCCATTAGAAAGATGACCGCTTGTTACGGTTTAATGCTGATAAAAACAGAAACAGAAAAAGAAAAATAAGTATAAATGAAAGAGAAGACAAGGGTAAAGAAAAATAATAAAAAAGAAGCAAAAAGGAGACGATCGAGATGATCGAAGTCGGCTGAAGAGGGCGGCGGTGCTATATAGTAACAGTGAGATCGTGAGAAAGAAAAAGGGAAGGAAATGGGAGGGGGAGGGGGGGCCGGAGGGGGTAATAAAGATAATAATTCTTAAATACCCGCCAGGCCGCACGAAAGCGGATGTGTTCTGGACCACTATTTTGATGCATGAACAGTACTTAAGCGAAATGGCTTTTACCCTCATTAGATCTTTTAGATCTTGCCTTGATTTTCCCTCGCGCTTTGTTGATTGGTCTTGTCGGTATAGAGGTCTTTACCGGTCGACTGCATCCGTGAAATTGCCCACGAGAAGGCCTGCTGCGTCTGCCTTTGCCGATAACAGCTTGTGGTACTGGGATTGTGCATTGCCTCCGCCATTGCCGTTCTCCGCGGTCTCAACGTCGACAACATCGATAATTGTGTTATTCGTGCTGTGGCTGTGGCTGTGCGAGTGGCCGTGGCCGTGACCGAGGCCGGGAATGTCGTCATAGTCCTCCAGGTCACCATCCATGTCTGCATCTTCCGTGTCTGATAGCTTTGACAGCAGGTTCTGGAACTGGTTGCCAGGCATTCCGAGGGTATACGGTGCCGGCAGTCCGTGCAAGCCGTGCCGTTGTGGTGCAATCTCGAAGACATCCACCATGTTGCTGCGTTGTTAGTGTACCATCCGATGGAAGATAAAACAGAGAGAAAAGAAGGAGAAGAGCGAGATGACCTACTCTGATGTCCGTGTGACAACACTCTGCAGTGCTTCAGCCTCGCGCTGCGACTCACGCGCCTCGTCCCGGTCGTTCATGGTCGCATCTCCGAAGCTGCCGTAGTTGGTGCCATCGGCGTCCTCAAACAGCATGCGCGCCTCATCCTCCTCGTCGTAGACGCTGCTGCGCCGGTTCCCTAGACAGGAGCTGCAATTGCCCATTGTGGGTAAGTTTATAAGGTATGTATCTGGGGATGTCGATGTCGATGTCGACGTCCTCGGGGACGGACGTGATTTTGATGTTGATGTCGATGCCGATGATCTTCTCGGTGATGAAGACGATAAAGTAGACGGCTTAGCTGGGGTTATGTCGTGGCAATGGTACAAAGTACTCCAGCTCTTTTCAGAAATCGTTCGAACCTCGTAGCGCTGGTCGGCTCGTTGTCGATGTCGTCAGTTTAAAGTCGTGTGAGATGGCGTCGTCACGTTGCTGTCAATGTCTGTTTTGCTGCAATTTCGCTGGAGCTGGCTGGTACGAACGAGCTTCCTTTCCTGTCGCACATAAGTGGGTCATTAATATCAGGCTAGGCTACGCAGTCGAGGCAGTACATTTGTTCGCTGAGGATCTCCAAGGTATGTTGTGGGTCAATATACCGTCAACTGATTGGTTGGTACTGGATTTGTTTTGCTTATATAATCATGTCTTTGTCACAGTACGAACACTGTGATCCATCAGGGGTAACAACAGACGGTACTCTTTGTATTTATTATTGCTACGTACGATCTTTTTTGATTTTGTCTCTTTGAGAAATTATTTCGTCCAGATAGTTTTTTGGAGAAACGATAGAGATGTAGTTTTTTTTATTCGACCCCGAAGATAATGACGAGATTGGAAATCTTCAAGATTGTATTTCACTTTCAAGTTTTTTTTAAAAAAAGAATTTCAAAAAAAAAAGAAAAAAAAAAGAAACATACGAAAATTCACTTGCAGAAATATTCAGAGATGATTAAAAAGAAAACATTTAACAATAAATTTAGATGACGAGAAACATAAAAAGTGCCCGCTTTTTCAATAGCCACAAGCTATAGGCACCCAAAACTACTTTCGGAAAAATCCGTTTGAAAATTGAGAATACTGCTCGTCAACGGCTCAGGCCAGCCACCAAGGTCTTGGAATACGCCTGCAGATTCCATACCAGCTGGTCCATCCTGTTCAATTTGCCCGCCTTGCCAGCCCGGTCCCAAGCCGACAGTCCCGCTCTGACCACTCATTGAAAATGTTGAGAAGTAATCGAGCATTGTGATATTCTCCGGTATAGCTCCAAAAATATCATTTACCTCGAGACCCTGCCACTCTTGCTGATTAAGGTCCAGGAGGAATGCAGACTGTTCTTGAGTTCCTGTTGAGTTTGAAGTGGGTGTGCCGGCGTGATCGTGAATATTATTCTGCTGTTGGAATCCGTGACTGCCGCGATCTGCTGGCACTCCCCATGGCGAGACAGTCTGCTCATTGCCGTGCGATGGAGATGCCTGCATCGTGTGGACATTTCCACTCTGTTCATGTGCTTGTACATGCGCATGTGAAAATTTGTTGGTATCAGCATTGATTGAACTGTCGCTTTTTAGTGACCCAAAGCATGTCCCATGAGATAACCTGCGGTCAGGGTTCTGTGGTGATTTTCCATTAGGATAATTGAGCTGTATCACATTGCTGGAAGGTGATATGTGGTGTGGTCGTGGCCGTTGTTGTGGATGTGGCTGTTGCGATAGTTGCTGCGGCGTCTGGGGAACGAGTTGACGTAAAACTATCTTGTTCCTGTTCTGCCTTGACAAGTTTGACATTGTATGCGCTTGCCGAAGCACCTGCACGTCATCTGCCGACAGACGATTGCACTTCTCCTTCTCAAGAATATCGACAGTGTTGTTGACAAGCCGACTGAGGACATGGCTGGCGTGTTGAATGCGCTGCCACTGCCGTGCCAGCTGCTCAAGCACATAGTTCCACTGCATCATGCAGTTTTTGAAAGAAATCCAGTTTGTTTTGGCCTTGGTACGTGTCGGTACGTGTTTCCATACCAAGAAGAGCAACGTTATGCCGCTCATCAGCTGGTAGTGCAGATCAACCCAAGCAAAGTCGGCTGAACCCCTCTGCAGCCGTGTGAATGAGAGTTGAATCATGCTCTGCGCCGCGGTGTAGCATATGCCAGCCTCTTCAGCGTCAAGTTGTGGTTTGAGTGGCGATGGCCGGTGGAGCAAGAGTATTGCATTTTGGTGCCAGTACTCCCACCAGTCTAGCGTGTGGTCGCCATTTTTTGTGTCGTTTGAGTAGCTGCTTGCATGATCTGCGATGGTTTTGGCTCTGCTGCTCCAACGCTGCAGTTTGACCGTCATATCTGACTTCCACTCTTTTGTTGCCCTTGCAGTCTCAGCGTCGAGATCAGCACTAGAACCACCCAGAATCTTTGCGCTGTCACTCCTGAGACTGTACAGCCGATAAACTATCTGGCTTTGCAACCGTTGTAGCTTTAGCCAGTGCAAAATCTGTTCGCGTTTTGCGGCCTGCAACGACCGATCAGGTAGACAAACGTCAATTGTGTCATCACATAGAGTAAATGGCCGTCCCAGGAGCGTGCTCAATGTCCGGTCAAATGTATATGTGACCCAAAAAAGACGGCGCTTGATGTCAGTTTCGTCTCCCATCGCAGTGCCCGAGTTTGAGACACGGATAGTCGCCTCTGAGTGGAAGCCGAGGTCGACGCACATTCTCATACATAGCCCTGAGATATTCCAAACGGGCGCCGAAGATGAGTCCAAAATGGACCAAAGTAGCAGAAACTGCAGACACTGCAGAGTGCGCACATCTTTCTTTTGCATTATTGTGCTGAAATTGGCCATGGCAGCACTGCTAAACATCTTGGACAGCGCCAAAGACTCGGGGTTCTCCCGGGATAGGGTGACGAGGGCGATCGCAAACACCATATTGAGAATAAAATGACCCCGCCCGTCGGTATCTGCGTCAGTTTGGGTGCTGTAACTTGTGTCGTTGCTCTCATCAGAAGTTTCCCGGTAGCACCCTTGCACAATCCCGAGCAGCTCGTCAAGCACGACAATTGGGTACTGCACCTCGTACTGCCCAAGAAAGATATCGACTAGGTGCATTGCATTGTCCCGAGCGGGCAGAGAAGCAAAACCGCCTTGCATGTCTGGCTGTAACTCATGACGAATCGGTGCCTCAGTTAGTTCATTTACAGTTGCGTCTGCAAATGACGTCGCGTGCCGTTCGCTAGGCTGTAGAGTGGCATCGGCATTTTGTGCTGACTCAAGTACAGACCGTGCCAGATGCATACCGCTCGATACACCCAAAAAATGTGCATCCTCTCCGGGATCGACACGGATCATATCGGCATTTGCCATTATCACTGGCCTTCTCATAGACTCACTGCCCGGCTGCCGCTGTGTATTATTGACCTTGGACAATAAAGTGAGCTCATGCAACTCATTCTCAAGGGCTAGGATAGTTGTGCGAGGCACAGCAACTTTTGACCGAGGATCCATGTATTCACACGACGACCCGGACCGACTGCATGGCGAACATGATGGGAATCCAGGGTCGCATTTGGCCTTGCGCCGTCTGCACCGATTGCATGCATTAATCGTCTGGTTGTTAGAGCTCATTGTTCATCAGAATCATTAGAAAATAAATATAAATTAGCGAACATACAAATGAATGAGTGGTGTCCATAATTTGCGAGGTTGATTGAGATATCTAGCAAAAATGGGGGATGAAAGTGTGTGGAAGGGGTGACGTTTTGCCGAGACACTTCAGACGGCAGGCTTCATTAGATAGAAATACCCCGTGCGGGGACAACCCGGCTACGCGGATACTACGTGCTGATTACACGGTAGCCATCCTAGCCACGTGGTTGATACAACATACATCCGCTAGTAATGAAATAAAAGGTCCATTGCATTTGATTGCGTTTATAAAATAAGGAGAGAAGTGTCACAGTCAATAAATTCGGACTTTCTTTTTAGAAAGACAAGCTGAGGACACCGCATTTTCGATTGATCGGCAAATAACGCAAATAGTTTGAAAGCTAGTTACGCCCACTGGGAACTCAAGTATACACAATTCTTAAAAAAAATCATTTCCTTAAACCTTGCCCTCGACATGCTCGTGTCCCTCTCCAAGCATCTGCTTGGGTGTAGCCTCATTTTCCAGGTGTACATTCAGTTTTCCAAAGTGCGAGTCCAGCTCCTCAAGCGTCTTGTTCTTTGTTTCTGGGAACATGGTGTACACGAGAACAGCAGCAAAGATGTTGAATGACATGAAGATGAAGTAGGTCCTGGCGCCGATATGTGCAACTGCGATTGGCCACACCTGACCGACGACAATAGAGCCGATGCTGGCACCCGAAGCCGCAATGCCCAGGCCTTTGGAGCGGCAGTTGGCGGGAAACACCTCTGACGCGTAAATCCATGCACAGGGGCCAAAACCCATGGAGTAGCCCACAGTGAAGAAGAAAATAAAAAAAATGTTCGTGTAGTTTGCTGATTGATTGGACTGGTGCGGGTAAGCCTCCTGCAGAGCACCGTTGATTAAAAGGCAGAAGGCCATAATGATGGCACCGATGCCGAGTGAGTGGCGCCGGCCGATGCGATCAATAAAAAACATGGCACCAATTGTACAGCCAACTTGAACAGTTCCGTCAATACCCGAAGCAAGCAGACTCAGACTCGTCGAAGTTCCGGCCGCCACGAAGTTGCTCGGCAGGTAGTAGCGGATACCGGATGCACCTGACAGCTGCTGCAACAGAGATACAGACCAGGCACGCCACAGACGCGAGCGTAGTGCCGGCTCAGTCAAAAAGACGCGTGCTGATGTGATCGAGTGCTCCTTGTGCCACAAAATATTGGCGTGGATTTCGTCAAGCTCGGCCTGGATGTCTGACACGTTGGGGGCGCCGCGCAGCTTACGTAGCGCCGTCGCCGCAGCGTCAGCACGGTCATGCTCGACGAGCCAGCGGGGCGACTCGGGCAAAAAGGGTGCACCAGCCATGAACATAATAGCAGGGATAAACTGCATAGCGCCAGATAGTCGCCATTCAAGATCAACTCCGCGGCCTGTCTTCCAGAACGAGTAGCCGTAACCGATCCAAAACGCAAGGCAAATGCCGAAGACAATGCCGACCTGGTTGAATGCTCCATAGAAGCCGCGGTGCTTGGCAGGAGAGATCTCAGAAAGGTAAAGGGGCACTGCTGTCGACACAACACCACAACCGACACCAGCGATGATTCTTCCGACAATCATCATGGCAATGTTGTATGCAGCTGTCTGAATTGCGGCACCGATACACATCACAAGCACACCAGCACACCCGGCAAACCGGCGACCAAGCTTGTTGTTGACTGGGCCAGCGAGGAAAGCAAAACCAATAAACTGGCCGGCATAGAAAACACTGGTAATAGCACCGGTCTGAGACGATGTCGGGTTGTGCATTGTCTTTTTGAAACCGGGCTGGACATAGATCGTACTAAGAATACCGATATCGTAGCTTTCGGGTCAGTTATGATTGAGATACGTGGGTGTAACACAGAAAGCTTACCCCCATCCAATGGAACCCATGGAAAATACCATGCAACTAAAGACAAGCCATGGGTTGAAGCGGCCGCTGCTGTAGATAGCCTCGGTCATGATGAACGTCTTCAAGATTCAAAGTTGTTGTAGTGTTGGAACGATACGTGAAGAATGACACCGGCGGAGGTGAGGATGGACAGAGTCTGATAATGACTATTCAACGGGATCATCGCCTCTATTAATATAACATTTTCCGGTGGTACTACTCAGTAGTCGATGCGAATGGGCCGGGGGTAACGACAGATGTGAAGATGGTTGCACGTCTCCCCAGATTGTGTTGTGGGGTAAGGTATGGGGAGATTGGGGAATAATTGAAAAACAAAGCACAGCAAACTTCAATCAACTTGGGGTTAGTCTGGTAATGTCTTGCTCAAGGAAGTGAACATCCATCTAACAGGGGCTCTCCCACAAGCAAGTCTTAGTCTAGTGTCAAGAATTCCTAAGTCCAGATTCAGAGTTGGTCAGAGTGACCACAAGACCACGGAACCTCCGCTCTATAACCAGTGCGGGGAGATGCAGTACAGCGGAGGTTCCGTCACTCTAGGTCGAGGTCGACGGAAGAGGCCCATACGAGAACAACCACTTTAAACACAATTGAAGATGACAGAAACAGAAAAAACAAGCGAGACGATGACAGACGAATAAATAAAGAAGAAAAATCCAGCGAAATAAATCCAGTCTTTGCGTCTCCCAAGACTACCAGCATTAGATTGAACACCATCAGATCAATTTCAAGATGTCCACCATAGTCACTCACCATGGCTCTCGCCGCGTGACTACCAGCATCAGCTACCACTCCTTCACATTTTTATCTCCATCTACCCCCGACGAGGACCCCCCGCATCCAAATTCGAGCGAACGGTGGCTCCGGCCAGCTCAAAGCGTCAATCTTTTGTTTGCGAAAGACTTGGACCCCGTCAATGTTTTGTCCGAAAATGACCGGCACTGTACCTTCACACCATGTGGGACCAACAACGGCCAGGGCATCGATATCTTGACGAGGAATGGCCGCATTTCTGGGCTGATGGGCTTGCCGCGCCCGTACCGAGCACTGACTGCCAGAGCTGTCGACTTTGGTGGTGGATTTCCCCTGCCTGTTTTGGACTCGATATCGATAAATGCGTCAGACCATACTGTAGCCTGCTGCATCGCTGGCGGAACCGGAATAGCTCCCTTCCTCACAATGCAAGGAGTTTTATCTGCGAATATGAGTCTCTTCTGGAGTGTGAGAAGTGATGACTTTGGGATAGTTGAGTTTGTACTGGAAGAGAATATTTTATGTACGGAGAAATGGGCTGCCGTTACGATTTTCTTTACTTCAGGTGAAGAATCTGAGGGACTACTCTTTGAGAAGCCACCCAATTGGTGGATGGAAAAATTGGCATCACTGCACGAGAAATACTCTCTGTTGAAGTTAGAGAAAAGAAGGATCACACAGGCGGATATTGGATCTGAAGTCAAAAAAGCTTTATTCTGTGGGAGCAAGTCGCTGGAGTGGCAGATTCGAACATGGGCCATGGGGAAGATGGATGTATACTGCACTGAGTTGTAGCTCTTTATCTTGTAAATAAATAGAGAATTTTATTACCGGGTCAGAATATATACTAGTAAACACGCACTTCAAATATACCTCCGAGAATGTTTTCGTTGCCGTTCAACTCCAGAATTTCAATGCCCAGTTTCATCGTTGAAATAACCTTCTTCAAAGTGGCCTCGCGGCGAGAGTGGTGATTGTCATCCTCCATATACAATTCCTCCTCATTGGCTCCCGACAGGTCAAGCACACGCCACTTCTTGACACAGAATGGAATAGCCCGCTCAGGGTGACCGCGCAACACAGATTCCAGGGCGTGGTCGTAGTCGGTGTCGAAATGCACCACAACGCGCGACACGTCAGTGGGGGCGGCCCACTCAAGAGCGAGCAGTTTGCGCTTGCCTTCGGCGGGCACCCAGCAGTTGGTGCGCTTAGTTGGCCGTGGGACTCCATTCACGATATTTTCAGCTGCCCATGCAGTCAGTGGCGGTGTCACTCTGAGAGCTAGGTTATGGCCCATAGGCCGGCGCACAGGTGTCCAGCGCTCAAAGACATCAACGCCGACATCCGGGGGTGGGCTCTGATCACACTCGTGCTCAACGGTCATCAAGGCCGAGATGCGAGTCATTGTCGTCGCAATGGCCACAGACTCATTTTTCAAGAAGCACAGAAAAACAAATTGCGTCTGCGGGTTCGTGATACTGTCGTCAAAGACAATATCCAAGCGGTTGGCTCCTCCAAGAAGATCGAACTTCTTCTCTGCAAGAACAACTTCAGGGGTATAGTTGTATGCTTTCTCCGAGCCCCGCAACTGGACAGTGATGGTTGTACTTGGTACAGCACTCATGACTGTCACGGAAAATGCGGGCACGTTGCCAGCCTCAAGCGGCAGCATTTGGGCGAGGCTGCGTACGAGGACCTTGGGCGGACCATTGGCTGGAAGTTCTGCCAGCGTGTACTCTGGTGCCTGGATTGACTTGAATTGGCGAGCAAGATCTTCCGGGTCTTTCAGCTTGTATCCTGGCAAATACTGTCCGAAGCGCATAAGATTAAGCTGCAGGGCCTTCATGTTATCCTTGGCTAGGAGCTGAATGGGGTCAAGACTCTTAGCCTTGCACAGCGCAGCAGCGATTCCTAATGCATTTGCATTGCTGCCAGAGGTAGCCATGACACGTGTGGAAGCAAACGCCACATGCGATGCTGAAATGATGCGGCCGCCGTACATGAGGTTGGGAATCTCTGCACACACCATGGACGAGAAGGGGATCTGATATACGCCCTTGGCGTGCCACTGGGTGCACCCGTCGATTTCCGAGAAGACGCCGTCTGCCGGGTGTAGATCGAGAGACCACCCACCGTGAGACACAGCATCGGAATGAAAACGCTGCTCTATGATGTCCTGCTGCGTCATGATTGTTGGTCCAATGAACCGCCGGCTTTCTCTCTTGCCCGGAATTGTGCCAACCCATTCAAGCGTCAGGTTTTCTGCCTCGGGGAAGCGGCCCGAGTTCTTGAAGTAATCCCACACGCCATAAACCACACGCCATAGCTCCCACTTGATCTCCTCCGTGTCATGTACTGTGTCCATGCGGCCACCGTGCTCAATCCACCAGAGATTGCACCCCATTTCTTTTGTCGAGAAGCTCTTAAATCGAGGAATCTCTTTCTCAACATCCTTGAGTGCATAAGATGGGGCAACAAACTTGACTGGCCGACCCGTATCTTTGCTGTAAAAGTAGATGGAATGGCCGAGGAGATGGCCGTACTCGGAGTCGGGTGCAAATTTCTCGCCAAACTCGACGCGTTGCTCGGCTCCGACGCGGAAGGGTGCACCGGCCAAAAATGCGAGCGTACCATCTCCAGTGCAATCGACAAACTGGGTGGCTTTGACGTGGTACATAGTCGAGGTCTGGGAATTGAAGGCTTGCACCCCGTCAATGCGATCGCCATCCTTGATACAGCCAATGAGAGCCGTATTTAGAAACAGGCGAATATTGGGCTCGTTGCGAACCTTTTCGAGCATCACCGTATCTAGGATTAACGGGTTGCCCTCGGGGTTGCGATAGAGGTTCTCAAGTAGGATCTCGTCAACGAGTCCTCCCTCACGCGCATATCGGTTGTTGTTGAACATGTGTGAAGTGGCACCAAGGATCCAGAGACGGACCTCGCTGGATGCATTGCCGCCCAGAACGGGTCGGTCTTGAATAAGAATTACCGATACGCCGTTCCGAGCAGCTGCGATAGCAGCAATTGTTCCAGAAAGGCCGCCACCACAGACGCAGAGGTCGGCGGTCATGTGGTTCTCTTTGAAGCCACGGGAAGAGACGGCTCCCTCGCGCCGGAGGCTGTTTTCCGTTTCAATCATGCGTGCGGGTGCCATACTCGATGTTGTTTTGGTTTGTCTGAATCACATAATGAAGTGTCTGAATGGAAATCTTCCCCAAGATATACTATTGGAAGCAACTATGTAGTACAACTTTGAGGTTACGCAGCGAGTTGTAACCGAGACATACAGTTTTCTGTATCATAATCATACAGATGGGAATCAAACGGCACTGCCGCTTTGAACACTGAAGACCGTCTGTTGTTGTTGGCAGAAATAACTCCTACTTCGTATGCCCGTGTTAGACGGCGGTTCCGTTTTCCCAATTAACTAGTGCTTTTAACCAGGTCAATGACCCACTATTATGGCTCCAAGCGCTGTATTACACGGGTTTAAGGGCCTATGGGGTGTGCCACCGGGCATAATGGCTTGTCCAGGCCAAGCTTCCCCACGTTTAGACCCATAAATTAGCGAGCACTCCGCACTTAGGGAAAGAGCTGAATGTGGGGAGATGGGACGACGACGGTAATAAAAGAGGAAGGAACTACCCGGCAGACGTGCAGCAACGGAACCTCCTCAAGCAACATCACCAACGACTCCCGGGTCAACCACTTTCGAGTGTTGACTTGCAGACGAGTGACTAACAGATGCGGAATGACTACCACCACCAGCGCCCGGGCGTGGATGTCGATGTGACGCTCAGGATCAGCCAGGTAGTCTCCGCCTGCACGTTTTGTAAATCAAGAAAAATCAAGGTGCGTTTTCGACTCTGGTTCTTCTCGACAATCTAGCAAGCCAGCTAGACCCTTGGCTGACCAGAAAGTGCGACGGGGCATCGCCTTGCTCGGGATGTACAAAATTCAAGCGCGAGGCAGCGTGCTCTCTTGTGGCTGGGACGGCCCGCCACTCACACGACTATGTGGCTCACTTGCAGAACAGAATCCAGCAGATGCGGGCTTTATTTGCAGTAGGCAGCTCGACACCAATGCCAGGGGGTACCCAATCCAATGCCACGGGAGAGCCCGACCGGGGCGAAATAGAAACAAATAAGAAAGGTGACGGGAGAACCGAAATTGCAACGGATGCACACCAGCCGCAGAAAAAGTGCCAGGAGCTACATCCTAGACATGACCGCCTGGTCACTGTCACGGCTCGACAGCAAGAGCAGAATCAATCTATGCAAGGCATGCAGAAAAATATTCACCTCATACCATCGGTGATAGACACGCTGATAATCGATATTGGAGCACTGCCCATCTCCACATCAGTTCATCATGGTTCAACAGCAACTGGCGGTAGTGGTCCGACACTATCCACAATACTTCTTGCCGCAGCTGGAAACGTGCCCTTGCTTGATATACAGCAGGAAACACAGCAGCAGAATCATCATATGGATATCAAATACAGTCTTCCAGATCAGTCGGCAGCTATCAAGCTCGCTAAACACTACATACAGCAAGTGTATCCGCGCTTACCATTCTTTTCTTTGCAAGGCTTTTGGGCACAGTTCAATCATGTTTACTCAAACGACTGTCGAGACACAAACACATCCGGTACAGCTGCATCTACAGATACAAGTCACGACTCCGGCTACAGTTATTTCACAGTCTTGTTGGTCCTAGCTATTTCCACGTCAAGCCTATCCCGGTCTGCGGACAGTATGATCTCAAATCAAGCGCGACGTCTCTTTCAGGCAGGTTTGCAGTTCCGCGAGTCTGCCATATTACCCAACACTATTGTGGGTGTGCAGTCACTTCTATTCCTGATACAGTTCGCTACGTTGAACCCATCGGTTCTTGATTCATGGTATCTTATTGGCGTTGGAATGCGGAACTGCGTCGACTTGGGTCTGCATCAGGACCCACCGTCCCCAGGAAAAGAGAAAGAAGCAAGCGCAGACGCCACAAGCTCGAGTCTGCTTGAGACACGCCGCCGCCTGTGGTGGAGCATGTACTCTTTTGACAGATCCATGAGCATTGGTTGCGGCCGGCCGACGGAAATTGCCGACGTCTTGATCAACGTGCAGCTCCCATCCTTCAGCATCGAGTCTACAGCAACTGAAGTTGAAATTGAAGGTTATTTGCAGAGATACCGCTCCCTGGAGCTGCAATCTGAGATATACGATGCACTAAATCTGCCACCGACCTCAAACTCAGAAGGGACCTCTCCCCAGGCAATCGTATCGAGTTTGCACGATAGGCTCAACACATGGCAGAAAGCCAATCGACCGGAACGTAATAGCCACACACTTGCAGACAGTGAGTGGCTAATGAGTAAGATGCTTCTATTCCGTCCGTGCCGTCTGCTGCCAGAACGGTCGCCGAACGAGCTCTATGAGCTGTGGATTTCTTCTCGTGGTTTCACAACACTCTACCGGCAGCTCGTCGAGTCCAATGGGATCTTCTATGTCCAGATAGGCTGTGAGAAGGTCTACTGGACCGGTCTTGTGGTGCTTTATAGCTACTGGCGACTGCATTCAGCTGACTACCAGATAAGAGAAAAGCCCGAACTGCTCGACCTGTGGAAAGCGACAAAAGATATTGCATTCATCTTGCAGACTTTGGGTGAGAGGTGGGAAGACGGAAAGCTGCTCTCAACTCGATTTGACTCGGTTAGTGCTCGCGTGATCGAGTTGATAAGCCGAGATCATGGTGGTTCCGACATGAGCGAGGATGTGCACATGCCTTCCGAGGTCTTAATGCTAAGCTCATACGCCAGCCTTGTCAGTATATGGGCGTCGGGTGAGCAGCAAACAAATAGTCACACGGGAGGGATGACCCACAGTGAAGAGCTGCAAGACCTCGTTGCTAAGATGATATGACATAGAGATTAGAATAGCAACAACCTGGAGAAACGGAACCACCGTGATGCCGGTACTAAGCTTTAAAAAGTGTGAACTTCCCCGCATAACTGTCACTTGTATTGACCCGTCTGCGTGTATGATACCCCTGAACTCGCCACGCGTGTAATTCTATTGGCTTGACATCCGGATTCTATCCCGTTCCCCAGGTTTTGTCAACTTTCTCTGAAAGGTTTTTCTACTTTTCTCATGACGATACTCACAGTGAAAACTGTCAAGGTAAAACTTCTTACGCTCCGACATTGATGCCGTTATGGTTCCGGCGTGTATTGTATATATAAAGGCGCGTAAACGTAGACTTTCATCATTAAGTGGTTGTAACTCTGTAAACACTTTCCTAATGATGACATGGTTCTTGGCCGTTTCAGCCGTATTGGCGCATGCCTCTACCGTGCTTGGGACTTACACTATCACTGGGCGCGACCTGCGAATGTCTTGGTCGAACAGCTCTGGAACCTGGCTCGCAGCGGTCCAGACACTCGGATCCGATGGTTCTACATGGACAACGAAAAGCACCGTCGCCGGTCAATACCACCTTTTGACTAATTACACGACTGTCGCGCAGTCCAAAACTCTTGTTGAGGCTGGTGCTCTTGGTACTTTAGAGCAGTTCTACGCAAACGCTGTATCGTACAGCAACAACATCTTGACGACTACCACCGGTGTCGCTGGTGGCACATTCACGGCAGCCTGGACAGTTGACACGTCCCGGACCTGGGACCTACTCGCTGTGAATACTACATGGAGAGCCCCTGCTGCGGGCTGGGTATCCATTCCAAGCCCGGCTCTGGTGTCGGTCGCGGACAGCAATCTGGGATGGGGTGTCGTTCCCGGTTTCTGGGCGTCCAACGAAATTGAGACATCCAAAGAACTCTACTATCAATATGTTCAGGGTGTGCCCAGCACCAATTGGGTGTCGCTAGAGTCGGCGACGACAAGCCTGGTGTCGATTATCAGCAGCAACGCTACCAATACGACATTTGCTACGATCGCTGATCCATCACTCGCGCGCGACCCTTATGCCAACAACGATACGACGACTCAACAGCAGTGGAATGTCGGTATGAGCTTGCGCGGTCCCAAGGGCAGCCTATCTCCCACGGCATACTACCCCGTGCTCGGCCAGGCCAACTCGCAAGTGGCAGCCGACGCTTCTGTTACGGCCCGATTCTACTATGCCATCCGGCCAGGAACAGATGTGTGGTACGATGTCAACAGGTTTGTCACCCAAGAGGTGTACCCTATATCTGCCTACAGTAAGCGGGCCGTGGACACCGACTCGCTCAGCAACCGCATCAACCGCATTCATGACTTTGTTGTTGGTGGATCTTCGCTATGGCATCTCTGGACGTACGATAACCTCACGCTGGGTGCCGAGTCGGGAAAGCTGTCAGATGTCGCCTCCATGTGGATGATGCAGCGCATCACAGGTGACCCCCTGATTCTCAATGAGAGGCTTCCCTACGCACGCAATTTCAAGCTAGCCCAACAAGATACATCGGGTGGCGTGTTTGACGGCGCAGCTCTGGGCGAGTACTATCTGAATGGTGCATTTGTCAGCGAACTGCTTTGGAAGAGCCTGAGTACAGCTGACTATGTTTCACCCATTTTTACCACCTTTTATCTGCTGTCTGATGTCGGCAACATTTTGCTATTCAATCAGAGCGACTCGCTTCTGCTTGAGAGATTTACTCTCGCCGCAGAAAAGCTGCTTAGCTGGCAGAAGACGTCCGGCAACTTTGACGTCGGCTATCTCAAGAGTAGCCCCTCGACACTCAAGTACTCTGAGCTGACCGACTACCGCGCCACATGGTATGGCCTTTTGACAGCCTACCGTATTCTGAATGACACTGCCTATCTCGACGCCGCCGAGACTGGTGCACAGTGGTTTATCGACAATGCTGTGAGCACAGGCCGCTGGCTCGGTGTCTGTGACGACACCTATCTCGAGCGTGACTTCAACACCGTCCATGCGGCTGGCGCTCTTCTACAGCTCTACGATGTCACGGGAAAGACTATCTATTTGGATGCAGCCATCCGCACCTCCCAGTTCTACACTCTACACATATTCAATCACCCTGCCGTCGACGACAGTATCAAGAAGAGCGCTGGTGTTGCCATCAAGGACTGGCAAATCAGTCAGGTTGGTCTCAATTTCGAGCACGCGGGTTACGGCGGGTCTGTGGACTACCATGGACCGATCACCATCAGCAGCCATGCCGGCCTCTTTGTGCGCATTTATGAGCATACTCAGGATGAGCTGTTTCTGCAGCTAGCCCGCATTGCAGCCCGCGGTCGCGATGCATATGTGACACCTTCCAGCGGCATTCCCAGTTACTACTGGATTCAGGGCAATACGGGCGGCTCAAGCTATCCCTGGCACGGATGGTGGCACATTGGCTGGCTCAAAGACTACATGATCTCGTTGGCACATATGCTGAGTGATGGCGAGATCAGCTTCACGCAAGGCTTTATGACAAGCAAAGTGGGTAGCCATGTTCCCTATGGGTTTGAGAGCGGGACCATCTACGGCAACGCGGTCGATCTCTGGCAACCGCGCAGCCTCGTCAACATCAGTGGTGACACGAATGTGGACTGGTTCACGGCCCGGTCAACGGACGGCAGTAAACTGTTTGTCATTCTTCTTAACCAGCTGGCTTCGGCAACGTCGGTAACAATGACACTCGACCCACGCTCACTGGTCGCTTTTGAGGTGGCCACATGGGGGACTGCAACAGCGCTAGCTGGGTCGGTTACCAGCTCGTCGTCAAATGCTTGGTCTGTGAGTATTGCGTCGGAGGGCTTGACAGTAGTCGAGATCCCTACCACATTTGCGACTGATCCCCTCGGACCCGAGTTCCGGTCTTACAACGTTAGCGGTGCGGCCACTGCGCCTACGGTCAGCTGGTCATACTGGACGACACTCGAGAGTTGGGCAGAGTGGGCCATCCCAGGAAGTGGTGTGTGGACTTCCATGGCATCCAGCACTAACTACACTTTTTCCACGACTCTCGACTTGAGTAATGTCACTGTCACCCAGATTAAAATTCGCATCGCCACAAACAGTGGTAGCAAGACTGGAATTTCTGCAGCCACATACTGGACTGTCAACTGATTTTCATGTATATGTGATGGTAGATACAATTTGTTTCATATTTTTTTGATTGTTTTGACATAGTTGTTTAGGCAAACAATGGAGGAAATTCATTGGCACTGATGACTGAGTTGTATACCTGTACCATATTGTTCGTATTTGAAGCCGTCTCTAGCGCCATAAGGTCCAATTGTGTCCACGCTGCCTGGATAAGTCGCTTTATCAGGATCATATTTTTGGGCAACTCTTGACTTGGGTCTTGTGCGGCCATGCATGACATGATAAGATACCGTTCTGCATCGTCGTGAGCCTCTACCCCAATAACAAACAGAGGCCATGGTCGCAGGCAAGTCTGCAAGTCAGAAAGTAGTCGGTATGCTTCATTGAGAAGGGCCTGTATTGCCTGATCATTGTTGCAAATGCCGCGCCCAAGACGCTGTAGATACAGTTTTGCTGCGATGTGGTAGAGTCTTGACTCAGCTTCCAGGCGGGCTTTCTTATTGTCTCCGGTGTTATCAGTGTCATCGTCTCCGCCCGATACAACAGACACATGCTGCTGAACTCTGTCTAGTTGCAGCTCAAGTTGCCGCAGTGTGCGCTCGGGAGGTCTTGCGGTTGTGTCTAGTCCTACTTTTTCTTCGGTATAAATCGTTCCATCGCCTGGAACAGCGTCAACTATTTGACAGATTGTCTGGAGAAGCTCAAGCGAGCATCCTATCGCCGCATTGACGACGTGACGGAGCGGAGAAAAGATGGGCTTGGACACAATTTTGGGCCCGTCGCCAACCATCTGCTGCTGTGGTAGACGCTTCGCCCAGTGGTGTATGCTGAATTTATACATAGTGTCGTGGTACAGAATCCAATCCAAAAGCAGCGCCATATCGCCTTCGTAGTTGGTGTGTTCGCGGTGGACAGACAGTGCAATGCGCTTGCATCCGCAAAAGTAAATGGCCGAGCTCAAGGGCGAGCCCTGCGCGTCGAGAGTTTCGTAATAGTTAAGCAGCATGCTTGCGGCCATAGCCTGGAAGGACTCTCCTGGTTGCATTTTGGATTCTATGGCAGTTTGCAGAGCGCGGATAGCTGTTATCTGGTTTCTGTACGCCATCTGTTTCTGGCCGGCACTATGTGACGCGAGAGCCGAAAGGGCGTGGCGCATAGCCAAAGCCGACGGGCCGTTGTCGGTGAGAGACATGCGCATGAGCAGGCCATACAAGTCAGCAAATTCGTCTGTGGCCGACACAAACATACTGGGCACTCGGCTACGGCCGCTGAGCCATGTGGGATCGATTAATGCAAGCGATGTCGGAATGCCCGAGAACAACGAGGAAGACGAGGAGAAAGACGAAAGCCGGTCAAACGAGACAGACTGGCCGTACAAAAGGTCGATGTCAGCCATCGACGCGTGAACAAATGACGTGTTTTTGCTCCCTCTAATGGCTAGTGTATAGTGGTCTCCTTTGATGGAGCGTCGCTCGTCGTTGTCCTTGGGCCATGAGAGGCGCAGGCCATAGCCCTCGCACGCTTTGCCGCGCTGCTGGCACTTTAGACATCCTGGCAGTGTCTTGTCACAGGCAATCTTTCGGTCTATACATCAGTGGGGTTCTACGAGACTTTGGTAGTGAAAAGAGACATACCTTGGCAGTTCCAGCAGCGCTTGGACGCGCGCGTTTCTTGTCGTCTGGTCATGATGTTGCGTAATGATTGTACTCTCGATGCGATGGAATTGTAGCTCGAATTAGCCTTTTTATGTTCTCATTCCACCATTCATTACAAATCTAGTTCAAGATCCTTCTACCGGTTGCCAACACGATGTCGCATTGCTGCGGCGATCGGGATATCTTGGGTGAGATTTTGACATGCTTTGTAATCAGCTTGAATATAGTGTATATAGTTATTATACTGGTCTATATGGTATATACACTGTTAGTCGTGATGACGTTCCATGCTTTGAATTTACCTTTGTATTTCCTCAGTCAGTTTCCAATTCATCTGGCTATATCTTGGCTTCATAACAGGATCCATGCATCTTTGTAGTACACTGGCTATCGTTTGTCTGGGTAGTTTTAGGATTAATGTCATCCAATACCATCGCCCGCCAGCTATATTCTGAACTATCTCTCACCTCAACGCGTCTCAACGTAATGTTCTCACGCCTTGAAGCTGTATCAAAAAGATCTTGCCGTTGTGCCGGCATCGCTACACCGATAATATCCACTGCAGCTCAAGCTCGAAATAGGCAAAGCAGACAAATACATAGACTACTCGGAAATTTAAGTCGCGCTGCCCCTGGGTTGGGGTTCTACACCGTCATCATAACATGAATAACATGAAAAACAAGTGTATGACTGTGTATGATTATGCTACTTGTCTGTGGCTTTGTCTTGGCATGATCGATCGAGTAACTTGTACCTAAGTCTAATACTTTGTTTGTCGTCGTCGCCTCTGGTCACAAAGAGTACGTCCTCGAGGTAATTAGAGCCATTTGCGTAATCTAACGAGAAGCCGACAGAAGCGATGCAGCCGAGCGGCGAGACAATTACAGAAGGAGGAACTGACTAAAATTAACTTCAAGGAAGAATTACTCCAGAAAACTCTATTTTTCACTGCCTCGAATGCTTGAAACCCGTCCAAGCGGCGATCTGCACGGCCACTAGTCCCTCTTTATTTAGGTGCTGACGCGGCGTAGTAGAACGCCCCTATTAGGATGAACGTCATAGACTACAAAGCGAAAGACCCAAAAGGCAGCGTGCCATCTACTGCGGCGTTCATGCCTGTAGGCGCAGGCCTGGCTATCCATGCAGCCTGTCTTCTCGGCCAAGCCTTGGCTACGGCGTAGCATTCAAGATGGGATGGAAACAGAAGCGTGCAAGGCGTGAAACAACGGGACAAACAGAAGACCACTTAGATGAAAGAAAGAATCGGCCAAAAGAAGAAGCTAGCCAAGATCTCCCCAGAAATCACAAGGATCAATGGGGCACAGAGTACGAGTATCAAATCAAATGCTGGCACGGAAGAGTCTTTACTAGGAGTTTACTAGGAGTTCACTAGAGCCAGGGTGATGGCAGGATGACAATGGATGAGAGACGTTGATCGGCACTTACACGCGTCGGCAGCCCGCAGTTGTTACGTATTACTTGTTAGTCTGTCCGTCGCGACAATAAACCCAGCCGGTCGGCAACGGCATCAACGAGATCGACAAGGACATCGACTCGCAGTCAATGGCTGAGCAGTGGCCTGGTGGTACCTGCGTCGAGAGGTGGAATGGATCGGAGGTGTGCAATTAACAAAAATTAACAAGCAAATTAAGCAACCTAAAAGCAATCTCCAACGGATCAGTCTTTTTGTCTTTGGTCTCGTTTGTCCCGTGGCAAGCTTGAGCTCGATATATAAAGATAGAGATCATCGCTTCTAGATCTTTTTGTTTTTGTCGTCTCTCATCCTCACCTCACTCTTGAGCTTCTCACCTGCTCACTCACTTTCTTTTTTTCTTTCTACTCTCTTTTCCTTTTCCTTGTTTCTTTTTTCTTTCTCATTTTCTTCTCACTCACTCCAAGATGCGCTACTCTATTGCCGCCTTTGTTGGCGCGGCCTCGGCCGTCACCCTGCCCACCGTCAACACCACTCTCGGTAACGTCAAGGGCATGCTCTCGCCCTTCCGCAATGGCGCCGTCACCGTCTACAAGGGCATTCCCTACGCTGCTCCCCCCACCGGCGACCTTCGCTGGGTTGAGCCTCAGGATGCCACCGCCTGGAACGGCACCTTCAACGCCACCAGCTTCGGTCCCCAGTGTGCCCAGCAGACCTCGGACATTGGCATTTTCTCGTCGGGCAAGACCACTTACAGCGAGGACTGCCTGACCCTCAACATCTGGACTCCCACCTTCAACACCAGCAGCGCCTGCAGTGCAAAGTATGGTAACGGCACCACCACCGATCTGACATCGCTGAACCTGCCTGTCTATGTCTGGATCTTTGGTGGCCGCTTCGAGGGTGGCTCGGCCGATGTCCTGACCTACGATGGTACTGGTCTCGCCTCCAAGAACATCATTGTCGTGACGCTCAACTACCGTCTGGGCGCGTTCGGCTACCTGGCCCACCCCGATCTGCTAGCCGAGTCCGAGCACAACAGCACCGGCAACTACGGCATCATGGACCAGCACTTTGCTCTGCGCTGGGTCCACGAGAACATTGCCAACTTTGGTGGCAACCCCGACCACATTGTCGTTGGTGGCCAGTCGGCTGGCTCGGCCAGTGCTCTGGACGTCATGTACACCAACCTGACTGAGGGCCTGGGTGTTGTCGGTATCATTGCCGAGTCCGGTGCCCGTGCGCCCAAGGATGCCATGACTGGCGGCCTCGCCACTAGCCACCGCTACATGGACACCGCCCTCGCCCAGGGTGAGGCCTACCTCGAGTCGCTCAACGTCTCTACCATTGCCGAGGCGCGCGCCCTGTCCGTCGACACCCTGATTGAGTCCGACAGCGACATGGACACCACTTTTGACGGCACTACCTTTGCTGCCCTGTCCGACGCCTACTCCAACCCGCCCCTGTGGCGCCCCGTCGTCGACGGCTACGTGCTGCCCAACGCCTACGGCGAGGCCCTGCGCTCCGGCGAACACCTCGACGTCGCCATCATGACCGGCAACAACCACGACGAGTCTGGCGCCGCCCCCGACACCGCCATCAGCGTCACCGACTACACCGCCAACTTCACCACCGTCATGCAGAACTACACCACCGAGTTCCTCGAGCTCTGGCCCGCGGGTGATAACGACACTGCTGCTGCCGACGCCTTCAACACGTTCTTCCGCGACCTGGCGCGCGTGTCGACGTGGACCTGGGCTAACGAGTGGGCTGCCGGTGGCGCCAAGAGCAAGGTGTTCACCTACTTCTTCGAGCACGCCCCGGCCGAGAACAACGGCGCTGGCACCTACCACGGCGCCGAGCTGTGGTACGTGTTCAACAACATCCCCTACACGGACTACTCCAACGTCACCTGGTCGGCCGACGACCTGGTTGTTGAGAGTGTCATGAGCACCTACTGGGCCAACTTCATCACCTACCTGGACCCCAACGGCAACTCCTCGGCCTACACCAACCAGACCTACTGGCCTGCGTCGACCTCGGCCAACTCCTCCACCATGTGGCTTGGCAACTCCTGGGGTGCCAGCTACCTGTCGGAGACCACGGAGCAGGTCAGCTTCATCAGCGACTGGCTCTCGGTTCTCCACGAGTGGTAAACCCTTCTCTCCTTTCTTTTCTGTTTTTCCTTCAGTAAATAGCATTTGTACATAGACCTAGAATCATCGCACTCCGATAGAGCGCGACTGTAAATATCATCAGATTGTTTCAACTTCAAATATTGACACTTTTACTACAGGTGACTCGTAAAACAACTGGCATTGAGTATGTGTGCTATGCTAGGATAGCCTGCTTCTTCGGGTAGGTATAGTAAACAATACCGACGTGCGGTATACGGACATGACGTGATATAGATATAATAGAAAAGACAAACAAACAAAATCAAGTAGATGAAAGATGGGAAAACAAGACGTTCGCTGTACAATGACGAAAAACAAGCATGAGATAAAAATTAACGAATGACAATATATACCCCTGAAACACCTGAAAATGATGATATACCGTTGTAAAACAGAACGCGATGATGTAGTGGCCAATGATGCAAAATGTAGAAAAGTGACAAAAGGAAAGGGGGGGTTACTCCTCTTCAACTACCTCGCCGTCCGGGCCATTTGGTCCGTTCAGCAGCCGCCGCTTGCCGAGCTCTTCCACTGGCACGCCGTCGCGCACAGCACCGAAATCCAGAATCTCCACGTACGTAAGATTATCACGTTGGACTGCTGCCACGCACCGCCGGCCGTCAAACTTGACCTGCCACACGCCGCTGAGGTCACTCAACAAGTCCGAGATACACTCGCCTGTCTGAATGTCCCACATCTTCACCGTCTTCTCGCTGCCAGAGATGACTTTGCGGCCGTCGTGCTGGAAGCAAGTGATAGCGCCAGTGTGCGCCGACAGGGTGCTCTTGCATGTACCCGACTCGGGATCCCACACCCGCAGCGTGCTGTCGGCGGCTGCGGATACTAGCTTCTCGTCGCGCAGGTCCAGCAGACCGACAAGCAGAGCGTGGCCCTCGAGTGTGTGCAGGCATGTGCCCGTCTCCAAGTCCCAGATCTTGACCATCGAGTCCATGGAGCCGCTAATGCATCGGTTGCGCTTCGTATCGAGCACCACGCTGTACACCCGCTGTGTGTGGCCCTGCAAGACATGAAGCGCCTCGCCCGTGCTGATGCGCCAGACACGAACTGTGGTGTCGTAGCTACCCGACACCAGTGTGTCACCATGTGCCGCAATAGACCGTACAGAGCTGTTGTGACCAGCCAAAATACGGATGAAGTATGGGCATTCCGAATCATTAGCCGGCGGGCCCGTCTGAATGTAGCGCCGGGACCCTGGCTCGGGCAGGCGCCAGACGCGCAATTGATTGTCGCGCGACCCGGTGATTATGAGAGGCTTCGGGGGCATCATAACCTGGCGGCCATCTTCAAACTTGCCCGGAATGGCTGTCGGCATCAAAATTTGCAGGCAGCGGACAGTGCTGGTATGGCCGTAGAACACCTGTGTGCACAATCCCTTCTCGATGTCCCAGACGCGAACGGACCGGTCGGTACTGCCCGAAACCAGCACATTTCCCTCGTACTGAAGAGCCCAGACACCGCCCTCGTGGCCCTCGAGCTTCTTCATGAGACGGCCTGTCTTGGTGTCGTAGATATGGATGAAGGTGTCGTCACTGCCAGTGATGATCTTGTCGTCATCAAATTGAAGGCAAGTAATGACATGGCGCGGGTGTGCCGTGAATGCAACATGTGCCGGCTTCACCTTGCCGTTTGTCCAGCTCTGGCGAATCATGTGGTGACGGCGGTAAAGAGACTTGTACAGGTGGAGGTTCCGCAGAGACGGGATGCCAATTTGTGGGTTAGGCACAGCTGCAGCCGCCGCGCTGGCTGCTGAAATAGGGCCTTCGGACTTGTGCAGCTGGGGCCACTGCGACTTCCGTTCCTCCTTGGAGTCCTTGGGCTCTTTGGAGGGCGCTTCTTGTGCGCTTGTACGACGCTTTGACCGTTCACTGCTCGGGTACGATGTGATTGCCCGCTTCCGCTTAGCAGCCGCGCCTCTACTGCGCGTCGTGGGTGCCGAGGAAACTGGCCCGGGTGCAGCAGACCCGTGACCAGGCTCGGCCTTGATAGCACGCAGTTCATTCTCAGAGAGATCGAGGCGCGAGACCAGACTCAGATCGAGCTCACAGCCCTCAACGCCCACCGGGTCTTGCCAGCCCCAGCCTTGCGCAATGGCCTTCTGCAGCTCACCAAGAGGCATCTGAAACCCGTCTTTGTCAAACAACTCCTTCCAGCCCGTTTCGTTACTATCGATAATACCACGCCAATGCTTGGACACCTGTGCGGCGCGGCAGAGGTCACGGAAATCGAGGTATGACAGGATCTCCAGGCTCAGCTCTAGAGGCAGTTGCTTGAAAAAGTCGCACTTAAGGGCTGGGTTAACTGCATTAGCAACAGTGTGCAGTGTGCGACGCGAACACCGTCTGAGGAACTGGTAAATCATGAACGACTTCATCTCATCGGGCATGACATCGAAACGTTCCAGCATGGACTGTACTTCAAGAGCGTTGGGTGTGGCATAGCCTCCGTCGGGGAAAGAGGCTGATGCAGCCAGTGGTGCTGCCGAAGTGCTGTTCATAAGCTGGTTCGAAAAGTGCGTGTCACGGCCGCGTGTGCCGAAGATAGATGCATCACCATCGTCTGTCGACTGTGACTCCATGTTCCACGGGTCGTGGGGGTGAACCGTGAGTGATTGTTCTTGTGAAAAGGCAGGTTCATCGAGCTCGTCTGTGTCGTCATCGTTCACATTCAATGCCGGATTCACGGCCGACAGTGTTGGTGATAGACGAGGACTAGGCAGGCTCGCATCCAAAACGCCGACGTTGCTCAGAACACGGGGTGGCAGCGCTCTAACAGTCTGCAGCAGAGACTCGTCAGGGTCGGCAAAACTGCCGTCGGCGTCAGCGACAGGTGGCGTGGCTACAGTGCTGCTGAAAACAGTGTGCGAGTCGCTACCAGTCGGACTTCCAGCTTCATAAGTTGGCAATGCAGCAGCCAGTCCGGCACCAGAACCCGAGCCAGATGCTACACCCAAGCCATTCGCAGCCTCGTTCTCGGTTTTCTCGGTAGCGCTAACGGCAGACGCAGCAGCAGCAGCAGAAGCCAGACGAGTAGTTCGGTGCCGCAGCGAGCTCCGCCCACCGCCAAAAACAGACCCAGTTGAGTTGTTATGGCTGTTGTCGGGAGTAGCCAAATACGAGTGGAAATCGCGTTCATCTCTCAGGTAGCCTGAGGCGGCTCTCCGAGGCCTGTCCAACGCAACTCCATGGGCTGATGATGGGCCGGCGGTGTTTGTGTGGGACGCAGAGCGAAGGACCTTGCGATTGATAGAAGAAACTGGGGAACCGGCGACAGAGCTGGCTCTAGTTGGTCTTCTTGTAGCGGTGACGTCAGACGCTTGGGACTGGGACTGGAAAGACTGCAGGGACTGCAGAGATTGTTGGGAGTGCAGTTGTGCACTGGAGACGCGGTAAGGTCCAGATGCCGGTGGTTGTTGAGGAGAGTTCTCGCATGACAGACCACTATCAACGCCTGGCTCGGACTTTATCGTGCTATCATCAGGACCGCCGCTGATACGCACGCGGCGTGATGGTTGGCGGTAAAAGGGGCTTGTCGAGGTGGACGCGGAGGCAGATTCTTCTTGGCTGTAATCGAAGGAGGGTTGTGACTTGGACGAGTCGAAGGACGACCATAGCTCGGCATCGCTACGCATGCTATCTCGGAGACGGCTGCTGGCGTTGTTGACCTCGCGTGTCCGTTCTCGCATGCGAAGGCGTTGCAGCTCGATTTCCCGTTCCCGGTCGGCTTCATAGCCGAGTTCGAAACTGAACTTTGCAAGCTCAGGTGGCGTGGGCTTACCGGCGAGGGGGTATTCTTTGGAGTCGAGAAACTTGAGCGGCCTCCGTTCACGAACGTAGACTGGCGGGTATGCACGCTTTGTGGTCGTAGTCGTAGTGATAGTCTTGGTCTCGACGCACTCGGCGATCTCGAACTGCAGGGTCGAGCCATGTTCAGCCGCCTGGTTGTGAGACTGAGATGTGTCCATGGCGTCAATGTCTTGTGCGTCGTCGTTCCAGCTGACGGAGACGTGTTGACTTGAGCGAGGCCGCGAGACCTCTGTTGTCTTGATCGGAGTAGACATTGTGTATGTGATGGTTGTAGTAAATTGCAACACGTCTAGACGTGATTACTGCAAAATGACTGGATGTTTGTGACTTATTGTCGGGGCCGATATGTCGGCGATCATAAGCAGAGTCGACAAATTGAGGAGAGGAAGAGTCGAGATGCAGCAAGTCAAATCAGTGTGTCGAAGAGTGTCGTTCAGGCTAGAAACGTTAGAATAAAGTCTGAAAATATGAGGACGAAGCCCATCATGTGAGGGTATACTGTGCGTGTAGAAGTAGATGGGCGTGGCAGTGAGGATGACAGTGCTAGAGGCAGAGGGAAAAGAAGGCATCTTACATCAAAGAGCGCGTGTATTTAGTGCAGCGCGTGAGTCCTGGACATGTCGGGTGTTGAGTGTCGGTTGAAGGACCAAGGGTAGAGGGTAAATGGTGTCAAGATTCGGGGGTCGTGATATAAGTGCCGATACTGTCGCGGTTGCGGTCAATACGGCGAGGTCGTGTAGAATGCAAAAGGCGTGGACCGGTGACAGGATAGAGAGCCTTGCAAACAGAAGAATAGTCGGCAGCAGACGATCAATAGAAGAGACACAGTCGACCAGAAAATGAGAGTGGGTTCGAGGGAGAGGAAGACGAAATAGTCGGTTCACGGTAAGAGAGATGTATGGCAAATGTAGAGCGAAGATGATGGCGTAGATGAAGACGGGGTGAGTGCAGGGCGAGGCGGACGGCGGGAGATGATGTCGAAGGATGTCGAGACCGATCAATAGGACGAGAGAGACAGACGGACACCGACCGGTGCGGAAAGACAAAAACTGTGGTGTCGTGACTGTAGAGGTAGCCTAGGATAGAATGAACAGACGGCAGGCGAGGACAAGACCAGGACGAAAACGAAGGACGAGGCCGAAAGGGAGGGAGGGGGCCGAGATTGTGCGTGAGTACAAAGTATGGAGATGGTGGTATAGTGTGGGCGGATGTGTGGGCTTGGGTGGCGGAAGGCTCCTGGAGAGACGTCTTCAGAGTGCCTACTGACTATGAGGAAAGAGAGAAAGGCTAGGAGGCCAGAGGCTAGGCTATGAGACTAGGATGGGGAAAGGAGGCAGGTGCGAGCGGAATGAACGAATAGAAGGCCGGGGTTGAATTAATTTAATATGTAGAATAATGTTTTAAATGCAAATTTTAAGTATTTAAATCTAGAAGAAGAAAAATACAACGGGTAGCAGGCGGGTAACGGGCAAGAGCGATCGATAAGGGATCGATAAGTCGAGGCGACACCTGAGTATCAAAACATTTTTGAAGTGGCCAGAGAAGGAAAGAACTTTTGGTTCATATCTCCATCCAGCCGTTCTACAGGCTTCTCCTTCTTGTTTTGGCCCATCTCCTGGCTTCGCGTTCATGTTACGGTGTCGCTCCTGCCTGGTGGACAGTTCTACTTTCTGCGTTCACAGCCCCTGGCTCCTGCCTCGTGCGTGTCTGCCTTCTTGGGCTGACAGACATATGTTATGTAATCAGCAAAATTTGCGAAATTTTCATGTCTTTTGTATCAAGCAATGTCAGCAGGCAATAAGCAATAAGCAAGGTCATATTGTCAGAATGAGGCAACTTTTCATTAACTTCGAATAGATTTGCCAGCGGTGTGCATCAGATGAAAGGAATGAGGGAGCACTATTGCGAGGCGGAAATCTCTGACCCACATCACGTGCAGACCCTCCCTCTTTTGTCTGTTGTCTGTTGTCTCTTGTCCAGTCCCTCCTTCTTTCTTTGACGGGGTACGCGGTGCTAGTGGCTAGGCCGATGAGGAAAGTAGCTGAGGTGAACAGGTGACAAGAGACGCACACTGGTCAGCCAAACTGGTCAGAAGAGACAAACACGAGACACATATGAGTAGGATTCAAGTTATATTTGATTTTTTTGATTTGTCTGTGGTTATCAGATACATGATAAATGACGGCATCCGGTTCGGCGTCCACTGCATCATGTCTGGTCTGCAGCCCGACGCCACGGCATAGCTGCAGGTTGGGTATGAATATAAGAATTAATATAAAGAAGCAATAAAGGTGAATGAATGGCTGCTTTGCGAGAGACTGTTACGGTACTAAGTGCAGAGGATGTTTTTGATTAAAATATTCAACTTTGACGCTCGCGTGGTGTGATTAGTCAGATATTAGTCAGTGTGCGATGATTTGAGTTCTCAGTACAAGCGTAGAGAGGATGAAAACCAAGAGACAAAAGTAAAAGAAGGAAGAAAATTGGTCGCGGCTGTGTTTGAATCACATTGTTATCGTATACCATCCTCTGTCTTCTTGGAGGTACAATAAATCGCCGACCTGTTGCAATTCTGTGTTTCGTGCTATTCTCACTGCAACTATACGGTACGCGTCTCCACTGTATACAGTGCACATAGCGCACCACCAACGCGGTCGCGTCGCGTCCGGTTAATTGACCACGACACGACACGACATACCGCATCCTAGTGATCAACACAAGGCAGGATATTGTTTGATAGACCAAAAACATTGGGAAAGATTGGCCATGGTCTGACCAACATGAGGCAGCAAACCTGAATGGCGATGGCTGGCTCCCGGGTTACTTGTTTCCGTTTTCATTGTAGCCGTCGCTTATGTAATTTATCATCGTGACTTTTATCGCCCCCAAAAGCATCATGCTGGCATGTATCACGAATGATCGATGTCTGTATGCTGTGATGTGTTAAACTATATTTAATTCAATATTATATGGTAGAGAGTGTTTATTTTGAAATTTTTCAATAGTGTTCTCCAATTTGTAAATTATTTACGATTTCTTGGCTTTTATCTACAATTTTACAGTTCTGACGGAATTTATTTCCCACTCTACGAACTCGCACAGCAGATAATCACTTCTTTTAGAACCTGGAGCTGATACAATGCATCTTGACTTTGATGGCCTAACGCCTTATGTTTATCATCACCAGTATTTATTGACTGGACTTGACTAGAATCAACTACATATGACTAATTTAACTAGATGTAGCGAGATTGGTGTATTTGTCCAGATACCACGAGATACAGGACGACTGGCATGCTGCACCCAATCCATCGCCAATCAATTTTGTTCCCACCTGCATGCCTCATCCAAAACGACATTGCACATCGGAGCTTATATTTTGGTCTACACCTGTCCGTCAAGCTCGTCGTCGTCGTCAATAATCATGCCGCCATGTTCATTGGCATGGCCGTTGCCGTTGCTGTTGCCGTTGCCATGGCTCGCTCCAGAGCCGCTGGCCTGGCTCGGGCCAAGGTGGTTGTCGCCCAGCTCCTTGATCGAGTCAATGGTCCGCTGGTACCGCTCACGCTCTTCCTTGAGCGCAGTGCGGCGGCTCGCCGTCGCTGCGTCCTCCTCCATGAGATCGAGGAACGTCTGCTCGGTCGGCCGAGCCGGAGCCGCCTCTGGAATTGACGTTGCTCCTCCCATAAGTCCCAGCGCGACATCCAAATACAGCTGGTCTGCAAGCTCCTCCACAACCTCGCCAACCAAGCCAGAAATCACTTGCAGCGTACACGTGTCGATGAAGCGTAAGCTGGCCGTGCGGTAGTAGGCGCGCACGTATGCGCACACCTCGAGCTCGACCATGAATGGCTCCGGGCCGAGCTTGGCCATTTCCTGCGTCATTTGCACCTCCTCGCGCTTGCGCTCCTCGTCCACCATATCTTCCCACGCCTTTGGGCGGGTGCGCTCGGCCGGCGGATTGGGGTTGTTATGGTTGTTAGCCACAGCAGCGTTGCGCACCATATAGGCCTTCATGCGGTGGTAGTGACGGAACCGGTTTAGCATGCGCAGCTCATCTTCGTGGTACCGCTTGAGGGTCTCCTCATTGAGCGTGTATAGTTTGCGGCTCTCCAGCTTGCACTGTTTCAGCAGTGTGTCGCGTAGAGCCTGTTCCTTGTTCTCCAAAAACTGCTGCAATAGCTGCTTGGATTTGGTGACAATCAGGCGGCCACGGAGACCAGAGAGCGCCTCGGTCAGCAGCTCGTCCAGTTTCCACGACAGCAAACTAAAAACCGCCGACACGAGCTGCCCGACGTATGTGGGCCACGGAGCCACCGCCTCCATGGACAAGAAGTTGTACACTTCTTCGGCCACAATATTGGGCATGCCTGGCTGACTCTTGGCGCTAATAATGTCCCGGACTTGCACCAGCGTGCGTGACGGCGGAGGTGCGGCGGTAGCGTTGAACCGATTCGAAAACAGATTGCGGCCACGGGTCCCGTAAACTGTGCTGTGGATGCTGTGCGGACTAAATCCATAGTCGGGCAGCGGCTCGGCTTTGACACCGCTGGCGCGTGATCTCTTGGACGGTGTGCTGGGATCCGGCCGCCCCTCGAGAAAATCGTTGTGGTGCCGACGTAGGCGCGTCCCGGTTCCGCCTGAAGCTCCAATGCCTCGAAGAGGAACACCATTGTGGTTGCTGACGTTGCCGTTGCCGTTGACAGAAGGTGCACGGCCACCTTGGATGCTGACGTTGTCGTCGTCGATAGTCAGATCGATGGCGGCGCTGTTGCGGAAAGGTGAGTTGGCTCCAGATGCGGGAAGCGATGGCGCGTTTCCATTTCCGTTTCCATTTCCATTTCCAATTCTGGCATTGGCATTGGCGCCCGCCTGTGTGGGGATGTTATTTGACACATTGACAATGTACCGCGGCTTGAGGTCTGTGATATCACTTTGAAAGCGCTGCATGATATTAGACAGCTGAGGCGACAGGTCGGCACCCTCAAGCGACGTGCGTACAATGTTGGCAAAGTCAGACAGGCCGCGACGCACACTGAACTCGGGGTTCGGCGGCATATCAGGTAGCTGGCTCAGCTCCTCCTCGACAATCTGCAGCTGTGCCGTCACCTTTTGCGTGATCTGCGGCAGGCAGTTGGCAAATTCTTTGCCGAGCTGCTGGGACATGTACGACACCAGCCGGCCTACGCCACAGCGGCTCTCAAAGCTGCGGAAGCACTCAGGCCACTCCTTGGCAAAGCCATTCAGCTGGCGATTGAAGAATGCCTCTTCAAAGGCACCCTGGCGCTCGAGATCGTTGTTGTTATTGCTGCCGCTGCTGCTGATACCCGCAGCTTCGCTGCCGGCGCGTTGCGACAGGCTTTCGAGGACAAGATCCTGCGTCACAATAGGACGCGCCGTGATAAAGTACCCATGGCTGACAGCATGCTGCTCACCGCGAAGCATTGCCATCCATTGAGAAGACGCACCCGAGTCACTTGGCAGCAGATCTGCCTTGGTCATGACACCAATAGTCCGGGATTGGGCCCGAAGGCGACGAATGATGGAGAAGGTAGACGACGTCTCTGGGTCTGCGTTCATGGGAACGGCCCAAAGGATAATGGCCTGCTTGTGCGCAATGTACTTTGCAGCAAGGTTTTCGACAACACTGACGAGATACTGATCCTCGTCCTGGCGAGCACTTGTGAAAACACCCGGCAGATCGTAAAAGCTCAGGTCAGTTAGATCCGGCGCCGTAATGTCGAGGGCAACCGTGTTGGGGCTGAAAAAGGCCTGGCACTGGACTGGAAGTTCCCGATCTCTGATTTGCCCGGCATCATTGTTACGGCCGTCAGCCGCAGTCGTCTGGGAACAATGACGACGCCATATGTCGCCTGTGCCCGGCCGGTAGAGTGTGTGTTCGTGATTGGGGTTGAGTATAGCGAATTGAGCCCAGCGCAGAGTTTCCTCAATCTTGGACGGGTCAAGCACGCTCGAAAACTCCTTAGTCTGGCGCTGATTCAAGCTCTTCTCCTTCCAGGGGCCAAAGGGATGGTCCCGAGTAACGTGCAGGTGGGCGCCATCGTAGTCGTAGTCTTGTTGCAGCGAAACTCTGCACTTCCAGGGCTCACCAGCAGGCGAGGCCGAGAGGCGGATGTGCACAGGACAGCGTGTGCATGCGCCTTCACTGCGTGGCAGGTACATTCCAGAAAAACTGGACATAAGACTGGACTTGCCCGCCGACTGGTCACCGACAAGCACTAGCTCGGGCAGGTTGGTGACATGCTGAATGCCGAGCGACTGGAGCTTGGCCAGTGTGTCGTTGAGCTCCTTGACCTTGTCGCCAATTGCCGTAAATCCATGCGAGACGAAGCTCACATTGTGGCGTGACGACTGGTCAGAAGTCTGTTGTTGATCGACCGGCCGCACCTCCATCATGATCACATGGTCTTCGCTGTCGTTGCCCACTTCTCTTTTGTTGACACTCGGTGTAGCCCCGGTGGTCTCGTTGGCCTCTGCGTTGTTGCTGCTGCTACTGCTGCTATGAGAGCTCTCGCCGGCTTCACTAGGCACATGTGTCGCCGTGTCCTGACGGCCTCGAGTAGTGACGCTGGCTGTTTTATTAGAAAGACCTAGAAAAACCTGAGATGGACGTGAACATAGAGATAGAGGACTTACGAGCTCCAGATCTGGCAAACGCATTGAGAGCCCGCGGTGGGCGAACTGGTGACGGCTCAACCTCCATAGAACCGGTAGTTGAAGGCTGGATGTGCCGTTCTCGCTTGACGCCGTTCCGCATCGTGTAAATGGTGAGATTGGCGATGCTGACGAAATTAAATTTCAAGTCAAGTTGTCAAGTGGTGGAGCAGAGCAAAAGTAAACAAACGGTCAAATTAGACCGATGACCGTGAAAAGACAATAGCTCGCGTGAAAAGTGAATAGTGAATCAAGTAGGGTATAAGTGTGAAAAAGCAAATGAAATTGACAAGAAGCAGAGTTGGAAACAATTTTCATGATGCAGTGAATGGCGATGCTATGAGCTGTGTGCTATTGAGCTGCACGTATTTGGCAGGAGCGTGCACGACGACTCGGTAACGGCTCGGACGCGTGCTAGTATCTGTTAGTGTTTGTATGGGGAATACATGCTATCACTAACAAATACAATCTGGCCCCTGAGACTACACCGAGTTAGCTCTTAAAGTGCACAATGTTAGCCAGGTACCCTTGTACTACATATTTCATCTGCAGGGAGAGAAGGCTGATGAAAAGTGGACCCAAGTGTTATAGGCAGCAAGTGCCAATGACTTACATACATAGTAGACGGAGGGATAAAGAATGATCCGCTTACATGAACCATTAGGTAATCACGAACTTTCGAACGGCATTTTTCTGTTACGACACGACTTCATCAACACGAGCTAGCAGACAGCATGTGATTGGTGGGAGACCCGCCCTGTTCGTCACTGAGGGGCAGAGCTGCTGTGAGCTACACCGTCTAGTCAGGAGAGGAGGAGTACTTGCTACGTACAGCAGTTTATACACTAAAAAGGGGCATATCGAGGACAACTGGCGATTTCGGGCCTTTGTATTGTTTAATCTGGTTCTTTTCTCTTGGACCTTAGTCTCTACACCTTTCTCTCCCATCATCAATTTTACGCATTTTTTGCTACTTCTCGACAACCGATACAATGTCGCTCAACATCCCGCATCGTGAGAAGACCGGCGGCGGCATGGGTGCGCTGACCAAGGCCGTGATCCTGGTGAGTTATTGATGGCTATGGTGATGGCTGTGGCGATGGCGATGGTGACGACAGGAGATGCAGAGGCATACATTATACGGGCAATTATCTAACAACAATAGGTCGGTGGCTCTTCGCGCGGTACGCGGTTCCGGCCGTTGTCTCTGGACGTTCCCAAGGTAAGCTCAACATTGACGACGACGACGACGACAATGACGATGATGGCAATTTGGCAACGACAACACAGCCAATTCAAACCATTCACATGCTAACAAACAGCCCCTCTTCGACGTTGCTGGCCACCCCATCATCTGGCACTGCCTGACTGCCATCGAAAAGGTGCCCTCCATCCAGGAGGTCCTCCTCATCGGCTATTACGACGAGTCCGTCTTCCGCGACTTCCTCAAGGACGCATCGACCTCCTTCCCCCACCTCAGCATCAAGTACCTTCGCGAGTACCAGGCCCTTGGCACAGCCGGTGGTCTATACCACTTCCGCGACGCCATTCTCAAGGGCCGCCCCGAGCGTCTGTTTGTCCTGAACTCGGACGTCTGCTGCTCGTTCCCCCTCAACGAGATGCTCAAGATGTTCACCGAGAAGGACGCCGAGGCCGTTATTCTGGGCACCCGTGTCAGCGAGGAGGCCGCCTCCAACTTTGGTTGCATTGTGTCCGACAGCCACACGCGTCGTGTGCTGCACTACGTCGAGAAGCCCGAGAGCCACATCTCCAACCTGATCAACTGCGGCGTCTACCTGTTCAGCACCGAGGCCATCTTCCCCTCCATTCGCTCTGCGATTAAGCGTCGCACAGACCGCCCGCGCCTGATGTCCTACCCTTCATCGGACAACCTCGAGAGCAGCTTCTACCAGAACGACTCCGACGAGGGCTCGTCGCAGAACGAGGTCATCCGTCTCGAGCAGGACATTCTGTCCGACATGGCCGACAGCAAGCAGTTCTTTGTGTACGAGACCAAGGACTTCTGGCGTCAGATCAAGACCGCCGGCTCGGCCGTTCCCGCCAACGCGCTGTACCTGCAAAAGGCATGGCAGACCGGCTCCACGGAGCTGGCCAAGCCCGGTCCCAACATCATCCAGCCCGTCTTCATCCACCCCTCGGCACACGTCGACCCCACCGCCAAGCTGGGCCCCAACGTGTCCATCGGCCCCCGTGTCACTGTTGGCGCTGGCGCTCGTATCAAGGAGTCGATTGTTCTCGAGGACTCGGAGATCAAGCACGACGCGTGCATCCTGTACTCTATTATTGGCTGGAACAGCCGCGTCGGTGCCTGGTCGCGCGTCGAGGGCACGCCCATACCCACAGCCAGCCACAGCACCACCATCATCAAGAACGGTGTTAAGGTCCAGTCAATCACCATTCTGGGCAAGGAGTGCGGTGTCGGTGATGAGGTGCGCGTGCAGAACTGTGTCTGCCTGCCGTTCAAGGAGCTCAAGCGCGACGTGTCTAACGAAGTGATTATGTAAATGATTAATCATCACTACATATTGGTCGATTCGCTGTCTATTGCCATTGTCGGCTTCTAGTAGCAAGGAGTCAACAGTACTTCAAATGCGAAAGAATCGACAGACAACTGCTGGCCGACTGCCTACCATTTAACATCTTGCTGCTTTGCGTTGCTATCTCGTTATATATCACAATTGTCTTCAGATTTGGGCAAGTTTTGCGTGCAGGGTTGTTAGCAACAAAATAATAATAAAAGACGATATCAATAACATCATGACGTCTCGATTTATGATAAGTTCAATGTCACACGAGAGAAGAGGGTGTCGAAGCTTGGACGTTAATCGAGGTCGAGTGTCGGTTATGTCTATGCTTACTAATTCAGCTTATTAATGCATCGCCAAATTGAATGGCGTCAGCGCTGTTATCGACATCGCGAGTGGAATTTAGATGGAGTCAAAAGGTAAACGTTGTCACAAATAATTGCAAAAATACGAAACTAAAATGGAATAAACGTGAGACCGCGGCAGATGCAGTTGAAAGAATACACTAGAAGATGCCACTTTCGGAGATCGCAGCCACAAGTGTAACGCTGCTCCAGAATTGTCATGGCCAGACGCCGAGGAACAACACCACCAGGAACAGCAAACTAGTGGGGATAAGAAGAGGCGTCGGCCTAAGATAGTGCATTGACAATAGCAGAGTAGCTCTTGTAGTATAAATAGTCGACGTCATCGGCTTCGTCTACGTCTTTGAAATTGATTCACAACATCAACAGATCAAACATCGAGACACAACGATCTACATCAGAATGACTGCGAACAAGACCCTCATCTTCAAAAAGGTACCGACTGGTCTGCCTGTGCCGGGCGAGCACCTCACAGTCGAGGACCGCCCTATCGACCTCACTGCCCCCCCGGCTGGCGGCATCATTGTCGAGATTCTGTACAGCTCGTTCGACCCATACCAGCGCGGCCGCATGCGCGATCCCGAGGAGAAGTCGTACTCCCCGCCATTCCCACTCGGCGGGCCTATCACCAACGACGCCATTGCGCGCGTTGTTGCCACAGACCGACCGGATGTGGCTGTCGGTGATCTCGTGCAAGTGTTTACGCCCATTGCACAGTATGCTGCCATCCCAGGCGATGCGCCGAGCGTGCGCGGCCTGCCTGCCGTCACCAAGCTCAATAACCCTTATGGCCTGGACCCGAGCGTGTTCCTGGCCGCACTCGGCATGCCCGGCCTGACAGCCTATTCGGGCCTGCTCGAGATTGGCAACCCCAAGGCGGGCGAGACCATCTTTGTGAGCTCCGCTGCTGGTGCCGTCGGCCAGGTCGTCGGCCAGATCGCCAAGCGTCTTGGCCTGCGTGTCATTGGCTCTGTAGGCTCTGACCAAAAGCTGGAGTTCATCAAGGAGCTCGGCTTTGAGGGTTTTAACTACAAGACTGAGTCACCCATTGCTGCGCTGGAGCGCCTGGCACCCGAGGGCATCGACATCTACTTCGAGAACGTCGGCGGCGACCATCTTGAGGCTGCGCTCAACTCGCTCAAGACGCATGGTCGGATCGCAGTGTGCGGCATGATCGCCGACTACAACCTGCCGCTGGAGAAGCGGTACAAGCTGGGCGACCTGTCACGGATCGTGCGGAAGCGGCTGCGGATCCAGGGTCTGCTGGTGAGCGACCCCGAACTGGGCCCGGCGTACTATGCAAAGCACCAGAGCGAGGTGCAGCAGTGGCTGCACGAAGGCAGCTTCCAGTCAAAGGTAGATGTGACATATGGCATCGACCAGGCGGCCGAGGGACTGGTGGGCATGCTGCAGGGTCACAACTTTGGCAAGGCAGTCGTCAAGATTGGAGAGTAGGAGGAGACAAGACGAGGCATCTTCTTGTGCATTGGAGACTGTTTGGTCGGCTTCATACCCCCGACAAACAGGTACCCCAAACCAGCCAGTGCGAGACACAATCTAATGGCAGAAACGAATGCTAACATGCATATGAATACGAATTAATTGCTGTTAATTGGTTGTTGATATAAGTGTCCGTATGTGGTAATTTTGGTAAACATCCTTTCTCAGTGACCTCAGTGTCTAGATCACTTTATATGTCTACTTCACCTGAAGTTGAAACAATACTAGACACATCTCAAGAAAATAACGACACCAAAAATGGCCCACGCATTCTCACTCTTCCCCGAGGTCCGTTCGGGCTACAAGGACGGCCTCAAGGATAATGACGATGAGCAGGTCAAATATCCCAACACACCGTACTTCAAGGGCGGTCTCAAGCCAACCCGCCTTGAGGCCGATGTGTTCCAGCTAGAGACAACGGGCATCATCCCACACGATATTAATGGAACATTCTATCGGATCCAGCCCGATCCTCGCTTCCCGCCCGTCTACGAGGATGATGTCAACTTTAGCGGTGACGGCAGTGTCAGTGCGTTCCGTTTCGAGCATGGCCACGTTGACTACAAACAGCGCTATGTCCAGACGGACCGCTATCATGCCGAAACAAAGGAACGCAAGGCCTTGTTCGGACGGTACCGCAACCCGTTCACGGACAACGACATGGTCAAGGGTGTGATCCGTACCGTGTCCAACACCAACATCACCTTTTGGCGCGGCGTGATGCTGGCCAGCAAGGAGGACGGGCCGCCATTTGCAATGGACCCGGTGACCTTGGAGACTCTGGGCCGGTACGACTTCGAAGGGCAGGTCACGGCACCTTGTTTTACGGCTCATCCCAAATTTGACCCTGACACCGGGGAAATGGTGGCGTTTGCATACGAGGCCGGAGGCGATGCTCACGATGCATCCAAAGCCATTGTGGTATGGACATTTGACGCCGAGACTGGTTTGAAGAAGAACGAGTCCTGGTACGAGGCGCCGTATTGCGGCATGATCCATGACGCAGCTCTCACAAAGAATTACCTGATTCTGCCCCTGACACCCCTTAAGGCCGACTTGGACCGCCTGAAGCGAGGCGGCAACCACTGGGCCTGGGATCCGGCGGAGGACCAGTACTACGGAATTGTTCCACGCAAGGGCGGTAAACCGGAAGACATTGTCTGGCTACGGTCATCAAACGGTATTTATTAGACGAATTTCAATGTACTACTCTGTGGAAAATACTGACAGACAGCGTTCCACGGCCACGTTGCGGGCGCGTACGAAGATGAGCAGGGCCGTGTCGTGGTCGACCTGACAGTTGCCGACGGCAATGTCTTTTTTTGGTGGCCGCCAGAGAAATCAGAGATCTCAGAGACGTCAAAGCCACCTGGGAAACCAACGCGCCCACAGCTACAGTCGGATACTCTCCGCTGGGTGCTCGACCCAAAGCTTCCGTCTGGCTCCTGGGTCGAGCCCGCGTTGGTCTACGGCACCAACGGCGAGTTCTCGCGCATCGACGACCGCTTTGTCACTAAGCACTACAACCACTTTTGGCAGCTGCAAATTGACCCGACACGTCCCTACGATTTTGCAAAGTGTGGCCCGCCCGCTGGTGGCTTGTTCAATGTTGTCGGCCATTACGATTGGTCAAACAAAAGCAAGGACGAGTTCTTTGCCGGGCCTACATGCACGTTCCAAGAGCCTGTATTTGTGCCGCGCAAAGGCTCGACCGCTGAGGGCGACGGCTATCTGATGCTGCTGCTGAACCACCTGGACGTGCTACGCAATGACATTCTGATCTTTGATGCTCTGCACCTTAGCAAGGGGCCTGTGGCAGCCGTACACCTGCCTGTGCAGCTGCGTCTCGGACTACACGGCAACTTTGTCGACCAGGACGAAATTGAGGAGTGGCAGAAGCGACGGGAGCCTGGAGGTGACGTGGGCCCTGTGGTGGTGGCTTCGAAGCCGCTTCCATGGCAGGCAAAGTTAACGTGATAGTATTCGAGGAGAGTTACATCCGGAGAGAGCTGGCGACTAGTTTCTACCCCGGATCTTGGCAGCCGTTCTGTTTGTCTCCGATATTTTTATTTTTATTTATTGAATATAATTTGATTTATGAATAAAGTTTGCACTAAAGTTCTTCTACTTCCCCGGATTCTCACATACACCTGTAACACACATGACTGTCGGAGTGATGGCTTGATGTGACGAAGTTGGAGATCACGACAACGGATTGATACATATTATGAGAGATGAGACGGTCGAGACTGCTTCGGAGTTGTCTGTGAATCGGTAAGCTGTCAGCTGAGCTACCCCGAGCACAATGCTGCCGCTGCGGGGACGGTTTAAAGCGGAACACACGGTCTCGACAGGCGGAATCAGTTGGCTGATGTGTCTTTGTCTTTTCAGTCTATGCAAATTGTGATAGCTTTGATCACTCCAACAGCGACTTACACGTCGGAATCATTGTGCCGACGTCACTCCTCGAGGTCCTTCGTCAATGAGCACCAGAGTAAACAGTAGACCTCATCATGGATACCAATAGGCTGTAGATGAAGATATCCTGATGATAGATTATATAAGATGCAGTCCGTAGTTGTAAAGTGTGATGTTGTAGATATTGCACATCAGATAAAATTCCTATACAAAATTGTCATACTACTTTGTAACCACACAACATGGCTGACGAAGTTGCCCAGCTCAAGGAGACCGTCGCGGCCCTCACAGCCAAGGTCACACAACTTGACGGTACGTTGTGATACTCATGAGTATCAATGCCCGAAACATAAGAAGCAGATCTGACAGTATAGACGAAAGCCAAATCCGCCGTCTGCAATACACGTACGGCTACTACCTGGACAAGTGTCTCTACAAAGAAGTCACGCAGCTGTTTGCCAATGACGACGACGCCTATGTCCAGTTCCTGGGCGGCCGCTACCGTCGCCGTGCCAGCATTGAACGTCTCTACCTCGAGCGTTTTGGAGGCTTCTTTGTCGGTGGCCGCAACGGCCCTGTCCACGGCTTCCTTTTGGACCACCCCCAGATGCAGGGCATCATTGATGTAGACTACTCCAGCCCCGGCAAGGTTCATGCCAAGGCCCGTTTCCGGTCTATGATGCAGGCTGGTGTGCACATCAGCCAAGCCGACCGCCATCCGCGCGGGTTCACGCAGTGGTGGGAAGGTGGCATATATGAGAATGAGTACATCAAGGAGGACGGTGTGTGGAAGATCTGGCACCTGCGCTATTTTCCCTTCTGGCACGGCGACTTCGAGCACGGCTGGGGCTACAAGGTGTCGGGCTTCGTGCCCTTCCCTACCAAGACCTTCCCCGAGGACCCCAAGGGACCCGATGAGGTGGTGGCTGCTGATCAGCGCATGCTGTGGCCCGACTGCCGCGTGGTGCCGTTCCACTACACGCACCCGGTCACTGGCGAAGCGGTCGACGAAGTCGATCTGCAGGCGCCATTGTATGGCGGCGACCCGGCCGAGGCTCTTCCAGCATTAAAGCTTGCTTTTTAGATAGAGTCTAGTTCATGAGGTTCTGGATAGTAAACTCGATCAATTTTATTCGATCAAAACCCACAAAACTTGTGTCAAAATGTTTTTGTTTTTGCGATAGATCGTTACTACAAACTTTGTTGAGTATAAAAATTTGAAAATTCATGAAAATCAAAATAAGTTTGTAAGCTACAAATTAGAAAATAATTCACAAGGAAGACAAATATGAATGACAAATCCCCCTTCTCCTCTAAAAAAAAAAAAGGAAAACAGAGACAAAATAACATGCAGTAGCACCAACTCGAATATTTGACAGAAAACTTAGTAAAATTGAATAAATTCAATAACTATTTTGCAGTATAAATTTAGACAAGAACGAAAATCCTACAACTCCAACGGCAGTTTAAACAGCTTGATGGCATTTCCTCTGGCAACCAGCTCTTTCTGCTCAGCCGGCAAGTCAACGCTCTTCCACCAGTCCTGGGCCACCTTAACCTCGTCGTAAGGGTAGTCAATCGCATACAGACACCGGCCCGCACCAATCTCGTTGATGCAGTACTTGAGTCCCTGCGTGGAAAAGTTGCCCGACGTCGTGATGGACACGTTGTGCGTGAAGTAGTACGTGTAGTCGTGCAAGGATGGCCGCGTCTTCTTTTTTACGGGCTTGTTATACCAGTGATCGGCTCGCACAAGATTGAAGGGAATGCCCTCGCCCAGGTGACCAGCTATAATCTGCACTCGAGGAAAGCGATCCAGCACGCCGCTCGAGCAGATGGCATAAATATGGAAGCTGAGGTCGAGGTGGAACTGCACTGCGGCGCCGAGGAGATGCTTGCGCGAGGCATACTTGCCGGCAGGCTCGAGGTCGTCGCCCGTGGCATAGCGCGGGTGCAAGTAAACAGGAACGTCCAGCTGTTGCACGGCGGCCCAAAATATATCGTAACCTTCGTCGTAGTATCTCTTCTCCTGTTTCTCATTCCCTTGCACACTCTGAAAGTCATTCAGAATAGCACCGTACATGCCAAGGGTACGGACAGCCCGGACTAGTTCTTCGGCAGCCTGAGCCGGATCGTGCATCGACAGACTGGCCAGGGCCCCAAAACGCGTAGGTTCTTTCTTCGCCTCAGCAGACAGCCAGTCGTTGGAGCTGACGGCGAGAGCATGTGCCTCTGTTTCGTCGGCGAGTCCCTGCGGACCGGGCGACGTCAATGACAGCAACATAAACTCGACACCCTCGGCATCCATCTTTTGGAGAGGCGTGGTATGGATGTCGAGCAAGGCGGCTGTCAAGGGGTGGTTGACGTTAGCGACATCTTGGCCGGGCGTGCCGTACGACGGGGCGTAGAGGGCGGCATCGCGGGCGTTGCGGGCAATCCCGGTCGGGTCCAGGACAGCCTCTTCAATAGCAATAGTCCCGCGCATAGTGTAGATGATTGTAGATGTTTGATACCAGCTACAGTTTTGGCCTGCTACAACACATTTTGACCCATGTTTATACCCCCAGCACCGTGTCAATGTTCATAACGTCCTATGCCCTGCGTCCCGATTCTCTGTTCCGTACCTCTCATTCTTACCATCATACCCCCATTCATACTTCCGCATCTCCAAATCCCCAACAATTGTGCCGCAATGAAATTGACACTCAAGGCTCGCGATACCCCTCTACTCGTGTCGGAACAATGCAGCCGATGCCATCTGCGATCGTGTATTGGTGACCAGGTTATTCACTAGGGTGTGCAGCCAATCAATTTACACCGTCGCATAGCTGCATATTTTATGCATCTTATGTATCACCAAGGACAAAGGTATTGCAGCGTATATCTTAATTCATGTATAACATATGGAAAATAGGACATAGAAAACATTTAACTTGAGTTACAACTTGGCCTCGTCGACCTTAATCATCACAGTCTTGGTCTCCAGAAAGTTGTCCATGCTGTGCAGCCAACCCTCGCGGCCCTGTCCAGAACTCTTGTAGCCACCAAATGGCATGTCCCGGCCGGTCGACGGGCTTGTGCAGTTGACACCCACGTAGCCGCTCTCCAGCGCCTTGGCCACGCGCATCGCGCGGCTGATATCTTTGGTGTAGACGGCCGCGTAGAGGCCAAACTCGGTGTCGTTGGCGACCTTGATGGCCTCCTCCTCCGTCTCGAACGTGTTGATGCTCACGACGGGGCCGAAGATCTCCTCGCGCATGATGCTGGCCGTCTCGGGCGTGTCCAAAAACACAGTCGGCTCGACAAAGTAGCCGCCCATTGTGTCTAGGTTACCGTTGCCGCCCGTTGCCAGAGCACCGCCCTCCTTCTTGCCCTCCTCAATGTAGGCCATGACCGACTTGTACTGCACCTCATCAGCCTGCGGGCCGTGGTTGATGCCCTTCTGCAGCGGGTCGCCGGGCTTGACCATGGTCGAGAACCGGCGCGCAAACGCTTCCTTGAACTTGTCGGCGGCAGCGCCCTTCTCGACGTAGATGCGCGAGTTGGCCATGCACACCTGGCCCGAGTTCCACTGGATGCTCGCAACGGTCTCCTCGACGGCCTTGTCCATGTCGGCGTCGGCAAAGATGAGGGCGGGCGACTTGCCACCGAGCTCGAGCGTGACCTTCTTCAGGTTGGTCTGCGCGGCAGCCTCTTGGATGAGACGGCCCGTGCGGCCACTGCCGGTGAAAGACAGAGCGCGCACATCCATGTGGCGTGCCAGCGTGTTGCCGCTGGGAAGGCCGTGGCCCGACAAAACATTGAACACTCCGGGCGGGAAGCCGGCCTCCTTGACGAGCTCGGCGACGCGCGCCGCAGCCAGCGGTGCCTTCTCGCTCGTCTTGACAACCACTGTGTTGCCGGCAATCAGAGCAGGCGCGCTCTTGCTGGCAAAGAACAGCAGGGGCACGTTCCACGGGATGATGGCGGCAACGACACCGACGGGCTGGCGGAGCGTCATGGTAATGTAGCCGGGGGTGTGAAGCGACGCCTGGCCCTGGATCTGCGGCCAGGCCTCGGCGTAGTGGTCATAGTGGCCGGCGGCGGCATAGCTGTCAAAGAACTGGTCGATGGGGCGGCCCATGGAGATAGCCTCGAGTTTGGCAAGCTCGGGTGTGTGTGTACGCAGCAGCGTGGCTAGTTTCTTCAGGTAGCCGGCGCGAGCTGTCGGGTCGAGGGCCGACCAAGCAGGAAACGCCGCCTTGGCCGCCGCGACGGCGGCATTTGTGTCCTGCTCGCTGGCCTCGGGGACATCAGCGACCTTTTCACGTGTGGCAGGGTTGTAGAGAGCAAACGTCTTTTTGTCGGAGGCTTCGACGAGCTGTTGGTTAGCAGTCTGTCGGTCATACCTCATTTGAGTTGAAGTGGATATGTGTCTCAGACTTGACCTACCTCGCCGTTGATGAGCAGCTTGGGTGAAATGACTGCGACCATGATGGGCTAGTTTGCTGTGCTCTTACACCAAACAAATCAAAGAAAATGAGATGCTGTGAGATGCTATGAAAACCGAGTGAGTCGATATCTTCTCTGAGAAACTATCGTGAGAAACTATCGTGAGAAACTATCGTAGTTGAGACGAGTGACTCCTGAATATAAAGTGCTAGTTTTTATGATTATTTGTGGAGATATTCTCTTAGTGTAAGTCTGTGGGTTCACCTTGATTTGTAGTCGACTGGAAGGAAGCTGGGCGAATTCGCCTCTTGGGTCGAGACTAGCTATATAACTCGGTACTTGTGAAGCCGTTATTTTGTTACCGCAATTTGTTTCATTTTTTTAACAATATTTACTATTATTTATTAACTTTTTCCTATTGAATTCATCAACATCAGCCGTGATTACATTGGTTATTGCTATCTACTTGGTTGTCGGGGGTCGGAAGAATAGAAGACGGGGAGAAAGGGGGAAATCATGGCGGCTGGCCAAGAGTATCAGATAGCGGAGAAGTCGAATAAGTCGGGAAGTCTATCTTGGAAAAGAATAATAGGCTAGGACGGATTGGACAGAGTGAAGTAGTGTCGATACAAGAATAATCCGCGTATGTAAATATGAATACCTTTTGATGTTGGATGAAGCCTGTAGAAAATCATGTGAGGAGGAGAGAGGGGGGGGGGGGGGGGTTAAACCTTCCAGCCCATCACTCCATCAATCGCAGATAACACGACCGAGAACACGGCAATGGTAATAGACGTGGACTGCTAATCAGTAGGCTGTTCAGTCCGCATCAGCTGGCTAGAGTACCCTTGCCAGTGTTGTAATACTCGTTGTCCGTGCAGTGACCAATCCAGACGGACATCATGTTCTCCGAAACCCCTTTCACCTTCCACCACGCACCTTCAACTCCGTCCCTATTTCCTTCTGCATATCCTGCTTACGAATCGATCATTTGCAGTCGTCTGCCATCTACCGGTCATCGTCGTGTTCGAAACACGTCGATCGCGTTAGCCTCGCCATGCACCGCCTCTGCGGCCTCACATTTTCCCTTGGCTGATCAACTAATAACTATTTACACTTGACGTCTTGACTCTGTAGACCAGCTTGATCATCACAAGCCCAAGCATACCCTTACCTCTCTCTTTACCTCTTCTGAGGAGATATCTCGGAGTCGGTGGCTATGTGCATTCCGCCCTCCAGACAAGCAACCAATCTCTCCACACACATTCTTTGTCAACTCTTACACACTCCAGACCTTACCTAGTCTTCTTGACCTAGCCTCCATGCAGACTCTCTCGAGCCCTCTCCTCTACACTGTTTGCCTTCCCTCCTCGGGCTCCTAAGGACTACCCCAGCCCAACCAAAACAGCAACGATAAACGAACCCTAGCACTTCTAGTCTCCCCAGTCTCCCCGTCCCCCCAGCTCCCATGACCCCCCCCTCCTGCTGAGCCCTGTTTGGCTAGTCTACCCCAGACCCCAGGATCAAAGAGGAATAATGTGCATGTGTAGGTTGGGGAATGGGCAGTGCTAGCGTGGTATTGTTTGGCTTTTAGTCCTAGTCTATTGGTCTAGTCTGGGGATATGACAGCTTCGGTTGACATGACGGTAGTCGGCTCGTTGGCCTTTACTCTGCACTGAGAAAAGACTCGTCGTCCTCGTGGCTGCTTATTGCCTCTTGCCCTCGTTTAGAATAAGCTCTCTACTCCCTAGGCCATTATTGACATCTTTGTCAGGTCTTACGCGCCTCTTCCTGACGTGCCACGCTTGGCGCCCCCGCATGCTTCTTTTTGATATTCTTATTTTATCATTTGATCGTTTATTCTTCCTCACAGACCACCTCTAATTCCCAGCATCTTATTTGCCGGCAGTTGTTCCTGCCCATCCACCCCTGCACTCCCTGCCTTTGCTCCTGCTTACGGTCAACGTCCACACTACGGATGAACTCTGTGGTACAACACAACGTGCGGGGAGCCTTCATTTTTGCGTTTTTTTTTTGCTTCGTTTGTTCTTTTCTTCTGTGTTACTGTCTTTAATAACGTATTATTGATGTGTCTTGTAATATATTGCTTCTTCTGTCGGATTTTGTCTCGATCAGGACATTTCCCAGACTCGACATGATGAATGCATCGAACGTGGAGCATTGTTGATCCCATGATGTCGGAGACGATGGACCTGAGGCGGTTGTAAGGCGGTTGTAGACTCGTACTCTCGAAGGGTGGTCGTAGGTGTAGTCATAGTGCAGTGAGTGGTCGCAGTGTAGAGTCGTACTTTATCAACTGTCGATATCCCCTTCAACCGTCGTGTCCCAGACCCATTCACTTCCCTGCCGGCCATTATCTTGCAGTATCCATTACCTCCCAGTTTGAATCTCGCCCCTGCTCTAATATATACCCTTCATCCTCACTTTCGCAACTTGTTGATAGTCTCTCTATTCTCTTTACTTCTTCTCTCTACTTTTTGTTTTTCCTGCAGACGAGCATCACCAACCCCAATCATACTTTACCATCACAGCTTGACTTCTCCGACTACCCCAACTCAAGTGACACGACACCTAGAACACCACCTGCAAGACGGGTTATTGATTTCTATCTCACACTTGTTATTGCCTCGAAGACTCTCAGAGATGGCCCCTCCAACTCCAAAGACCAACAAACGACGTGCTCCCATGAGCTGCGACCGCTGCAAGAGCCGCAAGACAAAATGCGTCGACCCCGTTCCTGGCCCATGCCAGTTTTGTGCCAGTATCGGTGCCGCATGCCATCTCGACCCATCTCGTCGTCGCCAGCGGCCATACTACCATGTGTCTGAAGAAGAGTTCCGCTATATGACAAAGGCGCTCGAGCACTTCCTCCCCAACATGGAGCTGAACCTGCAGACACTGAGAGAAGTCGTCCAGTCGTTTGAAGAGACCACACCCACAAAGTCGTCTACATCTGTTTCGGCAACTGCGTCAACAAAAACACTAGAACTGCCACCACCCTACTCAGCACCTTCAGAATCATCATCGGAATCGATTGTCGTCGTCGAGCAAGAAGCAACCCCCGTCTCTTCCTCATCTTCCGTCAGTGACCACAAGAACGACGTCACAATTGAAGAGATTGACGAGTTGCATGGCGAGCTCGGCTGGTTGCGCGTCGACTCCAAAGGCAACTACCGCCATGTCGGTGCCGACTCGGGTTACGGGTTTCACGCGGCTGTCCGTTCCCTGCGCAACCGGAGAGGATCGACCGTCGACCCGGCTCTGCAGTCCCTACAGCAATCGTTCCATAAAACTGATGTGGTGGCACCCTGCACAGCTGCTCCCCAGCTTCCCCTGCCTTCTACTCCCGACTCATCATCTGCTGTTACAAATGCGGTTGCCACGGGCGGTGTTCCCTCGCCACGCCTCAAGCACCAGTCGCTGTCAACATCTGGCCGCCGTATGCAAATCTTCCTGCCCCGGCGGGACCTATGTAACCGCTGTGTATCCCGCTTTTTCCGGGATATTCAGTCCATATACTGGTTTTGGTCGGCCGAGCGGTTTTATGCCGTGCTGGATCGACTGTATGCCGGTGACCCGTCAAGCGCAACACCAGCTGTCTTGTGCTCGCTCTACTCAATCCTTGCTTTGACCTGTGAGAGTGAGGCTGCACAGCAGCTGAGCCAGCTAAACCAGATGGAACTGCTAATGACAGAGCCACCACCGGCGGCCAAGTACCTGTCGCTTGCGAAACAACTTGTACCCGCGCTGTGTGACGAGGCCGACACCGACAGCGTGCGCGCTCTGTCGCTGCTGGGCCTCGCCCTGCAGAGCAGCATGTACAACAACACTGCCTATATCTACATTGGCGCTGCTGCGCGTATTGCCCAGACTCTGGGGTTGCACCTGCAGCGCGCGCGCACCATTGAGCCTCTCAAGGGCTGTCTTCAGCGCCAGGTCGATCTGCGACTCTATTCGACGTTGTACTTGCTGGATCTCGATATCGCTCTTTGCTATGGAAACCCGCCCGCTATCACCACAGACGAGCACGCAACGAGCAAGCCCCAGGACCTGTCGGAACAGATCCTTAGTCCTGGCTCGCACATGCCGCTCGACTATCTGACTGTGTCGTGTCAGGTCGTTCAGATCAAGCGACAGCTCAGCAAGCTTTTATACGCCCGCACCCGCCTGGCGTCGACGTCGCCGCGGCTGTCCATTAGTGCCGTCAGCGAAAGCCTGCAGAGCCTGCGGGCGTGGTACACTAACATACCGCCCCACCTGCGGGACGTGTCCCGTGCTGCGCCGTTCCACCAGCGGTCGGTGTCAGTGCTTCACCTACGCTACTGGAGCGCCACGGTTTTCGCAACACGCCCGTTCTTGCTGTACAGCGCACTGCACGCCGAGGCCTTTTCGGCATTGCCGGCAGCTAAGCGCGCATCCTTTGAAGAGTTCTGCCGGGTCTGCATCGACGCCGCAAAGCAGTCGCTAGGCGTGATTGCTATTATGCGCGACTCGGGTCTGCTGAGCAGTTTGGTGACTCTGGACACCGGGTGCATTCTCGAGAACCTGCAGGTCTTCTTGCTAGCCCTCCTGCCATCGCCGTGGAGCGTGGCTAGCGATTGCGATGACGTAAGAACGTGCCTGCGCACGCTGCAGGGCATGGAGCAGATCCTCTGGACTAACCATGCCCTGACTGAAGTCATGGCGCAGCTGGAAGAGAACGGTCTCCTGAATGATGACAACAACTTTAGCCCACAGAGCGGGACCGACACGCCGGGCAATTTCTTTTTAGATATCAATCAGCAGGCTCAGGCCCAAAATCACACACAAAACCAACAGCACAGCCAGTTGCAGATGCACCAGCAACAGCAGCATGCAATGATTTCTGGGGTTATGGAGGCGTATTTTTCGGATCTGAGCGATCCATTTTTTGACATCGATGACGGCACATCAGCTCCCATGCTGACGGACCACTACGATGCGATGCCAGGGTTGTCAATCTAGATATAAGTCAAAAGGGTCGTAGCATTGTGCAATTTATATATAATTTATTCAATTAAATTTTGAAAACAGCTAAAATATCAAAACTACGCGGTTGTTGACACAGCGGGGACTGCTGCTGGAGCACTGCCCGCTACTGGAACACCAGTGACCTTGTTATAGATCTCATTGTACACTTCCTCGGCGTGGACCTCGGCATCAAAGGCATGAATCCAGTCCTCGCGCGGCAGGGCAATCGCGTTGGCATCCTCCTTGACCTTGTCCCAATCCGTGTTGTGCCACATGTCGCGCGTCGTCTCACCCGTCTTTTGCACGGCCCGCACGCGGTCGTAGCGGATCTCCTGGTGCACTTTGAGGGCCGCCGGAATGTTGTTCTTGCCTGCGCGGCGGAGACAAACGGCAAGTGTGGCACCGTCCTCCATGGCCTGCGTCGCACCCTGCGCACTCGTGGGCAAGAACGGATGAGCCGCATCGCCCAGCAGGATAATGCGGCCTTCCTTGCTCGTCCAGGTCGGCAGTGGGTCGCGGTACACAAGTTTCCAGTCGACCACTGACGGCGTCTTCTCGACAATCGCCTTGCAGGTGGGATCCCAGCCCTCGAGCACCTTGTAGACATCCTCCAGCTTGCCCGGGAACGACCACGACTCCTTGATGTCGTGCTCGTCGCGGTGCGTCAGCACCCAGCAGCAGTCGCTGCCGCCCTTGATGGTCGAGAACAAAAAGTGTACATCCGGTCCGATCCAGCCGTTAAAGGTGTCGCCGTTCTCGCAGAACTCGCGCGTGCGCGGGTCGGCAATCATGTCCTTGTTGCTAAACCAGGCGCGCCACACAGCATAGCCGCTGCTCTTGGGCTTGTCTTCATAGCCGAGCACGAGCGTGCGGGCCTTGCTACGCACACCGTCGGCGCCGACGACAATGTCGCCGTAGACCTTGGATCCATCCTTGAGGATGATGCCCGCCTTGCCGGCGTCTTCAAAGTATTCCTGGACAGGCTGGTTCAGGTGGATGGGAATGTTGAGCTCGTCGCGGGCGTACTCAAAGACAATCTGGTGCAGCTCGCCGCGGTGGCCGTTAAACACGGGCGCATCCTCGGCAGGCGGGGGCGTCTTTTGGTGCAGCACAACCTCACCGGTGTCGTACTTGTGGATGCGGAAGCCATACTCGCGGAGATCGATGCTGACCTCACGCAGACGCTTGGCTACGTCGCCAGGCTGCTTGCCCCAGCGGTAAAAAATGCGGCCGGCATTGGAGCCAAATGAGATGATATCGCCGAGGACTTTTAGTTCCGGAAAGTTTTCATAGATCTCGACGTCGTGGCCTTGTCGGTGACATTCAATAGCAGCCGTAAGGCCACCAAAGCCGGCGCCGACGACAATAACCTTGATGCCGGTCTTGCTCATGTTGATACGATTTAGTTGATCTGTTGATTTCTTGATATGTTAAGATCTGGTTGTGAGATGGTGGATAGACAAGTGTCAGCTATCGATAGCGGCTACTTTGCAATGACACAAACGATGACACCATATATAATCAATACAATCAATACAGTGGAAGACGTCTTCAGTCGACCCCACAGTCTGGATATATGGATGCGGACGTCTGTTCTTGGGTTGCAGCGATGATCGCGACAAGCTTGGAGTCAGCCTGGAGTTTGGACGGAGTCTAGATGAGTAACCCCGAGAGTTAATCTGCCGTCTGAAGCGAGATACATCCGGTCGATATCAAGCCGTGATTATATTCTGATGCATCCCTTGGAGTGTTTTCGAAATCGATCCAGCTCGGTCAGTCACAAGGCCGTGTCTCCGTACCCCTCACGACGAAGATTTGATCTAGACGATGTTTCTGTGATAGATTAATAGTTAGTGAATATTCAATATAATTTAATTCAAAATAGATCAAATATACTCGGCAGCATCTGACCGACTACAGAAGTTTGGTTCAGCCCTCGCGGTTGGAGAACCGACCTCTTTCAACACAACAGAGTCTGTATCGAGTTGGGGTCAACATCACAAGTATATCAGGCGGAATGAGTAGAAATCACACAGTAAATAGTGAATAAAGTCTGCCTGATCACATAAACACGTAAACTTCACGGCATCAAAATGACATCCCATCCAGAGTTTGGCAAGGACACGACAGCGACAGAGGTGGCGACCGCCTTTGGCGACAACATCAAGGGCAAGACAGTAGTGCTGACAGGCGTGAGTCCGGCGAGCATTGGCTACACAACAGCCTTGGCTATTGCGTCTCAAGGGTCTGCCTGTCTCGTGCTGGCATCGCGCACACAGTCCAAACTTGACTCTGTCGTCAGTGATATCAAGAATAAGTATCCGTCTGCAGTGCTTCATACCGTTCTCCTAGACTTGTCGTCCATCTTATCTATCAGGGCCGCAGTGGACACCATCGACACCCTCGTTGACCATGTCGACATACTCATCAACAATGCCGGTGTCAGCACGCCCGAGAGACACCCTTTGATGGCACCGGATGGCACCGAGCTGGACGCACAGTTCTTTACTAATCATCTTGGTGTTTTTCTCTTGACTTCTCTACTGCTACCGTCTTTGAAAAAGTCGCCGGCTGCCCGCATAGTGAATCTCTCCAGCCAGGGCCACCGCCTGTCGCCCGTCCGGTTCAGCGACTATGCGTTTCGCCGCGGACTCTACGACGTGCCTGACGACGAGAAGCCGCCCGCGGATCTTGCGCCCTTCTTTACCAATACAATTGACGGCTATGCCGGTTTCCTGGGCTATGGCCAGAGCAAATCGGCCAACATTCTACATGCCAGCGAGCTCAATCGGCGGCTTCCACCTTTAATCCGGTCTTTCTCTGTCCACCCAGGCACGATCGAAACTGAGCTTTCACGTTCGCTTGACAAAGAAGGCCAAGAAACAATTGCCAAGACGGCGCCCAAGGGCTTCTGGAAGACGCAGGACCAAGGCGCGGCGACGACAATGGTGGCCGCATTTGATCCAGCGCTGGGAAATATTGACATTTCGGCGACGGTGGGATACCTCAGCGACTGCCAGTTGCGAGATGACATGGTGGGGGTTCACGCCCAAGGAGAAGAGAGGGCCAAACATTTGTGGGAAGAAAGCGAGCGTCTTCTCAAACACAGTGTCGAGTAGAGTTGTGTATTTTAACAGTATTATTAAAGACTTTGATATTACTATATACTATTGGCACTGTTTCTAGGTAGCCAGAAAAGAGGCCCCATTTTGTGGATGACTAATTGGTGCCTAACTACACCTGACCAATCATTTATCAGATACACCGATAGCACTCAGCATTCTTACCAACTATCCACCGTCTATTGATATCTACACTTCACCTACTTCTTAACTTTGATCACCTTGACATTGCCATCCTCGCCAATGACGGGCTCCTCATCGAAACTCTTCTTCTGCTCCTGGTAGAATGTGCTCATGCGGTACTTGCTCTCACCATCCAGCGGCTTCAGGTCGATCAGGGCCTGCTGGCCCTCTCTCTCCAGAGTCTCCTGGATCTCGGGCGTGCGCGGTAGAATGCTGCACTTAAAGGGCTGCGGCCGCATGTTGAGGCCATTGGTGAATGCGAAGATGTCAATCTTCTCGCCGGGGATCTTCTTGATGGTAAAGGCCCACAGGAGACGAGCGACCGTGATCCAAACGCCCTGCTCTGCCAGGGCCTGGCCGCTACACACACGCCGGCCCCAGCCAAACGTCATGTAACCTCTGTCGCCAGGGAATGGCCGGTGGTGCTCGCTGCCCTTGATGAAGCGCTCGGGCAGGAAGCGGTCCGGATCCGGGAACTCGCGCGCGTGGTGGTGGATGGCCCAGACATTGCCCTGGACCCAGGTGCCCTCGGGGATGTAGTAGCCCTTGTAGTAGTCGTCCTGGGTGGGCGAGTGGGGCTGGCCGCCAATGATGGCCACCGAGCGCCAGCGAAGAACCTCCTTGAACAGCGCAGTGACGTAGGGCAGGTTGTCCATGTCGTCCCAGTCAGGCGAGCGCTGCCGGCCGACAACGCGGTCAAGTTCTTCCTGGGCCTTAATCATGGGCTCGGGGAATGCACAGCATGCCAGGATAAACGTAATGAGGGTACTTGACGACGTGTCGGAGCCGGCACCAAACAGGTTGCCCGTAAGACTTGAAAGCTCTTCAGTCGACAGGTTGTACTTGGGCGACTCGCTGAAGAGCGTATCGGCAAACGGCTGGGGCACGCCGACCTTCTCGAGATCGGACTTGCTGGCCTGTTGGTCGACGGCCTCTTGTGCGAGCGAGTGGAAAAAGTAGTGGCCGCCCTTTTGGCCGCGGTTGCCGATGCCTCTCATCCAAGGCATCCAGCGCGGGAACTTGGCCAGGATGGGGAACGTCTCCATGAGCATGGGGAAGGTCTTTCCAGGCACATTGAGGTCGGCAGCGAGCTGCATGAGGGCAATGACTTCGGTGATGATGGGATCATCGAAGCGCGCAACACGGCGGCCAAAGGCCAGCACGCTGACGACGGACGTAGCATAGCGCTCCAGGTGCTTGACGTAGGCGGCGGGTTCCCTCAAGAAGTCCAGGGCGACAACCTTGCTCTCGTTGTTTTGGACATCGCGGTACTTGCGCACGGCCTGTACGCCAACACCCAAGTGCATGAGCTTGCGGTGGATGCGCCACTTCTCGCGCTCGACGTTGCTGCGGACGCGCATCGTCACCAGGTTGGTCTGGCCGGTGCCGAGCTCGCCAAAGACGACCATGCGCGGGCGCGAGGCATAGATTTGGGCTTTTTTTTCCAGGATCTCGTGGGCGCACCAGGCATCGTTGATCCAGACGGTGGGGTTGCGACCGATCCAAAAGGTGATCAGAGGTACCTCGTAGTATTTTGACAGCTCTTCAAAGTAGATCCAGGGCTTGTTCTTGGGCAGCGAGTATGTGTTGCCAACAATAGGCCAGGGAAAGGGACCCGGGGGCATGCGCGAGCGCAGGTATAGCATGCGCCCATAGTCGACGACGAGTATGGCAAATGCGAGGGCTGACAATCCTAGCAAAAGATTGGTGACGCCGACATCCAGCAGCAACTGCTGTAGCTTGATGAGCGATAGCTCGTTGGCAAACTTGTCGATCATCATTGTAGTATTGGGTTGTCGAAGTTGTCAAGTCAAGGTTACCAAAAAAGAAAATCAAGAGTGAACAAGTGCTTCGGACCTCCGGTTAATAAGTAAACACCAGTTGCAGCCATGTTAGCGGGCAGGAACCACATCGGCTATCATGACGTCCGGCAGTCACGATGCGGGGGCTCATTACTTAGCATTCTCGGGTCTTCAAGGACGTTATTTGCATCTTATTTCCCCCGGTATCAACTAGACGTCTAGTAAGCGAGTTTTCTGCATTTACTAGACAGCTACTAGGCGAACTAAACTACACTTAGGCTTACACTCTCCGAAATGGAGCAAGGCACAGATAGCAAGGAGCAGTCAGCGAGTCATCGTTGTGTCAATGGTCAGAAACTAAATCGTTGAGGTGGGATAAGGTGAGCTGGTTATGATGAGTATGGCAGTTGGGTTTCATTGCTAGAGTTGTTTTTAGCATGACACAGGTCACATCTTTGTGTGCGTTTATCATTCCCATGGAAAATTGGGAAATGTTCCTAATTATTGTTTTCCATTCGAGACGTTTGATATATTGTTTTTTCCATTAGCTAAATTTATGTCAAAAGCAAAAATACTAGATATTCAAATCCAAACCTCAGTCAAGTACTTTGACACATTCATGATTTTGTAAGTTATTGCAAATAATGCATGACAACAAGTAGTGTCAACCAGTAAATCGGCATCATCAAGCCGACAAATGCATCACCAGACTGACGGCTGAAACTGAAGATAGAGAGACTATCTACATTGGTTTAGAGCTGGTCTGCAGATTAGTTCAAATATGAAAACCATCACGTGGATATATTCATCCAACTGGCCAGCTTTAGGTCAAGTCTTGGCTTTAATATTGATTTCAAGTCCGGCAGAAGGAAGACTGACAAAGTGACAGCTATCCGGCCGACTCCTGTGTCGAAAAAACCAGACTAGATCCATGGCCAGTCTCCTCTACTCTGTAGTCATCTCCGCATTCTCAATCTCTTATTCCACTTCTGCTTGCCAACCTCCCAGCCTCGACGTGTCTCTCCCCGCATGTATGAGTGGGCCTTTTACTTGATCGCCGTCTGGAGAAGCATGGAGACTCTCCTGGTTGTAGTCTGGTTGTGGCTGGCCGTAGTCTTGATAGTCTGGTTGTAAAGATTGAGAATCGGCACTTGTCTGATAGGCAGAGGAGTCGTCTGCCATGTCGAATCCACAGAAACGAGAAAGAAACCCTTCGTTCAAACCTGATAGAATTACTAATACCAACAACTCTGCTAGCGGTTTATTCCATATCGAATCTGGGGTAATCTGGGGAAGTCATCCACTCTTGACGTTGGTCGAGATGAAGATATTCCAAGTTGATCAATATGTTGAAGACAAACCACTTCGTGATGTTGAAATATGTAGATGTGATGGCAGTCAATTTAGATCATATTTGACAGGTTCAAACTACCAGTACTGTACGATGAGCCCCAATACAGGCAGATTACCATCTCCTCCTAGATTGCAGTCTCCATTCTTAATCATTCGTATTGCATACCCGTATCGTGATACATATTAACGTACTGCTCTATATCAGCAGCCAAGAATCGAGTTGAGCTTGACTCCGAAAGCCTCTATAAGACGGGGAATAGGAGAATTACAGTGAAGCTTACTGTGTTGCGCCTTGTCGTTTTCCTTTTGACACATCTCAGAGCACTGTGCTTCGCGTCTCAAAGATAGTACAAGTCGTCCCCAGACGCCACGTATCTGGCCAGCATCTACCTCCCAATATTGGAGAACGTGGCATTGCCTCTACCGTGGTCGTTGATGTCTCCCTGTCTTGACTCTTGCTCGTCTTCTCCTCACCTCGTCGCCTCCTCGTCTCGCCTTCTCGCCTCCTCATGCTCATACCTACCATCACCTCCCTCTTGCCCCCTCTCCAAGTATTGATCAACTAGGATGAATCCAGGCGATGCCAGCATGGCTACTCCTCCTTTATGTCCTTGTCCTTTTCAGTACGGGTGTGTCTGGCCCGGGAGCATAACGACCGGCATTGATGATCTGCGTGGAGGGAATCCGGGGTAGTCGTAGTGGATGTCTGTGCATTACTCATTGCTCTTTGGAACGCATTATCTCAATAAATATTGGATAATATCTCATGGAATATATGGCAACAGTACATGTTTATCCAAATTAGTATATATTACTCTTCATTTACTCACAGTGTAGTAGAAGCAAATACAATCTATAAGTACGAGTACGAGCTGCTCCTTTCTTTTTGTTTACTTCTTCATCTGATCGATATCTTTACCATATTTTACATCTCATCATACACCAATAGTACAGCACAATGAGCGACAAAGATACCTTGGAGCGCGAACATGTCGAGACTGTCGAGTCCGTCGAGGTCGAGTCCCCCAAGGTCGAGACGGCCGTCGATGCTGTCCACCTGCAGGAGGACAGCACCAGCATGAAGGACCATTGGCGCTGCCTCGCTGCCTGCACCATGATGTCTATGTGCCCCTTCCAGTACGGCATCGACTTTGGCTGTATCAGTGGCCTCCAGGCCATGACCGAGTTCCTCAAGGTGTTTGGCTACCAGGCCCCCGACACCAAGCTCTGGGGCCTGCAGACCGACCGCCAGCAGCTCATCTCGTCGCTCATGATCCTCGGCGCCTTTGTCAGCTCTGGCCTTGCGGGCCCGACGGCTGCCTACCTGAGCAGACGCATGTGCATCTGGATTGCTATTGTTCTGTGCATCGTCGCCAACGTCATTATGATGACAGCTCATTATATTGGGGCTCTATATGCTGGCCGTCTGATCCTTGGTCTTTCGAATGGAATGTTCATGACCTACTCGCAGCTCTACATCCAAGAGACCGCCCCGGCCAAGTATCGCGGCATGATGATCTCGGCGTTCCAGGTCTGGACATCGGTGGGCACTCTCGTGGGCACCGTCGTCGATAACTTTACCGCGACCATCCCCAACAAGAACGCGTGGATCATCCCGCTCGGCGTCATTTACATTGTTCCTGGCTTGCTTTTCTTTGGCCTGTTCCTGATTCCTGAGAGCCCCCGCTGGCTTATGGACCAAGGCAAGTATGACCAGGCCCGCAAGTCGCTGCGCTGGATGCGTCCCTACTCGGACGATATTGTCGAGGCTGAGGCACGTGAGATCCAGGACGGACTTGAAGCCGAGAAGGCACTCCACCAGAGCGTCGGCCTACTCGATCTTGTGCGCGACCCTGTAGACCGCCGGCGCACGCTTCTGGCTGTCGGCGCATTGTCGACCCAGGGCGCGTCTGGTGCTATGTACATGATTGCCTACGGCACCTACTTTTTCAAAGAGGCCGGCATTGACAACGCCTTCCAGAACTCATGTATTCTGACAGGCCTCGGTGTCTTTATCATCCTGGTCAACTCGGCTGTCATTACTCGCATCGGCCGCCGCCGCATCTTCTTGACCGTCGGTCTGATCATCTGTGGCTTCGCTCAGCTCTTCTCGGCCGTTATTTACACTGCCAAACCCGGAACGAAGGGGGCTGGGAAAGGTGTTGTCGCGTTCGCCGTCATCTACATTGTGGGCTACAATGGCCTGGTGTCGTCGTATGCCTGGCTGTCGGGTGGCGAGCTGCCGTCGCAGCGGCTGCGGTCTCTGACGTTTGGTGTCGCCACCGCCATGGGTTTCTTCCTGGCCTGGCTTGCGACGTTCACGGCTCCCTATTTTATCAACGGCGCATCGCTCAACTGGGGCCCCAAGTACGGCTACATTTGGTTCCCATCGTGTCTCATTGCGGCTCTGTGGATCTACCTGTACCTCCCCGAGGTCAAGGGCCGCACGCTCGAGGAGATTGACGAGATGTTCGAGGCCCGTCTGCCTGCCCGCCAGTTCCGCACCTACAAGTGTGTCGGCCAGTCTCGCCGCGAGAAGTAGGTGTACCTGAACCTGCTGATATCTTACTTTTCCCCCTCTTTTTCTATCTCCCACACATATCTCTTATCCTTCGTCTTCCTGTTTGCTGTTGTTTGCTTGTTTGCTTCTGCGAGATACCCGATCAGCGTATGGGGACCATGCGTTGTCAGGACTGTCCTGCATCATGTCCCTGTGTTATTTTGTTTTGTTTATTGCTTTGTCTTTTATCCTGATTGAACTCGATCTGAATTAAGACATTATTTGCTCGTTATCTGGTTTGCACGGTTACATAATGGCTCGTGACAATAGGATGTCGTCCACGGAGTGATTATTTCTTCTGTTCAATTTCCCCTCAGTCTAAATATACATCGGAGGCTGCAAAAACTCCGGCTGACCATCCAACGGCCTCGATAACGGGTCGCTGTAGTATTCCGGGCGTGGCTACATAGTAGATTATCGATAAACATAATGGTGACCCCCTTCAAGTACCACCACGTTCAATATCACGCTACACCGGCGTCAATTCTCTCGTCCGATCTATTTCTATTCTAGCTACCTTCACTTCGGACACAATATAGAACAGGCTCTGTATCGACAACACTCAAATTGCACAAGACAGACACCACCACTGCACGGCGCGTAATTCTTGGCCATGATTCCTCGACGCCAGCCCATCAGCGTGCACAACACCATGCAATGTGTGCTTGTGGAAAACAATCTACCCAGTGGCCCAATGAGTGCAGAAGTTCTGTTCAATACTGAGCAGAGAGTAACACAATTGGCTGTATTCACGAAAGTGCTGGCCAATCGTGACACCGAGATGGCTAGTGCCGAACGGCTGTACGCACATCGTCCAATCAGGTGTAATAGTCGACTAGCTCTGGAACAAGACATGTCAGGGCAGACAAAATAATACAAGAAAATAACAAGTAAATAACGGCACTTTTAAGATCGACTTGCGCCTACTGAAGCCTCTTTTCAACCTTCTCATTCCCGGATCACGCCGACGGCAATCGACTGGATGACAGGTTGTACTAGAGGGGGTAGGCAGGAGGACAGGAGGATGGGCATAGGAGGCGAGAGGCAAATACAGAAGGACGAGAGTCCAGAAGGGTGGTGTTGATTGTCAAGTTTTGATGGCTTGTGATATGTGATATCTCTTCTTATACTTGTGATATTGATGAGATGCTCTCAGCCTTTTATATCTCGACTGTCCTACAAGACCAGTAACTGTCTTCCTCGAACTATCAGCCATATCAACTCTCTGTTTCGTCTCGTCATGGGCCTTCTTGATAGCCAGACTCGCCGTCTTTCCGTTCTTCGCATTTGATGTTCTAACTTTTGGCATCACGCCCACGTCCGCTTCAATGTCGTCCAGGCTCGATCGACTATTATCACCATCTTCATCACGACGGCGAATCCTTCATCAACCAGACTAAATTCAACTCTTCGGAAGACCTCAGCTCACAATGACGCCCGGCATAGAACTTGCCGTGTCCATGTGGGTCATCACGGTCCTCGTCATCGTCCTCGTCGCCCTCCGCCTCTATACCCGCGTTTATGTTGTCCGTTTTGTCGGTACTGAGGACTATCTCTATGTCGTTACCGGCCTCTTCTTTATTGTCTTTACCGCCGCTATCCAAGTGGCTGTCCACTATGGCCTCGGTCGGTCCTTTTGGTCTCTGACCCTCGCCAGCTCGTCCAACGCCATCTTTTGGACCTATGTCGCCAACACTTTTGCCATTACCGGAAACGCCATGGCCAAGCTCACCATGGCCCTGTTTTTGCTGAGAGTCGTACAGCTGCGGTGGCACAAGATTGCCCTGTGGGTGCTCGTGGTCGTGACAACTACAACGTCGACAGCATTAACAATCATGCTTTGGAACCAGTCGACGCCCAGCAAGCACAGCTGGGACCCGTTCCGGACACCGGGCACTTGGAACCTCAAAATACAGCCCACGAGCGTCGTGCTCGGCGTATGGTCGAGCGCTGCCGATTTCTTTTTTGCCATCTTCCCGTGGCTCTTCATCTGGTCTCTGCGGATGCAGCGTCGCGAGAAGATTATGCTGGCCGGCAGCATGAGCATTGGCGTGCTAGCAGGTATCTGCGGCATCGTCCGAACAGTCGTGCTGGCCAACCTAGACATCTTCGACTACACGCGCAACTTCGTGTCGTACTTTGCGTGGGCAGGCGCCGAGATTGCTGTCGCCATGGTCTGCCTGGGCATTCCCACGCTGCGGCCGCTGTATCTGAGAAAGCGCGGACGGCCGGTAGACACCACACACCCAGCCCACCAAGGGGACGATCCCTTGCCACAGTTTACCATGGTCGCAGTTGAACAACCACAGCCGCGGCCGCAGCCACTACGGCCTCAAGAACAGCGGAAAGAAGTGGATGTCGAACTGGGCGTGCCTCCCGGTACTGCCTACAGCGATAATGGTAGCTGTGTGAGCACGCCGTTCAGTTCGCCCGGCTCGGTGCAGACTGAAAAGTTTGACGCCATGAAAATCAGTGTCGCGAGCATCTTGCCGACGCGGCCGCCGCGCTCGTATGGCAGCAGTCGCACACAGGACAGTGTCGACGAGATACTCGGTCTGTACAACGAGAACAGCCACGCCCAAATATGGATCAAGAATGAGATTCGTGTAGAGAAGACAGTTGCCAGCAACTGGCCCTTGAGGGATAGACCATAGATTACATAGACAGACTGGTACACAGCACAGTCAGATAGACGCAGCAGATGCACAATAAATCAAATAAAGACAATTAATTCCAGAGCAAAAAGAACACATGATACACACACCAAACGCGCCCGAAATCAATCAAACAAACCAAACTAACCAAAAACAAAATGCTATACTGTACATGCTCCTTCTTTTAACGTGAGTGAGCCTATAACTCCGGGCTTGTGTCGGCACCTGTGCTGGTCGCCTCTGGTATTGACGTTTGTGGTGGCTCAGAGTCGACAGACTCGACAGGCGCAACAGGCGCGCCCGACTTCTTGGTGGCGTTCTTCAACCGACCCAGCGCCTTGATTAGGGCGCCCTTCAGACTCACAGTCGCGCCCTCATCGGCAGCCACAAATCGCCGCACAATGATGTTGAACATGCCACCAAACGCCAGCGCGATCGCCGTCGACGTGAAAATGATGACGTTGTATGGCATACTGAAATCGGGTGTCGGCAGACTCAGTAGAAGCGTCGTGGTGCGCAGGTTGGGCCGCACGCTGCCCTCGCCGCCCAAAATTGTAATCACAGCCGCCGCCACATCGAAGCCGCGGTTGGCGTCGGGCGGGTACTCGGTGTACCGCAGAATGGACTTCTCGAAGTCGTAGGTCAAAAAGACGGTAGCACCAGGAGGAATGCGCATGCGCACCTCGAGCTGGGTACCACGCTCCCGGTCGAGGGCCGGGCGGTAGTAGACCTGCTGGATGAGGTCCTTGTTCTGGGAATCGGTCTTGCGGCCGACGCCGTCGACGCGGGCCTCGAGGGTGTGCAGGTAGATGCGCATGAACCACGGAAGTGACTCCATGTAGACAAACTCGACGGCGGTGTCGGCGCTCGGGTTCGTCAGGATCGTCTGCATACCGCCGCGCTCGGCACCGTGGCCGGTAAAACTACGCTCCGCATAGAGCAGAGGTGTCTCTGGAGTGAGGACGCCGGTGTTTGCCACTGCAGTCGCGTCATCAGCCGGCAGAAAGACCTCGAAATCATCCTGACCAACAAAGAAACAGCGAGACCGGCCATCGGCATGCTTCTCTTCGCGAACACCCTCGCTCTCAATAAGAAAGACGCGGCGCGAGTCGGGTACCTCAAGGCACACCGGCGGCGTGTCCGGATCGGCGAGCGTGCAGGTGCCGCGCATGGGCTTTCCAAAGATTTGTGACAGGGACCAGTCCTGGTGCGCGCTCGAGTAGTTGGCCGGGAAGCAGGTGTGATCGTTGGCGTGGTAGGGCTTGGTCGTGTCGCACTTGAGCTCGTGGCCCGGCAGCGGGCGCGGGATCGGGTTGTCGCGGGGGCGCTTGGATCTCTCGACGTCGAGCACCATGTCGATTGTCTGCTCGATCTGCAGGACGCAAGTTCCGTCGGGCTCGCAGATGGGCCGCACGTCGATGGCCATGCTCTGCCACGACGCGTCAAACAGCTTGTGACCGTCGAGGAGCGACGCAATACCCGTCTTGCCCTTGCACGGGAGAAGCTTGAGGAATGGTGTCAGGTTCTCTGTACACACAACCTCGCGCGGCAGTGTGCCGTAGAGCAGCTGGGTGTCGGACGACGAGGCGGATGACGTAAAGTCGCCCTCGGGCTGGAAGGACATGACGGGACGAGTGGTGCGCGTGCCGTCAATAAAGTTGAGCGACGCACAGAACAGGCCAGACAGGGCGTTTGTCAGGGTCAGCCACTTCTCGTCGGCCTGCGCGTCGGTGTCGGCCTCGAGCCAAGCCCAGAGCTCAACACCGGTGCCGCCCTCGCGCGTACCGGACCAGGGGCGGGCACCCCACGCCTCAGCATCCCAGCGGCCAAGGCTAAATCTCAGATGGAGCTCACGCGTGTCGGAGTACTGAAGAATCTGTCCGAGAGAGCGGGGAAAGAAGCGGAAGTTGTTTGCCTCGAACTCCGCAATAGAGGTGTTCGACTTGAAGTTGAAGCTGGCGAGGAGGGCGGACAAAGGGAGGGGCCGGAGGACGAGGTTTTCGTGGTAGTCAGCTGCAACAGTTGGGGATATGAGGGATGCTAGTAGCAAAACCCACGAGGGGGTTTGAAGCCGCATGTTGGAGTATGAACGCGGCCGACGTGGTGGCCGTGATGTGGTGATGTCAATGTCGGTCGTCAAGTGTTTACCCTTTACAGGAGCTCTAGGCGTTAATAGTGAACAGCTACACCAATTCAGCGCGTTGCCCCACATACTCCTTAAGGTCCACAATGTGAGTACCGTATCTCTTATTGGTTAGTTTACCTAATAGGCTTAGCGCACTTCAGCCTTGTCAGAATTTCGGCGGGTTGATGTGAGCAGCAGCAGCAGCGGCAGACAGTGGAAGCGACAGCGAACGATCATCTACACTGCATCACAAACAACGCCTCAGTTACCTGCATCGACTTACGACTCCTTTAGCAGTACCGAACACACCGAAACCAATACACTACAACTCGCGCACATGGCGGCCGAGCAAAGAAAGCTGCTGGGTAGGTCTCCACGTCCATTCCATCATCGTCACCGTCGCAATCATCATCATCGCGACAGCGCATAAGATACTGGACGAAGTGTACTAATGTTCAATAGAGCAGCTAATGGGAGGTGGCGTCGCGTCGCGCGGTGCGCAAATGTCGCTGACAGACCCCAAAGTCTGCCGCTCATTTATTGCCGGCACCTGTCCTCACGACCTCTTCACCAACACCAAGCAGGATCTCGGCATGTGCCCCAAGGTGCACTCGGACGCGCTCAAGGTCGAGTACGAGGGCCTGACTGCTGCCGAGAAGCAGAAATACTCGTTTGAGTACGACTACATGCGCGACATCCAGAAACACATTGACGACTGCAACCGGCGCATCGAGAGCGCCCAGCGCCGCCTCGACAAGACCCCCGACGAGATCCGCCAGACCAATGCCTTTATGAAAGACATCAACGAGCTTAACGCCTCCATCGAGCAGCTGCTTATCGAGGTGGAGATCCTGGGTGAGGCCGGCCTCGTCGGGCTGGCGATGGACGAGATGATGGTGGTGCGGCAGACGACACAGGCGCGCATGGACAAGGAGAAGGAGCTTAAGGCGCTGTCAGACACAGGCGGCCCGTCGGGCCATCAGAAACTGCAGGTTTGCGACGTGTGCGGTGCGTACCTGAGCCGACTCGATAACGACCGGCGGCTGGCGGATCATTTCTACGGCAAAATGCATCTTGGCTATGCGCAGATGCGCAAAACATACGAGACTCTGATCAAGGAAAACAAGGACCTGCGCATGGGCCGCGGTGGGCCGCCGTCAAGAGCACCACCGAGCACGGGCGGTGGCATGGACGACCGTGACCGGGACGATGGGCCCGGGGGCGACTGGGGCGGACGGCAACGAGGGCCACGAGCCAGCCGGCGGAGGAGATGGTGATCCGGCTGTTGGCGCGATTAGCTTTTTCTGTACACTACCTTTTTCTCAGTTCATAGCAGGCGTTGGTTGTCGATACATGTCACGTATAGTTTGATTTAATCTAAAATTAATTTGGGTTTGGTTTGATTCTGATTCTGATTCTGATGACCATAGTGATGCGTTTTTTTGGGTATAGTGAATACAACAGAAAGACAATGCAAAGGTGGCAGATAACAAGCAAGACAAAAATCCAAACACATGCAATACAAATAATACAATATGCAAAATAAAGATGAAAAGTAGGCAAAAATGAAAAAAAACAACGCTATCGCAGTCAAGTCAATTCAAGACAACGCACACGACTACAGCCGGCCGGCTGCCTCTTCGGCCTCGACTTCTTCGTCCCACGCACTGATTCCAGGTGCCAAGGGCTCCAGGCGCGGCAGAGGCTTGAACTGCAGCTTCTTCTTCTCCGGCTCCTTGTCGGTCTTCTCTTCGGTGGCGGCTTTGGCGTCGTCCTTCTCCTTGGCCATGGCCGCCCATGACTGCTTTGCAGGGGCCGAAGTGGGTGCAGCTGCAGGAGCAGGTACAGTCGCCGGAGAAGCAGCTGGCGCGGCCTCGGATGCAACACTCGGCGGTGCCATTGCTGAAGCCATGGCGTCCGGCTCAGGTGTACCCTGCACCCACTCGGCCACGTCGGCACCAACGCTGCCAGCATCGTTGAATTGCATCTTCTTTCCACGGCGGCGCGTCGAGCCTGTACCAGCACTGCCATTAGTGTTGGCGTGGCCGTTGGCATTGCCGTTAGTATTACCATTGCTAGGAGGCGTGGCATACCGTGATCCACTCAGACCACTGTTACCAACACCACCACTGGGAACACCGTTCGCGTCCTTGCCCTGATCCCAGTTGCCCTCGTTGGCGCCCATGGCTTTCAGCTTCCGCTCGCGGTTGCGTGCACGCTCGTCGTCCAGCTTGCGGCGCTCTACCTCGGCCTTGGCCTTGTCCTGCTTCTCTTGCTTCTTCTTTTCCTCCTCCTTCTTTTGCTTGTCGCGTCTCTCTTGCTCCGCCACCTTGAGCGCTACCTCGTGGTCGTGCTCGTCGCGCTGTTCCTTTTCAAAGCGCTTTGTCTTTTCGAGTGAAGCGGCGCGCATGGCGGCGAGCTTCTGGTCAAGCTCGGCCTCAGTCATGCGCTGGCGGGGGTTGGCACCAGATTGTGTGCGCGGGGGTGCAGCAGGGTTTGTCTTGTTTTGGGCGGAAGCGGCAGCCTTGCCCTCGTGCTTGGCATCAGCTGCCTGCTTAGCAGCTTTGTTGCTATTGTCGGCTGCTGGCTTTGCTGACTTGGTGTCGTTTGCCTGCTTGGCTGGTTTGGAGTCAGCCGCAGGCTTTGCTGCAGCCTCGCCATCGTCCTTCTTGCGTCTGTTGCGTTCTCTCCGCGGGCGGCCAGTGGTGGGCGTTGTAGGAAACTCTGAAGCCGTCGGTGTAGCAGCAGACGCTGTAGCTGAGGTGACGTTAGGGACTATAGCAAGAGGGACAGCTGTGGCTGCGACAGCAGCAGCGACTGCATCTTCGGCCGGGGGTGTAGGTGGGCGGTAGTGGCGCGACTGGGCCAGCGATGGCGGTGGCGCCTTGTGAATCGTTGTGTCTTCTGGCTCTGCCTTTTCCTTCTCTTTCTCCTTTTCCTTTTCCTTCTCTGCAGGCTTTTCTGCAGGCTTCTCCTTCTTGCCTCCCTTCTTTACATCCTTCTTCTGGTCTCCCTTGTGGTCGCCTTTCTGGGTATCCTTGTCTGCCTTGTCCTTGTGTTCCTTGTGTTCCTTTGGCTCTCTGGGCTCTCTGTCCTTTGGAGTGTTACGCGGCGTGTTGTTCCGAGGGGTATTCGTCTTTGGTGTGTTTGCGCGCGAGTCATTCTTGTTCTGTTGAGAGGAAGGTGTCTGCTGCTGGGCCTTGGCCGGAGGGGTATGGATGGGTAAGGCTTGGTGCTGTTGGGGCTGCTGGCGGGGCTTGGGCTGTCTGCGGCGGTTCTTCGTAGGTGCATCTGCTACTGCGGCATCTGTCTCGGCAGCTGCCGGCAGCTCAACCTTGACCTTGGCGTCGACCGGGCGCGGCTGCGCATACACCTTCTCGGGGCTGGACTGGACGGGGTCGAAGTCATCGGCGAAGAGGTCATCGTCCGTGCGGCCGCCAAATTGGTCCATAGTGAGGATGTAGGTGGTTGGAATAAACTGTCGGGAAATTCTGTACAAAATTTATCCAAAAATAAAGAGTATGTCAAAATAAAAAGGTCGAGCGCGGGCGTGCGATTCCAAAGTATGATGTAAAGGGAGAGTCATGGCGGCGGCAGCCTTCTCTTTGGCGAGTTGATTTTGCGGGAGGCGGGGGGTGGACCGGTGGGTTCTATGTGGGTGTAGTGACAGGGTAACACGCTAGCGTGCTTAGCCGCTGCATGCTAGCACTACGGGGCTGTCAGCGCAGGCAGTCTAGACGTTGACTCTATTCATCTTATCATTCCTCACTCTTCACCTCTCATTGTTGGTGCATTCACTTCTGTAAAGAAATACATTCAATCAGCTCTTCAACACTCTTCAACACTCTTCAACACTCTTCAACACTCTTCAACACTCTTCAACACTCTTCAACACTCTTCAACACTCTTCAACACTCTTCAACACTCTTCAACACTCTTCAACACTCTTCAACACTCTTCAACACTCTTCAACACTCTTCAACACTCTTCAACACTGGAATGCCGTACTTTTGACGCGCCATGACAACGCTCCTACTTGGCTCACCCGGGAGGACAGCAGGCCAGTTAACAGTCGTGATCTCTAGATAGAGACTTAGAAGATCGAAGTGCCTTTATTATTGGGATCAAAGATGCAACAGGCTACGCCATTAGAGACTTTAGAAACGCAGATGGGCATTTTACCGCCTATGAAAATCAAAGAGATGGGAGTGTGTAGCAGGACTGGCTGCTGCGGCGCCGCGATGAGCTGGATCAGCCGCAGCAGATGTTTTGAGACTACAGAGTTGTGGCAAAAGTAAGATATGTATGTCTGCCGTCTGCCGCCTACAGAGTAGCTGGTCTGTTAACTTCTGTTGACCCCTCTGCTCCAATACAACGTCATCGGGCGGAGTGGTAGTTTAAATGACACTTGAACGTAGAAGAATATCAAAATGCACAATAGCACAACTCGATAATCGCAAACGGTCGCGAAATACTCGATTATTTCTGTTTCATCTCGAAGACCCGAGTATCACCTTCGCAATGCCTGGTCGCCCTCAAGATATGTCTTGGATATGCAGGGGTTTATTATGAGCCGGAAATGGAGTCTTGGATTGAATTGGTTCGTAATGCAAGTATTGATTATGTCATCCTTCCTATTATGGACGCCTCCTTTCTCGCACATCAACGTCATCTCATCAACCTGAGCATCATCACAGACAAGAGAATGAAGAGTCTCAAGCGCAGCCACCCTTATGGCCAATCCGACGATGCTTCAACAGACAGCGATACCGACGTCAATATAGACTCGCCCCTGCTCCGGCTACCCCCTGAACTGCGCAACCGCATCTACGCGCTTGTCCTCGGTGTAGGCCATATCCACGTGCGGTACAGGCCATACGGGAGCCGCTGTGAGAAAGAAGCACCGACTGTATCTTCCACGCCACCATCGGCATCGACAGAATCAAAGGTGCCTATCAAATCAAAAGGGGGCTACTATGCGCTTGCTCTACCCGCAGATGCAGATCCATGGGGGAGGGCATTCAAGAAGAGGATAAGCCGCAAGGACAAGTCGCATCTCGAGACAAATATGCCCTCTACAACAGAGAGGGCATCTACACACACCTCCGTTCGCAGCTTCAGTGCGGCTGTGAACTTGGCCCTCCTTTTCACTTGCCGCCAAATCCACTCCGAGACCGCCCTGCTGCCTTTCTATCTCAACGCCTGGTCCTTTGAGTCGTCTCTCGTCATGGAGCGATGCCTCGTGCGCGACCGCCGCCTCGCCCTTTCCCAGCGCCGTGCTATCCGTGTCCTCGTCGTGTCGGACGACCTGCCGTCGCGGAGTATGGAGCGGTACCTTGGGGGCCTGCGGGTAGTTGTCTGGCGAAACGAGTCGACAAAGACGTTTGAAAAGTGGCATCTCCCGGCCAGGCCAATCGCTGTGAAGAATAGTAGAAACGAGCTGCTCCTCTATGACAATTGAGCAAGTCTCTGAATTTCTAGCTGGGCCACCAACGCGATCTAAAAAGTCACTAAGCTGGAATTTCTTACATCAACAGGTCTAGTGGCCAAATGGCAAGGCGCTTGGCTACGAACCAAGAGATTGCAGGTTCGATCCCTGCCTAGATCAATTTTTTTGGTGTTTCTGCACTGTCTTTTTGTTTTTTTGTTCATATTTTTTGTTTTGTTTCTCTAAATTGCATTATCATGACATCTGATGGGTTGTACTTTTTTTATTTGCTTACATCGGCGTCTCCCTACTTTTTTATCACATTTATTTACACGTTTTAATATTTTTGAATTTAATTTCAACCGAATGTAACTATCTGCAAAAACATTGGCAATAAACAGGAAGTATTTGCTCAAAGGTTTTGCAGACAAACGCATAGAATGTAAATCGCGTCAGGTGATCACGTACCATCGCAAAAACTGATATGTGTAGAGGCCGAGTACATCAAATTCACGATCTACACATCCGGACTCTAGCAATACGTTGCATCACTGCCGACTACGACACAGACATACTCTGCTATATCGTGCCTTTCTTTTCATCTACTGCTGCGGCGCGCATATCCATCTACGTAGAGCTCAAGCACGGCTACAGCTCTAGTCTGGCAGCGCCGTTGTCTTTACACTACTATCAGCAGATGGCCTGCTGCCATGGCATTCACATTGATCGGGCTCGACTGCAGCCTGTCTAGCTGCTGTCGCGTATTTACTGCTATACTGACACCAAAAGTTTACCACCATGACACTCGCGCAGAACACAAAAGGCTGCTACAGCCAGTCTGGAAAAGCTCGCAGATGCACTGCAAATGAGTCATTGTTATTACGGCACAACCACGAGCGTATAGACATCACTACTGTATCCTTGTACATTTGAACCTATATCATCACCATCTTGTGTAGGCGGTGACATCTAGCAGCCTCTCAGTTACCAGCCACATACACCTGATGCGTCTTCAGATGCTATAGATATGCTCATTTGACCTATCACTATCGCCAAAGCCTCGATGGCTGCCTTCTCTTGTCCAGAGTTTTCCTACGTCTGTTGTATTCACTTGTTCATGTCCCAGGCCTTCCATTCTATTCTATCGGTTGCATGGACTGCTTTTGCAGCATAAATCCCACCCCGTCCACCTTCCAACCTCTTCCATCCCCCATCTCATTCACTCACTTCTCTGCCCCAACCTTTCCATAACCTTCTCTCCCCCTCTCTCCCACCTGTATTCATTCTCTTCCAGCCATGATGAAACAGTCCATATGACCGCTAGTACATTTCTGTAGTCACACACGCTGCTGATTTACCTAGTCCGCAAGCCTTGTTTACACTCGTTCTTTCCAATAAAGGAAGTCACGACGGCCGCACCTTCCTTCCCAACAGCTTCTTCTACGTCAACGCATGGTCTCCTAGCCAATGCCTAGGCAGAAGGACCGAAGGACCTGTTTGAAGTGAATGCAGGTGGCAAATACAGTCGCTCCTTCCCTCTCTGATGTTACTGATGCAAAAAATATTTTTGAGCCTTTGCTGATTTGTGTGCGCCCTCTCGTGTATATATATCTGCCTCTCCCTCCTCTCCTACCTCCTCAATCTCTTCCTCCTCTCCTCTCAGCAACCCTCTCAAATCTGAACAAACTTCAGCTTACCAAAGCAACAACTTCTAGCTTACGCTTCACATCCTTAACGCTTCACTCCAACCATCATCAAGATGCAGATCAAGGCTCTTGTGGCCCTGTCGGCCATTGCAGCAGTGTCTGCCGGTGTCACCCCCGACGCCTTCAACAACAAGACCTCCAGCATTGATCCTGGCACCCCGGCCATCACCACGCACGTCTGGACTGGCAAGGTCAACTCCGAGGTCACCACCCTTTACGGCAACAGTGTCGAGGTAAGCTTCGCACCCTACCTTCACTCTACCAATCTTGACTATACTAACTGCCCAGGACATTGTCGACCAGATTCACGGCATGGATCCTACTGCCACCAAGGCCAACCTCACCGCTCACGTCAACAAGGGCGGCATGACTCTCATCGCCATGGATAGCGGTAGCCCCCAGGACCTTCCTGACATTGGCATCCCCACTATGCCCTGGAAGGGTGTCGGCGGTCCCTTCACCGACTACAACAACACGGTCATTACCTACGACTACTCGTGCGGCGACTTTGCCACCGGCGACGAGGCTACCATCCGCCAGGGAGCCTACCAGCTGCGCAACAAGCCCGGCCAGATTGCCTGGACGCCCAAGGGCCGCTGCGCTCGCCACTGGTGCAAGGACACCACTGCCATGTTCGTGTGCAACTACGAGGACGAGGACGTGACCATTCCTCAGTACAATGTTGGCTGGATGGCAGATCGCCTCCACCGCCTCTGCTGCGATGACAACGCCGGCAAGTCTGGCCAGATGTGGCACTACAAGGACAACTACTCTGTTGTAATTGGCTATGCCAACTGCAACGAGGATGCCGAGACCAACCAGCCCTACCCCTACGGTGACGGCAACAACCAGCTGTGCCGCGGCGCCTCGCCCGGTCTCTGGTAAGCAGCTTCTCAGCAATAAACACCACTGGTATTCGCCACGATGCCACCGATCACTCATGGAGATGGAGGAAGTTGACGGATACGGGGATGAACAAGGACAAGGAGCAAGGAAAATGATGAGATGATCAAGTAGAGGATGAACGAATGGGAGGATAATAAGACGCCGACGGACAGGCCCAAGACTGATGATATATCACAATACTCTGACAAGTAGACATGGTCTAGCTAAGAAGTCTAATCACACAAATACTTAAACTACTCAATCTTTTATCTTGTGACTATTGAATACTTGACTATAATTGAAGACTACATGTATCTTTGCTACCATGATGGTATGTGATGTGCTGAGTATGGCTACTTGGTGATGCAGATGTGCTTATTGGGTATTGTTGTAGATGCGCTCGTGTAGATGAAAACACTGGTGAAGGGCTTGGTACTGATGATATCTCATTCCTGATAGTACATTATGTTAGTTCAAGCTAGTTTCATATGAAATGAATGTCCTGCAGATGCGATGTTGATACACCGTTGATGAGATGGTGATGTGAAGTTGATTGACGTTATGCTTATGTAATCAACATAGTTGACGAATGAAATCAAGGTCACGGTTGAGCCTCGTGTGTGGCTGTTCTCGGTATTCGTTTGCTTTTTAGTATGCTCTGCAGCCTCGCACTCTAGTCAACATGTGAGCCAAGCCGAGTCCTGTGCTACGCGTTGACTCGGTCGAGTCCGAGTCCACGAGTGTCCATGTCGTGTCTAGGATTTGAATCCGAGAGCCTGAGAACCGGAATCTGAGAAGAAGACTGACCGCGACCAGCCACGACCAATAAGATGCCGACCGTGTCTCTCTTTCAGCTGCCCTGTCCCTTCCATTCGCTCTTCCTACTATCTTCTCTGCTTCCCTGTGACCTTTTCTACCGCTATAAGAAGCACGCACGCCCCTCGCCGAATACACGTCAGACGTCGTATGATACCAGGTGTTGTCATGAAACGTCTTTAATTTATTTACTGTTTATCTGCTGATTGATCCGCTTCTGCGCCTTCTGTCTTCCAATACTCAGCTTTACTGGGATGGCGCAGCATGCCTGCTGCACGGTGAGATGTTTTCTGTAACTTCGGTATGCGATGCATGAGCCGGTCTGTGCAGGCAGCCTCACCCCCAGGCTGTAGACCTGGCCTGGCCAGCCTCTCTATTTGTTTTATCTCTATTTCTTTCTTATTTGTTTCTGCTACTGAGCTCGTTTTGCTGTTGACTGCCCGCGGTTCTCCCGACCACGTTATGACAAGTCACATCGTCGACACCGAAATTGAGACAAGGCGGCCAGGAATTTGCGCAATCACATGATGCGAGTGCATGATATTTACGACTCATACATGTCTGATGATATACGCATCCTCGCATCGTATCTGCTGTCGTCTTTGTCGATTAGTAATATTTATAGATACGGAACACAGGGGTGATCACGATCACCGCCCCGGACAGGGCCACGTTGGATCGAAGCAATACAGAGTACGCAGTACGAAGTACAGAGCAAAGTGACAGGGCGGCAGTCGGCAATCTCCATATATGTTGATCTATTTGATGGTATTTGAGTTGTTGAACTTCGTACAGTCCTTTGATTTTCTTTCTTTTCTTCTTCTTTTTTTCTTCCAATTTTTAAGTATCTTCAAGGTCTATTGGCTCTTCTACATCTGGTACCAGATACACAGAGATGCAGTTTTCAGAATACTAACATCAAACCCAATGTCGATGTTTGACAAGCTGTCTTTCTTTCAGGACTGTGCTCTCTTTAAATTCCTTTTCATTTATCCATTTATTTACATGAAGTCGGTGGATCAAAAATACCCACTAATTGCCATATCCAGCCTTTTGCCCATGCTGCTCCATGTTTTGCCGTGGTTTTCAGCTCGCAATGGCACCCTCCCACGCGCTAGCATGGAAGAGTTCAGCTGGCTTGGTCAAGACGTCGAATGATGATTGGTGTGCCGATCGTTTCCATGCACGAGTACATCGTAGATTTAGATTTGATAGAATGCGGTCTGTTTCGATGGGTTTTGGTAGATAGATTTTGGGCGGATGAAACACGAGCGCACAGAGCCAAAGAAACAAAAGAAGAGATGAAGACAGCGGATGTACCTGCCTCTATAATTTGTGTGGGAGGTACTTTCCACTGACGTCTCTCGACTTGGCTGTGGATTTCGTGAGCTTCAGTCTTGCGTTTCTCAAGTCTTTATTTCTTTTATGTCATGCATCTTTATCCTCGTAGTAACCTATCGCGTTCGCCGTTGACTACCAAGGCGGTCTAGCTAGTCGGTAACGAGGCGGTAAATAAGCTGTCAGTACTTTGTCACGCGTGGTATTAATGGCCTCAGTTCGCGAGCCCCGTAGGAGCAAAGAAAAAGGACAAGACAGAAACATGATGCGGTATTGCAACGGACGGTGTGTGCCCCTATGATTTGATTGCAGTTGACGAGAGGGTTCTCGAATACTTCGTACACACCGTGACGTTCTGGTTATGTCAGGTAAAGAGATCTGGGCATGGCAAGAATTTGGGCAAGCATGCCAGAACTACTCTTAACTTTGAACCACCTCCTACTCCCAGCAGTAGTCTGCATCGGAAAAATCAAAACACATGGGCCGATCTGACAAATATTAGAGACACGGAGTTCATTCCGAGTATCGTATTATGGCTGCAAGTATGTACAGAGTATGTGATTGGAAGACTCCTCTATGAACGATGTACGGAGTAAAAAAGCAAAGAAAAGAAAGGTGGTCAGTCACTCAAGAAAAGAAGCAGACCTCCACTTGTACGATCCAGCGACAGGGGTCTTCCCTGGAGCTTGGGAGGGCGAGCTTAATTACAAGACGGCACTGGGCTGAGGTTAGACAGTAGTTATGCTAAGAGGGATTACTGTGTATAAGGCTAAAAGAATTGAAGCTAATCGGCCTAAGAAGAACCCAATGGGCTAGTAGTGGAAAAGGAATAGAAAAAAAGAAGCAAAACGAGAGGCCTCGCCCTAGTCACGCATCTCCATCGTCTAGCGATCATCCAGCGAGGCTGCTACTGCAATGCACTGTCGATGAGACGAGTGTTGGGAGATTAGATGCAGATGGATTAAGGCAGATGAATTATTTGAAATATTATTGCAGATGGGGACATATCCAAGAGTAAATACACGAGTGAACAAAGAAGCAGAGATCAGAGACAGCAACAAACGTGAGAGGCAGTAAGGCATCACAGACACAGACATACTGGAACGACACTACATACTGGTCCTGCCATCCCTACATCAACACGGACCAATCTTGAAGATGTATCCATTTAAGCATAAATCATAACTCATGCACCAGCTACCATTCATCACAACCATTGCCATTGCTCCGCCACGATTACATCAGAAAACCAGACATTTATTCCAAACAGAGTAGTACGGGCCTCACCGGGACGGGAAGATGTGATCCGAGGCTGTGTAGCCGGGGTCCATCCTCGATATAGATAGAGTCGACGATTGATACGGATGACGCTCGAGATATGATCCGGTCTGAATAGATATACTTCACGGTCCTCGCATCTTTGCATCTCGTCGTCGATCGATCTAGTGTTGTATTTCCTCTTTTTGTTTCCGATCTACTCAGTATTGTTATGCCATATTTCTTCTACTATTGCAAACACTATTTGGAAGACTCTTCTCGTCTAGTTCTTATTCCTCCTTTCCTCTCACCTTGTCCTCTACTACCCCTACGGCCTCCATCTCCATCTACCCACTCTCTCCACAGATCTAGTGCGGCTGTCGAGATCTTGGATCTTCATCCGTCCACTATTGCTTGTCTTCTTCTCTTTTCTCTTTGTTTGGGAATATTTTCGATACTCTTTTCACTTCAACCTCACTCACGGTACCCCATCAACTACCCATGTCCCTGTCTGTCTCTCCCTACATCTGCTCTGTACATCACTCCCTCCCTCCTTCTCCATCTTTATCAAAGCTCACAAGTCTAAAGCATGCTCCCTCCGTTATTCTGTCTCTGTCTCTGAGTCCCTGTCTCTCACTCTCAAAGTCCTCCTTCTACTCTCTCGCCTATCTGAGCTACCATACAAAGACCGCCCTTAGTCCACTTATATGTACAGTTCAGCTCTCCTGGTCCCATTTGCAAAGGGTCTCCATTGTTGTGCTCGTCCACCTTGCCACTCGTTACATGCCAGACACTGAGGTTTCCAATTTTCCTATTCCTATTCCTAATTTTCAGCGGCAACTGCAGTCTTTCTCAGTGATTCTCAGTCACCTCAGTCAACTGTCAGCTGCATGCTCCCCCATCTCCATCTTTTCATCTCCCCATATCCTATATCCCCATACCCAGATGACATCGATCGCTCTGTTGTCAACGTCCACCACACCTGAACTTTGTAACATTGTCAGCTGAACCTCTCCTGATCTGTCTTTCCTCTTTCCTCTTTTCTCTTTCTTTTTTGTATTTTCTTTTCATCTCTCCTTTTCCTATCGTCTTCTCTCACTTATTCATATATCCCAAGAATACATCTACATCCACGGCATCCGTTCCTTCATCATGGAGGATCAGGACTTGCTCAACTCGTCTATGCCATCATCTCTTCTTTCTCATTCACATCCACACTCCCATCCATCATCACAACACCAACACCAACAGCTTCAACATCATCAACATCAACATCAACATCAACAACACCACCAGCAACAACAACACCAGCAACATCCACACCAGCATCAACATCACCAACACTCACAATACATATTTGACGACAACATCAACAACATCAACATTAACTCTCTCTCCAATCTGTCTAGTAACAATCTTACCGACCTTGGCCTCAACACTTCCCTATCTACCTTTGCCCCATCCCTCTCTCTCACATCATCTGCCTCTGCTCCCGTTCTGCCATCATCTACTCTGCCATCCTCATCCCTGTCTCTGTCCCTTCCGCACGCCGTCTCGGAGCATGGTCGGTACGACTACGACTATTACCAGTCTCAGTCTCAGTCTCACTCACTCACACCAACTCCGTCTACAACAACAACAACCCGCCGAGCCTCTACACAGCTCCAGAGCAACCGGAACAAACGCACAAAACTATCTACCGAAGAACGCGCAAAAGTCCTCGAGATCCGTCGCCAGAGGGCCTGTCTGCGCTGCAAGATGCTCAAAATTCAGTGCTCGCGCGACAACCCGTGCAAGCCATGCCTGTCGTCGGCCGTGCGCGGTTACGAGCGCAAAGTCCTGTCGTTTTGCTACTGCGTCCGCACCCGCTTTGCCGATGTCGACATTTTTAGCAGCGGTAGCAATGGCGGCCACACCCCAAATATTAACAATAGCCCCAAGACCTTTACGTTTGGCGCTCGCACCGAGGTGCCCGCCTCCATCCGCCGCCTAATGGACCAGATCGAGCCGCCCACGCTGCCCGTTATGGAGGAGAACGTCTTTGAGGATACGCTGCTGCGCTGGCTCACAAGCGCATCCGAGGAGTTCTCGCCGACGAGCGGCAGCATTGTCGCCATGTTGTACACTATGATCGGGCAGTCTGAGTCTTTGAAAAAGGCTATCGATCCCCACCTGCCGTCTGATTTTCAGACATTTATTTTTACGACATCGCTCGTGCACACCGGCTGGAAGGGCAGCGTCTCACACCGCGACCTCTGCATTGCCGGTCACGTTTGTGGATCACGCATCGTGCAGCGCCTCGACCGCATCCTGACGCCACAGTTCCTCGCCAAGTGCGACAAAGACACACACCGTGCGTTGCTGCTGCTCATCTTTGGCTTGATTCTCGGCGTCAGCTACTCGACACGCTTGACAACATCGCCGTCGTTCCCGCACGATCTGCTGGGGCTCGAGATGCGCCACAGTCCAACGCTCTGGCTTGCACTCAAAGAGCACCTCGCGCAGATGCTTGCCCATCACCTGATCTTTTTGGGGTCGACGCTCGGCATCAAGCTGGACACGGCATCGGAAAAGACCATTATTGAGACGGCCGTTAACCGCTGGAACAAGCCGGAGCGCAGTCTATGGGCCGGCAAGGGCAGCATGGAGCGCAGCGCGGCTGTCGAGCGTACCAACGAGATTGCCCTGATCTCGCGCGTCTTTGGCCTGCGCGGCATGGAAGACTTTAGCACGCTGCAGGACCTGTCGGGCCCGCCGACGTCGCAGACGCCGCGGACAGTCACCGCCAGCGACGGCACACCATCACAAACACATCCATCAATGCCATCGGCACACCCGTCGACATCTGCACCAATGGCATCTACAAGCGCCTCGTCTCTCCCGATCGTGGCCGTCACCTACCCCGACCTCACTGACCTCCAATCGATGCCACCTATGACATCTAACGACGATGACGAGCAGTTTTATCAGTCGCACGAGCACTTCCATCAGAGAGATCAGAGAGAAGACCACCCGCTCCACGACAACCTCGACAACAACCCAGAGTCGTTTTACGCAATGACCGACGACGATATTACAGGGCTGCTGTCTCCGGTCACAAATCTTCCCGAACGCGAGAATGTCGACAATACCGATAACGATAATGAAAACGAGGAGGGCGACAAGGATGGCCAGTCCGAAAGAGAGGAGGGCGACAGCGAAGCCGGCGACAGCGATAACTCCAACGCAAACACAAGCAGAGAGATTGCAAAGACATCTACCGCCGCTACTACTTCGAATGCGCCACCGCCGCCGTCACGCAATGCCATGGGCAACGACGGCATGGCCAACAACACGCGCAAGAGACGGTCTGTCTGGATCGTGCGGCCTTACTCGGACAACGAGGCGCAAGAGCCGGTCAATGTGTATGCCCGGTTTCGTGTCCACCAGGGACAGAACCTTGGGCTGTTTGTGTAGACCTCTGTCTTCCTCTTCCTCTTTTTTTCTCTATGCCTGTTCTTCTTCGTCTCTTTTTACCTCCATCCCTTCTTCTTCTCTACCCTTTTATCCTCGTTAGCTCCTCTCAGCTACGACATTTGTAATTTTTACGTTTCATACTTTTCTTCTGGTCACTCGTTTGCTTTTCTTTTACCGCTACGGCTGGCATTATTTTTGACTTTCTATTCTCTTCTACCATTATCACCAGGTAGCATCAGATGCAGGCGTTCTTGGGTTTCGGGTTGAGGCCACTGTCTATTGTTTTCGGCTTTTTTTGTGTGTGTTTTTTCTTTTTTTTGGGTTCGCATTAATGATCACGACGGGCATGACACGGTACAACTGGGTTGCATTCTCTCATAGAACATACAATCAGCATTCTTATTCATAAAACGTTTAAAACAAGTGCATCCAAGCTTTCCCATGTCGTCTCTACTGAATAATCGTGGCTGTTACATAAGCAGCACGTAAGCAATTCTGGTACTGAAGTTGAGAAGGTGTGACTGGCGACTTAGTTGCAATTTTTGAAAAGCAAAAAATAATGTAAATAACAAAGAGAAAATGCAAGCAACCCAAATCAACAAGGGTTGAAATAATCATACTACTGTCGTGTAGAGCAAAAAAAGAACTTTGAAGTTGCCCGCACATGGGATCGAACCATGGACCTCGGCATTACGAGTGCCGCGCTCTACCACTGAGCTATACGGGCTGTTGGAGCTCGTAGGCTTGTTGTTGAAGTGGTGAGTGGTAGTCAGGTATAAGTAGTGGAGCGCGCCTACAAATTTGGCATCCTACTAGTGAAGATGAGTCATCATGATTTACGCCGCCGCCCAATGCCACATATTTATGAAATTGAGTACTTAATGCACATATATTACCACGAAACTAGTATAGCCACCCTCAAAAGACATGTATCCTGCGATTCGAGTCATTATTAATCTTTTCCATCGGGTTCCTGTGATGGATATGTCGAGGACTGGAAAGAGTTTTTTTTATAAATATATTCCTAGAAGAAAAAAGTATACAACGGAGATACTCCTGTACTGGTAGGGTGCAAGGTGAGGACCGGGTAATATGGCATATGTGGAACTGCTCTCGTACTCGTGGACGGACATTCATGCGGAGGAAACCACAAAATGAGAATTTAATACCAAAATAGAAGAAAAATAAATTCAAAATAAAAGCAAAAGCAAAAACGGTGGTAAAAACAAGACAACGGACATTGCCACAGAAATCAAACCAATATACTTATGTCCAGTAGACGCAACCCAATACCAACGCCGCAGATATACAAAACCAGAGCCGTGTCTTCTCTGTCAATCTTCTCTGCCTCATGATCAGCCAGTCCTGACCTCTTATCTTATATACATTTCTTCCCAAACACATCTTCAATATCATACAACAGTCTAGTAGTAGGCTCCCTCGACTATCTCCCAATCTGCTCGATGCCTTTGGCCAACTCGGCCACCAGCTCGTCCAGCTTCCGCAGACTCGGCATTGTGTCTGCATGCGATGACGCCGTCGCCACGGCGTCCCTCAAGATCGATGCTGACTCCAAGTAGGTCTCGGCATGCTTGCGCCGGTCGGCATCTTCTCTTCTCTTCTGCTCTTCCGGCGAGGGCATATTCAAAGGCGGCTGCTGGCCTTGTTGACCAGAATGCTGGTTTTGATGCCTCTGCTGCTGCTGGCGGGCTGTCTGGCTCAGCACGCGTGGCAGCGGCCGCTTCAGCCAGCTAATACCGCGCGCACATGCCCACATTCCCATTCCCTGGCAGCAGTCGCGTACGACTGACGTGCCCAAATCGGCCAGCGAATACTCTCTCTTTGAGTTTGGCGACCCATCCCATTTTGGCGTCTTGATGGCGCGGGCGATATCGACACCATCACGCATGTGCCGCACTGTCTCGGACATGATTCTCAAGTACAAAATCTCCGAGTCCAGAGTGTTCTTCGACGGTGACGGAGTCTGTCCTTGTGGCGAATCATTTGGAGACGGGCTCGACTGATAGATGCCGTACTCGGAAACGCAATCTTCAATTTGCATATAGCAGTTGATGGCCAAGATCCAGACCACGGCACGGTGCAGCTGCACATACGGACTGTTACCAGGCGTGTTGGTACCACTGCCGCCCGAACTGCCGCCATCGCCTGTCAAACACAGCCGGCCGTTGGCGTCGCGCTGGTGCCGCAGGTGGGGCGGGCACTCGGTCTGCAGCCATGTATCCAGCAAGCTATAGATATGCAGGGCATCCTCTGCCCGCACGCCGCGCCGCCGCGCTGTAGCATTGCTCAGCGTCGTCAGAGCTTTCCGGGCAATGATCGACAGGTCGAGGACGGCATCGAGGTAGCCGCGGGCCGTTCCTGTGGCAGCAGGCGTCACGCTGTTGCCAGAACCTGGGCTGACCTTGTTCTCGCGGGGCAGATTCCGCACGGTGTCAATATTAAAGTCGGGGATTCGGCTGAGCGTCTTCTTGTCGAGGCACTGGAACGAGTCCAGGCCGTAGACGTGCCAGAACAACAAGATGCGGCGGTCGTTGATGCGGGCTAAGGGTGCCGTTGCATCGTCAGTCTCATTAGATGCTGATGCGTTGCCTTGATTGACGTGGTTGCCGCCCACACCAATACCGCCACTGCCAGCGCCACCACTTCCGTTGATACCCGACTGCATTGTCATTAAGACAAGCGAGTCATGTGTCAGATACAAGCCAGCCAGGTGGGCATGCAGCTGGGCCAGGGCCGTGGCCGCCGGCGATGGTGCCGACGGTGTAGGTGATGCCTGCTGTCCCTGTCCTTGCGACGAAGCGTCTTCTGTGCCCTGGTGCTTATGGTATTTGAACTGCACCATGAGCGCGAGCGCCTCGAGATCGTCCAACCGCACGCGGCCGCGGTTGTTGTTGGCCGCTAGCTGTGTTTCGAAAAACGTCTCGCGGAACTGCGTGCCGACACGCTGCTGCATAGCCCACTTGTCCTCGTTGCGTTCAATACCGGCGGTAAATGGCAGACCACGGCAGGCAAGAGCGTAGATGATGCTGAGGCTGCACCGGCCTGCATGATAGTCCTGCCAAAAGGCATCTTCCAGCAAAACGGGCATGTAGATGGTGGTGTATTCAAAGTAGGCATGCAGCGCCGCGATAAAGATGTCCCGTGGGATATCACAGCGCACCCAGGGTGCTGGGTCGTAACCGCCGTCCTGAACTTCGCGTTGTTGAGGTGGTGGCGGCGGCGGCGGAAGTTGTTGCTGTGTCGGCTGTTGCGGCTGTGACTGAGGCTGTGACATGGACTGATATTGTTGGTATTGTTGCTGCTGCTGCTGCTGTAGTTGGTGTTGTTGTTGTTGGTACTCTTGTAGATGCTGTTGCTGTTGCTGCTGTTGAACAAAGTCTTGCTCGGACTGGAAGGGCATCAAAGGCTGCTGGTAACCGGCAGCCATCACGCCGTTAGGCGCCCCTTGGTTTGGCCACATCGCTGCATCGGGATCACCCATGAAGATCTTGTCGAGGAAGAAGATACTGTCGGCATTGAGCTGGAAGGGGTCCTCCATGAAGAGGTCATCTGTGAGAGAGGGTGCCGGATTGCCATAGACAGATATTGACGTCGCTGTGGACGGCGACGGCGTGTAAAGTTGCTGCGGGTGTTGCTGTTGTTGTTGCTGATGCTGGTGATGAGGAAGAACATGTTGGGAGGTTTGATGCGAAGGATGAGACGGAATATTTGCATGTGACTGAGCCAAGAGGTGGACATCGAGGCCGATGGGTGCCGGGGTAGTAAGTGGATGAGACGACTGCGGAGGTGGAGCTGTGTGGGCATGATGTGCTTGAACTTGAGGATGGGGATGAGAGTGAGGGTGAGGACGGGGAATAGGAGCTGAGGCTGATGCTGAGGCTGAAGAGATGGACAGACCACGCGTTGGCGGCGGAGGAAGCTGGGACTGTGGTGTTTGGGAAGGTGGTTGTGGCTGAGACTGCTGCTGCTGGGCATCAGACTTGCCTGCATCCTCACTTCCAAAGCTCTCTCGCTTGGTTAGAGGTGTGCCTGCAGCCCCTGCGGCGGGCATATTTATATTTGAAACGGCTACCGGCACTTCACCCGGCCGACAACGTCCCCGCAGGCGAATGTCGTCCGAGTCCTCCATGCGGCACGGCACATTGCGCAGCGAGCATTGTGAGCACGACGTGTGGCCTAGGTCGTTGCGCGTCAGGCGGTCGCACTTGATCTTCCGCCGATGGCAAAAGTCGCACGACTCACGAACCATGCCCCGGCGGAGGCGCATCTTGATGTGGGTAGATCTGAATCTTGACTGCAGGTGAGATCCAGATCTGGAGATCTGTGTCCTGTACAGGACAGAGAGACAGGGATGTCGACTGACTCGACGTGTAAGTGGATTAAGCGGCTCGACGTCTGACGTCGACACCAAGAAACAAGTAAACAAAATGACGACAGACAAGTAACGAAACAACTCGCCAAACCGACGAAAGCCCGCGGACAAGAGTCAAGGTAAAGTGAAATCAAACGATTCGATTCGACTCGACGACACGGGATGGAGCTGCGCGGAGCTGCGCGTGTTATAAGCGGGAGAAATGCGGCGGCGACGGCAATTAGGCGGAGATTTGTCAGACCGGGAGTTGGCGCGCATTCCATTGGTGGTTAGGCAAGCCCAAAAGTGGACCGTGCCCTTGGTTCCATTACATAATCAATCGCAATAGACTCTAGCCAATCACCTTACACGAAATGTCCGTCCTTACAACGCCCGTCAAGCATCTACATCGTACAACAAAGAGACAGCACTTTGACATTCTAGATGTCAGCAATCAATACTAGTTATCTACAACTCTTCATCGGGGTGTATAGTGCGAATTTACGAAATACGAAGCCAAAGCAGAAAAGGACCGGAGATCAAAAACAGGCAGCAGTATTTCGGCCTCGATCGCTACAATGGCCTCGACCGGACGTTTCTACGGCATATGTCATCGTCCTCTGGACGGCTTTGGATGAATATAAAGCTATGATATCTCATATTAGAAAACAAGATGACAAAAAAAAGAAAACAACCACAGAAACAGAAACAGCGAAATAGACCAAACAGCAGTTAAACTCTACAGTCATGTCTACCAACTCTACATCACCTAACGGCGTCGGCGAACTGCCGTTCACACCTCTCCTCACACCCGCTATTATCTTTGCCGTCATCTTCGGTCTTCTCCTGGGAGTCCAGTGTATTTTCGCCTGTCGTTTCTGGCGGTACTATGGAAATGCAATCGGTATGCTGAGCGGTCTGCTGCTGGAGCTCCTCGGCTACATTGCCAAGGTCAAGCTCGCACGCGACAGGCACAACAAGAACGGCTACATCATGTACATTATCGGACTCACGCTTGGTCCCACGTTTCTGTCCTCGGCGCTCTACCTATCTATCAGCGCTCTCCTCCGCAAGTATCCTCTGATCAAAATCAAGCCGCACTGGTTCTCGACCCTGTTTATCCTCGGCGACTTTATCTGTCTCTGCTTTATCGGTGTTGGAGGGTCACTAGCAGCCATCTTTGCTGAGAGCCCTGTGGGCATTAACCTTATGATTTCCGGGCTAGCTACGCAGATTGCATTCACGCTGGTGTTTTGCATCGTCCTTACAATCCTCTTCCGACGAATGGGAAAGCGGCAGGCACGTATTACGCCCAAACTACTGAGATACGGAATGATGCTGGGTGCCGCAGCAGCGTGCCTCTTTGTGAGATCATGCTGGCGAGCAGCCGAGCTCAGTGGCGGTTTCAATGGACCACTGGCTTCGAAGGAGGGCGTGTTTATTGCCCTGGACAGTATTCCCATGGCGATCATGTCGGTATTACTACTGGTACTGCATCCTGGGTTCTGGTTCCAGGAGTCATGCAAAGAAATCTCATCACTGGGTAGCTTTGCGGCTGTATAATAGATCAGGGTATGGGTGGGATTCACCGTCATGATTTTAGTTGTATGATATAAAAAGGGAAGACAAAAAACATCGTCATAAATAAGTGAGACTAAAAGTATATAAAAAAGCCGCCGAAGAATAGAACAAGAAGTGAAGGGGTATGAGCATGAAGTGAACAAAGCAAAAAGAAATAAATCAAAGAACAATTTTTATACGACGATTGGAAGACGCCTAGTTGAGAGGGCGCGTCTCCTTCCAGATGGGCAGGAAGATAAAGATGCAGACACCAACACACGAGAAAAATGCACCAAATAGCAGACTCTGCATCACAATGCGGTGCTGCAGCCGGCGCAGGTGGGCATCCTTGACACGCAGCTTGCGATCAAAGATCATCAGCCGTGAGAGCGCACGCACAATGCCAGACCGCTGAGAGATCATCGATGCGCTGTCGTCGAAGCGCTCCCATGGCAGCGGCTGGCGGCGTGTGAACAACAACAAAAAGAAGCAAGAGCCGCGCATGCCCGACAGGATCAGCGACAGACCAAGCCACCACATGGGCCAGGCGGCAAACACGTCAAAGCGCGAGTGTGCGCCAATGTGGGGAGTGAACGCGCGCAGCAGAACACACAAGACGCCGGCAATGGTGAGGGCAATGCCGAGGGCGGTGGCGACACACAGGGTCTCAAAGGTGCCGTTGGACACGCCAAGGCGCACAAAGTTGCGGTGCGAGCAGTTGCGCAGCAGCAGGTAAATATGGTCGGCAATAGGCTTAAGGTGAGCGGGGTCAGACGAGTGCGCCAGAGACTCGAGGGCGGCGTCGCGCATGGCGGGCGAGATGTTGAGCTCCTTCTCGGCGCCGGGCTGCAGGAAGGTCTTGATGACGGCGTTGAGCTCGGCACGGCGGCCCTCGTTGGCATCGATGAGGTTGAGAGTGGAAACAGCACGGTTGAGCTTGTTGCCGTCGGCGGCGCTGGACTTCTTGATCTTGGGAGCCTTGGGCAGTTCAAAGTTGGGCTTGCAGGTGTCACCCTCGCACATAGCCTGGGTCGAGATCATCTCGGTGATGCGGGCGAGGGTTTCTGCGATCTCGGGGTCTGTGGAGAAGGCATTACCGGGCTTCTCGTTGCTGTTCTTGGTGAGCGAGGCGGTGCTCTCGGTGTTGCTGTTGATGGAGTGGGCATCGCCGTGGCCGGCCAGGGCGCGCTTGTACTGGTCATCGTAGTTCTTGAACCAAATGTAGAACTCGAGGTTCTCAGGAGAGAACTCGATGTACTTGAGGTACATGTAAAAGTCATAGAGGGACATGGGGCTGCCTGTAGGTGTTAGTATCTGTCGGTGGTGTTTGTGAACAGATATACTGACATGTCTTGTTGTCGAGGACACGCTCGAGACGAAGACGAGCCGGAACAGAGGCGCGGCCGCGGCCATCGGGACTGGCAGGGCGCTTGCCGGAGACGATAGCGTTGGAATATTCTTTGATATCGCGGTACTCTGGCTTCTTGTACCAGTCGAGCCAAGCCGGAACCCACATTGTAAATGTGTGTTGTGTTGTGATGTTGATATATGTGTGTGTATGTTGATAGTGATAGGAGGTCGATGAGATGTCAAGAGATGTCAAGATGCCAAACAATGTCAAAGACGTTGAGCTGGATAGAGAATAGAGACAAAAGAAATCAGAAACAGTCAAAACGCATGGGAATGGGATTGTATTAATACGCGGTAGAGACAGTGTCCATAAGAAAAAGAAAAGAAAAAAGAAAGTATTTTTGATATAGATAAATGAGATAAAATAATCCAAAGCACGAACGAGCAAGCAAGAGCACACAGACAGACCCAGGCAGAGGTAGACGGATGAACCCAGAGAACCCCAAGACAGGAAGATGTACAGACACTCACTGATAGACACGAGTACTCAGTATGAGAGGAAGCAGGTTGACTGTCGTGAGAAAACAGACCTAAATCGTACCCCCTCCCTGGTCGTTTTATTCGTACCCCCCTGCACGTCCACAGCCCAGGCACAAGTCCAGCTAGCCAGAGCCCAGCACAGCTACGGTGTACGCTACCCACATAGATCGCATCTTGGTAGAAATATGATTTGAAATTGATTTGTAGACTGCTGTGCTCTATCGCAGTGCTCTCTCTGTGTGTAATTGCTGCAGTGAATAGAGAGTAATAGACTGCCGTGCTCGCTTTTCGTTTATTCCCCGACTCCCGGATATCTCTACTTCTCCCACCACCAACCGCCAAATACCAACTCCCAACTACTGATATCAAACCGACGTCTACGAAGTACAGAGGTCCAACTTCTCGCCTTCACCAACAACCCGCATGGGTTAAATCCTTCTCATCTCTGCCCCTGCAAGCAAGCCGGTTATCAAGACCAGCAAGTTTAGATCGTCTAATTTTCCCTTTCCTTTTTAGCTTTCATCCTATGGAAATAAAGAGGACAATAGAAAAGAAAACTCCGACTTGTTGCACCTCTGCTCCTCCGCTCCTCCACGAGTCCACCACCCCACACGCTTTCTATTTTCTGTTTTTCTCTTCTTCCCTTTTTCCCTTTGCCGACGCTCAGACTCCTTGCAGCGGTCCACCTCTCTCGGGTCTTTGGTGTCCTTGGTACGAGGTATTCTTTGATTTTTGGATTTGATAAAGAGATAAAAAGAACACCAAAAAGGGAGCGCAGGATATTGCCACGAGTAGACGGCATGGGCCACAACGAGGCACGGGAACAAGAGTAACGAGAGACAAGCCCACATTTGCAGAGTATGAGGGTGGTAAGATACGAACATTAGCATCAAATCAACGATCGTCGGCCGCCAGGGAGGATGCAAGGCAGCGGCAGGCGAGCTTGAGGGCGATGTAAGATAGTTGCAACTAACTATTAATATCAGACATTTGTGCCGGAATAGCGGAATAATTATGAATACTGGCAATATGCCGTACCTGAAAATGGTAGATTATGTCTAAATAATGTATGCTGTCTGACGCCCAAAGCAGTTGGGGGGTTACACGCCGGTCCAAGAAAGACTGTACTGTTCCACAAGTACTGTACATGACGATGACGGGACAGGGACTGTCTGTTCGGTTCAGTGTGCATCCTTCTGCATCTGCCACACTTTTGCCTACGAAATCTCCGTCCAAAGCTATTCTCGTCTGTCTCTGTAGGGTTGCACACCGGTAATAAGAGGTTCACTCTGGTTGTATGCCGTGCACTGTCGCACAGTCGCGGTAATATGTATTGTGGGAGCGTGTGGAATGAGGGATCAAAAGAATGTACAGAAGACGAATAGAATACAAAGAATATCCGAATGGCCAGATAGCGGCAACAGCGGAGGTGATCGGGGAGATTAAGATGTTTTGGCGAGCACATGGGAAATATCCAAAAGATAAAGAATGGCAAAAGTCAGCTCGAGAAGCATGCCATAAAACAAAAGAAGAGCAGAACGGAACAAACCCGTGATAGTCAATATGCATGTCTCAGTCAAAGAGTGGCCAGGCCTCCACCAACGTGTGGCAAGCTCCCTCGTCTAGTAGTGCCTGGTCGTGTCTGGGTCTTCCTGCTTTGATCAACTTTGACTGCCAGACTGCCTCATTCACCGTGACACTTAATCTAATCTGTGCAATCGTTACGTGTAGATATGGCTTATGATAATGAAAGAAAACCTGCATTGGGGTAGGACAAGTCACGGCCGTTCTTCGATTCTTTTTTTCTTTGTTTTTTCTCAAGTTTTAAACATGGTTTAATTACTCGACCGTACTTGCACCAACACACGTGTATTTTTGTATTTTGTAATGTCGTGATTTTGCTTTTGATATGGTATCTTAGTTTCGTCATATTTCTTTTATTCCAAGCATCACTGTCCTACTATCACCACAATGGCACAGCATTGGTCTCGCTTCGCCGTCCGCTCTTTCCCTTTATTTCGCCCTCTCCTTTCGCCTTTCCTCGGTTATCTCGCCCGCCTCCGGGACTTGGTTGAAAAACTGATCCTTTCCACCTGCAATATCTGCGAGTAGCCCACAGCTGTATGTAAGATCTTTGCAATGACTGACACGGCTCGGCAATGCACTCACTGCCTGCCGTTGATCTACTCTGTAGGATTGATGTTCTCTTTTTATTTTGTTATTTCTTTCGTTCTCTCATCGTATGCAGATGTGCCACTGTCGGAACCAGCTCCATCGTTGCCAGCCAGTAAGACTGGTCTCCCTTCTTTCCAACGGGTCCACGCTAAATCGGAGCTGGGCAAGATCTACTAGATCTGTCTGCTCTTTCGGACTCATTAAAACCATTAGACTCTTTTCAGAAGGGATTAGGCCCAGATGAGCTAGGTCAAGGTAGCTGCAGCCAGCTTTGGACAGCAAAAGGAAAAGCAAAAGGAAGCATAGAGGGAAATGGAGAGGAAAAGGGGAGCATGGAGGTACCTGAGACCCTGTAGCTGAACCCCCAAGACGACACCGAAGAGGCGTTCATCGTGATCAGTAGTGCAGCTACCGAGTACGATACTCTGAAGAGTCCAGAGCCGAGTCCACAAGACGCTCGGAACATACGACGGTATTTTTCAAGAACACACGGACTCGAACGATTATGGAATATTGGTAGAATAAAAATACAAAGTCGCTATCAGTTCGCTCAACTGTGAAGATTCATTACAGAGCACACTGTCGTTCAGTGATATCAGAAGAAAGTATTGTCTTTGATGCAGATCTCAAGTAACAAATACAAATGCCTACTGCCAAGTGCAAACTCAAATACTCTGCTCTATTCACATCCCGCAGCAGGGAAGTGAAATGAGAATGTGAACTGGAAATGACTCCAGCTCAGCACACCTGCACATCCTTGTCGCCTTGGGGCTTGCCTGGGTCCATCACCGAACATCTTTGCTTCTTGGGGTTTGGTAGTAGCGCCCTGCAGGGAGGAGCGGCGTGCCCTGTAAAAAATAGGGAAAATATTTCTGCTAATGTTCATCCTCCTCCAAAATCACCCATGACATTGAGTATCTTTCGCACCCACATCTGCTGCAACGGCAACGACAACGACAACAGATGCCGGGTCTTGTGATGTCAGAGTTTTGAGGCTTTGCATTTTGTAAGATCAGTCTTATTTTAAAGAAAGTAAACATGGCGATCGTTTGTCAGCCATCTTTCCAATCTTGTCTTGTCATCATCTCCATCGATTGCCATTGAATCCTCAGCATGGCTATCACGAGCCCACGTTGATAGAGAATGGCAGACCCGAAGAAAATCGCGAGCATCACCATTTCATCGATCACTACTCAGTATTCATCAAGCGGCTAGATCGTGCTCACTTTTTGGTTCAAGAACGTATCCGCCAGCTTGCCTCGATCATCCTCTTCGCAATATCGCAAAATCATCTTATATCATCCATGTCGTCGGATAGCCGCCTCCCGTCCAGAGGGTCGTATTCACAATTACCCCCTCTACGATACACGACTGACGTCGCACTCTCTCGCTTGTCCTTGTCCTTGTCGCGTCGCTGTCGCTTGAAGCCGATCCATAGGGCCCCTACTACCTCGATTTATTTCGTAAAGTATCTCTATCGACAAGACCCGTATTCAATACCACCGGCTATGTCTCCGTAAAAAAAAAGGGAGAATATAGAGAGATGAACGGAAACTCGTTCTCAACTACTAACAGCACGCAGTCAATAGGAGAAAAATGGATAGGGGACAGCATTGGCAATGGAGTCGACAAAGTGAACAATCATATTATGACATTGTGATATTGTGATCATATCACCACTTGGTCACATTCAGTGATCGTCTTTGCTCTGCTTGACTTTTGCCACAGTGAATATTCTACTTCTTGGTAGGGCTCGCCGCTATCCGCTCGTTTATCCGTAGATTTACTCTATTTTGGTTCTTTTCTACATTGTATTTAATTGAGTAAGCAGGCATCTTGCCTTTGACGATCATCTCGGAGTTGTCACTTGGAGGCGTTCACCATTTGCTCCGGTGCCTGTGCCTGTGCCTGAGACCCTTCTAAAAAATACCCTACAAAAGTCTTTGTTCTTGATATCTTAGCTGTACTGCTACCCTCGAAATATTAGTTTGTCATCGGCTTGTCGATTCTGCAGCTTTGTCGGATCATGATCCCTGATACTGCTTCTTTTACTTTAATTCTATTAAATGCTAAGCAGAGAATCAATACTGTCAGCTAAAAGTACGACAGGGACTCGGCCGTGCCAACTGCCGGGCTTGACTCTGGGGTTTTGTGAATTAACTCAATATATCGGTATCGTAGCTCAAAGTCAGATGGCCAGCCAGAATCAAAACGGAAACAAAGAGCGCGCAAGTGAATCAGAGACACATCCTTCACAGAGTGACATCCATCAGACACCGGATATTTATGCTTAGACATGGACGCTAACTGTGCGTAGAGACATCAGAGACATCGAGTACATAGAGACAGAGAGACATTGTCACCAAAGTGTAATGATTGACAAGCCGTTGCCCGACTAGACTCGCTAGACTGCACTGCGACCGCAATGATTGACCACTAGATGATGGATGATTGACATGTCTCGCCCTTGCGTCGTCTGCTGGAGCCGGCTGCCCTTGAGTGTGTGGGTGCCTGTGCTGTTTAGTGCGCTAGAGTGCGCTAGAGTGCGCTGTAGCTTAGGCTACGGCAACCCTTACTTCTGCTTTTGCCCTCGCGGTGTGCTCTGCTGCAGGTATTTCCACTTGCACCACGATGGCGGTCCGGCCACGCTTCCGTCCGATCACTTGTCACGTTGTTTGGTCGGATTGGCTGTCTAGTGGTTTCTCTGCTTGCTGCTTGTCTACTGAGTGTGGATTATTCTCTTTGTCTACGTATTTTGTTCCTTTTCTCTTGTGCCCCTTGCTTGTGCATGCTTATGCTTACAATGTACACATCTTATACCGCCCTGCGTCGGCATGTTGCCGTGCGTGGTTACTCTGCTCTCATGTTCTCCTATCAGCCAAACTCGAGATTTCCACTTGATGCAAGGGAGACCCCGCATGAGTGTCGCGAGTTCTGTCTACGATGTACGATGCACGGAGGTTGTCTCGATTTTCTATCGGCTTCCGCGTTTCCGATTGTCTTATTCTCGCAGCAGTTGCCTCCTACAGTTGAATAGTTCATGCGGTCCTTTTGTTGTTGGTTAAAAAGCTCCTTCTACAGACTATCGGAGTTATTTGCTTGATTTAAAACATGCATATACTCCGCGGGACAGACAACTGACTTCAGAGTACATGTGGATGATTTAACCACCTCGAACTCGTCCGGATACCGGATCTACCTCGTGTCTGCCGTGTTATCGTGGCTTGCGTGCTGTGCTGCACGCCCTGCATTACTCTGCATGGCTGGAATGGGAGAGAGCGTAGATAAAAGGAGAGAACCACGAATCACCAACCAACAACGTATCTCACTCAGTAAGTGCCTGAGAATGAGCTGATATTGGGTGCATGTGCACGAGAAGATCGACAGTGCGTCGGCGTTGGTGTGATGGTTTGTTAGCCACCAAGTTGTTTCGTTGTACCATCTTCTCGTCCTTATTTCAATATTTATTTCAATCTAGTTCCATGTGCTTACCACGCAGCCACCACGGCCATGTGTACTGTCGTTTGATTCAAGGTTGAACGAGGAAACGAGTCTACTATGTACGCAAGTCTATTCGTCTACCTGTCTACACGAAAGTGAAAATAAAGCCAATGTCGTTCCTGGGCTAGCAACGACTAACGACGCCTTCGGGGACACTATCACTACCTTAACATCTACATCGCATGATTCTTGTATCTACGTATTGAAAACAGTCCTTGCCTCCACAAGCCACAATCAAATCCACAGCCCGAAGCCAAAAGCCACGCGAGTCGGCGTTGCAACTTCTCTCACTTGCACAGACATATATTCTCTCATCCTCACAAATAAATTAATCACCGAGTCCGGCATGTGTGGCGTCCGGCTTGTTGCAGCTGATCGACTGTACTTGTAGAGACAATACTTTGTAGAAAGACAATAGAGGAGTCAATAGAAGCTGTGGAGGCAATATTGCAGGGTCTATTGATGTCATAATTCGTCCAAAACCTTGTTTTTGAAGTATCTACATTACGAATTACAGACCATCGCCAAAGATCATGCCACTGCCCGTGCGGAATCGATTATTCAACGGTAAAGGCCGAGCGGGGGCAGAGGCACGAGCGTATATCTAACGAAGGACATCGTGTACTGAGTAGTAAAATTGACGTTTTTGGGCTTTATTTATTTCTTTAATAGTTTAGAATTGATTCTGCTGCTAGTTATGAACAAATATGTGTGACACTCCCCCACGAACTGATCCTTCATCCCCCAGCTGAATGCAATCCTGTTTCGCGTCTATTTTCTCTTCTGAATCAAATTTTGACATGAAGACCCTGCTCAGCTTCCCCCATAAATGGATCCTGTCCAACTCTAGAACAGATGAGGCAGTCGGGATAACAAGAGCGAGACTAGTAATCCTTCGGTGTGCGCGCACGGGCGGCTGAATAGGACGCGTCGATTTAGTTGCTAGTATATCGACACATGTAAAAACACGAGATACAAAGCCAAACGGAAGCAAACGAGAGGAACAAATTGTGTGCGCGGGCCACGAGGAAAATGATGCTGGTCAAGGATGAACCTAGACGAACGGTAGTGGTAATGGTAAAAACATACGAATAGAATTGTCAGTCGGAAGATTCTCGAAAATATAAATAAACTAGTAGGGAAAATATCTTTCAGAACACAGTTTGCTAATAGATGACGACTTCAAATAAATCGAAATAAAACTGAAATATGGTTGACTTTATGTAAAGTAGAATAGAATTTGTGAGGGAGGAAAAACAAACAAGAAAAAAAGTCATAAAAATGTTATTAAACAAATTACAATTCCAGACGCATCGCAAACTAAAAGCAGTAAAAAAAGCTACATCACCAAATCAAGCACATGCGCGCTTTGATAGCTTTGCCAACCGCGAAGACGGCACAGGGTATGTGCTTTGCTTCCTTGCCCGTGTTAAAGATTGTGCGGCGAGGTCTGTGGGAACTTTGTCGTTGTCGCTCGTGTGATTGATAAACGAGAAATCGGATGCATTACTCTTTGTTTTGTTTTCAAAGCCATGCTATTGTTGCTCATTCGGGATGAGGCTCATCATCTTGTCGGTGCATGCTGAGTATGTCTCTTACAGTTGGCCTCAGTGGATAAGCAGAGCTGGGCGCAGTCGAAGGACCCAGACAATTTCAGCAATTCGCCAACTTATTTCCAAATCGTTTTTCTCCTAGCGATTGGTTCTGTGAAGTTTTCAAATCAAAACTTGTAGGGAATCATAAATCGGAGATGGCGACGGCAGCAAGACTGGGTGGAAAACTGCGAGCCGGTCAATATGAAAACTGAGTCATAGCATCACGATGCACTCACCATAAACCCACTGTCAAAACGGCCGCTCAAACAACTGTTAATGCCAACTACAGCGAGTAAGATCCTATCTGATACAATCTTTACAGCCTTATCAACATGACTGCCATCGCCGTATCAATCAACCATTTAAACTTGCTAGTGACTCAACGGCAAGTGACAGAACCCTGGTGAATTGAGGCCGACATCTTACTTCTCGTCATCATTTGGGCCTAGTGCCTTGAGGCTTACTGCGGTGGGCCTTGCGTCGGACTTCACCTCAAGGCTGGCTGGCCTCATGTTGAGGCCGGCATAACATACTTTGACGATGATTGAATTCTGTATATAAAGGCGTTGATAATTCTTCAATTCGTATTTCTGTTGTCTCTCCATCATCCCATCATCTCTTCATTCATCTCGCCATCTGCTTATCCAGCAACACTCATCAACTACATCACCTTCACACACACAGCTACAATGGCTACCGACTTGCTTATCGTCACAGATGCCACGGGCTCCATGAGCTCATATCTGGCCAGCTTGCGCTCGTCCATGCCAGAAATTATCCACATTTCGGAGCTCACAGGCTGCTTCGAGCGCATCGCCGTCATCGCCTACCACGACTACGATGATTGCTATTACGGGATCAATGTCGTCAGCCAGTGGTCCGGCTGGTACTACACTAAGCGTGTAGGCTCGTTGGAGCCAGAGCCCGAGGCAGATGAGGAGCAGGGTGACCGCGTGTCCCTCAAGGACTTGTTGGATTTTGTTGATCGTCTTGACACGGGTGGCGGCGGCGACTACCCAGAAGCAACCAAGTCAGGCCTTTCACTCGCCTACCACAAGACCCGTGCCGACGCCGAAACTATCGTCCTTTTGTATACGGATGCTCCGCCGCACACTTCCACCTCCGGTGGCGAGCACTACTTGCGCGAGAAGATGATGCTGGGGCTCAAAGGCACAGAAGATGAAGCTGCTTTGCTGGCAGTGGCGCAAGCAGGGGGTGTCGACAAGCACTGGGTTGAAAAGGACCTGCCCAACCGCAACAAGACGCAGATTCCGCCTTACGGCGAACACGACGCCAGCTTCATCGACTGGATCTCAGCGACCAAAATGATGGCCTCTAGAACGCGCGTGTTCTGCATGGTCGAAAACATGTCCAGTGGCCAACTTTCCATGTACACGTACCTGTCGGAAAAGACAGGCGGCGCTTGCTTCGGGGTGCCTGGGTATATTCAGTCGACCGCCATCGCCGCCTTTAGTGTCGCGCTCGTGCTTGCCGTCATGGGTGTCACTGCCGATGAGAAGGGTCCTAAAAGCTCCGACATAGATCCGGGCGCTGCAGGGTGGCGCGCGTTTCAGAGCTGGGTTCTCGACAACGACACAATTGCAGGCTGGTCCCTGAAGTCTTTCAAGGATAAAGAGGGTATCGATAACCTCACGGACGAAGATGACACCCTGACTGTCAAGTACATGCACGGCGTTAACAACCTGCGCGTGCACGCCCTAGACAAGGACACCGACGCGGTTGACTTGCACAAGTATCTGCCCGTGACACCAGCTATGACTTCGACTAAATCAGAAGTGACCGACCCGGCCAAGCGGTACAAAACCGACCCGGCTTACCGCGCCTTTGTCACAGCCAAGCTCGAGGAGATCCTCAAGGACAATGCTGTCGCTGTGACGCGCAACCCCGTCTTTGGCTCCCTGTGGCGCGCTGTATGCAGCGACCGCCAAAACGACGCACACTCACGCCTGCTCAACCTCTTCAGCACAGGCATCGACAACATCAGGGACACCAACGACAAGGCCATGGCCAGGACATGGCTCGACAACTCGTACGACTATGTCGGTGACATCCTCGAGATCCTGGATTCCGTGCCTGTAGAGGAGAGCTTCCCCTGCGTCTACCTCGACCCGACGCAGGTGTTTTCCGACGACGACATTCTGACCAGAGACGAGCTGCTCGAGATCTCGCGGTCGTGCGACGGTCGAATTCTGAGCCGCGTCGGCCGCGTGCTGACGCGCCTTTCGTACGCCGCGTCCGCCGACGACCTGCCGTTGCACATCAAGACGGCCGTCGACGCCAATGTTCGCGACCCAACCGAACCGGGCTTCTTGTCGCTGATCCCGCTGTCGCTGGCCCAGCCGGCAACTGAGGAGTCAGCCACCAAGGAGTCCCCGCGGCGCGGCCGCACGTTCTGGCGCATCCTGCTGCATACCATTGTGCCAGGAACGATGCTCTCGACGCGCCCGGGTGCCCTAGTGGCGGCCCTGTCGCTGCGCATGGGCATTGCACCGCTGCGTGACATTGCCGACCGCGAACTCGTCCTCGCGTGCAAGGCCAACCTGTGGAACAACCTCGAGATTCCCGAGACATGGAACGCGAGCTGTCTCAACTTGTTGCTGGCGGCGGATGCCGACTACACTGCGCGCGGCGGTTCTGACAGTGTCTTGTCGGCCGAGGACAGACTGCTGTTTTCCACGCTTGTCGACTACAAGCACCTCGAGTCTAACTTGGTGTCGACGCTGACGGCGCGTGTCGGCTGGACCCCAGCCAAGACCAAGGCGCCGTTGGGCCCGACGGTGGTGTGCCGCGTCTGCCAATTTCCGCGGTCGGTGTCGATGATGGCAAAGGGCGGCGAGTGTGGCCTGTGCTGCGACCAGGCTTCCTGTGACGACCCCAAGAACAGGATTAAGAGCGTCCGCTCGGCCAAGGAGACGGCCCGCATGGTCCTGACCAACGTGTCCGCGACCGACTCGGCCGACACGCCGCACTATTGGGTGGAGTGTGGCGTGCGCCAGTGCCGCGCGCAGTATGTCATCTACAACCCGAACCTGCTGCAAGCACGCCCCAAGTGCTGGTACTGCCGTCGCGATGGCATGTCTGCTGGAACTGTGGACACAGACGAGGAAGAGATGCAGAAGAGCTCGTCGCCGACGGTTGAGTGCAACAAGTGCCTGTCACGCATCCTCTGGCCCACGGCATACCGTCCCGAGAACTTTGACGAGGCCGCGTACGAGTGCTCTGCCTGCACGTCCGGCTCCATTAAAACGGTCGTCGACACTGAGGTGACGGCCCGTGCGCTCGAGGCCGAGAACGGGACCGCATGGCTGCTGCGCAACGACAACAACAAGATTGCCAGACCGTTCAACGACCGCAGCGTGTTCCACACAGTCAAGAAAGCCGGCGTCGAAGGGTTTACTGAGTTGGTCAGCGTCTTCCCTCTCGAGGACTACGCTTCCCTGAAGCTGAGGCTGGAGGGAAAGCTGGTGCGCAATGCGCCGGCGGTGGTGGACGAGCTGCGGGCCTGGGTCAAGGGCCGCCGCGCCCAGGGTGAGTCCTGCAGCTTGTGCTTCTTGACGTTCTACGGTGCCCGAAGCCGCGATCACAAGCTGCGGCTCGCGTGTGGTCGCTCGGGATGCGCTCAGCGCGTGTGCGAGGAGTGCTTCACGACCTGGTACGGCATCAACCAGCGCGGCCGGCTGCTTAACATTGCCGCCCTGTCGTGTCCGTTCTGCCGCCGGCAGCCAGCGCCGTCGGCGCTGTTTGCGGTGGGCAACAACATTCACACACTGGCCAACCTGCGCGGAGCCGTGGAGAATGCGGGCACATGGGTGTATGCGTGGTGCACGGACTGCGGTGCGGCCAAGGAATATGCGGAACGGGTGTGTGCGCAGCAGTTGGACGGGGCGGCTGAGCACCTGCGGGACTGGCGGTGTACCGAGTGTGCGTCTGATCATGTTTCCGACAAGGATCAGGCGCCGGCCACGATCAAGGAATGCCCCGGGTGCAAGACGCCGACGGAGAAGATGAGCGGCTGCGACCACATCAGCTGTGTTATTCCCGGGTGCGGCACACACTGGTGCTTCTTCTGCGGTGAAGCAGTGTCGGAGAGCAAGATCTACGCGCACATGTCCGAGGCACATGGCGGTTGGTTTAACGGCGACGCATACGATGACGGTTTCGAATGGGACGATGAGGAGTAAAGTCGGCCACAGTTTGTTTTTCTAGTTTGAGTCCAAATATATCAATGTTTAGAATTTGACACAAAAGTGTTCGTTATATTGTGAAGTGACAGGGTAGGAAAAGGGAAAGGGAAAGGGGACAAGGATCTAAAAGGCTTGTGCTGGTATATCAAAACAAAAGAAAGGTGCTGACATGAAGTGTGAACAAACATATAAAGACAAAAAGGGGAAGTAAATATTAAAAGAGTAACCTTTCCACGCTTATCGCTATTCGGGGCGAGAAGTCCTTTGGAGAGGGTCCTCCCCTTTTAATGAGAAAGAATCAAAATAAAGCAGAGACATCAAAGAACCAAAAACCTAAAAAGCAAAACTTTTCTGTACCCATATCCCCTTCATTAGATCGTTTTGTCGTGGGTTTCATTTCAAAGAAACCGTACAGATTCATCTGCCGGCGGCCGAGTCCAGCTCATCTGACGACCGTCGTTGTCCTTAGACAACAGCTTACAGCTTCGAGGTGATCTCCTGGACGAGGGCACGGGTGTCCTTGTCCAGCTGAGCCTCGGGCTCGCCCAGAACAGCCTGGAACACGGGGATCAGCTTGGGGGTCAGAGCCTGGACGGTAGGCTCGTTGTGCTGGTACAGGTGGTACAGGCAGGTGTAGATGGGCTTGTTCTCGTCAAAGTCCTCCTTCAGGGGCAGGCGGGCAACCAGCTGGGGCAGGATGTCGCCAATGGGGACCTGGTCGGGGTGGGCAGTGATCATGCGGGCAACAGCGCCGGCGGCGTTGTCGTACAGGCGGTGACCCTCATCCTCGACGGCGAGCATGCGCTCGAGCTTCTCTAGGATGGCGGGGTAGCCCTGCAGGTAGGTCTTGCTGTCGGTGGAGGCGACAATGAGCTGGCCGACAGCAAAGGCGGCGTTGCTCTTGGTCTCAAGGTCCTCATCACTCAGGCGGTGCAGGATGAGCTTCAGCAGGTTGGTGGTGTAGGGAGACACGGTGGCACCCATGCTGTTGGCGCAGCCGGCAATGGTGCCGATAGCAGACGAGCGCTCGTAAGACTCGTTGGAGCTGGCAATCTTGACAATGGGCTTCTCGAAGATCTTCCACAGCTCGCCGAAAGCGGGGCCCAGGGCGGCAGCGATGGACACAACAACGTCGAGAGCGGTCTCAACGACGAGCCAGTCATACTCGGAGCTCTCCTCGGCGACCTGGGCATCACCGTCTTCGTCGATACCGTCGCTCTGCGAGGGGTGCGAGCGAGTGATGATCTGGCCGAGAACGCTGACAATCTCCTGGACGGCACCCTCCTGGGCAATAACGGTAGGACCGGTGACGTCAAGGGTGGCGGAAATGTTGCGGTTGATGTCGGTAACGACGTCGCTATTTTGTTAGTCTCGTTCTGATGAAGATGAGAAATAAAACAAAGTGAAATCAAAGAATGATCGATCAGACAGGTAGATAATACGGTTTCGCAGCATGCGCATAGCGTCTGAGTGAGCTGGGTGTCGTGTAGATGTCATCATATCGGGAGCAGGCAATAAAGCCAGGAACGCAAAAATAAACGCAAACAAGAACAAACAAACAAAAATAACATACCGCTCGTTCTCGTCAGTCCACAGGTCAAGGGTGGGACGGACAATCTTCTCAGCCATCTTGGCCAGCAGGGGGGTGGGGGCAGCCTTGGGAGGGAAGCCGGGCTCCCACTTGGAGCCAGTGGACTCCTCGGTCAGCTGCCAGACGCGCGAGTACGAGCGCCACAGCATGCTGACAGCAGCCTTGCGGACACCGCCGTAGTGGTGCTCGGTCAGGTCGACGGCAGCCTCAATGGCCTTGTCGAGGTACTCCTGCATCTCCTCCTCGCCGCAGGCGTTGGCAATGACATCGCCAAGAGCCTCAATGGCGACCTCCTTCTCCTGGGCCTCGCTGTCCATACCAGCCCAGTCGTCGTCCTCGTCGTCGTCCTCGGCCATCAGGTCAGCCAGCAGGTCGTCGTCGTCGTCGTCGCTGCCACCAGGAGCAGCAGCATCGAGGTCCTCAATGCGCATCTTCTTGCCACCGACAACAACGTTGCCAGTAATGCCGCCAGCGGCGAGCATAGCCTTCTCCTCGTCAGTGAGGTTGATGACAGCATCGTCGTCGTTCTCCTCAATGGCGGCGAGCAGGGCCTTGAGCACACCGGGCAGGAAGGGCTTGAACTCGGCCTTGTACACCTTGGACAGAGCAGACCAGAAGATAAAAGAGCTCTCCTTCAGGCGGTCATCGTCGAGGCTCAGACCCTCCTCACTAGCCTGCATCAGGCCGGTAACGTAGGGCTGGAACATCTGGGCACCAACAGCGACGGCAATGCGGGCAATGGAGTCGAGGATGGCGCTGCGCAGCTGCAGCTCAAGGTCGTCACCCTTGATGGTGGCGTACTCGCCAAGAGCCTGCATGCTCTTCTCGAAGTAGGGAGCAAAGTCCTTCTCGAGCGACTCGGCAATGGCACCAAGAGCACCGGCACCGGCAATCTTGACGCGCAGGTCAGAGTGGCCGAACAGCTGACCGATGGGCTCGATCATCTGCAGGGCATACTGCTTCATGGCATCGGCCTTCAGGCCGTCGGAGATGGAGTCGAAGGCGGCGCAGACAGCACGGATAACCTGGCTGTTCTTCTTGGTGACCTCCTCGTCAGCCGAGGGGACCATGGCGGCCTGCAGGTTGTTGACCAGGGCAGCCATGATGGCGGCGTGCTCCTGAGCAACAGACTCGGGCATCTGCTCGGCCAGGCCGGTCAGACCGACAAGGGCGGCGTGGCGGACAACGCCGTCGGAGTCGTTGAGCAGCTGGATGACAATGGGCAGGATGCTCTTAATCTGGGTGTTGACAAAGTCGGGGGCACCCTCGGCGCAGTTACCGAGAGCCAGGATACCGGCCTTGCGCAGGGCAGGGTTGGGCGAGTTGGCGTACTTGGGGAACTCGTCCAGGAGGGGAACCATAACCTGGCGGGGGGGCAGGTTGCTGGCAAGGGCGTCAAGCAGGCTCAGGGCGAGGTGACCGGGGGTCTCCTCGTCAATGGACTCGTCGTCGCCGATCTCGACCAGAATCTGCAGGGACTTGACAGCCAGCTGGGCGGGCATGTCCTTCATGGCCTGGATCTTGAGGCGGCGGTAGTGGACGACCTGGGTCAGGAAAGACATGGCCTGAACACGGACATCCTCGTCGGCCTCGGTGTTGGCGGACAGGTCAATCATGAACTGGACCAGGCTCTTCAGGTGGTTGCCAATGAAAGAGTGGCTGAAGACGAGGAACTGCTGCAGGACGTCAAAGACCTGCTGGACCTTCTCGTCGTCGCCGCCGTCGACGGCGTTCTTCAGGACAATGCCCATGAGGGGCACCAGCTCGCGGACGGCGGCAATGGCAGCCTCGTCCTCCTCCTCCTCGCCCTCGACCAGGACAAGCAGAGCACCGATGGACATGACGGTGTTGATCTGAACCTCAGCGCTGGCAGGGTCCTTGATGAGCTGACCAAACAGCTCAATCAGCTTAGGGACGTGGTCCTTGTAGGACACGGGGTTGCCCTCGAGGGTCGAGTAGATGATGTAGGAACCGATCTCGCGCTGGTGAGCGTCGGCGCTGGTGGCCAGAGTGAAGAGGGTGGGCAGCAGGTCGGGCCACTCGCCGTCGTCAAAGTCAAAGGTGGCAATGGCGGCGACCAGATGGGCGTCGGAGTGACGGCACTTGGCGTTCTCCTCCTTGAGGGTGGCCTCAAGCAGGTGCTGGCGAACAGCGGTCTTCTGCTCGGCAGTCGGGGACTTCCAGTGGCGGGGGACCAGACGGGCGGCCTGGACGGCAGCCTGCTGGCGGACGGTCACATCGCCATGGGTGCAGATGATCTCGATGAGGGTGAGCAGGGACTCGGCGTTGGCGTAGGCCTTCTGGAGCTCGGCGGTGATGGCCTTGATACGAGTGGTATCGGCTGTTTTGTTAGATGTCTGTAATATGGAGACAAAATGTTTGATGAGGGGATAGGAGGGGTTGTTTTGAAGAAGAAAAAAGGAAAACTGAGACACGACGCAAGACAACGCGATCTGCTCTTTCCGTAAATGATCAAATGACCACAAACAAAAAGTGAAGCATCACGAGATTTGTGTTTTGGTGGCAACGCGTCTCATGGTCCGATGTAGGTGTAGAGTGGTGCAAAGCGGCAAACAAACATCATCGGCTACCGTGTCACCACGATGCTAATGCTGCGGATGCTGCAAAGATGCGCTGATGCTGATAGGCAGACGGGACGGGACTCACGGATCAAGCTCTCCTGGAGCAGGGCAGCAAGCTGTTGGCTGTCCATTTTGTGTGATTAGGGGTATATGAAATGGGATGGAGAGGAAGAAGAGAAAAAAGGAAGGGAAGGAAGGAGAGAGGAGGAGGAGGAAAAGGAGAAAGGAGAGAGAAGAAGTAGTCTTCATCTTGGAGGGTCAACCACTGGGGGGCAGCGAAAAAAAAAAAAAAGTCGAAAAGTAAAAAGTAGAGAACCACGAAAAACTAGTGGTGAGTTCTGCCGTGCAAATGAGGATAAATAAAATGCAAAGTTTAAATGGTAAATATCGAAATATAATCGAATAAAGTCAAAATATGGAGGAAGGGGCGCAGATGCAGAAAGTTGGAGAGGGAAGGAGCAAGAAATGGAAGGAAGTACCCTCGAAAAATCTGAAATTAGTACTAGTTGGCCGATAAGATAACGTGCTCCGGCCAACCACGCGGGAGCGAGAGAGAGCAAAGCCCAACGTAGGGTCCACTGCACCCCACTAGCCTGGCGGGGTAGGGGTAATTGCATTTTATGTCAGCCAATTTGGCGATATTATGTCAGCGAGCTTGATGGCGGTCAACATGTGAATATCGACGTAATGTTTTGTTTGGATTTTGGGCTTGCTGTGCTTTTTTTATAATAACTTGTATGTTTTATTTTCTATTTTTCAAGGGTTTTGGAAAGATACCAGGCTTAAATATGGGTTTACATTGTTTATTCTCACGTTTGGTGCAATATATATTTTTTGTAAGAACAATGGCAATATCTGATGTGATTCGAAGTTGCTAATATCAAGATACTATTGTTTTGCAAGGCGTAAAGATACCAGCAGTTTGATTTAGACACTACTTTTGTAGCAAAATATGACAGACATGCTAGAATGACAAATGCTGATGAGCAACAACGTGGAGGCATATTAACAAATAGTACCGTGAAGAACACGGCTGGCAACAAGGCCGGCGACAAGGCATCAATCTAAGATTTGACAAAATAGCTCGATGAACGCTATGGATCGTAGCACAATAGACTGTGATTTCATTCTACTAACATGGCATCTTTCGCGTCATGCTTTGCCGATATTGTCAATAAAGATTACATAATCAACTCAATGCTTATATAATATCGTCATATCGTCATCTCTTTTTTCAAACATGAAAAGTCAAACATAGAAAATATTATGCAAGTTATTCACAAGGATATATGCCGAATGCCGATGAATCATTGACTTGTACTTGCATAAGTGCCTGCTTTCCCCATTGGCCTTCAATTTTGTTCTCTTGGCATTGCCCGAGGACTTGCGGTGTGGTCAGACAAGCCTGCATGCAGCTGAGGCATTCGCTGGCTGTCCTATCTTTTAGTAGTTGGCTTTCCGTTATTCCGTTATCCGTTATCCGACAAGTACTTTTCAGAAGTGAGCTAAGAAGTGAGAATAAGAAATAAGAATAAGAATTTAGAGAAAAGAGTGTCGGGCCCGAGATGGGGCAGGCCGGCAGACAAGCAGTCCTTCACCCCATTAAGCAGCCAACCACTGAAGTGATAGGTGATGAGGTGACAACGGGCTCGTGTCATGCACGCCTCGGGCGGTCGTTTCGGTAGTGTGTGGTCAACTTGTTAGTGTGGTAGTCTATTCTGTTTGATACTTTATTTACTAGCTCAAAGTCTATTTCGATATATTGAAGCTTATCGACAAGTACAAAGTACGAGCTGAGCTGGCTATTAGGCGTACTTGTGTCGATAAATATAAGTAGGAAAGTACGATTGACAGAAAAGAAGGTACGATCAAAAGAAAAGATGAAAGGTTTGAAATAAAAAAATGGACTGGCAGATCAGCAATAATCACCAAAAGGAAGTGCGGCTGGGCTGCAGGTCAGCATCGGCAACCAGAGAGAGCCAAGCTCGTCAAGACAAATCGACACCAGAATGATAGAACGACGAGCGAGAGAAAAAGAGAGACAGAGTTACACTGCCGAGAGCATGACCCGAGACTGCATGACAACAGAGCAAGACACTAGAGACAAAAAGACATGATTTGCATCCGCACCGGTCAACTAGGTGGAATAGAGTTTATTTCAGAGAGAAACTAGAGAGAGCATGCCCGAGTGGCACAATCCTGCAACCTTGCTTGGGTGCTCAGCCTCCACCGCAGCTTTGTGTTCCCTCAATAACGTATTGAGGACTAGGCGGGATAAGCAGAGTGAGATGTGCGCTGGCTATAAGTCGGCATGTCCCTCTGTCTGACCGTCTGTGACCTTGATCTCTTTTCTCTTTTACTTTTTGATTCTCGTTCTTCGGTTTGTCTATTTGATTAAACCATACAACCTTACATAAACAGTATCTACCATAATATCTAATACAATGTCCCCCGGAAGATTCAGACCGGCTGGCAACGCTGCACTCCGTCTTCGCCAGCCTCCTCCGTTCGGCGGCTACCTTACCACAACCATATCCACACCGACAGCAACAACAACAGCAACGGAAGAAGACGAGACAGAATCGCCAACGACCGATGCAAACCCATACTACTCCTACTACTCAAAATACGCCAGCGACTACAGCGAGTATGCCGACTACACCGACTACACAAACTACCACCATGCGACATCCGCACTGCCCGCGACCATGACGGCGACCATGACCGTCACAGGCGCCAATGCCGGCACCACGTCCACATCCACACCCGCCAGTGTCTATGATCACGGCAACCACAACGACGGCGCCTCGTCTGGCATAGGATCGTCGGCCATTGCCGGCATCGCCGTCGGGTCCGTGCTAGGTGTCAGTGTTGTTGGTGCTCTGCTGGTGTGGTTCTGCTTGCGAGGAAGACAGTCACCCAAAGAAGGCGAAAGCTCAGACGAAGAGCATGACCAAGAACGATCCGGTGAGCCTATGGTTGGTCCGGTCGGCCCAGCAGGCCCTGTAGGCGCTGTCGGCGCTGTCGGCCCATCTGTCTATGGCCAAGCTGTCCCGTCAGCAGCAGGTGCTCCACGGCTGCCGTCGCCCTTCCGGCAACGCCAACAACACAATATGAACAATATGATGCACATGCAGACGGGCAGCGATGAAGAGATGGTGGCGTTTGCCAAGGCGACCAACACAGCACCGGCGCGGCCAACATCGTCTATCGAAGAAGACCCGCCGTCGTACGAAGAGGCCGAGGGACACAGACGGGCTGCGAACCGGCCAGGATTTGCGCCCTTGCTGATATCACCATTATCACCCGAATTTGCAGCCGGATCCGTCTCGGACGGGTTCCGGCGATACCATGAGCAGCCCGTCGACACAGAGTCCAAGCCGTACGATCATCTGGGCATGTCTAATTAAAATTTATGCATTGCAGTTGTCTAGCGAATCTAATCTTTTAATGCGTATGAAACCCGTGAGATGCCTTTGGACCGTGAAATCTTCGTGACCGTCGTTGGCCCGCACTCGATCGTCGTATCCACGTGTGTGCCGCCGCACGGGTACACTTCTGCACCGACAATGCGAACGACGCGCCACTTTTCATTCTCAACACCGGTCGGCGTCACGCCCGCCGGGATCTGCGGGATCAGCCGCTCCAGGCCCTGTCGTCTGAACTCGGCAGCGTCCCACCAGTCAATCTCGACCGGCAGACTGTCGGAAATGAACTTGTCTAGCTTTTCTTGAATCGGGCCCTTGAAAGTACCCTCGATCTTGCCACGGAACTCGCACGACGCAGCATCGGGGAAATGCGACGCCTTGAGCTCGTCGAAGCCGGGCACGTCCTTTTCGACAGTGTAGCGAACAGCCGCGCCGAGGACGTGGCCAGCAGTGTGCAGGCGCGAGTAGAGCAGCCGCTTGGCGGTGTCAATGGACTGTGTGACTGTCACACCGGCCGAAAAAGTAGAAATGTCGGAAGCCTTGCCAAAGTGGAGGACACGACCCGACTCGACGGCGTCCATGCGGGCTGAAAGCACTTCGAATGTGGCCCCGCCGACAGTCATGGAGCCGACATCCGAGGGCTGGCCGCCGCCCTGAGGGTGAAAGATAGTGGCTTGCGTGGCAATGGCATAGAGCGACTTGGCCGTGCCCTCGTCTGCATCTGCAGGGAGCTTGTAGAGAGCGCGGTTGGCTGACACCAACTCTGTGTAAGGTATGACGGCCTCGACGACAGTGTCGAGAGTGGCCCGCTTAGCGTCAACTTGGTATATAAGATCTGTTATCATTTTGTAAATACTTCAAAGGAAAGATGAAATTGAGGTGAGGTAAGGTGAAGAGGTGAGAGCTACATGAGGGCGGATGCTTGTGAGGGGCTAGCGGATAAGCAAGATAGTGTAGATAGTGTGTGTTGCCACTACCTCCTGTAATTCTTGGTACATTTGCATAAAACAGACTGAAATTAACTAGAAAACGATTACATCTGCAGATGATTAAATAGCCTTTCTCTTTGCATCCTGCTCTTTCAAATCAGCATTCATCCGCTCAATGGCCTCGCGCGCGCCAGGCCACGCCTTGCGCTTGTCGCTCGCAAACACACGGTATAAGTGCGGCGAGTACACCCCGGACGTCAGCATTTTGTAAAACGAGTAATCGCTCAGATACAGCTTCCAACCGGCCCATGTCCAGCCGAGATTTGCCGCGACATTCGTGCCCGCTGCCTCGTCGGCCCACGCCAGCCACTCGTGCTGCTTGGTGAAGCCGGCATACACAGGGCCGCGACGGGCATACTTGAGGACGTGCTCCTGGGCCGCATCGGCAGCCTTCTCCATTTCGGCCTGCGGAGGAAGAGCTGACTTGCCCGTGCCCCACACCTGCGCAACAGCCATGGATGCAATGCCGTAGAGCTGAAAGGCTGGTGTCGGAAACGCGGCAGAGCCCATGAACGCGAGCGAGTCGGGGTAGTCGAGCGAGAAGAGCTGGCGGTAGAGGCGCGGGAACGGCTTTCCGCGTGTCGACGAAGTCAGAGCGGCAAGCTCCGGATTGGAGTTGCGCGCCGGGTTGGCGCTGTCGTCGAGGAGAGACATGCCGAGGTCGTTCTTGTAGCCGGTGCAGAAGATGATGACGTCAATATCGTCGAGTGTCTCCGGACCGCCGAGACCGTCATCCGGTCGGCTAAGGCTCACGGATTTGGGCCCTGTAACCGACTTCAAGCCCGGCACAGACTGGATATCGCCGCGGACTAGAGCAGGCACCAAATCATCGGACACAGTCGGGAATGACTGAACGAGGGAGGGTGCTGGTGCAATACGCCACTCGGGGTGGGCTTTGATGGCAGGGAAAGCCGTGTCCTGCATCTTGGCAGCCACGTTGTTGAGAATCTTTCCAGAAATGGACGGCGCCCAGCGCTCAAAGTAGGATTGCACCGTCATCAGCTTGTATGTCAGACCGTGGTCGATGGACCGGCCATTGTGGAAGCGCGGCAGAACATAAACGCCATGTCGATGGGCCATGTATATGGACGACGCGTGACCGAGCAGTGATACGGCTGTATCGCCGGCCGTGCTGCCGAAACCGACAATAAGCACATTCTTCCCTGCAAATTCGGATGGCGTCTTAAAGGCTTGCGAGTGCAGCACGCGGCCGGCAAAAGCGTCCATGTTGGGGATCTCAGGGATGGATGGTTTCTCATTGGCGCCCGTGGCCATGATTACTTTGTTGACGGCGGTTGTTTTGTCACCCAAGTCCAAAATCCAGTGGGTGCCGTCATGCTGGACGGACTGGATGCTGGTGTTGAGGCGGACGTGCGGCCTTAGTTCAAAGTGGTCGGCATACTGTTGGAGGTAGGTGTCGACATCGGCACTGGCGCAAAGGTTGGGAGTGTCGTCGGGGAAGGGGAAATCGGTAAAGCAGCCCTGAAAGTTAGATTTGCTCGGTCAGTTGTGCAAGTTAAAAAGCATACTCTTTGTTTGGAGATGTTGGTAACAGTAGCTGGTAGTAAGTGTTAGTTTTTAGGAAACAAAACTAAAAAGGACAGAGAACAACACTGACTAGGTAGAGCACTCGTGGCCTCATCTGTGGTAAACTTCCACAGGCCGCCGATGTAGCTCTTGCGCTCGTATGCAGTGGCATCGAAGCCTTCTTCGAGCAAGTTCTTAAGAGTAACTAAACCAAGGGCGCCAGCGCCGATGACAGCCACTTTGATGTCTCCGTTGCCTTTAGATGTCATTGTTGCTGTTGGCCAAGAGTAAAATGTTTGATGAAGCAATGGATATCATAAATCAAGAGGATAGCAACTACTTATATGTGAATATCTACACTTGAATGGCCGGCCTTGGCTGCCTGTCTTGGTGTTTAGCTTTATCACTTCCATCTGAGATCCATCGTAGCCATTCGTTTGAGCTAGAGCTGGTCAAACTTTCCGCCCATCAGGGTCCTTAGTTTCTGGCAAGATATTTATGACTTGAGAACCTACATCTCGAGACAGTGGAATGGTTCCGATGAATACAAGCGTTTTTGGCGTTGCTTTCTACCAATTTCTGCTGTGAGAAAACCTGCTCACTCATTCATGTTTTTACAGCGACGCTATTTTCACCCTCTCAGTGCCTACTATAGAAATAAAATCACTATCGAGTCATGTTAGATCTACTTTACTTCACCTTCCAAAGCTTAGCTCCATTTTATCTACATGATCCGTGTAAATTTCAAGTCTCCGACCCATCATAATCATTAACACATCGGAGACATTCGTGAGCCAATGCAACTTTATCAGATCCTTCGTTCATATGTTCTTTCTGTTCAATCCGGTTCTTAGACCTTTAATTACAGAAAGTTGCCGTGTTCCGGAGACATTCTTCTCACTTGCGCAAGTTTGAATGACTCGGATCACCTCGTCTTTACGAGATACTGAGACTCAGCACCAGATGCAAAGAGAACGCCTTGCTAGGCACTCCTCTCCGAACATCGCACCTCGAAAATCATTCGAGCTTTGGGCTGCTTTGTACGTAATACCCTGGCCAACTCGCTTCTTGTCTTGGCAATTCTGGGCCATCTTCTTCGTTTAAAGGGTTCAAAGCACATGTGGTTATTTCCGCGTAGCCATTCCGCGTTGGATATGTAGAAAGTAGAGATAAGATGGCTCCATCTAATCAGTTGACGTCCATACGAGGTATTGGACAACTAAAGACTCGTTTTATGCAATTGAACATCATATGCAATGTTGGCGGTGTTGACTCAAGTATCTCGACTACATCCGAGTGCCGTAATGACGTATTTCCGATAATGACTAATCACGCAGAACTACAGTTTATGGCGGTGATGGGTTGATTCTTGCACTAGGTGTGTTTTCTCTTCAGCATCAAGACCACCTGGTTTTTATGTACACAATTGAAATGACTTCTCAACGACCAACACCGACTACAGTTGCACAGCACCTGGCCGGCGCCACCCAATCCTGGCACGGCACAATCTCTGCCGATGGACCGCACCAACCCGAAGCCGGACGATACCGTCTGTACATTGGCCTCTTTTGTCCATTCGCACATCGCGCCAACCTCGTGCGCCACCTCAAAGGCCTGAAAGACCTTATTCCCATCACAGTCGTCAAGCCGTACCCCAAAGGCGACGACAGCGGCTGGCCCGGCTGGCAGTTCCCCGAGGACGACAAAGAGTACCCCGGCGCAACAACTGATCCTTTGTTCCATGCAAAGTATCTTCATGAGATTTACTTCAAGGCAGATCCCAAGTACCCTGGGCGGTACTCGGTGCCCGTGCTGTGGGACACCAAGCTCAACACGATTGTCAACAACGAGTCGGCTGAGCTGATGCGGGATTTACAGACGGCCTCGATGGTGTCAAGGAGGGCGACTTTTACCCTCTGCACCTACGCCAAGAGATTGACACGGCATCAGAGTGGATGCAGACGGAGCTTAACGCGGGCGTCTACCGGGCTGGGTTTGCGACGACGCAGAAAGAGTACGACGAGGCCGTGCCGCGCGTGTTTGCGGCTCTGAATCGCCTGGAGCGGATGATTGCCGAAAACAGCGGACCCTTCATACTAGGTGCAAGTCTGACCGAGCTCGATATCCGCGCATACGCCACACTCATCCGCTTCGACACCGTCTATGTCCAACACTTCAAGTGCAACCTCGGTACCTTGCGGCACGACTACCCGCAGATCAACAACTGGCTCAAGAACCTATACTGGAACGTGACAGGATTCAAGGAGACAACGGACTTTGAGCACATCAAGGACAACTACACCAAGTCGCACAAGGGCATCAACCCGCACGGTATCACGCCCATGGGGCCATACCCAAATGTCGAGGAAGGCTACGAGCCGGATCTGTCGAAGGTTAGGGTAGGGAGAATCCGCCACCCTAAGGTGGTTGAGGCTGAAACCCAGGCAGAAAATCTATAGAATCGAGATAGACTCCTATATTTAAAGCTCATTCATACCCATACACTTCCAATTCTTTAAAAAGCTTGATCGTGAAGTTGAAAACCTCGTCAGCGTCTCGATCATGCACAGTGCATCACAGATATCGGTGGTATCGGCCGCAACCTCAAATAACCTTGCGAAAGATTCGCTATTGAGTGCCCTACTCTCATGGCTTAAGCTTGAATAAGATCTTTTATATCAGTTTCGTTTATATCAGTTTTTTATTTCTATCTTTCTTCGCGAGCAAATCAACATCCCGGTTTTCAGCCAGGTTTTTGATGCCTCCGTCAGCTAGATGTTGAGACGAATGCAGAATACCTACTTATTTTCAAGATCCCATGATTCAATGTTGAGCCTCTTTGATATAACTCAAGTCCAGCCTGGTTCTCATCTTGACTTCCACATAAATCATGACATCAGCATGCCTTGCCGTCCTACTGCCTACTCTACGGGCAGTTGCAGCCGTCGGCCCACTGAAACCAAAACACCAACAGCGGCTTACACCCGTCGGCTTACCCGTTCTAGACGCTGTTAATCCACTTCCGCCGAACAAAACCCACTAATTCTCTCCACGACCCCGCACTTTCCCCTTCTCTTTCCCTTGCGTCTTCAATGGATCGCGAGCGTGACCATCCCACGGGGTATTATCGACGCGGAAGGTGCCATTTGGAGTCCGCATCAACAGCTTGGTTTTAAAAAAGGTCGAAAGGAAAGAGCATCCGAGGTGACTTCAGTTTTGGCCAACTTGAAACAGTATCACGTGGGCAGTTTAACCACATCTCTTCTTTCAATATTCAAGAAAAAGAAACTTGGGAAGAAATCAAATCAATTGATTTCCTAATCAATATTACACTTAATTACACTACTCTGTACAACGGACTTCCGTCTCGAGCTCTTCCGCTCAATTTCCCAGATTCCAATACCAGAAGCGCCAGCAGATTGCCGAGCCCAGGCCGTTCCCCGCTCGTGTCTATCCGATATCTCTTTCGTCTTCCGTTGTCTATTGATTATTTTGACTTTGATTTCTTTCTTTCTTTCAATTTCAGTATACGATCGCACATCATACACAATGGGTGCCATACGAGTTGTTCCAAATGTAGGTTACTCCCCTTGCCTGGACGTTACCTCTCTAACAGCTAGGCCACGACCCGAGCCGTCAGCTTGCTGCGGACTATCCAGTACACCCACCCGCCGTCGTGTCCCTGTCACTCCAACCCGAACCATCACCATCACCACCAAAAGGGACCGCTCCTGACACCTTTCAAATCGTCGGCTCGCGGCTATGCTACGCCACAGCCCGAGAAGGAGTATGCTTTTGAAATGGCCGCGTCCGCCATCCGCTTCGGCAATGGCGTCACTCGCGAAATCGGCATGGATCTCAAGAACATGGGCGCCAAAAACGTAGCCGTTGTCACCGACGGCACTGTCGACAAGCTGCGCGCCATGGACCAGGTCCGTGCCGCACTGGGCAGCGAGGGCGTCAAGTTTTCCGTCTACAACCGCACGCGTATCGAGCCCAAGGACAGTTCGATTTTGGACGCAATTGCCTGGGCCAAGCCGCTGATGCCCGACGCCTTTGTCGCCGTCGGCGGCGGATCTGTTATCGACACGGCCAAGCTCATGAACCTGTACACCTGCTACCCCGACGCCGACTTCTTGGATTTCGTCAATGCACCCCTCGGCAAGGGCCGGCCCATTGACAAGCAACTGCGGCCCCTCATTGCCGTGCCCACGACCGCCGGTACCGGCAGTGAGACCACCGGCACGGCCATTTTCGATCTCGTGTCGCGCCGTGCCAAGACGGGCATTGCCCACCGCAACCTCAAGCCGACCCTGGGTATCTGCGACCCCCTCAACACATCGACGATGCCGTCGGCCGTCAAGGCTAGTTCCGGCCTGGACGTGCTGTGCCACTCTCTCGAGTCGTGGACGGCCATTCCTTATACTGAGCGCACGCCGCGCCCGGCCAACCCGATCCTGCGCCCCGCCTACCAGGGCGCCAACCCCATCAGCGACATCTTCTCGTACAATGCGCTACGCAGCACGGTCAAGTACCTGCCGCGCACGGTGCACGACCCCGAGGACGAGGAGGCGCAGTACCAGATGCTGCTGGCGGCGACGCTGGCGGGTGTGGGTTTCGGCAACGCGGGCGTGCATCTGTGCCACGGCATGTCGTACCCGATCTCGGGCCAGAACCCGGGCTACAAGCAGCAGGGCTACGAGGTGGACTCGCCCATTATCCCGCACGGCGTGTCTGTGGCCGTTTCTGCGCCGTCTGTATTCCGGTTCACGGCGGCGTCCAATCCGGAGCGCCACTTGCAGGCGGCTGAGGCGTTTGGAGTAGACATTACAAATGCGAAGCGCGAGAGTGCGGGCGAGCTTCTGGGCGAGGCGATCAGCAAGTTCTTGGATTTGCTAGGCGACCAGCCGCGGGGACTCAAGGATCTTGGGTTTGGCCGCGAGCACATTGAGGATCTGGTGGAGGGCACAATCCCGCAGGCGCGTGTGCTGATGCTAGCACCCGGTCTTGCCACAGAGCTGGAGCGTGAGAAGGACCAGCTGCGGCAGCTGTTTGAGGATTCTCTGAGCAGATAGATATGAGGATCAAGATTTAGTATACAAAATACACGATATAATTTCAATACAAGTCTAATTTGACAAAGCAAGGACAGCCTCTGCAAAACCCGGCTCTTTGATCGTTTCCTCCCACACCAAGTCGGTTAGTGCCGGGTTTTTGTAATAATGTGATGCGAGTCTGCTTGTTAGTTGAAATTATTTACGCACAATATAAATGTAAGAAGGAAAACTCACGGAGAGATGTTGCAGTTCATGAGGAAGCAACCGTGAGACTCGGCTCCGTGATTCAGGGCGGCGTCGATGTAGGTGGCTGCACCGCGCTCGACAGGCCGACCGGCAGCAGAGAAGAACATTTTTGTCACCCAACCGGTGATGCCGCTGGCCTCGCGGAACAACTCGGTACCGCGCGTCAAACCAGGATCGACCATGTTGAGAACCACACCAGGGGGCGATCTATGGCACAGCGCAACCAGAAACAGCTGCGAGATCAGCTTGGACACACCGTACCGCTCGTTGGGGTCAAACATCAACAGGGCGTCATCGTCAAAGGTCGGCAGCAGCGGACGCGCGTCCTTGTTAGGGAATGCACAAAGATGCGCCATAATGGAGTTGACGACGGTGATTGTCGGAGGTGAGCCTGATGAGGTGGGCTTTGCCTTGAGAATGGACATGAGCAGCAGGGCAAGCAGGGCGGTGCCGTAGTGGTTGACCTGCATGGTGCTCTCGTGTCCTGTCTCAGGGACTGTCTCACGGGATAGACGGCCGACGCCTGCATTGAGGATGACGCTGTTGATCTCTTTGAGGCCGCTGCACTGCCGGGCAAAAGCCTGGATGGACACGTAGGAGTGCATGTCGAGGTGCCAGACGTCGATGGTAGCGTCGGGGTTGGCTTTTTGGAGTTGGGCTTTGGCGGCCTCGCCCTTTTCAAGAGACCGCACTCCCATTACCAGGTGCGATACACCAAGGGACAACATCTGCTGAGCAGCCGCATATCCGAGCCCGTTGTTGGCGCCCGTGACGATCACTGTCTGGCCGTGTGCTTGAGGGTATTTTTCGCGTGTTGGTAGAGGAATCGTGGTGCGGAACTGATTACGAATGAAGACGGGTGCAAAGCTGCCAGATAGAGGTGGCATGTCCTTGGAGGGAACTCCTGACGTTGATTTTGACTGACACATTATAAACGTGGAAAGTTGAACGGCGAAAGTATTGTTGTAAGGATTCAGTGTTGTTAAATAAAAATGAGAAGAAATAAGAAAATAATTTCTTTGTAGCCAATAAAAACTTAAATAAATAAAACAATACTTAGAGTTTATGAAATTTAAATCTCTAAACTTTCAGTAGAAGCAGTCTCTTTCATATATTGAACTGGCCTCAAAGCCTTATTAACCTCGACAGAATCATTATCCCGATCACAAGCTCGATGCGTGTAAGTCAACCCCGTCGGCGTTCAAATATCCAAATAGAGACTAGCGCTTACGGTGTCAGCAAATAACTGGGGCACATTGATCCACTAATTCCATGAACGCCGACGGAGATTTTCGATGCCTTTCTCCGACGGCATACTTATGACGACGACCTCTTTACTTGTTTTCTTTTTACTGTATTCTTTTTTCGTATTAGAATGACAATAAACAGAGTACCGTCGCCGTATTCAAACGCCGACGCCGGTTAGATATGCCCGTCTCCGACACCACCCCATACGGCCGGGCGTGCAACCAGTGCGTCAAAGCCAAGGCCAAGTGTACCCTCCGCGAAGGAGCATGCGACAGGTAGGTCTATATGTTTTATGTTTTTATATCTGTAAGTATAACTGACAAGCAGATGCCTCCGTCTGAAAAAGGACTGCCAGCCGGCAGTGGGTGCGCGGCGGAAACCAGGTCGGAAACCGGCCGCATCACGGACCGATGCCCTCGAGGCCCGGCTAAACGGCATCATGAGCTTGCTGGGAACCGTGCCGGGCCTGAGAGAAGAAATGGACCTGGATGAAGGCAGCCAGGATCAAGCAAGCCCAAATCGTCAGTTTCCGCTGAGACAGTCTGTGCCGCCACTACACCACCCTATGACCCGGGACAGACCAGATGCAGAACAAGAACGCCCTCAAGTCCAACCCCAGTCACGAAAAGTTAGCCCCTCTCGACCTAGCCTGACAGCAAGCAATCATTGTTCATTTGAATTTGCAACCAAGCGCATCACCTACACTCCGAATGAAGTGTATGTCAAGGACTCCAACAACCAGGAGGCATTCGCGGGGACCATGGCCAGCGACCCGGCCCCGGCCCATGCATCCCCCAACTACAACTACAACACACAGTCGCATGATGTACAAGAAGATGAAGCACAGACAGACTCACTCGCCAACTTCCCCGGCCTCTCAAACCGCGAGGCGGAAGACGCACTCAACCGCTTCCGCCTTCGCAAGGTCAAGTACTTTCCCTTTGTGCACATCCCAGATTCCCGTGTCTCGGCCTACCGCCTTCGGCAGACACAGCCCTTGCTGTGGCTCAGCATCATGGCGTGCGCCGCACACTCGGCCGAGTTGCAGGAACGGCTGTGTCTGCGGCTGAGACAGGAGATTGCCCAGCAGGCCATTGTGCAGCATCAACGGTCACTAGACCTGCTATTGGGTATCGTCGGCTTCCTCGGCTGGGGTATGTACTACCTCAAGCGGGATCCATTCATGGTGATGTACTGCCACATTGCAACGGCCATTGTGCAGGATCTGGGGCTCGACAAAGACCCGCCGGCGCCCAAGACTCAGCCTCAACAGCAGCCGACACCACACACACCTGCCTCTTCCGGCCCCGCTACCGGTACATCTGCATCTACATCTACGACACCTGGCAGCTCGGCAGCCACACCGGCAGAACATCCCTTATCGTGTGTCCGCACCCACGGATTTGCTATCAAGCTTCTTGAGTCGCCCGTCCGCACTATGGAAGAGCGACGCGCCGTCCTTGGCACCTATCTGATCACTGTCCTCGTCTCGCTCTTCCACCGCAAACCTATTTCATTACCCTGGACCGACCACATGGACGAGTGCCTGCGCGTGCTCGACGCTGATCCAGAAACACCCCTCGATCGTCTGCTCGTGTACCAGTGCCGCCTGCAGCGCATTGCCCTCGACATCCCCAGCCCGCAGGGATTTGCGTCCATCAAGTCGGCGCGCGAGATGCGCATGCTGCGCGACTTCCAGGTCAAGGCTTTAGTTTCACGACAGCGGGATGTCGAGGCCATGATGCCACCATTTGACGACGAGCCCGACCTCAAGGAGATCTGCACCGTTGCCAACATTGCCAATGAGGCGGCTATATATAGTGTGGCCCTCTATGCGACGAACCTGCCCGCAGAAGAGCGGGCACGGTGCGGGCCCGACACGGAGCGCGCTGCTCTGCTGCACAAGTGTTTGCGTCTTCACCACGCCTACTTTGACATGACTTTTGCACGGAAAGACACCTTTAGTCTTGAAAGGGACAGTTTCTTCTACATGTTTTCCTTCCATACGGTGACGCAAATGTCCTACTTTCTGGTGGTCATCTACCGCCTTGCCAGTTTTGGGCGCGACGATCCCGGCTGTGGGTGGGACAAGGACTGGGCACGCGCACAGCTGGACATACCCGACATGGTGGACACACTGGCACAGAGGTTCAGCGAGGCAGCCACACACTTCTCTTCCACCGTCAATACAAGTGATACAGTAGTTGCACCACCGTCGGATACTCAGAGCGACTTTTTTTCTCGATCAGCACGGGCCATGGAGCTTCTGCGCACGACGTGGATGAAAACCTGGGCCAAGGAGAGTCCGGCTTTTACGGAGCGAAACCAAGATCAAGGACCCGAGTTAACACCGGCCGACAACGTCTTTAGTCCGCCCATAGACTTTACTCCAGAGTCGGCGGCCAACCTCGGTGATGGCTTTCTGATGGGCTCTAGCATGAGTGCGTGGATGTCCGATATGTTTACCGACTGGCAGATGCAGTATTAGATGCCCAGAGAATGCGATAATGAGATTATGAGGTTATGAAATTATCAGACTATCATAATATGACAATTTTTGTCTAGGTATAAATGATAACCGAACAGATCACACAAACTTGACATGCCCGCGCAAGAAATCAATGATGCTGCTGTTCGATGCCGTACTCACCCAGCTCGGCTCCTCCTGGCGTGGAGGCTCTTGTGGAGGCTCCTTCGGCGGCTGTGCTGCCTCCTGTACTCTGCTCTCCATCTCCTCCTCTGGAGAATCATCATCATCATCAGTCTCCTTTTGTACATTATCCTCAATGACCGGTGTGCACTCGACAGCGACCTCTGGCGTCCCCTGCACTTCAACCGCGTCACATTGCCGCGTTTCCTCTGCAACAGACAGCGCAGGCATAATGTCGGCATTAATCTCGGGGCTGGGCACAACTTCTAGCCCGCTAATGCTGGATACATCCTCGCTCTCCTCTATACCGACTTCACTTTTGTCCTCGTCTTCGGATTTATCCCAGCCCAAGCTTTCGAATGATGGCGGAGCCCTGAACTTCTGACGCACCGGGCTCTCGACTAGCTTGGAGGAGATGGGTGACCTCTTTCGTTTCGTTTCCGGGCTCTTTCCCTTCCGATCCCTCTTTAGCTGTAGTGACGGCTTTGCTCTTGACCTCGGCTTTAGTGGTGTTTCGGCAACGTCTTTCGAGTTTGGCGGCGGTGCCATTGGATGTGTGACTGCGAGAGGGGATGCTTTAACTGCTAGTGTTGTCTTTCCTCCGCTTGGGATGATTGAGCTCGACTGGGTCTTGTCTACACTGGCAATATCCACAACTGGTACGTCAAGATCGTCAAATATGTCCGAGTCAAAATCATCAATGTCCGATCCAGAATCGAGAGTGAACGGGTCTGTCTGAGTGCCACCGCCGCTGCAGTGCTTTGGATTCTTGACAGACAGGCTCCTCTGGCTCTGGAAAGCAAACGAGTCGTCCCGCAGCCCGGGGAGTGTTTGCTCCCGCTGCGAAGCGCTTCCGCCGGCATGACTTGTGCCAAGACTACCAGGTGTGACGTGCTGGGTCTTCTGTCGCTTTGCTGGGTTGCCATCGTCTGATATCTGCTTCTTCTGAACAGATGATGTCTTCTGGACCGAAGCAGTTTTGGCCGGCATGACGGGCTTGACAAAACGAGACACCACCTGCATCTCACTTGGAAGCACATCCACCACCGACAACTGTGCACCCACCAGAGTGCCGACAATCTCGTCGCAGGCGACATAACACAAAACTTTGTCTGCTTCGTCAATGGGTACAGTGAATGTCATCTCGTGCTCCAGTCTATTGGCTTGCAGCTTGCCGCGCCAGATGTGAAGTAGGTCACCATCGGCCGTCTCGGCAAGAAATGTCAAGGCAGGAACTCGGTTCCTCCAACGCGGTGGACCACCTTCATTCGCAAAGGCGACTGTGACTTGGGCGACTGCTTTTCGATTGCCAGTACTACACCTGGATACCTGGCCCTCCATTGCGAGCATGGGAAAACTCCTCAGGGTCTCGGCAATCTTCATTGCGGCTGGCGGGTTCTTGGAGAGAAACCGCTCGATAGAGACTGGTCCCAGCTCGGCCAGTTGGCGTACTGTTGTGACCTTCTTGTCGACAAGCTTGCGCATGTTGACGGGGCCGATATCTGGCACTTGACATAGCTGGGCAGGGTGATGATCGCCCTCCCAAGCGCGTGCACCGATGCTGCGCAGCAGCTCCAATGCCATTCTCGTGTTGTGGCCGTTGCGGTCGGCAATCGTGCAGATGATATAGCACTCGAGCAGGCGTTGCATATGTTCCATAGCATGCCGGGCTTCAAAAGAGAACCGGCCGTGTTGGTAGGGTAGGGTGCCGCGCGACAGCTCTACCTGGATCAGCAATGAGACCTTTTGCCATGTCTCGGCGATGTTGTCCTTGAATCGAAAAGGAATGTTGTCGGCTTCGGCTGTGTTGAGCTCGCGCAGAATCGGGCGCTCGGTGCTCTTGACCCGCATATCGTCAAACTCGGCGGCATGGCACATTGCATTCAGAAGCTGCTCGATGCTCATTTTCTTCTCAAATGCCACAACCTGCACCATAGTCTCGAACCGGATCATGTAGGTCGACATAGCACTGCCGTACTCGGTACCATGAAACTTGCTATCAGCCGATCTCTCAGCCCCGGCTTCGAGCTCTTCGGCATTGACATACTTGAGGAGACCGACCTCAGCCAACCGCGCAATGCCTACTTTGCAGATCTCCTCAAGCTGTTGGTCGGTCGTACGACTATTTGCCGCTGAATTGGCTAGCTGGTAGTAGTGGTTCGGGTTTTCGTGCAGACGCACTGCGAGAAATGTACCCTTGAGCCAGTGGATGGCCGTGGTGAGTGACGTGATGGTGCCAAGAACAATTTCCGAATTGAGATGCTCGATCAAGTTCAAGTGAAGAGTACTCTCGACTGTTTGCCGGCCTGACTCGAGGTTCAGGTACTTGTCGCGGTTTTCGGCTCGCGTGAGAATGATGGCGGTGGCGCTCGTGTCAAATTGAGGACGCCCGGCACGGCCGATCATCTGCATCAATTCAAATTCGTCGTACTCGGCAAACTTTCCATTCTGATAGCCCATAGTACCCTTGAGAATGACAGTGTGGCAGGGCAGATTGACGCCGACAGCTAGAGTAGATGTGCAGCATATAATGGACATGTGACCCTTGAGGAAAGCATCTTCCACCATTTCGCGATCTTGACGCTCAACGCCTCCGTGGTGGAATGCTACACCGGAAGCGATCGTGGACTGGAGTTTGGGGACATTGCTGCGCATGTTGACCGACGGTGCAGGCCATGGGCGTTGGTGCGGTGGACAAGAGGCCCAAAACTCGGCGAGGGCAGTAGCGGCACTTTCGGTCGATTTTCGCGAGAAGCAGAAAATAAGCACCGGCTTTCCCTGGGCGTGCTTGACAATGAGATCGGGTAGCTGGTCGTCGAGGATATTGTCGAGCGTGTGCTCATTGCTGCCGCCACCATTCCCGCCGTTGGGCCCACCACCGCCACCACCGACATTGAACCCAAGCACAATCTTTTGTAGTTGGACCGGCCGAAATTCTTCGCCAAAGACAAATGTCTGAGCGGGAACCCGGGGCATTTTGTGCGTCAGACCGAGCCACTGGGCAATGTCTTTTGAGTTCGGAATCGTGGCACTGAGCGCGACAAAGCGCACATCGTTACCAAGTGTCTTCATGCGCGACACAACCGTCTCAAGCGTGGCGCCCCGCGAGTCTTTAAGGATGTGCACCTCATCGATGAGGACAAGCTTGATCGAGCGTAACAAAGCGTTGTTGGCATGATCGGACCATTTGCGGGTGATGGAGTCCCATTTCTCGGGTGTTGTAATAATGATGGATGCTGTGCGTACTCGGCGGACCTCAAATGCAGACGAGTCGCCCGTGAACTCAGCTACTTGCAGCTTTCCTAGGGCTGAGACAAGAGGACTTTTGCTGAACTTTGCCTGCCAATCGCGCGCCCGCTCCGAGCAGAGAGCCTTGGTGGGTGCTTGGTACACAATCTTGAAGTCCTGGTTCTCGCGGTCACGCTGAGCTAGGAGACGGCAGATGGCGAGCTCAAATATGGCTGTTTTGCCACTGCCCGTGGGAGATGCGACGACAACATTGTCGTTGGATCCATACACAGACGGAAAACAGCTGGACTGCATATCATTGAAGTGCTCGTACGGGAATATGGAGTGGAAGCGCACGTCGAGCGAAGTGCGCGGGCTGACGAGCTCGATGCCGTTGACGCGTGGTGCCGGGCGATGAACCGGTTGGATTGGGTTTCTCGACAATGAAGAAGGCGACGCTGTTCGGGGCGTAGGCGGTAGAGGCTGGTCATAGTGTGTTATCTGTGCAGGCTGTGCACTTCGCGGTGTCCAACTACCCTGGGGTCGATGCTGGATGTCGTATGTTGGCCCAGCGCGGCGTGTCTGCCGACGAGCAGACTGGGCCTCGGCATTGTAAGCTGCAGTCTGTCGCTTGCCAGTGTATCTCTTCATTGGTGCGTATAGCTGAGAAGCTGGCACCTCATGGACATCATCGTTCTCTTCGGCATCGGGCATCTGGGCGCTTATTATGCCGGCATAATACCCTCCATCAGGCCGCCTTGACCAGTTGATTCTTGTGCCCGGCTGATCGTATGCTAACTCTTGAGGCTGGGCTCGGTTCGACCATGGTGTTGAAGGCGGCCGTCTTGGTGTATTCACTTGGCCATATGTGTTGCTGATCTGCGGTCGGGGTGCCTGCGGTCGAACTGCCGAAGACTGTGCTGCTGCTGGCTTGGCATTTGATCCACCGTACGCAAACTGTTGAAGGTTTCGTAGGCCCTGAGCTGTGGTGCGCGACGTTCGCTGCTGGGTTCCGGATGAAGCCCACGAATTCGGCCTGAATGAACTCATAGAGCTCTGAAGAGGGTATGCCGGTTGATCTGCATAGGTGCCGTCATTTTGCCCAGCGTCTTCATCTTCGTCATACTGGTATTGGCGATTACCCCCGACAGGCTCAATAGACCTTGCCGTGCCAAAGTAGTCAGGGAAGCGATTTCGTTGAACTGGCATAGCGGTTATGATCTAGACTCAGTGTGGCCCTATCGTGCTGTGAATATGCGTGTGTGTCAAATCGACATTGGCATCGTCGTGTATGAAGCATTTCCAACAGCATATCTCTTGCCTGGATCTCTCCTACCAGAATAGGAAAGCGTGGGATAGCTTAGGACACATTTTGGCAGCTCCTTCCCTGAACGTGTAATACCCCTTCCGAATGTGGCAATTCTGATGCCAGCGCCTTCCATATCAGGATCTTTTATCGCGATCTGGTTCACGACATTGACACGACTTCACGTGATGGCGTTCGGAATTATGTAAGATGATGCTCGATTGTGAAATTTTGATAAAGTCAAAAGGAAAATAGATGACAGAAATAAGAAAACAACCAGCTTTTGCCAAACCGCACGCCGAACAAAGCCAAAACTTGTAGTGGTATCCATAAACAGTAAATCAGAAAAGTCAAAAAGTAAAAGAAAATAACTACTCCTCCCGCGACTTGCGCCCAGAAGATGGCCGGGTGTGATGTATCAGCGGCGACGACGGCCGGGATGTCGACACGCCAATGACAGCGTCAGGCTCGAGCAGTCGCGCGCTGCTATTTTGGGAGTTGGAGTGCGACTGCGGCTGTCTTGAGGGTTTGGAGGCCCTGGACTTGGACCGCGTCTGTGGCTGTGACCGAACCTGCGGCTGCAGCCTGACCTCTTCCTCTGACACACGCGGAGTGCCGCGGACGACCATTGCCTTTTCAAAGTGCACAATGGTGATAGGTGGCGGACGGCCACGCTTGCGGTCTGGGGCCGTGTACAAGAAGATGGCGGCGATAACCAGCAGCGAGCCGCTGGCAAACATGGTGGTGACGCGGAATCCAAAGAATATGACACTACCCAAGAAACTGAGAATGAAGCTGATGCTGGTGGCAAAGTTCTTGGCAATGTTGTCGGCGTAGTTGATGCAGAGCGACGTCAGTATACCACCGACGGCCTGGAAGACAATGACGGTCCAGACGACCCAGTTGTAGCCGTAGAAAAAACCGTGCTGGGCAATGTCGGCGCCGTCCTTGTAGATGACGCCGATGAAGAGTGCGGGGAAGAGCGAGTAGAAAGACAGCTGGATGTTGCGCATCCAAACGGACACGGGGCCGTGAGTTGACTCTTTGAGGACCTTCTCAAAGTAGACACCGGTAAGGCCCGACACAACAACGGCGACGAGGACAGCCATGATCCCGAACGAGGGGTTGACGGCAGAGCTGAACTCGTCCTCGTCGATGCCCTCGTAGGAGGCCGACCGTTTTGTGAGTTCCGTGGCAACTTCGCTGACGCCCGCGACCTGGCCGAGCTCGTGCATGGAACGCGGGAAGAAGTGGTCGCTAAAATCGTGGATCATGAGGGATGCCGCTGATGGGCGGCCGCCGGACGAGGATGAGTCTGAGAAGAAGCCCGAGAGTGATACGACAGAGACGCCAAAGGTGAGGATAACAAGGGCAGCCCAGCGGCGTGGCGTGAGAGACTTGCCCAGCATGACGACACTGAAGAAGGCCGTGGACAAAATCTTCAGCTGGTACAAGACCTGGAAGCGAACGGGGTCGAGGTGGCCGAGGGCGGCATATTGGAGGGTATTTTGGAGAGTGTAGAGTGTAGCGGGGATGGCGAGTTTCCACGAGTCGCCGGACCAAAAGACGGAGCGGTAGATTTGCTCAAAGAGAACCGTCGCGGGCGTCTGGGGCGCGAGGGTGCGCGAGACCTGGTAGATGGCAAAAGTAAGGGATATTGCAAGCTTGAGGACTTCGTTGAGGAAAACGGCGGTGGAAGCAAAGTAGCGATGGTCTGCTGGCACGCCGGGCATGATACGAGAGTAGTGGAGAATGAGTGTGAGGGCCGAGTTTTGGAATGTGAGCTGCAATGTTAGCTTATCGTGATCGCCAGGAGTGAGGCTATTCGGACGACGGCATACTGTAATGAGCGAGACCTGCTTCATGGGCATGCCAAAGAGCGTCGGCCCCGATGACGTGTGGGGGGCAGCGTCGAGAAGCGCCATGGCTGTGTCGGTCAATGTGCTGCTGAGTGGTGATGTTGTCGAAATGCCGTCAAAATGAAGCAAAGATCAGGTCGAAATAGCTGAGGATCAAGATGGTCGATACCGTTCGAGATGTCGATCGCCAAAGTGCAAATAAAGATGCAAGATGCCGGCAAAGTGCACTTTCTATGCACTTTGATCGTTGTGAGTCGCGTCGCACAGCAAGCCACTGTCAATTGCGCCAAGGGGTTGGGCTGCAAAAACCGGCAGATGGATTTTGTAATTGATGCATGTTGACTGGACTTGATGATATTCCAGTCGCGTCTTGTCGATAAGAGGCCCCTAAAAGCAGAGAAGGCCCCTAAAGCTGTTTAAAGACACAAAGAGGGGCGCTGTATCAGATTAACCTTATTTTCCCTATGCAAACTCCCTATTCTTAACTCCTAGTTAACTCCTAAATCTTAAAACTGTTTTAGCTGTTCCTTCCTACTTTTAGCAGGAGCTCTCAACACCGCAAATGCTACGTCAGAGGCCTCAATAGGGATAGTGTGGCGCTTTTCCCCTGCGCCACAGGCACACAAAAACAAGGCACACTCATACTTCCTATCAGGTTGTAAAATTTCGGCAGGAACGATGTAGTGCATTTGTACGCGACTCGAAGCGCGTGTCTTTGGTGATACAAGCAGTGAGCTCACTCATTGTCTTGGACTGATGTTTCAACAGACAGCCCTACAACACTGGCAATTGCGCAAAACTAAGCATTTACCCAAGCATTCAATCAATCATTCAAACAAACTCAATCAATCTCGGAGGATATGCCTTGACCGTTTCAGTTTCAGATCGATCATGCTATGGAGATACGACGCGGGAAGGATTCCCGTGCTTAGTCAGTCCGGCTGCCGGATGCCGAGTCGATCGGACCACTACAGCCCGCGATGATATGCTCCACGATCGTATCCAAACAGTCATCGTATCGTGATCGCGCTGCGGATTGAAGTCATGTGCCCGAGTCGATAATTCGGCTGACATAATCTTCACAGAACGGGGAAATTGACGGAGTTTTCCTGAAATGCGGGACACAATTTGGAAAGGCGGAGCCGAAGATGGAGAGACCGCTTTGACGGCATGCACTCGTGATGCAAAGTGGAAGTATGTTGGTTGTGGGAGAAGGCATGACCGGGCAGTGTCGTACTCTCGTCTATATTATGTGGGAAATATAAAAACAAAAAAAGAAGGACAAAATAATCAAGAAAAGAAAAGGAAAAACAGCGAGAAAGAGAGCGAGCATTCTAACGAATCTCTCCAAGGAAGGTACACTCGGTGACTGCTTGCATCGTAAGCGCCATGAGAGGTCACAAGTACCAGTCGGGGAAGGCGCGATGCTGCCCTTGGGGTCACACTGCAAGGTATATCTGCAGCTATATCGTGGGAGAATACCGGGGAAGGTGCAGAAAAAACGATATAAAAGGAAACTGCGGCCGTCATTGCATTCTCACGATGCCCCGATACCCCCAAGAGTACCCCAATACCCCAATTTTGACTCTTGGACCATCAGGACCTTACGACAATATTGCCCTCATGGAAAAAGACAAGAGGGGAAAGAGCAGCTCAGTACAGACATAAAGTTGACTAAACAGTACTGGATTCTGAAGCAATACGAAAAAGGCAGAAACAATCCATATTGTCTCGTCTGCGCCTTCCTCGTGACCCAAGCTGGTTTCTTAGACATCTTGGCTGGCTATTCCGGGGCTCTTTCTGGATACTCCTGGAGACTTTCTAGAGACTATCGCAGACTACCAAGACCACACATCTGGACAAACACCTCGTCCGAACTGTGGTGACGAGGTACCTGTCAAAGAAACCTGGAGAGTCTGGGCGGCTTTTTCCGCCGGCTTTTTCTACTCCCTCTTTCTCCACGATTTGTTCATCTCCCAGAGCCCGCCCACACTCAAGCCAAGTGCCCTGCAAGTGCCTTGACATTACCCCATTGTATCCACTTTTTCCCCGGAGCGCGGCCGGTGGCGCGGTGACAGAGGCAAAGAGGGCGAGATGGGCAAAAGAACAATGGGACAAAGACGACAAACAGCACGAGCGACAGCGCCAGCAAGCGCACAAGATGCGCAGAAAAATCCAGAAAAATGCAACAACAAAAACAACGGCGATCGTCCGACAGAAGTCGCCGCCGATCTACATAAAGCCTCGTCGCCGTCCCTCGAGGCAGAAGTCGAAAAGGATTCAGATCAGCAAGCTCTCTCTTCTTCTCATCTCGTCTCTCTGAGCTCGTCTTCCCTCTTGTCACTTGCCCTTCCGGTGTTGACTCTTCTCTTCTACTCTTTATCTCCTTTCTCTCACACAGACACCACAGACATCACAGAAATGGTCTCCCAATCTGCTGTCGGCAAGGTCATGGCCGTGGCCGCTCTGGCCTCCGTCGCCTCGGCCGCTGCCACTCCCAACAGCATGGCCATCCGCCGCTCTGCTTCCAACAGCACCTGTCTTGAGCTGGCCAAGTCCAACGGTACCGCCACCAAGGAGTGCCTTAACTGGCGTCCCCAGGTTCATGTCCAGCCGCCCCAGGGCTGGATGAACGACCCTTGTGCTCCCGGCTACGATACCGCCCACAGCAAGTACCACCTTGGTATGCAGTGGACTCCCGATGGAATCGCCTGGGCCAACATCTCGTGGGGTGCCGCTGTGTCTGACGATCTCATCAACTGGGAGATCTCGCGCAAGACCTCCATCGAGCCCGAGGCCTCGTACGACTACCTCGGCGTCTTTACCGGTGGTGCCTTTGACGGTGCCATCGACGGCAGCAAGAATGGTACCATCACTACTGCCTACACCGCTGTCGACTCGCTGCCTATCACCTGGAAGAACAACTACACCCGCGGCTCCGAGTCGGTTGCGCTCGCCTTCTCCGAGGACTCGGGTATCACGTGGGAGCGCTACTACGGCAACATCATCATCGAGGATGGTCCTACCGACGTCGACATTGTCGGCTGGCGCGATCCTTACCTGGCTGAGTGGCCCTCCGTCGAGCAGCTGATCCACAACGAGACTGGCAACTACCTGTACGGCATCGTCTCGGGTGGTATCCGCGACACTACTCCCACCACCTGGCTGTACGAGATCGACAATAAGGCCCTGCAGAACTGGCGCTACGTCGGCCCCCTTGTCGACATCTCAATGCAGTACGACCCTTCTCCCAAGTGGATCGGCGGCTACGGAGCCAACTTTGAGGTGTGCAACTTCCTGACTGCCACCTCCAACGACAAGACCATCACTCGCGACTACATTGTGTGCGGCTGCGAGGGCAAGAACGTCACTGCCGAGGTCACCGCCACCCAGGGCGGCTTCCGCTCTGATAAGGGCCAGACCTGGTTCCAGGGCGACTGGACCCTCGTCAACGGCACCGTCCCCCAGATGGGCTACAAGCACGGTGGCCGCATCGACTACGGCGACTACTACGCCGGCAACTCCTTCTACGACCCTATTACCGACACTCACATTATCTGGGGCTGGGTCGCCGAGGACGATCTTCCCACCCGCTTCCTGGAGGCCCAGTTCTGGGCCGGCGCGTTGTCGCTGCCCCGTACCATGACTCTGTGGGCCGTCGACGGCGTCAAGGGCGCTCTGCAGTCGGAGCTGTCCGACATTGCCTCGGCTGAGATCACTGGCTCCACCGCGTCGGGCCTGACTGCTATCCCAGACTCGCGTGTGCACTCCATGCGCCGCGAGCACACCGCCATCAAGGTCCAGAAGGCCAAGAAGGGCAAGTCCTGCAAGGCCGGCTCTCTGGAGAAGGAGACCTCATTTGGCGCCAGCTACCCCACGTTCGAGCTCAAGCTGTCTGCCAAGGTCGGCCCCTCGAGCAAGCCTGTCGGTGTCCGCCTGCTGCACGGCAACGACGAGACCACCCTGATTAGCTTCTCTGCCGCTGACGAGCAGATTACCATTGACCGCACCAACTCGACTTACTGGCCCGATATTCGCACTGTCGACGAGCTGGCCCCCCATACTCTGTTCCAGCTCGAGGATGACACCTTTGAGAAGCTGGACCTGGACATCTTCTACGACCGCTCCATCATCGAGGTGTTTGCCAATGGCCGCACTGCTGTCACCACCCGCGTTTACCCCGTGTCCGGTGCCGTCGAGGGCATCGAGCTGGTGTACGAAGAGACCGACAGCGCCTCTGCTTTCGTCAGCGGCGACGTGTGGACTCTTGAGACCAGCCTGACCTACATTGATTAAGTGTAAGGCTCAAGCAAAAGAGCTTGCACTCTGTAAATACCCATAACCTGTACATATAGACTAATGTTAATTGAATTTGAATGTAATCAATATCGAATATGCAATGCACTCTCACTATTTGTGACTTCTACTTAATGCCACCACAGTGACTAGACCTATATGCTGACAGTTGATCGCGTTCGCAGCGAGAGGCAACAATTCAATCGCGGCAAACAGTTCGGTATCTCAACGTCGGCTATCCAAGTATCAAATTTTAATGCAGCGGAATCGGTCAACTCTGCACTTTCAAGCAAGCCAATCGTATAATCTAGCCAAGTCGACAGACGCGGCATGCATAGAACAATTTCGAACTTCATGACCATACGAGACTGAGCTCATGCGCCGGTGTTGCTTCCGGCTAGTAGCGACCCGACTCATCTGTCAAAACTCTGGGCACTCTGCTTGGTGTAGAAAGTCAATCAAAGTCGGCCCGACAGCTGTCGTCATACAATTATTTTGCTCTAATTTGGCGCATTGGCACTTGGCAGTTCCCAGAAAACAACCGGGGTACGGGGGAAATGTAAATAGTCGGTGGACTTTAGTGCCAGGAGTGTTCAAAGTTCAAGATGTTGGTATTTGAAAGACAAAAAACGTAATATTGAAGAGAATGCATCCGTGTGCTATGGCTATAATAATAAAGATACTGTACAAGAGGTCGCTCTGCGGTTGTAGAATAAAACATTTCAAGGACAGAAGAAAGAAGGGGAAACTCAAGACAAGAGACAAAAAAGACAAAAAGAAATGTATCCAGGATCAACCGAGTCTATCAGAACCATACCAAAGACAAAAGAAAAACAAAAGAAAGCAAAAAGAAGGTGGAAAACAAATCGCTAGAACCAGGGGTGTCGCTCCGAAACAAAGGAAATGCTGTAAGCTATGTGAGATATTATAAGCAAAGGTAATAGAAGGAGAGAAGGGGAAAAGAGGTTGGATCAACCATCATCGGGCCACCAGCCGGCCTCCATGCTCATCCGGCCTTGGCCGGCATGGCTGGTTTGGCTGCCACGGCGCGAGTTGACATTGCTCACGTTGCCCGAGCCGCCGATACCACCGCCAACAGCGCTGATCCGCACGTTGCGCTTGAAGGGCAGGGGCAGGGGCGACTCCAGAGGCGAATCAGGGCGTGGGATGCCCTCGGCCGCTTTCTGCTCGAGCGCGCTCTCGACGAGCTCGCTGAACGACGGTGAGCCCTCTTCGTTGTGCGTCGGCAGCGGGCTAGCCTTGGACGAGAAGGGGGGGCAAGGAGCAATGTGAGCTGACTGGTGGTTGGCATTGACGGCCATGCTCAGACGACGGCCGGCGATGCTTGTCACCAGAGGTGGCGGCAAAGGACGCTTCTTGCGTGGCGTCGGGGCCGTCAGGCTGAACGATGAGAACGAGCCAAATGACGCCGACGAAGGCAGTGGTGCAGAGTTAGATGGGCCCGAAAGAGAAGGCCGGTTGCTGGGTGCGGGAGGGAATGAGTCAGCGTCGATACCGAGACCCAGTCCCAGACCAAGACCAAGTCCGAGGCCAGTCTTGGAATGCCCGTCATCGCTACGGCCGGGGCTGCTGTCGCTGCCAGACGCGCTTGTGGCGCTGGTGGTGGCACTTGCATTGTTACTGCTGTTGTTGCTGCCAGACGTAGTGCTCTCGGTCAGACTGCCACTAGCCGATGTCGACTCACGGCGCTCTTTCTGGGAGTTGTCCAGCTGCGTCAGAACACGGTCGAGATCGGCATTCTTAGCAGTTGACGTCGTGCGCGGTGGCGTCGGCAGACGTGCTGTAGGAGGCTTGCTGCGCGGCGACACCGGCTCGTCGATGATGGACAGCCGGTTGCTGCGGGGCTCGCTGATGGTAGACAGGGGCGGCAGCGTCATGGGGCCTGCGCCCGGCAGAGATCGCGGCGACAGGGGCTCCGAGAAGCGTGAACGCGAAGACGGCGGCGGTGGCGGTGGCAGGGCCATGGTAGGTGGCTTGGAGCGAGGAGACAAGGGCTCGTTCCATGTCATATTGAAGCGAGGAGCAAAGCCAGGGGAAGCTGGCGGCTTAGTGAATCCGGGCGACGAGGGGAAGCCAAATCCAGGTGCAAACCCAGGCGATGCAGGCGGCTTCGTGTGAGGCGACAGCAGGCCGGGAGATGGCATACCGGGTGACGGCAGGCCAGGTGACAGCTGTCTTGACGTGGAGGCTGTTGGCGGGAACAGCGACAGAGAAGTGCGACGCGTTGCCGACGACACCGAGCTAGAGCGCAGAGACAGCGAGCTGCGGATGGCAGGCGATGGCGGCACGGGGAACGAGCTGTCCTCGAACTGCATCACAGGCTGGATGGAGGCAACACTCGAGGAGCGTGTCACAGGGATAAGGACCGATGCTTGGCTCATTGAGCGCGTCGCAGAGGCCTGGCTCGCCGGGCGAGGGGGCTGGATCGAAGCATGGCTGGCCGACCGGCGTACGGATGTCTGGCTTGCGACGCTGTTAGACCGAGTCGGCAGCTGGGGCTGGGACAGGGACTGCGTCTGCAGACTGAACGATGCGCGCGTTGTCGACCGCGGCTGGGGCGAGTGCAACTCGAGACCGCTGCCGTTGCTGGACCGTCTGAGCTCGGCCTTGGGGTTGATGTTGTCTGCCAGCAGATCGTCGTCGTCAAGGCCAGGGCCGCCCTCAAACTCGGCGATAATTGAGTCGCGCATTTGGATGCGCTTCTTGCGGAAAGCTGCGAGGAGAGCCTCTTCCTGACGAGTGACCGCCATGAAGCGGCCCTGTCCGGTCTGGTTCTGCTGGGGTGGGCTCTGCTCGATAGGCTTGGCCTCGGTAGGCTTGGCCTCGACAGGCTTGGCCTGGGCGGTCTGTGTGGGTAGCTGAGGCTGGCTAAAGGCCTGTGGAATAGCGGGCGGTGGGAAGTTGGGCGGTGGCGGCGCTGCTGCTGCGCGCAGGTCGGGCACCGACAGAGACGCTCTGGTCGACACAACGGCAATCTTGTTAACGGTCGCGACACTACCGGACCGAATAACACTGCCTGTGCGCGCAAAGCTCCCCCGTCTAGCCTCGTTATCACACACCGAGGTGTGTCTCGACTGCATCATGAAGTCGACGCTAGTCGGCGAAATAGGCGGCGACGGGATAATTGTGTCCCGAGCCTCGCGCTCTCTGCACTCCCGGAGGGTCTTGAGGAAGGGTGAAGGCAGCGGCGACAGCTGGTCCTCTTTACCGTTAGCCTTGGCAGTAGAGATGGTCAAACCTCCTGGACCGAATCCGGGGCTCAGGCCATCCTTGCTTGGCAGGCGGCTGTTGCGGTTGTAGGAGGCACCCTGAGCAGGGATCAGAGTGATGGCGCGGGCTTCGTGGACGGTGTAGCTGCGACCAGATACAGACTCGGCCGTTGTGTGGTTGGAGAGGGTTGTGCGTGCAGAAGTTCCGGTGCGATTGGAGGCCACTGACGTTGTCGACTCGCGTGACGATGCCAGCGTCCAGGTATCCCGCAAGTTTGTGACACGTGCTGTGCTGGTGGTGCTGTTGCTGTTTTGCGAGTTTTGGCTGCTACGGCCTCCACTGTAGACCGATGCCGGCAGCGTCATAAATGACTGACGGTCATTCTCGGTGTCGGTAATCAAAGGCGGCAGCTGTGGTGGCTGCTGCGGGGGCATTTGCAACTGGATCACCGGCTGGGGAGGTTGCACCTCGACACTGATGTGGCGGATGTCCCGGCCAGAGCCCGACGACGCGGTCTTGGGGCGTGATGCATACTCATCATCCTCCGAGTCAGACGACAGGGACAGAACACTGTTCTGCTGCAAATCGGTCTCCATTAGGCTGAGAGATGTATGCTTGGATGCGCGCGACGTGCGTGTGTGCCGGCTCGAGATGCTGTCGGAGCAGTCACCTGGCTGCAGCAAGCTGCTCTGGTTGCCAGAGTGGTGGCTCTGCAGATGTTGTTGTGGGACGTCAGGTAGCAGAGACAGGTTGTTGAGAGCTTCGGCCTGCTGCAGTGCAGCCGTGCTCTCGTAGCCGCCGAGGTAAGCCGCAATGTCCTTGTAGGATGTCGCGGTGCGGATGACGTGTTGCGGGTTGTAGGCAGAGCTCTGGCCCTGGGCGAACTCGGCAGCATACTTTGCATAGTCTTTGTCGTCTTCGAAGTCTTCATCAATGTCGTTGACGGTTTTCTTGACGTCGGCCAGCTCTGTGTCGTACTCGTCGTCGTGGTCCGTTGGCCCCAGGTCGTCTTCTCTGAGAACGCGCGACGCTGATGCGTATGCTTCGGCAAGTGCAGCTGCCTCGGCGGCTTCGGCCTCTGCTTCGGCCTCTGCTTCGGCTTGCGCTTCTGCAAAGACGTCGCGGAACGTCATCTGCTCGTAGTGCTCGTACAGGTTCTGGAGACCAGCTGCTTCTTGGGACGATGCCGTCTGCCGCTGGTTGGTGGACTTTCCGGATTTCGAGGACTTGCCCGACTTTCCTGACTTGCCCGAACGTGCAGAAATGCGGCGAGACTCCTTGAGGGCGGCGGCGGCTTGTACTGCTGCAAACGCTTGGGCTTGGGCGTCGCTCTCGGCCATGTCGGTAGTGGACATGGTTTTGCGTAGTTTTGACCGCACATTCGGCTCGCTCTTCTTCCGGTGGCTGCTGACAGGCCGGGACAGGTAGTCGGAGGTTGCTGACTTCATGGACGGCGAGCGTGCCAGGTCCTTCTTGATCTTATCCTTTTCGGACTTGTCGGAGCCCTTGTCGCTGCCAGCGCTAGAAAACATGCGGCTGAGGTCGAGCTTGGAGGGCTTCTTCTTGGACTTTCTGTTGGCCTGGTAGATGCTGTTGTCGACGTCCAGGAGAGCGTTGGCCTTGGTCGGCAGGCCCTTGGCCATGGCCGAGCTTGAAGTCTGCTGCGAAATGTTCAGCGGCACCTTGGACTTGTCGTAATAGGACATGATGGTGCCGGCAGACAGCTTGCGGCGGACACTAGACGCGTCGGTGATGGAGCGGATCTCCTGGTTGTAGAGAGCAATGTCGCGGTCGTCCAGAGGGTCAATATCGTAAGCATCGAGAGGGCCCTCTGCACCGCGGCCGCTGGGAGCCAAAAGCTTGCGCGGCAAGACACCAGATTCAGCTGCACCATACTCGCTGGTTGGCGGTAATGGTGGGCGCCTGCTGCTTGCGGCATGGCCGGCATGGCTGCGACTGGTGGTGCTGTGGGTAGCCGTGTTGCTGTCGGTCATGCCGGTGTTGGACATGGAGCCGTCCATCAAGTCTTCGTAGATCCCGCTGAGGCCAAGCGAGCCTTCAGAGATGTTGATGCTGATGCATGTGTTGGCAGTCGACTGCGCGTCCCAGTTTGTATTTATTTGGCTGGCATTGGAGTGGAGTGTGTGGCTTGGAGGAGTAATAAGCTGTGCGGGACTGGGGTGTGACTGTAGAGGATGTGCAGGCGTCGAAGACTGTGAGAAGCGTGGTGATGGTGTATCTTGAAAAGATGGCAGAGCGAGTGTGGGCGGTAGAGAGAGCACAGGAGCTGTGGATGCGTCGACGTTGATCTGGGAAGTGCCCAAGATCTTTTGTGCTTTTGTGAGTTGCGGTGCGGCGACGGTAGGAATGTCCTGTTTCCTCCGGCCAGGCACCGGGAAGCTAAACCGAGCCATGCTGGTGTGGTTGTGTGAGTTGTTTTCGGGAATGAAGATCGAAGGCGGCGGTCGTTATTAAACCGTCAAAATACAGCCCTGACCTCCCCCAGAACGTGAACGTGAGCTCGCTTGTTCTTGGGAGGGGGCAATAAAGGGATGGCGGGCAGCTGGCAGCTATCTGGAGGCCGTGAACATGGTCGGGTGTTGCGGCTTCAAATGTTGGTACAAAGAGCCCAAAAAGGCCTACAAATTTGGCAGAGCGAGATGAGATGAGGCACTGTATTTGTTACGCGTGCCGGTCGAAACGACGGAATGGTGCAGATTGTATCCAAAAATGATATGCAGTGTTGCCGATGGCTGTGCGTGAGACGTGAGGGTAATGAGGGCGTAAGGGGCGTATTACAGTGGCGGGAGCAGTCCGAACTCGTTCGAGATGCAAATATGAGGTCGAGCTACGTCTGTGTCAGAGTCGGGCCCAGGTCCAGGACCTACGGTGTCGAGTAGCACAGAAAGCTATTGTAGGGAACAATAGATGAAAGACACGAAAGACAAGACAAAGACGACGTAAGGCGTTCGGGATCGGAGGATTCGAGAGTGGTGGTTTGCTGGATAGCTGCAAGGGCGAGACAGATGAGACAGAGTGTAGATGGGGTAGATGACACAGGAAACGGGCGAAGCGAGACAGAACAAAGAAAGTAAGGAATGTGGTGAATATGTCGTAATGGAGATATGAGATCAAGAGAGGTGAGATCAAGAAAGTGAGTGTGTAAAGTGAGTGCAAAGAAAGTGAGAGAAAGCGAAAGCGAGTGAACGAAGCAAGATCTGGGTGCGAGAGAGGGGAGTATGAGAGAAAAGAATGTACTCTATGGGGTAGGAATCGACGACGGGAAGACGGAGAAGAATACGGCAAAGAGACAGCCGACAGGTCCAAGAGTGAGATTCGAGCAATTACAGATGACGGATAAGAGAGGGCAAGTCGAAAAAGAGGAGATGTCGACAGGCAAGAAGAGGTAAGAGACACGAGCAGCATGAGGAGGCGAGCTTGTCTCCTTGCCAAAGGCGTCAAAGGCGTCACGGCTCGCGGGCCAAGAGTTGGTGCGTGATGAAATGGCAAAATAGGTAAAAGATCCAGATGGAATATGACAAAAGACAGACCAGGGCCAGGCAGAAGAAAGCAGCAAGCTAGGTACAAAAATGTGATAAATGGCCAGAAATAAATCACAGAAAAAGAATAAAATAGTAAATCAGAAAGACGAATCTAAATCAAATCTGGCATCCACTTGCAGTGGACACCGGACCTGCTTCCCCCAGACGCAATTCGAATTTGATCAGATCGCACCTGATTTGGCTAGTGCAGTGGGTAAGAGAAGTTTGACTCTGCAGAGAACTCACTGGGAAGAAGACTGGACAAGAGGTGCTTTCGTTGAAGATTGAAGCCTCTGGCGAAGCAAGGAGAGGTCTGAATCAATAGTTCTTCAGCAGTTGGTGTTTTGTCTTGAAAAGGACGGTTGAGCTGTCAGGGTCGAAGGTGTTGAAGCAGAAGTACCAACAGAGATAAGCCAGGGGAGGTCAAAGGAATTTTCGGCAGGCCAAAAGACTGAGATGAAGAAAGAGATATTCTACGTCCGACTCTTCAGGACCCACGCACCCACACCATCCCCTGGCACTTCTGCAGGCACCCCTGTCGAGATGAACAGAATAGCAGCGCTCTACTCAGTAAAGGATCGAGATAAATGCTATTCAGGGTTGGCGAGTGTTGTTTCTGGGTAGAAGAGCTCCTGAACACGAAGAAAAAAAGAAAAGAAAATAGAAACAAACAGAGAGGAGAAATAGAATAATCACCAACGGTGACGGCGCATGTTGGCAAACGCAGGTGTCAGGAGAAGAGTGTCAGGTCTAGAAGAGTACAAAGTACTTCGTGCAAATGAACCTCAAATAATGATGGTGATAATGAGAAGCAAAAAGGAGACAAAGATGTTGACAATGAGAGGACCAGGTGACGTTGAGGCATCACGTGTATGGTTCCGTTTCGAGATCTGAAGATTGCAATCGAATTCAAAAGGAAAGAGCGATGGACGTGATGGACAGCCTCAGATCAAACTTTGGCGGGAAAGAGGGAGATCCATGGAATTGGAAGGAGCGATGGGACAGTGCCAGTCGCTCGTCATTCCGCCATCTCGCTACAACTCTCCCCATCGGCCAGATACAACGCTGTAATACTCCGTCGTTTATGCCTGTAATGCCTACAATGCAACGCGACAAGCATAAATTGCATCTTATTTTATGGAAAATAAGCAAGTCATAGCAGGCATGCTAGAACTGAGTACGGTAGGGGATGGATGCCGCGGGTACGGTAATTGGATGCACGGTCAGTGGAGAGCTGTGTGCGCCTTCCTATTTAGTCGCATCTCAATTCGAAGACTCGAGGACATTCGTGAACAGATCGAGAAAGAAGGTGCATACATTGCACATGCCTCGCAAAGAAGGAGCGATGCACAAGTCGCACCGGCAAATGTTCTTGGGAAGGAGCACTTGTGTCGATTATCAATTTATCAGAAAGGAAGGTGCACCTATGCAAATACTCCATACATGCATTGCCTATCACGGGAAGAACACGAGCGCGCCACGTGCAGCTGTAAGTTGTAGCCGCAACGACGGCTGTCGCCTGTCATCTATCAGCGCGTTTTGATGTGCAATGCACATTGATCAGTGAAAGGGAAACGCCATTGTTCACGGACAACATTTTACCCGCAACACGTCTTCAGTGGTGGAAGGGTAAATTAGCGCGGTCATTGCCGTGTTCACAAGAAATTTGCCCGCTTCAACGGCGATGGCAGTTGATGCCGAAACAACAAAATGCCGAGATACTTGGTAGTCAAATACGAAGAAGAAAATAAGGAGTATTACATGAGTAGAAGAGGTTAGTATCACGGCGTAGTCGAAGCTGAACGTTGATGGTTGTTGAAACACTCTCGTGCGTAACGGGTTTGTACGTTGAGCTCTAGTTTTCATGTTACTCTGTATTACTGAGCACTTTTGATTTCTTTTGATTTCTGTTCTTATTCAAATTATTCTGCTGCTGACGTCTATCGACTTTCTCTACATGATTTAAAGTTGACTGCCGATCGCCTATGGGGTGTTTTGAAGGAAGAGCCCTTTAATTTTGTTTACATTGGGGATTCGAAGTAAAAGTGCCAAGATACCTCGAGAAGAGCAGCAAAAAGAAAGAAAGCAAGCTCTTCAATCTGAGAAAGAAAGGGGAATCAACTCTCAGCGCCACACACTTCGTACAAGATATTCAAAATATTGGTTGTTGGCAATGCACTCTATTTGTTCAGCCCTGGTACACGACGTCGGACGCGCCACGATCGCAGCTGAATACTGTGACGAAAAGTGATCAGGCAGGGTACTCAAATCACCGAGTCCTTGATGTTACATTCATTCGCACTCTGTAAAAGTCAGTACATCGTTCTCGATTACTTACTCGCACTCGATGGTCTACGATGTACTCGGAGCTACCGTTTCATAGCAGTCATATCTCACAATAACCACTCTCGCTCAGAGCGACTTTGATTGTGAACGGCAGTGACATACCAGGGCAGGGCACCGCGAGTGGGCCGCCCCGTCAGGCTGTTGGCGCTCGCGCGTACTGTCTGTGTGGTCTTCCTGTCCTAGTGTGCCTGACTAAAATAGTGAGTGAATATTACAGCAACAGTGACGTTGGTGGGTTGGTAATTGGTAATAGAGCAATATTGTAGTTGGTTTCATGTGTGGTTTCCGCGAGTGGCTCCGGTTGTCTTTCATTTGCATGGTTCCTTTTGTTTCTCATGTTGTTGCGTCTTCCTGCTCAGCATCGTGGTTGGCTGTCTGTTTCAATGTTTCGTTTGCTTTCCCGTGAGTTTTCTTTTTCCACTTCCGTCCTGCTCTCCTTTTCTCCTCTTCTCTCTTCCCTGCTACGACTTCCTCTTCCAATCCCTGTAACGATGATCAATTGCCGGGGTGGTAGCGGACGAACCATGGTTATTGCATCCGTCTAACGGGAGGCGGCGCGTTCTCCGTATGGGATGTGAAGGAATACTCAGTACTCTGTCTCTCTGTCTCTCTGTACTCAGTACAGTGCCGCAGTGTGTTCTGATGCAGTTATCAGGGTCATCTGTCGCTTGCTTTTTATTGTACATCCGTGAGTTCTGCGTTTTCAGTTCACTCCATACAGCTGTAACTTTTTACACTCGGCATCACAGACCTGGTCAAGGATAGCTCAGTCGGAGCAGATGTCCGTGAAAGGGGCACAAATGTTGAGGAAGGTGTGGATGATGAATAAAACATTGCGAGTTGATGAGATGATGGAGATGTTAAAGGATCCGTTATGATGGAGTGGTAGAATGGGGAAAGAACAGAGAGAAGAACAGAGAAGAACAAAAGAACAAAATAATGGATAGTAATCTACAACATACACAGTAAGAACCAAACAAGAGGGGGATAAGAAATGAGCAACATGAAACGAACTGACAGAAATAGACAAGTGATATAATACGCCAAGCCCGCTCTTTACACTTTTGGTCTCTTTTTCTGCTAATTCTTGAGAGTACGAAGACACTTTCTAATAATCTTTCTTTTCTTTTTCTTCAAATTCTATTCTGCCGGCAGATTGCAAATGTGAGATGAAATTATTGCAAAGTAGATATTACCAGAGATTGCAGTACCATAGCTACGGAGCCGCGGCCGAGCTGAACAGTTATGTTATTGCACTCCGTTCTCTGGTAATTCATTATATTACACAATTTTGTTCTTCGGCCTCATCCGTGTCTACGGGGCTTCATGTTGGCGAAATTAAGAAATAAATAATAAAAACAAGAGGAGAGGAGAGAAAACCGAGGGTCGCTTACGAGATGCGGTCACCCGGTATTGCCAATGCAAATACAATAGACGATAGGATGTACGGCGACGTGGTACGACATGTAACACTGCATACGGCGTACTTGCCACCGCGTTAATGAACAAGCTGTCTCGAAATAGATACGAGCTGTCAATCTTTGTCAATCTCGACTGTCGTGATCGTCTGATATTCAGATGATGTTTAGAGTCTTCTATCTGATATCTATTTATTGTTTCAGCATTATCTCCGGCTCTAGTGACAGGCGACACGGCAGTGGTATTCGGTGTCGAGAATTAGCTTCAGGGAGTAGCTGCCGAGGTCAAAGCGGCCGTCAATGTCAAAGCGCGATGTTCATGGACGGGTCAATAGACGGGGACAATACATCATAGTCGGGGATAGCAGAGTCTGTGCAAAGAGGAGTTTCCCTCTTTTTCTCTTAGCTGTCTCCTACTCACACTCTATTTATATATTACCTATTACATAACTGTACTGAGCCTTGCAATGCCGCCTTATTACCTGTCGATATAGACAGATGGTGGCCTTTCCTTCTCGAATCTACAAAGTAAGCTGCGACCTCGGTGTAGATCGGCATGGGTAGGTGAACAAGGTTGTAAGATGGATGAGCGATATGATGAGAGATGATAGGCACGTAGTGGACATGATGGAGACGTGGTCAGTGGACATATGCTTATTGTACACGCAATGTGAAATATGAATATCGATTAAGCATACGATATATGCTTGAATCTCGAATCCTTGTGCATTCGTTCTCTCGTGATAGCCTTGTTGACCAGGATGATAGATGATAAGTGACGGTCTTTGTTCACGATGTTCGCGATATTTTCGTGTGCTATGAACACGTTAAGCATCGTGAACGCATTGTAGGTAGCGATAGCAGTGATGAACAACTCGACAATGGTAAATATAATGTTCATTTCATAGGTATATATTCAAGCCAGTGTCTCGTAGTGAATCAACTGTAATCATCCTCATCATCATCAACACAAACACAACAAAATACCAACCAAGAGCACATCGTAGACAACATGTGCATCACTATCAACTCCACTTGGGCCCCGTGTGGTCACCGCGCTCAGTGCATCCAGAGATGCAAGAAGGTCGCGGCCCTCTTGGATCTCAATGGTGACACGGAGGGCTACACATTCTGCTCCAAGACTTCCACTAAGTCAGTCTTGCAGACACTCCGGCCCAATTTCGTGCCACCATTGTGCCCCGTTGGTCCCGATTGTATGCCTTATGCCTACTGGTCGTGCTGCAAGTGCCAGCACCTCATTGGGGCCGGCAGTAAGGGTGGAAAGGGCTGCCGGGCTGACAAGGGCGGTCTGCGGCAGAAGGGGCGGACTCGGCGGGCCCGGTTCGCGCCCTCTTTTACGGGTCGCAACGCCTTCGTGATGCTGCGGCACGGCCGTGTATGCATGGGCGATGCCTATGAAGAGGAGCCAAGCCTTGCTTCCATCGTCGAAGTCGACGAGTCTCAGAAGTCTGAGTCGGAGATGGCTGATATCAAGGACGACTCGTCCGACCTTGGGTCTCTAGATGAAAAGTTTAGTGCCCTCACTCTTGATTACGACTCGGAAGATATCGCATCGATTGAGGATTGTGACATGCAGGACATGTCCGATTCGGAGATGGTCGACTCAGAGTTCTCTGTCGAGGAGGCGTCCATGAGCGACTACGAAGACAGCGATGATGAGATGGACACTAATGAAGACAGTGAAGACAACGAAGACAACGCAAACGCGGAACTTTCTATGGCAGAGAAGATCGAAATTGGCTGCAACCACTACCGCTGCGACAAGTGTCTGCAGTGGCGCCGGTGTCCGTGTGGCTGCCACTGCCGCCGCATTATTCCCATCACTCATCGCCGGTGCGACAAGTGTGCCCGCGACAAGTGTATCAAGGACAGTATCTACTCTCAGCTTCTGCCTGCCGAAGAAGAGATTGAATAAATCATGTCCTAGCAAAACCTTGATATTGTTTACTCGTTTTTTTTTTTTTTTTCCTTTCTTTTTTTTTCCTTTTCTGTTTTTTATCCCATTGTTTTCTTTTGCGTTGGCATTTTCTTTTTCTTATTTTAGTTGCCATTTTTGGAATCAAAGTAAATTTCCAGAAATCGAATTCTTTCTTTATCAACAACAAACTGGTTGTTTTATGTGAATTTAATAAGTGACAAATTAATATCGTGGTATAAACAACGTCTAAATATTTCAAGAAAACCCAAAGATTACAGTCTCGCCTCCGACAATACATTCTCTTCATCTCTGGCCTCTTTTGCCTCCTTGGAGTAGTGCGTCTCGTCGACTCTCGACATGATCTGCTTAGCAATCGGCTTTCGGAACAGCAGCGACCACATATACGGACTCAAACAGACCTCGTGCGTGTCGTCCTTGCGCAGCCAGACGTTGCCCAAGAATGTCGTCAGAATGACCGGTACCCAGACAAAGGGAATGATCGCAATGAACGCCCACATGATGGCATTCTTGGTCTGCTCTTCATCACCAGTCGACCCGCCCTTGTTGTTGAACACAGTCGACATCAGCGTCAGCGTGACAGTGCCGCCAAATGGCACTGCAAACGATACAATGCACGTTATCGCGGCGGTGGCTTTGGGAAAGTAGGCGAGGCCGTGAAGTGAGGCGGGATTCAAGCGGATGCCGACACCGTGGCCTGTCAGTGCCATCATGCCGTAGACCAAGCTCGTGCGGCCTGCGTGCACGGCATACGCCAGCACAGTGACACCAACAGCCGACGTAATGCCGCCCAGCAGCAGCGGAGGAAGTGTTTGCCGCGGCCACACATTAGAGGCAAACATGGCCGAGTAGGCACCGACACCAAGACCGGGCAAAAAATAGAGCAGTGATAGACCAGCCTTGCTGGAGCTGTTGCCTTCCACAAGGGCAAAGTAGAGGTCCATAAAGTACATATTGGAGAACATGGCTGTGCCTATACTAAAGTTGACCCAGAACAGCAGACCAATGTCGCGCTGGCTGAGCAGCTCCCAGGGCATCATGGGCCGCTGCGTCGAGAATTTGCGCGCCAGCGCCTTGCCGGGAGTCATCAAGTACTCGTAGACAACCCAGGCGGCGGTGAGGACAAGGCCGACGACGAGCGGTGCCAGGACGTGGGCCGTGTTCCAGCCGTATGACCCGCCGGCCCAGGTCAGGGCCAGAATAACGAGGCCCAGGCCCCAGAGGAATAGGAACTGGCCGCCGTAGTCGAGTGTGCCCATGCGCGCAAGGAAGCGGCCATGATGTGTGTTGACGTCTTGGTTTGTCAGCTCCGGCAGAGGCTGGGGTCCGAGCAAGTCGTTGCGCAGTAGGACAATGACCAGGATGATAGCGGCGACGGCAACGGGCAGGTTGATGGCGAAACACCACCGCCAGCTTGTCTCGTTCAAGTAGCCGCCGATGACGGGGCCGATACTAAACGACACGGCCGACACCATGGCAAAGAGTGTCCAGTGCAGGGCGTACTCCTTGAGCGACACGCGGTCAGCCAGGATGGTGCGCACGCAAATGTTGATGCCGCTGGCGCCAACGCCCTGCAGAGCACGGCCAAGCAGGAGAACGCCAAACGCATTCGTGGGAGCACCGGTGCAGATGGCCGAGCCAACCAGCATGATGACGAGGGTCGTGTGGATGGTGGCGTTGCGGCCAAAGATGTCGGCGACCTGGCTCCAAAAGGGCAGGAAAGCCGCCGAGGTCAAGTTGAACGCGGAGATGATCCAGTTGAGCTGGGCGAGCTGGTCAAAGTCGTTGGCAATGTAGGGTAGGGCCGACGCAATGATGGTGGTGTCGAGACTCTGCAGGGTGAATGGCATGATGAGGCCGAAGATGACTTTGCAGCGGTAAATATAGCGGCGTTTCTTGGCGGCCTTTTTCTCGGCTTCGTCTTCCTGACTCTCTTGCGTCTCTTCATGTTTCTTTCTCTTCTCTGCAGACTCTGCAGCGCCAGCATCCTCAAGGGGAGTGATGGCAAGACCCGACGACGCTGTGTTCACAGCAGGAGAGCCGGCAGCTGCTTGTGGTTGTGGCTGCTGGTCTCGCTTGGGCGTGTCATGGTGGCCCTGCTGCTGCTCCTCCTTCTGCTTGTGCTCGCGCTTCTCATTGCGCTTCTTCTTGATGTATCTGTATGCAAGAATCATGTTGAGGTGTGGGTGTTTACTGTGTAAGAATGTGTTGCTCGGAGAATTGTCTGCTTCCTGGGGATGAACCCCAAATGCAGGGCTTATATACCACGAAATCTAGAGAGGCATCAACAAGCAGATGTCCCAAAAGGGACTTTGAATGCGAAAAGCTTCGTGGACCCAGAGTTGGCTTAGCACACGGCCAATTCAAAGAACTAAATAGGGCGCAGCTAAGCTTAAGATGACGGCACTTGATCCTGGCCTCGTACCAGTCGGGTCCGTTGTGTTTTGCCCGGCACTGAAACGGTCGACTCATACTGAGTAAACTAGGCGGCCAGATATTACACCGATAACAAGCACAATGGAACGCAGATACCAAACTAATACCAATAATATGAAAGAACTGACTGACGTTTTGGGGTTTGCTGACGGTCTGACTACTCATTGTGACTACGAGTCGAGGAGGATGGAGTAAGGTGAGACTCTGCACAAGGACGGATACCGGCAAAGAATCAAATCTGACAAAATAAGCTTTCTGGTCCCTTGCTAGAACACTATTTCCAATGGAATTTTGGGGAATTAACACAAAGACTGCAAAACGATAACGACAACGTCTCTGAGAGGCGCCCCAAGTACTCAGGCGCTGTCGAAGCTGTAAGACGGTAAGTGGGTCCTATGACCGCAACATGAACTCGCGCTATGAGTCCTAAATAGGAAAAGCTTGGCACGCGTTAAACGCTAGTCCGTATCAGGCCTCACATCGCGAGTCGGCATCGCCAGCATGGACCGCGTCGACCAAGATCAGACGACAGGCAGCAGTCAATAAGGATTGCATGATGCTTATTAAACTAGGAAGTCCCGTTCTGAAAGAGTTTTAATCGCATTCATATCGACCCACACGGTCAAACCTCAACAATATCGACGGCTACTTCTTCGATAGAATGAAAACCTCTCCCTCAGCTGCGTTATCACTGCCAATAAACAGTCCACGACCGGCCGGATCCCATGCCGCAGCTGACAGCCGGATACAGTTGCTCTGCGTCAGTCCGTTGGCCGTGCATGACCCAGGGTTGGTCGATGCCCAGATGTCGTTGTAGCCCTTGGTGCTGTCGGCCGGTGCCACGGGATCGTAGCGCCCATCGGCCAGCTTGGTGAACGGAATCTCGACCACCTTGAAGCCTGTTGCCGGCTGCCGGTCCCAGGACCCGTGGAACGTCACGTACATGTTCTTGGCGTCGCCGTCGAACGTGTTCCAGATGGGCGCGCTGTGGGCCTGGAAGGTGAGGCGCGGTGCGGTGGCCTTGCTGTTGCAGGTCTCATCGCTGTACGTCGCATTGGGGGCCAGCACAAAGTGGCTGCCTGTTTTCAGAGCCTTGTTGTCGCTAAACGACGACGGGTCCCAGACGGCAAAGCACTGTGGGTAGCCATACCATACGTCGCGCGTCTTCAAAGGGTCGCCCACTATTTGGTTAGTTTATGTCAACGATTAGGACAAAAAGATAGACATACAGTAGTTGAGCTTCTCGGCCGGGTTGTCTTTGTGAATGTCAGACCGCCGACCGGAGACAGTTCGCGTAAAGTCGTCGCCCGAGTTCTCGACACCCCAGATGTGGCCGTTGGGATCGGCAGTGAAACCAATTTCGTTGCGCAGACCATAGCCCAGAACCTCGCCGTCTGTCTTGTAGTTGTATCCGCTCGTTGGCGCCTTGCTCATGTCAAAGATCTTGACAATCGCGCGGCCCGTGGCCTTGTCCGCGGCGGCATAGTCGAAATTGGCGTTGCTGCCCACCTGCAGGATGACCAGGTTGGGGTTGGACTCAACAACGAGCAGATTGCGCGTCGAGTGGATGCCCGAGTCCATGCCAGCAATAGCTGTCTTCTGGTTGGACACCTTCTGGGTGGCTGCGTCGTAGGTCCACGAAAAGGCGTTGCGCTCCGAACTGGCATAGAGCGTCTTGCCGTCGGGCGTGATGGCGAGGCCGTGGTTGAGGGCGACATTACTGATGAGCATGTTCGTGCTGTTGACACAGCCGTCGGGGCCAAATGTGTGGACCGAGATACCCTTGCCGGCCTGGGACACGAGCATGTGCCCAAGGGGGTCCCAGACAATCGTGCGCACCTGACGCAGGCCGCCGACGAGCTTCATGACTTTCCAGCCGTCGGCGACGGTCATGGCCGGGAAGTGGGCAGCCGGAACGCCGCTGCATGTCGTCGGCAGGGGTAGCTGCGGGACAGCAGCCGCAGCTAGAGCAGAAAAGAGGAGGACTGTGTACTGTAGATACATGTTGGCGGTGGTGATGTAGGGAGGGAGAAACCAGCGAAGAAGAAACAAGAGGAAGAAGATCAAGAATGCGGAGGACCCGAGAGGCCCCTTTTGACCACTGCAGACTGACAAGAATAGATCATATAAGTATATAGGGAATATAGGAAAGACATCAACAGTTGGTATTAATCTCGGACATCCACCGACAAGACTACCAAGGCGGAGGGGGTGTCCCGCGTCACCAGATGTCTGATATTAGCCACAAATTGACAATGTCGGCAAAAGGACAATGGGCGAAAGAGGTCGAGATACGTATTTCAGCCGGACGACAAGACTGCAATGACGAAGACGATGAGTTGACAGCGAATAGACAAGACAGCTGTATAGTACACAACATGCACGGGATATAGAAACATAAACACAAGAACGCAAGACAAATTGCAATAAATCAAATAGAATGCTCCAATATATACGCCGAATGAAAATACACCACCACCAAACAACCACTACCCACGTCAATAGCCAAGCCTCTACCGTCCGGCAAAGGCCTGCTTGACGTCCGCCCGCGGCCACTCGTACATGACATCGCCGCCGTACACATTCGTCACAATCGTGTTGATGCGCATCTCCACCTCGCCGTAGAACCGCTCCGCCTCGGCCAGCACCATCGCCACCAGGTGGCTCTTGCTCGCCGAGTTCTGCGTCGACATCGGCATCGTCGGCAGCGGGATCAACTTCTTGTTATCGCCCTTGCCGTCGTCGTCCTCCTCGTTGCTGCCGCTAAAGTGCTTCTCCACACGCTTGCGCAGCGTGTCAATGCCCTTGCGCACCTCCTTGCTGTCGTAGCTGCCGAGCACCTTGTTGAACGTGTTCTTGCTGTTGCTCGGCTGTGCGGCGACGGCTGCGGGTGCCTTGCCCGAAGCCAGCTGGGCCTCGACGTTCTCGAGGTGCTCGAGCAGTCTGCCGAGAGGCCGGCGCATGACGGCGTTGAGGTACAGCGACATGTGCTCGCGCAGCTCGGCGGACGCCTCCTCCTTCCATGCTGCCAGTACGCGGATGCCGCGCGCATTGTCCACCTCTTCAATGTAGTGGTTCATGTTCTCGATCAGCAGGATGTGGAAGTTGAGCGCCTCCTTGTCCTCGGGATCGGCCGAGCCGGCCGACGCCGCGGTCATCGTCGGGTTCTCGCGCGCAATCACCTTGAGCGACTCGAACATGCTGCGCAGGATGCGGTCGTACTCGCCATCGACCGTGCGGCGCACGCCAAACACAGACGACGTCTGCATCTGCGATGGGTTCTGCGGGTCATCGACAGCCACGTCGGCCAGCATGTTCTCGACAGCCACGCTAAAGTTGGGGAAGATGCGCATAAAGCCAATGACACCCTTGCGCTTCTTGATCTTGACCTTGGTCTCCTCAATGGCGCGCACCTGTTCGTCCACAAACTTGCGGAACCGGCCCTCGAGCGTGCTGTGCAGCTTTTGCAGCGTGTTGTTCAAGAACTCCTGGTTCGACTGCGCCAGGTCACCCATGCGCCGCTCCAGCGTTGCCATGACGCCGATGCCCTGCAGTGCCTCAAGAGACAGCACCCAGTCAATCAGGTTCTGCAGGTCCTGTTCCATAAACGAGAAAACAGCCTCCATGGCGCGTGTGACGCGGCGCGCCAGTTCCCGGTCGGGCTCCATGGGCCGGTGGCGGCGCAGGTCACTTGTGCCCCGACGGTCTGCGGGGCGACAGGCTGCGACGGCATCGGCAAAGTCGGTCTGGTGCAGCGTTGTCGCGTGGAACAGATCGATGATAAAGTTTTGCTCCATCTGCACAAGCGGCAACAGTTCCTCGAGCACGCTAGCAAACACTTCATAGGGATGGCTACGCGAGTCATTACCGGCGTTGGCCGCCTTTTCAGAGTTCTTGCCTTCGCCGAGGGGCGAGCGCAGCGACCGTGCCAGCGTTTGGCTACGCTTGACCGTCAGCTTGCGCGCCGTCGTCGTGATGCTCTCCTCCTTCTTCTCCTGCAAAGACGTAAAGAGAATCTCGCTGTCGTCGGCATTGGGCTTGCGCGCGTTCTTCTTCCAGGCCATCAGCAGATCACGGAACTGCGACTTGTAGACAGGGTGGCTCTTGTCCTCGTAGATCTGGATAATACGGTTCCAGTTAGGCAGGTCAGCCTCGCGCGCGTAAAGAATAAGCGGGCTGTACTTCCACAGCATATCGCGGCCGACATCGTGGTTGCGCGGGTCCACCTTCTTGGCCAGCGCGCTCTCCATGGCCTTGCGCGTCAGCGCCCACGCCTGGTCAAACTCGGTGGCCATGCAGATCACCAAGCGGCGCATAAACGTGTCGCTCTCGGCCAGGTACATTTCCTTCTTCTCGCGCACGACACGCATCTGGCCAAAGTCCGTGTTGAGTGTTGTCGCCTGGTCGGCCGCTGTAGTGCCGTTGGCTGCCGCCTCGAGCTGTGCGAGTGCCGATGCAGCCCCGTCGCTGTTGCCGCCTGTGCCGAGGCTCGGGTTGATCTTGGACATGGCCTTGTAGAGTGTCACCAGCGCAGTCTCGATTTCTTCAATACCTGTCGGCGTCTCGAGAGGTGCCGTCCGCAGCGCCTCGAGATCCTTTGAAGTGATGGCACATGTGTCCAGCAGCGATTCCAACTCCTTCTTGAGCAGCTTCTGGTTGGCCGCCTGCACCTGCAGACCCTGGCCCTGGGCTTCGATGTAGGCAATGTCGTCGGACAGCGTCGATAGTTCGACACTGTAGAGCGTCAGAAGGTTGTCCAGCTCCTCGCACTCGTCAATGGCCGTGTCGATGCCCTTCTTAATCGACTCGACGCGGTCATCTTCTTCCTGGAACCGTGCCAGCCAACCGCCAGCCTGGGCCCGGTTCAGCTCGCGGTCCAGGTCGATCTTTAGATCCTCAGTGTTGATCTTGCGCATCGAGTCGCCGGGTACCCAGCCAAAGTAGTCTAGCCACTTGGCAAACTCGACGCTGTGCTTGTCCATGATTGTCGAGTCCACACCCAGCGCGGCCAGGTATTTGGCGTCGTTGCCCGTAATGACAGATTTGCGTGGTTGTTCGATCATAGCACCGGGCTTCTGCTTGGGTGGTACGGGCGGAGGCTTGTCGTCGGTAGCATCCTTGCTGATAGGTGCAGGCTTTTGCAGACTCGACGGCCGGCTCGAGTTAGGCACCGTGACCTTGACTTCGGGGATCGACCGCACTGATGACCGCTGGGGTGTCTTGGGGCGTTCCTCTGATGCTGCCGACTCGGGCTCAGGTTTGGGCGAGACTGGCCGTGGCGGTGCTGGGACGACACCTGTGATACCGTCAGGTCCCTCGTTGAACTTGTTGGCTGCCAGCCGCAGGCGTTCGCCGGCACCGCCAGGGCGCGGCTTGAACACGCTCGCTGCTGTGGCTGCCTTCCAGAACACGTTGGCAATATCGCCCTTGGACTTTTTCTTGATCATCGGGCCCAGGCCGGGGCGGCTATCCTCGGGGTCTTCAGACACAGATGGCGACTCGGGTGCTGCTGCAGCATCTTCTCCCGGCGCAGTGGTAGGCGTCATGGCGGTTGGCGATTCGGTAATGGGCGTCGATGCCACTACTGGCGCGCCAGAAGCGGTGGAAGCAGCCGTGGCAGCCGAAGCGGCAGATGCTGCCTTGACAACCTTTGCAAAATCGGATATTGATCGTGACTGGGGAGGCGGTCTCGGCAGGGTCTGGGTCGGAGGTGCTGCTGGTGCGGCAGTGTACGATCCGTTCGAAGGGCTTCGTAGCGGCGATGGGACCATGTCGTTGGGGCGGCTGTTCTCGTTGAAGGGGGAGGACCGGTTCGAGCTGCGTGGCGGTGGCACGACGTTGTTGTTGCTGCTGCCGGAGGTAGGAGTAGTGGCCTGTGTACGCCCCATGCTCATAAGCGGTGCGGGCACGAGGTTTTCGTCCGAGATGCCTTGCGGCCGCGAAGGGTCCATAGGTGGTCGTTTGCGCTCTGGTGGCGGCTTGCCCTCTGTAATGGCTGGACTGTCTGCCAAGCCGCCGTTGCTGCCTGGAGGAGGACCGTTTCGTGAGCGTGGTGGGAGACTGCTGCCATCGTCGCTACGGCCGGTCATGGATGCAGCAACAGAGGCCGCAACCGACTCCTGGCTCTTGTTGCTGCCAGCCAGACGCCGCATGGCTGACTGAGTGGCTGAGCGGCTCGAGTCAATGCTGGCCGAGGGGGATGCATTGCCGTTGGCCAGTATGGCGCTGCGCTGGTTGCGGAAATCTGCCGAGCCCATAGATCCAGGTGCTGAACCTGGGCCAGCGCCGGCAGGCGATGGGATAGGAACGGGTTCGCGTGCAGGGGGCAGCACTGGTATCGTCGGTTGCGCCTGTTGCGCCTGCGAGAGCTGTGAGAAGGAAGACTGTGCCGAGAGTGTCGAAGGTGGTGCTCTTGGTGGTGGCATTTGTTGTGTCGTAGGAGGGGCTTGAGCTTGAGCTTGGGCAGGAGGAGCCTGTGCTGCTGGAGGTGCCGCCTGAGCCTGGGGGGCGGGTGCTCTCCGCTGGGCACCGCCTTGGATCTGTTCGAGCTCAAACGCGTCAAAGCCCGTGAGTGTCGGCACGCGGCCGCCCGAGTACTTGCCATATATCTTGAGCAGACTGGCAATGAAGAAGCGCTTCTCTTTATCAGTCTGGGCCTGCCAGTAGTACGGCTTGCCCAGCGTGATGAGGAAGCCCACATTTCCGGCCCAGGAGCGGAAATCGGGGTTCACATTGGCGGCGGTGTAGGACTCCAGGGCGGTGAGGTCGTTGAGATCCCATGTCTTGCCAATACTAAAAGATCCGTTGGCGTTTTCTTTGGACTTGTGGACACGTACGCGGCCGGACTTGCGCACGGCGACGATGATGACGCGGTTCTTTTCGGACTGGGGGGTGCGGGAGGCGGGAGGTGGCGGGGATGTCGGGTGCGACGAGAACTCGAGGATTTTGATATGTGTGATATACGTTTCAATGACTGTAGGTTAGCATGGTGTCTGTGTATAGAACAGGAACGTCAATGTATAACCTACTTGATCCATCTTCGTCTCGCCGGTTGAAGCAGCTGTCGATGATGCGACGCTTCTCGTCCTCGAACCGCTCGGCGCGGCCCATCTCGCGGCCGCCCGAAGCCATTGCTGTGGACTACGTGTGTGGTGGTTGTGTAGTATTGGTAGTGGTAAATGTGATGTCGCGCTGGACTCGGTGGACTCGGCTGTGGTGTTCCGTCAGATCGAGGCGACCGGGAAAGACAGCAGCATCGCGAGCCGCCTCGAGGCCGGCAATGGGACACGGCCGTCGGTCGCGTCTAGTCTCGGTCGATGCGGTCGGTCCAATGCCGTGCCGATGCAGTGTCTTGCACTGCCGTTGATTGTCGGTGATATCGCGAGGTCGGGGTCGAGGGGGTGAGCTCGAGGGGCGCGATCGAAGCTGTGCTAGGTGGCGATCAGCGGTGGCGTGTGATTGAGAGTGTGAGTGTATTAATTGAGTGTCGGATGCAGCTGTTCCGGACTGGATCTGGATGATCTAGATAATTTCGATGGCTGCGCTGGAGGGGGTGTGGAGGTGGAGGAGATGTCGTCAAACGGGAGAGGCGTTGTGATGAACGGGCAGGCTGTCGAAGTCTACTATGGCCAGCAAGGAGGCTGCAGCTGTAGGTTCAAAAGGGGCTAGCGCGGTGTTACATGTGAGGGGGACACCAAAAAGGTGACTTTTGGTTTGGTGGCGTTTTGCGGGGCTACGAGGTACCTTTAGCCACGGGCAATCCCGCACTGGAATGCATCGTCAGGACCACAGCTACAGAGGCTGGTCTTTAAGGTGAATTTATGCGTAATGATTCTGGCAGATTACGGCCTTGACAATTGATTGTTTGCACCGTTCTGATCAAGGATCCTCTTTTCTTACTACATCTGACTATGCACGCCACTGTCTGTCTCGCTGACCGGCCGCTTTGCTTGCATCGCCAACCTCTCGACAGTCACCAGCTCGTCGAGTTAATAGTGACAAGCACTGAATCTTTAGCAACTCAGGCGGCGCTTGAACTCCTAACGGATGTGTATGACCGCATAGATTACGAGTTTCAAGTCTGTTGCTTTATGGGCACATGTGAGGTCACATGACCTTGAAATGGCCATTATCTAATCGCACAGTGCACCCTTTACATATTTCACTCCGCACGGTGCCGACTTACACGAGCTGATATGAAGATGAGAGAACATGAGATGAACACAAATGTGTATTACAGAGACGTACAGATGCTAAGTATTACTAGACTGAGTATCACTGAGACCCAAAAAGTATAACAATCACAAAAGACGCCGTTGTTTAGATTTTTCAAGTCTCGTAGGTCCGGTTGATGATGAGAATTGCAGACGTTAGGCAGGTCACAAAAGATGAACAGAGAATGTAAGAGATATTTATATATTGATATATTTGATATTCAAGATTGTACTGAATGGTTTCCCACTCATAGCCCTATATACAAATCAAGCTGTGGGCATCAGCGAGACGAAGGAGTAGGTAAACAAAAAGGTATAGAAGAGAAGAAAAGCAGGCAGAGACGTTAAGAAAACAAGATTGGTGACACAGATGTCGTCGAGTATAGCTCAGGTCATGTAGATCAGAGATCAAAGGTCAGAGACCAATGGTCAGAGATCAAAGAGATCAAGTAGTTCACTCGCCGACGCGGCTAAAGTCTCGTGAGCTTGTTGAGACGCTTAGACGTACGAGCAGGTGACGGTGCTGGAGCCCGAGACGGAGCATGAGGTCAGGACGCTGTCCTGCTTGATGTCGAGGATCTCAGCACCAGTGACGCCGACAGTCGTGCCGTCTGTCTTGGTCACGCTGGCACCGGTGAAGGTGACAGTGCCAAAGTTGGCAAAGGGGACCTGGTCGTCGCCCTCGTTGAAGTCCTCAACAATCCACTCGGCGTTGGTCTCGCAGAGCTTGTCGGTCTCGCCGCTGAACGAGTGCGAGACGGACTTGCCGGTCGTCTTGTTGAGGATGGTGACGCTGCCGGCCGAGGTGGAGGCGGCCGAGGCAGTCAGGGTGATGACATCGCCGGCGCTGACGGAGAAGCCCGAGAAGGTGTAGGCGTAGTCGGGGTACCACTCGTACCAGGCGTCAAAGGACACAGTCTTGCCCTGGACGTTGAAGTCAATGCCGGTCTGCAGAATGGCAGTCTGGCAGGTGTCGCCGTCAATGCCGACCCAAGCAGAGGCAGCGTACTCGGTGGAGGACGAGCCGCCCGAGGGGACAGAGGGGGTGGGCACGGTGAAGGTGCCGACGACGGTCTTGTAGCCGGTGCCGACGAGGACGGCGCCAGCCCAGTTCTTGGAGTAGGAGACCTCAGCGGTGGTGTTGCTAGTGGAAGCGGCGTGGGACGAGGCCTCGATGGCGACCTTGGGGTTGGTCTTGCGGCCAGCACCGGAGCGGCGCGAGGCACGGGGGGTACGGGGCACCAGGGTGACGGGGTTGGCGAGGACGGCCTCGGCGCCCAGGAGGGCAGCAACAGCGGCAATAGCAGTGAACTTCATTGTGAAGGTAGTTGAGAAGTGAATGTATTTAAGAAGAAAAAGGTAGAGAATGTGAGGTGATTGAAGCTGCTGTGTGATTGGAAGCTGAAGCTGATGAGGATAAAACAAAACAAAAAGAAAACGAGAGGGGACGAGGCAAGCTATATACTTGAGAGGACGGACGATCTATGAGCAGAAAGCAAAGAATAGAGTAAACGTAGCAAGTGGGTAAGAGGATGGGGATGGAGATGGGCATAATCCTCTGATGGGCTGTGTTGAGTCTATTCCTTCGTTTTTCCCTTTTTCTTTATTATTTTTTATTATTCTTTGATTGTTATATTCCTCCATCTTAACCCTGGACTACTTCCTACTAAGCTTCCTTTTTCGGATCTACACGCCTGTCTCTGACTACTCTGCTCCCACTCTCTAGTCTCGATGTATTTTGTCTGCTTCACATGCACGAGGGCCTCTCTAACCTCCTCCTGGATCAGGAAACGATGTACCTCTGATAAGACGACTAGAATAAAAGAGCAAAGAGGGTAAAACGGCAGATGACAGCCGTCAAACGTCACTCGTTTTCGCAGCATCAACTGGCGCCGGCCTTGCAGCAGCTACCTCGACCTTCCTAATTCTTTCACATCCGAAGACACAATCCGGAGTGCAGGGCAGACGATGTTGCTGCGTCGGTGCACCGTTGCCAGCCCGTCATTGTATCATTGCATCAGTGCATCAGTGCATACTGACCTGCCAAGAAGAGAAGGACGGCAGAGATAGGTGAAGGTAGGGACGCATAATTACCGGGGTTGGTATCTGGGTGTCGAGTATGTGCATCTGTCGTCTATATCGGAGCACATATACGTCAATAATAGAACATGGAAATGGGATCGCGCGCAGCAGGCAGGCTGAGCGAGCTTCAGGGGTCGTCTTTGATTTACAGGGCTCTTTCAATGTAATAAGAACAGACAGGACTAGCCAGGGACGAACAGTACAAAGTACTCAGTACAGAGTAGGACCTGCCATGTGCCAAGGTCGACAGGCCACCCGCAGAAATGGGGTCTGGGCATGTCTTACCCGTCAGTGCCATGTCTTACTCGTGGCGATTGGCTCTATTTTCTTTTCTTTTCCCATTTTTTACGGAGAAACGGTCTTCGTCTGTAGTGGCCACGCACCTCTGAAACTTTTACGCGGCAGTGAGTACGTACTCTGCAGTAGTTTCTAGTTCAAGTGGTGCCTTTGTCTGTACAGTGAAGCTGGTCGTAGCTTGTAGTAGTCTGGAGTAGTTCACGGTAGGGCAGTTATGTCAAATTAGTGGGAGGCAAACTGGCTAAACATAAAAGAGGGCTAACGGCAGTCAAAATGGGGGCTTCAGAGATGCCGGCGATGAGGGCCGACGATGGTGTAATAGTGTCGGCATCGCCATCAATCGACTGGGAATCGAGTAAATCAAGTAAATGGGCCGCTACAGTGAAAACAGATGGCTAGAATACCAGCAGATGGCAGTCAACGGCTATCAGTGACGGCTCTCGAGTGACAGCCGTCTTCCGTGTCTTGAATCTCTTTTACAGCGTGTTCTTCGGAATGGATCGCCCTCTGCCTGGAAGACCTGGGTAATGATCGCCAGAGGAAGAAGAACAAATCGGAATAGAAATCGAAAGTGCATCAAGGGACGATGTAAAATAAGAAAAGACTCGAAAAAGAAAAGAAAGCAAAAAAAAAGAAAGTCCCGTCGACTTTGAATGGTCCATTGTCGCCATTGTTATCACCTCCTTGACACAATTGATGTAATTGCCTCCGTGATTCTTTTTCCTTCTTCTTTATCTGTATCCCTGTTTGTCGGTGATCGGCCATGCATGGTCCTTCTTAATTCAAAAGCTAAAGACCATTTCAAAGACGAGAAAGGCCACTTCAAGACCGCTTTCGAGGCTTGCATCTTTTGGGAAGGTCACCGCAAGTGAGGGTTCATGATCTCCGAGGTGTAAATATATGGGAACAAGATGTAAATAGAGAAGAAGCAGATTCTACTGTCGTTATCAATGATGCCATCGCCGATGTGGAAATGGTATCTGGCAGCGTTAACAGCTGCCCAGACGGGAAGAGTCTTGGCCGGCAGATGCAACGCACTGTCACTTGCAAGTTGCAACTATTGCTCCGTTCATCGTAGGGCCGCCCCAAAATGCATTTACCGACACAGGCCAGCACCAAGAGGCTAAGAAATCAAGCAACACCAAGAGATCACGACAAGACACCAAGAGATCTCGCTCCATCACTCGGGTTTCTTGGGTCTCTGCTGCGACAGACTGCAACAAAGAATACCAAGACGATGCATTCAAAAACGGTCTCTAAATAACTCCCACGCCGCCAAGATCGTGGCCAAGAGTGCTTGAGTCGTGTGCGGCGTCGTGAGGCTGTATTTATGCGGCAGTTCAGCTGTGCAGAGTAGAGAAAATAGGGAAAGAAGAACAGAGTAAAAATAGACAAGCAGCGATTGAGCCTCGCCTCACCTAGCCTCCTGTCATGCTACTGTGCCGAGGATTATGCTTTAAGTTCAAAGTTCAGAGTATTCTGAGGGTATTCTGACGCGTCACTTGCTCCTTATCCACTCGCCAGTCCCCGTCTTGCGTTGTTTCGTTTCACCAGTGATTGAAACGTTTTTGGTCGTTGGGAAGTTACTCTGTAGGGACAATTTGGGATTTAATGAAGGGTTGTCAATTTCAATATCAAACAGCAGACAGACGAATCAGATAATCAGACGATGAACATGATGGTGTCTTGTCTGTAACCGCTGGACTGACATGGGTGCATCGTCGTTTTTGTGACCACTCTTGAATCCCCTCAAACCGCCTCTCGATTCACTCTTGACTCTCTTGAATATTCGTACTCGAAGGCTTGATGCCCGCATCCTCGCTTCTCGTTTACGTCCCGATCTCCGTCGTTGTCCGGAGTAAAGTCTGCACTCGCTGAAACTAAAGCTTGTTTACTCCCCAGACTTACAACGAAGCCAGGACGATATGGGAAGGCGTCAAAGCAGCGTCGCTTTACAGCGTAGCAGAGCGTGTGCCAGCAGTGCTAGCAGTGCTACTAGCCAGCGCGCCGAGTGCAGACCCCTGTCGGGATCGACGAGCAGGAGGAAGAAGTGTCTGTAGATCTTGATTTGCTCTTTCTACCATCGCGACGATAATGCCTTTTACTCCGTAATTTTTACTCAACGGGAACTACGGAGGATTTGAAGGAATAGGATTCATGGGGGCAGCATTGTGGCCTACCGAGTCCCTAAGCTGCTACGGGCCACTCTGGAGTGAGCCGATCCCACAATGGCACTCTGACAGCCTACTCTGTAGGACTAAGCTGTTAAAGACTCACTCTAAACAATCGAAGAACGACAAGCTCTCCTCGCCTCTTTGTTCTTGGGGGCGAACAGGCACGCGTCGAGTACAATCATGGCATTAGTGCTTCTAGGCCTGGGTAGTCAGGAACAGTGGGCTAATTAGCTGTGAAAGATGTTGAGGCAGATGGTGAGATTCCGAAAAGTGACGAGTGATTTCTTACAGTGGTAGATGCTTCAGTCGATATATCTTGATGACTAAAATGCCTCGGACGGTATCTACCACCCTGACCCAGCTGCCTCTTACGGCAGGCAACAGAGAAAGCACTTTGTCGTCGACGCTCATTACCAGATCGGGCAGGTCCTATTCGAGGTCTAGACAACGTCGCGAACATGGGACTTTAGATGATCAGGCGCTGAATCGAACAAACCGGGAGACATGGCCATGCTCATCACATGCAAGAGCCTCTTATCACAGATGCAGTGTCATGATTGGTAATTTGTGTTCTACAGTCAAAAAGGTCGAGGTAAATGCATTCGGAGATCAAAGCGGCTCCGTCTCCGCATCCATCAACTCAGGTTCGAAGTGAATCAGGCCAAAGAAACAGGTTGGAGTTATTTGTAGATTATATCGCATCTGATATAGCTGCACACTATTGTGCGCTATGTAGAGCTGAACGGACCTTCCCTTCGTGGCTATCTGACAACATCACGTCGCAGCAGATAGGTGCCATATTCCGTAGAATAACAAGCAATATTATATACTGAGTAGATTAATCCAGAGGCAGGTGTCACTGATGCGGTCTGCTTTATCAGTGGGTGGCATTGCCGTGGGTACGGTCTGTATGATGCGGCCTTGCCAGCGGCATTAACATGTGGTTGGGCTGTCGCCTTGTATTAGCGAAAAGCGAACCGCCACGGCTGTACGGCTTGCAACTGTGAGGCTGGTGATTCACTCCGGCTTATCTTGATGGATTGACTTTTGTAAAAAAAAAAAAAAAAAACATTGGGCAAGATAGCAATTGTTATCGTCAAGCAGTTATCAAAAAACCATGAGAAATCTCGACGGTATATGTTGTCAATATTTTATCTCGCCAAAACAATCACTGCAAAGTTTAAATTCAAAAAAAAAGACTTTGTGATTTATAAATATTTTTAAAAAAGTGAAGAAAAAAATCGGCGAATATTTAGACAATAAAAAGGGAAAACACAACTGAATAAACCAAGTTTGAGAAAATAAATCTTTACAAACGCTCAACTAAGACCAAAACATAATGAAGTAAACAAGAAAATACAAAGTAGTCATCCAAATATAACCACAAAATAAGAGCACCGGGAATAAGACAAAATAGAAAATAACAGAGAACAGAACCAAGAATACCGCAACTCCAGCACTCCCAACACTCTCACCTGCCACTATCTTACTTTCCAAAGTCAAATCCCTTCAGGGACGTCTGGTTCTGTGCCAGCCCGTTCATACTATTGCGCAGCGGCTCCTTCTCCTTCTCCTTACTCTTGCCCTTGATAGAAAGACGTTCGACTGAGTCGGTAGTTACCGCCATGGCCACTTCCTGTCTAGGAATATCCTGTCTCTGCGCATTGAGGCTATCTTGACTGCCAAGAGACATCCGCGAGGACGATCTTCGGCCCCGCCGGCGGCCCCAGAGAACAAACATGACGGCCACGACCGTGACGGCAGCTATGGACCCGACGACCGGTGCTGCAATCCATGCCCGGCTGGTCTCGGCTGGCGCCGACGTGATGGAGTCTTGACCTTGCGGGGCTGCAGTGACAGTGGCGATCGAAAAGGGAGACGTGGCCGACAATGACAGCAGACCTGGTGCCGTGGCTGTTGCAATGATCGCAGAGGCCGATAGTGTTGCCAGCGTCGGGCCTGCCTGCGACGTCGCCACGGGTGCGACTGCTGATGATAGCGACGCAAGGGGTACCGTGACGACGCCGTTGCTTGCCGAACCCGTGGCGGCAGATGAGACAACCGCGCCGCCGGCAGATGCCAACCTGACCACGGCCGAGTCCAGCCCGGCATCGACAATGGGCGCCTGCTCGCCGGTACCCGTGCCTTTGAGGTAGCAGTTCTTGAATCCGAGCGAGTACGCGGGATCAAATGAGATGGCGCCGCAGCCGCTCGTGCTGGCGCACTGGTCGAGGCACTGCTGAAACGTGGCCGTGTTGCTCTGCGAGATGTCGCCGCCGTTGATGACGTTGTTGCAGAAGAGGTCAAATGCCATGGCGCCAGTTGTTGATGTGGTTGGGCCCGTGAGGGATGCACAGTTGGACGATGCGAGCGGAAACTGGGCGAGGCCCGAGTTGATGTTGGTTTTAGCATTGGCCCCAGGACTAGCAGCTGCTGCGGCGGCACCAGTTTTGAGTGTGCACAGGCTGCCGTCAAAGGTGACTGCATCGCATTTTGGATGGGATGACGCGCAGGCTGTCGTGCAGTCGTCAAAAGATGCGGCCGTTGTTGTGTTGAGGGTGTCGCCACCGGCTACTGAGCCGCACAGAAGCGTAAACTGCTGAACGCTGCCGATGGATGTGCCGTTGGCCTGCGGACAGGGGTTTGTCGAAGCTGCAGATGTGACTGGTGTTGTAGAGACAGCCGGAGCTGGGACAGCCGGAGAAGCAGGGACAGCCGGAGCAGATACAGCAGGGGCAGATACAGCAGATGCAGCAGCGGCCGGAACTATAGGAGCTGCAGGCGGACCGGCGCGGCCGAGAGCATTTGCAAGAGGACTCGGTAGGCGACCAAAACCGCCAATTCCGGGCAACGGTTTTCCGGGCAGCTGCCGGCGCACATGCGGCTGAGGGATATGCATGTTGACAGACGTAGAAAGTAAGAGTGAAGCGTAGGAATCAAGACTAAAGGAATGGTATGATGGTGAACGTGATAGTTGTGAACAAAAAATACATGACGCAGGGTATGAGATGGGAAGAAAATAGGAGACAAAGGACAGAAAGAGGTTCAAAGAAGGAAAAGAGGAAGGAGAAAAGGAAGGGGAAAACGGCAGTCAAAAGGGACGGTCGAGTCATTGTGAGGAGCGGGAAAAATGAGAACACAAAAGGAACGGAAGACGGAAGACGAGAGCTTACGAATACTTCCTTTGAACCACTACTCATCAATACCCTCCTGCACTGTCGATCCGGAGTGAAGCGTGGCTAAATAAACATGAGACGAGGCTGATGTGGGAGGTAGATCATGTCTGAAGGGTGTCGACGTGTAGAGTTGTAGAGACGTAGAACGACAGGAAGACGCGGGATGACAATTATACCCGATGCAAATCTGTAACAAAGTATCAAATGGTAGAATCAATGCATCAGCAATAATGTGAATAATAAAGTAGCAATAACAATAGCAATACATAGAGTAGATATCAATATAAGCAACAAGTCCCAAACGCCGTAATGTAAGCTGCTCACAGGAGCGCCGAGGTCTTCCATACTCGCCTCATACTGGTACAGTCAACAAAGAAAGAGCTACCGCGCCGATTCATAGTCCCGCCGCGGGTTTCCAATACCGCCCGGGCGTAAAAGAGGCTGTGTCTCGGCGGCGGCGTCGCTCTCCTGACGGTCGATGATATCAGAGATTTCGTCGGGCGTCGAGCCGTAGTGCTCGGGGTGCGCGCTATACCGGCTGGGCGTGCTGTCGTCGAGGCGCGCGGAGCGGTACGACAGCATGCGCTGGTACAGGGGGCGGTTCTTGATGCGCGTTGCACTGCTGGTGGTAGCGCTGGCATTTGTGTTTGTGCTTTCAGTGCCATTTGCAGAAACAGCGGCAGAGCCGTTTTGATCCTCCTCAGCGCGCGACACCTCGTAGTAGATGCCCATCACCAACAAAACACCCTGCATCACGGCCGTCAGCAGAAAGATGCCCCAAGACGACCAGCCGGCCCAGCCGAGGCGCGCAAACAGGCTGCCTGCAAACAAGAGCCCGCCCGGCGTCTGCATGCACATCATGGGGATGCTGAGGCTGCCGACGTGCTTGAGGTGGTAGGTCGTGTAGATCTGGGGGAAGTACTGAACGGCGGCGAGCAGCGCGGCCATGAGGCCGAGGGCGTTGGCCCAGGTCGACAGGTGGGCGGGCGCGACGGCAGCAAGCACGGCGGTGACAACAATCACCAGCAGGCCGTGCACGACGCAGGCGGCGGCCACGGTCACGGCCGTCTGCCATGGGGGCTGCTCGGGCAGCTCCTCAGCGGGAACGTTGCTGTTGTAGCGAAAGAAGACGAGGAACAGGACAAGGCTGTTTGTTAGCGGTGGTCAGACGTTGTGGACGCTGGACTTCGTCTCGCGGACTCACATAAAAGCAAAGCACATCCACTGGACGCCCAGCTGGGCAATTCCCAGCAGCCCCGCCATGCAGTGCAGCGTGTCCAGCTCGTGGCAGCACGCGACGTCCTGGCGCGACTGCGGCAGCGTCAGAATGTTGGCAAAGCCCGACGTCGCCGACGTGACGCCCAGCAGGATAAAGAAGGGCGAGATGCCCTCGGCGGTGCCGCGCGCAATGATGCGGATGTGCTGGGGCAGGTAGGACACGAGCATGCCGACGAGGATGAAGATGGACACGACAAGGTTGGCGACGCCGGGGGTGCGCAGCTCGTCGCAGCGCGACATTTCAATGTCCATCTTGATGTGTTATAGATGTGTTGATGTAGATGCGTTGATAGATCGTAAGGAGCGTCGATGTCGATGAAAGGAGCGTGTTGAATTGAATTGAGTCGAAAAATAAAAATAAAAGTAGAGATCACGAGGCCGGCACCATGGTGCGCGACGCAGCTTCGATGCGATGGCGATGCAGCGATTCACTGTTGTTGCGATAGAGACAGAGACCGAGTGAATGGTGTGCACTTGATATAGAGGACGAGACAGACGAGACGGAACAGATGACGACGGATTCAGGTGACGCTGCCTGGTGTTGGCGTCTGGGGTGATTTAGATTAGAGACTAGATTAGCCTAGCTTGTGGAAAGTGGATGTTTCGGACTTTAGCATCATTGATTAGTCATTTTGGACTAGTCATTTTCATTTTTATTTAATCTAGGCTGAGAAACGAACAAATACAAAACAAACACAAAAATCAAAATCAAACAGTAGCATCCTTTTCATTCCCACTGGAAGCATTGCCTGATTCATGCACGGCTACGGCCTCGGCCTCGCGGGCCTTGCGCTGCTTGCGGCCGACGGCCATCTGCGGGAACAGGAAGCCCGGCTGGAAGAAGGCGAGGATGAGGACGGCAATGAGGATCATACTGTATTGTTAGCATTTGGCATGGAACCTGGATCTAAAGAAACTTACAATCCCTCGAGCACGATAAACGACGGCTCGTCTTGCATAATCTTGTTGCCCCAGCCGCCAGCCATCTCTGCGACACGGTAGATGCACCGGATCAGGATGCACAGATAGGCCACCGACACGGCAATGGCGTAGGTGCGGAAACGGCCGTTGTTCCAGAGCTCCAGTGTCTGCGCGGTCGGCGGCGCGATCTTGGTGTTGGTGCCGTTCAGCCACGCCTTGAGCCGCACATAGTAGTCCAGCGACGCGAGGCCGAAAAGGCCCAGCACCACGACCTGCAGCACGATGCCGGCAATGATGGCGCGGTTGCCGGCATTGAGGAGAGTCGTGTTGGTGTAGCCGGCCGACGCAGCGAGCGCGCCGCCAATGGCCTGCACGAGCAGGCAGCTGACATCGGCGGGCACAAAGATCCACGGGTACAGGGTTGGGCGCACGCGGCTGAGCTGCGGGCACAGGGCGAGGCAGACGTGCTGGAGGGTGAGGTAGATGCCGATGCAGATGAGAGTGGGCGCGAGGATGATGGCGCAGATCTGGGTCTCAAAGGCCTGCTGGTGCCACGGGTTGTAGTGCAGGGGCACGCGGGCGGCATAGCCGGCGAGTTCGAGGGCAGCGCCGGCAGTAAGAAAGCAGCTGTAGGCCCAGGTGCGCGGGACGCGGCCGGAGGCGAGGACGCCGATGAGGGCGAGTGTGGCGATGCCGAAGCCGATGGCGAAGAAGATGTTGATGCCGAGGTTTGGGTAGTAGCCGAGCGTGGTGGCAGAGACGGGGCAGAGGTCGGACACCTCTGTGCACATTTCAAACGGGTGTGCGGTGTTGTTAGCCATGGTGGCTGTTTTGTTTTTCTTTTTGATGCGGTCTTCGGTTGAGTGTCTTGTGGTTGTCGTCGAGTATCGTATCGTATGATGTCGAGTTTATGTCGAGCTGTCGAAGGTTGTCAAAATATAAGCAAGAGGAAACAAATAAAAGAAAAGAAGAAACGAATCACCAAATCGAAATCGAAATCGAAACTAAAAGGAAACAAAACAAGAAACAAGTAACAACAAAGGGACTGCAGAGGCAAAGAGACTGCCGGAGATATATAAGACTAGGACGGATGCCGATGATGATGTACCCGGGCCAGAGGCGACCCCTACCCTCTTTTCTTCTTATTTTCTATTTGATTTGTTTCCAACTGTCAGTCTTATTCTATTTCCTCTTATTTCCCATGTTTTTCGACGGCTTATCACTTATTCTCCTAGTTTACAAGTGTATTCGCTTGGCAAGGTAGCATCGCTTGTAGAAGAATAGGAGGGGTCTTATTGTTTTGTTTTATGTTCTTCTTTCTTCTGATTATCTTTGAATTTCTTCATCTTATTCTCTCTCCTTCTCGTTTATTCAACTGCTTCATCTTAACTGTCTACGAAATTTCCCTGATCAACAAGGCTTCGAGCAAGTCAACAGATATGAGCGCCATAACAGCGCATAATGATAGCTTTCTGACTGACCGTCGCAAGCGGCAGACACCCAAGACTTTTCAATACTTCGGCTTACTTCTAGCGCACCTCGCTTGCGGCATGACTCCAACGTCCCCATAGAACAAGCACAAATAGCACCCAGAACTAGAACGGTTCTTTCGCAATTCCGCTTGTTCGGTGCAACATCTGGCCCGGTCAAGGTTGAAACAGCACAACTTTGTAGCATACGCGTATTCACTGGTCATTGTTGTAGTCATCCATAGGGTGTATTTATTCATCTGTTCCTCTTCTTCTTTACGACCGATGACAACATAAGCTTCGCCTCGCCTCTGAGAATATCTACGAACTGAGACCGCAGGTCATCCATTCTGTCGGTACCAGGCACGAGGAACCAGAAACAAAAAAAAGCAATGAAAGATGGAAAAGCAGACAAGAAAAGAGAAAGAATACATGAGGTCATCTTACTTACAACTCGGATGCAGCCACTTCCGGGCGGGTCTAGCGCTATGGAGCAGGCGTGTTAGTGCTATTGGAGCTGCTAGCGGTGCCAGTGCTGTCATCGCTGTACAGTAAGATGAGCTTTGCGGACTCTTTTCCCCGTCGGTAGCACCAATTCTCTCTCTCTCTAGTCGCTATTCTCCTACCACCGTCGCGTCTGTCAGTCTCACCATTCACCCGTCTTGGCTCGTCGCATTGTCGCATCGGGAAAGACGGTCTATCAGTTGGCCCGTGATTCTATTTTCTAGTTCTCGTTTTCCTCTCTTATAATATCTACTACTCCTTACCCCCAAGATGCCGGTACACAACACTAAAGTCCCGTCCCCGACACTCGTCCGTCTTCTCTGCCGACTCGTACAGTGACGTCGCCGCATCCGCGAGCGCCAACTTTGCGCCAGCACCTTCGGCCGCCGCCACCGCCAGCCGCAGGTCTTTGCGCATCAGCCCAATGCCAAACCCGCCCGCATAGTCCCGCCCCGCCGGCGCCGTCGCCACCACGCCCGGCACCGGGTTGTTGACCTCGCTCGGCCAGCACTTGCCCGTGCTCACGTTGATCACGCGCGCCAGCACCTGTGGGTCGAGGCCGAGCTGCACGCCGAGGTTCATGGCCTCGGCGGTGCCAATGTTGTTGATCGCCAGCAGGTAGTTGTTGGCGAGCTTGGCCGCGAGGCCGGCACCCTGGTCGCCGCAGTGCAGCACCTTCTTTCCCATTTTGAGGAGGAGCGGCTCGACTTTGTTTAAGAGGGACTTGTCGGCGCCGAGCATAAAGGTGAGGGTGCCGGCCGTGGCGCCGACGACACCACCGGACATGGGCGCATCGACAAAGACGGCCGAGCCCGGGGCGGCGGCGACGGTGGCGGCGACAGACCGCGACGATGCCGGGTCGATGGTGGAGCAGTCGACAAACAGAGTCTTTGATTCTTTGGAGTTTGATGTCGACTGTGCGTCCAGAATTTCCTTGTAGACGGCCTTGACGTGTACCGGTTCCGGCAATACTGTCACCACGTAGTCCTGCTCGTTAGTATTTCGTAGAAATCTTTGAGTAAAAGACATACTGCATCTTTGGCGGCTTCGGCGACGCTGGGAACGACTGTGATGGGCGCTCCTGCGGTGGCGGCTTGTTTCAGCTTCTCGCCGGCTGCCGTGTTGATGTCAAACAGAGCCAGCGAGTCCTTGGCCGGGTCGAGCTTGGCGTGCAGGTTCTGGGCCATGTTGTAGCCCATCTGGCCGAGTCCGATGAAGCCATAGCGGGCCGCGGCGATGGGTGAAGCCGAGAAGCGTCTCGCGTGTAATGAGTTTAAAGAGAGTAGAGAGACTGGTGAGGCCGCTGGCCGTGCAAGACGTAGAATTGGCTGCATCGTAATGTTGCTGTCTTGACCAAACATCAAAATCAAAATCAAACAAACAAAGCACAGCGAGTAAGGAGCACCTATTTAATAGCTGCGAACACTGAGGGGTACTGTTTTCCGAGGTTGGCTTCGTTTGGAGAGGGCTCTGTGCAGCATGGCTGGTCTTGCCAATCGTCCTCTAAGAAGGAAAAGCCGCCCATTGCCGAAGTTGGAGAGTTAGGGTACAAAGAACGCGGCAACCAGGTCATTTGACGCGGTGAGACAGCTTTTAAGACCTGCTCAAATCTACAACAGCAGGACACTTGTTTAGTCTGCAAGTTTCATTATTGATGTTAAATAAAATATGAAGATCGCAAAGACATCTTTCTTGTTGAAGAGCATCGTGTTATTCAAGTCGATCAAGTAGATTAATGCCGAGGCTAAAGCGGTGAAGGACGGCAGAATTATAATGCCGAGCTATACATCTACGGACATTGTTGCATGGCTTCACTGTCTGAATTATAATGTAATGGTAATATAATTGAATAAAGCTGTGTACTGGGTAACTGGGGTAGATGAAGCGAAGGGGGAATAACGTGAGGCATGGCATGGATAGATGGTAGATGTGAGGGTAGATATAAAGTAGATATGCAAGGCGGAAGAAGAAGAAGACGAGGACGGGGAGAAGTCCTGGTGAGAAGAGGCAGAGACAGAGGCAAGGCAGGGTGATATAAACATAAGGGGTAAATAGTGTAATGAAGCAGAAGCAAACTGGGGAGTAAAACAGAACAGAACAGAAGCAAAAAAAGAAAGAAAACAAAAACTCCATCCAAGACAAAAGAAAGGAAGAGCGCAGCGCCGTTGCTTTGCAGTTGCATAAAGACACCAGCAATCTGCACCCGAGATTTTAATTAAAAGACGTAGTAACCCAATCCACCGTTCTCGTTCTCGTCATAAATCGGCAGCGACACCGACTATAACATGCCCATGACGTACGGGACAATAGCACCGACGGCAATGGTCGCGCTCAGGCCCAGCAGCGCCCGGTTGCGCACGCGCTCCTTGCGGATCTGCACGTCCGTCTTGACCGTCTTGGCCTTTTTGGAAGAGGGCGCAGACGCCTCGCCGGCGTTCTCCTTGTCCTCGCCGTCCTTGACGAGCTCCTCCTCGGCCTTGCGCTTGCCCTTGGTGTCCTTCTCGACCTCGGTCAGAGCAATCTCGTCAGCAGCGGCGCGCACCATCTCCTTAGCCTCGGCCAGCAGACGGGCAGACTCCTCCGGCGATGGCGGCTTGGCAAACAGGGCCTCGTCGCTGCCAGCGGCGAACACCTTGGTCTCAGTGGCCGGCAGAGGAGGGGCCGCCGTCATCGTGACGTCCGACTTCTTCTTGGAGTGCTTCTTGGTCTTGGTCTCCTTCTTCTCAGCCTTCTCGGCCTTCTCAGCCTCCTCCTCAACAGAGGGCAGGACGGCATCGCCGTTGGATGTGGGAGCGGGCGTGCTCTCGGTGCTGGCGATCGAGGCCTCCTGTGAGGCGGCAGCAGCAGCGGCGGCGGCGGCGGCCTTGGAGGTTCTCTTGCGCGGGCTGGCAATGGTGCGCTTGCTTACAGCGGTGGGTGCGGCAGACTTGGTCGGGCTGGCCGAGCGGCGCGCGCGCGAGCTGGTGCGCGGTGTCGGTGCGACAGGCGCAGGTGTGGGTGTGGGAGGTGCCAGAGTAGGCGCAGCAGCCAGCGACACAAACTTGGGCGGCGGTGCAATCTTCTTGGACGGGCTGCCGTCGGCAGCAGGGGGGCCGCTGACGGGAATATCGGCGACATCGAGCAGAGCGCGAATCCAGGGCAGGATGCCGTAGTCGTTGGCGAGGGCAAGGGCATCGACGGGGGGGACCCAGATGTTGCCGGCGGTCTCCTCGGGACTGGTAGTCGCCAGAGACTTAATGTAGCGACGCTCCTCTTCCTCCTCCTCGACATCGGAGTAGGGGAAGGTGGCCCGGAACATGCCGGTGGCCGAGACGTAGCCGTCGCTGCTGCGGCGCATCAGGAAGTAGCTGTTGGGGCTGGGCTTGAAGATGCCGGAGACAATGCCCTTGGGCAGGGGAGCGCGCAGGTGGGCGTAGTCAAAAGCAGTGACGCTGGCGCCGTTAGCGCCGTTACCGGGGGAGGACGCGCCCGAGCTGGGGCTCACGGCGATGCGCGACGACAGCTGGGTCTGGCCGAGGCGGCGACGCGAGATGAGCTCCTCATCTATTCAGTTAGTATTGTATTCAGTTTTGTATAGAGTGAAAAGTGACTGACGGTCAGGGACTGCCTCGACAAGGAGGGCGTTCTTCCGCTCGGGAAGCCGTCTGGGTGCAGATGCCATTGTGTGAGGTCGTGTAGAGAGAGACTTGGTCGGGTGGTGTGAGGATCAGGGTGTTGAAGATCAAATGGTATGGGTGGGTGGGTTCGAGTGAGCGAATTGGAATAGGTCGCGACAGTGAACAGTTGGCTAGTAGGGGAGGTAGCGGTTAGCGGTGCTGTTGGTGATTGGGCTGCGACGCGGGATGCATGCGACAGGGTCCGATTGATGTACAGAGTACTCTGTAGAGTGAGGAGAGATAAAGGAAAAGCCGGTGAGGCTGAGGGAGGGGAGCGGAGGGCAAGAGTAGATATGAGCGCGCAAAAACAACAGGAAGGTGCGACGGGATAGATGCGAAAGGCTATCCAAAAAAACAGACGAGAAAAGAGACGCGGAGAGAGGAAAGAGCCAATTCGACAGGGAAGTCGCGATCGCGTGTCTTTTGGCGTTTTGCGACGGGCGGAGACTGGTCGCGACGGGTCTGGGTCGCAATCGCAGTGTAAGTGTAGGGGAAGACGTGAATAGGTGTAAAGGCAAGTAAAGTAAGAAGTAAACAAGATGAAAGTAAAAAAGATAAGATCGCGAAGATGCGCCTGTCTTGCGATAGCAGCAAGTACCTTGAAGTCAAGCAAAAGATGTGCAGGGTTGAAGAGAGGGCGAAAATAGAACTGACAGGGAAAAAAGACCAGGCAAAAATAAAACAAAAAAGACCACAAAGGACAAAATCAACAACAATCAGAATACATACCTTGTCAACGAAAAAGAACGACAGTCAAGTCGTGTCGATAATGATACTAATGAAGCAAAAGACGTCCAAAAGCGAGTTGTCGCGACGATAAAGAGAAGAGAAAAAAAGGAAGGAAGGGGAGGGAGACGGGACGGAAGGGAAGGAGCGAAGAACAAAGCGCGAGCGCGGTGGGAATAGGTCTAGATCACACAGTTTGGAGCATGTTCACTGTATGCAAAAGCAGTACGTTTAGAAGAAATGTTTAAAATGTTCTGAAAATATTGGGAAGTTTAGTGAATGCGAGCAAAACATTGATACTTTCAGGGTAGTCTTCAATCGCTACGGCATGCCAGTGCAGATATTATAGCTCTCTATACAAACTGTACAATTAGTGAACAGAAAGGTGTCCAGACGAGGGGCGTGGCAGAAAGGAAATTGCGCTGGTGTAGTCGGGCGCGCGACGCATCTTTTTTCCAATTATTTCTAGTAAATACTACATTAAAAGTCAATACAAATTAAAATCTCAATATTCTCTGCACTGTGGACCCCCAATTTACCGCTGCGAATTGTTGGGGACGCGCCAGACAGGACTAAGGCCACGGTGTGGGTCGGGAGAGGGAGGAGAGAGAAGATGAAAAGAGGAAGGAGAAAAGAGAAAAGCGCAAAGGGAAGAGGAAGAGAAACGTGACCATAGCGAGTGGGGCAGCTGCATAGTTCAGGGTCAGGGGTATAGTGTGTTTAGGTAGACGGCAGTAAAATCATTCGTAAAGATTATAGTGAGATTAGGATAAACTATAGGGCACTCTACAGCGGCCAACAGGCTACTCTTGAGTTTTCAAGCTCTTAATTTAACCCAAGTTCGCATATTTTCTAAACACACCGCATTGCAGCCCCTGAAGAGTTGTCCAACCGCGCTGAGACTGTCTTGAATCTGTAAATTAATAACAAGAAAATAATGTTAAAATGCAAAGAAATAATGCAGAATTGTTAGAGACCAGCTATGCAGAGAGGCGAGACAAGCATGCTGCATAATCTGCATCAGCGTCAACGGCGTGGACGTGTGTACGATCTATCGCTGCTTGTTGTTGGCTTCCTTCCGTATCATACGGAGACGTTCGCAGACGCCAGGCCTGGACAGCCAGCCACATGAGGCAAGTCTAGGGCCAGTATAGCGCCTAGTCTAGCAATATAGCAGCTAACAAGAGCTGTTAGGCCCTGTAACGGCGTCTTTGTGCTACTGACTGGCCCGTTAGATGCTCCGCGCTCTAGCCTTGGACAAGCTTGATTTCAGTTTTAAGCTTGCTCAAAAACAAGCACAGTAACAGATTGGCCAGACGTTTCCAGGCCTTGAAACAGTCCAAAGGCTCATCCAAGCCAGAGGTGGCCGTCTTGTAAGAGCCTTTGGCCCTGATCGTCTCCTGTCAGTGTTCTGTCAGTGGCTGATTGCCCCAGACCCCACCATACATCAGACAGAGGCAAGAGGCAGTAGGGAACAATGGAAAAGGGGCACCAACAGCTGCATCAGTCACGGAAGAGACGAAAGACGAGCCACAGCCAATGCTCTGCAATAGCCGGCAATCACTGCAGACAGGTAGTGCCCCTCCTTCTGCAAATGGAAATAGAAAAGTGGAGGACATACGGAGTAAACAGCTAGCCAAGGGTGAAGGGGAGCTACCTCTCCGTCGTAGCATCGCAATTGACCGCCACTCTTTATATTTCGATTAAATCTGCCATTGGCTTCTTGCTTTTTGAATAGCTTCCTTTGTTTCTTCCGACTTGTTTCTCAAGCCTACAACCAGTTCAACAACATCACAATGGCATCCCACGAAGACGACATCCACGAGGAGGTTACCTCCGGCTACAAGCTGTCTCAGCCCAAGCAGAGCTTGGCCGAGTACCAGCAGATGGGTAAGTAGATGGAGAGGGGAGACGGCTGAACGACACGACGAGACCACGATGCTCGACGATATAAGAGAGGCTTGGCAGCACTTGACGACCACGGCTGTTGCCGGAAGGCTGAGCGACAAAAAGCAAAGGGCAGGAGCAGTGAGCAGCTGGTAGCTCCTTCCTCGACAACACATCCTCGACACCTCGACAATACGGGGTATGGGGGACAGAGGAGGGGAAATGGAAAGGGCAGGCAAACGGCAGGCATAGTAAGGGAAGGGGCGACGGAGACGACAGAGTGAAGAGCAGCACGACATCTGAGCTTCTCATCACCCCGGCTTCACTCTAGTTTGCCTGTCTCATCTTCTCTGCTCAAACTGTGCCCTGGGCATCTATCATCCCACCCAGATCCAAATCAACGCGGCATCAACACGGCGTCAACGCCACCAACGCACCATGTCCCGCAGCCGCAGCGCCTCGCTTGCCCTGCCGGCACCCCCACCGCCCTCGCCTCACTACATCGTGGACCTGTCCGGCCGTCTTGTCGTGACCGAAGCCGATATTGCCGAGCTTCTGCGCCTGCTCTGTGCAGCTGCAGACAACGCCTCAACCCATACTAACGAAACAGACGCTGGCGATGAGTCGCTGCAGCGGTACAAGGAGTCGCTCGGCCTCGGCGGCGGCAAGGACCTGAGCGATGCCAGCGACCCCCGCGTGTGCATCATCCACAGCCTGGCCATGGAGACCCCCGGCCGCGATCCCGTCACCATTGACCTGAGCGTGCCCGGCACCGAGGCGACGCTCAAGGACAAGCCCTTTACCATCAAGGAGGGCGCCCGCTTCACGATGGCGGCGACGTTCAAGGTCCAGCACGAGGTGCTGAGCGGTCTGCGCTATGTGCAGATTGTGAAGCGCAAGGGCATCCGGGTGAGCAAGGACAGCGAGATGCTGGGCAGCTACGCGCCCAACACGGACAAGCAGCCCCTGTACACCAAGAAGTTCCAGGAGGACGAGGCCCCCACGGGCATGCTGGCCCGCGGCCACTACGTTGCACTGTCGAGCTTTGTCGACGACGACAAGAAGACGCACCTGGAGTTTGAATGGAGCTTTGACATTGCCAAGGACTGGTAGATTTGAGAAGAAAGGAGATGATGCGGATGAAGGACGATACCACGAACACGATTGGTTAATATGATAGCCAAATTGACTCTTACCACTACTTTTTGTATCACTGATGTGCAACGTGATGTCTATATGTATATTGAGGTATCGTACATGCCATATGAATAGAAAACTAGAAACAAAACAAAAACAAAAAAGACACAATGACAGCTGGCAGAAAGTCAAGTCTATAAAAAGTAGTCGGGCAGCGAATTCTCGCCCGCTTTGCCATTTGCCGGCTGCGTCTGCTGTGCCGCGTCCTTGTGCTCGTCGTTCTCGGGCGCCGCCGCAAACACGTTGAAAAAGCGCTCGCCCGTGTCGCTGACCTCGAGCACGCTCGCCATGTTGCCGCATCGGTAGCAGTAGTTGGGCGCGCTCCAGACCGTGCTCAGCCGGTCGTCGTACAGCACCTGGTAGCCCTCCTGGCACAGCTGGTGCGCGCGCAGAATGTGCGACATGTTGTTGACCGCCAGAAACTTCTTGACGACCTGCGCGCCAAACGTGTAGCCTGCACCGCGCGGGCTCAGTGAGAACTCGTCGCGGTCCGGGTCCGGGTCGGACCACACGAGGTCCGCCATGGGGCCTTCGTGGGGAATCTCGCGGAAGCGGTCGATGATCTTGATCTGGTCGATGGAGTGGATCGACGGCGACAGGCCGCCGTGGACGCAAAAGATCTGGTCATTAATAACCACGCTGAGCGTCAAAAAGTCAAACATGTCGGTAAAGTGGTGCCACACGGACGCGTTGCCGTACTTGCGCGCGCACTCGGTATAGAAACCGTACGACTGCGTGACGCCGCGCGACTCATGGTTGCCGCGGATCAGGTGCACGCGGTTCGGGTACCGCAGCTTGAGGCACACGAGCAGCGAGATGGTCTCGACGGAGAACATGCCGCGGTCGACGTAGTCGCCCAGGAACAAGTAGTTGGTGTCGGGGCAGTAGCCGCCAATCTTGAAGATCTCGATCAGGTCATAGAACTGGCCGTGGATATCGCCGACGACCGTGACCGGCGCGCGCACGTGCACGACATTGCTCTCGCGCATGAGAAGCTCTTTTGTCTTTGCGCAGATGGCCTCGATGACGGACTCGGCGAGCAGTTCGCGCTTGTACAGCCGCGAGATGCACTCGTCGAGGTCGACCGATGATGGTAGGCCCGGCATTGTGTGTGTGTATATAGGGTTTGTTGTTTTCGTCGGTTCTGTTTCGCCTTTTCTTCTCTCTACCTACTCCCGGCAAAGGACGGTGTCTCTGTTGTCGGGGTCTGCAGGAGAACCCGCATCGGGGTGGGAGGCAAAGAGGTGGCCAGTGATGTCGATCTTGAACAGCGGGCTTTTTATGATGTCGTAGCTTGTGGTGTCGTGCGCCCTGAGTTCCAAAGCAATATGTGATGCGGTGGCGATGCGATGCCGATGTAGGAGGTCGGGAGGCTGGCAGTGAGGCGTTTAAAAGTGTCGTGGTCGTCGTCAAGGTCGTAAAGATGGTTATCTAATTCGTCTATAGCAATGCTAAAGCTCTCGGCTCGTCAACACAGTCGTCTCGTATGTCGTCGTCGTCGGCGTTCTGCGGTCTCGCTTTACTAATGCTGGCTCCGCGTATGCCCTAACCTTCTGTCAGTCGCGCCTGCTAGTCCCCGCCATTTGCTCACTGGGCGGTGTCGCTAGCCTAGCGGTAGAACGGCTGAACTCTGCAGTTTAGGGTGTATGAGAAATATGGGGCAACACGTGGAGATGGTGCTATTAGTGGTTTAAAGCTAACGTTTTAGTATTTGCACCGGCTTGTCTCAGTAGCTATTCTTCAAGGAGAAAGAGTGATTGGCACTACTTCTGTCAGGCTCTGTTTCTCGCATTGATGTGAGAGTGGTCAAGAAAACAAATCGGTATTGATGAATGCCAATGATAACCATGTTACCGAGTTTATTTATTCTAAAAACCATACAAATTTGAGTGTCTATCATGATGTTCTGTATATTGTGGTTGTTGAAGAAGGAAGTCCAACCTTGACATGTCATTATTTTCTGGAATGCTGTTTATTTTTTTTTTTTTTTTTAAAAAAAAGAAAGAACCTAAACAGAAATTGCAAATAAATACCCAACAACAAGCCACAGAAAAAATAAAACAAGAAGGGATACTATAACATGTAGCAGATTATCAACTTTGTTCCTCTCTAATGCCAGCCTGCACAACATGCAACATAACCCAACAGGCAACGAAACATGACCACCCCTTTCTCGATTATCACAAAAAGATAAAGCAATACTACCAGAGTAAGACGGCAGAAGATGAATGCCGTATGATAGATAGTTGCTGATAACTGCCCATGGGCTGTCACAAACGACTGCCACCTTCCAACCTTAAACAGTTGCCTAGACTAACACCGGCCGCCTCTCCACCTCCGCACTCGATAAGTGCAGCCTACTCGTAAGCGACGCGCAGGCGTCTCTGTAGATTTGTCTTATATGTTGTCGAGTCCGTTGTTTGAACAAAACTCATTGAATTAATACCAATTCATTTTGAAAAACAGACACACCATAATGGTCCTTCGCCAGAAGCTCACCCCCGAGACCTTTGCGTCTGCACCGCGCCGCTCGCCGGCGGTGCCCTCGCCCTCGGGCCGCATTGCCTTCTTTACCGTGTCGACGCACAAACTCAGCGATGAATCTACCAAGAAGAAGGGAAAGACGACGCGCGAGCTGTTCTTGATAGACCTCGGCACCGGCAGCCACTGGGCATTCACTGCCGCCGGCTCGCCCGACGACATTGCCAACATTGGCGACATTGCATGGGTGCCTGGAACTGAGCAGGATGAGGACGGGGACAAGCTGCTGTGGCTGTCTTCCGTAAAGAATGACGACGGCTCAACGTCTACACAGGTCACGATGGCAGCAGCGACGTATTCTCTAGAAGGCACATATACTGCGCAACTTATCGCTACAGTGCCGGCTGCCATCTCGGGTCTGCGATTGAAGGCACTGCCTGACGGTACCATTGCATTTGCTGTTGCTGGCCTGGTCGCCCGCGACGGTTCTCTCTACGGTGGCCCCCCTATGCCCGAGACTGGAGAAAGTACCAGCAGTGCCCGCATCTACGATACCTGGCAGGTGCGTGAGTGGGATTCGTACCTTAAGCCGCAGCCGTATTCTATCTGGTACTCGGCTCTCACGCAGAACAATTCACAGTGGCAGCTGGGCAAGCTTTTCAATGCACTCGCCAACTCGCCTCTCGAGGCACCCTACAACATGTACGAGCCCGACACCCCGGCATCTGCCTATGATATCGGTGCACAGGGCCTGGTATTTGTCGCCCGTGCTCCCGTGCTCACTGACCCCGTTTTGGCCGGCTGCACGGATGTCTACTACACCCCGCTTGACTCGTTTACAGCCCCGACTGCCTACAAGCCAAACAAGATCCGCATTACCGCATCGCCGTCGTCGGTCGCCGCTTCTGTCAGCGAGGTTACTGGCCAGTGCTCTAATCCGCGGTTCTCCCCCGATGGCACTACGATCGCCTTTCTACGTTCGCCGTTTGATTGCCCTGTTGATTCGCGTCTGCACATGGGACACATTGTATCGGGTGTTGCATACGATGTCGTCAACACAATTGTCGGAGACTCGGCCAACCTGCCATCGCCAGACGCGTTCGAGTTTGCCGCAACGGGCGGTGCCGTGTTTGTCGATGCGCACGACTGCGGCCGGCGGTGTTTGTTTGTGCTCGAGATTAAGCAGGGTGCGCGTGCTCGGTGTATCAGCGAAAAGAAAGGCTCACTTGTGGACTACTACCAAATCAAGCGGGACGGCCTGCCGGACCGGCTGTCGTCGTACTCGGTGCTGCTGACGGGCCACAGTTTTGTGGAGAGTAGTTTCTACCACATGATCGACCTCGACGACGATGCCATCTATGAGCCGCGTGTCGTCTCCACGGCGAGCAAAGACGGCGCCAAGTATGGCTTGTCGTATGATGAGCAAGTGTCGGAGATGTATTTCGAGGGCGGCGGCGAGTACTGCGTGCAGTCGTGGGTGGTGCGGCCGCGCAAGACGTCTGGAAATGACGCCAAGCACCCTCTCGCCCTGTTCATCCATGGCGGGCCCGAGGCAGCTTTCAACGACGAGTGGCATGCACGCTGGAATGCCGCGGTCTGGGCCGAGCAAGGCTACGTCGTGGTGCTGCCCAACTTTACCGGCTCGCGCGGCTTTGGCGTCGAGCACCAGCGCCGCATCTACGGCAGCTGGGGCGGCTACCCATACGAGGACTTGGTCAAGGTCATGGACGGCTTGCAGAAAGTGCCCGATGTCGACTGCGACCGCGCCGTCGTCTGCGGCGCGTCCTATGGCGGCTACATGGTCAACTGGATTTTGGGTAGCCCGCTGGGCAAATCGTTTCGCGCTGCCGTGTCGCACGACAGCGTATTTTCCACCGCAGCTATGGCCCTAAACTGCGATGTGCAGGACGGCATCGCTACCTTTCGCGGCCCGTCGTTTCCCTGGAGCAATTTCGACAATGTCAACCGCTGGAACCCGGCACGGCCCGACCGGCTCGCCCTGTGGCGCCACAATGCACCACCAACCCTCGTCGTACACTCGGACGGTGACTTTCGATGCCCTGTTACTGACGGCCTGTCGGTCTTTCGCGCGCTGCAGTTCCAGGGCGTGCCCAGCCGGTTCATGTCGTTTCCCGACGAGAACCACATGGTCAGCAAACCCGAGAACCTTGTTGTCTGGATGCGCGTGATCCTCGAGTGGACAGACCGGTGGCGCGAGGTGCCAAGGGTTGATCCAACTATTGATTCGGCTGATCTGATTGATTTGGCTGATTCATAATTGCAGCTTCTACAGGATTCTGGCTTGTTCTTTGGTATTGATGATCTCCGTCGCGTTCTCTCTTTTTTTTTTTTTTTTTTTTTTTTTGCTTGGCCCAGCCATTTCTTTTATGAAATAAAATTGCTATTTTATTTTATTCAATTACCCATTTAAATCTTTGATTTAATTTAACCGAGGCAATCTCGATCCACAACTGCCGGAGCTATTGAGCTCCTGTGGATTATGACGCTTGTATTGCATGACTTCTGGGAATAGAGAATTCGAGAGAAGAATGCATTTAAATACCATTCACCATTGAACTTCACGTATGGAATAATAACAGATTAAACTTGAAGTACCACAGGTGATAATTAATGCAAGGCTGAGTTTGACAATTACAGCAGCGTCAAAGTTACCTGAACTGGCAGGTACGAACAAAAGAGGGGTTTCGTTGACAACTGGTTGACAACTCGTTGATACCGTTTTAGTTGACAACCAACGTGGCACAACTAAAATGGCAGGTACTGAAACGTACGACATTCCGAATTTCAAATACTCTTAGCTGGAGTGACCGACACTACTGCAACAAGCTGCAGACAAGAGGCATATGCATACATGAGCTACTAGCACTGAACACGACTGGACCGAGGCAAAATGAGATAAAACAAGACAGAAAAGAAGGGAAAAAGTAAAGAAAATTCTCAGATTGGTCTTGGCTGGCAGCAGATCCAAGAACGACCAGAGAAACAAAACGTGTTAACTAGACGGGGAGCAATTATCAATACAACATACATCATATATCATACACACAGAAAGAAGAAGATCATGCATACTCAGACACCAGATAGATGTACGGAGGGGTGCGGGACATGTCCATGAGGGGCACTCCTTGGCCTTCTTTCTTCTCTAGCTCCCAACTTACAGATTAGCTTCTGGGTCGCCCATTGTTACGGGAGCTTCGATTGAGTTTTGTAGAACTATGGAGTGGGTGGAGCTCTACCGTCTTCTATTCCACCTTCCATCCCCGTATGACGAGTGCAAAACTGAAGTAGTCGATAGGTTGATTTGTAAGACCCAAGTTTGCCGAAGTATATAAGACCCTTTCCCAGATCTCTCCTGGCGTCATAGTTGACTTCAACCTACCATTCACATCCATTTTACCTACAACAAATCAAACACAATCCCTCAAAATGCCTTCAGTTCTTGTCGTCCTCTCCTCCCACGGTGTTCTGGGCAACACCGGTAAGCCCACGGGCTGGTACCTCCCCGAGTTCGCCCACCCCTACGCCGAGTTCACCAAGGCCGGCTACACCGTCACCGTTGCCTCGCCCAAGGGTGGTGAGGCCCCGCTTGACCCCTCGTCCGTTGAGGCCTTCAAGGAGGACCCCTCGTCGGTCGAGTTCCTGAACACCAAGAAGTCCGTCTGGAGCGACACCATCAAGCTCGACACCATTGCTGGTTCCCCCGAGGCTGCCGCCGCCACCGCCGCCAAGTACGACGCCCTCTTCTACCCCGGCGGCCACGGCCCCATGTTCGACCTGGCTTTCGACAAGCAGAGCCACTACCTCGCCGCTGCCTTCAACAAGGCCGGCAAGGTCGTCTCTGCTGTCTGCCACGGCCCCGCCGCCATTGTCAACGTGCGCGAGAACCCTGATGACGAGTCCTCTGCCTTTATCGTCAAGGGCAAGACCGTCAACGGCTTCACCGACGACGAGGAGCGCGCCGTGCAGCTCGAGAAGGTTGTGCCCTTCCTGCTGGAGACGCGCTTCAAGGAGGTCGGCGCCAACTTTGTCAAGGCCGCCGATTGGCAGGAAAAGGTTGTCGTTGACGGCAACATCATCACCGGCCAGAACCCCGCCAGTGCTTCGGCCGTTGGCGCTGCCATTGTCAAGGCTCTCGGCAACTAAACCTATTTAGATACCCACGAATTCAAATAAATGATCACTTAAGTCTGCTATGTCATTTGAATGAAATTGATTGGAATTAAATATCGATCTGATTGATCTAAAGAATACGCTATGCTACGATTACTCCTTCTGCGTCTGCTGCTGCTGCTGCAGCTGCATCTGCAGGATAAGTTCAGTCAACCGATCAATCTTGCTCGACAGCTCGTTGATGCGCACCTCGACATCCGACGGCGCATCCATGCCGGTATCCTCTTCGGCCTGCTCGCTGGCCTCGGCGGCCGCAGCAGCTGCAATCGACGACGACGACGGCTCTTCGCGCGACAGCGCAGGGCGCGGCGACACATACTCGGACGCGCTCGTCGTCGGCCGCGACTGGCCAGCGGCCGTCGACGACTGCTGGCGCTGGTGCACATGCAGACTCTGGCCCTGGTGGCGGAACGACGACGCCGAGTGGCGCTGGCTCAGCGACGGTCGGATGACTGTCTTCTTGGGCGTTACAATGGCACCGGCGTTGGCGTTGGCAATAGCAGGCATCGAGTGGCGGCCGTGCGGTCCGCGCATCGCCGAGTAGTCCGAGTAGTTGCCGCTGGCGTCCTGGATCTTGCCGCGCACGAGCTCGTAGAGCTGGATCGTGCCGACAATGGGCAGGTGCGTGATCTTGAGCAGCGCAATGCGGGCCGCGCGGAACTTGTGGTCCGACGGCAAAAACAGGCGCAGCGGGCGGAAGATGACGAGCGCCAGCAGGTTGAACGGCGGGTAAAAGTGCGTAAGACGGTTGCTCGTCGACGCCTCGAGCACGTAGATGGAGTAGACGTACAGGTACTCTTCGCGCGCGTGGCCCATGACGCGGCTGAAGCTGTTGCTGAGCATACCCGTGAGCGAGCCCATCAGAAGGAAAGAGCTCAGCGTGATAAACACGAGCATCAGTGGCGGGCCAAATACAGGGTCAATGTCGTCCATAATATCAAAACCGACATAACCCGAGCCGTAGAAGATCTTGGTCAGGATCATAGTCATGTGCGGCAGTGTGAACAGGTCGCGGCCGAGCAGCGAAAAGGTCGTGAGGAAGCCGAGGTAGATGACGACGACAAGTACCATGAACTTGAGAAAGTCCTTGGTCATCTCCTTGAAGCAGGGGATGAGCGTGCCCCAGTACGGGCTCAGGGACAGAATGGAGCTGATGCGCGGCACCATGAACAGGGCCTCGAGCGACAGAATGTCAAACGACAGCTGAACCAGGTAAGCGTTCTGCGACCACAGACCGGCAAAGCGCAGCACCGCAAACACAAAGCCGATGCAGATCATGATCAGGTCGAACAGGTTCCAGAAGTCGTAGACGTAGAACAGCGAGCCGGCATCGATCCACTCGCTGAGCTCATCATACGAGAACGCGGCCAGGAACACAAAGAAGAAGAACTCGGACACGCCCACACGGTCGGGGTTGCGCTCCAGCAGCGTGAGGTAGAAGATGCCGAGGAAGATGAAGAAGAAAAACGCCTCAAACATCTTGAGGTACTTGGGCACACGCAGACGCGCATAGGGATCGGCCGTGTGTGGGTTGTAGAAGCGCGGCTTCTTGACGGCATCCACCGCCAGACGGTCCCAGAATACGATGTCGCCGTTCCAGATGCCCGTGATGATCTTCTGCACGACGTTCTGGCTCAGGAACCGCTTGGCGTCGGCCACAGCCGCAATCTCGAGCGCGTTAAGGTTGACAAACGGCGCAGTTGGGTCCTCCTCGTCATCGTCGTCGTCGTTCTCGGTGTCGTCGTCGCTGTCGTCGCACTCGTCGCCCTCATCGTGCACATGGCCGCGGTGCATGCTCATGGTGAGACGCGAGATGGACTGCAGCAGTTGGTACCGGCGGCTGCCAGCACCAGTGCGCCGCTTGCCCGCACGGTCGCCGTCGGTGTTGCTCGACCACATCTGCGACAGTAGAGGCGAGTTCTCGTCGACAACTCTCGATGAGGTGGACACACGCGTGGGCGAACCGGCCTCTTCGTCGTTGGGGGGTGTGATGGGGGCAATGGCCGCCACCGACGCAGCGGACACGCCACCGGGGGCGCGCTTTGTGCCGGGAATTTCGTACAAGCAAAAGTCGACGGCATCGCGCTCGCTGAGGTGTGTCAGGAACCGCCAGGCGACAATTTCGCAGGCATTGGCACGCGCGTCAAAGAGACCGCGGTCGCCGTTGGCCGCGCCGTAGTGCCACTTGAGGGCGAGCAGGGCGTTGACGATGCAAGGGTTGTCGCAGGTGATGCTGAGGTGCGTGACGAGGGCGCGCAGACGGTCGCCAGCCGAGGTGGTGCGGAGCTGTTCAAAAGTCGACGGCAGCAGCACGGCCTCGGTCATGAACACCGACAGCTTCTTGATGACGTCGCGAAAGCTGTCGTCGGAGCCAATATCGGGCAGGGGATGGGCAATGTCGGCATCGGAGCGGAGGGCGCCGACCAAAGACGGAGACGGCGAGCGCACCTCGGCGAGCTGAGCCGGACGCGACTTGACTCTGAGCGGCATGATGTAGATGTCTGTCGTAGAAAGATGTCTATGATGAAATGGTAGGATCAAGCTTGGCGAGATGGCAGCTTATATCGTGAAACTGCCCTCCCCCTGGTTTCAATATTGATGAGAGTGCTACATCGAAATCGATAGCTTTATTGATTAGCTGCCCCAATTGATACTCCGTAAAACTCCCAGCCAAGGGAGAAAACGAAAAACAAGAAAACTCCTCTCAAGTCTAGACCTGTCTGCGAGTTAGCACCGCTTTGGCGGCCGGCCTACGACGCTCCCTAGGCCCGACTGGGCGTGATTTCCAGCGCTACTGGGCCTGAATTGGAGCCAATTCTCGCTATTTTGCAAATGAATACGACCCGTTTTGCGGGGAACGCGTCGACAGCTGAAAATGAGGCAAAAATAAGAGGAGAAATGATCGTGTAAAAGACAGAACATCATTCAAAGTTGTGTTCAGGGAAAATGTGAAAAGGGAGGACTGCATCGGCAGTGTCGATGTCGTGAAAACGGCACGTGATACTGCATACAATGCATGCACATATACGCGTAATTAAACGCTCATGTGTTGAGAAATAAAAGTACCAAAGGAGAACGGAGGGCGATGCTCCGAGATACTTGCTGAAATGCACAATAACAAGGCAACATCATGGCTATACATCAGTACCGATGGAGTGCCCTCTCCCGAGGTCGTCTTGCTGGGCATCATACTGTGCAGTTTGGGGTGAGGAGTCATGCTTATAAAATGACGGCGTGCTGGCTGATGCCGGCATGGGGAGACAATTGCAGTAAAGAATTGACCAGACGGACACAATGATCATTGCTCGTGTGTTATCACTTGTGGGCGCGGCCGCAGCCGCAGCCGTGTCAACCGTTGCATCTACGTCGTACCCATCGACTTCGGGGCTTCGCTTTAACCTCAACGGCTCAACCAACTACCTCACAGGAACCAACGCGTACTGGATCGGCTTCCTAACAAACAATGCCGACGTCGACCTGGTCATGGACCACCTCGCCAAATCGGGCCTCTCCATTCTGCGCGTTTGGGGATTTAATGATGTCACAGCAAAGCCGAGTGGGAGCACCGTGTACTACCAGTACCTGTCGACGACGGCTGCACAAATCAACACGGGACCCAATGGCCTGCAGCGACTCGACTACGTAGTGCAGTCTGCCGCGCGACACGGCATTTCGCTGATTATTAACTTTGTTAACAACTGGAGCGACTACGGCGGTATGCCGGCCTATGCCGCCGTCTATGGCGGCACCAAGGAGGGGTGGTACACCAACGCCCGGGCCCAAACGCAGTACAGGGCGTATATCAAGGAGGTCGTCAAGCGATACGCCAACTCGACGAGCATCTTTGCTTGGGAGCTGGCCAACGAGGCGCGCTGCAAGGGCTGCGCGACTGACGTGCTATACAACTGGGCCAGCGAGACGTCGGCATACATCAAGGGACTGGACCCAAACCACATGGTGACGCTGGGCGACGAGGGCTTCGGGCTCAAAGGCGGCTCGTCGTACCCGTACCAGACGAGTGAGGGCGTCGACTTTGAGAAGAATTTAGGCATCAAGACGCTTGATTTTGGCACGTACCACATGTACCCGTCAACATGGGGCGTGTCGGCGCAAAAGGATTTCCCAGCGAGCTGGATTCAGGACCATGCGGCGGCGTGTGCGCGTGCGGGCAAGCCGTGCCTGCTGGAAGAGTACGGCACGGAGACAAACCACTGTGCGGTTGAGAAACCGTGGCGCGCGGCGTCGCTGGCGCAAAAAGACAGCGGCATGGCGGGCGATATGTTTTGGCAATGGGGTGACCAGCTGAGCACCGGGCAGACGTCCAACGACGGGAACACAATTTACTATGGGAGCAGCGACGTCAAATGTTTGCTAGCATAGAGCGCAGTGGAATTACAGGTTGCGAGATGGAAATAAAAGTTAAAGTGCAAGAGTAAAAGGCGATATTTGGTGGGTTGCAGATGGCGGTGCTTGATCTTTACAAGAGGCGGTGTTGTCTTGGTATCTCGGGCGACGGACGCCAAGGGCCGGCCAAGCCACGATGGTGATACCAGCTGGGCTCTGGTGGCCGCAGTACGAAGTTTACATCGCAGAGTAATTTGCGATTTGGAGGTGATTAGAGAGCGGAACAAATAGAAGCAAAAAGAAGTTGACGATAACAAAACGGTAGAACGAGCAGGCAGACATGAATCGAACGATATAAATAATTGAGGAGCACAAGACCTCGGGAGAATGCGTGTTGGCCGTCGGACATCAAGAAAGAGAATAACAGGAAGCATTTGGAGCGGCATCGGCAGTGTTCTTCCTTGAACGTTTTGCTATATCTCGTAGTGCTGCCCCCCATCAACGAAAAGAAACCGTCATCTGATGTTTTTCTATTTGCTTTTTCCTCTTTCGTCCGTACGACATCGACCCTTCTGTCCCCATCTGTTGTCGCTCCTCCACTCAATGAGGCTTAAACTTTAACCTTTTAGCTTTTCTAGCTTATTCTCTAGTTCTCTCCGTACTGTGTCCCGTGTGAGTCTGTCGCAAAATCAACCTTGTTAGGCAACTCGAAATGGGGAGACCTACTGGATCAAATACGGTGATATGTTGCTTTGGGTTAGTGCTCACTCGTCCTGGCGTCACTCGGCCCTTACCCTTCGACGAGGCAATGCATTGAAGCTCCATGTCCTTTTGGCCAGTAATAATTCTCTGGGAACCCTTATTTGCCCGTCGCTATGTCACTGCTTGTCTCGCTTGGGGTCGTTGTAGGCGCTCAACCAGTGTCGCATTGAGTCGACTCACAAGACCCAGACACACGATCTCCGCATGTCGAGGTGTTGGCGATGGTCTACAAGATATAAAGAGTAAAGACCTCGCATGCCTGGCGTGACAGCCTTGGATCGTTTAGATTATCATCACAATCTATTGATACTGCCATACGAAGCTGAGACTACAAATCAAGTACAAGATGTCCGGTGTCTGTATTGCCGACGGCGCGTCGGCCTGGTTTGACGGTTTTATCCGCGGTGAGACTGTCGACTGCGACAAGGCCATGTATATGCTCGCCATCAGCGGCACCGTCATGGCCATATTGTATGGCATGTGTGCTCTGTACCACGTATACCTATTATCAACGTATTCTGCAGTAAGTCAACGAGCAACCCGGAGACTAAAAGATGTACGACAGGAAAAAAACTGACAGCCAGGTGCAAATGCTCGTCCTCGTATGCGCCGGCCTTACCTCTGCCATCACCTACAGCATCCAGGCCGCCGTGTACTGGCACCCGCTCTACGAACTTGAAGACGGCCCCAGCCGCCCGCTAGCCGGCGCCTTGTTTGTGCACCAGAAGTCGACTCTGCTCGTCGCCGGGTACATCTTCTGGATCCTGCACCGCGCCATTAACATCTCAAGGACGGGAGCCATTCAGTGGGTCAGCACCTGGATCGTCGGCATGCTCTTGCTGTTCGGCTACGGCGTGCAAATTGTCGCCGTAGGAATGGTCACGTCGCGCGCCAACAGCGACCGGTACGCCGGCGATAATACTGGCAACGCCCTCGTCGGCGAGCGCATCTGGACTGCGACACTCGCAGCCCAGGCCATTGCTCTTGTGCTTCTCGGATGCAACGCCATCCAGATATACCTCATGAGGGCCAAAGCTTCGATCGTGGCCGCCGACAAGGTGCGCGAGATGCGCCTGTTCCTGCTCTGCATCATGGGCGCGCTTGTGCTCCTGTTTGTGCGCACCATCTTCCGCGCCGCGACCACTGTCTTTGCCGCCAATCATAGCTCCGATGTCACGACCACATTTGGCACGTATCCAGGTCAGAAGCTGTCTCCCCAGGGCGAAGGGTCGACGTACACGATAATCGCGTGGCTTAACTTTGGTTTGGACGGAGTGCCCGTGCTTTTGGCTCTCGTCGTGCTGGCTATTATGCCGGTGGCGCGCGTGATCCCGACGACTGAGTCATTTTCGACCAGATATGTCCCGACCAGTTCTACTCGGGTTAGGCTTTACCAGTTCCGGCCTGATGTGCGCGTCAGTGCAACATTTGATGCCGCGAGCCCAGATGCGGCGAGGATAGCAAGAGAGGCAAGGAACCAGGGCACGACTACTACGACCACTACCGAGGCACGGGCTCCGCCAGTCGTACAAACCGTCGAGATGCGCGAGCAGGCGATCGTGGCGGGTGAACAACCCAATCTGCGGGAGCTGCCGCCTGCCTACGATGCGGCTCCGGCTTATGAAGAACCTACTGAGCCGGTAGGGGGTGCAAGGGGAGTGCTGGAGGGGACGAGATAGACGGTGTAGTCGGGTTGTCGAGATGGATGGGGTTGTAAGATATGGAGGTGATGTCAGTGGTAATGGAGTGCAAGTGTAGTACATAGCAGTAATAGTAATTCAGTGATACCCTATAGAAGATCTTTTCTTGATATCGATAGCTGCGCACCGGTGCCGAAATTATCAGCGAGATATTATGTGAACGGGTAAATCAGCCGTACAATTCCTACAAAAAAGGCAAAATCACAGAAGTCGAACTGAGGTTCTCCTAAGGATACAGCCAACTCATTGGATTCCCACACTCTGTACGGCTCCTCCGGTATGACGACGTCGGGCACTTGTCCGATGCGATCACAACATGTTATTCAAATGCGAAAAGGGGGCTATTTTTCGCTATTTCGTCTCTCCTTCGCCTTCAGTATATTTCTTCTTCTTCTATTCCATCGCCTCCAACACGCAACTCTTGGCTTTATGCTGTGCTATCTGCGGTGTGATTATTGCACGATCGGGCTATTGAAACTTGTGGGCAGAGTACGGAGTAAAGACCTAAATTAGGCCAGGACGAGGGCCAGCTGCTGATGTTGAAACAGTGAGGTCTTGGCCGTCTGGCTACTTCGATGCATGTACATGTACAGGGGCATGTGGCATATCTTAACCCCGACCAGGATGCTCCTTTTCCCCGTACGGAGTAATCTTTAGACTGTTCTGATGAACGGCCAAGACTTTTGGCGGCTGGCAACGAGGGAAGAGTGCATCTCAAACCTCAAACTCAAAGGCTGGCTCAAACAGTGCCGGTAGGATGGATTGTGATCTCTGATCTATTTTTGTCTCTATTCTCTATATTTTGTGAGTTTTGTAAATCATGCTCATCGTTGCCGGCCAATCATCATAGCATTTCAAGATGTGCTGTTTCAAGTCTGCCAAAAGGATGATAATGCCGACAGACAACTTATGATATGATCGAGACAATTAACAGCTGAAGACACCAACTGTGAATGCCCTCTCGTTACTCCTTGATTACTGGACCCATTGGCGGTTCACCGTATAATTATGCATCTCGCAGCTTATGCTTAACCAGGTTAATGCAGTTAAAGTTGATCGATACCCTTTTAGCATTAAGCATAAACTCAATCTCACATCTGTAGATGACGGGAGACGACTGCTACTCTCCACGATATATACTCTACTCCCGACAGCATCTTCCACGTACGGCCATAGATATCGGAAAGCACGGGATCCCGTCCGCTCTCCCCTAGTTAAACCGATAATCGGCGGATTAGTAGTTGGGTCGGTGACGACCAGCGAATACCCTCTGCTGTACGTTTTCTTTTGGCATTTTTTTGCCCATTCGAGCGTTCCGTGTGTAAGCCACCCTTGAAGTGAACACTGTTTTGGTTGGAGACTGCTGTATTTCAGAGAGCCTCCATACTTGTATTAATCGGCATCTTCCGGCATGGCCCGCTTCACGATGATCGTGTTGATCTATGCCGCATGTAAGTTGCTGTTTCCTCCACAGCTTCGTGTTAACTCTTTCTTTTGTTGTAATTTACGGTGTATTCTTTTTTTTCTTGGTTCTCTATTTTTTATTTCAATTTTCACTGAGGAAAGGGGCTGGATTATGAAGGTTTTCATGGCATTGTATTTGTTTTCAGTTTTATCTTCAAAATCCGAAAGAAAATAAAAAATACCGAACACTAAATCAAACAAAAAAGAACAGATAGAAGTAATTCAAGACGAATTACATTTATTCAACAGTCTTCCTACAATGTACAAGTCAACCAACAATAATCCTGCACAAATTCTGTACTTCTACCGGTCTAGACGTCGGCCGATGTCCGACTTTTATGCTCCGCGTCAATCCCGGTGCCAGAAAGCCCTCCCAATTACCAAAGTAAAGCACTCAATTAAAGACAATTTGATTGTTGACACTACATCTCCGAGTCAGATACGGACCAAACTTCCTATCAATTACAAAGTATATCGTTCAAAAGGGCATAGTTGGCTTGGCATCCATGACGTACAGACCATATAAAAGACACCATCGACCCTGCATCTGACAACATGGAAGCTAGCGAATGGCATCTTGCACATCGCTGCATGCACGAGTAATACAGGCGTGCAGGCTGCATCTTCTGCACCTTCCTGCACTCATTCTGCAACCATCCTCAGCAGCGCTCTCCTCTTTTCATGTCAATTGTTATCAGCCAAGACACTTTGTGGAGTTGAATATGGTGCAACCAGCACGAATAATCCTATATCGCCAGCTCGATGCATCTCTGTATGCATCCTTTGCGGAAGATTGAAAACTCGGATCAATACCAAGACACAATGGCCAACGGATAACGTCCGTCGATGATAGCTTAATGGGTCTAGATGGAGAGTAAAATGTTGATATAAACAGCCTTCCGCTGTCGTAGTTTGATGCTTGAGATCGCCAGTCAGCGAGTCATTGACAGTCAACTCATCGACAACAGCGAGAACGACAAAATGACGAACAAATCGGAAAAGAAAAAATGGTACCACATTCAGTGGTTCGCGGACGAGGACACGCCCGAAGAGCGCAAGTTTATCATGAAACTCGACATGCTCGTCGTCCCCTATGCCGTGCTCTCCTACTGGGTCAAGTACATTGACCAGGCCAACCTGAGTGCGTTCCTTAGACAATCAATAAAAATGTCCAAAATACTAACAAACAGACAATGCATATGTCGCCGGCATGAAAGAGGATCTGGGCTTCTACGGAAACGAGCTCGTTCAGCTGCAGACAATGTACATTGTCGGCGCCGTCGTTGGCCAGCTGCCCTTCCTCTTTCTTTTCACATACATCCCCATGTACTGGACAATCCCCTTAATGGACATCATGTGGGGAATCTTTACGCTGCTGCAGTACCGTGCCAACTCGTTTGCTGAGATGGCCGCCTACCGCTTCCTGGTTGGCTGGTTCGAGGCGGCTTATTTCCCGGCCATGCACTACGTCTTTGGCGCTTGGTACCGCGGCGATGAAATTGCACGGCGCGGCGGCATCTTTTACATCGGTCTTGGCTTGGGAACACTGACAGCCGGCTTGATCCAGGCTGGTGCGTCGACGCGCCTCGAGGGTGTCAACGGCCTGGCTGGCTGGCGCTGGATGTACATTATTTGTGCCGTCATTACTATTCCCATTGGCATTTTGGGCTACTTTGTCGTCCCCGGAACTCACGAGCAGCCCAACCGTAAAGTCCTCAACGACAAGGACCTCGAGATCTCCCAGAAGCGCCTGCAGCGCTCAGGCCATGTGCTGACTGGCAAAGTCAAGTTCAACACCGTCTCCAAAATTTTGCTCAACAGAACATTCTGGTCGATTGTGGCCATGGACGTCTTGTTTTGGAATGCAGGCATCGGCTCTAGCACGGGCAGTTTTCTGCTGTGGCTCAAGAGTCTCAAACGCTACGACCAGGCCAAGGTCAACAACCTGGGCACTACGGCCCCGGCCCTGGGTATCTTCTACACATTGTTTACCTGCTTCATCTCGGACCTGCTCGTCGGCCCGGCGTGGGCCATTACCATTGCCCAGGGCTGGAACGCCATTGGTTTGCTGATCAAGACGATCTGGGACGTGCCCGAGTCCGCGCTGTGGTTTGGTTTCCTGACGTCGTACTCGTCATCGGCCATGTCCAGCGTGTTCCACGGCTGGGTCAATTCGCAGCTTAAGACGTCGCCGGCCGAGCGCGCCTTTACGCTGGTGCTGATCAACATGATTGCGCAATCGTCGACTGCGTGGACGCCGCTGCTTGTGTTTCCCACGGTCGAGTCGCCGCGGTATCCCAAGGGCTTTGCGTTTTGTCTGGCGTGTGCAATCCTGCTGATCATTTCCTGCCACTTTTTGAACGTCCACCTCAAGCGCAAAGAGTGAGTCTCTTAACTAATTTTTCCAATTCGATTGTTTGATGCTAACTTCCAGGAAACGTAACAACACCATTGAAACAAACACCCCCACCGACAGTCCCTCTCTGCTCGAGGATGGCGTCAAGGTTCCGGTCCAGACAGAGACGGAAGTGTCCCCGGTGTCGACACACATCAAGATCTGAATGCAATGTTAATTGTACTTTGTTGCAAATAAGGCCAATTAGAACAGGATATTAGAAAGTAATTAGACGTCAATCTCGATAACCGCTGCCCTCTACATAGGGGCACGTTCTTCCTTTTGCTCCTTTTGCAGTGTTTATCGATTTGTTAAATCCACTACTGCTGTGCTATGACCGTCGGAGACACCAATGGAGATCAACTCCTTGTCCGAATACTGGGTTGTTAAGCCCGAGTGCTGTCCAGCCAAGGCCGCCACTACCACTCTAATCTACTGACGCGTGTACTCTGCAAGCCCTGAAGCATGGTGGAATACACTGAAATTGCATGCTACGGTGTTGTCAGTCTGGTAAATATTCCAGCATTCTACAAGTAGACTGACAGGGCCTTAGCACGGTCTGGGCAGCATGAATTTGTTTCGATGTGGATCATCTCCGACAGATACTCCGTGCACTGTAGAGAATTCTTCCTCATTTTCGACAGACAGCATTCGGCCACTCAACTCGCCACTCTGCTGTAAGGATGTATCTCCATATCATAGACAGATGGAACATGGAGTGAAACGACTCTTGGCATATTACCTAAGAGATTGACCATTTGTTTGGCTTCTTTTCCTGGATCGCCGCCCAACGGGTATGAATAGCCGCTCCAGCAGAGACGAAACGTCTATTTTTGTGGTCTTTGTGTTTTCTGTTCATTTTTCGTTTGTTTTCCCTGCGTTTATCACCAGAAACACGTGTGATAGGGACCAGAGACCTAGGCGTGCAGATCTTGGCAGACTATCTGCGACACAGGGCTCTCCATAGATCATGGGGATGCACGCAATAAAGAGGATTAAAAAGGAAATAAGACATTGCATACAGGACCAAGACGCCTAACAGGGACTTAAGGATGAAGCATCTTGGCAGGAGTGCAACAGAGACGTTGACCGGGACTGCAATGGATAGGGGAGGCATGGTGAGTGTTAATGAGGCCAATAACTATAACGCCAGTAATACCGAATAAGAACAATAGAAAAACAAAAAAAAGAAAAAAAAAAGAAAAGAAAGGAGACGGGGCACGATGAATAAGGAGACGACATGGGAGGAAAACTTGGCAGCGATGTGAGAAGACGATGCTATTTTAGTCATGGAATCTGTTGAATCTGTTCAAGAGATATATATAGGAGAATGTGTACAATCGGATGAAGAGCAATTGGTCGTTGTGCTTTTGTCTTTGTCTCTGCCTCTTCTGTCTCTCGCATCTGTTTTTGTTTGTGTGTTTTTGATATTGCTGTGTTTGATATAGTCGTTCGCCGGCGATCTCAGACTATATTCTTGTAAGTCGGCATGCATCTCAACCATAACCATCAACAATACTGACAATAAAGCTTCTCTTCTCTTCTTCTTTCCTTTATTATTTCTCTCTTTTTATCATAATCTACCTCACTACAAAATGGTTGCCCGCTCAGAACAGTCTTGCCCCGTGTCCGGATCGATAGGGCCTGGATGCCCCGTCGGACACCGGGCCGCCTCCGTCAGTCGTGGCCGTGGCCGGTCACAAAGCCAACAGACAAGAGGACCCAGAGGATGTTCGTTCTCTGGCTTCTGCCAACCAGGCGATATGCACGCCGCATTTGGTGTAAGTATTATTTATAAATCCATAATTCAGTACTGACCATCAGATTCCTCAAGGTGTTGATGCAGACGAGTGGCTTCGAATGAGGTATGTTTATCACCAAAACATGGTCAACAATCATAAAGACTAACAAAAATAGAGAGCGCAAGTCCATCAACCAGCTGCTCTACTCAAACATCCCCTCGGTCCAGGAGATCGACCAACACAAAGACCAGGCCTCCATCGACAACCTGAACGCATCCGAGCAGGATGTCCTTGCCATTGCCCTGGGTGCCCCGGCTCGGCAAGTCATGCTCCGTGCCCAGGAGATCGGACCGAAGACCGGCTGGCGCGACGGCTACCTCAGCACAGAGCACGGCTTTTGCCCCGTCGACTACGATGTTTCGGCCGGTGCACTTGCTCGCTCGCCGGGCCGCGTGTGGTCTGACCTGTGTGAGCGTATGCCTGGCTGTGTGGCTCGTGGCCGTGTCCGCACTACGGTGGCTGCCCTGCCCCTCGTCGAGGGAACAGACGACGTCATTCCAGACAGCGCACTCTGGGCGGCCCTGGTGGCCCTCGGTCTACTGTGTTCCATCTACCGCTTTGAAGACAAGTACGACGGAAGCGATGGTGTGACTGCTTCAGAAAAAGTCAAGAGCAGGCCTAACTGTCCCATGGGCGATGACCTCGGCGAGGAGCTTGTCGGAATTCCTCTCAGCATCGCCCTCCCATACCTCCAAGTGTCTCGGCGTATGGGTCGTGCCTTGCCTCATCTCACATTTGTCGACCAGTCGTCGTACAACCTCAAGATCAAGGATGTCACATCCACCGAGCCCTACATTGCCCGCTTTGAAAACACCGAGCTGCGGTGGCCCATGTTCGGTGAACGCGCCGAAGTCACCTTTCTGAAGGGTGTCGCTGATACCTCTGGTAAGTTTCCTAGTTCCCCATTTGAAGTTCTCACACATACTCACCTTTACCTTTAGCTTCTTTCCAGCACGGCCCTGATGCCATCGCGGCGTGCCAGGAGCACGTCATGAACCGTAACGTCGAGGGTCTCCTACGCGAGATGATCCGTCTCAAAGAAATCCTCGAGACCATGCCTGGTGCCTTCCACTCCATCTCCACCAACCCCGGCGCCGGTGAGAACTACGTGCCTGTCCAGCAGTGGGTGCGCTGGGCCAAGTTCTCGGCACCCCTGTCGAAGAGATGTCCCGCATCGTCGGGTCTTCAGTTCCCACCCTACCTCGTCATGGACGCTTTCCTCGGTCGCAAAAAGTACAGCTCGTTCCTCGGTGCCGAAGGTGTCCACCTCCGCGCCTGGCTACCATCCAACCTGCGCGCCTTCATCGCTGCCATTGAGTACCACTACCGCATCCCCGAGTTTGTGGCACAGTCGGGTGATCCCCGCTTGATGGGTGTGCTTGATGGTATTGTCGAAGCCTACACTGGTGAGCGCGGCTTCATGGGCGTCCACCGTTACAAAGTCTTTGGTATTCTCGAGGTTGCCGCCAAGACGGGCCGCACAGAGACCAACGGTGCCTCTGGTGCTGCCGATGCCGGCCGGCCCTGGGAGGAGACGCACAAGCAGTTTTCTGAAGCCATGAAGGAGCGTCTGGAGCCGTTCCGTGGCGAGCTTTCTGTCGAGCCTCACCAGATGCGCGGTACTTTTGAGGAGTGTCGCTACGTCGCGCGTGTCCAGAGCCGCTCGCATGTCGACAACGACGAAAACCGCAGCATCGCCCTTGTCACCCTGGATATCCGTGACACAGGCATCACTTTTATGCCCGGCGACCGTCTTGCGCTGATGCCCCTCAACAGCTGGGACGAGTGCGCCAAGGTGGCTGCAGCGCTCGGTCTCCAAGATCGCCTCACAACCGAGATCGAGACGAAAACTGACAGCACCTGGGGTCGCGTCGAGCGTCACCTGGCGTCTGTCCACCACGAGACTGGTCCTCTTCGCAAACTGACAGTCTCGGACATCCTGCGCCGCGGACACCTGGCGCCCATCACACAGGAGCTTGCTCTCCAGCTCCACGAGCGTCTGCAGGCAACATCACGCACAGTCCTGCAGGTTCTAGCAACAACTTCGTGGCCTGTCTGCGCATCGCTGGGCGATCTGCTGCAGGCAGCTGTCCTTGACACACCAACACATGTGTGGGATCGGGCATTCAGCCTGGACGACCTGTCATGGCTCGTTGACCTCGTGCCGCCCGAGGTGCCTCGCACATACTCCATTGCCAGCTACAACGACGAGCTACTACCCAGTACAGTCGACCTGGCAGTCGCCCGTTCCGAGTACAGTATCTGTCCAGCCCTGTCATCCCACCCCGAGGGCAGCGCAGAAGACATGCGTGCCGGTGTTTCAAGTGGTTTCCTCAACCCTTGGCCCGCACGCGACATGATGGCCGGCAATGATGAGGTTCTTGTCGGCGTTTCTCGGCCTGCCTCCTTCCAGCTGCCTCTCGATGCCATGGCCCCCTGTGCATTCTTTGCCGGTGGAAGTGGTATTGCTCCCTTCCGCAGCTTTTGGCAGTCCCGCCTCCAAAACAGCGGCCTTGCCGGTGGCAGCAACTATCTGTTCCTCGGTGTGCAGAACCGCTCTCGTTTCTGTTTCGAAGACGAGCTGCGCGCTCTGGTCGGTGCTGGTTTCATGGAGGTGCACGTGGCTTTCTCGCGCGACTCGCGCGGCCTGAACTACGACGCCGCTGCTCGTGATCTCGTCGAGCGTGAGATCCAGCCGCGCTACATTGACGCCCTCATTCTCGAGCAGGGCGCCACTGTCTGTGATCTCGTCATGTCCAAGCGCCAGGGAGGCCGTGGTGGTAACCTGTACATTTGCGGTTCCGTCGCCGTCTTCGATGCTGTGATGAACGGTATCCGCCGTGCCATTTACACCTACCGCACTGCCACGATGGACAGCGTCGACCGCATCATCGACAAAGCCTTTGCTGAGCGCCGCATTATGCTCGATGTCTTCATGACGCCCAAGCCTCTGCCCTGTGATCGTCCGACCATTCCCGTGTCGGCTCTCGCCCAGCACACCGGCCACCGCCCCGACAGCCGCATGTGGATTGCCGTCCACGGCAGCGTCTATGATGTCACCGACTTTTGCCCCATGCACCCTGGCGGCACGCTCATCATCCGCTCCAACGCCGGTGGTGACTGCTCGGAATCGTTCGACAACCTCGCCCACACTAACAACCCCGAGGTGTCGTCTCTGCTGACCAAGTACTTCATCGGCCACCTTACTCCCAAGCCCGACTTCCATCTGCATCCCGAAGTGTCGGAGCTGTATGACCTGTGGTCCGCCTACCTCCGCACGGCTGTCGAGACTCTTGTTGCCCACCAGTTTGAAATGTACGAGATCATGGGTGCGTCGGCCAACGACTCGTCTGCACAGGCATCGGCCGGCAGCAACAACATCTGGCTGCAGGAGAGCCTTCCCAATATCATTGCCGTTCGCACGTTCTACGCCTACCAGAGCCGTCTTCTTCAGGGCGGATTTGCGGCCCTGTTCGGTGCGCAGATGCAACAACTTGTCCTCCGCTTGTCGTTTGCACTTGCGAGCACTGGTGCCGCCAGCGGAGACACTCAGCTTCCCGACGTCCTGGGCACTGTGGCACGGGCCAAGACGAGTCCTGATGCTGCCGCTTGTACTCGCGAGGTCGGTCGTGTCGGTGCCTTTGTGTGCGACCCTGAAGCATCTCTACGTTTCCACGAGCGTGGCCTTGCTGCCTATGCCACCAAGAGTGTGCAGCTGGACATTGAGCTTTTGGAGGATCTGAGAACCGAGGTGTGCAACGGCATGGACGCTTTTGAGCGGGTCGCTGCCGGTGGTCTGTCCACCAACAACAGCGACGACGAGGACGCTGCCCACGAGAGCATGATTTTGGTTCTGTCTGCTTTCCTGCTGCAGTCCCTCGAGCGCATGGCTCGTCGTCTGGCTGTTTTCTATGCTCAGCTGGCTCCCTGCAGTGTTGACCACCCCGAGCTTGAGAAGAACCCGGCCCGTTCTCGCTGGGCGCTTGTGCGTCGCTACATGCGCGACGGCAGCCTCTTTGTCCTGGCTGGCAAGGTCGACAACACCGTCTCCGCCGCCAACTTGGAGCAGCAGGATTCTTACTACATGTCCAAGCAAAACCCGCACCAGCCTATTGACTTTGACCGACTGATGGCGCAAGTGCAAGGCACTATCGTCCAGGCTCCCACCATCAGTGTTGATGACGCGCCAGCGCGGCCACTGACACTGAATGCCCTGCACCAAGAGCGTGGACGCAGTTCCGGCACAACGAGTGCCACTGCCCGCCGCGGAAATGACAGTGCCATGCGCGCTATGAGCCTGTTTGTCGAGAAGAACCGCAAGGCGATTCGGCGGTTAAGCAAGCTGCCTCCGACAGCCCTGGCGGACCTGCAAGCAATGCAAAACAATGCAGAACAGCTGGCTCAGCAGGCCCACCAACAGCAACAGCTCCAGCACAACAACAACATTCTGGGCCTGCAGGGATCCCAGATCATGCAAGAACAGGTGCAGACACTCAATACGCGCGGCCGGGGCCAGGTGTCACAGCTGCGACAGGCATTCGGTGATGGTCGGGCTATGTCCCAAGCCGATGTTCGTCTTCTTGCCGGTTCCCGCCCGCCGTCGCTCAGCCGCTCGTCCAGCCGTAGCAGCCACGACTCTGCCTTGTATCCAGTCATTGGCGGTCCTGTCGCGCCACCCATCGATGCCCACCAGGCAATGCTGGCCGCCATGGCACGGATGAACACTCGCGTGTCTGAAAGCAAGATGCAGTCACAGATGCAGATGCAAATGCAGATGCAAAATCGCAGCCGCAGCGCATCAGTAGCCGGTGGCAGCAGGACGCGCAGTCCGTCGATTCTCAGCCATGAGCGGATGGCGAGCGTGACGTCAAACAGCTCTGTATACCGCACGAAGAGCATGATGTCGAGCCCAGGCCATGTGCGCAACGAGTCGGGCAGCTGGCTCCGGTCATTTAAGCTCAAGGGCATGGCGGAGGCGAACGAGCGCAAGGTGGCGCCGACATTTTAGTTCCATTCATTAGATCTTTTTCTTTCAACTTTAATTTGAGGTAATTTGAGGTTTTACTTGTTTTATTTCTACAGAAGCATTCTCATTTTCGTTTCAGTGATTTGAATATTAAGTATTTGGGAGCTATATATACAGTGCAACGCGAACCTGGTAATTCAGCACCGTTACCAAGTTTATGCTGGAGGACAGACCACCGCAACGTATTATCATATCATACAGTACACTTGCTTGAGAAAGAAAAAAAATTAGAAGATAAAGTCGAGGACCTTCTTGGCCAGGCTGCGGGTGTCCTCCTCCTCGACAAAGTCCTCGTCGAGCAGGTTGATGCCGGACTGCAGGTCCATCTCGTTGGCGGAGATGAAGACGCCCCAGTTGCGGCTCTTGATCTTCCAGCCGAGGTACAGACTGAGGGCGATGGGGGCGGCGAGGTAGGTCTCAAAGAAGCCCTCTGCGGAGGGAGTGGCATCGGCCGAAGGCTGGCAATTAGTATTTGATTTTTCTGAGGACAGGAGATAAGACTTACGTAGAGAGCACTGTAGAAGGTGGCGATGAGGGCAATGATGTTGAGGCCGAGACCGAGGTAGCTGCCCCAGACACCAAAGGGCGTCTGCCAGGGAATGCGGTGCAGGGGCATGCCCTGGGCCTTCCAGCCGGCGCGCATGCGAATGTGGGCCAGGCAGATGGACGCCCACACCATCAGAGCGGACAGACCCGAGAGGGCCAGCAGCCAGGTGAAGACGGTGTCATACTCGCCGGACTCGCCGATGAAGGCAAGGAAGCCAAAGGCGACCTGCAGCAGGATGCAGTAGACAGGGCGACCCTTGCTGTCAATGTACGACAGGAACTGGGGCGCCATGCCGCGCTCGGCCATGGCTTGGAGGGTACGGGTGGAACCGAAGGTGCAGGCGTTGGCGACAGAGATGACGGAAATCATGATGACAGCGTTGAAGATGGACGGCAGGACCTTGATTCCGGCGTCCTGGATAGCCAGGACAAAGGGCGAGGCCTTGGTGTTGGCGCCGCTGGAGCCGAGCAGACGCTCATCGTCGGAGCGGACAATGAGGCCGAGAATGAACAGGTTGAGCACGTAAAAGACACCAACACGCATAAAGACCTGTCTAGTAGCAGCAGGAATCGACTTGCGGGGATTGGCAGTCTCGGCGGCGGCCAGACCGACCAGCTCGGTACCGCTGAACGCAAAAGCAGCAATAACGAAAACGGAGCAAAAGCCGGTAAAGTTGGTGAAAGCACCGGGGTCATGCCAGTACTTGGCGCCGATATAGCCGCGGTCACCGACACCACCGCAGTTGATAATGATACCGAGAATAATGAAACCGACACAGGCAAGGATCTTGACGATACTGAGGAAGAACTCGACTTCACCGTAGCCGCGGACACCGAAGAACTGGATAAGAATCAGGAAAGCCATGAAGATGGCGACCCAGACGCCCATATTGATGCTATCGGTCCAGAACTGGATGGTGATACTGGCGGCAATCAGCTCAAAGGGCAGGACGGTCAGCCAGCCAATGGCATACTCCCAGCCCATGGAGAAACCCCAGGACGGGTCGATCCAGCGGACCATGTAAGTGAAAAAGGCACCGTGGACAGGGTAGAGGACGGCCATCTCGGCTAGGGCGAAGTTGGTCATGAGCACCATGATACCGATGATAATGTAGCCTAGCACCAGGGCGGCAGGGCCACCGTTGTGCAGGGCACCACCGGAACCGACAAAGAGACCGGCACCGATGGCACCGCCAATGGCGATCATCTGCATGTGACGGCTGCGCAGGTCACGGTGCAGGTCACCGGCGCCGGCGCCGACGACGCTGGTGGTGCCGACATTTTCTTCGTCGAGGATGCGCGGCGAGTTGGAGTGAGCGGACGGCGTCTTGGAGGTGCTCTTCTCAAGATCGAGAGTGGTATTAGGGTCCGACATGATGGCGATGTTGTGTAGGGGCCGTTGTGGGAGGATCAGAACGATCAAAACAGGATCACGACGGGAGCAAGACGAGATCAAGAGCAGGGAGTGCAAGCATATACGGCCAGGGGCCGACTACATACATATATCAGACATATCAAACACCCGAGACGGAGGCATACTCTGTAGAGTAGAGGCGTAAGGGGCACTGGCCCAATGACCCTAGACTGCCATGATAAGGAATGCGCGTGAGCATGTAGTTTGTCCAGTTCATTTTACTCACTTACATCTACGAGTAGTGTGCCAAGACATGGCATGTTGATGGTGTGCATTATGTATATCCAGGCCTCTTATCAATTGTGGCCCTCAAGGGGCAATACCACGCTTATTCAGTAGCCTTTCCGTTGTCGACGTCGGTGTAGAGAGTATTGATTGTCGTGAAGTTGGCTTGACTGCGATTTGCGGTTTCTATCCCATTCATCTACAAGAGAATCAGTACTGAGTACAGTAGACTGTCGTGATGTAAAGACACATGGACTCTCAGACATCACAAAATCACCGCGAGTCTCAAATAGCCGGCAGGGGTAGACAAGAGAACAACAACGAAGCATCTTGGACCTTATCTTCGCCGTCTTGGATCCCGCACGCTTTTACGCTTTTGGGTAAGGACAGGACTGGGGTACGTTATCTACGGAGTATTGCATTGTATTGTTTGGCTGTTAATGCCAGATCAAATCTCTTGTTCTCTTGTTCTGTTGTCGGACTAGACCGAATAAGCGTTGCGCAATGCTTATCTCTGCTTAGCTATCTTGTGGTGTGCACCAGTCGGGCATGGTTCGTCTGATAATTTCCTTTGGATTGACTTCGGGCAGTCATACTTGCATAGAAGGGTGATGGAAGGCCAGAGGAACAATACAACGAAAGAAAACTACGACAGAACAAAGAGGCTGTACAAGTCGGATAGACGAACACACAGGTTGCATTCGTCGGCTATCGAGCCAATGCAGGATCTCTACAGCCATAAAATAGCGCCGCGATGCCCAGAAGAGTGCCAAGTCGGTGCCTTTTAAGTCGGAGATAATGTCGGGAGACTATGAATCCTGCCGACTTTAGTCACATGTTTCTATCTTACTGAAGAATGGCAATGCCATCAGTGAGCTCTTATGGAGGCATGACTTGATATCAGCACGCGACAGCAAGTGTATTAAGATGCTAGCAGTGCGGAGTAGTGGCGACACAGCTATCCGCTCTCCACAGCATCGTGCTGTTAATGAAGAATAGCTGGGGTTTAGAGAGCGCCACGATTTGATCGCAGTGTATAAAAGGCAAACAGCTGAAGTGTGTAAACGATTTAAACTGTGATTCAACCTGCTCATATGACCTCGAAGTCTTGCTTAATTCTATGGAATAAAGATGTTTTTTATTTTCTTCTTGGTCAAAATTTGTTCACAATTTCACTGTGGCTCGAACATTGGGCCAAAAAAGACAGTCCATCGCTGAGTGTAATGGGACCTCTTCGATGAGCCACACACAATCAAGATCCAAATCACAGGAAAACTTGAATGCTCCTACGGTCACCAAAGCAGACAATCCTTGTTTTGTTTTAGTCCTTCATTGTCAGGCTGTTCTTTGAAAGCTGTTCAATTACTGACAAGTCACCATTTCGAAGTCGTCTCAATCATCAACGTCGTAACTACGATTTTAATTACGATATGATGTGATTTAAACGAGTGCAAGGGTACCAGTCGCCACGAAGAACATCTCTTTCAGTAACAGCATTTTTATTTATATCATAAAATCCAATTATATTGAAGAATTTAAATCAATGGTGGCTGCAACCAAAAAGCTGGCCCATTCACCAAGGAAGCTGCAGCGGCGTCGGCAGATTGCTTCCCAAAGTCACATCTGCTGTTCCAATGTCGCCTAATCGAGTCGACAGTTATTAGTATTGCAATATGATAACACGAAAGAGAGGGGGGGTCGGAATACACCCGATATATGCAAAATTAAGAAAGCTCTTACCTGGTCCACGAGGCGCCCAGTACTCGCCTGTCTTCGAGATATCCAGCTTCTCGGTCCAGTCGATCAGACTGGTTGCAGCCACGTCCGGAGTGATAGCTAATCGCAATAATGTCAGTACTTGAAAGCGACACAAATATAAACAACATACCTCCACCGGAGTCCCAGTACTTGTCGTAGCCGACACCTTTGGTCATCTCGGTGCGCATAAAGCCAGGGTGCACAATGGAGATGACGATGCCCTTGTCCTTGAGATCCAGACTGAGCAGCCGGCCGACCATGTTAAGCGCCGCTTTGCTAGCATGGTGCGCATAGTTGCCGCCGCCCTCCTTCTCGTGGCGCAGGCCGATGCTACCGGCCTCTGACGACACGAGGACGACCTTGGAACCCTTGGTAACGAGACCGGCATGCACAAGGCGGTGCACAATAAACACGGGAGCCACCGAGCTTGTCGTGTAGGTCTGCAGCTCTTCCTCCCAGTTGGGAGGGCGCTGATCGGTCGTAAAGTCCTCTGCACGGAAGAAGCCGGCAGTGATAATGACCGACTCCAGCGGTTCGGCTTTGGCGCCGCGAAGGCCATCAACAAGCGTGTCGCCGACGGTCGACTTCATTAGGTCGATGCCGGTGAGCCACTTGATGGTGGACGGAAATCCGGTGGGGGCGGAATCTTCGCCCCGGGCCGTTGCATAGACGATACGGCCGAGGTCAGCATACTGGCGGGCCAGCTCTGCCCCGAGGCCGCGGGTTGCGCCAACAATCAAAACAGGGCCAGACATTTTGAGGTTTGGTCGTGATGTGGAAAAATGATGAATCGATGTACGTTGATTTCCATCTCTCCACGAGTCTAGAGTCTATGAATTTCAGCTGGCTCAGCTCGCTGTGCGATGACGTCAGCGACGCGGGGAATATGTCGCCATATTGGCCAGCCACTACGGTGATGAACGGCCTAGGCCTATCATATGGGAACACAAAAGTTATCAGCAAAAGTCGGTCAAGCATGTAAAGAAATTCGTGTGAATTGACAGTCATGAAATCTTCTGCAGCTTGGGCGTGTAGAATGGTCCTCCCCAGGTACAGCTAGAACCAACTGAGTAGACGGCCATCGCAACCATCCGTCCACCAGATATTGAGATGGACTACGGCCGTCTGAGTAGGGTCAACGACTTCTTGATTCATAAAATGTCAAAATGCAGAAGAGATTCGACTTATATATGATATCGTCGCCTCATTCATTCTGCAATTAAGCATACTTTGTACGAAACACGAGCAAGTAGACAAACACTCCCCTGTACGATAAGCTCAGAAGCTCTTATCTCGCAGACCTTATCAACGGCGCTCTTCGGTGCTTTGCGATTCCCCACCAGCTTTGTTTACAATGCTCAACCCCGTGACTTGTTTGTCCTGATCTGAAGTGACTTCGTCGATATCACATTGTAATTCTTTGCATCTGGTTGTTCTTTAAACTTGACACGATGGCGAAAAGATCAATACGTTTTGAGGTTTTTCGTTGTGGTTGTAATGATTTAAGAGTTGAGCCTACGTTCATTACTATTGATTTGCGCAATTTCGAGATTTTTTTTTAAAAAAAGAAAGAGAAACTCGAAAACAAAATAGGACAAAATGAGAAATAAAATCAACTGAGAATTACGTTTGTCAATCATCGTCTGAAGCTACCCCAACCCAGTTCAATGAACGTTCGACCACGGATCGCTGCCGATTGAAAGAGGATCAGTAAACTTTAGCTAATGCAGGGGACGAGTCGACAACGGCTGGTCACTAGTCTGCCAACATCCAATGCTACGATGTACAGTTGATGCAGACGCATCTGATATTTGATCGTTGATTGAGGATCATCTTACTGAGAAAAAATTGATCATTGAAAGTCTCTACTGAGTCGTAAATTGTCTTAAAAGACATGCAGGAGTTTATCACAGCCAAAGCAAAGAATCATTTGCGATATGTGGCATTGATTGTAGTGGCATTATTTGTTCATCCTCAGAGAAAGTAATGCAGTCTATCGTTTAATAGACAAAGCCTGGAGGCAACCGTCATGAACAGATATCAATGTAAAGACAGGCGAAGACAGGCGAAGACAGGCAGAAGGAAATACCATTATCTGGGCAGCATTGTCAATTTATACTCAAATACACCGGAAGGACACTACTCAATCTCACCACTTTGCTTGCATAATTGTTAAGCACAAACATTCCCAACCAATATGCAGTTGTGCATTCAACTCTTGACCAAAGTGAGGCTGTTTTACCAAGGGCTGCTTTGAGTAGCCCGTGCGCAGCAGCGAGACCGAGACCGAATAGCAGCCAAGCATAGGTCCACTTTAACTGCAGTTGACCTGCGATGCAAGTGAACAAGAATAGAGTTCAACCTCCCCACGTTCCCCAGGTGGCCTTTTATGCATAGCCCACGCATCCGGACTTTGACTATTAGACTCCATGTAGACTCTAGACTCAGACCGCCAATATGGTTGAAACAGACAAGGTTGGATCATACGCAGTCGACGCAGGCAGAAAACCTAAATACAACATCTTGTCATGCCATCTGCCTAGTATTGCCATTGCCGACTCCATACACCATGCATTTTATGTACGTACACCGCCTGCTGAGCCAGACTAAATAAAAGCTGAACCAGAGTTGGCCCAGCCCAGACTGTCAGTCGGGATGGTCGGAGTATAGGAACACTGCGTGGCCGATCTCCACTGTCTTGGTATTCGTGACGTTTGTCTACTCTGACCGTTGGGCGATGGTCCTTGAGGTGCTCTACTGAGTAGAGGCCATCTACTTTGTATGTCTACACGCATAAACACAGCCAAGGGTCCAAGACTATACACGGCTGCCTGTCTGGGATGTAACCTTGGTCTTCAACAGAACGAGATGCATAGCAATTGTTGATGTGTATGATGCAATGTCAAGGAGTCGTGGAGTCAGGGAGTCAACCAGTCAATATCAACATGAGATGTTTGAGTATCAAGGCCAACACAAAGGGTATATAATGAGCACCTCCCGACGGTAAATTCGATCACTTCATTCAGCATCATCTTCATCTCATCATCATCAACACTGCAACACTTTCTTACATTTCCCCAAACAACCCAACAACATCATCAAAATGGCTGTCCCCGTCGCTGTCTACACCAACCTCCTCAAGGCCGTCGAGAACCTCGGCGCTGACCTGGCTCCCGAGTACAACGGTATGCCACTCACATGATTCTTCGTAAAGATTCAATAACTAACAAGACAGTCGTCAAGTTCGCCAGCAGCAAGGACGAGGCCCTGGCTGACCTGCCCGCTTTCTTTGCCGCCGGCAGCGCCAAGGCCCTGATTATTGCCGGCTTTGTTCCTGTTGACGACGCCGCTGCCGTCTCGGCCGCTATCACCGCCGCGGCCCCGTCTGTGCGCATTGTTAGCCTGTCCCGCGACGACCTCGAGGCCGCCGGCATCAAGCTGCCCCCTCCCACCGAGGGCGTCCCCACCGCCCCCGCCCCTGCTGATGCTGCGCGCCCCGACCCGGCCATTGTTGCCCGTCTCTTCAAGGAGAAGCTGGCCGGTCTGTAGATGATTGATGACTGGAATTTGGAATGAAGCGTTATACGTCAGAAACACGTTCTCTATTGGCTGGTCTGATTTTGAACTCTAGATAGCTGTATCCAAAATATATGGTGCACAATACTTTATTATCAACGCGTGACTTATCAAAACTGTAATCATAATGGTTTTCTGAGAACACTGTTTGTCTCATAAAATTTGTGCTGCTGAAAATCAGATCCAAAAAGAGATCGTCAAAATATTCAATCTCACTCATATTGAAAACCAATTTTTTATTACTAAAATTTTGAAACGAAGTCCACAGAAACTGTATGTCGAATAGCAAAAATCTAGAGAATAAAATGATATCGAATCTGTCATTTTTCTGCAGTCAACATCGTGATGCAAATTCACTTATCCCCGTGTTAGTCGGCGGAGGACCCACTCCGGACAGTGCATTTAGGGATTACATAACATCTCAATATCAGTTGCCCCAGCACACATTCCACCGATGCATTCCATATGCCATATTATGTAAATACAACCGGATAATCGAGATTCTACCTTTATAAAATTTTGATGTGTCTTTCTACATCACATGCTTTGGTTTTGCGAGTGTGTTGAGTCTGAACTGCATGTCTTTTTTATCTTTCAATATATTGGTCTTGTCTGGTCCCTGGTGTCTTGACACCCAATCATCGGATGACCACACCTCACTCGAGCGGCAACCCAGCCGACTTGCATACTATTAATAAGACCGGGTAATAGTGGCTGTATCCAGTGAGATTGCCGCAGTTCATGCATTGTGTAGATGCATGCAGTCAGCCATTCTGATGGACCGTACCATGGCGTAAGATATCAAGTGCCGTTGCACTGGTTTTTGCAGCAAACCGGCCGCTGTTTACCAACACTCCCTCTACCCACAGCTGCATTCCAGTTATGCCGACCCTAATCTACGCCACGCTCTGAATGTCCGTTGCGCCCGATGAGACCTCCAACGTCCCGATGGATTGTATGAGTTTCTGAGTTTGGTCGGCGACGTTGTCAATTCTCGCCTTTTGCACTCATGACTTCTCACATCTAGATTCTCTCCGGATTTATTTGTGTCTGACTGTCTAAATATGTCTCGACGAATTCCCGTAAACCACCCATTCAATGTCCATAAAAGCTGTCACCAGCAAGAGTCTCACTCTCGTGTCCCGAAGGTCAGCCTCAAGAATCCTTCGGTTTGCACAGCCCGCTGACTCTTCATATTCTTCTTCCGCTTCTTGTCAGTAAATTCCGTTATTTCTTTTTCTATTTATCTGCCCACTTAACTCACCTTTCCCATAACCCTCCCACAGCAACTCTATCCAACTCAATCTACAAAGTATTGACAACAAGCCAACCCAATCTCAATCGATCAACGATCCTCCCTTGCATTGCTTCTGCCGTTGCCCGGGCGTTTCTCAACATTGCATCCACTTTTTGTCATATGCCAGCCGCTTTCCACCAAGCAGCCAACACCAAATCAGGTAACACACTAAATAGATTAACACCCGGTGCCGATCTCTCCACATCTCAGCTGCATGTCTCGCTTGTGTTTACTTGGGCACCTTGCACTGATCAGACAGTCTCAAGATTTATTTCATATTTCTTTTTGCGTGTAGACTTGTTTGGATTTGATGATCCGGTTGGTTCTTTGGGGTTCTGCATGTTGTTCCTGACCTAAATTACTGAGTAGTTTCTTCCCATAGGATGTGCCCTTGACTTACTTCTTTTGTCTACTCAGTGTCTATGCCGTCACCGTGAGAACAGACTGCATAGTCCAAAGACCCTTGGTCTGCAATATCCTCAACGATACTCGCCGAGATCACCTTTCTTTGTTTGAGTTGTTCACTCTTCACACATTTTCATATTGACATCTGACGATACTGCAAACTGGACAGCATCAACAAAAAAACAAAGGAACACATACGCACATCTCAACATTTTGAGCCGATAAAATAACGCAGGCAATCGAGTTTCAAGCCGACAAACAGCACACCCCGCGAGAGGGGAGCTGTTCTTATCAAGAACATCTAAATACTCTCGACGACAAGCAAACATCACGATGCACGACAGATCACGGCGACTGACTACACCGGCCGCACTTCTCCTACTCTGCAGTATTTTAGACGGTGCGGCGGCCGGAGTTGTTGCTCGACCAAGACCGGAAACGACACCATCTCCCAATGTCGACCTCGAGCTGAGAGAAGCACGACCGGGCTCGGCACCACCACCACTGGCATCGACAACCATCCCCTTTCGTGTTCTCAATGTCGTGTCCTGGCCCCTACCAACCGGCACGTCCATGCCAAGTCCCAACCTTCGACGCGCAAACACAATATGCGGCTACATTGGTGGTGACCCCGACTTGCCTGCAACCTGTTCTGCGGGTAGCCACTGTGTGCTTGATTCGGAGCACAATGCGGTCGGCTGCTGTCCTGATGGATCAGATACTTGCACAGCAGGCGTCTATACTGGCTGTGTTGATGGCGACTCTGCTACGGACTCAAATCCGTACGTCTATACCTGCTCGTCGGGTAGCTACTGTTACAAGAACGACTTTGGTGGAGGCTACTACCAGTACGGATGTGGTTCGGCGAGTGATCTTGGCCAGAGCGTGGCTGCTACAGCGTCGGGCAAGACGTCGCTAGCCTTGAGCAGCGAGCGAGTCACATTTACCGGCACATATACCGCGACAACAGCGGAAAGCTCCTCCGCATCGGCGTCGGTGTCATCTTTGGTATCTTCGACATTGTCTTCTGTTTCGTCATCCCAAGTTTCCTCCTCCTCCTCATCAGATATGTCATCATCGACTCTCGCCTCCTCCTCTTCAGAAATATCCTCTTCGTCTTCAGAACCTTCCTCATCCACCATTGAGGCATCCTCGACCTCAGCCTCCTCCGAAACGACGACCACAGCTGCTGCCAAGTCGACATCAACTCACAACTCCTCCGACCCCAGCAACCTGGACAACAGTGGAAGCAACAAGGACCGTGCAGGTGTCATTATTGGCGCTACTATCAGCGGTGTCGCTGGCCTCATTGCCCTTGTGTCGCTTGTCATCTTTTGTGCCTGGAAACGCCGCAAGGCCAGGCAGGAGTCGGTTGATGGGTTCGACGACGACTCGTCCAGCGGTGGAGGTATTTTCACGGCCAAAAAGCCGAGAAAGCCGACCAAGCGTGGCCCGGTCGGTTTCCGAAGCTCCAGTGGCAATTTCCAGGCCCTGCACAGCAGTCCCGAGGATTTTGAGACTGGACTTGAGCCAGAGATGATCATGGCCATGCCGAAACCACCATCGTCTGGAAAAATGAGAGGAATCGACATTGGCGGACCTTACAATGCGGTGCATGTCGCTGGCAATGGCACTGCTCTGCAGAGTGTCACAAAAGAGCCGTACCAGACTCCAGAGGATGATATGTGGGCAACGCCGGCTGTCGGTGGTGCTGTGGGTACAGCTGTCACGGCCTCAGTGGCTGTCAAGTCGCCCAAGATGACAGCGACCGCGCGCAACAATTCAATCGTGTCGCGCAACTCCTCCAAGAACAGCCACTACGGCTCCAACTATGGAGGACCCGGTGGTCCGGCCCTGTCGCGCGCAATATCCTGTGCTGCCTCAGATGGTGGTCGTATCCCGCCGCCCCAGGCTGCGTACCAGGAGCTGTCTCCTTACGAGGGAATCGGCCCTGGTGACGGCCTGGCACAGCATCCCCTGAATACTCTGAATCCCTATGTCGAAGGCGAGCAGGTGCCGTTGACACAAACCTACGACGACTTCTCGCGCGGCTACAACCAAGAGGTTCTGTCGCGCATCGGTGAGGAAGACGAAGATCCCGTCAAGAGCATTCGGAATAGCGTCGCAGCGGGCGCCAATCTTCGCGAAAGCTACAACCAAGCTGAACACGCGCCAAGCCACCATACCATTGACCTCGGGGACGAGAGCGAGACACTGCCGCAGTCTGGATCCCAGAGCAGCGGCCTTGGTGACGATATCAGCACGACAATGAGCAGCAGCGGTACGCGCAGTGGCACCAACAGCGGCACCAACAGTGCCACCAACAGCCACTACTACGGCACCGAGCGCGACTCTAGCGGCGTGCTGCCCCTCAGCGAGCAGCCGCTCAATCTTCGCGGCGGTGCCGGAAGCAGCTTCAACGGGTCGTCCGAGGACCTGGCCGACAGGGATGTAACCGACACCAACAATAACGACGGCGACGATAACAACCTTGCCGACCCTGTTGGACCTGATCCTGACAACACTGGCGCCTACTCTGCCATGCTCTCTGCCGGCCCGCCACCCAAGTCGATGCGCCCTCTGTGGCAGCAAAATCGCCAAAAGACCCGCAATCTGATGTGGTCATAGACGAGGTATTAGTATGAACAAGCGTTTTTTATTTCCATTTTCGTTTCCATTTGATGTATTTGTACTTTTTGTATGATAGCGACCCGGTGTTAGGATAGAAGCGTTAATCTATTGTGTATTTTTATTTATTTTTTAAAGATGCATCGCGTGACCACCGTGAGGTTTAATGTTCCTTCCCAGTAGGGAAATTTGGTGTTAGCATCGTGACTTCCAGGTTCAATTTCGTGACTGCCCTTTTTGTATATACCAAGGTGCACCTTCCTTCCCGTAGCTTTGCACGGCCAAACAACCCCTCTTCAGGATGAATGAGGACCCTTTTTTTCGTTTTTTGACCCTCAACAATCGTTTCGTCCAGTATACCATCTGCACGGTTATCCATCATATCGATTTGTTTGCGTCATGCTTACAGCAAAACCACTGCACGTGGCAGATCAATTGCCGCCGCTATCGGAAAAAGCCCAAAGAGCCTGCGAAGAGAGCCTAGCCTACGCTATCGATCATGACCTGTTTCTCCATCTCCTGACAGATGAGCATCTTCAGTACCACCATGATGTCGTCCGTGAGGAGTATGCCCGCATCCCATATGCGGACAAGGAACCCGACGCCAGTCACCTCCCCGTTTTTGAGATACCGCCAGTCTCCATCACTGATTCCTGGACCGTGCATCAGCGCGTCGCGTCAGTGCTCGAATCAGCATGCCGGTGGCTCTCTGACGAAGAGCTGGAGCAGCACGAGGAAGCAGTGGCAATAAGACAGCAAAGACAAGCGCCACAGACGCAGAAGTTCGACGTAAACAAGCTCAAACTGGAGTGTCCCCTGATCGGGTCCGACCATGACGAGGACTGTGCCGAGCTGAGAAGGATAGTCGCTCAGTATCACAGGTATGACGGAAGACGACTCGATCATCAGCAAGACAACACCAACGTTGATTCCGGAATCTCCGACGTCCTGGAGATCTGTGGCGAAGGTATCGAGACCATGCTACGGTCAGAGGCTATTGCGGTCGACAAGCGGACCATCGACTGCCTCATGACGCACATCGCAAGCATGGGCCAAGATGTGGACACCGAAGAGTTTATTCTTTCGGCCAGCATCATGCCGGAAGCAAGATGCCGGCGTTTGCCCAGTCCTCTGCCGCCCGTACTCTACATCGATGAGTATATGCCAGAAGGCGATGTGTGCTGTATCTCCGAGCCATCAGAGCCAAGCTCTAGTATTGGCGAATACGCAGAAGCTGCAGCCAGAGACATACCCACGAGAAACACAGCAGACTTCGTCGAAGCAAAAGAGTCACTGGAGCCATACATCCTGAGGACAGCTATCCTCGCGGATTCTTTGATACAAGACTTCGACGAGATCGGAAGTCTCGAGTTTTTACACAAACAGGCGGAAGATAGCCTAACCGTATTGAAGTTGACTCTCTTTGAGAAGGAAGACGAGGTTCTGCAAACAACAGAAGGCGACGATATGGCCTTTGCAGACTGGATTGCAGAGTCTGTTTGGTCGAATGCATCCGACAAGCCACAAGAAGCGGCCGAGACACAAAAGACGGACCAAACGGACGCAGTTGCGACTGCCAAATCACAGTCCGGTGACGAAGATAACGAATTCCAGACAGTCACGGAAGACCTCTTGCTAGCAATGGAGGAAGACGATACTGCTAAACAGGCCAAGATTCCTGTTCCTGATATTGGCCCGTCCAAGTATTTGCCTGAATGGCACGACATCGCCTCCAATCCGGCGAAGCTTCTACAATGGATCATGACTCACGAGATGGAAACGCCCACATTCGAAGAGTTGGACTCACTCGAGCCGTGTCAGTTTGAGACGTCAATTGAAGAGCTGGATTCAAGAAACGTCTATGTCAGCGACAAGGAATTGGGTCCTGCTGGTGATAGGGTAATGGAAAAGGTGACTTCGTGGATGGAGACTGAAGAGCCAGAGACATGGAGCTTGATGTTCGATCCCACAGCAGAGGCCGAGTTGTTTTTTAACAGGGACCAAAAAGAGGAGGAGAAACTCGAGATACTGCAGTCCCCTCAAACCCAGAAAAATAATCCAGTGCGAGGAAAGCCAGGGGCCGAGCCGTCAAATGTCGACTCAAGACAGCAGCGAAATGGGATCGAACCAAGTCCACAGGAACCAATTTCGCCGATGCCTCCCAAAACTAAAAATCACACCAGTGGCACGTGGGGAGACTTGATGGACCGGTTCAAGAAAAGACAAACCGACTCGGCGTCAACACCGTCCATGGATGATAATTGCAGTAGTTGCAATATTACGGCTCCAGAGTTGCTGATCGGATCAAGGGCGTTTGAGAGTGCATTCATTTCAGAACAGAAGAAATATGCCACTGGAGAGCAGAGCACAGCCGACTGTCCTGAGATTGAAGAAGAAGACACGGACATCTCAGAGTCGGACATGCCTATTGTCAATCCCGAGAACCTGCCCCAAGTGATACTGTCAACAGCAGTGCCCCGCGCCATCCGGACCCAAGTCTTCAAGCTGTTGCTAGATCTCAACTTTGTCGAGCGAGACTACAATCTGCACACCGATACAACCTCCGATATCGACACCAACGACGAAGCAGATATCGTGATGTCGCCAAGATCGGGAATTATCTTCACCACAATGGTTGGCCTGCGGCAGATGGACAGCCAAAGACGGCCGCTCTTTCAGAGTCGCCTGATCAAGACCTCAAAAAAGTACGATACATTGCACGTTCTTGTCTACCGCAACGGATCCATCATCAGCCGGGCCAGTACAGCAGACAACTCACTTGATATATCTCCATCGGATGCTCTGGCGTTTTCACAGCTCCTGGGGTTCACCAAGACTCTTCTCTGCGACACACGGGTGGCGTACATAAGCGGAGGCGAGACTGCTGTAGCCAAATTTGCTGCAAAGCTCATCAGTACAGGCAGGACGAGAGAATGCACGATCTCCGAGTCATACCTCGAGGAGGAAGCAACAAGAGAGGAACGAGTTCTGCGGCAGGGTGGGTTGAATGTGTATGATGCGCAGATTGTCATCGGAATGGCCAGGAAGCAAAATGCTAATGGCAGCGCTGACATCTTACAGAGCTTGATGGAGGAAGACAGTGGAAACCCATTAGGAGATGTGGTGGTATGTCGTCGGGCACTCGACAGTGCAAAGCAGTTGCTCACACTCAATATCCAATAGCTTTAGAAATGATGATTCAAATCTAGATAGTTTAAACCAATGGTATTCCCAACGCCAGACACCAATATGCTATACTTATAAATGAAAACAAAACACTATTTAGACGGACCCAGGTGATTGCAGCGGCACGAGACTCCAAATTTTCAGGCTCGGGTCCGACAGACGTGGGCGGGGTGGGCGCGTAGCAGACAGCGATGTGCTTTCATCACTGTCACTGCTTTCACTATCGTCATTGCTATCGCTGCTGTCGTCCTCGATCTCATCATCACCAGCCTCGTCGTCTCTACCACTGTCTTTGACACTGCTGGAATTTTCTTCCTCCTCATCACCATCCTCGCTATCACTACTCGAGTCAGAGTCCGACCCTGACTCTGATTCAGATTCAGATTCAGAGTCGCTGTCTTTAAAGTCGACGGGAGATGATGTGGAGCATGTCGCCAACACATAGCCGCTGTTGTGCATCAGAGTACTCGCGACAGATATGCCCTTATCGTGAGCCTGGTACCGGAATGTCGGCTCAATGTCGCCTTCAGTCTTGCCAATGTTCTCGTACATGACAATGCTGCCGTCGTCTGTGCCGCTCCATAGCTCAAACGTGTTGTTTTCGCTGTCGTCTGACGACGCAGATGCACTGCCGTAGACTGTACACCTGATGGGACGTGCTGTGTCGTTGCGGCGGCCAGTCAGCGTCGCCAGCAGCCGGTGTGTGCCGCGCACGTCATAGACGAGCAGCCCGTTGGACTTGCGCTCGTTCACCACAAGGTAGCGGCCGCACGGGCTCCACTGCAGCTGTATGACGCCGCCACCGTTGTATTCCGAGCTGTTGGTGTCGTTGTCGCGCAAGTTCCAGTGGGATGCGAGGTCTCCACCACGCGACAGGTCGTAGAGGCCGACGCCGCGCGTCCACGTGCCGGCTGCAGTCAGGTTGTGCGCGGGCGTTGCGGCTAGGGCGGATACATTGCCGCTGATGCCGAGGCCGTACATGGCGCCAGAAAAGAGCGACGACGTGGTGGGGACGCGCAGGACGGGCGGGTCGCTGCCGATACGGCTGACATCAAACAGGGCCAGCAGGTTGTTGGTGCCGACGACAAAGTGTGAGCCAGGCGTCGTCCACGACAGCGACATGGGCGGCATGTACGCCTCGGTCTCGTGCTTGATGAGGGAGTAGGTGGCAATGGGTGCGGGCGTAGTTGTCTTTTCCGAAGATATGCCATCTTCGTTGGCGGGGAAGAGGGGGAACAGCTGAATGGGCTTGTCTGGGCAGCCGACGAGGACGGTCTGGGTCCACGGGGTAGCGAGGGAGAAGTAGGGCGCAGCAGCAAATGAGAGTGGCGTTGTTCCAAATTCCAGGCGGCCTTGTGGTTTTATTGAGTGGTGGCGACTCTTTTCATGCGGTTGTGATGGTGTAGATGAAGATGCCGACGATGAGGAAGCATCACTTGTGTCGTCGTGATGTTCTGACTCAAGAAGATTTGTGGGCAAGACGTAGCTAAGAATGGTCTTGGACGTTGTCGACGCTATGATGGCGGTGCCATCTGCCGACCACTCTAGGCTCTTGAATGATGGGCCGGGATGATAGGGAGTGGGCTTCCATGACTGGTCCTCGCGCAGCTCATCGGCGGCGACCAGAGTGACCTTTTGGGGTGGCGAGGAGTTGTTTTGCGGCGGCGGCGGCGTGGGAGTCTTTACTTGCGGCGTTATCGTGGCCGATGAAACGTCCCCTTTTTCTTGCCGTATGGCCAACTCGCTGCCATCAATCTCCATTGCAGCTAGTTTTGTGGTAGATCTCACAGAGATTGACCATCATGAGTTGCTTTTGAGCTTCATTGAAATTATGACATAATCAGATGACTAAAAATACGTTGAACTGGCAGAATAAGGCGGTGTATTTGCAAGTCGGCGCAGGTGGCATGGCTACGTGTGTACAGTGAACAGGCACCGAAATAGCGTACATTAGGTCCTATTTTCAAGGGAAGAGCTAGCCGAGTGACGGGGTCGAGAAGTGGTGTTTATAGCAGGAAATTAGCTGATAAACACTATACGCACTATGTACTCGAGACCCACAGCATCACTTACACCATAGACCCACATGAACGACATCACGACAACTTCTCGAGAAACGAACAAGTGACACATTACTCGCCAAAAGTATAAAAGAGCACGTCCCGGATTGTAAATTTTGAATTTTTCATTTTTAAATTACAGAACTTGATACCATTCAATCACCATGTCAGACGAAATCATCATCATCGAGAACTTCTGGGACAAAAGCGACGCGGAGCGCAAAGCCGAGTACGCCAGGCTGAAGAAGGAGGCTGACGATAGAAAGAAGGCTGAGGATGCAAAGAAGACAGTCAAGAAGTAGAGAAGAATACTATTTTCTTTTTGATAAATTAAAAAGTGGTGGGAATAAACCTTACGTCCAACTTAAGATGCCGTAGTCATACCGTACGAGACCAGAGACATGTGTTCATCGACTATTCCGAACATATTTAAGCATACCCAGTAAGTTATGCTTTACAGATAAATAATTGCTTAATAATGTTTGTAATTGATTAACTGTATACCTAGAGTACGCGGCTAGTGACGATGTAATGCTCACTCGTGACAATGTAAAGGAAGCTACCTTGTCACGGCCTTCTCCGTGTATAAGAAGAGGGCCGCCCAGACCTTGCCGACGTCAAAACCCTTCATTCAAATCATACACATAATAGCTCTTGACACGCAGTATAGTTAGCATCGACAATGTTCACCCGAAAGGACCAAAACTTCACCATCTGGGAGGATCCCCGCACCGAGGCGGAGCTCAAGGAGATTGCGGACCAGGAGAAGAAAAAGAGAGAGGAGGAAGCCAAGAAGGCAGCAGAGGAGCGGAAAAGAAAGCGGTCGTAAGGGAACCCAAATAGAAAGAGAAAGGTATTTTAACAAGGAAAAACTTGGATCTACTAAACATTGTCGATTTATTGTGATGTCTACAAGGCTGCGCCACGACTAGGATACGAGTAGGATAGTTTTGCAAGTCGGTTTCCAGCTCGTCAAGGTGATCCAGTCGCGGCAGTCTTCTAGTATAATCAAAGAAATTTTAAATATCAATTCACTTTAACCACATATCTAAATTAGTCTTCCTCGTACGTATTTGGTAGATAGTCTTTCTATCTGTACAAAGCGTTGTCAACTCGAAAACTTTTAAGTAAATAAGAACAACTTCCATTGAGTTGTCAATATTAGATCTGGTAAATTGAGTCCAGTGCATTGGCGAACAATTGCATATTTTTAGGGAAATCGCTTTTCAAACAAAGACAATGTATACACAGTTGGGGTCGGCAAATCGAGGCCACATGTGGCTGTATAGGAGAACAAAGATCGAGGCTGTTCGATACAAGTTATTGTTCTATTGTTTACATGAACAATATTCTCTCTCTATCTTCCATTGAATAACAATGGCTATTGTTCTGTGGTCGTGATATAAAGTTGTCCAATGTCAACTATACACATGTTCGTAAGTATATCAGCAATGATTTCTGAACAATATCGTGAGTATTGAGATGTATAAAGCTGAGCCATGGCTTCATGTATTTCCCATTCGTTTGATATCATCACCAACAACATCTTGATACCATCACCAACAACAACTTCATATCATCACCAACAACAACTTCTTTCACAAACTCACAATGTGCATAGTATATCTACGCCTCGTTGTTTTTGTGCCTTGCCAGCACACATGCTCGGTTCTGTACGGCATTGACATGTGCGTCCCAGGATCTATTCACCCCAACGACCGGTGTCCCAACAGCGTTGGCAGAGTCATCGACACAACAGAGCTTCCCAATACCCGTTGCCGTGTCTGCCAATCCTTTATCCAAAACCAGGCCGGCGCCGCCCAGGCTAACAACCCTATTCCCAACAACATCGCCGGCGCTGTCCCGGTCAACAACCAAAACCCACCAATCATGGCAGCCGCCCAGGCCGCCCCCTATCGTTACGACGATGCCATTCAGGACGTCCTCGCCAGCGTCGAAGACGGCAGCGGTGACGACTTTGACTTTTCCATTGACCTTCCCGAACCTGCAGGTGAGTCTCCTAACAATGCGGCCCCGCGTGAAAACAGCCTCCTGGACGCCGAGGGTGAGACAGACCCCGAGTTTGGTCCCGGTGGCTGCATCATCGTCAATCCTAACAGTCCCTCTGACGGCTCTGACGCTGACACTCCCGTCCAGCAGGACGACTCTTCTTCTTCATCTTCTTCTTCATCTTCCCCTTCCTCCTCCTCTTCCGAGGGCCAGGACGAGGGGTCGCTCTACGAGGACAGCGGACGCGATGAGTCTGTTGCCCCCGAAACAGAGCGGGCCACCACTCGGTCTATGGCGCGGGCCGCCCTTAACAATGCCCGCGTGCCCACGCCTCCCCAGGGTGACGGCGAGTCGGATGATTCCGGCGATGCTGACGACGAGGCTAGCCCCGGCGGCCATGACATCTACGATGCGTCTCCGTGATCAGCCCCATGGTCTTGTTTTTTCATTCGTTAGATGATGGTAAGTTTTTTAGTTTTTTTTTGTTCTTTTTTTGCAGTTTTTGTTTTTGTTATCAGTTCATAGACTTTTGAAGAAATAATTTGTTTTATTCAGTCCACAATGTTTCCAACCTTTTACGTACTAAATTAACAGTGCCTTAACTTCATAGAACGCTCCCATATTGTAGAACGTGCGTAGTACTCTGGCCATGTAACCAGCAATGGCGTTTAGAGTGTATTTGACGTAGACATTAACCCAATATACCACTTGGAAAACCTCATTGGAAAGAACCTTCTTTGAACGTGCAGGCTCCAACATGCTTAGTAGATGTGCTTGCTATGCCTCTATGGCTGTTCTATCGCAAGCAGGCACTTGTTGTCGGCCACCATCTTGTAGTTGAGAAGCACGGTTAATGTGGCTTCTGCTTGGCCAAACTTACCGGCGTAAAGATCACAGAAAAAGCAGCCGGCAGCAGTACCTGGATATATTGAAGAGTCTAGAGTTCATAGCATTGATAGCGAAGCAATTTGTAGTTCAATGAATTAAACAAAGAAGTGAACACGAGCGTACAGGAAATGAGCCATCTCACACCTAAATGTACACACTGTTTCTGCCGTGTTTCACCGCTCTGGGGTCTAGACTACTGCCGTGGGAGTACTTATCAAGGTGACAGTTGATTGATCCACTTACACACTGCGCACCCCAGTCTCTCCTTGTGACAATAACTAGGTGATTGAAAAGTGAGCTACTAATGCCTTCCACCTTTGGTTTCTCAGATCTGATTCTCAACAAATATCGACCATCAGAGGATACCACTGAATTTCGGACCGAGGATCATGAATCAATTTCCGGGTGCAGAGAGTGCTCTGCCCTTCCCAGGGAACAGTTCTCTCGATGCATTTGCGCTGGAGCCCGGGTACCTGGCGTACCAGGAAGAACTCCGATGCCTCATGTTCAGTACCGCACAGACAGCCGCCCCAACACGAGAGGCATCGCCCATTCTTGAGATCGATGTACCTACCCAAGAAGATTCTGCCGTGCAGACACAGACCGGGGCTGTGCTGGCCAGTCCACGACGACTAAAGTACCTCAAGAATTATGTCGCGGAAGTAGCTCCGTGGGTAAGTGCCCTTTCGTTTCCTCTACTGTTTTTGTTCGACGTGGCTCACGGTATTGTGTCTAGCTGGACATGTTCGACAGCCAAGGGGTCTTCACGGTTCAGGTGCCCATCCTGGCCCGTCGCTGCCCGGCTCTGCTCTACGCAGTTCTCGCCCTGTCGGCCCGCCAGGTGGAGCGGAAAGAGTCTCGGCAGCACTCGTTTGACAGCTTGGAGCTGTATCAGGAGGCCATACGACTGGTCAATCCTCTGCTGCAAGCACACGATCTGATGGCCATTCCCATCTGCGTGATTCTTTGCTGTCTTGAAATGATGTCTGCGAGCCCTCGCGACTGGCGTCGACATCTGGAAGGCTGCGCGGCGCTGTTCGATGCCTTTGGCGTGAACGGGTTCAGAGGCGGCTTGCTACAGGCTGTATTTTGGTGTTATGCAAGGATGGGTATGTTTATTCATGCCTCTGTATTAAATTTTATCGTGTCTTTTACGCTAACTACGAATCAGATCTCTGTGGTGCCCTGATCTCTGACGGCACAGAGGGCACTCTGGTTCCAACCAGAAAATGGCTGCCCCCAAACGCCGTTCTCAAGTCCGCCTTTGATCTCTTTCGAGAGCATCGGTCCCCGGACATGCACGCAAACTACTCCGTCTACTTGGGGTCTGAAGTGTGCACACTCATTGCCGACAGGACCCGATATACTGAGCTAGACGAACAGAACGGGTGTGATGCTGTCTCATTTCGAGTCCGGTGGTTGCGCTTATGGAATGAGCTGCAGACCTGGGTCCACGACCGCCCAGAGGAGATTGTCCCGGTACGGACAACTGAGAGCCAGCCGTTTCCTCAAATTCTCTTCGTCCACTGGGCGGGAATATCGTCCAACCAGCTCTATCACACCGCCTGCATCATTCTTCTGGGCTCAAAGCCGCGAGAGATACAGCTGGATAGCGGCTTAATAGCATCTCCTACATGGCATGCAAAGCGCATCTGCGGCATCTCGCTGACAAACCCACATGAAGGCTGCCTGAACAATGCCATCCAGCCGCTTTGGGTGGCGGGAAAGCTTCTCAGCCACAAGTCGGAGCATGAGCTTTTGCTGAAACTCATTGGCAGCATCGAGTCTATGACTGGCTGGGCGACTTCTTGGCGCATCGCCGATCTGGAGACGGCGTGGGGATACAAGGTCGATTGACGGACCTGGGTCTTTTTGAGTGCTTTAATAATTATCTTAACATTTCTTGTTTCTGCTCAGGTTGACTGCCACTCTTGTTTGAGCTGCGCGGCTAGGTCGCCTAGATGCCATTTGGTAATGGAACGAATGCGCTCAATCCCAACCAAAACCGCCTGCTGCTGGGGCTCATACGTCATCTGCTTGGCCGCAAGATACAGGGAGGCTACCAGACTCAAGTCCCAGCCTTCTGGGCTGTCGTTATTTTGGCTGATTCCGCATATCCTCTGGGCATGCCATAGCGGTGACATAATGCGTGATCGCCCATATGCGTGCTGAAGAGTACGCGGCCGGCAGTGCAGCAAGAGGAGTGCGGAGGTATGGTAGATCTGGTTCGCAAGAAGCGCAGCTCCATTGGTAAACAGAACAATGGGGAAAAGCTGGTCGGTCTCTTCTAATTCTATCATGGGCATGAACTCTTGAGGCCGATTGTCGTACCATGTATTAAGGGATTCGAATAGTGCCTTCCAGTTCTGAGTCTTGCTCATCGGCATACCGGCACCGGGATGAACCGCATATTCTTGCCCGAAGCAGAAGTTGAGTACGCCGGCGCAGAGCAGAAGCGGCTCTCGATTAAACTCGAGCGAGTCGCATGACAGACCACTGGCAGGAGACGGGGCAATGTAAGCCAAGGCGTCAGGGACGACAACAGACGAGCCAGTCATGAGGCCGACGCTGAGTTCTGTGGAGGAAATTGTTAAATTAAACGTTGACTTATTTGAAAGAAAATAACGTACCGAGACGCAAAAGTATCCACGAGACGGCAAGGCGGATGGAAGGATCTACAATGTCCGACAGCGCGGAGCGAAGTAGATCAAGTCCGACGACCGCAAAGGGGCTCTGCCATGATGTCGGTGGCGTGGAAATGAACTGTCGAATTATGCCAAAGGTGGAGATGAGAATACGGTCTACTGGCGATTCGGCTTGCTGTGGGAAGCCAAATAGAGTACCTTGCTCTGGACGGTCAGGCGTTGACCTGTGATCGAACAGTACAAGCGAAAGAGCAGAGAGTGACTCAAAGACCGGTATCGACCTTAGAGCTATGCGAGAGACGACGAGTCCAAACGTCTGGTGAGGGTCGGCGATGTCAAGCTATATGGAGAAAAGTTGTTAGAAACCCAACACGGACCTGATCGGTGCAGAAAACACTTACCCATGGCGCGATGTTGTATCTGTACTGTCGCGTCATTTTGATGACTCTATCCTGTGGGAGAAGCGCGCAATTCGGAAACTCTTCAAGATGCTCTCCGTCATCTCTGAAAGCCTCACTCCGTACTGGTGTCGCGGGACTGCATGAGAATAATGGCGACCTGGAGCAGTTGTCCTCCGCAGTCGCATTAGATAGGGAGGTGGTAACTGCTTGTGGAGCATGGCCACCAGCCCTTAGTGATGAGAGAACATGCAATGCAGACTCGTATGCACCCTCGCTTGGTGATATCCCAATGTCGAAGATGCCGGGACTTTCGAAGTCGCTGTCAGGAAACTCTGAGGCGTGTAAACCCGGCGCAGCGGCTGTCGCTAGTGCCAGTGGATGGGAAGCAGGAGGACTGGTAAGAGCTGTATTTGAAGATGGCGGGCCCGTGTCTCCCAGGCCCGGCCGGCCTAAATCAGGGAAGCTATGGTCGTTCTCGATGCTCGTGGCCAAAGCCTGGACTCTGAAATCTGGTGTACCTCCATCCGACGACAACGTAGTGGCTGGATCCCGGATGGGGCTACCTGCATTGGCCGCTGGTAATTCAGATATGACGAACTGTATGGCGGAGCCGGGTTCAGATGACGGGGCAACTGTTCCCGGAAGCTCTTGCACGGTCTTGGCATTTTTCGCTAGGAAAGAGAGCCGCGTGCCATATTGACAAGCAAAGCCGCCGTCAATGCATCTTCGACATGATGGCTTGCCTTCGTCGCCTAAGGGAACATCATCTTGGTCAGCCAGATGATTGTACAGACTCCTAAGAGCCCCTAGCAAAGTAACATGTAGACTCACATTTTCGTCGACGGACGCGGCATTTGAAACATCCTGTCCTTGTTCTCCTAATGGAAGCTCGGCCCCCCGTATCTGCCATTTTGATCCGAGTGCAGCAACATGCAGAACATCGGAGGGCCGGTGCGAAATGGAAACTGGAAGCGCAAGATGAACGAGTCTCGTGCGGGGAAACGATTTGCGGACTGATACGTATGCGGTAAGTTTACGCGGCTGGGGAAAATGGAGCAAGTCCCATAAAACATGCCAACGTGGGACCGCAGATATTCCTGATTCTTTGCCCCATCTTGGCTTCGGGTTGGAGTCACCTGTCGCGCCCGCTTCTTTGTCTAAATGAAGCAAGTCTAAGCACTCGGTTGTGGATTTCTAGACACATGCCAAAGGATGAAGTGCGGAGCTATGTAAATAGTACAACGCATTCTTGCTGAGCAGTGGACGAAGCAAATAAAGCTGTCATTTCTACTTCTAGTCGTAGCTCAATTAGATCTCTTCCTGTCTTGAACAAAAATTCCGTCATTTTCAAAGTATCCTGTCAATATGGTTCAATCAACTGTCAAGCTTGCCTCTGGCTACGAGATGCCCCTGGTGGGCTTTGGCCTTTGGAAGGTCCCAGCCGCCCAGGCTGCCGATACGGTGTACAATGTGAGCATCGGACTGAAACTGATTGTTGGGTTTAAAATGGAAGCTAATAAAATCTTTCGCACAGGCCATCAAGGCGGGTTACCGGTGCTTCGACGGAGCCTATGATTATCAGAATGAGAAGGAGGCCGGCGAGGGCATTCAGCGCGCCATCAAGGAGGGTCTTGTGAAGCGTGAAGACATATTCATCACGACCAAGCTCTGGAACAACTACCACCGCCGCGAGCATGCCCTGGCCATGGCGAAGGCCCAGAACGAGGCTTGGGGTCTGGGCTACATCGACCTGTACCTGATTCACTTCCCCGTCGCTCTGAAGTACATCGAACCTGAAAAGCGCAGATTTCCTGTAAGTGTTTCACACGGTGTTCGGAAGATGAATTCCGACTCTTGAATTCCAAAAGGCTGAGTCGGAGCTTGTAATGCTGATTCTTGATAACAGGCATGGTGGATGGATGACGCCGGCACGGTCGAGCCCGACAATGTTACTATTCGCGAGACGTGGGAGGCGCTCGAGACAGTCGTCGATGAGGGCCTCGCCCGCTCGATCGGCATCTCCAACTTCCAGGCCCAGGCCATCTACGACATCCAGAGATACGCCCGCCACCCCATTTCGTCGCTGCAGATCGAGCACCACCCCTACCTGGCACAGCCCGATCTCGTGGCCCTTGCTCAGGAACACAAGATCGCCGTGACGGCGTACTCGTCTTTTGGCCCCCAGAGCTTCATGGAGCTCCCAGGCATCTTTTCAAAGAGAGCCAAGGGTACCGAGCCGCTGCTCGAGACGGCCCTCATCAAGAGCCTGGCTGACAAGTACGGAAAGACGCCTGCCCAGGTTCTCCTGCGGTGGGCGACACAGAGAGGTGTGGCCGTGATCCCCAAGTCCAACAACGCTGCTCGCCTGGCGCAGAACTTGGACGTGTTAAGCTTTGACCTGGCCTCGGATGAGCTAGAGAGCATTACTGGTCTGGACAAGGGTCTGCGGTTCAACGACCCTGGGTTCTACCTCCCCAACTACCCCCTCCGTATTTTTGCATAGATCATTACCAGATCTGTAGAAGATAAATTCAAAGAGCTTGATCAATAATTTGTACGTCTTACGTATATGTTGTGACTGATGACCGCATCACGTAGCTGAGGCTGAGGTGTCCGAGGATATGTACACGGTAGTCTTTTCAAATCACTTTGCACTCCATGTTTCAAACTGTTGGAAACACTAATCAACGTTGATACCTTACATGAGAGTAAAGGTAATGTAGAAACAAGCAGTGTGAATTCTAAACTTTCCGAAAATATAGTTGCTGTACGACGTAGAAAACGTCTTATATCTGGTGCCATGCAGATTTGATGGTTGCGGAAGCAGGAATTGGTGTTGTATTTTCTCGTAAGTGACTTATATGACAACAGTTGTTTCTTCTTTTTATTCTCCTGTTTTTGTAAATATGTTTGGGGATATTTTGGGTATTTTTCAAAATCTACAAAAAACAAAATGATTACTTTTCTGGATTATTTTCAAATTTATCAAAATATTTTTCAACTGAACACAAAAAGCACTGTATCCTTTGTAAACACTACTTTCAAATACTACAAATGCCAAAAATCATTCCTTAATCAAATCATAGAAAGTGCCAAAAAGAAAACTTAATGGCAAACGCACCACTAAAACACGAACCATAAAACAAACCACGCAAAAGTTTAGTAGAAACGTTAAAGTGTATAACAAGTTACTTGCCATCAAGTCCTTCTGTCGGCTATTTGATTTGACAGGAAGTAAGTTAGTGTCAGCCACAAAGAAAAACTACATATTACGGAATGTCCGACAAGTATACCACATGATGTATTCTGCTAATCTGGTGTTTGGTTGTTGTTAAATTCAGTATTTATATTTGAGGATTGTCTTTACAGCCATCGCATCTTTCTAAGCGGCAAACGCATCTCCAATGGCTTCCCGGCCGCCTTGGCCTCCAATCAAGTCCTTGTTTGTTGCCTGGATCACGATGCGCCTGTAGCTGGTCAGACTGGGTGACCCAGAATCGGTCACTTCCAGAATAATGTGCATCGCCTGTCCCTTTTCCACCGCTTTCCGGCTCAGCAGCTCGACGCAGCACTTTTCCGGCCCAGGCAGAGTCACATCGACCACCTTTCCAGCGGGGTCTTTTTTCTCGATTGCCACCTCGTCCACCTCAAAGAAAGCCGACCACTGCGTGGCGGAAGGCTCACGATAATGCCACCATTTGAATACGATGTCGTCGCCGTCCGGATCGTACGACTCAGAGGCATCGAGACGCACAGTGGTACCAGCCTCGGCAGAGAGATAGACAGGCTCGGTACCGGCGACGCCATTGATGGAGATGATAGGATGGTGATTTGAAGATGACAGAGCTGGAGACAGGGTCCATTTCATGCGTGCCGCGAAATCGTTCTGGTACGCATCACGCCAACGCCAAATGGTGGCCTGATTCGACCTGTACGTCTTGCCGTCCTGTCCCACGACGATGTCGCAGGTGTCACCATAGTGCTTGCTACCAAGGCCGTCGCTGCTGCTGTCTGAAAGACTATAACGTCCACCCCATGAGCCAAAGTCTGGTCTCTCTGGCACACCGAGGCCATTTTGTATGAGATAAAGGAATGTGGGGGTGTCACCCTCGGGGATGAAGAGGTAGTCGGGATAGGCTGAACCAAGCGGGCCGATCTGGATGTGCTCCTTGAACCATTCCTTGGTGAGCTTGGAGAAGTCTGGCCCGCCTTGGTCGAAGCCGTAGTACTTGTCGCCCGAAATGCCCGTCCAAGCAGCCATACCGTACTGGTTCCAGGCGTGAATGGACACGATATAGAAAATGTCGGGGAAAGTGTTGCGGATCCAGGCTCCGGTGTCGTCCTGGTCAGATATCGCATATACGCGCAGCTTGGCCCTGATGGCGGCAAAGGCCTCCTCAGAGATAGTTTTCCGCAGCTTGAAAAGTACCTGGGCGAGGACATTTGTGCCGCCCCAGCACAAAATCCACAGGGGCTCGTCGGACGGTGCGGTAATGCGCTCGAGCAAGTGCTCTCCGCCTTCGCTCAGAGGAACATCGTCACCGACGGCTTTGAAGCCGTATACCTAGATACAAGTCAGCATTCCGCAAGAGACAATCGAGAATGTTTTTGAAATGGTTGCATACCGGTGCGCCGGGCTTGATCAGACTCTTGAGCTTTGCGGCTGATGGGTAAGGGCAGCTGGGATGGACGTGCTTGTTCAGATTGTCCTCGACGTTGGCATATGCGTCAATGATCTTGTGCATGTCCTGCGGGCACACCTTGGTCTTCATCCATGTCGACGTGCATGCCACAAGCCCTTCTGTCTCGAATTGGTTCGAGTACAGAAGATAGCGGACGAGCGATTCGGCATCATCTGGCTCGTTCGAGATATCCGAGATGATGAACACTCTCGGCTTGGAAGCAAAGCTCTGCAGTCTGGAGGTTTCTGATGCCATTTTGGTATGTCCACGATTGCACTCCCTTCGGTTGGAGCTCAACCAACCTCCTACGGACATAGCCCGATATTAATCTCTGACACGCTGTAGCGCCCAAGCCACTAGTGGCTTCATGGTCACCCAAAATGGAAACTTTAACCACTGGGCCGTGCAGAATAGGGAACCACTTCATCGTGGAGAATATTGGGGCTAGATGCCATAGTATTTCCCCACGGGGCGGGGAACGTGGAGCGTCTCCAACATGAAGCAAAAGAGGAAATCGAAAGCGCTCAGGTGTAGTTCGGAGTATTAGCTTGTAACAGGTCTTTGGGCGGACTACGATGAAGATAGAACATTGGCTTGACCCCAACGGCAACATTATTCTTTGTGCATGCTGACCCTTGACTTAATTTCGTTAAAAATAATAAGATTGAATAGACAGAGAAAACAGTTCTTTTGAGCCACCCTCTACAACTCATAATGTCTTCTATCACGGAAATGCAACCGACGGCCAATGGCCACGCTGATCTGACTGTCCAGCTTAACAACAAGTCATCGACCATGACGATTTCAGCGCCCCTTCCGAATCCCTCTCTTCAGGTCACTGCTGACCACCGCCTCAAAGCTGTGGATGCCCCAGTCCATGCGCCCAAGGCAGGCGAGGTTCTCCTTCATGTGAAAGCAACTGGCATCTGCGGGTATGTAAACTGGCAAGTGACAATGGAAGACTGAGAATGCTGACGGACGATTCAGCTCAGATGTTCATTTCTGGAAGACCGGCCGGATAGGATCGCTTGTCTTCGAAGGCGACTGCATCATTGGACATGAGGCAGCGGGCGTGGTCATTCGGTGCGGCGAGGGCGTAACGAATGTAAAGCCAGGTAAGAAATTACACCACACATATACACACGTTGGCATTCACTGACCAGAATTTTCTGTAGGAGACAGAGTCGCCATCGAGCCAGGCGTACCCTGCGGTACCTGCTTCCTGTGCCGAGGAGGCCGTTACAACCTCTGCGAGGACGTCCGGTTTTCTGGCGTGTATCCCCACGACGGAACGCTCCAGAGATACAAGGTCCATCCCGCAAGTTGGCTGCACAAGTATGTTTCGTGTGTTATGAACAGGATGAATCGGCCCCCGAAATACTAACACTGCGTCAGACTCCCCGATGAGGTCTCTTTCGCCGAGGGCGCTCTTCTCGAGCCGTTGAGTGTTGCTCTGCAAGGCATCAAGCAGGCTCGCATTACTCTTGGAACTCCTGTCGTCGTCATGGGTGCGGGACCAATTGGGCTTCTGACGCTTGCTGCCGCCCGCGCGTCCGGAGCGTACCCGATCGTCATCACGGACGTGGAGCCTTCTCGGCTGGCGTTCGCCAAGGAGTATGTTCCTTCGTGCCAGACATACAAAGTCGACCTGAAGAAGAGTTCAGAAGAAAATGGAAACGCGGTGAGAGCCATGTTCGGCGCGGAGGAATACGCCCAGCCCCGTGTTGTGCTGGAGTGCAGCGGCGTGGAGAGCAGTGTGTGCGCTGCAGCTTTCACAGTCAGAAGAGGAGGCGCTCTCGTGTGTGTCGGCGTTGGCAAATCGATCATGAACAACCTGCCCTTTATGCATCTTTCTCTAGCAGAGGTAAGGACACCAACACATTTCATATTTTCTGTATCCGAGCTAACTCTTCGCAAATAGGTCGATGTCCGCTTCATCAACCGTTACTGTGACACCTGGCCGGCAGGAATTGCCTGCATTGAAGGAGGACTGGTGGACGTGAAGAAGCTTGTTTCTCACGTCTTCCCACTGGAGCAAGCACAGGAGGCCCTGACTTTTTCGTCGGACCCGAAGAACGGTTGCATCAAGGTCCAGGTTGTAGACGACTCTAAGACGACATTCCTTTAGATTTGACGGCATTCCTTTAGACTTTAGACAAGTAAATTTACTATTTTTTTTAAAAAAAAAAACCAAAATACTTCGCGTCACACTCTTGAATTAATCGGCGAGGAATCCATCTGCTCATCCTGTAATTTTCCTAGGCGGGTTGACACCGATGATGTTGGTGGTCTCGGATATTGAACGGGTGTTGCTGATACTATTATTCCATAAACGTTTATGAATATGCTCCCCTGTGTTCCATACTGACAAGTCATTAGACCCTTGCGTCAAAAAGCAGGACATGCAATATAACAACACATGACAATACCACTAGAGTATTTGCCGGTCTCAACCGATTGAAAAATGACATGCCAGTCCTGTGCCACTTGGCTTGGCTAGTGGCGTCGAGCAGTAGTGTAGAATGGGTCCATCCAGACTAGGAAGCTTTAAACGGCGGCCTCGTCACTGATCGCGAGGTTTTTTTCTCCACCGCAAAAGAGATTATCTAAAATATTGGGGTAGGAAATTGCGTGGTATTTCCCCACGGGAAGGCTCGCGTTTTCCGGGGAAGGAAGCGAGAAAGAAACTCATATAAGTAGTTTCGTTCATCTGGTTCTTGGATCGGCTCTGAGTCTGTATCACCATCACCACTCTTATCTCTATTCCATTATTTTATTCTTCATCATAAAACCCACTTCTTCCCAGTGGCTAGAGCGTCCCCGCAGTCATGGCTGACAAGGTCGAAAAGCACGGCACCGAGCACTATGAAGGGCCGAGTGACGGTGAGCTCGCGCATCTCGCCAACCAAAAGGAGCACACGCTGGGGAAACTGCAATGCGTCAAGCAGTATCCTCTGTCGTGCTTCTGGGCGGTCTATGCAGTATGGTGCATCATGCTTTGTTCGTTTGAGAACCAGGCCGCGGGTAACATCATCGGTATCCCGGAGTTCAGAAAAGATTTTGGCTCCCCATACAACGGAGACTATGTCTTGGCTGCTAAATGGCAAAGCGCTTTCCAGGGTGCACCAGTTGCCTCGTAAGTCACTCAAGAAACGCGAACCTTTTTGAGTTTTTTTTACTAACCAATGGCACAACAGGGGAATGGTCGGCGCCTTGGGTTGCGGTTTCCTCGCCGACTGGATTGGACGGCGCTCGGTCATTATGATTGGCCTTGTTGTCACATTTGGTGCTATTACAATGGAGTTTGTGGCCACCAGCAATGCTCTGTTCTTTGGCGGCAAGTTCCTCAACGGCTTTGTCTTGGGTGCCATGGCATCCGTGACTGTTACCTACATTGGCGAGGTATGTGCAAACTTTCAAATTTCCTTGTCTTAAGGAGTGGCCGCTAATATTCTCCTACAGATTACCCCTCTGGCTCTGCGCGGCTTGTTTACATGCCTGTCTGCACTGGCATACACTCTTGGTCCTCTCGTTGCTGCTATTATTGTGAACGAGACTGGCACGTACAACAGCCGTTGGGCCTACCGGTCGGTCTTCTGCGCCCAGTATGGCTTTGCTGTGATCGCCACTATTTTCGTCCCTTTCATGCCAGAGTAAGTCATATTACCCTCCAAATTTCAAATTAGACCTTTGACTGACTTGTTGTGTTAGGTCTCCCTGGTGGCTTGCATCCAAGGGTCGTGATGAGAAAGCACTTCGGGCTTTCCACCGCCTTGGTATTCGGGGCGAGGAAGCCAAGAAGAGACTGGCAGCCATCCAGCAGACACTCGAGGAGGTTAAGCGCGAGACCGAGGACGCCTCGTACCTCGAGTGCTTCCGCAAGTCTAACCTCCGCCGCACAATGGTGTCGATTGCGCCACTGTGCATCCAATCGCTGAGCGGCATCGCTTTTGCGGCCTCGTACTCGACCTACTACATCCAGCTTGCCGGCTACAGCACCGCGGCCAGCTTCAATCTCCAGATCGTCCAGCAGGTCATCTCGCTGGTTGGAAACGTCATGTCTTGGTATCTTGTCGACAAGGTCGGTCGTCGGGACCTTACCTTCTACGGCTTGGCCATCCTCACCGTCATTCTGTGGCTATTGGGCGGCTTGGCTGCGGCCGGAACTGTGGGCAGCATCAAGGGTGCGGTCGCCATGATCATGCTGTATTGCTGGTGGTACAACGTCACGATTGGCGCAACTGCGTACACCATTCTTTGCGAGGTTTCGACCTCTCGTCTCCGTATCAAGACCATCGCCATTGGTATTGCTTCGCAGTACGGCCTCAACATGATGTGGAGCTTTGTCCTCCCATATCTGTTCAACCCTGACGAGGCCAATCTCGGAGCCAAGGTTGCCTTCATCTTTGGCGGTCTGGCAATTCTCAGCCTGGTATTCCTCTGGTTCTATCTGCCCGAGACTGCTGGCCGGACTTACGTGGAGCTTGATGAGATGTTCATGAAGAAAGTTCCCGTGAGACAGTTCAAGACATTCCAGACCGAGGCACAGGCCCAAGGTGAGGCGGTGGAAGTGGTGGAAACGGTCGAGATGGAGGCGAGCAATGCTTCAGCGGCCAAGTGATACGGTAGATGAAGGTTGTTCAGATTGAACGAATCTTGGTGTTATAAAAATGGATGTGTCCATAAATACGCGCATGCTATCCTGACGAGCCTAGATACGACACACAATTTAGTCTAAATATTACATTTGTTGGATTTTAATTCTGGGAATGCCTGTGAAACCCTTGGTTGATAAAAAAAATTGACGTTGATGAAACTTTATTAAATTAAAACCAAGAACCGAGAAAACACCCCAAAACCTATAAGAAACTTTATTATTTTACAAACAAAATATTTTGAGGCATGCCTTTGTGATTGAAAATACGAATAAATTTAATCGTATTTGTAGATAAAATAATAAATTTAAATAAAACGCAAAAGTGAGAGTGACAACTTGTAGTGCAAAACCCAATATATTTCATATGCAAATATTGTACGATATTTTACTTTAATATTCTCCTATAAACGCGATCATTCGTGACCACTAGAATTGAGGTCACGGAACTCTCCCCTCAAGCTCTCAATGCCTTCTTTCTTGACCTCCTCCACGAGCTCCGCAACCACGGGCGCAATAACGTTCTCGTCAAAGCCAAAGAACTTGTAGGCGTCCTTTCCAGGCAAGCTCTTACCAAATGAAGACATGCTGAAGCCCGCATCTGCGTAGCGCTCCCAGCCGTTGACGGCGTAGGCCTCAATGACAACGCGTGGCGCGCTGGACCGATACTTGAGAACTTGGCGCTTGTACTCGACAGGCTGCTCGTTGAAGAGCCGCTGGCAAGGAAAGGAGACAACACGGGCGCGAATCTGGTACTTTTCTCTCAGGACCTCACGCGTCTTGACGGCAAAGCACATCTCAGCACCCACGCCGATGAGAGTGACATCTGCGTCCTCATCTTCAATGAATACGTATGCGCCCTTCATGGCCCCATCACGGCTGGAGTACTGCGGGTACTGTTCGAGGTTCTGACGAGATAGCGAAATGATGCTAGGGGTGTTCTTCGCCTCCAGGGCGGCGATGAATGCGCCAGCAGTCTCTTCTGTGTCACAGGGACGGATATACAGAAGGTTCGGCATGGCGCGGTAGAGGCTAGGAAGGGCAATAGGCTGATGGGTCGGGCCATCCTCGCCGGTTCCGATGGAATCGTGAGTAGCAATATGAATAGCCTGGAGGCCCTGAAGAGCGCCCATGCGAACACCAGGAGCAGCGTACTGAATAGTTAGTCGGTGATCCAGTTGCAAAATAGGAGCTGCTAACTTACAATGTAGAACATAAAGAAGGAAGAAGTGATTGGGAGGATGGTTCCCTTGTTGAAGGCAGCGAGGCCATTGGAGATAGAGGCCATGGCGTGCTCGCGGATGCCCCAGTGGATGTACCGGCCGGTGTAATCGCCATTGATGCCGCAGGTAGTCTTAAGGCCGGGGTTCTGGAAATCCACCTTGCCCTTCCAAATCATGTTGACCGACGGCGACAAATCTGCGGTGCCGACCATGAAGTTCTTTAGCGCGGCCGCAAGAGGATTGCAGATGATGCCAGCCGATTTGCGTGACGCTGTGGGCGCGGTAGGGAATGCTTCCTTTGCGGGAATGAGGCTTCGCCAGTCCTCTGTGAACTCGCCGGCGATTCTCTTTTGGAACTCTCCGTACAGCTCGGGATAATCATTTGCGTATCCGCTCAACAGGTTGGACCAGTCCTCCTCCGCCTTCTCACCTCGGCCTGCAATATCCTGGAAGAAGGCATACACCTTGTCGGAGACAACAAAGTGCTCATCCGGGCTCATTTCAAAGTGACGCTTGACTGTTTTGACACCTTCAGCGCCAAATGCGGCACCGTGGGCTTTGGCATCACCGGCAACCTCGCTGCCAATACCAATAACGGTTCGCACATTTATGAACGTAGGCTTCTCCGTGCTCGCCTTTGCCTGAAGAAGTGCCTTGACAAGACCCTCGACATCGTAGCAGCCGTCCTGGACCTCAATAACGTCCCAGCCGCACGCCCGCATCTTAGCGTTGACATCTTCCGTGTTGCACAGATCGACGCTGCCGTCGCAAGTGACCTGGTTGTTGTCGTACATGACCACCAAGTTGTTCAGCTTCCAGTGACCAGCGAGCTGGATGGCCTCGAGTGCGACGCCCTCCTGCAAGCAGGCATCGCCGATCATGCACCACGTCATGTTGTTGACAAGCTCGTAGTTTGGCTTGTTGTAGACAGCGGCAAGGTGCTTGGTGGCCATGGCAAGGCCGACCGCGTTGGCAATGCCTTGGCCCAGAGGGCCAGTGGTGACCTCAATGCCATCGTGTTCGATCTCGGGGTGCCCAGGGCAGAAGGAGTCGTAGCGCGCGGAATGGTACGACTTGAGCTGGTCGAATGTCATGTGCTTGTAGCCAGTGAGGTGGAGAAAGGCGTACTGAAAGAGGCACGTATGGCCGTTGGACAGGACGAAGCGATCGCGGTTGAAGTAATTGGGATTGTTTGGAGAATACTTCATGACGTATTTCCACAGGGCAACACCGATGGCAGCCATGCCCATGGCACCTCTATATTTCAGTTAATTCATGTTTCATAGAAATGGGCTGGAGTTGGAGCTGGCAGTCACAAAACTCACCCTGGATGGCCGCCATTGAATTGCTGGCACAGGTCAGCAATCAAGCAGCGGAATTGGCGCAAAACGAGGTCGACCGTGGCGGGATCATCATTGTTGAATCGCTTGAGATCAGTCGGCACTGGTGCTGGCGCAGCGTCGCCGTGAGTATTGATCGCGGTGGGCGCCATGTTTGCGAATAGCGAATAGATCTATGCCAACAGAAAAGGCAGCATGGATGTGAGGTAGGGATCAAGAATTAATATTGTCTCATCGTCTTCCATTGCTCAACCTCCGCAACCCCCTGCAACGGGTGACTGCTGTCCTGCAGGTAGCTTGGCAAAATAAGCGCGTGTTCTGTCTGGATGTGGTATAAGTGGTCGTCGTCCCAATCAGGCAACTGGGAGCGCACCTCCACCGGCAGCTGGGGTAAAAGTGGGCCTGGCTAAACATCGGCTCGGAGGAATGAAGCGGGAGAACAGTTGGCGTCCCTGCAGCTATATCAAGAATGGAAGGGTGTAGCGCTCTGCGTTTTTAGTAGACGATTACCCCATATGTGTCAGGACGTGTCAAAACAGAGTGAAGCTCCGAGTAAGGGAAACTCCAATAGTCTGCCGAGTGGGGTCGTAGCCAGCTTGAATAACAGCATCTAGAAGACCATGGAGAGACGTTGACGTTGTGACCTTGTTCCTAAGAGTACGAGAACCCCAAGATAAGCGGTGATATGAGATGAAGTGATCAAATTGATAGAGAAGAAAGAAGAGAAAATACTATAGACCCTGGGAGAAATAGGCCTCTATATAGAGGGGCGATGGGCCTGGGAGAATAAACGAAGGAAGACAGACAAACAGTGTCTTCCCGACGAAACCTATTTATCTTGCAGATGTTCTACTGTATTTAGGTGATATGAGAGCTGCACAAGTTATCAGTTTGTTTATTAAACCCGAAGGCCGACCGCTTCATTAATTTGTCGTCCATCAAACCATTGACACGGCAGGACAGCATTCGGACCAGGAGCTTCTCTCCCTCGTCGTGTAGTTGACGCTTGATGAGAGAAAATCAATACTGCAAAACCAAGACTTCAGTTTTTATCGCTTGAATTTCCTTCGATCGGTGACATAAATGCGTCACCAATTTTGACCTCGAAAAGCCCGGTTCGACAGCACGGCGCACCTTTTAAGCGGTGCATAAACTTGTGACTCTGGGGGTGTGAAGATGTGGCTCGCATTCCTCAAGCTTCTACGTTGGATAGGGAAATTTACCGACCGGAAGGAATCGGTTTCAGTGTAAGCCCTAAGGAAACCGGAGCATTATTAGCGCACCATAGAGGCCGGTGCCAGCGGCACCGTTCTTCCCAAGAACGCCGGGGAGAAATTGCCTTCAGGGGAGGAGCGTGAAAGAAGATTGTCATCTTAGGTCCTCTTTGTCAGGCTCTTTTAGTGATGATTATGCCAACACCAAGGCCTCGGTGACTGTAATAATTCGGAAAACCGGTGTGAAGGCGGGAGGACAATTAATTCAAGCCTACCTGGTTCCTCCTCAATGAGGGGCCCCCATATGTCCGCCAGGCAAGTGTCTCACAGCCTTTAGAAAACTCCCCCTTTAAGTCTGGGAAATAGCGTGACTGGCACCTCGGCTTTGAGTGGGATGCACTTGCATTCTGGGCTGAATATATCGGGACCTGGAGAGATGATTCTGGAGAACACAAACTGCTGGTTTCTACCAGCCCAAATCCCGAGCAGTTCTATTGGACGTCGCCTGCAACTTTAATTTCGAAGCTTTAAGAGCCTCATACCGTCATCTCTAACAACTTGAATGGGTCATTGCACATCGCATATACGTCTGGTGATATATAATCTGACTTTGTAGAGCGAATCAATCCTTTATTTACACGGTTACTCAAAGCGCACTTACACTGCCCTGCTACTTTGGTCGTAGCGCCATTCATATGGACGCGCCAAATATGACCTGGCCGTTCCCCAATTGGACACCCAGCACAATCAAATGTATCCGAACAGTGCATGAATGCCCCACTACAAATCATTGGCATATACTTGCACAACGTCACCGAACCATGTTCATGATGCCTTCTTTTCTTCCTTCTTTACCCATCCTTACAAACATGTTTGCAACACGAATACTCACTCGACGGCCACTACCCGCGGTTTCGTCTCGGTCTTTTCATCACCCTCAAATTCACATACCTCTTCGCCCAATGGCTTCCGCTTCACCACCGCCGGGCCCTTCACCGCCCATCAAAAAGTCTAAGATAGGATGTTCACCACGCGTGTTCCCCACAAGTGGCTTCAAGGTTATTGAGCCCAGCCTGCTAGTCGAAGAAGAGAAGCTCCCGACGTACGACCGCCCCAATTACTATCCTATGCGCATTGGTGATATTGTGGATGGCCACTTTCAGGTGGTGGCCAAGTTAGGCTATGGCAGCACATCCACTGTCTGGCTGGCAAGGGATCTCAAGTATGTCCTGTTTCCCAGCTCATACAGTTAATACAAATGGCTAGACATTTACGTTTTCTACTCACAGTAAAGAGCGGCTATACCGAGCTCTCAAGGTCCACACCCGCAATGCCGCTTACCAGCATGAACTGTCTGTGTATTAGCACCTCGAAAAGCCTATCAAGCAAGAGATCGATGACAAGGACACCCATCCGGGCCGGGACCATGTTCGTCACCTCGAGGACTTTTTCATGCTCGATGGCCCGCACGGCCAGCATGCCGTGTTTGTCATGGTCTCCATGGGTATGAGCTTGGCCACGATGCAGACGAGACAAAAAACGGGCGTCTTTCCGCCCATTCTTGTGACGCAGGCCCTCAGTCAAGCCCTCCTGGGCCTGGCCCTTCTACACAGCGCCGACGTGACACACACAGGTGAGCATATTCTCAAAACGTTGACTATTGATGAAAAGCAAGAGACAGGCTGATTAACCAAATATACATGAATAGACCTCCACGCGGACAACCTTTTGATTGCCTTGACGGACGAGTCCATCCTGTCTACGATTGAAGAGAGCGAGACAACCCAACCATCTCCGCGAAAGCAAGTCGAAGATACAACCATTCACGTCTCGCAGTATGTTCTGGGCGGTGCAGGGGCTCTCACAATCAGTGACTTGGGCCAAGCCCGCATTGGCCAAGTACACACGGGCAAGGCCATGCCGATTCAGTACCGCGCACCGGAAATCATTCTCAACATGCCGTGGGGGACGTCTGTCGACATGTGGAGTACAGGCATGCTGGTAAGCACGGGGCTACTTTTAATCTACCCACCAGGTTTTTGTTCTTTGAGCTAATACGTGTAGGTTTGGACATTGATGGAGCCAAAAAGCCTTTTCCAGGTTTTTGACATAAACTCACCCGAGCTCAACGATGCACACCACCTGGCCGCCATGACGGCCCTGCTGGGACCGCCACCCAAGGAGTTTCGGGACCGGAGCAAGAATTCCATCAAGTACTGGGATGAGCAGGGAAACTGGCAGGGACCAGTACCTCTGCCACCGAAGACACAGCTTGCGGACTTGGTAACCACGCTGGAGGGAGAGCAAAAGGCGTTGTTTGTTGATTTCCTCGAGTGTTTCCTCACGTGGCTGCCCGAGGAACGACTCACTGCCGACCAGACCTATTTTCATCCATGGTTGCGAGGGTACGATGAGAATGGTGTCGACAAATCATAGTCAGGCGCCGCTATCATAAACGGCAAACATCTCTTTTCTGCCCAAAATGATGCCGTGGCGTGGCAGCGCTATGAACTGGCTCACTGCTGCCACCTGTTTATATAGTATAACTCGAGATGCACAGGCTTGCTTGGCGCCTGCTCCTGATGGTGTCAAATGATTTGCTACAGTAAATGATTCGCTACAGTCTATAATTCAATACCTGGTTTGCAAGACTCGTGAAGGCCAAGACTTTTGTTGAGTGTAACATTTCTGGTCCGGGGCTTACAAATTATGCGCGGAATCTCGTAGTCGTGTAAATGTTCATACAGCGTCTCTACTATTATGCAGTCCCTGAAATAAAGGAATTTAAATTAAAGCATGGTATTCTCTGAAAGCTTTCCATATAGGAGGGGGGGGGGGTATCAACATTCCGAAGGATCAACAAGGATATCATAATCCTCCATATTATCACCGACGACAACTGTGCTGTTCTCCTCGCCGACGAACTTGTCCTTGTAGTACTTTGCCAGTCTATGCGCTTCGGCAGCCTCGTTGTGTTGGCCCAGTTCGTCACAGATGAGCTTTTTGCGAAAATATGACCATGCCAAATATTGCTCATGCTCTTTCATGTCCGTATAGATCTTGATACATTCATTTATAGACAATCTGTTGTGATTTGTAAGCGTCAAGTGTATAAAGAGGTAAATAAACGAGCTGTAAAACTTACAAAGCGTCGTCAAGTTGTCCCAGTTGTTGTTGAAGAGTGCAGGTCAGGTAGTGAGCTAGACCCGTTACATAGTGTTCGTCACCCAGAACACGAATGCACTCAGCAATAACTTCCTGTTCAAGCAGGAGCCCTCGCTCGGTATCGATCGCTCCTTCCAGTTTTGCATGTGTGCACTTCCTGTACAGTACTAGATCGTGTTGTGGGCCTAAAGCACGTTCAATAAGGGCAATTGCTCTCTGACTGTCTTCAGTTGCACTGCCGTGGTGCCCTTTCTGGAATTTCAATTGTGAGCGGAGAAAATAAAAATTCGCCAAATAAACAGGAGAACGTGCTTCGTCGAGCAAGCTTGATATCTCCTCCGCTCTGTCAAGCAGGGTCTGCACTGTTCCCCAGCGTCGTGACATCATATTCGAATCCAAAGCATTGTTGTAGTAAATTAAAAGGTTCTGTGTTTCGTGGTAGTCCGGTGTTGCTCCGCCGTTGGTCTCTGCATCGTATATCCGTTGTGCTATGGAAATGACTTCGTCCATCAAGTCGCAAGCTTTGCTGCGAAGATGAAAAGTATGTCCACACATTGTACCGACAGCACCAAGTAGGTTGAGCACAATTCCATCAGCCTCGATATCGACCCCACCATCATGGCCACCAGTTTCTTTCTGTCTGTGAAACTTGCGGCCTATTTCCAGGGACTCTGTGGCAAATTTTAGCGAGTCCACGACAGAATCGACAGTGCCAAGTGCAACTTTGTGAATCTCGTGACTGCCACGATGGAACATGTACCAAGAGCAGTCCTTAAGCAGCTCGACAAAAGAGGAAGGTACGGCATGGTCCACTTTTTTGGCGCGCCTATCAGGCGGACCGCTATGCGTGAGTTCATAGGCTGTTTTCAAGCTCAAAACATGGGGAAGTATGAGATCCGACTGAAACCATCTATTCCTGGATGTGCTTTGTCTAGGGTGTTCGGAATCAGGATACATCATGTTCAAAAGATAAGCTGCATCCGAGAAACAGTTTGCAAGCGATTTCTGTTTTGTTGTGAGAATGTGCAGTTCATGGCGCTTGAGCACGCGGTGGATGCTGATTGTTCGGCATGTTGCGATTCCTGGTGTGATCCAGGGCAATTCGTTGAGTTCGTTTTCATCGACAGATACAACTGCCTCGTCGACTGTTATGAGGCTGTTTTTTTCGAGTCGAGACAAGGTTTTGTTCCAGCACCACTCGTCATCCAAATGCTTCAGACGGTCTGTTTTCGAGCAGTTTTTAGTGATAATCTTCTCCTGGATTTTGTCCGTTTGGTAAAATGCAAGCACAGAGAATAAATAGCGATCTTGGTCGGAAAGTAGGTCGAGGGACATGTTGCAGCAGCTGGCTATGGTTCTGTCCAGGCGTGCAGAGTTGCCATTCGCCGTCCTGGAGTAAGGCAATGTGGAAATGCTGCTGGCATCGTTGTACAGTCGGTCGGACTGCTCAGACAGTATCGTATGGTACTTTTGTGGTGTGCATTTCTTCTGGCGAATGTAGCATCCCATCTGGCAAATGCATAGCGGCAGTCCGCCGAGATCTTTGAGGATCTGGCTGATGGTCTGATCGTTGTCCTCGCTTAACACAAGGCTCTCGCTGACAACGTTTGGGATGAATTGGTGTAAAAGCTTCAAGCTACTCGTCTTGTCCATGCCTTTGAGTCGAATAGTGTTTTTGGTAGACAAGTGGCCCAGAGTGTCTGCGATACTGTGGTCCCTTGTGGTGACAACAACCAAGCCTCGCCCAACCTTTGGCACGTACTCATAAATGTCGTTGATGTCATCAACATTGTCAAACACCAGCAGCCATGTGTCTTCCGTCGTTTCCATCCATCTCTTGGCTGAATCGACTTCGCCCTTGAGTGTGTTCGCTGCTGGTGGCTGCTCAAACTCCACGGTGAGGCGATGTCCAATCTTGGCAAAGTCCTGCTCGATGATGGCTTTGCTCTCAGAGCTAATCCAGAAGCGGGCGTCATAGCCATGCCGGTTTTGGTACAGAAGCTCGAGAGCAAGCTGGGTCTTTCCCGTTCCTCCCTGGCCACAAATAGTGACGACACGCGGCTCTCCTGTGTTGGTTGGGGCGGGTGAACTGCGCTCGTGTGAAGCTGCAGTTTGCTCACTGTCTGCGTGATTTTCGCCTACAACTTGCGCAAGCTGTTCATCCAGCTGGGCGAGCTCCCCGCCACGCCCAACAAACGTGGTATTTCGCTGGTAAGGCACGATGGTAATCGGGCGGCGTAATCTGCGCCTAGGTTCACGGCCGGGCGGCAAATCTGCAAAAGCGCCGAGAACTTCGTTGTGCCGCTCTTCTGCGCGATTCCGCTCTGCAGCACTCGCCCCAATATGCGCAGCGCCTGCTTCCTTTTCCATGTCGTCCATGTGGTGAGTGATGTCATTGGCTGTTGAGTCCAGGGTTTTGTTCAAGGATGACCATGTCATTTTCAATACGACAACTATCCATTAGCATTTGTTCTGGGCAAGAACTTGAATAAACTACTTACTAAATCTTTTTGAGTTAAAAAACTTCAACGCCCCAGCGCAGAATTTCAAAAATGCCCGGTATACATCGACAAGTCGGGCCTGGATGCGCGGGTTGGTGGGGAAGATTGCCATGTAGCCTTCAAGCCGCGGCATGGACTTGGTGACCCTTTTGAGCATATCCGCAATACGTTCAGAGCACGAGCGGTATTTCTCTGCGACTGCAATAATTGCCTGCACGCTGCCCCAGACAAGACATAGTACCTCGGGTTTCGCCTGGCAGCATGTGCTAATGGCTTTATCAAAGGTTTGGAGGATGTCTATGCATTTGCTTGCTGTCCTATGAAGAACACCTCGCTTGCCAGAGGTCCGCCTTCTGGCGGTCTTGACAAACTTGAGACATGAGTTGTAGTCGGCATTTAACGCGATACTGTCTGACAGCTTAGGGCCTATCTCTTTCCGGAATGCTTGAACGGCCTGCTTCCAAGCGGCGTCGCGGTCAAAGTGCGGATGCTGGACTGGCGGTGCTACTGCCGCTGCCGGCCGAAGTGCGATCTCCGACATTATGGTCTCGGGCTGCTCTGCGAGCCCGTCAAGCCCACGAGAATGCAAAGTCGACTGACGGAGACGGCAGATGGCAGGCGGGGAAAGAAATTGATGATTTCTTGTACACACAAAGAGGTGTTGATGGCGGAAGAGTATGTAGAATCAACGGAACAACAATACGACTGTGTTTCTGAGAATAACAAGGGTAAACGAACAAGAAACTGGAAGGAGCGAATGTGTAAGAGGAAGAGGAAGCAGCAGCGATGGGTTGGTAGTGGAAGGTGCCATGGTAAATGACGAAAGAACTCGAGGAAACGGGAAAGTGCTCTCTGGCCATTCTTGACAAAACTGCCAGACCCAATCTCGTCTGAGCCCAATGTTATGGTATGCCTTGGCAGTGCATTTCAGCTTGTCCTCAAACGATTAGTCTCGTCACATGGCCATCACACTGTATTCGTGATTGGCTGTTTGGCTCTGCATCTGCATAATGCACATACCGGAATGAAAGAAGGCGAAGACTTTGGCGCCCAACAGATATACTGTACACCAATAGATACGCTCCAAAAGTGCACTTTGTATGCAGGTTGTCAGCAATTTGGCCTACATGTACGCCTTGATCTATGCCTCGTCAGCATTGCGGACCCCAATTCGTACATATCAGGCATGAAGGCGCAGCAAAGGCAGTTCGCACTGCAGCTCGAGATAAGACATCCGAGTTGGGCGAGTGCGGCCGGCCTATGTCTTTATGAGCCTCAATGAATCGCCGGGTCGAGAGGAAGAAAACTTCCATGATTCCTCGTATTGAGTTTTTCGATGCTGGTGATAAGCTGCGCCTATTTTATCTTGCGCCTCAATAGAGCGCTGCTGTTTTTTTGTCATTTTCGATCGTGTGTGCCATCTAGGTGTTCAATTGTTTCAGTGCCGCCGGCTCTTCTTTACATTGTTTTTTGTGTTTTATTTGACATTTTTTAAACTTTCTAGGCATATTCCAAACACTTCTACGAATAGAGGAAACCTTTATTTCTATTCAATTGTGAACAGAATGGAATCGATCAAGACAAAATCAAAGGAGTTATACTGGACTTACTGTTTTTTTAAAGTATACAACAATTAAGAAAGAAACAAGATATTTTCTACAAAGGTAGTCCGTGGCTTGTTAAAGACAGATGAGATGACACAACCACCAGATCAACAAGCGGTGATAATATCCAGTTAGAAATGTTTGCGTAATGCTTATCATATAAACCCACCACCGTTGATTAAATCAACTATTCACACTATACACTCTTGTTAAGCTGCCTGATCAATTCTTACCTGAAGTGTTTATCTGCATTTTAAGTCCTTGGTGGTTTTTATTTCTTGTCAGTCACTCTTTGCCTGTATATCAAGGTCTTCTTTTTAAATTAGTGCGGTTTATGTCGATTTGATCAGTTCTGAAATGAGCACTGGATGCCTTCCTGTACAATATATTTATCGCAGCTCTCGGGAGGGAACCAGACAATCTGTGACAATTACAAAATCGCACGGCACCGAAATGATGAAGCAAGTCTGGAAGTATAAAGGCCTCTACAAGCTCGAGGCGGCATCTGCTGATTGGCAGCTCTTAACCAACCCAATCGTCATTGAGCGTGGAACATGACCTGGCACCGAGTCTTCTGACCGCCGAAGCCGTCGGCGCTGGACAAGTTGGATGGCACGTTATTGGCATACGGCGTCGATCACGACGGTCTGCGGGCCGCCTATGTTCTGTTGGGCGAGGAGTAGCAAGTCATAGAGATGGACTTTGGCCGGGAGCGGATGAGGACCAGGGGCAATCGCAGCGCCGATGCGTGTGAAGCGTGGCCGTCAAAGAGAGGCGTGGCTGTTTCCTGGCGCATTGCGCTGCAGACATCGTTGCACATTCACTCCGAATGTGTTCTGACTGCGTATTCGATTCGGTCGGCTGTTCCATTTATTTGTTAGAAACTGAGACATATTGGCGTGTTGTTCATTTCGGGACCATCTAGATGTAAGTCTTCGATTTTCAAGGTTTTCACCCACCATAACATCCATGTCTAGTAGATACATTCGTGGCATTTCGGTATTGCTGCTATGACTGTAGTAGAAATCACGGCCGCCATGGCCATATCAATTCGTACTTTGCATTTGCTCCTATGACAGTCACAATATCCAAGTTTTCTGTTGTCTGGTGCTCGTCGTTAATGGCTATGATACCGTGGCATATACTTGCGTCTACTTCAATAAAGGTTTTCTTGGGCGTGACCATGTCTGTACAGGGAGTTATTCCCCTCGCTGAAGTTATGCATGCACACAACGGGACGACGCGTCGCTGCTGAGAGCGATCTTCGGACGGCATCTCATGAGCGACGGCCTGACAATGCTCGGCGATACTTGTGTTTAAAGTGAGATCGCGATTTGAAATGCGAAAAATAACCATTACTGTCGAGACCAATGCGTGTTGCATAACTCCAGTTATGCAAATGATATGTATATATTGCGGCGATGCGACGGCAATCCTGATACGAAAACATGTGATTTCGCTTACCCCCATTTATGCAAAGCACAAACCTTATATGGATTAACATTTTAGCATTCACATAAAAAGAAGCATACCGTGCATCCGAAGAGCTTAAAATGCTAGCCTGCGGGATATACTTCTATTTCAGTAGCATTATTCTACTTGAACTCCGACAGATGGGCGTCAAAAGTGACCAAAAGCGCCCAAAAGTGGCCAAAAGCAACTAAAGCAGGCACAAAGTAGACAAATATAGGCCCGAGTTGTGGTAGGGGTTTGGGGTTGCAGCACGGAGTTGGGCGGTTTGGTTCGTTGCAGGTAGCAGCGCTCGGAGTTTCCATTCCAATAGGAAATTTTGCTTCCGCGTTACATGTGCATTCGGACATTACTTATTTCGACAGACATGGGCGTATGATAGAGACGGAAAAAACTGTGCTGTAATGGATAAAAACAAAAACGAAAAATCAATAGAAGATAAATGTAAAGAGAAGGCAGCACCTGCATGTGTGTGGGCAACATGGTCATGACTCGAGAGTTCCCAGCCATCGTGCCGTCGATTACGTTGACAAAACAAATGACCGGCAAAAGAAGTGAGATGTAATTGGCCCCCAGTGACAGGAGTGCAAACACGTCGTGGTCAGAAGGCTTTTTCTGCCAATATTACAACGTCGGCTTGGAAAGGCTTACAAGGGCAGTCCGGCCCTGTCCCTGTCTATATGGTCGTTTGTTAACGCTTTCCTTTGAATGACTAGAGATTCTCCAGATTCTGGGGAATGGCGCCGACAATAAACCCGGGATCGGCATCACGAGATGAACAAGTTGGGGGAAACGGGACGAAGACAAGGACACTAATCGAAAGAGGCCGTGTTTGGCGATGGATGGGGGGCAGCAGCAGAAATACTATGTATTGCGTACAATGGATCTGAGAGACGGGCGGTCAGAAAGAGCGATAGGGGGCACGGCTCCAGAGAGACAGGGGCAAGAGGCAGGCGGGTGGAAAAGTCGAGATCAGATGCCAAACTGGGGTACTGGGGTATTGCGTAACTAGGGTATTTCCAGACATATTCTTCACAGGCGGTACCTGTCGAGTGTGCCGCCTGTCAAGCTGATCATGATGCTAGACGCCAGAATTCTCCGCGCGATGGTCGATGCCAAGACTTACAGCATGGGTTGTGCATGAAACTCGGGCCTCCTCTCTGGGGGACGGCTATCAATTCGGACCTTTTTTGGGGGCGAAAGCGGAGGAAACCCAGAATCAGTTAAATTATCTTGGCATCGTCAACTGCCAGACACAATACCGGAGGATTTGAAGGCGGGACACAGAATCGAAAGAAGAAAAAACACAATACGAAAACAATCTCTGAAAGCAACCCAGAACAAACGAATGCGAGAAAAGCCTCCCCCAGACTATCCCCGCAGAACTCCAGACGTGCCGGCGCGGGCCATCCAATAGCGTCCTAAGCCGCAGCTGTGTGTAATTTTGTAGACCGTCGTTGATGTCAATGTACCCTATATCAGAAATCGGCTGGTGGTACTCTGTACATGATATATGCCACAATTTAGTCTACGAAGTACTCTGTATACTACTACCCCGTGCCTTGCTGACTATCATTGCCCATTTTCAGCTGCCAACCTTGGCACATCGTGACCTTGTTTAGTATGCTACTGGCCTGGCCCTGGGCGGGCGCCAACTCAGCGGCGATGGAATGGCGTCAAGAGTAAAAACTACCTTGTGCGTGCGGCTCGGGCATACTCGCGGCCCCTGCGTGTAATGAGGCCGACTCGACATTTACTAAACAAAAGACGGGCAGCCAAGTTGGAGAAGGATGACGAGGGTCACATAGATGGCGATGCAGAGTCCACGATGACCGACATAGCCAAGGCTGTTGGGGTAGGGTTGGAGCGCGACTGGATCCTACGACGTCCACAGCGCGGAACAGCTGGAGAGTAGCTGGAGAGTAACTAGGATAGCCTGGGGAGACGTCAAGAACCGGCATGGCCAAGACTTGTCCAAGATGCAAGGACGGGTAGGGTTGGCCGAAGATAAAAGGCGAGGCGATCCCGTCGATATCCAACGTACTTTTTTGTTCTTCATCCTGCACTCTCACCAGACTCCAGTCTCCAGCCTCCAGACCCCAACCAGACTCAGACTCATCCGAACCCTTCTTCGCAATACAACATGAAGTCCTTGGCTATCTTGGCATTCGGTGCCACCAGCGTCCTCGCTCACGGCTACCTGACCATCCCTTCCAGCCGTACCCGTCTCGGCTACGAGGTGAGCATTTACTGGTTCTGTTCATACTAACGAACGTCGACTGACACACAACCACAAGGCTGGCAAGGACTCCTGCCCCGAATGTACCATTCTGGAGCCGGTGACTGCCTGGCCCGACCTGGACGTTGCTCAGGTCGGCCGCAGCGGCCCCTGCGGCTACAACGCTCGCGTCAGCGTTGACTACAACACCCCCACGTCCGACTACGGCCAGAACGTTGTTGCCACCTACACCGCTGGCGACACCGTGTCGGTGCAGTGGTGTGTCGACAACAACGGCGACCACGGCGGCATGTTCAGCTACCGCATCTGCCAGAACCAGACCCTGGTCGACCTGTTCCTGACCCCTGGCTACATCCCTACCAATGACGAGAAGCAGGCCGCCGAGGACTGCTTCGAGGAGGGCCTGCTGCCCTGCACGGACGTCAGCGGCCAGACCTGCGGCTACAGCCCCGACTGCACGTCGGACCAGGCCTGCTGGCGCAACGATTGGTTCACCTGCAACGCCTTTAGCGCCAGCAGCAACCGCGCCTGCGAGGGTGTCGACGGCGCCGCGCTGGGCTCGTGCTACACGTCCATTGCCGGCGGCTACACCGTGACCAAGAAGATCAAGATCCCCGACTACAACTCGGCCCACACGCTGCTGTCGCTGCGCTGGAACTCGTTCCAGACCGGTCAGGTGTACCTGACCTGCGCAGACATTGCGATCAACGGCGGGTCGGGCGGTAGCACTGGCACCACGACCAAGGCAACCACGCTTAGTACCGCAACCACTACAAAGACTTCCACCGCTAACACTTCCAGCGCAACAACAACTAGCACCGCGTGCGCCTCGCCCGTCGCCACGGTGGCCGTGACCTTTAACGAGATTGTCACGACCACCTACGGCCAGACGGTGAAGCTGGCGGGTAGCATTTCGCAGCTCGGCAGCTGGAGCACCAGCTCGGCCCCGGCCCTGTCGGCTGCCCAGTACACGAGCTCGAACCACCTGTGGACGTACACGGTCAACCTGGCCGCCGGCACGTCGTTTACCTACAAGTTCATCAACGTCGCCTCGGACGGCACAGTGACCTGGGAGAGCGACCCCAACCGCTCGTACACCGTACCGAGCGGCTGCGCGTCTGCCGTGACTGTGTCCAACACATGGCGGTAGAGCAAGTGGCTGTTTTGCACGCGATTTCATGATATAAAATGTGGAGGAGAAACGAGAAAAACACGAGAGCTGCATGATACTTGATACTTGCTATGACGATTTGGCATTCATTCTTTACAACTTCTGTACATATTATTTTGGAGACCAACTGAAGGTATATAAGGGGTTAATAAAACGGAACTTTCCACCAATTGTTTGTGTCTATTTGATAAAAGTCTTTTTTGTTACCATCCGAGCTCATCACGGACGGACTTGGAAATCTCGTCGACGCGAAGAAACTCCATGACGCACTTGTGGCAGAAGCCGACTTCGGCGGGAGTGTCTACAGTGACGTCCTGTGGCTCCTGGCAGGTGGCAAACTTGCTGCACTTGGTGCGCGTCTGAAAGATGGTTTCGCTGTGGCCGCAGTCAAGGCGGGTGAAGCGCTTGCTAGTAAATTTGCACATTTTGTGTTTTTTGACTGTTGCTTCTATTTGTTGTTTGGTTGTGTTGTGGATGTGTTGTTGATGTGTTGTTGATGTGTTGTTAATGTGTTGATTCCGCTGCGTTTTAAATTTCCGTCAGCCAGAGCGAATGGACTATTATATATACTTGAAGGCATCAACAACTGTACAAGTTGTTGCATCGATGGCTTTGTCTATATTCGGACGGACAAGACTATTGTCGTGGTGAACAACAGTTGTCTTTGTACGTGAACACGTCTCGAAGCATTGTTCGGGTGATAACAAAGAGAACAACAACATTGTTTCGGCAACACGGTAGTGAGTAGAAGGAGTCAATCCCAAATATAGATAGCGAGTATTTTAATAAAAATGCTCTCTATTCACTTGACAATATCAATTAAATCTCACATACACGTGGGTGAAAACACTGTCGATGCACATCTTGTCGCGAAGTACAGCGTGTTTGTTGAAATGCATTTTATTGGTTTTGTTCATAATTGCACTTTTGTTCATGTTCGCCCTGCAGAATGACAAAGAAGACGTATGTCTGCCTCTAGTCGCCTCATTTACGCCTGAAACTGAACAAATATCAGTATTCTCAACAAAGGCGAAATACACACGGCCAGCAAAGTCATAAATACTGTGGCTGGCCCCAATATGACACACCATACACTGGTAATTCACCAAACTCACCACACCGAAGTTTATCCATATACCACCAAAAATACTACTAAATGTGCCAGATTCTCTACACGTCTTTCAAGCCAGGGTGTGGCCACGTCCGAACCGAGATGCGCGACATGGCCATGTGCGAGGTCGTGACCACCCATGGCATGCCGCCCTGTGAAGTGGTCGAGGACAAGGTTGACACGATCGTGCGCTCCAAAGAGTACTGCGATTCGTGCTGTAACACTCGCGACTATATTGAGACGCTGATGGCAAAGCAGACTTCTTTCTCTGGCAGAAAGTGAATGCCAGGAGTCGAGTCTCTATCCCGAAGTAGCTTCTTTCATCTTATATGTTCGTTACAACTGGGTGTTTTGGTTAGTCATGCAATGTTGAACATCTCCATAATGGTTCATTTTCTGAATAAAAACCACGCTTGTTGTTAAAACTCAGCACATCGTATTTATGAAATGTCCATCATGTTTGCATCGTTCTAGCATCCTGTGAAAAATACACGACGTTAGCTGTGGAAACATATGTCCAAAAATCGGAATATGCTAATCTTTCATCACCACAACACAAAAACAAATCTCACCAGCTATTAATCAAGAATAATAGCTCAATTTCAATGGAAAGTTCCCCAAGTCTGCATCGCGTTGGATATCTAAAATCGTGAAACTCTGAAGCTTTGATGGAGCTCCTTAACATGATGATACGGGTGCGCTGTACCACTGCAAATACACACTACAAATGGACCACGGTACATGCAAATAACAAATTAATCCATGCGTTTGCATAATACAATTTAATAAGACAACGATAGAATCTGTCCGTCAAAGATTCTTCATCAAAAAGTTGACATCCAGTATGTGACTTATAGGTCACGTGATTGACACGTGCTTGTACTTGTCGCTGTAGACTTGCCGCTAACAGAAGACTCACAGAGGTACAACGAGATTCGCCCGTGTCGCACTGTCGCGTCTTGTACCTTTCTTGTCTGTCGCTGTACGTACTTTCATATTCCTCTTTTTGGCCAACAGGTCTGCTTCCCCATCGCACCTTCCCACGTCTACTATTTTCTTTCATTTAAAGCCCCAGCTTCCTTCCTCCAGCGTACTCTGTAGCTGCTCATGATCATCCATCCTCAAACCAAATCCCATTACCCCCAAGAGACAACTGCACTGAACACCCCAGTGCATCTTGCAGGTACGTCCCGCTAAACCTTGTCTCGGACAAGCGCAATTTTGTGTCCCCACCCAGCCGTGCCCACCCGCCCCAGCTCCCCCAGCACAGCCCTCGAGCCCTCTTTCTTTTCCGCTTTCCGCATCGGCCTGTGACGCGGTTCGCCAGCAGCGGCGAACTCCATCTGTCAACTGCAGAGCAAAGACCCGTTGACTCGCACAGCCGCTAGCCAACCAGACGTGCTGCATACAGCCTCACCTCACCCCCAGCTCTCCATTCTGCATCACCTCCTTATATGCGATCGACACCCCTCTGGCCTCGCATTCCCCATCCTTCCCCATCATATCTGCCCTCGATTCTGTCGCATCTGTGTCGTCATCGATAAGCGGCGCATTCTTCATATCTAAGATCTAAGATACCCCGGGTTATTCCTCTCTCCACATTACACCTTGTCGCACTTGTCGCAGCACATCACCATCACGCGCATGCCCGTCGCCTTTGCGCGCGAGCGGCAGGATCGCACAATCCCCTACCCTCACCATGGCTAACCATGAACCAGACCACAGCCGTCCGTTTTGGAACGACCCCGAGTGCTACAACTGCGGCATCCGGGGACACCAGACCATTGCGTGCCCCGAACCAACCCGCGCCGTTCCAGCGTAAGTCGTAGTCCGCTGTTCCGTTTCAATATCTACTAACTCCTCAGTGGTCTCCAAGCGCACCTCAGCCGCCAGGCCTTTCGCGATAGCTCCCGCATGGTCGTGACTCGCTACCCTGTGCCGCCATCACCCAGCGCATCCTACCCTCATCACCCGCCACCTCCACCTCCAGGACCTCCAGGACAGGTGCCAACACCGCCACCACCACCGCCAGCAAGTCCCTGGTCATATCCACAACACCAGCAACATCAGCAACCGTCGCCGTCGCCCACAATGCAGTACACCCCAGGTGCCCCCTCGGGCTACGGCCCATCGCCCGGCCCACACTCGGCCCGCCCGCATCCATCCCTTCCGGATGCGCCGGCCTACTACAATCAGCACCAGCACTATGGCGCACCACAGATGGACTACTTTCCAAGCTCCGCCCCTCCGGCCCCTCCGGCATTCCCTTCTCAGCATTCTCAGCCTCCCCCGCCGCACTCTCAGCACTCTCAGCATAGACGCGGCGGCTTCAACAACCATGGAAATAACCACGCCAACCACAGCAACCACAACAACACCTGGCAGGGCCGGGGCGGCAGCCATGCACGCGGACGCGGCGGCCGTTTTCCTGGGGGGAGTTTCTCACACGGCCCACATAGCTCACATGGTAGTCCTGGACTGCCACCGCCACCTGCCAGCGTCTCAGCACCCATCACCCCCGTCGGCGGCATCGGCATCTCCATCCCAAAGCGCGTGCCGTCGCCGCCGCAAACGTCGATCAAGCAGAAGAGCCACATCACCGTTAGCACGGCCATTAGTGCTCTGCCGCGGCCTCCCGGTATGCCTGCCAAGCCCCCCACGCCGCTTTCGATGGCCCGGCCCAAGAAGCCGCAGAATTCCAAGAGCGACAATGGAAATGCAAATGGCAATGGCAGTGGCTCTACAACAAAAGCTCCCAGCACGCCGTCTTTGAAGATGGACCGGACCCAGTCGGCCAGCAGCCACGGTTCTGATAAGAACTCTGCGCATCGCGCCAGCCAGTCCCACGACCAGCATGTGCACAAGCGCACCCGTGATGACCACAAGGACGACGGCCATGATAGCAAGCGGTCTCGGCCGTCTCCTCCTCATGAGTCGCCCGTGGCTCGAAGTGCGACCGTGGCCAGCTCTAGCACTGCGAGCTTGCCTTTGCCGCCTTCGTTGCCTTCTTTGCCCTCTTTGCCTTCGAAGCCCATCGTTCTCCGCCGCCTTCACCAGACTCCAACATCTGGCCGATTCCAAGATGACAGGCACGCCAACCACAGAGACAAGCCGCACGCAAATGAGTCCAGAGACGCCAGAGACACCAGAGACAAGACTCGCCCTTCAGTCGCTGGCCTCCCCAACCTGCCGCCCCGCCCATATGCTGCGGACGCGGTTCTCGACACGATTGTTGTCAGCAGATCTAGTGCTGCCTCGGCCACACACGATCACAAGTCCACAACAATGTCGAGATCTGGATCTGGATCCGGGTCTGGGTCTGCACAACGATCGCACGGACACGGTCGCAACGGTAGTCACAACCACAGCCGCGAGAGCGACCGTAAAACCAGCAGCAAGCCCAGAAAGGAAGACGAGAGCGAGTCGTTGTCCAAATTGGAGATGGCCCTTATCGGCCTGGACGATCATCCCTTTTCCGACTCTGATTCGCAGTCCAACTCTGCGTCCAATTCTACTTCCGACTCCGAGTCCAAGCCCGAGCCCAAGTCCAAGCCCGAGCTCAAGTCCAAGTCCAAGCCAGCATCTCATGTCGCCAAGACCGTGGTCAAGTCCATCGAGTACGATTCCGACTCTGATTCTGGTTCTGCCTCTGATTACAAGCCCGAGACAAAGTCCAAGTCCAAATCCAAATCCAAGTCCAAGTCCAGACCTGAGTCCAAGCCCAAGACAAGGTCGCCCAAGTCGCGGCTCAACTCCAGAGCCAGATCGCAGTCCTCCGAGTATAGTGAATCTGGGTCTGATTCGGATTTTGATACCGAGAATCGCAAGTCCAAGCTCAAGTCCAAGCGCAGGCTTGAAAAGCCCAAGCTTTTGCCAAACAAGACCAAGCGTGGCAGCAAGCTCGTCTATGAGAGGAAGGGGTCTGCCAGCGGCAAGAGCAACAGCCCTGCCAGCGCCAGATCCCGCAGCCCCAGCGCCAAGAGCGACACGCCCAGCGCCAGAAGCAACAGTTCTCCACGCCGCTCTAGCAGCACAGTGAGCACGACTCAGCGCGATAAGATGGTCATCCTCGACAAGAAGTCTGGCTCGATCTGGAAAATTCCCAAGCGCAAGGTCGAAGCGTCATCCACCTCTCCGCCCTCGCGGTCTGTCTACAGCCGGCGGGGATAATAAGGTTCTCTTGTAGACTTTTCAGTATTTTTTGTCTTCTTCTAATTTTTGCCATCTATTTTTGTATTTTTGTTCTATACCTCTGCTGTTTTTCTCGGTGGATTTGGTTTGATTTCATTTTTGTATACTACATGGCGTTTGGTTATCTATACCATTTAATGTGAGCTCATCAGCCACGGATAATTTAATGTTCCTCATTACTCGAGTTTACTCTTTGTGTGATACTCTCTGCATGCCTTTGTCTGCCATGTCGTATATTACCTGCAAAAATTTGGCTCCAATCTGACAAAGATGAACAACAGTCGACGGCTGTTCCCTTTCCACAAACTACACCGTTGCCAACCCGAATGAACAACTTTGCAATATGTCCTCTATGCACAAACAGCTTCATGATGTAGGAACAACCATGACAGTCACCGGCAAGTATAAAAAGCTGGTCAGTCCGTTCCCATCAATCACTTTCCTCATCACTAACTTCGACAACGCTTTTTCTATCACACAACCAGTTCGCCAGACAAAATTGTCTGTTTCATTTCTGATCACCAAGGTAAGTCTACGCCCAGCCCAAAGGCCGATCGGCGCTCATTCTTGACTTGTGCTTGTGCTTCTGCTCTTGCTCTCGCTCTTGAAATGGGTTCCGGTCCGTCTCGCCCGTCGGCCCCTCCCAATCTTCATACAACTAACAAGCCAACTGCTTACCAACCTGCAGCCTCTGACGAGTCTATCAAATCTAAAAACTCCGGCTCGGACAACCCCTCCCAGGGCTCTTCCAAGTCCCAGCGCCGCAATGCCGTGAGATACAGTCGCCCGCCCCCGGCTCCCCCTGGCTCGCGCCGCGACCGCATGCTCCGCCAACAGCAGCACCCGCTCGTGCTGGAAGAGTCAGTTCAAGACCAAGGCCAAAATATCCACAACCAGGTCTTCTCGTCCCGTGATGCTGACCTCGCGCAGGAAGACTATGTCTCGTACGCCATGGCTGAAGACTCGGGCTTCTTTGCCAGCCACACCCGTCCCGGCACAGGCACACGCGGTCTCTCTCTGCAGCGCACGCGCGCCACGGCTACCCCTTCCACATCGGCCTCTGGCTTTGTCCCTCGCACTGGCTTTAGCGGCTTTGCCCGCCGCCAGGCCGAGTCCCACGCACGCCTCAACTCGTCGCAGATGCAGGTCCCGTCCGCCCCTCAGGCTGACGCTCAAGAGCAGACCTCTGCTGCGCCTCAGTATCTGGTGCGTCCCCGTTCAAAGGGCTATACTCACACATCCCGGTTTCGTGAGGCGTTGTAAAATCGTCTCGGCAATTTACTAACCACCCCGACCTCTACAGCTCAAATTAATGACAGTATCGACACTGACCGACGAATCAGATATGCATGGCAAAGTTTCAACAACCGGTGCCACGCCGGGATGCAGAAATGTGTCGACGGCTGTGCACAGTGCGATAACTTCTTCCAACATTGACGATGAGTTTTCAGGTAAGATATGCAGAGTTATCTAGATGTTCCCTAGACACGAGATATCCTCATTGCGTCCTTTGGGTAGAGTCGAGTCACGCCGACTCCTCTACTACAGAGTCGACCTTTGAGTCATCCGGTCCCGAGCGAATCTTATTTCTCTGTCGTTAGAGTGAGTTGAAGTAGGTCCCTTCATTAGTCTTTTTTCGGTCCTCAAAGATTTTAAGAAATGAATGCATGCGACGGGGTTTTGATTTAAAACATGTTATGAGAAAATACAACTGATAAAACAAATCTACAAAAGTATGAACACGTGAAACTGTAACAATCTGATAAATTAATTGTGTAAAATCTTAATGAGCTGCATCCAAAGAAAACAAGAATTAGAAAAATTCGTCAAGCCTTGTCGTCGCGTGTTTATTCGTTTGGATATCGTCATCAGCCCTATGGCAGCCCGACGGTTCGATTAGTGCTTCTTTCTTCAAGAAACTAATGCCCCACTATTTACACGGCCATGACGTTGTGACCTTGCCTAGCGGCTTCCCCGCTATATTCTAGAGCTCACAGGCACATCTAGGCATCAACTCTCCATCCTACACACTCGAGCTTCAACCTCGACACAACCACATCAACCGCAATCACAATGACTGAAAAATCGCCTCTCTCGCCAGAGGCGCTCCTGGCCCGCATCATCGACAGAGTCGGTACCAACGAGATCTCAACACCGCGCGAAGCCGTCGCCCTCGTCGTCGACAGCTACCTCGCCGCCCTCGGCTTCGTCTCGACGGCCGGCAGCGATGCGTCCAGTTCGACATACACTCTGCCGCAGTCGGACGACACCATCCACATCGACATTAGCGCACCGTTTCAGCGCATCAACTATGCCACCTACAAAGAAGAGACTGCCGTCACGATCACTGGCAGAAAAGAGGTTGCCTCGGGCGATGTCGATACCTTTGCGACAGCGCCTCTCGACGATCTGCTAAACAGCAGCAAGCTGCCGTGGAAGGCAACCGCCGAAGCCAGCAAGTCTGACAAGATCGCGCGCCTGGCCGAGGTGTTTGCAGTCCGGCCGCCCGGGTCGTCGTCCCTCATGGAGTCGTCGTCGGCCACGCCATCCTCCATCTCGATACTGCTGCAGGGCGTCCAGGCCTACATTCTACAGCCGCTCTTCCCCAGTCTGGCTGCTCCTGATTACACCAAGATCGACCACTACGGCACAAAGTGGCCGTCCTACGGCACCGGCGTCACCAAGATCAACGAGAACAAGTCGTACGGCGCATTCTTGACCGGCAAGAACATTGGCGATCTCGAGCACTTTCAGTCTCTCCAGAAAGACCAGGGAGACAAGACAGACAAGGGTGACTCAAAGACAAGCACAGACTCTGGTGCATCCAAAGAAGAGTCACAGTCTTCACAAAACACACAGAATACACGGGAGGAGCCGCCGCGGGATGACACTCGGGAACAGGCGCGCAACGAGGCCGAGGCTGCCGCTGCGGCAGAGGCGTTCCGCCGCGACGCCGACAACGGCCCTTCCGTCGCTCGTGCTCAGCCGCCGAACACATCCGAGATCTTTGCCCCTCCCGACCACCCTCCTCCGGGACGCGGTGCAGGCTCGTCTACAGCGCCCACGGTCGACTTTGCCCCGCCCGGGTTCGAGGACGAGCACCAGATGGCCCGCACTCTCGGTCCACGCGGGATTGCTGGTGGCAGTGAACCACTGAGTGGTACGGGCCACAGTGATCTTCACCAGCCCAACATGGGTCCTAACGATCCTCTGCGGCGCTTCCTCCCCGGCCCGGGTGCGGGTGTAGGCGGCGTCGGTGGTGTTGGCGGCGACAGCGGTCTGGGTGTTGGTCCGGGCGGATTTTCCGGCATGCACCCGACCTTTGGCGACCCGCTCTTTAGCAACAACCGGCCGCGTCCAGGATTTGGCCAGGGCGGACAGGGCTATCCCAACGGACCGCCGCCTGGCGCACGCTATGACGATCCGATGGGCGAGACCAACGACGAGCTTGGTGGGTACGGCGAGCTTGGCGGTCCGGGCGGCTTTGGGGGCGCAGGTGGTCTGGGAGGACCCGGCGGGCCTGGCTTCCCAGGTCCTCGTGGACCACACCGTGGTTTTGGTGGCAACGGTGGTTTTGGCGGTAGTTTTGGAGGCGGGTTTGGGTCTGGTGGGGGCGGATTTGGTGGATTCGGCGGTGGTGGGATCATTTAAGTTCTGCTTCAATCTGCCGTCTTCTACGTTTTTATGTATCATGTATCACTTTAATTCACGAGGTCACGATGTTTCTATGATTGATCACCACATGTATATTGATCGGTGAGCTACAGTAGACAAAGAGCAGAAAGAAAAAAGGCCTAAAGCTGAAGCAAAATTAAAACAAATACAAAAAAAACCGTACAGCAGAGGGTATTCGCTGGTCGTCACCGACCCAACTACTAATCCGCCGATTACCAGTAAAACCCAGTACCAGCAACTGCTTCCCCAATACTTACACTGCGTCAGTTTCCATCTTCGGAAACTGCACGCCAATCTCTACTGGTACAATGGCCTCGCCGATGCAATACGATTCCCGTCGATCCAGCCCCGAGTTCAACCGCCAGAATACACAGCCCTGTATCTACCTGATGGCATCTCCAGACGACTCATATTCTCCGTCACGTTTCGCCTCCCTATCGTTTTTTTTTGCTTTTGGCAATACGGATTTCCCAGCGACGATATACCTTTATGTATTCTTATTCGACCCTCCCGAGCATGTCCGCTATATATGCGTTTGCCATATTTACTCTAGTCTTGCTCTCGTACGCGCCTTCCTCCGTTGCGGCTTTCTCGACAGTAGAAACTTGGGCGTTGGCTGCCTGTGTTGTCACTGCCTCTTTTGATTTGTCTATGTCTGCAGGGTTTTGTAGCCTGAAGCGACTGGGTTGCCAAAGATCCCTTCGCTCTAACGGCTGACGTGGTCGTTAAAGACTAAACGTATTAGGGGGTCGTATCAAGCAAGACTAAATCTTGCTTCTTCCAAGTTAGATTGTGGTGGGCGGCCGTAGACTATATAAGAGACACCAAGCAGCGCACCGATTCATACCGAGGTTGGGACTAGCTTATCATCGCCTAGTCTTACGACAATCACGGGACTTCAAATCCTTCTCAGGCTTCGTGACGATAGAAGCAGGAATGTCGGCATGACAGCCGTTCTCCAAAGTTTCGGCGCCCGGGTTGTCGTTCACCGCGAGAAGTGAGCCTCGCTCGCCCACTGCCACGACGGCTTCGCGCCAAACTCAAATCACGACGTTTCCCGGCACACCCTCTCACACAGACACAAAACCGCGCCGAGCTATCGGACTTTTGCGGCAAAACCCGGCCATCCCGCACACACTAATCTCTCGAAAAGCCATGAAACCGCTGAGCTTTTTTAGTTAGGAGGAAAGTTGGGACTCGTTGTATTAAGCCGTAGTATTAGTTAGTTTCTTTTCTTACTGTTCTGAGAAGTAAGAATTATATTAGTCTGTACTAAACAATTATAATACCTTTGACTTATTTCTATTTACTTTCGGTTTACTATCTCGTAAGCTAGATTTTGCATTCGCTACAGTACTGTTTTGTTTTATACGTGCTGTAAAACGATATATTATGGAACTTGCTACCGTGCAGATTAATTTTGGCCAACATGCAGACTAAATAGTAAAGTTGCGAGGCTTGGGAAACAAGATACATGAAGTGACTTTAAAGGGGGTCTTCCAGGACTGGCAGGAATCTTACAGCAGGCAGGCGTTTAAACAAAGACGGCCAGACAGCCATTAAAGTGAAGTCTAAAACCGGTAAGAGAACCAGGCCGTGCTCACCTATCACGATATTTATATACCACAATATGATATGCCCAATGTGATACAAGACACCTAGTAGTACAAAAATGCGAAGTGTCTAGACGTGACCAAACAAATACAGTCTATTTAACCACCAGCAACTCAAATACTATTCTCGGCCACAGCTCACACCCAAGGGTTAAGAATAAGGGTTAAGAACTGCGCAGCTTGAGGAGTCCTGCGCTGGGGAGCGCTTTCTGTGGTCGCCATCTCGGCGTCTACCACTGGCTGCTCCTCGGTCGTCTTTTCTGGTATCAATGGCGACGTCGGCTCCTGTTCTGTGCCGTCTGCTTCGCCCGACTCGTCTGTGTCTTCTGGCAAAATGTTTGTCGACATTGAGTCCACTGCGTCCGTGGAGGCTGGCTCTTGTGTACTCTGGGAAGCATTGCTCTGGGCGAGTTTAGACAATTTCTCGTGAACCCGCCTGTGGCTAGTTAACGCGTAGCGTTCCGTAAATCCTTTGCCGCATATTGAGCAGATATGTTGTTTATTGCGCTCGTGAATTCGCCGGACGTGTCGCTTTAAGTGAGCGGATCTCGAAAAGTCGCTGCCGCATATTAAACATTTATATAGTTTCTTGCCTGTGTGACTGGGCCTGTGTCGCGATAAACTAGCGGGATTCGTAAAGTCGTTGCAGCATGTTTCGCATTTATATGGTGTCTTGCCTGTGTGAGTCCGCCCGTGAATAGTCAGAGAAGAGAAATCTCCAAAGTCTTTGTCGCGTGATGGCCAAGAGCATTTGTATGGCCTTCCGTTTGTGTGACTCCGCATGTGTCGCCTCAAACGACGGGAATCCACAAAGTCGCCGCCGCATGTTGGGCATATCCATGGTTTCTTGCCCGTGTGAGTCTGCTCCAGAGGAGAAACTTGATAAGCTTTTGTCGGACGTTGGGCAATTGACATCGCCGTTCGTTTGCTGTTTCCCCTAGGCCGGAACCGCTATTTGCGGTAGTATGTTCCGACACACTCGGAAAGAGTCTCTGTCTATTAGAGATGATAATTAAAGTTTCTTTCATGTATAGAAGAAAACAGATACGCTTACTAGGATAACATCTGCCGGGCCTCGACTATTCTCAGGTGTGGAGAAGGAATCACGCTGGTGGTACGATAATGTTTTCGCTGGTGTTGCACCGGCTAGAGTATTCAAGATCGAGAGTAGATGTTTCGCGGCGATGAGATGGGGAGCTTGGAAAGAGCTTAAGAGGAGTTAACAATGGAGAGAGACTTCCCAGCGAGGGCTGGGTAAAATACTGGTCTTATACTTGGAAACGTAATATTACAGGCCGCGATTGGGGTGACCACGGCTTGATAAGCACCGTACGGAGGAAAGTACACAAATACGGACAGCCCTGGCAAGCTCGGACGAGGCGAGATTAAAATGTGTTTCTATGGATTCATCTACCATCATAACTCTATACAGTATTTCTCATTCTAGACAACCACCCAAAAGACAATGGCAGCAGACATTCTAATTCAAAAACTGCCCTCTTCGGTGCCTCTTGGTGCTGGTGGGTTAGTGTGGAGGGATAGTGCTAAAGTTCTGGGGGACAGGCACAAGAACCCTATCCTTGAAAATAAGATGCACCAATGGCAAGAGGAACAATCGAAAGAACAAGGCTTGTTTAAGGGAATTAAAAACAAGAACCATACTAAATTTCATTAGCACTTGAAGAGAGCCTCGGGCAATGTTTTTTCGGCTGTGGCTTACATCGTCATGTTATTAGACGGGAAGGCGTATAACCCTTCTTGCCGGCGCGTTGCATCCAACTTGCCAGACTTCGTCGGGCTGATACATCCATACCCCATAGAACCTGGAACGGTCACTGGGCACAAACGGTTTATTAAAAGCAGTAAACAACCCTCTGTCGCCCGCCGCTGCGCAGTAAAGCACCTTCCAGGAGGTGTTAAGTTCGTAAAGAGAGGAACGCCTTGAGATTTTAGCATATATGTACATCTTGTCGATGTGGTCCATAATCGTCTTATGTAATCAGGGGAAACGGCTGCCTGAGGCAACCGTCTCCACACCACGACGAGGCACTTTTAACGATTCGGCTATATCTCACGATAGTTAGACTTAAAAAGGCAAACATTATTACAAAACCGAATATTCATACTACCTACTACAAAGGGAGTCTGAATACGGATTACAGGTGTTTTCAAATAGCTGAAATATAGATCGTTTTCACCGACACATCTTTTCTTTATATGTTAGCTACATATACCTAAAGTGCTGTCGTACATAAGGACGCTATTTGAGACGATAAAGATATTAGACATTTCTTCGAGAAAAAAAGTGCGTAGCTTTTCAGGGGTGGGAAGGGGTAAGTCTAGGGATAAAGATAGGTAGTAGTATTTTGGATTTTATTTGACTAAGAGATTTAAAAAAAAATAGAGCGGCGACTTTTCCGTATTTTTCGTGATGTATTTCATCATTCCTATGAAATTTGTTGTTGCCGATGCCTATCTGTAAGAGGTAGTCGAGAACAATAGTGGGTAGTAAAGAAGAAAAAGAATATTATGTCTTATTGTATCGCAGAGGATCTTAAATAAAACTTAAGACGCGATGTTTTCTCAAGCATGTCCAATATATACGAACCGAAAGGAGAAGTAGACACGCTGGGAAGGATCAAGGCGGAGGGCCGATCGACGGAAAATGAAAGCGTTACGAGGCCGCATGGGCGAATGCAACAGCTTGGGGTGGGAAAAGAATTTGCAGACACGACCAGCTCTACGACGTTCTCCCGTTTTATTACAACCTTTATCGTCGTGGTTAGTAGCTAGAATACTGGTAGCTTTGACACACTTGACTTTCTTACGAGTGGCCGTCCCGTTAAGCGTTTCGTTTAGGACAAGCGCCTCTGCCATCCTCGGATCGTTTTCTGCTCTTAGTGATGTAAACGTAAATATTTCTACATGTACTACAAATATATGTCTCTACACATATACACTAGATTAGAAATGTACGGCTCCCACCTACATGAGGCCGTCACTTGCAAGGGCTTGAGAAGAAAGGTAAGGGGGCGTTTAAGACGCAGGGTAGAGTGGGCGAAAAGCGGCGTCTCCAGCGGTATTGACTTGTCGATGAATGTCAACGCTTATAGCCAAGTTTTTCTCGTCTACTAGTCGGGCTAAAGTACAACTCCCCGTACCGTATCCTTTGCTTCTTTCGTTTCGTCCTATACAGTGCAACAAAACAGCACGTTTCAGTCGCACCAGAGATATGTGGGCCGAGATAAGAGAGTGATGCATTTTCTATTCCTGTTTCGGTACTGATCTTTGGCCCAATTACGCATCCTCTTTATATTTCATCTTCTCCAATTTTGATAGAAGCCAAATCTTCCAACGCAGCGACTTTCGCGCCCGCCACTCCCAGGCCCGCCAGAAGCCCCAGCAGTCGGTCCTAGTATGTTAGCTATCGCGGCTTGCAGTCAGTAACCGGTGTGCCGAACGTACAAGAGCTTCTTCCACCGTTTTGGCATCGTGGACGGTAACGATTCTGCTCAAGCATTCGATTCGTAGGGAGGATATTTTCAATGCATTGAGAGTGTCTTCCCTTTGCGGAAGCGGGACCGAGATTGCCCAGCTATACCGTGCAACGATTGACACATCCTCGTCGGTCATGTGCACAAGGCCAATCTTCTCCGCGGGAAGAAATACTCGAAGAAGCTGTTGAAAAGCAAATTTCTCGGCTGCACTGCCAGTAACGCTTGTTCTCCTTGGGGCGGCTCTGATATGTCCTTTCCAGCCTGTGCGGTCCTGTTCCCCGTCCGTCGTCGGTGCTTTGCGGACCTCATCTCCGCCCGTCGTCGTATAGTTCTGCATTTTGTGTCGTAGGCTAGAAAAGAAACAATGCCCTTCACGGGTCAGCGAGTAAGTTGTGCGTTGAGTTGTGCGTTGTGAAAAAGAAAATGGAAGGGAGTGGTCTTTTATATACGCCGAGTCGGTGGTTTAAAGGACTTGGGAAAAACAAAAGCGTTCCTGGCTCGCAATCATTCTCAAAACAGTTCTCGGCGGCTAAAAAGATAATTCCTCCCACGGACTTGTAGCCCAGCCTTTTCACTTTTACGTACGGTGTTGCTGCTCTGATTGAACTTTTTTAGCACAGCTCTACGATGATATTTGGATTCTCGTATTCGAATTCCTCAACCAAGGAATAAAAAAAGAAAGAGCGGTGACTTTTCGGTATTTTCGTGATGTATTTCATCACATAATTTCTTGAATAGAACGACAACGAAAACAAAAGCAGACCCGCTGGGAAAATCAAAGCGGAGGGCCGATCGATAGAAAATTTAAGCGTAGAGGCAAAGTTGCATGGGCGAATGCAGGGTGGAAAGACAGTTTGCAGACACTGACCAACTCTACGAAGTTCCCCTCCCTATTCCAACCCCCAGCGTCCTGCCCCTTGCAGCTGGTGGCTGAAATAATGGTTGCCCTTTACACACTTGGCTTTCTTACGAATGCTCGTCCCGTTAAGCGTCCCGTTCAGGTCAATCGTTCCAGGTGCCACCTTCGGGTCGTTTACTGCTCTTAGAGATGTAAAAAGGAGGAAAGGAAACAGAGGAAGCTAACGTGGAAATGTCACGTCCTCCACACACACCGCATTAGTACTGCATGGCTCCACACATACTGCATTGGAAATGCGCGGCTCTACTTACATTAGGCTATCACTTACCAGGGGCTTGGGAAGGGTGTTGACGAGGCGCTTGGGACGCAGGATAGTGGGCGAAAAGCGGTATTCCTTTTACGGTATCGGTCATGTTCTACTTGTCGATGAATGTCTCTACGCTTAAAGTTGCCAAATCCCCCCCTCCTTCTTTCTTTCGACCCATGCATCAGGCACGTTCAGTCGCACCAGAGATACGTGGTCTCGAATCTGGGCCTGATTCTAGGTCTGGGCAGGTGGCCGGGTCCGTGCCTAGGTCTTATTTCCTGCCGCATGCAACATCGGGTCAACAGCGGACTACGATGCGGGGAGGAGTCCTCAAAGGTCGTTCTACCAGCCATGTCGCCCAAGCTGGTAGGCAGTGGTGGGAAGAGGCGAAGAAAGTCAAGATAAGAGTGCCGTTTGGTCGGGGGAGTGCAAATAAGGAGGAAAACGAGATCTACCAGACTATTGTTATCAGGCAGTATGCGAAGGAGCACAAAGTACTCGAAGACGAGATTTAGAGAGAAGGCGAGAGGGGTTGAAAAGTTGAGAGGTTGAAAAGGGGAGGGAAACAGAGTTTAAGAACAGGAGGATATATGAGAAAGAAAGAAAAAAGGGGAGAGGTCGCCTACATTCGGGCTTGGCCTGCTGATTCGAGGGGAAAGAGGGACGACATCCTCGGGGAGGGAATCCTAGGGGAGGAGAATAAAGGGAAAAGAGTACTGGAGACGGAAGATCTGGAACAGCGCTCGTAGGTGTTTTCGCCCAATCTCCCCGTACTAACAAGCGAGGCCCATCTTTCTTCTTTTGTCAGAGGATGATCGTTTTGCTCTTTTCCCCCACCCTTCTCAAGGCTAGCTACGAAACACCCCAGGTGGGTCAAGACTTAATAGGGCTGTAGGGCAAACTAAAAGAGTAATAAGTAATCTTAGTCCCCGTCTTCCCGTGGACGCTAACCCGATTGAGACGTTTGATGGGACGTCCGCTTAACTTGAACTACTCGTAGACGCTTGAAGGACGCTTTACTCTTTGTTTTTTTATTTCTTTCAATAATATAACAGGCAAAGAAAAAAAAAAGGAAAACTTTTGAACACTCATTTTTATCGAGATATGAAGTGGCATACGTGTTAGCGGGTATCTCGGCACCGCCTTGACGAATGTTTTACTTTTTCTGTCCGGGGAATGGAATGCCACACTCCGCCGGCACACTCCTGCCCGAAACTACCATGTTGCATCGCTCTTCCAAGTTCGTCGTGATGATTGTTTCCACAGTTGGAATATCTACAAACTAGTCTCACAGGGGGTGATGGTAGTGTCCAAGGGTTGGAGACGTGTACGCAGCTCATGTATCGGCAAATCAACTAGATGAAGAGCTTGGGGATCTACGGCATAATTCCGCTTGTACATCCAGACAGTAGTGTTTGTATCAGGAATTCGAACTCCTGACTAAAGGTGAGATCCTACCCTCACCCTCTCTATAGAGTGATTATCGTCCGGCTTTATTATTAAATGACCTAACACTGATTTAGCTTTGCTTCAGAAGCACGCTGGTCAACTCTAACTTAGATGGCGGAGGGTGTAATATCACTTGAAAATGCTTGGTGAAAGATATATTTGGAAGGCTCTTATATTTAAGTACCTGATCTCTTCCGTGCTATCTCTCAGTTTATTTTTTACTGTGGTAACACAGCCATCCTTAATCATCTCCTACTCCTCTCTCTCCCTCCCCACGACTGACGCCCAACAAAGACGAACCATGGTGGGCCGGTACAGACTGGCGTTGTTAGGCGACTCTGGCGTTGGGAAGACGTCTTTAGTATGTCGGCTGTGTTACGATCGTTTCATTGAGCAGGTATGTTTCTGGCGAAGCAACGTGTGTCATATAGACAAAAGCTAATCCCGTTCGTGCAGTACGACCCGTCAATCCTCGAATCCTTCCGGGTGGAAGCGCTCGTCAACGACGAGTCGTTTATTCTTGAGATTCTGGATTCGGGCGGTCAAGAGGATGATCTGTGTTTGGAAATCCAGCGATGCGATGCCTTTGTTCTCGTCTATGACACCAGCTCGCGGTCGTCGTTTACACGTATCGAAAGATTTGCCGACCAGATCAAACAAATGGAGAGTTTTACACCACTATCGCAGTCGGCAGTCCCTTTGATACTTATTGGAAACAAATGCGATCTTGACGACCACCAGGTGCCGTCTGAGGAAGGAAGAAAGCTCGCCAGGGAACTAAACTGCAAGTTTCTCGAGACATCTGCAAAGACAAATATGAACGTGGCGGAGGCATTTATTAGCATCACCCAGACTCTCAAGGCAGAGAAGGACGTTCAGACGAGAGCGGTCGAGGATAGCTTGCTACCCAGGTTCTTAACAGTGCTTCTGGGGCCCTTGTACCCATGTTTCGGTTTCTAATGCGGCTAGAACAAGTCACCGTTTGTCTAGATGAAGAAATAGTATCTGACATGTTTCCAGTGGTGGGAGGCAAAGATGAACAAATGAATAAAGGAGTGTTGGTTGCGATATGGAATGGTGATAGCAGGACTTTCACAAAATGAATTTGGAGTGCTCTTGTCCATTGGTCTTACACCCTGCCCACACCGTCCTTCGTTTACGGCTGTGTGTTTTTCTGCTTTTCAAGCTGTTTTTACTGGAATACGTGGGGGTTAGTTTCGTGGTACTGAATTATGCGACGTTCAGCTGAGCGTCCCGTAAAGCATCCTATTCGGGCCAGCGTCTCGTACTCGTATTTCTGCTAAGCATGTACCTCGTAAAATAAAAACGGGGACGAACGAGTGAGCACCCCTGTCAAAGCTGCAGAGAAAGATAGCAGGCGCTTACGAGTAAATATGTTGGGTCGATTCGTTCAGCCTGACGAGATAAAACACGCCCTTTCGCTACTATTCCTCGTCCCGTCAAAGTCTCGTCAAGCGTCTCGTCATTTTCCCTACATTTCCCTTTTTTTCTTTTTGTTTATGTATCCATTACGGTTTCTGGGCCACCATGGATCAGATCACAGTCGCATCCATCATTCAAGGATCAGATGATGAGTTTCTTCACTTTCGCGCATTGTGCCAGATGGAGCCCGTTGTGAATATGCTCCGAACCCGCAATAGCGTCCCACCCAAACATGCCGCACGGCTTCTTCTGTTCTTGAAGATGGTCTTCGAGGACGAGGCTGCTAGCGCCCAGCGTTTCGGCACCAAACGGCGCGGTTCTAGCTGGGCTCGCAATCAAGCCGAGCTCGTTACGCAGGATACAAAGACCCTTGTCCTTCTTGGACTGTGCTTGACGCAGACAGACCTAGGCGATTACGGCCAGCGACGGCTGGCCGTTCTTCTCACCGTGGCACGAGCGCTGGGGAGCGATGCATGCTGCCAGGCCGTCTTTGAGGACAGCGCAGTTATGTCCGCCTGTCAAGGTATGAAGGCCTTTTCTTGTTTCTTCGACCGGAATGAACATCGTAAAATTCATATTAACAAACTACGCTTAGGGTTCAAGGACGAGCTCGGGGCCAATACAGAACCCGTTTCCTTTCAGACCCACCCAGCTAAGCCGACGCCCAATAATCGCATGGACATTAATACCGTCTTTTTACAACCTATTATACCGCCGAGTTCTGCGCCAGCTATGAAAGATACTCCTTTGCATCGCAACCTCACCCTGCCGCCGATTGTTTTGCCACCGCCATCGGCTCTGTCTCTTAGAAGTGCTTCCGCCAGCGTGCCAGCCTTTGGTCTAGTCAATGGGCCAACATCACACGGCGAAAGGCCCAACTTTGAGATAACACCTTCGGGATTGGAGAAAGTTTACATTGTAACTTGTTCCAAACAGCACCTACTACCGTTCTTGCCCAAACCACCCGCCATCGTTGTATTCACTCGCGCGAGCCGCAACGAATACAAACATGAGATGTCACATGACATCTACGGCAAATACGAGCTCGCCTTGTCGAAAAATGGGTTGGAGCGCCTGGACGCGAGTCGCTTCGATGACGATCGATTTATGATCGCTGCTTTGTCGCTTGAGGGCGCGTTTGCAACTGGCAAAGCACGGTCTATTGTTTTCCGCAGTGTCGGGTGTACTGTGGTTAATAAGGATATTTATATAATTTGGAAGAATCCGTGTATTTTAGTCTTTATAAGTAAATGCCGCGCGTACCAAGGCTTGCATTTGTTAGACTTAATATCAAAATGAATATCGTTTGTTTCGTTACTTTCTATTAATGAATCGCAAATCAATATTGGTCGTATGGAACCAGATTTTCTGGAAATATGTATCCATTGTCATTAACCAGACGCCTTCGTCATCCAGCGAGGTCCAATTCTCATCTAATAACACGCTGCCTCCCCCCCGCCCCGTATTGTCCAGGGTGATTGCGACTGAAGCTATCTCGTCTCGGTCGCCGAACTCGTAGTCGCTTAGATTTCTGCGATACTGCCAGATTTCTTATTAGTCTCGTACAAGGCACAAAATAACATTATCATCTTCGGAACATCGTCTGTCGTCCGGGAGCTCTTACCCATGACGCGACCTCTGCGAGGACCTCCTGGTCGGTCCATGTTTGGACATTACGAAACATGGCCTGCGATGCCATCGACTTCCTGGCGCAGCGGTCTGCTCGGTTGTGGGAATTTGCTACCTCGTGTGTCGATGGACGGTTGGCGGAGATGGGCAGCTTCTCCCTGGAGTAAACAACCAACGCATCTATTGCGTCAGTTTTGCACAGGAGGGCGCTTTCTCCAGACACCTTGTCGAGGTCGCCTGGGATGCTGTGTCGTCGCTTTAAAAGTCCGCTTCCGTATGGGACAAGGCTTTGTCTCTCAAATATCTTCGGGTCGAGGCAGTGAAGAACGGTTGGAGGTTCAGATCGTGGTGTCGTGCATGACGTAAAGCGCCCATTTCCCATTTTGACCCAAGCCCCTCTGTCGTGTTGGGCTCGCGTGGCGCGGGGTAAAATCAATCATATTCGGGCCGGATCGGATAAAATTAGCGCCGTCTTCCGTAGGCCTTTCGTCTTTGCGATTATGATGCTAGGAATTTGAATAGCGTGAGAAGACGGGAGTTGAAGGCATATATGTAGGAAAGGGTGTAATGAGTCGAGGCTGGAAGTAGTATTATACTTTCACCGGGCGAAATGTCCCAAATGTATCGATTCGCTGTCACTGGTGGCAACGTACCCATACCTGGCAAAGGCGTATGCAGGGCGTACATGATGCAGGTAATTGCACGTCTGCCTCATCGTTTTGGCTGTGGTTCGACCTCGGACTCATTAGCGCCGTAGTCTTGTCCTGTAGTTCTAAAAATGTAAACTATATATAGGTATGATCGTCCCTACCCTGCCTCGCTGCTGCTTGTTAGAATAGGACAAAAGATAGGGGACGAAGAACTTGTCACGTCTAGTAGGAGAAGGGCTCAAAAATTCATATTTTACAGCGCTTGTGTCATGAGTTGGCATTGGTCTTAAGGGTACTATAGGGTCGCAGTTTATAGTACCCTAACTCTGACCGTGATCGAAAAGTAAAGATGAAGATGAGGGCTGTCCAAACAATATCGGCACAGGTTGGAACTGTCTATTGCTTGTGTCCGATTGTTTTATATTTTTTCAAAACTGTTCTATTTAATACAAGCTTCTAGGGTGTTTGAGACTTTCTCTTTCTCCTGGCGCGACAAAAAGCTGTAATAGGTCTTCAGTCTTGCTTTCCAGCACTTTAACCCGATTCTCAATATCCTGGTTGCTCTGATATCTCATCTGCCTTTCAAGCCTGTCAAGCCTGCGCGTGAAAGTTTGGATACAGCTCCTCAAGGAAGCTTCTGTGTCTTTCTTGAATGCCCCAAAACGATCGGTTTTCGCTCTCGCTACCCGAGTACCTCCGCTTGGTGTCTTATTGTGGCTCGATTTGCTCGCAGACACTCTTCCCTGACCGTCGTTGGGTGTAGCGTTGGGTGTTGATGGAACCGGTCCTCTCATAGGCAAAGTCGTCTTGCCCTCCGCAGCTGATTTGCAAGTTGAGGCACCGGGGTATTGTGGTGGTGGTGGTGGTGGTGGTGGTGGTGGGCATCGGCTGTATCCCGCATCGTCACTCTCGTCGCTGTTGAGAAGATCGATAATTTTCATCTTTCTCTTTCTCGCATCGCTGAACAATGCCAGAGATGTTGTATTTCTCTTGGTGAAGGAAAGTTGATGCGTCGTAATAATAGAGGAGTCGCCTTCGGAAGCTGGCAGAGCACAGTTTGAAGAAAGGACAGGGACGGGATGTGAAAGGATAACAGAGGCAGCGAGTGGGAGAATAGATGGAATAAGAAGATGAGTGAAGAAAGTACGGCGAGCAACTATCACTTCTCGGCGGATGACCGTGAACTGTGCCTTGATATCATGGATAAGAGTCCCTCACAAACTTTCTGTTCCCGGGCAACAGTCAGGACGGCCACCATAGTATTAAATCGGCCCAGGAAGTAGCTTATTCTCACCACTAGAGTCGCAACTTTTCCAACCATTCGAGGCAGGGGGGGATCAGAAAGTGTCAGAAAGTGTGCCCCCCTTGCAGGCGGCAGCTGAGCCGCTCAGCTTTCGTTTCAGCTAATCTGCGGCAGGTGTGGCGGTCTTTGCCTGGTTTCCCTCCCTCTTCCAGAGAATAGAACCTGAGTACTCAGTTTCACACCAGGTGTGTGATCGGCTAAAGTTTGTAAAGATATTGTCACTGCCGTGTTCTCCCTGATCCTATTTGCTTCCATTCTGGGAGCGATGGACGATATAGATGCTTAACCGGAACGGGACGCTTAACGGGACGAGCCATCGTAAGAAAACCAAGTCTAAGAGCTACCAATATTTCAGCCATCAACCTGCGAGGGGAGGATAGTGGGGGCTGGTAGTTGTAATCAGCGCACGGCCTCTCTCCCTTGCCCCCCTTGCCAAGAAAAAAAGAAAACGTTATGACGGTGCGTGTTATTGAAAGAAAAAGAGACGCTGTGCGGACCACAGCAGGAAAGTTGTCCTAAACAAGGCTTATGATTTGTTTTGGCTACAAGAAATCCAGGTCGACAGTGTCCGAAAAAGCAGAGCGGTTTTGAATCTTACCACAAGACTCTCGTGTTCTGTTGCCGCGAGGAAAAGATCTCATGTCGATGGACTATAGCTCGGAAGATATACCGCGTATAATAGGTAAAACGCAATCGGCGTAGGCAAAAGGCTGTGTAAAAAGGTATACTCTTGCTCAGTTGTTTGAATATAAGTACAGAGTTCGCAGTTGGTCAAATCGTACTAGTCGGTGCATTGCTTTTTCTCTATATCACCTCTCGCTTACTTTGATTTTTCCATTATGTCGTCGCCGCGACCGCTTCTTAACCCTTCCCTATCCCCTTCGCCGCTACCTTTACTCACGCAACCTCCTTTACTTCTTCTCCGTCTTGATCCCTTTTCCCTTAATTTATCCGTTGAAGACCAAGTGGCTCGTTTGTTTTGTCTATTAGGCAATGAGGTATAGGTGATATGTTTTGTTAAGCCCGAAAACTTCGAGCCTATCAACGTTAGCTAGGCAAAAATTGGTCGCTTGCTTTAGTTCTACGTAGTTGGAAAATTAGACAACATATATATGGTTGCGGTTGCTGTCTCCGTCTTGTCGGTTCTCAACGGTCTTGAGATCCTATGCTTACGTATAGATAAAAAGTTTTTAAGTTATTGGCGTTCGTATTAAGATGATAGTTCCGATCGGTAACGATTTGTTCATAATACTATCGCCGGTATTTTTACATATGCTCGAAGGCTTGTCGACTTGTATCGGGAATTGTTTACGGACTGGTCGAGGGTATCGAGTGATCTTCTTTTACGGGATATTAGAGTGTGCTTTTTGTTTTTTTTACTCCGTTGCCGAAAGAAAACAAAGCTAACAAAAGTTCAAAAAGCGCCTCTCGATATTCGGAACACATTTTGCTCCTCCTTCTTTCTTCTTGACAGCTACCTCTATGATGTCACACATCTACGGGAAGCGCCCATGGACGTTATTAAGAGGCTATGCCGGGAGAACACAGAAATAGTCACGGAGCTACCGCCACCCAAGGAAACAGCTAAAAACATACATCAAATATTACTCCTTCGTAGACTCTTCGAATATGCCGGAGGCTAACGCGACGTACGCTAGCATTGGATTAACGAAAGTCGGTCGGCAAACGACAATCTACGTTCTCCCTGTGAGCTATACTGTAGCAACTAAACTTCCGGCCTATACTCATCCAAAAGTCCACGCGCTGTCGACGAACCTCTGACAACGTGACTAACATAACAGGCTTCGCCTTCGCCTTCTCGATTGTCAGCCTGATGAGGCCTTGTCTCTATTCCTCTGCTAATACACATGTATAGACTGTGACGGTCTTCTCGTATGGATGGCGTCTGGCGAGGGAAGATCCAAACGTGACCAGTTTGTACAACTGTTAAACGACGCCCAGACTCAGCTTAAAAAATGGGTGTACCTCGGAGCCTTGATGTGTTTTGGAGCTATTTTCTGTAACCCAGGTGTCGCAGCTATGGGAGAGAGCTTTTTTTGTCGGTTTGGCCACGATAGCGAGACGTTGTGGTATTATGTTAAAAATACGACCTGCTCTAGATAGCTCACCAGCGCCGTGCCCTGCAGCGCCTCAAGGTGGCCTGCTTTGATGAGGAGCTTCTTCCGACAAACATGGATTCGGAGACAGAAACACCGCCATCCCTCGCACCCGCACCGCCGTCGCCGACTATACATATCTACATTCTCGTCATTGAGTTGTATCTTCTCAAACTGCTGTCTAACAACACGGTGTCCTCAGATACGTGATACGTACGTCCAGCTCCTCGCGTTGATCGCAATGCAGCTGCTGCGGGACGAAGTGGCCGCCATCGAGAGCAGGCAAGACAATAGGGATAGCAACATCAACCTCACCGATTTCGGCCCTGCATCGTACACGTCTGTCCCCGGCTACTCGTTTAGTGGTGCAACGTCGTCGGCAGCCGGCTCGTTTACCAATCGGATCCCGCCTGCGCCCTCGTTCCGGGGCAACCTGCTCGAGGACGCACCGCCCAACTTTAACCAAGGTGGGCGACGGCTCGAGCATGGACCTGTGCTGGCCCATGATGATTCTGGCGTGTGCGATCCAGGCGCCCGAGGACATGCAGGCTCTCAAGACAGGCCTGATCACCATCTGGCGGACGTCATACTGCGGCTACGTGCGGCGTGTGGCCCTTGTCATTGAACGTGTGTGGACGTGGCGCATGACAAAGTACGAGGGCGGCAGCATGCACGATAGAATACGGGACGGGCTGTGTCTCTTGACGCAAAAGGATGGGCTAGTGTGTTTTCTGAATGGAGCCTACGATACGGGGGTTTGATATGGGTTCGGCATGCTCTTTTTGTTCTTTTTGGGTTTAATCTTTTGGATATGGATGGATATTCCCCTGTTGCTGCTACACTGCCTGTAAGATACGGATATGACGGAGTTCGGAGTATTATTGACTATGATTATCTGACATGATTTGATTATGACTGCAGCCACCCTATCGGTCATGTGTATGTCGGATTTGATTTTCTGCTTTATTCTGGAATTTTATTGATATTGGTGTTCTATCTATCGAGATTCGATATCATTAGCCGATCGATAAGCCGGAACACCCCCCCTCGACTCCTCTTCTCCAGCATCCACAGCCAATCGATGGCATTTGCGCCGTGTTAGTCGACCGCATATCTCAAATGTAAATAGTAATTTGAAATAATGATAGAATACGTAAAAGATGTAAAAGCCCTACAAATGCGGTATGCTTGTAGTACGATTATCGGCCTAGCGAAGCTCTCCCTCTGTTTTCTCATGCATCCCCTCTCTTCCTCCTCGCCCACTACCTCGCAATCAGACCGACCTCCTCCCGCGTCTCGCAGTGGCAGCGTCACGCTTTATCAGTGGACTTTATGACATCTATCGTTATCTCACGATATGCATCCGTTTTGTGAATCCTCCGTCTGATGTAGCCTTTACGTGGTAGTCTATTGTCTCCGTCTATATTACATCACGGTATACTAGAGCACCACAACAACCTCGACTCATAAGCTCACTACCATCTCCTCACTTCTTTGCACCAGCAACTCCTCTGCTAATGGACCGCCTGTTGTCGAAGCTCTCGGTTAAAATCACCTCGATCAAGCATCACTTTGAGGACAGAAGTATCATCACCGAGAAGATGGGCGACGTTGTTGTTCCTGCTCCTCCAGCCGAGGTCATCGCCTCTCCTACTGCTACTACTGCCGTAGTTGAGACTCCAGATTGGAAGACCATTGTGGCCGCCAAAAAGGCCGAGCTGCACGCCGCCATCCCCGACGCATGGCGCATCCCCCCGGCTCTGCTGGCCACGGTTGACTTCTCCCTCGAGTCGACCCAGGTCCTCGCTGACACCCCCATCCTTCGTGACAGCAAGATCCTGTCCGACCGCGAGCTCGAGATCACCGAGAAGTACAGCGCAGCCGACTTGCTTCCGAAGCTGGCCGCGGCCGAGTTCACCGCCCTCGAGGTCGCCATTGCTTTTTCCAAGCGTGCCGCAATGGCCCAGCAGCTGCTAAGCTGTGTCACAGAGATGTTCTTTGACCGGGCCCAAGAGCGTGCCGCGTTCCTCGACGACTACCTCGCGCGCGAGAAGAAAGTGTTTGGCCCGCTCCACGGCCTGCCCGTCAGTATCAAAGACTCGTTCAACATTGCCGGCGTGCAGTTGTCCATTGGCTTTGTCTCGTTCCTCGGCCGCCCCGTGCCGTCCACCAACGGCGCTCGGGTCGACCTGCTGCTTGAGCTCGGTGCCATACTCTACGTCAAGACCAACATCCCGCAGACGCTCATGACGGCCGACTCGGAGAACAACATCTTTGGCCGCACGCGCAACCCGCACAAGATGAACCTGACTGCCGGTGGCTCGTCGGGTGGCGAGGGCTCCCTGGTGGCATTCCGTGGCTCGCTGATTGGCGTCGGCACCGACATTGCCGGCTCCATCCGCATCCCGTCTCTGTGCTGCGGTGTCTACGGCTTCAAGCCCACCACTAGCCGTGTGCCCTACAGCGGCCAGGCATCGCCCAGTCTTGCGGGCCTGCCTGGTATCGCTGCTGCTGCCGGGCCTCTTGCCACCACCATGGCCGATCTGCGCTTGTTCTTCAAGGCTGTGCTCGACGGCAAGCCGTGGAATCACGACTCGCAGGCTACTGCGATGCCGTACCAGCAAACCGCAGATATCGAGGCCGTGCGCACCAAGCCCGTGCTGCGGGTCGGCGTGATGCCCGAGGACCCCAGTGTTCTCCTGCACCCGCCCGTGCGGCGCGCGCTCGACGATGCCGTAGCGAAGCTGCAGGCGGCCGGCCATGAGATTGAGTACATCCCGTTCAGTGACTACACCAGCGTGCAGCGCGGTAGCGACCTCTCCATGTCCTACTTTGCCTCCGACCCGACACACACGAGCTTCAAGCACCTCGCGGCGGCGGGCGAGCCCCTGATCGCGTCGCTCACGGCTGAGCCGTCGGAGAGCCTCAAGAAGATTCTGAACAGGGAGTACGACATTGTCGACTTTGCCGGCCTCAACGTCGAGCGCGCGCTGTTCCAGAACACGTGGCACCACATCTTCCGGCAGAAGAAGCTGGACGTTGTGATCGGCCCCGGCGCGCAGCACACGGCCCCCAAGCACGACACCTACGGCCCGCCAGCGTACACGGTGTTCTGGAACATGCTCGACTACCCGGCCTGCATCATCCCCTTTGGCAAGGCTAGCAAGACGCTCGACCCGGCCGAGTCGGCCAACCCAGCCGTCGACAACCCCAAGTGTAAGTTTCCTTCTAGTGTCTATCTGATATTAAAAACACAGCTAACAGACAGACGACGCCGAGGCGGTGGACGGTGCACCGACGGCCGTACAGATTGTGGCCCCGCGGTTCCAGGACGAGCTGTGTCTTGAAGCCGCCGCGCGCGTCGATGCCATTCTTAACGGCGTTTAGTGTAGTTTGTAAACTTTTTAAAAGGAGCTGTGAATAGTGTATATCCAATAGTATCAATCCGTAACGCCTATACATGTATCTCCTATCGTGTCTACTCAACTGTGATGAAATTCTCCCAAAACCGTAGCCCGGCAATGCCCTCCTCACGACACAATGCACCGCGCTCTTCCGCCATCTCCAGCTCCTCTTCGGCAACACCAATGCTCCACCCAAACCGCTCAGCCGTCTCTTGTGCGCTGACGCCGCGGCCAAAGGACTGCCAGTCCCACGGCACAGGTGCCTCGCCGCGCTCTTCAGGGGGCACGGCCCGTAGATCCCGCAGCCAGCTGAGCAGCGTCCGTACTGTCGCCTCGTCCGTCCGATCAGAGCCCTGCACGACCAGGACGCCGCTGCGCTTAAAGGTGCGCAGCCGCACCGGCAGCCGTAGCGACTCCCACAACTTGGCCGCCTTGATCATGTCCTGGGGACTCACAAGCTCGACACCGCCGCGGGCGCGGTTGAATACGGCCCAGAGGTCGACCAGCGTCATGATGCCGCCAGACCGGCGCAGCACGCCGCGGGCATCGTCGGTGAGAAACTCGGCAAGGTTGCGCGCCAGCTCCGACAGGTACAGCGATTCGCGGCCACTGCTGCCGCCACCGCCAACAATGTCCTTGGTTGTCACCAGGCCGAGCTGGCTTGTAGCTGACAGCAGTGTTGCATCCGACGATGCCGACGCACCAGCCGATGAAGCCGTCCCAGTACGGCGCGCAAGCTCTTCGGCAAGCGCGACAATGTGCTTGGCCGACGCCATCAGGGCCTCAAGATCTTCAAAGGCGCTGCCAATGACAATCTCGTTCTTCTTGCGCATGTCGATGCCGCGCTTCTCGAGACCGGCAATACCGGCCGTCTTGACTGCGCGCGGCCGCGGCTCCTCGAGGCCAGTACCGCCTGCTGCGGTGGTCGAAGACGACGCGTGGCCCAGGTCGCTACCGCCGCCGCCGCCGTTACTAGATGATCCAGGAATCGGCGGTGCATTGTGCAGCAGCCATTTCCGCTGCGTGATAGTGTTCTTGAGCCGCTCATGGAAGATCTTTTCGCCACCGCCGCGGAATGATAGCTTGATGCATTCGTTGGCGTCGCTGCCTGACGAGCTAGTACCCGAAAAGTTGGCTGCCACAACCGGTCCTGGCGACTCGGTACGCAGTTGGTGCGCCTGGGCGAGCTCGGCGGGGAGGTCACGCGACACCAGCGGGGCGCCGCACATTTCACATGCCATGAGCGACGGGTGGTTGAGGAATGTGCAGCGCGGGCACTGAAACGAGACTTCACGGTCGGTATTTCCCGACGATGAAACCTGCGTATCGGCTGTGCTGCTGGTCGATGCCGTCTCGAGGGACAGGGAGGAGTGGTCGGGCTGGGACTGGGTGCGGGGCCGGGACGGGAGTGTCTGCTGCTGATTCGGTGTTTGCGAGCTTGGCTGGGACTTTGCGGCATTCGAAATGACGGCCTTGAGCACGTGTGTGAGTGTTGGCGAGATGCCGCAGGCGAGACACGGCGGCATCTGGGTGTGGGCGTTGAGCGACTCGGGGTCAAAGTTGGACGGCACGGGGTTCGAGAAGCTGCAGATGGGGCAGACCCAGGTGGCTGCAGCGGCCGGCGGTCCAGACGCAATTGGCCGCGAGCTGCCGCCATCGCCGCCGCCGAGTGTTGATGCGGTGCTGCCGCGAACCGATGAACCGGCGCCGACGCCCGAAGACGTGCGGGTGTGAAACGACGATCGTTTGGTGGCTTTGGGGTAGAGCGTCACCTTGGGCGACGACTTGAGGAAGCCGGCCTATCAATTAGCATCCACTGTATTCTGAGTCTGTATTAGAGGAGAACATACATAAAAGTCGTACTTGTCGACATCTTTGAGGTCGACGGCGGCCGAGTACCGCCGGGGGTCGGCCTTGTCGACATAGCAGATGCGGTGCGAGGTCAAGTAGACCTGGCCATTCTGCTGGTTGAGGATTTTGTATTTTCTGCCATTAGCTTTCATCTCACAAGAACAACCAAACAACCAGCCAACTCACCCCTCGTACAGGCCGACGTTGTCCTGCACAAACAAGAGGTCCTCATCCGGCAGATACAAGGGCCGGAGCGCCGTGGTGAGGTCCAGCTGCTTTAGGAACATCCGTCATATCGCACTGGGCGGTCCTATTCCAGAGTGTCTAGCTGCAGCTTCGAGGCAGGAGTCCAATTCCTCTTCGTATGTCCGCGACTGATTGATGAAGTTGATGATGTGCATCGATGAGTGATATCGCGTGGCGGGGTGAGCTCGAGCTGCCTACCGAGTACGTCGATATCGGTACGGTGTGTGTACTGTTTGGAAACTGTTTGTGCACTGTAGATGTCTAGCACTCCACCTGATTGGTGGGGCATAGGTGCTGTTTATATAATCAAGCTTACATAATCAAGCCTGTCGAGCCGAGTCTACAGTCGCCCCGATAAAATCATTCACCTCACCGACCACAACCTCCGTCCTTCTATCGACAACTCATCAATCCATCAACCCATCACACCTCTCCCAACAATACAAACGCTCTGCGTCAATACGCAATACGTAACTACTAACCATCAAGTGAACTGAAACTCTATCGACCGTGAATACCGATCGCGCGCCCGTCATGGCCTCATGGAATCAGGCGCCTCCGGGTGCTGCCCAACCACCTCCGGGCTACCCTCCTTACAGTGAGTACTCACCTTGATGTTTTTATTTTCTCTTCAGAAGGTTCGTCGTCGCTAACCATCCCAGCCGCATACACTCCCGTCCAGGTTCGCCAGTCGTTTGGTGATTACCCTGCCTACCCAACTAATCTTCCCCCACCACCACCGCCCTCGACATCACAATACCCTCCAGCACCCGCATCCGAAGACTCTAAGAAGAAATTCGACTGGCCCGCGTCTGTACGAAGCTATGTGCAGCGATCATTCTTCCCCGCCAACATGGACCCCACCGTATCACGACAGGACATGGAAGCAAAACTGAAGGAGACCATTTCGCACGCCAACGAGACCGATGTGATGTACACCATCGACTGGGACAAAATGGACCTGCCTCAGGAGATTATCCGTAAAGAGCGTGCCCAGGCGCTGTATACCGCAGCAGCCATGGTCCAACAGGCTCAGCATGCCGCGTCGGCAGCCAATCCAGCTTCTTATTATGGCGCGCCGACAGTGACGGCAGCGTACAACAATACCAGCAACAACGAGAATTACAAGATAAATATGCCAGTAAACTCCAAGAAGCGCAAGTCAAACGAATTCCAGGACGACAGCAGCGCGACGGCAGCGCCGCCGTGGCGCAAGAATGCAGGCCCGCTGTCGGACCGCGTGCAGCCGCCGCAAAAGGACAAGGCCGAGCGGCCCGCGAAGCTCAGCAAGAAGGAGAAAAAGGAGCTCAAGGCCGCCAACGGCCTGGGCTCGCTGAGCAGCCTGAGCGCGACGACCGCCAACATGATTAGTGCCCCCTCGGAATCCGGACCCAAGAGTAAGTTTCAAAAGCAGCTGGAGGAGCGGCAGCGGCGGTTTGGCGCGGGCAGCGACTCGCCGGAGAAGGGCAGTGGCCACCTCGTGCACCACCGCAGCCGCAACTCGGCGACACCGGAGCCGGGCAGCGGCAATGGCGAGCCGGCAGGCCCAGTGGTGGGCACCAACGAGCAGCTGGAGAAGTCGTATCTGCGGCTGACGTCTGCGCCTAACCCGGCGAATGTGCGGCCGGAGCGGGTGCTGCGGCAGACGCTGGAGCTCCTGAAGAAGAAGTGGCGGCAGGCGGGCGACTACGGGTACATTTGCAACCAGTTCAAGTCGCTGCGGCAGGACCTGACGGTGCAGCGGATCCGCAACGACTTTACGGTGCTTGTGTACGAGATCCACGCGCGGATTGCGCTGGAGAAGGGGGATCTGGGTGAGTATAACCAGTGCCAGACGCAGCTGATGGCGCTGTACCGGCAGCTGGGCAAGGCGGGCAAGGGCAGCCCGATCGAGTTCAAGGCGTACCGGGTGCTGTACTTTATCCACACGGCGAACCAGGCGGCGCTGAACAATGCAATGGCGGATCTAACCACAGAGGAGAAGAAGACGGAGGCGATCCGGCACGCGCTGCAGGTGCGGTCTGCACTGGCGCTGGGCAACTACCACCGTTTCTTCCAGCTGTACCTGTCGACGCCCAACATGGGGGCGTACCTGATGGACATGTTTGTCGGCCGCGAGCGGCTTGTTGCCATGTGCAATATTTGTAAAGTGTAAGTTTTCTATCTATCCCGACTGCTTTGCTCATCGCGCTCATGCTAACAATACAGGTACAAACCCGACGTTCGCCTCCGATTCATCACCGAAGAGCTCGGGTTCGAGTCCGACGTGGACGCCGCCCAGTTCATCATGGACCACAACGCGCGCGAGCTGCTGGAAGAGCGCGACGACCACATTGCCTTCCTCGCATCCAAAGGTCTGGCCAAGTTTGACGAGGCCCGGCAGGAAGCGTTCCGCCGGATCAAGACGCGGAATTCAAAGTGATCTCTCCTTCGCCCTCCCGTTCTTTCTTTCTCTTTTCTTTTCTCGCTCCCTCTCTCTCTATATCTCTCTTGTTCGATACTCCCGCCATCTCCAATCTCGCCCCGTCTCCTGGTCACTCACTCTAATATCCATCCTCCACCCTCCATCTATTCCCATCACCCGACAACACTCACTCCCTTTCGTACTCACATCCCAAGTCACTCTGCCGGCATTAACGTGACTACCACCGCCCGACTCGCTGAACAACTGGAGTCTGCTACTAGATCTCGCCACTAGAACTCGCCCTTGGACTCTACCATCGCATTGACTTGTAGCGTGCTTTTGTTTTCATTTTCGTCCGTCTTTTTTCTTCGTCCCTTTCGTCATATTTTCTTTTTTTTGCTCCTCGGTTGGCTCTCGTCTTTATCGTTCTCTCTATACCACGCATAGCCTCGGTTCCTGCGTGCAGCGGCGTTTCACTTCCCGGAGTATTTGCTATTCGTCTTTATTTGCGTCTTCCTTTTCGGATTCAATTTCGTCCTATTTTTTTATCTTCTCATCCTCCGTCCCATCCTCTTTTGGCTCGACACTCGGCTCCTCAGTATTCAGTTCATCGCCCGTCAGTAAACACACGTCCGGTCTGGGGGATCAGAAGCAAGCACAAGCAACATGGCCGCTCTGGCAGGCAGTCTTTCTACGGATTCTCGACACGACAACTGCCATCTCTCTATTACTCTCTTCTCTTCTCTTCACTTAATCAACAAGTAATTGCTACGTATGGGTCTGGGGCTCGAGAGATGGCAGACTGTCTGGTGTCGACTATCTGCAACCGCAAGATTCAGTATCTTGTGTCTGTCCGTTATCCTTCATGTTGGTGATTTAAATCTCAAAGTAGATAGAAACGAATTATGAACATATTTATTTTGACCGTTTTCTCTTGTTTCATTTTGTAACTTTGATTTTTATTTCTGTTCTCTTTGTTTTTATTTTGGGCTTTTTTCTTCGTTTAGATAATATCCTGCTTTACACCATGAAATATGAAATAAAACAACCCAATTGATAACACCATAATCTGAAATAATACAAAAAATGGCGTTTCGTTTCTTCCACATGAAACACCCAGCATGTCATGCTTCCATCATCTTCTCTTTTCTTTCTCTCTATCTCGCCATCTCCCCTATCCCACTTCATCTCGTCTTCGGACCAAACACGTCCCGATGTCACACCAGTCACAGTGAGGCTGTGTTTGGAAGTGCAGTTTATGCGCACGCATTCAACTACAAAGTGACCACCAAGTAGCAAGAAGTAGACTGTCTTGATTTGGAATACTGTTGGAGGTTCTGCTTTGACTAAAAATTAGTCCCGAGTTGCGGCTGTTGGCCCAGCCTTTGCTGCCGCATGCGTCCAGCATTGAACATGAAACGGTTCTATTGTATTTGTGGGCAGTATTGTATTCAATTGAACTGTAGGTCAAGGCCACACAATTTCTAGCCATGTCATAATCGATTTCATTAATTTTGTGAAGTCGAGAGGAATACCTGCTGCAATGCTAAAGCACTGCCCTAGGCTGCCCTATATAACCCCCAACAGTAGACACGCTTAACAACTGCCCGGGTAGCACAGTGGTAGCTGCGCCTGCCTAGTAAGCAGGAGGTCCGCGGTTCGATCCCGCGTCTGGGCATTTCTTTTTGCTTTTATGCTTTTTTTTTGCCTTTTTTTATGCCATTTTAGTGACCGATTTCCGTTCTGCAATGTACTTTGCCCTATATTATAGGAGTGGCAACACGTATGCGCGCTGTATTTATCCCATTTCCGTTGACTATCCCGCGACCGTTGAATTTTTGTGTAAATTATCTTCAGGGTCTCCGGTCAAAAGCCTGGCTATCAGCTATAACTACGACCATGTTCCCAGCTGTGCTTTTGTATGATTGCCACAACCTGACCGTCACAACTCGAGTATTCTTTCCTTGTTATACTTTCCCTGTTATTCTCTTCGTAAATGTCTTGCTTCCTCAACTTGATCTCTGCCGTCTCGTCATCGGATCGTTAGAGGCCCGTGCCAACGGATACAGTGTCGATCCGGTATTGACCTTGATTTGTATGCCGGAAGACGTACAATACAGCAGTACTGAGTAAACAGTACCCAGTGAACAAAACAAGATCATGCAAAGAACAGTTCTCATCGATATACAGGATAGAGCCGACCCCTTGCAGGCAGGCCTGCAGACTTGGCTGCATTAGCTATTGGTAGGATGCACGATGCTAGACGGAACACACCCGTGGGATCCGATGTATCTGTATGTACATGTTTTGTTGCTTGTATCTGCAGAGTATGTTCACTGCATGATATTGCATCTCTCGACGCAAAATTGCCAGAAAAACTTGCAGGAAAATGAAGATTACATAAGCATTGATGAGCAGAGAGCCCAGCTGAAGTGACACACAAAGAGGAAGAACAGCGCAAGGACACGCGCTGCGAAAAAGAAAGCACGCAAGATGGAAGACGATCCAGTGAGTCTATCTGAAAAGACGTGACGGTGATCGAGCAGATCCCATCATCACTATCAGTATCAGCCTACTCATTAGATAACCCGACTCGCGACTCTATCAGTGGTCATCGTCTGCACTGTCTGCAATCGGCAGGTATCAAACACTAGCAGCCACTAGAAGCACTAGAGCACTAGACCCGTTTTAGACCCTCCTAGCCACTGGCAGGCACTTGTCACTCAAAACTCGAGCACTCAATCACTAGACACCACTAGACTCCCTAAACCACCGCTAAAATGTCTCGCGCGCCCCTGTGCCTGTCTGTCTTCCAGCAGTCCTTTGTCCTTTGTGCCTGGGACGCGAACCCTTGTTGAATCTTCCTTTTTTCTTGTCCTTCTTTTTCGTGTGTTTCTGTTGACTCGCTGTCGTCGTCTCCGACAGTCGTTCGCTCTTGCCACAGAGTATGCCCTCTCTTTCCTCGCCAACCCCCTCCCTCTTTCTCCCTTTTGTCTCTCTATCCCTTGAACTCGGCCCCTCCTTCCCCTCCTCGCTCCTGCCACTGTATCACTCTACCACCTCTACAGAGTCAGAGAGTCTGCCACCACCACACTATCAGGGACCATACACTGCCGATGTTTGGTTCAATTTTCCCATTTCCCAGTAGATAAACAATATATTTTACAGACAAAATAAATGGACTAATCAATAGCCCATCTTACTGGGCCCGTTAACGCCTGGCCTGCTCTGCGTGTTGCCTCGATCGCCCAAGCGCCCCGTTTTTCGCCTTCCCCTCCATTCTTGCTCTTTCCTTTTGTTTGGATTTCTGATTATTCTCTACCGTTTACAAGTACAAAATCGGAAGGAAGTAATTTGTAGAATCGTTCCTTCCTTTTGGGCACTTAACCCAGATTCATCAGGCTCTTTCCGGATTGCGATTGCCTCTTGCCTCTTCGCCTCTACTAAGTAACAAGATAAAGTGCCATCGTCTAATCTTCCCGCTGTGCACTGACCGCGGCCTCTAAACCCAATCACACTGCTAATCACGCTTTGCGCTCGCCCACGCCGCAGGTGATAATCGCTTGTCGTACTTGTACTGCTCTTGTCACTGCTTGTGACTTGTGTGGTGTGCTCCAGGCTCCCAGGCTCTCAGTCTCAGTCTCAGGTTTCCCACTTGTACCCGTCCCTCTTTCCTTTTTCGACTTTCCTGTCCCGATTTCCATTCCGTCTCCCCTCTCAGCCCTTCCTCTGTACTCTGTACTCTGCAGTTATTGGTACCAAGTACTGTCCAGTATCTACTCTTGCCTCCCTCTGTCGCTCCTTCTCTTTTCGTCATTCGTCTCCCACCGTCTGTCTCTTTCCTTTTCTGTCTCTACTGTCCCTCTTTCCCTTCTCTTTCTTTCTGCCCTCATAGCCTCGTCTCTACGTCTTTACACGATCTGCGCGCGACATATCACGACGACGACGACGACTGTACTCTGTACAGAGTAGCTTTCACTTTACTACAGTACAAACCCACTACGACAATCACAATCGACACGCCATACCACACAGACCAGGCCGAAAAACAAAAGACGAAAAACGAAAAGTGAAAAGCAGCAAGTAGAAGTAGACAAACGCCGTCGAGCAAACGCAAACAATCGGCATAGCACCAGGAGTCAGAAGCAGCACAACAACAAGCAGCAAAGCAAGCCAGACCCTTATCTCGAGTTTGCGACAGTATTCTTTCGTACTTTCGCTCCTTTCTTTTCTCTTACTTCTCGACCTCATTGTCGTTTTCTGATATCGACATCAACGACGCGCGACATTTCACAGCGCCACTTCCGCCAAAGCAACTGCGACCGTCCGCGACTGCCTTTCAGCGATTATCCCTTTATCTCTTCCTACTTCTCTTCGCTCATTCCTCTTTCCTCTTTCGCTCTTCGCCTTCCCCCGCCACGGCGCCTTCCCCTCCTTCTTACGACGACATCTCGACATATCACGACGACAACCTCGACTTGCGACGCGACCTCGATAAATAGCAAAGATCGCATTTCACATTAACTCTTTCTCGACGCTCGACTACACACATTGCACATCCACCCGACCTCGACTGTCTTGACTGTCTGCCTCGCGCGCCGTTTCGCCGTTCTGACTCTGTCTCTCTCCTGAATCACTCAACCTCAGACCTCTCACACCTAATTCAGACCCAAATCAGACCTCGCTCACTCTATTCCATCTTGTGCAATACCACCCCGGTCACGACTACGCTTCACGATTCACTTCACGGCTCGCTCGTCCTCTCTGCCGGTACCACTCGACTCTCGCAGCATCGCACAGCCACAGACCAGACACTCTCGCTCTTGCCCTTTCTGTCGTCTCGCAGCATCCGCGTCGCTCCTGTCGCTCCTTCCATCCTCGTCGACTCACTCGCGTGATACTCGATTGTTCTGAATTTTGAATATTCGAATAATTTCAATTTTCTGTTTCTACTTCCACAACTACCCACTCTACAATGAAGGTGCGTCATCATCCCCTCTGATGTCTTGTTTTTCTCTTTCCTCGTCTCTTGTGTCTCTTGGTCTGCTGCTCTTTTCCTCATTCTCTCGCAATCTCTTCCTTCTTTCCTTCTTCTTCTTTTTCTTCTTCTTTCCTTTTTTTGGTCGAACTGGTTGATCCATCGTTCTTTCCTTTTGTGACTGGTCTTCTTTCCCGCCTTCTCTGTGTTCTTTCCTAATCGCTTTCCTTCGCATCGCTCTTTCCTTTCTCTCTTATTATCATCACCCTACCTCTTTCTTCTCTTCTCATCGCATCGTCACTCTCCTCGTCTTCTCGTATCCCCGTCTTCAAATCTACAATTCTGCCCAACGTCTCCCCACACCCCTGCACTCTCCTTTTCGCCCCCCCGGTCAAAATAAGAAAACAAAGTACATCCTCATCAATCTCCACGTCCAGCGCAAAGTCGCGCTTTTCAATCGCAGCCCAGTCGCATTGGCCTGTCTGCGTGTTTCTGCGGCGCGGCTCAAATTCTCTGCTTTGCTGCTTTGAATCTACACATCGCATCGCATCTCTTTTTATCGCCTCTCACTACCTTATCCCAATACCACAACTCCATTCTTCAACGTCGCCACGCGCCCCGCAATGTCGCAGCCGAGTCCCCTGCTGGGCTTGAACCAGTCGGATATGCTGCCTAGCCCTTTTACTCCCAATACTCCCAATACTCCCAATACTTCTCAAACTCCTCACACTCCCCATCTAGACAGAGAAGACTCAGACTCCGTTCCCTCGTCCCCTGCGCGCCCTCACAGAAGGCCCCTCTCCACTGCTTCCCTCTCCCACTTTGTCGACCGTCAATACTTTGCATCGCGCGCGTCCCGAACAAAGCAGTCTCTAACAACCGGCATCCAGGCTTTACGCAGGTCCATCAAGGGTGAGAAGGACCCCAAGCCCCACAACTCCATTGCGCCCAAGTCCGCCGTCGCCATCGTGCCCCCTAAAAAAGTCATCCGCGCCCTCCACGACTACACCGCCCAGTCCGGCCAGGAACTCAGCTTCTCGCGCGGCGACTTCTTCCACGTCATCGGCCGCGAAAACGATCCCGACTGGTACGAGGCCTGCAACCCTGCCCTCCCCGACGCCCGCGGTCTCGTCCCCGTCTCCTACTTCCAGGCTCTCGGCCGCACCGAGAGAGACAGCGCACAGTCAAACTCGAGCGGCTCCGGCGGCCTGGTACCTGCAAAGAGCCCCGACCAGGACTCGGGATACGGCGACGCCTCGACTCCCGGCACCGCTTCGCGCGACTCCAAGTCTGGTGGTGCGGCTGCAGCAGCCGCCGCCGCCGCCGCCATGGCCGGCGCACTCAACAAGAACAGCCCCATGGTCTACGGCATCGTCATGTACGACTTCACGGCAGAACGCGCCGACGAGCTCGAAGCCAAGGCCGGCGAAGCCATTATCGTCATTGCCCAGTCCAACCCTGAGTGGTTTGTGGCCAAGCCGATTGGCCGTCTCGGTGGCCCTGGTCTGATCCCCGTCTCATTTGTCGAAATCCGCGACATGGCATCCAACACCGCCGTACCGAACCCCCACGACGCCGTGCGCCGCGCCGGCATTCCCAAGGTCGAAGAGTGGAAGAAGATGGCTGCCGACTATAAGAACAGCAGCATCACACTTGGCAAATTCGACACGGGCGGCGGCGGTGGCCAGCAGTCCATGCAGCAGGCCGAGCAGGGCATGGAGCGCATGAGCCTGCAGCAGGCGGGCCAGAGCGGTGGCGGTGTGGCGCGCATGAGCCAGTCCCAGTCCAACGGCTACAACTCGCAACGCAACACACAGCAAAACATGCAGATGCAGCAGCAGCAGCAGCAGCAACAGCAGCAGCAACCACCAGCACCATACGGCGACCAGGTGCTGTCGCAGCTCATGTCACCAATCTCGGCACACATTCCGCGGTACTGCTATGCGGAGGAGAAGTACTGGTTTGTGATCGAGGCCGTGCTGGAGGATGGGCGCCACTGGGAACTGTCGCGGTACTACGAAGACTTTTACGATTTCCAGATTGCGCTGCTGCGCGAATTCCCCGCAGAGGCGGGCAACGGCGGCACGAGCAAGCGCACACTGCCGTACATGCCCGGTCCCGTTAACTACGTCACCGACGCGATTACCGAAGGCCGCCTACACAACCTCGACGCGTACGTCAAGAACCTGCTGTCGCAACCCGCATACATTGCCAAGTGCGATTTGGTGAAGCAGTTCTTCTCGCCGCGCCAGGGCGACTACGAGATTGAGCCCGGCGCAGAGGGCGAGCCGCAGTACAATGGCGACCCCGACAACCAGAGTCAAGGCCAGCAGCAGCCCGGCATGAGCCGGCAGCCGTCCAGCATTTCACAGTCGCAAGCGTCACCAGGCATCGCGCAACAACAGCAGCAGCAGTCGATGGCGCCAGCAGGAGGCGCAGGCGCGGCGGGCGGCGCGGCGATCAAGATCAAGCTGAGCTACAACGGCGAGCTGATTGCGATCCGGGTGCCGTCGGACATTGCGTTTGGCGACCTGTTCGACAAGATCCGCGACCGGCTCAAGATCAGCGTGGCGGACCAGATGCTGCTGTACTACAAGGACGAGTCGTCGGGCGAGCGGCCGGCCATGATCAGCAACAACGACCTGGACATGGCGCTGCAGCGCAACGAGAAGCTGCTGATCTATGTGGAGGTGTCATAGCTCGTCTTAAGTCTTCAAGATAAAAGAGTGGTGTAGATTAGACAATGACGCCGACGCGTGGATCAAAATAGCAGCGTTCTTTTTTTTTTGTATTGCTGGGTTTGGGTTTTGACTTTCTTCTCTTCTTTTACCCTTTTTTTCTTTTTTATCCTTTCTTCCTCTTCTCTTCTCTTCGTCTACATTCTTCTATACTCATCTTGTTTGGGGGTTACATATCTTTTGAATGACACTGTTTCTTGTTTGATGCTTTCGCTCTCATGTCTGTTTTCTTTCCTTATTTTCTCACTTTCTCGGGTTTCCTTTATATACTCGGCGTTGTCACCAAAATGGAACTTTCTTCTCAAATCCAAAATTAAATCTAAAATATTATTCAATGGTATTCGTGATCATATATACATATCTAAAACAACAAAAACAACACTACACGACAACATGCGTCGACATGTGCTCGACAGCCTCTTTGACTGTCCGTAGCATGCGCTGGTTGACACAGAACGGGCACCGCAGAGGCCGGTTTGCCGGGTCTATAACGGCTTCTGCTTGTTGTTGTTGTTGTTGTTGTTGTTGTTGTTGTTGTTGATGCTGCTGGCCGACTGCCGCTGCGGCTGCTGCTGCCACGGCCGCCGCCTGCGCCTGCGCCTCGGCCACAATCGAGTCTTCGTGCTGCAGCTGCCGCAGCGCATTCTGCAGCACCAGATCGGGGTCCTCGACGTGGAAGTCGGCTGTAGTATTTATGCTGGGAGCCGCGGCTGTAGCCGCCGTCGCTGTTGTCGCAATCTCGGCCTCCTGTGCTGGTTGACTTTGAGATTGCGACTGAGATTGCGATTGACCCTCGCCAAAGACGATCCCGTCGCGCACGCGCTCACATACGGCCAGGCTCGGCTCGACCCCCAGCACCCGCATCAGCGCATCCTGGATCGCCGCCGGCCGCGTCTCGGCCGTCACCGTCAGCACGCCCTGCTGCACGGCGTCGATCAGGTAGGCGACGTCTCGGTTGGGGTCTGGTGCGCCGGACGCCGTATCCGGCGACTGCCGCCGCTGCCGCCGGATCAGCAGGCCGTACCGCTTCTTGAAGCGGTGGATCCAGCCCGGCGAGAACTCGGGCGGCTCCTCGCCGCGGTGGCGCGGCAGCTGGGCAAAGATGGACTTTGCCTTTTCGCCGAGCTCGTCGTTGGTGGGCATGCGGCCGGCGTTGGCCATCTGCTGGTACCAGAGGAGCACCAGCTTTTCGACCTCGGGCCAGTTGCCAAAGCGCAGGCGGCTGCCGGAGAGCTGGGGCTCGCCGTCGAGGCGCGCATATTTAGGGGAGAGCGAGTGCGAGACGGTGGACTGCGAGATGGTCTGGCTGTACTGGAGCTGGAACCATTCGATGCACTGTTTGTGCGAGGGTCTGCTGAGCTGGGCGTTGGCCCAGCGGCGGAGGGCGCGGCGCTGGTCGAGGGTGAGGGAGTGGCGTTCTTTCTGGGGAGTCGACTGGGACTGTGACTGCGACTGTGACTGTGACTGTGTAGGAGTGGGTGCGGATGTGGACGCGGATGCGGGGGGTAGCTGTGGGAGAGGGCGTGCTGGTGTTGATGCTGGTGGTGGCAAGTCGAGCTGCTGTAGCTGTGACTGTGGTGGTTGCTGTTGTGGTTGCTGGTCTATTGGTATTGATCCTGGCTGGGGCTGTGTCTGTGTCTGTGTTTCGTTGTCGTCGTTGTCGTTGTCGGTGTCGTTGCCGTCGTCTGCATCTGGATCTGCATCTTCTTCCTGGTCGTCTTGCTCGACATCCTCCATCTCTTGGTCTTCATCGGCCTTGTTGCCGCCGTCTTGTGCTTGTACGTCCTGTCCTTGGGCTGGCTGGCTGCTTGTGTCCACCGAGGAAGTAGAAACAGGGCCAGCAGACACGGCGGCTACTGCTGCTGCTGCCGCTGCTGCTGCGGCCGCCGCGGCCGCGGCATTGCCCTCTGTGACCGGAGGCGAGTCGACCGGCGACCCGTCCGACATTTGTGTAGAGAGTATTGGTTATAGAAAGGTAGGGTGAGAGAGAGAACAAAGGAGAAAGGAGAGAAAAAGGAGAAAGGAAGAAAACAATACTCCGCGTCAAGTCATAAGCCTGTTGACGAGCTTGGACTTGGGAAAAAGTACCAGGGGCTAGAGACTAGCAAACAATAAAGGCCAGGCCGGCAAAAGAACAATAAATAATGAAAATGTTGGGCAGTCCTTTTAAGAGAGAGTGTGACAGGCTGTTGATCCAAGTCCAAGAGGTGATCCAATAAAATATAGAGGAAACGGATTATGAGACAAGCGGGAAGAGGCAGGCAGGTAGCGAGGAAGAGATGAGTGCAAGACAGGTGGACGAGTAGTCGAGTAGTCGAGTGAGGTGAGTATATGGTGAGTGTGCGTTGAGTATGCGTTGAGTGCGTTGTGTGAGTGCGTTGAGTCGAGTCGTCTTGGAGGGGTGTGAAGGTAATGAGGGGTGTGCGAGACGCGCAGGTGTGCGGGCGCGGCAGCTGTGGCGGTTGCAATGCAATAAAGCGCGGCGAGGCGTATGCGTATTCAGTACCGGCAGCAGTATTCTGTATTCCAAAGTGTGAATCCAAGAGCGTTGCTGTGCTGAAAGTGAGGCTATTCAAAAGTGGTGATGGTGATGCGACGAGACGGTGAGGGCGGAAGCGGTGACGGTGACGACAGTGGTGGTGGGTAACTGTTTTTCTTGGTGTGCTGTTTCTTGGGCTGAAATGCTCTGCTTTGCTGTGTGTATGCGCTTGCTGGTGTATAAAATTACAAAGTGCGTGCAAAGTGCAGACGATTGCCGACGTGACGTTAAAATTTTCAAAATTAAAAGGATAAAATAAACAAAAAAAGAGGCGTTGGACGTCGTTGAAGAAAGAAGGTGCGCACCGCCCTGGGCCGCGTGGGGAGACAGAGAACGTGATAGCGCAGAACTGCAGGCTGATGCAAAAAAGCCAAAACAGAAAGAGGTGTGGTGCGCCTGCCGATTGTGTGGGATGCAGTGCGTATAGGTTTGGAAGGAGAGGAAATGCTATTTTGGCGTCTCAAATATTGTTTTGTATTTCGAGTCTTCAGTCTACACTCGTGAGTCGAGTCGATGTCGCTGTCAACGCTCGCATCTAACAGATATGAACAAAGCGGATAGGAAGTTAACAGAGTTTTCAGTTTTCGCGCGTCTGCTTGCGCTCTGCTTTGCTTGCTGCTTTGTGCGGTCGTGCGGGTAAATATTTACTGGTATTTAATGAATTAAAAGTCGAATAAATAATAATCGGTATGGGGCTGGGGCTACCCGCAGGACGGCCGTTGGCGGAAGGAGCGTTGAAGAAGAAGGAGCGACTTGGCGAGGAGCTGATAGATGCATAGAAAGTACAAAGTACTTCCAAAAGACGAACACATATCAGATCAATAGTAAACAGTAGAATCAGATTGAAACAAGACACACTCGACATCAACCCAACCAACAACACACACATACACAACCAGGCACACGACTGGATTGCGCAGTAGCGCGTCGTGAGGTCGAGACAGCCGACCCACTCTGTAAGCATACTGCAGGCAAGTCTAGCCGTCAACGTTCCTTCTTCTTTTGGATGGCAGTGAGATGGATGTAAGTGAGTTGTAAGTCTGTATTGGGTGTAGATATCTGTCTTCTGCCATCTGGCATAGAGTCATAGCATCTAACGTGCTGATATTATCATAACAATGTGATGACAACGATTCCAGGTTATCTATCTCTGTGAATACATCATGATCGTCGTTCCTTAATCTCGACCAAACATGCTTGTCAGCCGCAGCGTTACAGAGCTGTAGAGAAGGAAGAAGAACAAGAGAAGAAGAGAAAAGAAAGTAAAAAACAAATAAAAGGCACAAAAAATACAAATAAGATGAAACGCAGGTAGACGAGCGTTGAGCTGAAGAATACAAAGAACAGGTACAAGAGAACAGGTACACCCGCGCCGCTCCCTGTCTTCAGCCGCGTTTCAAATCCTGGTTTTATTGTTTTTCTTTGTCTTTTTCTTTGTCTATTCATCCTTCTTTTCTTTCTCGTGTTCTTCTATTCATTCTGTCCGTCGCTCCTTCACTCCTTCATCCTACTGTACTACTCGATGGTTGTGATTTACCGGGGTCTGTTTGAAATATAGCACATGTCGGCTATATTCAACGTGTGCATTGCATAACGGTGGCGATGGTGCAGATATTCGAAGAAGAGAAGAAAAGAAGTGAAAAGAAGACCTTGCACAGTTCTATTCATATTCTGTTGTGCAGGCATCTTGTGCATGTACAACCCCCCATAGCACAGCATCTTGCGTTGGACAGTCGTATGAAGATATAGGATATAGGATAGAGCGGCACGTTTGTCTAGCCGGTATGAGCAAGACGGCAGGTCCCTGATTCACATCTCGCGTATTATATTCTATGCATGCCAGGTCCCGTCTCTTCTGGTATCTAAAAAATCACCGCCTCACCCACCACAGCTCCTGCCCGGCACACACATACAGCTCGTCGCACGCCGCCGTCGTAAAACAGAAACTCGACACGCTGCCCACGCCCGGCACGTCCACCGCCGCCACCAGCGTGCCGCCCGCACTGCGCACCTCAATGCGGCTGCCGCTCGCAACGTAGACGTTGCCGCTGCCGTCGCAGCGCACACACTGCGGCGAGCCTTGGGTGTGTGCAAAGAGGCGGCGATTTGTCAAGAAAGCACCACCGCTGCGGTCGACAACATCAAAAGCGTAGACGCTTCTGCGCCCAGGGCGCGGCTCGCGCCAGACGTCCGACACGTAGAGGGTGCCGCCGTCGGGACTAAAACACAGACTTGTCGGCCGCTGCAGCGAGTCGTCCACGGCGCGTACCTCCTTTATTTGTGCATCCGCTCTATACACATGATTCGGCAGCTGCGGCTCGTTCCGGATGTCCTTGTCAAACCCGGTGTGCGGGTCCGTGAACCACAGCGCGCCGTCGCGCGGGTGGACGGCGACATCGCGCGGCGAGTTGAGATCAACACCGCCAAAGGCGTCGACGAGCGGCTGCGGCGGGCGCATGTGCGGCATGAAGAAGAGGCCGCCGGTGCGCGCGGCCATGTTGCCCTGGGCGCAGAACAGGACGCCCTTCTTGGGCGCGATGCTGTACGGCAGCATGGCGCCGGGCATGGGCATGCTCGGCGGCGGTCTCAGTTTGGACCAGCTGGCTCCTGTAATGTGGTTGTTTTCTGTCGACCGCTGCACGGCGATGCGCGTGATAAGAACAACAGGCAGCTGCGCGCTGTCGACGGTCGCGAGCAGGTCGGACGTCGTGTAGACGACTTCGTGCTCATTGCTGCTGCTGTCGCGCTCGGTGACGACGGCACAGCCGGTGTGGAACAGCGAGTTGGCCGAGGTGCTGGCTGTCGACAGCAGCAGGGCGTGGCATGTGTTTTGGCGGAAGACGGCGTGGCCGTCGGGGTGGTAGACGTACACGGCGATGCCGGCGGAGGACGGGCGTCTCGCGGTGATGTCCACCTGTGCCTCTTGCTATATTGTTAGTAGACGTATAGAGAGAAAGGAGAGAACATACCACAGGTGTTGGCTTTGTTTGAATATCATTAACTACAGTAGCCGCCATTTTGTGTAGTTGTGAGGTGAGATGAGATGGATGATGAGACGAGCTGGCTGGCCGATAGAGGGGTTGATAGTTGATATCTAGCCCCTTGCGGCGTCGTAGTAAACAGATGCGTCACCAACAACGAGGGCAGTTGAATTTACATCACAGCAGCTTGTACTTGTTTTTATTAATTATATTGTAGAATGTCCAGAAATCGAAGCAGTTTCAGCGAATGCAACGATCAATTAAATGTGACCGTCTCTGCTTGCTTAACTCGACACATAACAAGAGTATGAGTAGCAAACAACAGCCATTTCCTCCCAACTTAAAGTCTGCTTTATATTCAAATACAATGCTTCATCAACGTTGAGGTTCTTCATCGTCCAGAATATTATAGTCGCCTGACTGTCTGCTGTCCTTTTGAAACTGTCATAAACGACCGACATGTCATCACGTTCTAAAAGACTGCATAAAAGTACCAACTATCATACCCTTGGCCGCTGTCAACCAGATATTAAATCATGACAGTCAACAGCTAGCATTGCTTCCCTTTGTGCCATTAAGTGCGACTGCCATCTGGCATCGTCCATTTGCTGACAGCCATCCTCAGTCTCTCGTCTTCATCTTCACTCACGTCTACACCCCAACCTTTGCACATCTCTCCACACAGCAAATAGCAAGTAAACCTCGTCTGATTTTATAGGACTCTATCTAGTCGTGCAGATTGCGACGGACCTCGTCCATCTGTATTCAGTCTCTTTTTCGAGCGCTTAGTGTGCTGCCTTCTTCTCGCCGTCGGCGCTCTCCAGGAATTTGCTTTTTTGTTAGTATTATTCTATTAAAGTAATCGGAGACAAGAAACATACGTGATGAAGTCGGCCTCGTCGGAGGAGGCGGCGTTGATGGGAGGAGTGGCCACGGTCTTGGGCTTGCTGCTGCCGGTGGCGGCGTAGATGCCGCCGAACAGGACGGTGAGGGTGGTCATTGCCAGCTGTTTTTGTTGTTAGTATTGTCTGTCTTGTGCGTGTCTGTCTGTCTGTCTGTCTGTCTGTCTCGTGTCCGTCTGTGTGTCTTGTCCGTCTGTCCGGTCTATTCAATGCGTCCGTCTCTTCGATGGCCGGTCGGAGGGGTCGGTATAGAAATCTCGGGATCGGAGGGTCGGGTACGCAGTCCGGATGCAATTGATCTCCAAGAACAGCAAAGATAGCTCGAACAATCGTCTAAGCAAGCTGGCCGAGCTACTTAAGTATGCGCCGACAGACAACACGCAATCGGATAGACACGGACAACTCGGACACCGACTAATGACGACGACGACAACGTCCACGGCGAGGGTGACTAACGTAGTGGGAGCCAATCTGGCGGCCGGCGATGGTGTACTTCTGAACCATTGTTGCGGTGGTGTGGTGTGGTGGTGAGGTAGAGGTGTGTAGAGGTATCGGTAGATCGGTATAGGAGGTCGTGATGTGTGAGGGAGTTGCAACAAAATCAAGCGTCTTTTTCTGTCAACCGTACCGCAGCCGCGGTGTCCACTCAAGCGAAGAGCTCCGAGATTAGTGGGACCCTTTTGATGAGTAATATATTAGTCATTCTTGTGCTCAAGATGACTAAACTCTGACTAATCAAACATCACATGACGAGACTCCCAACCCACCAGACTAATATCCAGAGCGGGACATACCGGTGGAGTTCCGGCCAGATGACCTTTAAAAATGGAAATGCAAGTAGAAATAGAAAAAGATGAGACGCCAAAGGAGAGAGTCTCGCCAGAGGAGCTCCGAACAGCGAGAGAGGAGACACGGAGACGGAGGAGTATGGAGAAGGGGACAAAGAGGAGCAAAGGAGCGCATGCGAGCCAGAGGTCCTTTATCGACGCGCTGATTGGTCTAGACAAGATTATCCCCATAAATACGTCAGTGAGAGCGTGCCTCTCGACTCCTCGCTGCAGCAAAAGTCTCCTGATTGTCCCATCCAATTGGGGGAATTGCAGTGAGCTTCCCCGCAAGTCTACGAAGGCCAGGCAAGAAGGGGGACTCCCGCGCCTTCCATATGCGCTTGCGTGGTGGTAAGGTCATCTGTACGGAATGGGATGGGGAAGGAGGGTCGCTCCAAACAAACTCCAGACATCCGAGGATCTGTCTTTGTATCTTTCGTAGTTCTTTTCTACTCTGTAATTCTTCTCAATCAACCCACTGTTCAATCTTGACAACCTCAATCTCATACAACAACAACTGACACTAATCAATCGCCTGACAATTCTCGGCTGTTTTGGCTTTACCCTAACCTCGGATATCACGAGCGTCGATCTCGACTGATTCTTGGGTTGACGACACGACACACGACGACAACACAACTCAACCTCAACACCTTCAATACACACACACACACACAATGTTTTGGGGACCTTCAGGAAAGAAGGCCGACGAGCCGAAAACATTCGACGAGAACAAGCTGCCGTCCACCAAGAAGCTGCCGCGCGACCTGCAAAAGATGCTCGACCAGGAGGACAAGGAGGACAACTTTATGGACGACTTTGTGTCTGGATAGTACGTCTTGCCAATACTCTCTAGAGTGTAAAGATACTAACAAACAGCTCCTCCGACTCAACCGACTCCAATGTCCGCTATGCCGCCTACGCCGCCCGCTTCCGCACCATCCTCATGTCCGCCCACCGCTACGTCGCCTACACCTCGGACGTCGGCGAGTCTTTTCGCCCCGTCGCCCACCCAAACCTCGTGCGCACCGCCTACGGCATCTCGTGGGCCTACATTATTGGTGATGTCAGCTACGAGGGCTACAAGGCCTACCTGTCCAACCAGCGCATCCTCAATCCCGGCCGCACCTTTTCCGAGCGCCAGAAGCGTCTCGCCGGCGTCGACGCCCTGCCGCCCATCTTTGAGAAGAGCACCGACGCGGCCGAGCGCAGCGGCGGCAAGGCAGAAGTAGTTGCTCCTCCTGCGGCGGCGGGCCTTGTCTCGCCCCTCGAAGACTGGCGCACCGTCATGGCCCAGCGCGCCATCTTCCAGTCCATTGCCAGCATGGGTCTGCCGGCCTTTACCATCCACAGCGTCGTGCGCTACTCGGGCCAGGCGCTCAAGAACGTAAAAAACAAGACGATCCGCACATGGGGCCCGATCGGCCTGGGCCTGGCCGTGGTGCCGTTCCTGCCGACGCTGTTTGACAAGCCGGTGGAGAACGCGGTCGAGTACGTGTTCCACAAGGGCTTTGAGCAGGTCGGCGGCAAGGCGGCGGTGGGCGAGGCGCCGGTCGTCGGCCGCGAGTCGCAGCTGCACAAGAAGCCGAAAGAGAAGGAGCTGTAGGGGTTGATGGACAGATGGTGAGCAGGTGGTCAACAAGTGTTGGCTGTGAGCAAAATGTATCTAGCGTTTGGATGGTTGTCTTTTAGTTTGGTGTCTGTTTCTCTTGCGCATATGTCTGGTATCTGGTTTGATATCTATTCTACATCTACTTCTATTCCCTTTGTATCTTTGTTTTGTCTTTTGTCTCATCATTTACTCCTCTTACTTTGCCATCTAGTTGATATCTAGGAATACATCTACTCAGAATGCCCAAACTGCTATTCTAGCTATTCCCTAGCTCTGCTACCCGATCTATCCGGTTGGTTCTAATCTAAACAATGAAGAAAGACTGTCAACATGAACTTGCTACCTTCAAGAGATTGCCAGTAGTGCACCTCGTGTCAATATGATGATTAGTCAGCCCCTGTGTTAAGGCATACAGCGTCGAGTAGAAATACACAGCAGCCAGCCTATCACACGCGCTGTCTCGGTCAGCTCGCCCCAAAACCCGCCTACGCGGCGCACGCAATCCACTATTCTCCAGCACCCACTGCAGCTAATGCACTTCGAGCTACGATGATTACGGATTACGGATTACGAATTACGACGGTATTGGTGCTACAAGGCTCTTTCTATATCGAGCGTAACTGCAAGATGTCATCTTCTCTTCAGTATTTGTTTTTGCAGTCTTTTTGCAGTCAAGCTGCAAGCCGAGAACGGCCAGCCACGAAGAGAATAGAAGCAGAGGGTTTCGTCTGATGAAATAAGATACAACATCGAGGTTTCAGCTTGGATTCAGCTAGATTCAGCCGTGCTCCAGAACATCTTATCTGATTAATTCACTTGGCATCATCTCACGATCTATATCACGATCTCACAATCTCACGATTCAAGATTACAACACGTTCCATCAGATCTCATACTCGCAATGTCTTGGCCGTGGGAGTTCCAGGACCTCTCGCCCGACGAGCGCCATGCCCGCCGCCTCGTGCTCGACCGCTACGGCCACTATGCCTTTCTGCTGTCCGTGGCGCCGGCCATTGCCATGCTCGCCTTAAGAACAGCCAGCTGGGCAGTCGCTCTTTTCAAGGTCTACGCCCGCAACTACCGTCTCGCACCAGGCGACCCTGGCTCGGCCTATCCTGCGTCGTCCTCGCCCGCATCGTCCTCGCGCTACGAGGTCATCCCCGACTCGCCGTCCCTCAAGTCGCACCGCCTGACCGCCCGCGGCTCCTGGGAGGCATGGCTGCGCCGTGTCAAGTGGTGGCTCGCCGATGAAGTCACCATTTTTGGTCAGAGCTACGGCCAGCGTGACGAGTGGGTTGTCGGCACTCTTTATCTGACCACACTGCTCACCCTCTGCGCCGTCGAGACCGGCCGCGACTACCTGCACCTCACAAAGCGCTTCGGCATCGTCGCCATGTCCCAGCTGCCCCTCCAGTACATCCTCGCCATGCGCCACGTCAACCCCTTGCTCGCTCTGTTCAAGACGTCCCACGAGCAGATCAACCGCTGGCACCGCGCCCTCGGCGCTGTCGTGTATATTCTGGTTGTCCTGCACTCGGTGTTCTACCTCAACTTTTTTGCGCAGACGCCGTCGCCGTCCGGCGGCAGCTTCTGGGGCCGTCTGGTCCGCCCCGTCGTCGCCCTCGGCCTCCTGGCCTTTTTCGGGATGACCATCCTCAGCACCACTGCGTTGTCCATCGTCCGCCGCTGGTCGTACCGCCTCTTCTTTGTCACCCACGTTCTCGTCGCCTTTGCCCTGCCCGCCATCGTATTCTTCCATGCCAGCCACGCAAAGTACTACGTCGCCGCCGCCCTGCTGCTGCTCATCGCCGACATCACGCTGCGCCGCATCCACACCACGACGACGCACGCGCGCATCGAGGCCATCCCGGGCACGCAGCTCGTGCGCCTCGTCGCGCCCATCCCGCCAGCCAAACTGCACAACTTCCGGCACCCGTCGAGCCATGTTTTTCTAAGTTTGCCGCACGCGTCACGGCCCACCACGAGCTTCTTCTCCCTCTCGTCACTGCGCGGCTACTGGCTGTTTGAGATGATGTTCAATCCGTTTACTGTCGCGGCGGTGGACGAACAGGCCAGCGATGTGACGCTGATTGTGCGCGCACGGGACGGGCCCATGTCCCAGGTGCTGAAGCGGTACGCCAAGTCATCCAAAGAGACCGTATTTGCCGTAGGTGAAGACGACGACGACGACAATGAAGAGACGCCCGCCATTCCTTCTGCAGAGACAGAAACCCCCTTCAGCTCAGTGTCTGTCAACCTAGAAGGCCCCTACGGCACGACCGCCTACTTCCCCGACTTTTCGCCGCAAAACTACGACCGCGTGCTGCTCGTCGCCGGCGGTGTCGGCGCCACCTTTGTTGTGCCGCTGTACCGCGAGATTGTCGCTGCGTCGCCGTCCATAAAAGCAAGTCTGGTGTGGTCGGTGCGCGGCGCCGGCGATGCCACATGGGCTGTCGCCGGTGGCAGCCTGCTGCAAGACAAGAATGTGCAAATCTTTTTGACCGGCGCACACAGCACCGCCTCGGGTATCGAGCTGGCCCGTTTGCCGTCACAGACAGAATCCTTCACAAGACAGCGTCCAGATTTGCGCCAGATTGTGGACGATGTGTTCCGGCACGGCACAGAAGAGCGCGTGGCCGTGGTGGTGTGCGGGCCGGAAGCCATGGTGCAGGAGCTGCGGCGGGCCGTCGGCGTGTGGGTCGACAAGGGCCGCTCTGTCTGGTGGCACAACGAGTCATTTGGGTGGTAGATTTTATTTATTTATATAGACATTTTCATAGACATAACGTTTCATTATCATAGACATTGAGTGAGATAAATACAGGTAAACCATCAAGGTCAAGCAGTACACAAGACATGATACAACACACTAGTCGGTCCGCTTCTTGGCAGGGCCGCCGCCAATGTCGCCGTCGTCGTCGTCCCACGGGTCCTCGGCGTTCTCGTCCCAGTTGTCGACCTCTTCCTCGAGCGTGCGCGCGGGTGCTGCAGGTGCTGCAGGTGCTTTCGCAGGCACGGGTGTGGGCGCTTTAGGAACTGGCGTCGCTTCTTCATCCTCATCCTCAGTGTCTGCATGCACGACGCCCAGCTCGACATCCTGCTCGTGCTCGCCCTCCACGTCCTCCGCGCCCTCCTCGCCAGGCACCGCCGTGTACTTGCGCTCGCGCTTGCGCTCCAGCATCCGCTTGTGGTACCACGAGCACAGCCCCAGCGCCGCCAGGCTGCCCACAATGTTGGCCACAATGTCAAACATGTCAAACACGCGGCCGTTGGGCAGCAGGCCCTGCAGCACCTCGGAGCCCACGCCCAGCCCGCCCGTGCACACCACCAGCGCCATGTTCATTGTGCGCCGCCGGTTCGTGTCGACGATCCAGTAGAACACGAGCGTCAGCAAGAAGAAGGTGACGGCGTGCAGGATCTTGTCGTTGACGATGCCGTCGAGCTGGAGCGAAGTGAGGCCGGCATAGCCTGCGAGCAGCAGCAGCAAGAAAAAGATGGCTGTCCGTTAGATTTGTTTTTCTTTCAGACTATAAAAAGTGCTCACCTGCAAAGGGCAATCGTATTCTCATGATGTCGATCTGCGGTGGTGTGGTTATAAGGTGGTTGTATCTTAGGTCGGAGCTGTCGAGCTCGTCGGGATGCTCGGTGCGGTGCTAGTAGCTGCAGCTGCAGTCTTGTCGTCGATAGAAGGCGGTGCAACAGATCTCAACAATTGAATGATCTGAACAAATTGAATAGAGAGCAGATTGAATAAAGTCAAGGTAGGTTGAGGCTGATGAGGACAGCGAAAGTGGAGAGAGAAAAGGCTGGGGCAGCTATCCCAGACACTCCAGACACTCGACACTGCAGTGACAGGAGGCGTGGGAGAGCTGCCTGCCATTAGTGGACGTGCTGCGTCATGTCGCTGTAGAGTGGGGCATGCGTCTCGAGTGCATGTTCTGGGCCAGGTGCAGGCAAGTGCATGACGGTTTGGTGGCTGACTCATCATGCATGCGAGCTGACTTGGGAATACTCGATATAAACTTGTGATACTCGATCAACAAGATCATTGATTTGCATTTTATATGCTTCTTGGACTCTGTACTTATCCAGATATCTGTGTCATAGTCGTCCGTTCTTTGCTACGTTCAAAGACCGAATCATGTATCTCTCTATCTGACAGGCAAGCCAGCTTTACTCTTCTCAGCTCTTTGCCTATTGTTGCGTTTTAGCTATCAAAGTACGTCTACTGGTCTTTCCTTATTTGGTACAAGAGATTCAGCTACAAAGATTCAGCTACAAAGACCAACGGTTACTCGACAGGCCGTTGATGCTAGGACCCGAGACGAGTTGGACTCGACCAACAATGAATTCATGTAAAAAGGCTGCCGGTCATTAAAAGGTAGTCTTCTGTTAGATATCAAAGAAAGCTGCCATGGACCAACAGTTTTAACTCAAGAACAATCACTTACAACAGTCGCCGGTCAAGATCGAATGTGGAGAGATTAGTCAGCATCGACTCTGGAGCCACAGCTGAAAGACGGGGAACGGGGATCCCAAAGAAGACAATCAACTGCCCGATGTGGATTTATCAGATGGGACGATAAGTCGCAACGGACGCGCCTGGGATTTCGGGAAGGAGACACCAGAGAAGATGTGAATGGCTTGATTGGCCGTCGCAAAGGAGGCGAGCCTGTCGCCGTGAGGGCAGAAATCAGAAAGACCTTGGGTCACATCTGTGTCTGCATATCCAGAGAGGCGCAAACTGCACAAAGCAGCGCACACCGGACATATTCTACATGCTCTGTCGCGTGTAGCAGAGCGTGTTGAGCGTGAGCTGCGAGTCCATCTCAGGGGGTCAAACGTCAGAAATGCTTTGTCAGGAACTCACGTGACTTGGGAGAGCCGCGATGACTCGTCGGTAGCTGTACATTGTGTCATTTTGATCAATGCCGTGAATGCAGCGAATAACTCTTTAAATCGTTAAAATAACAACGGAAAATGGTGACAGACCACTTTCATATCTGATGTGTATTTTTAACAATTTTAAACAAAAGTATGTCACGATATATGTGCTGGCGCAAACACTCCCACAAGTAACGCTACCTAGCTCCCTTCGCACCAGCGGGGATACACCCCCAAGTACCAAATCTGGCGTCTCGTGCAGCAGCCATTGTCTCCATCAACCTCACCCGCGAAAACAACGACGAAAGCGACCATTTTGAATCCATCGGAACAGCGCCAAATCGACTCGGATCATCGACAAAATCCGTCTGCCATCTACCCAGATGACCAGCTTTCTTTCGGTGCTATTTTAGAGGGCCATACCAACTTGGATGCCGCCGTGGACGCGACTCCTTTTTGACGCGAATCGACCACTCGACTCGCTCCTTCCCTACTGTTAATTTTTGGCGGCTGCAGTTTGGCGATGCTGTGGCGCGCATCGGTCCCCCTCCCCCAGCAACCGCCGTCAACAACCACCCCCGATTCCATCTTTATCGCCCTCGCACTGCAGCGCATACATCCTCGTCGATTCGGCAATGATGTCTGTCGCCGATGATGCGAATGCGCGCACGCATACCCCCGTGCCGGGCGCCGACCACCACGACATGCCGGTCGGCTTGATGCCTGAGGCATCCACAACCACGACCGCGACGGCCGCCGACGCCGATGACGATAACCGGCGCGCCATGTTCTCCGACCTCTACAAGAAGAGCGAGGCCCGTGTCAACACGCTCTTTTGCGATGATGGCGCCTATAACTACAGCGCAATTAGCGCGTTAATGCGCCCACACTGCCGCTCGCCAAAGCGCTCCCTGCACAGCAGCACCAACCCATTGCTTCTTCCCCCATCAGGAGACAATGCCGAACCCAGCGAACCACCACTCAAGAAAGCAAAGCGCGTCATTGACGAAGATGACTACGGTGATGACGACGAAGACGACGAGGACGACTCCGCCCCCAATGGCTCCGCATCGGACCCCAACCATACTTCCGGGTCCGGTGCCGGAGCCGGCTCCGGGTCACTATCCGGTCTTCCCGGCGCACCACCACAGCAGCTGCTGTCACCCTCAAAGACTGGCAGCTCACCGGTGCACTCCGTCGGATCACCTGAAAAGAACCAGAACCACACGTCAAAACCTTCCTCAATACCACACGACACATCCTTCCTCTCCTCGACCTCTCTCTCGCGCTCGCACTCCCAGTCACATCTTAATTCCTTCTCACAATCAACATCATCATTATCACAACAACAATCAAAACAGGGCGCGCCAGAAAAGTCATCAGAGGATGTGCGCAAAGAGCTCGAAGAGGCCCGGAATGCCACCGAAGAGGCTGCCCGGCGCAGCTTCTTTACCATCTTCCACACCCTCGAGAACGATCGCATGGCCATGCTCGAGCAGCAGCAGCTCGAAGAGTCCGAAAAGCAGATCCAGGCCGAGATCGAGAAGAACGGCGGCCAGGCTGCCAACGGACCAGCAGACGGGCCAGGCCAGGGCACCCTTAGTAGCGCTAACCTGGGTGCCTCGAGCCTGACCCTGAAGCACCTGATTGCGCGCATCGACATGAAGCGCGACCAAGTCAAAGCCACAGACGCCGAACTCCGGTCGCTTATAAACGAAGTGCGTAAGAACCGCAGTAAGTGGGCGAGCGAAGAGAATGTCGGCCAGGAAGAGCTTTACGAAGCGCTCGACAAGGTTTTGAGCGAGCTCAAGGCGCACACGGAATACTCGACACCATTCCTGCAGCGCGTCAACAAGCGCGAGGCACCCGACTACCACCTCTATGTCAAGCAACCCATGGACCTCGGCACCATGACAAAGAAGCTCAAGGGCCTGCAGTTCAAGTCCAAGGCGGAGTTTGTGTCGGACCTCAACCTGGTGTGGGACAACTGTCTCAAGTACAACCGCGACGCCGGCCACCCATTACGGCGCATGGCCAACGGCATGCGGAGAGAAGCCGACAAGCTCATTCCCCTGATCCCGGACGTCACTATCCGTTCGCGTGCCGAGGTGGAGGCGGAGGAGCGGCGGAAACAAAACGGTGGCGATGATGGCGGTGACGATGACAGCGACGACGAGCCCATAATGTCGTCTCGTGGTCGCAAGACCGGCACCAAGGGCGTCGGCGCGAAATCACGCGTGGGCGGTGCGACAACAACAGCTACAGACGACGCCGCCGCTGCATCGGGCAACGAGCAGAAGGAGGGCACACCCAGTGTGGACCAGAAGCCCGTGCTGCAGCTCAACGGCCTTCTTGCCAAGTCTGGTCGCGAGGGGTCGGAGTTTGGCGACACCAATAGCAACGGCTTCTCAACACCCCACGCTGGCGGTATGGGCGCCGGCTCGCTGACACCCGGCGCACTGCACCACGATGCTATGGACATTGATGGCGCATCTTCACATGGCGGCAGCGGCATGGCGGCACTGAACCGCGCGCTCAATGTTGCTGCCGAGCAGGCGTACGAGGACGACGCGTACAAGATCTGGAAGCAGGTGACGAAGAAAGACCGCGCGCTGATTGCCAAGCAGCGGCACAATCTGTTCCGCGGCAACAAGCTCAATGTGGACGAGCCGGCGCTGCTGCGCAACAAGGCGGGCATGCGGTGGTACCTCAAGGGCATCAAGCAGGCGGAAGCCATGGGCATTCTCGGCCCGGCATCACAGCAAAACGACGACGGCAAGGACGGCCCATCAAGCAAGGCGGCGGAGACGACGCTGGCCGAAATGGAGACGGATGTCGAAAAGGTTGTGCCCGACTACTACGAGCCTGAGGCGATTGTGCCCGACATTCCGCTGCGGATGCAGTGGGTGGAGGACGACGAGGGCCAGGTGATCAACCAGAACGAAGAGTTCCTGCGGCTGCTGCCCGAAGGCTACTTTACGGCGCCGACGAGCAAGTTCACGAAGCGCATGGAGGCCAACATGCGGCAAATCCAGGAGACGCGCAAGGTGTGCAGCAAGATTGCGGTGGTGAAGCAGATGCAGATCCAGACGCAAATCTACCACAACCAGTTCCAGCGGTACGACCCCGAGCCGTTCCACGAGGCGGACATTGACGCGCACTTTGTGTCGGGCGACGGCCCGTTTATGGCGGCCGAGACGTCGCGCGCGGCGCTGCAGCGGTCGGTGGGCAAGATTTTCTTCCACGCTGGCTTCGAGGAGCTGCAGCCGTCGGCGATGGACGCGATCACGGACATTGCGGCCGACTACTTTACGAAGCTGTGCAAGACGTTCAATGTGTACAACGAGGCGGAGAAGAAGGAGGCGACGGGTGCGTACCGGGAGCGCGGGGCGCGGTTCCAGCCGCGGTACACGCCGGAGGAGGTTGTGCTGCACACGCTGTACGAGAACGGGCACGACATTGACACGCTGGACCTGTATGCGCGCGAGGATGTGGAGCGGCTGGGCACGAAGCTGAGCGGGATCCACGATCGCATGAAGACACACCTGGGTGACCTGCTGCGGCCGGCGCTGAACGACGGCGGCACAGAGGCGTTCAACGACGGCAGCGAGCAGTTTGTGGGCGGCGACTTTGCGGACGAGCTGGGCGAGGACTTTTTCGGGTTCAAGGCGATGGGCTTGGACCGCGAGCTGGGCATGGACATTTTGAGTGTGCCGCTGCACCTGCTGCAGTCGCGCGTGCGCAGCCACCACGCGGTCGATGCGCCGACGGGGGTGTCGGACGACATGCTTTTCGAGAACCTGGAGCCGCTCGAGGCGATCACGACGACGAGCATTCTGGACGAGATCGGACTGATCAAAAACTTTTTCCTCGCGAAGCTGCACGCCAACAACGACCAGCCGCTGGTGGAAGACGAGGACCTGCCGATCAAGCAGCGGCGGCCGCGGCCGCGGCTGGGCGCGACGGGCAAGATTGTGTCGCCGCAGAAGCGGCCGCCCAAGGAGCAGATCGCCATGGCCAAGCGCAAGAAGCGCGAGATGGCGGCCGCTGCCGCCGCCGCCGCCGCTGGTGCTGGTGTTTCTGGGTCGGCACCGTCACTACCGCCGCCCGCGACCGCCCCCGAAAAGAGCACGCCGTCCAAGAAGCGCGTCGGGTCGACAACCACCATTCCCGTGCCGCACATTGCCAATACTACTTTATCCAATGGCAACGGCAACGGCGCTGGCGACCTCCAGGGCAGTCCTGGCGGCGACGACAAGGACGACGCCGGCATGATGTCGCCGGACAGTCTCGAGCGGTAGTCTTTTTTTTTATGTTTTTCTTTCTATGTTTTCTGTTATGTCATTACCCTCATGCACGGTTGGAAGGTTGTTTAATTGTTTGTTTTTTCTTGACTAATACTGGGCTTTTGTTATACAATACCTTTTTCTTTCTGTCTTCTGTTACCACCAGCTCTTATTGCAGAGCCAAACACAAAAACATGTTCTCTCTACTGCCCCTTCTCAAAAGCTAGGTCAGCTACCTGTATGTTATATCTTCTTGTCTATACACTTTTTTAGTATCTACTCTTTTCTTTCGTCTTTCGTCTGCTGGTGTTCTCGGGGTCTGTGTCGTCGTTTTGCAGGTTTATGTTTTGTTTTCTCGTTTCCCGTCAAGTATTCACGTCTTTCCGATTTTATTCTTTGCTCTCCCGCACATAAACCGCTACATGAATCAAATCTAATTCAATATCATATCAGTAGTGAAGTGCCATAGTTATGACTGTTCTAATTACAACGAGATCATGGCTAGATGTACCGACCAACACGTACTTTTGTCTGGCGGCCAATCCCGTACAACTGAATCGGTCTAGTCTTTGTCTTTCTTTTTGTCTTCTTCTATTCTTTTCTATTGTCTTCCAATTGTTGACTACTTGTCTTCTCTACTTTTTAATTCCATTGTACACTTCAGCTCTGCCTGACGTGGCATCACATGCAGCAGCACTGCAGCAAATACACGTCAAGCAGTATTTCCAGCTCACTTACACCTACTAAGTAAGAAGGAGCTCCTCGCCCCATAGCTACAAGTATCCCACCGTTGTCCTTTGTCTACCTTTCATCTGATCTTTCTCTTTCATGGCCATTGGTCCTTTTGCTTTTTGCTTGTTTGAACCTTGGCCCTTATTCCTTGTACAACGCATTCGCCTCCAACCGAAATACGTCTGCCTAGCCGTAGATAATCCTCCGCTTCTTCATATAATTCATTACTTCATATTCAAAATCCATATCCGAGACATCGACGACTGAAAACGGATTTGGATTCCATTCCAAGATTATATAATCTTCGTTCACTCAGTAGGATGATGTGTCCCACAATAGCAACCCAAAGCGTTCTGCTGAGTACTGAAAGCTCCCAGCCACCCATTTCCCCATTCTCCGCTTTGTTGTTGTTGCCGTCTCCTCTGTCTCGTCCGCTGTCTCAACACAGACCGCAGGCCCACCGGTCGTGTGCGTCACCCTTGTCATAGAGTGAGTATCGGTTGCTATGCGCTCATGTTATCACTGACAGCAACGATGCTCGTATCAGTCGCTCCTGCAGGTCGCTGCAACCCAACCGTATCTTACACTGTATCTTAGATAAACAAACCGCTGTATCTTACTGTAGCTTGTAATCAGGTCGCACCTGCCTGTTTGCTGGATTGCGTTTGACCCTGCTATATCCAAGATGTACCTGCTTCCAGCCGCTCCTTCCCGTGTTCGTCACGCGGCCTGTTACTGAGTCGATAGTCGCTCCTTCTTGTCTCGTCCATCGTCTATTATCGTCTATTTATCATTATAAGTCTCTGGTCACCTGGAAGCTTATATAATCAAATCCTCACATTCCTCATTGCAACTGGACTCACTGCAATCGGCATCTTCTACTATGAACACTCTCGCAATGTCTCCACGATATGATAAGACGATGACGATCTCCGTGTGCCGCTCAAACAGTGACGAGATCACGTCCAGGCTGCCATCGCATCCACCCTCCTCTGTACATAGAGAAGAGACTCCGCCACTCTAGCCTGTAATACAGCACACTAGCGCTGTACTCGCACGAGACAATGACCGATAGCTCTCTATAGTGGCAGTTCCAGGCTCCACCCACCCGCATCCTCTTTAACTCGAGTGCTCCTCCTCTCGCCTTTCTCCTCTTCTCCTCTCTCTCTTCTCTCTTTCTCTCTTCCTTTCTTCCTCTTCCCTTCTCTTCTTCTTCCTCCCTTCTACGTCCCCCCTCTTGATCCCAACTCTGTTCATCATCAAAGACCATCATCAAGAAACCATTGTCGGTTTCTTCTGTTGCTCTTGTTTACCTCGCCTCGTCTCCGATCGCCGGAATTCTGCCGCCTAATCTCGCTCTCTCCGCCTTCATCACCTCTCCCTCATCAACAACCGCCATCATGAAGAGCGCTTTGTTGCTTGCCGCAGCTGGCCTACTCGGCACCACCCAGGCTGGTGGCGTCCACTCTCTGAAGCTTAAGAAGGTCCCTCTGGCCAAGCAGCTGGTATGTGTCTCTCGGCGGCGTCCATCGTCGTCATCTCCGTTATCTCCATCACAATGACATCATCACGAACTAACACATCCAGGAGTCTGTTCCCATCGAGGCACAGGTCCGCGGCCTGACCCAGAAGTACATGGGCAGCCGCCCCGAGACGCACGTCGATGCCGTCTTCAACACCGAGGTTGCCAGCGTCGAGGCCAACCACCCCATCCCCGTCAGCAACTTTATGAACGCCCAGTGTATGTCCTCCTGTAGATGTCTATCTATCGACTAAACTAACAACCAGACTTTGCCGAGATCTCCATCGGCACCCCGCCCCAGAGCTTCAAGGTCGTGCTCGACACCGGCAGCTCCAACCTGTGGGTGCCCTCGCGCGAGTGCGGCTCCATTGCCTGCTACCTGCACTCCAAGTACGATTCCAGCGAGTCGTCCACCTACAAGTCCAATGGCACCAAGTTTGCTATCCAGTACGGCTCTGGCAGCCTCAGCGGCTTCGTGTCCCAGGACACTGTCAGCATTGGCAACCTCAAGATCGCCAAGCAGGACTTTGCCGAGGCCACCGAGGAGCCCGGTCTGGCGTTCGCCTTTGGCCGCTTCGACGGCATCCTGGGCCTGGGCTACAACACCATCTCGGTCAACAAGATTGTGCCCCCCTTCTACAGCATGATCGACCAGAAGCTTATCGACTCGGGCGTCTTTGCTTTCTACCTGGGCTACTCCGAGGACGGCACCGACTCCGAGGCCGTCTTTGGCGGTGTCAACAAGGACCACTACACCGGCAAGATCACCACGATCCCCCTGCGCCGCAAGGCCTACTGGGAGGTTGACCTGGACTCGATTGCCCTGGGCGAGGACGTTGCCGAGCTGGAGAACACTGGTGTCATTCTGGACACTGGCACTTCGCTGATTGCGCTGCCGTCGCAGCTGGCGGAGATGCTCAACGCCCAGATTGGTGCCAAGAAGGGCTACAACGGCCAGTACTCGGTCGACTGCGACAAGCGCGCCAGCCTGCCCGACGTCACTTTTACGCTGAGCGGCCACCCTTTCACTCTGCCTGCCACGGACTACATCCTGGAGGTGTCGGGCAGCTGCATCTCGACCTTTATGGGCATGGACTTCCCCGAGCCCACTGGCCCCCTGGCCATTCTGGGTGACGCGTTCCTGCGCCGCTACTACTCGATCTACGACCTGGACAACAACACTGTCGGTCTGGCTCGCGCCAAGTAGGGTGTTGCTTACGTTTTGAGGTCCCGAGGCTAGCCACTGATGGCTGAGCTGAGTTTTCTTTTGTCTGCATCTATATCAATATGTTATGTTCACTCCCTATTAGTTTTATTGTTATATTGTTTCATTGTTAGTTGGTTGTACAGTACCCGTAATACAAACCGCATTCCTATTTACTATTTTGATGAGTCAACTGCGTGAGAATAAATCAACTTGCCTGAGAACATATAAAAAGACCGTGCTCCGGGTGAGGCAGATCAGGCGTTTCAACCTCCGGTTTCCGCAGTCTGTATTGAATGCTACCGTACAAGTACAGATGTGTCAGTCTTTTCATGATCAGACATCTATCAATAGCATTGTCGGTCTTTACTCTATAAAAAGTACAAAGGTTCTTTTCTGATTTATTTGATTTATTTTCCATTTATTTCGTGATAATTTCAGGGGAAAAAAAGAAATTAAATTAAATATCTGTGTTATTAAAAGCACACAAATATAAGAGTAAATAATAAGCTACATTTAATGTCTCGCTCAATGACAATGCTCCAAATGCATCTCCATCTCTCCATCTCTTGATCTCCATCCATCTCCATCTCTCCGTCATCGTCATGCACTCTAGCTGCAAGCTTATTCTCGCAGCTGCAGCTCCCACTTCTGGAGCTCCGGACCTGCAGCGACGCCTGTGATTGGCTGCTTGTCCGAGGCCCACTTCCTCATCACCCGAAAGCACGTGATCTAGCTGTGGATTGATCTGCGTCGCAGAGAGCCAATCACAACACGCAACCGTCAGCGCCCGCCGCGTTCTGTTCAGAGAAGCAGGAAGGAGCAAACGGGCACGGTTTCCACTCTCTTTTCCTCGCTCTCTTTTGTCGTTTTGTGTATTGACGCCCTTCCCTGTCGAGAACTGTCGAAATCGAGGCGCATCTTCTTTTCTTTAGTCCTGTTATTTCCGTCGAATCCATCGACTTTGCCATTTCGACGATTTCGGTGTTCTTTTCTTTTTTATTGACAACGGTCTTACTACAATAAAAAGACCGACACGACACGATCGAGCAAGTCGACTCAAGACCAAAAGGCCAAAATAAAAGATCACGACGAAAAGTCAAAAAGTCGAATCTCGAATCTCGAATCAAGTCGAATCGAATCAATAAAAAAAGAAATACCAAATCGACGTGGTGGTGCGCTGACGGCGCTCATTGACAAACGACAATCAGACCTACGCGAGCGACGCGACAGGCCAACTCGAAAAGGGGAGTTTTGAGGGTCTAGACACGGCAGAAGTAGAGACGTCGACACGACACACGACACGACAGCGGCCTCTACAACAACAGATTTGACGAACCTCACGAGGATTTCACGACAATCTACGACACTCTACATCACGACGCGCTTTATTGACGCGACCGACACCCCTCCCTCGACTGGCCATCATCGCGGCATCGCGATCATCTCCAACTCTCCATCTTCAATCATCTCCATCTCCTCAACACACATCATGGCTACTGCCACCAACGGCGCTGCCGACGCTCCGGTCGACGCCTCCTCAGCCTCAGCCTCTGCCGCGGCCGCAACCACCGCGTCACCTGCGCCCGCCAGCCCCAACAGCCAGTCCACAAACGCCAAGCGGAAACGCGACGACGCGGAAGAGGCCGACAAGGCCGAGGCCGGCAAAGGCAAAGAGGATGCAGACAGCAAAGACAATGACAACGAGATGACCGACGCGCCAGCACAGCCCAAGTCATCAGAACCCTCGCCCAAGGCCGAGGCCGAAGCAGAGACGAGCGACAACGATAAGGACGACAAGGAGTCTACCCCGGCGCCCCTCACCACAAGCACTGCCGGCAACCGCGACGAGAAGCGCCTCATCCGCGACTACTTTGATGTTCTCTTCAGGTATGTTCCCGAACGTCAATACTCTCAAACAAGACTAACAGACAGCTTTGACAAATCCGTGCCATCGCTGCTGAAGCGCACACTGCCCGCCCCCGAAGCCTCCAACGACGAGCCGGCCGCCAAGCGCCAGCGCCAGGACTCTGAAGCCTCGACCATTGCCGCCAAGGTGGAGAGCGACGCCTACGCGCTGCTCGACGATCTTGTCCTCGACGTCGCGGCCATCATTAACAGTGAGCTGGCCGCCCTCGAGGAGAAGCCCGCCAAGACGGAGACGGAAGACGACGCAGAGATGGAGACCGACGAAAAAGACGACAAGGACGAAAAAGACAACGACAAGAACACAGCCATTGCACACATTGCCAAGCTGCGCGACTTTGCCTACGACCTCTACCGCCGCGAGACCGCCTACCCCAAGTCGGGACCACTACACAGCAAGGAGGGCGTCAAGATCAACACGACATCGTCGCTCGCTGTCGCAACATCCGACCGCGGCCTCCCCGTGCTGACTGTGCTGGGCGCAACGCCTAACCCGCGCCAGCTCTTCTCCAGTCTGCCGACCTATGCCAGCTCGTCGGCCGAAGCCGATGTCGAGGACATTATCCGCGACGAGGAAAAGTACGACCTCGGCGAAAACATTTCCATCTCGCGCGCATTTGCGCCGCCACCCGCCGACAAGACGGCGCGCGTCCTGACGTTTGGCGAGCTGTTTACGTCGCCGCGCAACCTGCCGTCGCTGCAGCCGCCCAAGCTGCCCAAGAGCACGACCAAGTCGACCACGCTCAGCTTCTACCACCCCGAGCTGACGGCCAAGTCAAAGTACCGCTCGGGCTCGTATGCGACGCAGCAGATCACCACGGGCCAGTGGCTCGACTACAGCAACGCGACGCCGACGTCGCCCGTGCGCACGCGCCAGCGCGAGCGCGCACAGAGCCTGGCGGGCCGCAAGCCGTCGGTGGCCGAACTGCAGTCGTCCGAGGCCGAGACGCTGTTCCGCGGCGCGTTCTCGAGCTTTGCGCCGTCGCACGACGACTCGAGCGCGATCGTGCCGGCGACGCAGATGGGCCGCATGTGGTGGCAGCGCGTCGGGCACCGCGTGTTCCAGCGCATGGCCGAGGCGGAGCTGTACGACGACGACGACGAGGACGTCGACGAGGCGACGACGCCGCCGGACGCGACGCACAGCGGCCTCGGCGCACCCATCACGCTCGACGAGGAGGCGCTGCAGCGCACGATTGCGGAGTGGGACGAGGACCTGGTGGACCCGTCGCTGGAGGAGGTGATGGGCGGCACCAAGTCGCAGGCGGACAAGGACGTGGACGAAATCCTGCAGGAAGTGTCGGACCTGATTGTGACGCTCGCGTCGTACCAGCGCAACCGCAACCTCACGCTGCCGACGAGCCAGGACCGCTACTCGGCAGATCCAGTTAATGGCGATATGCTGCGCAACGGCACCCTGGCTCAGCAGCCGAGCGAGGAGGAGACGCTCACGTACGAGACGCTCAAGGCGCAGCTGTCGCTGATCGTGTCCAGTCTGCCGCCCTACGCCGTCGCGCGCCTCAACTCGGACAAGCTCGACGAGCTCAACATCAGCACCAAGATCGAGGTCCGCAGCGACGAGTACCGCGGTATTCTCGAAGAGGACGAGGTCGTCGTGCGTGCGCGCCAGGCCGCACAGGCCGGCCAGGCCGTGCCTGCACCGACGACGGCGCCCCCGCCGCGCGCCCCCGCGCAGCGCGCCGCCAGCTCGTCCGTCGCCGCCGGCCAGCACACCTTTGCCGGCACCGGCCAGTTCAGCACGCCGACGCGCGCCAGCATGGCCGCGCCCGCAACCAACTTCTTCCCGGCCCAGACACCCAGCCGCGCGTCGCAGTCGCACCGCTCGTCCGTCAGCAGTATGCCGCACGGCGCGCCCGTCGCTGCGCTGCCGCCGCACGTGCGTCCCGGCGGCGGCGGTGCCGCGCAGAGCCAGTACAGACCGACCAACGGACCCAATGGCTATCAGCCACAGCCCCAGCACATGGGCAAGCCCGGCGTGCCGCCGCAGCCGCAGTTTAGACAGCCGTCGGTGGGGTACCCCGGCACGCCCGGCCAGCAGGCGCACATGTCGCCGCAGCGCATGGTGTCGCAGCCAGCGTATGGCGGTCAAATGATGCAGCCGCCCCCCGGTACGCCGCAGCAGTTTAGATACCCGCCCGGCACGCCCGGCTACCCACAGCAGATGCCGCCGCAGCCCGGTATGACGCCGCAGCAGATGCCGCCGCAGCAGCGCCGGCCGTCGCAGCCGCAGCCGCCGTATCCAGGCTCGCCGGCGAACGGTGGCGCACACCTGGCACCGCCTCCTCAACAGCAGCAGCAGCAGCCCAGCCCGCAGCCGCGGTTCCACCCAAGCCCCAGCCCGATGCCAATGACGCCCGGCCAAATGTCGCGCCCGCCGCCGTATAACGCACAGCAGCCACAGCAGCAGTTTGTTCAGCAGCCACAGCCTCAACAGCAACAACCCCAACAGCAGCGCCAGTTCAGCGCGGGCGCACCGACGCCCGGCGGCGGTCCTTTCGGCTACCACACGGTGATGGACCAGCCGCAGCAGCAGCGTCTGATGGAGCAGGCGCGGGCGCGCGCATCGGCGCACGACAAGATGCAGCCTGCTAATGCCAGTGCTAATGCCAACGGCCAGGTTGCCGGTCTTGCGGGTATCGGTCTGGGCAGCGGCCCGTCGGTTGACACCTCGAAGCTGGCCGCCGCGCGCGCCAACATGCCCGGCATGATGGGCCAGCCGCCGCAGCAGCACCAAAACCAGCGACTGTCGCCGATGCCGCGGCCGTCCATGTCGCCGTCGCCCGTTCAGTTTGCGCAGCCGCAGCCGTATCAGCAGCAGCAGCCACAATACCAGCACCAACAATACCAGCAGCGCCCATTGGCGTCGCCGTCGCCGGTCGGCAGCATGCACAGCGCGCACAGCGCACACAGCGCGCACAGCATGAACGGCGGCACACCCCAACCGCAGCAGGCCATGGCGCCGCCGCCGCCGCACCAGCCGAGCGTGTCGCCGGCCCCGTCGGGCGGTTTCCCGCGGCCGGCCTAGGCCTAGATGATGTTTCTGATTATTAGAATTGTACTTTACGGAGTTTGTTTTTTCTACACGTTTATGGTTTCTAGTTTCATCGGGTAATTTCTTCCGTGTCTTTTTCAGGTGGACGGTGCATAGTAATTTATTATTTATTTTTTATCAAAGACGGTGAAAGTAAAAGGCAGCAGCAAAACACACCCACGCAGGAACGTCGGCCAGCAGGGTGCGCTCTCTATGGAGGCGAAGCCACTCTTTCAGTAAGCCGACTTTATCGTCGCTGTCTGATGCAATCCTCTCCATCAAGTCTTTGGCCCGGCGCGCCCACAGCAGGTGCCCGATGCTAAAGACGAGGCCGGCCGTGTAGAGGCCTTTTGTTTTTCCGAGATAAATATTGGCAACAGAGGCAGCCCACGTCGCCGGGTACAGAGTCAGAATCGTCGCGAGGCCGGCTGGAAACTGGTGGCGGATATATGGTCCGAGGACGGCATTGACTTGGGTATCATCCTCGGCCAGCTTAATAAACGGCTGCAGAAAGAGGTACTGGTTGTAGCTGAAATTGAGGGATGCGGTTGAGAGCAGCAGCGGTGCGCAGCGGAGGAGGTTCATTTTGAGTCAAAGCGAGGGTTTGTTTCGTAGTCACCTTGACTTGAGATTGTGTCGGTTTACATCTACTTACATCTGATGACGGCACGGGCCTTGTTACCGGCTTTGAGCATCGATCTGACTGGTCGAGTACTCAATGGCATGACATTCAAAGGCTGTCATGTGATTTCAATAGCAACATCTTTTGGCTTTACATTTATTTGACTGTGTTGATTGTCAGTTATGTCGATTGTTGTCAATCGTTGCTAATTATCTTGCTGTGCGTCATTTGGTTCGGGTTATTTAATCTGTTTTGTTTTGTCTGTTTCGCTCGTCTTTTAATCAACAACGATCGACTTGACATAAAGCAGTATTCTAGACTGAACAAGAAATGTCCTGCTCTTAATCATTTAATTCGATTAAGAGATCTTATCACACCAAAGACCGATCGCGAGTCGCCTTTTTAGTCGCAATTGTAAACGTAAATAGACAAGCATCTAGGCACCAGTTTAGTCTTTATTTATTGACAGCACAGCGAGAGCGAGCTCTTTTTAAGAGAAAGGAGACCCTGCCAAGCTCGACGGCCGCCGACAGCCAATCCCACGCAGCACGCATGCCAAGTAGATAGTAGACAGTAGGCGGAGCAGCGGCTGAGCTGTATTTTAGAAAAGGGCGATCCCTCACTACTAATACTAATAACGCGCCCTCCCTCGTAGCTGTTCCTAGCTCTTCCTGTCTCACCGTCAACTCTGTCAATACTCTCAACCAAAATGCCTCTCACCGACGCGCCCAAGCAGGCCGAGCCCATGCACATGCAGGCCGGTGTCATCACCTCGCAGCCGGTGCGTTCTTCTATCAACAACACTTCTTATTTAAAGCTAACAACCAGACGTCACCCACAATGTCCCAGCAGGACGAACCCGCGATGCGCGGCGGCGGCGCGACGTGCGGCGTCAACTGCTGCCACGGCCACTGCTCCTTCTACAAGTCGTGCTGTTGATTTTTCTTTTCTTAGCCAGCCAGCAATTGAAATTAGTTATTTTTTAAATTCATTGAATAACTCATCGCTAAATGACATGCTCGCATTGTTGCCGCGCAAAAGTCTGCCGCTTCGCTGCAGACTTCTACTCGCAGCTGCCGCTGCTCGCCTACAAAACCTCCAAAACCTTCCGGCACATGGCAATCACCTTCTCCTCCTCCAGCCGCCGCCCAACAATCTGCAGACTGATCGGCAGCCCGTCCATCGTCTCCGCATCGTACGTAGTGTTCACCTTCTTGTCCGTCTCGCCAAGAGGAGCAAACGCCGCGTCCAGCTGGTCCACCGCCTTGTCCACCGTCAAGCCCGTCGGGAACGACACCGCCGCATAGTCCAGCACGTTGAACACGCCCGTGTACCCGACGTGCTCAAACTCGCCGTGCTTGACCGTATTGAACGGAATCGTCGGCAGCAGCAGCGCGTCCAGGCCCGCCGCGTTCCACCGGTCCAGGTACTTGTTCTGGAACGCCGACCGCTCCAGGTGCAGCTTCCACATGTCCGCCGTGCCCAGCTCCGTAGCACTTCCGTACATTGCCATCTCCGGCCGCAGCGGCTCGCCCGTACGGTTCAGCTCGTGCTGGATCGTCTTGCCGCCGTCCGCCACAAACATCCGGCCCAGCAGCTCCGTGCCCTCTGCCTGGTCCACCGGGTCCCAGTCCACCACCGTGTGCCCGGCCGCCTTGAGCTTGTCCACCGTGTGCCGCAGTGCGCGCGCCACCGGCGGCGTCGGCTGCACCGCGCCGTCGTTCCAAATGATGCCAATCTTGAGCTTTTCAGGCACGGAGACAGCCCGGTACGGAATGGGCAGACACTTGGCGTCGCGCAGCCACGGCTCGCCGCCAATAACGGCGCGCGTGTACGCCTCAATGTCGTCCAGCGACCGCGCCAGCGGGCCGTTGACCGACATCACCGCCTCCTGGCCGGGCATGCCCGAGCGGCAGTTGCGCACCGGGAACCGGCCGCCCGACGCGCGGATCGTAAACATGCCCGTGCACGCCGCGGGAATGCGCAGCGAGCCGCCAATGTCGGAGCCGACGCCGAGGCAGCTGCCCTTGAAGGCGATGAGCGCGGACTCGCCGCCCGACGAGCCGCCGGGCGTGACGCCGCGGTGCAGCGGGTTCTTGGTGCGGCCAAAGACGTTGTTGACCGTCTCGGCGATCATCATGGCGGTGGGCACGTTGGTCTTGACGTAGGGCACGGCGCCGGCGGCGGCCAGCACATCCAGCAGCGCAGCATCGGCGGCGGCGGGGTCGCCGACGTGCGATGCAAAGCCGACGGTCGAGTCGAGGCCTTTGATGTTGATGTTGTCCTTGAGCGAGATGGGCAGGCCGTGCAGGGGGCCGATCGGCTTCTTGTGCTCCTTTAGATACGCATCACACGCCTTGGCAGCCTCGATGGCGCGGTCAAAGCAGGTCTCGGCGAGGCAGTTGAGCAGCTGGTGGGCGGCGACGGCGCGCTTGCAAAAGGCGCGGGTGACTGTCTCGGAGGACAGAGTGCCGGCGGCAAGCTGGGGGATGAGCTGGGACGCGGTGGACTCGGTGATGGCGAGCTCCTCGGGCGTGAACCAGCCAGAGGTGGCCGGCCAGGTGGTGACGTCGTCCTGGTCGGCGGGCGGCAGCTTGTCGTCGGGCACGAGCCACTCGGCGGGCAGCGAAGCGGCGAGCTGGGCGCGCTTTGTTGCGGCGAGCTCTTCCCAGTTGGCCATTGTGAGGGTTTATTTGGGGGAATTTAGAGTGAGGTGAGGTTAGGTGAGTGAAGGGAGAAGTTGAGAAGAAAGAAGGAAAGATATGAGAAATAAACAAGGTATAAACGTAACAGAAGGAGCGGCCTTGTCGCCGGTCTTAGCAATAAACCGGAAGGAGCAATGGCAGTAGATACTCAATACAGAAACAATACTTCGTAGATAAAGGCAGGACCTGTCGAAACGGGAAAGTAATGAAAGCTCTCTTTACTTCTACTTATTTAAGAACTTCCACTTCATCGCGTGATAACGACTCAAAAGATAAAGCATCATCGCGGTGCCGCGGCAATACTGAGTAATGCGTAGACGTGACGAAGTAGACGTTAGAGGGCCGATACCGATACAGAGTGACCCATAGAGGAGATACGGTAGGTTGCCTTCCCGAAGAGGTTAGTGGGGAGCTGTTAGTCGGACTGGGGGCGGCACACTCCTCCTCTGTACTGAGTACTGAGTAGGGAAGAGGGAATCGCGTGTCAAGGTGCGTGCATTGCGTTGCTTTGTGGCATGAGCGCAGGGTATTGCAAACGGGACAGAAAGGACAGAAAGGGAAAGACAGAATAAGAAAGAAGACAATCGGAAGACAGGCTAACCGTTCAGACCCAGTGCTCCGGGTCTTGGCGCGCGATGGACAGCAGCAGCAAACTAACAGCAGGGACCTTCCGCAGGATGCATGGACGGCTGTTTGGAGAGCTGCAATGATAGGGCAACTCTAGTCAATAAAGCCTATGCGGGAGGGGTCGTCCTCAGTATTGACTATCTATCACCACTATCGTTCCTATCTATATCTACCACTACCAAGTGTAAAATGTACGTGTATCAGCCCAATATGCGGTCCGAAACTGCGTCTGCGCTCTTATTCTCTTTCGGCATTGATTCGGATGGCTTGTGCCGTCTTGGATTTGTTTGCTTTGCTTTCCTTCTTGGATTTGGGTTGCTCAACTACGTCGGCTATCTGCTCTTATCGATACCGTCTATGGCGATAAGCTAAGCTATGACATGCGATTCGGCAAGATGGTAGTCATATTGTAAACGACGATATCGATTGAGATACTTGATAAACAAATCAGATGCATAAAATATACTCAGTACTGACTAGGACAGATCTTAACGATCATTATATAACAGTCTCGACGAGCGAAAGCGAATAAAATGACTTGTCAAATAGCACAGGCTCGTTATAAAGTATGCTATGAAGCTGGCGGTGATTACGTTTTATAAAGCAACACTGAAACAAAATCAACAAAAGACAGTAAACAGCAAACAAAGCACAAGAAACAAATGTAACATCAGACTGCCGTGATAAACAAACCATGTACGCTCTGTGATGTAATTCGGAAGACATGTAAGAAATAAGACGAATGTGCAATTCATGTTGAACATACTGTTGCATGAAAAAAACCGACGTCATAAGATGCAATGTCCACATGGAATCCAACATGGAATCCATGAGGTTGAGAGTGTGATGAGCATCGTCAACGACAGACTGTACCACATGCTTGGAGTGTGCAGCCTAGCCGCCGACTTGCAGATATTACAGACCGTGGTCTAGTCAAGAATGGCTGTCCCCATGGCTCTGCCGTCTGCGTGCGGGTGAGTAGGCGCAGCGTATGTGCGGTGCTTGTTTCTTCTTCATTGAACTCTTACACGACAAGGTTTGCCATGGTGTTTTCCTTGTCCTTGGTGTGAAACAACGTGGCGGGATCTTTACTTGAGTTCTATGAGGAAATCTAGAATATTGAGAGTGGGCATATCGACTGGATTAGAGCCGCGTTTCTCACCCACGTACTTTTGCTGGACCGCCACTCGCCCTACCTATGGTCCTTTTGCCAGACCAGCATGACGCCATGCTGCCGGCCGCGGCCGTTTCCGGCTGGGGATATATAGCACCAACAGCGGGTACTGGTCCTTGGTCTTTTTGTGAGAGCTTGTCCTATTCCGACAAGAGGACGTCTGTGCTCCGGAGGCGGTAGTACGCCTTTTGCCAGCCAAAGAAGCGTGGGCCGATAATGTCCGAGTGGTCCACGAGGACGCCGTTGACCCAGTTGCGGCGGAGCGGCTGCGGGCAAAACTGGAAACCGGCGAGATGGAGAAACTTTTCCACCGCCGCGACTCTGTGCCGCTCGTCATCGGGCGGTTTCTCTTTTGGTTCTTTTGGTTTCTCTTTGACTGGCTGTCTCTGCCGCAAGGTGCTGGGTCGGACTGCTCGTTCTTGAATAGTGGTTGTTATGTCTTTGTCGCCCTCGCCGCCTCTGCCCTCTCTGCCCTCTTTGCCCTCCTCTTTCTGAATGTATTCGTACACTATCGCAATAAACTCCGTGGGGCCCTTTTGAAAATAGCGAAACTCGTTCCGCTTGATATGGACCCGGTCCGGCTGGCAGCGCGGCGGCATCCGCGCGATCAGTTCCTCCGCATTCACACGCAGCCATCCGTAGCACTGCACAAACCGCGGCATCGGGACGTCGCGCAGACGCATGGTCTCGGGCGCGTCCAGATGTGCAAATTTGTGGCGATCGCGGCGAATCTCGACGGAAAAGCTATACAGATTGCTGACAGCCTCGTACTCGTCCTGCGGGTCTGGAAACACCAGCGTCGGTGCGGCGCCCGGGCCATTGTCGCTAGGCAAGGTGCCCCCCGCGTCAAGGACCGCCTGCGCAGCAGCCTCTTGGTCGACGGACGCGCGGATCGCCTGGAGCAGGGCTGCATTCTGGCACTCGCGCTGGGCGGCAAAGTAGCACTGGTACAGGACCGCCGGGTCTGCGTCCCAGAACAGCTTTAGGGCATAGTAGGCGCTGTCGTCCCCAAAACGGACGCGCCAAACGCACCCGTCCATGCCCGCCCCGAGAAGCTTTGCGTGCCTCCAGTCGACGGTGTCGAGGTCGAATGGACACTTGCGCAGGCGCGGGACGCGGAAGTCGACCTTGCGGAAGCGGGCGGGCGTGTTTGGGTCCATTGGCGTGTTGTCGAGAAAGGGCATTCGATGGAACCGCAATCGCCGCGCTTCCATGGCCTCCCATAATGTTGGCCCTTTTGGTTTATTGCTATTGCAGTTGGACTTGGTACTAATAAACGAGCACCGGGTGGTTAGTGGCGGCATCCTTCGTCAACGCCGCAAAATTAAAAAATCCCGAAAAAGACTTACTCTACAGCCTTTTCGGCCTCTAGTCTCGTGCCACCCATTGCACATTGCATGAGACTTCGTCGTTGTTGTGTATTTGCCATTTGGTGGTAGCTGGAAAGGAAAGACGAGGTTGACAAAGGCGTCAGTTGTCTGTTTACTTTATTCTGCCAACCAATCAAATGTCCCATATTCGAGACCCCAGCAATCCCCGCTTTTCCAGCATGCAGTCATAGTGACGGGAGACTATCGATAGATATGGTGCCGGAAGACCTCATATTATTACGGGTGAATCCCAAGGTCCAGCTAAACAGAACATCAACAAAACACACTACTTATCTTGCTGGCACCTTTACTGAGTATGTCTGACATAAGAATTGGCATATGCAGAAGCATTGAGAATTCTGTAGTATTTTGGCTTCAGTTCGCCTCGTAGAATACACGGTATCTTACTAGTACTAGTCTGGGAACTGCGAAGTGACATACCTGTGGCGCCTGCCTAGCATCTCATATCCTCCCGGCACCCTCTTCCATTCGGCCATCTCCGTGTCAATCTGACGGCCTCGATGATCAGTAAAGTACAGCTTCCCGAACAGCGACCCGCGACCTTTCCGCTTCGAGACAGTCACAGTCACAGTCTTTATTCTGCTCCCGTACGCGGGCCCAGCGACGACAGTATCTACGTCGCCATTGTCGATTTCACCATTTGTGTCATGTGTGTCATTTTCGTCGTTGCCATCCCTGTCATTTTCAGAAGCCTGCCAAGGTGGCCCGTCGTCGACGACGTCGTCATCAGCAACGTTGAGGGAGGCGTCAAACTGGGCCTCTAGGCTGGACTCCTGCTCGTCGTCGTCTTCGTGGTCGTCTTCGTGGTCGTCTTCGTCGCCGTCGCCGTCGCCTTGGCCATGGGAGTCGAAGCTATCATTTCTGGGGGTGTCGTCTACGTCTACCTCGTTATAGCTGCTAGGTCTGGGTGGCTCCATGCTCGCTTGGTCGGGATCGGGTCCTTGGATGAGATCATGCCGACCCGCACGGTCTTTTGACGCTCCAGTCGAGTTGTGGACATAGCGGTGGCCCGTGAAATGCCACGAGTCGAGTGCCGGGTAGGAGCAGTCAATGTAGTTGTCTCCACAGGTTCCCAGCATCGCCAGACACCACAGGGCGAGCTTCACCGTCAGATGCCCGGGGCGTCGCTCGTCCCACGGGATGGTGACATACTCGGGCGGATTTTTTTCCCAGTTGGCAGGGTTGTCATCCACATACGAAAGCGTCGTGTTGGCAAATGACATGTCGCCTTCCTCGGCGTCGTCGCTGTAGTCGACAATTTGTGCGATGCCAGAGCGTGTAGGCCGCGTGGTGGAAATGCCGGGGCCAGTGCGTAACCGGGATGTTCGCAGCACCAAGAGCATGTCGTCGGTAATGACAAAGCCGTACCTGGAGCCAAATTGCGATTGATAATACGTAATTTGCCCCAGTACCTTTGCCCACTCGTCCCGGTCATATGGGCTGCCTGAGTAGACCATGTCTGGTCGGAACTTGGCACTGAGCTTGGTGTCTCCCGGAACATAGTTTTGAAATAGGTTGTGGCCGATGCAAGACCAGTCGGGGACCGCCGTGGCATCGGCGCAGCGGCTGCCGGGGCCAAAATGAGCCGCCGATGCCACGCCGTGGAGACAACGGTTGACTGTCGGCATGACAAAACGATGCAAGACAACTGCAAAAGTATCTTCGTTGCAGATGGCCACGTCAAGCGGCAACGGCTTGTCTTCGGCGGGGCCGCGGAATACTGTCTGAAGCTGCTTCGAAAAGATCCTTGTCAGGTTTGCGTATGAAAAGTCCGTCCACGGGACCCAGTCGTCCGGAGCGACGGCGTCTTTGACCGTGGTATTGGGCCCGGGGTGAACATATTGTGTGTCGAGCGTCGGGTTCTTCCTCAGGAGTGCTTCGAGTACCGTCACCATCGTGACGAGAGACTAGAGAGAGACTAGAGAGAGACTAGATATCAGTTGCTCATTCAATGTTCCGTATGGAAAGGGAGTGGTCTTGTGCTAGCCGTGTCCTAAAAGACGGTCCAGTCCGGCACATCATCAGTATTAATACGTTGTGTACATCGAAGCATGGCACCTCCATCTCATCCTTTACTCTATAGATGCCGAATATAAAGATGCTTGTCATTAGGCCATGCAGCCTAGAAGAAAATGCGACATTCAGACGCATGACTGCCTAGTTGTGGGTCGAAGACACCCTCAGATGCGGTATTGCCCAACTTCGATTGGCCTGCGGCAGTCTTGAAGCCATGCGGCTCTACAGGCGCGAACTTACATCGTAAGTTACATAGGGCGGTGTGGGACGGTAATACAACGTGGATGATAAAGTAGATGCATCCAACATGAGGCTGGTGTGGCGTGACCCTGGTGTTTGCCTGGCTAAAAAGCATGATCTCTGCTGGCAAGAGAAGCTGACGACAAACGGCTGTGATATGTGTTTGATAAACTAAACAGCACCGGCTATGCCACTTGGTGACTGGTGAGCAGTCTTCTTTTACACTCGGCATGGTTGATGCTTGCTGTTGGCAGTCTTTGGCCTTTGAATACCGGTATGATCTTGGTATCATAACTCATAACTGCTCTTGGCTGGTAGATCAGGCCGTCAACCCACCGACTCACCAGCTAGCCATAAAAATCATTGTCTCTTGACGTTGGCCAAACCTTCAACTAGATACCATGCCCGGTACTTTTGAATGCATTGCTTATATCTGACACGACTTACACCAACGGAACTAACACCGCATTTCGCACTCGCACAGACACCGGCAGCTCCCGTCCCGTCTCCGTCTTTGTCCTTGTCTTACTGACAGCCCTCGAGTCTTAGCCGTTGTCATCTTCTAGAGTGGATAGCAGGGGCCGTTCTTCTTCCTATGACCTGGTTGACTGGTCACTGTTGATTGCTGGTTGACTACTGGCTACTGTTGACCATGCTGACGGACAGAACCGGTGAGACTATGTGTAGCACATCTATCTCGAACTGCATGCACTCATTCATACTCATGCAGCAGGCTGAGTTTATACAATCACTGATCAAGCATCAGCCATGGTGAGGCTGTGCTTGAAGTTGGGGATGGATGGACCATAGCTTCTTCTTGTATTCTCTTTCTCTTGCCAATGCTGTCGATTACACAGCGATGCTCCCCTCACATCTATTTACACGCAAGGAGCTCCTCAACACTACTCTTCACTACATGTACTGAACCGAGATGACTGCTGGTGATTTGGAATTGCCATCCCTGGCGAGCATGTTATGTGGTATAAAGTAAGGGCTCTCCCTTAAGTATATATTAGAAAACCCAACATGCTGGAAGCTGCCATCCAATACACCAACCCATAACAGCAGACACAAACCAATAAAATAACAATAATCAATAAAGCACGGATCAGGTGCATGCTACGATGCAATGCCGAACCAGAGTGCTGGGATATGCAGGTGTGTGTATGCAGGTGCAGATTCTGCAGTCTGCAGTCAAGTCATACGATGGTCTGTGCAGTGAGACTTTTTCTTTAAATGTTTGTTTTCTCTCTGAGCTCGGCTACCAAGTTTGCACTGCAAGCGAGCATTTCAAATCAAGAGGTATTGTTAAATGCCATTACAAGAATGAGAGCATATTCTCTACTCAGTATTTGACAGCAAATGCAAGCAAGGGGTTTTCATCATCACGGCATCGCCGGCTCCGCTCATATATAATACACATTGTGTAGAGGTCTGTTTATTTAGATGCCATGTGGACAGCACATGGTATATCTCCGGGGTTATTGCTATTTTCCTTCTCTTATTTCTCCTCGGAGCTAAACAGATTTGCAAGCGAGGTAGAAAGGTAGAAGTAGAAAGTAAGGTAGAAGTAGAAAGTATACCAGAAGGACAGCTGCCAGAAATAGACAAAAAAGGGTCCGGTCTAGACCGCCATCGACCGCCATCGACCCCGGGTGTACCTGAGGGGGTACTTTTTGTCCTCGTTTTGCCCTCGTTTGACGGTCTCTTTTGACAACGTCTTTGAAAGATCAGATCAGATCAGATCAGATAAAGCATTGACTGAGAATGTGGAGAGAAGTATTATTAGACAAGAGAGAAGAGATGTGAAGAAAAAAAACTCTTCGGCATCTACAACCACCTCCATCTACCCGCTGCATCTACATCTACATCTACATCTAGACGCCACAGATCCTGCTCCCCTCTTCCATAAATAAACCATAAACCATAAACACCACACACATCCATAAGCACACACCCTCTCCGGCAGCTTGGGTCGGCGGCGGGCGATGGCGTTATCCTTGCAGATGAGGTAGGTAGAGGTGGTGATGGTCTGTCACGGTCTAGACCCGGCCCACCTCTTTTCTCTCTCTTTTTGCCTCGACTTTTCACCTCACTCTACCTCACTCTTGAGACAACGGCCGTTTTCCTAATTGGTCTTGCAGCGGGCGCGCCGTTATGGAGAGTATGGGGAGAGCTCTGTTAGAAAGTAAGAGGTCCAGATGAATAGATCTGCGTCTGCCTGCGAGGCTGTGATCTTGCTGGGTATGCCGGACAGGCCGTTTATCTTTTTATATATGCAGTACTGTTGACGACGAGGTAGCCACGTGGATGAGAGCTTTGACTTGATCTATTGTATTTATTTGTGTTTGATGTTGTCTGCGTGTTGTTGTTACTGAGACTGAGATACGTTCGTCGTTCTCGTTCTGACTCAATCATCGTACAGACTGCATCGGATCTGTCTACTTTAATGTCTACTGTCGCATGCACGGTGACATGTAGTTGATTGCTGTTTTGCATAGCTTTTCATTAGTGGTTGTGCGTGTGCACATGTATGCCGTAGTACATATAAACTACTCTATCAACCAATCCAGGGTCTACACAATCTACATCTACTCAGTACCATCGTGCTTATCATCGCATCATCCATCGCATCATCTGCCGCGGAGAGTGTTCCGTGTGCGAGGTGTTATTGGGGTAGTTGGCAGACAGTAACCACTCATGTCCATCTCCATCTTGATCTACTTTGTACTATCTCTAATACCTCACCAGCTCACTATCTACTGTACTATCTATCAGCCTCAGTTGTACACAGAATGCAACAGGAAGACTCGACCCGGATCGACCTTTTCTCTTCTGTTGTGCTCCTCTTTCCTCCTTTTGTCGCGTCTGGTCCGTCTACCCGTACAGAGTATTACGCCTAACGCTTGAGTCGTGTCTCTCGGTTATTACCCGCTCTTCTTTCTTTTTCTGCTTTCTTTTGCTTTGCCGCTCTGCCTTCTCCTTACTTTTGTCTGTCCCCTCTTATTCCCTATCCCTCTACTCTACCCTACCCTGTCTTGCAATTACCTGTTTCTTTCTTGTTTCCGCGTGCAGGTGGACATGGCGGTGCTGAGTGTAGATAAGATCGGCGTCTTTTGGTTTGTTTTTCTTTTTCTTTCTCTTTTTCGTTCGTCTTCGCGTGCTCTTCATGTCTGTCCTCTCTCTTCTCACTATCGTCATCGTCATCCATCATCATCACCGTCATCATCCAACAACGGCACCATTCTATGTATTCACCTGTCAACAACATTCCACGACTCTTCACCAACATCTACTCGTACAATAATCTTCTACAAAATCTACATATCATGACAACACTCTGCAAAGAGAACCAACAGAGAGACCAACCAACGCATTCCTCGCTCTGCAAACTTGGCAGCTCCATAGTAGGCAAATCCCCACTTTACGCCAGGGATAATAGACCCACTGCAACTCTTGCCGTCAGCCGTCACTCGTATTGAGTACTGAGAACTGAAAAGAGAATCCCATCCTCGGGTTTCTTTCGCATACTCGCGCACTTGCATACCTAACCCTGTGTTTCTCTACGAAGTACACATCTATCGTATGAGTAGCGCATGTGATCCCTTTTTGCCCTTTTGCTTGTATGGTTGGGGATTGTGAATTTGCCCGTATTCAATCTGTAATCTTCATGATGTCTAGACAGTAATTGAGATACTGAGACTACTCATATCATCTCACTCGCTTGACACACCCCGACTCCCTGTCTACTCTCTATCTGTCTGCCCTCTATTGATCCCGAGTATTCCAGCGTCGGCATCTTGCCGGTCTTCTTCTCTCCTTTCTCACTCTACAGAACTCAACTGCTACGTCGGTGGAGATCTGGGGTCCGGAAGGCGGAAGCCCAGCACGGCCCACGCTGCACAGACGACGTAGTTTGGTGTGTGTACTCTGTAGATCCAGTTGCAGTACTGAGTAGACGCCGTTCAGCACTTCTTGCAGGCACGGTGACATCAAGCATAGCATAGCATCTGTAGCACCCGACATCTTATCCGTCTATCTACTCAGTATAGCTTCATCTCATCACATCGACTACAAAGTAGACACCAACTCACAGCGATACCCTCTACAAACTCGATCTCAGCCGTTGACCCTGCACTCATAAGTAGACAAATACAACAATAGGGTACAGAATAGAAGCCTGCTAACGTATTCAGTACTCTGTATCGAAAAGTCTGCATCCTAGACGCACCCCTCTCTACTGGCCTGTCCACTAAACTACCCACTATCTATCCACTGTCTGCCTGCAGTCCACCCGCCCGCCTCGACCCACCACTCCTTTTGTCTCTTCTCGCGTCACTCTCTCTCTACTCTCTACTCAGTACTCTGCCTACAGCACCCTACAAGCAGTACAGCACTCACTGTGACGATTGAATTTATCTTTTCTTTTATTCTCTTTTTATTCTTCCTTTTTATCTTATCCAACCCCGACCTCTACTCTTCCTTGTATCTTGCTGGTTGATTTGCCATTGCCATCTCGTGCTGTTCCTTGTTCCTTGTTTGACGAGTGGCTGCATTCTGCTTTCTTCTGCGGTTAGTCAGTAGTCTCTACTGTCTACTCTATTCTACCACGCTACGACACACGTCTTCTCTACCACACTCTACTCCTACAACACGTCTATTCTCGACTTTGACTTTGACCGACCTCGACCTCCTCGACATTGACACGGCGCATATCTCTACCATACTCTGACGTCTCTCGCGACTCTCTCTACCACGTCTGTCTCTACCTCTCTGCGACTCTGCGACTCGTCCGACCTCATCTCGCCTACCTCTCAAGTCGCCCGATCCCGACTACCAGCGCCGTCTCGCGTCATCGCGCATCGCGCATCATCTTTGCATCATCGTCTCATCCATCGCATATACACATCTACACTCGGCACAATGCCGCCGCTCGACAGCGAACTGCCGCCCGGCGTGGCCAACAACTCGAGCGATTTTGTAGGTCCTCGCTGTCCCTATATCTGTCTACATACTAACAGTGAAGGTCCGCAAACTCTACAAGATGCTGGAGGATCCGCAGTACAACTCGGTTGTGCGCTGGGGGAATGACGGTGATAGTTTTGTTGTTTTGGAGGTGAGTACTTTTCTAGTCAGCACGTCGACACTGAAGCCGCTCTACGTGGCGCCGTCTACACGGCGGCCTACAGGCCGCGGTCTACGTTCACGGCCGCACGGCCTGCGGCCTCGCGGCCTACGGCGCGGCTTCGGCTCGCCTCGCTACGCTCGCCTACCTCAGCCGCTGACTTTTAAAACAGAACGAAAAATTCACAAAAACAATCCTCCCCAAACACTTCAAACACAGCAACTTTGCCAGCTTCGTCCGCCAGCTCAACAAATACGACTTCCACAAGGTCCGCCACAACGACGACACCGGCCAGTCCGCCTACGGCCAGGGCGCCTGGGAATTCAAGCACCCCGAGTTCAACCAGCACAAGAAGGATAATCTCGATAATATCCGCAGAAAGGCGCCCGCTGCCCGCAAAGTGACCGTCGCCGAAGAGCCGTTTCCCGCCACCCAACAACTCGTCTTGCTGAATGACACCCTCGTCGCCACGCAGCACCAGGTCCAGGCCCTCCAGGAGCAGTACTCGCACATTGCCAACACCAACAAGATTTTGGTCGACGAATTGACGAGTCTGCAAAAAATGGTCAAGGCCCAGCACCAGGTCCACACCGAGCTCATCAACCACCTCAACAACATTGACGAGCAGCGCCGCCGCAACAGCCGCCACGCCCACACGAGCGCCTCCCCCCACGCACAGTACCACCCCTCCATGGGCCTGCTGCCCGACAGCGCCGACGAGCCCGCCGTCGAGCTGCGCCGCGCCCGCGAGATCTTGAACAATGTCGCCACCGACCCCGTCGCCGACCGCGACTTTGAACGCCTCACCACCATGTTCCAGCAAAACGCGCAGAATGCACAGAACGCGACGTCGCCGCCCGAGTCGGCCGGTTCGTCGTCCACCGTCATCAACCCGCCGGCCGTCGTGGCCGCCCCGGGCGACCTCAACGACATGCGCCATCTTGTTTATCCTGTCGGCCAAAACGCCGGCATCGACCCCTTCCACGCCGACCACATCAACAACATCCCCTACACGCGCCCGCTCAGCACCGCCAATGCGGCACCGCCCACCGCCGAGGCGCAGGTGTCGCCCAAAGAGTTGACCGGCTCGCTCTGGGGGCTCCAGAAGCCAAAGATTTTGTTGGTGGAGGACGACAAGGTGTGCGCGCGCATCGGCGCCAAGTTTCTGTCGCAGGTCGACTGTGTCGTCGAGATTGCCAAGGACGGCAGTGAAGCGGTGGCCAAAGTGAACCAAGACCCCGAGCGGTTTGATTTGATCTTCATGGACATTATCATGCCCGTGTTCGACGGCGTGTCGGCGACGGCGTGCATCCGCGTCGCGGCGCCGCGCGTGCCCATTGTCGCGATGACGTCCAACATCCGCAGCGAGGACATTGCGACGTACTTTCACTGGGGGATGAACGATGTCCTGGCGAAGCCGTTTACCAAGGAAGGCATGGTGCGCATTTTGCGAAAGCACCTTCCTTACCTTTTGAAAAACCCACCTCCCCCGGGCAGCGAAGACCTCGCGCCGCCGCCGCCGCAAAACGGCTATGTGAATGCCAACATTATGCCGATGCAGATGGGCGTCAAATTCGAGACGACGCCGATCCAGTCGCCCGCGACGTCGTCGTCGTGGCACTCGCCGGGGACGGGGCTGCCGCAGGCGTCGCCGACCATGGACGGGTACCGGATGAATCCGGGCAGTGTTCCTGGAAATGTTCCGGTCCAACCGCCAAGCCAAGACGACCGGCCGGAGAAGCGGCAGCGGCTGTACGGGCCGGGGCAGTATGCTTGATTTTTTGTTTTTGCTATTTTATTGGAATACCTGGCGTTTGGATAGTGACTTTCAGTCATGCATTAAGCCGGACGGCTTATAATGAATTGGTTATATGTATTTGAATTGAATATTGATTTGTTTCTGCATGTTGGTGTTGATTTTAGTTTGCGTTGAGTTGATTGTTGACTGTTGTATATCATTGTCGTGATGTGATGTGTCGAGAGGTCTGAACGGAAGATGCTAAGAAGTTGGATCGAGACGAGAAAGGAAGTGATCTGCAGTTAGTATCGTGACTTTTCGAGTTGTTTATATCAGAGACTGAATAGACGTCAGATAGAATGAATAGACAATGGATAGATATTGATGGAATGATGTAAAGGTCGAAGGAAAAAGAAACAAAAGAAACAAAAGAAGAAAAGAAGAAAAGAAAAAGAAAAGAACAGAATCAGGTCAGAGTGTCAGAGAAGATACACGGGGAACAGTCATATAAGATGGATCTTATGACAGCAGGAGTAAAATAAAACTGCAACAAAGCAACTGCAACTCTGGGCTCCTATTAGAGTCTTAGAGACCACAGACTTCAACGGTCTGGCCAGCTTGGACAACTCCAGATCACGGTCCAGGCCGGGCCATCCTTATGTAAGCAGGCTTTATTTAGTATTTTAAAGGAGCTTTAAAAAGTATAAAGGCCTGTGCAGCACTGCACAAACGGCGCATCATGTAGCCTGTTGGGGCATGGCTGTAGTGTTTGATAGAGGAGTCATAGAGGAGAAGTCAATACTTTGAAGGAGGAAGCCACAATCAATAGTTGTGAGTTGAGGTCTGGCCAGCTGCATCTTATTGACATTATTTGCTGCTTTGATTAGTAAATAGAGAGAGAGAGAGAGAGAGAAGGAGAAGACAACACACGCTGGATACGTTCCTTCCTCTACAACACGGTCTGGCCAGGCCTGGGCCTTACTCTTACTCCCCGTAATGACCTAGACTCCTGGGGTAGCAGCAGCGCAAAGTGGCATGATTTCTATTAATACCAATAATAAGGATGTTAATGACTATTTATCGATGATAATAATGAAGATAGAGATAAAGATTACGATTAAAAGCAGACTCACCGTGTCGTCACCTTGTCGTCATTCTCAAGTCATTCTCAACCGTCAAGATTGATTATATAAGTCGTGATTATGTAATAGTGCCTTATAGTGATAGCTGTTTTCTCTGTAGATGTAGAGTTGTTGGCTATTCTTTTTCATTATTTTATATTATTTTCCATCATGCTTTGTCTTCTAATACTACTACTATTACTATCAAGTATTAGCACCTTCTATTCTCTATTCTTCTGTCGATGCTTTCGTCTCGATCAATGCACAATACCTCTGCAAGAGTCTTATCGATAAGGCACGCTAACCCTTTCGGGTAGCTGCTTCGATGCCTTCCATTCTTCCATTGCGCCCACCATCCCACCAATGAAACTCCCCACCTTGCTCTGGTGTTTTTTCTGAGTCATTGCGACCATTGACGTAGTGCTTGACATTGATGTTCGATATTCCATATTGACGATAACTACGCACGAATCGCAAACAAAAAAACCAATAAAAAATGTCACAAGCGAAAAAGGGCGCCGCCCGCGGCAAGAAGGCTGGCAAAGGCCATGCCGACGACAAGGGCGAGGAAGTCCTGCAGGCTGTTGTATGTGATCATGACGACGACGACGATGAAGACAGAGACACTGACCTCTAGATCCTTGCCGACTCCTTCCAGGACCGCTTCAAGCCGCTGACCATCGACCGCCCACGAGTATGTCCTCCAGAAAGAACTGCGACAAACAGAATCTAACAGCCAGTGCCTCCTCCCCCTCGCAAACACCCCCCTCATCGAATACACCCTCGAGTACCTCGCCATGAACGGCGTCCAGGAGGTCTACCTCTACTGCGGCGCCCACGCTGACCAGATCGAAGAGTACCTCGCCGCATCGCCCCGCTGGACCGCCAACAGCAAGACCAATCCCTTCCAGTCCCTCGACACCATCCGCGTCGGCCAGGCCTCGTCCTTGGGCGACTTTCTGCGCGACCTCGACAAGCGCGGCATCATCGAGGGCGACTTTGTCCTTGTCCACGGCGACCTCGTCGCCAACGTCCCTCTTGACCCCATTCTGGCCCGCCACCGCGCCCGCCGCGAGGCCAACCGCGACGCCGTCATGACCATGGTCCTGCGCGAGGCCCACGGCGCCGACCACCACACGCGCGCCCACGGCATCGAGCCGCTGTTTGTCTTGGACGCCAACAACGGCCGCTGCCTCCAGTACGACGAAATGTCCCCGCTCGACCACCGCCAAGACCGCTACCTCGACATCGACGCCGCCTTCCTCGAGCGCAACGCCGACATTGACGTCCGCGCCGACCTCGTCGACACCGGCATCGACATCTGCACCCCCGACGTCCTCGCCCTCTGGACAGAGAGCTTCGACTGCGAGCTGCCGCGCAAGAACTTTTTGCATAACGTGCTCAAGGACTGGGAGCTCAACGGCAAGCTTATTTACACGGATATCGTGAGCGACGACGCCGAGGCCGCGACGGCGCCCGCGTCCGGCAGCTATGCCGCGCGCGTCACGTCGCTGCAAATGTACGACGCCATCTCGCGCGACATCCTCGGCCGCTGGACCTACCCGCTCGTCCCCGAGACCAACCTGGTCCCCGGCCACTCCTACACCAGCGTGCGCCGCCGCCGCGGCCGTGCCGGTGCCGCCGGCCTGTCCGGCCTGTCGTCGGCGTCCTACTCGGCTGGCGCCGGTGTCGGCGTCTCCGCCGAGCGCGGCGTCACCATCGACCCCACCGCTTCGGTCGCGCGCGCCGCCCTCGGCCTGCACACCTCTGTCGGCGCCAACAGTGTCGTCTCCGGCAGCACCATTGGCCGCCGCTGCCGCATCGGTAACAACGTGCGCATCGAGAACTGCTACCTCTGGGACGACGTTGTCATTGGCGACAACACCGTCGTCACGCGCTCCATCCTCGCGGCCGGTGTTCATGTTGGCGCCGGCTGTGCCGTGCCCGCCGGTTCCGTGCTGTCCTACGGCGTCGCCGTCGCCGACAACACGACGCTCGTCGAGGCCGCGCCCGGCTCGCCCGTCGTGCTCACCGCCGTCAAGCCCAACGGTTCTGACATTGTTAGTGACACAGCTATTGTTGGCGCCACCGGCAAGGGCGCCGCGTACCACCACTCGTACGGCAACGACGACGACGACGACAGCGACGACGACGACGACGTCGTCACCCCCGAGTCGCTGCAGCGCTCGCTCATCTACTCCACCGCCCACCTCAACCTGTCGACGTCGTCCATCTCCAGCTTTGGCTCCGATGCCGACGACTACGACGGCGCCGTCTTTGACGACGACGACGAGGACGACAACGGTCCCAACAGCAATTATTTGAGCGCCGGCGACGCAGGCGGCTCGCGCTCGCGCCTGCCCTCGTTCACGTCGCTCGACGGCTCGCGCTTCTCGACGAGCGGCGGCCTCGCCGGCATGCTGCGCGACCGCAGTGCCGCGCCCGGCGCTGGCGCCACCGGCTTGGCTACTGGCCTCATCGGCTCCGACGGCGTCGGCAGCAGCACCTTCCACACCGACGCCGTCAACGGCCTGCTCGACGCCCTGCGCGACGACGGCAGCAGCGACTTTGAGTCGGCACGCCTCGAGTTTATGGGCCTGCGCCTGTCCACGGACGCGTCCGACGGCGCCGTGCGCCGTGCTGTCGCGGCCGCGTTTGCGCGCCGCGCGCTCGAGCTGGCGACGCCGCTGGGCGTGACGAGCGCGTCGATGCCGGGCGGCTCGGGCCAGGGCCTGGACGCGGCCAAGGCGGCAGAGCGCGCAGTCAAGAGCAAGACGGGCGCGGCGACGTTTGTGGGCGATGTCGGCGTCGGCAACGGCACGGCGGACGAGCAGGTGGAGTTTGTGCTTGCGCTGCAGCGGACGCTCGTCGGCCTGCGGATCCGCGAAGAGAAGGAGAAGGAGCGCCTGCCGGAAGCTGAGAGGGACTCGACAAAATCGGCCCCGGCGCCGGGCACGCTGCTGGCGGCGCTGCTGCAGCAGCTGTACGACAACGACGTGCTGGAAGAGGAGGGAATTCTGGCGTGGTGGGCGGACAAGCGCGCGGCCGAGGGCGGCAGCGGCGTGTCGGGCGACAGCAGCATGGCGGGTGCCAAGGAGCGGTGCCGGGTGCTTGTTGAGTGGCTGGAGACGGCCGAGGAGGACAGCGACGAGGACGACGAGGACGAGAGCGAAGAGGAGAGCGATGATGAGTAGATCTACGGGTAACAAAAGTTTCTTTCATTCACGGATACAGGTAGAGCATAATCAAGTTCAACATTGCAATAAAAAGATAGTCGTGACATCATTGCAAATATAAACGCATAACAAACAAAAGTAACAATAAATAAAGCTGAAATCATAATCTAAATGCCAAAAAGATCTCGTAATGTGAATAGTACGCAAAATGTCAAATAACCAAATCCAAACCAAACATAAACAAAAGGCCGTGTTTTGTCGTATCCAACCGTCGTGCATCTTTTCGTTACATAATGACCTGGCTTGTTAGCAGTTGTTTGTAGATAGAACTTTCCTTGAAAAATACTTACACAGTCGTCATCGCCCTTGCCCTGCGGAATGCCCATCTCTTCAAACGTTGCGGGCCCTTGTGGTGCGGCCTTGGCGGGCTTGCCGGCCTGCGCAGCGGGCGGCCGTGTCGCCGCACCGGGGGGTGCCGACTGCGGTGTGCCCGACGACACGCGCTGCTGCTGCTGTTGGGCAGGCGAGGGGCGTGGTGCTGCCGGGTTGCCGAAGCCGCCCTGGGCTCCGGGTGGTGCGCTCTGGCGGCCGGGACCGCCGCTGTTGTTGTTGCCGTTGCCAGCTCCATTGCTGGGGAACCGGCCGTGGCCGCCCTGCGACGGCAGCGAGTCCAGTCTGTCTGGCCGGCCGTTGTTGACGTTATTATTGCTTGGTGGCGCACCACCGTAGGCACTCGATGCGGGACGGCTGGATGTGCGTGGGCCGTACTCTCTGCCTGGCTGGCCACCCGGTGCGTTTGCTGCAGGGTTGGCGCCTGCAGGGCCGAGGTTGCCGTAGCCACCCGGTGCGGGTCCCTGTCCTGGTGGAGGCGCGTTGGGGTTGGTCTTGGACAGACGGTTGCGGTCGGGCTGTGCTGGCAGGCCGCCGGAAAGGCGGGCATTCGCTGGGGTTTGCTGTTGCTGGGGGTAGTTGTAATTAGGGCTAGGACCGGCAGGACCGGGTCCGGCACCAGGACCAGAACCACCGCCACGGCCGCGACCGGCACCAGCCTGCGGCTCCCAGCCAGCAGACGCAATCCGGCCGCGCGGGTCGTTGTCGAGCGGTCTGCCCGGCGAGTTGACCGAGAACGGCCGCTGCTGGTTGTTGGGCGCCAGGTTGTTCATCGACTGCGACACAGGCAGCCGTGCACCTTGACCTTGACCCTGGCCAGCAGGAGCAAGAGGAGCAAGAGGCGCCGAGTTGACGGGCCGGATGCCAAACGCGCTGAGTGGCCGGTTGTCCTGCGGCGCATTGCTGGGCCGGATCTGTGCGTTGTAGTGGGGCGACCGGGGCAGGCGGCTGGTGTTGGGGTCGTCGTCGGGGTAGGGCGCGGCGGACTTGGGGCGCGCGAGGTTGAGGGGCGTCGGCTTGTGGTCGTCGTCCGGGTAGGGCGCGGTCGACTTGGGGCGCATGGCGAGGCTGGTGTCGATGTTGATGGCGAACACGGGCGGGCGGTCGGCGGGCGGTGTGATGACGGGCTTGGCCACGGGCTCGTCGGGGATGGATGGCAGTGACGACTCGGATACAGAGCCCAGGGCTTGGGCTGCCGGGTTGTTGCGCGAGCTGAACCGCTCGGGGCGCTGGCCGCGCATGGACCCGTGCTTGGACTTGATGCGCGTGAGCGCAGTGGTCTCGTGGTCCTGCTTGGTGAGCGTCTTGGCCTGGCTCAGGCCCTCGAGACGGTTCTGCGCGTCCTTGTTGCCGTGGTCGGCGGCGCGCTCGTACCACGTGCGGGCCTCGCGCAGGTCCTTTTGGACGTAGATGCCGATCTCGTGGTAGTAGCCCATGGCGAACTCGCCCGTGGCCAGCTTGGCGTCGGCGGCCTCGCGCGCATACTTGAACGCGAGCTGCTCGTTCTTGACAAACACGCCCTCGTAGCCAAAGAGGAACCAGCGGCTGACACCAAGCGCGGCCTCGGCCTGGCCCTGGCGCGCGGCCAAACCGTAGTAGTGCAGCGACAGCGCCGGGTTGAAGTCGCAGCCCAGCTGGCACAGCTCGTAGGCCTGGCCCATCTTGAGCTGGGCCTTGGCAAAGCCAAAGAAGGCGGCCTTTTCAATGTACAGGCGCGCCTGATTCAGGTTAAAGGGTAGCATGCCCTCCGGGATGTTGACGTCGGGCAGCTCGCGCGAGATGAGCATGCCAAAGACGTAGGCGCCCTGCGGCGACTCCTCGTCGGCGGTGTCGGCGGCCGACTGCAGCAGCTCGAGACCGGTGCGGTAGTCCTTGGCGTGGCCGTGCTGGCCGAGCAGGTTCATCATGCCCAGGCGGTACGTGGACGCCGAGTCCTGCATGGCGAGGCCGCGGTTGTAGTGCTGCAGCGCATTTTTAATGTCGTTTGAGTTTTCGTAGATCATGCCGATGCGGAACTCGGCCCGGCTCCAGCCGCGGTTGGCCGCGTTCATGTAGCCCATAAACGCCTCGTTCTTGTCCATGCGGTAGCCAAACTTGCCGAACTCGAGCCATTTTGAGCGCGAGAAGAGCGCCTGCGGGTGGTGCTGGCTGGCGAGGTACTCGACAATCCGCAGCGCATCGGTACGCAGCTCGTGCTCGATGCGCGGGGTCTGGGGACGCGTGCCCAGCTCCTTGACCTCGCGCGCGGCGGCGTCCTGTGCAGTCTCGACCCAGAACAAGACATCGAGCGCCCATTCCAGCTGGTTGCTGACGTTGTTTGAGCGCAGGACTTCTTGGCGCGCGGCGTAGAGGATGCGCTCTCTGTCGTCGTCGCTTGGCGGCACATGGTCCTGATTGACGCGGGGAAAGGGCGAGAAGCTGGGGACCTCAAAGGCCGGCATGTCGGGCTGCTTTTCCTGGACCAGGGGCTTGAAGTCGTTTGTCGCGGTCGGTGCAGCTTGGACAGCGGGCGAGTTGTTGTATTGGTATTCGATGGCGGCGGGAGAGGGCGTGCCCGAGCCGGAGGGCTTGGCGTTCGGGGCGTTGTTGGTATTGGTAGAAGTGGACGGGTCTAGGTAGTTGGATAAGGAGGGTTCGCGGCCGCGCTGATCAGACACGTCGCGGGCCTGGGGGTGTGGATGTTCGGCGTATCTGTCGGTGGGCTGGGCTTCAAGTTCCATGCGCTGAAGATCCTCTTGCATATTATGGGGGACTTCAGGCATTACCCTATGAGGTCAGTGTCTATTTTGATTTCATGTCGCGGGCTGTCTGCTGTTTGCTGTGTTTTGTTTGTTTTGCTGACGGGCGCTATATTTCTTTTTCGTATAGCTGATCATTTGCTAGTCGGATCGCGTCTAGACTACTTCGGCCGACCAAGCAAAGACAAAGACCAGTCAAACGGTCAAAGCAAACTCCAAATCAGAGGCCAAATCAAAGGCCAAACAAACTCCAAATCAAACGAAAGCCCAAACACACTGCGACTGATCAAAAAGACGCTTGGTGGTGGGGGAGGGGCAAGGGCGAATGAGGATCACAGCAAAGACGCAACGGCGACCCTGAGCGGCTGCACGCGGATCCCATAAAGACAAAGAACACTCAAAAGGACATACCGCTGAGGAGATGGAGCAATGACTTCTGGCATGTAGTAGTCATCGAAGCCGCCGGGGACAAAGGTTGCCTCGAGTTTTGGCATTTCAAAGGTTTCTTTCCTGGCGACAGGAGGAAAGGTGTCTGCTGGATATAAGGAGTAGTGTTAGCTTCGGAAATGGACGCGGGAGTGACGGCGTCAGGCGTCAGACGAGCTGGTGAGATAAGCTGCGGTGCGGCTGGTATCCTGGCTAGGGCTAGAGGAGTGGAAGTGCAATAGTGGGCGTCTGTAGCGCGGCGACCAGCGGATGGTGACGTGATGAAGACGTCGAGAAAGGCACGTCGAGAAACAAGGAAGGGTAGAGGCTAGATCCAGAGGAGGAGAGTAAGGTAGGAGCATGAGAGAAACAAGAGAAGAGTAGAGCAGCAGAGAGCAGACCAGAGAGACGACGGAAAAGAGAACAGCTGCGGGGTGTGAGAAGCCAAGTGTCGTAGTGTCGAGTGTCCCGCGAGTGTTGCTGTAGGGTTGCAGTGTTGCAGTGTCGTAGTGTTCAGTGTTGCAGTCGTAAGCCGGGGCCAGTCGTCCAAAGCAGGAGTATTGAGTATTGCTAGTCGCAATGAAAGAGAAAAACAACGAGAAAATAGAAAATAGAAACCGAGTTATCAACAGGGAGAGATGTTATGCGATGGCCCGCCAGCAAGGTGACGGTGATGGCAGGGGTGAGCAGGATTGATGTTGTCGAGCTTGTGATCTCTTCTTTTGATTCTTTGAACTTCTTTCTTTCGATGTTCTTTTTTGTTTCCGATTCGAATTCTCTCCTGCTCTGTTGCTCGACAATACTCCGAGGAAATGCGACGTAGCTGGTCTCTGCCGGGGGGTTGAAACGCAAAGCGTGTCTCTGACGTCGTTGAGGACAGCAGAGGCGAAATAGGCAACGTCTCGAGGCTGGCTTCTATTTCTATTCCTGGCGACCTGCTTGGCTGCTGCTTGCTTGCGTTGCTTGATGTCTCGGGCCGTCGTGTGTGTTCTCTTCTGTTTCTGTGCTCTCTTCTGTGTCTGTGTCCCTGTGTCGATATCCTGGGTGTTCCTGGTTCCTGTTCCTGGCTGATTCCTCGTTGTGAATCCTGATTTGCTCCGTGTCTGTGCTTCTGTCCCTGGTGTTCCGTTCCTGTTCCTGCTTCTCGTGTTCCTTGATCTCGTATAAGATGCAACATCGCATCTCAGCAGGCGATGCTCTTCTTATGTATCTCTCTTCATGCTCACTCTCACTCTATTTCTGTACCATACTCCCCACTTGGTCTCACGCCGAGCACCCTTGATCCTTTCTTGACTTCGTCTGTACAGACAGACAGAGCAGCTCTCTTGCTCGCACCCTGGTCGCAAAGTGCACTTGTACATTGTATATCTACTTACCAGAACTGCCCGTGGGCTTGTATTGCGGACGCGCGTACTGCGGGTTCGCCATGGTTGCTGGCTGCTGTTGCTGTGATGCTTAAACGTCTGCCTCTCGTTTAGTCCGAACTTTTTCTAAGTAAAGACCGGACTGCTGGATGCCGAGAGTCGGGTAATATACTCTGGGTACTCAGAGTAGAAGAGGTGCTGCAAGGCTGTGCGTAAGGTTGCAGTCTGCTGTGCTAAATAATGGCAAGTAGTACAGAGGGGTCGCAGAGTGTGGCACAGGTCTCTTCATGCAGGCCGCATATAGTTGGCGCCGGGATTCGATTCGTAGAGAGAGATGGCGGAGGCGAGGTGGAAGTGGTTAGAAGTGAGGTCGAGGTTGAGGTTGACGAACGGCAGTTGGCAATAGGCAGCCACGTGAGGCGAGGCGATGCAAAGCGAAAATAAAAAAGGAAGGAACGGCTGTGTCGTGGACGGAAGGAGCGACTGCGAAAACGAAAGCTTACTTTGTAACAACCAAAGTCAAGAAGCTGGAAGCTTTCTTTCTGAAAGAGCTGAAGAGCTGGAGGGGGCTTCTTATTATTATGTTTGCCAGCCGAGGGGTCGTCCAATAAATAAAAAGTACAAATTAGAATAGAAAAAGATAAAGATGCGCTGTCTGTACTTTGAAGCTAGCTGCGCAGGGACGGAGCAGATTGACGGGGGCTGAAGGAAGAAGGAAGGAGAGGAAGAGGAGCCCAATATGGAAAGATCAAAGGACGAAGTCGCCAAGCCAAGAAGCCGCAAGTGGCAGGAGCGCTGTTGATATATCTTGTGGTGCGCCTTCCTTTTCCTCTGTACTCATCAAGTGATTGCGCACCTGTCTACGCCTCAAGCTTATGCCTTTATTGATGCTGCCCGAATGCCTGAATGCCTTGAATTTGCAGACGCATTCCAGCTCTAAGATACAAAGTAGACAGCCTCCTTTTTTACGTTTGGGTCCTCTAATACTCCGTAGACGGTGTCATTTGATTGCAGTGGAATTGGTTACCCCACCGAGGCATTAGGAGTTATTAGCAGAGGTTCCTGCTATTTTCGGTGTGCTGGTCGGCAATAAGAGATATAAGCTTACTCCAGGCAGGAGCGATGGGTGTTTTCTTTTGACGGGTGGACGCTATATGTTGATGATAATTGACACTCGATACATGCTGTATGTCAATATGCCGCGTTGTCAAGATGCCAAAGCTCTTCATATTTGTGTTGTTATTCACACACAGTACTGCAGATTTACATCGCTGCCTATCAGACCCTGATGTGCAATGCAGTGCGGACCCTGGCGGAGCAGGGGCAACTCTGGTTTTTGATGCCTGAGAACAAAGAATAAATACGTATTTAATAAGAATAGACGAGGTAGAGAATACTCTGTATATATTATTGACAGCCTGGTAAACAACGTTGTCATTGGCGTTGTATGCCAGGAATGATGCTCAGCCACGATATGTTTCTATTTCTGATCAGTGCGACTCCAGTCCAGCATGCTAATTAACCGTGCAGGAGATCGGCAAGCACGCTAGAGCCTGTAGAATACTCAGTAGCAGGTGCTGTAGACTGCCAATGACTTCTTGGTTGCATTTCTAGCGGTGATCAATGTTCCGTCCGAAAGCTTATATCAGGTATATCGGATTCAACTCTTGTCTGTCTTGTCATTAGCAGTTACTGTTGGCTTGGTTTCAGTTTTATCTGCCAAATCAGAGCATCCTTCAGTCTTTAGTCCCAAGTTTTGCCTTGCTGCCAGCTGGCCATCTCATCTCATCATCCCAGCTCTGATCCCAGCTCGACAAAGTATCAATGATTTCCGTTGATTTTCCTTGGCAATATTGTCGTGCAAGTATCATGCCTTACCTTGCAAGTAATCATGTCAGTACTCAGTATTGCAGTGCAGCCCATGGCATCTGCTCACTATTCATGTGACGGCCACAACGCCTCCGCCAAGAGTGCTTCTCCGAATCAGCCGTGTATGTAGGTCTCGTGCTTCGGAGACAACTGACCTTTCTTTGTTTTAACTAGTTGCCATCATGCTCATAGTGCGTGAGAACAGCCAGTCCCATGCAGCTCTACAAGCCATCAGCAGTCAACCCGCCAAAAGTACTCGTCTGCCAATAGCACAGACTCGGAAAGTATGCCGCCCATTCAGACTCGCTCCTTCCCCAATAACTAATATACTACAGCCAATATCAGCCCAATCACTCCCACCTTTGATTGCATCGTTAGTGTAGGCGTACTGGCACCACTAGCACTTCAGCCTAGGCAGAACAATGTGCTTTCAATGTCTTTATCGGAGCTTCTGAGTCCAGGCATACATACTATCAAAGCAAAGCTTATTATTTTTGTCTCGCTTCTTGAGACTTAATGATATAAACCGCGAGCCGTTGAGCTCCGACTGAATCCTCACGGCTCGGATCGACAAGCCATAGCTTCTCAGCTACATCTTGTGTGATTAATTCTGATTTAGTTATTCCCATGATAACTATGATCCCGTAATCTTATTTACCCCACGCCTAGGCTTTTAAAGATATCTCGGGTCAAATGTTGGGGTTGATGTCGGGTTTGATGTCGTCGAGGCTGTGATACATGAAGATGCCTCGCTTGTGAGATGTCCACAATCTGCCTTCACTGCCGATTCTCTACTAGAAAATAAAATGAATACTTGCAATACAATGCACATTTTCAATAAAGTGATTGCACAAGCAAAGTAAATGTGTTTTTGTGAATCGTCAAATACGTCCTCGGCTTGGATGATTATATAATGTTATGCACCACGTGATCCGTCAATCAGGTGTGCCCCACTTCGAGCTCGACCAGCAGCCAGCAGCCTACTGGTACAGCTGGTCGTCAGCCTCATGCAGCCTGCTGCTACCAACGGGCCACTGCTGCTGCTAGTAGCTCTCAACGTCAACACCACGACATCATCAAGCAATCACCACCAATCCACACGAATCTCTATACGAGCACGACTTTCACCACACACCTCCAACTTACTCTTTTAAACTGATTTCTTTACAAGAGAAGCTTGTCTACATCTACAACTACACCTCGACCTCACCTCCCTCCCCCCTCACAATGGCCGACCGCCAGCTCGCACAGATCCTCGCCCAGGTCAAGGCCTCGCGCGCCCCCTACGCAGACCAGGTCAAGCTGCTGTCAAAGGCAAAGCTCGCCCTGCTCAAGCTCGGTGCCCTCACCCCCTCCCTCGACCCCGCCAGCGCCGTGCCGCCCCAGGTCCTCGCCCTCGCCCGCGAGACCTACGAGCAGGGCGCCCTCTGCTCCATCCGCGCCCACGACGCCGACGCCTTTACCCGCTACGTCCAGCAGCTCGCCCCCTTCTACGCCCTGCCCGCCGCCGTCCTGCCCCCGAATGTCGCCGAGCGCAACAAAGTGACGGGCCTCTACCTTCTCCTTTTGCTCACGGAAGGCCGCTACGGCGAGTTCCACTCGGAGCTCGAGTCGATCAGCACGCGCGAGGGCGCCGGCTCCGAGGAGGACCGCTTCCTGGGCTACCCCATCCGCCTCGAGCGGTGGCTCATGGAGGGCAGCTACGACCGCGTGTGGCGCGCCATGAAGCAGGGCGAGGAGCCGTGCGAGGAGTACGCCGTCTTCTCGGAGATTCTGACGTCGCAGGTGCGCTCCGAGATTGCGTCGAGCAGCGAGCGCGCGTACCCGTCGCTGCCGCTGAGCTCGACCAAGTCGCTGCTGTTCCTGGACTCGGAGGGCGCCGTGGTCGAGTTTGCGCGGCTGCGCGGCTGGACGATCAAGGACGGGCAGATTCTGTTTCCGGCGACGTCGGCACCAGCTGCAGACAAGATCGGCGCCGTGTCGGCGGGCGACGGTTTGACGGCGGCGGCCGAGCCGGCCGAGCAGGAAGTCAGCCAGGTGGTGATTGAGAACGTGCTGGGCTACGCACGACAGCTCGAGACGATTGTCTAGTTTTTTGAGAAAGACAGACGAGAAGGACGGGTTCTGTATCATTATGATCTTATGAGCGGTTGCAGAGTTGAATTAATTGCATGATCACAAACTGACTGAGCGTGATATTGAGTGAATGTAATGAATTAACAGAGAACGTGAGGCGTGACCATCCCTTCTACATACACCCCGACAGCCAACTTTTGATTTCCGACAGACAAGATAATGACAAAACCACAAGTAAAGGAGACGAGAAGACAACAGCTTGAGAAAACATTCATATTAAGAAAAGACAGGCATCAACATACAAAAAGAGTAATGAGAAATGTAGAATAAACAATTGAAATAGTTAAAACAAAGCGAGTTTAGTAAACAGTGCAGGTTTTGAAAACAGATCAAGACAAAGAACCAGAACGAATCAAATACACCACTCTGGCCACATCTTTTTAAAGTCAAGACATCTACGCAAACAGCTTCAGGCCGCTGCCGTGCTTGCCAATCTCGCACACCTCGCAGATGCGGCACGTGCTGCCCTTGTACTTGCTGTGGTACTTGCTGCCGTCAAACGCGCACTCCTCGTACGCCGTGCCGCTGTAGATCGGCGTGAAGCTGGCCGCGCACACGTCAAACTCGGCAAACTGGTCAAACTCGATATCGATTGCGTCGTTGGGGTTGCGCTCGCACGTCGCCTTGGTCTTGCGGGCCTGTTCCGTCCGTTAGTCTATATCCTATATCAGTCACGTTTGTATCAGTTTAACTTACAGTCTCAATGATACGCCCGGCACCGCCGTTGGCGAGTATGCGGTTGGCAAAGCTCAGCGCCGAGCCGTAGTTCTTGTTGCGAGCCGACAGGTTCATCGCGTTCAACAGCGCCAGTTGCCGGTGCGGCACCTCGATCTTAGGAATCGTAAAGTACGCAGACAGCTCCAGGCTCTTCTTCGTCAGGCCCGCGTCCTTGGCCACCACGTCGGCCGCGCCCAGCTGTCTCCGCGCCAGCTCAATCGACATCGCCACCGCGTACTCGCTCGCCGACGTAACCAGCTTCTTGGCCTCCTCAACCTCAGACTCGCTCGATACCGCGTTGATCAGCACAGAGTGCAGGATGCCCTTGAACACCTGGAGGCCGTCCTCCAGCTTGTTCGTCTTCATCGAGTCGTAGCCGCGCTGCAGGTCGTTCTCAACAAGGTACTCCAGATCCCGCGGGATAATCGGCAGCACCTTTCTGGCGTCGGTCTCGTCGGGGTTGCGGCGCACGTAGTTGACCAGCGGCGGCAGGCTGGCAGACGCAGGCAGGTACGTCTTGGACGCCTGGTACACCTCCAGGAACCGCGGCTTCAGCGGCGCAAAGTTCACGGCGCCCACCTGGCGGTTTAGCAGCTGCATCGCCGACTCAAACGAGCCGCCCGCAACGTGGTCGACGGCCAGCGGCGAGTTGCGCGCCCACACGTCCGCCTCGCTGCTGCCAGCACCGCCGGCTTCTGTGCTGTCGACATTGACAAAGTCGCTGTCGACCTCGGGCACAATATCGTCGCCCATGTCCCAGCCGGCGGCATCCTCGTCGTCGTCGGCGTCAATCAGGCTACCCTTCTTGGCATCAGCGCCGTCCTGCTCGTCGCCAAAGGCATCGGCACCGTTGGCAGCGGCAGCAGGCTCGTCCTCGAGAGACAGACCCTCGACCTGGCCGAGCAGCGCCTTCTCAAAGAAGGACACAGAGGTGCCCTTGGTAGGCCAGTTGGACTTGTAGGTGGGCACAACAGGCTTCAGCGGTGCCAGGTTGCCGCTCAGGTTTTCTGGCAGCGTCAGCTGGTCCTCGGTGACGCCAGTGGCCTCCAGGATCGACTGGCACTCCTCCTCCAGGCCGTGGGCCTTGGCGGTCATGTACGCAAGCGAGTACAGGTCAATCTCCTTGAACATCTGTATCCGCTCCTCGACATCACCCAGGTACAGGGCGTTCTGGAAGCGCGAGTTGAAGTCGCCACGGTGCTCGGCAATCTTGGCCATGCGGCCCAGCTTGGCCCGGTCACCAGTGGACAGGTACAGGAACGACAGCTTGTCAAACTGCTTCAGCTTCTGGTAGCACATCTCGACAACCTGGCTGTTGCCGTGCGCCAGAGCCTCAGTGCTGAGTCTGGACCACAGCTTGGGCTTGTCCAGCTCCTTGGCCATCTCGACGGCAACGTCTAGGTTGCCGCACTCAATAGCCAGCTCGAAGCGCGTCGTAGGGTCCTGCACGAACTGCAGAGCAATCTCGGGATAGCCCTTCTTCTGCAGGTACGAGATGATAGACTGACCCACAAGCGAAGAGTTCTGGATAATGTGCAGCATCTCCTCGTAGTTGCGTTTGACGAGCGCCATCTTGAAGCGGTACTCGGTAGGGTCGATCTGCAGAATCTTGGGCTTGGCGGAACGGTCGAGGCAGTAGACATTGCGGCCCTTGACACGGACGAGGTACACGGTCTGGTCCAGGGTGCGGACAATGCCGTTGTCGCCGTTGAGCAGAGTGTACTTGATGTGGTTAAGAGTCGAGTAGAGAAGAATGCCGGCGTCGTCCCAGGTGGCGCTCTTGATACGGATCGTCTCGTGAAGAGTGCTGACCTGCTCCAAGGTCTTGGTGACAATCGTGACGTTGTGCTTGCTGAGCAGAGCGGCGTACAAGCCGTCGTTGGACCACGACACGTACTTGACGCCAGTAACGTTCAGGCTGGCAATGCTCTTCTTGTGCTGGATGTCGTACAGGTGCACGGCCGAGGGAGTAATGATAAGCAGGTTGCCGGGGCCGCCAAAGTAGATGTCGGTGGTGCCTGCGGGGGGCTTGAACGAGCGGGTGACGTTGTTTTGGAGGTCCTTGATGTCGATGGTCTGCGAGGCCGTGTTCAGCACAGCGAAACGGTTGCGGGCCACAAAGATGGCCGAGTTACCAGAGCCGCGCTTGAGGTCGGTAGGGTCAACAACACCGGAGCCGTCCTTGGGCAGGCTGATCAGGTCGTAGGAGCCGCCGTCGGCAGCAGATGTGACAAGGACCGAACGCTCGGCAGGGTTGTAGGACAGAGTGCGGGGAGGGACCCAGGCAGGGCCGACCTTCTTGAGCGACAGCAGGGTGGGCGACTCGAGGCTCTTCTGGAAATCGTAGGAGCGGACCTGCTTCTCCTTGTTGATGTAGAAGAGGTTGTTCTGGTAGACGGCGGACGCAGGACGCTCGCGCTCAAGCTTGAAGACCATCACACCGTTATCGTGACCGGCAGCAAACAGGTTGATCTCGGGGTGGGCGGCAATGACCCAGAAGCGGTCGTTCTCGCGCTTGAATGTCTGGACAGCTGTTCTCTTATTCAGATCCCAGACACGGATGGTCTTATCCTCGCCGGCCGAAAGGATCAGGTCCTGGTGGGGGTGGAACAGACAGCCCGAGGCGTTCTGGAAGTGGCCGCGGCAGGTATCGACCTCCCAGGCTTTGGTCTCGCTCATGCGCCAGAGCTTGACGAGACGGTCGTCACCGGCCGAGACGATCAGCGGCATGGTAGGGTGGAAGGCGACCCAGTTGACACCGCGGTCGTGGCCCTCGAGGACAAACTTGACCACAGCATCGGTGTTGCCAAACATGTCAGCCTGGTTCTGGTTGGCGCGGGCCATCTGGTCCTCGAAGGACATGGAAGCGGGCGAGGAGTGCTTTTTGCGGAGGCCGGAGATGTCCCAAACGCGGACAGACTGGTCGAGAGAGGCGGAAACCACAAGGTCCTCCTTGGGGTGGAACTGCGCGCACATAACGTAGTGGTTGTGGCCGGTCATGGTGCAGACTGTTTGTTAGCAGGGCATTACGACAACAGGAATAACAATTGACAAGACATACTCAGAGAGCGGTTCTGCCAGTTCCATATCCGGATGGTCTGGTCGTCGGAGCAGGAGACGATCCAAGGGAGCTCGTTGTGGAAGAAGACTGTGCGGACGTAGTCGAGATGGCCGTTGAGGGTGAACAAGCAGCGTCTGGTCTGGTATGACCAAACCTTGATCTTGTAGTCATCACCGCCGGAGACGAACAGCGGCTGTGTCTTGTGGAAGTCGACAGCGCGGACGGGGCCATCGTGCTCTTCGAAGCGGTCAATGAGGGTTCCCATGCGGTAATCCCACAGCTGGATGGTAGACGAGTGGAGGGACACGAGGATCCATGGTCTGTCGGTTAGTATGTGGCAGAGTGTAGCTTCATGACGACAAAGCTCAAACCTCAGCTGAAAGCTCAGCTGAAGCTCGGCTTGAAGCTCGTGAAGCTTGTGAAGCTCGAAAAGGGGGCATACCTCTTGGGGTGAAAGGCGAGGCCCTTGGCGCGTGACGATTTGGACTCAAACTGCAGCATTGTCAGTACCCATTCGCAATACCGTAACTCATCCTCCATCTTCTGCTCCTCCTCAATGGCTGCTTCGGTGCTGGCGGTGCCGTACCTTTGTGAGCATCTGCGACGACGACGACGCCATCTTGACCGCAAGCTTCGCACCTGGCGGGTGGCACGGGGAAAGGGTGGTCGATGAAAAGGGAGTAGGGTCGGGATCGAGAATGTCGATGCAATCGTGGGCGGAGTGGTAGGCAAGCTCCGTCGTCAATGGGAGCCGGAGGTGGGCGGTGTGATGCGGGATGTGGTGATGTTCGGAAGGCCAGACGCCAGAAAGCCAGAAACGGTTCAAGGCCACCTTCCCCTTTGTCAGGTAATAGGCAGTAGGTGGGCTCCAGCTGGCAACAGCAACAAGCAACAGTGGCCACAGGGGGTAAGCGTGGCCCGTACGTCCCCCAAAAGTGGGATGGCTGACGCCTGAGTTGGTCGCCCCATTGTTTATCCGCGCCGGGGAGGGGACCAGTAGCTCGGCTGGCCAATCAGGTGACCGGAAGCTCCACCAGCGGGGTCAAACAAGGGATAGGCGTCCGTTGCTTGCTGGCGGCGGGCTGCAAATAGGGGGCCTCGTCAGGGCGACACTTGACACGTAGACGTGGACGGCGTGTTCTACAGTAGCAGTTGATGTCTCATTGTATCCTGTCTTTGGTATCCATTGTCCTTGGTCTGCATTGCTAGCTTCACATGTCGAGATGATGCTGACTACGGTGTGCATACAGCTCTCGTGCTTATTTGTTTGTAGATAATGTGTTCTTTAATATGACTGCTGCCTATTCATAAGAAGCAAATCAAAACTACCCTAAATAAAATAAGCAAGACAAGAAGAAGTGCATGCCGTCGTTGTTGACAGCTTGCAATATCAAAAACCAATCGATGCGTGTCATAGCCACGTGACCGATAAGACTGTATCTAAGCTGCGCACTAGTCCTCTTTCGGACAGCTATCCAGTGATGTGTTCTCTCGACAGCCTTCTGCCGCCATCTGCCGCAGCACCACCTGTTCCGACCGGTGATTTGAGAAGACGGCTTGGTTACAAGAGCTGACACGGCTCTCGAACCTCTATTAGACCACGATCTACACGCCTGTCCAGCTATATTTCACTTCCAAGGACGTCGTCGGCCAAGCCTGGTGCTATCGACAACGACCCGACTCGACTACCTCGAGCTCTCACTCGGAATCAGCGATCAGATTGTCTTATATTTGGAATTCTGAAATATCATATTCGCCATTCTCAACTTCAAGGCCATGGTTGGCTTCTCAAGTCGCCCTCGGGGCCTGGCTGCCGCCCTCCTGGCGGCCCTCTCCCTCCAACCATGTCTCACAGCTGCCCGTCCGTCAGTCGATGTCGGCATGGTCGCAGCCTTCCCCGCTCCCCCATACCTCACCGAGCTGCTGTAAGTACCGACGTTTTCTTCACTTGCATTTATTGCGGTCTAACAAAATAGAGAAACTGCTGCACAGGAGAATGCGACGAGCTACTACCCCCTCCTCGACAGCATCGCCGACGGATACTTTTCCGACGCCACAACAGACCGTGAGCTGTACGACAAGTTCCTAGTCCTTCTCAAGGAGGGCGGGCACATCGCCAGCGACGCAGCACTCTCCACATTCAAGCTGGCACTGTCGCTGCGCTCTGCCGCTCCCCGTGTCGAAGCACACTACCAGTTCTACAACTCTGCGGTTGAGAGCTCCGTCTTCGGCGACCAGACCGGCTGCAGCCAATGGATCCTGTGGGAGGGCGCACAGTACTGCTCGCCATCGCTCGACAAGGATGCGAGCAACGGCAAAGTGGCCGGCCACGAGCGGCAGGACAAGACGGTGCCCTTTGACAACACCCTCAGCCACGGCCCGGCCGCCATCCTCTATGCCGACATCACGTCGCCCGAGTTTGGCCCATTCCACAAGTTCCTCGCCGAGAAGGCACGGAACGGCGAGATCTCGTACCGTCTGCGCCATGTGCGCCCGGCCTCCGCGGTCTCCGAGCCTCTGCCCGTCAACGGCTACGGCGTCGAGCTGGCCCTCAAGCGGACAGACTACATTGTTATCGACGACCGCGAGTCTGCCGACGACGCTGCCCAGAAACAGACAAAGAAGACGGCCGATGTCATCCTCGATGGCGAGGAGGACGTCACCGACCTCAAGGCGCTGTCCAAGTCGGAGCTGTTTAACCTCGGCATGAGCACCGCCGACTACATCATCCAGAGCGAGAACCCCTTTGACACCCTGCTCAAGATCACCCAGGACTTTCCCAAGTACTCGAGCTCCATTGCCGCCCACAACGTGTCGGCCGAGTTCCTCGCCGAGCACCAGAAGAACCGCGCCATGATGGTGCCGCCCGGCGTCAACGTGCTGTGGATGAACGGCGTGCAGCTGATCGAGCGTCAGATGCAGCCCCTGGCTCTGCTCGACATTGTGCGCAAAGAGCGCGCCATGATCGAGGGTGTCCAGGAGCTCGGTCTGACCGGCAAGGAGGCCGTCGACATTCTCGGCCACCAGGCCGTCGCCCAGTCCAAGGCTGAGTCGGCACCGCTGCGCTTTGACTGGCGCGACGAGACCGAGGACGGCCGCGTCATTGTGTGGCTCAACGACCTTGTCAACGACGACCACTACGCCGACTACCCCAAGTCCCTCAAGGCGCTTCTGCAGGGCGGTCGGCCCGGCCAGATCCCGCCCATCGGTCTTGACGTCTTCAACCAGGTGTACCCTATCGACCTGACCAGCGAGGCCGATGTCCACCTGGTCGTCAACATGCTCGTCGACTTTGTGCGCCGTCGTCTGCCTGTGCGCTTTGGTCTTGTTCCCCTCACGCCGACCCCCGAGGCCATCAAGCAGGCCAAGGTGGTGTACTACCTGCTGGAGAGACACGGCCTGTCGTCCGTCGTCGGCTACCTGACGCAGACGCTCAAGGACGGCAAAACGGCATCCCCCAATGCCAAGATCTTCAAGTCGATCATCAAGGACCACAACCTGTTCGAGGACGCCAAGGCCCTCTCGCTCGACGAGATCTTTGCCGATGAGGGCTTTGCCAAGCAGATTGAGCTTGCGCAGCAGTGGGCCGACCGTCTGGGCGCCAACTCCGAGGTCCCGCCCATCTTTGTCGACGGCAGCGTTGTGCCCCGCGACGAGCAGTGGGTGCAGGCCATGAGCAACCAGGTGTCGCTCAACCTGCGGTCCATCCAGGAGGCCATCTACTACAAGCGTATCGACGACACCATCTGGGCGCCTCACTTTTTTATCCTCAACGCCCTGTCGCGCCGCAATGCCCTCATCTTCCCCGAGGGCGCCAAGAACCTGCATGTCCTCAACGTGCACAGACTGCACACGGAGCACGCCGACCTCTTCAACCACATTCCTGTCATCGATGCCGACGAGGAGACCACCAAGGAGAACTGGGCTCTGCTGACGGTCGTCCTCGATCTCGGCACCGACGAGGGCCTCAAGCTGCTCATCAACGCTCTCCAGTTCCGCGTCAACAACCCCGGCGTCACACTGGACATTGTCTACAACCCCAAGGATACCGACACTGCTTTTGACCTGATCAACTCTCTGCAGGACATTGACTTGAATGTGCTGACCGAGGTGCAGTCCTGGGAGGAGCTCAAGGGCCTGGTGGCGACAGACAAGCCCGCCACAGCCGAGTACCTGGCTGCTCTCACGCGCTTCCGTTCTGCCGCCGCCATCACCCCCGGCGACAACATGCTGGTCCTCAACGGCCGCGTCCTCGGTCCCATTGACAAGGCCGACTCGTTCAAGGAGGATGACTTCCTCACATTCCTCGAGTACGAGCAGACCGAGCGCATCCTGCCCGTCTTCAAGGCCGTCGAGGACCTCAACATGACCAGCAAGGTGTCTTCGCCCATTGGTGCCGCCAAGCTGACTTCAATCACGGCTCTGTCGACCATGTCCGATGTCCCCGAGGGCGTCTTTGAGTCGGCCCCGACGCTGCGCATCTCATCCTTCAACCTCTGGTCGGCTGAGCACACCGCCTTCGAGGCAGGCGATGCCGCGACGGCCACCGTCCACTTCAACATTGCCCTCGACCCCGCTAGCGAGACCGGCCAGCGCTGGGCTCCCATCCTCAAGGTGCTGTCCAAGCTCGACGGCGTCTACATGCGCATCTTCCTCAACCCGCGCGACTACCTCCAGGACCTGCCCGTGAAGCGCTTCTACCGCTCCGTTCTCGAGTCCGCACCGCTGTTCGACGACGCCGGCAAGGTGCAGGCGCTGGCCGCCAAGTTCAACGGCCTGCCGTCTGAGGCGCTCCTCAACCTGGGTATGGAGGTGCCGCCGGCATGGCTCGTGGCCCCCAAGGTGTCAGTGCACGACCTGGACAACATCAAGCTGAGCACGGCCAAGTCGGACATTACCGCGACCTACGAGCTGGAGCACATCCTGATCGAGGGCCACTCTGAGGAGGAGGGCAGCAAGGCGCCGCGCGGTGCTCAGCTGATCCTCGGTACCGAAAAGGACGCGCACTTTGCCGACACCATCATCATGGCCAACCTGGGCTACTTCCAGTTCAAGGCCAACCCGGGCTTCTACAACATCAAGCTCATGGAGGGCCGCAGCTCGGACATTTACACCATCAAGAGCGTCGGTTCGCGCGGCCGGGCGCCGGTACCTGGTGACGAGGACACCGATGTTATTCTCATGGACTTCCAGGGCACGACGCTGTACCCGCGCCTGGCGCGCAAGCCGGGTATGGAGAAGGAGGAGATCATCCCGAGCGATGCCAACGCCCCCAAGGCTGCCGGTGCAGACGCTGATGCCGGTGGTGCTATGGACTATGTCAACAAGGGCCTCAAGTTTGCCGAGGGCATCATCGGCAAGGCCAAGGCCGCGACACAAAAGACGACTGCCGTCACCGAGACACAGAAGCAGGCCGACATCAACATCTTCTCGGTTGCCAGCGGCCACCTCTACGAGCGCATGCTCAACATCATGATGGTTAGTGTCATGGAGAACACCAACCACACGGTCAAGTTCTGGTTCATTGAGCAGTTCCTGTCGCCGTCGTTCAAGGACTTTATCCCGTCGCTCGCCGAGGCCTACGGTTTCGAGTACGAGATGGTCACGTACAAGTGGCCGCACTGGCTGCGCCAGCAAAAGGAGAAGCAGCGCGAGATCTGGGGCTACAAGATTCTGTTCCTGGACGTGCTCTTCCCCCTCAGCCTCGACAAGGTCATCTTTGTCGACGCCGACCAGATTGTGCGCACCGACATGTACGACCTCGTCCAGCTCGACCTGCAGGGCGCGCCCTACGGCTTCACGCCCATGTGCGACTCGCGCGTCGAGATGGAGGGCTTCCGCTTCTGGAAGCAGGGCTACTGGAACACCTACCTCAAGGGCCAGCCCTACCACATCTCGGCGCTCTACGTCGTCGACCTGCGCCGCTTCCGCGAGCTGGCCGCCGGCGACCGCCTGCGCCAGACCTACCACACGCTGTCGGCCGACCCCAACAGCCTGTCGAACCTCGACCAGGACCTGCCCAACCACATGCAGTTCCAGATCCCCATCTTCAGCCTGCCGCAGGACTGGCTGTGGTGCGAGACGTGGTGCAGCGACGAGGCGCTCACGACGGCCAAGACCATTGACCTGTGCAACAACCCGCAGACCAAGGAGCCCAAGCTGGACCGCGCGCGTCGCCAGGTCCCCGAGTGGAACGTCTACGACTCGGCCATTGCCGCCGTCGACAAGCAGCGCAAGCAGGGCGGTGTCGTCTCCAAGCCCAAGTCGGTTCCCATTAGAGTCGGCGGCGGCATCAGTGAGCAGAAGCCCGTTGCTGTCACTGGGGAGTCCAAGGATGAGCCTGCGACGGCCGATGAGCCTGTAGCCGAGACTCACGAGCGTGATGAGCTGTAGTATCTATAACTTGGATCTTTGATTGTTTATCTAGAGTAGCGAATAAAGTATATAAAGTAAAGCAAAAACAATGCAGTAGCAGAATGCTAAAAAGACACGGTAACGCCTCGTGTTGTATCGTAAACACCATCATGTAGTAATAACGCCGCCGGAGGATGAGGTAGGAAACAAAGAAATCAGCACAAATAGAATAGAAATCGCCGGCCATGCAACAAACGCCCATAGAGAAAATAAAACTAATGCGAAATGTACTGGAAGACAGCCGAGACGACGTCGTCGCCGCACTCTTGCCGCAGCAGCAGATCCTGGATCGTGCTGAGACCCGAGTTGACAAAATGGTTCCACGTGCTCGTGTCACCGTACAGCATCGCCGGCGCCTTGAGGAACTGCTTGCCGTCGGGCTTGCACCGCTTGCACTTGAGCGTGTCGTGCGTGTCACTCGTTGTCACCTTGCCGCCGCGGAACTGGAACAGCTCCTTGAGGCCGTCCAGACTGAAATGACGCTCTACGTCCTCCGCCGAGTCCACAACGCACGTCGACAGCGACTGCTTGTGGCTCTGGCGCTGGAAGATCTTCTCCTCGATCGTGCCCGTCGTAATGAAGCGGTACACAAAACAGTCCTTCTTCTGGCCATCACGCCACACACGCGCAAGGGCCTGCTGGTCCGCAGCCGGGTTCCAGTCGGGGTCGAAAAGAACCAGGCGGTTGGCACCAATCAGGTTAATGCCACATCCACCGGCCTTGGACGACAGGAGGAAAATAAACTCGGAGGCGTCAGGGTCGTTGAACTTGTCCACGAGCTTCTTGCGTTTGTTGACGGTCATTGTGCCGTCGAGGCGCAGACTGCCGTAGCCGCGGTGCCGACACAGGCGCTCAAACAAGTCCAGGGTCGAAGTGTAGTTGGAAATGAGAACGATCTTGTCATTAGTGTCCGCCCGGATCCGCGCCAGCATGCGATCAAGTACCGCCATCTTGCCACTATACCAGGACCGGATCTCGCGGTCCCGACCACGGGCCTCCTTCGGTACGTAGTCCTCGGGGTAGCAGCGCTCAGACCCAGGCAAATCCGTCTCGAGGTCGACCAGGTCTGGGTGGTTACACAGCTTCTTGAGAATATTGATAGCCTTGAGTGGCTGGCTGCCCTTGCCACGCAAAAGCGCCTGAATACTCGGGGTAGTGATGAAGTAGTTGTAGAGGTCCTCCTGGAACGGAGCAGGGTTGCAGAAGACAACATGCTCGTACTTGACGGGCAGGTACTTGGACAGAATGTCGTTGGTGCGCCGAATGATGAAACGGTTGACAATAGCAAGAAGCTCAGCAAGGCACTCGTCACCCCGCTTGCGGTCCTCTTCATCGGCATCGGCATCACGGCCCTTGAGAATAGGGATCTCGTAGCGCTTGCGGAACTCCAGCCGGTTGCCCAAGAGGTCGGGGTTGGCGAAGCTGACCAATGCAAAGTACTCGGACAAATCGTTCTGGATGGGTGTGCCGGACAGGATAATCCGCCGAGACACCTGCAGACTGTTGAGAGCACTGAATGTTCTGCTGTCGCCGTTCTTGAGACGATGACCCTCGTCACAGAGCATCAGGCCAATCTTGACGTTCTTCAACTCGTCGGCGTACAGACGCAGTGTCTCGTATGAGACAATGATGACGGGGCGTGTCACGGCACGGCCGCTGGAGATGGCCCACTGGCGAAGCTGCTGTGTCAGCTCCTCCTTGGATGCCTTGCCGTCAATGGTAAACGGGTGGATAGCATCAGGCCCCAGCCACTTGATCAGCTCGTCGGCCCAGTTGCGCACCAAACTGGACGGGCACACAACAATGCCCTTTTGGATCGTAGACTTGCCCGCCTCGGGCGACTGCTTGAGCAGCGTCCACATGAGTGTGATGCACTGCAGGGTCTTTCCCAGACCCATCTCGTCAGCCATGATGCAGCCATTGGCCTTTTCGTCGATCATGCCAGTCGTGCACTTGTACATGAACTTGACACCTTCAATCTGGTGAGGACGCAGGATCCGTGCGAGTTTCGGGTCAATGACCACAGGCACGCGGGGGTTTTCTTGCACAACTTGCTTCCTGAGACCCAAGATATCGGCCAGGCTTTTGTGTACAAGTGACTCCTCGCTCTTGGCCTCCTCAGCCTTGGCCTTCTCGGCGGCGATCTCCTCGGGCGTCTTCTCCTTTGGCCGGTCATCGACTGTAGGATCGTAGAGAACAATGGCAAACTCTCCCGCAGGATCGTGAAGAGGCTTGGCCACAAAGGCGCGGCCCTGCCGCATACCGAGAGCTGGTGCTGGGCGGTTTGGGTTGTATGCGCTGGAATCCTTGTTCTTGAGTGGGACGACAAACACCTTTCTAAAGGCTGTCTCCTTGTCCTTGACCTTGAACACGGGGAACAGATTGGCCTCCCGTGTAGACAGAGCCAGCCGGTCGGCGTTGGTGTATGGCTTGTCTGCATCCTCACTAGCATCTGTGCCCTTGTAGTCCACCCGCTTGCGCTTTCTTGCGGGCCGGTCGGCAGACGAAATCGCAACAGACGAGCCAGGACAGCGGAACGGCTTGCTCAGAGCATCAAGACCGCCGCCGCCCGGGCGCTTACCCCGAGGAACATTCTCCTTGTTGCTGTTGGGCGTTGAAGTGCCACCTGGGATGACAGTCGCCCTATATTGTGAGTATACGAGCAACAATCGCAGACGCGCCGGGACTTACATGATGTGTTGGTGCTCGGTCTGTCAGTCTGGTGGTATACGGTCCGGAGGATAAATGAACGGGAGAGAGAGGCGGGCCAAAAGAAGATGCTGCAAAAAAAGGGTGATATGCCGTTGTCTTCCCGAACCGGAAGTACCGAAGCTTCAAAGTGGCAAAGACGGAAGGTGCAAGTCAACCGACGCGTCTGCCTACAATCCATCAACTCGGAAGGCACGCGCAGTCAGGTGATATGACATGGTTGTAGATGGGCCTCGAAGGGGGGTGGAAATCGATCTGCACTAGCCTCTTTTGGAAAGATGTAAACACACGTCGACGCGACTAAAGCGGGTCTTGACGTCCTCCCACACTATCAGTGCCTCCCACACTTTGTTTTGATAGCCGGCCAATCTCAATCTTGATCTTGAAGAATTACCACCACGACATCACGGCTACTATCTACGATTTCACGATTTGCACCTCAATTGGCAACGGCTTCTATACGAATAACTCAAACTTACCTGCAAACAAGTAGGCCAGATACCACGACAGCCAGTACTTTCAGTCACTTTCTTTTATTTTTATTCACGACGACGACGACGACGACGACCCGTCACGACCTAATATTCTCGGGCCTTAGGCCAGCGACGCGCCAGTAGCCACAATCAACAGACACCGGCAGGGCCATTGACGCCGACATGGTTCACCCCGGCCTAGGCGGCCTCGACACGCCGCGCACAAACATCGGCGACGCGACATACCTCAGCCAGCCGCCAGACTTTGACATATCACAAGAGCTCACCTTCCACTCACCAACAAAAGACGGCAACATCTTTGACCAGCTCCGCAATGGCGGTCGGCCCAATCTACGCACACCTCGCGGCAACGGCGGCGGCTCGCGCGCGCCCCTTGGCGCCCGGCAAAACCTGCCAGAAGGCATTGGCGGCGTCGAGTTTACACCTCTTCTCAAATCAGCAACACGAAACAGCGCGCGGCGGGGCTATCGTGGCAAGGAGAACGGCGCAACGGGCGCCGTTCCCCTTTCCCTCGGCAAGATTGACGAAGACGACACTACAAACCCACTGCCCGGCGCGATGGACATGAGCAGCTTCGGCATATCACGAAACACATCCTACGTCGAAAGCACGCCTCTCCCCAACATCGACAGCAGCAGTATCGCCTCTACACCCATTGCGCCAAGACAGCGCGGAGCCGACAGCAAATCGGCCGCCGGTCCACTCCAAGACGGGAACCAGCTCTCACTACGAGAGCAGGAGAACGTCATTGATAGAATCGAGAAGGAGAATTTTGGACTGAAGCTAAAGATTCACTTCCTGGAAGATGCGCTCCGCAAAGCAGGACCTGGATTCAGCGAGGCCGCTCTCAAAGAGAATACTGAGCTCAAGGTAGACAAGGTCACGCTCCAGAGAGAGCTCCAGCGCGTCAAGAAGGTCTTGATCACGACAGAGAAAACTGTTGAAACCTACCGGCTTGATATGCAGGAGATGCAGGAGAAGATGTCGCGGCGGCAGGCCGACGAAGGACTGCGCGCTGAAGTGGATCGCCTGCGGCAAGAGCTGGCTACCAAGGATGCCGACATTGAGGACCTGCAGCGCCAAGTCGACGAGCAAGCCGAAAAGGCGCGCGATGAGGTTGAAGATCTTGAGGCCGACCTCCGCGAGAAGGACCGTATCATCACACAAAAGGAGGACGAGCTCGAGGACCTGCAGGCGTCGATGGAGACACGCATGGAGGAGCACCGCGAGCGCGTAGCCGAGCTTGAAGACAAGGCCGGCTCGAGCGAGAAGCTGGAGGAGGCCAAGGAGACTATTGAAGAGCTCGAGGCCGACATCCGCCGCCTTGAGCAGCAAGCCGACGACATGAAGGAGAAGCTGGAGGAGGCAGCGACAGAGCGGCAACGGGCCGAGGACGACTTGGAGGAGCTGCAGGAGGAGATGGCCAACAAGTCAGTGCACACCAAGGGCCTTTCGCGGCAAGTGGAGGAAAAGGTTGCGCGTCTCCAAAGCGATGTCGACAAATCTCAAAAGGAGTACGCGCAGCTGGAGGAGAAGTACGAGGAGCAGCTGAAAGAGGCAGAAGACCTAAAGCTGAAGCTCAAGGAGTCGCGGCAAGCACGCGACACAGCCGAGCGCGAACTGGTTACGGCGACATCGCAGCTCAAGGAAGCGCAGGCCGATCTCAACATGGTGCGCGACCAAAAGACGCTGCTCCAGACGCGCCACGACACTCTGGCCAACGAGTCGGCGACGCTGGAGAGAGATGTGTCGCGCCTGCAAAAGTCTGTGGCCCAGCTGGAGAGCGAGCTCGAGGAGGAGCGACTTCACAGCCAAGAGATGGAGCAAGACCTCGGCGCCCAAGTCAAGGCGGAGCTTGCGCGCTTGAACAAGCAGATTCTCGACCTGCAGACAGAAATCAGCGAAAAGGAGCACCTCTACGACATTGACAGCGAAAAGTGGGAGACGGACCGCGAGCACCTCGAGGCGGACCGGAACCGGCTGCAGCACACGATCAACCGGCTGCGCGAGACGGAAGGCGCCCTGTCGGGCAAGGAGGCACAGCTGCAGGAGCTGCTCGACAGCGAGAAGCAGCGGCACCAGTCGGAGGAGAGCATTCTGCGGCGGCAGCTGGAGAGCGTGCAGAAGCAGCTCGAGACGCGGCAGTCGACACTTGATGGTCTGCGGAAGGAGCTTGCATCGGTGCGCGACGAGCTCCGTACAGCGCAGCTCAGCAGCCAGTCGGCCAAGAACAAGACGGAGCGACTGGAGGACGAGGTCGAGTCTCTGCGGCGGTCGCTGGAGAGAGAGGCGGACGAGGCGCGGTTCAACCGCGAGTCGGCGCAGGAAGAGCGCAACACGCTGAAGCAGCAGCTCGCGACGCTACGGGCGAGCGGCAGCAAGTCGGCGTTCTCGTCGTCCATGTCTGGTTCGTCGGCCGCGGTGACAGCACTACAAGAAGCGGCGGCCAGTGCGGCCAAGCAGCACCGCGAGCAGATTGAGCGGATGCGCAGCCAGGTGTCGGAGTCGGCGGCCAGCGTGGCCAAGATCACCAAGGAGAAGCAGGGCCTGCAGGACCAGCTGGCCAGCATTAACATTGAGCTGCACTCGCTGCAGGTGTCTCTCACCGAGACCAAGGCGGAGCGCGACGAGGTGGAGGCGCAGCTGCGGCAGGCGCGGCAGGTTGAGGGCGACACGTTCCGGGTGGACCAAGAGCGCGTCGACCTGCGCACGTCCAAGATCAAGCTGGATGCGGAGGTGCGGCGCCTACGCAAAGAAAACCGGTCGCTGGCGGAGCAGCGCAATGCCCTGGAGGAGACGCTGGAGGCGGAGCTGGACAAGGCTGCGACGGAAGAGGAGCGGCTAGGCCAAGAGATCCGGCAGCTGCAGAGCATGCGGACGCGGACGTCGGCGACCGAAGGCCAAGAGCTGCAAACCGCGCGGCGCACGATCCGCGAGCTGGAGCGGCGCATTGAAGACCTAGAGGTGGCGGCAGCTACGGCATCCGTGCTGCCGCGGTCGACGGTGGACAATGACGACACGCAGAGCAGCGAGCTGCTGACGCTGCGGCACGACCTGGCGACGGCGCGGGCCAAGGAGAAGGAGTACCTGCAGCGCGAGGTGGCGCACAAGGAGGCGGTCAAGGGTCTGCGGCGGCAGATTTCGGACCTTGAGCGGGCGGCGCACGAAGCCGAGATTGGGCGCCTGATGCAGTCACCGTCTGTTACCGAGGATGTCGGTACTGTATCGGCCTCGACGTCGGCCACTCAAAAAGAAATTGTGCAGCTGCGCGGTCAGGTGACGGCGGCGCACCAGTCGGCGCAAGAGCTGAAGCGGACGCTGCGCGAGGTGGAGCGCGAGGCGGCGACGTCGATTGTGGCGGCGGAGGAGCTGGAGGTGCGGATCGGCGAGGTGGAGGAGGAGCGGGCGATTCTGGAGCAGGCGCTCGACGAGGCTCAAGAGGCCGCGGCAGCGGCGGCGTCGGCGCATGCGGCCGCGCTGCAAAAGGCGCAGGCAAAACTCGAGCGGTACCGGCACGAGCGCGACGAGCTCGCACTGGCACTGGCAGACGCGCAAAACGACAAGACGGAGACGGACTCTGCGTCAATTTCGAGCGAGATGAGCCGCGAGGAGCGCAGCAACCTGCACGCGATGCTGCGCAAGACGCAGGTGGAAGCCGAGGCGCTGGAGCACGACCTGCGCGAGCACCGTGCCGCTCTTGATGAAGCCGTGCAGTCAGAGGAGACGCTGCGGGCAAAGCTGGAGCGTGCGCGCAGCGAGCGCGCGACGTTCCGCGCCGAGGCGGAGCGCCTGCAGCAGGAGATTACAGAAATGCACGAGGCGGCGAGCAAGACGCGGGCGGCGCTGCACTACGGCACGAACGCGGAGGCGCCCAACACGACGCGCGAGATTGTGCTTGCGGCGGCAGCAGGTCGGCAGGCGAGCCACGCGGACACAGACGCGCTCGTGCGCGCGGCCGAGGACCAGAGCATCCGGCACCGCAAGGAGCTGCGCGGGCTCGGGATGCAGATCGAGTGGATGCAGGCGCGGTGGGAGCGCGAGGCGCACCTGCGCAGCGGCGCCGTCCTCGGCAAGCAGCTGGTCGCCCAAGACCTGGAGATGCGGATTGCATGGTATGTCTTTTTTACTTTTTATTTTTATCAAATACTAACAAAACAGCAACAAGGCGGATCTACAGATGCTGGAGGGCGTTTTGCAGCAGCTGGGCGTGCAGGCTGTCTTGCCGTCTGCTGAGCAGAGCAAGGCCCTTGTGATCAAGTCGGGCCGCAGGACGCTGCGACGGGCCGTGCTGGCGGTGCAGTTTGTCATCAGAGTAAACCGGTCGGCCGCCGCGTGGGCGCAGCAGGAGGTGACGCGGCAGCGACTGGCGGCGGCGGCGGAGAATGTGCGCAAGGCGGAGCGGATGCAGCAGATGCGGGCCGAGTGGCGGCAGCAGCTGGCGCGGAGGTAGATGTCTGTAGAGGTCTTTTTGTCTTTTTGTTTTGCTACAGGTGTTTGATTTGAGATACACAGGTTGGCTCATTGGATTGGTGTTTTTGTTTCTTTTGGTTCTTTCTACCGTGTCTAGCCTTGCATTAATTTATTTTTCGTTTCTTCTTCTTAAAAATCCCGAGCTCGCATTCGCCTGTTTAAAACACAGCTCAGCTGGAAAAAGTAAAAGTAAAACATCAGCTCTTCATCTCTGGTACGGTCTCATCCCGTCTTTGTATTGCCGATCTGCCGCCAACAGAAGCAATACAGAGGCAGCCAATCCTTTTTATTTACTTTTAATTGAATTAACCGATCTTAAATTGCATGCGCCATGTCTGAGAGTCGGACTGAGAATACCACCGTCAGGGGTCAAACGAGATTATGCAGCAAGGAGGAAGAGGAGTATTCACGTAGGCGTATTATTTGTTTTCTTTTCTTTGATTTCTTTTCTTTTGATCTTCCTGTCAATCTGCGTCAAGCGGCATCCGTGTCTGATTTTATTGTCTCGTCTTTTTTTATTTACTCTCCCGTTATCATCGTCATCGTTTTCGCTTCTCGGATACCGTCATGATCGCATTTATGGAGATGCCGTTCACAAGACTGCCATGTAAGCTGAAGTTTCATAGACAGGAACACAACACAGAAACACAAGTGGCTTCAACGCCTCTTCTACGGAGAATATTCACAATCAATCCAAATGATGCCTCTATGACGTGTTATTCTACTTGTGCACGATATTCATAGTCAAATCGCAACCGGGCAGTGCACGTTGGCAGTTGGACTACTGAGTAAAAAGTATTCTAGCGTTCGGGGTCGCCATGTTCTGTGCATACTCTGGGGCGGTGTTTTTTCTTATGCAGGTGAATTCGATGATAAACATCATGATGCTTGAGTGTGATTAATGATATTTATTATTAAATCTTGAATTTAAATTCAACTCAGAATGAATGTGCTGTTTTTTTTTTTGTTTAAGAAAAAAACTCAATACAATTGAAAATTAAAACAAATTCAAAACAAAAAAGAAATCAAGGATGAAAATGAATAAAATAAAAGTAAAATACTACAAAATTCGTAATCAGTTCACGCCTTTGATCATTCACCAACATCACTTTCCCTTCAAAAAACTACGACACGTTTGAATGTCCGAATGTCCGTACATTCTTTGTCTGCAAACCCTTACTCTACACAAAGAGTGGCAAACCGACCACGACAGCTGAAAAAGTAGAACATGTTCCCCAGAAAACGAGGCTTAGACCAGGAACAGTCCTAGTGCAAGGCTGCTAAAAGAAAGAACAAAAACTAAAAACTAAAAGAAAGAGGCCAACCAGGGGCGGGTGTTCCTGGCATTGGATGTCTCGGTGGGTTTTACTGAGTAGATATCTTTTTCGATCTGAAGCACTGAAAACTGAAAAAGAGATACCGGTGGACTGGTTCGAGTCTGTGCTCAAGATACCGGGATAGATTCGATCGGATCTTGAATAGCGATATCGGTGTGAATAAGAATAGAGTAGAATAGAGACTGTTGGGCTACATGCTGTATGATGTTGCACGCAGTTGTTGGGCCTTGATCTTACATATTGATCCGTAGATTGTAGTCAGTATCTTAGAAGAGAGCGGATAACCGCGAAGATCTTAAAAAGACAAGAAGAATGAACGACCATGGCAGCTGAGAGTGGAATGCACTCTGTGGAAGCCTCTACTAAATATATAAAATAGATAAATAGATAAATAAATAAACCAGCAAATGACAAATGCGGCCTAGACTCATGCAAGACCCGTCGATTGTAGAGACATGATTGGCTGATGGCCAACTGACAGGGTTCCTCAGCTGTCGCCTTCCCCGGTCGTGATGTATATTGTATCTCTGTATCTTGAAGTGAACCTCACTTTGAAGTTGACTGGCGGTGTACTCTGTTAAGAGAGAATGGCATGATAATTGCAGAGTTGCAATCTGAACAATGCATGCGACTCTACAAAAGTGTTGCGTTGTCAACGGTATTTTAAAATCCGGCAATAATAAAAAGTAAACGAGAAGAAATAGAATAGAAAGACAATGAGAAAGAAAAAGCAGAAAACAACAGAACAAACAAAACGAAAAGACATCGGCCCCGGCCGTTGGCTGCATATACGGGTTTCAAAAGTCAAAAGTGTTGATTGTTGTTGATGTGTTGAGGTGGTTCTCTGAGTTGACACGGCGTCTACTATCGACACTACACAAACTACCCCAGGATCGCCGGGAAATTGCATGCTCATCGTTGCTGCCCAGCGCAATCTCATCTTCTGAGTATATTTGCGATTGGGCTGTATTAGACCTCTACTACAAGTCACGCGCTGCGTCGTCACCTCTCGTAGAAAGCTCACTAAACTGCCAACTTCTCTTTCTGTATTCTTCTTTCCTTTTACAGAAAAGGTGGGAACAAAGAGAGCATGGCATGGCATGGCATAGGACAGGCCGAGAACCGTCTCGGGAGCTAGTCATGGCGGCGTGGAATGAAAGACAGAAGAAGGCCCTGAACAGAATACACCCGGGAGCATGTTGACCATCATGTAGAACAACTATTTCTATTTATTTCCATTTACGGTGATTTACTGTATTTAATGAGATTTATGAGATTTAATGAGATAACTCGAGGTGGATCCATACACAGTGTGTGTACTGTATAAATAACCTTACACTCAAGATTAAAGTGATGATCAGTAACAGCACCAGCCACTGCGCCGTTCTTCCGGTCCAAGGCAAAGCCCCTCTGTCCAGCTGGCCTTGCCCACCGTCGGACACCACGAGACAATGTCTGTATATCAAGTTGAATATCAAGTTGTCAAGTTATAAATGCTATCGTGTTATCGTGTTAATAGTGGTATGTCTGCATTGAATCTACCCCCGGTGCTACGTGACGTATATGAGTTGCTCGCTTGATCTGATGTCTCATTCGAGTCTTCTTTGTTCTTTCTTCTTTCTAATTGAGTTATTCTCGAGTCTCTCTGTCTCTCTATCTTCTACTCTATCTCTACTACCTATCACTCCGATATACCATTGATTCAGGGACCAGCCGCCATTTATCCCTCGACTCTATTTCCATTTACTGTTCCATTTGTTGATTTGTTCAGCCTGCCTCTAATTCAATCATAATCCCTTAATTCTATTACATTGTTATCCCTCTACTCTATTAGTCCCTAGACTTCTACCTCTACACTATCTACACCGTCTGCCACACCGTCCACCAACCTCGCACTACTCGCACTGTCCGCTCCACCAGCCAATCACACCACTTCTTCCCTCCGTATTGATACCCCCACCTCGCTGTCTCTCTGCCTCTGCCTCTCTGTCTTGTGTCTTTGCTCCTGCTCTTCCCTGCCTTCTAGTCGTCTGCTGTCGGTCTAGCTGTACTTGTTCCTCTGTATTCTTGGTCTTTCATTCTACTTTCATTCTACTTCTATCCTCTATCCTCTTCCACCATTGACCTTTCTCTACGTCGGTCTCCTTCGATTCAGACGCATCTTTCTCTTCTCGTCGTCCTCTCGTCTTCTCTCCCACTCGACAAATCGAAACATCAACCACACCACGCACAACCAACTCAACCACACCCATCGCCGCATCACTGTAGACAGCTCACGGCCCCTCCCACTCTCTACCACCTACCACACTCTACAACCCGGCCTTCCCGTCTGACCGGCCCTGCATAATCATCGCCCACCCAACACACCAACCACCACACAGCCATCAGCCATCTATCAGCGACAGCCATCAGCCATCACAGCCATCAGCAAGCTCCGAGACTGCCCAGTTGGTACCCGACGGGTTCTTTAGATTTCGCATCCTTCTTTGCATCGACATCCTGACATCTCCACGACTTGATTCTTGATTCTTGTTCTTGATTCTCGACTCAACGATTATCGACCACTTCGACTCGACTCGACTTCTCGACTCTTGATACATCTGATTCTCTGTAAGTATCCGTCTTCGGCTTCCTGCCGCGTGCTTGTCCTCCCTCCTCTGTCTACCTGTGCTGCCCTCTCGTCGCGCTGTCTGGCTGCACTCGTCACCCCTCCAGTTCGCAGAGTTGCTTTCTCTAGATCTCTTCAGTCATCATCCATCATTCAAAACCTCGCTCCTGTTCTTCACGACGTCGCATCTGGACGTCATACCGCTTCATCCTACCCAGCTTGCTCGGCTTTCTCCTTCTCAACACAGCCCGCACAGCCATCCCATCCCTACCCTACAACCCTACCCACAACAAGACAAGCCTCGCCGATACTACTCTATTGTTCGCTGCTACCTCGGATACCTCAGCCCAAGCAATACAATAGCCGTCATTTCCGTCTTTATCTCATGCTTTGCTAACAAACAGTCGTATCTCTCGTCAACACAACTCGACTTCTACAGCTCAGAGACCGGCTCGACCTCGTCGGCTTCTTCAAGCAACTACACAAACACAGAACAAAAGGGCGCTTTTGTTCTTCTCGATCGCCGCTTCACTGCGTCCGATCTCACGGCGCCCCTTCTTTTCTCTTTATCTCGCTCTACCACCAAAATGTCCGCTGGTTATCCCGGTCAAACCTATGCCTACGGGGCGCCACCACCCGGTGCATACCCTCCGCAAGGCTACTATCCGTGAGTCTTTTTGCAATCTCGTTATTTATATAATGCTAATGAAAGTCCCCAACAATTCAACGGGTATATGCCCCCCGGCCCGACCTACGCCTACAACCAGCAGCAGTATGGCTACAACCAGCCACCACCCGCACCCGCACCCGCACAAGCACCACCTCACGCACAACAACAATACGCACCCTACCAACCACAGCAGCAACAGCAACAACAACAGTTCGCCCCGCGCCAGGGCTACGTCGACCCCAGCATCCCCAAGCCGCCCCAGACCCCACAGCACTTTGGCAACGGCGCGCCCGCCGCCTACGCCTACCAGTACTCACAATGCACCGGCCGGAGGAAGGCCCTGCTCATCGGTATCAACTACTTTGGCCAGCGCGGCCAGCTGCGCGGGTGCATCAATGATGTCCGCAACATGTCGTCTTATCTCGTCGAAAACTTTGGGTACAAGCGCGACGACATGGTCATTTTGACGGACGACCAGCAGAACCCCATGAGCCAGCCCACCAAGAGCAACATCCTGCGCGCCATGCACTGGCTCGTCAAGGACGCGCGCCCCAACGACTCGCTCTTCTTCCACTACTCGGGGCACGGCGGCCAGACGCGCGATCTCGACGGCGATGAAGATGATGGGTACGACGAGGTCATTTATCCCGTCGACTTTCGCACCCACAGTCATATCACCGACGACGAGATGCACCGCATCATGGTGCAGCCGCTGTCGGCCGGCGTGCGCCTCACGGCCATTTTTGACTCGTGCCACTCCGGTACCGCGCTCGACCTGCCCTACATTTACTCCACGCAGGGCATCCTCAAGGAGCCCAACCTGGCCAAAGAAGCGGGGCAGGGTCTTCTCAATGTGATTTCCTCGTACAGCCAGGGCGACCTCGGGGGCGTCGCGCACAACATTGTCGGCTTCTTCCGCAAGGCCACCACCGGCGACGAGGCCCACGCGCGCACGCTCGCCAAGAAGACGTCCCCCGCGGATGTTATTATGCTTAGCGGCAGCAAAGACGATCAAACCTCGGCGGACGCCACGATTGCGTCGCAGGCCACGGGCGCCATGTCGTGGGCGTTCATCTCGTCGCTGCGCAAGAACCCGCAGCAGAGCTACGTGCAGCTGCTCAACAGCATCCGCGACGAGCTGTCGACGCGCTACACGCAGCGCCCGCAGCTGTCGAGTTCGCATCCTCTCGGTGAGTAATCTCGTGTGTTTATTTGGAGATATAGCTAACTTTTTAGATACCAACTTGTTGTTTATTATCTGATGGTCTTTTATGAGCGGTGTTTTGTGCTATTAATTTTATATTTGTTGCTTATATATCTCATTTTTATTTACATTTCAGGATATTGCAAGGTCAGACTTGTCTGTGCTTGACGTCTCTGTCTTCTACTGTGTTTACTGTTGCTGTCGCTGGTCTGGAAAAGGGAAAATTGTTTCTGTTTGCTGTTGTTTGCTGTTTGCTGTTGGATATCAATCTCGTAATCTCCTAATTCACGACTTAAATCACATTACTCATTAAATCATCTACCAATTATGCATCCTTCATCGGCACATCTTCTTTGCCGCCGCCGTCCACCCGCATCAGGTACGCCATCATGCCCCATGCCAGCCGCATCCCCGCCAGCCGGTCCGCCGTCTTGAACAGGTCGTACCACGGGCTCCGGATGACATGTAAACCCCGCAGCGACTCATCAGACACTACCATCGCCTCTGCCTCTTTGTAAGAGGCACCATCCAGCTCCGCCAGCAGCCGGTCCGGCACCCGCACGCGCACAATCGACACGTGGTGGAACAGCGCACTGACAACAAAGATATCGTCATAGTCTGCGCCCCGGCTGCGCCCAATCGCGCTGTACCGCGTCTTCTTGTCCCAGCTCGAGCTCGGCGCGCGCACCATCCGGTAGTTGTCGTAGATCGCCATGCCCTTGCGCGGTTTTTTGGAGGGCATCCGCGGCGCGTCCCACGTGCCCAGAAACGACGACGCCAGCGCCGGCGACTTGGGCATACTGGGCATTGCAATCGGTTTTCTAACGGGTGCATTTGACACATTCTTCGGACTACCTTCGCCACTCAGATCCGGCGCCTCGTCCGTGTTCGGCGCCGAGTCGACCTCGCGGCCAATCGGCCCGCCCGGCCCGCCACCCCAGCGCGGCTTCGTCGCCCACCACTCGCCCTTGCCGATGCGGCGCTCGGCGCGGCCCTCGCGCGCGCGGTGCTGTGCCGTCACGAGAGCAGCCACCAGCTCGCGCGCAAGGTCGATGCACGTGTCTCGGTCGGTGCCCGTGCTCGACGCGGCACTCGGAAACGACGTCGTGTGGCGCGCACTGATCGCGGCCAGCGGGCCATCGACAAAGCCGGCACGGGCGGCCTCGCGCGTCGTCGGCGAGCGGAACACAAAGACGCAGCCCGACGTAAAGTACGAGCACGGGCCCTTGTACTTGATGGAGGCTGGCAATTTTGGTGGAGCCGTCACAGCGGGTGCCGATGCAGGCTGTGATGCAGGTGCAGATGCAGATGCGTCTTCTGTCCGGCCCACTGCTTTCTGCGCCTCGGTCTGGGCATCCTTGTGTTGCTTGTCCTGCAGTTCAGCCTCCTCGGCGGTAACGGAGCCCGTATTTAGGTACAGACGGGGCTCTGCACGGGGCGCAGATACATTACAGCCGAAATCGTATGCCACGAGCTTGAGGAACGCCGTGGTCATGTTGAGGCGGTATTCCGATGGCATCTGGTTGCCAGAGCTGCTGCGGAATGCTTTGAATTCTGGTGCAGGGGTTTCAGCCGGGGCAGCCGGAGTGGCAGCCGGGACTGCAGTGGCAGCAGGTGCCGCGGTGGTGGCAGTGGTAGCAGTGGTGGCAGTGGTAGCAGTGGTTGCAGCAGCAACTTCGGTTGATGTGGGCTTGCTTGACTCGGTCGATGCAGCGTCTGGCATGGTAGTCTCCTCTGGTTTCTCCTCCGCAGCAGCCTCTTTGCCTTCAACTTTCTCTACCGGAGCATCCACCACTGGCTCGTCGTCTTGTGCCGGCGGCGTGACCGACGTGTCGTCCCAGAAAGAGGAGAAATTATCAAGATGGCGGAAGAACTCGTACGCATTGCCCAGCTTCGCCTGCGGTCCCAGCGCGTTGTTGTGTGGCATGCGGCGCACGGTGCGGTAGGCGGCAATGTTGTCGTGGGACAGCTCGCGCTTGCGGTCGAGGTAGGTCAGGATGCCGGGCGACTGGTTGCCGTTGCTGATGGGGCGGCGTGTGGAGTCGTTGATGTCGCGGGCCTGGTCGTACGGGATATCGTCCCACGTGGCAAAGTCGGGGACGTGCTCGTAGTAGTTTGGGATGATGGCGGTGGGGTCGGCGTTCTCGTGGATGCGGACGCCCAGCGCCTGGAAGTGCTCAATGTTGAGCTCGGTCGGGCGCACGATGCTCTGGAGGACATCGGTCAAGCGCTTTTTGGCCGGCCGGGCTGCCGTTGCCTCGCCGGCATTACTAGCACTAATCTCGGGAGCATAGCGAGGAAAGTTGATGGGCGTCGGCGGCGGGACATCCTTTGGTGGTTCGGTCTGCGCGAGCGGAGTGGCTATTACGTTAGACGGTAGTTAAGGAGTGTCAAGGACAAGAGAAAGAAATAAGGTTGGAGTGTCGATCAGACCCGGCAGGCTCATGTGAGACACGAGACTGGTGCAACGAAGCTCAGGGTGGAATGAAGGCGATCATGTGGGGAGCTGAGCAATGCACAGGTTGAATTGAGGGATATCATGGAGTTGGGAGTATGAGAGGATATGAAGAGTATCATGAGATGCAACTTACAAAAATTGCTAAACATGATTGAGCTGGGTGCCGTGTCAGGCGGTTGTTGAGTGAGTCGGGGTATGGATGGATAACCAGCGCATCAAGGTAGCCAATGCAATGACAAAGAACCAAGACTGAGATCAAGACGGGTAGATAGAATAGATAGTAAGAGAAGAGGTAGATAGTGAGAGAGTGTGAGTGTCAAGAGACCAAGATCGAGCGGCGTGTCTTGGCTCGGAGCGGGACCGAGGCAGCGGGGACGAGGCCGGAAGACGCCGATTGAACGGCTGGACGATCGGACAAGGGAGCACAGGAGGAAATGGCCTGTGCGAAGGAGGTCAGTGTGCAAGTACTGAGTACGGAAGCGCAAGCCCACGAAACTGAAGCTCACGGATCTGAAGCTCGAGCGGGGACAGGAAGAGGAAGAAGGCAGACTATCGTGGGATGGGGCGATTGGGCAGGGCCGAAAGGGGCAGGAGACAGCAATTCGGGATGCAGACGGGGATGTAGAGTGCTCCTTCCTCGTGCGTTGGTCTTGCCTGATAGGGGCCTGATAGATCTGATAGGTCGGGGATGCACGATTCAACGGCACGCTGCAGAAGGAGTGAATGAGGAAAGCGATTACCAGAAACGGAAGCAACGGCCGCTACAAGCATACTCATTATGCTCCTAATAGATCTCATAATAGCTACCGCACTGAGCATTATGCTAGGCCCCACCGTCACCGTCCCCGTGGCGCTACGGAGCTTACGTTGTCCCTGGCCAGCCATGAACGGAAGGCGCGACCGGTCGTTCTTTCTTGTTTTCTTGTTTTCTAGCATCCGACTATATGTTCCGATTTCATCTTTAATCGAATCTCTGGTCTCTGACTATACTCTGTATCAATACGGCTCCGAAACAATAATAGTTAAGACATCTACACTCGAGTTCACCGCTGGACGCTGTAGCGAAGATGAAGCTCAGATAGGAAGACATTCACAGGCAACCCCACCTTGTGGAGTAGCAGTGAGGGGGAGTTACTCAGTATGGCTGGCCAGCTTTGAGGAAGAGGACGAATGCCCTGTAGGATATGCTCTCTATTCTGGGCATTCTTTATGCAAGTAGTATCTCTATTTACAGTACTCTCTGAGTATATTTAGATTCTCAACTGTTGAGCCAATGGGACCTTGTGTAGTATTAGGTGTTGGTTCAAGTGTACGATGTCGGAAGGCCTTTGATCATCTGTCACATTTGCATGTTTTTGCACATTTTGGTAGCAACTGTGCTGGCCATTGAAGCGAAGGGCCGAGCTGATGGAGTTGAAGGAAGAAGAGAACACAAGATTCGGCGGTATTAAGAATGACCCATGGTGTTCTTTTCCCGTACTTGTAAGATGTCATCACTCAAATCGGGAGCTACTTTAGATCCCGTCGGTCGGTTTCTTTTGTATTTTGTATTCATTTATGATTTGTATTTTGATGTATTTTGTATTCAGTTTTATTTGAATTCATTTCCAGTTTGTATGTGCATGGTCTATCTTCATGTTTGATGCTCGTCGATCGCCTGAAAGATCTGCAATTAAAGATGGCGATGCAGCAGGCAGCGGTTTATGGATGGAAGAAAGAGATGGGACAGGCTTAAGTCGGAGCATTTAATACTATGTGAGTTGAAAAAGAACTCAAGAAGAAGGGAATCAAGAAGGATGGAAGAAGGAGAGATTCGTCATAATCCTGCCACTTGAGCCTCAGACTTATGGAGATGCATGGTTTCACTCCGAAAGGCCACGAGTTTCGTGCCAGACAGGCCACGTCTTGCTGAATCAATTAAACAGAGTCGGAATCAAACGAAGCTTATTGCAGAATGTTTCTAGTTACTCTTAGCTGAGAGCTGAGGCAGAGGTGTATTCAGTAATAAACTGGCCAAGCCCAAGACCCAAGAGGGCATGTTTCCGTTCTGAAGAGAAACAGGAGGCAGATGAGGAGAGGGGAGCAAGGAAAAAATAGGAAGGAAGAAAGGGAATAGAAAGAACAAATGGGTCAAGAAGAGGATATGTTTGACGGCAGAAGCGATGCTACAACGTGGATATCTCGCGTAGAGATTACTCGAGGTTGCAAATTCATTAAAAGATCCAGTTTGCTCCAGCAAGAGCCTCTTTAGGAGCTACTATATCGGGATACCAGTGGATTGGATTGGATGATTGTGGAATGGATGGATCATAGTGTCTCACGATAGTAGAGGAGAGATGGCGAAAGCTCTGCAAGTAGAGGTGATAGGTGATGAAGAGACAGAAGAATGGGCGTGACGCCGGATAAAGCCACAGTTTCGAGTTCAGCAAGTTGCACTTTGAATTTACGAAGTACTTCAGCTTTCATTTCTCAATTCGCAGCGAGGTATCTTGATGTCGAGTCTTGATGTTGGTTATTGATGGCATCGTCACCTCACGATAATCTCGACGAATCTCGAACACTCACAATAAGCATGAAAGACGAAATAAGAAGATTCAATAAGAAAAGAAGAAAAGGAACAAACTCTCCTTCATAATACACCACATAAGAAACGAATCAAAAGACGTCGCATTGGAATAGACTTTGCTACCCCTAGTGCTTCAGATCTGTCGCAGCTAGGACAGGGGCGTCCAACCGCGTGTCACGGACCTCGAGTCTTGTATTTTTGTCTTTTTTTGTCTCTTTTTATATTTTACTTGCTTCTGCTTGGTAGTAAGATCTATCTACACTACAGGTACATGTCTACTAGCTACTTGTTTGTCGGCGTCAACCCTGCAGCGCTGGCCAATCCCGTGTTGTCTGGGCTCCCATCAAACATCGATCAATCGAGTGGCGATGCAACAAGGTTCAGCATTGAGCATTGCATTGGCATTGGCATTGCAGACCAGGTGTAGTAAAAAGGCAGAAATAGAAGGCTTGTGTCTACGTAGTGACGACGTAGGCACATGGATCATCGCATGGGTGTTGATGGTAGTTGTAAGTAGAAAAGAAAAGAAAAGAAAGAAAGAAACGGAGTCAAGTAGCAATACAAGTGTAGACAGGCAAAAGGGGAGCAGTCACAGGTCAAAGGAACATGTAATAAGTCAGACATAAGAATAAATATAGAGAAATAATAGACAAAAAGGAGGCAGTATCAGAGTATCATGAGAGCGCAAGCGAGGCTCTTCTGGGGAAAGACTACCAGAGTACCGCCGGCTTCCTGGATTCCGAAACATCTCTCTTCTTTCTCTCTTCTCTCTCTCTCTCTCTCTACTCTGTCATTCATCTTCATTCTCTGTACTCTCTACACCTCTTTAGCCGCGTTTCGATCGTCACCTCGACCAAGTTTCCGCCGGCCTCTCCCCCTCGTCTCTCCCACCCATCTTCATCTCCCATCCGTCTTCCGAGAAGTCTCTCCCTTTCTGCCCTTCCCTTTCCTTCCGTCCTTCACGCCGTATCTTCCTTTCACTCATCCTCGTCTTCTCTCTCGATCAACTACATGATCGTGTCCGACTAGACTTTGGCCACGAGGCCTTTCATTTGCTTCTTCAGCGCCGGTCGCCCTTTTCGACCTTTATCGACCTTTACATCGACACATCGAACCGTCTGGAACGGTCACTTTTACAACGAATAAAAAAACAAAAATGTCAACAAGCGCCAACCTCGCCGCGGGCCAGTTCATCACGAGCGTCGGCGGCAAGCGATGCACCGCCGTGCCGAAAGGCGGCGCCAACGTGGCCGCCGTCGTCACGACGAGCTCGACATCGACGGCCATAGCGACAGCAACGTCCACCTCGGTTTCCATCCTGACGTCCACATCGACATCATCAACGACCGCGTTGGCATCCAGTACGCCTGTTTCTACATCTTTGCCTTCATCTTCACAAACATCATCACCTGCACCTGCACTGTCTACACTGCCTCCCCTCTCTTCCATCTCCAACCCACCACTGCCGGTGGCTACCTCTGCACAAGACACAAACGTCGCGCAGGCACCGCAGGCCCAGAACTCGGACCTGCCCTCGGCAGCACGACCTGCTCCCAACGTCGCTGCATCACCACTGCCTGTCGCTCTATCTTCTGCATCTCCTGTCGCTCCTGTTGCCTCTGCCTCTCCAGCTGCCTCTGTCTCTGCCTCTGCCGCCCCTGCTCCTAATGTCGCTCCTGCACCCCAAGCACAAACACAAACACAGTCAATAGCACAGCCTCTTGCACAGACGACTCCTTCTTCATCATCGGTCGTCGTACAGGCCAGTCAAGCTGATACCGGCATTATAGCCAGTCTCTCTACCGCAGCAGCAACATCCGCAGCGCCCGTCGCTAGCACTACCGCCGTCGCAGCCGTGCCGGCCGTCGCCGCCTCCTCGGCCGATTCTAATGCCAATGCAGGCGCCGACACGGCCACCGACGCAGCCACCGGAGCCGCGAATGGCGTCGCCGCGTCTGCCGAAGCAGGCACCGATACAGCCACGACATCAGCAGCAACTTCAGCAGCAGCCGCAACTTCAGCAGCCGCAGGAACATCTGCAGCAGCCGCAGCAGGAACAATCGCCGCATCCGCCGCCGCGTCGTCAGCAACAGCCGCACCCACTGTTCTGATCACAGCCACGTTTGGCTCCTCGAGCATCTCCAACGGCAACGGCGCGGCCGTGCTGTCGACTATTGCCGCGCCCGCCGCCGGCGCCACCGACGACGCATCCGCAGCCGCATCGTCGTCGTCGTCGTCTACTTCTTCGTCCAGCACGCCCGGCACGAGCCCGACGACGACGATTGCGATTGCCGGCGGCGTGATTGGCGGCCTCGCGTTCTTGGCGCTGCTCATGTTCCTGTTCTGGTTCTGGCAGCGGCGCATGAAGAAGAAGCGGCGCAGCACGCTGCTGACGCCGCTGTCGAATGTGCCTGCGCAGTTTCGCGAGGACGGTAATGGGGTTAGTGGCGGCGGCAACGAAAAGGGCGAGTACGTCATCAACCGCGGCAGCATCGGGCCGACGCCCAAGGCGGTGCGCATCAAGGCGGCGCTTGGGTACAGCCTGCAGCAACTCAAGGGGCAGTTCAGCAAAATGTCCAAAATGTCCAGTGGCAACGACAACGACAACGAGACGTCGGCCCGCAACATTGGCGTGAGCCGCAGCGACACGCTCAAGGCCAAGGGCCTGAGCTTCTTTGGCGTCGGCCGGAACGCGTACAACGACAAGTACGTGAACAACGCAACGACGCCGCAGATGACGGCCAACAACAACCCCGGGCAGCCCGACTTTCTGACGCTGCTCGGCATGGACGAGCGCGAGCTCGAGCGCGCCGCGCAGAACAAGAAGAACTACCAGAAGAAGCGCGCGAGCCGCGGCAGCCGCAGCAGCCTCATGGGCGGCCTCAACAGCCAGGGCGGCAGCAATGGGAATAATGATTACCTTGGGCGGTTAAATATCAACTTTGATGATCCCTTTAGCGACGCCAATGCTGTCAACAAAAACAACACAAACTCAATCGTCCCTAGCAGCGTCGGCATGTCGCACCCGTCGGCCAAGCCGGCGCCACTGATGGTCAGCCAGGCCAACAATCCGTTTGCCGATGCCAATGCCATCTCCACAAAACCCGGCAACTACGTCGCCGACATCCGCCGGTCGCGCGGCCAGAGCATCTCGTCGGCGTACCGCGACCGCGAGTCCATACAGACGACGACGACAGTCGACGCGCAGGCGAAGCGCAACCGCTTCCGGTCGGATCCGTTTGACCTCGAGCGGCCGGAGCTGCTGGGGCGGTCGACGCCGGCGCCGTCTCTGCCGAAGAACAGGTACTCGACATCTTCAAGAGACAGCCGGTTGTCCGGGGGCGTGGGCACGGGCGAGATCCGGCGGCCGCGCGGGTCGCACCAGCGGACGGAGAGTTTTACGAGCAAGTACTCGAGCGGCGTGAGCGATTTGAGCGGTGCTGGCAGCATGGGCGAGTGGAGCGATCCCGGGCCGGACGTTGGGCCGTCGCAGTCTTCTAATAAGAGTTTGCAGCGGACCAACAGCGGCAACAGCAACCAGAGCGTCGGGAAGGCTCTGTAGGAGTCGACAGTCGACGAGGAGTGATAGTTGAGCCGACAGGCGTCCCTTCTTTTATGTTTTATTAGTCTTATACCTTTTAGTGACGTGCGATGTACTCGTACATCCACACCATCCATCTTTACCACCAGCTGGCCATGCCATGCTCACACGGCAGACACACGTGCTCACGATCGCTACATATTCCCCGTTTGTTTTTGTTTTTTACTCGCCGTTATTTCTTTGTACCTGTCATAACATAGCGGGACATGGGGGCGTTCAGTCTTGCTTAGCTAGTTCATCTATTTACAATGCCATTCTGTCTTTATTAAATGCTTAAGTGCTTGCATCAATAGTGTGCTGCCAGACCCCTTGATCGATGTATCCCTTGCGTCCGATCTTTATTCGGCACGTGTCCGTACGTAATATCAATTTGGCAAGTAGTCCCGAGTCTTGACGTCCCTTGCTGGTTTGTGTGGTACCTGGCTGTATGTCTCTTTGGTCCTGTCTTTTGTGCAGACAAGATTATGGCCACAGATTGGCAGCACTACATTTAAGATGGTTGCTCGACGTCTTGCAGCTCTTTACTTTCAGAGAGCCTTCCATATGTTTGAATAATAACAAGTATTTTTGGTAGTGTCAGCTTTTATTTCAATTATTTTGTATTTTTTATGATTGGATTTTTTTGAATTGGGTTTATTTTGAGTTTTTACGGAATAATTTCATCTGCAGTCGTTTTTATCTGAATTGAAAATCAAATCCTGTCAAGGCAAGCAATCTTCCACCTTTTGCTACATGCTCCAATACTCATCCCTAGATTTATGCACGCCATTAAACTCGCGGCCCATTGCAAAGAAGTGATTGGCCGCCGCCGGAACGCTGCTCACTTACATGCTTAGCGGGCCCACCTGGCAAGGCACGAAACGCGAAAAAGCGCTCTAGAAGCCCAAAAGGGGAAACAATACGCGTCCGTTCATTAAGTGAAACGCGAAAAGTCGCGTCGGCCTTTGTCTTTTTTCCCTCGCTTTCTCTTCCTGCTTTCTGCCCTGGTTCCTGCCCTGTTTAGAATCACGATCGATTCTTAATGACTCAATTAACGGCAATGCTATAGCTCTAGAGATCACGATCACGATGACACTCTTTGTACTTTTTAGTTTTTAATTTTAATTTATTGATTATCTCAACAGAGACAACAGTAGCCACGAGAGTGATATAATCTGCTCGTGCTCTTCCTATGGTATAGATGATATACAGCATAGCGGCCTCATTGAGGCGAAGACATTAAATAGACTGGTTAACAGGCAGGTAAGACAGAGAAAAGAGAAAGAAAAGATAGCGTGGTGCGTAATACAGAACAGGAACTGTGAAATGTGAAAAGATGGGCAAATAATGACGATAGTGTCGGTAAGATGAACAGAGAAGTAAAAAAGTAAAAGAGGCAAATAGAAAAAGGAAATACGAGGGCTCGGCAGTGGCGGGGTGAATGCTGCGTAATAGGCAGAAGCAGGAAAGGGAAAATGGAGAATGGAAATAGAGACGAGAAGGAAAAGAGGGGGCGAAGAGAACAGTTCGCTGGCGGAGGAAAATCAAAAGAGGAATCAAGAGACAAGAGAAAAAAGAGAAAACAAGAAAGAAACGACGACACAGTAGCTTCGGTGGAGTTACCCAGAACCAGCCAGGCTCGCCGCTGGAGGTATCATGCACATAAATAAACAAGGAAGAGGAAAGATAAAGAGGCGGGTGTGAGATGGTGTGATGAAATAGTGGAGGATGAGAATGTCGGATAGAAGAGGGGGTGGATGTCCAAACTGCATTAGGCGGTAAATGAAAACAGACATGACGTGAGATAAGCAACAAGAGAAAGACGAGAAGAGCGTGAAAGAGAGCCGAGTTGACCCTACATATCGTCAAACGTCAGCCGCCGCCGGGTGACACTGAGGGGCGTCTTAGACCCCATCAGGTTGGGAGTCTTCCACGGCTTCTGGGCTGGGCTGGGTGTAATGTTGACGAAGTCGGCAAAGTCAAACGCTTGACCGGGGGTCTGCGGGAACATGCTGCCGCCGCCGGGTGTAGTCATCATCGACGACGGCAGTGCAAGGTTGTTAAACTTGGACGGCGGCGTTGATGGCGGGTCCATGCGGCTGCTGCTGCTGCCACCCAGCAGCGGACGGCCACTGGGGTTAGCTGGTGACGGTGATGCTGCCAGGTACAGCAGCAGGTCGGCGCCCTCGACGCCCGACTTGCCATTGCCGTTGTTCTCAGATGGGATGACATTGCTCGTGTTCGTATCACGACCCTCCACCTGGTCAATGCCCAGGCCGGTGTGGCTGCCCTCGCTGTCGTCGTCCATCATAATGTCCTCGGCTGCCTTCTTCTTCCGCCGGCCATTGCCGCCAGGAAGACCGCGTGTGCGCATGGGAGGTGTAGATGGTGGCGAGCCAGACCGCGCGGCGTGCATGCTGCCGGATAGAGACGCCGACGACGCAAGTCCTGCAGGCATACCACCGGGTGCCGAGACCGAAGGGCCACCAAACGACATGCTGTTGCGGAACGAGTGCGTAGGAAGAAGCTCGTCGTCGTCCTCGTCCGACTGCGGAGCGTTGTAGTTGGTGTTGGTGAGCACATCGGCAATACGGCGGGCACCGTGGAACAGGGACACATCAGGGCCTGCGGCCGTCGTAAAGTGCTGGTGACGCTTGGGCTTAATTGGCGAGCTGTGCGACAACTGGTGGTGGTCCTTCCAGGCTGCATGGCCGGAAAAGGCGGGCTGGTGCGGTGGGGGTGCAGGCATGTACGAAGCTGAGCGCTGGTTGTGGTTTAGCTGCTGTTGGTTGTGGTGGTGCGATATTAACGGGTTGGAGACGTGTCTGCTGGGGGGTGGTGATGACCGGTAACGCTTGCTGGGGCTGGACATCATGTAGGTCACCCGCCGGCCAGTGCCATGAAGCTGGTAGCTGTTGTTGTTGTTGTTGTAGGGGTCGCTGTTGAGGTCGTCAAACGATGCCACGTAGGTGCGCTTGCGGTGGCCGCTGCTGCCACTGCTGGAGCCGACAGCATCAGAGAACATGGGGGGCTTCAGGGGCGAGCTCATCAGAGCACGGCTGGTCGAGTAGGGGTGGTCTGAGGTGCTCGAGGAAGAGTCGGACAGGACGTCGTTGTCGGAGCGCTTGCGGCGGATCTCGTCTTCGACTTTGGGCTCGATCATGTCGAGTGTGAGGTCCTCCCAGCCGTGGCGGGTTTTGAAGTGGGCGAGGGCGAGGCGGTTCTGAAGTCTGCTGGCCATCTGGGTTGTTAGAGTGAGGGAGAAATTTGAGAATTAAGAAAAAAAGACATACCTTGCCAAGTTCTGCTCTGCGCAGAACTCTGTCGGCAACGACATCGGGCTGGATGGTGACTGTCGTCGTTGTCGACGACATGGAGGTAGAGGCGATCATCGCTGTGGTGGATGTCTGTCGTCTGAGTGCTGCTGTTTGCTGCGTGCGGTGTAATTCGTTGCTTGCTGCTGCTTGCTGCCAGTAGAGTGATGCTTCTACCGATGTTGACTGCAATAAACAAAACCTGACAGATCGAAAAGTCAAATAGTCGAAAAGTTTGCAATGATGACAACACAATAAATCAAATGCTAAAAGAAAGGTTGCCAGAGGCTTGATCGGTGGGTCGAGTGCAAGTAAAGAAAGTTTTTGGGACTCCGTAAAGTGGGCGGAAATTGCAAGTCGAGGATGATTGGGTCCCAAGGGGAATCCGAGGCCCAGGGGGAGAGTTCCGCAAGGCGCTTGGTTGAGGGGGTTTAAGTGGTTTCGTTTGAGAGTGAGGAGACACAGCGATCGTGAATCGTGGGATGTTGTGTCGACGACTGAGGTTCACGAGACGAGACAAGAGAAAAGAAGAGAATTGAGTTTTGCAATATTTCAAATATTTCAAACTGGTGATCTCGTGAGGTCGTAGAGGTCATGCGCTGGCGTGAAGTAGATCTGCAGAGCAAAGAAGTAAAGAGTGTAGAGCTGGCAAAGCGAGTAGCGAGTGTGATGCGGGTGGACGAGTTGTCGAAGTAAAGGCGAGTTGAAGAGTTGTACGAGTAGAAAGGTCGAGAGAGTCGAGAAACAAGTCAAAGAGAGGAAGAGAAGAAAAGACAGAATATGAGAGACAAATGACTGCTGGACCGACAGGGGATGATATCAGCTCGACTATTGAGCTTGTCTGAAAAGGGACAAGGTAGCTAGTCGATAGTTGAAGAGACGAGTAGAAACGTAGAAAGGGAGTGCCAGTTGGAAGGGAGAAGTGAGGTAAAGGCAAAGAGGCAAATGGCAAAAGGAAGTTGAAAAGTCGAAGAAAGTCGGCAAAGGGAGGGTGATGAACAAAAGAGGAAGCGTAGATAGAAAGTCGAAAGGGAAAGAGACAAAAAGGGAAGGAGCGAGTGTGGTGAGTGTGCACAAGAGTCGAACGAGTGTGATTTTTGGGAAAGAGCGTCGTGAAATGGAACAAGTAGGGAAGGAGCGAGGAATGCAGGCCAGCGTGAGGCAGGTGCGAGGCAGTCGAGAGGCAGGCGCAGGAAGGAGCGAAGGTTGATTGTTGAAACGGGCAAGAGCACAAGATGGTTAGGAAAGAGCGAATGGATGAAGAGTTCACAAAAGAGAAAAGTCAAAGTTCACAGGAGAAGGAGGCACGGCAAACGAGGAAGGAGCGATGCAGCTGCAGCTGACGACTGACTCAAGCTGTTGGCCAGTGGTTGTGTCTTACAGGGCCTGTAAATTGCCGTATATTACCCTGAGCTTAGACAATACTGTAGCAATAAGCACTGGCAATCCCGCAAGGGCGGCTAGCCAACCAACACAAGACCGGGAGACTCAGGGGCGCTGCAGCTGCATGCTCTTTCCTTTTTCTGTGAATATGATATCAAGTCAAGATGACTAATTATTCAAGGATTTATTGCATCCTGACTTGATATCATCATTATCACCATCATCAAATGCAATCGCAAAAATTGAATACCAACTACAAAAATATACAAAATAAAGGAGACCGACTCCCGATCGATCAAGACATCAATCTCAAACCGGCGTTGCTGTACCAAACGCCCAGACCACTGTTTTTATGGAGATGCCTCTATTGCCATATTACGGAACGACGGCTGAAGTTCAGGGGACAGTGTAATGCTACTCAGTGACTGCTCACTGCAGTGACAGACCCAAGCATATGATTCTAATGAATCTAATAAAATTCTAAAAAAAAGCAGTAAGGCTGTTATCCACCGCGCAGGGGTGTCTTCTCCACGACGGCAAGAGTGGAAAAGGCGAGAAAAGTGGAAAGGCCACGATGTGTTGCTCGGTAATGGGTAGAGGAGATAGAGGAGACAGAGACAGACAAAGCTCCGCAGTAGACAGAGAGTAGACAGAGAGAGAGAGAGAGAGAAAAGTACGAAGCAAGGGATGCTCCACCTCCCTCGATGGCCGTGACAACGGCTGGTTGACGATGGTTAATAGGGGAACAGAAAAAGGAATATACTCAGATGAAGGACTTTCAGATGAAGGAGCTGTGATGTAAATAGATGGACAATTCTTATGAGATGTGTTGGCAGACGTGATGATGGTGATGTGCTGATAAGCTGATGTTGATATTGATTCGATGGATTGATGACATTGGGGGTATGTTGGAAGCTATGAGAGCTCATTTGATCCTACAGGCAGTTACTACACAGAGCACGCCAATGCAATAGGTCGACTGGACTACAGACATCAACGTACCGGGTGTCCCTGCATGGTGCATGCCTCGCCCTGGAATGACGGCTAGTACCTTGTCTCAACTCACTTATTTACATACTACACTCATCCCTTGATGGTGGTAGATAGAGCATGAGAGGAATAAATGGAGAGATAGGAAAAAACCAACGAAAAAAAGAAAAACCATGTTCCGCAAGGGATGCCGCCACTCAGCCACACAATTTCTACAACAGCCTCATGCAGTCATGTGAGTACCCAGCTGGTGATGATGATAGCAGGATGCTTTTATTTCCAAAGACAGACTCGATAAAAGATGCAATACAAAGATATTCGTAAGGCTACGCGAGCGGCTGACCAGCATAAAGAGATTGCATAAATGCTACGTCGGCTCTGGTCCCCTTCTGATCCCATGTACAGAATAGGGGGAGATGAGCCGTATCGATAGCGATTGCTCAAAAATGATATTCCCTTCAACAATAGACAACATCTATATTTGACAGGCTGCTCCCACTGGCCGGTTTTAATTTCGACTACAATGGTCTTTTCGAGCTCAGAGACTCGGGACACAGATTAGTTGACGACCCTTTGCTGGTTCCGTCGTGCGGCGGCAGGCCAGTCAATTGCTGATAAAGGCCAGTGAGATTCAAGTCAGAACTCGAATCTGAAGGATTGATAATATAGCTAAATGAAAAGTCCGGGTCGATCCGGGTCACTATTGTGTATCATCGTGTCATGCGCTCACGTAATAATTTCACGCACTTCCGTGAATAGAGTTGTCGATGTTGATGTTGATCTTGTAGACGCTTGACGGCCGTCAGAGTTTACTGATGGCTGGCAGAATCTTTCGTTTCCGGCAGAGAGCCGTACTTGGCCGACGAAGCTGCATCGATACTTTGACTGGCACTTATGCGTGGTCTCTGACAAGCAACAGCAGCCAATTCAGAAAGCGGCTGAAACATGCCAGGCTTTGGCGGCATGTCACTAAAGTTCCATCTGCCCGCCAACGCGCGCTTTGCGCACGGCTTCAGCGACTGGTGACAGAGACCCTCGTCACAGCACAAGAGCAAGCTATGGTCGTCGTCGTGGACCGCCTGACAGACAAGCCCGGCTGGAGCGAGCGCTTTTGACGACGAGACGGTTGCCCAGTGGCGTGCTGGACACGGGGCCGTGTGTCTGCAAGGTCGACAGTCTTGGTCTGGTGGCCTCGGCGACTCTGCGCCGCGAAGTCGAGCTTCTGGCTCCTGCAGTGATAGAGCAGCCAGTCATGCCACAGGCGGAACAACCTAGAGATGACAGGCAACGCCCGTTGAGACCCGTGGCGGCCCCAATACCGGTCTGCCCAGCACAGGAGATGGTGACTTGTATATTTCAGCTGGAAGCCTTTACACCCAGGCCATGTCTTTGACATACATAGCTCAGCGCATTTGATTAAAAAACTTGTCGATACTCTCAAGTATCCGCTGGTCTATGACAAATCGTTGGTGCTCGAAAACGGCGGCGCTGTGTCCCTGGAGAACAGCCTCGAACCGCACGCGGGGCAACGATACCGATGCTGCCGGACATGACAGTGCCTCAAAGACAGTATCGTGGACGTGACGACGGCACGGCATCCAATGACACTGAGTGGTGCCAAAAGTAACAGTGTCTCTCTTTAGATATTGCGTTTCGTCCCGTTTCCGAGAGCAATGCCACCCCGACCGTCCAGCACGTCCTATATCAACGGCATCCACCCCGACAACAAGAAGCTATACGATGTGATAGAAAGTGTGCTATTGCGCTGCATCGAGCCCTGGAACGATCGCATCATGCTCGGCCACGCGGATGCATGTAAGAGTGACATTAGCTGCCAGCCGGATCGAGTCCCCCTCCGCATAGTCACCTTTGGGATCGAGCGTACAAATACGCTGCCGGGGTGGGCGGACGCATTCGGCTTGAAGCGGAACCAACACCTGCCGCCGAATGACTCTGAGCTCTGGAACCTAGCCAAAGATAATCGAGAGAGACCTGATCGTGTAGGTATAGACGCGGTCGAGCCGCTTCCTGGCCTGGCCGAGTAGGCTCCCGGCGACGAGCAAACTTTGCATCTTTTGCGCCAGAAAGTCGAGACACACCTGGACAGATTCCGGCATCCCGAGGCCGGCACGGCCTTTTCCTACGACGAATAGAATAGATCCAAAGCATCGAGCTCACGCCCGAGGCGCCACCGTATGCCCCGAGACGGCAGACCGAAATGCCGCGTACATGGACATCGCACTGAAGCTGCTGGGACGGCCTGGCACAAAAGTCACGACCCGGACGGCTGGCGCATTGCCGGCCGACTCAACAAGCACGTAGCGGCGGTCGCGGTATTTGCCTTTGACGCCGAGAACATGCCCGACTGCGGACCGTTTGACGACGCCAGTGGCGAGCTTTCCATGCGCCCATTTGACCATGTTTAACGATGTCATGTGCGGCCGGGTGGAAGGCCAGTTCCCCAGTGCGGCACGGCATCGAGCCGTCCGACTTCGCGACAGCACACGCCCCGGCCGGCTGGGCTGGTTCACGCTCTACCTCGTGGACCCCAACTACCGCCTCTGCTCGACACGCAATGTCGCAGGATCGCGAGTGGGCTGACCGGACAACAAACCGCACCGACGACGTGCCCGGCGCCAGCACCACGGCAACGGCTTTCTATCCGGATTGACGAAAAAATCGTGGAAGGCTGCTGTGAGAATGAGTACAAGTACTTTGTAAGGGGGCGAGGGATGGCGGCTTCGTAATGTTCAGGTGATCTCGTTGATTTCGTTGAGTAAGCTGTTCTCGTCGGGATGTAAATACATAAATACATATTGTTCTAGCCAGATATAAACTTGACTAGAAGAAAGAAATTTAGTGAGCATGGCCTGCGAGTCTGGCTCGTGAGAACCGAATCGCCTCGGAAATTTCCTGTATGTGCTGAAGCTGGCTGTGCTTGCAAGTGTGTTCTCTCACCAGACTCTGGTCTACACTGTGGTTACGGGTGCTTTTGGATTCCGCCGGCAGTGATGCCGTCAGGAGCACCGGGATGCAAACGAGCCGGCAGCAGCATACTTTGAGAACTGTGGCCTTGATCGCTGATTGATGCGACAAGGCGACTATCTTTCAATCTTTCAATCTTTTACAGACAACGGCATCACCATGGCCGGCCTGCTCTGCTCTCTTTGGTATTGCCGACACCGACTTTGTTGACCGCCATTGTTTTCCATCCTGGCGTATCAATTATTGACCGCCGATATGCACAGATCGTCGAGCTGAGATACGGGATTAACGATACAAATGATACTGATATCCAAATGGTAAATGATATCGCGTAGTTATCACAGGCAACACGTGCAAACCAACGCCGGGAATGGCGTCACCCGTATCCTTTACATGCATCCCAGTGGGTTTTGCAGAGAGTAGTAATACTCAGTAGAAAACACCCTTGCTGCAGAGGCGATCTCGATTGATAGGAGCTGGGTGTTTCAACTTGCAGTGCTGGCCAATCCGACCCTTGGGCGCAAATTGGTAGTGGCCGACAGGAGGTTATTCTCCGGGTGGGTTTGTAGAGTGTATTGCGGGCATCTTGTCCGGCCTTGACGGCTGTCTGTCTGTATTCTTTCTTTTGAAACCTGAAAGGTCAACCGGGTCCGTGTCCGATACGGGAGTTGTCTAAGAATAAGAAGAATCCCGGCGGTCCGTCTTTATTTTCATATATGTTCGCATGCTGGGTTGTGTTTAAAGATCCAATATTCAAATTTCAGGCAGCCAAGACTTGTAAACTACTGACAGGTCGCACAGCAGAATAAATAATGTTTCGGTAAGTGATTAGAGTGTGAGCATCGTTATGTCTGTCGATAAGTTAAAAGGGATGCAATCGACAAAACAACACCCAGCGATAGACATTTGCAATATTGCGACAAATAAGGCGACGAATGCGACAGAGTAATCATCCAATGCAGGGAGACAGACTGTATCAGGAGTTGAGAATCAGAACAAATATTGGAAGAAACGAGATTGGTGGCTTGGCTGTCAGCCTGGTCTGTCAGCAGCGTTGGATGTCTGATAATCACGAACAGTACATATCTGTGTGTCTACATGATCTACGATGTTTCACCCTGATCATCCATATCTCTGCTATCACTATCTACATCTCCCGCCCTGCCCGGACTCCCGCTCGGATCTCATTTGGTGTGGCACTCTGCATCTTATCACCCATCCTGCATGTTGCATGTACCTCGACAAGTAAAGCTCGACTGCAAGCTCGTGTTAGTTTACCCTGCCCGGTTTCGAGTGCATTTCCTTGATTGCCAGTATATTACACGTAGCATATTCATATTTATTTGAGAGTGTTTACATACCCATTGCTGACGTTCCATAGAGCCGTAGCATTGTAGGATATATCAGACTGCAGGCATATCATATCCATGTCAGTCCGCTCTTCGAGTCCCATGCCGACTCCTACAGCGAAATGTATTATCTCGTAGATGTAGTGCTTGAGGGGGCCTCTGCTTCGTTGCCAAACTACTCAGTACTCAGTATGCCCATCCTCATGCTACTCTCTACGCTGAGGCTCACTCGCATTCAGGCTAGTCCGACCATGCGCCGCAGACAACAAGTATTCGTGACATCAAACACCGAGCGCAGCGTAGATCCACCCTGCTATTTTTGTTGTTTCGCTAGTTTAGTGAGATCCGACTAGAGAACAGCAGGTAATCATGTCAGGTAATCAGGTATTACCAGCATGCTTCGTAACTTGTAGGCAAGGCAAGCCATGCGCCATGCCGCGCAAGCTCTGTCGCCTCCCAGCGTTTGTCCAAGTACCAATAGTCGAGTTATCGCATATTTGCCCTGATACTGCGCGTTCCTCCACAGTGTACAGAGTACGAAGTGCAGATCAGCTACTAAATCCTAAATATGCTAGTATCCAACGAGAGGACAGCATTGAATCATGTCCTCTAGAGATAGAATCCGCTGTCGAGCTGAAAACTAATGCGCCGAGATGGAAAAAGAGGGTAGCGCTCATACTCAGTACTCAGTAGAAGACTCTAAGATACAGACGGAAATGAGATCGACCAGTGGGGTGCAGGAGCATGATCGGTGAAAGAATCTCAATCGCGCAGAGAAAAGAGTACAAATAAGAGTAGAAAATCAAAACTGCGAGGTTGGTAGTGGAGTGGAGGAGTGGGAGAGGGTTGGTCCTGACCAATCAGGTAATTGTATATAAATAGAGCATCGCGATTGATTATGTCATCGAAACAAACCGTCGTCAACTTCAACGCAGCCTTGATGGCAACACCCTACAACTCTTTGCATACTATATCTAGATAGACAGACTATTTCAAGGGACCACACCTTTGTTAAAACATATCTTGATGTGCTGTTCTCAACACCGGGCTGATGTGCTGAGACGAAGAGACGCGCAAGTCTCGACACATGCCGCGCTTTCCTATCTTGGCGTTTTGCTCATTACGTCCTTTGATTTCTTATTATATAAGCTTAAGCTTTTCTGTTTCTTGGCCGCATCTCCAAGAAACGTCTGCTTTTTACTTTTTTACTCTGAATCTGAATATATATTCAATCTTCAACAATCCTACGACATAAGTACTGCAAGCGGCCCCCTGCCTGACACCCTGGTACAGCCGACGTCATTGCATCCTTTTCCGTTGCGTGCGCCGTGTCACCGTGCGGTATTGCGGTATTACGGTTTTGCGGATTGTGCTACTGTGAGGTCAACGGGTGTAAGATAGATGCTGTTTCTTTTCCTTTCTCTCTTTTCTGTACTCAGTATTGAAGCGTCTGTCAGTTTGCTTGCTCGATATCATGCTCTCTCTATTACACTACTGAGTAAAGTCCCAGTACAAGCGACCCACTAATACTTCGCCAGGCTAGGCTGTAATTATCTGGGTACTCGCTGCCGTAGTGCTGTCGTATCCGCACACCCCCCTCCATCGCTCCATCGCTCCTTCCCTCTTCCCACGCGCACACCACCACGCCTCATCGCTGATCGGCGCGTCTCTTTTCTTATTTGTCTTTTCTTTTCTCTGTATTTCCCCTTTGGAGTACAATTCAGAATATCTTCAGAATCACATCTGACGAGAGTGTAGCATCCGTTGCGTGTACTCTGGTATCACTCTAGTATCCGGCTCACTTTGCTAACTGAAGCTGTGCTTTACATCGTACAGTTCTTTCCTGATTCGTATTGCTGCTATTTCCATTTTCGCTGTTTCGTTTCTTGTTTTGTTTCCCGTTGGTCGTGCCTGCTCTTTATGTGTATTGTCTCCCATCGTATTGCTTTCCTCTTTCCAATACGAGCATTGAAGAGCATAGCTCTTGCCTCATCGTAAACACTGCCTCTCAAGCCTCGCTCGTGCCTTCCTTGTTCTGCCCTTGTTCTGCCCTTGTTCTGCCCTTGTGCCCTTGCTCTTGCCCTCTTCACACTTCCTGCTCTCCTCTTTTCTTGGATCTTGCTGCTAGTGTGCTCCCAGACTCCGTCCTCTACGGAGACCTGCCGCTCCATCTTATTCTCATATTATCTCTCTCACTCTGTCTCAGCTGTGTGCAGAGCAGCCCACCCGTCATCTCTCTCCCTCTCTGTATTGTAGCTACGGTCCATCTCCATCTCATCCACTCTCTTTTCACCCTCTACTCAGTACTCTCTACCTGTCTACTCTACCCCCCTATCTTGGATCCCCTTTCTTTTTCCAATTCTTTTTCTTTTCTTTTCTTTGCTATTTCCATTTCAATCCTGTGTACCTTGTACACTCGCTTGGTCTTTCTTTTGTTCTGGCTGTCACCAACTTCCCCTCGTTGTCTCGTCTCGACTTGTCCGTGTCTTGTGTTTGTGTCTGTGTTTCTTTTGTCCGTCTGTGTGCTCGTCAGTGTGCTGCACTCTACCACCTCACCTCTCAGACGTCTCAGTAAACCTCATCATCCACCCAGCACTCAGAAAACACAGCAGTACTTCGCCTAGCTCGACAACCAAGACAATCAGACTGAACCGGCGATCTCAGTGACGCAGACCAACATTCCAGTCAAACTGTCTACAAACGAAAAACGAATTCATCTGATCTTTTGTTTCTTACACTGAAGAATCAATCAAAGATCGCGATATTGCAGCAAGTGCAATCGCCACAGCCAGCGTCAACAGCGTCATCATACATCATACATCGAATTGGAGAAACCCCAACCCTCCACCAATACACATACACAACCCCTGCCACAATGGCGCCCTCAATCTTCAGCCTCCGACAGCTGCGTCGAAAGTCCAGAGCCAGCTTCCGTACCGAACAATCCACCGACACCTCCAGCGACGGCGGCCAGAGCAACAACGGCACCGCGCCCACCAGCGGCTCCCTGACCCCCCCGTCGCTCGTCGGCAAGCAGTCCGACCCCAACCTGAACGGCAGTGCCGCTGCGGCTCCCGCGTCGGCTGCCATGGCCTCCAGCTCGACACCCAACCTGCCACCGCCGCCACCCATTCCCCAGTCGACGCGCCCGCTGCCCACGTCCGGCAGCTCAACCTCACTCAACACCAAGCGCTTCAGCGTCAGCGGCATGACCGGCCTCGGCTCGCCCCAGACAAACGGCAGCAGCCGCATGCTGTCGCTGCCCGTGTCGCCCTACTCGCCGCGCATCACCAACGTCTCCGACAACTCGTGGGCCTACCAAAAGGTCCTCGTCATCAACGGCACCATTGGCGACGTCGCCCAGCAGAGCCTCGAGGGCACCGTCACCGTGAGCCGCCTCGACGACGCCTTCCCGCCCATCCAGTGGCCGGCGTGCGAGTCGCACTTCAAGGCCCTCGTCTATCTGATGCCCGGCGCCAACAAGCTGCGCTTCGACTTTTCCAGCCCCAAGCTCGCCAACAGCGGCTCCTCCAACCCTATTCACTCGTCGTATCTTACTGTGCACATGGTCCCGCCCATGGGCGCACCGCCGCTGCAGCTCGCCATTGTGCTGGCCAAGGACTCGCCCGGCACCTTTGACGCCGTGCCTGCGCGCATTGAGCGCGAGGGCAACGGCCTGGAGACGGCGATCCGCAAGTTCCGCATGGCGGCGTATCTGTGGCAGGGTTTTACGGCAGAGCAAATGTTCCGCAACAAGCTGGGCCGGCGTGTGTTCCGGTTCGAGGAGGAGTGGACACAGGGCTCGGCCAACATGCGCGACCGGGAAACCGGAGCGATGCGGTCCGAGGCGCGCATCCATGTGATCCGGTCGGACAAGACGCTCAAGGAGATGCGCGACCTGGACAATGCGCAGCAGAACGCCAAGGCCAAGAACCGCGACGCCATGTACGGCTTTGCCATGGACGCGGTGCGCAACTACTTCCAGCCCAAGGCAGGCCAGAACCTGTATGTGTCTGTGCTGCTGCTGGACGCGCACTGGGACAAGCAGGCCAAGATGATTACGGCGCACGCGGCGTTGGGCGGCGGCGCAGGCGAGGTGCGGCTGGCGGTGTTTGGCTCGCACTGCATGCAGAGCTACCCGACCTGTTTCGAAGAGGTTGTGGCAGCGTTTACCGACTGCACGCCGACAGACACCAACTACGTGGCCAACGACGCCAACGAGTCGGGCAGCTCGTGGGAGGCGGCCAACATTGGCATTGGCGCGCACATGCACGAGACGGGCCATCTGCTGGGCCTGCCGCACCGCGAGAACGGCGTGATGCTGCGCGACTATGTGCGGCTCAACCGGACGTTTGTGACGCGCGAGGCGTACTCGACACGCACCAAGACCAAGGGCGATATTGTGCTCGAGAAGGACGAGTGCACATGGCACCGGCTGGACTGCCTCAACTTCCGCATCCACCCGTGCTTCCGGCTGCCCAACGACGCGCCGTCGGCGCCGGACGAGAGCATCCAGGCGTGGCCCGTCGAGGGCGGTGCACTGGCGATCACGGCAGCATCCGGTGTTGCGTACATGGAGATTTACGCAGAGAACGAAGGACTGTGCAAGACGTGGATGGAGTTCTTGCCGGAGAACGGCGCGCCGGTGCAGCGGCAGGTGACGCTGACGGAGCAGGACATCCGCAACCGGCTGCCGGAGCTGAAGCGCAAGAAGGAGCCGATCAAGGTGGCGCTGCGGTCGTGGGCGGGCGGGTCGCTGGTGATTGACGACCTGCGGCAGCTCATGTCCAAGGGGTCGTCGACGAAGCTGAGCGGCGGCATCCTGCTGGGCAAGACGGCGTACCGCAGCAGCAAGCTGGGCCGCGGGCAGATGGAGGGCACGCAGCCGCACGAGGTTATTTTCACGAGCGCGCAGCAGCAGAACCGCGTCATGTCGCGTGTTATTTTCTACCACGGGCGCTCACTCGACGGCATGGAGTTTGTGTACGACGACGACTCGCGGCAGCTGTTTGGCAAGCGCGGCGGCAAGCCGGGCGGCGACGTCTTCGAGATGGACGTGCGGCGCGGCGAGTACATTAGCGGGTTCACGGTGCGGTGCGGGTTCTGGATCGACGGCATCCAGATGCTGACGAGCCTGGGGCGGCGGTCGCCGGTGTACGGCAACGCGACGGGCGGGTCGGGCGTGACGCTGGTGCCGCCACGGGGGTACACGATCTGCGGCGTCTCTGGGTCGTGCGGTGCATGGGTCGACTCGTTTGCGGTGCTGATCACCAAGTAGTTTTTTTTCTCGTCTCTCCTGATTTATTGCATCGACGACCAGATTCCCACGGCATTGTCACATGAGTCGTCTCTCTTTTCATTTCCTTTGCATCTCTTTTATCTTGTCATCTCATTCTATCAGGCATATACACTCTTGATACTGCTTCTTGTTTATTCTCTATTTCTGTCTTTTCATCTTGCATACATGATCGGTTTGGATTTATTTGTTTTCTTTTTCATCAGTTTTCTTTCTTTTTATCATCATCTGGTCATCTCATTGAATGTGCGATGATCACGACTGCTGCTTGCAGGCAATAATAATAATATAATTCACCGATATGGGCTATGAATAGAGAATAAAGAATGACGCCGTGGAATGCTCGACTGTACATACGGCAGAAACAGGTTTCAGATGTCTCTCTCTTTGAGCCAGCGGTTGCGTCACTGCACTTTGCAGGTCTAGAGTTGGGCAGAGCTGCGCCCATCGCTGCTGTCGCTGGATGTGGAGCAGTCCTTTCTTTGCCCGAGCAAATGCAAGCTAGCGCAGCTGCAGCATAGCGTCGTCGAGCGTCTCGCCCCTAGCCTAGCTCATTAGCTCCCTGCCACTGCCACAGGTCATCAACGTCAACAATTTTTTCGCTACTCTCAATTGCTCTGCTCTGCTCTGCCTTCCCCATATTAACACGCTCCACTCCCGACCACCTGCCGCCTTTTCTCCCCTCGACCTCTTTGTTTCTACCGACAACATACCACCGACAGACTGACTTGAAGCGACTCAATCACCCTCACGACTTCAAATACCAACACCACAATGTCCAAGCGCACAAACGGCTCTGCGGTGCCAGGCATCGCCCTGCCCGACTCTTCGTCCTCTTCATCGGCCATCCCCCCCTCCGACAAGCAAAAGATCCTCCTCTCCTCCGACCACGGCCACTTCTCGCTCATCCGCGCCCTCCACATGGCCGACTTTATCACCGAGCTCAACGGCATGTGCGGTGTCCTGTCGATTTTCTCGTCGCTGCGCTACTGCATCCAGCTGGCGGGTGCGGGCTCGTCCGCAGAGGCCGCCGCCGCTGCGACGACCACCATCTACTGGGCCCTCGGCTTCCTGCCGCTTGGTCTCTTCTTCGATTTCATGGACGGCAAGGTCGCGCGCTGGCGCAAGAAGAGCTCCATGATGGGCCAGGAGCTGGACTCGCTTGCTGATTTGGTGTCGTTTGGCGTCGCCCCGGCCGCCGTCGCATTTAGCATCGGCTTCCGCACCAACGTCGACCATTTGTTGTTGGCCTTTTTCGTGCTGTGCGGCCTCACGCGCCTCGCGCGCTTCAACGTCACGACCGCCGTGATCCCCAAGGACAAGTCCGGCAAGGCGGCGTACTTTGAGGGCACGCCGATCCCGACGAGCCTGGGCATCGACGCGCTGATGGCGTACTGGGTGAGCCAGGGCTGGGTGCAGGAGGCGCTGCCTTTGGGCACGTGGTTTGCGGGCACTGCCTTTGAGCTGCACCCGGCGGCGCTGCTGTTTGTTGTGCACGGCTGCCTGATGACGAGCAAGACCATCCACATTCCGAAGCCGTAGACGGGCAGACGACAGGCGGGCAGTCTTCTGGGCTGCTCGCTGCTTTCTACTGTGCTCGGCTCTACTCGGTGCGCTGCTCTTGCTACTTTGGGTGGCACCTGCTGCTAAAAGGCACGGCTTCTTTTGTTTGTTTGTTTCTGTTTTGTTGATTTTGTTGCTTTTCGTCATACACATCCTTTTCACACATGGGACTGTCGACCATCTCATCTTTCTCTTCGCCTCTTCGCCTCTTCGCCTCTTCACTCTCCATCTCTCTACCTCTACTCTCCTCTCTACACCTCGCACATCATGTTCAACAAAAGAGTTTGGGACCGGGTCAAAATACACTGTACTTGCGTTGCTTTACGTCTGCTTTTCTGCTTTCTGCTTTACACTACACTTACGAGAAAGGATTACGAGTTCTCACGACTACAAGTCATTGGTTTGAATACTTCAACAGGATACCAGCAATGAATAGAATATTGTCATCATGAACCTCAAGTGCTGTGATGTCGTTTGTAGTTGTCGTGCCATTGTGAAGATGACTAATCCATCACAATCACACCCCGCGTGGGACATACATTGACGCTAACCAAATTAGGAATAAAACACTTGAATTCCCATTTAATTTATCTCCTCTCAATTCTCATAACGGCTTCGTTTGCCATCACATCCATCAAGTTCAGCTGCTTACCGCCCGTGGCGCCTCAGCCTTCTTTTCTTTTGTTCATTCGTTTGCTTCTTCTTTTTGATTGATTGCTCCTGTCCTTCTCCTCTCGTTTCTCGGATAAAAGTAGACGTTCCGTCCCGAGTCTTCGAGTAAGGGAAAAGGTTAAAGGGACAGCCGTCGCTCCTTCCTCATCCATTTATAACTGGCACCTGCCTCTCCAGTATCCATCCCATATCGTATATTCGTCCCATATCCTATATTCCTCCCTACCCCATACATACCCAATCCCCACCGGCAGTGGCAACGCATCGGCCACGACCTCACGTCTTGACGTCAACCTTCAATGACATAGCTCCAGCACATCGGGCGGCCACGACATTTCGTTGTCCTAGATTGTCCTAGATAACGCCCGTCCTCCTCAACATGTCTCTCAGCCGCTGCCCGGACGAGCTGCTCCTCGCCATCCTTGACCACCTCCCCGCCACCGACCTCGCCGGCCCGTGTGCCGCCGTCAGCCGCCGCTTCCACCGCCTCGCCAACGACGCAAAGATCTGGCACGCCCACTGCTGTGCCGACTACCGCTACTGGAACGAGACCGACCGCGCCCTGCTCGACACCGCAGCCCGCACCCGCACCTACGGCGACGACGCCCATGAATGGAAGGCTCTCTGGCTGCGCCGCAAGCGCAACGACCGCGTCTGCGCGCGCCACTTTGAGCACGTCATCGAGACCAAGGTCGGCCGCAGCCGCCACATGAGCGCCATCTGCCAGCTGCAGCTCGACGCCAAGGACTTTTTGCAGCGCGAGTACCGCCGCGCCGACCAGCAGGCCTTTGACGAGTTTGAGGATGAGCCTTCCGTCAAATCAGAGGACTGTCTGGCCCGCCGCTACTATGCCAACATGGCCGTCAGCAGCATCAACCGCTCGCTCGCCGTCGAGGAGTGGGTGCGCGTGCGCGACGACCCCGACCGCTTCGGCCGCCTCGACCGCGCCCTCGCCGCCTACGACATGTTTTCTATTATGGACCACGAGACCGACATGGACGGCGTCGAGCGCGCCCTCGATGCGCTCGCGCTCGAGTTTATCAACGACACGCAGCGCACGCACGGCCGCTTCTCGGCCTTGAGTGTGCGCGAAAAGGCCAGCCTGCTCGTGCTGTGGCTGCGCGCGCGCAACCTCGTCGGCATCGCCGCCGACCCCGACGTCCACTACCGCGACCTGCGCAACTGCCTCATCGGCCAGGCCCTGACGGGCGGCCTGCCCGACCACGCAGACCACCCGTCGCTGCCGCTCGTGTCCAGCGCCATCTATGCGTCCATCGGCCAGCGCGTCGGCCTGTCGGCGTACTGCAACGCCGTCCCGGGACACGTGCACGCCACGGTCCTGGCCCCCGCCGGACGCACGGTCGACGGCCGGCCGCGGGTGGCGCCTGTGCTCCCACCCAACACCGACATCAAGACATCACTGCAGCAGCTACCCGACAACGGCGAGCGCATCTTTTTTGACCCGTACCGCAACACACACGAGATGCCGCTGGCGCAGCTGCGCAGCGGCATGGACTTGCTGGCCATGGGTGCGGTGCCGCCGTCCGTCGTGACGGTGGACGAGGTCCCCCCTGGCGAAGAAGACGCATCGGCCACGACCATGGATCTCGACTTTGATGCCAGCAAACAAGTCGACGTGCTGCCCGAGCGGCCGCCACCACTGCAGTCGCGAAGCGCCCTGCTCTCGCGCCGCGACTCGCACCTGCTGCCGTCGCCCACAGTCAGTCTGGTGCTGCGCCTCGCGCTCAACATTGACGCGTCGTGGACCCACACCATGCAGAACCAGCCCGAGGTCGCGCGCCATATCCGCATGCTGCACCGCAACGGCCCCGACGGGCCGTGCATTTCGACTTCGGCGTACCCCACTACCGACGGCGACGGTCCGCCGCCGTCGCCGCGCGCAGACCGGCGCTACCGCTGCGGCAGCCACGGCGACCCGCACGCCGACATGGAGAAGATGACGTACGCGAGCTCGTGGGCCATGCTGTTGATGCGGCCCACGAGCGACCCCGAGTGGGAGCAGTTCTTTGACCGCCTGCTGACGCGCTTCGCCCACGAGTACAGCGAGGACGCCTGGATCCTCGAAAAGTACCTGCTGCCCATCCACGACCAGTACATCAAGGACGCCGTAAACCGCGACCCCGACGGCCGCCACGCGCGCGGCCGCCCCATGCCCATGCCCTTTGGCGACGCCACCGACCGCCACCGCGCCAACGCCTGGACCAACCTGCGCAATTTGTTGAAACTCGTCCAGAACCTGGACGCGCGCCAGCCCTGCGTCACGCGCCGCTACACCCAGGACATTGTCGAGTCCGTGCACTACCGCGTCGGCCAGGTCATGCGGCACAAGCGCTACGGCTTTGTCGGGATCATCGACGGCTGGGCGCCCAACAGCGCCGACGACCTCGCGGGGCCGGCGACCATTTCCACCGACGAGATCTCGGGCGCGACGCCGACGACGCCGACGCGCATGAAGCCGTACTACTCGGTGATGCGCACGGGCGTCGAGCGGCGCGTCGTGTCGCAGCACAACATTGAGATTGTGACGGACCCGAGTCTGGTGCCGGCGGAGCTCATGTTTCTCGCGGGCAAGTTTTTCAAGCGCTTCGATTATGCGACGTGCACCTTTACGTCGAACCTGGCCGAGTTTTTCCCTGATGATTGATTTTTCTTGTTTCCTTTTGCTTTTTTGGAACTGTTTTATTTTCTGCACAGCGTGATATCCGGCATCAATTTGATCTGTCTTGTTTGTTTCTGCTGGCTTATATAATGACGAATGAATTGATTAAATTACTATTGAAGCGTGATCATAATTCATAAAATGGCTACTCAAAGCTAGCTACTCCTGCTCGCCCGTGGCCAGTCCTCGCAGAAGCCCCTTGTCGGCCAGCTTCTTGAGCCAGCAGTAGACGGCCGGCGTGTAGTCGCCCTTGCGTGCGGCAGCCACACGCAGCTCCGGCATGTCGTCGCTCGACTCGCTGGCTGTTCCATTGCTGTTACCATTGTCATTGCTGTCAGTGCCGCACACTGCCAGCAGCACAAACCCTGCCTCCTCAGCGTACCCCTGCACGCGCGCCGCAATCCGCTCGCTCGCCCGGCTCGTCCAGTGCTCTGTCTCCTCAGAGCTTTTATCCGCAGAGTGCGCCAGCTTCAGCGGCCACTCTTGCATGCCGTTGAGCTCCCACACATCGTCCCCCTGTGGCACATAGGCAATAAAGTGGAACGCCGCCTCGTCCTCGTCAAACCGGCTCGCCTTCTTGCGCTTCTTCTTCTGGACATCCTCCTCCCAGCTCTCGCGCAGGTGCGCGTCCGCCGCCAGCATGTCCAGCCGCCGCGCAAACGAGTTGTGCTTGGCGCGGATGTACGCGTCGGAGCTCAGCATGTGGCCGCGCAGGGCCGGGTGCAGGTCGCGTGTCGTGTCGCGAAACGCGGACAGGTGCGGGCCCAGCTGGACGGTCGTGTCGTGGTTCATGCAGATGTTGAGCATCGCAACAGTGCCGCATGCGTTGTCGGTCGTCTGGTTGGCAAACCAGAGCGCGTCCGGACAGCCGTCGCCGACGTCGGCCTCGTCCTCTTCGACGTACTTGTATAAAAAGATGAGTCCGAGGGGGTTGCTGAGACTGCGCAGCGTCTCTTTGTCGATGCCGTAGACTTCCTGCACGCAGGCGTTGCGCACGCCGAGCTCGTGCAGAATAAAGTTGAAAAAGTCCTGCCATTAGCATGCTGTCGAAAGGTATAAATATAGAAAACTCACTGGCTCAGACTCGATCTCGCACCAGCCCTGCCACTGCTGGATCTCCTTGTCGGTCATAGGGGCAAAGAGTCTCTTGTAGACGTCGTCGTCATCTGCGTCTTTGGTGTCGACAATGGCATCGCCCGTAGCCATGACGGCTGAAGCTGTCGCGCTTCTGCTTGCTGCCGCGCGGCGAGGCCGTGGGACCTCGGCATGGTCCTCTGCTGGCTTTGATTTTTGTTTTGGTGCCGCCTTTGCCTTTGCCTTTACCTTGGCCTCTGGCTTCTCTGGCTTCTCCTCCTTCTCTGGTTTCTCCGGCTTCTCCTGCTTCTCTGGCTTATCCTTTGCCTCTTTGGGCTCCTTTGGCTGTGCATTTGCTCGGGATGCTTTTGCCTTTGCCGGGGCCGCCTTGCTCTTGGATGCCTTGGGCTTGGCTTTGCTTGCTCCCTTCTTGGCCGTCTTGACACTCTTGACACTCCTGGTTTCAAAGTCACTGCCACTGCCGTCGCTCTCGGCACTGCTCTCGTCATAGTTGACCTTTGCTACCGCCCGTTTTCTCTTTGGCCGGCCTTGTGACGACTCATCGGGCTGCCGCGTATCGGGCTGGGCCTCGATGGGCGCCGTAGTTTCTCCCGGCTCCATTGTGGCCGATGTGCCGTGTCTCTGATCAGTATATAAAGGAATGAAATGAACCAAGACAAATGAAAAGTCGATGAGAGGGCGTCTGTCTGGTGAGTTGCGTTTGTTGACTTTGAAGGCTGACTAAGCAAGACCCTTGTTTGGGGATGAACAGCTGTCCGTGTTGTGCAGCTCGTTCACGGCGGTCTGGCCATGTTGGCGTCTTCTAGCAGTGTTCGTGATGGACGGCGTGAAAACACAAGAGACTTAAACCAAGCTGTGCTGTGCTATGCGTTGACTGTTGACGAAAGCTTCTGGTGTGAGGCTGCTGGATAGTTGCAAGCTCGAGCTGCACAGTGCACAGTGCAATTACACAGTATACCGACAGCTTCACGCTCGGTTCGCACCGTAGGCTCCCGTTTACAATGACCCGCTTTTGACAGTCCGTTTCCAGCTAGTAGCCAATCAGGAGGACTGACTAGTGCAAAATATTATTGACCCTTTCCTGCTTTTGCTCCTGCCTTGTAGGTGTTGTCGAGCCCAGCGCGTCTGACGTGAAGCTCTCAGAAAGCAGAAATCACGGGCAAAAAGGGAACACGGCGAACACGACGACGACATTCCTCCCAGCCCACGGTGTTCTGCGACATACAACAACGCGACGCCAGCCTCTACGATACTAATTCTAGTCAGCACGACTAATACGACTTTTACACGAGCTGGACTGCTGCACCAACCGCTGCCTCGGCGTGCATCGCGACTTTTTAGCTTTTGCTTCACTTTCAAGCTTCACCACGACCAACGACACTCCCACTGCGAGTCCTACACACACCAACACATATAGAAAGCACTCTATACCCGGGGTGCCATGAGCGCTACACCTCGAGTGCGCTCCGGCGCGTTCCCCCAGACCCCCACGACCATCCGCGTCCCCAACAACAACAGCCGTGCCGCCGGTCCGCCGACGCCATCTCCCACACCCTCAGCATCGGCTGAAGACCGTCCGAAACGAGCTTCGTCAGCTTCGGCATCCTCATTCTCCTCGTCACGGCCGCTCTATGCCTCGGCTCGCACGTCGATCGCCTCGTCGACCCGCGGCTCGTCAATAGGCGCCTCGGCATCACGACCGCCGCCGCCACCACCAGCAGGCTCGGGCTATGGACCGCTGATCCCGCTGGATGTGATCGATGCCCCGACACAGCGCTTCTATGCCGTCGCCATCTACATCGGCCTCGTGGCCTGGAAGTGCTATGACTGGGTGCAGCTGCTCGAGGACAACGGCGAGTCGTTCTGGCTCTTCCTCAAATGGATCGGCCTCGACTTTGTCTTCTTCTTTGGCCTGCCCGAGATGCGCATCCCGTGGCTCGAGCTGAGCCAGCCCATTGTCATCTTCTTCTACGTCGTCCACGCCATCATCGACTACATGCTCATGTTCAACATCGGCCTGCCCGTCCACCTCTGGTTCCTCGGCTTCCTCAAGATCTTCTATGACCGCGAGCTGTCCATCTCCGAGCACTACGTCAAGGCGTCGAGCATCCTGCAGAACGCGTCGCTCATCTCGGGTCGCCAGATCATCAACATTCTGCCCGAGGGCTCGGCTATTCTCAACCCCGACGCGCTCCCCTTTTGTATCTCGACCGGCCCCAACAGCGGCAGCCCTGGCTCGTCCAACACGGCTGCCCTGCCGCTCTTCTTTAATGCCACTGTGCCCGCCGAGGTCGAGCTGATCCGTACTGATCTGGATACCAACGCCGAGGAGACGCTGCGCCTGACCAAGTCGCAGCTGCGCGAGATTGCCAAGCTCGTCAAGCGCCAGGACTCTGCGTCGGCCGACGGCACACCCGGTGCTGTTCGCTACGACGTCCCTGTCAAGAAGACCGGTGCCTACCGTCTCGGCCGCGTGCTGGACGAGTACAAGCTCGATGTCCAGCGTCCCAGCCCCTTTTCTTTTGTCGTGTCCTGCCCGAGCGCGCGCGTCGGTGGCAATGCTGCGTCCAAGAACTCGCCCTGGCTCTCGTCGTCTGCGTCATCCGGCAACCTCAACCGCTGCCACGGCGACCTGTCAGATCTACTGCTCGAGGTCGACGGCACACCGCCACTGAAGATCGTGTACAGCCGCACCATCAACGGCAAGGACCACAGCTTCCACTTCCAGAGCCTGCAGCCCGACGGCTTCCAGTCGCCGCTGCTGGGCACCTTCCCCTCGCGTGTTCCCAGCTCGGCCGGTACGCACGAGGCCATTGATCCCGACTATGCCGACCCTGCCTTTGCTGCTAATGTCCCCGCCGAGGGCGACGCCGACATCTCGTGGGCCCGGTCGCGCCGCGTTTCTGTCGGCCTTAACGAGACGATGCATGTGGGCGGCGAGTGGCGCTACTCAATTGACGAAGTGCACGATGCCTTTGGTAACGTCGCCAAGTACAACGAGCCCGTCGAGGACCACGAGGTGCGCCCGCGCCCCGCCAAGCACCTTGTGCAGAGCTTCCACGTGCGTGAGCGCCCCCGTGTTCGTCTGCAGGGCTGCGACCTGCGCCAGCCGCTCAAGGTTGCCCGTGGCAAGCACACCAGCCTGCCCGTGCGCTACCAGATCCCCGGTGTGCGCCGCCCCGAGGACGGCTCTGCCCACACGCTCACGTGGCAGTTCTCGCCTATCGACTCGCTGACCAAGAGCGGCGACCACGGCGATATTGTGACGACGGAGACGTTCACTGCGCGCCACGCCGACGAGATGCCCCCGATTTCGGCCCCCGGTCTGTACACGCTCAAGTCGGTGTCGTCCAACTCGTGCGAGGGCGATGTCCAAGAGCCTGCGTCGTGTCTGCTGCTGAATCCGCTCGAGCCTAAGCTGTCAATCCGCTCCGAGGGCATTCCCGACAGCTGTGGCGGCAACTCTGTTGGCCTGCGTGTCGACCTTGACCTTGTCGGTACACCCCCCTTCCTGGTGCGCTACGATGTCAGCTCCAACGGCGCCATCCGCCACGAAAAGGTCCAGATCCCCGGCATGCGCTACCAGCTCGAGCTGATTCCCCGCACCGCCGGCCAGCACCGCTACATCTTCCGCTCCATCGACGACGCCGTCTACAAGGCACAGCCTCTGACCGGCGCCGACATGGCCCTCGAGCAGAACGTGAAGCCTGCTGCACGCGCCTCGATTGACCACCCCACCGGCAAGGTCAACGCGTGCTTGCAGGATTCTGTCGGCGTCGACGTTGCGCTGTCGGGCGAGGCACCCTTCACACTCGAGTACATGCTGCTGCACGAGAGCAAGCGCCGGCCGTTCAAGGTCGAGAACATTGCGTCGCACAGCTACCGCATCGAGACGCCCGCGCTTAACCAGGGCGGCGAGTACACGATTGCGCTGACGAGCGTCTACGACCGCAGCGGCTGCCGCACGTTCCTACAGGGCACCGGCGACGAGCTCAAGATCAGCGTGCGCCGCCAGCGGCCGCGTGCCGCCTTTGGCCTTGTCGAGAACAAGCGCCGCGTGTTTGTCGTCGAGGATGCCAGCGTGCGTCTGCCGCTGCGCCTCACGGGCGAGGGCCCCTGGACGGTGTCGTACCGCAACCTGGGCACGGAGCTCGACAGCGAGGGCAAGTCGGCCAGCCCCGGCCCCGTCACGACGCGCACGCTCAAGTCGGGCAACGATTTCCTGCAGGTCGGCGAGCGCGGCACGTACGAGATTGTGGATGTGCGCGACAACCAGTGCAGCGGTCTTGTGGACCAGGCGAGCGCGCTGTTTGAGGTCGACTGGTTCGCGCGGCCGCAGCTGTCGATTGTCAAGACGGAGTCGGTGCAGCAGCAGGCCGACAGCCTGTTTGTCAAGCAGGACGTGTGCGAGGGCGACGTCGACGGCTTCGAGATTGACCTGCGCGGCGCACCGCCGTACCACGTCGAGTACGACGTGCGCCACAAGCCGGCCAAGGGCTCGCAGGCGGCGTCGCTGATCCACAAGCAGCTGGATGCGGCGCTGGGCCGTGCGTCGATCCAGATGGACACGAGCAAGGCCGGCACGTACCGCTACGAGTTTGCCCCTCCTGCCGACAGCCTGTATAACGACCACAAGGCGCAGAAGAAGGGTGCGGCTGGCAGCAAGAACCAGAACAAGGACATGGTGCTGCAGCAGACGGTCTACGCGAAGCCGACGGCGGTCTTTGCCAAGGCGGGCCAGTCGTTCAAGTACTGCATGGCGGAGCAGGACAACGAGGACCTGATCCCAATGGTGCTGACGGGCGTGCCGCCGTTCTACGTCGAGGTCGAGGTCAAGCACTCGAGCGGCGCCATGGCGGCCGAGACGTACCGCGTGCCGTCGATCATGACGCACAACTACGGCCTGCAGATCCCGCGCCAGCACCTGCGCCCGGGCACGCAGACGGTGCGCATCCGCAAGGTGCGTGACGCGCGCGGCTGCCAGCAGAAGCTAGAGGAGTACGGCTCGTCGTCGTCCTCGGTGTCGACCAGCATCGCGTCGTCGGTGCAGGTGCAGCTGTTCGAGGCGCCCGACATCTACGCGCTCGAGTCGCGCACCGACTACTGCGTCGGCGAGCGCATCAGCTACACGCTGTCGGGCACACCGCCGTTTGACGTGTGGTACACGTTTGGCGGTGTCGCGCGCAAGGGCTCGTCGTCGACGACGACGTTCCGGCGTGTGGCCGAGGCGCCGGGCGACTTTACGATCACGGGCATTACGGACAAGGCGTCCGAGTGCCGCGCAGCGGTCAACCTGACGCGCGTGATCCACCCTCTGCCGTCGGTGCGGGTGTCGCAGGGCCGCACGGCGCGGTCGGACATCCACGAGGGCGGCGCGGTGGAGATGGTCTTTGAGTTTGGCGGCACGCCGCCGTTCGAGTTTACGTACACGCGCAGCACGAACGCGCGCAAGGGGCAGCGCGTGCAGGTGCTGGAGACGCGGCACGACATTTCGTACGAGCACCGCAAGGTTGTGCGGGCGAGCCAGGAGGGCACGTACGAGGTGGTGGCGATCAAGGACAAGTTCTGTGCGTTTTCCACGCAGCGCGGCGCCGAGGGTGTCGACAGCAAGAAGCGGAACTAATGTTTTTTCGTTTTCGTTTTCTCTATCTCTTTAATTGTGTTATATCTTGTTCGTCTGTTCTGTTTACTTCTACCTTTCCTGTCTTTCTGTCTTCTGTCTTTCTCACTATAACTTCTTTTGCATAAGCAGGGCGTTGGGACAAAATAAATTGTGATTTTGAATTTCTATCCTGTCTTTGTCATTGTCTACTCTGATTTACTCCAGCTTAATCTCAAACCGCCAGCCGTCGACGAGGTAGCCGCCGACCGTGCCCGGCGTGCCGTCGGTGAACAGGCCCAGCTCGATCGAGCCCCGGTAGCCGGCCGCAATAGTTGCCGCGCTCTCGTCGGCCAAGCCCAGACGCAAGTGTGCCACGCGTCCGCCAGACACAGCCGTCGGCGCACCCACGGACCACTCGTCCTCGCCGGTCCGCGTCAGCACCGCATCGTATGCCTTGCGCAGGTGGTCGCGCAGTGCCGCATCGGCCACACGCACAGTCACGCTGGAGACGCCGACGGCCCTAGACGGGTGCTTGGCCAGTGCGCCCTCGTTGTCCTCGTACGGCACGCGCAGCCGCCGCGGCGTCCTGTCCAGGCACCAGAACGGCAGCACGCCGACAATGTCCGTCTCGGACGCAGACGTCGGCGCCGACGTGGCCCATTTCAGTACCTCTCCGTCGGGCCGCGTGCGACCGCCTGCTGCCAGGTCTTTATACGCAAACCCAGAGTCGGCATCAGCGACCTGCTTCTGGATGGCGGCAAACTCCGTGTCGACGACATCCGAGTCGTCGCCGGCGAGACTCAGCGCCCAGTCGATGACCCGGCCCTCGGGCTCGGCACCCCACCGGTGGGCCTTGCGGCCTGCGTCAGTGCCGATAAAGGCGATCAGCTCGAGGTAGACACCGTCGGCAAGCAGCACGAGCTGGTTGGCCGTGGTGCCGCCGGCGTGGGTGCCGCCGTTGATGACGGTGAATGCGTCGGTCAGCCAGGCCGGCAGGGCATTGAGGGCCGGCTGCGGCAGCAGAATGACAATGTGGTCGAGCAATGGTGACATTTTTTTTTATCTACCTAGAATTACTACTACTGAAATGAAATCAACTATTTATACTGCTGGATGTGCAGATAGCCGGCGCATCCAATCGCGGCGGCATCTGACGCCATTTCTGCATGCGAGATCGGCGATGACTAATCTATACGCGATCTTGGCTGGATCGTTCTTCTTTCATCATTACATTTCAACATATTACAGACATTAAATATTGCATTGAATCTATACTATGCTGCGACACTGACTGTGACAGGGACTGCAACGGCTTCGGGAGCTGCGTCCTTGTCTGCCTTGTCCGTCTCGGCCGTTTTCTCTCCCGGCACAAACCGGTACGAACGCCCAGGGTGTGTGGCCCGCAGGTGCGCGTCGCCCGGCGTGTTGTACAGGTTCTCGCGCGCGCTGCCGCCGGGCACAGGATAGTCGCCGTTGCCGAGCCAGCCGCGCGCTTCGAGCTCCGGCAGCAGGTACTCGATGACGTCCTCCCAGGCGCCGGGCACGACGACGTGGCCAATGTTGAAGCCGTCAATGTCGGCCTCGGTGATCCAGCGCTCCATCTCGTCGGCCACCGTCTTGCCCGTGCCCACCTGGTACACGCTGTTGCCGCCAATGTAGCGCTCCTCGGCGATGCGGCGCGGCGTCCAGCGGTCGATGCCGGACGGGCGCGCCAGCAGGCGCTGCTTGGAGCCCTCGGACAGGCCTTCGTACAGTGGGTGGTTGGGATCTGTTGGAAATTCTTCATCTAGAGGAAACCGGCCGAGGTCGATGCCGCTGATGCCCGAGTGCTGCGCGAGGTTGCCCTCGAGGCTGCCGTACTGGCGGTAGCGCTCGACCTTGGCGTGGGCCTCCTCCTCGGTGGCGGCCAGCACGGGCGTGAACGACACAAAGAACTTGATGGAGTAGGGGTCGCGGCCCTGCTGGACGGCGAGCTGGCGCGTGCGCTCAATGTTACGCTGGACGACGTTGGTGTTGACGCCGCCGGTGAAGACGCACTCGGCGTGCTTGGCGGCAAAGAGGGCGCCGGCGGGCGACACGCCGGCCTGGAAGATGAGGGGCGTGCGCTGGGGGCTGGGGTCGACCTGGTGGGCGCTGTGGGAGCGAAAGTACTTGCCGTCGTGGGCGATCTCGCGGACCTTGGCCGGGTCGGAGTAGGTGGTGGTGGACGCGTCGCGCACGACGGCGCCGTCGGCCCACGAGCCCTCCCACAGCTTGTAGACGAGGTCCATGTACTCCTCTGCCTTTTCGTAGCGCGCGTCATGCGAGGGCAGCGCGTCGTAGCCGTTGGCGCGCGCCGCGGCGTCGCTCCAGCTGGTGACAATGTTCCAGGCGATGCGCCCCTCGGTGATGTGGTCGAGCGTGGAGAAGCGCTTGGCGAGCAGAAACGGCGGCTCAAACGTGGTGCACGACGTGATGCCGAACGCGAGCGTCTTGGTGACGGCGGCCATGGCGGACACAATGACAAACGGGTCGTAGAGCGGCCACTGGGCGCCGGCGCGGATGGCCGGGTCGTGGCTGCCCTTGTAGATGTTGTGCGAGCCAAAGTTGTCGGCGAGGAAGAGCGCGTTGAACTTGCCGCGCTCGAGCAGCTTGGCGAGCTCGATCCAGTAGGGCAGGCGGTTCTTCTCGGGGCTGTGGTCCTCGGGGTTCTGCCACTGGCCGATGCTGGTGTGGCCGACGCCGTTCATGTCAAAGGCGTTGAGCAGGATGCGCTTCTTGTTGCCGTCGGCGTCGATGCCGTACTTGCGCTCGATCTTGGCGGCGCCGCGCAGCACGTCGTCGGAGGCGCCCTGCAGGCCGATCGGCACCGGTGCGTCTCTCGCTGATGATGAAGGCATTTTGTGTTTGTTTCTGGTGGCATCCATCATAGTAGATAGTTGGCCGCGCCTTGAACTCTTATATGCAATCGAAATGACTGCTGCGATATAACATCACCAAAGCTGCATCTTGCGCCATCCACACACAGTCGCATTCATGCACGATGCAGCCATCTTGAAAACATGGAACAGCTATCCGATGCTAGACTGAAGATGGTGTCATGTTCGGGCATCCTGTCCGACTTGCGATGGCTGTCTGTGTCTTGGCCTTGCTAGACTAGATGTCAGACTAGAGGTGGTGACATGACACGTCTAGGGCGTCGCGTGTTTTGGCCGCCTATTACGCCATCGAGAGGATCTTGTAGTCGCTTAGCCTCAGCTTGGTATTGCTGCAGGACAACTAAGCCCGTCTGTGTTGTGATTGATAATCAGGCCGTCGTCCGGGAATACTTCCTATATCATCGCCGATTATACCCGGCCCGGAGCCGGTCGGCCGTCATATTCATCACGACGATCTCCTGAGAAATCCAAGAAACAACAAACCGAACAAATGAACAAATAACAATACCATTATTGGATATCTATGCAACGCCATGAATGCAATAAGGGATGGTGCTATGGTAAAAGTGCGTCAAGTGACGTTCCAATGCGTAATGACAACACAAAAATCGACAGGAATAAACAAACAACGAGCAGGGAGAAGAACATAAAACAAAACAAGACACCAACATGACATCAAGACAGATAAACGGCCAATCACCTCTTCTGAAGCTTCCCACTGCGTGGATCAGACGTGCTGGTATCCTCCATCTTCCGTTTCGCTGGTTTGTTAGTATTGAGATATAAACCATGACAGGGACAGACATACCTCTTTTGGACACAAACGAATCACCCTGGTCCGAGGATGTCATGGGATTTTTGTCTGCCCTTGATTCATCGTGACGTTGAGTTTGGACTCGGACTCGGGCCTGGGGTTCAGAATAATCAGGATGGTCGCAAGGCAGGCCTGTCGCGCTGGCATTCAACTATGATTTGAGCAGCGACCCAATGTCTGGATCCTGTGGTTCGGGAGTGGTTGAATCAATGTCCATCTCATAATATCTGCTGGGTTGCCAGTGTGAATCGTAGGAGTTCGGCAGGCTGGTATGTGGAGGCGAGTATGCAATGGCTTCGTCGTCTGACTGGCTATCAAACCACCCTGAGTCTTGGCCTTGGCCTTCGTCGTCGCTGAGCTCGCCATCGGCCTCGTAATGGAGTTCAACCTCTTCATCTCCGACAGTATCGGTCTTGTCGCGAGTTGGAAAATATTCTACCACCCGTCTCTGCTTTATCTGGCCTTTGTAGCGACGGCGATAATTCCGGGTCTTGCGCTTTGTGCCATAGCCACAGCTTCGACTGCGGACCTTGTTCTCTGTCTCGCCGCCACCCCGAAGGCAGGGAAATCTCCAGGGAACCGTAAAGTCGCATGGGCCTTTGTCGATCTGCTCGTTAATGCTAGTGATCTCTGTATCGGGGGTGTCCGGCCCGTAGAGCTTGTCTTTCAGATCGTCCTTGTCGGACTTGTCGCTACTCTCGGTAGAGCTATTGGTGAGTATCTGCGACACGAAATGCAGCAGCTGGCCGGACTATGGATCAGGCTTCATCTCCACGTCGCCAGTCGCTTCTGCTTGGTCGGCAGCAGGCACTGCAAACGACTGCAGCTGGCTGTCGTAGTACTCGGCACCAGCCTCGTCGTAGGCGGGCGGCGGCCCGGGTGTCGGCGGTGGCGCAAACGTCACCGACGGGAGAGCCTTGTGTCCAGGCCGCGGTGGCGGTGGCGGCGGCATTAGGTCCTCACTCTTCGGCGACGGAGGACCTTGCGACCGTGGTGGTGGCGGCGGCGGCGGCTCCTCGCGCAGCTGGACGTTGACAAGGTGCTCGACCTCGGACGCTCGGATATAGGCGAGGTAGTACGGCTCGCCCGACTGCAGCTGCCGCAGGACCACGTCGCTATTGGCCTCTTGCGTGACCTCGCTGTCGTTGTAGCGCCGCCACACGCACCGCTCAAAGTCGTACACCCACACCCAGTAGTGGCCCGACTTGCCCGTCGAGCCACCGTGGCACACCACCGCGTGCAAAAAGTACTTGTTCTGCGGCGCCTGGAGATCATCAAACAGGCTTCCGAGCTCGCGCTTCGTCTCAACCAGTGCATTGTGAGCGTTCATAACCGCATCTACAGCACCTCTAGCGTCGCTTTCGTGGACGAGACTTTTGGCGATCTCCTCGTCTGTCATCTGGTCGGCTTCCTCAAAGAACTTGTTCGTCTCGGGCTGCCCGGCCCATTGAGCCGGCTCTTCCGTAAGGTCAATGACGGCTGCGGGCGGCTGCACTTCGATTGACTCTTCGTCCATCCACCCCTGAACATCGCTGTTGATTATAACAAACTCGGAATCGTCGTCGTCGCCCGCAGAAGCGGCTTCGTCGACATCCATTGGCTCGCTCTCGCTGTTGGGATTCAGCTCCGTCGCGGCACCTTTCTCGGCCTTTTGTGCGAGATACTCCTGAATCATGTTCTTGTCAGAGTGTGCAAATTGGGCAAAGTCTCTGAACGATTCTGAAGGATCCAATGGCTTGAGGAAGCTGGTCAGTGATACAATGCGCTCCTGCAGATTCCACCCCCGCTTGCGCTTGGCAAACAGCTCAGAGTCCCGGTCGCAATCCATGAACTGGTCGAGATGCAGCACAAAGGGAATCTCAATGGCCGTCATGTTCTTGCCGCCGGTGCTGGTCGTGCGCTGGATATGGATGTGCAGGATGGGCGGCAGCTTGACAATCGAAGTAAACTGCTCCAGACCATTATCGGTGATAAACTCGCGCCGGAAGCTCATGTCAAGACCCTGCAGCAATGAGATCACCTCTTTGTTCTCGCTTGGGTAGGCTGTCATCACACGGCCGGGCGACACCAGCCGGCTGTAGCTGTCATCGGCAATCTTCTTGGTGTACGACGCGCTGGTCCAGTAGAATAAATCCGTGACAGGGTCGGTCTGCATGTCCGTGTCGGTGTCCTCGCCGGTGGCCTTGATGGCCGCGCGCAGGTGGCTGATGATGTTGCCCATGACCTCTTCCACGTCCTGCTGGTCAGTGCCCGTAACACTGCTGTCGTTCAGCCCGAGGTCGATGTATGATTCTAGGGTTTTCTCGGGCTTTGACGCCTCGACGGTCTCGGCCTTGTCTTCGGTCTTTTCTGCCACAACCTCAGTCTTTTCGATGCTTTCCACGTGCTCGGCATGCTCAACATGTTCGGCTTTCTCGACATGCTCGACATGCTCTATGTGTTCAGCGTGCTCGACGTCAGCCTTATCGTCCGTCTCGGTCAGGTCGACAAGCGTCTCTGAGCTCTTGATGCTAATAGTGTCCGAGGCGTCCGCGCTCTCGGCATGCTCGACGGACGGCAGATCCTGTGAGGAAGGGTAAAAAATTGCAGGGCTCCGTGGAGGAACGGGTGGCGCAACCGACGGCCCAATCTCCACTACGGAGGATGAACGTTGATTTTGGCGGCTGGCAATGGCCTTGCCGTCGGCCTCGAGCTGTGCAGCATTCTTCAGAGCGCCGAGAGCGAGGCGCTGGGGCGGCCGAATGCGCTTGGCCTGGCTGGTCATGAGGTCCTTGAACAAGATGGACAGCTGCGTCACAAACTGGCGGCCGGCGTAAGACTCGGCCAGGCTCAGTGTATTCTGGCCAGGCTCGATGCGCCGGCTGGCGAGACTTTCCGGGGTGTTGGGCAGCGCATAGTCATCGTACTCGAGCACAATCTTGCGAATCTCTGTGACAGTGAAGAGATACTGCAGGATGCTGTTGAGGTAGCATGTGTTGCGGATATTGTCGAGGCCGACCGGGAGGTATAGTGGAACGTGGGAAGACTCCACCGCAGTTCCGAAGCTGGGTGCTGTATTTTCGAGATGGAGGGAGCCGGCCAAGTTGTACAGGATCTCGCGGTCGTTGGCATTCTTACTGTCGCCGACAACCTTGAGCGCCTCCGCAGCCAGCCCGGCATCAAGCTCACTAGAGTTGATATATGCCTGTGTGGTGCTAACCAAGAAGGGTATATCCGTCATGCTCGTTATCCGCAAGTAATCGAGCGCCTCGGTCATGCTGATGTCTTGCGTAGCCAGTTCTCTAAGCATGGCATTGTCTCGGTGACGGGCGATCTTGAGAAGCTTAGTCCGGTACCCTGCTTTCTGAGACGGATAGCTCCTTATGCATTCGCGGAACTTGTCGGCCACTTCCTGGTCCGATCGCTGCCCCTCGGGCAGGCCAAAGTAAGTGTACTCGTGCTCGACATTGTTGGCATCGCTGGACGGCTGGACGTCTTGGCCGAGCGAGATCTGCTTAGCCCGCTCCAACTCATAGTCGTCCTGGTCCGCATTGTACACCGGCAGGTTGGTCTTGGCGATTTGGTCGGCAACGGACTGTATCCGGGCAATCAGATCGTCACAGTTTCGGCCTTCGGCGAGGCGCTCAACAGCCTCAAAGAAGCGCAGCTCTTCCTGGGGACACGTCTGGGCCTGGCAGCGGAAGGCCCACCAAAAGATAGACTCGTGCATGTTGGGCAGCAGACCCAGGGTGGCGTAGTCTTCGGCCTTGTACTCTGTCTTTCCGGCAGATGGAGACTGTGGGTAGTCTGCAAAGTCGAGCGCGTTTGTGATGAAGCTGATGGCCGCGTTAGGCTTGAGCGTCTGTGAGACTCTGCCCATGATGGTCTCGATCTCGCTCTTGATGTCTTGGTAGAAAGCGAGCTGCGAGCCGGGCTGTGTTGGGCGTGTAATGGTTGGCGTGGGCACTCTCCATGAGCGCTTACCGTCTTCGACAACCTCTTCAAATCCAAGGAATGTAAATAGCTTCTGGGCGTCTGGCCCGTTTCCGAACTGGATGAAGAACTTCTTATTACGTTGGTCGATCTTCTTATCGCCATCCGGGACACCGGCGGCGTCGTGCTTGGCATCAACAATGTCGCGCATGTAGAAGCGCAGATAAAGCAGTGCGTCTGGTGCAATGTTGGCAACATCGGCAAACCTCTCGGGCTCGGTCTCGACGGCGGCTTTCCGTCGGTTTACGATTTTCTCATTGTCCGAGAGGACAGACAGGTACTCGTCTGTCAGACGGGGTCCCGAGATCTCTATGCAGACCTTGAAGGGGCAGTTGACAGCCGAACAGACAAACGTCGAGCTTCCGAGAAAAGGGTAGTACTTGTTGTCGATGTTGCTGGGGCAGTGTGTCTGGCTTTCGGTAGGGAGGAGATGGTGGAACGGGTCGTCTTGGTTTTTACGAGTGAGGCCGCACAGCTTGCGGCTGCTGTTGCTGACCTTGTCTGGGAGCGAGCGCCAGATATAAAAGGTGAAGTGGTGTCGACAGTTCTGGCACACGCACGAGTACACCTCATCGCATGGGCTACCGTCGGCCATCTTATATGGTTCGCTAGATCCCTCCTGGAAGCTCTGGTGGCCCTTGATTAAGAGCATGTGACGTTTGTCCTTGTTCTCGCTGTCGACGGGGGCGTCGGCGGCCGTGCAGCCCACCTTGCCATTGCCGGTGTACAACTCGCCGGTGATGAAGTCCTCGAGCCATGTTGGGGCAAATCTCCCGGCTGTAGTTTCGCTGTTAGCAATCTGTGATATAAGAGAAAGATATAGAAATACTCACCAGAGAAGAATGGTGTGTTAGATGGTTCATGAGGCGACTCTTCCACAAAAGGCGGTGGCAGCCCTATGGACCGCGTTGATATGTGGTGAGGGGGATTCATGACTGCACGTATTAGTTTGCGTTTCCTGCCATCGAGGGCCCTCCTTGCAAAGTAGACGAGCTGTGCAGTCTCTGGCAGAGCCATACTGGGGATGGACAATGGCTTGGACAGCATGGATAATGGATGACTGGAGATGGAGTTATGGAGTGGTAGTGGTAGCCAAGGTGTGACATATGTTTAAAGCAGGGCAGAGTAGAAAAAATGCCATGAAAACGATCAACGAGACTGGTATGGGATTTGGGTATGATATAGAGGCATGATGCCAGGCAGATGCATATTGCAGGACAGGCAATATCACTATCACCGATGGGTAGGGTAAGACGAGGAGAGGAGATGAGGAGAATAATGTCCGAATGAAAAAAAATTGATGAGCATGGTAGCCAGCTTCTGTCTCATTTGACTTACCTGCTCAGTGACAAATCGTCACAGCTGTACCGTATACTCGGGGGCGAGCAGGACTGGTGACGGCAGGCAACCGCAAAGCGAGAGCACAATGCACAGAGCACAGAGCCTGGGCAGCAGTCTAGGTGCCGAGAGTATACGATATACGTAAAATGCGTATAAGTGAGGACGGTAGCAGCTGCTAATACAGCAAATAACAAATAACAGACAGCTAGCCTGTGGTGGCCAAGGGTGTGTGCTCGTTCTGTCTCCTCTTATTTTTTGGCGGCTGCCTGGAGAGGAGGAGGCCGGATCTTGCCGGAGAGTACCCGTTTCCCCAACCCAATGCACGAGGAATGCTGCTTGCAGGTCGCACTGAAGCACGAAGGAGTGGCTTTGGTGGTAGCTACTGAAAAGTATAAAGTATCGTGTATCATGAGTCGTGGTCTAGAAGTCGTGGTCTAGATGCGGCTGTCGAGGAGGGGTGAAGCCGAGAGGAGGACGACAAAGACGGTGAGCTGTGAATTATCGTATGTGGTGTGGTATGGAATGTTGATGCGTGTATGCCATGGGCATGCGTATGTATATCTGTATTTATGTATAGGGCGGTCCTGCGACGCGGCTCTCTTCAGCTGTGCGGGCGGAGGATGTGAAGTTGACGTCGGCGTGAGGCGACTTTGCTAGGCGGCGGTCGTTGGTAGCGGCGAGAGTGTGTATGTAATCACGAGGCTAGCAACAGGCTGCTGCAGTGCACCTTCCCTTGTTGTCGTCTTTGTATCAGAAGGAAGCTGCGTTGTGGTGGGAATCCGAAACGGAAAGAGCAACTCTGCTGTTGACGCTGACGTAGCCTTGCCGCTATAGATCACACTGCCTTTGGCGTCTGGCTGTTGCCTCTTTCGTGACAGCACAGAATAGTACCAATGTACTCAGTACAGAGAGGCAAGGGCCGCACCAACGCACCAATGCACCGCCGTTTTAGCGCAGTTAGTGAGGGGAAAGAGCTACCGGTCGCCTGTGGACCCTTGCCAGCTTCTGGTTGGCAGGGAAGAAGCTCTTGGGCGATAGGTGGGGCAGCTAAGACGGAGCTAGACGCACAAGGAAATTGACTAAGCATATCACGTGTGTAATTATCGAGCGAGGGTCCGGCTAGCCAATCACAGATGGCATAAACCAATTGGTGGTCCTGAATCCACAAAGCCGAAGTTTCCCACTGGTGATATTTCGCTCCTCTCCCCATCTGCCAAACCTTTCTTCCTCTCTTCTTTTCCCCCAATTCTCTCTTTTCCCTCTATTCTGTATTCTCTTCTCTATTCCCACGCGTGCCTTTCCCTTCCTCCTCCTCCGAGCTCTCTCATTTGTTCATCTGTTCTCTGTTCTTCATCTGATCTATCTGATCCTTTTATTGCTTGGTTGCATTAAACGTCGTCGACCTAGATACCCCCTCGGAGCCTCAAACGCGAGACTCAACGCGAGACTCTCTCAAGAGACAAAGACGAAAAGACAAGACACAAACCAGACACAATGACAGGGCACGGTGGCGGTGGCGACAGCGACGTGTACCATCCTCAGGATGCGCTCGGTGCCGGTGTGACAGGCACCATGGTGGTGGGTGGTGCCGGTTTCTTCCTGTCGGCGCTGCAGAACTCGCTGCAGAAGCGCAACGTCGGTGCGATGGGTGTGTTCACACGGACAGGCGGCACGATAGCATCGTTTGCTGCTGTCGGTGGTGTGTTTGAGTTTTCGCGGGTGGCCATGGCCAACCTGCGCGAGAAGAACGATGCCTACAACACAGCAGTCGGTGGTTTCCTGGGCGGTGCGACCTTTGGTCTGTCGTGTATGTATACTCCGTCCTCTGTTCTCTTTTATTTCTCCAGTGCTAACAACACAGCTGGCAAGATGCCTCGGATAGTCGGCATGGGCGCGTTCACAGCTGTCGTTCTGTTTGTCTTTGACTTCACCGGCGGCCGGTTAAATGGCTTCAAGAAGGACACAGAGATTGACGGCTATGACCGGAAAGAGGCTCTGCGGAAGAACCGGAGGCGGCCGGGTGAGGAGACGATCGAGCAGCTCGGTGACGGCCGTGGTGGTGGTAAGCTTTTCCTCCTTTGATATCAACTCGATATCATGTCCCGATTTCTCATGTCCAAATGCTAACGAACAGCTATCCACTCGCCCAACTACGAGGCTGTCCGTGCCGAGCGGTTGAAGGCAGCATACGGCATTGAGGTCCAGACCTTCTCTGCCGACCCCAACGCCGCATAAGAAATTGTAGCAAGGCGAACGGGAGCAGAAACGGTGATGACACAAACAACACACAACACGACGATAGCAGCGATACCCTTCCCCGTGACGGAAGGAAGATAATGGGATCGACACGACCCAAGCGACGAGAGAGCATTCTTTGATAACAACACCCGCGACTGATTTTTCTTGTATATATGCGCACACCCGACAGGGAGCAGAGATTCTCTGGTAAGTTTCTTCACCTCATACACACTCCATTCCCTCAAGACCTGCCAGGTTGCTGTGATGATACCTTAGCTTCAGAGGCTGTTTCTGAAATTATTTAATGATTAAATAACTTTCACATTGTTCTATTTCTGAGCTCCTGGCATACCCTCCTTTTCTTACTTGATCATCGTGTATTCGAGGATCTTGCTAACATCTGTTGCAGTATCATGAAATATTAAATAAACATTTCTGGCCAACCAAACCACCATCAATCATGCGTGAACCTTTACTGAACTCTGTCGTAGTTGCAAATCCATGTATTAAATTCAAATCCCGTAACCTCATTATATCGCTGTAGTAAACAAAACCAAACAAACATGTCATGACCAGACGTCTACAACGCCTTGATGGACTGGAAGAACGGGTTGGCCAGCAGCTTCTCGTCGCCGGCCACCAGCTCCCGCAGCTTGGCCACGAGCTCTTCCTTGCTCGGCGCCTCGCCGTCCGCGCCGCGTGCCTTGGCCGCCGCGACCTGCTCTTTCCACTGCACCAGCACGTTCTTCAGCAGCGCACTGCCCTGCTCGACGTCCTCCTTGCTGTAGTGTGTGCCCAGCAGCGACGCCTCGTCGTGCTTGGTGGTAAAGTCCTCAAGCTCGTCGGCCTTGCGCTTGGCCATGCGCACCACCTTGTCGGGGAACCGCACGAGCTCGGCCACGTGGATGCCGAAGCTCTGGTCGCACACGCCGGGCTCGACCTTGTAGAGGAGGGTGACCTCTCGCTTGTCCTCCTTTTGTTTTTCTGTCTCGTCGGTGCCTGAAATATGAGCCGTGACGTGCAGGTTGGACACCTGCTTGTACTTGTCCTCGAGCGCCGTGAGCTCGTGAAAGTGCGTCGCAAACAGCGCAAAGCAGCCAATCTCCTGCACAATGTGCTCCGAGATGGCCCACGCGAGCCCGAAGCCGTCGTACGTCGACGTGCCGCGGCCCAGCTCGTCAATGATGATCAGCGACTCGGCCGTCGCCGACTTGAGAATGTTGGCCGTCTCGAGCATCTCCGCCATGAACGTCGACACGCCCTTGAGCTGCGAGTCGCTGGCGCCGACACGCGCCAGCACGGCGTCAAACACGGTCAGCTCGGCCTCGCTGCACGGCACAAAGCTGCCAATCTGCGCCATGAGCGCAATCACGCCAATCTGCCGAATGTACGTCGACTTGCCGCCCATGTTGGGGCCTGTAATAATTAAAAAGGACGACGCGTCGCGGTCCAGCGTCACGTCGTTGGTGATAAACTGCACGTCGTCCTGCATCTCGAGGCACGGGTGGCGCGCCTCACGCAGCACGGTGCGGCCGCCAGCGGCGCCGCGCGCGTGGATGGTCGGCCGCGTGTAGGCAATAGGCGCGTGCACGGCGCAGTGCGCGAGCGACACGACGACGTCGAGGTGGCCGAGCACGCCCGCGAGCTTCTCGAGGACGGGGCAGTACGACGCGGCGACGCCGACGACCTCGGCGACGAGGCTGCTCTGGGTGCGGTTGTAGTTGTGCGACAGCTGGTCGAACTCGCGGCGCAGCGCCTGCAGCTCCTTGGTGGTGAAGTAGACGCCGTTCTTCTGCGTCGAGCACTCCTGGTACGCGCTGTTGTTGCGGATGCAGCCGGCCTCGGTGCGCGTGAGCCGCAGGCACCAGCCGTGCACCTTGTGGTTCTCCATAAAGATCTTCTTGTCGCGCTCCTGGCCGAGGTCGCGCGCGGCCTCGGCAAACGCGCGGTCCATGTCGGCGCGCAGGCGGTCGAGCTTCTTGCGGATGATGCGCAGGCTGTCGTCGAACTCGGGCTTGATAATGTACTCGTGGTTGTCGAGCGCGTCGAGGTCGACCGTGGTCTCGACCATCTCCTGCAGCTTGGCCAGGCTGTCCGACATGGTGCGCAGCTTGTCCGTGTACGCGGCGTCCAGCGGCACGCGGTACGCGTCGTCCATGACGCCCTCAAGAGTTCCTAAAAAGCCAGGCAGGCGGATAATCACCTGGTACGCGCGCACGACGTCCTCGAGCGTCGCCTTGCCGCGCTGGAACCGCTTGGCCAGGCGGTACAGGTCCGGCACCGACCGCAGGTGCTCCTCCTGCATTGTCTGCCGCAGCTCCGTGTCGTTGACAAACGCCTCGACCAGCTGCTGGCGCGCCTCAATGTCGGTCTTGCTCATCAGCGGCTGCTTGAGCCACTGCGCCAGCAGCCGGCCGCCGAGCGGCGTCTTGCAGTGGTTCAGAAGGCCGTAGAGGCTCATGGTCTTGGAGCCGTCGCGCGGGCCGGGCATCAGATTCAGTGCCTTGACGGCCGCGGCGTCGAGCTTCATAAACTGCGACAGGTCGTGCTGGTACAGCTGGTACTGGCCGAAATTGCTGGGGTCGTGCAGCACGCCGAGGTACTTGATCAGCGCCGCCGCCGAGCCCAGGGCGAGCTTCAGCTCCGACTGCGGCAGCACCATGGACGCGCGCTCGTCCTTGAGCAGGCGCGCGAGGTCCTGCTCAATGTCCTTGGTGGCAAACTCGGTCAGCGACCGCTCGGCAATGGCCACGCCGCAGTTGGTGATGATCTGCTTGAGCTTGTTCAGCTCGGGGTCTTTGGTGTCTTTGGCATCCGCCTGCACAATGCACTCGCGCACGCCGAGCTGGATCAGCAGCGCCTCAAAGTTGCTGTACAAATCATTATCCAAAAACTCGCTGACGCCGAGCTCGCGCACGGTGGCGTCGGCAAAGCACACGCCCACGGCGCGCGCCTCGTTGGCACGCGCCGACAGCTTGACCGCCAGGATCATGGGCGCATTATCAAACTGGCCCAGCTCGTCCTCGACATCCTGCAGGTTGCCTGGCGATGCCTGCTTGACAATCTTCCAGTTCATGCGGCCGCCGGAGCTGGCGTAGATCTCGACGCGCTTGCCGAGCTTGAACAGGGCCTCGCGCAGGAACTGGCGGAAAACGGTGACAGTCATGGTGACGGACGGCAGTCCAGTGTGGTCGTTGCGGCCGAGCTGGCGGACGACCGAGGTGGTCTTGTAGACGGTGCGTGCGATAAAGTTGGCATCTTCGCCGTGGGCGGTGTACCAGTCGTTGCGGTCAAAGATGCGGATGGTGTCGGTATCGACGGAGGGGAGGGACTTGAAGTAGCGGATGAAGCCATGCTCGTCGTCGACCTATTTGTTAGCAGTGGCCAAGCAGTCAAGCAGTCAAGCAGCAAAGAGGTGAGATGCGTCAATGCTACCTCGAGGAGAGCTGCCGTGATGAGGACATACCTTGAGCTCCGGTCGTGAAGACATGGCGATTGATGTGTAGAGTGTAGTTTGGTATATGAGACTGCCCGTGATACCTCAAAAAGCGTAAAGCGTGCGACAGTCAAGATAAAAAATAGATGTCGAGAGTGAGGTCGTCGAGTCAATGGGTCAGCTCCGAGGTTCAGCTGGGAGACGCGTCGAAAAGCCATTAACGCGTGCAGCCTGACGCGCCTAGTGGGCAGTGTACTTAGTTGTGGGGTATTCTGCAGCCTGGACTGTCGCACTAGACAAAATGTATCCTAAATACACTGTCATCACATCCAGGGTCTTCAGCTCCCTGCATCCCGGCATTTCAATCTCACCCACGCCAACTACCCAATTGATTGCTACGAAGCAAATCATCACACACTAGAGGGTACTCAAGTACTTGGCTTGAGTCACAGTAGCCTTGCTAGCTGTTTCTCGTGATGCCCGCTCGGCCATTGACTCTGCGGCCGTCAAACAGTGTTCTTGCTTCCATCTCAAGTGCAGTCACAGCAAGTGTATTGCCAAGTCAAAGAGCAAGTTACTATAGTAAGCCTTTTACCGAGTTTATCACTTATACATATGCTACATTTGACTTTGATACTGACCGACAGGCACCGCTCGTAGGGCTGCGTCCAGCAGTTACAGGACCCACTTTAATTTTGACGGGCCTAACAAAAAAATTTGGAGGATCAACGGCGAGGCTGCGACCCGGCACGGCGACGGCACTTTTCCACATAAATTCAGTACAAGCTCTACACACACCGCAAAAATGGACACGGACACAACACCACAAGCTGCAGCTGCTCCCGCTGCAGAGGTACCTGCTCTCGAGGGCCAGGCAGCCCAGGCAGCTCCGGCGGCTCCCGCTCCGGCGTCGACCACGCCTGTCGTGCGCCGCGGACTGACGGACCCGACGCCGACGTCCAAGAGCCAGCAGAAGAAGCTCAAGCGGCAGCAAAAGTGGGAGGAGGGCCGCGACGAGCGCAAGCGCATGCGCAAGGAGAAGCGCCACTCGGTGCGCGTCAAAAAGGCCGAGGCCAAGGCGCGCGCGCTCGAGGAGGGCGCCGAGCCGGCGCCGCCCAAGCAGCACACGCTCGTGCCTGTCAGCCTCATTTTTGACTGCGACTTTGAGAACCTGATGACGGGCAAGGAGCTGATCTCGATGAGCAGCCAGCTCACGCGGTCGTACTCGGCGAACCGCGCGGCGGCGTACATGGTGCGCATCTACGTGAGCTCGTGGGGCGGTGCGATGCGCGAGCGGTACGACACGGTGCTTGCCGGCCAGCACAAGCACTGGCAGAACACGTTCTTCCTGGAGGACGACTTCCAGGAGGCGGGCCGGCAGGCGAGCGCGGCGATGCGCGGCGACAAGGGCGGCGCGATGATCCCGGTGCTGGAGCAGGCGCTGGAGGTGAAGGGCATCCGGGAGGCCGAGGCGACAGCGGCCGACACAGAGATGCAGACAGATACGGAGGAAGTGGCACCCGCACCGAAAACATACAGCCAAGAGGACATTGTGTACCTGACGTCCGACTCGCCGCACACGCTGACACACCTGGAACCACACACGAGCTACGTCATTGGCGGCATTGTGGACAAGAACCGCGAGAAGGGGCTGTGCTTTGGGCGTGCCGAGGCGCGCAATATCCGGACGGCGAAGCTGCCGATTGGCGAGTACATGGTGATGGCGAGCCGGCAAGTGCTGACGACGAACCAGGTGGTTGAGATTATGCTCAAGTGGCTGGAGACGGGCGACTGGGCGACGGCCTTTCAGACTGTGATTCCGAAGCGCAAGGGCGGGCAGCTGAAGGGAGACGAGGCCAAGGGCAAGGGCAAGGAGGGCGAGGCCGAGGCTGAGGAGGGCAAGGAGGAGGAAGATGAGAACGAGGATGAGGATGAAAACGACGACGACAACGATGCCGAGGCTGAAGAGGCCGAGGAGGTTGATACCGAGACCAAAGCATAGACACCTGCAAATACCCCATGGCAGCGGAATGAAGCCAACAGCAGCGCATGTCGTCTTGCTGGCCGAATAACAGTAAATCAGTCAACAATGCATAATACCATGTCCTATGTGCCATCTCATGTGCCATGCCATATATGCCCAGCATCCAGTGCCAAACCTCATGAGTCGGCTTCTCGACAGAAACCCGAGAACGTCACATATCATCGACGTCGGCACCATACAGTTTTATATCAAATTGCCAAACAGTGATGAATTTAGATGACCTCATGCCTCATGTAAAACTTCTTAGTATAACGGTGTACCAATACTGTCGATGTGGTTCATTTGGCTCCATGTTCTCGGGAGATAATATTCACAGATGTGAGCTTTTCCGTGCTGCAATGTACCTGCCGACAGCTCGGATCAACGCGACTTCCTCTTCTGAACTACATTATTAATCTTGAGTCGTCCAGAGTTGATCTCGATCGTCTTGGGAATTTTGCTTAATTTCACCGAGCAATTCCCAACAAGGAAAGACGTATAGAGGCTCGTAGAAAATTAAGGAAGGAGCGATCCGATACTGTTTGTTTACTTTTTTTTACGTCTCCCACATCTTTGAGCATGCAAAGCTCAAAGAACTTCAGTCTCGCTACAACATCATCACCAACACCACTGCCACTGCCTCTGCCACTGCCATTACCGCCATGTCTTCCCCACGCCGCAATCCCCGCCGCGGCTGCAGAAAGGACCGTAAGTAGATCAGAGTTGAAAATTGACATCATGAAGAACTTACGCTGAACAATTTCTTCACAGGCGCCCCCAACCCGCAACAACGCAACCATCACCACCAGCAACAGAACCATTGCCGCCGCCATGACATTCATTACAGTCCCATTTGCCAAAGCCTCTCCTGTTGACAGTACTACTACGCCCACGTCTCTCCAGAAGCGTGCCGCGGCGTGGACAGTAATTGTGCCGGTGTTAGCTGCGATTGGGTCAGCAGTAGCATCCTGGGTTATCGCGGTGGGTTATCGCGGTGGCCTCTGTCGTGACGGCAGTCATAGGTCTAATGGCTTACCTCAACCCGCGGCCACAGGCAACATCCCTGACGAGACTCCAAATCTTGTGGGCGGCCGACGGAGCCAAAGACGTTGCCGAGCTGGCCGATTCAGTCGCCGGACTCGTTGAGAGTCCACTGCATAATGCCGCCACTCCGCCGCAGCATCCGCCGCGCGTGTCGCCGTGACCGTAAGTAGAGCAGCCGTTAAGATCTGGGAGTATTGGAGATAAGCAGTCACTCTAAAGAACCTAAGCTGAAGTAGTTTCTTTCATAGACGCCAACCAGCAACACGACCACGACCACGGCCACGGCCACGACCATGACCATGGCCTGCACGACCACGGCCATCACGACCACCAGCAGCCCCAGCCCCAGCTTCAGCACCAGCACCAGCACCAGCACCAGCAGCAACCGCAGCTACAGCAGGAAAATGACCACCACCACCGCCATACATATCACCGGCGTTTTGTTTCCGCTGCCGCCGCTGTTACCATCGCCGTAGCGTTGTTGACTTTCCCGGTGTCGTTTGCCGCGGCCTCTCCTGCTGCCAACACTGCCGCTCCCACGGCCCATGGGGCGCGGGCCTCGGTTTGGACAGCGATATTGCCGGCGTCGGCTGCTACTGCGTCAGCAGTAGCATCCTGGGTCATCGCAGTAGCCTCGATCGTCACGGCTGCCATAGGCCTGCTATCCTATATCAAACCGAGGGAACCAACAGCCTCCCAAAGAATGCTGGTGATCCAGTGGACAGCCGACGGGGCCCAAGAAGTGGTCCATCTGACGAATCTACTAGCAAGACTCGCTGAGAACTCCGCTGCAGGCAGCCTGACCCCAGATCTTCTACGAACCTCTGCTGAGTCGGCCCGAAACATCGCTGCAATTGCTCACACCCGTGCTCACGCCGCCCAAGTCTTGGCCGAGACAGAGGGCAATATGCCCGAAGAAGCCGAAAGGGCCACCAACGCTGCTGCAGTTGACAGTGCCACCGCGCCCGTAGCTAATCAAGCACGGGCGTCGGTGTAGTCGACTATTGTGCCGGCTTCGGCCGCAAGCGCCTCTGCGGTGGCGTCGTAGGTTTCTGCGGCATGCTCCGTCGTGGCCATCGCCTTGACCATCAAGGGCATACCGCAGGAGCCCACGAGGCCAGACCGTACACCTGCATTAATTTTTTGCGCGGTCTCAGGGGCCTTGGATGTAGCCCACCTGGCCGAAGAAATCGCCGCGCAAGTGAAAACTGCCGCTAAGGACGGCAACATTCCGGCTACTCTACGTGCCTCCGGGGAGGCGGTCTTGGCGACCGCCTCGAGGGCCTATGATCGGGCTCTCGCCGCCAAGTCCATAGCGTAGGACGAAGGAGGCATTCCTTTCGAGGCCCAAGAGGCCACCAACGCTGCCGCCGCATCTTACCTCCCAGTTCCGCTCATGGGGCCCGCTGCCATCGCCAGTGCTACTGCGCCTGCGGCTCATCAGACGCGGGTATCGGCCTAGATAGACATTATGCCGGCTTCGGCCGCAAGCGCCTCTGCGGCGGCCTCGTGGGTATCTGTGGCATGCTCTGTGGTGACTGTCGCCTTGACCATCAAGGACCGCAGACCGCAAGAGCCCACCAGGCCAGACCACACACCTGCCTTGATGTTTTGCGCGGTCTCAGGGGCGCGAGACTTGGCCGATTTGGCTAAGCATATTGCAATGCTACTGGAGAAGGCTGCTGCAGAAGGCAGCACCCCGGCCGCTCTGCGCGAGTCGGGGGAGGCGATTGTCAAGACCGCCTTGAGAGCCCATGATCGGGCTCTCGCCGCCAAGTCCATAGCGGAGAAGGACGGCAACATACCTTTCGAGGCCCAAGCGGCCACCAACGCTACCGCCGATGCCCAAGAGGCCATAGACCAACTCACGGCAGCACTCGCGCTTCCGTCGCCCCCTGCTGACGCCCACCACCACTAGCAAGGTATTTGTCTTGTGGAGTTTTAATAAAAGTTAGATGAAACAATTTTTCTTTGCCGAGCCTATCATATATCCAAAAACTTGGTGCCATACTGGGGAGCTTATGTATCTTTGTTGCTCTTATCGATGTCCCCGTCGTCCGCCTCAGGAGTAGAAGCACCGATAGTGATCGAGCTTGAGTCGTCTAATATGTCCAGGGCGGAAGCACCATCTGCTGTGTCTACCGTCATTTCGCCAGACTGGATCATTTTCCTAATGCTTCCTGTCTCGGCGTTTTGTGCAGCACTTTGAGGTGTTATCCAGTCAGACTCGGTGTTAACGTATAATCTGAGTTCAGATTGTGTCGACTTCGATCTGTAAAACTCGAGCCTGTCGAGCCATGAGCGCATACTGCGTCCTGGTAAATCGGGTGCTGATGGATATATTAATTGCGACAACGCCGTCAGAAGTGTCAACCGCGTGGTCGTAGCATTGGTGGAGGCTTCCATGGCGGCGTCGGCGGCGCGAGCAGCACCTATTGACAGGGCCGGATGGGTGGCGCGCACCGCGTTGGCGGCGGCGAGCGCCGCCGATGCCGACGCCTGTGCCAGTCTGCTGGCAATATACAGGCGCGTTGCGTCCTCCACATCATATGGTCTCTGGAAACCCGTCGCTGTGTTGGTGGTTATCTTGTCCGTCTTCAAGGCGGCCTCGACGGCAGAGTGTGCGGCATCCGCTGATTTGACGGCGGCGGAGGTGATGGATTTGAGGAGGGACTTGATGTCGCAGTACGAAATCGTACTCTCCGGTGGCTGTGGTCCGAACGGCCAAGGCAAATCAAAATCAAGCAGTCTTGTGCCTCTGGCGCGAGCGGCAGAGTAGGCCGCTTCCGCGGTCAGTGCGGCAGTGTCGGCAGCTGTGGCGAGTGGATGATGAAAGGGATTGTTCCAGTCTGGGGTGTATTTCGCATCACAGAGGGCGTTTGCGGCGTAGGCAGCCGTAGCCATAGCAATTGCGATCGCGGCGCTCGCTTCGGCAGAGGCCCGGTCGGCCTTGGAGCCCGAGTATTTTATACCGTACGCACCGCTCGTCGCGGCGAAGCTGGCAAATATAGTTGCAGAGAGGATAGCTTCAAGAGCCTCTTGGACGGTGGTAGGCGTATGCCCGCTCTTGGTGTTCTGGTCCGGCTGGTCCGGCTGCTGGTCCGGCTGCTGGGGCTGCCGCTGCCTCCACTGCCGCCACCACCGCAGGGGGTTCATGCTGGTCGGCAGTAGCCGAGCGGTTTCCTGGTTCTCGTCGGTGGTAGAAGTAGGCGTCGACGGCACCTCTGCTGTCGTCGGCGACTCTTGACGCGCAGCTTCCTTCGAGGAAGGCTCTGTTGAATAAATCGTGGGATTGTCCATTCTCATCTTCTGAGGCGGCAGTTGATCCGGATGACAAGTTGAGAGGCCGTTTGTCTTTGTGCAGGGGTATAGGAGAATAGGCAGATACAATGGATGTATAAATGTATGAATTAGTATGTATTCCGTCTGCTTTCTCGAGAGGCCATGGATGTTTATAGACCGGTGTGCATCTGCTGCCGCTGACTGTACTCAGTACGCCATATATCATGATACATCTGTACGTAGCTTCCCCGCCCGTACATTTGTCTGTATTAGCGCACTTAGCGCACTTTGCGCATTTGCCACAGTACTTCTGTAGCCAAATCTTAGCGCTTCGGCACTTGGGCTTTACTAGAGAAGATAAGCACGATCACAGGTACTTACAGGCCATTTGATACTCATTTCTCATTATCACCGACAAGCAAACATATAAAAATACAAAAGAAATCAAAACTCCATCCCTTCGTTCCGCTCGCGCTTGACCTTGACGTCCGTCTCGTCGCGCATCAGCCCCAGCACAAACGACCGGAACTGCTCAATGTACGGCCGCAGACTCGTCTTCTCCCAGTCCTGCAGCTTCTTGTCACCGTCTTTGTCTTTCTCGTCCTCCTCATCGGCCTCTTTTTTCCCATGCACGTCAATCTCGTGCAGCAGCTCCTGCACCGTCGGCACCGCAATCGGGTCAAACTTGTCCGGCTGCCGCGCATCAATCGGCACACACACGCGGCCCGTGCCCGGGTGCACGACGAACGGACTCTTGAGCAAATGGTTCAGCTTCTTGGACACGCCCGCGTCCAGCCGCGGGTACGTGTACTCGAGCACAATGTCCTGCTTGGCTTCCAGCAAGGCCGTCTTGTCGAGGCCCGCAATCTTGCCCGTCTTGGCCACGGCGTCAATGTCCGCCCACTTGAGCGCCGACGCACGCCCGGGCGCCGCGTCCCAGCGCGTGCGCAGCTCGTCCTGCAGCTGCTTGTTGGGCAGCAGCGCCAGCAGCTTCTCGGCGCGCTCGGCCGTGTCCCAGGGGTCCTGGTCGCGCAGGATGTCGCCGGTAAAGTGCTTGGCCAGGATGTCGAGGCTGCGCTTGAGGTGCGGGTGCAGCGGGCGGCGCACGTTGACGCGCTTGCCGCCGTGGCTGCCGCCGCGCAGCAGCTCGAGGTAGCCGACAATGGCCTTGCGGCGCTGGTCGTCGAGGCCGCGCGCGCGCTTGTCGCAGACCCACGCGTGCGCGCCGCGGCGGCCCGAGTAGACCCAGACAATGTGCTTGAAGCCAAAGTCGTCGCGCAGCGCGACGTCGACGACCTGGATGGCCATGGTGATGAACTGCCAGCAGCGGATGCAGATGTTGGCCTTGTCGCAGCACGTGCGGATATCGTCGTAGTCTGTCAGATCGATATCGAAGCACAGCTCCTTGGCGAGCGGCTTGAACGCGGCGGCGCTGAGCAGCTTGCGGTCGGCGGGGTTGGCCGTGTAGACGGGCCCGATCTCGAAGCGCGAGGGCATGAGGCGCAGCACGTCCTTGCGCAGCGCGTCGGCGCTGGCAAAGGCCTGGTAGCGCAGGTAGGCGTCGTTTTGCAGCGTAAAGGCGAACTCGCGGTGGGCAAAGTCGTTGGTGGGCGTCGGGCTGTGGTTGAGCCACTGGAACAGATAGCGCCAGGGGAACAGGCGCTGATAAAACAGGCGCATAACGCCCTCATCCGACGCCTGCAGGTTGAGCACGCCGTCGGCCGTGAACTCGGTCGTCATGATCTCGTCCATGCCTTCGTCGTCGTCAAACAGGTCCTCGAGGCTGGGGCCCTCGGTCTTCTCAATCTTGGCGGCAATCGCGTCGTCCGTCTCCTTCTTGACCATGACCGGCAGCGTCGTCGTGGAAGCAGAGCCAGCGGCCGTGATCTCCATGTCGTCCATGTCAATGTCGTCCATGTCGTCAAACTCGTCGTCGTAGTTGTGGCCGACACCAGGCGGGCTCGACGCCATCTCCATCTTGACCGCATCGCTCTCTTGTGTATTTGATGCTAATGTTTCTGTCTGTGATGTGTGTGTCTCTGTCTCTTGTGTATTTGTCTCTTCTGCTGCTGTCTCTGCTGTCTGTGCTGCCGGCGCTGGTGTGGCTGTCGGTGTTGTGTCGTCCATGGTGGCGTCCTGTGCCGGCGACGGCGGGTCAGACACGGCGTGCGGCATTGTGTGTGCTGTGTGCTGTGCGTTGTTGTGTATTGGTTTTGTAGATGTAGATTTGGCGGGTTGTTCAAAAAACAAGTCGAATGAGCAAAGCGAGCAAAGTAGGCAAAGTCGGCAATGTAATGTGTAAAGTGCAAATGAAGAATAGAGTCAAATGCAAGATTGTGGTCCCTGGTGGTCCCTGTCCCTCCTTCTCTTTGACGCGTCGACGCGTTAAGCCGTTCTCCACATTTTCGCGCTCCGTGTGAAGTGTGTATTTGGTTTGTGCACTGTATTAACACTGTGTCGTGTAAGTCGTTTCTTTTTCTTTTATTTTTACTCTTTACTAGTCACTATCACAATCAAGAATCAAGAATTAAATGTAATCGATAACATTATCCTACATGACGACACATCCTCAACAGAGTCTTTCTGATCGTCTAATCTAATCATGTCTCATAATGAAGTTTAACCCAAAACTTAAGCGCACTGGGTAATGGTGACAGCAACCGACGACTCAGTGGCCGTGGCCGTGGCCGCCGGTGCCGCAGTGGTGGCCGCAGCGTCGGCGCCCAGGATGCTGTTCCACACATCGGCAGCGGCCTGGTCCTGGCTGGTCGCGACGGCCGCGGCGGACGCGCTCGTGCAGCTGGCCTGGACGTCGGCGGGCGCGTTGCAGGGCGAGCCGAGGCGCTGGCAGATGAAGCCGGCGATGACGGCAATGTTGAGGGCAGAGCCGTGGTTGTAGTCGGTCTGGTCCTCAGCGATGAAGGCGTCGGTGTTGCGGCCGTCGAGGCCGGACTCGAACAGGATCGTGGGGCTGCCGCAGCTGCCGAAATCCAGGGCGCGCTTGTGCACAAAGGGGCTGGTGGCGAGGTTGCGGCGGGCCAGCGAGGTGGCCTCGGACGCAGGGACGGTCGTGACAATGGTGCTGCACGAGGTGCCGGTGGTAGCGGCAGCGGCAGCAGCGGCGGCGGCCTTGGTGACGGTGGTCATGACAGTAACAGTAGAACGGACGCAGTCCTCGGACGAGGCAGCAGCAGTGGTGGCGGCGGCGTTGGCAGCAGTGGTGGTGCCGGCAGCAACCGAGACAGTGGCACCGGTGGCGACGGCCAGCTTGGCAAAGTCAATGTCGGTCGCGCTGATCACGCCAGTACCCGTAAAGGTGGGCGTGATGCCAGCAACAGCAGCGCTGATCTCGGCCTCGGTGGCGTCGAGCACGAGCAGGTTCTGCGAGAAGATGCAGCCGGGCTCGTCGGCCTCGGTGTCGCAGGTGTTGCCGGCGCCGGTGGTGTCGCCGAGGGTGCCGGGGGCAAAGGTGCCGCTCTCGAGGGCGAGCAGGGGGTCGGCGCCGATGGCGGCGAGCTGCTTGGCGAGGGCGAGGGTGATGCCCTTGTTGACGGAGGCGGCGTTGGTGGAGGCGGGGTCCTGGTGCTGCGAGAGGGCGGCGATCTCAGGGTTGGTGGCGGTCTCGTTGCAGATGACGCTGGCGGTGCCGACGCCGCCGGTGTTGCGCTCGATGGCGCGGTACATGAGGGCGCCGGCCATGCCGACAATGTCGCCGGCGGCCTTGGCGTTGGTAAAGGCCTGGTCGGCGGTCTCCTGCTGGAGACAGTCGGTGTTGGTGACGGCACCGGCACCGGCGGCGGCGGCGGCGTTGCCGAGCAGACCAAAGACGGGGTCCTGGATCTTCTTGGGGTTGTCGAGGTTGAGGGAGGTGCGGACGAGGTCGAGGAAGCGGTTGTGGGAGTGCTCCTGGGGCACCTCACGGGCGGCGATGGCGGGGGCAGCGGCCGGGGCAGGGGCGGCGTTAACAAGGCCGAGGCCGGCAACAATGACAGCAGAGTACTTCATTTTGGTGGATGTTGAAAAGAGTAAAAGAGTGAGAGTAAAAAGAGTATAAAAATAAAAGAGTGGACCGGCCGAATCAAAGAGTGAAAGAAGCAAAAGGGTTCGCAGAACCTGTGAAGAAAAAGAAAGAAAGTGAAGGACAAAGTTGGAACTTGTGTAAAAGATTGTGTGTGAGGAGAAAGAAGAAGAGAGACGAGAAGAGATGGGATGGGATGTGGTATATATAGGATGGAGGAGTAGAGGTCCACGACGACTTTACTGAGTACCACTGCTACACTGCTACACGACGACAGCGGGTAGATCGAGTTCGTTCATCATGACGGGCTTGGCATAGCGACATGAATCGTCTGAACAATGGCATGGGATCAGTGCAGGGGTGAGTAAAAGTGTGAGGGGGTTACTGAGGCAAAGGGGCATCATTTCGTCGTCTTAGTCTGGAACAGAACAGACCAGAACAGAACCAGACCACGCCGGCAGGCAGACGTCAATGCGGCGAGGGTCATCATTACGGCGTAGTCATCCGGTCAGGAGTAGAGGGTAGAAAAGAGAGGAGACGAAGAGGAGACAAAAAAGAAGACGTAGCACGAAGCGCCAAAAGGTAGCAGGCCGGTGCCAGACCCATCGTGAAACTGTTTGATAGAGTTGAGTTGGGAGAAGACAGAAAGGGACAACGCCGGCCTCCACTGTATTCTGTATACCACCTGACAGCAATACTCTCTACAGACCTCGCTTGGATTCCTGACACAACGCTGCACCAGTCTGTCGGACCCTCTCCCCCTGGATGGATGCATCTCAGAGTCAACAATGAAGGCTCGCTTGCATATTGGGTTAGCAGATCGGTCGATAATGCAACGGTGTGACCGGGGTGCCGAACAAGCTATGAGGCTCTCCTCTAGTCGAGTCTTGTGTGTGAGCTAAGAAAGGCTAACAGAGGAAAAGGGAAAAAAGAGGAAAAAAGGGACCAGGGGCTTGAGACGTTACAAGACCCTGGTCGTTTCGAGCATGTCCCATTCTTTGATTTACTTTTGCTCATGAATTGATTTTGATTATGAATTCATTAAGAATTCTCCTGTGAACTTTGTTGGTGAGTTGATTGATTTTGATGTATGTTGCTCGCATCGTGGCTTCGTCTTGACGGCATTTCGACATTTCATCTCGATCAGTTGTTTGATTTTCGTTTGTGCAATATCGACTCTGCTATCGATTTACCTACATGGATCGAATCAGACGATATTCTAGAAAAACCGATATAAAATGAATCATGGAGTAGTGTTGAATAATATGATAAAGTTTATTGAAGAGGCTCCTCTCCTCCACCCGACTCCGTCTCATATTCGACTCATATTTGGCCCATTCAACCCTCCGGCCAGGCCAGTCTTTACTGTATTTTATGACAGCCCGCATCTCGGCACACTTCAAATAGTCGATCCGAAATGAGAGGCTCAACTAGATTTCAATTGGCGACGGAGTAATAAAAAGACAAGCTCTCTTACCACCGACTTGGCTCTGTCTCTTGTCTCTCTTCTTGTCTTCTATTTCGTCTTTTTCTAGTAGATTATTTCAACAGTAAATACACTTTGGCACGGCTACGGCAGCACGACATAATTAATATAGAAAAGAGAATAAAGAAAAGAAAAGAAAGAAAAGAAATGAAAACATCTCTCAATACTGGCCAAGACCTTGGCATCGATCACACAGGAGGCTTACGTCGTTCAAACCAAACGGCAACGTATGGTAGGCAGGGGTCTACGAAGTATGCCATTTTGAATCTCTGACAGAATATGCATGAAGAATCGCATGGTCTGATGTGGGATGTAATGATTGCTGATTGATAATTGCCATTTGATGATGATTGCCGATGATTGATGATCGCTGGGTTGTCGTGATGAGTTCAACTGAGTGGTGATCGATCAGTGCACATCTTATCTGATGTCTAGCTGATCAGGAGATCATATATATGCTTTAATGATATTACCAGTATGAATTGATAAACTGGAGTGTGTCTGCGTCTGTGTCTACGTCGTATCTAATGCCGTGATAGTTATTCGTGATTTCAACAAATGAATCGAGCAATCAAGTTGAACCAATCCAATCAAAGTCAATAAGAATAAAGCCGCCAGCGTGCGCGTGAACTCACAAACGCAATGCAGTCAGCACCAATCATTGCAGCAGGATGTACGCATTTGATTTTGATGCATATAGCGGCTGCTGCCTAGAAGCCGATGCATATAAACAGATGCCAATGAAGCCAAAAGAATACTCACAACTCACAACACACGCACCCTCGATCATGGTCACACAAGGCCTCCATGTTGTGTTCTGCAATGGCCGCTACCACTGGTTCTTGGAAGAACGGGGCGGCGACAACTATAGCTTCCCACAAAGTATTGTAGACGCCATCCCGCAGGACCCTTGGTACCGCATCTGGCTGCACGCGCGGCGCTCATACTATGCCCGGGAACAGGACTACGAGGACGAGCAGTACTTTACCATCCGGCCCATATCGACCGCCAAGACCGAGGCCGAGGCCGCCGAGGAACAGGCAAACACCCGCGCCGGCATCCCCTCCGTCACCGTCGACGTGCCCGTCAACCCCGGCGACAGCCGCAAAATCATGTCGAGCGTCCTGCCGTGCCTCGGCAGATCCATACACCACACGTACGTCGTCAACCTCGACGCCGAGGTCTTTAGCGTCAACTTTGCCGTCCACTGGCACCTCGCCTCCTTCCCGCACGACGACCGGCGCTGGTTTGACATGCGCGGCCGTCGCGGGCCCCTCTACAACGACGACAGCAAAAACAAAAACGACGACGGCTCCCTGTTTCCGGACTTGTCTCTCTTGGCGTCGCTCGCCGTGCCTCTCCGAGAAAAAAACGAGTCGTTTCGGGAGCGCGCCGATGTTGCAGTGACCGACTGCACGCCGTACCGATTCCTCGACACCCCCGACCGGGCGTGGCGCGGGCTTGCGGCCGGCACCGTGATCCCGCAGTACAGCCACGACATTGTGCAGGTTGGCCGCTCGTGGCAGGCGCACGACCTGCCGTTCCGCGAGTTTGCGTATGCCGTGGTGACGCTGGCGGCCGGGCGGCAGACGGCGTTTGTGCGGCCGGATATCGCGCGCTACATGAGACAAGATATTGAGCCGTGCAGCGAGGGCTACTTGGCGCGCACGTGGCTGGCCGGCGGCAACGACACGATGGCGCCGCTGCTGAGCTTTTGCTCGCTGGCGCACTGGCCGGGGGACTCGCCAGGGGTGTCGCCGGCCGAGACGACGTACTGGTTTTTGGACAATGTGGTGGTACACCTGTCGGTGGTCGTGGACGGCGCGGCGGTGGCAGAAGCGATGGACTGGGGCTTACAGCAGCGCATGCACTTTTATGTGGTGGTGATGTCCATGTACAATGTGCGGCTGGCCGAGGTCGCGCGTACGGACGACAAAACAACAGTCAGAATGTCGGAAACCTTAGGGCTGTCGCCGCTGCGCGAGGAGCACACCTACAGCACGCGCTGGGGGCCGCCCGCCGACGAACGAGCGCCCGGTGACGACGACGAATGGAAAGACTACAACCACCACATGACGACGGGCACGGTGTTTGATTGCTATCCCGGTATCGCCGCCATGGTCAACCTGTTCAGTGCCGTCGACGGGTGGCAGGCGTGCGTGGGGACAATGCAAAAAGAGAAGAAGAGACTGCCCGACGAGATTCTGCTCATGATTTTCGACCTCCTCGACTACCCGACATGGCAGGCCGTGATGCGCGCGTCGCCCCGGCTGCGCGACCTGTGCCTCGCGTACTACCGCATCGACGACACCACGGCGCTCGAGGACCGCGTGTACAGCGTCGATGCGTGGCGGCGCGAGGCGGGCTACGAGGACCGCATGTTTGCGCTCACGGTCTTGCAGCTGGTGAATAATCATGAGCGCAGCGGGCGCCGCGAGTGGATCTGTCGCAATGGTGCCGCGGACGGCTACACGTGGTGGCCGCAGATTGGGCCGAGTCCGGCAGAGAAGGGCAGCGGGCTGCGGCAGATGGTGGTGCCGTTGGACATTGAGTTTGGCCGTCTGGCGGAAAACTCTGAGGATTTTTTGGATCTTGTGGTTCATCCACGGGGATCGGGTAGTATCAAGAAGAGCCGGACTTGGAAGAAGGAGAGGGTGAAGACTAGCAAGAGTAGAAGAATTTAATGAAATATAACTAAATAATAAATAATAAATTAAAGATAAAGAAACAAAGGAAATAAAGAAAACAGAAAACAAATAACTATCCAATTACAAACAAAGAAAACAGAAAGAAAAGAAAAATGTTGGACTCCTACAATAACGTAAAACATCAACCACTACTCCTCTACAAGCATTCTACACTTTGATACTGGTCCGACGACGAACATATCCATGGCCGCGATACGCAAATACTGAGTTCTCGTGCCAGCACCAGCGCCAGCAGGCCTGCACTGCTTTGGAATTTGCATGTGCTCTTCTGGGCGCCGGTATCATGTTTGTTAATGCCCAGTAGAGTTGCCTTGCAGATGAGGCTGAGAGAGCAAGCAATGGACATTGAAGTGACTGGGCTATCTGGAATTATCTCCGACCACAATGTATGTTATTTGCTATTTGCCTGAAAAATTAAAAAATCGACCGATGTTGATGATACTGGTGAGTGATGTCACGGCATTGGCAGTAGTCGTCCGCTTACACAGCTGTGGAGCCAACGCGTGCTTAATAGACTAGGACGCTCCCGTGCCCCGCCCTTGCAATTAGCGTGTCATACGCGACGCGTCTTCTCTAGTCTTTCTTTAATCACTTCATTCCACACTCACTTTAACATTTGCTTTCACCATCAACACATCAGATAAGCACATCGAAGAAAATGCTCGAAATCGACAGAGTGGCCTACGAGGCCGAGGCGCAGTACATCCGGCAGGCGCTCAAGACATGGGAGACGCAATGGGCCAAGGACCACAACGGCGCAAAGCCGGGCCGCGACGACATCAAAGGCAACGACATTGCAAAGCAGTACACGGCGTACAACCGGATCCGAGGGATTCTCGCTGGCAAGCCCCCAAAGGAGGCGAAGCCGTCGAAACCAAAAGATATCTTTGAAGAAAAACAAGAAAAACCACGAGAGAAACGCAAACCAGAACCCATCGCGACACCATCCAAACGGCGGGCCGTCTCGCACGAAACGCCATCAAAGTCTACACAAACACCCATCTCGCGCAAACTCTTTAGTCCTGTGGTGCCGACATCCATCGGCCCGACACCGCAGCGCGACGGCCGCGTGCTCGGCCTGTTTGACGTCTTGGAGGAAGAGTGGCCCGTGGCGACGCCGTCGAGGAGAGAGTCCACGGCCGAGACGCCGCGCAAGCAGGCACAAAAACAAAAACAGCTCGACATCCTCGACGATTCAGAGAGCGACGAAGAAGACGGCCGCCGCATGGGCCGCACGCCCATGTCCTCGGGCCGCCGCAACCTGCTCAACCACTTTACCGCGCCGCCGCCGCCGTCGTTTGTTTCTGGCAACAAGAATGCGCTCGGCTCTACACCCCTCAAGTCGCGCAGTGTCAATCTGATCGACGTCACGCCGTCGAAGCCAAAGGCGCCGGTCGAGTTTGCGACGCCCGCGTTTCTGCGGCGCACGACCATTTCGTTGGATGAGTGCGTGGACGGCAGCAACGAAAACTACATGTCGCCGCCGTCCAAGTTACGGCTGCCGCGCAAGCCGCTGGTGCGCGGGCTGAGCAGTGTGCTCGCGAGTCTGCGCAAGGCCGAGGACGAGCGGCTCGACGAGGAGCTGGATATCATGCGGGAGGTGGAGGGCACCAAGAGCACCGTTGAAAACGGTGCAGGCCCAGAGGACTTGGAGCAGCAGCAGCTCGAAGAACTGGAGGCGCTCGACAATATGGAAGAAGGAGAGGGCGGACAGAAACTGCTGGGCGGATTTGACGACGAAGGCCTGTACGACAGCGAGCCGGAGACGGCACACGACCGCGGGCAGCCGCTGCGGGTGTACAAGAAGAAGGGGCAGAAGCGGACGCACAGGTTGGTGAACATGAAGCCGACGCGGGTGAAGCGGGTTGAGGCGCCGATAGGCGCCGAGGCGGCAAACGAAACGCCGATAGGCGTTGAGGGTGGCGGCGATGACAACGATGACAAGGACGGCGATGCCGACTACACAAACAAGACTACAACAAAGACGACAAAGACGACGACAAAAGAAACAGTCAAAAAGGCCGCGCGCAAGGTCAACGAGCTGGCGCACGCCAACTTTAAGCGGCTCAAGCTCAAGAACACGGGCGGCAAGGGCGGGCCGCGGTTCAACAGTCGGTTCCGGCGGCGGCGGTAGTTTTGTTTTGTACGATAATGATAATGATGATGATTCTATCGACGATGCGTGATTATATCATTGTGATTATATAAGCATGGCGATCTGGGAAACAGAGAGATGTACAACAAAATCTAGATCCGAGAGACAAAAATAGATGGACGCATGTTGGCAGCGATCTGGATGACGACTCTACTGAATTGAGCGACGGACATGGAGAAAGTAGACATCGTAGAGTCTGCTGGTTGCTGGGAGAACTGCGCAATACGAGGCAGGGTTTAGAGATTGCGACACTACTGGAAGCGGTGCCTGAAGGCCTGTAATACAGGGAGGGAAGGGGCAGCTATCATGGCTATGGGGCCATCTCCATCTGCCATTTTGCTGCTGTTTCACCTATGCACGTGCAGTGGAATATGAGTTTATATTTGTATGATGGCAATTGAATTCATTTGGTAGAGACTTTGAGCTCGAGACTTTCTACTTCGTATGTATTTTGTTCAAAGTGTCTATCAATGTCAGAGACAGTTGACGACAGCCGACAACAAAAGTAAACAATGCTGACATAATCACTCACATCCAGTTGCCACGCCACAACTATATTCACAAAGCCTGCTCTTATTACGAGTTCGATTACGGGTCTTAATTCAATTGAAATTGAAACCTGATCCCTTTTTACAGAATACGATTTGCTATGGACTGCCCAGGGTGAGGCACGGCGTTTGTCAAGAGGAGAGGAGCTGATGTCAGTGAGTATTACACCGAAAAGTGGAGCCGTTGTCTAGCCAACGTGCCTGCCCCCTCGCAGCTGTTGACATCACGGCAGCTACCACTCTGTCCGTACTAGCAGCTCCATACTGAGCAGGTGTAAAACGCCCAGCTCTTAGCGCCACTGCAGACTGACCAGGCGACGGTGCCCAAGTATCTCCCTGCATATATTGTAAGTAAGGTACATGCAGTCTACGCTCCCTTTACGGTACACTTGCCACCTCCTCCTTCTACTTTGGAGCTCCTACTTTGCACTCTATCCACTCGCTTTTCCCTTTTCTCTCTGCTCTTCCCACTTTCTGCATTCTTCTGCTCTTCTTCTTTCTTACCTTCACACCATCTTTTTCATGCCAAACTATCACCAACATTCCAATCACTTTCATCTTCATCTTTCATCTATCTCTCTTGTCAACGACGACCATCCTCGACGAACTCGATCACCGTGCTTGAGAACATCAAGCATTAGTTGAATACAGTCACTCGTTCTCGCGATCTCATCGACGCTCTCGACTCGATTTCATCCATTGATCGCAAGTCTTCTTCCAACATCTCTCTCTTCCTCTTCTTCTCCCTCTTCTGAGTCTCAGTCCGGCCCGAAGCGCATTCCTCACAGCGCAACAGCTTACATTCCAGGTCTCCTTCTCTAGTTCTTTCTAGTTCTCTAGCTCTACCTCGCCTGACAGCACCAGGCCACGCTTGTCCGCGAGGACACCCACACCCGCATTCCAGAGCCGCGCGCTGCCATGGCGCAAGGCTTTGTGCAGATCGGGTGGTACCGATACATACCCTTTCTCGGCTACCACCATGTCCTCATGATCCTGATTGCCGTCGCAATCATCCTCCTATCCCTCCTGCTCGCCGGCTGCTCGTCATCCAGTCCGTTGATACCAGGCATCTTCTTGCTGTCCCTCTACTACGAGCAGTACACCGCAAAGCCCGACACCTCGCAGGTCGACTACGCCGTCAACTCGGCCATTAGCAACATTGTCGGCTCCGCCCATCTGCAGGCCCGCGTCGGCTACTTTGGCATCTGCGTCAACCCTGACGGCGGTGCCTGGCTGTGCTCCAACAATGCCACGGCCCTGGCCAACGAGGTCAGCGTCGACCAGGATCCGCTCAACCTGATCTGGCTGGCCAGCCAGTTTAAAGACATGATTGTCTTTCCCTATTTGATGTGAGTATTTTCGTCTGTCTTCGGTTCTTACTAAGCTAACCATTAGAATCATCGCAATCATCTTTGCGTTTGTTTGTCTACTGCTTCTCGCCACCTTCCCTGGCTGGCACGAGGAGGAGGACAGCGACGGCTCAGAGCGTGAAGTCAAGCCCTTCCCATCCCGATTCGTGTCCCAGATCTCGCTCGCCATCATCTTTGTGTCTGCCATCTTTGTGCTGGTGTCAGTGCTGTGGCAGCATACCGCGTCCGTGGCCGCGAGTATTATTGCGCAAGATTTCGGCAACGGCAGTGTCAAGTCCGGTGTCGGTACCAGCGCCATGGTCATGGGTTGGTTCTCGTTTGCGCTGTTGATTGTTGTGACTATCGGCCTGTTAGTCATGATCCTCAGTATCCGGGTCCTCAATGACCTGGCTGATTGAGGTGTTTGAGAAAACAGGCTGAGATAGCTGCAAGGGCAGTGAGCATATGACGACACGACGACCATGACACGACATTCCAACACCAACCGACACCACTGACACCTCGACTTCACCACCTCACCAATCTGCCACATCAGCGGCCATGTATGTATATAGACACCGGGATCTGGGATACTTGCTTTTCTGCTTCTGTTTCGGCACACGTCAATTTGTTCACATCTCTGGTCATTTTCTGTTTTTGTTTTCACTTTCTGTTACCATTTCTGTTTAATATTTGCTCTTCACACTATGGGCCCGGCTTGTTCTGTTCTGCCACTGTTTTATTTATCTTTTTATGGCGTTGGTGCAAATAAAGCGTCTGTTTTGGATTACTTTTATCTCTCTTTTATCTCTGTTGATTTGCTTGTTTGATTTGATTTTGCTATTCAATCGGCCTACCGTCAGACAGCTTGTGTCTATTGCATTGTTAGGAGGCGACTCACTAGATAGGAACCCAGTTCACAAGAATAACAACTATTCTCAAACACTTTCGATTATCATATCTTGATGTAGAATCATGATCTACAGGTAAACAAAACTATGACTGCTGTTAACGTGGTGATGTTAGTAATAAAACCTATAATAAGGCCGGTCTATATCACAACTTGTTTCTATACTAGTTGGTTGTCAGGTATATCACGACAATTATAGTAGTATAAGAATTATGCATTATCATATGTTTGTAGAATAAATGTATATTATATTGGTCATTAATCGTAATAGATCTGTATATGCAGAAACCCAGAACGCCAGAAGTAGAAACAAAAATAAAATAAATCAAACAGGCCGCTTAAACGGATGCGCCTCCGTGTTCAGCACATACTCGTCCAGGCTGATCACGTCGGGCGGCGTAAACAGCAGATAGAAATACTTGAGCGTCTCCGCAAACCAGAAACTCTCCATATTGTCCATCTTGAATGTGTTGTCTTTTCCTGCCTCAGAACTCGGATTCTGAGTCACATCGCCAATCGCGCTGTGCCCAATCTCCGTGCGCGTCGCCCGGATCACCGCCTCAAACATGGCCCACCCCTTGGCCTGCCACGCCGCGTCGCCCGTGATCCGGTACATGTACCACACCGACTCGATCGCCTCGGGCCGCAGGATGTACCGCCGGTCGTTGATCGTCATGAACCCGGGCTGCAGCTTGTCGCGCGCGATGCGGCTCTGCACGTATTCTTCGTGGGATTCTGGTTTGCGCGGCATCGGGGGTGTGACCAGGTCGTCGTTTGTATTTGTAGACGGCGTCTTCGGCTTCTGGCGGTTGCGGTAGCCGGAGCCGGGAGCGACGACGCGGTTCGGCGAGGTCTCGTCGGCCGACTGCTGGAGCTTCTTGGCGGCGGCCTCTTTGCCCTTGGCGAGGTCGTCTTCAGGAGCGACAGCCTCGGTGTTTTCAAGATCACGCTTGACAGAAGCAGGCGCTGCAACGGCGACTGGTGCGCCCTCGGCGCGCTCAGCTGCAGCACCCTCACCACTTGCGGCCGCCGCTTCGGCCGCCGCCTTCTCCCGCTGCTTCTGCGCAATCCGCTCCTCCTGCTTGCGCCGCACCTCGTTCTTGTCCACCTCCCACTGCTGCAAATTCTTCTCGTACGCCACCATCTGCTCGTCCCAGAACGCCCGGTTCGCGTCCAGCTGGTTGTGCCACACCGTCTCGTTCCACGCGCAGTCCGTCGAGTCCTCGCACGGCAGCATCGTCGACCCCTCGGGCATGATCCCCATCGGCATCACCTCGTACGCCCACGCGCACCCGTCCGCCAGCATGCTGCCAATGTGCACGTCGTCGGGCCGGTCAAAGATGCGCCCGCCCATCGCGTACATGCCGCCCAGGAAACACGTGAGGTGCGTGAGCTCGTAGTGGTACGACAGGCTCTGGTCGTTGCCGTCGCTGGCCATGACCTTGGCCGAGAACAGGATCTCGCGGTCGCTGTCCTCGATCATGGGGCGGTACAGCAGGTACTTGAGCACGGCGTCGGCCACCTTTTCGTGCATCACCCGGTACTTGTCCACTAAACCGCCCAGCAGCAGGTACTGCTTGGGAAAGTACTCGTACGTCGAGTCCTGGCTGCCGCCCATGCTGAACGAGTCGCGGCCGTAGCCGCCCGTCGTGAGGTTCATGGGGATGCACTCAAAGTTGGCGTTCGTGCCGTCGGCCTTGATCGGCGACTGGCTGAGCGGCGTCTTGGGGGGACGGATCGGAGGCGGCGGAGAGCCGTGAGGAATGCCCGGGGGAATACCAGGTGCACCTGGTGCAGGCTCCAATGCAGGAGGGCCACCGCCAAATGCCTCCACAGGGACAGCTGCTGCTGCTGGAACAGCCGGGACTGCGGGAGCAGCCGGAGCAGCCGGAGCCGCAGGGACTGCAGGAACTCCAGGCACTGGGACTGCCGCTGCCGCAGCATCGACATCCCGCTTGTGGTAGACATTCACAAACTCGCCATCTTCTGATGGTGGCGGAGAGGCTTGGAACTCAAGATCAACATCATTCTCAAGGGCAGCCTGGGCCGCATCGCCGCCCGTCGGGTTCAGCTCGGTCTGCTGGCTGGGCTGGTAGCCGACGGGCTCCTTGACGCCCTCGGCGGCAGCATTCTCAATCTGCACCTGCGCCAGCTCGCTCGCCAGCTTCTCGTTGGCCAGACGCGCCTCCAGCAGCGCCGCCACCGAGCGGTTGCAGCCCGACGCGTCGACGTGCTCGGGGAAGATGCCCGGCAGCGCAGTACCGCCCGGACGGTTCTGCCACTCCTCGAGGGCGTCGACAATGCGCGCAATGGCGTCGTAGTACCTGTTGTTGCCGGTGAGCTGGGCGAGGCGCGTAAACTCCATGGTCATGGACCCGATCTCGGCGATGCTGGAGCTACTGGACGCGGTCGCGGGCTGCGAGTTGAACGCGGGCTTCCAGTTGTAGTACAGGATGGGCATGCGGTTGGGCGTGTCGAAGACGCCCATGAGGATCTCGGCGAGCTCGGTGGCCTTGGTGAGCAGGGCCGGGTAGTTGCCCGAGGCGCCGCCGGAGACGTCGTAGGCGGCGATCAGGCCGCCGAGGTAGCGGATGATCGTCTCAAACACGGGAATCTCGGAGCGGTAGGGCGTCGTGGTAAAGTCAATCGCCTTGACGGCCTCGTAGGCTTCGTCAAACTGCTCAAACATGCCCATGATCCACAGCGTGTCGAGCGCGTCGACCATGGACGCCGCCCAGCCGCAGAAAGGGTCGCGGAACGTCTTGGTGACGGGTCCGAGCTCGTCGTGGGTCCAGGCGAACTGGCGATAGCCCGACCAGGCGTGCTGCATCTCGCTACGCACGGCGTTCATGCGCTTCTCGCGGACCTCGCGCTGGGCAATCGTCTCGTCCTCGAAGCGGTGCTGGATGCGCGGGATGACCTTGGGCGAGCCGGTGGGTAGCGGGATGATGGATTCTTCGGGGATGGGGAAGTGCTCGGGCATCTTTTGCCAGTGGATGGCTGTGGTCGTGGGGACGGCCTTTGTGCTTGCTGGCGGAGGCAGCACTGTCTCCTGGAAAGCGGCCGGCGGGTCGACACGATGGACGCGCTCGGTGCTGGCGGCCTCGTCGACTGCCAGTGCCGGCTCTGAGATAGGCAGAGCAGCGGCAGCGGGTGTCTCTATACTTGGCTCTGCAGCAGCATTGCCGGTGGGCAAGCTGTATGAGCCCTTGACGTCGAGGCTTGTGTGCAGTTCCGGAAGGCGCATGGGCTCTTCGGGGGCGACCTCGACAATCTTAATATTGTCGGGAGTTTGTGATGCAGCACCGCCGTAGTTGTTGTTTCCATTTTGCTCGACTGGTGGTGAGTACCCCTTGTAGATGATCTTATGGGTGGCGACGTTAAGCTCTGAACTCTGCGATAGTCGGTAGAGGAGGAAGAGAAAGGCGGCGGCACCGAACACGAAGATTCGGTACCTTCTGAATCGTAATAACGCCATTGTGTTGTGCTGTGGTGGAGGGTATCAAAAAGGAAGAAAAAAAGAAAGAATAAAAAGAAATGATATTCCAAAAAAGAAGCCCGGCTCAGGAGAGCTGGCGCAGAGTGACGTAGTGGCCGTCGCCCAGGGGCTTTTGAGAGTTTGGACAGCCGAGAATAGTGATCAAGTTGAATAGAGTGTGGCTGAAGTTGTAGATGCTTGCTGTCGAGAATCGAGGTCGATTTAAAGTTGAAGATGCAAGATTGGCGCGACGAATGTGACACGCAGCCAAAGATGCAGTTTAAACGTCATCCGCGTTCAAGCTGAACGGATTGACAAGCTCAAGCCTAGCTAATCAGCCAAGGCCAGTCTGCTGGTTTCGTGATCGTCGTTGAGGCTGCACGGTTGAGCTTGATGTGCCGGGCAAGACGACTCCGAGTCTCGAGTTGTACTGAGTAGGTCGCGTGCTTTGTCTCCTTTCTCCTTGGAAATCTTGAAGAAGTAGAAATCAAAGATTCGAGATGATGATCGCAAGGAGACTCGCAGCTTGCTAGTCGTAGTCAAGACCCCTGTCGATGTGGATCTGCGGTTCTTTTTGTGCCCTTTCCTGGTTCTTTTTCTGGGTATTTTATGGGTTTCCGTTCAAGGTTCTTCTGCGTGGTTGCCGCTTTAAGTAGAGTAAATTACTCTGTAGATTGTTCTCCAATCAATAATCAACAGTAATCAAGCGTTGACTATGATTAGCTTGTCGAATCGAGGTGGCGATTGTGAGGAAGCGTGTCTAGCGAGCAAGGCGAGATGGTGGAGCGGCCAGGGTGTGTAATGCGATAAGATTGCATGCGATGTGACAGCTGCTGTGTGATGTAAAGACGGCAGTGTAGAAGAGAGTTGAAGTTGAAGACGAAGAGTCAAAGAATCGGAGAAGATGCCGAAGATGAAGCTGAAGAAGAAGACGAAGAAAAACGACGAGGAGATCTAAAAAGGATGCAAGGTGCAACAATTGAGACCGGTTAAGTGTGATACTCTGCGGGTAAAGTAAATTGGAGCCGTAGCGAGGGTGCCGAGAGTCAACGGGTTGGAAGACGTGAGACGTGAGACGCGCAAAAGGTCGACGATGGGTCAGGATGCAGGATGTAAGAGGTCGAGAGAGAGTAGATTGTCGAGTTGAGCGCGTAAATCGAGAATGGCCCCCAAATTGGGCAGGTCGTGGAAAAGAGCCGCTGAGGAAGGCGCGCGCATCAAGGACGAATGAAGCGTGTCAAGCTTTGATGCGGATACGGAAGGAACGGATGCTGTAAGAGATTTTAAAAGACGTAAGAAGAAGGAGAGTCAGTCGAGAGGGAGGAGCGACCGTGTCAATGTCGTGACCAGATGTGGCAAGAACGAGCACGAAGAATGTCGGTCAGAGTTGAGATGATGAGAAGTATTGATGAGAGAATCAGGACCAAGAGCAGCTATTCGTATCCATTAATGATTATCGATTTATTCTGTTTATTCTGTTTATTCGCATTAAGCTATTGCTACTATTAATCCCTTTTGTGGTGTTTTGCCAAGACAATACTGTTTTATTTGTCTGGTTCTGTCGCGAGTGGGCGCCGAAGCCAAGACTTGGTCAGACTGTCAGCTAGGGTCTAGGTGAGATTTAGGTTTGTACTGAGTATTGGGTTAGTAAAAGATGGGGAGATGATGGACAGATGAATAGATGCGAGATGAAGACTGAGGACGTTGATGAGGCAGACGATGGCAAATTAGAAGATGACATAATATCGACAAGGTGAAGACTCGGCAAGGCAGGAGCACCGTATTGATCAAACAGGAAGGAATCGTATTGATGAAAGAGGAAGGAACAATACGCATATTCGAATTACATAAATCAATCAATTAAATCAATTAATAAATGTAAAATCCATTAAATATTAGAGGTCGAGGCGCCCCGTGTCTTGGCATTATGATATGGACACTTTACTATTTTGTGCAGCGTTGGAGCTATGGAAGGAATGTGGATTGAGTAGAGTAGAAGTGTTAGTCTGTAATAGAAGTCAAAGAGAGAGAGGGAGAGAGATAGTTCATCATAGGAAAAGGTTGACTGTCGTCAAGATGCCAAAAGGGGATGCAGAGCACGAGGCAGGAGCGTGGCTCAATATACTTCGGTACATCGTCGAGCTGAACCAGAAAGAAGGGAAAGAACAACCCGGAGCATTTGCTGGTATGCAGGGCAGTTAAGGTTAATCACAGCGCCTTTAGTCTTTTTTACGAAGTAGTCTATTGAGGAATAAGGGGCGGCTAGATCTGACAAAAGGGGCAGGCGCGTTTGTGCAGCGTGCCTCTGGTGCCCTACCACAGGTCAGATGTGCAGAGGGGTACGCTAACAAGGCTTGGCATTGGAGGGTCGTGGTGAGGAGAGAGATGTGTGAGGAGATGAAGAGAGAGAAGAGACTGAAGAACGAACGGAACGAACAAGAAGAGAAGGTGTTTATACTTGTATGCACCAGTTCATGGATGGCAGATGGTAAGATGGATGCAAGATAATAAAGAGTATGTCCAAGACCAAGACGGCAGCCGGCCCTTTTCAGGATAAATGGCGGTACGACGCCGAGCTGCAACGGCAGCATTCGCTTTGAATATTGGTTGTTTATATTACTGGCATATTGAAGAATAAAAGTAGAAGTAGACATTTGATAGAGATCTTGACACATGTCAAGATGCGGGGTGGACGGGTTTGCGCTGCCGTCTTGGCTGTCGTGATGTTTGATTATGTCAGCAGCCTAGATGTGGAAGCATCGAGGCATCTCACGATATCATGACATTGGATTTGCTCCAGTCTGTGTTCCTTTCAAACTTCAATCAAAATATCATATTCGCTCATAACTAACACGCCTCTAATATCATGATATTGAAAACATCCAGCGCCTCGCTATCCAAGATCGACTGCTGCTCGCAACCCAAATGCAAAGAAATAAAGATAAAAACGAAACAGAATATAGCCAATGAAATATACAGTAGACCAATAGCCAATACAAGAGTATTTAAACCAGTAAAAACACCGCCAACTACTTCGTCTTAAAGGTGTCCCGGATCTTGGCATACAGCGCCGTCTCCGTAAAGTCGTAGTCGGGGTCCAGGTTGCAGAACGGATGCTGCGACAGCAGCCGGCTCGCCGTCGGCCGCTCGCCCGGGTTCACCGTGAAACAGTCCAGCATAAACGCAATCGCGCACGGGCTGATCGTCGCCTCCACGTCCTGCGGAATCGGCGGCGTCTCGCCCTGCGCAATCTTGTAGATCGCGCCCACCGTCTCCTCCTGCGACCACGGCCGCCGCCCCGCAAACATCTCCAGCACCACGCACCCCACCGCCCAAATGTCCACCTTGGCCGAGTAGCCCTCGTCCTGCGGCCGGATCACCTCGGGCGCCATCCAGAACACAGACCCCTGCATCGAGTTGGTGCGGTCGTTGCCGTAGATGTTGTCCGTCTTCTTGCTGATGCCGAAATCGCTAATCTTGGCCGTGCCGTCGACATCCAGCAGAATGTTGTCCGCCTTGAGGTCGCGGTGCAGGATGCCCTCGCGGTGCAGGTACGCGAGGCCCGACAGCGTCTGCCGCGTCAGGCTCGCCACCACGGGCTCCTCAAACTTGCCGTGCCGCCGCAGGCACGAGCCGATGCTGCCACCGCTAATGTACTCGAGGAAAATACTAATCGCCGTCTCCTTGCGCTCGCAGCCAAGGTACTGCACAATGTTGACGTGGTCCAGGTGCTGCATCGTCTCAATCTCCTGGTTCAGCGACGCCACCAGCTCGCGCACGCGGTTCTTGTCGTTTTGCGCCACCAGCTTCGGCGGCACCTCCACTTCCTTGACCGCCAAAAACTCGCCCGTCGTCGCGTTCATGCCCAGGTACACGCGCCCAAACGTGCCCTTGCCGATCAGCTGGCCCTTGAACCACCGGAACGTCGTCTGCCGCTTCGGCATGCCCGTGTTGCCACCACTACCACTACCACTCATGCTGCCGCCCAGGTCGTGTAGCGGCGGCAGCTGCGGCACCACAATCGAGCCCTGCTGCTGGTCCGGCCGCACCTGGATGATGCTGGCGCCAAACATCTTGGTCGACTTGCGCCGCACTAGCGACGCCGCGTTCACCGGCACGCGCCGCGGCATGCCCGGGTTCGGCGGCGGGTGCGGCGCGTTGTGGTGCTGGTTCTGGTGGGTGGGCTGCTGCTGCTGCTGCTGGAGCAGCTGCGGCATGTGCTGCGCCAGCTGCGTCTGCGTGTAGCGCTTGTTGGCCTCGTGCGCGCCGCGCGCCACTTCACGGATCGACTTCATGCGGCCAAGACCACCCGACCGGCGCACGCTGCGCTGGGCCGTCGACATGATGGACGACGGGCGGTCGAGTGCTTTGAGGGTCGACTCGTCGGACCCGAGCGTGTCGTTTTCGTTGTACGTGGACGCCGTGCCGGTCCCCGCCTTGGCGGCCTTGGCTGCAGCCACAGCGGCGAGCGCGGCCTCGGCACCCGTGTTCTTGTTGCTGCTGCTGCTCTCGGCTTCCTCCTGGATCGGCGACGGCGGCGCATCCGGATCGCCCTCCTCCAGAACTAGCTGGTCAACATCCAAATTAGGGAAGAAGTCCTCGAGATTGTTGATCAGCGCGTCGGTCGGCGGACGGTTGGCCCACACGTCGCGCTCCACAAACGACTTGCGCCGCGTGAGCTTCGAGTCGTCCGTCTCGGGCGTGCCGGGCGTGCGGCGGCTCGACCCGCCGTCGTCGTCGCCGCTCGGGACAGGCGACGCAAACGCGACCGACTGTGTCTTGCGCTGGCGCGGGTTGGTGTTGATGTGCAGCGGCGGCTTGGAGGACGAGCTGCTGGACTCGCTGGGCTTGTCTGCGGCTGCTGCAGCTGCTGCCGCCGCCTTGGACGACGTTGTTGCCGCTGCTGCTGCGACGGCCGCGGCCACGCTACTCTTTGTCATGCCGCCCTCGTTGGAAGCTCCGTTGTTGTTGCTGCTGCTCTTGGGTGTCGTGTCGGGCCGGCCCGCAAGCGGAATGGCAAAGAGACCATCGTCCGAGTCGTCATCGGAATCGTCATTGGTCACAGACAGGCGCGACGGGTGTGCCAGTGCTGGTGGAAGGCCAAGGCGCGGCGGTCCACCCGTGAGCGACACGCCCACCTCGTGGTCGCGGAAGTCCAGGTCAAGGCCGGAGCGCGACGACGGGTGCGGCTGCGACACGTCGCGGCGCGCAAAGTTGGAGCTGGGCCGCGAGCTCGGGCTCATGTCGCCCGCGGACGGGCCGGCTGCAGGAGCTCTGAAGCCTCTGAGCGACTCGGTGTTATTGAACGAGCTGGACGTGTGCGTTGCCGAGGCTGCCCGGTTGGGCGACACGCCGCGCGACGGCCCGAACCCGGCAAGACCGCGGCCCATGCCGGCGAGCGCGCTCGCAATGCCACCCGAGCTGATGGCGCTGCTGGCGTTTCCACTGCCTCCGCTGTTGGTGCTGTTCACAGACGAGTTGGTGCCGCGGCGCTCGGGGGCCTCGGCTGTTGTAGGAAGAACAGGGCGCCGCATGCTCGGGTAGCCGTTGTCCTGGCTGCCCTGTCCGCGCGGACGGTCGCTGGTTCGCCGGCTGAGCGAGTTGGCCTTGATCAGGGTCGACGACGGCTCGCCCGGCGGTGCAGGCGCGCGGCGCTGTGGCAGGAGCTGCTTGCTGTCGACGACGGCGGGCGGCTTGTCCTCAAACGGCGAGATGCGCGGCTGGTCAAAGTCGACGTTGCGCTTGCCGACGATGATGAGCGGCTCGTCCGAGTTGTGGCTGCCTTGGCCGCCCTGCTGGCCGTTGCCGCCGCCGGCGCTGTTGCTTCCATTGGTACCGCTAGCGTTGGGGCCGCCGTCTTTGATGTTGGCCTGCTGGCGGCGCTTGGCAAGGTAGGCCTGGCCCTTGCGGTCGAGCTCGGCGCGGTAGGCAGCCGCGGCCGCTTCGGTGTCGGTGCTGGCCGGCTGGGATGGGCTCACGCCGCTAGTAGAACTGGTCTGTTCAGTCCTTGAGGCGTGCTCACCCGACACCGTGTTCTGTCTCGACGCCGGCGGCGACGAGCTTGACCGCGGCCGCGATACACCGTTCAGCGCATCGTATGCCGCTCTGTCCATGTTCGTTCCGTTGAGCGGGTACATGGGCGACAGTTGTTGCTGTGACTGGAGCTGCTGGTTGCGCAGCTGCTGCACAAAGATCTTGGGCGTCGCAGCATCCGTTCTGGGCTTCTTGCTGACCGCCAGCAGCTTGTCGTCGTTGATAGGAATGTCGTGCTTGAACTGGCCCAAATCCGTCCAGAACATGCACGTGCCGTCGGCGTTGGGCAGCCCCAGGCTGGTGCAGACGAGGTGGCGCAGGTCTGACGCGCTCTCGACCTCGGTGACGTCGATCATGCGGTAGTTCCAGTAGTCGGCCGTAGCCAGGATATAGCGGGGTGTCGAGGGCGAGGCCGTGGTGTAGGACGACCGACTATCGTAGCTGGTGGCAAAGCTGGAGCCGGGGCGGTCGAGGGACAGGTCGCTGGCGTTGCCGGTGCGGCTGCCGAGGGTGGATGCCGACTTATTTGTGACGACGGGGCTGGTGGGGGACTCGAGGCCGTCGGGCGACGGGAACGAGTTGTCGTCGCCCTTGGGCTTCTTCTTGCGGTTCCAGAAGCCGCGCAGCGTCTTGTCCTTGAACTCCTTGGCGCTGTTGGGTGGCTCTGTGCCGGCCGAGCGGTCGCCCGACTCTGCGTGGGACGGCGGACGGCCGTTGTTGGAGCGGCCCGAGGGTGTCATGTCGCCAATGTTGAGCTGGCGCATCACCTCGAGGGGAAGCCCGGAGCCGTAGATGGCAGCATTAGAGGACACGGAGTCGGTGCTGTTGCGGGAGCGGTGGTGCGCAAAGCGCGACTGGTGCGGCGAGGCGGACAGGTTGGAGGTGGCGCTGGTGCCCGTGTACAGGTTGCCCGAGTTCGGCACGGGGCTGCCCGCAGGACTGCCGGCAAGACCGACGTCGCTGGTGTTGGGGCTGTGGCGACTGCGCGCGCTGTCGCCGTCAATGTTCTTGAAGACGCTGCGGTGGTTGTCGCCAGAGTTGAGGCCGGGGGCAGAGGCGCTGTTGGGGCTGTTGAGCGAGGGGGGGAGGTTCGAGACGCGGCGCGACGAAAAGCCAGGACCGGGGGTTTTGATGGGGGTCTGCAGGTTAGCATGTGTTTCTTTTTCTTTTTCTTTTCCATTTCCTTTTCCTTTTTCCATTTGTCCTTTTCTTCATCATCCCCTATGACTGTAGGTCCAAGCTGAATGACATCGATCCACAGGGCCCACTTACATTTGGCGAGTCGGACTCTGCGCCTGCGCTGGGCAGGCTGTGTGCTGACAGGTTCTGGCCGGGCGCCGACATGGGATGCGACATGGACGTCGACTCTTTGCGCGCATGGGCTGCGTGCGATGTGTGCGGTGGTGCCGCGGTGGACGAGGGGGCCGCGGTGCTTTGCTGGCCCGAGCTCGAATTGGACGCCGTGGCCGACGACGGCGACGTAAACTTGGACGGATCAACGGGCCGGCCGCTGACGATGCTCCGGATCAGGTGGCGCATGCGACGGCCCTCCTCACGGTCCCGGGTGGGCTCCCATAGGTCGCCAGGTAGGCCGGTACGGGCCATCCACAGCTGCTTGAGAGTCGGGTAGACTTGCTGGTGCATCAAGCTAAAGTTGCCGCGACCGCCGTGTGCGCTGCCGAGTTCAAGGAAGTGGGTGCTACACAGTTCAAGGCTCTGGAAGGCGTCGTACCAGTCCTTGGGGAACTGGTTTGCCTGCAGCCAGGAGAGCACGCGTTCGATGGGCCATTGCGACGCCATCTCCGGGGGGACACCGCGCGAGCTGGACGCATTGCTGGAGATGGACATGCCGTGGCCGCCGAGGGCGTGGCCGTTGTTGTGGTTGCTGTGGGGTGCAAGGCTGTTGTTATTCGTGGTGTTGCTGCTGACCTGGCGGCTGGACTGTTCATCCAAAGGTGTCCCGGCCTGGCTGGCACTCGCGCTCGTCGGCGCGGCACTCAGCTCGTTGGAGTTGGGCGACAGGCCACCCCATGGAGGCGGCTTTGATTGTGAGTGCGCCGAGTATGGGGTAGGCTCTTCAGTGACGATTCCGCCGAGGCCTGGGATGCCGACGCCCTCTCCAAACGTGTCGATGCCGGGGATGTAGGTCGCAGACATTTCCATGCCGGTTCCGGGGATCTGCATGGGAGGCGGCGGCGGCATGGAGGTGGGCGCTGCCGGGGCCGAGGCGTTGTTCATGTTGGCGTGTGCTTGCGGGTTGTATGGGCGCTGGGCAGGCACGGGGGCGTTGGGGTTGATCATGCCGCCGCCGGGTATCAGAGGAGGTGGTGGCGGGACGGCGTAGCCCATGCGGTTGCCCCATGCGCTGGACCATGGCGCCTGCTGGCCGATGGCGCTGCCGGGCGGCGGCCCCGATGGCGGGGGAGGGAGGGTGTTGGAGGTCGGGTAACGTTGCGGCGGTGGTGGAGGAGGGAGGACCATGGTGTTGCCTAGCTGGTTGACGGGCGGCGACATGGGCGGCGGCGGCGGAGGGACATGATAGGGCCGGGAAGGATCCCGCTGGCCGCCTTGATACATGGCGGGCAGGGGTGGGGAGGGTGAGACAGTCGGGAGGATCAGAGAGTGAGGTGAAGTCGTGAGTCGTAATTCGTGAGAATGTCGCTGTCGTGATTGAACGAGGAGGCCCGACAAGAGGCCGGTGGTTGCAGGAGGTAAACGAGGCTCGACTCGACTGAGACTCGACAGAACTAAGAACTAGAGCAGCACACAGAACGAGCGCACTAGCCAAGAGGGTCTGCACGATGTGGACTGGACTACTCTGTACTTTGTACAGACTGTGGAGAGGGTCTAGTCAGGTCAAGACACAAGACAGAAGAGGGTCAAGGGGGGTCGACGTTGGAGAGTGTGGAATCGTGACAGGATGAAAGGAGTCGGAACAGGATCACAAAGCAAAAGGTAAACAATTGCGAAATGCGAAAACCAAGAGTCGTACAGGTTCGTATTGTCGCTTCCACTACCGTTGCCGTTGTCACTTGGTCTGTGTTGTTGGTGTGGTTTGGAGTCTGCGGTGTGGTTGGGCTGGACAAGGGCCCTGGTCGAGTCTGGGTAGCAAAGTGGCAGGTGTTTCAAAACACGGGAACCAAGAGGGTGAGGATGGGGGTGGGTGAGCATGCATATGGAGTAAGCACATGCTGTAGGTGAGCGAGCAATACTCGGTGCGTATTACTGAGTAGACGAGGCCCGGATTATGAGGCTATTTTGAGATTTTGAGCATCGCGGGGGAGAAGGCTGAGAATGGCTACGAACAGGAAGGAGCAAATGTATTAGGAAAGAGCGAACGGCATTGCAAGTCGCAGACGAAGAAAAGGGCAGGAGCAGAACGACTCGACAAGAACGGAAGGAGCAGGCAGAAAATACAGCAGTGTCACGGCGCACAGCGTGCAGCAGCACTGGTTACTGAGCACAGCAGACAGCTCCAGCGCATATATAGCACATATAGCGACACAGAACAGGCACACGACAACACAAGCATGGTACAGAGCGATGCCGTGAGCGATTGCGACGCTGCAACGTCTTGTCTTTTTCCCCTTCTTTTTTGTTCTTTCTTTCTTTTCTTTTTCCTTTTGTCTCTGCTCGCTGCAGGCTAGAGCGAAACAGGTGGAGTGTCAGGCTTCAGGTCCAGGGTCTTTGTCCGTAGTGCTAATGCCCTAAGCGGCCGTTGAGGAAGGCGCAACTGACAGTTATCAGGAACATCAGTCATTCATCATGCCATCTATCTCGTTCGTTTCAATGCGCATTACATAAGCCGTACATGATGGCACATTTGGATCATGGATATCAGACACAAGTGAAGAGGAAACAAATCAGCAATCAGAGCACAAACCCCAACTGTCAGAGAGCGAAGAATGGCACATCGACGGCGACGACAGCTAATGATCACCCCATATTGTCATACTATCAGTGAGAGGCATACCATCTGTCATCCAACCGTCTTTTCTTCTCTTGTACTGCCGTTCAGTCTTGACAAGAGACGGCCAGAGCAAACAAGAACACAAAACAGTCGGAGAACATCCTCAGACAATCCTCGAGTGGGATGAAGCCTGCATTAGTGTCCTGCAGCCCTCGTCCTGCAGACAAAGCACACGCACATCGACAGACAAAGGGCCAGCCCGGCATCTGACTGGTCGACGAAGCGCCCGGCAAAAGGACGACGGCACATAGTATACAGTTTTGTAGAGTTGGTGAATCGCATTCGGTTGTATTCATGTGTGGTTTTCTTTCTTTCCATCCATCTTCTAGTTCTCTATTCCGCCGCGGTGTGTGCCGGTTCCGACGTCGTAGCGACGGCGGCACTCTGCCTGTCATATTCTATATGTAGATTTATGAGTATGTGATAGTTTAACGGATTAGACAATTGAACAGAATGATTGTCGACGCAGCGCGGCAGCGGCGGCAAAGTTGTCGCGAGTATCGTGACAGTATCGTGGTGTTGATTAGTCATCATTACATCCGGTATCTATCAAACATCCATGAAGTCACGGACAAAAAGCAACAACCAACACTCAGTTCAGTCTATAAAAATGCTTGTATTACAAATCGCTATGTATAGTATGCGGGTGAATATCCAATGTGAAGAGAAGAAGAATGAAAAAAGAAGAACGAACAAAAAAGAACAAAGAGAAACCAAAACTACCAAACTACATGATACTGCACCCAGACAGCCAGTTCCCCAGCTGGTCGTAGTAGCCGTCCTCGCGCGTCACGCCCTCGACATAGTTGTGCGCCCGCACCTGCCCGCTCACCACCAGCGTGTGCTCCGCGCCCACCGGGTGCCACCACCGCAGCCGCTGCAGCAGCGCCGTCTCCTCCGTGTCCCACGCAATCTCCCAGCGGCCCGCCGACACCGAGACCTCAATCTTGTCCGCCGGAAAGTGGTACTCAGGCAGCCAGATCACCGTGGGGATCAGCGGCAGACCGTCGCCGTCCTCGGCAGCGTCCTCCACCAGCTCCAGGTCGACATCCACGAGCGTGCGCACATTGCTCTCGGCGCCGCCCGCCCGTGCGGCCTTGACGGCGGCGACGCGCTTCTCGTCGACTTTGCCAGCCACCTTGAGCGTGAACGTGGCCGTCTGCAGGTCGAAGCCGTGCTCGACAATGTCGCCGTTGGCGGCAATGGGCGCGGGCCGCACATAGGCGTCGGCCGCGCGCAGACCCGGGGCGCCCGTAAGCTCCGAGTCGGACGACGAGCGGCCGGGCTTGGCCGCCGATGTGGATGCCGACGCCGATGCGTCGCCCTGGCCGCGCACGCTGTTGGGCCGCGTCGACGTCAGCGAGGCCTGAGTCAGCACGCGCTTGATGTTGCTCGGGTTGACCGACTCGTCCTCGTCGACGTCGCTCTTGGGTGCCGATGTGGCTGGTGCCGCCAGGGGACCGCCCGAGGCGGTCACGACGCGCTGCAGATTGGGCCGGTCGGCCTGCGGCGACGACGGCGTCACCGTCGGCACAGCGACAGGCGCCTGCTTGGGCAGCTGCGACACGGGCAGCAGCTTGTCGTCCATGGACACAATCGACAGGTCCTCACCATTCCACTGATCGCCCAGTTTGTGGCTGTTCTCGGTCATGTAGAGCCACAGCGCGTAGCCCTCCATGTGCGCGCCCTCGACGGCAAAGTGGTTGGCGTCCATGGCGGCCGACTGGCTCGAGTAGTCGCCCGTCTTGTACGCGTGCTTGTCGTCCATGTCGTAGGGGATGCCAAACTCGGTCAGGATGCACGGGTGGTTGCCCATGCGGTCGAGGCCCTCCTGGCGCATGGCGGCGAGCTGCTCGCGGAAGCAGCGGCGGATCGAGGCCTCGCCGACGCGAATGGCAAAGGCCGGGTGCAGGTACTTGCCGCGCAGCACGCCGAGCACGTCGACGTTCCACGTGCGGTTCCACCGCTTAGTCATGAGCGTGATGCCGTCGTAAAAGTGCGGCGCGTAGATCATGCGGTTCTCGTCGTCGGCGGTGCCCTTGATCTGCGGCGGCAGCTCCATGGTGGGACCCTGCAGCAGCAGAATGGCGTTCTTGTGGTGCGCGCGCACCGTGTCGCGGTACGCGCGGTAGTGGTCCATAAAGTAGGTGTCGGCAAAACACGGGTAGTCAATGGTCTCGCCGGTGCGCGGGTTCTTGGCAAAGTAGTCCTTGCGCAGCAGCTCGTCGGTGGCCGTGTCCCAGACGCCGTGCAGCGCCCAGATACACTGGCCGAGCTGCCAGGCGGGGTCGCGCTCCCAGCCGTAGCGGCTGTCGTCGTAGTCGGCCGGCAGCCAGGCCGTCTCGCCGTGCGGGTCGATCAGCTCGCGGCCCGTCTTGGTCGGGCCCAGGCCGCCCATGTCCCAGACGTCGACCTCCACGGCACGGCCCATTCCAGTAAGCATGGCCTGCCAGATGGTGGGCGACGTGCCCTTTTTCAGGGCCTGCTCCTTGGGGATGACGCTGATGTCCTGGTAGCCGATCATGCCCTTGTTGGGCTCGTTCAGCGTCTCCCAGCCAAAGACAATGTCGTCCTCGAGATCGCCGGCGTCGTGGATGCGCTTGGCAAGGTGGGCGATGGCGGCCATGTAGTGGTCCTGCAGGTAGTGCTGGATGTTCTTGCCGTCGAGGCGGCACTTGGGCGCAAAGTCGGCGCCGGCAAAGAAGAGCGTGAAGAGCGTGGCGGCGGCGAGGCGGTAGTAGTTTGTGGACCAGATCATCTTGGGAAAGTTCTCGACGTCGGCGTAGGTGTTGTGGACGATGGCGGCCTGGGTGGCGGCAAAGCTCTGGGGGTTGAGGCCACAGGCGTAGAGCGTCCACATAGGCGCGCCCGAGCCGCCGGTGAAGCGTGACCACACGTCCTGGTGGGGATCCATGAAGATGTAGAAGCCGTACTCCTTTGCTATGCGCAGGGTGGCAATGGTCTGGTCGATCCAGGTCTCGTCGTACTTGCCGGGGCCGGCGGCCTCGATGGCCTCCCAGGTGAAGACGTAGCGGATTGTGTTGTAGCCCATCTTTTTTATCCGGGCAAAGTGCATGTGTGCATCCTCGAGGGGAAAGGGGCGCTGGTGGAAGATGGCCTTGTCGCCGTCGAAGAAGTTATCGACGATGTGCGACGGCACGCTGGGCTGGCTGGGGTATTTGGCGTCGCCGGCTACGTTGATGCCGCGGAGGAGCACCTCGCGGCCGAGGGAGTCTTTGAACTTGCCATCCTCGATGATGAGGCGGAGAGACATGGTGTGTCGTGTGTCGCGGTTGCCGAGTAGGGGTCGTAGGTCGTAGATTGTAGATTCGTAGATAAAGGGGTCGGATGAACTGTCGAGATGGTCGAGGTTAGGACTGCAAACACAGGGTAGAGATGAAAGACTGAAGATGAATGAGATAGGGTCGTCAAGCCATGCATGCACACAACCAACTCACTGCTCGTATTCGTATTGCCTCCTGATCGATGATCGCCGGGATGATGTCAAGGATGTCCAGGAGTCGAGATGTCGAGGTGTCGAGGAGGACGAAAAAATGCCAAAAGAATAAACAACAAGTCTGTGGAACACTGATCAAGGGGACCGTACTTCGTAACCAATATACAAACAGGACGGCTAATCGTCGGTGCTTCAGAGCCTCGTGTGCCGAGTACAAAAGTACAGACGAGGAGGATGACGATATTCCAAACACTGGCTGGGCTGGCAGGCTGGCTGCTGGGCGGTGCTGCGGCTTGCTGGTGTGTAATTAGGGCGGATACGGACCCACTCTCCACGCTGCCTGGTGCTGGAATATATGGGGCCGTAGAGAGAGCGAGCCGCTAGCCGCTTATCTTATCTTGCTGCATAAAGACCCATATTTATTGCTCTGACGACTTACACCGAATTGGGTTCCGAAGCTTATCCGGCCTTGCGACGATATCAACATGCATCGATGTCTGTATCTTATATCGAGTCAAAGCCAATCCGACTTTGTCATTCATCTTGAAATGCTAGAAGTCATCCACATGACATTTTCATGTATCAATCAAGTCTGCAAACTTGGCAGCCGGTACTATCTTCACTTGTAACCATCTTGCCATCACAGTTTATCGAATCCTCAGACACTTTTGATTTCAGACGCGTCTGACGATGCGCATGATAAGAATTTCATCTCCCTGCCGGGAGTATTTGGCTAAGATTCTTATATAAGTTAAATGAGCCCATCTTCTGATGATCAATGCAGCTGCCGGTGATGTTGCTATAGCAGATGCTGCGGCAGATCCAAAGGAAGGTGCAACCGCAGGCCAGCAGCAGATCCAGGGTCAATAACAGATCCCGAACATATCCAGAACACAAAACCTCAGTCATAGGTAAATATTCAGCAACAGATTTAACCGCAGATCCAGAGGCATACTTTACCACAGGCACAATGGAAGATGCAACCGCAGACTCAGCGACAATTGCCATGGCAGATACAGAGCCGGATGTAGCTGCAGACTCGGAAGAAGAGGCAACAACAGACGCAGCGGATCTTCCAACAGAAAATTCAAACGCAGACGCAATGGGAGATGTAAGCATAGGCGCAGCAGCAGACCCAGATTCAGAGCCAGATTCAGAGCCAGAGGATTGTGTAATCTGCAGAGTCCCACTCAGTGAGCCCGCGGTGGCACGTCCCTGCAACCACACCTTCGACTTCAGCTGTATTCACAGATGGGTGCTGGATGGATACAGCTCTTGTCCCGTGTGCCGTGCTACAATGGAAGATCTCAGATACGGCCCTGAACTTGGTCTTAAGCTCCAAGTACCTGAGCCTTTGATTCCGGGATAGATTACCGATCTACAAGCACTGGTGCGACAGGCGGACAGCGAGTGCAGCCATCTCATGGCTCTCCACGCAAAGTATCAACGCAACATCTCGGTAGCCAGGCGCACGTGGCTGCCCCCGTCGGTTGAAATTACCCATTTGCTCCTCAGCTGTTGGGGGGGCAAGGGCGAGCTCCCCCTCAACTTCCAAGTGCCGGGCGAGGTCCGTGACCTCGTGTATCTGGACAGGCGTCCTGCCTTCTGGCTGGCAACCATCTTTTACAGGCCTTTGATGCCCGCACCAAACAAAGAGGCGCCTGGCCACTACCATGGCTTCCGCGTGGGCGACCTACGCTTCCGCAACTTTCACCCCGGCTACTACGCATGGCATAAACTCCACATCTTCCCCCCCGGCGACCGCCCTTTATCGCCGGGCACGCGCGCGTGGCAGGACTACAACAACTACCTGTTTGAAAGCTACATGCTCAAAGAAATTCAAATGTACGACGAAGAGCGATGCCTCATCTACCGCAACGCTCTGTACGCTTCCTACCCTACATCGCGGCTGCCCGAACAGACCATCATCGACGCCGGCCTCGGCGGCGTCTACCCCTGGGACCAGAGGCCCGAGACGCTCGCCGGCAGCCCAGGCCTCAGGTACTTTGCCTACATATTTGCATCGCGCGAGTTGCGAACGCTGTGGTATCCGCAACGTAACTTCCCACCTGAGAGATCTACGGCCAACTTCAACAGAATCGGGAAGTACATCATTGACAAGTATGCGTGCCAGAAAGACACGCATCTGCTCGACGCCGACGACGAGGAGAAGCTCACGGACATCATGGGCGACATTTGTTTAGTGCGCCACTTTTTCCACGAGCTGCGGTGCTTCCTGGCCAGCTTCCTGCACGCGCGCTTCGACCCGGACCACCTGGGCAGCTACTCGACTAGACCATGGGGCCGCGCCGAAAACCTTGGCGGTCCCCAGCACGACGAGGACTACAGACGGGCGAATATGCCACCTGCAGTTGATTAGGTAGTGACGCACCATCAGCGCGCCGTTTTCCTCCTCTCTAGCCATTTCTATAGGGGTACAGATGAGGATGACTACAATGTTATCAGAGGGCGATTCTAAGAAGCCCGCTGGTTTCGATTCTTTTTATTTATTCATTTTTATTTTCTTTCATTCCCTTTAGATCAAAGCCCTCTATTCTAGCGTTTGTACAGTATATATTACCACTCCGTTCTGTATCTCTGAGCTGCTCTTTTCTAATTCGATTTCAGTTTTATCACGTCTTTAAATCATATGTTTGGTGGTTTGATCACACGAACTATGCATGATAGTTGGTGAAGTGATTCCAGGCGCAATTCTAGGCAGACTGTAAAGAACAGTCAGCTTATAGATAGTAGGCAGGTAGACTTGGTCAGACTCTACTCTCTGGTTAAATAAATAGACATCGTCGAGGTTGATGAGAGGCAGTTTATGAAAATCTGCAACTCGTACGGCGCAAGAAAAAGATTCAGCATTGACAGACGTATCTCCAGGTAATGACTTGCTACAGAGTTTTCTTCAACTTGCTAAAAGTGTATTTAATGTTCACCTCAAAACTCACCGAGATCATGACATGCCGTTGCCGTCCCTCGGTTGATTGGTAAGCAATCAAGTTTCGGGTGGAATATCGCCTCGAATATCGGGGTCCGTCCACTAAAACTCGTAAAACAGGTAGGCCACTGTACCCAAATGGGGCAATCAAAGTCCGCCCCAGTGGTCTTCGACCGACTCTCCAAGCTCACAAAAGTATATAAACACTTCTCCAAGTGCGTCATTGATTTGATTGCTGCACTTTACTCAGACATTTCAATTATCACACACAAAATCACACAAAATCACATCACAATGACCGTCTTCAACATCAAAGTCATCTCCGATGCCGTCTGCCCATTTGTATGATTAGTCAGCTTCTATCAACACAACTTCAACTAAGTACTAACAAAAAAGTGCTACCTAGGCAAAAAGCGGCTGGAAAAGGCCATCGAGGTGTACCAAAAGACCACGCCCGGCGGCGCCGACGACCGCTTCACCGTTTCGTGGCTGCCGTTCTACCTCGACCCCAACGCGCCCAAGGTCGGCGTGCCCATCAACGAGCGCATGGCCGCCAAGTTTGGCGCCGACCGCGTGCCGCACCTCAACGCGCGCATGAAGGCCATGGGCGCCGCCGAGGGCATCAACTTTACCCACGAGGGCAAGGCCGGCAACACGCGCGATGCCCACCGCGTCGTGCAGCTGGCCAAGACAAAAGATGAGGCGGCCGGCGCGGCCGAAAACAAAAACCAAGACTCGGTCATCAACAGCCTGTTCAAGTTCTACTTTGAAGAGGGCGGCGACATCACGTCGCACGACCAGCTGGTCAAGGCGGCGGCGCGCGGCGGACTGGATGCCGAGGAGACGCGCGCGTGGCTGGACGACGGGCGCGACCGCGGCGGGCCCGAGGTGGACGCCGAGGTGGGCGAGGCGTTTGCGCGCGGCGTGCACGGCGTGCCGCACTTTGTGATCAACGACAAGTACGAGGTCGGCGGCGCGCAGGACACGCAGTCGTTTATCGCCGAGTTTCTGCGGGCCAAGGAGGGGAACTAGCAGAATAGCAATAGAAATCAAAATAGCAATTGAAAATCACATGAGAAGACCCCCGAGGTCCTTGTCCATGGCGCGCAGGCGCTCCTGCAGCTCCTTTTTCTTGCGCTCCAGCTCGCGGATCTCGTCCTCTTCCATGCGTAGTTCTTCTTCCGTCGGGCCGGTCTCTGGTTCTTGCATGTCTTCGTCGTCCTCGTCCTCGTCGTCCTCGCCGCGCCACCGGTTCATCTCCTCGAGCCGCTGCGCCTGCTCGGCCACCTTGTTCTCGTAGTAGATGAGCGTGTTGGCCTGCTGCGCGTGCTTCTGCCGCAGCACGGGGATGCGCTCGAGCGCGCCCGGCAGCGCATACACCGTGCACAGCTTCTCGGCGCCCTTGAGCAGGATGTTGACGTCGACGTCGCCGTTTTGCTGGTGGCGGCGCTCAATCTGGGCGTGCAGGTCGCCGCCGAGGACAGCGGCAACGGCGGTCTGGCGGCGCGGGGCGGCGCTGGGGCGGGCCGACGGCGGGCCGGTGGTGACCTCACCGCCGGTGACGTTGAAGACGGTCTGTCTGCGGTTCTTGGAGGCGGGAGCTGCCACCTCCGGTTCGGCGACCTTGGTGGGCGCAGGAACAGAAAAGAGGGCGCGCTCGTGGGTTTCGGTGTCGCGGATCAATCCTGTGATGTCTTCGTTGTAGAGCAGGGCGTTGGTAAAGACCTTGGGCGGCGGGAATCTTGCCTGTCAGTGGTTTTCGATCAACTCGATCAACTCGATCAACAAAAACGCCGTCGTACTCACGGCAGACTCTTGATGCCCTGGCAGGACATGGAGATTTGGTCGAGGTAGGGTGCGAGATGTGACATTTTGGTGTATTTTATTATTTGTTCATTTGCTTATTGGTATGCCGAGAGTCGATTGCTCAGATGCAGGTGTCGTGATGCATCTGATATCATCCGCACTGACGCGTGGAGACGCGACATAAGTAAATACAGTGAGCGCTAGCGTGTTAGTGCTATTTACGAGTTATCATAGTGTGCAACCACCAGCTCTGTCTACACTGCAACTGCCCCGCATTGCCCATGGCAGCTGTCTTGCTGCTCCCCCACCTTATGATGGCTGCCAACCTCCAGACTGCACACCGCCTTCTTATGGCAAAGGGTATCATCGTAAAAAGCATGAGCAAGACCTCACACTCCTTCCTTCTCCTCTTTCTTGCAGTTGCATGCTGTTGCTCTCAAAAGGAAAGAGAGAGCTCTGCGTAAGGAGCTGCACCACTAGTGCCGCTGGCTTTGGTCTTGTTTGCCGCAGATGCCGCCAGTAAGAATAAGCACAATGCAATGCAAATCAAGTGCACAAGCAAAATGCACAAAAATGGAAGCTGCGATTGAGTATAATTTCCTATTCTTGTTTGTTTGGTGATCTATGGCCATGTATAACATGCCATGAGGCAGGAGCACGATTGCGCTTTCTAATTCCAGCCAGATGTTCCTCGTTCTTTCCTCTCTGGGGTCGGCCGGGTCACTGCTCTTTCTTTTTTTAGTCTTTGTCTTCTCGTTCTTTCCTATTGTGCAAGATGTTGGCAAAATGTTGGGCAGTCAAAAGAAAACATCTGAAAATATATGCTGCATCGCATCGTGACCTCTCTTGTAGTAGATTACATCCCCGTTCTATGCCAAAACTCAGGTGCTCTTCCCAGCACTCCACGCCTTCAATGCAGCCTTGCAGCCAGCCGCTTTGCATTCTCTGCATCCATCATGTTCCATATTCTACTTTCACTCTATTTTTATACACAAGGCTGGCTTCAGTCTTCTCTCGGCTTCTATCTCGTCTTGTCTTTTCTCGTCGGCCGGCATCAAGACTCAAGTCCTAGTCTCTCATCGACATTCCCTCGCCTTCCGTCTCGTTCTATCCAGCCGCGTTTTCCCATGGGCATCCGCTTTCGGTGACTCTTCAGGCATCAAGAGTCCGTTTTACAGACTAGAAATAATCTAAAGAAGAGAACACGGCATCGCCAACGCAAGACGCAGGATCTAGCACTCAGCATTGCTGCCCAAGTTTGCAATTTTCTTTTTTACACGACCCGTCGTCTTACATCGCCTCTCCCCTTGCCTCTCTCCTCTGCTCACAGCGCCCGCCAACTCAACACCGCAAGAGGGTGGGTCGGGTCGAAACTCAACTCGCCGTGTCCTCCACTTCCGGCTCACGTACATACGACATACGACATATGTATTGTCTGTGTGTCTGTAGACTCTCTAGTCTCTAGTCTGTGGGTGGCTGGTGCTGATGGTGGAGCATGCTGTCTCCCGCAGTCGAACGGTACACATAGCTTCCCATGCTTCTCATGAGCCACGACTGTTGACGAGCAGCACACTTGCAGTTGCAGGAAGACTTGCAGACACGGCTGTTGCTTGACGTTGGAGCACGCTCTACGTTCACCAGCATGGCCTGTGATTTGTCTGCTCGTTGTTTGTTTGTTTATCTTTTGCTGTGATTTTATTTGCTCTTCTTCGGGATGATGCTTTTTGTCTGATTTCGGTTGGCTATCTGGTTTCTGCTGCTGCTGTCTTCATCTCGTGCGTCGATATTTATATTGCTCACCCTCTCTTCCGTCTCTACTCTGCTAACTACAAATAGACCCCTGTCTTCTCGACAACAGACAACAGATTGAGCTTGCTCTCGTTGATCGTCGTCTATTAAAATCTGTCAAAAGTCAACTTGCCCATTCAGGCCTCAACAACCCTTGTCGTCGTTGGCTTTTTCCTCTTTCTGTCCCTCTGTCTCCTCTTGTCTGCGCTGCTGCTGCACAACTGCACAGTCCAACTGCACCGTCTCCACGCCCCAACCCCACGGCATTATCTTCTCTGCCATCTCACTCTGGCCTTCGTCTCTATCTTTCCAATATCGGCTTCTTTGCCGTCGTCTGACCGAGTCCAGAATACGCTGCCAACTTGCTTCATAGCTTGTTTCTCAGCTAGTCTCTGCACATTTCTCACCATATCTCAAATCTCCTTCACATTGCCTTGTGAAACTGCCATCACCGGTGTCAGTGCACACGCTCTTTAACGGTCACCGCATCCTCCATTGGTATTCCCAATCCGTCTCTAGTGCTGCCCATCGTCTCCGTCTACCGACTTTGGAAACGAACTATTTGCACGAGATGTAACTTGTCCAGCCTCGCTTTAATTTTGTCTCTCTCTCTGGTCAGTCTATTATCTCTGATTTCATTGCTTGTTTATTTCATTTTCTATGACTTGCATTCTATGTCTGTTTGATTTCCATTCCATGATTATGTTTTGCTCTTCGCCCCCGGCATTCGCCTCTACACCATCACTCCCATCCCCCGTGGCGCCGTCTCCAACGTGCTTTAACCTGCATCAACTCGCCGTCCTCTCCGCCCCTCCTCTTCCCATCCCATCCTTCGGGCTTCATTAGCTTTGAATACATGGTTGTTTGATTTTCTGCAAACGTTTTCCTCTTGATTTTATGATTTGCATATGCTTTTTTCTCTTTCTTCTATTCTTTTTTCTATTTCTACTTCTACATGAGCTTTGCTTTCTCTATGCCCTTCGATTCGATCGCTCTACCTCAGCTATCCTCGATATCTCCAGGATAAGCAACAAGGCAGTAGTGGCAGCTGCAGTAGTTTTGTTTCGGGTTGCATGATACCCGCAGCTGATAGTGCATCGACCGGCGTCCAGTCAGGAAGATCGAGAGTCTGTCATAGCCCCCATGGACAGAATTGTATCTTGTACAGCATCTCAGCAGTCAATTGGCATAGCTAGATCTGACATCTGCAGGCGAACCACGCCGTCTCCGTCCACCCTCGACGCAACCCGCCGGCCTCTCGGGTCGTATACTTTTCTTTGCTCTTTGCATGTCCTTTATTTCCTCTCTTTTCTTTCTACTCCCTCCCCCGTCTGTTCAGCGTTCCCTAGCAGTGCATTGCCCCTCTTTCTCCCGCTCACATCCTCGATTTGATTTTCTACTTGTGAAATACGGTGTATCTCGTTTCTTGTTGTTTTTCTTTTGCCTTTTGTTTCTTTTATTTTGCTGCCTGTCTCTCTTCTCCTTCAGATACACCACATTAAGCCGCTCTGCGCAAATTCCTGCTTTTGCTTGGCACTAATTATCATGACAGAGACCTCTTCTTTCGACTTCGACTCTCGATATATTTGTTGATTTCTCTTCTTTCTACAGCCTACAGTTGACTTCCGCCACTCCGGTATCGTCCTGCACATGCACAACTCAACAGCATATACACATATCACACAAACCCTGCACACGAACAACACACAAAATTCACAAGCCCCCCACATCCACATCCATTGAGATAAGCGGTGATCCCGATTTTCTCGTGCGTGTGCGTTGCAGGTGTCTCTTTCAAAATATTTTCAAAATTGCAGACCTAGCAAACGGATAGAGCTGCAAACAAAACGAGTGTCTTTGCGCACCTCGGCAAACAAAGAGCTACCACTGCTCTTGCTCTTGACACAGTCAGTGGCAAGGTAAGAAGTGCAGTTTGTGATGTGACGGAAGTGCAAAAAGAAGAGCGAAGCCAAAGTGCAAAAGTCGAGCAGCATCCTCAAACGCATCGGCTGACATATCTAGAAATCATCTCATCCGGGAACCTCGACGGACAAGCCGTGTTGGCGGCGGTCCAGAACGACACCCCACCTCCGTCTCCGCCATCCCATCGCCATCTATAAGCAACCTCTCAACTTACAGCCATCATGTCTCAGACAATGGATCCCGTCTCCCCTCCCGGATCTCCCATCACTGCCTCTCCCGCCGCCGGCCACAAGCCATTGCCAAATATCCACAGTCAGCACTCTCAAATACGAAACACATTCACGGCCGCCCAGCGCTTTGCAAGTTCTGAGAGCCGCGGTGCGCAGTACTCAATAGTACCGGGCCCCGTTCGGTCGACAAATTTCCGCCCAGATGAGCTATCACCCCGCTCGTCCAGCTCGTCCATCATGAACGGCATTGCCGAGAATAATGTGACCATCGACATTGATGTCGACAAGGAGTACGAAGATATTGATAACGACGCCGACGACGACGAAAACGACGACAGCGACAAAAATGCACTACCGTCAGACTCGGACGACTCGGTTGCCAGCAGCAGCATGAGATCGCCAGCGTCCGTGAGAATGACCGGCACGTCAAATTCATCCCGCCAATCGCCCAACACACGGCGAGGTACTGGCGGCTCTATCTCGCCGGCCTACACCTCATTGCCGCGCACCAACATCAGCCCATCTGCTACTAGCAGGGCAAAGCACTTCACAGCCGAGCTCTACGTCGACGAGGTCGAAACAACTATTATCATCGAGGAATGTTTCGACTTTGACAGCGACAACGGCCGCATCCAGGTCATGCAGCCGTTTTCCATCGAAGAGGCCGAGTCAGAGCGCGAGCTCGTGCCAGACCCAAAACGAAACCGCAGCGGCAAGCTCAAGCCGCGCCGCCGCCTGTCCTCGTGCTTCCGCATGCCGCCCGATCTTGACCGTAGCGTGATGTCCGGCCTGCGCGGCTTCACCTTCCGCGGCGACGACGACGACGAAGAAGCTATCGACGACAACGATGACGACGCCGACTTTGACCAGTTCCGCCAGGCCCAGCGCGAAGAGAAGCGCCGCCGCCGTCTCACGTCCGGCAGCATCAGCAAGCGGACTATTACTGAGAGCATCGGCAGCGGCAGTGATTATGAAGACGTCAGCGACTCCAACGAGGCGGGGTCAAGTGCGCGCCGGATGCGCCGCCGGGTCGAGCGGCAGAGTATTCTGTTTACAGACCCGCCGGCGCCGCGGATTGATGAGTGTGACGAGCCGGACACGTCGGACAACGAGGACGACGTGAAGGAGCTGACACTGGACGGCGAGAATCTTGCGCGCGAGCTGCCGTACTACACGCTAGAGTACATCAGCATGCAGGTCGACTCGCCTTGATTCTCTCCTCTCTTCTCTCCATTTTTCTTCGGTCTTTTTCAGTCATTTTCCGTCTTCTTCAGTCTTTGCAACGACATTACGAAATATATGAGTCACGATTTCCTTCATGTCAATAAAACATCCCGGTCGATCTAAGGTATTACAGGTCATGTTATCTTCTGATCTAGATCACTACCAAGCAACTGCAATGGCGCCGGATCTGTCTTGTTCTGTTCTGTTTTGTTCTGTTCTTGTTTACGTTCTCCTTTTATCTTTATTTTTCATTTTTCCTTCTCTTCTACCTCTCTCATCCCTCTCTCCTAATTCATGTTGTAATGTCCATGATGCCAAGATACCTTATAGATTTGGGACGCTGCGTCCGCGGTTATTTTTATTTTCCGTCCATGCTCGTGGCCACGGGGCCTTTTTCTTTTTCTGTTTTCGTTCTTTTTGAATATTAGCTTCCAGATTTCTTTTATCTTCTTCTCAACTTTATCCATTATCTTCTCCAGGTGAGGTTGTTTCTGATGGTATGATTCTCTCAGCACCAAGTAACTTGATGCATGTGCATAGACCAACGAATCATGAAATAGATGGTCCCCGAATGAACAGAAGCGTATTCCTATCACATTAATATCAAATTCCTATCAAAATTTAGATTTGAAAAAAGTGCAAATCGTAGAGTGACGATGCGATGCTCTTATACAAGTGTGGCTTGACTGTGGCGCTGCGCAAGTAGCACCTACTCTCTTTGTCGCGCTAGTCTGTTTTTGGCCTTCGGGTAGGCGTCGTGCTCGCGGTAGGAAGCACTATGGCACCGCGTCTTCTAGAATCGAGAGTTCGACCACCATCACCATCCCATCGCATTCAATCAACTCGCCATCGGAACAAACAGACGCCTACCAGTGTCTGTTTGTCTTTTAGACATCCGCCGTACCGTTTGCATCAATCAACTCGTTTGCGCACCCCGGTCGCATTCACGTCGCCACACGCGCGACCCATCGACAGTCGACACGCCCAATCGGCTATCGACAATCCATCACATTCACTACGAAAACAAACAGACCAACACCGCATCCACTGCTCGCAATCACTATGAGTCAACCGCAGCAAGTTGGAACACCCGGTGTTCCGGGCCAGACGCCCCAGCAGCAGCCCTCTGTTATGTACAGACCTGAGCAGATGCGCCAGATCAAAGAGCTCACAACCCAAGAAAAAGCAAAGTACGAGGCCGGCCTGCGCACGCTGTGGACGACATTCAACGACAACCCCGAAGGCTCCGTCGAAAAAGAAGGCGCTCGACGTAAGATTCTCGAGTTCGCGCCCGTGCTTGGACGCAAGGTCAGAGAACGCCGCCAGATTGCGCAGATGCGGCACCAGCAGATGCTGAAGCAGGGTCAGGCGGGCACGCCCGGACAGCCCGGCACACCCGGTACGCCCGGTATGATCGGCCAGCAGGGTCAGCAGGGCCAACAGCCCCAACAGGGTCAGCAAGGTCTCCAGCAGGGAGGAATGCAGCAACAGGGTCTTCAGCAGGGTCTCCAACAGGGCCAGCAGGGCCTCCAGCAAGGACAACAAGGCCAGCAGATGCAGCAGATGCAACAGATGCAAGCTCAACAGATGCAGGCTCAACAGATGCAGCAGATGCAGGCTCAGCAGATGCAACAGGCCCAACAGCAGCAGGCTCAACAACAGGCCCAGCAGCAGGCTCAGCAGCAGGCCCAGCAGCAGGCTCAGCAGCAGGCTCAGCAGCAGGCTCAGCAACAGGCTCAGCAACAAGCCCAGCAGCAGCAAGCCCAGCAGCAGCAGCAAGCATCTCTGCAGGCCGCAAACGCCGGCGCTGCAGGTGCGAGACCGGGCGCCATGGCGGGATCGCCGGCCGCCGGTCCCCAGCAGCAGATGATGCAGCGCCAGCAGTCGGCTGCGGGTGCCGCGCAGGGTAATATGAACCAGATGGCCCGCCCCGCCGCTACCAACGAGGCCATCCAGCGCGCACTGAACCAGTTCAGCTATATCCCGCCAGGCCAGATTGCCGCGCAGGGCCCCGATGCCATTACTAAGTGGAAGGAAGAGACGCGGCGCGGTGTTGGGCAGGCGATGCTGCATCTTGAGACGGCCAAGGCCAACATCTTCAAGCTGGAGGGTATGATCAAGGCTAGGACTGCTAATGGCCAGACTCTGTCGGCCGAAGACAGCAAGACCGTCACAGCCCGCCGCGAGCTTCTCAGAAAACAGATTTTGGATGCGCAAAGGAATATTGAGGCTTTTAAGAAGCAACAAAACGAGGCCAAAATGAAAATGATGCAGCAGCAAGCACAGCAGCAGCAGCAGCAGGGTGCGGCAGGTGCAGCCGGCGCGGCTGGAAGTCCTGTGGCAGGTGGGACACAGCAGCAGCAGCTCCAGCAACAGATTCAGCAACGCCAGCAGCAGCTCCAGCAACAACAAGCACAACAAGCTCAGCAGCAGTCTCAGCAGCAGCAGCAACAGCAGCAGCAGATGTCGACACCACAGCAATCCAAGGTCACCGTCAAGACGGAGCCGACCAACATGCAGAACTCGCAGGCCAACATCAACGGCGCGATTGATGCGGCCAAGAAGGAGTCTGCCGCTGCTGGTGCACGCCAGCAACAGATGCAGGGCGCCGCGGCCAACAAGGCTGCAGCAGGCGTGAACAATGGTGCTGCTGCCGGCACCCCAACGCCTGCCGCCGCCGCGAAGCCTGTTGGGCTCGTGCAGCAAACGCCCATCCCGCCGCCTGTGATCCCTGCGGCAGCTATGCAGTCGGTGGCTAATGCCCAGAAGATGCAGAACCAGCAGAACCAGCAGAATCAGCAGAACGCCAAGCCGGCCATGCAGCAGACACCCGTGCACCCGCCACCAATGCCCATCAACACGGCACTGGCCGCTGCCAACAAGGCCGGCGGTCCGGCGACTGGCGGCACACCCACGCCCGTGTCCGCCGGTTTGAGCCAGGCCATGAACGCCCAGGTGCGTGCCCAGCAGGCTCAACAGGCCCAGCAGGCAGCCGCCCAGCAGGCAGCCAACAATGCGATGAACGCGGCGCCACGGGCTCTGTCGCACCAAAAGGCTATTGAGGAGGCCAACAAGATGCAGCGCACTGCCTCGGTCAGCGCTCCCGGTGCTGCGACGACCGGCGGCGCTGCCAATGCGCAGCTGCTCATGCAGCAGCAGGCAGCCTACGCGGCCTCGATGAATGCCAACAAGTCAGCCACTGGTAGCGTCAGCGGCCAGGGCGGTCAGGGCGAGGCGGGCCAGGACGGCAACGGCACCCCCAAGCCTGCCGGCAACGGCGTGCCGCAGCACGACCCCGGCGCAGTCGCGCGCGTGAATAGCAAGCTCACGGAGACACGCCAAATGCCCAAGCAGCTCTCGGAGAAGGCCCAGCAGATGCCCCAACCGGTGCCCATGGGCGGCGGTGTCGGTCCCGGCCGGCCCACGATGACGGGCGGCGGCGGCGTTGTCGGCGGTGTGCTGGGCCAGCCTGCGCTGGCCAAGGTGCCGACGATCCAGATTGAGGGTGAGGGCGAGCGCGTGCTCAACAAGAAGCGCCTCGACGAGCTTGTGCGGCAGGTGTGCGGCGGCACGGCCGAGGGCCACGAGGGCAACCTGCTGCAGCCCGAGGTCGAGGAGTCGGTGCTCAACCTGGCGGACTCGTTTGTCGACACGGTGCTGCACACGGCGTGCCGCAATGCCAAGGAGCGCGGATCCAAGGTTCTCGAGATCCGCGACCTGCAGCTGGTGCTGGAGCGCACGTACAACATCCGCATTCCGGGCTACTCATCGGACGAGCTGCGGACTGTGCGCAAGGTGCAGCCGTCGATGGCGTGGATGACCAAGATGAGCGTCATCCAGGCTGCCAAGGTGACGGCCGCGACCAAGAACGAGTAGGCAGGTGTCTTCGTTCTTATCTTGTATTGCTATTCTTCTTTCTATTCCTATATCAAGGGTACTGTTTAACGGATGAGCCACAGGGTGGCCGGAGTAGGGATGGATCTGTTTTGTTTTGTTTTATTTCTTCTTTTCTTCCTCTTCTCTTCTTTTTTGTTTTCATACGGTGTATCTTCCTCTTGATCATATCCCCTTGTCTTGCTAGCTTCTATTCCTCTTGATTCTCACTACTAGTATTTCTTTACTTATTGCAAAATCGAAAACATTCAAATCATATCGAAAGTGAAAGTGACTTGAATCACAAGCAGAGTCTGAGATGATGATGCCAAAGTGACGGCTTAGTCAGGTTGCTCATGTCACGTGTAATATCGTGATGGCTTCATCGAGTTTTAGGTGTCGAATAATATCACAAGGCTGAGAGTATTGAAATGAAAATGAATAGAGAGCTATCTGAAATGACTTGCATACAGCCTCGACTTTTACATTGCCATGGGTTGTCTCAACTCAGTGTGCCACCATACAAATTGTCTTGCTTAGTCATCTTGCCAATCAGTCAGTGACGAAGGCAGCCATGGACAACGTCACGCGAGACTGCCTGCGCTTGTGTGGAGGTACTTGTTTTGGGTGTGAAATTTGGTGGATCGCAAGTACCTCTACAAGCTACCACTTTCTGCCTTCCCTACAGCAGCTACTCGTCACCCGCAGTCACCTACGCGCAGCTCCACTCTGTACCTACCAACTGCTGCTAACCCACCAAAGCTTTCTCCCTCCCACTACTGGCTCTCTCAGCCGCGTTGCGTTGTCTCCTTGCTGGCTATTCAGACCATCACCAAGCACCGCACAAGCACCAAGCACCAAACGCATAGAGCTGATTGTATCGACGTCAAGTGTAGGATCACCACCTCTCTATCAACCTCCTCTACGACACTCTTCTATCTACCTTCTACCTTCTACTTCTTTACACTGCGATTCGATCTCGACTGCATTGTCGCCACCAGCTCGCCTCGACAGCATCTACACCCGGACAAGGTAATTGAGGCTGCCGACTGCTTGATCCATCTTCCCATCTAATTCTGGCAGCTCTCGACACTCCACCCTCACTCTCAACACACACCTCGCCATGCCGGGAAAGACGCCTTCTGGCAGCGGCAAGGCGCCGGCCGCCAAGGACGATCCCAAGGCCAAGAAGACCGTCAAGGACGGCGATGTCGACATGGCCGAGGCCGATGCCGCCGTCGAGCCCGAGGAGACAGTCGACCCGGCCGTGCAGACCGCCGCCGACATCAAGATCAACTTTGCGCTGCTCGACCGCGCCGTCGTCCTCTTCGATGCCCGCTTCACGCTGCGTGCCCTGCGCTCCATCTCGTCGATCCGCAAGCGCCTGACCCCCGACATCCTCGCGCGCGTCATCGCCGAGACGCTGCCTGCCAACTCGGCACCCGCAAAACAGCTGCTGGCCGCCCTGGGCCAGGACATTGATCTTAGCCTGCCCCTGGGCCGTCGGCCAGCTAATGCCGGGTCGTCCTCCGAGGACACGGATATGGACATTGACACTCCGACCACCTCTAAGGACGGTGTCGTGTCGCCGTCTGCGCCGCCTGCGCCCGCTGCCCCTGCCAGCAAGAAGGAAGTCATCCCCGAGATTGATATCTTCCTCGGCATCCTGGTGCAGATCTACTTTTACGATAACAAGCAGCAGCAGCGCGGTTTCGAATTCTCGAGCGTGCTGACGGAGCGCATCCACACGCTTAACCGCCGCACGCTGGACTCGCTGTCGGCCAAGGTCTTCTACTACTACTCGTTGTTCAGCGAGCAGCTCGCGCCGCTGCCGCCGTCGCCGCAGTCGCCCGTGATCTCGATCCGCCCGTCGCTGCTGGCGGCGCTGCGCACGGCGGTGCTGCGCAAGGACGTCGACACACAGGCGACGGTGATTGTGCTGCTGCTGCGCAACTACCTGTCGACATCGCACATCGCGCAGGCCGACTTGCTAGTTTCGCATACACAGTTCCCGGAGAACGCGGCTAACAACCAGGTTGCCCGGTTCCTGTACTACCTCGGCCGGATCCGCGCGATCCAGCTCAACTACACGGAGGCGCACGCGCACCTGACGGCGGCGACACGCAAGGCGCCTTCGAGCCAGGCGGCGATCGGCTTTGCGCAGACGGCGACGAAGCTGCTGCTGGTTGTGGAGCTGCTGATGGGCGACATCCCCGACCGCGCAGTGTTCCGGCAGCCGACGATGGAGCAGGCGCTGCTGCCGTACTTCAAGCTGGTGCAGGCGGTGCGGGTGGGCAACCTGGAGGACTTTGAGACGACGATTGCGGACTACACGGACTCGACGTTCCGCAAGGACGGCACGTACTCGCTGATTCTGCGACTGCGCCAGAACGTGATCAAGACGGGCATCCGCATGATGTCGCTGTCGTACAGCCGTATTTCGCTGCGGGACATTTGCATCCGGCTGCACCTGGGCAGCGAGGAGTCGGCCGAGTACATTGTGGCCAAGGCCATCCGCGACGGCGTGATCGAGGCGACTCTGGACCGCGAGCACGGGTTTATGAAGAGCAAGGAGGTGGGCGACGTGTACGCGACGCGCGAGCCGGGCGAGGCGTTCCACGACCGCATCCAGGCGTGCCTCGCGCTGCACGACGAGAGCGTCAAGGCGATGCGCTTCCCTATGAACCAGCACCGGTTAGAGCTCAAGAATGCCCAGGAGGCACGAGAGCGCGAGCGTGAGATGGCCAAGGAGATACAAGACGGCGACCTGGACGAGGACGACATGGGCGGCGACTATGACGGCATCTAAGGGCCAGTCGTTATTCCTCTTCTGCTGATTATGTTTGCCGCATGCTTGTCTGCTCTCCTCCGGCGCGCATGGTCATCGGGTGCGTCGGGTGCAGTGTTTATTTCTAGTCACGTTTCGCCTGTTTACTATCAATCCATCATCTTTAATTTGACTGCTCCCGTGTCTTTGCTTTGTTCTTTTCTGCTTTCTGCTTTTGCTTTTGTGTCCTTCATGTCGTCGGAGTTGTTTTATCGACCGGCCAGGAAATCTCACTCCAACACCAGCCTAGCTATATGGCTATCGGCGCTCAGCAGTATAAAAGCTATAAAGACTGAAATAAAAATTCAAACTAATTTTAAAAAGTAATGGTTGACATGAGTAAAGGTGCACACAAATATGAACAAAGACGTGAAGATGGAAGATTAGCGCTTGCATAGCTCCAGCGGGTTACCGCCTAATCCCAGGCTGTGTATGTCAGCTGCCAGGCCTGAAGCTAGCCTGAAGCAGCTGAAAGTATTTGCCACAGCACCTTCCAGAAGTCAAAGCCGCCTCTGTCTCTGTCTTCAGTCTGGCCTCACCTTCAACGTCATCATTGTTCTTATGATTTTATTCTCATAGCTCTTTTTGCTCTCCTACGTGTCTTTCTATTGTATATTCACCTTATTCTATACCCAACACCTACTACAGCTACCATGTCTGCTTCCCTGGCACCCGAGTGCAACGAAGTCAAGGAGTATGCCATCCGAGTTCAACCGCAGGCCGTCAACGTGATATAAGAAAGAATACACAGCTGACAAGACAGGAAATACGACACTTGCTTCCTTAAGTGGTACAGCGAGGGTAAGTCCTGCCTTCACTCCCTTTAATGCCAGCACGCCCGCTAACTCGCCAGAATTTCTCAAGAGCAGCTCGACAACATCCCAGTCCAAGGAAAAGTGCGATGCTCTCTTCAAGTCATACCAGACATGTTTGAAGGTATTACTCTCGCTCATATGCCACAATTACTGCACAGACGGCTAACATATAACATCAGGGCGCCCTCAAGTCCAAGGGCATCGACAAGCTGGTCGACGAGGCGCGCGAGGACCACAAGGAGGCAGACTCTCTGTACATGCAGAAGCGGCCATGAGCGCCTTCAAGGTTGGGAATGACCATCTATTAGATCTCTATCTCTCATATCTTAGTCCTCCTCCTCATCTCTCTCTCTCTTTTCATTGCATCATATTCTGGCGTTTGGGTTGAACATCTTTCATCTTGGTCAAGCACCAGTTTTTTTACGTTTTTGGTTTATAGATTTACAAATACAGCATACTTCTTCGCACGGCTATATTACTATGCGCAACGCCAGGTTATATCGACTTTATATGCCACATAGAATCATCACCAACCTCGGCGATGCTCACAATTCGTGTTCACGTGACCGGGACGTCGCAACGTGCCGGCACTCATTCGCTATAGCAGGTACCCACTCTCCCACTGTTGTAGCGCCACCACTGAAATTTGGCGTAGCAGATCACTAACAGCAATTAACGTACAGGGGACGCGACGCCCCTTCCTAAACGGTAAAAGGAGCTACGACGGCAGTGGCATCGAGTCCAGCGCCAAGATTGAGACTGAAGCTTAGCAGGCGACAAGGCGACAGCTATCACGACCAAGACACGGCATTTCGACACGACGACTCGAGTCTGACTTACTGTACTCAGGGCCTTTTTCCCTCAGACATTGACCCCCAAGCATGGCAAGCGGGCGCCTCTAACCTTCTCTGCGACCCCTCGACATCGACATCTTTCTCTATCACGACACACCACGACGACACGACACGACGACACAACCGCGATTCTACTCCCACCCACCTGATGCACCCCTTCTCCGTCCTGACTCTCGGGATCTTTGTCGCCGGCTACATCACTGCCCGCTGGGACCTGGTCACACGGCTCTATGAGCTCGCCATCTTTGCGTGGGACTACGGCGTTGTTGCGCGTGCTGCCAAGGGATTCGCCGTGCTGTCGCTCTTCTTTGTGCTGGTGGCCATCCCAGTAGAGCGTCTTGCCACGCGGGAAGCCAGCCTGCACCCTCGGTCTGCCGGAAGCGGAATCTCGGCGCGCGAGCAGCTCCGCCGGCGGGGGTCTTTCTAATTGCAAACAATTGCAAACAATCACAAACACGCTTTAAAAAGTATTGAAAATGCCCGGCGATGGGTTGATGCGCGTGTTCTGGCCGGTGGACATTGCACGGTCAGAGACGCCCGGCGTGGTGGTGGGGTGGAAGAACTCGGCGCTGGACGTGACGGTGGTGGCGATCCTGGAGGACGTGGATGTGCGCAGCGTCGACTTTGCGCTCAAGGCGGGCACACTGTTCCGCAACAGCACGCACTCGATCACGCGCATCTACGAGCTGTGCGGGCAGTCCAACATGCACGTCCTGGGGCTGTCCAATATTGATATTGAGGAGGCCGAGGAGGACACGCCGCAAACTACGCAAACAACGGCCACACCGCAAAAGATTCAGAACCAGTTCACCGACCTGTCGTGGGTGCGCGTGGTGACAACGGGCCCAGGCGTGCGCGGCCGCATCCCCAAGGTGACGTGTGCGCGCGCCTCCAACATCCAGCTGATTTTGTACCAGCGGCCACAGCCGCACCGCATGCAGTACATTTCCATACACCCGGTGTCGCTCGCCCTCAAGGACCGCCTGAACGGCGGCGGTGTCAGCAAAATCGCCCCTAACCCTAACTCTAACTCCAACTCCAACTCTAATACAAACACCAAACTCGAAAAGACACGCAAGGCCGTCGACACGGGCAGCGACGCCTTCCCGGCCGACGACATCGAGGCCGAGGACGAGCAGCACGAGCGGCTGCGCAAGGAAAAGACGCAGAACCTGCTCAACAAGCTGCGGCTGCACTCGGTCGTGCGGCGCACCATGTCGCCCAAGGAGCGCGCGCTGCCCAAGATTGTGAACCAGATCAACTGGGCGTGGGAGCTCGAGAAGCTGCTGCAGAAAAATGTGTCGCGCATCATGCTCGGCACGCGCTCAAAACGAAGTCTTAGTATGTCGGAGCGCGTCGTCGAGTCGGCGACGACCATGAAGGACATTGTGCTGCGCTGGATCTGGGATTTGATTATGTTGTATGTTGTGCCCGTGATTACGCGCATCTTTGTGCTCGGCCTCGTCGGCCACCGCATCGCGGCCGAGATGCTACTGCGCGTGCTCGAGTGGCGCGCCAACCCGCGGCGCGGCGCACTCAAGGACATCTCGGCGACCGCGCAGCAGGTCGAGATCCGCCTGCTGCAGTTCTGCTACTGGCCCATGCAGTACGTCAAGCTGCGGCAGCGCAGCAACGACTGGGAGAGCGTGACGACGAGCCACCCCGACTACATCCGCTTCTACAACTCGCTGTGGCTCGTCGCCAACGACGTCATTATTGGTATTGCGCTCGGCTCCTACATCATCGACAATGCCAACTGGGTCGCCGACCAGATCAGCACGCTGCTCAGCGAGTACACCGTCGACGCCCTCCAGAGCAGCATCTCGTGGCTCATGGGCTGGCCCGCCGGCCTCAAGCTCAACGGCGAGCTCGCCGCGTTCCTGGGCGACCTCTTCCTCTGGGTCATCGAGTACTGGGCCTCGTGCATCGAGGCACTGCGCCCCGCACTGCCGCACATTATCTGGTTCATTGGCTTTTCGAGCTTTGCCGGCGCCAGCATGCCGCTCGCCCTCTTTTCGGACTTGTTGTCTGTCCTCACCATTCATATTTACTCCTTCTACCTGGCATCCGCCCGCATCTACCACTGGCAGCTCACCATCCTCATCTCGCTCTTCCACCTCTTCCGCGGCAAGAAGCAAAACGTGCTGCGCAACCGCATCGACTCCTGCGACTACGACCTCGACCAGCTGCTCGTCGGCACCATTCTGTTTACCTTTTTGTTCTTCTTGCTGCCCACCGTCGTCGTCTTCTACCTCAACTTTGCCATTGCCCGCATGGTCATTATCTCGCTCAAGGCCGTCTTCGACACCCTGCTGTCGTGCCTCAACCACTTTCCGCTGTTCGCCCTCATGCTGCGCGTCAAGGACCCGCGCCGCCTGCCAGGCGGCATCCGCTTCGAGCTGCGCGACCAGGGCGGCAGGGCCATTAGCATCGGCAGTGCGGCGGCCATAGAGCCGTCGTCGCCATCGTCGCCCTCGCACCCGTCGACATCCATCATTTTCCTCACTGTAAGTTTTTTTTTCCCTCGCTGCGCTCGCTTTCTTTTCTTTCTTTCCTCGCTGCGCTCGCTTTCTTTTCTTTCTTTCCTCGCTGCGCTCGCTTTCTTTTCTTTCTTTCCTCGCTGCGCTCGCTTTCTTCTTTCCTCGCTGCGCTCGTGTTGCCTCGCTTCGCTCATCAACTAACAAACAGCCCATCCCCCTCTCCTTCAAAGCAATGTTCCACCAGTACTTCCAGATGGGCTCGCGCATCCGCAAACACTACCTCGCCCCCCGCGTCCTGCTCTGCCTGCTCACCGGCAAATTCGTGCCCCCTATCAACCGCAAGAATCTGTATAGTTTGCAGTACGTCATGCTGCCCGCCCGCCGCGCCGGCATCTGGGAAATGTGGGAGGCTCTACGCTCGCTGCCGCCGCTCGCCAAGAACCGCCGCATGGCCTACAACTTCCCCGACCTCGGCGGCGGGCCGGGCGGTGCAGGTGGCCGCCGCACGCGCGGGCAGTCCTTTAGCGGCGGGCTCAATGTGGACAACCGGCGTGCAAGGCGGTAGTTTTTTTTTCCATGATACCGTATAAAAGTATTGTTTCTAGCCATAGCGGATAGCGATGCTTCATCTATCTTATAATGTAATGACACTTTTGATATCTTTATCCGTGACAATTGATGTTTCCAACTTTATGATAAGAACTCAATTTCTCGAAAGCCTTTTGTCTAGTTTATTTTGATTTTGGTTCGATGTTTTGTAATCTTCGTAGATGATCTGTATCAAAGATCATTCTTTTTCTTGATCATATTTGATATCTGCAGTAAAAAAATGCAAATAAATTTAGAGGAAATTCAAAATGATATAGAAATATACAAGAAATCAAGGAATAGAACCTTGTTTACAAACCAAATCTACACAATATTTGTTGATTTTATGTGATCTATTTTGAAAAGCTTCCTCTCTTGACAACAAGATGTAGTTGCAAAACAAAATCACGTGATCTGAAATCAATCGGTCGTCGTTAACCCCTGAAGAAAAGCTCAGAGGAAAGAACAGGGTAGCTTTCCCCGCACACGCACATACCGTCTAAATACATAATACGCCAAACACGCCAAAAGTACGCTGGAAGCCATCAAAATTGACAAGACAAGAAGGCGCGACTGTTGACACAGCATCAGGAAGGTGCGCAGCCTTCTTGTTTAGATAATCGATGTTTACGTAGACGTAGTTGTAGATTCCTCCTCTCCTTCTCTTCTCCTCTTCTCTCCCTCTGCATCCATATCGACAAATTGACAACCGAACACGACGACCTCTACAGGCGTTATCCACTGCAATTAGCGACTACCCGCTGCTAATGCGCCAAAACGGGCCGCAGATGCATTGCAAGCACGACGCCGGAGACAGGAAGAAGAGGAGCAAGGTGAAGGAGAAAAGACTGGACTCCGAGTCCATTACTACAGAGGCAGAGCTGCCAAGTGGAGCGGATCCTACTCCTACTCTCGTGCAGGACGTCCCTTTTCCTCCCGAGAGCGGTGGCAGAGAGCAGAGGCATTTTCCGTGCGAGGGCGGAAAGCCGCGAGGAGCAGCAGCCCGGCAAGGACATCAATTGGCCAATGCCAGAGCTGCTTCTTCACAGGCTGTGTAGAGAGAGTTACAGAGTATAGAGCTACCAGTGTCGTCCTGTCTTGATAATGCGCAGTTCAAGTGAGCTCGGCATCGTCGGGCATTTGACCGCCGGTTTGACAGAGGTCGTTCGAATTGGCGAGCTACAGCCTACAGAATACAGCCTTGCTGATGAGCTCTTCGATGCCGACCTACCTCAATGTCGAGCTACCATGAGCTCAAAGCTTCAACCGGTTTTCCTGCAGGGTGAGCTCGGAAGCTGCTCGGCAAGTGTCGTCAATCTTCTACATCACTGGAGCTGCAACATGGAGAGATGGAGAGAATGCAATATTATGATTACAAAGGGAATGTAAGAAACGAAGGCAGCAGGCCCTTGGCCATGATATCTCGAAGATCCAGAGCAGGTTGCCAGAGGACAAGAAACGAGACCAATGCCTCGTCTCCAACCCAACAGCACCTCCAGCCCGTGTGGTGGCTTGTTTTGATTGATGATTTTTATTGAAAAGTTCTTTTTTTACAGGTTCGGTTTGCCTTTGACCCTCCATTATTTACAAACCCGGGTTGTCTAAAATTTTTCAGTCTCCCCAATGTTTCGCTTTGTCGTCGTCGTACACTCGGCAAATGCTTTCCATGTTTTTAATGTGTTGTCGCTAGGTTCCATTTTCGAGATTGAGGCATTTTCGCGGTATCCATCCTAGATCCGTCCTATTCCTTATCCGAGCGTGGCAAGTGAAAGTCGAAAGTCGAGAACGATGCATCAAAAAGCCCAATTCGAGCCTCCCATGGGGGAAAGAGGTTGTTTGTGCGTTAAGAAATTTAAGTCTGGAGGTTAGTATGGAACAAAAAGTCGGCGAGAAGAAGACGAGCTCGAGAAAACTTACGAACTTGGCCATGAGGGCAACCATCAGATCGAACAGACCGATGGCCTCGACGAAGGCGAAACCCAGAATGGCGTACGAGAACAGCTGGCCACGGAGGGCGGGGTTGCGGGCAACACCCTGGATCAGGGCAGCGAAAACCAGACCGATACCGATACCGGCACCAGTCAGACCGATGGCAGCAGAGCCCATACCAATGTTCTTGGAGACCTCAACCATGGCCTGGGCGATCTCGGAAGAGTAGGCGCGGCGGCCGAAAGCAGCCTTCTGGGCAATGATGCTGGGCTGGGCGCGCTTGACAGCCTGGAAGGGGCTGGGGCGGGCAGCAGCTGTGGATGTTAGCGATGGTCATGGTGGTTTATTTGAGCATTGAGTAGGCATTGAGCTGAATGAGCGGAGGACGGATGGGCCGGTATTGACAAGTGTTGGCAGATGTGCAATTGGCGATTGAGCTGTCGACGAGCCGAAAAGCCGACGAGCCGGGACCAAACACCACACCGCCGTCGACGAGTGCTGCTACATCCATCGTTGCCATCAAGGAGACCGGGTGCATGTCCAATGGATGTCGGAAGCCAATTGAAGATTTTTTGCCGTGTCTGCCCGAAATTACCGCAAATCCGGAAGCACCCCTGGAAGGCCGGGAAGCTGTGGAGAGGCAGAAAAGACGACGGCGAGACGGGGATCGAGGCAGACATGCCTGGCGCGGATGGAGGATGGCACGATCGAAACATGCAGTGTCAATGGCACACGATGCCGGGGCCAGGGCACATTGACCGTTGGCCGCTCATTCAGCTTGCACCGTTCACGAGAGCTGCTTACCGGTGATGGTGCGCTTGGAGGCAGCGACAGCCTGGGTCCGCAGAGCGGGACGAGCCATCGAGGTGGCGAGTCTGGAAGCGAGAACGCGGGAAGCCATTGCGACGGATTTGTGTGTGAAGCTGCAAAAAGAGCAGAAAAAGGAATGCAAGAAGATGGAAGGGAAAGGCAAAGTTTGCGATAGTGGAGTGTGGAAGAGGGAAGAGGGAAGAAGAGAGGAGAGAAGAGAGAGAAGGGAGAGAAAGAGGAGAGGAAAAGAGAGAGAGAGAGAGAGAAAAAGGGAAGGGGAAAGGAGAAAGGAGAAGCCGAGAATGGACGAAGGGGAATGAGTGAATTGAAGAGAGAAAGCCGGGAAAAAAAAAAAGAAGTGGGCACCACCGGGTCCAGCTTTTTCAGCGGTGGGGACAGTGTTGTTGTGGCCTAGGACGGGGAAATACAGGGGAGTTTAGTGCTGAAGGGTGTGAGCGCTGTGGGAATGATTACAGGGCATTTTGAGAGGCTACAGCGGACAAACAGCGAAGTCACGGCAAATACAGCGGACATCGAATTCGCAGGGTCGACATCAGATGGCAGCATGCGACAACAGACCGACAACAACCACGACAACACACATGATTGATCATTGCTGTGCATTTCTATCACTGATATGAAGACAGACTTCATCTCATCTCATATCAACATCCAAGATACACCTCATCAACTCAACTCAACGCATCCCATCGACATCTCCAGTGGAAACAGGGCAAAGTTCCGCTCGGACAATGTCGGGAAAGGCAGGGAAACAGGCCCTGGCTGTAGCAACGCCGACCTCTTCACTGGCAGCTCTTGCAAGAAATAGAACACAGCGGACTCAAAAAACGGTGCGCCAATTCCAGCTTCCTGTCCCCAGTTCCAGTGCATTGGCCGCCGATTGGATAAAGTGGAGACCCTGATACTGCCACCCCACCATCCCGCCTACCGTCGAGAATATAGGACTGTGATTGGCCGAGACGATATACCCACTCTTACTTAGTCACCCACGTTGAGGATCAAAACATCACCATCCGAGCCGTTTCACAAACGGAGGTGCTGTCGCTGCTGTGCCTGGAGCAGTTGTCTTTTGGTAGCTGTGCGCTGCAGCTCTGCTTCATGTTCATTACTGCTCGCCATTTACTTTCCCCGAGCGCAGTTGCATTATCACGTGACTAACACGCAGCCAATGACAACGCTACAATGTTGGCGGCACAAGCCTCGGCAGCGGCCGGAAAAGTACAAATACAGGCTATGATGGGTCTTTTTACAGGGAACTCCAGGGCTTTCAGGGCTTTGAAGCCTGTCTTGTCAAGCTATAGCTCGCCGTCTGAACTTCCATAGTAGTGGACCACGTCCAATCTGTCCTTTATATGGACCCACTCCAAGAAGAACGCAGGACCCTGATTCGCTGTCGGGATGTCTCGGAAAAAAGAACGGATTTTATGATTTTCTTGAGTAACTGTCAATCGAAGCGCACAAACTGTGTAGAGCTCAGAGGAGCACTGTGCAAGCATTGGAGCTCTCTGGCTCTGTTCTGGAGAAGCAGAGTCGAGTGCAATACGGTGGTACGATGAGACTTTGAAATATTACATAAGCAAGGTGGAGCATGCCATGAAGGTATCTGAAGTCGACGACGTCTGTCTGCAAGACTGAGTAGAAGAGTTCAAGCTTGACCTTCAAGATATCTGAGTAGCTCGAGCTTGCAGCAAGAAGTAGACGACAAGATATGCTGCAGAGCACCCAGGTGACAGCCGATCAACGGAGGCACCCCGACTGCGAAACAAGATTATCGGCGCTGGGCTGTGGAGGCTCGTCGTCGGGTATCACTGATCAATGTCGTTTACATGCATATGCATGCCTGTAGTTTTTACCTATAGAGCGTTATTGCGCTGTATTTACTCAGTACTCAGTAGTGCTATTCGTGGAGCAAGCTCCGTAACCAATGTGGACCTGGTATAAATGGCGCATGCTTGGTAGAACGGAGCAGACGGAGAGACAAGAGAACGACAAGAGACGAGAGAAAGACAAGAGAGACGAAGAAACAAATCATTGGGTATTGTTCGCTATATAACGCTGGTATGAATAGAATGAAGAAATAATAGAAGAAAAGAACGGAGCATGCCGAAGTTCAGACAAAACGTGGTAGACTGGAGGTGGCTGTTGGAGCTTGAGCTGCGCGAGGAGCTCGAGCTCGAGCTTTGTTAGGAGCTTCAAGAGCTCCAGAAGCTTGTGGTAGCTCATTCCATATACTTTGTAGAGTTTACACCTCCTCAGCCGGAGCTTCCCTTGGACTGTAGTCCTTGATAAACCCGGCCGGGTCGCACGTCCGCTCCAGGCTGATGCGGTTGTCCTTGATCCACTGCCGGATCGCCGCCTTGGACAGCCGCACACGCTTCACCTCGGGTGGTGGCTCCGTGTCGGCCGCAGTAGCTGCAGTAGTAGTAGCAGCAACAGGAGGAGCTACCTCATCGCCAGCAGCTTCGCCGTCACCGGGCTCGGCCGTCTTGGCCTTGTCCAGCTGCGGCAGCACGTTGTCGCAGTACTTCTTGGGCGGCCCCAGACCGGCGTCCTCGACAAGGCCCATCTCGCGCAGCACGTAGAGGCAGTCGTCGCGCACAATCCACGTCGCCTCGCTAATGTCGTCAATGTCAATCACCAGCTCGTCTCTTGTGGATGCAGTCTCCTTGTCGGACTGCGATATATCCACACCCAGCAGCCACCGCGCAATCTCGCCCGCCCAGAACCGCTTGTACCCCTTCTTGCCCAGGTCCGAAATCGGCTTCTCCGGGCCGCCTAGCACGCCCTCGCGCCGCGAGATCTCGTACGAGATGCCCATCAGCAGCGCCCCCAGGCCCTTGCGCTGCCACGGCGGGAACACCAGAATGCACGCCAGGTTGTTGTTGTCCCACGACATCTTTTCTTTCGAGAAAAAGCCGACGACGCGCGGCCGTGGTGCGGCGCCGCCCAGAATGCTTGCCGGCGGCTGCCCCGTGCCGTTGCCGTTGCCGCTGCCGCCCGCCCCGCCGCTCATGGGCGACAGCGTGGCCGTCGCCGCGGCCCGCAGTGATGACGGCAGCGACGGCGGCGGCGTGTACACGAGCAGAAAGTACTTGAACCCCGTGACGTCGAAAAACACCGACTTGGTGTCGAGGAACAGCTTGGCAAACAGCGAAATGTTCTGGCAGAACAGCACGTCGCGCTCGCCGTCGACCTCCCAGATGCTCCACTCGCCCTCGTCCTTGACGACCTGCTCAATGTACTCGCTGTAGTCGGGCGCCGAGCTGTTGCTCACGCTCGTCGGCGAGCCTTCATTTGGGTTGGTATTAGCATTTCCTGTAGAATTGCCGCCGCTCTTGCGCCGCTTGTTGCGGTTCGACGGAATGGGCACGCGGATCGTGCGCACGCCGCGCGGGTGCACATACACCTTCTCGCCGGGGATCTGAAACTGCGACTCGCACACCTGCACGTGGCCGTGCCACGGCACAATCTCGCGCGAGTACTTGAAGCAGAACGGGCACACGTACAGCCGGTGCAGGATCGGCGTGCTTTCTTTTTCCTTGTGCTGGCTGCCAACGTTCTCCTTCTCCTTGTCCTTGCTAGGGTGGCCCTTGGACGCGTGCCCGCCGCGGCCGTGGTGCGTGTTGCCGGCGTGGTCGCCCAGCACTTCCTTGCCGTAGTACGACGGATACCACGCCTTGAAGCAGATCTCGCCCAGCACGACCTTGTCGATGTTACGGTCCGGCTGGCTGGGACTTGCAGGCGATGTCTTTGCCTTTGTAGTTGTAGATATTGTTGTAGAGGTGGTTACAGGTGTAGATGTGGCCGCCGGTTTGGTAGCTGCAGATGCCATGGATGCCATGGCGGAAGGACGTGGTGCCGTGATGGGCGTCACAATCGTTGGTTTTGCAAACTGGCGGGGATGTTGATTTGAGGGGGTTGAGTTTGAGGTTGAGGAGGGTTTCGTACTTGTACTTGTAGTTGGGGCTGCAAAGGCTGCAATAATAGGCGGCTGTATGGGTGTCGTCTTTACGGGTTGCCGCGGTGCTGGGGCTGGGGCTGGGGCTGGCGGTGCTGCAGGCGGCTTGATCTCAGTCACCTTCTTGGGACGAGCTGCAGCCGGCTGGACAGTAGTGGCACTGACTGGTATCACAGGGATGGGAACTGGCGACGGCTTCACTGCAGGCTCTTTTCTCAGCTCTTTTGCTGGCTGAGCTGCAGCTTCAGGGACTGCCGCCGCCGCTGCAGCAGGTGTAGTAACCACTGCATGTGGAGGTGTAAGAGGCGGCACAACCAGTGTCGGTGCCTGCACGTCTGTCCTTTTGGACCGCCGCGTGTGTGGTGGAGATGCCTCGCTGCTGTCAGACTGTTCATGCTCTGGCTCAAGCTCAGACTGCTCCTGCTCCTCTGCCGAGTCGGGTATTGACTGGTCGTCGGCCGCATTGACCATGTCGACCTCGTCATCATCTTCGTCGCCAATCTCGTCCGAGTCGGCAATCTCCACATCCTTGACAGCCTGCCTTGTCACCCGTTTGTCTGCTGTGGTGCTAGATGCCGCCGTCTTTGCTGCTCGCTTCGGCGGCTCAGCTTCTATAGTCTTGCCGCCGCGCAGTCTTCGCTGAGGCTCTTCTTCTGTCACCTCCTCTTGCGCCTTGGCTTTTGACCGCGTAGTCCGGACAACTTCTTTTTGGCCTTCTTGTTCCTCCTCATGGTCCTCTACCGCAACGTCTTCCGCATCAACGTCGACGTCATCGGTGCTGAGCTTGGAGGCGCGTCGTGTGCGCACTTGGCTGCGGCGGACCGTCGCCAGATCGGCCGATATGTCCACATCTACGGCTGCACTGGAACTGCCGCGTAGTCTCCGCCGTGGTGCAGTTGCACTGCTGTCCTTGTCTGGAGGGGGTATCGATGTTTGACGCGTTACACGACGCGTCTTCTCGGTCTGCGAGGCCGCGGTCCGTGTTTCTTCTTCATCTTCATTCGACCGCTTGCGCTTTGGCTGGGCCATTTCTGGGTCTGATGTGTTTGTATATAAGCCGTGGAAGCTCTGGAGCTCGGATGAGTGTCGTAGCAGCCCGAATCCGGGGTAAACGCGTCGAGCTGTCGTCGACTCGTGGTAGCTGATGTCGAGGTTGTCGCGATTTTATCGGGGTTATCGGGGAAAAATTGCTTGTGGATGGTTTAAATCGGACTCGAAACGAAACAAAAAGGCTCCAGCCACCTCTCTGCTCCAAAACAATGTAATTCGGGATCAGTATCCCTTTTGTCGATGCTGTCACGTCGTCGAGGAGGACGTGTCTCTCGTTAATTGAAAGGGTCCTCCCCGCACGCGGTGTCACGTTATCAGACACGTGCCCCACTCAACGACGTCTACGCTCCGTAAAAGTGTATTTTGGCATCCGATCTACGGTGTTGATTGATTGGAAATTACGAATTGACGACGAATTGGGCTGGTTTTTTGTTATCATTGCAATGCGGAATCTACAGGTCGACTAGATTCTTGCAATGGTACTGAGAACGACCCTGTCCAAGGGTGTGGCACTGCCGCCCGGACTGCACAGCGCTCTCCAATCCTCGACACAATTTCGACGGACGGCGACACCCATGTCCTCGTGCATATCACTACATAGCACGAGCTCACACGCCTCACACGCCTCTTACTCGACCTCGGCCGTACCAGTAATCCGCGGCAACAACATTGACTCCAAGACTGGCCGTCCACGAACACGCACAACCTCCTCCTCCTCCTCCTCCTCCAACAAAATAAGAGCTTGGCCACGACACCACAAGTTTCTCAAAGATTCGCCCAGCAAGACACTGTCATTACGAGTGCAGACCCGGAATAAACCAGACGAACCGCTCGAGTTCGAGACATGGCAGCTGTTTGACAATGCGGCCAGCAGCAAAAGCATGCGGCTGCCAGTCGTGACGCTGCAGCAGATGGTCCGCGACGACGAGTCTCAGCAGCAGACGAGCCTGTCGGACGGCCTGTGTGGCATCGAAGAGGCCCGGCGGCGCGCCAGCTCGCTGGCCTACAAGGGCATCACGCAGGACGACGTGCGCACATGGACGTGGATTTTAGCAGAAGAGAACCCGGACGCACGGGCTGCCCGCTTTTTGTCGCCAGACGCCGCGGGCAACAGCCGGCCCAAGCCCATCTTTATGCTGCTGCAGATGCTGCAGCGCGAGAATGCGTTCATCCAGGGCAAGACGCTGGCCAAGCTGCACCAGTACATTGACGAGCACCACGTCAAGGCGCGTATGGCGCCGCCACAGCTGCCGTTTGGCGCGGTGCGGCGGTCGCTCGACTCGGGCCTTAACATGGCGCCGCAGACGTTTGTGCTCACGATGCGCATGCTGGTGCCGCACTACCTGCGCATCTGGCCGTCGGCGCTGACGGCCGTCGCGACGCTCATGTCCGACTATATTAAGACGATCCCTCACATGGCGCAAGCCGCCGCCAAGAAGCGCGCAGACGCAGCGGGCACTACCACAGATAACAATACCTCACATACCCCTAATAAAGAGACCGACGAGATGTCAGCACAAGAGCGCAAAGTGTTTGCCGACATGTGCTACGTCTTCAATGCGGGCCTCGAACTGCTGCGCCAGAAAGCACCCGTCGACCCCGTCAACAACATGCGCTACAACTGGCGTGCACAGCGCGTGCTGCTCGCTGCATCCACATCGACCGACACCCCGCGCCCGCTGCTGATCAGCCGCAACGGCTTCCGCTCGATCCGCAGCGTGCTGCTGGCCCTGGGCAAGTCACCCGACGAGCGGCGCGTATCGATGCGCATGGCGCGCACGTGGCCGCCGTACCGCCGCGACTGGGACGGTCTGGACGAGCAGCGGCGGCCCAAGGACGACTTCAGCCGGTCCGTGCAGGCCGGCGTGATGATGCACGAGGCCGGCTACGGCGACATGGACCACGAGCGCGCGCTCAACGTGTTGGGCGGCGTGCAGCCGGGTGAGTCGCCGACGGTGCAGACGCGCACACTGGGGCCGCGCATCTGGACGGGCGACAAGGCAAGCCTGAACATGTTTTCCGAGTGGGCGGCGCGGGTGCGGGCCACGCGCGACGTCAACGAAGCATGGCGGGAGTTTAACGAGTCAAGAAGTGATGCAAAAGTCAAACCCAGCCTGCAAGTGTACACGGAAATGTACCTGAAGCTGTTTGCCGCCCCGGTCGAGCGGCACCACCCTGCCGAGTCGGCGTCGTCGACGGCGACATGGCCGCACGGAAAAGAGCTGCTACCGGGCGACGCGCGCGAGGTATACCCCGTGCACGACGCGACGCTGACGCCGTTTGAACGCGCGCGCATCAGCCCGCCGACGGCGGGCCAGCTGTACAACCAGATGATGGCCGAGGGCACGCGCCCGGCGGGCCAGTGCCTGGCGGTGTTGATCAGCAACGCCAGCAACCTCGGCGAGGTGATGCGGTACCTCTACGACAGCGGTATGAACGAGCGCACGATTGGCGCGCTGCGGCTGCCCGACCGGTTCACGGCATCGCCCCTTTCGCGGACATCGCCCGTGCTCCCAGCTGTCGAAAATGATGTCAGCGACTCGAAGCAGAAGAAAACACAGAAAACACACAAGACGAGGAAACCCAGCGTGACCGTGCCCGACGACGTGCGGCTTATCCCGCTGCCTGTTTTCAGCGCCTACATCAAAGTGCTGTGCGGCCTGCAGCCGCTGGTGTCGCACATGCCGGCCAGCGCCAGCAAGCAGCTGCGCACGCAAATGGTACACCATGCGATCCGGCTCACAATGATGCGGCTGCCGCCCGGCTACGAGAGCGGCCGCTCGTACCTGGCGCCGTACCACACGATCCTCAAGAAGCTGTCGTACCCACGCGTGCTGGTCGGCCCCGAGCACACGACGGACGGCGCGCTGCACAACCAGGAGTCGCTGGCGCTGGCGCTCGAGGTGTATGCCCACCTGATCCAGATCGGGTCGGGCACGGACGACGCCATCTTCCGGTCGATTCTGCGGGCGGCGCTGGTGTACAGCAACGACCAGAACCACATGGCCGGCACCAGCACGGAGCTCATGCAGCAGGCCCACACGGCGATTGTCCACCTGTTTAACGATCTTGTTAGCGACGGCCCTGCAGACTCTGAAACGCACCCGGCAACAAGGCACAACATCAAGGCGTACAGCCTGGACCTGTACCTGCAGTTCCTGGGCTTTGCCGGCGACGCAGAGAACATGGCGGCGGCGCTGCTGTGGGTGGCCCGCGTGTTTGAGGACCCGGTGCTGCTGGAGGACGCCAAGAACGCGGACAATGCGCAGCACAGCGCGCTGCAGCGGTCGCTGATGCTGTACCGCGTTGTGGCCGAGACGGCTGCCGTAAATGACCCGCGGGCGGCGGCGCGCATGGCCGAGGTGGAGGCCGAGTTCAACCGGCTGCGCTCGCGGGGCTCGACGTGGCACTGGCCGACGAGCGAGGACGCAGACCAGTACGTGCTGTGGAAGCAGGGCGACAACCGGCAGCGGGACTTTTGGACACGGATCCGGCCTGTGAGCAGGTAGTCGTCGTGGAGAGATGACTTGGGGAGGATGCCTTGGCTTGGGCTGGGTGTACGATAGATGGCCACAGGCCTTATGATACCATTATGATAGAATTGCATATACACAGGATATAAAAGTTAATACTTGGAGTCAATATTACAAAATCAAAAGTATTTAAGAAGCCCAAAGAAGACCAAAGAAGATTAAAGAAGCAGCACGACTGAATTGTAGGACAGTGTGTCGTCGACGTCGATGCTTTGACTGGCGCTTTCTTACATGTGATTGGTTAATAAAGCTTAAGACCCACTTTACATCTTTAAGGTATTTTGAGCTCTCCAGTGATTGGCGCGCGTGTATTTATTTCGGGGATTTTACAGTTATTTGACCCCCTACGCATGAGGCGCCGCGGACCTTATTCGATTACTACACGGCATCGGACCACGGTATGGTGTATTGGCGGCAGTTTGTTTGATGGGAAGCGGTTCTATTTTATCTCCAAGTTTCACAAGCCCTTGAGATACCACCTGAGATCGGCACCGTCAACACGCATCGAGCTCACGAGCATCACGAGCATCACGAGAACAGCTCGATGCACCGCCGACGAGGCAAAGCTGCTGTATCCTATTTGATGCGGTTCTATTACACCCCTTGCTTCCTTGCTACATGGCTCATTGCAATTTTAGAGACAGTGCGTGAATGAACAAGATGCAGCCCTGCCAGTCAACAGCCCTTTTCTCTTTTTCATTCACGCGTTGCACATGAGATTCACTCGTCGACTCGCAATTTTAAATCTCATATTTCGTCATCTGATGGACTCATTTTTGAAAGCAAACAACTGTTTCTTATTCCATCTGTTCTCACCATACACCCATCTCATCGGTCTATAAACCAACGCTGTGTCACCTCACACCATCTCATCCCGCTCACCTCTCACCTCAATTTCTCATCTCATCGAGATGCCCTTTGACGTGGGCGAGCCGCCACTCTCAAGAAGCATCGCAACAACCGACTTGGACGATACTGATTCTTCACCACCGACGCCTCTACCATGGACACCGAGGAGACGTCCACTCGCACAAAAGCGAGTGCTGGACGACGACGATGAAGAGGCCGATGCTGATGAGACGCCGTTCAAGCTGGCAGACCCCGACGTCGAAGTCATTGAGATCGACGATGCCATCGTGATAGACGACACCGAAATCACAGAGAGCGAGGATGTGGTGCAGGCCGAACAAGCTGAAGAACCCAACCTGGACGAACCCATCCTAGACTGGGACGATGACTACGACAACGACGCCGCCTTGGACGACAGCTGTGACCTTACGACGGACTCCACCGTCGAGCTGCCAATATCAACTCTGATCTGCCCGCGATCGGCTGCCGCAAACTACGAGCCAAGCCTGCCCGTCACGACCGAGACACATGCGTGCGACGACCTTGTCCCCTTGGCCCAAGCCAAAGCCCGTGCCCTCAAATGTATAGACTATGTCTATATCGAACTCGACGACTTTGAGATCTACCACTCCACCTCCTTTACAAGAGACCGACTACGCTCGCTCAGTTTTCTCGGCGGCCACGGCATGGACCTCATGTTCTTTGACGGCGTGCTCAGCGTCGGCAACAAGCGGTTCTACGTCCAAAGGGTGCCCTTCAAGTACGCGCCAGTTGACAAGTACGGCCCCGGCTTCGATACTGTGCGCGGCCACATCAGCATCCGGTCTCTGCTCAACAGCCGCCGTGATGTTTACTACCGCCTCGGCCGGCCGTCGCCTGTCTATGCACGCTTCTACTATCCATACTTGTGGGTGGCTGATCTCGGCAAGCATTTCGTGGACTACGTGGACAAGGTGACAGACAAGCCTGGCGGTGATGTGCGCATCTCGCACTTTCGGGCCAGCTTCGGCCGGTGGCTAAACAAGAAGTATGCACGTTCTGCTGCCGTCAAGGCATGGAAGCACAGGTTCAGGCCAAACGCGTCGACCTCCGACGTGATCGACTTTCGGTCAGCCGTGATAGCCAACAAGGACTACCTCCGCAAAGAGGCGTGGGACGTGCTGGGTGCGGACACTGCCGGCTCACTCAGCTTCTTCAGAGAAGTAAAGAGCGAGTACTATCCGACCCATGCAGCCAATAAACCAGCAAACCACCCGTCCAACAAGCCGCTGCCAACAGTTGTCACGCCGTACATCTACTACACGTTCCGTGGCCTGGCGGTCCAGAAGTACATGGTGTCAACACCTGGCAGGTACACACCCAAGGTTGTCGGAAACGCGACGCTACTAGCACAAGGCCAGAGCTCTTTTGTCACCGGCGAGTCGATTAAGGGCGAGTCACTGGCTGATAGACTCCAGCGCATCCAACCAGGCGATATCATCTCTACATCACCAGACGACCAGAAGAGCGGCAGCAAGTGGGCGATGGACTTTGAGGATCGAGACGAGGACGAGGATGAGTTGTCGCAAGAGGCCGCAAAGCGGTGGTACGCTTTAGTGCACCGCGTCAACGAGCCACAGCCACGACCCGACGGCCGCTTCGACCGGGATGCTCAACGTTCCTATGAGATTGCATGGCTGTATGCCCCCCAGCACACACCATGTCGGCAGAGCACCTACCCATGGCGGAACGAGCTGTTCCTGTCGGACCACTGCACATGTGATGAAGATGGTGATGCCTGTATCCAAGAGGATGAGGTGTCAGGTGTGCACTCGGTGGAGTGGTTTGGCGGGCCCGACACGACGGCCGATTTCTTCATCCGGCAGACATTTCTGCACGGCGAACGGAGCTGGATCCAGCTGCAACTCGGGCACATTTTCTGCGAGAGCAGTGCCGAACAGGCGTTCCAGGTCGACTGGTTCCAGTCACGGTGGCCGACGACATCACCGATCGGTCAGTTCGAGAAAGAGGAAAAGTACGCCGTCGGTGACACGGTGCTGGCCGTGATCTCTAAGCGCGACACGCGGTCAGAGCCTTACGTCATCGAGGGCACCAAGGACGGCTACCAGCTGCGTGTGCTTCTGAGGCGGCACGAGCTCGACTCGAGCGACGCACCGGCCAACGAGCTTGTCTACACCGACGAGACAATCGATTTGAGTCGGCACAGCGACGGCAAGCTGCGCAAGAGCGCACGCATAATCGGTCGCTGCATCGTGCGTGTGTTTAAAAACAACGAGACGATACCCACGCCGTACTGCCGCAATGGCGCCGGCAATGTGTTCTACATTGCGCACCGACTGGCTTTTGGCAATTTTGCCGACACTCCCGAGAGGGATGCCTTGCCCCTGTGTGTGCCAATGAACGAGCCTGTTACATTCCGGCAAGGCTTCGACCCTGCGACGCCAATTCCACGCCTGCGCGCCCTCGAGCTGTTTTGTGGGTGCGGCAACCTCGGCCGCGGCATTGAAGATGCTGGTGCCACAGAGACGCGCTGCGCCAACGACATTTGGCCGGTGGCGATGCACACGTTCATGGCCAACGTGGCGTCAGAGGCCGTCGACCCGTTCATCGGATCGGCCGACACACTGCTCGACTATGCAATCCGCGGCGTGCACACAGTCAAGGCGGCAAGCTCGCCGGCTGTAATCAAAACGACCAACATCCCGCGACCGGGCGAGATCGACTTCATCTCGGGCGGCAGCCCGTGCCAGGGGTTCTCGAAGCTGACGCCGGACCGCACGACGCCACAGCAGTTCAAGAACCGGTCGATGGTGGCGTCGTTTGCATCGTTTGTTGATCTGTACCGGCCCAAGTTTGGCATCCTGGAAAACGTGGCGGCCATGGCCGACTCGAAAAAGGAGACTGGCGCAAAGGCAGAAGATATTTTCGGCCAGCTGATCTGCGCGCTGCTGGGCATGGGCTACCAGCTGCGCATCATGCTGGGCAACGCGTGGTTCTACGGCACGCCGCAGAAGCGGCAGCGCGTGTTTATCATTTTTGCGGCGCCCGGGCACACGCTGCCGTCGGTGCCGCTGCCGTCGCACGGGCCGTCGACGCAGATCATGGGCGGCGAGCAGACGACGGGCGTCTACAAGGCGATTGGCGACACGAGCTCGAGCAACTGGATCACGACCGTGCTGGCGCCGTCGGCCACGGCATTTCCGTTTGTGTCTTCCGGGGAGGCCGTCGCCGACCTCGAGGACATTGACGACGGCGTCGTCGACATCTGTGTCCGCCACCCTGACCACCGCACAATCGGCGTGTCCGACGACATGCGCTGCAAGCTCGCGCAGATCCCGACGCAGCCCTACGGTCTCGGGCTCGCCGAGGCGCGGCACACGCGCGAGTTCCGCTCTGTGCGGCATTTGTTTTTAAAAGGACAGCTCGCCAAGCCGACGACGAACGCGTACAAGCGGCACAACCCGACGCGCATGTTCCGGACGGTGCGGACGTCGTGCGTGGTGGCGGATGCGCGCGGGCCGGGCGATGTGCACTGGCGCGGCAAGCGGCCGATGTCGATTATGGAGATGCGGCGGGCGCAGGGTGTGCCGGACGACGAGGTGCTGCTGTTTGAGCGCAAGGCGGACCAGTGGAAGATGGTGGGCAATGCGGTGGCGCGGCAGATTGCGCTGGCCTTGGGGCTATCTCTGCGGGAGGCGTACCTCGGGAGTCTCTACGAGGGGGCAAATGGAAGACAAGTCGATGAAGAAATGGCCGAGGTCACCGAAGTCAAAATCTCTCCACCAAAGAAGCGCATCTTCCAGACGAGCCCGTACGCGAGCAAGACGGTTGTGATACGGGACAAGCGGTCGCGGTCACCAACCACCGAGTCCGAGTCTGACCTCAACCGGAAGCGGCATCAAAGCCGGTCGACGATATCACTCGACATTGAGTCTGACTAATTCTGTCAAATTTTTGGCCATCTCTCGCTAGAGATCAGCGTCCTCAACCTCATAACACATCTACATCGACTCTTCTAGACTCGATCGGCATTGAGCCGCGTCGGTGGCCGCCATGCAGGCTGACGATCTTCTAATCATTCAATCAATTCATGAGTTCATCGTCTATATCCATCTGTGTCTATCTCAAGCGTGCTTTGTGGTGACCGTTTGCTGTCTTTGACCTCTTTGTCTGTCTAAAAATAAAGCAGCCCCCGACACCAGAGCGGAGAATTGTTTGCATTGGTCTGGGTGTCTATTGGTCTTCTTTGTTGATTGCTTTCTTTTTTCTTCTTTATTTACTTTCTGTTTTCTGTTTTCTGTTTTCTGTTTTCTGTTCCTGATTCTAGATTCGCGATGACTGGATCCGTCTTCAATGCAGCCCTGCTTCAAGCATAAGATACCCTTACAACCAGTTAGCTGTTCAATGCATTTAATGATTCTCATTCAATCACTCATTCGCACCATTAACTCACTGATTCCACTCGTATCTCAGCTTGCCGCCCACACAGGCCCGACACCGACCCGGCGCGTAGAGTTGCCAAATGTTTAAAATGCATAACAACCACAACCCACCAATAACTACACCTGTGCGTCTGTTTCATCGTATAGAAACACGGGGTATCCTTTCCCAGTAGTAAGAAGAAAGCAAACAGCCGCCGGGAACGTATGGACGACAGGTCGCGAGAGAGTGAGCGCCTGGTGTTGCAGGGTACAGGCCCACTTTTGGAATGATTGGCTGAGAGGCGCCCGCACCTTTTCACTTACACGAGAGTTTTGTCCCTTGTCTGGCCGTCGACGTTTTCTTTTGAATTTCACGGCATCACTTTTGGAGGTGTAGCTTTCAGATCCAGGAATACAATAGAATGATACTGTAGCTATGCAACGGTGGTATTGTGGTCTCAACAACTGCCTCCAAACAAAGGGATGACTCCGACTTGTCGACGACCTCGTCAAGCACCTCGTCAGCCTCTTCGGCCGGCCACTTTGTCAGTATTCTCGGTATATTCAGTCGATTCTCGCCTGATAGCTTGCAAATATCACCAGTATTTACTTCAAGCATCTCCACCCGACCGCCTGGCCAAATTGCACTCTTGGAAAATAGACGGCGGCCATCGAGAGACCGCTTACGTTGCTAGCAGTTTGCATTGCTTTTCTGTTTCTTTTCACTTTCTTCTGTATCTCTTAATGTCTATTTCCTTTTCTCTCTCACATCTAATCCATGCCTACATCTACCCACATTCATAACCCAGACGACTGGATAGGACGTTAGCCGGTCTGTGCATGGGTGCAGTCTAGACCTTTCTTTTATTTTCCTTTCTTTTTCTCTTTTCTGTCTTCAGTCTTTTTATATCCATTTCTATTTGATCATATCTGATCCTCTGGACTACATTCATACTCAACATTATCTACTACTGGCTGCATGCATACTTATACATCCGTCGCCCTTTGTTTCGAGTGGTTCTCCTGCATCCTTTTCTTTGGTGCATAGTCTCTCATTCTCGTTATTTCCACCATCTTTGTTCTCTCTTTTCTCTTTTCTCTTTTCCTATCACTACTCTTTCCTTGAGTCCTCACCACCACTCGTTACTGTCACTCGACACGACCTTCGTTCTGCTCTCGAGCTCCGATCTTTCTGTTCATCTTGTTGATCCTTCTTTTCATTTTCATTTTGATTCTTTTGACTCTCGTCGTCATTATAGCATCCCCTTCCATCTCTGCCAGACTTAATTCCACCCGGTCACTCCCCTGCTCACGCCTTGCTTGACGCTTTCTGCATGTCACAACTCTGTAACAACGCATCTTTATTCTAGCCTGTTCTCTCCTTTGCTCTGTTTGTTAGCATTCTGGTTTTGTCTTTGACTTTCATCCTTTCTACTCCTTCATTTCACCGTCTTTCACCTCTCTTTGTCAGCCTCCAGCCTCTTTATCTCGACTGCATCGACTGTTTCATACTTGTTCACGCTCTTTGACAAACACATCGTCTTTCATTCTTTCACTCTCTCTTTCTATCTACACACTCGTTACTCGGCATCTTTAAAGACAGCGGGCTGTCTCTCTTCAAGAAGATCGTCCTTTTCCTTCCTTTTTCATTTTGTCACTTTCATCACCATATAAAAACAAAAATAAAATGCTCATCATCCTCCTCCTCCTCGCTGCGGCCGAGGCCTCGCCCCTCGCCGCCCTGCACTGGCGCCGCGCCGCCGACCAGACCGCCGACTACACCAACAACACCGACCACACCGCCCTCTCGTCCATGCTCTCGACCGCCTCGCTTGCGTCGTCCCTCAACCTCGGCGGCATCAAGTCGACGTCGACCGATGTTGTCGTCATCACGTCGGGCGTCGTGACATCGGGCGTCGCCACGGCCTATGCCACTGTCACTGCGTCTCTTTCTACGCCCGTCTCGTCATCCACGCCGTCTGTCAGCAACCCCGGCGACATTACCAGCACCATTCCCGTGCCGTCGTCTACCTCGGGAAGCGCCGAGGAGTCTTCTGTCGCTTCCATTCTTACGCACGAGAGCAGCACTGTGTCTAGCAAGATTTCCAGCTCGGTTCCTAGCTCGGTCTACTCGAGTTCATACCACTCTAGCTCAGTTCTCGCCAGCTCGGCCTTTGCTTCAAGCTCTCCTGTCAGCTCGGTTTACTCCTCGGTTCACTCAAGCTCGGCCTTTTCTAGCTCTTTTTACTCGAGCTCGGCATTTTCTAGCTCATTCCACTCAAGCTCAGCTGTTGCCTCCTCGGCCTACTCTTCAGCCTATTCATCAGCTCCCGCAACTGCTGCCACCAACGCCACAGCTCCCGCTACGACTGCGGCTACCAACTCGACAGCCCACGCGACTACAGAGTCGACTCACTCTAGCACGCACTCGAGCATCTTCACGTCCGCCCTTTCAAGCTCGCATACGTCCAACTCGACCGCCGCCCCGACCGTAGCCGTCAACTCGACAGCTGCAGCTCACTCGACGGCCCACTCGGCCCACTCGACGTCCTCGACGTCCTCGGGAGTGTCTACTGTGTCTGTGTCGTCGGTTGATACTGCTCCCCGCAACTCGACAGCAACTATCCTCCCAACTACGGCGGTCAACTCTACAGCAGCCCTCCCGACTGCAGCGGTCAACTCCACAGTAGCCCAGCCTACCACAGCTGTTGTCTCGACAGCAGCCCAGACCCCGGCTGTCAACTCAACGGCTGCTGTCAACTCGACCCATGCGGCTACAGCAAGCTCTTCGGCAGCGGCTGTGACGTATATCACGAGCAACGGTCTTGTCATTCCGGCCACTATCGGCTCTGCAGCCACGACTTCGCACTCCAACCAGACGACAGCAGCTGTCACTTCTGCCAGCTCGGCTGTCAACTCGACTGCCAAGGCTACTCAGGTCTCTGCCACTCACTCGTCTGCGGCAACTGCGGGTGGCGATGTTGCCGCATCTTTGACTGCAGCTTCCTCAACTGCCATATCCTCAACTGCACTCTCGTCTGCCGCGTCATCTTCTGCATCGTCGGCTCCCTCAACTAAGACTTCGTCTTTTTCTTCATCTACTGCTTCCTCGGCACTGTCTACTTCACACTCACCCACTGGCTCCGTCAACTCGGCAATCCCCACGGCCATTCCCCTGCCCACCACCACCTCTGGTTCAACCACCACTGCCTCCCTCGCCGCCAGCGTCTACGCCTCCAACCTCGCCCAGGCAAAGACCTACAATGCCATGTATGCCGGCCTCACGCTCGACTCCAAGTGCAGTGCTGGCCAGGTGGCGTGCATTGGCGGCAATGTCATGGAGTGCGGTTCTGGCAGCACCTTTGCAGAGTTGACTGAGTGTGCTGCGGGCACCAGCTGCTACGCCATGCCGGATACCAGCCGTGCGGGTGTCGACGTTGGATGTGTCGATGATTCTGTTGCTGCGTCGGTTCTGGGTATCACTGTCTCTTCTACTGCTTCTGCTGCCTCTACTGCTGTCACTTCTGCTGTCACCAGTGTTTCCACAAGCAAGGCTGCCTCCTCTGCTGCCTCGACTGCTGCCTCTACCTCCTCCGAAGAGTTTGACACGACCATCACAATGACAATCCCCTCGACAAGCACAGTCTATGTCACGCGGTCGACCACCATTGAGAAGACCAGCCCTGCCGAGACGGTCACGTCTACCAGCAGCTCCAGCAAGAAGTCATCTACGCCCACTACATTTGCCACGTCGACACGCCCGGCCTCGTCCTCGTCGTCTTCCTCTCCTCTCACCACTTCCTCATCGTCGTCCACCTCCCTCGGCCTGGACATTATCCCGACGACGGTCAGCACTTCCATCATCCCCGAGGAGAGCCCCAACAACGTCGTCGCCGGCGGCACCACGACTGCCCCTGCAGCAAAAACAGCCTTTGTCGCGACCGACAGCCCGTCGTCAACACCCACGCCTGCTGTTGCCGCTGCTGCCGTCACTATCTACCAGACCATTCATGATACCGTCACGGAGGTGTCGACCACGACGGCCACCACAACCGCAACGACGACAGACATGACGACTACTACGACTACCAACAATGCTGTCGTCACAACTCTCCAAGTGCATGTCATCAACTAGTTGCCTTTTACCAATTCTTCTTCTCTACACTCGTTTATCTTTTTTTCTTTATTTTTCTTTTTTCGGTTTTCTGTTGTAAAATAGATCTTGGATATCAAAGTGGCCTTTTGTTTCTTCGCGCCTAATATTTCTTTTGTTTGATACCAGTAGCTGTTGTTGAATTTCTTAAAATCATTTGTTTACCCTTTATTTTGTATTTGCTGTTCCTTTTGCGTACCTCGTGTCTATTATCTATCAAAGTTTCAAATTAAAATCAAATAAAGTGCTTTGCACCCGCTATCTACACCTTCCTATCGTGACATCTGCCGTGTAAGTCGCACCTGCCATAGTGAAAATAGCCACGTGACGCTTATTCCTGCCTATTCAGGCATATACTTTGTACCTTGGTCCTTCCAAGTTCAGCCCAACCAAAACCTGCTCACAACTGCATCACCAGATTTAGAATTTTAGCCTCACTTTTACTTTTGCTGCACACATCATCCCATCATCTTCATCTTCATCCTCACATCATATCCATCTCCATTTCTATTTCTATTCTTTGGCTACCCGACCAGCTGTCATAGCTAGTGGGTCTTTATGCTCTTAAAGTGGATCTACCCGACGCGCCAACAGAACAAAGGCGGTGGCCAAATCTGCCCAAACTGCCGTGTTTTTCATCAATTCTGCCATCGAGTCCAGTCTTTTTTTCTGGCTGGAAGGGCTTGTACTGAGTATATCGGTTTGAACGGCATCGGGCGTTGATATTGCATTCGCCGACACCGACACCGACACCGTCATCGATCCGACGACAACCACCACCGCCACCATGGACTCGGACGACTTCAAAGCCCAGCAGCAAAAGATCCAAGGCGCCCTTGTTGCCGTCAACCGCACCGTCAATGGCATCGCCGCCGAGGACCTGACCTTTCTGCGCACCGTCAACCCCGACGTCGCCAGCGAGATCGATATCCAGGCCGCACGCCTGCTGCGCCTGTCCAACAGCCTCATCAATTCGGCCGCAAACGCCACCGGCCGCAAGGATGTGCCCACGCTCGAGGACGCCGAGGATGTCGAGCTGAACTGGCGCGGCGTCGTCGACGTGATCGATGCGCTGCTCGAAAAGGCCGACACCACTCTCGACGAGTACACAGGCCTCCTCAAGCGAAAGGATGCGCCGACCACTGAGGGGGTAAGCTCTCCAAAATGGTCCAAGATCTTAAGAAATACAAAAACTAACCAACAGGGCCCCGACTCGAAAAAGGCCAAGTCGATGGAGCGTCTCGACTGGTCGCTGCGCCGCGCCAACATCCCCAAGCCCCAGGAGCTCTTTGAGCGCAAGCCCGACAACTTTGACATGGGCCCCTGGAAGCCGCTGCTGTCGCGCAAGCCGCATGCCACCTACGTCTCGCTCGAGGACAGCCTCACCACCTTTGTCGACGAGTTCGACCACACCCAGTACAAGCACCCCTACGAAACAGAAATCACCCGCCTCCAGTACCCGGCCCACGTCTACCAAAAGGCCGAGCCCATTCCATTCCTGCCCGTCGACACCACCGAGGCCGTTTGGGTCGACACCTTTGAGGGCGTCGAGGCCATGCTCGAGGAGCTGCGCGACGCCGACGTCATTGCGGTCGATCTCGAGCACCACGACTTCCGCACCTACACCGGCCTGCTGTCGCTCATGCAGATCAGCACGCGCACCAAGGACTGGGTCATCGACACCCTGCAGCCATGGCGCCACAAGCTTGAGATCCTCAACGAGGTCTTTGCCGACCCCACCAAGATCAAGGTCTTCCACGGCGCCAGCAGCGACATTGTCTGGCTGCAGCGCGACCTCGGCCTCTACATTGTCGGCCTCTTCGACACCTACTTTGCCTGCGACTGTCTGGAATACGGCAAGCGCAGTCTTGCCTTTTTGCTCGAGCGCTTTGTCAACTTTGACGCCGACAAAAAGTACCAGATGGCCGACTGGCGCATCCGCCCGCTGTCCGACGAGATGCTCTACTATGCCCGCTCCGACACGCACTACCTCTTGTACATTTACGACATGGTCCGCAACGAGCTTGTCGACAAGTCAAATACACCCTCACATAACGCGCTCGGCGAAAAGAACATGACCGAGTACGTCCTGAAAAAGTCCAAAGAGGTCTCGCTGTCGCGCCACGAGGCCCAGTTCTGCGATGCAGAGACCGGCCAGGGCACCCGCGGCTGGCTCAACAACCTCGTCAAGACCTACACGATGCTGTCGGGCGAGCAGTTTGCCGTCTACCGCGCCCTGTATGAGTGGCGCGACAACATCTCGCGCCGCCTCGACGAGAGCACCGGCTACATCATGCCCAACCGTGTGCTGTCCGACATTGCCCGCATCCTGCCGCCCGACCAAAAGGCCCTGCTCAGTCTGCTCGGCGCCAACACCGCGCGCGTCACCAAGGCGTCGCTCGGCGAGCTCTACACCCTCATCCAAGAAGCCAAGGAGCGCGGCGCCGACGGCCCGACGTCTATTGAGTTTTTGCGCTCCGACAAGATTAGCGCCCTGACCAAGGCGTCCGCCCACCGCCACCACAACGCCAACAACAACACCAACATCTCCGCGGCCGCCACAGCCAGCCAGCTCAAGGTCGGCAGTGCCGCCACCAAGGACCTGGCACCGCTGCCCGATATTACGGCTCTCCGCAGCAACTTCAGCCAGCTTTGGGGTGCTTCGGGCCCGACGGCCAAGCCAAGGGGCGGCGAGGACCCGAGCGGTGGCGTTTCTGTGATCGAGGCGCCGTGGTACGTGCAGGCAGCGATTGCCGGCCCGGCCCCGGCTGTTGCCGAGATTGCTGCGCCCACTGCTGCCGCCACACCTGCTGCCGCCAAGATCCGGTCAGAAGACTACGAGTATATTGAGTTCCTATCGCCTGCCCAGAAGACGGCGGAGCCAGTGGAAGAGAAGACGGAGCCGGCGCCAGAACCGGCGCCACAGGAAGAGCCCAAGGAGCCCGAAGGCGCCTTCACACTGAAGTGGGGCAAGAAGGACAAGGAGGACAAGACCAAGGAGAAGGACGGCAAGAATATGGCCAAGGACGACCGGAAAGCAGCCAAGCTGGCGCGCAAGGCGGCCAAGGCCAGCAAGCGTGCAGGCGACGCATCGGCATCACCGTCAGAAGCAGCACAGACGTCTGACAGCGACGGCGGTGCTCCTATAGCCGAGGAGGACGCCGAGGACGAACAAAAGGAAGACTACGTGCCGTTCAACTACGACACGGCTGGCTCGGTGCTCAACCCCAAGAAGGACAAGAGCCAGGAGCAGAAGAAGGGCAAGGGCAAGGGCAAGAAGGTGTTCAACCCGTACGGCGGCAACCCGGATGCCAAGGGCGACGACGGGCCGAAGCCTGCGCGGCGGATGCACTTTGAGAAGCTGGGCAAGGGCGGTACTTTTAAGAAGTAGTCTCTTGTTCTCTTCTCTCTTATTCTTTGCTTTAGTTTTCTTCTTCATAGTCTGCATGTTTGGCGTTTGTTGGGTTCTGTGGCTTTGGCTACGTGTAGCATACTACCTAGGCAATCAAATCAAACTCCATTGGGGTATTAGTATTTCTATCTTATATATTATTATTGTTATTAAAGTATAAAAGTTTATCATCGTGAATGTGAATGTGAAAATTGTAATTTATTATCTACGACTGTTGTTCAGCATGACGTAGTATCGGCTATAGCGATAAGATACCCCGATACAGCGATCTCCACTCTTTTGACACCTAAGCTGAGCTCAAGCTCAACGTCTCGACTTGACTTGTGCCTGTGACTCTATTCTGCCGTGCAACACCCGACAACATGGCAACTTCCACACCACCAATCGTCGTCTTCCCCTTTGGCGAGCCAGACGCCCGCCTCGAGGACTTTCTCGACGACAAGCTCCAGTCCACCGCCGACCTCGACACCATCGAGGCCCTCCTCGCCCGCGTCCACGTCCAGCACGGCCAGCTCCAGGACCAGCTCGACGCCGCCGCGCACGACCTCGACGCTGCTCGTTTGACGCAGAGCGCACACAACGACTCGCTCCAGGCTGCCATAGACCAGTTTGACACCCTCGAGAAAAGCATCGACCAGCGCCTCGCCCTCGTCAATGCCGACAACGCCGCCCCCGAGGCCGTGCTCCAGCAGCTCGCCGCCCCCATGGACCAGCTGCACCGCGTCACGCTCGCCCACGACTACCTCGTGCTGCTGCAGGACGTTGCGACCTGGGCCGACGAGGTCAAGGCCGCGCTGCCCGACCACCCGCAGGATGCGCTCGTGCCGTACGGCAAGATCCGGCGGCTTGCGACGCGGCTCGCCGAGCTGCAAACAGACGACGTCGCAGCGCCGCACCTCGTGGCACATGTCGCGGACACGGCCGACAAGCTGTGGCAGGGCATGAACGCGACGATGCGGGCGTCGTTTGCAGAGCTGCTGGAGGCGCGGCAGTGGACGGTCGGGCGCGTGGACCCCGCGGTGGCGGCCGACGAGACGTGGCGCGACGGGTTTGCAAAGCTGCTCGCGCTGCAGCGGGATGAGATTATCGAGGCGGCTTCTTCGTCACAGACACAAACGAGGACCGAAACAAAAATTCTACTGCCCATGGCGGTCATGGCCGAGTTCTTTGTGCTCGAATTCCGGTACCACTTCTTGTCCATGGGCGAGGGCCGGCAGACGAGCGAGCCGCAGCGCACGGGCCAGCTGTGCTTCCCGTGGTTCCTGCAGCGCGTCGACCGGTGGACCGAGTTTATGCGGCGCAGTTTTGCGCTCGTCCTCAAACAGCAGTTCCAGGACACGGCGGCGTGGCAGTCGACGGCGTACCGGGATCCGGCGTGCGCGCTGATGGCGGCGATGCTGCCGGTGCTGCGGCAAAAGGTGCGGCACACGACCGAGTTTGCGGTCGGATTGCTGAGCGAACAGCGGAAACATTTGCGGGAGCAGCAGCTCAGTAGTCGACCACAACAAGCACAAGAAGAACCAGAAGACGAAGTGCTGTTGAATGCGCCGACATTCTTGGGCGTCCTCATCGGACAGCTGCTCGAGTTTGACGAAGAGCTGCGGCAGCGTGGATACGACGGGGGTGTTCCTGTGCAAACCTCTACATCTACGTATGCATCATCTGGATGGCCTGGTCTGGCGGGGGAGGTGCTGGACGAGCATTTTGAGCTGTGGCTGCGCGCTGAAAAAGAGTACGCCGTGTCGCGGTACCGCGATATCGTGGACGGCGACAGCAAGGCCGCGCTCGAGGCGCGTGCTACGATTGATTACGACTACGCACCGCGCGGCTACACCAAGCCGACGCTGGCCGCCGAGCACGTCGTCGACCTCGTGCGCGCCGTTACCGCACAGTATCGCCTCGTGCGCAAATTTAGCCACCGGCGACGATTCCTCATCGACATCCAGGTCACGCTGCTGGACCAGTACCACGACCGGCTGCGGGGCACGCTCGAGGCGTACTCGGCGATGACGTCGACACTGGGGCGCACGCTGCACGGCTTCAGTTTCAGCAAGGAGCAGCTGGCGCAGCTCGAGGGCACGGGGTCGCTGGAGGTGCTGTGCCGTGTGTATGGCAGCGCAGACCTGGTGATCGACACTCTCCGAGGATGGAGCGACGAGTCGTTCTTCTTGTCGCTGTCGGACGAGCTGAATGCGCGGGCGGCGGCAGTGGACACAGCCCAAACAAAAACAAAACAGGAAGATGACGGTCTGTTCAGCGGCAACATCCAGGCGTACGAGTCGCACCGCGCGGCGGCCGAGTCGCTGCTGGTGTCGGCGCTAATCCAGTCGCACGCAAATGCGCTGCGGCCGTACCTGTTGCGGACGCACTGGACGACGCAGGCCGACGAGGACGAGGCCAAGACGTCAAAAGACGAAGAGTCGACCGTGTCGCCCGAGCTGGACGAGCCGCTGCGCATCATCCAGCGCAACCTGGCATTTTTAGGAAATGCGCTGGGCACGGTGCCGCTGCGGCGCATTGTGCGCAAGGCGATGGCGGTGCTGGAGCAGCAGCTGTTCAACGACCTACTGCTGAAGAGCAGGTTCACCGGGCCGGGTGCGGCACAGTTTGCGCGCGACGTGGCGGCGCTGAAGCTGGTGGTGGAGCGCGAGGTGCCGTCGCTGAGCGCGGCGTTTGAGTGGCTGCAGCAGGGGACAGTCCTGCTGAACCTGCCGGCGCGGCAGACGCAGACGGGCACAGAGTCGGTGCTGACGCTGCAGGAGGCAGACGAAATCATGTTCCAGGGAGCACGGCTGGGCAATGTAATTGACGACGCGGCCGAGACCAACGAGGGCGCGCGCGGCGTGCTGTTGCAACTAGGCCTGACGGGCGTCGACGAGGCGCATGCGCACAAGATTGTGCGGCGGCGCGTCGAGCTGCAGTGATACGATACCAATACCATTTGTTTTTGTAAATATTAATTCAATTCATGACTGTCTATGAAACAAGCTACTTTTATTATCCTTGACTAAACAACTAGTTGATCGCGCGCATGGTAAACTCGACAACGGCAAAGGTGCCCGCGCTGACGGGCATGGCACGCAGCAGCGTCGGCGCCAGGCCGCGCCAGAAGCCGCGCGCGCCCTCGGCCCGGTACGTCTGCGCAAAGCAGTCGCGCATCGACTTGTAGCGCTGGTCGGCCGGGCGCAGCGCGTCCGTCTGCATCTTGCTCTTGACGACGTCAAAGGGGTACGACGCGAGCCACAGCGCCTCGCCGGCGAGGCCGCCGTAGAAGGCGACCTTGTATGCGGGCAGCTGCTTGCGGTCGACGTTGTTGCGGCGCGCGTCGGCGTTCATGAGCCACTCAAAGGTGGTGAACCACACGCCGTAGGCCTGGGCCTCGCGCCACAGCGTGACGGCCTGGCCGCGGAAGAGGCCGCGCGCGACGCCGCCGCCGTCGCGCACGAGCTTGCGCACGCAGTCGAGGGGGCCGTTGTACAAACGGTCGGCGACGCTGTGGGGCTGTGTCTGGAGGCGGATGCGGACGTGCTCAATGGGGCCGGACAGGACCGAGTTGGCGAGGCCGGCAAAGGCGCCCGAGGCGTAGTACTGGGTGTAGGAGAGGTCGCCGGCCTTCTTGTCGGCAATGTTCTTGGCCTCGAACCAGCGGCGCGCCTGGTGGAAGGCGCCAAACTGGACGGACACGCAGGCGCCGATGCCGATGAGGGGCGTCAGGGTGCCCTTGTAGAAGGCGAGCGGGCCCTCGGAGCGCCAGATGGCGGTGGCGGCGCTGAGGGCGTTGGGGTAGGCGGTCGAGGTCTGGAGGCGGACCTTGACAATGTCAAAGGGCTGGCCGAGCAGGACCTGTGCGACACCACCGGCGGCGCCAGCGAACAGGTCCTTGGCCGTCTGCGTCGCGCTGCCCTCTTCCGACATTGTGATGTGTGTAGTATCGAGGGGTGGTTGTCGTCGATGCGATGCGATGTCGTGATGTCGTGTCGTGGATTGACGGCGCAGACCACTTTGAAGCTGAACAAGAGTCAAATACCGGTTGGATGCTCAAACTCAAACCAACAGACACTCAGATACCCATCAAATACCAGTCAACCGCCAATCAATATAACCACATTGAACCACAGTCCACAGATAACGTCGGCGATGAACCAAAGCGGGCTCCGGTCGTGGAGTAATTAATTTAATTATTATTTTAATAAAATAAAAGAATTCTTATCTTATCGCCAGGAACGCCGTCTGTCGGCCCCTCTTTTTTTCACTTCTCTAATATCGTCATATTGCGTGCTCGGTTTAAATGCTGACATAATCTCATATTGACATCGTCACTCTATACATAATGGCCACTCCCTACGGTCGTGGACTATCTACCCCTCTTCTCCTGCTGTTCGGCCGCGCGCACCTGGTTGTCAATCGCCTCCTTGAGCTTGGCGACAACGTCCGGCTGCCCGCCAAAGGCCGCCTGCAGCAGCTCGTCCAGCTCGCGCTCCATCTTGGCGACGTTGCGGCCGCCCAGCTTGCGCGACGCGCCATCGTGCAGCGTCTTCCCCCAGCGCGTTGTGAATGCCGTAATGGACCGCCGCAGCGCGTCGTCGAGCTGCTCGCTAATGTCCGCATTGATCGCATTCGATGCTTGGCTGTGGCCCGGCATCAGGCTGCCGGTCATGCTGCCGACGACCGAGGCGGCGCGCGTGTAGCCGCCGGCGACCGACGCCGCGCGCGACCACAGCGACTGTGGCGCGGGTGAGGCCGGAGTTACAGCAGCAGAAGCAGGCACACTCGAGCCCGGAATGAATGTAGAAAAGTAGCCGACGAGGTGCTGGGCCATGCTGAGGGCCTCCCAGATCTGGCCAAACTGGGCGCCGCTGTTCTTGGCGGCGCCGTCGCGGATGTCGCCGATATCGAGGGCGAGCAGCTCGTTCTTGAGGACCAGTAGATTCTTGATCATGAAGAGGTCGGCGTCGGTCGCGAGGCGGCCGCTCTTGATGCGGGCCTCGGCGCGCTGCAGCGCCAAGATGGTCTCCTTGACAATCTTGAAGACGACGGGCGAGCTGCGCTGGCAGCGCTCCTTGGGCATGGCCTGGTCGAACATGGCGAGCAACTCGATGGCGCGGCGCACGGGGGGGTAGGCCGTGGTCGACGCAGACGCCATGTCCGCGGTAGAAGAAGGCTCAATCTTGAGGGCCTCCACCACAACTGGAACCTTGGAAATGGTCTTGGCGACCTCGGCCTCGAACAGCGCGTCGGCAAAGACCCAGAGGTGCTCGGCCAGCAGGCGCGCCGCGAGCTGCCGGCTGTGCGCGGTCATGTAGCTGTCGCCGCTGTGCGCGCGGTGGCCGCCGTCGATGTCGCTGTCGTCGTCGCTGTCGCCGTAGTCGTCGTCGTCGTGCTCGAGCAGCAAATACTCGTGCGTGATCCAGCCGAGCACGTTGCACACGACGGCCAAGTCGTTGACGCCGGCGAGCGTCGTCTGCAGCAGCGTGGCCAGCGGCGCGACATTGACGGCATTCACAAGATCGCTGCGGTACGCGCGCAGCGTGCCAAACACCGAGTGCGCGGCGTCGGCGCTGTACTGTGGGTCGACGGCAAAGACCTTCGCAAAGAGCAGCACCTCGTGGTACGAGCGCTCAAAGCTCTGCTTGATGTAGCTGCGGGCGGCCGTCTCGATGCTGGCCGCCTCCTTGACGTCCGCATGGAACGCGTCCAGCTCTTTCTGCATGACGGGCCGCAGCACCTGGTCGCGCCATTGGAGGTAGGTTGTGAATATATTGTTGGCCGTGTTTAGATAGATTGCGTAGCTGTTTTTGTCGGCCTGGCCGGCCTCGGGCTCGGCCCGCGCTGCACCCTGCGGCGTATACGCACTGCTGACGACCTGCTGCACGTTGGGCACGAGCGCGTACGACTTCTCGACGAGCAGCTCCTCAAAGCGGCCGTAGGCGAGCGCGTGCTGCGCGGCGTCGGACTTGGTGTTGCCGATCTGGCGCGCGAGGTCGGTGGCGACGGTGTCGAGGCGCGCGGTGAAGCCGACCTCGAGCAGGTGGAGGGCCTTTGTGAGGAGGGCCTGGTAGCGCGCGAGGTACTGGTCGGCGTCGCGGTAGTCGGCGTGCTCGGTGGCGGCCATGAAGGCGATGCACGCGTCCAAATTCCGGAAAATGTCGGCGAGCTCGTCGCCGTCGGCGAGGCGCGAGGCGCCCGGGGCGTTGAGGCGGCGCGTGGCGGTGTCGAGGTATCCGTAGTAGTGCAGGTCTGTGCCGACGTCGTCGGCGAGGCGCTGGAGGCGGCGCTGTTCGGAGACGAGGTCGTCGCACTGTGCCTGGAAGGAGGACGTCTGGTCCTCGACGGTGCGGAAGGAGTCGGCGAGCGACGACAGCAGGCGCAGGGCGCCGTTTGTGTCTGTGACGAGGCCGGCGAGGTGGCGCTCGGTCATCTCGAGCTGGTCGCGGTAGGTCAGAAAGTCCTGCTGGCTGGCCTGCAGCAGGCCGTCATCAAAGGAGTCGAGCAGCACCGGGACTTCGAGCAGTTTCTGCCACTCGAGGGTGTTGTCGTCGTCGTTTCCGTCGCAGATGTGCAGCGCGTCCAGGGTGACCTCCTTCTTCCGCTTGGGTCCGCGCTTCTTGGCTGTTTTTGATGGTGGTGGTTTTGGCTGAGTAGATGTTGAAGCAAACTTTGGCCGCAGTGGTGTCTCTGCTGCACTTGGGAATGACCGTGTGCGCCGCAGCTGTCGCAGGCCGTCCTCGCGCGCCTCCAGCAGGTCCTCGTCCTCGTTGGTGTCGTCGTCCTCCTCGAGCAGCGCGTCCAGCGTCTCGGGTGCTTGTGAGCCCTGCCTGGTCAGTATGTCCTTCACTCTCTAGTTCTCCCCCTTCTACCTGGATATACACACATTCGGCTGCTGCAGAAGAGACTCGCGCCGGCGGTGTCCCGGCCCCTGGGAACTGCGGCCGCTCCGCTGCGGCTCCGGCACAAAGCTGTACCACGCGTCCTCGTACATCGCTGTCGGTGTGGGGCGTCGCTCAGTCGTGTATTATTCCATCAATCGAGGTCGGAGTACGCGTGTCGGGGATCCAGGTCGCTGTAGACTGCTTGATCGCTGGTGGTGATGTCGTCCTTGGAAGCTCTTCCAGTACAATCAGCTCCTGCCAAATCGGTTCACACTACGTATGCACTTTCGACTTTCGACAGCTCTGGCACATGGGGTCCAACCGTTAATAGCGGCGCCAAGTGTCAAAAGTGGGGCCACCCTGCACCACCATCACTTGTAAGACGCACTCTACACAGTAGACGAAGACGATGAGATGAAGATTAAAAGCAAGAAGAAAATGAATTCGCTAATAGTTAAGCTAGTTTTCGCTATGTGGTCGCTTACCGATATAACGGTAGAATAAAAAGACAAAAGACAAAAGACAAAAAAAGAGCTCGTCATCACATCATCCAGCACTGTGCCATCATTCTAAACCCCCCGACCATCTAGACACCTCGTCGCTTGTCAGCTTTTCAGTGCTTGTCAAAGCTACTGGGAAGTCGTCGTCTGAGACCGGCACGCTGGGCAGTCGCACGGGCCAATGGCCGAATGCGGCCACGGGCACGTCGGGTGCGGGCCAACGGTCCGCACAAACAGCGCGCGCGCACGCCAGCCGTCATTGCCCATGACGAAATGGTGCGGGACGGCCGTGGGGAACGTGTCCGCCGTGACAAAGTGGTGCGGCACGTTCTGGCCAGGCGCCCACACCGCGTGGGGGTTCGCGGCCACAACGACCTCGGTGGGAGTGTTGGTCTGCACAAAGTCGTGGGGCTTGTCCGCGACCTCGGTGGGAATGCTCGTCTGCACAAAGTCGTGCGGCAGGCCGGGTGCCGGCGGCGTCGGCATGTGCCACGGTCTCGGCATGACCAGCCGCGGCGGTGCTGCCCAAAAGTACGGGGTAAACAGCGAGTATACGACGCCGGCAAAGATTGCGACGGCTATGCCGAGGGTGGCCGCGCTCCATCTGCCGCGGCGAATGTTGCGCTAGAGCATACGGGGCCAGAGCATGATATTGCCGAGGAAATCCATGGTGACGATTGAGATGTGAATGAGACAAGACTAGAATTGGAAAAAAAGAGGGATGAGGTTAAGAGTAGAGTGCGTGCAGAGCTCGATGAGATGGATTGCTAGGATGATAGTGATGAAGAGGGTACTAGGAAGCATAGGTTTGAAGGATGGTTGTAGGTGTAAAGGTTGATGAGAAGAGAGAAGAAGAAAAGAAGAAGAAGAGAAGAGAGGAGGAGAAGAAGAAAGGGGGAGAAGAGAAGAAGGGGAGAAGATTATAAGAGCATCACCTCTGATGTAAACAAGACGATGGCTCCTGCCTCGACAGTTGCTGCATCGTTGCTGTTTATGGCACATGGCTGGCCAACATCATATCATATCAAAACACTCAAACAGGAAGTCACCATCCGCACAAAACCAAATCAAGCAAACAAAAACTTGTATTCAAAGACCGTAACGCCGTGGGTATATCCATCTCCTTTTGTCTGGTCTCATCGTATCTGTCATCCTCTTTCTTTCCTCCTATTTCCTTCCTTTTCCTTCCTTCCTGCTGCAGTGCAGCCCTGTAGTATCGTAATCCAGGTCCAATACAAATAATAAAACAAAAAAAAAACCTGAGATCAAGTCTCCCGTCTAATGATGCAAACAAAATAAAAACAAGTATAGTACACCCGATCAGCCAGCTCATCGGTATTAAGTAAACCTCTCAGAGAGAAGCTAGGTCAGAGCAACGGGAAGCTCCAGCAGCAGCCGCACAAACCGCGTGTGCAGCTCAATAAAGAAATCAGGCATGCCCAGGATCTCGGGCAGGCCGCGCGCCCGCAGCGACGCCACCGCCGCCGAGCTGCTGCCGAGACCGCCAAAGCCGCCAAAGCCCGCGTAGCCAGGACCCATGCGCCGCGACAGGCCGTTGCCCGCCGCCACGAGGAAGCTGCTGCCGCCCGTGGTCGAGAGGGACGACGGCTGCGTCGGCGGTGGCGAGCGGTCGTTGAGTGCGGCGGCCGCGGCTATGACTGCCGGACTGTCTTCTTGCGACGACGACGACAAAGCGACGCGCTCGGCCTCGGCGTCCGCGAGCTGCTGGATCCACGTCGCCAGATCGTTAAACGCGGCCGACACGTACCCAAACGCCTTCATGGCCATGCGCTCGCGGTGCGTGTTGAGCGCAATAAGAGCGTAGACGCGCTTGTGGCCGCGCGCGTGCATGTCGGCGACGCGGAAGACGTGGGCGGTGGTGTAGCCGCCGGCGGGGTCGCCAAAGAAGAGGGGGCCGCCGTTGGCGGCAGCGCCCGCCGTCGACGACGGCGACGAGCCGGAAAAGTAGGAAGACGCCGGCGACGCCTGCAGCGGCGTCTGCGGCTGCGACTGCGGCTGGGGAGTCGTGGCTGCGGACGCGGGACTGCGCGGCAGCGTTTCGAGGGTCAGCGTGCGCAGGCACGACTGGCGGATAATGCCAAAGGCGTTGGTCGATACGGGCTCGTGCGTGGATGTATAATCAAGATAGTGGGTGTGGCTGGCGAGGCGCGACGACGAGCTGGAGCGCGACGTCATAGACTGCATGTGTTGAGAAGGAGATTGCGAATTATTATCCTCGTCGGAGGATGTTGAGGCGGACGACGGGTGCAGGTAGGGCGACGACGAGGAGCTCGGCGCGTCGTACACGCGGGCACACGGCACGCGGGTGCGCAGGGTGGGGTTGCGCGTGTCCGTCGCACTGCCCGCAGAACTGGTGCTGCTTGCGCTGCTGTCCTGCTTGCGCCGCGGCAGGGTCATGGCGCAGTTGTCGCAGGGCACGGCGCGTTTTGTGACGGAGTCGTCGTAGGTTTTGCGAAAGTTGGAGGCAGAAGATGCAGCAATAGCAGCGGCGGTGGCGTCGGGATGTGAGCGCGGCGTAATGGAGCGCGCGGGCGACGCGGGGTTCTGGAGGTTCATTTTGCGCAAGGCGTCGGCGACTGCATGTGTCGCAGCTGCAGCGGCGTGTGGTGTGGATGGGGAGGAGGACGCAGTCGAGGCTGTTTTTTCGGAGCTGGCGGCATTGACGGCATTGACGGCGGACGCGACGGCCATCATGAGATCAGGCACATCGCTCTCGTCGTCGCAGTCGCACGAGTTGCACTTGACGGGCAGGCCCTCGGTGACCATGAGCGGCGTCGGGCCGTGGACTTCGCAAAAGTGCGCAAGGCACAGCTGGTAATTGGGTGTTAGATACATGTTGTAGAGGGTGAAGAGAGAGAGTCATGGTGAGAGTAGAATAGAGGAATAACGAGAGAGAAGAAGATAAAGGAATAAATAACAGAACGAAAAGGAGAAGAGGAGAAAAGGAGAAAGGAGAAGGAGAAGGAGAAGCGAGATGCAAACAGCGGGTAGAGGCAGAATAAAGGCAACGAAGGATGAGACGGGAAGCAAACGACAGGTATCGATAAAGAATAAAGAAGAGATAAAAGAGATAAAAGCAGAGTACTGCAACAAGGGAGCCAAGCAATCAGAATCAAATGCGCTTGCACTACAAAAAAGGGAAAAGGGAAAAGGATGGATGACGGGAAGACGAAACAGATAGAGTGCACTGAAGGGGTGCGTGCAAGTGAGTAATATCGGTGTAACGGGTGGTCAGTCGAACGGGCGCGCGAAGCAAACAGGGCTGTCCTTGTTTCATGCAGCGTTGGGCAGCCTCATGGAATAGGAGTAGAAGGAGAGGAGAAGCCGGAGATGTGAAAGTGTAAAGACCGTGGGGGCGCTTTGACGAGGCGAAGGTGAAGAAGTAGAAGTAGAAAGTATCGAAATAGAATAAGATATCAAAAAGAATAAGATACCGGCGCATCTGCTCATCGCATCGATCAAGGGTGGGGGTGTAGTTGGGCTGCGCTCGCCGTTGTACGGGGTACACCGAAGGATGGCCTGGCTGGCCTATGATGTAATCTGTTGGAGAGTCGCAAATAGAAAGGAGTGAGTCGGCGCAAGTCTGGGAGTGAGAGTCTGACTCTGAGTCTGAGCGTGGTACATGTGGCACAGTAGCCGGCGAGTCTGATAAGCCGGGCAACGAGCGTTTGTTCTCTGAGTATTCTCCTTCTTTTTGTTCTCTTCTTTTCTTCTTCTTCTTCTTCGTGTTCTATGCTGTTGGACCGTTACACGACGAGGCGGTGAGGCGGTTGGCGGTTGCTTTGGCGTTGGCGACGTGCATGCAGGGGTGGTGATAGAGGTAATGTCGTAGAGATAGGTGGCGGCCGGCAGGTTGCTGCACCTGAGTGAGAGAGGTGTAGTGCGTAGACAGGAAAGACAAAAATAGTCGCAGATAGAGTGCACGGAACATTAAGTGCGACCACAAAGACAACACAACTGACAACACGACAAACGACCCATCAGGTTGGACAGACTTCTGTCACCTGTCATGGCAAACAGATCAAAGTCAAGATCAGGAGTAAGGAGTAAAGGAAACAGAAAACAGATGCCAGTCCTGGAGTCTGGACGAACCCAGAAAACGTAAAGTGACAGGTCGTATGCGGCTGACAACGAGGGGCTGTACTGAGTAGATGGGATGAACGTAGGATGTAGACGTCAATAAAGACGGCAAAACGGTAACAAGGAAGAAATAGACAACAGAAACAGACGACAAACAACAGAAAAGAACAGACAACAAAGATCAACACCAACGGCACTGACAGCTGGTGTGGATGCGCATGCAGCTGCAGGTGACTGCATGTAGGTACTGAGGAGAGGCTGTGGGAGCTATTGCAGAGCTGCAGTTTCTTTACTTACAATCGACGTCATGGTAGACTGTGTGATTCAGAGTTATTCGCAGGTATTTAGGTAGCAAGTAGAGTCGCAGTTGAGTGAGAGTCGCAGTCGCAGTCGCAGTCGAGATGGCTCCGCAATCGGCAGTCAATTGGAGAAGAGGAGGAGTGAGAGGTGGAAGCGGGCGAGAAGACGGAAAGACGAAACCGTCAGACGGGCCGTAAGACGGACGAGACCAAAAGGAGGAAGCCGAGAGACGGCACGGGTCTAGACTGGGAAGCGGTCGAGTGGTAATTAGAGGTGTAGAGAAAGAGTCGGAGGATATTCGGAGAGACGGACGAAACGAGACGAGGAGCTGTCGGATAGGCGGGAGGAGAGGAGGGGAGAGAAGAGGAGAGCCGTGAAGAGAGTCGCGGGTCGAGCAGCAGGGAGACTGCGTGGAAGATCGAGAAGAACCGCCGGAGAGCTCGAATTAGAGAGAGTCGTTAAAGTCGTAGAGAAAGTCGTCGAGAATCGAAAGCGAAAAGTCAGAGGAGAGCCGGGCAGGTGGAGGCGGGGGTTGGAGACGAGCGCATAATACGACGTGGAGGGGAGGGTAGAGAGGGTAGAGAGTGAGGAGAGCAGAGGAAGGAGAGAGAGAGAGGAAAGGAACGTCGTGTCGTTTAAAGAAGGTGAAAAGAAGGTGAGGAGGTAAAGAAAGAAGGAAGGAGAGAAGGACAGAAAAGGAACGAATAGAGACACGCGAATTGCGAATTGGAATTTGGGCAAGGAAGGAGCGACCGAGGTGAATGCGTGCAGAAGCAAACAAAAAAGGAAGCCACAGCAGGCACGCAGCAAGCAAGCATTGCCTATTAGCAAGCAGGAGGTGAAAAGTAAAAAGTATGAATAAGGAAAGAACGACGAATGGCGAGGAGGAATTGGTTTATTATTTTATTTATTTTAAATAATGATTTATTAGTAAGAGCGATCCCGGGGAAGAATAATCGATAAATTCGTAAATAGAAAGGATCATGTAGAATATGTCTGGGCAAATACTGAGTAGCTGTAGAGTAGTTGAATGTTTACGACAAAGAAAGGGAGGCTGAAAGATGAAAGAATGAAAGAGAGACAGGCATCAAGACAGACACACGACCTGATCAGACATACCTGATCAGACATACCAGCGGAAGCTTGCCGGGAGGAAAGACGGAAGGAAGACAGAAGGAAGAAGACAAAAGACTGACAACAAGAAGGACTGACAAAAGAATACACAATACGAAGTACAGATAGACAGACGGACGCACGCAGTAATAGCCGGAATGAGGACGGAATGAAATGGAAATAGTGCTGGCAGACCCCAACACTAAAAAGGCAACAAGGCAGGAAGGGCACTACCGAGTCTGTGCCGTCGAGGCGGTAGCGTAGGGAGGCAAATAGTGACCAGATGGTCGGGAGAGTAAAAAAGGAAGCAAAGAAGAAAGTAGAAAAGAAAGTAAATAGGAAGGGATACTTCGTACAGCTGGCATTGCAGAGGGAGAATAATCAATAATCAACAAATTAAACACAAATCATCAAAAATACAAAGAAAGACTGCCCGGCTGCGATCCGAGATTCGTCTTGTTTCTTTTTCTTTTCTTTTCTTTTGGTTTATTATTTCTTTTCTTTTTCTGTGATTTGTAGATGCTTTCTTCTGATTACTTTGCTTTTGCTTGTCGTCATTTGTTGATGCTGGTCTCTTGGATGTCTTGCTTTTCTGCCTTGTCACTTGACTTTTTGTTTTCTTTCTTTTTCTTTTCTCCTTTTCTTTTTGCTTATTAACTTTCTTTTACCTCTTTGAAATCCATACCAGGTACACCCGTCATACGTAAAACGCCAAGCACATTATGCTAGCACAAGCTATTACATACGAGGATCCATCTCTTTGGACAGAGTCATGCTGTAATTGATGGAGAATTGTTCTAGAAGTTTTTCTGTTCTTTCTTCTACTCGGTATTCCTTCTACTCATCCTGCAACGTATTCTTCTTGTGTATTTTGTACAAAGTAGGTGTTCACATGCACTTATTCTACTCGATTAGACCGGAGAATATGCCGGGTGTTATATGAAGATGCGGTGAGTAGAGACGGTAAGGTGAGTACTTGATGAGAAAAGAAGAAGAGAAGATAAAAGACAAAAAAAAGACGAAATAAAAACACATGGCAGCAGGGTTGCAACCGTTACAACAAGTCACAGCCACGGGGCACGACGAAACGTAAAAGGGCCTAAGAGGGCCCGAAGAGAGCAAAAGGTAAAATACTGAAATACTTACAAAGTAAAGACGACCCCGGCACGGTCTTCACCGAGATAATTACGACACTTTGAGTAAAGTCTGGGGCGGCGCAGTGGATGCAACATGTCTACTCTACTCAAGTCACGACATTCAACAGCCAAAAAGTCTGGAATCACACGGGATTCATCCTCCGACACTTCAACTCATGGAATACAAACTACAAACTACAAAATTCAAAATACTAATGCAACGGTTCTGTCAGTACTTGTCGAGACTGAAGGGCGGCACTAAATACACTACTGTAATTACACCTCGACACCAGAGTCTCCACATCGGTCAACCAGACACGGCACCAGTAGCACCGCAACCCTCCATGACCCTCCATGACCCATGTCCGTGCTCCGAGTAGAGAACACCTCACAACTTCTAGAAGGAAAAAGTAGAATATCTCAAGAATATGTCATGAGTTTCAGTCGATCGGTTTTGCATGTACAAAGTAGAGACAAAATAGGAAGCCATTCAACCTGATAATGATCACATGTATATGATATGATCACATGTAATTAATATTATGATATGTACTGAGTATAGCTAGTACTTCCGCTCAGGGTGCGGGTCGACCTCGAGCCGCTTGGCCGCCGGCTCCGACGCATACGACGACGTCTCCGACGTGCTGTCCGAGCCGTCCTCCTTCGTCACCGCCACAGCAGCAGCCACCCCGTACTTGTCCTCCCACAGCTTCCGCAGCACCCGGTAGATAAACATGTACTGGCTCTCCGCCTGCACCATCATCCGCCGCTGCTCGCGCAGCTGGTTGACCGTAGAGAAGATAATGTCCTCGTCATTCTCAAACGACTCGAAAACGCCCGCCTCGAGCTCCCGCTGAAGGTGCTCCAAAGCGATAAACGTGCCGGACCGCCCGACGCCCGCGCTGCAGTGCACAACCCGCGCGTTGTCGTGGTCCGCGTTCTTCTCCGCCGACAGCCGCATCAGCCCCAGGAAGCTGTCGACGTCTTCGAGCACCGGCACGCCAAAGTCGGGCCACCGCTTGTACAAAAAGTGGTAGATGACGCGCTCGTCCTCGAAATCAGTCATGTCAATATCAGGGGTCTCTGTATTGCCGGCATCTTCATCCTCAATCTTGGCGCCGCCCGACGCACCAGAGGCGCCCGTCGACGACGATGCCGGCCGTAGCGATGCGCCGCCCATTTCCGTGTCATCCTCGCTGCGGCGCTCATTCGTAGACTGCGAATTGGGTGAGTTTTGCGAGTTTTGAGAGTTTTCGGCCTGTGGCGGACCATCACTTTGAGTCGTCGCTGCTGCCCTTCTGTGCACACGCATCACAATCCGCCGCAGCTCAATCGCATCGCCGTACGCCGTCTCCTCAATCGCCTCGCACCGCACCGTCGCCCGGAACCCGTCGCCAAACTCGTCGTGCGCGTTGATCTGCATCGGCTCGTCGCTAGGGTCCCGCGGGAAGTACGGAAAGCATTTCTCTTGTACGCCCTCGTGCGTCTCCGTCAGCATCACAATCACCGCCGGCGACCGCAGCTGCTCGTACACCATCCGCCACACGTGGTCCACCGAGTTCTGCTTCGGGCCCTGCATCGCGATAAACCGGTCGGGCCGTTTCTCGCCCGTGTTGTTTTTTGTGTTGAGAGTAATCGGCGACGCATTAATGTACTGCATGTGCCCCACCGGCACCTGCAGCTTGACCCGGTTGCGCTCCCATGGCTGGATGTTAATGTACCGGTCCAGCGACCGCGCGTGCGCGCTGTGCACCCGCGCCCAGCGGCCCGTCGGCTGCGTCACCGAGCTGCTGATCCGTGACCGCTCCAGCCACAGCAGCTCGTGGAATTTCGCCTCCATCTCGCGCGGCGTTGTATGAAGAAACGACGGCATCGCTGGCCTAAAGCTTGCCACCGACTGCATCGATCGCCGCTCTTCTGGTGCACTGGCCAACGTGCTTATGCTTGTGCCGCCCGTGCGCTTGGATGGGCTCGGCGATGTGCCTCCAGGGAACGATATGCTCTGCATCTGCACATTCAGCCCGGCCGTCGGCGATGCCGGCATGGCCACCGTGTTTGTCGTCACCACGGCAGTCGTGGGTGCGCCCGTGGGCGGTGTCGACGGAGGCGACCCGCGCGACCGTTTTGTAGAGGACCGCAGGAGGTTGCGGAACGGCGACCGCGACGTGCGCATGGCGCCGCGCATTTTCTGCTGTGTCGTCGGGAGGGTAGATGGTGTAGTGGTTTGTGACTGCGACTGCAAGTCACTCGTAGTTGTTGCTGTCGGTAGTGGAGGAGCATTGGCTGTGTAGGATGTCGATGGCGCATGCGAGCTGGTCGTCGGCCGTGCGCTGTTGGCGTGTATAGACGGCACTTTTGGTACCTTTGGTACCTGTGGTATTCTGGATGGTGGTATAGAGGTCGAGGTCGGGATAGAGGTCGGAATCGAAGTAGGAATGGGGGTCGGAATTGAAGGAGGTGCTGTAGTGATTGTGCCTGCCGACGTCGCCGGTCGTGGTGGTGGTGTGGGTGCCGAGAACGGCGTTTCTTGTGGTGGTACAGGCGTACCTGCGCTCGAGATGATGCCCGATGGTATTCTCGATACCGTCTCTGGCTCTTCTGGGTCCGTCAGCGGTGCGCCGCCTGCAGCAGCTGCCGTTGCCTTTTTGTATCGCCGGAACCGAGAGAAGCGCTCCATTGTGGTGGTAGTAAGTAGTGGTGAGGTAGAAGTGAGGTAGAGTTGAGGTAGACTCGAGGTCGTGTGTCGGTCAATGTCGAGCGAGTGTCGATCGCGAGGCAGCCAAGACGGCTGAGGTTGTGCCAGGGGAGACGAGATGATGGACAAAAGACAAAAGACAAAAGACGAAAGAAGAAGTGAGACAAGATGATCGGCAATCAGGCTGCGCAGCAAGACTGCCGGATGATGATGCAAAGAGCAAGACAACACCAAACGACAATAATAGATAGAAACCAAGTGAGACAAGACTCCGCAGAGTCAAGGAGTCGAGGAGTCAGAGTCGAGGTCCTGCTCTACTCAGCACTCGTCTCCGTACTTGGTAGACACAAGACAAAGAACGACCAGAACGACCGACACAAATGAGACGGACTTTCTCTCGTTCTTTTGTGGGGTTCAATGCCGCTTGTAACAAGCCTGCTCCGATACAGAATACAGGTAATGCGGTGGGCCTCGTTGTCTGTGTATTAATACTACTGTATTAGCTGGTTGAGCTGAAGAAAGAGAAATACTCTGGAAATACTCTGGAGAGACAAGTAGACAAACTGCCGGACAGAGTAAGGTCCAGCTTGCCAGGGCCTTGGGCAATTGGACAATCCCCTGGACAATTGGACGGGCAGGCAAATGGAGCAAATTGCAGTCTGGAGCAGTCTGGAGCTCGCTGGAGCAGCAATATCTCTGTACCCTCTGTAAGGAGGCGCGTGACAGGGAACGGCAGCAGATACAGCTAGCCGCCGTCGGTGGAAGTCGTCCTGTTCTCGTTGAGAAGAAACAGCGTAGGATCGGTCGGTTGAGCGTTGTAGAGTAGCAGTTGGAGAATGGCAACACGACACCGTTGGCGGATGTGGAAATAGTAGTACCAGTGACAGTGGCAGTGGCAAGTGGCAAAGCGAGACGCGAACAGGCGAAGTCAACAGAAGAGATCGAGAGAAAAAAGAACATAAGACGGCTTCTAGAAGCGAGTCAACCGGAGTGTCGGAATCAAAGGATCAACGGTATTGAAGGAGGCAGTTGCAGCGATGCAACGCGTAGTCTTGGGAGACTATTCTAGGACGACCAGGACCCTGGCTCGACTCCTGAATGACTGTGCGCAGCAAGTACCGGCCGTTTGTACTGGTTTGTATTTGCCCGCTGTCGTCTTCTGTCGCTCAAAGTACTCTGTAATGTACTCTGATCTGCTCCTGTCTGTGTCCTGTACCAGAGTCCCGGAGTTTTCTCGGCACCACGTGGAGCAGTGGTACTCCAAGTCGAATGCAGTACAGATCGCCAGGCTGTAGTAATTAAAGTGTGCTTTGTAGTGTAGATGTTGGAGATGTCAATGATGTCGATGCAGCCAAAAGGGGTAATGTTAATAATATGTGTAAGCCAAGATGCAAAAAGGAAGGAGCGAGTGGGAGATCTCCTAGGACTTCCTATTCCATACATCCCACATGCAAGAGCCGGCAGGCAGACAAGGCACGGCAGCGAGGGGCACCCGCTTTCTCATATCCTATTGGAGAAGGCGCGATGCAGGTCATGAGGGTGTCGACTTCAGCCGGCGAGACCTCACGTGTCGCCATTATCTAATCTGTCTGAGCAATCTGGGCACGCTTGTCTGAAGCTTAAGCTTACTGCAGATAATCGTGCATAAGCTCCCGCGACTAACATGCAGATTATCAACCGTCCGTCGTAGACAGATCTTCTTGGTAGATCAATTTATTCATAAAATATAATACAGTACAGATACAGAATACATGCCAGTAGTGAGGTTCCATGCGCCATATACAACATCCTTTATCCAGTCTACACCCCAGAGTACACTCCAGACACATACCGCCCGCACGTCGCCCGCTGCTCCATGCTCACCTTGTGCCCGTCCGCCAGCCGCACAGTCGTCTTCGGCGTCAGCGACATCCGCTCGCGCGTCAGGTCCAGGTTCGTCGTCGACGCCACCGCCACGCCCGTCGGCGCCCGCGGCGCCAGCGGCTCCAGCGCTAGCGGGTTCTTGGCCGCCGGGCCCGTCACCGTCACCGCGTCCAGCGGCGCAATGTGCACCGGCTCGCTCTGGTTGCTGCGCTTGCCCGTGCCCAGTTGGTAGTACTCGTTGCCGCCCCACCACAGCGTATCGAAGCCCCAGCTCGTGTCGCTCTTGGACTTTTGCACGTGGGTGGCGTTCTGCAGCACGGCCATGGCGTGCGTCGCGCCGACCTCCATGCGCGCGAGGCGGATCGGCACCATGGCCTTGAGGGACTCGCTGTACTCGGCGAGGCCCGACAGCGCGCGGATCCGGCTCGGGCCGGCCGTCGAGATGTGCACCCACTTGCCCGTGCCCAGCGTGCCGTAGATGCCCGAGCCGCACGACCACGTGTCGGCCAGTGTCTTGGACGCCTGCGTCAGGCCGCGCGGGATCACGTCAATGGTAAAGAACGACGTCGCGCCGCCCGCCGCAATGGATGTGACGACCGTCGTCGGCCGGTCCTGGCGCTGCAGCGCGACGTTGTTGTTGCCGAGCGGCGTGCCGTCGCTGACGGGCTCGTACAGCTTGTGCACGGGCACCTCGATGGGGTTGGCTGAGAACTGCGCGCTCGGCGACGCCGGCACGCACAGCTGGCCGGTGGAGTTGTCGCCGAAGCTGTAGAGGCCTGTGCTGTCCGCTCCAGCAGAGGCGTGATGCTTGGCTAGCACCAGCGAGTGGTAGTCGCCCGTGGCGATCTGGGCGGCCGTGACGCCCTTGAGGCCGGGCACTTCGTAGGCCGCATCGAGCGGCTTGTCCTTGCTGCGTGTCTTCCACGTCAGGCCGGGCACGCCGAGCTGGCCGCGCGCGGGGAACGACGAGAACGAGGACACGGCCGAGAACACGCGGCCCTTGCTGGTCATCATGAGGCAGTGCTCCTGGCCGCTGCGGACGTCGACGACGCGCTCACCCCAGCCGAGGCCGGTCGGTGTCATCACTGTGCGGATGCCCGATGCAGCCAGGTCTGTCGCCGGTGCCGAGCTCCAGAGCCATGACGAAGAGTTTGAAGAAGAAGTAAAAGAGGAAGGCTCCAGCTTGAGGTCCTTCATGGACTGCGGAATGGAGTAGACAGTGCCGTTGGCGCCGAGTGCGATCACACGGTCGTTGGACAGCGCCACCTTGACAATGTTCTTGCCCTTGAGCGTCACTGCCGGTTCGAGGGACACAGTCGGGGGCGCCGCCTTGGCCGCCTTGGAGTCCTTGACCAGCTTGGCCCAGATGGGCGCCGAGGGCACGGCGTCCTGGCCCCAGAAGCCAATGCCCCACTGCACGACATCGCCCTGCTCCATCACGGCGACGCCAATGTCCTGGTCCAGCTTGAGGTCGCGCAGCACCTGGCCGTCAAAGAACTTGATGCGGCGCGGCTCGCGGATGTTGGCCTCGGCGGAGTCGGGCGCCACGACGCGGCCGGCATTCGAGCCCCAGGCATAGACGCCCGGGTGCTCGACGCTGTGCTTGATCTGGCGGTGCTGCGGGCTGAGGGCGTCGCGGGCGTCCTGGCCCTCGGGGAGCGGCGTGGTGGTCTCGAACTGGATCTCGGCCTTGGGGATCACAAGGCTGTACTGGCCGTCCTCGAGGCCGTCCTTGTTCTTCTTGGGCTTCTTCTGGTCGGCGGGCTGCTCGTCTACCAGATAGGTGTTGTAGGCGTAGATGGCGGCGCCCGTGACAACAAAGGCGCCAAACGCCGAGGCCACGCCGCCGCGTCTGCGCCGGCCGCCACCGCCGCGACGCCGTCCTGTGCGCATCTCGTGCTTATCAACGCCGAACCAGCGGACCTGCTGGACCTGGGCCAGAGACGGCCGTGGCTTGAGGGCTGAAGCTGCCGTGGCCGCCGTAGCGAGGCCAGCCTTGCGTAGTGATGTCATCGTGGTGTGTCTGTTGAAGCTGACTTTGACTTTTGATTTTTCACGTTTCCGTGAGATGTAAACTTGTTGTGATCTTTGTTAAATAAAAACAAAAAGATCAACCACTCTCATATCGTCTCATGAGGGGAAACTCAAAAGTACGCTGTGAGACACCTCTTTGATATATCAGACAAGACTACCACCAAAGACGTCAGAAAGACCGAGCTATCGATTGTGATACTAGAAAAAGAATACTAAAAAACAGTGGCAATAGCTGCATTCTGATTCGGCGGGGTCTCTCGCTGTAGTCTAGCGCAGTCAAGCTCTGGGTAGCGTCTGGACCTGTCTCTTACTGTACCGCAGTGCTCCATAATTCACGTGCTGTCTTTGGCAGCTATCGCAGCTATCATTAGCTCAGCCTTGTCGGAATATTTGAAGGACACTCGAGAGCCTATATCTTGTGAGGTGTCTGACAGTTTACTACTCAGCATGAACATTTACTGATAATGTATCTATGATGTCCTGATATGGTCCATTGTTTTTGTTTCATTTTTACAATTTCTTTAGTTGTAATGATACTTTTGTTCGTTATTTTTGTCTCTTCTCGATGTTGTTCTCCGAGACATCATTTTGCCGACTTCATCATCGTCACTACAAGTCACATCCAGATTGCTTGATTTGATAGATTATGATATGCCTAGCAAGTAACTCCCTTCCATAACAAACATGGTCCCACGGACAAAACACGAAACAAAACAGAACCAAAACAACAGCCGACGTCTACTTGTAGAAATCAAACTTGTTCTCGTCGCTCGTCGTCTTGACCTGGCTCGAGTACGCATCCTCCAGATCCACCTGGATAATGTTGTACCGGTTCTTGCGCACCGCCCGCAGACCCGCCTCCTGCATGATCGCCGCAATCACAGCACCCGACAGCGGGTCGTTGCGCACAATCAGACTGTCCAGGTCCACCTCGGGCGCCAGGCTCATCTTGCTGGCAATCGTCGAGAAGATCAGGCGGCGCTCGCGGCGGTCGCGCAGCGACGGGAACTCGATCTTGCGGTCCAGACGACCGGGACGCAGCAGCGCGGGGTCCAGCGTGTCGGCACGGTTCGTCGCCATGATGACCTTGACGTTGGCGGTCTGGTCGAAACCGTCCATCTGGTTGAGCAGCTCGAGCAGGATGCGCTGCACTTCACGGTCGGCACCGGTCTGTGCGTCGAAACGCTTGGTGGCAATGGCGTCGATCTCGTCGATAAAGATGATGGCGGGTGCGTTCTCGCGCGCCATGCGGAAGACGTCGCGCACCATGCGCGGGCCCTCACCGAGGTACTTTTGCACAAACTCGGATCCGACGACGCGGATAAAGTTGGCCGTCGTCGAGTTGGCGACGGCCTTGACCAGCATGGTCTTGCCGGTACCGGGCGGGCCGTACAGCAGGACACCGCGCGGCGGGTCGATACCGATCTGCTTGTATAGGTCAAAGTGGGTGAGGGGCAGCTCGACGGCCTCGCGGATCTCCTGCTTCTGCATGTCCAGGCCACCGACGTCGGCATACGACACGTCGGGCTTCTCGTCGGAGCCGAGCATGGCAATGCTCGAGTCGGCCTCTGGGGGCAGGATGTCGACGAGGGCGTTGGAGTGGCGGTGCAGGGCGACAGACGACGAGGGCTTGAGCAGCTCACGGTCCAGCGTAGACAGAATCCGCACGACGTAGTTAGATCCGGTAGAAGACTGCACGATGCCCGTGTTCTGGTCAATGGCCTCCATGAACTGGCCAATGACCAGCGGCACGCTCTGGATGCGCTTGATCTCCTCCTGCGCACGCACCAGCTCGCGCTTTAGAGATCTGTTGAGTTAGTATCTGTATTGATATCGTTTGCTTCAGTTGAGCTCTACATACCTCTGCTCATCCTTGATGTACTCCTCCTGCAGCTGAATGTACTCGAGCTGGCCCTGCAGCTTCTTCAGGGTGCCGTACTCGTCGCCGCTCTCGGTGGCACTGTCAAAGTTGCCCAGGCTCGGTATTGATGGCTGGACGGCCTTCTTGTGCGGGGAGGAGTGGACGCCCAGCGGCGTCTCGACCAGAGTATCGGCCATGGTGGGTTGTGTGGTGTGGTCGGAGCTTGCTGCCTCGAGGACACGATGCAAAGGGAGGCGGTCGGAGCAGATGTAGGTGTAGGTGTAAGTCGTAGGTCGTAGATCGTAGGAGTTAAAGTCGTGGTTAAGAGATCGTGGGAGCTAGAAAACAGAAGAGACAAGGTCGTTGATGTCTTGCTGGTGATGTCGTGATGTCGTCGTGGAGGTCAAGCAGCAGCACAGTAGAGAAGCTGGTGGAAGTCCCACCCAAACACCAAGCAACCACAGCTTTGACGCGGCAGGTTGTCAGCCTGCCTTGCGGGCACAGCAGGGGTAACTACACGTGACAGTATACGAGTGACCGGTCACGTGTAGATAAAATAACTAGCTCCGAAAGCGGGATAGCGCTTTTCCCTACAAAGGACCGACCATCTGGAACCGTCATAGTGGGCCTCAGGCCACTCGCTCTGATTGGTTGTCCTCCGAAATCGCAGGTCAATCGACCCCGCTGGGATCCTCGTTTTAAGTGTTTTCCGCTGCATTTTGTATTATTTTATCTCGAAAATAAATTCCAATAAACAAATCTCTTACACCATATTATGGGCAAAGAAGAAGAAAGAATGTTGCTCACAGCGTGACTCGTAGGTGACTCCTCGAGGCTATTCGTTGTTAGTCCAACGCAAAATTTCTCTCGCTGCTCATCCGGGTAGCTATTAATCATTTTAATTTGGCATTTTGTGGTTTCTTTTGTGAATTAATAAAAAGATTTTTCTCTTTCTTTTCAATACTGTCGTCTCCCTCCCCTGCTCCTTCCGTGTTGAGTGCTCTTTATTTCTCTTTATATCTCTCCTGCTTCCTCCCCTCCTTCCTCTCCTCTCCTCTTTCTCCAGATTACTCTCTTCTCCAGATATCCCAATCTGTTCATCTCTCACTCACACCATCTTTTTAAGATACCCCTCCAACACAACCGCAGCCATGTCTACCTACTCTCTGCCCCAGTCTCACAAGGAGGTCAGTACCCCTCGTCCATGTCAATTGGAATAGAGTGCATTTGAGCGCGAGAGGAAGCTGGAGCTCGAGCATTGGCTCAGCCTCGCGTCTTGCGTGAGCATCGCGGCCTCTGCTCCGAGCTCCCAGCTCCCAGCTCTCACCTCAGCTCCAGCTCCAATTACACCACCAACACGAACTTTGACTAACAGCACAGATGCTCGAGAAGTCTCTGGTTGAGACCGACCCCGAGGTCGCCGAGATCATGGTACGTCACCTTTACCCCAGACCATGAGTCACTCCTCTTTCTACCCTCCTCGACATTAACACCCCTCTAGAAGCGCGAGATCCAGCGCCAGCGCGAGTCCATCATCCTGATCGCCTCGGAGAACGTCACCTCCCGCGCCGTCTTCGATGCTCTTGGTTCGCCCATGTCCAACAAGTACTCCGAGGGCTACCCCGGTGCCCGCTACTACGGCGGCAACCAGCACATTGACGAGGTCGAGCTGCTGTGCCAGAAGCGTGCTCTGCAGGCCTTCAACCTCGACTCGGAGCGCTGGGGCGTCAACGTCCAGTGCCTGTCGGGCTCCCCTGCCAACCTGCAGGTGTACCAGTCCATCATGCCCGTCCACGGCCGCCTGATGGGCCTGGACCTGCCCCACGGCGGTCACCTGTCGCACGGTTACCAGACTCCCCAGAAGAAGATCTCGGCTGTCTCGACCTACTTTGAGACCATGCCCTACCGCGTCGACCTGGAGACCGGCATCATCGACTACGACACCCTGGAGAAGAACGCCATCCTGTTCCGCCCCAAGGTCCTGGTTGCCGGTACCTCTGCCTACTGCCGCCTGATCGACTACGCCCGCATGCGCAAGATTGCCGACTCTGTCGGTGCCTACCTGGTTGTCGACATGGCCCACATTTCGGGTCTGATCGCTGCCGGCGTCATCCCCTCGCCCTTCGAGTACGCCGACATTGTCACGACCACCACCCACAAGTCCCTGCGTGGCCCCCGCGGTGCCATGATCTTCTTCCGCAAGGGCGTGCGGTCGACCGATGCCAAGACTGGCAAGCAGACCCTGTACGACCTGGAGAACCCCATCAACTTCTCCGTCTTCCCCGGCCACCAGGGCGGTCCCCACAACCACACCATCACTGCTCTGACCGTTGCCCTGAAGCAGGCTGCTTCGCCCGAGTTCAAGCAGTACCAGCAGCAGGTCGTCGACAACGCCAAGGCTCTGGAGAACACCTTCAAGTCGCTGGGCTACAAGCTGGTGTCTGACGGCACCGACTCGCACATGGTCCTGCTGGACCTGCGCTCGTTCTCTCTGGACGGTGCCCGTGTCGAGGCTGTCCTTGAGCAGATCAACATTGCCTGCAACAAGAACTCGATCCCCGGCGACAAGTCGGCCCTGACCCCCTGCGGTATCCGCATCGGCACCCCTGCCATGACCTCGCGTGGTTTCGGCACTGCCGACTTTGAGCGCGTCGCCAAGTACATTGACGCTGCCGTCAAGATCTGCAAGGACGTGCAGGGTGCTCTGCCCAAGGAGGCCAACAAGCTCAAGGACTTCAAGGCCAAGGTTGCCGGTGGCGAGGTTGAGGCCATCAACAGCCTGCGCGCCGAGATTGCCCAGTGGTGCAACGGCTTCCCCCTGCCCGTTGAGGGCTGGCGTGTCGATGCCGGTATCTAAGTGTAGATATCGGGTTTGGAGATGAAAGGATACCAGTTTCAACATTTTGGCGAGACATTTTAATTCGTGAGCGCACGAAGTTCAACATTTATGGGAAAGGAAATAAAACCACGGAAAAGGGAGGATAAGCATCGTTTTGCATTTATTTGATTTTGGATTAAACTTGAGATATATCATCTATCATACCAGCTTTCAACAAGAAAGTTGAAGCCCTGCTTTCAACAAAGTAGAGGAATTAACGGGTTACGATACTTTTGGTCTCAAGTGATTAGTGACTCCGTAGCCGGCATCTGCTAAGTAATATCGGAAACTGACAACAAGGATCTGCCTGCATATGCTGCCCAACCCACAGCCTATCAGCACGCACCAGCGCAGCCGTGCAGTAGTTCTCGTTTTAAGTGTTTTCCTTTCTGATAGGAGAGAGTGTATCGTTGCTCACGGGAACAGATCTGTGCCGAGTCGTACACAGCGTTACCGTTGAACTGGTGTCACTCTCTTTCCTGTATTCTCTTCACTGAATCTACAGAGTACTCATATCGTCCGCCTTCGCAGATACTGAGGAAAGAGTGACGACAAGTGGGGCGTTCAGCTACAGTACAAAGTAGTGTGGGGATCAGTCTATCAAAAGTACCCTTCACTTTGCAAGATAACATAACAGCCTTCAAGAAAGACAGGTCGTGCATTCACTCTGTTGCTGTATGCTGTTTGCCACTTTGTTCGCTGTCTGTCTCGTCTGTCTATGCCTGATATCAAGTTTGGTAGGATACAGCTCAGTCTGCAGATGCCTCGTTCGACTGTTGGTAGGGCCCCACTTTACATGTACGGTGTAAATGGCCTGTGGCCCATCACTCCATGATTATGGAGAAGGGCCAGACGTGAAAGTGGAGACGGGTCCCCAGCACTGCCGGGCGTAGTCACAGGTATCGAGACTCTGGTATGAGTGTTCGGTTGAGGCCGACTGAATAGAAGGAAGAGCTCAAAAGGAAAGAGCGTGGTCGTGTTGATGTACTTCGTAAGAGGAAAGAGCGGAGGAAACTACTCGAGATGTGCAAAATAATAAAGCAGAAGAAGAAGGAGCAAAAGAAGTGCATCGCTCTTTCCGAGCAACAAGTACAAGTCCAACCCCTGCGATAAGCTGGCTCCTCCTGCCTGCATCCCAGACTCACCACAGTTCATACATGTTTCTCCGTACTCTGTACAGTACATTAATCATAACCACCCCCTCTCTGCCTGCCTCCTGCCTGCTCATGCCCTGCCCTTGCCGCCTTGTCCCACGAGCCTTCTTGTTTCGTTTGCCCAACGGTTCTTCCTTCCGTTAATTTCTCCTCTCCGTCCTTTCTTTTTGACCTCGCTCTTTCCTCTTTCCTTCTCCAACTTACCAACTGCTCACGCCTTCCATCCCATCTTTCTTATTAAGTATCGACTTTCACTTAACTCTACTTTTCTCATCACCATTTCCACACCTTGTCTGTCGACACCGCTCGCTCGCTCGCTTCACTCTCCACGCCGCTCATCAACAAGCACGCCGCTTATCAAAGCCATACATGCCAATCCGACACAACGACAACCCCCTCCTTTGCCACCGCTCTCTTTAGCCTCAAGCCTAGAGCCGCTGTCAAGCCAAAGCCAATACGAAATACCAAATCAAAGATCAAAGACCAAATCAAACGAGACAAGATAAAGACAAGACCAAGTCTCAAGTCTACCACGCCAGCAGAGCCCCAGTCCCAAAACTACACACAAACACTCGCGGTGTCGCCTTATCGCCCACGTATCCCACCACATCAAACGATTGTCCCGAGCAGACCCGATTAGTTTAGTGTCGACTCATCGATCAGCACACGACCTGCTTTCTCATTTCTTGGTTTCTATTTCTTGTTCTCCTTTTCTGTCATCTCTTTTTGCTTCATTCAACTTCGACCGCCTCAACATGTCTTCTTCGATTCCGATCCCGCCTCAGGCCTTGGGCAGCCATCACAACCGCAAGCCCCGCCATCACCACAACCTCCGCTCCATGGACGCCTCCATGGGCTCGCCGGCGTCGTCGTCTGAGATGACCCCGTCCATTTCTGCATCGTCGTCGTCGTCGACCGCCTCGCCGTCGTCGCTCTACTCGGCCGGCACACCACCCACACGCTCGGCCAAGGGTAAGGAGCCCGTCACACCGCTCTCGCAGCTGTCGCAGTCCGTGCCCGTGTCCACGCCGACACGAAAGCAGCAGCAGATGCACCGTCGCCGGCCAAGTCTTTTGAGTGAGTTTAATCCGTCTCTACGATTTGAAATATGTATTGAAAATACTAACAAATAGGCCCTGCTATCCTCCACCAAGAAGCACATGTCATCAACATTGGCGACCCCGACGGTGCCCCCCGACTTATCTCCTACCTCTCGTCCAGCCAGGGCTTCATCTGGAACCCCGAGATCTTTGTGCCGTCGTACGTCGACTACGACTACACTCCGATCGAGCACTGCCGCGAGCCGATTATCGAGATCTTCCTCAGCGACGAGGATATCCAGAAAATCTACCCGCAGTAGATCTGATAGATGGACTTGGTATGATGGCATCGCTATCGTGCTGGATCGCTATCACGAAACCGACCCACACGATATCGTTATCACCAAGATAGCCCGCCCGGCTCTCTATGAAACTACACGACCGACAACTTTACTCACCACTCACGAATCTTTGATTTTTTCCCCCTTTTATTATTCCTCTTTCTACCCCATCTGCCATTCACGCATAATACGCCATGATACCACATGGACGACGAACGGCATGCCTAACACCGGCTGTCCAACACACCGGCAATACGTCATCCGCCATTCTCCGTCCTCTCGACTTGCTTCTTCTTCTCTTCCTGATTCAACTGCGATTCCTTTCACCACTCGAATTTGTACGGCGCACTTATGGGACTATAGCCTGGTTGTAAAGGCGTTCACCTCACTTTCTCTGTTGTATTTTTCTTCTCGCTTCCTTTACGTCTTCTTTCTTTCTTGCTTACTTCACCGCTTCCCTTCTCAAACTGTGTTATTGCATGTGAACTCTAGGATAGAGTGTATTTGTTGTTTCTTCCTCATCTACTGTTACTGCTGGGATTATATCGCTTCTTGCTATTCTGTTGCTGGTCACTTTCTTCTTTCTGCTCACTGTTTATTATTCACTATTTACGGACAGCTATCGACGGAATGGAATGCTATCAATACAAACACTTTATACATCACGCGCGCTGGACAGTACACGAGTCTGCGTTTATCAAATGGCATTTAATCTGCATTTATTGTCAATTTATTTTATTTTTATTTAGTAATTTAAGCATAATCACAAACATCTACCAGCTGATACAGTGTCGTATCGTCCTTCTTGGCGGCGTTGTAGTGGCAGATTTGCAGATTTACACTGCAGGTGCGATAAGATAAAGATAACGTGTAGTGAAGTCTAGCGCTCTCAGCCGTCCGTAGCCTCGTGTCTTAGGGTGCTGAGACCCCGCAGAAGTAAACACTGTAAACACGGCGCGTCTCTAACTCACGTTTGATCTCAGATTGATTTAATTGCATCAATACCAACACATTAGCCAAAACAATGGACACCCACCGCAAGATCGAGCTCCAGTCCCCAGAGGACTTTGCCTACCTCGTCGACAACGTCCGCCGCGCCGCCGCCGAGTCCGTCCAGGCCGCCTTTCCGCCGGTGGACGAGCCGAAGCCAAAACCAAAGAAGAACAAGAAGATCGACGACGACGACCTGCACACGCGCGTCGAGGCCCTCGTCACCGAATACATCCACCGCACCTTTGCCCTCGCCGCGCCCAACCTCAGCATCAACGGCGGCGATGTCGACCTGTCGTTGTTGAATACCGACAAAAAAGAGGAAGAAAAGGAAGAACAGGAAGAGCCGTTTGACATCCGCAAGAGACAGCGCGTCGAGGACCTGTCGCGCGACGAGGAGGACCTGCTGCGCGACATTGCCCTGCTGAAGCGGCGCGTGCCGCCGGCGGCGGTGCGGGCGCGCGAGCAGGCGCTGGCGGGCGCTTTGGCGGCGGACGCGGCGACGGTGGCCGCGCTGGGCGAGGCCGAGGTGGAGGTCGAGTTTGTCGACGACGCCGAGGACACGACCGAAGAAAAGGAAACATTTTCGACGGCCGTCGCGGGCTTGGGCCGACTCAAGCAGGCGATGCCGGCCACGGTGGCGCGTATGGAGCGGGCACGCGTGGCGGCGGACTATGCGGTGAAGGAGCGGTAGTTTTGGGTTTGTTTGGATGATTTGGACATGATTATGGGATATGTATATAGGCGTTTGGGTAGATACCACGGAATGGATGATTTCAATTAACAAGGTGATGGCAGTATTATCAAATATAAACATCAAACAGACAACATGGCGAATTAATCGATAGCATTGTTGACGATATAAACTAAACAAGAGAGCAGCACACACAGTAGCAGGCACATGCCTTCAAAAAGAGGTCACAAAAAATATTATATTTATAATTGGCTCTGATGTCCAATGCCCCTCGTCTATCCGTATGCTTCGTGGCCTCTGCCAGAGTGAATCTAGAACTAGAGTCGAGTCTGATAGTCGCCTGCTGTGCTCAAAAGAAAACACGAAAACAAAAAGACCAGAAATCAAACAACCAATCAACTAATAATCGACAGCAACCGAAACTCCAATCTAAGCAGCAGCGGGCGCCTTGGCACCAGCCTCCTCCTGTGATACCGCTGGTGCGGCCTCGGTGGCAGCAGCAGGAGCAGCAGCAGCAGGGGCAGCAGCAGCGGGAGCGGCCTCGCCCTCCTTCTTCTCCCACGCGGCCGGCTTCAGCCACTCGGGCTCGCGCCACGGGCCCATATCCGAGAACACGCAGCCGCCGGGGCACTCGCACGAGCCGCCAAACTGCTTGGGCAGGTTCTCGGGCGCGACCTGCTGGAACAGCTCCTTCTGGTACGAGCCGCCCAGGATGTGGATCTTGGCCACGGTGACGGGGTCGAGCCAGGCCTTGATGATGCCCCAGACGGTCGAGAAGCCCCAGGGCGCGTTGATCAGGTAGAAGCGGCCGAGACGCTCGGGGTAGTAGTTTTGTGACAGGCCCGAGGCCTGCTTGATGTAGGTAAAGACCTGGGGCGCCTTGGACAGGCCGACGCCCTTCATGTCCATGATGGTGCAGCAGGTCTCGAGCAGCTGGCCGGCCTTGCGCGAGCAGGCGGGCAGGCGCGGGTCGGCGAGGCGCTCGTACTCGACGGCGAGGTTGGTCAGCATGCGCTCGGCGGTGGTGACCTTGTACATGGCGGTGAGGTCAATGTTGCCGAGGGCCTCAATGTAGACGGGGCGGCCGTCGCGGTCCGTCTTGTGGTAGTACTGGGGGTAAAAGGCCGAGACCTGCTCCTTTTCGGGGTACTCCCAGGTGGCGACGAGGTCGTCGAGGCCGGTCTCCTTGCGCCAGGCCTCGCACTCGACAAACATGGTCTTGGCCAGGTTGACGTCGAACTTGCGCGCACGCAGGAAGCGGAGCTGGGGGTTAGATTTCTGTCTGTAGAAAAGAGTGAGAGAAGACCTACCAGAGTCAGGGTGTCGAGACGCTTGGTGAAGCCCTCGGACTCGAGCATCAGGCGGAACTGGTGCACCTGGGCCTGCTGCTCGGGGGTCAGGTGGCCGGGGTGGCCGGGGGTGGCCGTCGGGGAGACAATCGGGTAGTCATAGTTGTCGTACTTGGGGTCGAGCTCCATGCCGCCGGTCTTGTCCTTCTCTGCCGCCATTGTGTGTGTTGTGGGGGTGATGGAGGGGGTGGTGGTGGTGGTGGTAGTGGTGATGAGGAGGGTGATGAAGTTGAGGAGAGAAGAGTTGATGGAGTGTTATCTAGAAGAGAGAGAAGTTGCGAAAAGGAAGGACCGATCACTCTAAGTAGCGGTCGTTGGCGTAGCTCCAGGTGGGAAGGTGGAAGGGAGAAAAGGAGGGCTAAGAGTCTACTGCGTACAGTGGGGGAGGCGCTTCAGTGCAGAGAGAAAGCAGAAAGCAGTAGGGGGGTAACGGTACGTACCCGTCGCACTGAAGAGGCACGACAAGAAAGAGGGATACAGCGTCTTGCCTTTTTCTGTCAGAGGACCCACTTTGAAAGAGGACCAGGATCTTATTAGAGGTGAACGAGGGCGGTGGAGGTGGTTGTATTGGCGGAAGCAGATGGCGGTAAGCTGTGGTTTGGGTAGACGTGTATGGAGATACGAAGTAGAGGCTTCAATATTGAGTTATAGATACGATAATGTGTTTTCTCTGCACATGAAACTGTGAAGTGAAGTGAAGCTACATTGCTGACATAATCTCTAAAAACTTGGAACAAAGAGAAGTGCCAGCTCAACAAGGAAAGAGCGATCCCCCGATGACGAAGGCTGCCGCTGCGGGCCAATTACAGCCAATGACTCAAGATTATATAATACGGAAATACGAGTACAAAGGCACAGTATGCTGACATACAACGACAAAGTGCATTGGGTCAGGCACCGCCAGGCTTCAGCAATAGCAGCCCCGCATTTCAAGCAAAAGGGGTCCCAATGCCTGCAGTGCAGTGATATCACACTGAACTCAGTAATTGCTGCAACAGAAGGCTAGCTGCTCTGAGCTGCCCCAGCTCGAAGCATTACGCAGCGCAATTTCGGTCTTGTTGATATAAGATTTGGCTTTTATTTGAGTTAAGAATCGGAAATAGGATTAAGGATGAAATAGAAATAGACGGAGATTAATGAGGCTGAGTCAAGTCGGGTATTTCTTCAGTACTTGCAAAGTATCTTCAGATACAGAAGTGCATTGCTTACATAATCGTTCAAAATCAAAAACTCATACCGAAAACCATTAAATTGCTGATCAAATTTCTCATTAAATTGCTGAGACGTCTACCTAACCATCCTCGCCGGCGCCGGCCTTGCTACTTGTCTTGCTGGCCAGCTCGGCGTCCGTCTTCTCCTTGCGCTTCTGCACAACGTCCCAGTTGTAGACGCGCGCAATGGCAACCTCCATGGTGGTGATCTGCTCGCGCAGGAACTCGAGGTCCTCCTCGCAGTTGCTGCGACTCGTCTGCGCGGCGGTCAGCTTCTGCTGCAGCAGGGCCTGGGCCTCGTCGATGGGGTACGACAGCATGACGTTGGCGCCGAGCCACAGGTAGACCTCGTCGGTCGGCGGGATCGTGGCCTTGGCGTAGAGCGTGTCGTTGAGTTCGAAGGTGGTCTCGATCGGCTCGCTGTCGTCGTCGTCGCTGTCTTCATCGTCGTCGTCGGCCTTGGTCGCCCCCGGCCTCCGGGTCTGCAGAAACTTGACCGTCTCCAGAGTCTTGCGGATGTCGGGCAGCTTCTCGTCCAGACCGGCGACGCGGCGCTGCAGGTTCTGCTCCATGAACTGGTACTTGGAGATCATCTCCTGGAAGCGGCGCAGCGTGGGCTCGACCTCTTCGCGCGAGGTGACATAGTCTTCGACCTTGTCGACAAAAGGGGCCTGCGGGATGCCCCGAGGGTTGGTCGCAACGTCCCTACTTTGTTAGTGATGGATGTATATGTCAGCAGAAACAGGGCATACCTACTTTGAACTTGAGCTGGCCATGGTTGCGATGTGTTGCTGCAGTCAACGGGAGCACGAGCACAGCACGCATCGATTAGGAGAGCCTCGCACATAGCTTCACCCCACCAGAGAGTTTAGGCGGTGACAGGCGGCAGTACTGGCAGTGTCGAAAGTACTGGTGCTGTGTAGTCTAACTAATTGCACTATATATCTGTAAGTCAAACGACATCTTCAACGGCATCACCCCAGCACAATGATGAGATACATACTCTACCTTTTCATAAACAAGGAATCCGTCTCGGTTGCGTGATGAAATCGTAAAAGATGTTATATCCGAAATACACAAATACCCAATGACCCAAAACAAGGGAAAACGTACACAGAAAAGTAGGGAAATACAAAACGCAAAAGAGACACAAGAGACAAAGAAAACAGCATATATAAAAATAACCAGAGTTCGAATATTACTTTATAAATATCCGTGATGTACCGTGAAAGCCGGCGGCTAAGACAGTGCCGTTGATGGGTAGAAAAGACCGTACCGGTATCCGACTTATACACACTTAGGATCGGCGGACTGTCGACAGGATGCCATGGCCTGGCGTACACCCTGTGGCTTGACCTTGGCCTAAATGTCGGACCGCAGCTTGTTCGATAGGATAGCAGATCTGGCTGTTAGGTAGGCAGAGTCGGCCACTGTGTCCCGAACGTCATTACCGGCAGCCGTCTCGGATGACTCCAGAGGCCACCAGCCATACCAGGTCACCGGCCATGGCTAGCTCCGTGTCTTCAAACTTATATGTCCGGCTTGCCAAACACGCCTAGGTTATTTGAATGAGCATGGTGTTTCTAAGACACACAGCCGATGTCCATCATACCTATAAAGCCAGACCAAACTTCTTGATATCACTCCGTTACAAAGTACGGATCTACAGGAGTTGACAGCAGCCGTCTTATTAATGCTATCTATGTGTATCATAAAATCCTAAACCCTAAACAAAATGCCAGTATGCAAACCAAATAATCATTCTTGCTCATTCGCATTCTCGCCCTGCTCGGCCTCTTCATTTTCTTCATTCTCGTTTTCTTCCGCTGCTTCGGCATTAACACTTGTTACTTCTGTCGCTGCTTCTGCTGCTTCTGTCGCTGCCTCTGCTCCCGCTTCTGCCGCCGCGCCTCCTGCCGCTGCTGCCGCCGCCTCCGCTTCCAGCTGCTCCTTGCGCCGGTGCCGGTGGATCAGGTTGTACGCATCGTGCCGCGTCACGTACGTGCTGTCAATCTGCGCCATAATGTCCGCCATGCGCACGCCCGCCTTGTGCAGATCGATAATCTGCTTCTCGGTGATGGGGTGCACCTTTTTGCGGCGGTACGTGGGAAACTCGGTGGGCGGCGTATACGGATGGTTGTGCTCGTGCGTGGCCTCCTGGACGACCCAGTGGCGCAGCACGGTGCCGATGACGGGCCCTGGCTGGAGCTGGAGCTTGATGCGCGTCGTAAAAGAACAGTTTGTCATCTGGGTGGTGGTGTTGCGGCGCTTGCTGATGCGGGCGGTGGCCTGGGACTTGCGAATGTAGCCCTTTGCGCAGCGGTATGTGAACTGGCGCGCGGACTCTGCGTCGCCGGGCGGGTAGCGGCGGTGGTAGACGAGGGAGTAGCCGTTGTCGTAGGCGTGCATCTGTGCGGCGTGGATGGCCTGCTCGCTGGTGTCGTAGCTGTAGCAGGGCGGCGGGGGACCGCAGGGCCGGGGCGGTGCCTCGGCGGGCTGTGCTGCTTGTGCTGGTGGCATTTTGAGATATTTGGTGGTAAAGGTCAATGAGAAGGTCAAAAAGAAGGTAGAGTGGTGATGAGATGAGGATGGGGGAAGACAACGTTTATGGCGTAAATGTCCTACCAGAGGATACCTCTGATTGGCCAGTCGGCCTCTGCCCCGTCTAAATAGTGGGGGTGGCGTGGCCTGATAATTTTATTGCGTTACGTGGTAGACAAACACTAATATCAATTAAAGACCCATATTAGTACAACGAAGAAGATAGAGCATCATCAACAAGAAACTGTTTCTCAATGTTCAAAACTTAGTTGAGGGCCTCTGGATCCGGCTTGCTTAGAGTACACTGTACGGTAATGTAGCACACAAATATCAGGTGAAGAAGAAAAAAAAAATAGAAATAGAAAAGAAAATAAGAAAAATAGAAAATATAGTAGAAAGAGAAAAAAAAAATACAAAAAGAAACCGCTGCTCATATCATCATGTCTTTTAAATGTACAACGACCAAAGTCGGGAAGCCACTGCTTCAGATAAAAAAAAAGAAAGAAAAAAAACTACATACTGTCCTCCATCTCTCCAGACTCGCCCGCCTCAACCTCTACATCCCCGTCGTCCCCAGACGACATCATCTCCGACGGGTGCATCACGCTCTGGTTGCCCGACTGGTTGCCCGACTGGTTGACGCTCTGGTTCACAGACTGGTTGACCGAGTGGTTGACCGAGTGGTGCGGGTTCGCGCGCCGCGAGATCACCGACGACGACGCAAACATGCTCGAGTCCTCGTCGTCCATGTTGGCGTCGTCGTCGAGCATGTCTGAGCTCTCCTCCGAGCACGACGACTGGCTGAACGGCGGGTAGAACATGGCCGGCTGCGGCAGCGCCACCGGCTCGCGCTGCCCGTACACCACCGACACGTACTGCGCCACCACCGGCGGCGTCGGCGGGTGCGTGCCGTGCGGCTGGAACGTCGGCACCGCCGCCGAGATTGGTGCCGTCTGCTTCTTGAGGGCGGCCACGCGCCGCGCCAGCGAGCTCATGCTAAAGACATTCTGGGTAGTCTCGCCGTCGTCTTCCGAGTCGTCCTCAAACTCAATCGCGTTGGCCCGGCGGAACGGCCGCTGCGTCGTGACGCGCACGCTAAAGTGGTCGTCGGGCATGACGCCGCTGAGGCCGGACGCCTCCAGCAGCGGCTCGCTGTCCGACGCGGCCTCGTCCTCACTCGTAACCGAGCTGGCCGTGCTGTCGTCGCGCCCCATTTGCATTCTTGTGCTGGTGCTAAACGTCTCCATGAACAGAATCTCATTGTCGGCCGCGTCGTCGTGGTTGCTTGCCGTGCTGTAGCTGGCCGAGCTGCTCATGTTGTCGCGGCTGGCGTTTGCATTCTTGCTGACGCCGCCGCCGAGCGCACCGGTGCCGTTGCCGCGGCCGACGGTGCCGATACCCAGAAGACCAAGACCGGCCCACTCCTCGCGCGACAAGCTTAGGTAGTCGGTGAGCGGCCGGAACGGGATCAGCGAGCCCGACGACGAGCGGTGGATCGTGGGGCGGCCCTGCAGGATCTCATCGACCGAGTCCTGCGTCTGGTCGGCCGACGTCATGTACGTCGTGGGGCTGGTCTCGCCGCCGCTGTCGCCCGCGAGGTCCGTGCAGAAGGGCATGCCGCTGTAGTAGACGAGCACGCCGTCCGACTTGCGGCGCTTGCGCGTGTTGGACGACCCGGAGCGGCTCATCTCGTAGCCGTGGCCGTAGTTGCCGTAGCGCGAGATGTCAATGTTGCTGTTGGAGTTGGTCATGCTCATGCTGTGGTTGGGCATGCTGTTGAGAATCGAGCTCTTGGCCTTGGCCTTGCCCTTGTTTTTGTTAATGGTATCGGCGCTCTTGTCCGTGACGTCCAGCATCTCCGAGTCCAGCGTCGACATGTCCTCGGAGGTGCGCACGGGCGACGACGTCTGCCGCACAAAGAGCGGCTTGTACTGGAAGCTCGACGACGCGCCCGAGTTGTCTTTGCCGTTGCCGTACTTACTGCGCTTCTTGCCGCTCGACATGCCCGACGCCGAGCCCTGGCCCGACGTCTTGGTGCGCTTGCGGTGGCCGACCTCGTCGGAGCCGTCGCCGCCGTCCGTCGACGTGCTCTGCTGCGACTGGTCGCCGGCGCTGCCGTCGCTGCTGAACTTGGTGCCGTCCGTGCCGCCGCGCCAGCGGATCTTTTGGCCGTCGGGCGACAACTGGAACTTGGTGCTCTTTTCGACGACGGCCTGGCGGATAAAGTCGGGCGCGACGTTGAAGATGTGCAGCTGCGCGAGGTTGGACAGCAAATTCAGATAGACCCAGCCGTTGGCGTCGGGTGACACGTCAATCGTCGTGGCAATGCTCTTGGGCCCGATCTCGGGTGGCACAAGACCCAGATGGCGGATGTACTCCATGTTCTCCGAGGGCACCTGCACGCGATCGGGGTCGAGATCGAGCGGGCGCGTTGGCCGCTGTTCTGGCAGTGTTGAGCCGGGCGGTGACTTGCCCGTGCCGTTGCCCGTGCCGTTGCCTGACGTCGTATTGCTGCCGCTGTTGATAGTCGTGTTGCCGTTGCCGCTTGTGTTGCCAGCGGCGCCGTTGTTGTTCACATTCCCGCCCGACCCGTTGCCGCCGCTGTTGGTCGTCTCGTCGCCGTTGGAATTGGAGTGGGAAGTGGACATGTTATCTTGTGATCTCGGATTCTTGTGTCCGCCGTTCCGCGACTGGATGCGTGCCTCGCGTGCGGCTTCTGTGTTTGTTTGTGTTTGTGTTTGTGTGGGTTGGTTTGTGGTTGTAGGTTGTATTGGTGTCGGTGCTGGCGGTGCTGGTGGTGGTAATGATGATACTGAAACCTTGGGTTTTGATAATATAGCCGGCGCACTAGCGTGCCCGGCCGGTCCGCTGCCACTTCCGTTGTCGCCGTCACCACTTCCCTTGCTGCCGCCGCTGCCGCTCTTGCCGGCCTTGGTAGCCGACGATGCAACGTTGACAGTCGGCAGCTTGCTCATAGACGGGTTCTGCCCGACAATCAGCGAGTGCCCTTGGCGCGCAAACCGGCCGCCGATCTTGCCCGTGAACAGCTGCTCCAGCCGGCGCACAATCAGCTTCTTCTTTTCCTTGTCGCCGAGCGTGCGCAGGCCGTAGTTGGGGTGCAGGCCCTGCGGGATGTCCTCGAGGTAGCGCTCGACCTTGAGCTCCGACGAGGCGCGCGCCTTGGAGCCGCCAAACGGCTGGCGCGCGAGCGACGGGCCGCTGGACTGGGCGCCGGTGGACATGGACGCGTAGGCGGAGTCGACAGGCCGCGAACGCGACGACGAGTTGGAGGCATGTTTGGAGTGCGAGCCGCCGGACGAGTATTGCGCGGGGTTGCTGTGGGAGTGGTTGTGGTGGATGGAGCGTTCCTTGGAGGAGCGCTCTTTGGACGAGACGGACGACTTTTCGCGCTTGCGCTGCGAGGCGCCTTCGCTAGACGGCGAGTCGCCGAGGCTGGCGGCAAAGTCGCGCAGCGTGGCCTCGAGCTCCTGCTTCTTGCGGCGCGGCAGGCCGTGGACCTTGATCTCAAACAGCTTTTCCTTTTCGAGGATGTCGCGCTCAATGCTTTGGCGGTAGCGCTTGAGCTCTTCCTTGAGACGCTTGTTCTCAATGGTCAAGTCGTCGATGACGCTGCGGTAGTCGTCGGCGCTGCTGCTGCGGGGCGTTGTGAGGGCATGGGGGCCGAGGTTGGGGGGCATGAAGCTGGCGCCGGGGGGCACAAAGGGCGGCGGGTGTTGCGGCGACATGAGGACGACGTCGTGGTTGGCCTCGTCTCCGGACGAGTCGCGTTTCTGGAAGTAGGGCGAGCCGTCGTCGTTTGTGTCGTAGGTGGCATTGCGGTTGTTGTTTGCGTTGTCGAACCATGTTTTTGCGTCGTTGTGGCCGGACTCTTTGGAGCTGTCGCTCACATAGGCGGTAGCATTGGCATTGTTGGCGTCGGCGTCGGCGGACGTGGAGAGAGTAGGAGCATCGGGGAGATCATCATACGACTGGAGCGCGGTGGCCTGGCGCAGAGGGTGAGGCGTGGAGGGTTCCGCGGGGCTTTGTTGACTGCGAAGGGGCATCGCGGCGGTGATGTGGAGGCACACGCGTGGACGAATGTGTAGATGGAGAGGAAGACAAGATAAAGAGGACTATACGTCGAAACGTCTTGCCGCTGGAGGGCGCAAACTAAGAAGGGCGAGGCATCTGCCACGGGGTGTTGGACTGCGGTCCTCTGGGGATCCGACTGGAGGGCGATTGGTAGCGTCTGGCCGACGGCGTGCTGTCGTCAGTGTTGGGCGCTTTTTGTCGTCGTGTATCGTCGCCGGAGGTCTAGAACGGGTCTAGATGTAGATGTAGATGTAGATGCAGGTGTAGATGCAGATGTCGCTGTAAATACAGGCGTAGATGTCGATGTTGATCTGAGTAATCGTCGTCGTCAGTCAAAGGCAAGGTGAGATGAGTGAGGTGCGTTGATGGCTGATAAGTGAGTGTGAATATCGAGGGGTGTATGGTATCAAGCGAGTATGTCAGTAGGTGAGTAGGTGAGCAGGTGAATATGCGTAGAATGTCGGTGTTGAGATCAAAGAATAAAGTGAACAAAAACTCAAAAAGGTGTCTAGGTTTCGCGGACTGGATGGACTGCAGCGGGCAAGAGGGTATTAGGTAGGGCGTAGAGCACACAGCCAGACAGAGCATGAGCGATCCCCGTTGGTACTTGTTAGCTAAAATAATTAATGTTTTAATCTCTTAATAAAAGATTTACTCTGTCCGATTTGGGTGGCAGTGGGCTGATGGAGACTAGACAGGGGCGGCCATTGGTGAGCGGAGGGGGTGGATCTATCAACGACGATGAATTGCGGAAGGAGACGGTTGTCGAGGAAGTACCCAAGTACCGTACTCTGTACAAGTAGTTGAATATACGAAGTACTCTTTAGGAGCAGTAGGGCAGGGTTACGGCACCAATTCTGGACAGTTCTGGACGTAGGAGGTGCCGGGTCCAGAACCGCGTAGAAGGCAGGAGCGATGGGGGATAGGCACATGAGCGACCTGGAGACTGGAGGAAGTAGAATTATGGAAGGAGCACATCGTTGAACACATCAGTAATACTCAGTATCGAGAAGGAGCGAGTGGATGTCGATGTGGTCGATGCAATTACAAAACAGGAAAGAAGAGGTTGCAGCAAGATTACAGAATAGGAAAGACCAGAGCCTACACGCAAAAGACAAGAGACAAGACATAAAGACATAAAAAAAAAGGACTGAAACGGGGAGACGGAGACCGCGACGGGAGGGTGACTGTTAAAAAGACCGTTGGAAATAAAGAAAGGTGCAGCACGACGCATGGGATTTGGATTGTAGATGCTACAAGAATGTTTGGTTATTGAGTGGTGGTGAGCGATGTGAAGATGACTGAAATTCAGCAGGCAAACTGGAAAATAGAAGTGGAAATGGAAATGGAAAATGAAAAAGAAAATAGAAATAGAAATAGAAAACAGTCAACAGAAAAGACAAAGAACGTTGATATCCGAATCGCAAATAAATCGTGAATCGAAGGTCGAGGGGTAGCACACCAGACGTAATACTGAGTAAGATGAGCCGACAGTACGGACATGGTTAGACTCTGTATCTGTGCTCTGTACTCAGTAGGCAATTCACCACAAGAAATAACACTCAAAATCAGGGTCCTCGCGGAGCAGGGCAATACAGGCCGCAAGGACAGGGGAAACAGTGTGTTCCTATGGAGAACGGCAGCAGCTGGTCCAGCAACTTCAAACCGAGCATCGAGATCCTCGCCAAATGGGCGTGCAACCAACAGATCGGGTTCTACGAGATCAGTAAGAATAGTAAGAGTAGAGTAAGATATAAAGTACATACACCAAGAGGGGCGAGGTATATTAAGACAGTTCGCCCAGCATTGCAGACCTATTGATCTCGGTCATGTACCCTCTGACTCTGTATCCGACTGTCATGATATATATAGCATGATATCTGACCGAGTGCTCTCTCTGCCAGGAAACACTGATCGTCTACTTGCCCTGCATCGACATCTTTCAAAGATCTCGACGACCAGCATCCCAGCAATAAAGAAGTGGTCTTTTGCCTGTTCATCCGTCTTCCGTCACCGGCTACTCGGCTTCCGTTCATTTCACCCTGCATCGATCCATTGTCGTCTTTCTGTTGCTTTCGATTTCTGCTTTCTGCTTTCTGCTTTCTAGTTCCTGCACTGGATATTGGAAACTTGCTGACATTCACAAGTACTGCTGCTCTTGCAATCACCAGTCTGTCTCATCCGCGTGTTTATTGACTCGAGGCAGACAAAGAGGAAACGACGACAGCTACGCCAGCGCGACTTATCATGACACTTCTTTCACAGCCGTTGACGCCTTGACAGATGAACGTTATTGCAGCCTAGAAGCCTAGAAGCTAGTTCAAAATCTTCAAACCACATCGTATCCAACGGCTTCGTCAAAATCAACTGACATTGAATACAAAGCAGACGAAGAAGTGATTTTTGAATTAAACCTGCTATTTAATTTAATGGCACGGAGCGCGGCCTTGGGATCGTGGGTTTGCACGAGAATCGAGGATACTAGTCAAAATAAACGGGTCTAGCCGCAATAGGCACGCTAGATGGACAGGGTGTGTATCTAGCAACGACCCTGGTTTTGTACTGTAGACAGGCAGACATGGACAGGAAGAGAGTGGGTCTGGACCGAGCAAGCCGTCTGTGATTGGCCATCCATTGTTTGCGAGCCACACGAGACATCAACAATGCAATCCGAAATCATAGGGCAGCCGGACGCACAGTTCTGTTCTCTACTGAGCAAAGATGCAATACAAAGACACGCAACAATGCACCAGAGACCAGGCCATAGTGCACCATGTGTGCTCCCTCGAATCAGGAAATCGCGCTACAATGCGGCCAACGTGCTAACGTGACAGACGGGACCTGCCAGAATTTCCACATTGTCAGGTCGCTGCTGCCATTCAGGGCGATGGCAGTGATCGATATCTACTGCGGGATCGGTGATTATGTCAGCATCCTTTATTTTTGTTTATTAATTCGAATTTTTGGCGCAATACATTTTGGCCCAGAAAAGGAGGCTTTTGACCGACAAATGCAAATCACACCGTCTGCAATAATCCACGCCGTGAATCAACTCTATTTACTCTCACGGTCCATCAGGACTTCAATATCGCACCAAAATCCCGATGTCAAAATCTAGTGTATTTCTTAAAGATCGGGGGAGCACGATGGAGCGGGTCTGTGGGCTGTCAGAGGCAAATTGAGTGCTGTGATTGGCTGTGTGTGGTAGACAAGTGGGTTTTATGACGCAAAGTACTTGTGCATCGGTACAGAATATTGATTGAGTGCATTCTGGAGCCTCTTAAAATCCCACGAAGTCGACACGCGACAGTATTAATATGTGTGATCATTTACAATTATCAAATATTTTACAAGTACTTCCGGTTGGTTTCTGATTTGACATGTATTTTCAGCTCAAGTACTCCTGTCTTTCTGTCTTTGTGATTTGCATGTTTCGTGTATTTTATTTAATTTATTTTTTGAGTCCCGAGATTACATAATGTTCAGATGTGTGAGTATTTCAGCGAATACTATGCTATTATATAATAAAGCACTTCTTTACTAGACCTACACACCATGCTTGATCTCTTATCTTTATCTCTTTGTTCCATCTCTTTTAGCTGTCTGGAATGCCTCTTGACCACATTGTCACTGCTGTTGTTCAACGTCGAGGAGATGAGTCAGCGATCAAGATCGGATATCACCACTCCCTGAGCAGCACAGTATCACTCTACATCATATTGACCTCGATAAGAATGACATCACATCGGACGTCTCTCCACCTCCCCTGCTCAGTACGGAGAATATCAAGTTGGTTTGAGAGGATGCTATCTCGTTGCTGCAGTGCCGATCTTGATTTACAGGGGCTGTAACGATTCCATTTTGTGAGGGTAAGGTGTCTACAGAGTAGAGGAGAGGAGACTACTTGTACTCGAGTGCCTGTCTTTGGTGTGGCAGACAAGCGCCAGTGCAGGTGCCAGTGAGGGTGCTACGAAGAGAGCTCGAGTCAGCAGCCACCGGACGATTCACACGCGCAAACAACCAGGCGAATCACCATCGACGGCACGACTTCCGGGCAGCGATCCGTGATCGAACTACTCTGGCTCACTGATTCGATAACACGCACGAGATGATGGATACTGACGTTGAAGACGTTGATCGAATGTCTCATAGTTTCGCCTGTCTGACGTGCGAGTCGGTCATGAAGTATGAATGTATATTCTTGCATCCTCTTGTTCTCGACTCGTCACAATCTGCAACTCAACTCCTACAGAGTAAGTTTGGACGTTATGTTGACACCACAGGCATACTTTGGAAATAACCCTCATCCAAACTGTGTCGTCCCCTATTCATCCTTGCCATCACTTTTACTTCGTACGAGGTGCTGCCCGGCTGTCCTGTTTTTCTACTTGTCACTAGTGACGTCATCTTGCAGAATGGCACGAGCGGTGCAGCACTTGAGTACAGCCCACAGACACTGCACGGCGCGGATACAGCGCTACTACAAAATACAGTGCAGGCAGTACTCAGTACTCAGTATGACAGCTGGCGGAGCAGCGGGTGCCACGCATTTGGTCTGTATAGTTGTGCATTTACGAAGTAATTGTTTGCTAGGCCCTGCATGAGATACATAGAAGACGATGGAAACATGTTTATTCCTTTTATCTACTACGATACGACGTTGTGATGGCCTTGGCCGGCCTGGACATGAGACCGCAGAGCATCACGACTGGACCCTGATTTTGGAGTCCGGGATGCAGCCCACAGTGGACCGTTTATCACGCAGACCCTCGTGACTTATAACCTTTTACTTTTTACTTTTAATTTATTCTATTATTTTCATGTCTATGCCTGCAGACTAACCGGAATCACCGCACCGCACCGCACCAAGACAAGCTCAAGCTCGAGCTCCAGCTCCTCGGCTCATGCACCCAGACCTTGTCTCTAGCCTGCATCTTGCAGAACCTCAACTCCCATACGCCAACGACTCCCAATCAATACGTCACTGTGCAGCCCGACTGGACCCTTGTTCCTTATTTCGTCTCTTCTCCTCTCTTCTAGTCTGCTGCCGGTCAATGGACCTGCACCCAATCATCTGCCGGCGGCAGACGTAGCACGACGCCAGCATCTCATTGGAGGCAGAAAAGAGCAGAGGTAGATATAGAAACTAGAGACTAATCTACTGCTTAACGAGCAGGCTCTTGCCCGTCATCTCCTCGGGCTGCGGCAGACCCATGGCCGCCAGAATGGTAGGAGCGACATCGCCCAGCACGCCCTCGTCGCCCTGCTTCAGGCTCCAGCCTGCGGGCGCGTTGGCCATGATGAACGGCACCTTGTTGGTCGTGTGCGACGTCTTGGGCTTGCCGTCGGCAAACTTCATCTCCTCGGCGTTGCCGTGGTCGGCCGTGATGAACAGAATGTAGTTCTCCTTCTTGCACGCCTCGTAGATCTCGCCAATGCCCTTGTCCGTCGCCGCGCAGCCGACAATCGCAGCCTCGTACACGCCCGTGTGGCCGACCATGTCGGGCGGCGCAAAGTTGGTCATCACAAAGGGGAACTCGTGGTCACCCAGGCGCTTGGACACCTGCTTGGCGACGCCGGCGGCCGACATCTCGGGCGCCTTGTCGTAGGTCGCGACCGACTTGTTCGACGGCACCAGGTCCTGGGTCTCGTCGCGCGTCTCCAGCGGGAACACCTTCTCGACACCACCGTTGAAGAAGAACGTGACGTGCGCGTACTTTTCGGTCTCGGCAATGTGCACCTGCTTGACGCCCTCCTTGCCGAGCCACTCGGCCAGCACGTTGCCCATGTGCTGCGGCTTGAACGCAATAGCAAAGGGGTAGTCTGCCTTGTACTGCGTCATCGTCACCAGCGTAATGTCCTTGGGGAAGGGGAAGTCGGGCAGGGGCGAGCGGTCGACGCCGCCCAGCAGCTGCGTGATCTGGCGCACGCGGTCCGAGCGGTAGTTGAAGAAGAAGACAACGTCCTTGTCCTTGATGCGGCGCTCAGCGCCACCGACAATGATGGGCTTCAGGAACTCGTCGTTCTCGCCGGCGGCGTAGCGCTCCTCGATCGTCTTGAGGGGGTCGGTGCTGGCCTCGCCCTCGCCCAGGATCATGCCCTTCAGCGCGAGCTCGTTGCGCTCCCAGCGCTTATCACGGTCCATGGCGTAGTAGCGGCCGACAATCGTCGCGATCTCGCCGATGCCGATCTCCTGGATCGTCTCCAGCAGCTCCTTCAGGTAGCCCTGGCCCGACTTGGGGTCGGTGTCGCGACCGTCACCAAAGAAATGGATGTACACCTCAGGGACGGCAGCGGCCTTGGCGGCGCGCAGAATGGCGTAAAGGTGCTCCTGCTTGGCGTGCTGTTTTGTCATTTTGTTAGCTTTTCACGGTATACTTCGTAGTCAGAATGAACGTACGACACCACCGTGCGAGACGAGACCGCACAGGTGCAGACGGCCGGTGCCGTTCTTGGCGTCCTGCAGCGTCTTGCTGATGACCTCGTTGGAGGCAAACTCGTTCTTCTTGACAGCCTGGTCGATGCGCACAACGTCCTGCCACACGACACGGCCGGCGCCAATGTTCAGGTGGCCGACCTCGGAGTTGCCCATCAGGCCCTCGGGCAGGCCGACGGCAAGCGACGACGCCTCGAGCTCCGTGAAGCCCGTGGTGCTCTTGGAGAACGCGTCCATCACCGGCGTCTCGGCAGCGGCAATGGCGTCGCCGTTCTTGGGCGACGACTCGGAAGCAATACCCCAACCATCAATGACGACTAATGAGGAGGGAAAAGAAGCGATAAGAGCGCAAAGGGCGGCATAGAGCCGGCCGTCGCGCGCACGAGCATGATGATTAGCCAGGCGATCTCTAGGTAGACGAGGATGTAGGCTGCCGTGAGCCAGGGCGACGGTGGTCGGCGGGGGGTCTGTCTGAGGATGGGTTGGAGTTGGGGCTGGGTGGTCTCGTCGTTCTCTTCTGTTTGTGTGTCTTCTTCGGTGTCCTCTTCTCTCTCTCTCTTCTCTCTCTTCTCTCTCTCCTCTCTCTCCCCTCTCTCTTCTGTGTCCCCTCTCTCACCCCCTCTCTCTCCATCTTCCTCTCTCTCGTCTCTCGCACCCCGACAAACCCCCTCCAACCTCTCCTCCCTCTCGCCCACCACCGGTAGGGGTTTAAATAAATCGGGCTTGTCACATACTGAGGCAGGCATTTTGTTCGACTTTGACCATGTTTGCGGTTGTTGGTTTGTAGTTGGTGTGAAGGTGAAGAAGTCAAGAGAGAAGCAGAAGAGAGAAGTCAGAAGAGAGCCAGAGAAAGTCAACATCGGGTGATAAACAGCTGCGTGATTTTCAGTGGGACAGCTCTGTTGAGACAATAAACCATTTATTTCGAGTATTTATATATTTTATTTTGACGCAAATAAAATCTACAAAGCAGGATTACATCACCCCTCGCTGTAATTATCTCTCAAACTGGCTGCAGAGATAACAGCAAAAACAGCAGACAACCCGAAGATAAACAGATAAATGCTACGGACTACGGAGTAATACAGCGCGAAGGCCCCTCGTTTACAATTCCTGGCCTGCGATTTGTTTCAATAGTTTCGGTCCTTTTTCCTTTTTCTTTTTTTCTTTTTGCTGCGTTTTCTTTTCCTGTAATTTCTGTACTATGGCGGGGTAGCTGTATCTGCACTGTTTCAGAGTCGATAGCACTGTAGAAACGCACTGCCAAGCACAGTGCCGCCGAACGCGCCGAAACGTGCAGCAGCCTCTCATGCCCAGTAGCTGCACAACGTTTTGGAGATTACATAATCATTGATTGTCGGAAAGTGGGTATGTCTGTACATCGTCGTCTATGCTTCAGGGGGTGACTGGCCTGTATTTTTGGCAGGTTACAGGGCATCTTACAGGGCATTTAATTAGCCCCTTTTCACGTGATTTCTATTTCACCCCTATAGGATTAAACATACGCGTATAGGTTTTTACCTCTATATATACACTAATACACACACGCGTTTTTGCACTATTATCTATATAGTGAGGCCTTTACGCTGATAGTTATGAGCCCGGAAAGTACTACGTTTATTACTAGATTTATTATTTTATAGTACTAAAGCTTTCTACGTTCGAAACTACGTCGATTTATCGTTTATAACTATGTTTACCGCTAAAAAAAACACCGCCGTAAGTACCGTTAAGAAACGTATGATACTAACTTTTACGACGTAATAGTACGCGTAGATTTTAAAACTAAGAAGTAAAAAAAAAAACTACTAGGATTACTAGTCTCCGGAAATATTAATTAACGTAGATGGTACTAAAAAGCCGCGTCCGTAGCTTATTACGGAGCCGAAAGACCTTTATATCGACTTATTAACGATAGGGGATATAAAAGACTTTAGTAACTTTAAGTATTCGTTTTTTTCGACTACCGTACGTAATACGAAAAACTCGAAAGTAAGGGAGATAATATAAAAGGACGTTAAAAAGGAAAAGTATTATAAGTTTTTAATTAAAAAGTAGGAGAAGTATAAGCTAACGAACGAGAAGATATATACGTTTATACGTAAAATAGTTTTAACGTAAGTAGTTTTTATATTTAATAACGACGTAAAGTTTAACGTTAAAGTTTATTTAGACTATTTCGTATACTTTTATAAAAAAATTTTTATTAAGCTAAAGTTTAAAATAAACGATACGTATAAGGTATAATATAAAAAGTTTTTTACGAGGTATATAATATTCGTTTAAATTATAAGTTAAAAAGTTACTATAGCGTTAGTATATAAATTAAGTAGTAACTATAGTAAAACTAGTAAATAGTTTAAAAAACTTAGAAAAGTCGTTAAATACTTTAGACTTTACGATATATTTTATTAGATTAAAAAAACGTTTTTACGGAGCGATTTAACTTTTACTACGTTTAGTATTAAATATATAAACTACTAAAGACGTATATTTTTAATAAACTTTTCTATTAAAAAACTAAAGACTTTTACGCGTTTTATAAAAAGAGGTATATTTGTTGCTACGTTAAATATCGGTAAAAAAAAAGCGAGAACTTATAGTAGTAACGAAAGTAAAAAAAAACGGGCTTTAACTACTAAAGAAAGGTATAATACTATTAGTTATTGTTTTTATATTATTTACGATAGCTATTATACGACCGACTATAAATAAAAGTAATATTAAGTAATTTTTTTTTATTTTAAGTTTTTTAATATATTACTTTTACGTAATTAAAAGTTTTTAAAAAAAAAAGTCGAAGTTAACTTTACGTTTAATAAAAAGTTTAAAGAAACTATAGAAAAAAAACAAAAAGAAATTATTTTACGTAATTAACTATTTATAGGTTTTTTCGACGAGATATTATTAGCCGTTTTTATTAGTCTTATAAAAAAAATACTAGTTATAATAAAATATATAATTCTCGACTTTAAGGCTATTAAATACGTCTTTTATAAGAGAAGACGATTTCTAAAAATAGAAAAGATTTCCGCGAGTATTACTACGGGTGGCGGTAAAGTCGTAGTATAAAGGCGAAAAAGTATAAAGCTTATACTTAACTTACTTAAAAAGAAATAGGTATATCGAATACTACGAAAAGTATTATACTATCCGATATTTTTATTTAATTTAATATTTATATAATAATTAAAAAAATAAAAAATTAATTAAAATATTAAACTTAATATATTATATAAAAATATTAAAAACGTCGTTTATTAGTTATACGACTACTTTTTAAAGCTTATATTTATCGAAAAACTACGTTATATACCTACTATTAAAACAACTAACGTTTTAAAAGTTTATTTCTCGAGTAAAAAAATACTTACTTTAGAAGTTACTATATATTTTTAGTATTTACGTATAAGCTATTTAAATTAAGAAACGTTAAAATACTTAATTAAATAAGTCGTAGGTATTCGTTTCGTAAGCTTTACTATCGTAAAATATAATACGTATAGGTAAATAAAAATAATACGTTAAATATCGAAAAAAAACTTTAAGAAAAAAAAAACGTAAAAAACGATAAATAAACTATACGTTAATTAAACGGACTATATTAAAAACGATTAAAATTATAGTAAGGCTATATACGTTACTAACGTTTATATTAGTTATATTTTTAGTTATTATTAGCGTAATAAAACTTATAGTAAAAATTTAACGTATTTATTTAACGATTTAAGGTATTAAGTTAAAATACGTAAGTATCGTATATTATATATTAAAGCTAATAATAAGTTATATATTACGTTAATAAAACGGTAAACGGTACGGTATAATATTAATTTTAAGCTTTTGGTACTACGTACTATAACGTAAAACGGGTTAACCGAACGTTTAAAGGGTATAGTTACTAATATAATACGCGTATTTTAAATTTTTATTTACTTACCGTTAAATTTATAACGGTAGTATATTTTAATAATAGTATATTTGTTTAATCGTTTATTAAAACGTTGTTTCGGTTAACGTATACTTTATAAAATATTTTATAATTACCCGTTAAAGCTATACTATTTTCGCGTTTATAACTATAAAGTTTTTACTTTTATAAGTAACGTATAAATAAAAATTAATAAACGTAAAAAGCTAGAGTTTAAAGTTTATATAGGCTACTTAGTAAGCTATTAATTAATTAATATTTTTAATATTTAGGTACCTTCGATAGGCTAAGTGTTAGTAACGAGGGACGTTATATTTAATAAAGTAAACTATTATAAAAAAATTATACCGTTAGAAGTACTAACCGTAATAACAAAAGTATTACTAAAGGTATTAAAGAAAAAAGTTAGCGAGGCTAAGACGGGGCTTTAAGGCGAAATATTATAAGTATACGATACCGAAATAAACGAAGACTTAGCTAGCTTTTTTTTTAGTTTAAGGGGTATCTAAGAAGATCTTAAATAAACGGTAAATAGGTATTAATATAAAAAAAAAATATTACTAAAGGAGTAAGAAGTAGTTAAAGTTAATCTTTTAAAAAATACCTAGTATTTAAAGTAATTAGTAGATAACGGTAACGATAAGGTTAAAGGTTTTTATATCTACCTACCTATTTTTTTTAAGTCGCTTTAGGCTTTAGTAACGTTTATATTATTTATTATTAGATATTTTATTAAGTAGGTTAGTCGGTATTAAAAAACTTAAGCCGAGTTTTTTACTTAATACTATAAGCTATTTATTAACGTACGTACGGTATACTATAGTTATACTTTAAACGGGTCGTTTATTAAGTAAAATTACGTTAATTACTTAAAAAAACGTAAAAACGTTTATATTTTTTTAAGTATATCGTTACGGGTGTAGTTATACCGTTAGTATTTTTGAAAAACTTAGTAACGCTATTTAATAATTAAAAAGATTTAATAAATTATTTTATACGTTTAACGTTTGTAAAAGTTTAGGCTAATTACTTAAAATTTTATAAACTAAACGATAGTTAGGTAAAAGTACTAAGAAGTAAGGTAAAAGGATATTAAATTTTTAGTAATTAGTAGGTATACTTTTATAAAACAACTAGTAAGGGGATTTTTATTAATTGTAAGGTACGTTTAGTAGTATGTAGTAACTAGCAATAAGAGATAATATTTACTATACGGGTTAATATATTTACGAGGCTTACGTTTCGTATTATTATAAGTTTTATAGTATATTTTAACTTAGAAACTATCTAATTAAACGCCGTTAACGCGTTTATAAATATTATACTCGATAAGACGGTATTTATAAAAATACTTTTTAGTTATAAAAAGAAAGGTAAAGTATTAAGGCTTAAGAAAACGTTTTATAAGCTTAAGAAGTTTTTTTTTTTTTAGTAACGTTTTTTTACTAATTTTTTTTTATAATTTAATTTTACGTGTATGTTTAATAAGTTTTATATTATAGTATCTTTAAATATTATTACTTTTTTTTATATAGACGATATAGTACTTATTTTCTTTTTAAGTTTTACTATAGTAATAGAAAAGTTAATAATAAGCTTAAAAAAGAAGATTTAATTAAAAAGATTAAGTAAAATTAGTTAGTTTTTAGGTATTAACGTCGTTAAAAATAAAGTAACTAAAACTTTATATTTTTCGTAAAAAAAATATAATAAAAAAGTTATACGTATTTTTTTTACTTTTAAATAACTAGCTAGTAAGTTTTTTACGTTTTTTATAATTACTAACTTTAAGCTATATATTACGAGTATAGCTATTTTAAAAAAAGTTTCTTTTTATTTACGTAAAATAAACTCGTATTTTTTTATAAGTATTATTACTCGCCCCGACGTAACGTTTAGTATAAGTAAATTAACTATTTATAATAAAAACTTTAGCTTAAAGTATTACGTAAAAGTTAATAGACTTATATTATATTTATATTTTACGCGTAATTTCGGTATTATTTTCGGAAAGTAAAAGCTTAACGATAAGCTTCTCACTATCTATAGTAACGTTTTTTTTAGTAATAATCGGATTAACCGTAAAAGTTTAGACGGCTATATTATAAAGTTTTTCGGGGGACTTATTATATAAAAAGCTAAAAAACAACTTACTATTATTATTTCTACTACTAAAGTTAAATTATTAGTTTTATTACGGGTTTTTAAAAAAGTAATTTTTTTTAATAAAGTAATAAAAACGATAAAATTTAATTTAAATACTAAATTAACTATAAGATATAACAATAAAAACACTTTATACTTTATAACAAATAACTCCTTTAAGCTTTAAACTACTTTACGTTACGTCGATATTTATAACTATTAGCTTAAATAAAAGTATCGTAAAAAACGCTTAAACTTTAAGTAACTACTTACTACTTTTATAAAAATAAACTATTTTACTAAATACTTCTTTAGGTAGAAATATAAAAACGTTTAATAGCTAATTAAAATATTAAATTTAAACTATATACTTTTTCTAAAAGCTATAAGAAATAAAATAGCTACTATATAAATACTTTTAAACAACGACCCTTTTAAAGGCTTTAAAAAGAAAAAAATAGCTTAAGAAAAAAACTTAGATAATTTCGATAAAATAGTCTACCGACTAAAACGTTAAATTACTTATATTTAATATATTTTATTTCCCTATAAAAGACGTTTTTACCTTTAATATTATGTTTAATTTCTATAAAATACAAAGCACCTATTCTAAGAGCCCTAAAAGGGTATATCGGAAAATAGGCATGTCTATACATCGTCGTCTATACTTCAAGAAGTAACTAGCCTATATTTTTGGCAGGTTACAAGGCATCTTACAGGGCATTTAATTAGCCCCTTTTCACGTGATCTCTATTTCACCCCTATAGGATTAAACATACGCGTATAGGTTTTTACCTCTACACACACACCAATACACACACGCGTTTTTGCACCATTATCTATATAGTGAGGCCTTTACGCTGACATTGATTTGCTCCACTGCACCTGCAGCTTGATACGGTATCAACGCGACCGCGTGACTTCAACCACCTCACCTCACCTTACCACAACACATCAACACAATCAAAATGGCTCACCCACTCGCTCTGCCAAAGACTTTCTCGCCCGACGCCCTGGACACGACGGCCGAGCTGGCCTCGATCCTCGCGCGTCTCCAGCCGCCCCAGTCTGCCGGCCTCGCTTCTAATGGCAACGACAATGGCAACGCCAACGGCGACGAGAATGGACAGACCACCCTCGGCGGACCAATGGCCGGCCCGCCCATCACACTGCGCGACCTGCCCACCGCCACCGACAGCATCAAGCACAAGCTCAAGCACGCGCGTGCCCAGATCAAAACACTGCCCGACGTCGGCCGCACCGTCGCCGCGCAGGAGACCGAGATGCGCCAGCTCGAGGCGCGCATCCAGGCACAGAAGGAGATGCTCGCCAAATTGCGCGACCAGGGCGCTCAATTCGCGAGCAAGGCCTAATCGACTTTGACTTTAAACTTGAGGTTTATTTTTTACAGATTTAAACTAAGTTTAAAGATGCAGGAGTCTCGCCGGTCCATTCCGACCGCCGCTCGCCTTCGGGGAGCACCGACCAGTTGGGTGACGCCTCCGCCCGCAGCCACTTGAAATCGTCCACCTGGTTCCATAGATTATCCTTCTCTTCTTTCATATCTAACGGAGCAAACCGCATCCCTTTGCAGTCCTCAATGATGGGCCGGCTGCGCACGTCCAGGTAGACGTCGACGTCGACGCACTCGTGGATGCGCACCTGGCGCGACGACACGACCAGGACACACTTGGTGAGGCCGGTGATGTGCACGGGCCCGCTGACGCGCCCGACGACGATCAGGCTGCGCTGGATGTTGCGCAGCATCAGGCTCTTGAAGGGCGCGGTGGCCGTCGCGGCGGCCATGTCGACGACGCACTCGGCCAGGTCGGTCAGCGAGCCAGACGCCGTGGCCTGCGCTGCCGACAGCGGCAGCACGATGGACACGCCCGTGTGGCCGGCAATGTTGATCTCTTTGGCGGCAGAGAAGCTTGGCCTGCGCACAGGCTCGGACGACGCGGCGATCTCTGCATTGTAGTCTTTTCCAGCCTCGGCCGGCACGGCCGTCTCGGCTGGGCTTGCAGTATTGGCTACGGGCGCATCGGGGACACCGCGCAGGAGACGGTGGTCTGCCTTGGGCGCTGCAGTCTTGGCCGACTTCTTAAATTGGAACCGCGGCTTGGTGGGTGCGAGCCGGGCGAGCTCCTCGTTGAGCTTGTCTGTGAGTGACTTGACCGTCTGCGAGTATGTGCGCTGGTCGTAGGCGGGAATGAACTGGGCGGCATCGCCGACTTCCAACGAAAGCCGCGACAAACTGGCGAGAATGCTGTCGGAGGCGTCTTTGCGCTCGCCGGCGACGACGCTGAGGGACGCGAGGCGGGAAATGCGGTCCTCAATGTCTGCAACATCGGACTGGAACTTGCGGTAGAATCGTTCTTTTGCGTCCATGATTGGTTCCTTTCCGGCAAAGGCGAACGGGAAAGCTATTGGGTTAGCCATTTTGTTGGTGTGATGCTATTGAGATACATTCAAAAGACAATAAAGCTGTACAAACCTGATATAAATACTGAAATACTGTGCGCTGTGATGTGCTTGTGAAAATGCGAAAATAGACGCAGTGACGGTGGTCTGATGCTGTCAGAAGACGGGCCGCTCTGGTGTGGCGTGTCAGGCTAAGCTATGCGGGACGACAGACGAGCGCAGTTGACCGCACGTGGGACTGCTATAGCATGCAGATGCAGCGCGATGATGCTGGCAGGTGGTGTAGTTGTAGGATGCGCAAATGGTGTCTTATTATTAGGTAGGCCGATGGGATGAGACGGGGGGAGGGGAGAGAAAGACTCAGGAGAGGGGTGGGATGCTAGAAGAGATGTAGATTAGGAAGTTGAAGAGTCTGCCAAGTGAATGGTGTGCCTTTTATTAGGGGTGAGATATAGTAATGGGAATGAGGATGAGAGTGAGAATGGGATATTGTTTGATAGATGCCTGCTAGAGTGAGGCTATCACGGAAGGTAGTGTCGATAGATGGCAAGTGGTGGAAGCCCAAAGACTCGATGTGGAAAGTGCCACCCGCTATCTGCACCGTCACTGGCAGAGAGTGTCAACTACATGGCAGTAAAGTATCACAAGCTTAATTTATATAAAATGGTATTAGGCGTCTATCTGCAAAAGTTTTATTAAAAAGACACACAACATACTGCCCACAGATGCTGCCTGTTGTCATGCGGCAGCCTTGCCCGCGCAAAATGCACCTATCGGCACTACCTGGTCCCAAGTGTTCTCTTCACCTGCATGCCCCACTTATTCCAACTTGTCAACTGCCATTCGCTACTTTCGGCTCAGCCCGGCTCTACATGCATCTGCACGTTGGATCGATCTGATCTGCTGCTTTTGAGTTTTCTTTTGAATTTCTTTTGTGATTTTTTCGAGTTTTCATTAATTTGCACATTTTGTCTCTCATGTAAACACACCCCAATCCATGGATCGAGATTCTTCTCCATCATGCCCTCGCCAGCGACATTCGCATCCCCGGCAGCCGGCAGTCGGATCGGCCGGACGTTGATCTCGTTCAGCAGCACAATCTCTCGCAATGTCGGGTCAAGTACGGCGCCACCCGTGCGCGGCTATAGCCAGCTGCCGTACCGCACGCCGCTTGCGTGCACTCCCCGGCGCACCTTGTTCACATCTCGCCATCTGATGCGGGATGTAAAGCTGGACGAGTTGTCGGCAGCAAACACCGCCGCAGCAAATACAAAAAGAAAAACACGCTCGGCCGGTGCCAAAAACTCCTTGCGGCGCGTGGCCGCCATTGCTCAGCAGCCATCGGCATCTCGTGAAGAGGACCTCAAGCCCGGCAAGGCAGAACCTGAAAAAACGGTAGTGCCTACGCAAAAGTCCCGTGCAAGGCTCCGCCGCGAAGCCAACGACCTGCACCTGCTGGACAACCTCGACAACTTTGACGGCATCGAAGACGGCAGCAACGTCATCAGCGCCGTGTGCCTCGCCGAGTCGTTTGACATGGGGCGCGTCATGTCCATCTTGGAAACACAAGGCTTCACGCTCGATCCCGACGGCAGCGGATTCGAGTCGCACGAAGTCGTGCACGCGCGCAAGCTGTTTGTGCACGAGACCGAGACAAACCCGCGCGAGGTGGACCTGTTTGTGTTTGAGTCGGGCACGCTCGTTGGCTGGGGCCTGCCGGCAGACGATGTCGACCGGCTCGCGACATCGCACTTGGTGGCGGCCGCCGCCGACCCGTTCGTGGCGCTTCGCGAGACGGAGACGCTCGACTTTCGGCGCGACGCGGCGCGCGACAACAGCGTTATGGGCGGCGACGTCGTGGTGCTGGGCACGCGCAATGAGGTGGCCGACGGCGACCGGCTCGCGACAACGCGCGCGCAGATTGCCTTTTCGTCGGGGCTTGCGCGCAGCACCAAGCTGGCCGTGCTCGAGCGGTCCTTTACCGACTATTTCGAGTCGACGCGGCGCATTCCCGAGATGCTGGCGGGCCGCAGCCTGTCGTTTGGCCGCGGCAAGGACAAGGTGCGGCTGACGCAAAAGTTTGTCCTGCAAAAGACGGGTGAGCTACTCAGCCTGCGCGCGCAGCTGAACCACTACCGCGAGCTCACGGACGCGCTGCCGGACATTTTCTGGGACGCGCGCGCGGAGCTGGGGCTGGAGAGCTACTACGAGCAGGTCGGGCGCGCGCTGGACGTGGGCGTGCGGATCAAGACGCTGAACCAGAAGATGGACTATGCGCAGGAGATTGCGACGGTGCTGCGGGAGATCTCGAGCGAGCGGCACGGCACGCGGCTGGAGTGGATTATCATTTTGCTGATCACGGTCGAGGTGGTCTTTGAGCTGCGGCGGGTGTATCTGGACTGGCACGAGGAGAAGGAAAAATAGACAATCTCTAGACTTATAGATCTCTACTATACTATTTTATGTTATATTGTGATGCACAATGAAGAGCAAAAATACCATGCAAACAAAACGACAAAAACACAAAAAGAAAGAAAGAAATGACAAAAAAGCATTCCGCGCGGGACTCGAACCCGCAACCTCAAGATTAGAAGTCTTGCGCGCTACCATTGCGCCAGCGGAACCAATCAAGTTTAGCTCGATTCCTTGTTGGGTGGTGGGCCTCCGTATCATGACCCTTGTAGACGGGTCGTTGAGCCGCTATTATCATGGTCTTCAGTCCATGGCAGCAGGAAAGATTATAATAAGATACAGAAGTCAGTCCACTATCATGTTGCATAGCACTACCACGACATGCATATTTCCACATCAGATTCGCCATGCCGTCTAGTCTCTCAACTGAGTCGATGGAATGGTGAAAATAACCTTAGCGGGTGTTAAATGACATGGTATTATTTATTTGACTTGGAAGATACAGTGCATATTTGGCGACAACTATGAATCGTCACCTTTCTCTTGAGACTACATATATGTATCGAAACCTAGTTACGGACCCCTTTCCCCTGGGAAGAATTTAGTCGCAGCTTCATGTTGCTTGAGCACAGCAATCACGGAACTGAATCGGAGTGTAGTTAGTTGGCAAGTCCAAAATAGGTTGTCACCGGCGGCTGAGCTTTTTACGATGATTTTTCTTTTGTAGTTAGTTTGTATTGTCTCTTACAATTCATACGTATTAGTCACTGTTGTAGTACCCATTATTTTATTTTCCTCTTGAAGTACATATCCAGTCCCGTTTCCAGTTCCGACCACCTCTTTAAATCAGGAAAACGGACCGAAAACTGAACTCTGTTTAGATTTAGGTAGAGGTACAGTATTGTAAAATTTACCTCGTATGTATGTAAAGTTTAATACTCAAAATATATATTCAATTTGTAGCCATTGTAATATTCACTTAGATGTCAACATATCGACGAAAACTAAGTCATAGAAAAGAGGGACAGCGACGAGAGAGTATACAGTAGATGTACGGGTTGTATCCTATGCACCAAGGCAACATTTCACAACCACTCAAAGGGAAGATGTAGATGTGTAATACATAGTCTAATCAAAGGCCCCCTAGCTTTGTAAGTAGGCTGGCTGGCCAGATATATTTGATTTAATGTCTATCGAATCTCCCGTAATCACCATCAAGCGCCGTGCATTCAATAGGATCTGCTCTAAGTGCCTATGGTAGAGTCAGCGAGCTCGGCCAACCAGATGGCGCCAGCAACTCATGCTATGCCGGTGTAGAGTAAAAGCGAAGAGAAACGCAAGCTGGCAGAACGGCAACGAACAGGAAGCAATGATAATTTATTGGTTTAACATGCTTCTAGTATCAAGTGGAAATATGTATAAAAATTGGTAAATTGGGATAAATCATACAAAAATTAACAACTCGATAAAAAGTAAAAGAATGAAATGTCATAGTGGAAAGACACGGGACGAGGGGAGAGGGTATCACTGAAGACAGTTCTAGTAGCGGCACTTATTCCACCAAGAATACTTCGTAGCTCCTGGCGGGAACTGGCGGAAAGTTTTTGCCATTAAGTGCTATTTATAAGATACTTTTGATGCTTCTGTTTATTAAAGCTTTTGTTAATACTTTGTTGAGTTCTATCGATAATTTTGCTGACTCCAACTGATGCTTCTATTTATACTTTTGTGAATGTTTCTATGAAAGTTTCTATGAATGTTTCTATGAATGTTTCTATGAATTTTGCTCTTAATATTATTATTTGTAATATTCTATTTATTTGTAACAAGAAAATATATTATGGGCATCACGAGCTTTTTAAACATCACGAGCATTGCTAAACGATTAAAATGATTTCAATGGTTAGAAACCTTTTTAGAAGTTCAAAAGTTTTTTTTTTAAAGTTCATAACTTTCTAAAAGGTACAAAAATATATCAAAAGTTCAAAGCTTCTAAAAAGGTTAAAACTTTCCTAAAACTTTCCAAAAGGTTTAAAACTTCCTCAAAAGCTGAAAACTTTCTCAAAAGCTAAAAACTTTCGGAAAAGGTTTGATACTTCTAAAAAGCCGAAAATCTTTTCAAAAGTTTCAACTTTCTCAAAAGCTGAAAACTTTCAAAAAGATGCAAAACTTTCTAAAAAGCTAAAAACTTTCTAAAAGGTTTAAAACTTTCTAGAAGACTAAAAACTTCCAAAAAAGATTCAAAACTTTCAAAACTTTCAAAACTTTCAAAAGGTTCAAAAGGTTTACAACTTTCTAAACGGGTTGAAACTTTCTAACAAAACTTTCTAAAAGGTTACAAACTTTCTAAAAAGTTACAAACTTTCTAAAAAGTTACAAACTTTCTAAAAAGTTACAAACTTTCTAAAAAGTTACAAACTTTGTAAAAGTTCAAAACTTTCTGAAGACTTTGTAAAGGTTTAAACTATTCCTAAGATTCAAGGCTTTCGAAAGGTTTAAGTTTTAAAAAGATTGAAGACTTTCCAAAAATTCTAAAAGATCTAAAGATTTAAAACTTTCCGAAAGTTGAAAACTTTCGAAAGGTTTAAGAGAAAGTTCAGAAAGCTGCACACTTTCAAAAAGTTCAAAACTTTTGAAGGTTCAAAACTTTCAAAAAGGTTCAAAGCTTTCACAGCTTTCAAAAGATATAAAAGATTCAACACGCGCCGATAAATATTTACTCGAATGCCGTTGATACACTTCAGATTTCAAACGAAAAACAGAGCCGTCAGTCTCTCAAACCACGAATTTACTCCTACAATTGCCTTGATATAATCTCTATTTCACTCCATCAAACATTTATTGAACCACCCGAGAACATACGCCATGGATGTGACACCTACGGAGGTCATGGATATATTATCTAATGTATCTATCAAGAGTTCTGCCTGGACAGACACCAGAGAGTAAGTCAACTAGAAACACGATACAATTCTCTCAGTACAACTAACACACAATTATACAGACTGTCAAGACAGCTCCGTGCACAACAAGAGCACCAGACCCATGAATCTCTGAGACTAGCTACTCTTCAGACCACATCTTCGACTGTTTATGATAGAGTGCAGAAGGCAGGCAATGGAAGGGCTGACCCCATGCAGGGTGAGCAGCAGGACGAAGAGACCGAGATCATTTTGGACGGCCCTGTGCCTGAGTGATGAGCGGATGGGGCACCCTGTCACCTAGCATTTCTTCCATAATGAAGTGGAACTTGACGATTGATTTTTGTATTTGTTAGTATCTGTTTTTATCTGTTTTTATTTGTTTTTATTTGTTGATACCTATTTGTATTTAGATTAGAAGCTGTTACTTAGAATGCTGAGAGTTGGTGGTGCTGAAAACATTTAGCAATTACAATGAACTCTTTTAAGGGAGTGTAAGTCAATCTTCCCGTTTATTTGGCGATATATGGTCTCTGATTGGTCTTAACATTAGTTATATGGACCGGAAGACAGCCTTATAAGTCTCGGCTACAGCGCATTCAGTACTCATATTCCCAAATGTTGTCAGCGGTATGAAGAAAACGTCGCCTGGGCTGCAACTTCAGGTTTTTGTTTTTTTTGTTCGCAACACACTCAAACAACGGCAAACATACGCAATAAACCCGAGAATTAAAAGATATTCTAGTCTCGATTATTTTATGCTAGCTTCGCTTATGGCCGACTCGAAGATGTTTTTTTTCTCCTAATGTTTCCCTTAAACCAATGTGCCAAGAGAAATAAGCTCCGATAAGATAATAAGTACATGCGTATGTGCAAATAGTCATACACTTGACTTATTTACTAATGTATTTCTATTAACACTACCAGACATATTGCCTGCCCACTGGGTTCACCAAGCTCTGACGACGAGACCAATTGGCCGCTGCTCGCATCATGCTCTGAACAAACATTGAACTAGACCAGGAAGGGTCCCGCATGTGACGAGACAAGCTGTGATTTTGCTAGCATCAACCAGACCAACTTCTTCGATATCAGTTTTGCTTCCGCCATGTACAAAGTGATTGGACTGCGGAACGTACCGCCCCACACTCGTGGGGCATTATTGCGGCCCAATATGCGGTAAGAGCTCTCTGGCTATCGAGCTATCAGGCAATCAAGCGCGCGGCGCGTTAATTGCTAACGGTTGCTAATTGCTAGACTACTGCTGCCTCCAAGCGGCAAGGCCATTTGCCTCGACTGCCTCTGCAAAAAGTAATGGCATCGCTGCCACTGCTCCGGGGCCGCATCACCCTATCAGACGCCCTCGACGACGACTGCGACATCCTCAAAGCTCTGCTGCTGCCAAAGAAGCGCCTCAGCCTGTGGATTCACCTGTACCAGAGCCGACCCCAGATCGAGGCCATTGTCGCCCGCCATCTGCGTCTGTCGCGCAAAGACTTCCACCTCGCCGACGTTAAGCAATGGATCCACGGCAGCTTTAACGTATGCATCCTCGTGCACATCGCGCCGGGCCGCCGCACAGCCCGCCTGCCGTCCAAGATCATTATCCGCTTTCCGCTGCCCTACAAAATCGGCGGCGACTTCCAGGCCGGCAACATTGATGAGAAGCTGCGCTGCGAGGCAGCCACCTATGTGTGGCTGAACCGGCACTGTCCGACCATTCCCACCGCCCGATTGCTCGGCTTCGGCTTTCCGGGTGGCACATCTGTGGGTTTCTATTTCTATTTCTTTTTTATTTTATTTACTCGGCTAATAAGCAGTTCACAAGAAGAGAGTATTGCTCATTCTTTGATCGAATAAAGTGGCACCTGGGCAACTGCATTGCCTACCTCCTACAGCGACCACAACCTCTTGTCTATGTTCGACATAAGCGAAAACAAATCCTCGACTCGGGCTACCTGCTGCTCGAGTTTGTCCAGGAGAGCAACATGCTCGCCGACTCGTGGGACACGCACCAGTCAGACCCTGTGCGACGTGCCACCCTGTTCCGCGCACTATCCCGCATTATACTCGAGATCGCGTCACACCCGCTGCCCCGCATCGGATCCTGGACCATGGACGACCACGGCCGTCTCTCCCTCACAAACCGCCCGCTCACCATGGCCCTCCACCAGCAGGAGTCCCAGAGCGTACCCACCGGCATCCCGCGCGACCAGACGTACACATGCGCCGCCTCCTACTACCTCGACCTCCTGGCGTGCCGCGACAACGTCGTTGCTCACCAGCCCAACGCCGTCCGCTCCGACGACCACGGCCGCACACTGCTCGCCGCCCTCGCCGCCATGCGCGCGCTGCTGCCCACTTTCTCAGAGAGAAGCCAGCGCGATGGACCCTTTGTCCTCGCCCTCACCGACCTGCACCCCAACAACATCTTTGTCGACGACAACTGGAACATTACCCGCATCATCGACCTCGAGTGGGCGTCCGTCCTCCCGCAAGAAATGATGAGCCCGCCGGCGTGGCTTTCCAGCCTCAGCCCAGGCGACGTACAGGCTGAGCGCCTCGACGCCTATGCCCTGCTATACGCCGAGTTCGTGCGGCAGTTTGAACTCGAGGAGCACGAACTCCTGAACGATTCGGCAAAGACGCAGACACTACGACGGCTCTGGGACACGGGTGCGTTTTGGTACTTTCGCGCACTGGACACGCCGGCAGCGCTGCCGGGCGCCTTTACCGACCAGCTGCAGCCGCGGTTCATTAGTACTCACAGCAATAGGCGCGACTTTGACCACGCAGTGGCGCCGCTGTGGGACGAGCGCGTGAACGAGTTTCTGGCGGCCAAGGTGGCAGAGAACCGGCAGTACGAAGACAATGTGCGGGATGCATTCCGAAGGGCAGCCGACTCCAAAGACGTAAAAGACAAAGAGGAAAAAGAGGAAAAGTACACACACAGTACAAAAGACACAAAAGAAAAGGAGCGGAAGGAAAAGAAAAGAAGCAGGCGGGACAAGGATAGATCTGGACCTAGTAGGTAGCATTGTATTCACGGCGCAGCATAATTTTGTTTTATATCAGCCCAATTTACCACCCGAAAAACCTCACTGGGGATCTCCTTCTTTGGACATGCTCCTGTGCTGTCCCTGCTTCAGAGTACTTGGCGCATGGGTTCCCTGCGTTACCTGTGCCCGCTGTGCGTCTGGCTGTGACATCGCGAGCCGGCACAACCGCAGAGCCTTATTTAGGCCACCCACCTTGACTTTAAGCAATTCGAGACGCACACATAACTGAATATCACGGAAAGCCGCGTAATAAGAGACTAATTGACTTATAATACTCTTTGAGGTGGTATTGGGATGCGATGTAGTAATTCTCTTAGATAAGGAAACCAATAAAGCATTTGAAAAGAAGGAAACGGTGATGCAGCATAACACACAATGCTTTTGCTCCCAAAGACATGAAGCGAGGTATTAATTAACAGACAATCTTCGCACCTTTATCAATTAGATAGCGCGCAACCTCGACATGACCTGGCGTCTCCCCCTGAGAAGCGAGAAGCAAGGGAGACCAGCCCTTCTTCTCCTCAGCATGTACATCTTGTGGGTTCACATCTAACAAAATCTTCACTGCTTCGAGATGCCCATTTTGTGCTGCCTGGTGAATTGGCAGCCGTCGAGAGGATTTTGCTGGAAAAGATCTTGCGCCGTGCTCTAAGAGCTTCTTGATTACCTGTGTGTGTCCCTGCTGGGAAGCTATCCACAAGGCAGTTGCGCCATCTTTTTCTTCGGCATTGACATTTCCACCGTTTTGCAGTAGGAGGTCGATGATTTCGATACAGTTGATTTGTGCCGCAATCATAAGTGGGGGCCAGCCGTCCACTTCTCGAGCATCGATGTCTGCTTTGCTTTGGACAAGGATACCAACCATTTCGACATGCTCACTATGGGCAGCTTGATGGATCGGGAAGCGCTTTGATGGATGTATAGAGAAGTTGACGTTGGCTCCTTGTTGAATTAAAAGCCTAGCAATTTCACAATGTCCTTGCTGAGCCGCAATCCAGAGGGGCGAAGGTGTCTCCTGTGAGTAGCTGTCCACGTGCGGGTCAACCTTGGCACCGGCCTCTAATAGTATCCTGACAACCTCGAGGTGTCCGTTCTGTGAGGCTTGGTGAATGGGCCGACGGGCTCCATCTGTTGAGCTGGCCTCCTTATCAGCTCCCGCGCCAATCAAGAGCTGGACGATTTCTTGGTAGCCCTCCTGGGCGGCACTCCACAGTGGTGTTACTTTGTTGTGGTCGGCTGGATCGGCCAAAGCTCTGTGCGAAAGCAGTACCCTCACTATTTCTGTATGACCACCTTGTGCAGCCTGGTGAATGGGTGTGCGAAAGCTTTCTTTGACAGCACCGTTGACGTTGACACTGTCGTAAACGAGCAAGAGTCTGACGATGTCGAGGTGGCCTTTCTCAGCGGCTATCCCAATTGCTGTCGCGCCATCCGTACCTTCAATTCCTGCACACAAAGGATTCGCCTCAAGAAGAAGTTTTAGCATGGAGAGGTTCCCTGATCCAGCCGCTACGTGGATGGGTTGTCGAGTTTTGGTGCTGGTCGGGGCTGATACTCCTTGACTCTGCGAAATTCCGACATTGAGCTCAAAGATGTTCGGGTGGTAAACCGTATTGAAAAAATCATTGTCATCTATCATGTCCACACCCTCGTTGAGACCCAAGGTGCCGTCCAGTTCACCACCTAGGTTGTTGTCCCATGTATGTTGGCTATCATGGCCTAGATTGGCGGCAAACATGCCTATATCGGGGGCCTGTACCTTATCGATTAGAAAGAGAGCAGGAAGGTCATTGCCATAGGTCGTCTTACCGGTCGAGGCGTATAATTGGGTTGCCCACGAATTGCTGCTGTCACTCCTTCAACCTGGCCTGACGCTGCCGTCGTTCCTTCAGACTGGCCTGACGCTGCCGTTGTTCCTACAGCGTAAACTGGCGCTGCTGCCATTCCTTCAGTGTGACCTGACGCTGCCGTCGTTCCTTCAGCCTGACCTGACGCTGCTGTCGTTCCTTCAGCCTGACCTGGAGAATACATTAGTGGCAGCGTAGCCGTTATATTTGAAAGTGTACGCACCTCTGCTAGAAATACCTCGGTCATTTTGGTTGGCCCCCCCTCTCTTGTATTTGGAAAATCCCCATTCACTGAACTTGATCTTGTACTGCTGTTCACTGCGTGCTTATGGCGAATTAACTTGACTGACGAGGATCACTGAAGCGCTCAAAGCAAATCACTTTGAAGATGGGTTCCTGAGAGTTTTACTGACCTGGCTTTGAATCCTCGCGCCTCCATGGCTTTCATGACGCTTTTTAGAGTGTTCTTCTGTATTAGGTAAAGGTCTTCAATTGTGGCTTTATGCCTAGCCCAGTCAGACTTTTGCAGGCTACGCGCCCTTTCGGCTGCGCTGTGGGGCATGTTCGGACAAGAACTGATCGATTGACTTTCAAAATCTAGAAGAGGGAGGACGTGACGGATGAAAGACAAATAATTGTAGTGCCAAGTCAACAAGCAAAGGGTGAGGCCCTGCCTTTTATGACAGAGCATAATGCGGTCCATTATGCTCTTCCACGCCCAAAATAGAATCGATTTTTTTCTGTTCATCATCACTTGTAGGTAGAATTATTGTTGTCAGTTAAACTTGAAGCGAGATAGCTGGTTTGCGCCCGACAAGGCGCCGAAAATGAATGATAAAGGCAGCGATCCAAGTTGCATCGAATGTGTAGGAACGGCGGAAGTGCAAGAATTTCGTATTTTGGTACTGTCATAAAGTGCTGTCCTAGCTAGAAATATTTAAACGTGTCAGTTAGTTTACGCCCGACAAGGCGCCGAAAATGAATGATAAAGGCAGCGATCCAAGTTGCAACAAATTTGCAGAAAAGGCGGAAGTGCAATAATTTCTTATTTTAGTACTATCATAAACTTTTGTCCTGGCCAACGAAATTTCATTTAAGCAAAACAGCTAGGTTACGCCCGACAGGGCGCCGAAGAAGAAGAATAGGGCAGCAAATCAAGTTGTAACAGATGAGAGAAAAAAGGCGGAAGTGTAAGAATTTTGTATTTTGGTTCTGTTATACACGTTTGCTCCGAACAACAAAAAGGGAAACGTTGTGGGCTGTCAAGGGACACTCTTATTCTGATGGGAAACTCAAAAGTTTTCTCACCCAAACTTCATACAATTCTAGAGTACATATTATAATACCCATCTCCTCTACACGTCTACACGTCTACAATTAGGATCCGGCTATTTATATCACTGAAAGATATATCGTCAATTCCAAATATCATTCTCGAAGCACGGCAGCAACTGTTTTCTGCAATGGATGCAAACCGGCTGCCAGCTCCGCTGACTGGAGGCAAGACCGACGTCTGTGATCTTGGTGACAAGACTGAAGGCAAGGCCGATGCCTGTGATCTTGGTGACAAGACTGAAGGCAAGGCCGATGCCTGTGATCTTGGTGACAAGACTGAAGGCAAGGCCGATGCCTGTGATCTTGGTGACAAGACTGAAGTTGAGACTGATGTCTCCGATCATGGTGACAAGACTGAAGGCAAGACCGATGTCTGTGATCTCGGTGACAATGCGATACCACAGTCTGCTAATAGCCCGGTACCATCGACATCCGAACCGCAATCTCCGGATGTGGCTGCGCATGATTCGAACCGTGGTGCCTCAAAACGGCCCCGAGACTCCTCTGACGAGGGGAGCGAGGAATTGAATGTGAGATTTCGAAGAACTCGGAAACGGTCTTCTATGTCTCGCGATGACTTCGGTGATCTTCAAAGCCTCGTTGTCGAGCCCGGTTAGTAATTCTTTACGATAGCCCTAGGACCCTACAAGTAGTTCGTACTAACAACATCAATCTAGGGAAGATCAAGACTACATTCGCCGATGTTCACACCGACTCTAGTACAATTGAGGCTCTTGAGAATGCCACACTGCCAATCCGCCATCCGACTGCGTTCAGTTATGGTGTTCTGTCTAAATCTGGCCCTCCATCGATCCTTCTATACGGCCCACCAGGGACCGGAAAAACCCAGCTCGTTAGGGCGCTTGCGAAGCAAGCTCACTCCAAGATTCTGGCCATATCTGGGGCAGATATCAACGACAAATACCTCGGCATCGGTGAAAAGAAGATCAAGAACATATTCGCTTTGGCACGCAGGGAATATCCCTGTATCATCTTTGTCGACGAAGCAGACGCATTGTTCATGTCACGTTCGGCAGACAACCGAGGGTACGGTGTGCATTACCTCAACGAGTTCTTAGCGGCAATGGATGGAATTAGCTCTAGAGGCCGCAGGGACCCAATCGTGGTGGCCGCGACCAATCGGCCTTTTGAGATTGACGAGGGAATTTTACGTCGCTTGGGCAAACGAATCTTGGTTGACGTACCGGATGCCGCTGCCAGGGAAGAGATTCTGAAAATTCATCTGCGGGGAGAGACCTTGGCCGCTGACGTGGATCTCTCAGAGCTGGCAAGAGCAACCCCCGACTACACTGGTGCTGACCTCAAGAATCTGGTCTATGCAGCCGCTGTCAGGGCTCTGCGGGAAGAAATGAATCAAGAATCGCCTAGTCCTCCAACGAGCGGTGCCACGGACCCAACGGAAAGCCAGGTTGGCTCCCACCGCGTCCTGTGCAGATCGCATTTCTTGTTTGCCAAGCATGCGACACCCGCTGCTCCTATTTCCGACACGGCCAGCAAGATACGGGAATTCCACAACAAGTTTGGCGACACGATACAGAGACACAACGGACAAGACTCCGGAAATAAGGTCAAATCTGCGGTTAACCTCTGAGTTGGGATACCAGGGTAGTGCATGTTTTGTTTGTTTTGTTTCCTTTCCCTTTTCCTACCGCAGTCAAAATGCTCATTCGTGCAGCGTCTACTTTAATTATGTTGTTAGTCCCCAGAGGGAATTTGCCTCTAACAATGTTTTTTTGTCTTTCTTACTCTTTTTTCCTTTTCTTGTTTGCAACCTGTCTGCAGAGTAAACATCTGTTACTTTTGTCTCCAATTTCTTCTTCAATACAATAGAATATTCTGCTGCAAATTAAGGGGTTAGCCTGCTCTTTCCTTTGCTGTGAGTAATTGAAACGGAGCTGCCCGTGCTTCATTTTCACCTCTGCTACGGGACGGGGGCTTTCTTTCGTGGCCAGCACATAAAGTAGCTGGCACAAAAGTAGCCAGTGCATGAAAACGGCTGGTATATAGAAACAGCTGCTATAATACGATTGCACGGAGTACGAGGGACGATGGCCGAAGAATAGAAAGTAAAAGGTAGCACGCTTTTCCAGCACAAGTGTAGGGGTCGGACCAGTAGGTTTAAAAAAAGTTTTGAACGGGCCGGCTAGCTTATGAGTAACATCCACTTGACATTAGACGGATCCACTTTCATTCTCTTAACGCTTCCGCGGGTTCGTAAAAGTCGAGAAAACATTTGAAGTAGTATTACCGTTTTCTCGGCTACTCAATGTCTTGTTCATTTTGACGCTATTGTAACGGGTAAGAGTCCAGCTCTAGAGCCGTGTTCGACGAAGTCCATTAGAGATGTGTATCCAGGCTACAGCGCCTGTGCCTGGCCCCCAAGGACGGGCCGTGATTTGCAGGACGTCAATGAATATTTTCGGCATATGAAACATTTGGACAGATTTTGATCGTAGTAAAATATTTGATCAAACAAAAGTTAAATTGGGAGTAAATGGCTTCATAAAGAACTCTACATGTGTTATCCTTGTAGGCATCAGGTAGTTGAAGACTGCAGCATTCATGCAAATAAAGATTTTGTCGTTTGCAACTCGTGGAAGCCCAGAGAATGCTAAAGTGAGAATTTGCAAACGCTATTCAATCGTCGGTCTTAGATAGCAAACACTTTTTGTCGCATATATCATCCCAGTTTTCCGCCATTTGTTTCTTTTTTTTTCTCCTCCTTCGTTTATGTGCAACTCCATCTTCAACCACAGACACAAACGGTCAAATCACCATTTCTAGAACCCGGCCGGCCACGATGGAGACGGACCATATTGCTTCGCTGCTCTCCTCGGGGGAATATAGCGACCTGACCATTGAGTGCCAAGGAAAGTCCTTCAAGGTCCATCGCGCCATAGTGTGCTCCCAGTCTCCTGTCGTCGATGCTGCTCTCCGATTCCAGTCCAAGGTATGTAAAATGCACACCATTTCACGGACTGCTTTTTAACATATTTTTACAGGATACCCAAAACATCTTCAAAATCGACAACTTTGATGCTGATACAGTCGAGCGCATGATTGAGTTCATGTACGGGATCAAAAGACCGTTCTCGGCTGCAGCCGACGTACGGTCTGCTCAAAAAGCAGCTCAAGAGGCAGGCACCTTGTCCTCTGAGAATGGAGAGCTGAGCTTCAGGGGTATCTTCGAGCCAATTTTCGAAGCGGAGAAGAAAGACATGGTCGAGCGCGTCAACGCGAGCAGAATTGCAGACCACTACAATGTTCCGGCAATGGCCAATGTTGTGCACGATGAAATGAAACGCATTTTCCGAACAAACTGGCAGGAAGGCATTTTTGTCAAGGCCCTCAAGGCCGTCCCAGCCAACACAACGAACAGCAATTTGTTTGATGTTCTCGCTGAAGCTGCTGCCAAGCACATTGAACTACTTACCTGTCATGACGATATGGCCCAGTTGATGGCAAATCCTAACTTCGCCGTTAAATTAATAAATGCTAGCGCCGAACGGACTGACGAGCTAGAACATGCCCTCAAAGCGAAGGCTGAGCTTCTGGGCAGTGCCGAGAATGTGCACGAGCACATGGAGGAGTGTCTCAAAAAGCTTTACAACACAAACTTTTGCCGCCAATGTAAGGCTAAATTTTGTGGCCATATCGAGTTAGACAATAGAAACTATACGGTTCGTTGTTCGCAGTGTCGTACTCGTCACTAAATATGAAGTGGCAGCCAGGATGTTGGAAGCAGCACTGCAGGAAACAGGGACAGAAAATGAGAAAAGAAAGAAAGAAAACACATGAAGGTTTACGGACATATTGGAGACAGGTCGCCCAGGCTATATGAAACCAGGGCAGTGATTAAATAGCCGAAGAAAACAGATGAAAGAGTAGGTAGATGCGAAATGGACATAAATCGAGGCATGCTTTGATAGAATATACGAGAGGCGTCCAGTGTTTTCGGCACTGCATCGGTTGTTTTTGTTTCTTTTGACACGATTGATAGATAAAATATCAATCAAAGAAGGCAAAAGTCCACAACGTGGGATAAGACCCGGAGTAACGTCATAGTAGTATGAAACCCGGGACTGTGTAAGTCGGAGACGCTAAAAATAGATCTGCCACATGGTGGACCCACATCGCGCTTGCTAACGGTAATAAGTTACTCAACGAGGATATGATTGGCTGTTTTGGACGACATCGAGAGAAGCCAATCATCCCGTGTACAGCGCACCAAAGGTCAAAAAGAATAGGTCGAAAGCCTCTGTAGTTCGCACTATTTTTGATCATACACTACTTAGGAGCACTTGATTTGAGTCATTTTATAGAAACGGGCAGTTAGAACCGGAAATCTCTCACGTGGAGTGGCTGACCAGTAGCGATTGTCTGACCACGGGTTAGAGACATTGGCTTGTTAATTTTAAATGGCCATGCCTTCTATATTGGTGCACATGAGTCCTGCCGCCACTGCAAGGCCCAGTTATCTTGCTACATCGAAACACATGACCACAGAAACTATACGATTCGTTGCTCGGTTTGCCGTACACGCCACTAGATATGAGGTGGCAGCCAGCATGCTGGAAGCAGCACTGCAGGAAACTGGGACAAGTAATGAGAACGAGAAGGGGGGGGAATAGCAAGGCTTACGGACATATTGTGATAGGGCACTTAACGAGACAATGATGCATGGAATGACTGCCACTTTGTTTTTACCCACGCCCTTTCTTTTCTCCCAATTTGTCAGGATCATTGTTTCACAACACAGTCAATGCATAGAGAATAGAAAGCAACTACAAAATTTATTAACGTATACTGCTGTGCACTTTGTGTACTTCGTGTCCTGTTGACTACCGTTGGGCCCTGCTCGGCCCTCATGTCCCCTACCGGGCCCTGTCGCGCCCTACCGCCCCATGACGTGCCGCCGCTTTTCGCGTATGTGCCTCTCCGTGGTGCGGTGCTCCGCCTCGCGCGCGCGGTGCTCATTGTGCTTGGCGCGCTCTTCGACACGGGCCTTGTCGTGGAGCTCGCGCTCGAGCCCGGCCTTCTCGTTCAGGTCATTGAACGTTTTGGTGGCCTTGTCGAGCTCGATCTGGAGGTGCTTGCGGGCGTCCTCGGTCTTGCCGAGCTTTGCGCGCAGCTCGGCGTGCTTCTTTGCCTTTTCGGCGACGCCGCGGTCGATCTCGGTCTGGGCGAGGGCGGCGGCGGCGGCGTTGTAGGCGTCGGCGGACAGCTTGTGGGCGGCCTCGGTGTACTCCAGCAGCTTGGCGTCGATGGAGCGCTTGCCGGCAAGCTCGGTGAAGCGCAGAGACTCGGCGCGGGGCTGTGACTGCAGGCGCTCGAGCGTGCGGGCGGTGTCGGCGACCACGAACTGCTCGAGCAGGGCCTCGCGCTGTTTGTCGTTGAGGGTGTGGCCCTCGGGGTTGGCGTCGACGACGTGGTCGAAGACGGTCTTCATGGCGCCGCCGAGGTCGGCGCGGATCTCGGCCTTGAGCGAGTTGTGGACGTGGTCGCCGATGAGCTCACGGACCTCTTTCAGCTTGTCCGCGTCGGCTGCCATGTCGGCGATGAGGTGCGGCTCGTCGGCGATCATGCTCTCGAGGTACGCCTGGGCGGTCTCGGTGACGCGGTCCTCGAGGCGGGTCAGGGCCGGTTCGACGACGGCGCCGTGGCGGCTGTATTCGGTGCGCGCGAGCGCCTCGATGCTGCCAAGCGAGAACGCGTGCAGGCCGTTGCGTTCGCCCTCGAGCTGGGTGATGAGGTTGGCCTGGACGAGGTTCTTCTTCTTGAGGTCCTTGGTCTTCCAGCAGTAGACGGCGAGGCCGACGGCGACGGTGCCGACATACACGAGACTGTAGATGACGGTCGTAATGGACGCCACGTTGGAGAGCGTGTCGTTATTGATGTAGAAGAACTCGACCTCCAGGGGGGGCACAGTGGACGAGATGTCAAACGCCGCTACTTGGTGTGACACATTCACCACCAGGTCCTCGGTCTCGACCTCGGCCTCCTTATATCCCTTGCTGTAGGCCACAAACGGCTGCGGGTCACCCTCTTCGCTCTCGTCGCTATCCCGCACGCTTCCCACGCACTCGTACCCCAGCTTGTACGTCTGCTTGTCCACGATGATGCGGAACGACGCCGTGTATGTCTGCTTCACGGGGCCCATGGCCAGCTGCTACGTCACGACGACGCGCTTCTTCTCGTCGTCGTACGTCTGCTGCGGCGTCACGTCCTTGCCGCGCATGCGCACGGCACCCGTGTGCGGGTGCACATAAAACTGCTCGCCCTGGTCGTCGGCCGGCTGGTCGACAATGTAGTAGCCGGCATACAGCCGCAGGTCGACTGACGTGGTCCCTTCTAGAGCCGCGGGCTCGCCCTCGCCGTACAGCGCGTCCAGGCTCGTGCCCCAGAGCTCCATCAAACTGCCGTCCTCGGCCAGGTGGCGGAACCCGTACTTGTCGAGCAGGCTGAGCATGGGCGCAAACGGCTCGTCGGCGCCGGCTCCCGCCTTGACCTGGTCGATGAGCTGCACGAACTCGCCCATCAAGTTGTTGGAGGGGAAGCCGAGCAGCGCCGCTTTGAAGTCGTCGAGCGTCGCCCTGGGCTTGGTGTTGGTGTTGGACACCATGTGCGAGAAGACCGCATCGGGCGCGGCGCCCGGCAGCGACAGCCGGTGGGTCTGGACGGCGAGGTGGGCCGCCGTGGCCGTGCCCTGGTTCGGCGCGACGCGGCCGGTCAGGATGGCGTCGCGCGGGATGGCGATGCCCGACGTCTTGGACTGGAAGGTGGGTGCGTCGGCATGGAAGACGTGCTGGCCCGGCAGCAGCAGGTTGGTGGTCAAGAAGTAGTCGAGCGGCTTGAGGGTCAGGTCCAGCGCAGGCGCGGCGGGCTGGAGGTTAGCGTACTTGGCCGGCACCTGTTCCGTCTTGGCGCCCAGGATCTTCTCCCACGTCGTCGGCGCCTCGGGCTTGATGTCCAGCGTCAGCGTCGGGTCCAGCGTCCACGCCACGCCCAGCTGGTTCGGGTGGTGCACGGGGTCCGCGCTGGCCGTCCACGTGCCGTGGCCGCCGTAACTGAAGGTAATATTTGCCACGGCGTACTCGCCGCTCGAGTTGCCTTCGTCCGACGTAAAGGAGCTGCCGCTCGTCACACGCTTGGCGTCCGTGTCCCACCGGATCGCCAGCGGCCACTTGATGGGCTCCTTGGGCGTGTTGTCGTCCTTGTCCTTTTCCTCGTCCTTGGCGTCGCGGCAGTGCACGTTGAGCCGCACGGGCTTCTCGTTCATGTTGACCGTGCAGCCGTCGATCCACCAGCTGCTCTCGCCGCCAAACGTGCCCTTGTAGTCGTGCTGCTCTTTTTCAATCACAATCGCGTTGTCCGCCAGCGTAAAGTTGAAGATCATGCCGACGTTTGTCTTGACCGTCGTGCTGATCACGTCTTTTCCGCGGTCGACGCTCGGGCTCGCCAGCAACGCCGGCTTTAGGAACATGTTGACTATGGTGTTGTGGCTGAAGATTATGCTGGCCGTGCTGCCCTCGGGGATCGGCGACACCACCTGCGAGTTGGGCGAGAACACGAGCCCTGTCTGCGCGCCTACACTGACGCCCGTGTTGGGCCCGCCCTTGAGCCCGATCCAGATCAGCAGCACGCCGCCCGAGATCGTAAAGCACATTTGCGTCGGCTGCAGCACCTGCGACGTCTTGTCGTCGACGTTGTAGTTGTTGGACACGGCCGCGAGGCACAGCTGCCACCCGTGGCTGGTAAAGTGGACCTCGATGAAGCTCTGGAGCAGCGGCTTGAGCGGGATCAGCGTCTTGCTCTGGATCCCCGACCCCGCCACCTGGCCCAGCTTCATGGTGCACTTGGTCAGGTCCACGCAGATTCCGCGCGTCACGCTGGCGCCCGGCTCGAGGATGCTCACAAAGTCCTGCGCGTGCGCCTCGTCCGTCGTGGTTCCCGGCGCCGGCGTCCAGCCTTTGTCGTTCCACTGCCCGGCCACGTTGACCAGGCTCGTCTGCAGCTCGCACGTCAGCCCCGAGGGCAGCTGCACCGCCGGGAACTCGGGCATGTCCTTGGCCGTGTACGAGCCCGCCAGACCAAACGTCAGGGTCACGGTGTTGCTGGTGTCGATAAACTGCAGCGTCGGCGTCAGCAGCTGCGCGGTGAACACGAGTATGCGATCGTCCACGATGCCCAGCGGGTCGCTCGACACGGCTTCCCACGTCAGCGGCGAGTTGAGCTTGAGCGCGGCCGCTCGCTCGGCCAGCAGCGCGTTGAGCTGCACGCCCGAGTACGACACCAGCACGTCCCAGCCGCTGAGCGTGTCGCGGCCGTTCATGAGACTGACGAGGCTGTCGGGGCCGTCGTCAAACGACCTCGTAAAGGCGGGCATGGTGGGGAGTGGGGGTGTCGTTGTCAAGTTGTTGTCGGTGTCGAGCCGTTCTCGTTGTCGTTGTCAAGTCGTCCTCAAGTTGTCTCGAGCTGTGTTCCTTTCGACAAGATGACTTTGCAAAACGGCAACATTGGATATTTTTGAAATGGCTGGAGATCTGGGTATTAAACATGCAGTGGTCAACGACGCCCGTTAACACGACCGGGCGTCGTACGTCGTCAACGGCGCTCTCGGCAGCCATCGCTAGCGGTAGTGCAGTCTAGACCGGTCGTGACAAGTCTTGGCCAATCTTGGCATGACCGGCCCGCGCCGCTAGGCCCTATTCTGGACGCTCTGTGTAAAATGATACTGGATTGGGAAAGAGGGGGAAGCGAGAAAGGAGCCTTTTCTTCAAATGTGATACTTTATAGGCACGTATGGGAACTTTATTGCTTCACGCGCAGGCCTCCAGCTAGCCACTCTGTCTGCACGCTGGCAATAGTGTGCTGCAGTGGAGCGGAGATGGGGAAGATGTCTCCGGAACGAGCGACGGCTTTCGACAGTCGATTCACGTGCCGTATCTTCCTTGCCGGGCGTGGTTATTGAAGTCGTTGAAGAGATCCCCGGAAATGCCAAAGTCTGACTATCCCGTTCACATCGCCATTCTCAACCAACTCACATCATTCACGCCTACACACGCCTACAGCCGACATGACCACCCCTGCGCCCATCACGTCGTCCTTCAAGGTGACGCCGCCGACGATTGAGGCCGACGACCACGTCGTGTACCACGGCCGCGACTCGGTGGCCATCTTTAGCGCGCGGCTCGACGGCGTGCAGCTCGATAGTCTGCTCAACTACTCGTGCACCACACTGCTCGTGTACGCCGAGACCATATACCTGCAGAGCAAGGAAATCAAGCTGCCGGGCAAGCATATTGGGCTCTTTTGCAACAAGCTCGTGCTGAGCCTCGAGGACGCGTGCATTGACGTGTCGGGCGAGCCTGGCAAGAACTCGACGGCCCAGGCCACCGGGGGCACCGACGGCGGCGACGGCGGCGCGGTCTGGCTGTACGTCGAAGAGCCGAGCCCGACGCTGCGCAAGCACCTGCGCATCCGGGCGTATGGTGGCGACGGCGGGCACGGTGCGGGCGGCGAGGCCGGGACAGAGCCGGGTGTGGGCAACGGCAGCAAGGGCGGCGACGGCGGCGCGTGCGGACAAATCAGCTGCTACGTGGGCAGCACGGCGTTCCGGTACGCGCAGCGGCTGGTGGGCGTGTCGGACAACAAGACGTGGGTGGGGTGGGTGGCGGAGGCCGGTAAGAGCCTGGACACCGACGTGGCGGCACTGTTGGCTTGCGGCGTGCACGAGCCCTCGGTAAGGACGTGGAAGGCGGCTGTTGGGGGAACGGCATCGATGTTGGAGGCGACGACGACGCTGCAGACGGCGCTGTCTGATCTGCTAAAGGTCACCCAAGACAGACCGCTGCCCGGCAAGGAGACCACCGAGGCGACGAAGCAGCTGCTCGACACGCTGACGCAATACCGGTCGACGGAGGGCGGGCCCCGGCTGGCGGAAGACGCGATCGAGACGACGGAGGGCCTGGAGCAGCGCAACACGGAGCTCGCGCAGATGAAGGCGCTCGTCAAGCAGTGTTCGCTCTTCTATGGCGGCGCACAGAAAGAAAAGAAGCTCAAGGAGGCCATAGACGCAGTCCGCGCGTATTTGATCGCAGAAATGACGGCCACGGCCGAGAAGACGCACCGCCTGGACGACATACTGTCCGCATTCCTCGACGCCCTGCGCAGTGCCATGATGAACGAGCCCATGGCGCTGGCCAGCGAGATCTGTGCGCTGGCTGGCGGCCGTGGCGGGCCCGGCGGCAGCGGACGCACAGCACAGGACACGAGCGGCGCGCGCGGCGCCGACAAGCCCAGCAACAAGGCGCACACGCAACTGGTATCCCTCTCGACGGCGGGCAACAAGATGGACTGCCGCATGGTACAGGCGGTGGTGGCGCCGGAGCAGTGCCAGATGCTGCTGGACCAGGCGGACCGGCTGTACTTTACGGGCGACCTGCTGCAGTACCCGCTGGCGATGCGGCTGTACACGAAGCTGACGCAGCGGCTGGGGTTCGTGGAGGCGATGCGTGCCGACAAGAGCTCGACGACCAACCTGCGGACGTCGCCGCTGGCCGTGGCGCTGGCGGGCCTCGAGGTGCGGTACGCACTGACGACGGACACGTTGCAGCAGCTGGACCGCATCTACACGACGGCACTACGGCGCCTGACCGGCATCGGCCTCAACCAGGACCTGTGGGGCCGCACGAGCACGTGGGTGCCGCGGCTGTCGCTGGCGTACTACGGCACGCGCGTCGACACGATGATTGCGCGGCTCGCCGAGGTCGAGGCCATGTTCAAGGAGTACGCGGAGGCGCACCAGCGGCAGATGATCACAGACACGCAGCTCGAGCACGTGCAGACGAGCAACGGCGCCATGGCGACGGCGGCCAAGACGCAGATCGACAGTATCCTCGAGGCCGGCGGCGAACTCGAGCAGGCGGCCGACGCTATCGAGCTGTGCCGGCCGCGGCTGGTGGCGGCGCGGGCCACGCTTAGCTCGTCCCTCGCGGCCATGCAGGAGGCCATCCGCACGCAGTTCCACGTGTCGCCCGACAGCGTCATGGAGGCGCTGTCGATGCTGTCGATGGCGCCCGAGGGCTTTGCGGCGGTGGTGCAGGCGGCAGACGTGGCGTACAAGGCTGAGACCAAGGTCGAGGACGCGCGCGGCAATCTCGTCAAGAAGTCGTACGTCCTCCACCAGATCGGCACGTGCACCGGCAGCCTGGCGAGCCTGACGGACACGTTCGCCACAATGAAAAAGGGCGACCTATCGGACGACGACCCGGGCTACGCCAAGATCTTTGCCACAGCGTCCGACATTGAGGACATCCTCAAGGACTTTACGGAGCGCGTGCCCGACGCGGCGGGTGCCGTGCGCAAGCAGCTCGATGCGTTCCTGGCCGCCGCCACCAAGCGCAACGGCCACGTGCTGCACTACAACGGCCTGCTCGACCAGCTGCAGAAGCTCGAGGGCATCCAGCGCCAGTGCGCCGCCGAGGCCGAGCGGCTGGGCGACCGGTCGCTGGGCCAGTCGCCCGCGCTGCCCGCCATCTACTTTTGGCTCAAGACGCTCAAGCGCGAGTCCATCCTGCGCATCATGCAGGAGCTCAACAACCAGGCGCGCGCCCAGGCGTTCTGGGGCCCGACGCCCGTCAGCAGCGTGACCTTTTCGCCGCCGGGGCCCAAGGATGGCGCCGTGCAGCTGCGCCTGCACCAGGAAGAGCTCACCGGGCGCTTCGAAAAGGCCTATGAGGGCTTCCAGTCCAACGGCTGGCACTTTTTCCCCACGGAAAAATCGTTTGAGAAGGAGGGCATCCGCATTCCGCTGACCGCAAGCGCCCTCGCCAGCCTCAAGGACACCAACGAAGCCCTCATCACCGTGACGCCCCGCGCCCACACCGATTTTCTCGACATGGCGAACGCCCGCGTCACGCAGGTCCGCTTCTGGCTGCTCGGTGCCACCGTGTCCGCGCACGACCCCGGCGCCAAAAACCCGCGCTACCCGCTGCGCGTGCAGATCACCCAGTGCGGCGATGACACGCTGTGGACGGCGGCCGGCAAGCCGTGCATCTTCCGACACGCGCCCGTCACAGTGCAGTTCTCGTACGAGACAACGCTCTTCAACGCGACGCAGGAGTGCTCCGGCAAGCCCGAGCTGGTCTACGGCACCCAGGAAATCGAGCACGACTACGCCGGCGGGCCGCGTGTACCCGGCGCCGCCGACAAGCCGCCCATTGGGCCGTTTGGTGACTGGAAGGTCGTCGTGCGCAAAGACGTCAACCCAGACCTGGATTTGACGGGCGTCACGGCCGGCTGGATCGAGTTTTGCGGCCGCCACCAGGCCGCGACAGCGGTTCTGCAGGGGCTGGACTAGGGGAAGTGGTAGAATGGAATGTGGAATGTAGTCATGATATTTACATACCCGGGCGATGTATTGGACAGACATAGTGTGGATGTATCTCACTCAAGGACATTCAGGAAAAAAACAATCATGGTGGCACATTAAATATCTTATATATCTCACGGTAATGAGTCTGTGCACGTTTTTTCTTTCATTTTTCTTCGGTTTAACATTTTCTTTCCTCTTATTTTATTTCAAGAAGTTAGAAAATCCTTAATTACTTTTTGTGAAGAAAAAAAAATCATACTGCTAAAAAGAGGTACTGCCCTGCCGCCGGTCACCACACACAAGCCAAGTCTCGGGCTATGTCTAGGGTCGGGATGTGACTGGGGTTGCCCGCACCACGATCTCGACACGGGACTGGCACAGGCTGGCAACACAAACGGCGCACCCCACAATCTTATGCCGTGATATGGTGACTTTTCCACTTCAAAAGCGACGTAAAGTGTCATAGCTCGCTCGACAAGCATGCAACTGGCATCATGCGCCACGAAACGATGAATGGTGGAAGGAAAACACCACACCACACATCATTCATATTAAAGTCCAGCGGGCCTCCAAGCCTTGACAACATCTGACAGCGTCTCGTTGCTGCCCACATTTCCTGGGAAAACGACATATGGCAATCCTGGCCATTTAGAAGTTGGCTCATCACACCGCCAAAGTGGCACACCCGGCGCAGCCTGTCCAACAACAAGTGCCCGACGGAACCCTAGCCCCTTTGTTGCCATGTCCGACGACGTGATGCCTCCCTTTGCAATCACATACCGCGGCTTTGTCTTGAGTTGCACCAAAAACGACACGAGAGCCTGCGCCACGGTTGCACCGATATCAAGGCTCGCAGCCTCGTCCGACCCGACCACAAGACGACGACTTGTCATGATCAAAACATCCTTGCCTGACGTGATGGACTCCTCCGCAATGGCAAGTGCTTTATCGACGGCTCCCGTGGCGGCTTCTTTTGACTTAAGAAGCTCGTCAACGTTGATGACGACTGTTGTAAGAACATCAGGCGTGTGTTGTGTGGTGAGAACTTCGAGCTGGGCTGTTGTCTTGGGCACATATGAGCCAGCAATAACCAGACCACCTGCAGAAGAAGACTGTAGGTTGAGCTGGGCTGCCGAGACGGGCTCTATGGGGGCGATGCCGAGCCGTGCCGACACAAAAGCAGCGCCCGTTCGGAACAGAAACTTCTTGGACTTCGACGCCTTTAGAAGAGCAACGACAACGGCATCGACGTCTTCCTCGGCTGCTGCGTTGATAACAACAATGTTGCGCTGGCCACTCGGCAGGGACTCGAGCTGTCCCTGGATAGCCTGCAGTCCACCTTTACGGATCGTGTCCAGACTGATGGACGTGACTTGGCCAGCCGCGATGGCACCGCCGCTCTTTTCTACGACATACTCGCGTAGGTTGGAGCTTTTGTAGCCAAATGTCGCGTCCTTGGCAAAAGGCGTATCGGCTGCCGGAACCAGTACACCCTTTTCGGCGACATAGTGTACATCGCCAATCGTATACCGGCCGCCCTGGAGGAAGAACGGACACAAGATCCAGGCATCAGCTACACCGAGGACCGACTCGACCGCTTCGGGCTCTAGCGGGAAGTGGCCGCGCAGAGTCGAGTCGCCGCGCAGAACAACTTCAAAGGAGCGTCCCACTGCGGCCGAGGCAGCCTGTAGGTTACGGCAGATCTCTTGGATCAGCTGCCGAGCCGGTTCCGGGTGCAAAGCGCGCGAGTTTGTGAGAATAAAGAAGCCGGGTGTCGCTGTCGCTGAAGTTTTTGAGTGCCGCTCAAACTCAGCCGTCAGCGTAGCGACGTCCCAGACAGTGAGTACAGACACATCGTGACAGGTTTGAGTACCCGTCGGGTCATCATCGAGGGCAACGAGCAGAGGAATTTGACATTCCGTGTCATGCTCGAGAAGAGACCGGACCTGAGACCGATACTCTCTGGTGGCACCGCCCAGAGGTGACAAGGCTGCCAGCGTTGATGCTAGATCGAGTGACATTGTTAATTGTCCTTGAAACAATCAACAATAAGACGAGTGTGTTTCGCACCGTTGATGTATGCTTTGACACCTCCGAACGGTGCCTGGATATAAGCCCGGGAGGGGAAGGTCGGTGGCATAGGCCTATCAAAACGCGGCACTAGAGCGGATGGTGCCGCTGCTCCACCCACAATGCAGTATGGAGAACTGGAGGAAGGCATCGGATCTTACGTAAAGTTGTCGATTGGTAACGATCCGTCGACGTTTTTATATTTTGTGATACTTTTTACTAAATATTCGCATGCAAATCACTGCAACAGCTCACGTGGGCACATTTTATGGATGACGCGTTTACTATTGGTATCAAGTCCTTAAAAAGGAAGGGTAAACAGACGATAAGCGACAGGATGCCGCGAGCTTAACATTACACATTAGATAAGAAGAAAGACAGAGTTCGAGGTTTAACCCGACTTCTCGTTGACCTCGGTAGTCTGGGAGGCCTCGTCCTGGGCAGGCACGGCATCCGCAGGAGTCACGAGAACACGACGCTTCTCCTCGCGCACGGTGAACATGACCAGGCCCGAGCACCAGATGACCAACACAATGGACACGGCAATCATGGCCCACATACCGCGGATGAACCACGGGGCGTAGGTGGCACCGTAGAACAGGATGCTCCACCAGGCGTTGACGGAGTTGCTGCCCAGGTTCATGCCGGCCAGCACGATACCGCGGAACAGGGCATCCTCGTAGCGCATAACGTCGTTGCACCACGCGAAGAAGGTAGCCTGGCACGCGTAGACGCTACCAGCCCAGTAGTAGGCTGCAAACACAACGCGTGTCGACATGTCGCTGGTGGGGTTGCGCGAGGCGACGAGGACCATGATGGATGTAGCAATACCCGTGATACCGATCCAGTATCCGACAAGGTAGCGCTTGCCGCCGAGGAAATCGGTCAGCGTAGCCCAGAACAGTGTCGACAGGATACCGACGGCGGGCACGCCTGAGGGGTAGTTGTTGAGCTGGACGACGGAGAACTTCTCGGTCGGGTGGCTCTTCATGTACAGGGCCAGCAGACCGTTGGTGCTGAACGACTCGAGCTCACCGGCGATGATCCAGAGCACAACGAAGCCCCACCAGTACCACGATGTGAGAACCTTGACAAGGAGCGACGTGGTCAGCTGCTCTTTCAGCGTGACATTCGCCTTGGGGCCGGCAGTGATGGGCACGCGGTCCTTGGCGAGCTGGCGCTCCTCTTCGCTGAGGTAGAAAGCAGTGGTAGTGTGCGGGGTGTCGGGGAACAGGAAGAAGCCGTAGAGGGCGACAGGGATGGTGAGCAGACCGTCGATGATGAACAGCCAGCGCCAGCCAGCGAGGCCGTGGCGGCCGTTCATGGACTCGTAGATGCCAGTCTGGATGAAGCCGCCGATGAGCGTGCCAGCCAGACCAGACGACGTAAACAGACCGCTGCGCTTGCCGAGCTCCTTCTCAGTGTACCAGGCGCCGAGGATGTAGTGGGTGCCGACAAAGGTGGAAGCTTCGCAGATGCCCTGGAAGAAGCGGATGGCCATGATGGACTGGGGGCGCTGGGCGGAGGCGGTGACCATGGTGAGCATGCCCCAGAGGATCATCATGGCGGGGAAGTAGTAGCGCGGCTTGATGTGATGCAGGGCGATGTTGGACGGGACCTGGCCGATGACGTATCCGACGGTGAAGCAGGTGTTGATCAAGTTGAGCTGGTTGCCAACAAAGCCCAGGTCCTCCTTCATGCCGGAGACGTAGGCATTTGTGAGGTTGGAGCGGTCGAGCTGGTGGTAGTTAGTATCAGCTGTAAACAAAGGCATTGGAGCATACATACATAGTTGACAAAGTAGCTGACACAGCAAAAGGTGAGAATAAAGAAATCAATCTTCTGCACCAGCTTCCGCTCACCGGGCTTGTAGCTGGTAACAAAGTATTCCTTGATGCGAGACGACATGATGGCGATGTTGATCAAAGCACTTGTAAAAAATGGCTTGATACGCGAGAAGCAAGGTGATCCTTTGCGACACGACGTTGCTGGCTTGCCTGGCTGAATAAAAAGAACAACAGAATAAAACGTGTCGAACCAAGGGCCGACGATCTGATCTTATGTCTTGCGTCGCATGCAGACGTCCATGCTTTGTAATATGTCAACAATACAATTACAGCACAGACAGCCCCTGCAGCCTCGACCGGATAGGATAGTAGTAGGTGACGAACAGCTCACGGATCTGGGCCGATATCAGGTAGCTCGCTCAATGAGGAAGGCAATCAAAGATACCGACGGCAGTATCTAGAGCTATGAGCTATCGAGCTATCACTATCAGGCACTATCAGACACCAGACACTATCAGAGATATGGGATGGGAATGGGAGAGGAAGATGGCAGTGATGGATGGGAGACGGAAAGATAGTGATGCGGGAATGGAAAAAGAGACGAAGCCTTGTGGGTTAGAGAGATAGAGATAGGGCGTCGGGGAGATAGAGAATACGGAGTAGAAGAATAAAGGTAGAATAGTGGAAAGGGAATAATAAAGAAATAAGAAAATAAATAACAGACAAATAAGAAAGAAAAAGGATAAGAGTCGGCTTCCAGCCTATGCTTAAACGAGCGACGAGCGACACGATACGGACTGCTGCATTCGATATCAATTGATACTCAATAGCAAAACGAAATGACCGACAGCAGACTGACTGTTTGATGGAGATTGCAGTCAGTCTCGAATCAATTCAGACTCTTGGAGAGCCGACCGTTGAGCAGTGCGTTGCAGTCTCAACGTTAATTCTGTGCGCACTGGTGGGCAGACATTGAATGATTGAAAGGACGTGCACGGGCTTGGTGAAGGGACGCAAGACGCAAGTCGCTGAGAGGGCAGTCGTACTCTGTACTGGGTAGAAGCATAGAAGCACGCGCAGAAGCAGGAGACTGCGACCGCGGCAAAGCGAAAAACTACTCCAACCAGGATATCGGATAACGACCGAAGCCAATGGAAGGCCGCGAGAAGAAGACCCGGATCCACCTACGTTAGGGGCAGGCAAGCAGGCCAGCAGGTCATTAGCTCTGCAACCTCCCCGCCCTGGAAGCGTGCCGTGGGCCGTTGACGAGTACTTTGTACGAAGTAGGGAGCTGTTGAGCAAAGCATACGATACATCCGCAGATGAAAGGAGAGCGTAGGAGTGTGCCACGCGAGTAAGATGAGGTAGTTCTGAGTGCTACACGCAAAAGTGAGCAGTCGGTATTGGCAGTATTTCTACAGGGCGTTTATGCTTGGAATCGATATATGAGTCTAGGAGATATTCTTGATTCCCTTCCGGATATAGTCAAGGTTTCCGTTACGGTGCACTTGGCGGTGTTATCGCCGGCATGGGGGTCAGAGTAGAGAGGTAGAGGTGAAGCAGGTAGAGAGGCAGAGTGCAGGCCAGAAGAAAATCCAAAGAAACAAAAGAGAAGTAGAAAAACAAAAGTGGCTTCGGCTTATCTTTGTTGGACTGGCTTGAAATGCGGAGGATTCCACTGGCCTGCACATCAGTGAATCAACAGGGACTGTCCAAGAGGAAAAAGAGGAGAGGAACAGAAGGAGACAGAGAGAGTACTCTGTACTTATATTCGTAGTAGGAAGGATGAGAGAAAAGACTCAAGAACAATGTTATCAATACCCAGAAAATAAAGACGAAGTAAAAGTGTCGGTGGGTCCGAGACACGAGGAGAAGGTAGAAATAAGGAAGAAATGGCATGGAAGGATTTCGCTGGGGCTCCCCGGTGACTGACCAGGTGGTCACACGATAAGAAGTTGAGGGGGATTAGATGTACTTACTGGAATAGAGTTCTGTAGATGGACATCGTTGGGGTTAAGGGGAGGTGAGGTTGAGGAAGAGGAAGAAGAAGAAGATACGAAGTGGAAAGGAGGTCTAGACTAAACAAAGACTCGTGCGGTGAAAGGTACAAAGGAGAAAGAAGGAAGAAGCCGAAGATACGACAATACATTGAAACCGAACAAAGACCCTGTTGTGGGAAGTAACGCTGTTGTTGGCCGAGAGCGAGCTAATAATACAATCTACGACGTAGAGCCAGGGAGTGGGAGCCAGGCCAGAGCCAGGGCCAGCCAGGAGCAGCTAGGGCAAGGATAAGCACGCATGGCGAATGGGCGGCGGAGGACAAGAGTCCGACACTGTAGGATTCTCGACTGGATCAGGGACAGGCAGCACGACATATGCACAGCCCAACGGTAGACAGCAGAAGAAGGAAAAAAAGCAACGAGAAGGAACCCATGCCCCATCCCTCATGCACCATTCACCATTTTCTGCCATCTGCCCTCCCCGTTTGCCTTTGCCTTTTGCCATTTGTCACTGCATATTTGCAATTGCCAGGGCCCAGCCAAGCTATCGTGAATCCTCCGAACGCCAGACTCAGTAAAAGGCGGGCAGAGAAAAGGGCTAGAGGAGGAAAGAAAAGGAAAAAGAAAAGAAAGCAGCTGCAAAGAAGATCCTAAGAACCAAACAATCAGGAATCGGAATCGAATCGGAGAATTCAAGACTGAGACTGCCAAAAACAAATCAAACAAAACAAAACAGATCAGATCAAACAAGCATTTACGTAAACATCACCATGGCAGACGCACGCCAGCACACCTCTCGCCTCTGGTGAGGCCGCTGCAGACCGCAGAACTGCACTTGTCGATACCCAACTCGACCGTGATCTGTGATCTGGTCTGTGATCGCCTGTCGGGGATCCGATCTGGTCTGGACGACTCCGAACGCTGGTCGGCCTTTTTCTTTTCTTTTTATTATTTTATCACACGACTTTACCGCTTTATAATCATTATTCCACCATGCCGCCCAAAGCGCGCAACTCAACTGCCGGGCCTCCACCTGGGGATGGCGAGCCTGGCCAGCCTCGTCCTCGCGGCAAACCTCGCGGCATCCGGCGGGACCGGGACTGCATCACCTGCAAGACTCGCGGCCTCAAGTGCGATCTCAACCGTCCACAGTGTCTTCCGTGTGTCCAGGCCGGCATCGCTTGTGGTGGCTACCCGTTGAGGGTCGTGTGGCTTGACGAGCGACGCCGCGGGTCGGGATCTGCAAAGGCGGCTCCGGCACATCCACCGGCATATTCGTCTTCGACGTCATCGCCATCTATATCGCTGCCATCACAGTCGCAGTTGGTATTTTCATCACAGTCACATCCGCATCCACATCATCCACAATCACATCTATCACATTCATCATCACACTTGTCATCACAATCATCACTGCCGGCCTCACTTCAACATCACCAAACAGCTCTGCCATCACTCCCGACTATATCATCTGTTACAAATCCTTCATCCTACGCCCCGACCTCTGCTCCTTATTCTACTTCGCCTACCATCACCTTTACACAAGCTCCGCACATCAACTCCAACTCGCTATGCTCCTCGCCCGACGAGGTCCCGGTAGCCTCGCCGGCTGGCCCGTCGTCTCTTACCAGCAGCCGCACACCGCCGTCCGTCACATCGCCTTCGGTCAATGGCAGTATCATCAGCACTGCCGCTGACGAGGCGTGGTGCGAGACAGACCAGAACAGCCTGATCAAGCGTCTTGCCGCCCTCTGCAGCCACATTCTCACAACCGAGGACATCAACACTGCGCCCAAGAACCACTACCTCGCAAAACCCGAGACCACCAGCCTACTGTCCGACTTGTGCATATTTATACAGGCACGCATGGAGGGTCGTAATCCCCCGGCTATCGAACACGATGATCAGCACTTGCTAGAACCTAATACAAACAAACCGCCCGAGTCACTCGACATGGTGCGGTCACGTCTCACAGCGCTGGCCCAGGTTAACCGCGCTATCGAGGCTGCCAACCCGTTTGCATTTTTGGGTATTGCCACATTTGCCGTCTTTGAAGTGTGCGACGACACTTTTGGCGAGTGGCAGTGCCACCTGCACGGAGCGCGTCACCTGCTCGAGTACCACCGCTGTCGCACCCTCGCGGACCTGCAGCGCATGGCCCAGCTCGTGCCCGGCCTCATGGACATCCTTGCGCGCCTCGTGTGGTTCGACCTCAGCGGGTCTGTTGTGCGCGGCTCCGTCGTCAACGGTTCCTTCACGACACCGCTCATCTTTGAAGACTGGCACCGCCACGTGCTGCTCGACGCGAACATCTATGAAACCGTCGGCATTACCGCCGACACGTGTGCGCTTTATGTCGACGTGGCCAAGGCGCGCCTCGTCGGCCGCCCAGTTCAGGCGTGCCTGCGCGCCGCCGAGCAAATTTTGAAAGTAGACGAGCGTGCTTCTGGTGGACACTTGAGCGACTGGTCGCTCGCGACCAATGTGCACCGCTGCGCCGCTGCGCTCGCTGTGCTGGGTCAGCTGCAGGAGTCGCAGGACCAGCTGGCTGCAAAGAACGGCGGTATGCAGGACCCGGACATGCTCGAAGATCGCGCGGCGTGGGAGGCGACAACGCACGCGGCTGTGGACAAGCTATGCAGCGCGCTGGCCGCGACGCCAGCGTCGTCACCCTTTTATATCCATCTGGCCGTCGGCGCGTATATGGCGGGTATGCGTGCGCGCACGCCAGAACACTGCGCGGTGGTGCGGCAGTACTGGCTCAACTGCAACATCTCGGGCATCTCGCGGTACCCTGGCGGGCTGTCCCGGTGCAGCGAGCACTGGCGGCGAGTCGGGCTTATGGAAGACGCCCCGCCGACGCCAATTATGAGTAAGAGTCGGACATGAGGAGAGGAGGCGGGGGAGTCGGAGGAAAAGACGGAAGTCGGCAGTCGGTGAATATCTCGGTAAAGTCGATGTGGCTGCTGAATATCCTGACTGATGAATGTCTTATCAGACGAGTCGTCTCGATCATAAGATGTCTTGGAATATTGGCGGTCCGCAGCGGTCGAGATAACGCGCGACGCCAAACATGCATCCGTCTGCTAGTGTCTGATATGCCGATATTTGCGAGTGTGATACCGTTTGATACGGTAGAGGTGTTTTATGTTATTTCCCCGGGGCCTGCTTGTTACGTTTCCTAAAGAGGAATGCTGACGTCCTGTTGTTTACTTTCCTTTTCTGGACAGATCCCGACTGCTTGGCTATCGGGCGTCTCTTGTCGTTGCGTTTTGTTTCTTTTTCGTATGCTTTTCATTTGTTTTTCCATTTGTCTTCGGTTCCGTTTATTCTTTCCGCCTATCGTTTCGTTTATTGCCTTCTGCTTCTGTTTCTCGGGCCGGCTGTTTCTTATTTCTTTAGATATGTTACGATATGCAGTTAATGATATTCACGATCTCAATCATGATCTCGCTTATTTCAACGTGGTTTCCAACTATTGGATTTAGGGCGGTCTGCCAAAGATTGCCGTGTTTCCTTTCGCATTTGTCTACATCATATTTCAACTTGGCTCAATAAATGCCTGCCGGTGCGTGGACCCCAGATAAGAGCTCGAGGTTCGTGTCCTGTTATTCTATTTACCCTGCTTTTATCTTATATTTATACTTGACAATGTCATCACAGTGGACCGTACCACATCCACATGCCACCTGGTATCGGCTGCAGTGGCACAGGCCATTTACATCGTATTCAATAACCATTTGATATTCCGATCGCCGACAAAATCTATATACCCAAAAGGCTGGACGCCGGTGAATGGCCTGCCTGTGACTCTCCCCCGTCAGGTCATCCCGAACTCGGAACTTCCACCAAGACTTCGTATTGGGATCAATATAAACAATCGACGGAGTAGTAGCAGTAAACGATTCGCTTTGCAATCACTTTCGTACGGGCGCAGGGGTCTAAATTTCGATTCCATATGAATGAGTGTCACCAAAGTTCACTTGTAGCGCTATCTGGGCGACGTGTATCCCATATAGTTTATAGGCCGAGTGCAGCCCTGTTCTGCCGTGTACAAAACGCGTCCCAAAGTATATATAGAACGCTACATAAACCGAGAAGTAGCGCAGTCGGGCATGGCAAGGTCGGCTTCACGACTACTAACAATTCGGGTCATGACGCCCCGGATGTCTTAGACACCAAAGCCAACTAACCCCCAACCCGTTTCTACGGTTTTGGGTCACGATGAAAGAGGTTGGTATCCGAAGAATGGTGGAAGATAGTGAGGCAGTCCTGGTATCTTCATCCTCGGGGCAAAGATGCAAGAGTTTTAACTGTTTAACTGTTTCCATGTTGATGATCTGATACGGGATGAAAAATTAAACAATGGATGAAAACTGGCGTGGGAAATGGATGAGAAGACTTGGGCGGACCGTCTTGACCTCTGCTACTCAAGATATATCAGAATTTTGTAGCCAATCATTTTTAAGGAAGCTTTTTCTTACACCTCACATGAATAAAAGTCAAAGTCTTCTTCAGTACTGACGTACAGAGAATATCAAAGAGTGCATTGCTAATGCTAAAACACAACTGAGCGTGGAACGGTACACGACGGGTACGCCCCGCTGCGTGCCACGAACTCGGGCCTACCCGCCACGCTAGGCACTGTCAACGACATACTGTAATACGGTGCTGGAATCCCGGGCAACCTCAGCCGTTGTACAAAGAGCGTCATACTCATCATAGGATTTCGAGGACAGGCTCTATCAAAAACGACATTCATGGTGGTCCTCGCCGGCTGTTTCGTCCTTGAATGATGCCACGGTCATTGCAAAGGCACTGCGCGGTGAAGCTCTGCCCGCAATAACACCTTGCAGAACAGCCTCACGCACGCATCCAGCAGAGACGTGATATCAGCGCCGGACTCTGTAATTTCAATATGGATTAAAAGCTTTCACTTTATGTATATCCTCTATGTCGAAAACATTTATTGCGTGTTCAGACCTCCTTTTTGTCGGAATATCAAGCTGGCACCAACAGCCTAAGATCCCATGCCGTATAGGCATGACGGTTCAGATATTTTTAAGCAGGGCCTTCTCAGTATTAACTTATGATGAAACTACCTCACATGGGTTGGGTCATTCTGTTGATAGCTCTTTCCGTATTGTATGCTATTATTGTTGAAGGCAAGTGCATGATGTGCTGCACCTTCCAGTAAACAATAGCCTTGTTGCTTCGGGGAAGACACGACGGCGCATGAAAAGCACCTGCCGGTAGAAATGTAAACAACGTCGCAAGAGATGTTTGTTTTCTTTGGCGTAGAAGCGGGTATTTTTAATTCATCACCACATTCACATCTACATCTCATCCGCTACATCATACATCTTCATCGCATCTCTATCATCGCCACCAAACACTTATCTACCACCCGCACCCAAGTCTACAGAATGCTTCCAGCAGAGGCAGCCACATGGGCCTGTAGGTGAGTCTTTTGCTTTCGTTGGGCATCATTCCTTCAAACATTAAAATGGACAGAGTTCTAACAACGACAGAGCCTTCCTCCTGTGTGTGTTGGTGCTGAGTTCTGTCAAGATCATCCACCGGATCATCACATTCCGGCAGCAAAACATGCACGCTGAGACCATGCACGACGAAGAGGCGTACCGCAACGCCGTCATTCACCACATCCCTCCCAGCCCCATCTATGTTGCAACATCCAAGGCCGCCGCCAAACGCTCGCTCTTCAAGGTGCTGGTCTTTGGCAAGCGCGACAGCAGCAACATTGGCAAGGCGCAGGAAGCGTTCGATGATATTGAGCGAGCAAACCGGGGCGGGCACCTACTTCCCAGCCAGCTGCAGCAACTTTTTCATAACAAGGGCGATGAGTCTGATGGAAAGCCTGCTGATCTGAACTTGGCTGCAAATGCGATTACCATGGGCTCGACAAATAATATCCCGATAATAACACCGGCGCGTGTCGCAATCCCGCCCCAGAAAACCGCAAACGGGTCTTTGGAAGCCGGCTCTTCTGTGGCCGGTCCCTCGTCGTCCAGGCTTCTCACGGGTGGTAGCAGTAAATAACCAGCCAGTACTGGTGCTATGGATTATCGGAAGCCCTTGTGATGGATCGGACGTGATCAAGTCTGATGGCAGTCAACCGTACGCATCTCCTTATTCCAAGTTGATTTGAACAAAAGGCATACGGATGCGCAGTGGTGAAAGTGTTTTTTTCAAGAATAGTTTTTTTCTTGTAGTTGATAGCACGGCTTGTGTGCTTCTCTTTGTATTATTTGCATCAGAGGTGCCGTCGGTTGAGACGGGACAATTAGTGATCACGCATCCGTGAGAAGGCAGATAAAGTAATAAGAATGACACTTTGAACGAATAAAAAGAATAAAAGTCGAGATTAAGGAAAAGATGAGATCAAGAAAAAGTTGAGATTATATACAGGCTTTAAAATTACAGTAAGACAGAAGGAAACATTTACAGTTCTACATCCTTGGCCGGCGGCGAGACGGGAACGCGGACCATCCACTGCAGGATCTCGTAGATGATCTGCGTGACGGCAATGGCGCTCGTCTCGGCAGTGTTGTCGTAGACGGGCGTCAGCTCGACGACGTCGGCGCCGACGATCTGGACGCCGGCCTTGCTGAGGCCGTCGAGGATCCGCAGCAGCTCGCGCGTCGTCCAGCCGCCCGGCTCGATCGTGCCCGTAGCCGGCGCAAACGCAGGGTCCAGCACGTCAATGTCGATGCTCAGGTACACCAGCTCGTCGCCGACCGTCTCGACAATCCGCTCCACGACCGCCGAGACGCCCATCTCGTCCAGCTCGCGCGCCCGAATGTACGAGAACCCACACTCGGCGTCGTGCTCCAAATCGTAGCTCTGGTCAAACAGCATCGAGCGCGAGCCTAGATGCATGTTGTGCTCCGACAAAAGACCCTCCTCATGTAGGATGTGGAACATGGTGCCGTGCGACACCTCGGCGTACTTGGTCGCGCCGCCGCCCAGCTGCCGCGGATCCCACGAGTCCAGGTGCGAGTCAAAGTGCAGCACCGCCACGCGGCCCCACGTCTTGTGCAGCGCGCGGATTGCCGGCAGCGTGATGGTGTGGTCGCCGCCGATGCTCACGATCCGGGGCGCGTCTCCTTTTTCCTTGTTCTTTGGTGTTCGCTCTGCAATGGCCTCCCACCCGCGCTGCAGCTCCTGGATGGCCTGCAGCTTGTCAAACGGCGAGTTGCCAATGTCGCCGCAGTCGAGCACTGTGGCCCAGCTGCGGAACGGGTTGGCGGCGTGGTCCATGCTGTATCCGGCGGACGGCGACAGCCGCCGCGAGCCCATTCTGGTGCCTGCCGGGCCGAAGCGTGCACCCGGCCGGTAGCTCACGCCAAGGTCAAACGGCGCGCCGACAATGGCAATGTCAAACGTGCCGTCGCTCGCCGGGGAAAAACAGTTGGACACATTGAGGTGGGCAAAGGAGGCGATGCCCTGGTAGGGTGTGTCGTCTTCAAACTCGTTGTAGACGTGCAGCTGGGGTTCGCCGAGGTTGAGAACCGACAAATCGTCCACGCGGCGGAATATGGACGAGTCAATGAACGAGGCGCGCTGGCGGTCGGCGGCCTGGGCCATTTCCGGCTGGGTCATGGGTGTCTGTGTGCGGTGTGCCGCCGCCAGGGGCAGCAGGGCCGGCAGGAGTAGTGCAAAGTTGATCATTATTTTTATTAATTATTATTTATGAAGAAAGCAATGGTTTTGAAAACGCCAATGAAGAATCTATCCATGACTTATATCTACGTCTCATGCACTCCATGCCCTGATTGAGTTATTGATAGGCCCTTGTTGATTGAGTACTTCTTACCGCATGAGCGGCTAACGGACCTGAACTGGCTAGTCTTGGGGCGGCAAGGTAATAAGAAGATACGCAGCTGGCCGATAGCTGATAGCAGATAGCTGATACAGATAATATCTAAGAGAATAGCTATCAGTGACTGACAGTGAGTATCATGTCGTCATGAAATGGACGGGATCTTTATCCTTCATTCGTCAAGCTAGGAATCATTAGGCTATGCAATCCGATCTCCATCTTTGATTTCCCATCTCCATGGAGCTTCCCTGAGTTACTCCAGCTTTGGTGTTTACTTCTTATCGTAACTTTTTACTTGTCTGGTTCTTATTCTCTGCATTGTACAGGTCGTGAAGCATTCAAGACCTCGAGTTCACATTGCCTCAAACAGACAAGAGTTGAGGTGTTGCACCCACGGCTGGGCATCGTCATCACCTTTGGTCTATTAATTGATGATGTATCGTTTGCAATTCTTATGCCAGTAATAATGGATATGAAAGGGCAAGAAATATATTGCATTCCATGATCATGCCGATATCAATCCGTCTTTTAAGTAGTCAAATGCCAAAGCAGGTATCGCCATCTCTTAATCTAGCTCGTCGTCCCATCGCTCCACCGCCGCTTTTTAATCTTCTCTAATTACCATTCTCATCATCGTGTTGCCGTTGTAGCCAGCGATAACGGACATCATATAACAAGTCTGGACTGATTTATCTATCCCTACTGGCGGTATGTATTAAACCCGAGCGAGTTCTATCCAAGACAAGCTTTCGGAAGTCTGCAGATCAGGATTTGCCCAAAGCGGTTGTGGATATGCCACCGTTGTGCCACCGTACCAACACACCCGAGGTTTGAGACAGCCGAATAGTATCTAGTCCCCGACACGGCGATACGGTTGATTGCTTGCAATAGGTTCCGGTTGTACTTGGGCCCAACCGGCACCATATGCTCCCAAAGCACTGCCCCGTAGACCCGCAGCCCAAATTTATGGTGCCCGTCATATGTGCTGCTTTTGTTTCTCCTTTCCTTTTGAGTTTCTAATTTTAACAAGTTTTGACATCGCCATAGGCGGTATGTAGATTGAATCATTTTCTTGTCGCTGAGTAATTCTATTTCTCATTTTTTTCCTTTGCTTCTTTAATTGTTCGAATGTTTCTTCACCTCCTAACAGAATGTCACTGCGGTGTAAGCCATCCCCAGCGCAAGGCGTTCTTACCACACTAACGTGGCTCTGCCTTGCTCATCCTCATCCTCGTCTCGTCCCCGCCATTACGCCCTGTCATTTGATTGCGGTGTAAACGTCCTATGCTCGTAGCTGTTTCATCTTTTCTTTTCTTACTTTGTTCATTTTCTTAATTCTCTTCTTCTCTCATCCTTCTTTTGTTCTCTCGTCTTTCTTCTGTCTATATATGCTTCTTTTGTGTTATGCTTCCTTGAGTTGTATCTGTAAATACCACCCATCTGCCCTGCTTTGAATCTTAAATCAACGACATCCGAGCTTTGATTACTCGTCATCCTCTTCTTTATCTTTCATAGCCATCCTTGATATAACATCCCTGGTCACTCGATCATCTTTGATCCTTCTCATCTCATCTTTGATACGCCTTAGTTTGCGAAAATAGCCACAAGATCTAAGCAAATCTAAATATCAACGCAGCTTTGTCCTGCCCGTTCTATTCTTATTTTAATCTTAATTTCATCTTCTTCCTTCGTGCTTCTTTCTTTTCTTCTTCTATTTCTTATTCCTCTCTCATTGCTCTCATACTTCTTATTCCCATCTTACTCTCCGTAGTATACTCAATATTCGCCGCTGTTCGTACCTCCGCTCGCCTCCGCCTCCGCCATGCATCCCTGGCCAAGTATTCCTTCGTGCCTTCGCCTCAGCTCCTCTAGTCCTACGAGTAGTCCCCAGTCAGCGTCGACTTTTCGAATAAGCAAGCGCAAAGTAAACGCCTCTAGCCCGTAGTCGAAACACTATTATTAGGGAGTATTCGCCCTGTCGTTGTTTCATTTGTAGTTTTGTTTCTCTTGTTTCATTTGTTTTCTTATTTGTTTTGTACCTTGTCTCCATGTACTGCATCCCGTCCCATCTCGCTGTATCACATCTACACCCGACATCTCGTCACATTATTGTCACGTACGCGACTATATACTACAATTACTCAAAGTTACAACGGCTGGCCTAGACTCGGGTCTCTTTCGCCGGTCACACTTATTCTCTCGTGCAACTAACACCGGGTCATACGTTACGCTCAACTGCCATCGCTCTCCTCAAATAAACTCACTCCGGCTGCATCTTGAATTCTCACGACTTTGCCTTCCATCTTTATCTTTTATTTACCTCTTCTCACCTCATCGTCGTCCATCACAGGTCGCCGTGATGCCTACAAATCACCCGCGGCGAGAGCCCGCTCACCATCTCCCTCCCCACCTGCAACAACACCACTCTCTACAACACCACGCATACCAGCACCACACCGACTCGTCCCGTCACCGCCCATGCTTTGCTAGCAGCTCCAACGTCCACGCCCGCAGAGAACACCGCGGCCACTCGGAACCGCCCTCGTCCGCCCTCTGGAGAGAAAAGGACCTCCCCGCCCTGCCAACCAACTACCGCCTCGGTGAGGGCCTGCCCTGGGACCTCGGTGCCGAGCCCGCCGCCGACCCCGACGATTTGGTTATTCTGCCCTACACGCGGCCGACCGTTGTGCCGATCGAGGCGCAGCCCGAATTTGGGAGAGAACGAGCGTACCGCAGAGAAGACCCGCTGCGAAAAAGGAACTTGGAAAACCTGTCGGCGGCGATGATGACGGTGGACAATGGGTTTGAGGGGCAGTGGTGGAACCGCGGGGGCAGAGTGCTGGTTGAGTCGATGCCGGTGGAATCGATAGAGTCGGTAGAGACACAACAGCCACAGCCGATACAACCGACACAGCCGTCGCTGGGATGGGCGATTGCAGAGCCGGCGACGGCCATGCCGTTCTCGCCGTACTCGGCATACTCGGCATACTCGGCATACACGCCGCCCGAGACGAGCACAAGCGTCCGGGGCCATACGTTCCCGGCCGTCCCACAGCATGACTTTACTTCACGGACAGAGAGAGAAAGAGGCAGACCAGATCTTGTCTCGCCCGAGAGCGAGTCGGCGAGCATTGCGCCGTGGTCGGAAACCAGCCGGACGTTTGTGGCCAGCAATTTCGGTAGTGTACATGGGAGGCCACATCGGCGGCGGTCAACACAGTCGGAAGAGTTGTTCCTAGGGTACTACTGATTTCGAAGTCAAATGCAACAAGTCAGATAAAGTAACCAGGGTATTAATTTTTAGTATTGTCGTGTATATCTCGTAGAGTGAAGAGAATAAACGAGAAGATATAAAGAAAAGTAAGGATAAAAGAGAAGAATAAAGACTCAATACTGTACACCACCGTCGTATATTCATGAGGACCGATCAAGAGTTGTAAAAATAGACAGGAGAAGGAGAAAGAGAAAAGGTAAACAAAAGACAAACAACCCCTTTCATGTTCCTGGGGCGCCTAGCAAACATTAAACAGACAAAAGAGAGGAAACGAAAAACAAAAGGCCAATGACCGATAACCGAATAATCCAAGATGACCAAACCAGACCATGGCACAAGAAAGAAGAAATGGTATCCTGTCGCGAGAACATAAAGAGAGGCAAAACAGACATGAGAATAAAAAGAAATAATACATCAAACACACATAAACGCTCTCTACAGCATCTCCTCCTCGATAGCTGTCATCTCAGTGCCCATGCTCGGCGGGTGCTGCTGCTGCTGGGCTGCCGCCGCCGCCGCCTGCTGCTGCTGCATGAGCTTAGCTTGCTGCTGCTGGATAATGTGCGCCTGTTGCTGCTGCAGTTGCTGGAGCTGCTGCATCATCGGCTGCTGCTGCAGCTGCTGGAATAGCGTGCCCTGCTTGTTGCTCGGCGCCGTCGCCTTTTTGGGGAGTGCCTGGGCTTGAGCCTCGGGCTGCGATGGGCCGCTGTTGCCGCCACTCGAGTCGTCGCCGCTACCGCCGCCGCTGTTGCCACTACCGCTGTTGCCGCTGTTGCCGCTGCCGCTAAAGCCAGCACCAGACGACGACTTGTTGCCGGGTGATGCAGACGACTTTTTGCTGACGCCTGAACGCCCAGAACGGCTGCCGCCGCCGCTGCCGCCCCCGCTCGCACCATTGTTGTTTCCATTGCCGCCGCCGTTCTGGCCCGTCTTGACAGACGCGCCCGCAACGGTCGTGCCACCGCCGCGCGATGAGTTGCGCGGCGACACGCGGCCAATTTGTTTGGCCCAGCGTAGACCGCAGCTGTTGCAGAGGTCGCGCAGGCCGCTAGGACCGCGCCGCCACTCGGGCGTGTTACGCGTGTGGCAGTTGGCACAGTCGCGCGGCACGTTGCCGACACCCTTTCTGCGCTTGCGCTTCTTGCGGTTGGCGAGCAGCTGCCCGAGCTCCTCGGCGAGCAGCCGGTTGGCCTTTTCCATCTGGCGCAGCTCATACTGCCAGCTAGTGCAACGCGTCGTCTTAAGCTCGCTGAAAATGTTGTCGTCGGACGCGAGCAGCTTGTCTTGCGAACCGGGCAGGATGGGATTGCTACCAGCCGTCGACAGGTAGCCGCCGCCCACCGTGTCGGCTTCGGCAATCTGGCCCAGCGCGCCGGCGCGGCCGACAATCATGCTGTCATTGAGGAACGAGCCGGTCGTGGACAATGCGCCCGCGACGAGTGCGCCCGCGTTGGCGGCAGCCTGGGCCGCCTGGGCCTGGGCCTGGGCGGCATGCGCAGATGCGACAGCGTTCGCTGTCACGCTGTATCCGCGCGATGTCGATGACTTGAGCAGGCGTGTCTGGGCGAGCACAAAGGTCGGCCTGAAGCCGCGCTCGGCGTCGCCGGGGTAGAGAATGGTAATAGCCTGCAAAACCTGGCCGCGGCGGTGCTGGACCTCGTGCTTGCAGGATGAAATGATGCCACGGCGCGCCTTGTCGAGCGCGCGGTTGAATCCGGGCCGCGAGTCTTTGCGCATGAGCTCCTGAATGCTGGTGCCGACGAGCGCATCGGGCTGGTGGTCGAGCAGCGAGCGCACGTGACTGGACGAGTGCAGGATCATGCCCGACGTCGACAGCTTGGTCCAAATCTCGCTGTCACCGATACCGCCGTTGATGTCGACGTCACAGCGCTGCAGGGCAAACGCGGGCCGCTGGCGGCCGACGAGCACGATGCACTTGCGGCCCTTGCCCTGCTGCTCGACAAGCAGCGAGCCGTGGCCCTCGAACCAGGTGTAGCCGTGGTTCTTGCGGCGCACGCGGTACACGAGGCTGATGGGGTGGTCCTGCTGAATGTCGCGCATCTCGCGCGTTGTGGCCACAAGATCCGAAGGGTGGCAGATGGTCGCCAGCGTGTTGCCCAGCAGTTCGCTGGGCTCGTACTCAAGAATATCCTTACAAGACGGCGAGACGTACAGAAACACGCCCTTGAGCGACAGCACATGGACGACGTCGTCCACGTTCTCTAGCAGCATCTTATCCCACGACTGCCGGTACATGTTGGACGTCTCTGTGCCAATAATGTCGTTGCCGACACCCATGCCTCCAATGAGACCCTTGTTGCCGTATTGGTTAAGCAGCGCGGAGATATCGTCTTTGTCCAGTGTGCGGCTGTGATTGTTGTTCTGCCACACGCCCGCATTTGGCGGGTCCCAGATATACTGGGGTATGCTGACACGGTGCTTGTAGTCGATCCGCATAGTGTGGTCGTTCATCTGGTCCGACACGGCATCAGGCGACTCGACAAGGTCGATCTGCAGGCCGATAAAATACTTGAAGGCACCCTTGTGGTCGTCCCACGGAATCGGGATCATAGTCAGCAGGTTCAGGAACGGGGTGCCGCCCTTGCGGTAGTTGATCAGGCTCTGCTGCACCTCGCGACCCGCGGTCAGTTTCTCCTTGATGTTCTTCACGGCCTTGTTGTCGGTGAATTCGCGCACCGAGCCGGCCTCGACCTGACCCTTGGGCGACTGCAGGAAGCGGCAATTCTGGCCTATGATCTCGTGGCTGCTGTAGCCCGTGAGGTGCTGGAAGTTATCTGAGATATAGATGATCGGCGTATCCTCGAGCGTGGCATCGCACACGACAAAGGCGCACGACAAGTCGACGGGGCCGATGGCGATCTCGGGGTTGGGGCGCGACGAGACATAGTAGAGAGCCTTGATCATGTCAAAGCCGCTGGAAGAGTAGTAGTTCTTGATGTTCTTGTTGGACAACTGCCCTGGCGGTGGTGGTGCAGGTCCTGCAACTATGCCGCCCTTACCGGAAGTCGACAAGCGCTTAAGAGTTGTCGGTGTCGTCGATGGTAGACCATCCATGGACGATATTGATGAGATCTGAGGCGTGAGGGCGGTGGAAGCGGAATTTGAGTTGGTGCGCAGCGTGGAGCCGGGTGTCGCCGCAGCACTACTAGACGTTGACCGGCGCACGAGCGTAGACGGCCTCGATGGGTAGAGGCCTTGCTGTTGTTGCTGCTGCAGAACGGCAAGCTGTGTCTGTGTAAGAGATGGTGGGGAAGATGGCTGGCGCGAGTTTGAGGTCGGGCTCGAAAACTGGCGGCGCTGTGCCGGGCGCTGTGTGTGTGTGCTGCCCGAGTAAGACGGGGTGTTGCCGGTGCTGTTGTCGCCGTCCATGTCCAGCTCGCGACCGGTAACGAAGGCCGGGGTGGGCATGGTGTCGGACGGGCTAGTCGTGAACTGTGTGTCGAGGTCGGCCATGACTGTGCTATTGAGGCCGTTTGAGTCCTGACCGGTGGTGAGCAGTGCGAGCGTCGCGGCGTCAATGTTGTTTGCCTGTTCAGACGAAAGCTGCGACAGGTCCATATTCGGGTTCAAGTTCTGGAAAGACATGACGTTGTCGATGAGACTCTGCGAGATGCCGTGCGGCAGGTTGTGTGGCATTTGCGGGAGCATGTCCTGTTGGAGTGCGTTGTACGAGCGCGGGTCGGATTCGGCTCGAGACTGCATCATGTTGGATGTGGGTGAGAAGCCCGAGGCATTGGCGGCAGCCGATATTGACGCATTCTGCTCCGATGTGGTCATGCCCATGGGTCCGGGGAATCCGGAGCCGTCGGCGGTGCTGAAGGAGAAGTTCTTAAAGGCGTCCTCGACACCGCTATTAGCATCGACGCCTGTGTTGAGGTAGTTGAGCGGCTGCATGGAGCCGTCCTGGCCGAGCGACCTTAGGTTAGCAGACGACATGGAAAGTCGTGACTGGTGCTGGCGGTGCTGCTGCTGTTGCTGCTGCGATAGTGGCTGGCCAGATGCGCCCTGGTAGACGGCCTGCTGCTGCTGTTGGAGCTGGGAGTGCTGCGAATGCGGTAAACTATGTCGGCGGTCGCCCTGGTTGTTGTGTGATTGCTGCTGCTGCTGCTGGTGTTGCTCCTCTATGGAAAGCGGCACTTGGCCGCCAAAGAAGTTTGCCATGGTTTGCGTGGGGGAAGGGAAAGGATGGAGAGAGAATGTAAGGGAGACGGTGGAGTAGAGATACTCGGGCCGCTCATAAGAATAGCGTAGGCGTTAAGGAGTGCGATTCAAGGCGGAATAGCGTTTAAGCGTATAGCGACTCGAGCAATATATGATAAAAGCGACAGAAATTGTCGACGACGGAAAAGAATCTATTGAGAGATTCTTGTCGCAAACATGTGAATGGCCGTGCTTTTTTCCGTCAAAATGTCGGGTGAGATGAAAGTGTCTGTTGCAGGGTTTGTTGGCGGTGACGGTGACTAGCGGGGTAGGGTTGTCGCCAGCATCGATACTGGGAATGGTAGTGGTTGTGGGCGATATCCTATGCTACTGCTATGATGTAGAGGTTGTCGCACAAGCGGGTTGAGTGCGTCGGTGTTTTTGATTTGACCAGGTTGGTTTGGGTGACAATTGACTGCGCGGCGGATCCGAGGTTGTGCCTGTTTGTTAGAGTTGTCCAATGTGAAGATAAAGCAGAGCAGTGAGCAGTGAAAGCGATGAAACAAAGACTAGACGACTGCCAGGTCCCGCGGCAGTGTGTGTGCAGTGCGCAGGAAGTGTGCAGTGTGAAATGTGAAATGTGCAAGGGTGGGAAAGGGTAGCCCAATCTACCCGTGCATGTATGACGACGGAAGACGGGTAGCAGGCGGGAGAGGGTGTGGTAAGCTGCGGGCGGTAAGAGAGAGAGGTAGGTAGAAAGTGAGAGAAAGCTGGAAACAGCCAGACCCCACGACAATGAGGAGGACAGCATGAGGACGAGGTAACCGGGGACAAGTCCAGCACGAGGCCGGTTGAACAGAAGCGCAGTGGAAACCGAGCACAGGGTAGGATGACGGGATAGGGAGAAGGATTGAGAGACCAGGACAAGACAGAGACAAGACAGGGAAGAGGACAAGACTCGAAGACGGTGCACAATAGAGAAGATGGAGTAAGGGATAGGGTAGAGGTAGATGACAGATGACAGATGATTGACGATAATGACGATGAATCCTGGATAACGGGGGGACAGAGTCGAGGAGTACAAGATGGCATGGGAGGGTCAATGTGTAGGTGGAAACTGCGTGCGGCGTGAGGACAATGACATACAGTGATTCAATTGAAGGTTGTGTGGTTGATGATGGCGATAGCGATGATCATGGGGATATTAATAGAGATGTAATAGAGATGGTGATTGAGACGACGATGAAATGTCGTGATAGTGTCGGATTAGGTGCGGCATGCGCAGTGAACAGTGCCGACAGCGATCATATCGGGCGCGCGGCGAGACGGCGACAGTTGCGACGAGTCGCTGGTAGACGCGGTGTAAAGAAGGTAAAGATGAAGATGGAAACGATGGAGTAGAGACGATGTCGGCGTCAGTGTCGACGGATGAAGCTGAAGCTGAAGCTGCGGATGTCGGCTGGACGGTGTCTTGAACTGGCCGTCAATGCGGCTGTGAGAGCAAGGCTCGGTGAGCGTCGTGGTTGGGCTGATGTCAGTCGATGCCAGTCGGTGTCGGCGTCAATTCAGTGAGATGGAATGAGATGGCGATAAGAATGTTGATGTCGACGTCGTCGATATCGAGGTCAAAATCGAGGTTTGCCGAACAATTCGAGGTGCATCAGTGAGCACAAAACGTTGATGTACAATGTATAAATGAATAGGCTCAAAAAGAAAAAGGACCAGTTGAAAGAGAACATGCAGATGCGCAATGGTACGGCAGTTTCTCTCAGATAGTGTAGAGGCGACTGTTTTTCAATTTCGTTTCGTCAGAGGCTGTCTTTGAGTGCGTGAGGCGAGAGGGGGGGTATTCCCGGAGACTGGGGTTTAAGGCTTTAAATTACAGCCCAAATTTAATGTTTTAATCCCAGTGAGTGTGCCTGTAGTTCTTGCCCTTCTTGTATCTTTTGTACCTATCTTACAGCAGGACGCATGTTCCCAGCCAGTGACTTGAATGAGCAGGTATTCGGATGGCACAAGTGTCGACTACATCAAGGCAGTCGTGCTGTACATGTACAGTGCTATTGTTATGTGCTTGTCTGCTTGTCTCGCTTGTGCCTTTACGACGGGACAAGAGAAAGGCACAGGCCAGCATAATGGCTTATGTAATCATGGCTGGATAGAGGTGCACCTCGGCGCCGGTACTTTTGAAAACAATAGTCGGCACACTGTTCCAGAAGTAAGAGCGACTTGATGATCTTGGGAAGGAGCAGGGCGACAGCACGAGCCGAAAGGGCAGGAACAGTGGGAAGAACCACGAAAAAGAAAGCATAGCCAATATTTGGAAGGAGCAGTCGTCGATGACCGATACAATTGCAGATAGCCAGGAAAGGCAGGAGGCTGTCAAATATGCGATGTCTTACAGTGGTGAATGGCCTGGGATGCTCAGCTCCTAGTATCTTATTTAGGTAGGGCAGGGCATGCTCAGTTCGATACCAAGTAGATACATAGAAACTGAGCTCGCATCTATATCCGCATTTCAAACTATCAGCATAGACGGAAATGTAAAACAAAGACAGAATAGAAGGAAGAAAGAGAAGAGACGCTGAGAAGACGGCAGAAAGGCAACACGCTGTAGAGGCGCAAATACAGGGCACTAGGCAAAGTATAAGTGGGTGTCGTAGTGGGTGATAGTGGGTGATAGTGGGTGAAGTGGGTGAAGTGGACCATCGTACAGTGGACTACTCAGTACACACTAAATTCAGAGCAAACCGGTGGAGTGGGGCGACTAGGCGGCCTACTTGTAAAGCCGTGCTTATATAATATACGCTTTTCTGATTCCCATACACTTTGCGATCTGCCAGGGTGGGGAGCGAAACAGGTCATCGATGCCAGGGAGAAGTGTAATAAGATTAGGGATCTGTGCAAGTACAAAGTAGCTTGACGACACTCTTTGAGCATGAGATTTTTGTACATACTGAGCTCGTGTACTGAGTACTGAGCAGAGTGCCCTGACAGACCCTCACAGACGTCACTCGTCATTCCAGGGTCTTTTCTTCTTTGGTTGTCACTTTCTTCGCTTAGGTTTATTCTACTTTTGTTTTTCTGACTCTCTCTCATAAGAAGCAAGTACGGTCGAGGTACGTGCCTTTATTGAGAGTGCACACCTCATGCGTGCTGTCGTCATAGGCTCCTCCTCAGCCCTGAGCATCTTGTCCCCTTGCGGCAATAGAGACCGGCGGATGTAAGAGTCGGAGATACATGTTTACAGTATCTACTGAGCTACTGAGTGCTGCTACTGCTACTGCTACTGGCTGCCTACTGGATCTATGCAGCCTCTACGAGCATCCAAGAGGCGAGAACATACAAATACAATGCAAAGAGACGCAAAGAGACGCCAAAGAGGGTTCTCGCCTTCAGGGTTTAGGCACCAGGACGGAACAGACTGAGCGAGAGCACGGCATCTGAACAAGACACAAACAAAAAGAGGGCAGAATGTCTCGTCTCCGATGGTCTGGTCTCACCGTTGGCACTGGTGATCACTTTACTATGTACTAAGTAAGAAGTCGGCGACTGACTGTTAGACTGCCGATATCACTCACGTGACTTTATATTTTCTACTTTTGGCTGACAAAGACGATTCCGAGCCACTGGCCGACTTTGCGCATCGTGACGTTATTCTTTTCTTTTTTTTTTTCTTTTTTTTAGTAGCTTTTTCTACTTTTTGTCTGCTGTATTCTTTGATGACAATTACTGTGTAGATTATCTCTCGTTTTGCATGATTAGAATGACTTTGAGTTCGTCTCGACTCTGCTCTAGCATGCATTGGGGCATAATCCGCACACTGTACAAAGTACTCAGTAAGATACAGAGCGGGAAAACTCAATATGCTGCTTACGTTATATTTTTCCACTTGACCCCTCCCCGCCGGAAGTCACTTCCTGGCCTTTGTACTGGTCGGTTTGTGATACTGGCCAGTCTCTGCGATTCTGCTACTAGCAGATGTCCACCCGTATCTGCTCTGCTTTGGATGCAATCTCGCCGGAGCATTTGCACCATGCAGGCATTCCGCAAATCACGACACCCACTCAAAGCCCCTCGACCCGGTGCTGCATGCACTGCTGCTGTCCCGAAAACTTGTTTCCACCGTTTCATTACGGCAGTCTTAGTGTGTCTCTGTGTCTCTGTGTGTCTCTAGTCAGAGAGAGGGTAATAACGAGTAACGAGGGCAAAGGGTCAAGGGCAAGGGGCAAGGGTAGCAAAGGGTTGAGGCCACATCTGGGGTGCGGCAGCCGTTGCGACCGTTGGATTAATAGTTTATTTTATGATCTCGATTTATTGATTATTCATCTTATTTCATCTTATTTTTCTGGAAAGAGAAGAATGAAAAGAAACAGCGGAATGGATGGGCATGGGGTTGGCAACGGTACTGAGTAATGAGCGGTGATCCTATGACGGACAGATATTTTATTGTGATTTAAAGAATAATCATTACGGTTTGCTGGGATGGTATGGCTGATCAGTGTGTACCGAGTAATGAGTAAATGCACAAAACGCTCCGGCTGGCTGGATGATCGACTGGGATATATATGGACACGCTGCCATACTATATCAAGATACCGGTCTGCTGCCTGTTGTCGAATGCACGAAAGACAGGTTGTCCTTTAGAAGCAACGGTATTAAGTGAGAGGCGACTATCTGAGTGAAGCGATACAGAGAAGGGAGAGACAGAAGGAACAAAGAGAGGGAAGAGAGAGAGACAGAGGGACAGAGAGATCAACATCTACCAAACACCCAACAAAAATGCAGCAACACCAATCAGATCTACAACAGGACAAGATGAACAAGCAAACAACAGTAGACACGCATCCGCCGCCATGATGTAAACAACAATCAACACAAGGAGAGCAGGGAGAGCAAGAGAGCAAGGTAAATGAACAATAGCCAGTTGGTAAAGTAGCAGTAGCAAGTACAAAAGAGAGCAAGATATTTTATGTTTTGTTGTTTTCGTTCGTTTCGGTTCCATTATCCTCCAGGCTCAGAAGACGTCTACGCAAAATATGCGTTGATCGTCTGCTGCAGCTCGGCCGGGAACTGCTGCAGCAGCGGCGCCGCATTCAGCCCCGACTCTGCCAGCATCACCTTGGTCGCGTCCACCACGCGCTTGGCGGTCTCGCCGCGCAGCACCTCGGCACCCAGCGCCTGCGCAATAAAGGTAAACACCTTGTCCGCCTGGCCCATCACAGCAGGGTGGCGCCTGTTTGTTAGTACTGTGCAGAATATAAATAAAGAGGGGGAATACATACTTGGTGATCAGCTCGGCAAGGTAGGCGTAGGCGTAGGGAGCAGCCTCCTCGTCGTTCACAACGGGCAGCGTCGTGACCCACTGCGTGATAATGGCATCGACATTGGCCACGCTGGCAGTGTTAAAGTGCAGGATCTTGGCAATCGCTGCGCACGCGTTCTCCGTCGCATACACATTGTCCTCGCTGCGCGCCTCCGGCACCATCGTCGCCTGGAACAGGAACGGCACGCAGCCGCCCAGGAACTGCGACCAGCTGTCGCCGCCGTGGCGCGCGGCAACACCGATGCCGTACGCGGCAGCCTGGCGGATGGGCGGCGACGCATCCTTGCATCCATCAAGCAGCGGCTGCGAAATGTACTGCGCATAACGGATACTGTTCGCGCCGCAGTACTCGAGGACGTCGTCAACTATGCACAGTCCCCATTGCCGCTGGCTCGAATCCTCCGACTTGAGGAATGACTCGTACGCAGACATCAAACGCTCCCACGCCGGCAGGAAATCGGATCCGTGGTACTTGAACACGACATGGTAGGCCTTGCTCATATCTGACAGCAGCGTCTGATCGTCCTCAAGCGCAATCAGCAGATCCTCGTCCTCGTCCTCGGCATCCTCCGCAGTCGCCAACCGCTTCTCCTCCTCGCGCTGCACTGACCGGTCGCGGTAGTCCTCCAGCGTCGACTGCACACTGTCAATGTACTTGTTCATGTGGTCCGCCGTCAGGCACGCGCGGCCCATCACCTCCACAGACTCGTAGAAGCACTGGTACATCTCCGCCAGCGTGTCAATCGCAGGCTCCGCAGACAGAACCTCCAGCAGCTTGTCGACGGTCGCAGCCCACAGCTGCGTCATCTCGTTCGACTCGGGGCCAAAGGCCTCCTTGACTGAGTTCAGCAGCTGCGGCACCAGGCGCGCCGACACGAAACGCACGGGGTCGTGGAAGAAGAAAGCCAGACCGGGCAGCGCAATCTCCTTCATGATCTCCGCCACGTACGGCGCAAATGCAGACTTGAGAACCTGCGCGTACACAACAAGCAGCTCAATGGCCATGTGCTTGTCGTCCATGCTGCTCGTCTTGATGCCAATCATCTTGCCCTTGAGCGGCAGCAGCTCCCAGCCCTCCTCCTGCTGCAGCTGGTCCGCCTGGTCCTCGTCGTCCAGAAGCTGGATGTCGGCCTTGGCGCTAGCCAGTGACAGCAATGGGGGCATAACTGTCGGCAGGAAAGGCATAAAGTCCGGTCCCATCACGCGGCACATGCGGCCCCACGAGTGCATCAGGTACTGTGCCTGCGGGTCGTCGGGGTCCGTCAGGCCCGTCTGGATGTTGGCCAGCAGCTGCACCAGCTCCAGCGCATCCGCACCCAGACGCTCCTTGCCAACAGCCAGAGCAATCAGAGTAGCGCACTCCATAGCCTTGGCGCGCAGCAGGCGGTACTCCTTCTCGGTCTCGCGGCGCAGCACGTTGACCAGCAGGGGCATCAGAGTGTCGTAGTACTTGCCAAAGGCCTGCTCGGCGGCATCGGCAATCGTAGCAATCGTAGACAGAGCCTGCTCCTGCACGAAGCGCTTCTCGTTTTGCAGCAGGTTGAACAGGTGGCTCAGCAGGTCGTCCAGGTACGGCTCCAGCACGCTCTTCTCGGCCTCCTCGCAGAAGTTGACAAGCGCAGCAGCTGCGTGTGACTTGACGCGAGCCTCGGGCGAGTCGAGAACGGGGATGATGGTCTTGAGGATGGTGTCGTAGTACTCGCGCTGCATCGTGGGCGCAAAGTCGGTGCTCATCTGGCCCAGGGCGTTGCAGCCGGCCCAGCGCACACGCGGGTGGGGGTCCTTGAGAGCAGGCACAACAAGGTTAAGAACCTGCTGCAGCTCGCCCAGCATCAGGTCACGGCAGCCCTCGGAGATAGCACTAATAGCCATGAGGGCAGCGTGGCGGTCTCTCCAGGCGGCAGAGTTGATCATGCGCGGCAGCCAGCTGAAAGTAGGGGCCAGAATCACAGAGCCGCCCAGCTTGTTGGCCAGACGGTCCATGCACTGCTCACCAGCAACGTGGTTGGAGTCGCTCTCGTCTTGATCGAGGTCGTCGGCCGCGAGCCACTCGGCGGCATCGTCGTCGTCCTCGCCCAGATCGGTCATCAGGCTCAGGCACTGGGTGATCATGTCGGTTGTGTAGTTCTCGTCCTTCTTGCACATTGAAGGTGAGTAATCGGCAAAGGTGGCCATCAGCTCAAGAGCGTTTTGGCGGCAGGTATCGGAGAACTCCTTGTCCTGGATGACGGAGATGCTGAACTTGACAAGGATGTTGAAGACGGGGCGGAACATCTTGGGCGAGATGCTGGCAAGGTCGATAAGGCTAATCAGGGCGTTGCCGAGGTCGTCCGAATCCTGTGACTCCTTGATGGGAGGCAGGATGTTGAGCACCTCGGGAAGGAGGTTAAAGAACTTGGGCTGGCTCTTCTTTTTAAGGCCACGGAAGAAGGCAGCAAAGGCCTCCATGGCGGCAATGCGCACCGACACGGACTCGTCCTTGAAGCCACGGGCAAAGGCCTCGGCGACGGCGTCCTCATGGCTCTTCTCAATAATGCCGGGGGTTGTGGTGAAGACGCGGAAAGCGGTCTCGCGCTTGCCAGCGTCGGGGGCGGTGCTCATCTGGAAAAGAATCTCCAGCAGCTCGATCCATGGTTGATCTGTCGGTCAGCATTCGTACTTTTGTCGATTGAGATCAGAGTCTCAAGTCGTCCTAGACGCACCGTTTTCTGTGTATTGTCTTGCGATCTCAGCAACAGCGTCGCTAATCTTGTTGCGAACGCCGCGCTCGGTCTCAGTAGCGAGAACCTGCAGAAGCTGGCGGCGGATAACCTCGGCCTGTTGAGGGGGGAGGGAAAGGAAGATCTCGACAGAGTCGCCCTGTTCGTTCTTGCGAGTTTTTGAGGCGATTCTCCGGAAGATGACGGCAGCGAATGAGCGAGTCTACTGGTTAGTCCCTGGAAGTTCTAAACATTCCGAGTCCTCAATAACATACAACATTCGAGGCCTGGCTGCCAATCTGCTCGGCCAGGCCCATCAGCAGGACATCGGGGCGCGGCGTGGTCCAGTTGCTCTGGAGGTGCTCCTCGGCCTGTGAACGGGTGGTGTTGTCGGCCGACTGCAGCGCCTGCAGGAGCTGGGTCAGCTCAGCCGTGACCTCTGCCGGAAGCATAGACATCTTGCAGTCTTTTCGGTGTCTATAGATATCTGTAGGGGTGTTGAGGGGGGGTTGGCGTCGGTCAAAGAGGGGGCGAGGCGGCAAGGTAGCGGAATACGGCGCCTTGCTGGGATGACGATTGACGATTAAGGCCGGTCGAAGTCGAGAGGTGTCGCCGGGGAGTTCGACGGGGTATAGAGGGTAAGAAAGGGGGTGGTTGACGATGCGGGAGGAAAAGAGAGGTTCAAGTGGAAGAAGAACGCCAGAGAGACAGAGACAGAGGCAGTCGCTGACTAGAGAGGCAGGCGACGAGGCGACAAAAAAAATTAAAGGCTAAAATTGGAAAAACGCGGGGCGATAACAGAGCCCAAAGAGCGATACTGGAAGACCCCTAACAAAAGAAAAAAAGGCTGGGAAAGGCAGAAGATGGTTTATGGTTTTATTTTTAATGTAGTGACGCGACCCGGGCAAAATTGAGGCAGATTTGGATTGATTGCTTCGTTTTGAGGGTGTCTTGTTTTTGCTTACGATGTTTTGGCCCTCTATCAGCAGACAGAATGGCAGACAATACAGATAGAGAATAGAGGGGGAGACGAGACTACTGCAAAGGGAAGGAACAAAAATTATGGGAGGGGGGCAACACAGGCTCAGGGAATGATAAAAAAAATTAGCGCGAAGAGCGGGGCACTTGAACGGGCATAGAGGGAAGGCACGCTAGTGGCAGTTGCGTTTCGCGGTGAAAGGTGAATGATGTTTTTCTGGATACATCGTATAGTTGTAATGATTGCATTTGTTTCTTCTCCTCTGTTTATTTCAAGAATCACTCAGTCGTTGAAATCAAGAAAATAATGATAAAGCAAAAGACAAAAGACAAAAGACAGAATAAACTCATCTGAATCGTCAAGGGAGAAGGGAAGAGCGACGTTGGTGGGGGCAGGTCCAACGTGCCTGCCGTGTTGGCTCTTTCTTTATGCACACTGACAGTCATCCGTGTTTGGAAAGAGCAGTTCATCACGCCTTCTATTTTTATTTTATTTTCATTCGCGACTGCTCTTTTTGTAAAGTGTTTGCATTTGTTGATTTCGCGACGCCAACGCGTCGATACACGTCTAACACGACCAGGCGGGGTTGTTGCCGGTTTGGTCATTTGTTTTCACACCCCTGTCGGTAGTCGAGATGCGTCTTATGACGATGTGCTTTCGTGTATTTTTGTCTTCTTTTTCTGTAAAATTTCTTGATAGATACTAACTTGAGAACAATACAGTCGCTCCTTCTCTTTCTCCTTTTAGTCAGGGCCATCTCGCATGGCTGTTGGTCGCACCTTCGAAATATACTCATGAATGTGACTAATTTAATGTAAGCAGTAATTATTTAACGACTTATCAATCAAATTTATTGTCGTCTATTTTGTTAATATTTTTATATGAATTTCTGATGTGTCTATTTTTTGGATTTTGATAGAGTTTGTAAATAATTGCAAATGTTTTGATTTTTTTCTGGAAAAAAAAATGGTTACAATACTTCTCATAATGAACTTTTAGAACTAGATTATAAAAACAAATCTAAATATTTCCCACAAAATCAAAACACTTGAGATCACGCCAAACGAAACACAATACTCAAAACAAAAGCTCAACCAAAACATCTCGAATCGACAGTTCAAAACAAATCATATCGTCACCACATCTGCAGCACAGCAGCTGACGTCGTTGCTTATCGTTGTCTATCGAGGCGGTGGACGTTATCGGACCAATGGCGTGCGCCCTGTATGCCCCGCGTCAGTTGATCCCAGGGCAGGAGCACAAGCTCCAGCTGATGCACCTTCCATCTACAACTTTATGTTTCCTGTGCGCCCATCGCTCCTTCCAATGCGAGCACTCGTACCCTGCTGAAACCGTAGAAAGTGTGCATTAAATAAGCCACCGCTGCAATAAGTGCTGCAGTGTCCCTTGCGCCTTCCAAATGTGAATCGCTTCCTTCCTTTTTGTGTCTTTTGTGTCCGTGTCTCTCCTCGTGTCTCTCCTCAAATCCTCCCCATATCCCTCGCCCAGCCACTTCCCCAATCTAGTAGCTGCAGTGGTGCCATCCTCTCGCCATCCCCTCGCCTTCACCGACCCATCACTACAGCCCTCTTCATCTTCCATACCGACTGCTCTCGGTATCTTCTACAGCCCCGACAGCTTCTATTCTGCCAGCCTAGCTGCTAGCCTCCTACATGCACCGCCGCAGTCTCCAAATAAAACAGTCACCAGTCCTGTTTCTTTGTTGCATCTAGCTCGACTCTAGCTCTGACAGTATCTGAAGATCGAAGAAAAGGTCTGGGGTACAAGAAGAGACGCGTGTTCGTCATTTTCTCTTGATCTTGCGTTCAATATTTGCATTCAATAACAGTGCATTCAATAAACAGTGAATATCCCGACCCTTGACTGTTTTACCAAACGAGACAGTCGGCAAATCGCAAGCCACTCGACGTCATAGCCAGCCACAACCAGCAGGCGAGAATAAACGAGAGGCGACGACAGAGCAGACACAGACTGCAGACGACAACATATAACAGACAGTAGAACGAACAGATCAAAGGAACAACAGAACACAATACAAGTAGCAGAAGAAGCGAAGCGAAGACAAACAGAAAGAACAAACAGAAGAACAGGAGAAACATCAAAATGGCATCAGATCCGAAGCCAACCGACGGCGCAGTCGGTGTTCCGTCAACTGCCAGCAGCGGGGACAGCAGTGCAAGCACCGGCCCGACGGCGTCAGGCGTGACACTGACACCGCTTGTGCTGACAGCATCCCCCGGGGTCTCCGTCTCTCCTCCAGTCACGACTCCCCAATCGGAGCGGTCCTCTTCGCAGTCGAGCCTCAACCGCAAGCCCTCCATCACAACGCCTTCGTCGGCGACCCCCCACCATCGCCAGAGCTTTGCCGAGAACCTGCGGAACCCGCCGCCATCGCCTCGCTCGCAGCGCCAGCCCTCCTTCAACTCACAGACCGTGCAGGGCTTGATCAACCACCCGCCGGCCCAGCGGAATCCCAACTTTGTCGGCCGCGACTGGCGTGATATTGCCCTCGGCGAGCTGGTGTCGGCTGACGCAGTTCGCTGGGCCACTCTTAGCAACAGTGTCGAGGACTGCACAAAGACGCTGCTGAGACACAACAACTCGACGGGCGTCGTGCTTCTCACCGAGTCGTCGTCGTCAAAGAAGCCTGTGGCCACATTTGATTACAGCGACCTCAATGCGTACCTGCTTGTGGTCATTGGCATGAGCAAGCCCGAGCCAGAGCAGGTGCCCGTGTTCCAGAGCATTGCCGAGCGGGCACACGGCCGCGAGGCCATTCCCATCCGGGATATCCAAGCTATCTGCCACAAGGATCCTCTGGCAACGCTGTCATACAACGACGACTTGACCAAGGCGATTGAGGTGTTTGGCACCGGTGCACGTCGTATTCTGGTCACAAACCAGCAGGGAACCGATATTGTGGGCGTCCTGAGCCAGCTGCACCTCGTCGAGTTCTTCTGGAACGAGGCTGTCAACTTTCCCATGATCGACCGGCTGTACAACTCGAATCTGCGTGATCTCCGCATCGGCTCGCAAGAGATTATTGCCATCAAGTAAGAGTCAATATGCTGAGAATTGTGAGCTTACGAGTCTAACAACAACAGTGCCGATAGCCCCCTTGCAGACGCCCTCAACCTGATGAACAGCGAGGGCCTGACGTCTGTGGCCGTCGTCGACAATGGCCTCAACGTGGTGGGCAACATTTCCACGCGCGATGTGCAGCACTTGACGTCTGTGTCCAGCTTCCCGCTGCTGCAGTCATCGTGCATGCACTTTATTTCTGTCATCCTGTCAGAGCGCGGTATGGAGGAGGGCCGCGACTCGTTCCCCGTGTTCTACATCAACCCACACTCGACGCTTGCCCATACTGTGGCAAAGCTGGTGGCCACACGCTCGCACCGTATGTGGGTGGTGGATTCGCCATCGCCATCGCCGTCGGCTCCCCAGACACCGCTGCTGTCGGCGACCAACCCGTCGTCAGGCTCTTCAAGCTCGCGGCCAAACCACTCGCGGTCACCCAGTGCTAGTAGTATTTCCCTGGGCGAGCGGCGCGAGTCGACCGTGCTGACCCCGAATACCGGCGCTGCACAGGGAGCCATTCTAGCACCTGGATCATCGCCCATCCTCTCGCCCGTGTCTGTGTCGGTGCCTGCTGCAGCAATGCCCGGTGCCCACCTGTCTGGCCGACTGACAGGAGTCGTCTCGCTAACAGACATTCTGAACCTCTTCGCTGTGACATCAGGTCTGAGTGCGAGCGATCCCGCCGATATCCGCGCCCGGCGGCGGCGCAGCAGCAGTAAGTTTTCTAGTTCCTATATATGATGAGTTATACTGACTATATAGGCAGCTCTCTCCGGCCGAGCCTCGATGGCGTGAGATCCAGCTTTGATCTCCGCCGGTGATTTCGTTTTGTTTTTTATTCCGATGATTACAGATGGTTATGCATTATGGCGTTTAACAGATAAGATGAATGATATTTAATATTGAAAGTAAATCGTCATGTCGTAATTTTACTATCGCTGTGACAGCAATCCGATACTCCAAACGCCTGCCCGATGAACTGATATAAAGTGAACAAAAGATATAGAGACAAATAGAAAGACAGAAAGAAGATTATGCCATGGCGACGTCACCGGTGACGGTCGGCGTGGTCTGCGGCAGGGCCACGTCGGCCTCGGCCGAGTTGTCGCCCGTGGCACCGACGGCCAGCGGCTTGACAAAGATCTTGGTCTGCGCGCTGTTGTCGGTGTGCTTGCCCACGGCGGCCTCGGCCTCGCGCTGCGTGTAGACGCCGTCGGCCAGCTGCTTGAGGCGCCGCTTGTGGGGCTTGCCGCGCAGGTGGCAGTCGAGGGCGTGCTGGTTCTCGAGCCAGCGCGAGCAGGCGACGCAGTAGTGCTTGCCGAGGCCGGGCAGGTCCTCGCTGGCCTTTGTGGCCTTGTAGCGGTCGAGGTGGGCGGGGGACATCAGGTCCTTTGCGATCTGGTCGACATCCCGGGTGTACCGGCGGGTTTTGGTGAGGGTCTTTTTGTTTGCGATACCCATTGTGGCGGTTGTGATGGATGTGTGGTGGTGTTGGTGATAATGGTCGTTGAAGTGGCCGTTGACGCTTGGGCTCATACAAAGTAGACGGTGCAGGATATTTTTTCTTATCGCTTCCTTATCGCTTTTTGAAAAGCTTATCGACATTTCGCACACTCTTATCCAGATCTTATCGATTGCTATCTTATCTGTACAACCCCACCTCGCCAACCACTCAGCGGGGTTCAAATCTGCATTACAGAAACCCGTGTCACGTGCAGAGTATGCGCTTCTCGCGCTTCTCCAGGTTTTGTTTTTGGGGTTTGCCTCGCTGGGCCAAGCCAATTGGTCTGTCGGTCGGTCGCACCTTCCTTGTGAACCTGGGGACCGAGACGACAACTCCGGCAACAACCAAGGCTATCAATTAACAAACCACGAGGCAGTTCCTATTTGGGGTGTCGGACTTGCCGCACATGTGTCTTCTATGCACTGCATTTTCTCTTTTTTCTCCTTTTCCTCGCAACAGCAGAGCAGGAATTATTGTTCGCAGCCGTTCGGTCGATCGGATTCGGCGGCGGCTCGACTTTCGTATTTACTCGGAATAGTGTGCGGCTGCCGAGGTGGCCAGCCAAAAGCGACCAAAAACGGCCTAAAAATGACCTAAAGCGCGCCAAAACGCAGAAAACGCAGAAATTACACGCCCCTTGTCCCTTTGGAGCTCCTCTGGACAATAAAACAGTGGCCCAGGTTCGGGAAAACCCACTATTACAATGAGCGAGAAGCGCATGAGAAGCACAAGTGGAAGAAGCAGCCTACAAAAAAAATAGAAAATAGACTGCAGCAACCCCACCAGACGGTCTCCAGACCAAACAAAACAGGCCGAAAAAAATGAAGCATAGCTCTTGACTGGCTGCATCTTGTTTTACATTCTCTTTCTTTTTTTCGTCTTTTTTTCTGCATGCCTTTTTCCATTCTACGGAGTGAGCACGGAGTATGCTGGTGCATGCGAAAATGTCACACTGGATGAAAAGAGGGACCTGCAGAAAGATCTATCACACGGGCAGCCCATGCAGGAGAAGGAGGCAGGAATACGGAGTTTGGGTTTGCGACAAATGGGTTACAGGTGTCATGCCTTGCCTATGTATATTTCACTGTGGTCGTCCTCTGCAAGACTGTACGGTGCCGATATAGTGGGAGAGGATTACCGGGACAACTGCGCGCATGAGGCATTTTGTTCGGCCCAAGGTACAAGTACATCGCACATAGCCGACTTGACAGACGAGTCAGTAACGTGTATTCCATCAGTCTATCAGAGTACATTGCATGCGAACGGCCCTCTTTTCCTGCATCCGGTGTCTGCTCTGGCGAATCGCAGCGGCTGCTTTATCATGCCTCGCGACAATACGTTGCCTCTTCGGCATTGGCCTGAATTTGCCACACATATGTCACAGTGAATAATCTGACGAATGCCCATTGAACTGTTGTTGTCATCCGAATTCTATTCTTGATTCTGGACAGCTTGCATCATCGTGGCCGACTCGGCTGATTACGCCGTCCTTGACTGGCAGTGCTACAGAGTGCTCAGTTCCTGCCTGTTTGCATACAAAGCCTGGCTCCACTCTAGCTCAAGTGACCACCCCTCCGCCGGTCGCTGTGTCGGCTCGTAAATACTTCGTAAACACGGCAACCCCAGTTGGCGACAGTCGCATTCTTTCGAAACAATGCAATTTCATGTTCAAAGAAGTTGACACAATGAAATGGCCATCACCGTTCTTCATTCAATTCAATAGCCAAAGCAAGTCGCCATTAACATCAACACACATCCTCGGCCAATTGCTGAATTGGTGGTCGCACGAGCGAGAAGAAATAAATAAAATACATAAATAAATACATAAATCACGATGCAAAATGATGTTATGGGGCAGGAGCAGAGGCTTGTGACATCTCCACTCTTTCTTCACAGGCCAATACGGAGTCTGCCCAATGCCCATCCATCCTGATCCATCCCTGTCGTTTAACAATAATCCAAACCCGCTGATTCGTCCGCTCGCCCGCCCTGTGTGTTTGTCGTCATAGCCGAGGAGCTGCTGTAGAGCCTGTAGAACAGCGCGAGCCCACTGTATTTGCCTGGCGCTGTGTAATAACTGCTAGTAATTGCTGCTCTTGCCCTTCTAGCCACGAAGAGCCGATATCTAGCGTTTTAGCGCACCCCCCGGCTACCTCGATGGCAATCACCTTGCTCGCTCTTTCCTCTCGTGCATTCCCTACACGCACGCCCCCGCTCCCGCATTCAGGCCGTCTGTCTCTCTTTCTGCTTCATCTCCTCCTCTGCCTCTATATTTTTTCCCATCTTCCCACAATTCTTCCTTTTTCTTCTTCTCTTATTCTCTCTTCCTTTCTTCTTTTCTTCCTCTCCTCTCTTCTTCTCTTCTCTGATCAATTCGTGATTTATTCTCGTCTCTCATCATCCTCACTCTTATCTCTCTTGTTTTGCCTCATCTTGAGATCGAGCCAAAACAGAGCGACCATATTGTGATCGCGACGACAACATCCCTCTCCCCTCACACACACACAACCTCACAATGTTGGCTTGCCGCCAGCTCCTGGGCAAGGCCGCCCGGAGCCATGGAGCCTTTGCCAGCCAGGGCCTCCGCCGCTCCATGGCCACTGTCTCGGACAACCCGCTCGACCGCAAGGTAAGCTCAAGAAGAGAAACAAGACAGTACAGCAATGCATCCAGCAACCAAGAAGCAACTAGAAGGAAATCAGAACATTCAGAGCAATCAGAGCATCAAATATCGAAAACGAACTGCGCAGCTTGAAATCCGGCAGCTGGAGGTGACTCCCAGCTAGGTGTGGATTGGGGCTTCGAATTACCCCTCCTGCCATTGGCCCAATTCGGCCCACGATGGCCGCTTATCAATATCGCTCACTACCTCGGGTAGTCATATCGCGCACGACTCAATACATTATATGTTCTTGTGTTGGCTGGCATTGCTGTATACTGTTTTGCATTCACGGTGTTGATGCTATCGACATCCTCAACATGAGCAATGGCTAACAATCGGCCTCTGGCCACCTCTACAGGTTCAGCAGAACATCTGGGAGTCCAACAACTTCATCAACTACAAGAAGATGTCCGAGAACCTGGACATTGTCCGCGCCCGTCTTAACCGTCCCCTGAACTACGCCGAGAAGATCATCTACTCTCACTTGGACGACCCCCACAACCAGGAGATTGAGCGTGGTGTTTCCTACCTGAAGCTGCGCCCTGACCGTGTTGCTTGCCAGGATGCCACTGCCCAGATGGCCATTCTGCAGTTCATGTCTGCTGGCATGCCCTCCGTCGCCAACCCCGTCACCGTCCACTGTGACCATCTGATCGAGGCCCAGGTCGGTGGCGCCAAGGATCTGACCCGTGCCGTCAACATCAACAAGGAGGTCTACGACTTCCTTGCCTCTGCCTGCGCCAAGTACAACATTGGTTTCTGGAAGCCCGGCTCTGGTATTATCCACCAGATCATCCTCGAGAACTACGCTTTCCCCGGTGGTCTGCTGATCGGCACTGACTCTCACACCCCCAACGCTGGTGGTCTCGGCATGTGCACCATCGGTGTCGGTGGTGCTGATGCCGTCGATGTCATGGCTGGCCTGCCCTGGGAGCTGAAGGCCCCCAAGGTCATTGGTGTCAACCTGACCGGCAAGATGAGCGGCTGGACCTCTGCCAAGGGTGAGTTTTATCCCATATCCTTTCCTTCTTCAGTCCCATCTCTGCCTGTGTTCCTTCCTATTCGGATTTTCACATGGCCAACTTCCTCTTTCGGAAACGACCCACATTATAATTCTCCCATTCCCAAACAACGACACCCCACTTTTCAATCACTCTGCATATCAACCCAAATCATCACGATCTTTCATCCAAACTCCATGATTGTTCTTTACTGACTTATATTTCGCAGACATCATCCTCAAGGTCGCTGGTATCCTCACCGTGAAGGGCGGCACGGGGGCCGTGGTCGAATACTTCGGCAAGTTTGCTTACTAATAACCCTACGATTTAATGAGCTTTTTCTTCTAACATTCTCCCAGGTCCTGGTACCGACACTTTCTCCTGCACTGGCATGGCCACCATCTGCAACATGGGTGCTGAGATTGGTGCTACTACCTCGCTGTTCCCCTTCAACGACCGCATGTACGACTACCTTGCTGTTACCAAGCGCAAGGACATTGGCGACTTTGCCCGCACTTACGCCCACGACCTGCGCGCCGATGAGGGTGCCGAGTACGACCAGGTCATTGACATTGACCTGAACACCCTGGAGCCCCACATCAACGGTCCCTTCACCCCCGATCTGGCCACCCCCATCTCCAAGTTCTCCGAGGCTGTCAAGGCCAACAACTGGCCCGAGGAGGTCAAGGTCGGTCTTATTGGCTCTTGCACCAACTCGTCGTACGAGGACATGTCCCGCGCTGCCCACATCGCCCAGGACGCCATGGACCACGGCATCAAGGCCAAGGCCATCTTCACCGTCACCCCCGGCTCTGAGCAGATTCGCGCCACCATTGCCCGTGACGGCCAGCTCGAGACCTTTGAGGACTTTGGCGGTATCGTTCTTGCCAACGCCTGCGGCCCCTGCATTGGCCAGTGGGACCGTACCGATGTCAAGAAGGGCACCCCCAACTCCATTGTCTCGTCGTACAACCGTAACTTCACCGGCCGTAACGACGGCAACCCCGCCACCCACGCTTTCGTCACCTCGCCCGACCTGGTCGTCGCCATGACCATTGCCGGCTCGCTGCACTTCAACCCCCTGACCGACACCCTGAAGGACAAGGACGGCAAGGAGTTCATGCTGACCCCTCCCGCCGAGAGCAACGGTCTGCCTCTCCTGGGTTACGACCCTGGTGAGGATACCTACCAGGCTCCCCCCGCCGACCGCGCTGCCGTCAACGTCGTCGTCGCCCCTACCTCCGACCGTCTGCAGGTCCTGTCTCCCTTCAACGCTTGGGACGGCAAGGATGCCCTTGACTGCCCCATCCTGATCAAGGCCCAGGGCAAGACCACCACCGATCACATCTCGATGGCCGGTCCCTGGCTCAAGTACCGTGGTCACCTTGACAACATCTCCAACAACATGCTGATTGGTGCCACCAACGCCGAGAACGGCGAGGCCAACAAGGTCCGCAACCAGGACACCAACGAGTTTGGTGCCGTCCCCGCTGTCGCCCGTGACTACAAGGCCAAGGGCATCAAGTGGGTTGTTGTCGGTGACTGGAACTACGGTGAGGGTTCGTCGCGTGAGCACGCTGCCCTGGAGCCCCGCCACCTGGGTGGTCTGGCCATCATTGTCCGTTCGTTTGCCCGTATCCACGAGACCAACCTGAAGAAGCAGGGTATGCTGCCCCTGACCTTCATCGACCCCGCCGACTACGACAAGATCAAGCCCGATGACCGCGTCGACATCCTGTCGACCGAGCTGGCTGTTGGCAAGCCCATCACCATGGTTGTCCACCCCAAGGAGGGCGAGGCCTTCAAGATTCCCCTGGGCCACACCTTCAACGAGTCGCAGATTGAGTGGTTCAAGAACGGCTCTGCCCTGAACACCATGGCCAAGAACTCTGGCCGGTAAATGTTTGGCAGAGATCTGTCATGACAAAAACTAAAACCACAAAATCACGAAACACTCTAACTCTCTCCGGACAGCTCTAGCTGCTCCTCCTCTCTCTGGCTGCGGGCCTCTTCTTCCTCCCATCCCATCTTTTCTTCTTTCTCTTATCATACACTCGCCCGCGCCGTCTCCCACTCCTCATTATATCCGACCCTGTTGCTTTAATCGCATACTACTATTTGTCTATTTTGTCGCGCAGTTTGATACTTTACACTTTTGTGTTTTCGTTGTTCCTTTGTTTCCTTTGTACTGGACCTGGAGAACGATGCTTTTTGTGATCTACATATTTGATAGCATACCACAAAAAAAGTATAAAATTTTAAATCAACCCTTATGTTATCTGATTGATGCCAATTCTAGTAGATATTTCGGGCCGGATGTGCATCGTGAGATGTGATACCAGATGTCTGCTGTGTAAGTGGTGATGTTGAACAGAGCCTCTTTAGTTGGCAGCAACATATCACGTGACTCAAATTGGGCAGTGCTGTAACTTACACAAACTTGGACCTGTTGAGATTTTTCACTGTAGACATGAACAAATCGAGAGCGTTGATAAATATACGATACATCCAATCTCAAGAGATTATATCAATCTCAGAGATTGTATTCTAGACATGCGCTGTGCAACATCGACCGCCAGTGCCTAGTGGATCTCCCTGGACCCCTACGTCAGACGTCAAGCTGTGGCAGAGCTTATTCTCATTTTCAGGGAGCTAGGGCGGCTGCCCCACTGCAATTGCGTATGTAATCCACGCTGCCGGCATCACTATCGTACTGAGTGGTAAGAGCCCTTTGCGCTGTCCTTTTCGCAGCCTGAGCACGAGACACCTCGGATCATCGACACCGACATTGCAGCTACATACAGCGACATACAGTGACTTGCAGCAACTTGCAGCTGAAACATCCAAGCTTGACGTCGCCATACATTATCAGCATTTATTCTACGCGACTTCCGGCCCCTATCCCGACTCTACCGTCTCGACGCTCCTCGACTGCCTCGACCTCGACAGCCGGCACTTCTCGACCACCGGGACCCTCGACCAAGCACCGACTGGCCGTCTTGGCGCGCCCTTACTTTATTATTTATTTATTTATATTCTTACCTCACAACACGTCATGCCCTCACCATCCCCGCAGTCCCGACGCACCGGCGTGCACAGCCTGTGGACGCCCCGCGGCGGCTCGGCCTCGAGCTCGGCAGCCTCGGGATCGTCCGGCTCGTTCTCGCCCGCAGCCAGCTTCAACATTGCGCGCTCGACGCGCTCGTACCTGCTGCGCCTGCCCATCTTCACACGCGCCGTGTCCGCGCTCATGGTGCTGCTCTATCTCGTGGACTGGCTGCCCTTTTGGGACCTGCGCGCCTTTGGCGCCCTCACGCCGTCCAAGCTCAGCCTGTCGACCAGTACGTTTTTGAACGGCTTCATTCTTGATTAATAATACTAACCTGCAGTGCACCTGACAAACACGTTTCCGCTGCTGCACATGAACCTGTTCCACCTCGTGGCCAACGTGTCCGCGCTCATGCCGCTGCTCGACCGCTTCGAGCACGACCACGGCACCCTCACCACCCTGGCGCTCTTCTTTGGTCGTAGGTAGACCTTTTCTGAATAAAAACCAGACCCCTACTAACTGCCAGCCTTCTCAACACTCCCGGCGCTCATCTACGTCTTCTTTGAGCGCACCTTCGGCCTCGACACCCCCATCATCGGCGCCAGCATCTGGGTCTTTCTGCTGCTCGGCGTCGAGGCCATCCGCACGTACCGCGTCAACCCCAACTTTATGGTCGCCTCCATCCCGGTGCCGACCTGGACAACGCCCCTGTTCTTTGTGTTTGTCGTCGCCGCCCTCGTACCCCACACGAGCATCCTCGGCCACCTGTTCGGCCTCGCCGTTGGCTACCTCGTCGGCCTTGGCTACCTCAAGTTCCTGTCGCCGCCCGAGTCCGTGCTGCGCTTCATCGAGACGCGTCTCAACCTGCTGGCGCGCGTGCCGCACTATGTCAGCGTCGACCAGAAGACGTACGGCCGGTTTGGTGTGCTGCCGAGCGTAAACAGCGCTGGCGGACCCGCGGGCGCGAACCAGGCGATCGGCCTCGTGGGCTCTACACAGCGGCTGGGGCCGTAGGGGCAGCCACAGTGGCGGACAGTGACTGCCGGGTTGCGGTCGTAGGTGGTAGATCTATATTCACCACCGTCTATCCTCTCGCACTCCAGCAGCACGTCTTATCTTTACTTGCACTCCTTACATATACTTACTCTTACTTCCACTCTCTACCTCTACCTCTCTACTTCCTCTCTTACTTTCACTCTTTTCGTTATACTCTGTACATCTTTTAATAGGCCTACCGCCAATGTCATGACCATAGTCGAGGAGCCCTGGCGTCACCGCGTTGAATTGGCTACCTCTCACGTTTGATTTGTTAATATATGTCTCTCTTTTTCAGGGTTTGGTCTTGCATTCATATTTGTCTCGTCTTTCTTTCTTTCTTTCTTTTGGGCTTTGCCTGTCTTCTTGGATCTCTTGTCTTTCTCATTGTGTCTCTATGTTGTCCATTCTGGCGTTTGTATAAAATAGGAAGCAATTATATATGATGAGTCAATGAATCTTCAGTACTATTCCTTAGATTTAAATTGAAGTGCAGCTTTCGTCGTTGTCGTCATTGTTTGCTGTTGTCATTGCTTGCATTGCCAAATATGCACCTACACGTAATATTTAGGGTCTAGTGTGGCGCGATTAAGGGGCGCTCAGGAACGCGCTAGGCGCTAACCACTGTAAGCTCCCCGTGTCCAGAGCTCCAGCTAACTTTAACCTCATCGGTCGACCTCGAACCTCTTTGCTCCTCTGCAGAATTGACCCCCTCCGACTATGCGCTCGCATACATACGCACCGCCATGCCAAGCCTATTAACATCCATCGTCGGTCTCCGACGCGACCCGCGCCTTCTCAAGATCCCGCCCTACCTCTCGCTGCTGTGCATCCTTGTCGGCGTCGTCTCGCTGCTCGTCCTCCCCCTCGACTCCCACTCGCGCCGCACCTACATCTCCGAAAACGCCCTGCTGCCCGGCCAGGTGCACACATACTTTGGCGGCAGCGACCAGAATGTATTCCGCGCGTTCAAGCACGAGGTCAACTCGCTGCTGAGCCGCCACGACGAGAACGGCGTCGAGACCGCCCCCGCCGCCACCAACGCCCAGATCAACGACCACCTCGCGTCCATTCTCGAGAGCGTCGGCCTCAAGATTGGCCGTCAGAACTACACCTACAGCACCGCCGGTGACACCGTGGCCGGCGAGAACCTCTATGCCATCCTGCAGGCCCCGCGTGGCGATGCCACCGAGGCGCTCGTGCTCGTCGCCCCCTGGCTCAGCATGCACGGCGTCCCCAACACCCACGGCGTCGCCCTCGCTCTCGCCCTCGCGCGCTACTTTCGGCGCTGGTCGCTGTGGTCCAAGGACATTATCTTCCTGTTCCCGCCCGACTGCCTCGCCGGCCCGCAGGCCTGGGTCGACGCCTACCACGACTCCCATGACGGCCGCTACGTGAGCCCGCTGCCGCGCAAGTCCGGCGCGCTGCAGGGCGCTATTGCCATTGACTACACGCTCGCCGACGCGCCCAAGCCGTTGAGCGAGGACGGCTCCGGCAGTAGCCGGTTCACGTCGGTGCACATTGTCTACGACGGCGTCAACGGCCAGCTGCCCAACCTGGACTTGATCAACTCGGTCGTCAGCATCGCCGGCGGCCAAATGTCCACGGGCGTGTCGCTGCAGGACATGTGGCGCCACACCGACGACTATGCCGACCGCCTGCGCACGATGCTGCGCGGCATGCTGCGGCAGGGCGTCGGCGCCGCGACGGGCGCGCACAGCGCGTTCATGGCATACCACGTCGACGCCGTCACGCTTCAGCCCTACACGGCGACGGCGCTGACGCCCGACGGCCAGCTCGTCGTCAGTGGCTGGCTGCACGACGAGATGGCCATGGGCCGTATTTTGGAGGGCACGTACCGCAGTCTGAACAACCTGCTGGAGCACCTGCACCAGAGCTTCTTCTTCTACCTGCTCATGAGCCGCGAGCGCTTTGTCAGCATCGGCACGTACCTGCCGAGCGCGATGCTGGTGGCTGCCAACTTTACCATTATGGCAATTGCGCTGTGGGTGCGTAGCGGCCAGCCGTCCGCCAGCGACGAGCGGCCGGCGGAGAAGGGTGAAAAGAAGACGGACAAGAAGAGCGAGCGCGACCTGTTCCTGCCCCTCGCTGTTGTCACCCTCTGCCAGGCCCTCGGCATGGCCCCCCTCTACCTCTTCAACCACCTCCCCGCCGGCGCCCTGACGCCCGTCTTTGGCGCCTTCTTCGCCGCCAACGCCGTGCTGCCGCACGCCATCTCGCACGTCCTGTCGGCCACCTACCGCCCCTCGGCCCAGCAGTACGACCTCATCAAGTCGTTCTCGCTGCTGCTGCTCGGCATGTTCCTGTCGTCGCTGGCCACGCTCAACTTTTCCCTGGCCTTTTTGGTGGGTTTGCTGGCTAGCCCTCTGACCTTTACCAGCTACTCCTCCCCGTCCTCGTCCGGCGTCAAGCGCTGGATCGGCACGCTGTTCCTCAACCTGGTGTCGCCGCCGGCCGTGCTGGTGGCGAGCTGTCTTGTGTGGAAGCTGGACATTGCCGAGGCGCTGCGGCTGGCGGCCTATGGCTGGGACATCTGGGGCATGTACACGGCGGTCGTGGTGTGGTGTGTGTGGTGGCCTGCGTGGCTGGCCGGATCTCTGCTTGTCCTTGGGCAACCTGAGTAGTCTTCTTGTCTTGACTAGTCTTGACCTTTTTCTTTATCTTGTCTTTTTATCCTATCATGTGTTTTTCATCCTATCTTCACTGTTGTCATTTGTTTATCATCTCGGGGCGTTCGGGAATGACGTCTTTTGAACGTCTGGTCTGTCATCTTATTTCTGGATAGCACATGTAGTTTTTATTACTTCGTATTTTAGAGTTTTAACGCTTATTTCTTGCAATCAACTAGTAACAAATAACAGTGAACAATATGATATGCTGTCCGGCCCTTGGGCGTCCACCATGCACGCAAATGCTGAAATGTACCTCTAAACTAAGCAGCCCACACGTCCTGGCCGACCTGCTCGATCCAGTTGCCCAGCTGGTTCACGCTCGTGCCCCATTCTCCTAACCGCTGCCGCATGTTGCCAATCTGCTTCATGTCCAGCACCTTGGGCTGCACCCACGTAATGTGTGCAACCTCGTCCACCTGGTCGATCGTGCCCCGCAGCAGACCCAGGCTCAGCGCCTTCATCACCAGGTGCTCGATCTCGTCCGGCGCCACCCGCGTCTCCTGTGCAATCGTCGTAAACGTCATCGACCGCTGGTGCGGTGGGCGCCGGAACACCGCCTCCGTCAGCGCCGCCAGGTAGATCTTTTGGCGCAGCTGCGCGCTGTGCTTGTTCAGCAGCGTGTTGCCGGCAATGTTCTCCGACAGCTGCTCGTAGGCCCGCAGGTCGCCGCGGTTGAAGGCGAACAGCAGCTCGCGCAGCCACGCCTCGCTGTCGTCCTCATCCGACGACGAGTCATCCTCGTCATCGTCGTCGCTGCCTGTTGCCAGCGAGTCCAGGATCGGGTGCAGCAGCAGCTCGCCAAAGTTGTAGATGCTCGTCGACACGAGCGCGGCCAGGCTCAGCTTGTACGCGCGGTCGTGGCGGTCCTCGGGGTCGAGCGTGGCGACATCGACGCACGCCAGGTACAGCAGGGCGTTGCGGTAGTACAGGGCAAAGTCGTACTTGGCCTGGTAGTAGAGCGAGCTGGTGTCGTAGAACTCGGCGTGCACAATGTTCTCAATCGAGTCGAACGAGTCGAGCGCCTTCTCGGCCTTGTCCAGGTCGGCCCGCGCACCCTCAAGGTCGCGCAGCGACAGCTTCACGCGCGCCACGGCGATTAGGGCGTACACAAAGGCATCCTGCGAGTCCTCGTTGTCGACCTTGCCGGACACGGCCACCAGGAACTTTAGGCGCTCATTGTCGTCGCTGCACGCCGCGGCGGCTTTCAGGGCGAGGTTGACAAACTTGAGCTGGTTGATCTTGTCGCCAAACTTGCTGATAAACTTGTTGAACAGCGGCAGCCGCTGCGGCTTGCTGGCATCGTCGTCAAACAGCACCAGCAGCGAGTCGCTCAGCTGATGCCACAGCTTGCGCTCCCACTGGTTCTCGATTTCGTAGAAGAGGGCGTGCAGCTCGGCGGGCGCCGCATCGCGCTGGTCCTCGAGAAAGTCGCTCAGCTGGGTGTTATCCATGGCTGTGTGTGTGTGTCTGTAGAGGTGTTTGTGGAGATGTTGGTGAGGTATCGAGGTCCGATGAGGGGGACGTAGAGGTTAGAGTGGCGGACAGTTGTGGTTCAAGTGTCGAGCTCAATGCCAATTGAACGGATCGTACAGCAGATTCGTTACTCGTGTCGTCGTGAATAGTGACCTAGCTTCCATGTAAGGTAGTCGTGCCGTGATCTTGGTCGTCGTGGGTATGGGTACCTGGCGTCAACAGTTGGCTGCACGAAGCTTCCAGTAACTAGCTCCTTCCTCAGGCGGGCTGGGCCTCCCTCCGAAAGACGCGGCTCGAATGCAGCCTGCTAGCCTGCTCTACTGAACTTACAGCACAGCTGCCCCTCGCAACTTCGTTTCTCCGACGATGACATAATCAAGTTTGAGCTCAGCTCCACGTGACGCATCACGCCTACCCCAGCAACGACCCCAGAACAGCCCGCCAATGGGATGCCAATCATTACTTTTGCTTCCTCTCCCGACCCACGCAAAAAAGCAACAGCCGAAAAGGTCACCACGGATCTCTGGTGAAAGCTCGCCCAATCGAGCCAATTGACAGTACTCCCGTCGCCGACGACTTCCCCCCGACTACCTCTGTCCCCGACAGCCACACACGAGCAACTCCGACCTCGCCGTCGCCTGCAATCCGCCCGCAATCAACTTCCGCATCTCCCCTCCTCCTCCGTTCTCCTCCGTCAAATCACAATGGTGTCCCTTCCGGCCGCCGCCGCGCGGTCGTCGCAGAAGATGGCCCGGGCTGCTTTCCAGCAGCAGCGCCGCGCTGTTTCCGATATTGCCATTACCCGGACGGGCAAGCCCATCATGCGTGTGCAGGGTGGCAGGTACGGACCCCGAATGTTGAGCTGAGCTGTTTAGCTGTTGTCGCTAAGCTGGCTCGGATATGGAGGACATAAGCTAACATGTATACAGATCTTCTCTCGGCGGTACGCATATCTCGAACTCAACGACAATATCTATACATATTCTACACGTACACGAAACTAACTACGGACAGGCCACACGGCTACGGTGTTTGGCGCCACTGGTGCTCTCGGTCGCTACATTGTCAACAGACTGGGTGCGTCTCTCGAATCCTCGACATATAAATTACACAAATACTAACAAATACAGCTCGGCAAGGTTGCACGGTCGTCGTCCCCTTCCGTGAGGAGATGGCCAAGCGCCACTTGAAGGTGTCGGGTGATCTCGGTCGCGTCGTCTTCATTGTATGTTCCACCTTGAATATATCTGTGGAGGATAGCTACTGACTATCTAGGAATACGACCTGCACAACACTGCCTCCATCGAGGAGAGCGTGCGTCACTCGGATGTTGTCTACAACCTGATCGGCCGGAACTACCCAACAAAGTACGTCGCGATGTCGAACTACGGACGGGATGAAAGAATACTAACAAATAAGGAACTTCTCTTTCGAGGACGTCCACGTTGAGGGCACCGAGCGTATCGTCGAGGCTGTTGCCAAGTACGATGTCGACCGCTACATCCACGTTTCGTCGTACAACGCCAACGTCGACTCGACCTCCGAGTTCTTTGCGACCAAGGGCCGCGGCGAGAAGGTCGCGCGCGAGATCTTCCCCGAGACCACCCTGGTGCGCCCGGCACCCATGTTCGGCTTTGAGGACAACCTGCTGCTGCGCCTCGCCGGTGTCTACAACCTGTTCACCTCCAACAACATGCGCGAGCGCTACTGGCCCGTGCACGTCATCGACGTCGGCAAGGCGCTGGAGAAGATGCTGTACGACGACCACACTGCCGGCCAGACTTTTGAGCTCTACGGCCCCAAGAACTACTCGACGGGCGAGATCGCCGAGCTGGTGGACCGCGAAATCTACAAGAAGCGGAGACACATCAACGTGCCCAAGGCCATCCTGAAGCCGGCGGCCGAGCTGCTGAACCGCGCGCTGTGGTGGCCGGTTCTGTCGGGCGAGGATATTGAGAAGGAGTGGCACGACCAGATCATCGACGAGACGGCCAAGACCTTCAAGGACCTGGGCATCGAGCCGGGCGAGATTGCCGACTTCACCTACCACTACCTGGTAAGTTACTCACTAACACTTCCACTACTGATTATGCCGCCTGATGACTAACAACCCTACAGCAAGGTTTCCGTAGCTCCGCGTACTACGACCTGCCGCCAGCAACAGAGAAGGAGCGGCGGGAGGACAAGGAGTACCTGCACGTTGTCGACGACCAGTAGACGTGCTGTGTGCCATGCAATAGCGTGACGAGGCGGATGCGTTTTTACCTTTGATCTTTTATCTGTTTATTGTTCATCTTAATGCTATACTTGCATATTTTCTTTCTGCTCTTTTTCGCGTTTCTTTTGTCTTCATCCACTGTTGCTGGCCGCGGCAGTGTATATATCTAGGCCAATACAAATATAAACCATATAGACATGTACGAGCGATAGAGTCTTTGGTGAAATTTAGCATCATTCCACATAATGTGGTTTTTATTTTACAATTTAATCAGAGTTTTAAGGAGCTGTCGTTTGACATTCAACCGTCGTTCATATTCGTTCATATCGACGAGGCTGACAAAGTTTCAGTGAGTTGTTAGCGGAAGGTGCCACTATTGCTCCTGCCCCTGTTGCAAGAATGCACTATGCTCCCATAGCGCCTTCCGCGCCCAAACTTTAACAGCGCCTGCCGTTTGTGCATTTTTGCCCCCATATGTCAGGCCTAAAAAGTTGAACGTCGCGTCCAAGAATAGGCATCCTAACGTCACGTCTCAAGCCGGGCGATATCTTGAGTTTTATACGGGACAATCTCACAACAACCACTGCTATCCGCAGAATATTGATTCACAAATACGCCAGTCTCATAGCATCTCCACTGGTTGAATCACTGCATGAAGCAGACAATCCGGTTGATCAGGCGCGTATCACTGAACAGCCGCCCCCAGAGAATGCTATCGGCAGCGGCCGTTTACGCAGCTACCCGGACACAACAGCCGGCGTCCACCCGACAAGTACACAGCCAGCCTATCAGCACACCGTCAATACCGGCATCATCACCAGCAATTTCAATGGCTGGTCCTGAACCTGTCGCTGGCCACAGTGCCGAGTCATACACACCCACGGCCCTCAGCCGGTGGTCGCTTTCTGACCAGAAGCTGCCTGCAGCAGACGCAGTGACAAGTATACACATTTACGACTTTGACAACACGCTGTTCAAGACACCCATGCCCAACACAAAGCTCTGGAACGCCGGAACACTGGGCAACCTGTCTAGCCAAGACAGCTTCTCTACGGGCGGCTGGTGGCACGACGTGCGCATCCTGTCGGCGACCGGCGAGGGCCTGGCCAAGGAGGAGCCGCGCGCCTGGGAGGGTTGGTGGAACGAGCAAATTGTCGATCTCGCGCGACTGTCGGAGCAAGAGCCGGGCGCACTGGGCGTGCTGCTGACGGGCCGTTCAGAACGCGCGTTTGGCGACGTGGTGCAGCGGATGGCCAAGAGCAAAGGACTCACGTTTGACATGGTTGTTTTGAAGCCGGCCGCGGGACCGAATAACGAAAAGTTCCACAGCACCATGGCATTCAAGCAGGCGTTCCTGACGTCGGTTATGGAGACGTATGCGAGCGCGACCGAGATCCGCATCTACGAGGACCGGCCGCGCCACGTTGAGGGATTCCGCGAGTTTCTGCAGAGCTACAACGAGGACCGTCAGCAGAAGCATCGTCCTAGCATCAAAGGCGAGGTGATACCCGTGGCACAGATGGCAACGACGCTCGACCCTGTCGTCGAGGTCGCCGAGGTCCAGCACATGGTCAACTGCCACAATGCCGCTGTGGCCAGCGGTAACGGCGGCCGGCGCGGCCGGCTGGTGCTGACCAAGACGGTGTTTTTCACAGGCTACCTTATCAAGGAGGTCGATACGGAGCGCCTACTAGGCCTGCTGCAGTCGCAAATCCCCGCCGGCGTGCATCGGCGCGACCTCAAGTATCACGGCAACAGCATTATGATTAGCCCGCGCCACTGCCCGCCGCACATCCTCAGCAAAACCGGCGGCATGGGAAACAAGGTGACGTGGCGCGTCGAGGCCATGGGCAATCTGGACAACACGCTGTGGGCCGTCAAGGTGCGGCCAGCGACGCCCGGCACGTCGTACTACACGGCTGAGTCGGTGCCGCTGGTGGTGCTGGCCGTATGCCGCGGCGCGCGGCCTCACGAGGCGTCGCGGATCCGCAAGTGGACGCAGGTCGCGGACAACGAGGTGTTTGAGTTTGAGACGACGGTCGGCGAGAAGGCGATCCTGCGGGTGGAGTCGGAGCATGCAGACGCAAGCAACAGCAGCAACAATGACAGCCGCGAAGGCGATGGAAACAGCTCTAAGCGCGCACGTGTCGGTACTGGTCCGTACAGCAACAACAACTCGTTCCGCGGCCGCGGCGGCGCAGCGCAAAACGGACAGAACGGATTTGCACCGCCCACGGGTCCGCGCGGCGGTGCCGGACGCGGCGGCTATGGAAATGCCAACCAGGGCGGCGGTCGCGGCGGTCGTGGTAACTACAACGGCGGCAACTTCCGCGGCTCTGGTCGGGGCAATTTCCGGGGCGGTGCAGCGGGTCGTGGCCGCGGCGGTGCCTTCAACAATGCAAATGCTGGTGCTGGTGTAGCAGGTGCGCCAACAGGTCCCGCAGCCAGTAACAATGGCCGGCCACGCAACGGCTACTACCAGTACCAGTCACTCGACGACGCGGGTCCTTCTCAGCAGCCGTCGCAGGGCATGCAGAGACAGCAGATTGTGTATGACGAGGAGTAGTCTTCTTGTCTCGAGTCCTTTTATTCCTTTCCATCTCTCGTCGTCTCTTTTATTCTCATGCCTGGAGTTCTCACGTTGTTCTCATTCCATGACCCCATCGCTTACTGTTATATCCACGAGACTGCCAGTGTGGCGTCTGTTGTTTATATTTTTATTTGCTTATCTGTTTAATTTCTATTGCATCCGGCAAGAAAAGTCACGTTACGTTTGCGTTTATCTACATTTGCATTTTCCAGTGCCATCTTCTTACGTTGTTCATCTTATACTGTCGGCTATCTCCACGATTTACTTGCATTTGAAATCAACTCCTGCCGTCCAATGCCATGCTACACTGTACTCAAATTCATATAAATTAAAGTGAACGAATGACTGAATGAACCTCTTAATTGTTCTAAACAACAAATGGACGTTCTTGACTATGAGAGGCGCTGTGATATGACCCGCTTTTATGCATATTCCGATTTTTAATATGCGACTACCGAGGGGCGACGTTTTCTTCATCTTCTTTTTCACCTTCACTTTGTTCATAACTTCATCTCATTCTATATACCTAGCAACTCAAACAAACTCATCATAAACTCAACTCAACCAAACAAAACAAACAAAATGCCCGCCAACGCCGCATTCGAGGGCTACTACCTGCGCCAGGTCACCACCGAGTTCGCCGAAGACCTCGACAAGCTGCGCTCGTCCGCCGACTTTGTCGTGCCCGACGACGAGACCGCCGCAGCGAAACCCAAGAACAAGCCCGGCGTCACGGCCGAGGACAACTCGCTGCAGATGCTGATCGGCGCGCTGAAGCAGGGCACGTCTACATTTTCCGCGGCCGACCAGGCGCGGGTCGCCCAGTGATTTTTTTCCCGTTTTCTCCATTTATATCAGCATAGCACGTCATTTTATTTTATTTTCAAATATTATCATTAAAGAATGTTGGGTATCTAACGAGTGAAAGAAGTAAAGTAAGACAAATGGTATAAAATGAAATACGACGACCCCGGAGGTATACTCGGTATGCAATGCAGCAACAAAATCGAAACAAAAACAACAAACACTACGGAACAGATGCAGCCGTATTAGTGCCTTCCGAAAACCCTTGGGTATCACATGTCTAGGTGTAGGGCTTCCGGAGCAGACTGCATCATGTACGGTAGTCGGTCAGAGGAATCTCCTCTTCAGTCTCTTCCTCTTCAACGGCTTTAAGACGCAGCAACCACCACCACTATGACCGGTAGCTGCGGCGCCCGCTCTCGCGCCGCACTGCCCACCCCTTGAGCGCAATCACGATAATGATCCACGACATCAGCACACCCACCAGGCCCATCGTCACGGTGTACATGAACATCGCGTCGAGCTCGTAGTGAATCATGCCGTCCACCGTGTCGCTGCTACTCGCCATGAAGATGATGCCGCCCGCAATCAGGCCAAACGCCGCCAGCAGCTCCGTTGGCGGGCGCGACGGCAACACGGAAGTAGGCGGCCGCAGGTACGTCAGCACATAGGTCAGGCCGCGCGCAAACGACGCGCCCGTCAGCAGGTTGCCCCATTGCTTGTGGATCATGCTGGAGATCATGCTGTGCTGGGTGTGCGAGCTCATCATGATGCCGAGCAGCAGGATGACGAGTGCAGGGATGGGGTTGACCGAAAACTTGTACTGCGGGGGCTCGTCATTGTCCTCATCAGAGTCCATATGGGCGACGCTGGTGTTAAGGAGGTCGCGGATGGTGGTGGACTCAATCAGCATGCCGCACAGGCCGCCACCAATAAACAGAATGGTAATGGAAATGTGCTCCAGATCCTGCGCGCTGTACGCCTTGCCGGCATTGCCGAGGTGCTCCATGAACACATTGGTCGAGCCGTAGAAGAAGATCAAAAAGGACTCGACAAACTCGGCCGACGGGCGCCACATTGTAGAAGCATTTCTTGGGCGGACGTTCCAGGCCCAGCCCCATTCGCCGAAACAGCCGGCCCAACGGCCGAGCGTAAAGATGCCGAGCCAGAAAAAGATGCCGCCCTTGACCCAGTGGGCGAGGCCGCTGAAGATGCCGTGGCCCTCGAAGAAGCGGCCATACGTGACGATGCCGAGCGCGAACGCGATAAAACCAAGAATCAAAATGGAGCGGTCGACGATGTTGTAGGCAATCATGATGGCGCGCCATGCGCGCGACGAGATCTTGCTGGCAATGGTAGATGCCAGCGCAGAGAAACGGCCGCCACGAGGAGAAGACGCGCGGGCGTCTTCAAGATCCTCGTCATAGAAATCATCGACATGGCCGTTCTCGGGCTCGTCGTAGCCCTCCTTATGGTGGAGCGACTCGTCGTCGCCGAGCGTCGAGACCGAGTTGCTGCGCAGCGACGCTGTGTTGCACTCCGTGCCCTGGCCGCTATCGTCTGAGAAACGGGGGCTGCCGCGGTGTCTGTGGCTGCCGTGCTCCGAGAGCGCATGGCTCGACACGGGGATGAATGCGCGGCGCTCGCCGCTCATGTGCTCCGGGCGATTTGAGCTGGACTTGAAAGCTCCCGCAACACGAGCAAGCAGGCTAACAATGACCTGCGCACAGACGACCCAGGTGGCGATCCAGCCGACCTTGTGGTGGGCATTGTTTGGGTAGAGATCCGGGGTCTTGCCGTTGTAGACGGCGCCCAGCAGCACGCCGGCGCCGTTGGACGCCAGGAAGGCGAGCTGGACGGGCAGCGCATAACGCGAGCGCGCAATGGAGAACATGACGGCGACGGGCAGGGCAAAGATCCAGGCGAGGGTCATGAGCACGATGTGGGCGAGGATGAGAGACTGGTGCTCCGGGTGCGCAAAGTAGGTGGGCGGGTAGATTTTTTCTGGTTCCGCCGTTGTGTTTGCGACATCCATAGCAGCGCCCATATCCATTTCCATGTCCATGTCGTCGCCATGCGCCAGAACGGCGGGTGCCACGGCGAGCAGCAGGAAGCCCGTGCAGAGGGCGGTGGTGAGTATTGACCTCATTTTGTGTGTGTTTGTAAGATATAAGATAATGCGAAAGTGATGCTTGCTCTATCAATAGAGAATGGAGGAATCCCTCTTTATATGTTTCGAGTGTTTCGTCGGCAGCGGCCAAGACGAAGAACGAGTGCCGTGAAATTGCGCACGACCAAGCTCTCCTAGCTCTCCAAGTCCAAGCTGTCTGGATCCAGTCCAAGCTGTCCAAGAAACAAGAGCCAAGGCCAAGAAGAAGTCAGCGACGAGGCGGTGCAGCAGACAAAGGTCAGATCCAAGTCAAAGCCTGGAGTAAATGTGTGTAATTCTACTTTGCGTCCTTCTATTGACGCTGTCTAATGGTGATGCTGAAATGCTGTTTGAAATGCTGAACTGTTAAACAAGCTCAGGCACGGTGTAAGCCATGCGTCTAGTGGCTGTCGTAAGATGCGTGGCGTGGTGTATGGAATCGGACAGATTATGTGCGAGGTGTTAGAGATGTAATAGTATTCAAGATGAAGAAAGAATAGTGAGATGAGAAACAGAATATGAAAAGCAAGAGAGGATGAGGATATGAATAAATGAGCGGAAGAGAGGAGCCGTTGTCGCGAAAAAGGTAAGAGCGAGCCCAGTTTAAAATATTCAATTTTATTTCTTATTTACTCAGTTATTGCCGTTGTATACTACGGGGCAGGAAGCTACGACCGATCTCTTTCTGTATTCTGTGTTCATGACTTGCGACGGTGGCACAGACGGGGCTCGGGGGTAAGACGTAAAGTGCGACCATTTAGAGAAAAAGAAAGAAGAAAAGCAGGTGCGAGCATACAATAAGCGGATTGGTAATTGAGGCGAGCACGAGAAAGGAACAGCTAAAAAGGAAAGACCAAGAAGTCGATCCCAACAAGGCAAGCACGATGGGCCGGCGAAGCGAAAAGGAAAAAAAGAGTGTTCCGCGGAAGGTGCGATCGGATTCTTCTTTTTTTCTTTCTCTTTTTCCTCTTTCCCTTACGTCTTTTTTCTGCTTTCTCTCTGTGTGACGCACACTGACGAAATAGGCAAGAGTGTCTCTGGTCATCCAGACGTCTTTGTCTAGCTCCTGCCTTTCTGTATCTTTGCCATCTGCTTTACCATCTGCTATCTAGAAGCCTATTCATCTCACACCGTTGATAACTGCTGCCTGCTCTGACGTGTAAATCAAAGGACCTCGATGATTCCATATATCAAGTATTACGTCTTGCACACAAAATAAAGCAAGAGGAAATCAAAATCAAAATAAGATGGACTACACAACTGCCCGGTAGCCGGACCCGCTTGGCCAGCCATCGCCGTCGCAAATCGAAATGGAAATAGAGGCTCAACCGACGGCGAGCTTAGTTTCTTCTCTCTTTGATTTTTCTCTGTTTGCTCTGTATTGTATTTGTCTTGTTCATGCCTACCTGACATCATTTTCGCAGTACTCATATCATGTCGGCACTGAATGGCCTGACGGTCAGCAATTTGCTACAGATTACAAAGTATGGCATCATGTAAATATGACATTACAAAGCGGTCTTTTATTTTATTTTTCATATCGATACAGATTTGATATAAAACAAAGATCCCCAGGTCATAAGGCGGCGGCAAGTCATAAGGCGAGGTCATAAGGCAAAGCGAGTCGAGTGTGGCATCCGAAGATTCCGGGTGAAATAAATTAAATCGCAAAATAAATAGTATAAATGAGCTGTTCGCGGATTTAGTCGTGTAAGTCGGAGGTGCACCATTTGGAGCTCTATTTGATCTGATTACATCTGATTAGAAGGTATTTATTAATGTAGGTCAGCATGACTTGGCAGATGGGTAGTGGTGCAGATGAAGATGCAGAGGCGGCAGAGGCAACATAAGAGAGGAAGACCGGAAGTGAAGAAGACAAAAACACAGTGGCACAGGCGATCAACGGTGAATGCGGTGTGCAGCAGCTTGGGCTTGCTAGTGCTGGACCCTATAGAGGTGGCTGGTAAAAACTATTCAACCCGCCTTTTGACGAGACTCCATCTCGGCTGCACCCTTGCAGTCTGGTAGTTCTCATACTGCACGGGGACTGCACGGCTGTCGGAGTGTTCTTTCTATTTCTTTCTTTTTCCATCTTTTTCCATACACAGTTAATTCTAGTTGATTTGTTTCAATGAAGAATAAGAAACGGGTTTGACTTGGAAGCTCTGTGCTGAATGCTCGGCCCACGAGCAGATCATAAGAGACCATAAACCGACACTCTTTTGATTTACTTTCGACTGAATTTGCTCTATTTGTTTCATCAGTTTCAAGAGACGTTTCATTGGTTGTGCAGTCAGTTGATAGTCTTCGATAGATGCTGACTGATTCATAACTCAGATGGCTTCATGGATGATGACTTGTACAAGACTCGTACGTTGTCATTTGATTCTGGAGATATCAAAGTCGTTAGTGTTTTATTACAGCATCGACCAGAAAACGATCCCGAACATACAAAAAGCGGAATCAAAGAAGGGTCCCTACGATCTCGATGACATGCGGAAGATGGGTCTAGGGTCGCATGGTCATTGCAGCCCGACTGCTCTTGGCAGATATCATACCCATACGACGACCCTACGAATAGTCAAAGCACTGTTCGTTAATTTTCAACCTCAGTACTAGCTATGCTGTAACTCCGCCAGATCAACGGCCGGACCAGTCGGGCTCGGCGAACATTGATATGCCGGGTCACCTGGACAGACAACACTTTGAACATACATATATGAATCATATGAAATCATATGCATGCAGTAACAGTCCGTTAGACCCGGCTTAGCTACCCCATCGACTACTCCAACGACTAGAAAGACTAAAACCAAAGACAGCCAACCACTTACACCCTCTTGGCCACACCCGCCCGCATCGCTTCTCGCGCCTTGCCGATCGCGAATCGAGGGTAGTAACGTCTTTTTTGTTGTTCGAATGTTCACATGGACCCTTGTTACGTCAGAACGGACATTATTTTACACTCGTCAATAGATGCTGCAGTCGTACTCGTATCATATACCCGGCCGATCTCGGTTTGACGACAACCCCGCCTCTATTGAGTAGATGATGTCCAGGGTTTTACGTTTTCTGGTTATGATATTGATCTTCGTTTTGATTCTCATATGATCTCAGTTTTGGCATAATCAAAATCAATACGCGTAAAATAAGATGATTACCACTCTTGGTGTCTTGTCGGTGGACTTCTCGCCATCGTCTCTTGGCCGCCAAGCAGCTCTTTGTCGCTTACTTTTTGTCTTCTTCATTATTACTTCCTGAATGAATCAGTTGAGTAATACGGCATTTCAGTTGTGCGAGCTGTTTGCACTTATTTGCAGTTGTTACAGTGCAGGCTGCAGTATTGCAAATTCGGGTTGAGAGCTGCCGACAGTGTCCCGTCTGACAGCCCCGTCACCGCCACTTCTACACACCACACCATCAGACAAGGCTGCATTTGTAAACATTTAGCAACGTCTTTTTTTCTTCGTCTTTTTCGTCACAAAAAAACACGGCCGAGCTATCCGGCAGCGGTACGACATATGCAGTCGTCCCTCATTGTCTTGGCATAAGACTATTCGTGCTATTCGTGCCATTATCTGCATCCGGTCTCATGACCCTTTTATTTTATCATATTTCATTGCATTACATAGATGCTCAAGCAGTCGTAAAATTCATAATACAGACACAACAGCCACCTTATCCCTAAAGAGGCGACTTGGCCCGCAGCATCCAGCCGTCGCCCGCCCGCACGGCCTTGCCCTCCGCCTCCAACTTGTGCAGAATTTGCGTCAGCCCGCGCTCCGCCGCCGGGTACAGGTCCTTGCGGATCTCCGTATAGATCACTTCGACCATCTGCAAAGGTGTCATCGCCGGCGATGCATTTGTTGCCGCCACCTTGGACGAGTTCTGCAGCAGCTTCACCACCTGATCCTCGCGCTGCTGCCGGTGCCCAATGTACTCGTCAATCTTGCCGGGGCCGTCCTCCACCACCGGTCCGTGGCCGGGATACAGCCGTTTTGATCTGTCCTCGGAATAGAGGGTCTTCATCTTGGACAGACTGTTCAAATACACAGCCAAATCTTCAAACACTGCCGTGCCTTGGCCGAGCACATTGTCCCCCGCAAAAATCGCATTCTCCTCCGCCAGCACAAACGCCATGTGGTCCGTCGTGTGCCCGGGCGTGTGCACCGCGCGCAGCGTCGCGCCCTCGACTGCAAATGTTTGGCCGTCCTTGATGTCTTGTATATCGGCATCTGGCCGCGCGATCTGGCTCTGGTAGACGGGCACACCAGGAACCAAGCGTTTTATATCGTCGAGGCCGCCGACATGGTCCGGATGCCAGTGCGTTACGAGCACGGCCGCCAGTGTGTTGCTACCCAGACTCTTTTTGACATTGTCAATCCACGCCGGCTTGCCCTCACCGGTGTCTATCAGTAGCCTTTTATCGCCTGTGCCGACGAGGTATGTGTTGGTTCCCTGGAGAGTGAACTTTCCCGGGTTTCCGCCGAGGATGCGGACGACGGCCGGGCTGACGGACTCGACCTCGGGCAGGGCGACAAGCTGGGCCATTGTAGATGCGAGCCTTGATGTAGATGTAAGAGGCCTAGATAATAAAGGCCTGTAAGCCCAGAGTCTGTGAAGCATCAATATTTACTTTCAAACGGTTACAAATAACAATGAGAGCATCAACATCCCCTCGTTGTCTTACACGTCGAGCCGAGGCTGGAGTCGCTCCGGAGCGTTCCCCACTCGTCACCAATGGTGCAATTAGTGACGCGATAAGAGATAATAGCACTGATAAGGTCATGTGCCGATAAGCTTATCTAATTTACGATTCTCCAAAAAATGGCCCTGAGGCTGACTATCAGCCTCACTTGCGATGGAATATTGTGAACTGCTCGAATTTAAGAAGAGGTTAGAGGATTTGATCTGAATAAGTACATCAAAAATATTTAAGCAATGGCGACCAAGTACCGCAAAGTACAGAGTGTTGCCCTAACGCAAAATGTTGCCACCTCCTATTGCACCGCTGTAAGGTGGCACGCTCAGCAGGCTGATAGGCCTGATCATGAAATTTACAGAGGCTAGTCTAAAATGTCAAGGCTGACTGCAGCTAGCTTCTCCGCCAATGGGGTGCCGTCTTTAGTGCTCGGGTGCCCACTGTTAGCCCCAGAGAGTATTGATTGAAACGCCGTAGGGAGTCCATTCAGGGCACCATTGCCGATCCAAGGCCGCTACTGCAGCGCATCCCCTGTATTTCGCAATGTACAGAGGCGAGCATCGCAACTTGCAGCATCGAAGCAGACGCATCGAAAGCACATGATCGACGACTCCAGCTCTTTGCCAGCCACGACCCGAACCCTCACTTGACGCAATCATTGTACGCCCAATCGCAACAGAATTAGTACATACCTAGTCTACGACCAACCGACACCGACGCATCGCCACCTCGATCTTGCGATAGTCGCCAGCTTCGCATCAGCTTGACCGATAGAAACATATCAAATCGACATCAGAGCGCATTACGATAACCATAGAACCTAAGTACCTGGATTACATAGTCGTATAGACACTAGGTGGCCCTTGGGGCAGAGAACACACCCGGATTCGGGGCAACGAGGCCAGACGAAGACGACGACGACGAAACATCACAGCCAACATGTCTACACGACCGACGACGCCGTCGTCGCCCAAGACGGTCAAGATTAAGGAGCCCGTGTCGGGGATGCCCATGTTTGGGTGTGGTACGTTTTGTGAGAAAGATGGACAACAGACAAGAGAACACGGCTAACGAACAGAACACATCGAGCAGCTCTTCGACCAGGGCCAGGAGACGATCAATACCAGCATCTTTCACTACAAGATCATCCTGCGCAAGATATTCGACCAGCCGCCCATCGTGCCACAAACATCCAAACTCAGCAACGACCAGCCCGTGACGACGCTGACACCAAACTACATGTGTCTGCAGTGCCCGACAACGCTGCGGCCAGAAGATATTGACAAGCACGGCAACAAGAAGAGCCATAGATTTTGTTAGTATTTTCAAGAAGACTCACTCTACTCGTGCTAACAAACCGAAAACAGACGTCGAATCACGCTGCGGCGTGCTGTACTGCCACATGTGCGACGACCTCGTCTACGACCCGACCCTCGAGGAGCTGCGTCTGCGCAAGATCGGCACCGGCACCTTCTCGACAAACCGCAAGCGCAAGCACGACGAGCTCTTCTCGACCGACGCCCTCAAGGACGACCCGCGCTACATTGCCTCCAACACTACCCTCGCCTCGTGCCGCGCCAGCGGCCTGCGCGGCATCTACAACGCCGGCGCCACCTGCTACCAAAACGTCATCCTCCAGAGCTTCCTGCACAACCCGCTGCTGCGCAACTTTTACCTCTCCGACGGCCACCAGAGCTCGCTGTGCGAGAGTGCGTACTGCCTCAGCTGCGCCATGGACGACGTTTTCCAGGAATTCTACGGCGGCGACACAACCAACGGCTACACCGCGGCCAACATCCTGTCCAGCTTCTGGATCTCCGAAAAGAAGGCGTTTGCCAACCTCGTGACCACCAAGGAGCAGGATGCCCACGAGTTCTTCCAGTTCCTCGCCGAGGAGCTGCACGAGCGCAACGGCGACGGCAAGAAGCCCGAGCACGGCTGCGAGCACTCGTGCACGTGCATCATCCACCAGACGTTCTACGGCAAGCTGCAGAGCACGACAACGTGCCAGCAGTGCTACGGCGTCACGCACCAGGTGCAGTCGTTTTTGGATCTGTCCCTCGGCGTCGACAGCCTGAGCGCGCGCAAGTCCAAAAAGGACAAGTCCGGCAAGCTCACGCTGCAGCAGTGCCTCGACGAGGAGTACATCAAGTCGGACAAGTGCGAGTACCGCTGCCACAAGTGCGACACGACGCGCATGGCGCGCCGCCACACGTCCATCAAGTCGCTGCCCAACGTGCTGTCCATCCAGCTCAAGCGCTTCGAGTACAAGCAGGGCCGCCACGACAAGGCCGTCAAGGTCGACACGCCCGTCGAGTTTCCGCTGCAGCTCAACATGCTGCCGTACACCAACCGGCGCGCGTCGTCGTCGTCGGCGAACGGCACAGCGGCGGCCGACGCGGCCACGACGCGCGAGAGCTATGAGCTCAACCGCTCGTGCATGTACGACCTGCTCAGCGTCGTCGTCCACGTCGGCGAGATCGACACCGGCCACTACGTCACTTACTGCCGCGTCGGCGACCAGTGGTTCGCCTTCAACGACCACCGCGTCGAGCTCGCGTCCAACTCGGAGGTCCTCGGCGCCAAGGCCTACCTCCTCTTTTATATCATCCGGTCTCTTGCGTGATTTTGTTCTTATTTTATCTTTGAAATGTTTTTGTCACTGTCTATCTATCGTGTTGGTATAACATCGGCGGCGTATTAGTCAAATTTATCCTTCTAGTCCTTCTAGTCCTTCAATGCCACAAACTTCCACGCATCCGTCTCGTAGTTGGTGTAGCACAGGAACTCGTTGCTCAACCCCTGCTGGATCTCCAGGTCCGTCGCCCGCACGCCCTGCGCCTTATACAGCTTGCCCGTCACCAGCGGCGCCATGCGCTCGCCCGTGCACACCAGCACCCGGCTCTCCGCCGTCCGCGACAGCCACCGCACCGTCAGCGCCATCTTGGTCTGGCAGTCCTCGCTCAGGAATGGCGGATCCACAATGATGCGGTCCGCGCACCCGCGCAGCTCGGCCGGCAGCTTGATCGGTGCGTTGAAGTCGTACTGCACAAACTCGGGGAATACGCCGAAGCGGCTGTCGTACTCGAGCAGCACGAGTCTGGATTTTTGCCCCGTCTTGGCGACCTCGTTCTTCAGGGCGACAAACACGCTCGGCGTGGACACGACGGCAATCACGGTGTCATCCCCGGCGCCGGCCAGTAACTGCCGCGCAAACAGCGATGCGGTCTCGTCCGTGTACCAGAACTGCGAGGCGTTCCAGTCCTCGGAGAACATTTTCATAGACAGCGGCTTGTCGGCCGTGGCGAGCGGCTCGGCCGGCTTGGCTGCAGTCTCCGCATCCGCACCACCAGCTGCAGCGGCCGTGGCGGCGGCGTTCAGCTCCGCAAAGCGGCGCGCGTTTTCGTCGCGCTCAGCATAGAACGACTTGAGAGCGTCCATCGCGGACGACGACAGGGTAATTTCATCGTCGCTGTCCATGGTGGCGGCTTTTTGTGATAATTAAGGTGCTGGTGATGAGTTTGCAAGGTGGGATGCGCCTTCCGCAGTAGTCAAGAGACGTCTAAGCCTAACACCCTAAATTTTATACAGTACTATTAATACAGTCTGATGGCGGTGATATATGATCGAGTAATACGAATGGGTTTTAGAGATACTATATTCATTTTACCTTGCTAAACTCATTTCGACCTTTGCGATCATAGCGACCATTGATTTTCACATTTTTCAATGAGGCTTGTATGACTGATAAGATGTATCGACGTTGAGTTGGCGGGCTATGTCAAATGAGGGTACAGTGCGTACAGTGTGAATATCAACTGCACACACTAAGTCACTTACCACCCGAAGTGTCCCAATTAGGAAATTCGGGGACGGGCATCGCAGCATCCCCCGAGAAAACAACGACGACAAGAAGCGCGGGTTGTGAGCGTGATGGCCGTGAAATTTCTCTAGTGTTTTTATTTCTGCTCTCCTGATTCTATTCAACTATGTTGTATTTTTCGGATCCCGAAATGTCTCCCAAACATTGCCTAGTTAGCAAATGTCCCCGTCCCCCTCCTCCGTCCAAGTGCTCTTACATATCATATAAAGCTGCCATTCCCATGTAAGTGAACTTAATCATACCTCATCAATTATTCAATCTCTCAGATCTCTGACTCTTTCTATCAATTTGTTTTATACCCGAACTAGCATTCACAATGTCAGACAAAAAATACCCATCAGGACCACACACGAAGGAGCTGCCTGCTTCCGGCAGCTTCAATATGGGCAATGAAAAAGAGAGCTCGACCGACGTCGAGCAAGCCAGGCAATATTTGCCTGTGTCAGTCCCTCATGTCTCGTCAGAGGATGGCTACGTTACGGGTGCCCGCCTCTACCTCATCCTCGTGTCCATCTTCACCTGCATGTTTCTCATCACCCTCGACCGCCTCATTGTCGCCACCGCCATCCCCCAAATCACAGACGAATTCAAATCCGCCGGCGATATTGGCTGGTACGGCACCGCCTACTTGCTGACGAACTGCGCCTTCCAGCTGCTCTTCGGCAAGCTCTACGCTGTCTTCGACATCAAGACCGTCCTCCTCACGGCCATTGTCATCTTCGAGGCCGGCTCTGCCCTCTGCGGCGCTGCGCCCAACTCTATTGCTCTCATTATTGGCCGTGCCATTGCCGGGCTGGGCGCCGGTGGCATCGCATCGGGCGTCATTTCCATCCTGGCCCACTGCATCCCGCTGGCCAAGCGGCCCAAGTACCAGGGCTTCTTTGGTGCCGTGTTTGCCGTGTCGTCGGTCATGGGCCCACTCGTCGGCGGTGCTTTTACGACAAATGTCACCTGGCGGTGGTGTTTTTATATCAACCTACCTATTGGCGGTGTCGCGTTTGCCATTATTATGTTCTGCCTGCACATCCCGGCCGGCATGACTCCCGCCGGTCTTAAGCCTGTTGGCGGTGCAGAAATGCCGAAGTCTCCCACTGTACTCGAGAAGCTGGGCCGACTCGACTTTCTCGGCTCATTCTTCCTCGTCATCGCCGTGGTCTGCCTCTGCCTGGCCCTTCAATGGGGCGGCACGCAGTACGCCTGGTCCAACGGCCGCATTATTGCCCTGCTCGTCGTGTCCATTCTCTGTTTTGTCGTCTTCTTCTGCATCCAGGTCTGGCGACCCGAGCAAAAGGTCACTGTACCGCCGCGCATCCTTCTGCAGCGCAGTATTGCCGCTGGTTTTCTCAGTGCCTGCTGCTCTGGCGCCCATATGACTGTCTTTGGTACGTTTTAAATTCAGTATTTTACGTTGGTCTCTTCTAATCAACAGCTTACTACCTGCCCGTCTGGTTTCAGGCCATCCAGGGTGTGTCCGCCGTTACCAGTGGTATCCGCACGCTGCCCATGATGATGCCCATCGTTGTCGGTTCCATCGCCACCGGCTTGCTGGTCAGCCGCATCGGCTACTACACCCCCTTTCTCCTGCTCGGCGCCGTGCTTGCCGCCATCGGCTGCGGTCTATTGACAACGCTCTCGGTCGACTCGGCCACCCGCATCTGGGCCGGCTACCAGATTATTTATGGCTTCGGCCTTGGATTTGCCGGCCAGGCCCCCAACATGGCTGCCCAGACCGTCCTGCCCCGTCCCGACGTCGCTCTGGGCGCGTCGCTCATGTTCTTTGGCCAGCAGCTGGCCGGTGCCATCTTCACGTCGGTCGGCCAGAACATTCTGAACAATCAGTTAACGGAGGGTCTGCGAGATATCCCGAGCCTGCGCAATCTGACTGCGCAGGGTATCCAAACAAGCGGTGCGACGGAAATTCTCAAGCTCGTTGCTGCAGCGGACCGGCCTGCTGCTCTGTCGGCGTACAATAAAGCGCTGCGGGTGGTCTTCCGCGTCGGTCTTGTGCTGGCGTGTATTTCTGTTCTCGGTGGTCTCGGCATGGAGTGGCGGAGCGTCAAGAAGAAGCCCGCGCCGGCACCTTCTGAGCCTGTCGAGCCCAAGTCGGAGCAGTCCGATTTGTCCAAGTAATCCGCTTATGTGCTGGTTATCTTTAAACTGACAATGCCTTTCGCGAAAGTACAGATTTCCATCTTATATTCAGTATACCTTGTCATTGCTCTTATTGTTCTAGATAATCTCTCCTTTTTTTTGCCTCTTCTTCTCTCCTTAGGCACTTTGTTTAATCATGGGACTTTTATACTTTTATTTTCTCCTGCGATTTCTGTTTGTCTTTCTTTTCCTTTTTCTTTTTTTTCTCTCAAGTATTTTCAGTTCCGATTTTCAATCATCTTTCTATCTCCTATTTTGTCACTGTAATCTCAAGATTTCAGATAATATTTTTACGGCAAATAATATGAGTAGTAAATCACAGAAAATCAAGTGAAAACAAACAAAGAGAAAACAAATAAACACAAGCCATCATCACCTGGAATGGTATATCAACATCCATCGACTTACATCGTCTTATGCCTTCACACCATCCGTGTTAGTGGCCTTAGCGTGGGAGACACAATGAAAGACTTCCCAAAGAAGAAAGACCAGATCGCGTCGCGTACTGTAGCGGCATCAAACAGACGTCACTGTCTTACACTGTCCATCGTACTTTCCTTTCCCCTTCCCTCTTTCCACAATCGGAGCACTGTAGCCCATTGCTCTTGCCTTTTCGCTGTATGCACGCCATCCTGTGCCCCTGAATCGCACGACGTGCAGCCCCGTGGTTTCAACCAGACTGCATATGGTCACACGGAGTGCTTGCGATGAATGGGAATCTTTGCAGAGTGCAAAGTGCTGTTTTATATCATTCTTCAGATATGTTTTTATTCTGCTATCCATATGTTATATGCTTAAAACCACACGTTCAAGATATCAATTCTTTGCAGAGTGGTGGACGCCGTGATTCGTTGGGGAAGGTGCGACTGTGCCAGCTCCGATCTAACTGCACAAATTAAAGAAAATCGCCAAATGACCAAATAACCGGGGCGTCGTGACTGCTATTCTCGTCTCTGTTCCGCTCCAGCCTCCTCCAGGGTCGTGCCTGCCTCACGAAATCGCGATTAGGACATCGCTACTTCCCTCCTGGGAACCTTCCCTACTACCTACCCTGCCGGATAGTCTGGATTGGGGAGGAAGACCCATCCAGCTCCAATTCTTTTGATTGCTCTTTCCCATTGCCCTATTTCCTCCGCGTCTTGTCTCTCCTTACATCATCTTGTCTACCCGTTTCCTTCCTCTTTCCGTCTTTCCCTTTTGCTCTGTGCACTTCTTCACCTCTTCACCTCTTCTTCACCTCTCTCCAAATATCGCCAGATCACGACGACCAACTTCGGCTTCATCCTCAACATCCCTTCGTCCTGACCGCTTGCACCCCATCCACTCATGCAGGTGTGCCAATCTTTCATTCTCATTTGACTACCACCCACTTAAACCGCAAGCTTCCTCCACTCCAACTCGACTGTTCTCGACTTTTTCGCTTTCTCCTCGAGCTACTGCTGTAGCGACTACGGGACTCACACTTGCAATCTCGCTGGCAACCGTTGCTACTGAGCTCTAAAAAGAAAGCTACTGCCTGACGCTTGACCGTTGACCGCTCTAGAGCGCGTGCTGGCGTGGTTTTGCCCCCCTCTTCCCTTCCGTGGCATCCACCCCTCCCGTTTTTTTTGCGACTACTCGCCAAAGCTACCACCACGCGCCGTTGTCGCCCCTCTATTTCTCTTCCTCTACTCAGCATTTTCCTATTTCCTGCCACCTCCAATCCTCTGTTTGGAGACGAGGAGTTGAGAAGTTGCACAAACAAAGAGTCGGGGAATTTGAGGTCAATCACACCGTCACCGCAAACACGGCATCCAATCTGACGGCAGCAATGCATGCAAGCGATATCGCGTCCAACTGAAACGTCATCTCCTGCATTGCATTTGTTCGGTCTGACGGCTACAACCGCAAGCTACCCCATAGGCTAACAACAACAAACGTACCAACGCACCACCAAACGCGACGACCAACACAAGCAAACACAGCAACTAAAAACGAAGCTGACGATTATAATCCCACGACCTCTACCCAATCATGGGCGCTGCCAGAGCAGCCGGCCACGATGCCGCTGCTCCGACACCGTCACCGACACCGCCACGCCGAGCTTACACGGCACCAATAGCCCCTAGGGCCCCCATGAACATCCGCGGCGGCGGCAGCAGCAACGGCTACCGCGACCATGCTGATCACCGCGACCACAGCGACTACAGAGACTACCGATCGCATAGAGAACGCCCGACCGATCCAAACGACCCGAGATATGTGCTAGCCGCAGCAGCAGCCGAGGCTGCCGCCGCCGCCGCCGATTTTGGCACGTCTCCCAAGTCCGACGTGTCCTCAGTCGCTGGCAGCAATGTGGGCAGCACGGTTGGTAGTGCGGTCGGCAGTGCAGTGGGAAGCAATGTTGGCAGCAACCTCGGCTCCTACGCGCCTCCGTCTGCTGCCAAGGGCGAGGCTATCGAGACGCTCTATACCCACCCCGCTGTCAAGATTTTCTCGTTCAATGCCGGCCCGCGCATCAACCTCGACAACATTGGCAGCTCAGCCAGCAGAGCAGCGGCTGGCCGCAACCGGCGGAGCACTTCTACGGCTGGAATCGAGGACGACATCCCGCCAGGAACGCTGGCCTGGAGCTCCCAGTTCGATCGCACAATCGCCGTTGGTGCACTCAGTATCTACCGTGCTCCTGGCTCCGTCGCCTTCCTCAGCTGTGGCAGTGCGCTCCAGCCTATCCTGCCCAAGAGCCAATGCTGGTGCATCGACGAAGAATCGAGCAAGTTCGTCCTACAGATCCGTCGCCCACAGTACTGGCGTATCGAGGTTCCTGTCGGCGACAACGGCGAGAACGACGAGCGCGCCCACCGCCTGCGTGAAGTGCTGGACCATATTCTGCAATTCGAAAAGACGCCCTGTCCCTTCAAGCGCGACTTTACCGTGGAGCTGCCCGAGCAGCAGACGCCAACGAAGAAGAAGCCCTGGACTCCTGTGAAGAGGCCGGAGTCGGACGTGTCGGCTGCAGGCCCATCGAATTCGAGACCCGCAGCACCACACCCTCACCTCGAGCGGCAAGCAACAGCACCCGCCACGCTCACCGAAGAAGCAGAACACGAGCCCGCCTCGACAACACCCGCAGCCCCCAAAACACCGGCACAAGACCCACCCACTACGCAACGCACCGAGTTCACACGGAAAGAATGGCTTGCCATGCTGGAGGCTGAAAAGAAAAAGGGCAACGACCACCCGCTGGACGAGTACGGACGCAGACTGGTGCCCACGCTGGTGGCCGAGCACGAGCAGCGCATCAGCGACCTCAAAGCGTCCGAAATCGAGGTCAACAAGATGGGCGTTCCGTGGCACGACAACGGTACGGGCATGCCGCCGCCTAATGGCGAGGGATCCAGCAAACCGCGCCGCGAGCGCACAATGTCTCTCACAAGCGATATTCCGACATCGACGCGCGCTGCATGGCCGAGCATTGACGGCAGATGGCACGAGGAGTCAGACCAGTCGACCACAGCCGACTCCAACAGCCCCTTCAACAGCCTGCGGTCATGGCTGTCGACGAACAAGACGGTCACGTCTGCACCCTCACCGCCCTCGTCCACCGGCGACGATGTGCCTCCGAGCCTGACGTCGCTGTACATCAACAACGAGCAGCAGCAGCAGCCGCGCATCCGCCACCGCGCCACCACATCACTTTCCGTGTCTAACCATCCGGGCATCCAGCCTGCGGTCAATATCATTGCACCGACTCACCTGCGCAACCTCAACAACTCTGGCCGTGCGACGACGCGCCTGGAGGCAATGCAGCGCATCCCTGGCTCGATCATGTACCGTGTGTTTGAGATGATGCTGGCGCCGCCGGCGTTCCTTATGTCGATGATGCTCAAGATTGCCGCACGTATCCTGAAGGGCGAGTGGCGCGGCGAGGCCAAGGGCAAGAACACCGACACGGGCGAGAGCATTCAGGCACAGTGGGACTACAGCGATGTGCGGGACCCCTTTGGCCGCCGCAGTGCTGCACTCAGACGTAGCAACAACAAGAGCAACAAGACCAAGCGCGTCGACCGGTCAAACTCGTACACCGAGGCCGACGTCGACGTGTACACTGACGATGAGAACAGCGACGTCGATTCTGAAGACGACGGTAACACTGCACGCTGCTTCTCGTCGGGCAACATGCGGGCCGGCCACGAGACCGAGACCCTGTCAGATGTAGGCAACGACCCCATTGTCTACAGGCGGCGCTGGAACGTCGACTAATGCATTCTCTTATCATAGTCTGCGCACTCTTCTGTCGCGTCCCAGTCCGCCTCCTACCACACCAACACAGACAAACTTCCTGCCATTGTCCTTTGGACACTCTGATTCTTTGCTTGGGCCCTTTTCGCCTTCCACCTTTCACACCTACCCTCCCAGCGTCGCCGTCACAACACTTTAAATCACCACTGCCGCCTTTCAATTCATCACCAACTATCCAGCATCCTCCAACCTCTTCCAGCCTCCACCACTCACACCTCATACCCCAAGCCTATTTAACGTACTCACTTTTATTCATGACACCCACCACTCAATCATATTGTTTATACTCCTGTTCAAATCTACATATCTTGGTTATTTAAGTTTTGCTTTATTTGCTCTTTTTTGGCATACAGTCTCTTGACCACGTTTGATGTTTCTATTCCCACCACTGCAGTCTTGGATACTAGATCTTGGATCCTTGCTTGATGTTTCTTGCTCTTTTGCTGCTCTTCCATTTCCGCGCTCGTATTTGCATTACCGGTTCATGCGCTGGAGTCCGTCAGCAACTTGCCATCTACACTCTTGGACCATACTTTAGATATGTATTCTGGACACTACTGCTGGATATATTTGATCATTCTTGATAGCTTCAACATCTTTGGACAGCTATAAGCCTGGGCATCTTATGTCAGCCCAGGCATCTCTCTTAGCCTTGGAATATAAACAAGACACCGCTCAATTACTGGCCAATCCTCGGTATAATATGCAAACATCCTGAGTGACAGCACACAGAATACTCAAAATCTCACATCCCTCGATCTGTTGAGATTACTGGTGAGACATGCACTCTTTGTGCAGCTCAGAGCGTCAGCTCACAGCTCACGTCTACCTGACGGGTGCCCCACTTATAAGGCTTCTACCGGGGCTTTCAGCTCTAAAGGCCAAAAAGTAGCCCACCAGCTTGCGTCATAGCTGTCCTCGGTCCAGGCGATCATTTATATTTCGACTCGTGTGCTCTTTCTTTTTCCTTTACTTTCAACTCACATACACACTAAAACCGCAGCCATGCCGTCCAAACAAGAGCTGCTCGACTTTTCGCGCTTCGACATCAATGCCATCCTCCGCGGCGTGCAGCTGACCTTTGTCGGCGCCCAGCGCGCCCTCCAGAACCCGGGCCTCTGGACAACCCAGCACTACCGCCAGGCCGCCACCGCCGTCGCCTGCGGCATCGCCATCCGTCTGCTCATCGAGATCCCCGTCATCGCCGTCAAGGTTGGGTTGTGGTTCCTCTCGTGGTTCATCGCCCTCGACACCGTGACATGGGACGACGCCATCTCCGACGGCCTGCGCTTCCTGCAGGAGTACGTGCTGCAGGTGCCGCTGTTCATGATGACGCTCATGCGCCACATCACGCCCGCCATGGACGAGCTCTTTATGTCGTCGCTCGCCTGGGTCGACTACACACACGCCCAGAAGCACGCGGCCGACCATGCTTCTCACGGAAAAGACGCCGCCCTGACCGACCCGCGCAACCGCTACTTTGAGAACCTGCAAAACTACGCCAAGGCCTCGGCCAAGTACAAGCCGTCGACGTCGTCGTCCTCTCCCACCGACAACCTGTCGCCCGGCCAAAAGGGCATGGTCCGCTTCCTCTGGCGCTTCGGCCGCAAGGCCGGCATCTCGCTCGCCGTCTTTGCCCTGTCGTACATCCCCGTCGTCGGCCGCCTCGTGCTGCCCGCCACCTCGTTTCTCACGTTTCGCCGTTCTGTCGGCCTCGGCCCCGCCTGCCTCATCTTTGGCCTCGGTATGTTCCTGCCGCGCCGCTACCTCGTCGTCTTTTTGCAAACGTACTACGGCTCGCGCAGCCTCATGCGCGAGCTGCTCGGACCCTACTTTTCCCGCATGCACTTCACCGCGTCGCAGAAGCGCAACTGGTTCAGCAGCCGCGAGGGCCTACTTTTCGGCTTCGGCGCGGGTTTCTATGTTCTGCTGCGCGTGCCGCTCGTCGGCGTGCTGATCTACGGCGTGGCCGAGGCGTCGGCAGCGTACCTGGTGACCAAGATCACCGACCCGCCGCCGAGCGCCGCCGATTTTATGGCAGTGACAACGGGCGGCAACGCGGCGGGCGCCGGCGCGCTGGTGAACTCGTTTAACGAGAGCCAACAGACGTGGCGCAACCGCAAGGCGTTCCTGGATCTGGCGCTGGACAACCTGGACGCGCTGCAGCAGAAGCGGATTGCGGACCAGGAGAAGCGGACGGGCGGCCAGGCAGCAGGTGCTGCAGCAGGAGCATCGTCTTCATCCTCGGCGTCTGCCTACGAAAAGGCGGGCCAAGGCAGTGCACAGCAGAGAATTGTGCCTCCCACGAATCCCAGCGATGCACCTCCACCATACTCGGATTAATTTATCGGCTGAATGACCATACATCAGGTTAAAAGCCAGGGTGGCTGGGTTCACATGCTTGATTTGTAGGAATAAAATAATTTAGATAGATTGTCTAACAGAAACATGACTCATTGAAATAAACGTCGTAAAAGAAAAAATAAAAGAGCTGAGACTAAAGAAACCAACGCCAGAGTGTCACGGAGACAAAATTCTAGTGCGTGATGTGGGCAAGGGTCTGCTTCCACAGCGCAGTGTTGCGCGGCCACACCCACTTGCTGAGGAAGGCAGGGTCGATGCCGTTCTCAAAGGCCTCGTTGCGCGCGCTGATCTGCGAGTTGAGCAGCTCCTGGCGAGCAGCAGCGCCGCGGTTGCCCAGGTTGGGCATGCGGTCAATGGCATCAATGGCCAGACTGAAGCGGTCCGTCTTGTTGCGGATGGCCAGCTCCAGTGGCGTGTCGATGTTGCCCTTCTCGTTGTAGCCGCGGACGTGCATGAACTCGTGGGCGCCAGGGCGCTTGTAGGTCAGGCGGTGCACCAGCCACGGGTACGAGTGGAAGTTGAAGATGATGGGTCTGTTATCGGTGAACAGTGCGACGTACTCGCGGTCTGTGAGACCGTGCGGGTGGTCGACATGGCTGATCAGCTTGAACAGGTCGACGACGTTGACGCAGCGGATCTTGAGCTCAGGGAAGTGGTTCAGCAGCAGGTCGATAGCGGCGATCGACTCGTGTGTGCTAATGTCACCGCACGAGGCCATGATCAGATCGGGCTCCTCGCCAGCGTCGGTCGAGAAGTCCTGCCAGATACCGATACCCTTGGTGCAGTGCTCGACAGCGGCCTCCATGGGCAGGAACTGAATGTGCTCCTGCTTGTCGGCGACAACAACGTTGACGTAGTTGCTCGAGCGCAGACAGTGGTCCATGACAGACAGAAGGCAGTTGCCGTCGGGAGGCAGGTAGATGCGGACAACCTCGGGGCTCTTGTTGGCAACGACATCGAGGAAACCGGGGTCCTGGTGTGTGAAACCGTTGTGGTCCTGGCGCCAGACAACAGCCGTCAGCAGGATGTTGAGCGAGGCAGTCTTGACACGCCACTCGACCTCGAGACACTTCTCGATCCACTTGCAGTGCTGGTTGACCATGGAGTCAATGACGTGGATGAAAGGCTCGTAGCTGTTTAGCAGACCGTGACGGCCACTCAGAACGTAGCCCTCGAGCCAGCCCTCAACAGTGTGCTCGGACAGGATCTCCATGACACGGCCAGCCGGGGCCAGGTTGCCACCATCCTCATCCTCCTCAAAGTAGTCGCCCATCCAGGCTTTCTTGCCGGCAGAGTAGACACCAGCCAGCTTGTTGGACTCGGTCTCGTCGGGACCGAAGAGACGGAAATTGGTCTGGTTGGAGGCGACAACATCACGCAGGAATGTGGCCAGTCTGGACATGCTGCCATCGTGGGTGGCACCGGGCTTGTCGACCTTGCAGGCGTAGTCCTTGAAGTCGGGAATCTTAAGCGGCTTCTTGATGAGGCCACCGTTGGCAACGGGGTTGGCACTCATGCGGCGGTTGCCGGTCGGGCAGAGAGCTGCCTGGAGCTCGGGGTCGATGCGGCCATCCTTGCCAAACAGCCGCTCGGGCTCGTAGCTGCGCATCCACTTCTCGAGAAGCTTCAGGTGCTCGGGGTTCTCGCGGACATCGGTGATGGGGACCTGGTGGGCACGCCAGAAACCAGACAGGAAGTGGTCGTCGACCTTGCGGGGACCGGTCCAGCCCTTGGGGGTGCGCAGGACAATCATGGGCCACTGGTAGCGCTTGGCAACACCGGTGGTGCGTGCCTCCTTCTGGAACGCGCGGATGTCGAGCACACACTTCTCAAGAGTGGCGGCCATGGCCTGGTGCATGGACTCGACTTCGTCGCCCTCGACAAAGTACGGCGTGTAGCCGTAGCCAACAAACAGGCTCGTGAGCTCTTCGTGGCTGATACGGGCCAGGAGTGTGGGGTTGTTGATCTTGTAGCCGTTCAGGTGCAGCACGGGCAGCACAGCACCGTCTGTGATGGGGTTGAGGAACTTGTTGCTGTGCCACGAGGTGGCCAGGGGGCCAGTCTCGGCCTCACCGTCACCAACCATGGTGAGGGCAATGAGGTTGGGGTGGTCAAAGACGGAGCCATAGGCGTGCGAGATGGAGTAGCCGAGCTCACCACCCTCGTGGATACTGCCGGGGGTCTCGGGCGTGGCGTGCGAGCCGATGCCGCCGGGGAAGGAGAAGTACTTGAAGAACTTCTGCATGCCCTCAGGGTCCTCCGACTTGTCGGGGTACACCTCGGAGTAGGTGCCCTCGAGGTAGGCCTGAGACAGGACAGCCGGGGCACCGTGGCCGGGGCCGGACACGAAGTAGGCGTCTAGGTCGTACTTCTTGATCAGACGGTTGAAATGCATGTAGGTGAAGATCTGGCCAGGGGCAGAGCCAAAGTGGCCGAGCAGACGGGCCTTGACCTGGTCCAGAGCCAGGGGCTCGCGCAGCAGAGGGTTGCTGCGCAGGTAGATCATGCCGAGTGACAGGTAGAGACTGGCAGAGAACCAGTCATTGTACTGCTTGATCTGCTCTTCGGAGAGAGGCTTGTCGGTGACAGTGGACCGGGCCGGGCCAAAAGGCCGGATGGCGGCCGTGTTGACCTTGATCGCAAGAGACATGGTCGGGCCGTATGCTGTTGGTTAGTGTTGGTCGGTGTAAGTGATGTGGATGGTGTAAATGGTTATGGGGCGAAATTGCAGCTTGGAAGCTATCGTGAGATTGAGCTGAGGAAGATGAGATTGAACGAGGCCGAAAAGCTTACAATAAAAGTGTTTGTGTGAGATCTAGTGTGTGAGTATGGGGTGACGTCACGGTCGTTCTTTCCTCGATGAGAAACCGATGAGGAAGGAACAAACAACAACAACAACTGGAGAACCAGAAAGGTTGGAGGGGGAGAAAAGGAAGGAGCACTGGGCTATTTATAATGTTGGAGGGAAGCTTGGAGATGACAGGATCAAAAACAGAAGGAAGTGACTGACACAAGGTGAGGGGCAGCCTTTTATGCTTCTGTTGAGGAAGGAAGGGAATAAGACAAGCTCTCGGCGGAGGACATGAGACGTGTTGGCTGTTGTGAATAAACTAGGAAGGAGCGGGCAATGACGACCGAATTGAATAATTTTGCAAAAATAAATGATAAAATACGATATTTTAATACGAATACCCATCTAAAAAGAAACAAAACAACGGCTAGGACGAACAAGCAGAGGCAATGAAAGCATTAGTTGCGTCGAGATGAAAGAGCTGATGTCAGAGGTGTAGGAGCTCTCCACTTTCCGATAGCTCATGTCCTTTACGAGACGGTTGAGTGCGTGTAAGCGCATGGGAAGGGTGTGTATGGAGTGAGCTACGGCATAGTGGCAGTGGCAGTGGCCAGTGAGTGGCATAGTACGAGCAGAGTACGTAGCAGTGACGGAGATGGAGTGGTGCATGCAGATTCGCATGGGCTTATTATTATGGATTGATGGGTGGCGCGCAGGTCAATCTAGACGGGGCTCAAAGTATCAGGCTACTTGGAAAGGGAGTGGGATACATCACGCCAGCGGCTGCATTGGTTTAGGATACTAGTTTTATTTGCGTATTGTTTGAATTTACTCAGTACTTGACAGTCCGAATTCGACTAGATATTACAAACATATTGAAAAACTTGCTGCGGTCGGACGACGGCGAGCCAGAGACCGCCATCGAGGTGGAGATAGCATCTACCTTCTAGACGTCGATGCTGATGAAATGGGCATCTTGTTGGCCCGTTCGCGTTTGGCCCTTTTGATCAACGGCTGGGACGGGAACTGAATTCGGCAGTGTCGGACGTCCCGTCCTTTGGCTCTGAAACCAAGAACGACACAAAGTAAATAGGCCATTCGGAGCATCTACAGCGGGGAGACGGCATGCCGAGGGACCGATGCTTACAGAAGGACTGTCTCAGAGAGTAGCGGTGCTCAGTAATTCAGTACAACTACAGAGACGTCAATGTCTTGCCAATACTGCAGCAACAAAGAGCAAAGGAGCGAGCCTAGCGCAATCTCAGCAACGAGGGGCAAGCTTTAAAGGACACTGGTTCATATTGATTCATCTATTCCGTACAGATAGATCCCGAAAGCGCCTCACCACTAGCATGGCTCGCTTGAATGATCATGAAGTTTTGCGTTTTACGTTTGACACTCTGCTGCAGGAGACGTTGTGTTGAACGGGTAAAGTGGGTATTGGCGGCAGCAAGCCTGACATCAGGGTGTGAAGAGGATCTAGAAAGGTAACCGAGGGGCATGCATGGTATTGGTTTTGTTCTTGGTTCATGGTTCTTGGAGGTCCTGGTGTACTCGCAGGTGAGACGGCTTAGACAGCGGAGGTTCTAGATATCGGAGAAGCTGTCTCGAATTTGCCATAGATCTGGGGTGAGAGACAGCTGATGCCGGAGAATAGACTGAAGACTTAGATGGAAAAAAGAAGAAAAAAGGGACGAAGAGACGCCGAACAGAATCTACACTTGAACATGATATCAGACTTCAGTACACAGGTGTCGTGATGCTCGTGGTGACCGGGCCCGGACGTGGGTGAGCGTGGCGGCGTGGGTACGAAGTACGTCGAGGACAGGTAGTGGGTGGGATGCCGTGCCTGGATCATTGCCACTGCTATCAGCCTCTGTATCCATTTTCATATGTATTCCTAAATCTTAAATTTCGAATCTACACCTTTTGCATTTCCGTCTACTTCAGTCATGCAAAAATCGCCAGATGCCAGATGCTAGCACGGGGGCTCGGCTGTGGCCGAAAAAGGGCCGTTAGATGAGGGAGCCCGAAACGAAGGCAAAGAAGAAAACGGCGATAATTTGTACGACGTAGATGATACTAGATTTTCGAAAGGCAATGTAGATGTTACGACTGACAGATCTAGCCTGTGTGGTGTGGTTGGAAAAAGGTGGTCTGATGGTTCGATGGGGTGTTCTTTTCTGGGCTGGCGACAGGGATACTCCGTAATATGCAGCTGCTGCAGCGCCAGGCAGGGCCATTGTCCAACGTGTACTTGTTAGTGTCGTATGCGTTGCAACGGGCGCGAACGGACAAATCAGAGAGCTAGGAGGTACTCAGGGTCAAGCTCGTTTGGTCTCTTGTCTTTTTGTATTTTTTGTTTGTTTGTAACTTTGATTCTTTGCTTGATCGGAGACTAGTCGGAAAGTTGGAATCCGATGGGATTTTGCGGATGTTGGCAGATGGAGCCCGTGCCGCGGAGCCGACAACGAGATGGATTCGCATCGAGCTTGAGTGGTATTCTTTATTCGAAAAAGCTTTTAAAAAAAGAGAAGATGGTGAGCTGATGAAAGATCATGATCAAGGTAGCGATGAAGATGCCGATCAGAGCTGTAAACGGCAAAAGTCAATAGCTTACATGCGAAGCAAATATGATAAAGACTACAGGGCGGTCACTGATATCACTGATAGCATCTGGATAAGCCTCATCCATGTGAAGCCAACGCGTCGGCATCGAGGACGACGACATCACGAAGTGCGCAGTATTGCTTAATTAATTTATTTATGATCGAAACTAAAGAAAACAAAACGCCGATATGCAATATCACACGCAGGCTACACAATCATCGCTTTCATGCTGTGCATCGTGAGATGCTTCAGATAGACAGGCTTGACATGCCGTCAGACACATCTTGTGTTCAGGACAGGCCGCTGCCTGCTTTGTCATTTCCACGTGGCTAACAATCATAGACACGCGACTTCTCTCTGAGTTCATTTCGAGCAAAAGGGCTTTGGAACTTACCATTATGGAAAGGGAAGGAGCAAAGATGAAAGAAGAACGGAGGTCCTGCCGAATTTAGAGAAGGCCTCTTCAACCCCGATGAGCTCTTTCAGACGCAAAATGGAAAGATACACAACCCCGACTACTCCTTCCCAACCGGGGTAAACGACAGCTTGCAGCACATATCCTCCGGCCGCGACGTCATCAGCTGGTCCGACATGTTCATGCTGTAGTGCATGTCGTCGGCAACAGTCGTCTGGTACCGGCCATACACGCTCTTCAGCAACGATCTCATCTCGGCCATCGCGAGGCTACCAGTTAGAAACTTTCAACTTTTATAGATGCGACAGACAAACTTACTGCTTTCCGATGCAGACGCGCGAACCGGCGCCAAAGGCAAACATGTGCCGGTTGCGCTCAAAGGCGCTCTTGTTGATGTCGACGGCCAGCCAGCGCTCGGGAATAAAGGACTCGGGCTCGGGGAACACATCCGCACTGAGACGGTGCATCGTGTACGACTGGCAGCTCACAACGGTGCCCGCGGGCACGTGGTAGCCGTCAATCACACGGCCGCCCGCGGGCACATAGCGCGGCAGCGGCAGCGTGCCGGGCGCCCACAGCCGCAGGGCCTCCTGGATCACGGCCTCCAGGAAGGCGTCCGTCTCGCCGGCCACGACCTCGTCGCGCAGCCGCTGCTGCCGCTTGGCGTTCTCGGGAAGCGACAGCGTGTACATCAAGAAGCACAGCGTGTCGCCGGTGGTGTCGATGCCGGCGCCGATGTGGTCGAGGCACTCGGCGACGCGGTCGGCGGGCGTGAGCTCGTCGTCGGAAAAGTCAAAGAGGCGGGCGACGAGGGTGGTGGGCGCGACGTTCTTTTCGAGGACGTTTTGCTGCGTGCACCAGCGCCAGACGTACTCGGCGAGGCGGTTGCTTTCGCCTTCGACGCCCTTGAGGCGGGGTGCGGTGAACCACATGTACAGGGAGGCGAGGCGCGGCGCATAGTGTCTCAGGACGAGAGAGCGGCGGCTGTCGTGGTACGAGAGCGCGTGCACGAGGTCGGCGTCGGTGCCTTCAATGGAGTGGGTGCCGTGAGGGTGGAAGCAGGCGGCCGTGACACAGTCGAGAGCATAGCAGTGGAGGAGGAACTATTTGTCAGTCTCTCTCTCGAGTTCTGCTTGATACTACGCTTGCATGGGACTTACATAAATGTCCATGCTGGTCGTCTCGGACGACACGCGGGCAAACGTGTCGGCACGGTCCTTGATGACATTCGGCAGCGGGCCGTTGAGGATGCTCGAGTTGGAGTACCGGTCCGCGAGCCGCTTCTTCTTCTCTTTGTGCTGGAAGGTTAGTATCTATTTGGTACATTACATCTCACATTCACAGTTCACAATTATTATTCTACGATATCTCGACTTACTTCATCCTTCCCAAGCGCCGTGAACAAGTTTCTACTCATTAGCCTCACTCTCGTTCATCGGACAAAAAAAGAAAATAAATACCTGTGTCCGCCTTGGTCAAAGAGCGAATAGACTTCCGTCTTGTCAAAACCGCCACCATTGACATAGATCTCCTTGAGACCGGAGGCCGAAGCAAAAGAAGCCTCGTGGGGTCCGAGCCGGACAACGGGGCCGTACCGCAGGTGCAGGTCGTGGATCCACGTGCGTTTGCGGCCGTGGAACTCGTGGTAAACGAGAACGAGCGACGTCAAGCGGGTATACCAAGGGCCGGGCAGCTTGCTCATAGGGGCGATGGCAAAGCGGTGGCCAAGCAGGCCAATGAGAAGAAGTGCGCCGCCGACGGCGAGGGCCAAGGCGGGAGCACCCATGCTGAAGTGACTGCGGTCAGGCAATATTCGGAATGCACTTCCTCTGTGTTATGCAAAGCAGAGTGTAATGAATTGGGCAAACGGGATAAATTGGTCGGTCCCGCGAGCCTGTGTAAGACTTCTTCCAGAGGTGTACTCGAATGATCAAATGGCAGGCCTTTGTCTGGCGGTTCTGGAGTTTTTCTAGTTCTGACGGGGGGCAAATCCAGCAAATCGGGGCGGCATGGAGCAGGCGATCAGAAGCATACCAAAGTGCAATTTACAGTGCTCGGTCAGAATGCTTCTGTTTTCAGACAGGATGTACAAGAGTGCTTTATAGACTGTCAATTTCGGATCTCTGTCAGGCAGCCATGATTAGAGAGGAATTACCAAGTGCAGCTACTGTAGGAGCACGAGAGGTGGAGGAGAGATAGCCTTCAAGCTACTTTGTACAGATGGAATGGGTCAGACGACAAGTGGACATAACTCTGCAGAGTAATGCAAGAAGGGACAAGAAACAAAAAAGACTCCAGAATTCAAACTACGACTGCATGCATCCGACATCATCATCAACGCCAACGGTTACATATTCCACATTCTGGATAGTCTGGCATGGCCTGGGACAGCAAAAGTCTGGGGATATTCATGGTGTCGTCGTTTTGACAAAAGAAACCCACAAAAAGGCTTATCACACATGCCTTGATGGGCCTTGGATGGGCCGTCGATGGGCCGTCGATGGGCCGTCGATGGGCCGTCGATGGACCTCTGGTGCTTTTGATGCCCTCGTCGCCATCACCGGCCGTGACCATGTGGAGCAGTCGCGTTGTCATTCTTCTTTTGTTCTTTCCGTCGTCTGCTTCACCTGGCCCGAGCGCCCTCTTCCTGGTCTCCCTGGTCTCCCTCAAACCAGAGAACGACACTAGAAAGCCAATGCCCCCAAATTCAGAACGGGCTGCACATGAGTCGCATCACGCTGCTGGGCCTAGCCTCACTAGATCGGTACTGTTGCCGGTGGCGGGCCCGAAACTAAACCTAGACGGGAATGTATATCCTCCTGTCGCCCTCCTTATCAGCACCCAGTCGTGCAAGGCCCCGTCTTTCTCGTCTTTATCTGCACTTTATCAACATGTATCTACAGCGAAACAGGGCCGTGCTGGGGAAGGTTCGTTTATTCTATGACATGCAAGATTGGCATGCGGCGAGGCACTGCGATAATGGAAATGATGGGGGTGGCTACGGTAACTCGTCGCTATGCCTTTGTGCCTCTATGATTTTCTACTGAGTACCTCATGCTGCAGCACTGCAGCTACCAACGCGAAGAGTGGATGCGCACTTATCAGCGCGTCTATCATTATATTTATATTCATATTATCTATCTTTATCTACATTTTATTTAATATTGAGTAGTCTCGGAATAGATTGATGCTTATTTGACAGTCTCAGATGCCAGTTGAGATATATCTTCTGAATATCTCTACCTATATATATAGATAGTCGTCGCCTGTTTCTCACTCGTCGGCCAAGACTTGAGACCTCATCTTCATCTCTATCCTCCTCCCCTTCCTCATCCTTTACACAAATATGGATCACTTCGACGAGGAAAAGATGGCCGGCGTGGCCGCGGCACCAGCTGTCACCGACAACGCCATCTCCTACGACAGTGACAAGAAGGCTGCCACCTCTACTGACGGTGGCGCCCCTGTTGCCGAGGCCGCCCACTCGCAGGCTCTCCGCCTCGACCCCTACGGCATCCCTCTGTCGCCTTCGCCGACCGACGACGACCATGACCCCCTCAACTGGTCGCGTGCTTACAAGTACGGCATCCTCTTTGTCGTCTGCTATGCCACCTTCCTGGCCGTCTACATGACCTGCACATCCATCGAGGCCTTCTTCCTGCTGCAGGACCAGTTCGACGCCACCTACTCCCAGGTCAACTGGACCTTTGCCATTCCCTCTCTCGGTCTTGCTGCCGGCCCGCTGCTGCTGTGCTCGCTTGCCGATAGCCACGGCCGCCGCCCTGTTCTCATCTTCGGTACCATTCTTACTATCATCGCCACCGGCTGCACCACCATCCGCAGCCTGAGCTACGGCGGCTACATGGCCTTCCGTTTCCTGCAGGGCATCGGCGCTGGCCCACCGGTCGTGCTGGGCTTCAGCATCATCCGCGACATCTCTTGGGAGCACGAGCGCGGCATGAACATTGGCATCTGGGTCATGGCTCTTGACATTGGTGGTGTCCTGGGCGCCCTGGTTGGTGGCTTCACTGCTGCCACCGGCCCCTACTGGGCCAACTACCACGTCGCCATTGGCTACGGCGTGCTGCTGATGCTCGAGCTGTTCTTCCTGCCCGAGACCCTGTACCCCCGCGAGAAGGTCCTGCAGATGGTCGAGAACGGCGAGGACGTGTCGGCCCTGCGCCGCACCAAGAACATCAAGCCCTGGACTTTCATGAAGATCCCCGGCGTCCCCCACCCGCGCCCCGAGCAGGCTCTGATCCGCTTCTTCAAGTGCTTTGCCCACCCGCGTCTGCTGCTGGCCATCCTTCCCTACCTCTTCTTCGAGTACTGGTGGATCTGCTCGTACCTGACCATGCTGCCGACTGCCTACGAGCAGTACAGCACGCAGGTGCAGGGCCTGCTGTTCATCGGCCTGATGCTGGGCACCGTGCTGGCCGAGGTCTTTGTGTCGGGCCGTCTCAGCGACAGCATTGTGTCGCGCCTGGCCGTCCGCAACAACAACATCCGCACGCCCGAGATGCGCATCTACCTTGGCTACCCCGGTGCCGTGCTGGGCTCGCTGGGCGCCATCATCTGGGGCCTGTCCATCGACCGCGAGTGGCACTGGATCACCGGCCAGATTGCCTTTGTGCTGTTCTCGGCCGGCATGCAGCTGGGCAACTCGGTGGTGTCAACGTACATCTTTGACTGCTACCCCGACGCCGTCGTCGAGGTCATTACGTTCTACTCGGTGCTGCTCAACCTGTCTGCCTTTGCCGAGCCGTGGTTCATCAACTACTGGGTCGAGGCCGTCGGCTACACGTGGTGCTTTGTGACCCAGGGCCTGATCACGCTGCTGCTGATCCCCGGCTTCTTTGCGCTGCAAAAGTTTGGCCCTCGCCTGGCCAAGGGCATGAAGTTTTAGACTTTAGATTTAGACTTTACTACACACTCTCTAGATTTCCTTACATGATACCATTTCTTTTATTTACAGTTATTCCACTACGCTGGACGTTATCGTGATCCACTGAATTAATGGTGTCTAATGGTTGTTTAATGGCTGTTTGGCGATTCCACTCTAACAAGTAGATGCTATGCCTGTAAGTCGCTAAAATGCACTAAATAGGCAATTCCTTTGATACGTGGTTTCGTCTTATGTAACGATTTGCTGAGAGAATTGCTTCACAACGCGGAGGAGGTGGAAAAAGGTACACACATAACGTCAACGTATTACGGTAGTTTTATCACCTGGTACGTGTCACTGTGATACCTGGTCATCCCCGCGTTTGTAGTAGAAGAACTGTATTTAAGAGTAGAGGCAAAATCAGGGGAAGCTGGCGATGGTCTCGGAACATCTCGAAAGAGGGTTTCTAAACGTAATCAACGTCATTGGCGATCACCCCAGACTCCCTTCCCTTTTTATAGACAGCCCAATACCAAACGTAATCAAACGTAATAGGACCGACGCTGGGCATGTGACGTGTTTGAGGTGCCTCTATTTCTGGATTTATGGCTATTCTGCTTGTGAAGAACTACCGAAATCAGAAAATAGAAAATCCGGGGAAACGCGGACAGCTTATTCGGTCTGGGGTTGATATTGAATCATGAAATTAGGAGTCGGCATTTGCCATCTTGGCAGCAACTTGGCGATCGGGGCCGACGCTATTCGCTGGCTGAATTCTCCTAGTGAGATTCATATTGGCAGTTCGACGCGAGCCTGATCATCGTGCCATCAGGCTGAGTTTGACAACTTTACGATGCTTACCTAATTCTGCTTTAGCCAGCGACGACGACATTCACGATGCCAGACTGGCGATGTACTGATACTCGAGATGCATCGCTTAGCCATTAGTCGTGTAAGCGCCTTTCAATGAGTACTCAAGCCAACAGCTCTCCAAAAGCAACGGTGCGGACAGCCGGTGCTAGGGCGCGGGGTGGATGATGTCAGAATGATGGACCGGAAAGGCGTCATTCGAGTCTGCATCTTCATCATCTTTGGCTGTACTGTAGAAGTGTTTGTATGGCAAAGTCTCACGAATCCTTCGTTTTTCAGTGCATTTACTAAACAACTACCATTGGCTGAATGTTCGGGTCGCGCCGAGATAACCTTAGATCGGCGTTCAGTTATCCGGCCGGCTGATAGCATCGATAACAGCCTTACAGTATCACCATCTCATCTTATCATTCTATCAAGGTTATTTCATCTTGTTGGTATACCTTCAATTGGCATTCAGTCGAAGAAATCGCACAATGGTCTTTCACGGCGTGCCAGAACTCCTCTGCGAGGGATCGCCCCGGGACATCGGCCTGGCCCACGGCAAAGGCGCCGCCCAGCAGATTCGCAACTCCATCGCCCTCTATTCAACCCTCTTTGGCGAGACGGCCGGCATCGACTGGCCCGAGGCCCGCAAGCGCGCACAAGTCTTCCGGCCCAGCATCCAACACCATGCACCGCACTTGTACGAAGAGATGCAGGCCATCGCCGACGGTGCCGGTGACGGTGTTGATATCGACGACATCCTCACCCTCAACGTCCGCAGCGAGATCGCCCTCACAAACTACTCAGACGGCTGCACGTCGCTCGCCGGCATCGACCCGGCCGGCACGAACCACGTCTTCATCGCCCAGAACTGGGACTGGGTTGAGGAGGCCGCCGACTCGTTGATTCTGATCGACCTCCGCGCCAACGGCAAGCCGCGCGCCCTGCTCATGTGCGAGGCCGGCATCGTCGGCAAGTTCGGCCTCAACACGCACGGCGTCGGCGTCTGCATGAACGCCATCCGCTGCGGCGCCCAGGACGTGGCCAAGCTGCCCGTGCACATTGCGCTGCGGCTCGCGATTGAGTGCCCGTCGTTTGCAGCGGCCAAGGAGCTGCTGGACACCAAAGGTTTAGCTTCGACTTGCAACATTGTGCTGGCCGACCGCGGCGGCGACTACGGCACGTTTGAGTGCTCGCCCAAGGGCAACACAATGATCCGCGCGGCGCCTGGCGAGACGATTGTGCACCACACGAACCACCTGTACGCACCCGACGGCCCGGCCGGTCTGGTCGACCACCCGGCGGAGAACTCGTTTACGCGGCTCGAGCGGATCCGGCAGCTCACCGGCGGCATTGCACCACAGTCGATACAGCAGGTCCGCACATGGCTGGCCGACGAGGAAGGCCTGCCTGCGGCCATCTGCCGCTCGCGCCCGCCGAACGCGACAGGAACAGAGCGCATGGTCACTTTGGCAACAATCATTATGGATCTGACGGCCTTTGAGCTGGAGGTGTCGTTTGGCCGCCCTAGCACAAGCCCGCCCGTCAAGCAGATGACCTTTTAAATTTCAAATATGTGTTCATTGTTCTTAAATTAACATCGCTAATATACATATGCGCTCGCTCGTAATGCTCAATGCTTAATGATTACATTAGTCGTCAAACGTCATCTCGGAAAACGCAGTGTGGCCTGTTTCCTTGGTGTGCTTGATCATGTCCTTCTGCCCAGACCCCAGCCAGTTCTCGCACCCTGGCATGTCGCACCGAATCGCCATCGTCTGCGTATCCGTGTAGTAGTTGGCGCCCTTGAGCTTTGCCGCCAGCTCCTTGGCCTTCTCCAGCACGGCATCACCGCTGTCCACGTTCCACTTGGTCACGTCCAGGTCGGCGGGCAGGCCCAGCTCAAATGTCTGTGCTATGCGGTCATAGTGGATGCCCGAGTACAGCAGGATGCAGCGCAGGTCATTCTCGAGACCGTATGTGTCGATGCGGCCGTACTTGACATCGATTGAGCAGATCTGGATGTTGTAGATCTCACTGAGGCACTGCAGCTCAATGGAGCCGCCCCAACGCTGCGGGTCTTGGATGCGGTGCGCATACAGCCCGGGCTCAATGTCCTCCAGCACGGCCTTAGTGTACTTGTCGGGGTGCGCCAAGATATGGGCAGCCACGCGCGCGCGCACCTGGGGCGCCGGGTCGGGGATGCCCAGCACGCCGCCGAAAGCTGTGAACATACAGCTGTTGTCATCCGGCATAACACGAAGGACTGTCTGTTAGTGTTTGATTTATGTTGATAATACTTGTACAAAACCTACTCAAATAACCGCCTTCGTCCCATGGGACAACCGTCTCGTCGACTTCGACCTTCTTAGGAACGAATGCATTTTTGGGTGGTTGTGCTGGTGCTGCATCTGCCCCTCCTGATGCGCCCGCCAGTGCGCCGTCGTCGGGAATCACCATCAGTGTCGCACCACTCAGCCCCATGGGGCCAAGCGTCTTGGTCTCGGGTGCCGACAGATCGATCGGTTTTGGTGGGAACGAGTCGCGCAGAGTGAACTTGTCCACGCCAATCTGCTCACGGATCGCAGCCAGCAGCTGCGCCAGAGTCCACTCGCTGTCGGCGGCGAGCGTTATCGTCGAGCTGGGTCCGCGAACCCGGATGCGTATCGGAGCCATTGTTTGCTGTGTATGTGTAGATGATATAAAAGATATAAAAGGTGTAGAGTACTAGTACTTTACTTGACAGTTGGAGATAACCGACAACGGACCAAGGGTCGCGACCCTGCAGTGGGCGAGCTCAAGCTCAAGCTTAGCCGGAGGCAAAGTCCGGATTAGTGCTGCCCGATGATTGCGACACGAGCTTCCTTGTGCTTCCTCGGCTTTCGGTCTGCTTTGTCACGAAATTAAGCTTAACGAGTTCCAGGCCAGGCTGCAAGGCGACGTAATTTCTGTAAGACGTAGTTGTGATATGTAGCTGCGATTGTATATTTTTGCAGTTGACAAAAGAGAGGTTCGGTGAGGTAGTGACGAGCGCAAGTGACCGCAAGTGACATGCGAGGGGCAGCAGCTATGACGGAACAAGGCGGTGTTAATAGCGCAGCAGCCGTCGATCATCTGCTCTGTACTCAGTAGACAGGTCGATATGGGTTAGACGCCCTGACGCTTCGGGACGCACAGGCGCTGTATGAGAGCCGATCGCGTGCAGAGGTGCGATACAGCACTCTTGTGCAGCTGTGTGGGGCACATGCGAATGCCGACGCCAATTCCAGATGGTGTGCTGTAGCTTGCAGCTGCGATGGCAGGGGCCGAAGTCAAAGCTCAGATGTAGCTGGGGAAAAAGTCACGATCAACTCGGAGAATCATATAGTCGAAATCGGAAGTGTTATGTAATGCAGTTTTATTCCTAGAAATGGAAGGAGCGACTGTTTAAGACTGGGAAGGTGCGAACAAAATCTCACTCGCTTGTACGACAGTGAAAGAACAGTTTTCCTCTTATACCTCGCCAAACACACGCCAACGAAGCTGGTTCTGGGGCGTTGGATTTTAGATTATCATTTTACTTTGTCCCAGCAGTAAACAAGAAGAAACAGGAAGAGACAACGGCGATGCTGAGACGGAAATGTTTATTTAACGGTCACGTGAACGGTCACGCAGACCGATGTCAAACGCGCATGTCAATAAATATGGGTCAATTTTAGAATCAGCCAATGAGAATCCCATGCCGATTTGAGCTCCTGTGCTCAGTCATTCGTCCTGTCGCGTCGCCAAAAGCAACGCAAAGGAAAAGAGGAGACACAAGAGAGGTCGAATTGACGAGGAAGGAACGACCGACAGCTTACCTACGAGTCCTACGGCATCATCACAACATTAATTCCGCCAGACGGAAATCTCCGACTAGCACACACAACGTCACAGCTACAGAGCCGCTTTTTACCGACGCCGCATCGGCCGCGCTCACGATACGACCCCTAGCGCATCGGAGCATCGCGCTCTCGGTCGCAAATCACAAATTACCCTAGCAGGGACCCGGTTCATCATTAGAAGCCACAACTTGGCTTGGAGCCTCAATTCAGCCTCAATTCTCCATCAACATGGCCGGACGTGCTTCGGACAGACGAGGCGGCGACTCTTCGTCCACGGTGCATGAATCTATCGAGTTCAAGGCACCCTCGAATGGCGCGGACGACATGGATGCGGATGGCGATGCAGACCCGGAGATGGACGCCGACGCGGACGCCGATGGCGATGTGGAGATGGAAGACGCGGGATTCCGGTCAGTCTCGGCAACAGCAGCCGGCGGCGACGACGATGCGTCCAAGCAGGCGCAAGCGGCAGCAGCGCGTGCCAAGCGCGAGCTGCTGCACCTCATTGAGACCACAGCACACTATCTGAGCGCGTACGAAGAGGACGGTGTCGAGGTGTGCTCTGGCTTCCAGCGCATCCCCAACAAGCGGCTGATCCCCGACTATTTTGACGTTATCAAGGAGCCCACAGCTTTCAGCACGATCCGGGGCCGCATACAGAAACGCACGTACACGCAATTCTCGCAGTTTGTGCGCGACGCTGCCCTGATCTGCCACAATGCGCAAGTCTACAACCGGCCTTCTGCGCCTATCTTCCAGGATGCCGTGAAGCTGCGCGAGGCGCTCAGACAGAAGCTGCAGCAGCTCGTCAAGGAGGGCAGCATTACTGCCAAGGATGCCGAGATCCCATACCTGGGCGAGATTCCCGACTTTTCACCTTCGCCGCCGCCTGCTGAAGGCGAGGTTGAGGAGGAGGAGGAAGAGGACGACGACGAAGATGACGAGGAGGACGGCGACTCTGACGAGATCGACATTGACGAGGAGACGGGCCACCGGCGGCGGCGTGCTGCACGCACTGGAGGGTCTGCCGGGCCAGCGGGCAAGCGGGCCAAGCAAAACAGCGGCGCGATGGCGAGCAACATGCTGACGGCCAACGAGGCGCGCCTGAACGCCGTGCTGGAAGGCCTGCGTGGACTCGAGGACGAGGATGGCGAGCCGCTGCTGGACCCCTTTGAGGAGCTGCCCGACCGGGAGGAGCTGCCCGACTACTATGAGGAGATCCGAAACCCGATTGCCGTCGATATTATCCAGAAGCGGTCGCGGTGCAAGATGTACGCCACCATCGACGCAGCCATGGCGGATCTCGATATCATGTTCAACAATGCGCGGATCTACAACCAGGACGGCAGCCCTATCTACGTGGCGTCCATCAAGCTGCAGAACCTGGCGCGCAAGCTTGTTGCGCAGCAGCGGGCGAAGCCGGATGACAGTTTCCGCGACGAACACGGCCGGCTGGCGCTGCCTAACGTGCAGCACCTCGGTCAGTTGTGGCGCGCGGGCGACTGGGTTCTGCTGCGCAACGCCAACGACCCCAACAAGCCCATCATCGGTCAGATCTTTCGCATGTGGGTTGATCTGGCGACGGGCGTGCCGTGGGTCAACGCCTGCTGGTACTACCGTCCGGAACAGACGGTGCACCGGTATGACCGCCATTTTTTGCAGAACGAGGTTATCAAGACGGAGCAGTACCGCGACCACCCTTTTATGGAGGTGCTGGACCGGACGTTTGTGATGTTTGCGCCTCAGTATGTGCGCGGACAGCCCCGCGGCTATCCGCCGAACAAGACGCTGTACGTGTGCGCGTACCGGTACAGCGAGGACAAGTTCCAGTTCACCAAGGTGGTCAAGTGGGATCCGCTGATGCCGGAGGAGGTGCGCGGGCTCGAGATTCTGATGGACGTGTTCCCCACGCCGCGCACGATGACCAAGTACGCCAGCCCGATCAAGCACCTGCTGCACGACGACGCGCGCGAGACGGATGCGCTGCCCAAGCCAGCCTGGGGCAACCGCAATGCGCCGCCGATTGTTGGCGCCGTCCACCGCCGGCCACGTCTGCCCAATGTGAGTAATGTTGCTACTTTTGCATTTCGCTTTTGCATTTCTTTTGCATTTCATTGCTCCCCTTTTATTTGCACTTTGCGCCAGTGCATCTTTGTACTTTCGCCCCATTTCTTTCGAGTCCTTTGCCCCCCTTTTCTTTGACTCTAGTCGGCTTGATCTTCAAGTCCATCATTTGTCTTAGCCTTGTTTCGCGATTCTCAATTCTTGTATCAGCATACTAACCGCCTAGGAATCGCCGCCGCCCGAGACGTCGCACCCCGCACCGCAGCCGGCTACTACTGACATTCAGTTCGACCCGTCACGACGGGGCCCCATGCCGGGCACACCCCAGGGTTACATGCAGCCAGGCGCCGTTGCTATGCCTGGCCAGATCCCTGGCCAGATCCCTGGTCAAATGCCGCTGCCCGGTGTTGTCGCACAGCACCCTGGACAGCCGTACGCCCAGCAGCAGTTCATGCCACGTCCTAGGGGACCTGGTGTACCGCCCAATGTGCCGTCGCCTCACATGGGACCGCAGCACGGCGTCGTTCCTACCCACTCGCCTTCGCCTGTGCCCATTCCCCCGCACATGATGCAGCACCAGCAGTTTAACGTTCCGCAGGGCCAGCGCCAGCCTACACCTGGGCAGCAGCCGCACATGATGGTTCCTCCACCTGGGCCGCATCAGCACCAGATGCCGCACCAACTCCACCACAACAGCCATCTGCCGCCGCAATCACAGCATCATCCAGGCATGCCCGGATATAGCCCGAGCCCTCAGATGCACCAGCAGCAGCACTTTATGCCTCCGACAGCGACGCCGACGCCACCACCACCTCAGAGTAGAGCTCCGATGGCGAATGTGACGCCGGCCGGGCGGCAGACACCCATTGCACCGCCGCAGCCTCCGCACTACCCACACCAGCAGGGCCAGCAGATAGTGCCGCCGCCTGTGCCTGTGGGCTATGCACCGCCACGGGCGACATCCGAGGCCTACGTACTGCCCGAGTCGGTCGAGAGCACGATCCCCGAGGAGCTGCGCAAGCACTACCACCGCGATGCCCAGGGTCGCGTGCTGTTCTTTACGGCGCCGTCTGTGCCCCATGGCAGCGAGACGCCCGCGGGCAAGGAGGAGGAGGGCAGTGTGCGCCTGGCGGCCGAGTACTCTGGCCTCGGCCACAGCGCACACTACCTCAACGGTCTGGAGCAGTTCCGCGAGGAGCGGCGGCTGAAGCGCAAGGCGCGCGACGAGGCCGCTGCGGCCGACGAGGCCAGTGCCACCAAGGCGCGTGCGGCCAAGGCGGAGGCGGACGTGCAGCAGCTGTATGCATCCGCGGGCGAGGCGCTGGGCGGGTTTGTGGAGTGGATGAACACGGGCACGCGGCTAATGTATGCCGACGGCGAGGAGGCCAGTGAGAAGGACAGTGAGAATCAGAAGGGAAAGCAGGCTACGGGACAGCTGGTTGCAGGGCAGTCCTAGGTGGGTGCCCTCGCTGTCCGGACGGGTGTTTGGGCGTTTGACCGTGCGTGAGATTGATTTGGACTTTTTGTTTTCTTTCTTTCTTCTTTTTTCTTTTCTTTTTATTTCGATTGTTTTCTTTCTACTACGCTTGATCCAATTGTTACTGTTTCTATGGCGAATGGAGGTCGGCCAAAAGTCGGATAGCCGTCTAATACGAGTACTTGCCATCCATCCTTTCATTTGATCTCTCTTTAATCTCTTTTAATGTCTACTTACAACAATTACTGCCTCCAGTGTGACCAACAACATGCAAAGAGTCGCATGTTGGCTGTCGTGGCATTCCGTCACATTGTGGTGTTGCCACTGCTTTCCCATGCACGAAAATGCAGAATGGCGGTCCGACTGTATTCAGTAGGTGCAGTTGGTCGCACTTGCAGTATTTCTACTTCCACTTCATCTGCCATCATCGCCAACAGCCCGACGCAAGCGGGGATGCCGCCACCCTGATGAGGAAAAAAGTCCAGCCCATTTATCTGTATTTACTTAGTGCATTGTTATCATATCGTATCTTGCATGTAGTCAACCGCCGAGTCGTGGCCGTTATCGTGTCGAGCTCACAAAGAGACTGGATCCACAGCAGCTCCTTACGACAAGCTGCAGCTAGTCCGCCGTAGAGTAACGTGCAGGCGCCACCGGACGCGAGGGGAACTGCCATATTCGCATATATCTCTAGTCGTCAGCCATTTTGTATCTTTTACTATTGCAAAAACTAAACAACAAAATGTCTTCAGAAACCTACACCATCCGGCAGCTCACCATCGCCGACCGCGACGCCTGCGTCGTCGTCGAGAACTCGGCCTTTGCCAACCCGGATCACCGCGCAACCCCCGAAAAGTTCGCCTACCGCCTCAGCGTGTGCCCCGAGCTGTGCATGGGCGTCTTTGCGCGCGACGAGGCCGGCGCCGAGACCCTGGTCGGCCACATCGTGTCGTGCCGCCTCAAGACCAACGTCATTATCGACGACGACATGGACGTGCCCGCCGACTGGCGCGAGACGCTGGGCAACGGACCCGTCACCGAGGCCGTCGGCCACCAGCCCCAGGGCACCACCGTCGGCGTGCACTCGCTGGGCATCGTGCCGGCGGCGCAGGGCAAGGGCCTCGGCACGAAGCTGATGACGGCGTACCTCGAAAAGATGGCACAGCTGACGGCGGCGGCGGCGGCGTCGCCGGCCAGCACCTTTGCCAAGGTGGAGGGCGTGGCCCTCATCTGCCAGGACTACCTGATCAAGTACTACGAAAAGTTTGGCTACAAGAGCCACGGGCCGAGCGGCGCGCACTTTGGCGGCGGCGGCTGGACGGACATGGTTTATAGTGTTCCTCAGTAGTTTTCTTCTTCTTTTTTTCACGAAATGAATACAAAATCATCAATCATTATGCTATCTAATCAAAAAGTATCATCTAAAATGTTGGCGTTCTGCTTGACCATGGTCGGGCTGTACTCGGAGACGCCGAGGTCGAGCGAGTCGTCGTCCTCGTTGGGGTCCTCGCCCGCCGTCATCAGAATGTCCTCGACAATGCGCTTGCTGGCCTCGCGCGCCGGCGTCTGCAGCAGCTTGGACGGCGGCAGCGCAAAGCTGATCGTCTTGGGCGGGCTCATGCCGCCGTACAGGTCGTCGCCGCTGCTCCAGCCTTTGTCGTCGTCTTCGTCTTCCTCGTACGTGCTCCGCTTCAGGTCGCGCCCCGTGTCGGGCGCGCCCGACTCGTCGTCGTCAAACGCGCTCGCCGCCGTCCGCTTAGGCCGCGGCGTCTGCACGCTGACACCCGGCGTGCGCGGGCCACTATTCCCAGAAGTCGCCGCCGCCAGCTTGCTGCGGTACGCCTGCTTTACGGGCGACATGAACGCGGCGCTGCGCAGTTTCGGCACGGCCATCTCCGGCGACGATGTCGGCGACGACCAGGCCGATCTCTCTCTCTCTTTTTGTATTTCCTTCTCCTTCTCTTTCTGCTTCTGCAGAGGCTTCTGGGGCGACCGGTGCGGCGTAGCCTGGATGCGGTACTCCTTGCCCAGCACGCGGTGCATCAGCGGGTCTTTTTGGCGGCGCAGGGCGGCCTGCTCGTCCTCCATCAGCCGCTTGTTTCGTTCGTCGAGCGACTGCCGCGGCGTCATGGACATGTCGGGCAGCCGCGCGGTGCGCTGTGCCAGCAGCTCCTCCTCGGCGGTGTCGTTGTAGTTGTTGCCGTCGGCGTCGTCGGCGAGCGTGTCGTCGAAGCGCATCAATGTGCTCTCGTCGCCATCGTCTGCCTCTGCTTTGACGGGCGGCTTTGGCTGCATCTCGCGCCGCAGGTTCTCGTACGGCGAGTCCATGTCGGCAAACTGTGGCGCGGTGTCGGGCTTTTGCGCCGACTGCGGGCGCAGGGACATTGTGGTTGTTCTTGGTGTTGTATTTGTTTTTGCTGTCAAAGTCTTGGTTGCCGGCGCGCGCGGCGTGCTCCCGCTAAGGTCGCCGTCGCCGTCGGACAAGACAGACTCGTCGCGGTAGGTTTCGCGTGTTTCTTCAATGGTCTCATTCCGCGAGTCGTCCACAGTGTAGTCCGTCGTGTTGGCATTGCCGGCATTCCCGTCGTTGGCCAGCTCTTCGTACCCCGACAGGGACACGTTGGCGGCGGCCTCAAAGAACTGCTTCCAGAACTTGGACGCATCCCAGACGGAGCGGCAGTGCTCGCCGTACTGCTCGACGACGGGCAGGATGCTGGCGGTGACGATGCGGTGGGCGCGGCTAAAGTTGTGGTCGATTTCCTGGAGCGTGAGGGTGATTGACTGTTCGAGTTTCTCGAGCTCCTCTGTCGTGGACAGCGGGCGGGCCATTTTGTCGTTTTCTTGTCGTTGTAGATGTAAATGCTGTATGCTGATGCTGATACTAAACTGACGTAGGCGTAAAGTGTTGACAAGCGCGTCGCGTCAAATGCGGGGCACTAGCAACGGCTTAAGTAAACAGACCCTGTCTTCACTCAACAACGGTCTGTAATTGATACGAATAGAAAATCAAATCAAACTATAATGTAATAGATAAAGTAACCTCACGTCATACGGTCGCTCCTTGAGGCGCAATGACAGTACTGTGTGTTCGCTTCAACGCCAATAGGAAGCAGTGGACGGAACTCGACCCAGGTACAGCCGCGGTGTCAGCATGCAGTGATATTTTAGCCCAGGTCTATGCAACTGTCTCTTCTTCTTATTCTTATATCTGCTTATCTTCTAGAAGACGGCTTCTATTTCTATTTATACATGGTCTGCAGTAAGCACAAGTGCTGATGGCGGAGGCCCTCCGGTATCGTGTGGTATTCAGGGATATGGCGGCATGTGATATCCAAGCACAGGAGTGGCTATGAAGAGGGCAGACATCAAATGCTGATCTGGGAGATATAAAGAAGAGACAGCCACTCACTTGGGATCTGTCTTGTTCTCGTCGCAATCCGTCAACATCTTCTTATGCCTTGGATATTCCCAACTCTTCTTGCTTATGTAATGTGCCACCTCGCCCTTCCTTTTGCTGACCATCTCTACCAGTCCTTTGCCATACGCAAACACATACATGTTGCTTGATACGCAGATAACAACAGCCAGGTGAGGCCATCCACCCCCCATTTAGCTGAACACAGCGTCACAGATCTACCATGTTACTTCACATCACACACACAACATCGCTCAGTTTGAAAAGGTCATGATATTATCTAGCTTTTTACCGCGCACGAGTCGTCTCGAAGAGACTGGACTGGAAACTGCGCCGTGCTCTCGGACATTAATTACAACAGTATATGCAAGGTGTGTGGGAAGAAGGGGGAGGAATAAGGAGGAGGATTAAAAAGATGAGAATATTAAGGCTGACGATATCGAGTATCATGCAGCAAACGCATAAATCCGCAAAACGACACTGAACGCCCCGTTGTCTCGCACGCAAAGAAACCAAAAATGCAGAGGAGGAATCGAGGTAGATATTGGCAGGGAATAGACAATAAACACCTCATTTACCAATCTACCACTCGCGCTTAGTAAACGTCAGAGGGCAGTCGTCCTTGGGGAAGATCGTGGCAAACACCTTGATCTCCTCAGACAGCGGCGTTGCGTGGTGCTCCCAGTCCAGCTGCAGTGACGCCATTCCCAGCATCAGCGCCAGGTTCAGCTGTGCGTAGTGCTGGCCCAGGCAGTAGTGCGGGCCCGTGCCAAACACAAGGAAGTTCTTGGCGCCCTTGACCTCGGCGTCGCCAGAGTAGTAGCGCTCGGGGTCGAACTCGTCGGGGTTGGTGTACACGTCGGGGTCGCGCAGCGCCAGGTACGTCGTGGGGATGACCATGGCGCCCTTTGGCACCGTGTACGAGTCGGAAATCGGGAAGCTCTTCTTGACCTCGTACGGCACCATCAGCACAGGCGGGCGGTAGCGCAGCAGCTCACGCACAACGGCGCGCGTGTACGTCATCGACTCGAGCTGGTCCAGGTTGACGGGGGCATTGGGGTTGTTGTTGCGGGTCTTGAGGTTCTCGTCGCGCACGCGGTCCAGGATCTCAGGGCGCTGGGCCATGATCTGGAACAGCCAGGTGCAGGCACTGCTGGTGGCGTCCTGCGAAGCAAAGAGGAAGGTGAAGATGGTCTGCGAAATCTCGTAGTCGGTAAAGTCGCGCAGCAGCGGCTGGGGCTTCTCGAGGCCCTCAACGGTCTTGCCGCTGGCCTCGGCCTCGCGCCAGCGCTCCGACTCGATCATCTGCTTAACCCAGGCGTCCATGATGCAGGTCACCTCGCCGCCAGCCCGCATGCGGACCTTGCTCTTGGCCGCGCACTTGGAGAACTCGTGCAGCACCATGTCGGCGGCCTTCTTGCCGTACCAGGTCTTGGTGTAGGGGATGATGATGGGGAAGTTGACGAGCTCGAGGGCGGCGGTGATCAGGTAGTAGTCGTCGGCAATCTTCTTGAGCGACTCGTCGGGCAGGTAGTGGCCGACAAAGGTGCGGCACGACACGGCGCACATGACCTCGCGGAACTCGGACATGAAGGGGAACGGCTTGTTCTCGTGCTCCTTGGTGACGTTGACAAAGCGCTCAAAGTAGTGGTTGTAGACCTCCTCCTGGCCGGGCAGGTAGCACTCGAGGGCCTTGCGGGTGAAGAGACCGTTGAGGCCCTTGCGGAAGTCGACGTGGGCCTTGCCGTCGAGGAAGACCCAGTTGTCGGCACCGAGCAGCTTGTGGGCAATATCAACGACGCAGGGCTTGACGTAGCCGGGGGCGTTGAAGACCTTGCGGGCCATGTCGCGGGTGGAAGCAATGACAACAAACTTGTGGAAGACGGAGACGCAGCTCAGGGGGCCGGACTTCCACTTGGCATAGTACTCCTCGAACTTGGGGTCCATGGACTCGAGGAAGGGGCCCATGAAGGGGAGCTTGAAGGACGGGCCGACGATGGAGCCCTTCTGGGCGATGTAGTTGACTGTTGTCATAAGTTAGCGAGTGCGGTGCAGAGGCGTTCTCTGTGTGAAAGCGACATACCCTGATCATAGACAACAGCGGCCAGGAACAGGGTCAGCACAATCTGCCATGCGCTCGCATTGGCAATCGCGTTGACGATGGGCTCGAGCTGCGGCGGCAGGGCGCTGGTGACAGCATGCTTGGCGTTGACGAGCGGCGACGCAAAGGCCGTCGCGTTGGAGGAGTCCATCTTGTTGTTGTCGTGATGTCGTGATGTTGAGAGTGTCGACGACGTGACAAGAAAGGAGGGGAGAGAGACAGAGGTGAAGAAGAGGTACAAGAAACAAGAAGAGGAAAGGAAAGAGAAAAAGAGAAAGGGGAAAAAGGGAAGGCGCGAGCTTAAGGGAGATTACTATGTATGATATGGAGTGATATGATGGGAAGGAGTGGACGGGGGGGTGCCAAAATGCCAAACAGCCAAAATGGGCAGGGACCCGAAAAATCAGTACTGTCCTGATAGTGCCAATAGCGGCCGTTGCGATCCAAGCGCGTAGCGGCTAGAGTGCTAATGGAAAATAAGAATACTGAAAGATACAGCGCGTTGGGCTCTGTTAATCACCCTAATCAGTGCGAATTAAAGATTACAGTGGTCGGTCCGTGGGTCCAGGGGAGCGAGTCGGTGGGTCGATGGGGAGGGTAGCCACTGTCGGCGCCGAAGCGGGCGACGGTTTTTCCAGTAAGTATGAAGAAACAGAGTATTACAGAGGTATCAACGACGGCGGCGACGACATGAAGCATCGGCAGAGTTTGCTGAGCAGATGCGGCTTAACAAGACGCTGTATGGGATAGGTGGGCGGAGATACTCAGTAGGGGAGCACTGAGAATAGGGGCGGGCATAGGGGCAGAGGGGACGGACGGGGAAGGAGCTACCCGGGACATATTTTGATTATTATTAATATAATTCAATTGCTAATACTATGAAGATTTACAATACGGGGGTCATGAGAGGATGGCACACAATGAGCGGCAGAGTTGCAGAGCAGATAAAAGTGCAGGAGCGACTGCATTAGAGGGTTGGCGGCAGCTGGGCACGGAAGGTGCGGAGGCCGGCTGATATGCGACTGGAAAGAGCGATCGGTGTATCTTTGGCGCGTCGAGACTGAGTTTGTCCGACTTCAAGGTCAAAGGATTAAGCATTGCTCTATATCTATATGTTGTGCTTATTCCAATGATTCTCTGCATTTACAGATCGCGACTATGGCATTGTAGATTCCCCCTTACTTTTCTGCCAACAACAGCCGTTTTTCGTTTCTCGCGCCGGAAATTGCACTGTTGCGCTTTCCCAATTTCTATCAGTCTATGACAGCAAGAGGAGTCGCGGGTGGGTCCTTCCTCATTCGATATTTCCTTCTTTATTCTTATTTTTCTTATTTCTTAAATTCTTTTTTTCGTCTTAATTTTCACAAATTAAAGTGGACTTGGCGGGCAGCACCCGCGATCTTAACTCTTTATTTGATATTGGGATTTACTCTGTAGAGAGTAGGGGATTGAACCTCAATAGGTGGTCAAGTATTACAAACGATGCAAGTGAGTGTCGCAGACTCCCTGCATGCGCTGGTCGTTTTGTTGGGATACGAATGCGAATAAGAGGAGCCAGAAAGGGAAAGAGGACGGTGTGAAGAGCAAATGGGAAAGTGCAAAAGTGCAAAACTCAAATGGAAGGGACGATCGGACGAATAAGGTGGCGCCGTTTTGGCAAGACAAAGCGTGTTTCTCGTACTCGGATCTGTCGATTTCAGTGAGCATGCGTATCGCATCAAATTGCAATACGGAATACGCTGCTAACTACACCTACTCTGTACAGTTATGGCCGAAATGCGTCGCAAGATGGCAAGAGCAACTTACGACGCATGTTATTGCTCTTTCCGTTGACATCAATTAAACCTTTCGATGCTTATTTCTATCAGTCTTTAACTCTCTCAGTGAACATTCCATTCAATGTCTACGAGGTAGGATGTCTTTGTCCTTTTTGCATTTCCAATCGCTGCTATGCATGCCATTGAGTGGCCTGCACGGCATCTCGCGCATCCGTCCAAATCTTACGACAGGCCATTTCCACCGGCGGGCACAATTGGCCGCCAGCCAGTAAGAGCAATGCTCGCTTCAGGGCATTTCCCCTGCAGCACAGCAGACCCTTCTTTCTGCTATGAGATTTTAGTGGAGATAAGGACGGACTTAGTGGGAGAGTAGCTAATCACAGCACTGTGGGTCGTCTGATGTTTGCATTGGCCAATGACATAACACCGCGGAAATACGATTCTGCCAGTCAAATGTTGGACCCTTTCTGAAAGTTCTGTCAGTGTCTGCCCCTGACCCCTCACCGCCTATTTTTCTTAGCTGCCACAGTCAGTCCAGTCCACTACATCATCGTGCACGAGCTCCATTGAATCTCCATTGAATCTCAGAAGGCTACAGCCTCGTCCCGACTATTCAGGAATCTCCATAATCTGCAGTTCTCCATTGAAACCACTTTTATGGCGATACTGCCAAGACTGGATGGTATTGGCGTGCTGTCGACATCTGGTAGTCTTTGGCGGTTCATGGTGATGGCAGTCTTGTGGCCGTTGTTGTCTGCCGCCACCATATACTCCATACCTAATCGAATGCTTAAGAGTCGAGGAGCCAGTGAGGCCAGTCCATATGTTATATACTTGTAACTCTGAGAGCAAAGTCTATCGCTACGATTGCTTCATATAAACGATTGGTCGCCGGTCTATGCATCACCGGGCCGTGACGCTCCTCCGAGGTGGCCGTCCAGCAAGATCCAGGCACCGATGAAAGCTGTCACGATGTAAATGTTTACCCGAAGGCTGCTATGTTTACTCTGGTCTATTTTGTAAGTTGATAAGATCAGGCAATTGGCTGATTGCTCGAAGATGCTGCATCGTGTATTAAGCGATCGGTCTTTGAGCCGCTTCAAACGACGAGTAAACAATAAAGCTTCTGCCTATGACTGCAATGTACGATGTAGACAATCGTTCGACGTGATCGTCTTTGACGATACAATGATTGCGATACAGCCCCGTCTGAGTAGAAAATCCTGGCCATGAAGCCGATGTAAGTGAGTGATAAGGTAAGCAGGCAGCTGTTTGGAGGTCGATAGTCCCCGATGGTGGGATGCAACAACACGGCCCCATGACGGATTAGGAAGGAGATATGATAGCCCACCACACACTGCACCTCTTGCATCGGCTAAATAATCAGTGATCTGACAGATGAGTAATGCAAGCAAGAGTCATCCGCCAGAAATCTCTGCTCTTCATGAGGTTACTAAGAACTGGGGCCAAGTCGGCCAGTACAGATGTCTGAGCCTCGTGATTGAGTTTCGGATAAGCCGTTGTTGTCGAAGTTTGCGTCACATACAAGCTTCTTCCATTGGCTTGCAGACGTATGGCCCGGCATCATGTTGCATGACTCGTATCAGGTATCCCGCCTCTTCTTTGCATATACACCGCAGAGGATAAAGCCCGACTGGATTGCTGTCCGTCTCGATCCTATCGCCGGATCACAATGCCAAATAGATGATAACTGAAGCCTAAGAAGATCTCTCGATCCCGGGATTCGTCCATTACCTGTCAAACAGCCCAGGCAACAAAGTTTCAGTAGTTATTCTACATCTGCCAGGTCCATTCCCGTGATAAGCTCAATCAGTCCCCGTCTTACTTACTACTGACTCTGTAGTCCGTCTCGTGGCACATCCCGCGGCAGCAAGGCTGGGGGTATCCCGGGGACACGGGGCCCGCACGGCCATTGAGTCTACTGTGACATTGACAGGCACCTGAATTTCATTAACGATTTGAAAAGTAAAAAATAAAAGCCAGGAAAGCTTCTTCCGCTGCATTGCCAGTCCTTTCATCACAACGGTGACTCACCATTGTGCACCATTGTGCACCGAACAGTGCAAGGCTGCTACCAACTAGACGACTAACAGACAATATTCCTCCGTATTACTTTTGCTTTGGTGTGACTGCGACTAAGCAGTTGGTGACTGGTGACTGGCCGAGTGGCTGCATCGAGCAGGATCTGCGCCGACATCTCGTGCAGTTAAGCTTTTTTGAGGCCAATAAGCTTTCCAAGCTTTTCTGATGCTTATTCTCGGGAACACTTGCTAGTCTTGCTTTTGTCGCTTTTGTCACTCTGCAAGATGACTATTATGACTCGACAAAGCTTAACTGCACATGCAAAAGGCTGCAGGATTATTGCGGCGCTGGCCGTGATAGAGTCGGACTCGATCCGTGCAGCACGGCAATGGCAACCACATTCTGCAAGGTAAGCAAGCCGATTGATATCAGACGGTCAGGCAGCACTTTGTAGGTGTTTTATACTTTTATATAAGACGGTGATGTCTCAGGCATTTATGAAATCTGTATTATCATCATCTCAACTCATCCATCATCATCATCATCATCATACAATTAACAATTTATAACACACAAACACAAACACAAACAAACACAAAATGTCAGACAAGGCCCCTGCTTCCACATCCACCCCCGGCTACGCCTCCGCCTACCACTCCACAGACCGCGCCTCCGCCCGCGTCATGTCCCAGGCCGCCTACCACCCCTCCGACGAGGACTACGCAAAGTACGAGCGCCGCGTCGAGGCCCGCAAGGCCGCCAAAGAGGCCAAGGCCGCAGCCAAGGCCGAGAAGAACAAAGACAAAACTACCGACGATGCGTCGTCCGTCTTCAGTTTCCGCAGCCTCGCGAGCTCTGTCTCGCTGCTGCGGAAAAGCGAGAAGAAGTGATGGGGAGGAGTGAGGAGGTCATGGGGAAGTGAAGAAGGAATGGTGAAAACGGGGTTATCATCGGTTGCACTTTGATATGTTGTTAGGTGGTCTTGATACGCTACTGCTTGGATTTAATTGAATTTTGCTTTACATTACTTGACATGCATGACATGCCCAAACAGACGGTCACATCGACATCAACAAGCTCGATAGCAGAGCTTTACTTCACGGCACACCTCATACATCACATTAAACATTACAACTAGACATCACAGTAGACACAAGGTGAAAGACAATTTTTGTTGTGTATTTTTTGGTGTTTTCTTTCTATAAAACTTTTCGGACTGTCGCGCCCTCTCGCCGTTTTTTGTGTCTTCTTAACAGAACAAGCACGCGACAGAGTAAACAACCAAAAACTTAACACGAGACTAAGAACAGGAAACAGTAATCGAAACATCGAAGTACACTGGTTCGATAGTTGTGTAGACGCGGGAAACAAAAAACCAACCGGTACAGTAGAGTAAAAAAGCAGAGTGTAGCTGACAACAGGCGATAAAACAGAATAAAACAGGAAAAGCAAAGCAGGGAGGTAAGATAGGAAATTCGAGAGAAAACGCCGCGAATGCGAAGATATACCGTTGACCGTCCCAGTAGGAAAGAGGTGAGGAAAAGATAACTATAAAGATATGCGATGTAGAGAGACGACTTTGTAAATAGAAAGAGCATTAAAGAGTTTTTTTTTGTAGAATCGTTTCTTTTTGATTTTCTACCCGTCTGTTGCCAGCCGAATCTGTACCAGTTCTGTTTGTCTCTGGTCACCAAAAAAAAATACAATTCATTTCAGGTTTCTTTTCGTAACACTCAAGCCATCTCCTGGAGAAGGACTGAGGCTGCGTTGTGTGTTCGTCGACAATGGGTGGGCCAGCAGTTACGCCAGCCAACACCTGCGAGGGTCGAGTACTGCGCACATCCGGCGACTGTGCTGTAAAGGAGAGGAGCAAAAGTGCTCCTTGACCAATGCCGAGCTCCGTTCAGTAGGTTTCGTTGCTCAGATGTATTCCGGGGCTGTTATATACATAATGATGGTGGGGAACCAAAGGACTTCTCCCTGGCTATGCCCATCAAAATGATAGCCATGTGCTATTGCACTCTCCGGAAACTCCAGTGATAAGAATTCCACTGACTTCAGAGTCAGGGCAAGTAGAGGTCGTAGGCGAAAATGTATAAGAAAAAGGCCGTCGTCGAATGTAGAGGTACAAGTCGAAGAAGTGGAGAATATTCGGTGTGAGGCGGAACCGGTGCAGTCGAGCTGCCGCAAGCAGGTTGGAGAGGCAAAAAGAAGTGTGCAAAGAGCAATAAAGCAAAGCAGCCGTGACCTCGTTAAATTTTCAGAGAGTCATCAACCTATGGCAGAGTCGATAGGTGACTCTACCACCACACGCCGGGTGTGCCTTACGGTCTTGCCTGGTTGCGGTCGGCCTCGGGCTGCTGGAACATCGAGGACCAGTCCAGGTTTGCCTGTGCGTTTGGCTGCTGGCCAGGGAACATGCCCATGCCGTTCTGGCCCTGGGGCATGCTGTAGTTGGCAAGCTGGGGGTTCATACCGCCGTTGCTGTAGACACCAGACTGGTCGTAGCCGTTGCCGGCCGGGGCGGAGCCAGGGGCACCCGCGGCGCCGTTAGCGACACGGGGAGCACCGGGCATGGCACCGGGGGCAGCAGAGCGCTGGTTGGGGTCGCTCGCAGACGGGGTCATGGGGTTGGAGCGGTTAAGCTGCTGCTGGTCGGCGGGCATGTTGGGCTGCAGACCATCGGGGGTCGACATCAGGCCGAAGGGGTGGGCAGTCATGCCGTCACCCTGAACCTGGGGCATGCCGTTCATGTGGTGCATGTCACCGCCGCTCTCGGCCAGCTGCTTAGCAGCAGCGGCCTGCGCCTTCTTGACGTGAGCGTGCGGGTGCGACAGGTGACTAACGCCAGTCGGGTTACCGCGACGGATCGAGCATTTTTGGAAGTGGCGCTTGAGAATATCACTGCGCGAGAAAGTGTCTCTGCACAGAACGCACATGTAAGGGCGGTCGCCAGTGTCTAGTTTGTTAGTGCGTGTCAAAAAAAAATCTGGAGAGAATAAGAACTTACGACGCAGAAGGTGACGCTTCAGGTGCTTGGCGTGCAGGTAGGTTTTCGTGCAGTGAGGGCAAGGGAACTTGCCATCAGCATCCTTCTGGGGAATCTGATTCTTGGTCATGGTGCCAGCAGCAGGGGGGGCGGGTCTGCCAGGGGCGCTGGGCAGGATACCGCGGCGGCCCTGGGAGCCGACAACGTGGGTAGGCTGCTCGTTATCGGGCAGCATGGACTGGGGCATCATGGGGCTCTGGCCGTAAGGCGAACCCATGCCCTGCTGAGGCATGACACCGCCGGCGGGCATGGGGCGGATGACAGGGGGACCCCGCTGGCCAGGTGCCGGTGCTGGTGCAATCGGCTGAGGGTGGGACATGGCAGTCGTGGACTGGGGCAGCATGCCAGATGAAGTAGCTGTGTAGCCCTGGTGAGGCTGCTGGTAGGAGGTGGGCATCATGTAGCTGCCGCGACCACCGTTAGTGGTAGGGGGAGGAGGGTAGTTCATCGGGCCCGGGGTGCTGGGGTTCGAGTTGGGGCGCGACTGCTGGTGGGAGTAGTTGCCGTAGGGAGTGGTGGCCTGCATCATGCTGTTGGGGTGCTGCTGGTGCTGCTGCTGCTGGTGGGCGTGCTGCTGCTGTTGGTGCTGCTGCTGCTGCTGTTGCTGCTGCAGTGGAGGCAGCGTGTGCTGCTGAAGGCTCTGTGGAGTCGAGGCGGCCGAAGAAGGATAAGACGGAGTCGATGTGCCGTTAATCACGTTGTTCGAGTAGTGGTTGGTGTCCATAGTATGGTTGGCGTTGGAGGATAGGATGGTGGCTGTCGGTAAAGAATGTTAGTTGATGCAACAAGGCTTCGAAGAAGGAAGAGAGTGAAGAAGAAGAAAGGTTTGAGAACGGAAGAAGACGCGTCGATTGGACGATAAGGGAAAAAAGAGAGGTCAAGGAAAAAACAGAAATTCTTGGGAAAATGGAAAAATTGGGTGTATGAAAGGCGGTGTTGACTAAGCGAGTGGCAGAATGTGGCACTTGCAGGTAAGCAAGATTGGGAGGGAGCGGCCAAACGGACAAATGGGCAAGGTAGAAATGAGCGTGTACGACTTTGTACGATCAGAAACGCAAAAGAGCTGCAACAAAACCGTAGAGCTCCAGAAGTGAGATGTGGTGTAATGCCAGGAAAGCAATGCGAGAAAAGATAGATAGAGGAGAGGGATAGGGATAAGGAACAAGAAGAACTGCAAGGGACGCGGAAGATGTGGAAACCGAACAGAAAATAATAGTGGGGATAGAAGGCCAGACACGAAAAAACGCCAACGCCAGGGACGGATCGGGAAAGCGGTAAGCAAAAGACCGGGCTGCCAAAATAACGGGGCCGCGCAGAAAGACGACAGACGGCCAACCGTGGGCGGCGAAACGGCAAAAGTTCCAGCATGACAGCAGTGTTTGGACGACAGCCGTTATGGCAAAGTACGCATTGCAGGCAGATGATACACAACGCGTCGCCAGCCGTGCACAATACTGCCCACAGCCCCTCCATCGTCCTGCTCGCTGCCGACGCGCTGTCTAAAGGACCAGGGCCCAGTAGCGGGTCGACGATTGGCAAGCATGGAGGCAAAGACGACAGAGGGCAAGGCTGCCGGGTGCGGAGGACGTCAACGTCGATAGACCGAACGACGGAGACAGCCACAGGAGCGGAGCGGAGGAGCGACTAGTGCCCCCGGGTGGACCGCGCAGGGAGTGCTCAGGTGAAGCGACAACGGAATAGATGCCGGCAGTCTCCCATCTCGTGATCTCCAAGATCAGATTGCCTTTTTCTCCCTTGCCTTGTGTCCCCGTCTCATGCTTGCCCCATCATCTCCCTCTTGTGTTCCCCGTGTCGCATCGACCCGACGTCGCACATGCCTTCACACCCGGCATCATTCTACGGCAGCGATGGATGGGTAGATTGCCAGTTGCCAGTTGCAGTGCCAGTTGTCATCAAGGTGTTGGGTTGAGGTGGGTGGGGCCCGTTGTCCGCGGCGTGGATCCAGGCAGAGATGGAGATGATGCGAGGTGTGCTGCCTTTGGATGCACTCTAGACGCGCTTGCTGCCGTGTTGCAGAATCTGCGCATAGCCGTAGGTGTCCTCGCATGCCGACAGACGACAGGCGCCGACAGCGGACCAGAAGCCACGAGAAGCGAGAAGACGAGAGAAGGCCAAAGAAGACGGGAATCGCAAACTCTTCGACTTCTTCAGCGCGTCAAGCCTCGATTTCTCGCAGCTCTGTTCATGTTTTGACGCGTGTCCATGGCGATGTCTGTTCCTCTGCCGATGCCCCTGGCCTGCGTGTCGCGTCCGCGCGCTTGCTTTTGCTTTTGTCTTTGCTTTCCGCTTCCTTTCCTTGGAGATCCTGGAATCCTTGTCCTGGCTTTGGGTTTTGTGTCTTGTGTTTTTGTGCTGGAATTGCTTCCGTTCGGTGAGAGGGGGTGTGTCGTGATGTTCGTCTTACCTTGTGAGATCTGCGTGCCGTATCGTTGAATGTCGAGAATTCAATGGGCAAGCAGGTCAGAGAAGTTGATGTTTGTGAATTGGAGAGAAGAGGTAGAGATCAGGGTTGGGTGGAGATTGACAAAAAAGAGTGGATAGGAGGCTTAAATGTGGTCTCGCAAAAAGTGGATGGGCGGGTGGAAGAGTGGGAAGAGAAGAGAAGAGAGAGAAGAGGAAGGAACGAAAAAAAAAATGGAAGGAGGGAAAGTTTTGTAGAGACGGGTTTTAAGAGAGGTTGGGGCAGGTACCAGTACAGGGAGCTACAGGGAGTACACGGTATATTACAGGTATCTACAGGTACTTACAGGCATCGACAGGCATCTACAAGAGGAAAAAGGATTCAAAAGGAGGGACGCCAAAAATGAATACTTCCCTACTTTTGGCAGGAGCAAAAAGGAGAAAAATCGAATTCTGGAAGAAGAAAAGAAAAATGAAAAGAAAAAATAAAAAGGGAAAAAAGGAAAAAGGAAAGAGCCAAAAAGGCAAAAGAAAAACAACAAAAAGTGGGTCTGACTCAGGGGGCATGTACTGAGTATTCGAGACTACTGGTAATAGGGAATAGAGGCAGAGTCGATGCCTAGACAGTGCCTAGACAGTCGCGGTGTGTGCTGTATTTATTGAATGAGTGCCTGTGGGAGGCAAAGATTGATTTCAGGGTTAAAAAGGAAGGAGCGAGTGACACTACTCTGTGGCTTCTGTTTACATGTGAGAACACTGGCAAGTGACAAGAAGACCAAAAGACCAAAAGAGAAAGACCGGATGACCACACGGAAAGTGAGCAAACAAAGGCAAGAGCGACTGAGGCGAAGCGGCACGGCAGTCAGCCAACGCGTGGAATAGCTACGAAGACCGAAATAGCGAAATACTAGGGCAAGGCAAGAACAACAAAGGGCGCCAGAACAAGAAGGGGCGACTTGACTACGATCGTCTTGGATGCGCGCGCGTATCATGGACCAGGACGCTATCTGAGTACTCTATTGTAGCTACAGAATACCGCGAGTGATTTTACTTTGTACTTGGTATTACGAAGTAGAATAGCGCCGTCCGGACACTACTGCGACAAGTTGCCTTTTGCGTCGACTTTTAGACCAGATTTTGCCAGATTTGAGATACTCTTGGTAGAGTAGAAGTCTTTGGAACCGCTCCGAAATAGGAAGGCGCATCACATTATTAATACGTCAGCAGGTCAGGTTGGGCAGCCGACCGAGGCCTGTCGTCAAGGCCGAGTAATGCCATCTGCGCACACGATCTCTCGATGCAAACCGTCGTTGATGGATATGATATAGATGCAGCTTACAGATTACAGATTACGATTGCGATAGATGAAGATGAAGATTCAATGGGGCACCTGTCAGGTACCGTGGTCCGTGACGGGAAGGGTGGGTAAGGTAGTGGGTAGTTGTAGTGGATAGGGGCCCTGTCGAGTGCCGTTGGATAGTGGCTGTAGCGGAAGACAGTGGGTATTTGTTGGCTTGGTGTGGTTGAATTGCGAGCTGCGAATTGGTGTGAAATGCTCCAAATGGGCGATGGTGATGGTGATGGTGGTGAAAGGGCAGACTGGGCAGATTGTTTGGAATGACTAATGTACATTGTCTTAGGTGATCTGTCAAGATGGAAACGGAAGGCGCAAGTCAAACAAGACGGCTGAAGTACCAATATAGAAGGCACGCAACACGTCGCTGGTGTCGCTGGTGAATAAGACTGCAATCAGCACAAACCAAAGTGAGCGTTCAAAGTGATACAGAGTTCTGTTTTACGGGCCACAGACAACGGCATATCCACGAGAAGAGTGGGCTTCCACGTGCGGTGGTCAGTAGCAAGGCTCCAGCTCCAGCTCCAACTTGAGGGCCCCAAGGCTAGCACAGCATCTCCAACTGGTCCAACTGGTCCAACTGGTGAGAGGAGGGGGAGAGGAGACAGGGGACAAGAAGAGGGGACACAGAGATGGGGGATGGGTGGGAGAGTGGGAGCGTGGGAGGTGGGAGGCTGCCGGTAAAGATGGGTCAGAAAGTCCCATATTTCGGGGTGCATCAGGCTGGGCTGGGCTGGACGACTGTTGGACATATTTAGACGTCACTTTACACAATTCGGGCTGTTAGGAGCGAGGTGAATACGGTGCGGACTCGTCTTGGGTTTCAGGTGAGGTGAATGGACAGTCACAGCAAATTCAGGCATGACAGGTAATGACAGAATGGCGGGAAACCCAGTTCAGAGAGGTGAGTACTGAGCTGGGTGAATTTGAGCCATCTGAACTCTGAAATCTCAAATCTCAAATCATAACAACGCAGAGTAATACAACCTGTATGAGTCGTGAAAAATCTGCATTTAACCCGGCCTGGCCTGGCCATGGTGAATTGGTTGCCTTTGCCGGTTGGCTGGTAGGTTGGCTTGGGTGAGCATGCATGTCTGCAATTAGGTCGGGCTGGACTGCATTGCCATTGACCATTATTGCCCTCCTTCCGCCTCCGAGCAGGTCTATGACATTCCTACTGTGACTGCTACGACTGCATTAGACACCCATGCAGGAAAGCTGTGATGCCGCTGCACGGTTTGCTGGCAATACAGCCGATAACGGACACTAGTAAGTGTTGGCGTTTGGTCTGAAGTATCTTACAATACTGTAGAGAATTCAAATAAACACGATACACAGCGTCCTTTTGATAGCTTTGGTAGTAAGAACCAACTACTATGGCTCGAGTCCAGAAAGACAGCATCCCATCTTGGGTTTTCGCAGTCCCACACGGCACCTCACTTCCAACGGCGGCCCAATAAAAGAGGGCGTCGAAAAATGGGGCATCGTCAACCTCACTTTGTGTTTAACGTACATCTTGACGATATTTGACAGTATTATTCAAATCATGTCATTTGCAAGACGGTTGTAGTCAATCCAGTCGATTGCCATGGTTGTGCTCGACGGTGTGCATTTTTAGGGGTGGTTTGCAGAGCATAGATAAAACCACTGATTTTTGTACATTAATTCGGAATATTCTGCGAAATATACAGTTGAAAAGTAAAATCTACAAAATGGCCACACCCTTTGACAACAAAAGAAACAACCCAAAAATCAAGAAACATACAACCATCTTTGTTTCATTGTCACATTACGTCTTAACGCGGCGCCCGAAGACATCCGAGGCACAAATAAAAAGAATCAAAGGCAGAAGGCAAAAAGCAAAAAGCAAGTGAGAAAACTCTTTCAATAGTAGCTTCCAAGTCAAAAGACGCCGCGATGTAGCGATGTACCTCGGCACACTATTTCGCTACAAATATACTTAAGATAAAGATACACCACGGGAAAAGTCTTCTCCCACACTCGGCGTTTGCGCTCAGATATTTGTCTCTTTTGTCTCTTTGACAAACTGGTTCAAAGATTCAAAGATTCAGAAACTCAATATTCGCAATGTGTGCCCTCCAACTCATCGAGTCAACCTCCAAACAATGACTGACTGGCAAAAACCATTGTCTGATTATTTGAAAACAGCCATTGATGTCTCGCAGTGGCGTGCATTCCATAAAATTTCTTCTTTTTCTCATGCCGCGACTGCTTCCTGAACAGGCTAGTATCTATATATATCGTATTAATCGATAAAAGATGCGTAAAGCTGCACACCACTTGATGCTCGAAAGTAAGATGCAATATTGCTCGTCCAATCATTACATCGCAGAGCCAACCACCTTTTGGCATGGACATGCTCGCCAAAATACAGCACACACCAGAGTCGCCCCGACTGAGCACAATCGATCGGCCGTCGGGACGGAAGTACTTTTTTCTTGTAGCAATATTGCGGGCGAGTAAAAACACGAGCGACTAAAGCAAAACAAAACACGAGGAAAACACGAATAAAACCGCGTAGATAATGTCATTCAACAATCAACAATTGGCGATGACAGCGAGGTTGTGGTGACTGGTCGGCCACGCATTCGAGGTACCTACTTTGTACAGAGTCGACTATGAGACCAGATGTATTACAAAGATTACGAGTCAGCGAGTCGACGCGGTTATGCATTGTGTCAAGGTAAACATTGCCATTGCTCATTGTCATTGTCATTGCCTGCCAGCACGCGTGGACAAGTGTAATAAATACAAACAATAATAGTCGACAAGGATAAAGAGGAAATAGTGCAGTAAAAAGTACAAAATACAAGCGAAAATCAAGAGAAAAGGCAAAGAAAAGCGCTAGTTTTCGGAAAGAAGCAATACGGAGTAGGAGAAGAAAAGAACGAAAAGGAAGGAGCGGAGTTGTCAACTGGTTGAGTTGTGAACTCGACCTGTTCTAAACGAAGCCATTAGGTAAGCATTTTGTATCGATTCGGCAGGAACTGTTGAATTTGGAAGGAGCATAACGACGCGCATAACATATTGACGATAATTAGATAATAATCCGACAAAAAGAGTGAACACGAATGACTCGATGCGCGGTTGCGTCTACGGTTGCGTCTGCGTTGCGAAACAAGTCAATGCATCGATCGGCGTCGTGTACGAGTACTGCAAAGCAGAAGCAGGGAGCAGAGCGAGGCAATGCGAATTATTGTAGGCATTGAATTATCGGAGATTTACTGAGCGAGGCCAATGAATACGCAACGAATGAACCGAGGCGAATTGAATACTGAATACTTGGCCAGCCAAGAGCCCGAAAACAAGACGATTCAGCAAATGAAGAACGGAATCATATTCATCAAAGAGTGTCTTTTTTCCATTTGGCGGTTGTATTTTAATAACCGATTGATTATGTGAGGATTAATACATAGCTTTTTCTACTCTATCATGATTTCATGTGTTGGTCTTGCCTTGATCCGGGCTGATGGATGTCGGTGAAATCTGCGATCACCCGTGACGAACCTGTGGTTTGGTAATGGTTTGTGCACAGCGTAGCAAAGCGCGCACGCGCAAAAGAAAGTTCATCGGAGTCAAAAGTACGAGTACGGAAAATCCTTTTCTGAGAATACCAAAGAAAAGCAAAGAAAGAGAATGCGTTGGCATAGGTGCATCGGTTCCGTGTGCGACCGACACGCCAAGTAGAAAATGTACAATCTACATCGCGATGGTTTTGCTGAGATGTAGAAAATCGAACAAAAGAGAAGCGAAACAGAACACCACGAAACAATACGAAATACTTCGTACAGAGCACATCACAGAACAGCCCGTCTCTCTTCGTACACGGCAGGAGAGAGCGAAGGTAGCCTTGCATGCTATCACTGTGATACTACCCTCGTTTGAGTCTTGAGTCAGTAGTCGGGGTTTTGCTTGGGATAGGCCCTCCGAGGTAACTTGGAACCGATACGGCGTTTGTCCTGATAGGGAGGCCAGGCCGGGTGCATATAGCTGATTGGGACTAGTGCAGCACGTTCAGGGAAAGACAATGGCCAAAAGCAGAAGGGAAATGAGAGAGACGAGAAAGATGTCAAGGCAAACTCGTGGCCGACCAGGACATTGGATAGGATTAGAAGATAATTTTCTAGTTTTTAGTTAATAGTTAGAAATTTCAGAGGGATCACGATGTTCGCGGCAATCAAACAGACGGAAATGTCAACGCAAATGCAAATAGCAAAATAAAAGATAATCTGGTTCTTGGAAGATTGCCTCTCAAGAACAGGTACCCTGTACTACTTAATACAGGCACTGCCTGCCGGTTGTGATGAACCGGGAAAATGTAGAAACGGGCTAGGGGTGAGAGCGAAAGGAGAAAAGCCTGCAGCGAGCTGACATCGATAGTCAGAAGATAGCATACGTTATCGTTTACATGTTCGGTCCTATTTGTCCCAGCATCCATGCGCGTATTCTGTACAGATACAAATACATAACAGAAAATACGAAATACCAATATTCGATACCTACGCGATGTCGTCTACAGAGTACGATCGTGCCTCCTTTTTTACACCGACATCTCGTAATATGATTGTATGTGGTCTCGTACAGCTGGTCTGAACGCAGGAGTCAGGAGCTGTCTAAGAACAGGCGGTCGTAAACTTCTAGAGAGCAGGTCGGTATTCCCGCCAGGAAATATTCCGACAGTACATGACAACGTCCGCGTCCGCGATGAGACGTGCCAACCGCACGAGAAACATGGCTGTTTTGGATCCTCGTAATCAAAGTCAGCGCACTTGGTCCGGTCCTTAACCTCGCAACGACTCCTTGTATTTTGAACCTGCATCGCTGGATAGTCATTGTCTTGTGCTCATTCTTGCTGCCCTCATTTGGCCCTCATTTGGGGGCACATAATTTCACATAATTTCACGATAATTTCACATGACTCAAATACGCCTTTATTGGCGCCTATCAGTGGCAGACATTACAGCAGAGGAAGATCGGCATAGACAAAGGATGCTCTTGGACCTTTGCATTATTTGCCGCTTTGATTGGTTTTCTTTAGAAATCTTTTCGCGTCGCCTAGCTCACGATATTACGAAATACAATCGACATTGTTCGCATCCCTGGCCTATCCTCCTCGCTTGGACAAGCTTGGCCGATTATTGTCCGCCATTCTTCCGCTCAATTGAAAGAGTATTCTCTCCCTACTGATCATCATCCCGCATTTCGCTATTTGGCGTCTCGTTCAATTCCCTAGATTGTCTTCATCCCTCGTCCCTAATGCAAACTATTAACGAGTGAGACTGTATTACCGTTTTAATGTATGCAGTCGTTGTGCTTTCTTTTCTCATCCCTGCGTTATGAGCGAACAGCGGCGAAGAACCAAATCCGACAGAAGCACCGGCTATCAACGCGGCAAATGCCGGCCTTCTCAATTGTGACATCTGCCGCTTTCCGTCTTCTGTTGAAGTGAACAATGTGGTACGTACAACCCGGAGGTATCTGCTGACAGCCGGAGGTAATTCGCTCTGCTGGAAATAGTATGCAATATTGCCTGCTTGTCCGATTTTGCGTCATCAGGAGGCTTGTGCGTATTTTGACAGTCTAGCCACTCGACTGCGCGTAGATTTGTTTCAAAAACATGTAAATACTAGGCAGTGTTTGTATCAATACCTGCTGTTTGGATATTGTATTATTTTAACAAAATAAACCGCCATTATCCAGATTCATCAAGAAGAATAAACATATAGATTAGGCCAAATAGATATCATGACATCCGAAAAACCACAGCCTTGCGAACTCCATATTTCTGCATTCTGGGATCCCCTCACAGTGATCTATCTTGCACCTCTTTGTCCAAATCGCATGCATCATTGTCTCCCACAACACTATCGACTACCATATCTCCAACTTTTAAGTCGCCCACCCATCTCCATCCCACCATGACGGGAGGCCCATAGCGGCAAGGTATCACAGCATGAACCTTGTTCAGCGGAGACCACAGCATCACAGTCAAGGCCCATACTTTGTCCTCGTAGGGGCCCATCCAGGTCATCACAGGTCCATTAGGGGCGCTCGACCACCCGTAGCGGGCCTCCCGGGCCTTTAGAACTCGCAAAACCTTCTAGAACAATGTGCCTATGGGTGGTACGGGCCCTACTATGGAGTACGAAGTATGGGCCGTCGAGGGTAGGTGGTGGAAAGGCGGAAAGAAAACGCAAAAGAAAAGGAGGAGTCGAAGCGACTTTGCAGGGGTCACTAATCTCGATAGCATCCTAGCCAAGTACTGAAAATACACCATGATATCCTAAGATACTATTTTCGGACGGCTGGCCGAATCGCGGTATTGCCCACTTGGTATTGGCCATTGCCCATTTCTGGTTTGATTGAGATCAACTGTCATCCGATGGCTGTTGGAAGACGAGACACCACAGAGCATAACACGACGACACGACAACACGACAAAACACGACACGACTCGAGACAGGAGGTGACAGGGAGACCACGATGTCTGAACATGTAGTAGACTATTACGAAATACCAGAAAGGAATGAAGGCCAGGCCTGCCGACGGAGTAAAGAGTCTGGAAAGGGAGACAGCTCCGAAGGTGATCTTGGAAATGGAAAAGGCAGGGAAAACAGCGCCAACGAATCCCGAATCCTACTCAGCACAGGCTAGTATGGACAAGCCTGTCTTTGGTCTTTTTATCCATTTGTGGCATCAATTGTCTCTATTCGGAATTCATACTTCTCAGTAATGATTACAAGCTGCATGACAGCGCGCACTGACTCGAGCCAATGTGTCAGCCTCGACAGCTGAGGTGCGCTGTTCTGTAGACTGCAGACAGTGCAGAGTACGGGTAACCGCTGCAAGCGGCAAACAAATGATCATCTGATCCAGTCTTGATTCAGTGATCACTGATGCAGTGATCAGGATTGTCTGGGTGAGACATGGCACAAGGGAAGCAAGACATACAGAAGACAGCAACTCTCTACAAAAGGAATATGGATAAAAATAGGTCAGGCAGGTAGACTGTACAGAGTAGACGGCAGAATGGACCAGCCTGGCCCTCAACAAAAACGCCAACGCGATAGATCACAGTGACAGCCACCAATTCGATAGTGAGAAGCACCTGCATCCATGCCTGACGAACGCCTGCAGGAGGAATAAGGAATAGAAATAAGACAGACAGAGTATTCCGGTCTTCCGGTGCAGTATTTCCAACTTTGGGCTGACGTACATAATATCTACAGGTGCACGGAAATGAGCTGAGCGTGATTGTGATTGTTATCATATCGAGAATCCCGGCTAGCCGCGTAGCCTGAGGATTGAGACAGGATAGGGGACGACACTGAACAGGACACCAGGAGTACTGAGTACCGACAGCGGATGCATGCATGTGCGAGCGGGCGCAGAACACTACCTGTTGTGGTAGTCGCTAATTCCCACCTTCTGCTCTGTATGCAATTTTCTACTCTATTTTCTACATCTATCACTTTCTATTACAAAGTAATAAGTTATTCCGTAATAATAACGAACCCTATTAGCACACTGCACCGTCCTTAAAATCAAAACCACCAGCTCGGTTGTCGGGCTCGCATCCGAACACGCTGCCCACACACACCTTTTGTAAAAATACTGATGAGATTTTAGAAGGAAAAAAAGAGAACACTGGCACACGTCCTACGGAGCACGAACCAAAGCCATGTGCTCACCTTGTCAACGTTTTCATCCATGCTAGCCTGCAGAGTACTAAACTGTTGTGATTACAGTGTCTTGGAGATGCACGGGCCGTCTCGGCACAAATGACGGAGGTTTCCATCGGCAAAATGATTCAGAGTAGAGTGCTGGCATCTTCCGCAATTACTTTGCACAAACATGTGCAGGCAAAATACAGAAGGATTGACGTGAAGACTGTAAATGAGAATAGAAAAGAAAACAAAGGAAACGTTCCGAGGAGTCGACAATCTCCCCAAATCCTGGCATGGATGGTTGCAAATGTGAAAAGTACCCCCAACACGACGGCCTAGTACGATGTACACCAAAACACGACACGGCTTGTTTGACTAGAAAATACTAAACAATACTAGGCTTTGCTAGAGAAAAGTGCCTTGGCTGACGCGGCAAAACACCAGTCGAGTGTTGTGTTGAGACGGCAAAGCGGCAGAGTCTGCAAGTCGAGCGAACGGCAAGCAGACACTGTCAGTTTGGACGCGACTCGAGCAGGCATTTGCTCGTTCGGAGGCTTGTTCATGTCACAAAGAGCAGCATCAAACAAACAGAGAGAGCTCCGTACTTCTTGCAACATCAACTTTGGTTCCTGAATGTATCCACTAATAGAAGAATAGAAGCACGGAAAGCCTTCCATGAGAAGTGGATACGAGGTCGGGAAAGAGAACCAGGATCCATGGTGATACACTGCGTATAATAGTGTAATTAGTCGACTTTGGTACAAAATTATTAATAACACCACAAGGAGAATTCTCGGTGAGCGGCGAGCACATGCGATTGTGCCGTACATCCCCTGACAATCAAGGTGAGAGTCGAAGCGAGATAACGAGTGCACCTCGATACAACACAACACACATCGCAATATTATTGCTGTCCATACTGTTCATCTTACTGTCCATCTTATGTCTATGCTTAACAAGTGCAAATCCCGGCTGTGCACTTTCTTCTACGTGTGCTATTACAGGCTTTCAATACAGCGTAGGGTAACACAGAGACGAAATATATCTTACACTGCCGGCCATGCGCTGCGAATAGGGGGAGTGGAACCTGCAACTCCGGCCTCCTCAGCAATCAGAAGATCTGCTCAGACAGATAAAAGTGCACTTTACAGCAATAGCAGATGCAATAGTAATAGCAGAGCCATGAGAAACACAACGGCCCCTCACCACCATGATTCAACCGGGCAGAGACCTGATACAGAGAGGCTGCACTGATTCGAATTTGAGAACGGGGCCTGCTACGGAGGAGAGGCAAAGAAGAGACGGAGATCCACCGCCTTTTTGGTAGACATTTGCTGCTGTTTGCGTTTGTGTTTGATATCTTACATGCTACGATACGAGGCACACAACACGGATATCGGCTCACAGGAGAGAACAATACAGACACGCTATGTACTTCGTAGAAAAGAGAGAGACGGACAAAGAGTATTCCAACAAATATCCGCCAAGAGGGATGGACGCGAGACGCGAGCCCCTGAAGGGGCAGGAGATCAGTAATAACTTCACAACAACATGTACGAATAAAGCGAGTTCATTAGTAAATGCTCTATGGATTAAGGAATAAGGATCAATGGCGCTTACCGCGGAAATGAACATCCAGCAATGAGAACAGAGAGTACGATGAAAAGAGTGTGTGCATCCTTTCACGAGACGCATCTTACGAATACCTGACTACTGTATTCATGTGCATAATCTCGGGACATTGGTATTACTTGTTGTTACATTGTATGCTGTTTGTCTACTCTTGTCCATTTGTCTTTTTACACAGTACACACAAACATCTGCAGTAGCAGTGCAATCAATGCATGCACATGCATAGCAATGCTACGCTGTTGCAGTCTGATGTTTTTACAGAGTAGAGGTCATTTTGAATACCGCATCAATACTGAGTACAGAGTTCGAAGTAATATAGGCGGGAACGTGGCTCCAAAATTAGCCGAAGCAAAGTGTATTACGGCACAGCATTCACCGCCGACATTGATTCTGTTGCCAATTCATGTCGTCGTGAAAACTCCCTACATCATAGGAGATCCTCGCCGCTGTATCTCCATCTACTCAGTAGGGAGACAGAGTCAGGAGTCATTGGTCCCGGCGTTCTGGGCAGCGCGAGTGGGTTCATCTCGAAATGGAAACGAGTGTATTCGAGAGGAGAGAGAGGAGTACAGAGCAGAGACATGAAGCGTAGCAGAGGGAGAGGAGGAGTGATCCACACAAGCTGTTTGCCCAAGTTGGAAAGCTTTCAACGTCGATGACGGATGTTGATGGACCGTTGATTGAGTTGATGCCGGAGAGTGCAGTCAACGGTCAAGATTAAATGTAGAGCGCATCATAGACGCATTGCTTCACGATGCTTCATCTTGCTTCAGTGTTCATCTGACTTGACGGATCTATCCTGTTCCCTCCAATCCTTTGGCTGCTATTCGCTTTCTTCCAACTCTCATTTCTCCATTTCCTCGGTCTGTCTTCATTCGACTCGAAATTACTCTTGCGACGAAATTGAGACGCGAATAACTCAAGACGGCCATTTGCCCGGATGCGGTTTCTTCCTGAAACTAAGAGGCAGAAAGGAAAGTAGAAAGAGTAAAATTACAGAGTCGAAATCCAAGCAGTCTAGCATCTGCTCATCTCTCGTATTGCTTCTATGAGTCTTTTCTTTGGCTTTGGCTAAATTACCGTCTTACTGAGTAGAAAGGAGTCGCACTTGCACATCGCACACTCGCCTGCCTTGCCGCACATTGGTCATGCTTGTCAGATACTCGTAAGATTACCACACAGAAGCGGCGGCACGTTTGATTTACTCCGAACTTTGCCCGAGGGTGCGTGACGATGGCAATACTTTTGAAGTAGGAGTATTGGCAGTGCCAGAGAGTGGCCAACGCTTTGAAAGTGTTGCAAATCGAACGGTGAGGGTCTGAGACTGCTTCATACTTGGTTTGTCCGTACACTTCTCCGTACACTTCTCCGTAAATAAGAGCGCGTCTTCCTTGCTGTGAGATGCCACACGTACGAGTAAGGGTAAGATCGCACACAGCATGTCACGTCACTTTTGCCGCTGGAAATAAGTTGCGTCCAGCATATCCGGCTTACTTTTTCAGGAGATGCGAATTGGCGACGGTAGCGACTAGCGAGCGTTTCGTTATTTCGTTGTTGTTAGAAAACATTGGCAGAAATTAGTAATAAAACGGCAGAAAGCAGAAAGGAGAAAAGGGTCAATACAAGCAGTTGTCAATTGTTGACTTTGCTGTCACAGAGCCGTATCACATTGATGGACAGGGATGTGACTGAAGAGAAGACGCGAGGGATCAGCGGCACAACCAAGGAAGAGATACAGAGATAATAGACTATGAAGTATGATATGATGTGCGGTATTCAGGCGGGATCAATATGTGCTACTCAACGAAAACGTTGGGAATACGCGCTTCACACCCTCTTGAGGATGTAATAGTAAGCAACGACGTATCGATGTAATAAAGGGTGATGGAAAAAGAAAATATTGAATTAAACAGATACACAAATGAGAAGTGAGAATATGACAACGAATATGATCAGCTCAAGTGTGATGAAATATTCACCGCAAATCGGGAACCGGCAAATTAAATTAGATATCATTAGAAAAGAAAAGAAAATAAGAAATCGACCGGGTAAACACGCAGAAAAGGCGCACAACGCAGGAAGCGAAATGGCCAACACATGCTTTGGACTGTGATCGAGCTGTTGGATGTTGGCGATTATGCGTGATTACGGCGAGAACAGTAGTCTTGAGATGTAAGATACATAAATCAAACGAAACAATCCCACGGTGGTGTGCTGTGCCGGTAGCCAACACATCACACGGCAACCCGATTCTGCATTCTGCATGCCTCTGCAGCTCGGCGCATATGCACGCACGTCCTAGTTTGTATTTTAAGAGTGTTGAGACTGTTTAGGTTCTCTGAATGTATTTGAATGTGAATATCGGATGTCCTCACCATCCTCACGGGGAAGAACGGATACCACATTCAGTTTCTTTTCGACGTATCTTATATCTCACATGATCAATACGATGTGAGTGATTACAGACGACAGATACTACCGCATTGCCCTTATTTCAGCTGACCGCAACTTTGACCATGCGATGTGATGTGTAATGTGGTGCGTGCTGTGCTCTGTGCTGTGCTCTGTGCTGTCCGGCGCATGGCAGGGTACAACACTCCGGTACTCTGTACACATTCCTGCACCTTGCCTCTCCGTCGGTGAGTGAATATATCTGTGTACAGAGTAGAGTTTCAGTGGATGAAAACTCTTGCCTGCATGTGATGTGGGATGTATGTACGACATCTGATTTATTTTATTTTTATTTTTTATTATCCTTTTCTTCACTGCAATATTCATCTACTCAGTGCTGATTCGGAGTTTTATCAACGTGTTAAATACTCCGTACAGGAATCAAATACAAGTAGATTGCATGTTGAATAATCTCATTATCCAGTGTAATAAATGTAAAAAGCGCATTGATGCCCGCGATCTTCTTACTGGAAATGGAAAAGGAAAACGAGCAATTCTAATCAGAGCGTATCAGTCGTCAATCAGTCAATCAGTCAGTCAATCAAGCAATCAGTCAAGCTCATCAGTCAGTATCGTCAATTGTCAATTGTAATCTCAAGAAAAGCAATACACTGTAGTCGGTCAATCAAACAGAATCATATGTGATATTCAGGGTGGCATACAGAGGATAAGCATTACATCGGAATGTGAAAATAAAGAAAAAGACCCCGAAAGAACAAAAATATGACAGAAGCACATCGAAAACAAAAGAACAACCCTCACCGTATTCTGCAAAACAGTACAGATCGTGCGAATGCCAGAAATAATATTCTCACACGACAAAGAACAAACCTGGGCTAAGAAAACTCTACCGCCGATACCGCCGTTGCGAAAACACTTACTTCGTACTTGCAAGATAATAGACTGCAAATCTGTAAAGGTGTATGCACACAATACTGATCTAATGGTATTGGTTGCATGTTACATGTACTATTGAATGAACATGCCGACTGCTCCGTGGGTGAGATAGAGAAAAAAAGAGAGTTCGGGTCGTGGCAAACCCGAAGCAAGAGCAAGCCAGGAAACGAGCATGTACAAAAGTACAGCCGGGCATCGGCCGGAGACAAATAAACGAGCGCTGTACCGAGCAAAGAAAAGGAAGGGCTAAGGCAAGAAATTACGGTGACGTTGGCCAATTTCAGCCCCAATACTGCCAATCTAAGAGGGCAAGCCAAGCGAGAGCGAAATCGAGAGGCTGTGTCAACATATATCAAATTGCGATGTCAATCGATTGATAGCTGTATCTAGTATATGAGACCGACAGCTGATCGTGGCCGGTCTGGTCTGTTGGTATGCTGCCGGACTGACATATGCCGTATGCTTCGAAGAGTTCATGCTTGACAATGGACGTCTGCCGGTTGGCCCCTCATCTGCACATTCAAAGCCATGGACGCTGCAGACAGATCTCGGCAAGTGGAGAGATCTTGCGCCGGATTGCCTGCAAGCTCCCGTCACTCCATCTCACGAGTCTCCATTGCATAATTGGGGTATTGTGTAGCATGAATGGGTGAGAATGTTAGATAGGACAGAGTAGGCCACCTTAAAAACAGGGGACAAGAGGAGCAAGAGGAGACACAGGTCCACCGCGAGCATCGACAGGTAAGGCTCCAGCTCCAAGACTTTAAGTTGCCAGTAGCCCAAGGCGTAGCCTGACATAGAGAGACACAAGGAGACAAGACAGCTGAAAAAGGAACAACAGTCACCTTGACTCGTGTGGAGTTTGCTAACGGCTTGCTAAGTTGCTGGATCTGTCGATGGAGTCGGGGACTGGAGTCGGGGACTGGAGTCGAGAGGAGCCGGAGGAGTCAATGAAGCCTCATGCTTGTTTGGAGGAGACGTTGGAAGCAGTGGAGTGAACAACGGGGCATGTATATTGGGTCGCGATCACAGAACACAGAATAGATGCTGACTATCTACTTGAATACGACCCGTTGTAGTCCAGCATCAGCAGCAGCTTCGATAGCGAACTGCCCTCGCCCGCCCGCGATCCGTCCTGGAACTGCTGCTGGTGCTGGTAGTCCTTGCGCGCAACGCTGTCCGCCTCCTTCTCGCTCAGGCCCCGGCACACCGCAACAAACGCCGCCACCTTTTTGCGGAACGACGCGTACATTTTGGTGACTTCCTTTTCGTCGCGGCCCTTGGCAAACTCCAGGATCAGCCCGAAAATGCTCTGCAGCAGCACCAGCAGCGGCTGCTGCCGCTTCCGCAGGAGCAGCGCCAGCATCATCTCGTCCAGCACCTGCTCGTGCCGCGCCCGCAGCTTCTCCGGGCTCGCCTCCTCCGTGCGCCCCGACGCGTTGGACGGGTCGTCCGCGAGCTGCTGCGACACGCTGTCCAGCCACGCCTCAAACTTTTGCCACGGCATGCCCACGCCCGTCCCCAAAAAGTACGCCATGATGTTGGCCACAAAGTGGCGGCTCTCGATTCTGAAACGCGTAGACATGGGCAGATTGGACACCGACGGCAGCTGGTTCACAACGTAGTACATGCGCAGTACGCTCAGCAGCAGCCGGAAGATGCGGTCGTACTTGCCCAGGATCACAGGCGTGATCACCGACATGAGTGCCGACGGCGGCTTGTACGACAGCCGCAAAAAGTCGAGCGCCTCGAGCCCGTCGGGGTTCATGCACTTGTCCATCTCGTCGGACGTCAAATCGCGCACCGCAAAGCTCATGCCGCCAGGGAGTTCCTTTGGTCTCTCTGCATCAATCTTTGACTGAGACCCGCTCCAGCTTTCCAGCAGGATACCCATCAGGGCCAGGCGCAGCTCCGAGCTCGCCGGCGGCCACGTCTCGTTATTCCGGCTAGACAGCCGCAGCCCGAGCCCGCTGCTCGACAGCTGCACACCCGTCCGGTGCTCGGCGCCCGCAAGGTCTGGGTCAAACAACGCGTGCGACAGCCGGCTGCAGAACATGCCATTGCCCAGCAGCTGGAACTCCTTTTGCAGCTGCAGGTGCTGGCGCAGGCCGTGCACGCTGAACAGCAGCTTCATGCACTCGCGGTTCACGAGGCGCGCCTGCGCCGACACGATGGGGCCAAACGACAGCAGCGGCAGCAGCGACCAGTGCGGCGCGAACTCGTCGAGCGCGGCGGCGTCGTCGATGCTGTCGGACTGGCGGCCGTCGCTGAACAGCTGCCGGCGGAGGATAGCAGACAGGCTGTCGTCAGTTTTGTTTTTGATACCTCCTTGGACATTCTTAATGCCGCCGTCGACGATTGGCTGCGGGAGAGGACCGGCGAGTTGTGTGATTGATATCTGCAGGTTGTGCCGAATCTCATCCTCGGTCTTGCCAAAGAACTGAAACTCTATATTGGGCAGCCGCCAGTTGATCGTAGATGTAGACTGGCTTTGCAAATGAGAAGCCAGAGTAGTCGACTGGCCTGCAGCCGCCGCGTCCTCGAATAGTTGCGATAGCGTGCGCTCGTAGGAAAGCGCGCGCCGGTCGAGCTGGTGGATTGAGTCCCAGTCAAACTGCCACCGCAGCGGCGGCGGCCGCGCACGAGCGACGGTGTCCATCTTGGACAGCGGGTGCTCCGGGTGGTTCGTCCACAGGAACCGCAGATTCCGCCCCGTCTCAAACATGTCGTGGCGCATCTCGGCCGGCACAAACGCCGGCATCCGGTCCTCGTCCAGAAAGTAGTCGCGCTCCGCCAGCTCCGTGCCCATGTCGTCAATCCACACGCGGTCGTCCACCCGCACAAAGCTCTTGCTGTGGAACTCGCCCGTCCACAGCGTCGCCTTGCTGCGCGGGTCCAGCCCGATCCACTCGCCCACGAACCCGAGCCACGGCTCCGACACCAGCTGCAGCAGCCGCTTGATAATGTCGCGCATAAACACGACGCTGTACTCCATGGACTGTGCCTCTTGGAAGAGCAAGGTCAAAAAGTGCTCGTCCGACACCGATCCGGAAAAGGCGCGTGCCAGCTTGCTCACGAGTCCGCGCACAAACTTGACAAGCGACGTCACCGGCTGCACGAGCGCCTGAAGCTGCAGCAGCGACTGTGCCCGCTGGCCGCGCGCGCCGAGCTCGCTCTGGATCGTGAGCAGCAGGCCGTCGATGCCGCGCGCGAGGGCGACGCGCGACGGGATGCGCACCGACGACGCGGCGGATGCGGTATAGGTGTGGTCGACAAAGGCGCGCAGGAAGCGGCTGTTGTTGCCGCACTCGAGGCAGTCCTTTTCGACGCTGCGCAGGACCTGGGCGGTGAAGCCGGAGATGCGGGCGGACTGCAGCAGCGGCACAAATGATTTCTTGGGAGTGTCCCATTGGAACAGGACGGAGCTGCGGCCCAGGGCGAGGGCTAGAAGGCAGGTTAGATAGGCGTGGGTATCAAGTACATCCTCTGTATTAGTGTTCTCTGCAGCAACCAGAGCATCGACAAAGAGCGGCCCCTGCTCTGTGCCAAAGATGGCCGCGGGGTTGGGCGCATCGGCGCGTTCGAAAGCCGCCCATGATTTAAATTCGGGCGCGGCTGTGGCCAGGTATGTTTCTTCGGATGTGAAGAGCCATATGTCGTCGATGGGGTCTATATCTATGAGTTCTGGCGTGGCGAGTGGTGAAGATGGCTGAGGCTCGTCTGCTGGCGGGTCGGGATGTACATCTGCAGGCTGCGAGAGCGAGGACTGTAGTTGTAGAAGCAGGTCTGGTATTTTGAAAAGGCCGCCATCATCAAACGGTGCAGGTGCAGTCTTTTCCGTGATAAGCCCCGTGACAGGCTTCTTGACTATCGGCGTGACTCGGGGCAGCTCTACTGTCTCATCCTTGCCGAGGAAGAAGGTGACTGGATCCTCGCCTGATTTAGTCAGTATAAGTCATGATACTGACACATAATAAGATCGTACCGTTAACATCAAGACTGAAGAAGCCATCCTGGCGGTCTTCAGGGTCCAAGGGTGGTGGCTGCTGGTTCCACGACGACAGCTTCCAAAAGTCGGGGATGGCGAAGAGGTCGGCGGTGTTGTCGGCGTCAGACATGGTTGTGATGTGTATATGATGTTTTCTGTGAAAAAGAGTCGGCGCTATAAGCTGAAGCTTGCTGAGAGCGTCATTGTTTTTATGTATTTTTAACGAGCTGTCGTCTGCCGTTGAGGTACGGCTGCAGCCTTGCGTTCTGTTGGAGTGACGTTGGAAGGAGAGGGGATCGTGACAGCGGCCCCACTGTTTTGCTCTACAGCGAAGTACAGCGGAACGCGTAGAAAACGCGTCTTATTACAGGGGATTTTGGGTGAAGAATTGGAGAGAAGTACAGGCTGTGGCGCTGTGGCTTGAGTGGGTGGATCTTGATATAGTGGCCCACGGTACCTGCATTGGCCTTGACAGACCCATTGGCACCTTCCTTGAATGCGCTTTGAATCGCGATAGCTAAAAGCTTCAATTTTCTCGATTTCTCGACTTTGCTGTTTTGCGACAACAGGCGACGACCAGCGACCAGCGAGCTCGACAGGTGCCTTTTGCTTTTACCACTGCACGAGAACCCTTGGCTCTTCATAGAAAAACCAAAAGTACTACAAGAGACCAGTCCTTTTCTGCAATGGCACCTAAGAAGCGCGGCCGCAATAGCGCGGCAAATGCAGCGACACCAAGAGACGACGATGCCATGGACATTGATACACCGGCAGCAGACACACCAACGACGACAGCGCCTGAGAAGCCCGTTGAGAGTGTGCTGGCCAGCTGCTGGACCTCGGAGCAGAAAGCTGGATTGTTCTCGGCTGTCATAAGATGGAAGCCGTCAGGTATGTCCAGGGTGTGGTAGAACGAGAGGGAGACAGAGAGAACTGCAACAGCTGACAACCCAGGAATGCACAGACACTTCCGCATGATTGCGATATCCGAACACCTCCGCTGCCGCGGCTTCGACCCAGACGTCTACCAGCACACGCGCATCCCCGGCATCTGGAAAGAACTGGCCACCGAGTATGACGTCGAGGTGATTAACGACCGCGACAACTCGCTCGACTACTCGGAGGAGGGCGGCTTTGACCCCCGCTACAAAGAGTTCAGCCTGCCGCTGCTCGACTACCGCGACGACATGCTCGAGCGCGCCATGGCGGACGAGGTGGACTCGGCCGCGACGTCGCCAGCCCGCTGGCACCCCGACTCGCCACCGCCGTCGGCACGGGCACAGACGGCCGCCAGCACATCAGGAGCAGCCGACGGGGCTACAGGCGGTGCAAACACAGAGGCGTCGTCGGCGACGGCATCAGCTACAAAATCGGCGTCGTCAAATAAGAAGCGGAAGCGCGGCGGCGACCCGCGGACACGGTCGTCGACTGTCGACAGTTCCGAGTTAGCATCTTCAGCAGCATCACCAGCACCAACGGGACGCGGCACACGGAGCAGCAACACGAAGAACAGCAGCAACAGCAAGTCAAAGCGGGCAGCACCAAAGGCGAGCGGCAAGAAGGCGGCAGCAACTACGGCGTCACGCAGAAAGGACAAGCGCGGAAAGGAGGAGGACGATAATGAGGAGGAGGAGGAGGGAAGCGACGACGAGGACGGCAGTAACGACGACGACGACGAAGAGGACGAGGACGAGAGCGGCAGTGGTGAAGAGGGCGAGGATGGCGAGGAGGAGGGTGAAGACGAAGAGGGTGAGGAGGAGGAGGAGGGCGAGGAAGACGGCGAAGACGGCGAGGAAGAAGAGGATGGAGACAAGGAGGAGGAAGAGGACGACGACGAAGAGAACGAGGATGACGACGAAGACGACGAGGAAGAAGAAGAAGAGGAGGAGGAGGAGCAGACGAAGAAGAAGGCCAAGGGCCGGCAGACCAAGACTACGCGGGCGTCGGGAAGCAAGGGCAAAGCCGCCGCCGCTGCAGCCGCTAGCAAGAGCAAGTCCAAGAGCAACAGCAAGAGCCGAGCAGCTGCAGCCGCCGCCGCGGCGGCCAAGTCCAAGTCGCAAGCTTCGAAACGGTCAGGACGTACGACGAGAGGCCGCGGGAAGTGAGCGGGATTATATTGGGTTTGGTTTTTGTTTGGTCTACATTGGGTTTACTGGCCGGCGAACGGAGCCTTGGATTTTATTGATTTTATTTGGACTTTTTCCAGCGAATTACTTGAATCATCTTGAACTCGTCTACGTGACCATCACGAGTGTGACTAAGCAATCTTGATAGCACCAATAGCGCCTGATAGCGCAGGCCTGTCGTGGGGTGAATTTGGGGACTGTGCCGCTACAACCCGCTAACGTAAATTTTGCAGGCTTTGAAAAGATTTGTTAGTGGGGTTCGCGATATAAGCCATCTGCAGCCAGACATCGCCAACTTTGATCCATCAACAACACATTTCAAATCAAACCACCCAATACACACAAAAACCAAAATGTCTCTCGCTCCCTACAAGGCCGACTTCCTGCGCGCGTCCATCGAGGGCGGCCCGCTGTCGTTTGGCACCTTCACCCTCAAGTCCGGCCGCGTCTCGCCCTACTTCTTCAACGCCGGCTCGTTCTACCGCGCCGATCTGCTCGCTGCCATCTCGACCGCCTTTGGCGAGACCATTGCCGAGGCCGACAAGGCCGGCGTCTTTGGCCCCTCCGAGGACAACAAGCCCGCCTTTGACGTCGTCTTCGGCCCCGCCTACAAGGGCATCCCGCTGGCCACCGCCGCCGTCGGCGCCCTCGCGTCGCTCGACAAGGAGCGCTACGGCAGCATCGGCTACTCTTTCGACCGCAAGGAGGCCAAGGACCACGGCGAGGGCGGCAACTTTGTCGGCGCCCCGCTGGCCGGCCAGCGCGTGATCATCGTCGACGACGTCATCACTGCCGGCACCGCCAAGCGCGAGGCTGTGGCCAAGATCCGCTCGGCGGGCGGCATTGTCGTTGCCATTGTCGTCGCCCTGGACCGCATGGAGACGCTGCCCGAGGCTGCGACCAAGGAGAGCGCTCTGGGCGCGCTGAAGCGCGAGTTTGGCCTGCCGATCCTGTCGATCCTGACGCTGGACGACATTGTTGCGGGCATGAGCAAGTTTGCGACGGCCGACGATCTGGAGCGGACGGAGGCGTACCGCGCGCAGTACAAGGCGGACAACTACCAGTAGGGGTTCTGTGTCATTATATCAAGGGAAGGAAAGGAAAATACGGCATGTAGATAGTGTCAGATACACCGGTTAGATAGGGGATGATGCATGAAACACTGTAACAACCACGGGCATGATTAATGGGCATTGCAACATGGGCTATGCAATCTGGATATACGTTTGGATAGGGGGAGTTATTTTATTTTGTTTTGTTCGTCGGGGGTCTGTTTGTTTGGTCTGTTTGTTTTGGATTTTGGTTTGTAGACGTTGAGACGTCGTTTTGATACCCAATGAGTTATGATTTTGATGCAGTTTTGGCAGTGCTGTCTGATTTGCTTGACTATAGCGTGACTATCTCACTTCTCCCGATCAACAACATGAATGCGAGGCGTCATCTTGGCCAGAGCCTCCTTGTCGGCCTCAGTCGGCGTGTAGCCCATGCGGTCGGCGGCGGCGTCCGAGACGTAGAGGCCGATGGTGCCCCAGGCGAGCACGCCGATGCCCACGCCGAGACGGGCCCGTGGGGACAGTCCTTTGTATGCACTAGGTCACAGTTAAGATGAGAAAATTAGATAGATAGTAGAGAAAGACTCACCTCCAGAGCGACATTTTGAGTTGCAGTCAGGGTGAGAAGTGAGTTTGGCGGCGGACGTCGTTGTTAGTGGTAGTTGCACCGCCACTCAGCCACACTTCTTCAATACCGAGAGTAGAGGTGGTAAAGTGGGGCGATTGGCCAGCGAAAAAATTGGCTGGGGCCAGTGAACTGCTAATTTTCTGAGCAGTCCAGCTCGACGACGACGACGATAGAGACGGCAGCATTGACGAACTCGACGACTACTCGACGACGAACCTCGACGACAACCAAATACACACAATCACAATGGCGTCGCTCCCTGCGCGCCGTGCCGTCGCCGGCTTCCGCTCACAACTCCCTCAGACTCCCAGCATCGCATCACAACCATTACGGCCCTCATTAATACCAGCATGTTTGTCTTCTTCTTCTACAGCCTCCTTCTCGACTACGCACACACTCGAGAAGCGCCAAAAGTACCGCCCCCGCGACATGAACCGCGAGCGCGGCGTGTCCTCCATCCGCCAGACCGGCCCCCGCTACCGCCTGTCCGTGTCCAACGACCCCATCCCGCGCCCGGCCCTCTCCGGCTCGTCGCGCGATGCCCCCGAGAAGGCTGCCGAGGTCGCCACCCCCGAAATCGACCCCAACCACGGCCTGTGGCAGTTCTTTGTCGACGGCAAGGTCGCGCCCACACCCACCGAGGACGCCGCCATTGGCCGCTCGTGGACCGTCGAGGAGCTGCGGCGCAAGAGCTGGGAGGACCTGCACAAGCTGTGGTGGGTGTGCGTCAAGGAGCGCAACCGCATTGCCACGGCGCGCGTTGCCCGCAAAAGCTTTGAGCTCGGCTTCGGCGACATGGAGGCCGACGAGCGGGATCTTGTTGTATGTTTTCTTTCCTCTCTTATATCCTCTATTCATCTACTAACTACAAAGGTCCGCCGCACGATGCGTGGTATCAAGCACACGCTGACAGAGCGTTTCTACGCATGGGAGGATGCCTTTGAGCTGGCCAAGACGGACCCCGAGGTCGACCTGTCGGGCGCCGGCCCTGCGTTCCAGCCGTCGGCATACCTGGAGGAGGATGTATCAGCGCTGGAGCCCGAGACGGCGCCAGAGGCAGCAAAGGCACAGGCAGCAGCACCTGAGACGGCCGCTGCGCCTGCACCTGCGAGATAGACGTCATATGAGACGTACGACTCGCGGACGGGATGGATAAAACGACTGTACAATAGCATATAGATGAGTATATAAGATCACGATCAACCTTAGCTGTCTTGGGGATATGGATTGAAGATGTTTGGTGCGAGTGATATCAAACGATTCGGTTTGAACATAAAAGTGAATGATTACATAATCAACGTCAATATGGCGTTGCATTACGGTGAACAGGCCGCTGAAACAACTGACACCGGACTGACGCAACGTACGCAACGGTTGGTCCTTTCTCTTTGTAGGCCTCAAAGAACCATCTTACAAAAACAGACTCACCTGACCATAGTAATTAGTGCCTGCCATTTACAGAAGAGAAGCATCACAAGATTGCAATCCAAATAAAGCAATTGCAAATCTTGACCGATTGCGCAGGCGGTCGCTCTTTCTTTGTAGAGTAGCTTGCTAGTGCTATCTGCATAGTTTCTACAGCTAGGAGGGGCGGTGACCGACCTCCATTGCCATTGCCCATTTCATATGCCCCCCATCCCACATCCTAATAGCAATTGCGGGGCTGCTGTTGCTCTGGGCCCCTCTGGGTCCCTCTCTGGCCGGGCCTCCTTTCCCCTTTGGCCTCTGGCCTGAGAGCTATTCCTACGGAGAATAGGTGAGGAAGCAAGACAGCAACGATTGTCTCATCTTTCCGGACTTCTTTCTATCCCTTATTCTTGAGACTTTGATTCAAGTTCACCAACACACCTCACGATACCCAAACTTTATATACAGCAACTATGGACGAGATCGCCAAGGAGTACGATGTCATTGTGCTGGGCACTGGTGAGTAGCGGCGAGATGGCGTGGAGGTTGGATAGAGGAGGATGGACAGAGAGGAGAAGAGGGAGGACAAAAGAAAGCAGAGAAGAGAGAGAGGAAGAATATATACGCACAGAAACAGCTACACACAGAAGCTAACATCCCAGGCCTGACCGAGTGCATTCTTTCTGGGTACGTCATCGAGCTCCGACACGGCGGCGGCGACGACGACAGCAAGCCGCCGCTACACCGACACTACCCGACACCCACCGGCATCGACATCTTAACAGCAAGCTAACCGTGATAGTGTCCTGAGTGTCAAGGGCAAGAAGGTCCTGCACATTGACAGAAACGACCACTACGGCGGGTAGGTTGATCTCTTCATTCCTGTCCTTGTCTCTACATAGCTAATTCCCCAGCGAGGCTGCTTCCCTCAACCTCCAGGCCCTCTACACAAAGTACGGCAACACCGCCGGCGAGCCCTGGAAGAACTACGGCCGCCTCAACGACTGGGCCATCGACCTGGTCCCCAAGTTCCTCATCTCGTCGGGCGAGCTCACCAACATTCTCGTCTCCACCGACGTCACCCGCTACCTCGAGTTCCGCCAGATCGCCGGCAGCTACGTCCAGCAGGGCGCCAGCTCCAAGGCCACCGTTGCCAAGGTCCCTGCCGATGCCGCCGAGGCTCTGCGCTCGCCCCTCATGGGCATCTTTGAGAAGCGCCGCATGAAGGCCTTTATGGAGTGGGTTGGTGCCTTTGACATCAAGGACCCTGCCACCCACAAGGGTATGTCTATCTTTTAACGACTTCTGTTTACAGTCTAACTGACCCCCAGGCCTCAACATCACCCAGTGCACCATGAAGGACGTGTACGACAAGTTCGGCCTCGAGACCGCCACCAAGGACTTTATCGGCCACGCCATGGCCCTGTACCTGACTGACAGCTACATCGAGACCCCCGGCGCCGCCCCCGAGGCCATTGAGCGCATCCGCCTCTACGGCAACAGTGTCGCGCGCTACGGCAAGTCGCCCTACATCTACCCGCTCTACGGCCTCGGCGAGCTGCCCCAGGGCTTTGCGCGCCTGTCGGCCATCTACGGCGGCACCTACATGCTCAACACCAACATTGACGAGGTCAAGTACGAGGGCGGCAAGGCTGTCGGCATCAAGGCCACTATGGCCAACGGCGACGACAAGGTCGAGTTCGAGACCAAGGCCAAGTTCATCATCGGCGACCCGTCCTACTTCTCCGACAAGGTCAAGGTTGTCGGCCACGTCGTGCGTGCTATCTGTATCCTGAAGCACCCTCTGGCCAACACCAACGACTCGGACTCGTGCCAGCTCATCATTCCCCAGAGCCAGGTCGGCCGCAAGAACGGTATGTTCAATAATAATTCTACAGCGACGAGCTCCACTAACAAACAGACATCTACGTTGCCTGCGTCTCGTCGGCGCACAACGTCTGCCCCAAGGGCTACTGGATCGCCATCGTGTCGACCATTGCCGAGACCTCGGCCAACCACCACCTGGAGCTGCAGCCCGGCCTGGACCGCCTCGGCAAGATCGAGGAGCAGTTCATGGGCGCGCCCATTCCCCTGTACGAGCCCGTCACCGACGGCAAGGAGGACAACATCTTCATCTCCAAGAGCTACGACGCCACCAGCCACTTCGAAACCACCACCGACGACGTCAAGGACATTTACCGCCGGTGCACGGGCGAGGAGCTGGTCGTCGAGGGCCTGCGGGAGGGCATCCAGGTTGCCGACGAGTAGACAGTCAGTGGCTTGTTGAAAGTAGACTTAGTTGGAAGTAGACGTATTGTTACCCATTTCAGATTGCATACCAATCCGCGTTCAAGAATATAAATGTGTTTATGCTTTAATTGATTTGGTAGAGTGTGATAGTGCTGTAGATGCAGAGCTGGTAGCTGAGCTTTAGCGAGCTGATGTCAGCGGGGATAGCCCGCTTTGGCGGTAGTAGCGTATCTCCTTAGCGCACTACTGAGTATTGACATTGACGCATCGACGCAACTACTGCGACTCTACGACATCAACCACTCTGTTCACCACACCACTACCACCGCCATGTCTTTCAACCGCCATATCGCCGGCCGGGCTGCGTCGGCTCTGCTGCGGAAGCCCGCTTCTGCTCGCCAGGTCTCTGCCCGGGCGCTGTCCATCGCTTCAGCTGCGTCCTCCCGCGCCGCTGTTTCTGCCTCGGCTGTCCGGCCCGTGTCAATAGCCCGGCCGTTTGCGCGTGCTTCTTATTCCCTCTCTACCTCGTCTTTCTCTGTGGCTCGCCGTGCCTACTCGACCGAGCCCGACACCAAGATCTACTCCTTTGAGGACGTCCAGAAGCTCACAAAGTCGGACTCTGATGTCGTCATCATTGGTGGGTTCTCTATCTAAAAATTATACAGTAAAGAAGACTAACAGACAGACGCCCGTGAACCCGGAGAGCTCGTGCAGACCGGCTATATCCCCGGCGCCATCAATATCCCCGTCACGTCGTCGCCCGACAGCTTCTTCCTCAGCGAGGACGACTTCGAGGATCGCTTCGGCTTCGCGCGGCCGTCCGCCGACACCGAGGTGGTCTTCTACTGCAAGGCGGGCGTGCGCAGCCGGGCGGCGGCGGCGCTGGCCAAGCAGGCAGGCTGGACCAAGGTCGGCGAGTACCCTGGCAGCTGGCTGGACTGGGCTGGCAGCGGCGGCGCCATTGAGCGGTCATAAACCGTGATTATAGATGTTACAAGAGGGCATAATAGATAAAATGATAATGATTGAATATACTACACCGAGAGAGCTCGGACCGTGCCCGAAAGTGAAGGCGAATAGCAAAGATGTGAAGAACCCCAAGCAGACAAAGAACATAACATAACAACCTGATACAGAATAAACACAGAAATAGACAGAAAATCAACAGAATAAAAGACACGAGCAGGTAAGCGCACCGCTCTACATAATACAAACAGATATGACTCCGTTTTGTCAGACACTTTTGGCCAAGGAACGGTAAGACACCAGAAATCACACCGCCTAGAACATGGCCGGCGCGTCGCCCTCGGGCGTGGCGGGCGTCTTGGCCACGGGGCTGTGGTGCGCAAAGAACAAGAACTTGATCGTCACCGCGAGGCCCAGGTGCAGCGCCACCACGATAATCAGCAGGATCTTGCTCGTCTGCTTGTCCGTCGCCGACAGCACCGGGTACAGGTTGCGCAGCAAAAACATCACCGACAGGCCGAACCCGACGGCCACAAACACCCAGTTCAGAATGTCAATGTGCGACCACCCAATCAGCGCCACCGGGATCCAGATCAGGTTGCCGTAGCCGTACAGCGCCCAGCACTCCAGCAGGTTCGCCGATTCCGATCCAAAGTACCGCAGCGCCGCAAACAGCAGCACGGGAATCAGCATCGTGTACCCGTAGATCAGGCCCGCCGCGCCGCTCAGCAGCGTAAAGTCGTACGCAAACGGCTCGCTGCCCGTCGTGGCCAGGTACTGGCTGATGGTGCCGCTCAGAAACAGGATAAAGACGACGGTCGTCGCGATCCAGAACGGGCCGTACAGGTCGGCGTTGCCCTCGAGCACGTCCAGAAAGTTGGCGCGCGGGTACAGCGCGGCCCAGCAGCGCGCGAGCACGGCGGACGTGTCGACGTCAAAGAACTGCGCGTAGAAGCTCATGGTCCACAGGAAGCGCTTGCCGCCGCCGCCCGAGGCGCTGCCCGACCCAGAGCCGGAGGCCGTCACGGGTGGAGGCAGGCCGCTGCCGCCGAGGTTGCCGGGCTTGCGGCCGCCCGGTATTGACTCGTTAAAGTTTGAGTTGTGGAATTCGAGGTCTTCGCGGAGATCGGTGTGGCCGAGGTCGCCCTTGCTTGTTAGCTTTGAAGCTTTGAAAGTTATACATCTAAAGAGAGACGCACCTCGTCGTCGACATCGACGACGGCATCGTAGCCTGCGTTGGCCATGTTGGCTACCGCTGTGTCCTGGCGATACTTGAAGTAGATTAAGCCGTGGGCTGTAGATCGCTATCAAATGGGTAGAGGAGTACAAATCGTGGAATCGTGGACTGTGGTTGATGTGGTTGATAGCTGTCGACAGACTGATGATTGACGTGGTGACGAATGCGACCGAGATTGGGGCGACTTGGCCAAAAGGGATGGATGCCGTCAGCTCTGCTGTAATACCGCTACGGCAGTCGCGCTAGAAGCCTAGGGAGCTAGGGAGCTAAACAGCTGCCTGAGACTCGTGTTTAATGAGGCACATTCGCTAACGTGTCCGTATTGGTTTAGTGGAACATATGCATGCTTAGTCATTTTCGAGATCACCACATCAGCTCGTCTATAATTTTCAGAGTGAAAGCGATTGAGAATTGTTTGCCGCTGTTGCCGCTATTTTACCGCTAAGAATATATACCAGAATTACCAAAAAGAACCAAGTGAATGCAAATGTTGAGCTAATAAAATAAAAAAATAAAAAGATCAAGCCCCCTCCTCAAAGGCCGTCTTGAGCGCTTCAATGTGCTGCTTCTGCTCCGTCGCAAGCTTGCTGCCGCCGTGCACATCGCTGATGATCGTGAGCACCAGCGAGTAGTTGTTGTACAGGAACCGCTCGCGCCGCCGCCCGGCAGTGCCCGTGCCGTTGTTCGCCTTGCCACTGAAGCACACCTGGCTGTACTTGGTCAGGAACGCCTCTACTTCGTTGCGCAGCCGGATCAGGCTCAACGCCACCGGCTCGTCGTCGCCCGCGTCCGCACTCAGCACCAGGATACCGTGCAGCAGCTGTCCGAACCGCTGCGTGATTATATGCGGCGCCACCGACGCAGGTCCACCGGCGCTTGCGCTGTCGTTGCCGAGCGCCGTGGATGGGCTCGTCGTGGCCGCCGTGGCCGCGTGCATGCTCTCGCAGTGGTGGTTCATGATCATCTGGAAGCGCGGCCACAGCAGCATGTTGGTCGCGTTGACGTAGTTGTCGACGGCCGGGATCTTGCGGCGTTGCAGCTCAAAGGCAAAGTGCTGGTTGAGGCGGATGCACAGCAGCACGCCGAGGCAGTCGTACGTCTTGGCCGGGCCGTCGACGACGCCGTTGGCGATCAGCAGCTTGGTCAGCGTCTGGCCTTGCGCAAACGTCGGTTCAAAGATGTAGTTAAAGTGCTTCGAGATGGTCGCGTACGACAGCGCGGGCGAGAAGAAGGACGCCATGAAGGTATACTCGGCCGTCGCGTTGTCGACGAGCGCGAGGTTAAAGTGCCGGAAGGGCACCTCGAGGTAGTGCGCCGTCTTGTCCTCCTCGGCCATGTACGACGGCATGGCCACCTGGCTGGGGCCCTTGAGAAGGTCGACGCGACGGCCGAGGTTGAAGGCGTCGTGCGGGCTGGTGCTGCCACCGCCGCCCGCGTACGCCGAGGAGTACGATGCCGCCGACGACAGGAAGCTGGACGCTGCCGACTTGCGCGCCCGGTCGTCGTGACCGAGGACATCGGCCTTGTCGAGCGCGTGCAGCTTGAGGCGCTGCAGGGCCTTTGCGTAGCGCGAGAACTGGTTGCTGTAGTACCAGCGCATGGTGTTCATGTAGGCGAGGCAGATCTCGTCGGCGAGCGTCGCGTGGTGCTTGTGCAGAAAGGCAAACAGGTCCTTGAACTTGAGGAAACTCTGCTGCTGGATGATCTGGGCATTGATGTGCGGCGAGCGCAGGGCCTTGATCTGAGCCACGAGAAAGTCTCGTATTCGCTCAATGGCCTTGAGCACGAGCTTGTCCAGCAGCGGCTGCAGGTCCTCGGCGGCTTTTATTTTGATGTTTGGGTTGGCTGAAGTTTCCTTCTTGCGCTGGCTGGCGCGCTTGTCGACCTCCTTGAGGTACAGCACCCACTGCTCGTCAATGTGGCCTTCGACAATCTTGCTGACGAGCATCGGCGACACGCTAAGGTCCTCGACGATCGACGCGAGGCCGCGCTCGACTGCCTTGCGGTTGTCCAGCCGCACATTAAGCGCAGTCGACCGCGCCTGCAGGCTCTCAATGTCGGACGACACGGTGCCGAGGTCGTTGCGGAAGCTCGTCAGGTTCGTCTCGACCGAGCTGAGCACCTCGTCGCACGCCTTGATCGACTCGTGCAGTTCCTCAAGCTTCGCCTGGTCGTCGTTGCACTGGTCTAAACTTTGAGGCCGGATGTCGGGGCTGTGCACGAGCTCCCGTAGCGACAGGCCGCCAAAGTCAAAGTCGGCGTCAATGTCCGCGTCTGTGATTTCGTAGAGCTCGCGCGCTGGCGCCCGTTCGCGTGAGCGTTCGCTTTGGTTCTCGCCCAGCAGCTTTCCCAGCACGGCGAGAGCTTCTGCATCTTTTGCTTTGCTGGTATCGGGTAGTTTGGAGAGTAATGGCCGGTCGTTTTGCTGGTTCTGCTGGTTCTGCTGGTTCGGCGGCTGTGGGGATGCCCGTCTGGACGGGAGGAGGGATGTAGACGAGTCGTTGAGTGCGAGCGACAGAGACGAGCTTCGGGGCGGGCGCTGTGATGTCATGTACGGTCCCCGTGCTGGAGGGCCGCCACTGATGCTGCCGCCGCCGCCCGATGTCCGCCGGGGCAGGGGTGAGCTGGACCGGCTGCCGTTTTGCGCCGGGTTCTGGCCGGCATGGCCGAGTCGGTCGAGCCACATGGGTGTGTGCGTGTGTATTTAAGCGTGTCGATGTGCTTTCAGGACAAGAGTGTAGAGTCGTGGCTCAGCTGCTGGTGTGGCCGACGATGGCAGCCTGTCGCAAGACGCAGACAATCGAGCCCATCCACGTCACCGGCATCCAGAAGTGAGGGTGACGGGACTGTTGTATTGGAATGGCAGACTAGACGCCGTATATTGTACTCTCGTTGTGCAGCTACCTGCTCGTGGCCGTTGTCGTGGTGTTGAAGCTCTACTTGCTAGCCAGGCGTCGTTGCGACATAGGAGCATGTGTCTTCTATCTTACAGGATGTTGGACCCCGTTCAGGGCCATTCAGGGGAGCTTCCTCAGTGGTGCTTAGCTCTGGTAGTGCTACAGCCGTGGCCGGAAGGGGCCGTGCGATTGAAGATTATGTAATCTGATTGACAGACCCGCTTATTTTATCTGATTATGTAATTCATCAAATGCGGGAGTGTCTCTACCACTACCAGCTTCTGACCGTCTTTTCAATATGCTTTGCAGTTTATTTCAGTTGCTTTGCACATGGTTGAGTTCAAAAGATCCCCGAAATAGACAGTAACCTTTGTTATTGGAGCAATTCGTCATACTGCCTGCATGCCACTCCACCTAGATCTCGAGGCCGAGAGCCAGATCTGTGCTATCTGGTTATCCGTTGCAGGGCGACCGATCTCTTTCAGATCATAGAGCTATCATCTTTGCTACTGCGACTTACCAAAGCACGAGATCTGTATGTTACATGTTACACAAGGCTTTGCTGTTACCAAAGTACTATGATAACATAGACGTCTTTGTCAGTCACGTGACTCGTGGCGCCATCAGAGTCATCTTCCGGCCTTTAAACTTTTACAAAGTACAGTACCATGATATCCGTGTCACCGATGTAGACCATCATATATGTGAAAATTGTTGTAGACCAACGAGCAGGTCGGCACAAGAGATCGGTAATTCCACCGGCGAACATGACTGAAATCTCATTCACTGCCTCGATCATGACTTTCAGCTGCCTGTGATTGGCGCCTTCCTTTGTTGCTGCATTTCCTTCCTGCTGTTTTGGAACTTTGCTCCTGCCTTTTGGGCCTTTTGTCGCCTCTCTTCTCCCCACTCAGCTGCGCATACTCAGTAAGAAGTAGTGTAATTGTACGCAATAAGAAAGAGTAGACTTTTCTCGAATTTTAATGCGCATGCTTTTAATTGCTTAATTCACAACACGCCTACACGCCTGCCTCTTTGCTGTCTTTCTGCCATAAAAAATACCCACCCACAACCGCCGCCGCCTTCGTCCACCCCGCCCCTCTTTAGTAGACTGGACATAGTAGACTATTCGCTCCTTCCCCTCCACCCTGCTCAGACTATATCTTCCCCCCTCCCATAATTTTTTTCTGCTCCTTCCTTTTTCCCCTAGCCAAAACTTTTCCCCCTAGCTCTCGTTAACTAACCCATCCATCCATCAAACTTTTTTTCTTTTCCTCTTTTTTCCTTCTCTTCTCCTTCACTCCTACAACATCCAACCTCACACACTTATCCTTCAACCCCCCAACCACATCCAAAATGTCTGACGATGTAAGTTATCAGAGTTGTTATGATTTTGCACATTTCTTTGCAGTGTTATATGTTGCATTTTCTTAATGCAATTATGATGCTCGTGACATGAAGCCAAGGGCGAGATGATGAAGATGAAGACGGACGACAAGCAGTGTATAGACGGCAAAAGACAAACAGAGACGACAGACAAACAGCAAGCATCGAAAGAACATAAAAAACGGCCATCAATACGAAATTCGCAACTCGCAAGACCATCCTGGACACGCATCACCCCGCATTCGCGAAAGCAACATCGCCAAAACAGCCCCTCGCAACAACGGCAGCAAGCCAGCCGCTTCCCTTGATCCCTGCGCCTATCACAGTCCATTCCCACCAGCCATTGCCATCCACGCGAACAGGCTCCTTTCGCAGTTGTCGCACATGCCCGCACTGGCTTGTGTCCCACATCAAAATGAGCCTGGCAGCTTAGATGGCTAATGGCTACTGGCTGACAACTCGCACATCGTCACTGGCCAGTTGCGCCGCGCACCACTTCGACAGCAAGGCCTTGAACCTTTTCGATCTTTTGCCCTGTTGCCTCTTGCCTCTCGACAGTCTTCGTTGTCTATTTGTCTTCTATTACTGCCTCTTGTCGCCGTCTTTCATCTACCTCTTCAATGACCCAAGTCTTATGCTCGCCACTTAATATAAATGATCAATACTAACTCATCTAGCACGAGATTACCTTCGACTCGGCTGATGCCGGTGCTTCGGCCACCTACCCCATCCAGTGCTCGGCTCTCCGCAAGAACGGCTTCGTCGTCATCAAGGGCCGTCCCTGCAAGATCGTCGACATGTCGACCTCCAAGACCGGCAAGCACGGTCACGCCAAGGTCCACCTGGTCGCCATTGACATCTTCACCGCCAAGAAGCTTGAGGAGCTGTGCCCTTCCACCCACAACATGGACGTCCCCAACGTTACTCGCCGCGAGTACCAGCTTGTAAGTTGATTCTTCCTATACAATTTCTCTTGACAATGACTAACAAATCAGCTGGACATCTCTGACGATGGCTACCTCTCGCTGATGAGCGATGACGGTGACACCAAGGATGATGTCAAGATCCCCGATGGCGATGTTGGTGACAAGATCAACAAGCTCTACAAGATCGAGGAGAAGGACACCAGTAAGTTTTATCCATTCACAAGCACTGCCAATCAATACTAACAACACAGACGTCACCATCCTTACCGCCATGGGTGAGGAGGCTGCCATTGACGCCAAGGAGGCTCCCCGCCAGTAAAAAGTTTTTGAATTCTCTTTTTGCTTTTTTGCCGTGAAGCCTCGTTGTGCTGGGAGAAGTCAAAGGTGGTCGAGCATGGTGCTGCATCTCTGGAGACGTGCGGGTCTTTGATCCTGTCTCTTTGTTTTGGGTTTTCCTATTTGTATTTGTTTTCATAAGAAAGAATAAAAGCTTTCGGAAAACAGGATTGTTTATTCAATATTGTATCGGTCTATCTTCTCCCCGGCGAAGCGGCAAAGAGAAAATCAAATTCAGCCATCATTATGAGTAGCAGATATGTTATTTGATGCGTTGCGATAGGTTCAATAGATCTGATCGAATTTTGTTAAATTTAACTGAACATGAATGATGATGTGAAGATGTAGGGATGAATTGCGCTGTGATGAATGCGTTGTGATGACGTTCAGCCTGACGATTCCTCTTTAGGTGTAAGCAAATTCTGTTAGTAGCAGTTCCACTAATATCTTGACCTCACCTTGACTTCACCTCACTCCACGCGACTCAAACGACAATCTTATCCTAGCCACAATCTCATTTAACTTTACGATATCATCTCATTCTCATCTATCATCTCTATCACTCACACATGCAACTCTAATAAATAAAACGCGTTGACGCGCTACGCGTCCAATAAACCATGGATCTAGCAATCGGCCGCCGCGAGCTGCACCGCTTCCCCAAGGGCGAGACGTGCGACGAGTGCAATGCGCGCCGCTGGTACACCGACAGCTCGCTGCGGTACTGCGAGAACGGTCACCTGGTCGAGTCGTACGTGCCCTTTGCGCAGGAGGACGAGTATGGCGAGGGCCGCGGCCGCATCACGCGTCGCAAGAAGGAGAAACACAAGAAGGAGGCCCAGCAGCTCGCCGGCGTCGAGGCCCGCGAACTTTTTTTGGAATGCCTCCAGCTGCTGCTCCGCAAGCAAGTGCTGTGGCTGCAGACGCAGGCAGATATTGGGCCCCAGAGACAGCACGAGCTGCGCAACCAGGCGCACGCAGACCCTTCTGTCCCTTTTACGCCCCCGGCCCTGGCCGCGCTCGAGTCCATGGTGCGCGACCTCTGGGACCTGCGCGTGCGCTACTTTCACGGCCTCACCGTTACGGCCTATGCCAAAGATGACCCCCGACGGTCAAAGAGCGCCAGTGTCAGCCGGAGCCGGAGCCGCAGCCGCGCCACCGGATCAGAAGGCCGCACGCTCTACAGCTCGCAAGCCAGCGACACCGAGGGCAACACCAGCGCCCGCGACGGCTACACCACGGCCGGTTCGCAGACCTCGCGCAGGAGCCGGGCGCGCTCGGCGCGCGTGTGGAAGTCCGGCCCCGACGAAAAGTGGAATGTGCCGCCCGTCATCGAGACGCTGGCCATTTTATATCTAGGCTGCGTGCTATTGCAGCTGCCCTACCGCATTGGCGACTTTTACCAGTGGGCCAAGAACGACCAGATGCCCTTTCTCGAGGCCACAAAGCACATCCCCAAGGCGATGCGCGAGCGGCTGCCCCCCGGCTACTACCGCGCCCTGTCGACGCGCCAGATCTCCATGGTGGGCGGCGAGCTGCACTCGGCTGTCCGCCACCTGGTGCAGGGCTACTTTCTCAACAACGAGATGCAGTTTCCCAGTCTGAATGTGCCTCCCATTCTGTGGAAATGGACGCGCGATCTGGGCCTGCCGCACGATGTCTATGCCGGCGTGCTGGAGCTGTCCAGCCTCACCGACGAGGAGTACTGCTTCCCCATGGACCGCCAGCGCATTTTGTGGCTTGACCACCCCGATATTTTTCTGTTGGCCAATATTATTTTTGTGACCAAGCTTCTGCACCCGTTCAAAAGGATTGATGAGCGGAGTGCACCCCGGTCTGCGGCCAGGATTGCAGCCGAATACGCCGATGAAGACGACGACAGTGACGACGACGTCACCAAAAACTACGACCCGGCCCTTGTCATGGACTGGAAGAAGTGGCAGGCCGTGTTTGCCGAGGCCGACAAAGCATTTCCTACGCATGCCTCGGCCAACCCGCCCATCAGCCGCAAAGATATCGGACGGCTCGACGGCGAGGATGCCGCCCTTCTCCCGGCAAGCCAGCTCGAGGACTACATGGACTGGTACCAGGAGCACAAGCTGTCCGAGAAAGAAGACCCCCGCCACCTGCTGCGGCTGTTCCCCTTGACCGGCCCGCGGCCGACAAATCCGGCACCGCTCGAGGCCATTGCCGACATCGAAGCCCGCTACCGCCTCATACAGCGCACATGCCTCGTGCCCGACCCGACCATTGCCAAGGCCAAAACAAAACAAGACAAGAATGGCAACAAGCGCGCCAGCAGGTACAAGGTGTGGCGCCCGCTCGATCACTACCGCAGCGTTGACGACCTGCCCGAGCCCGCGCGCGCCTTGTATAGCAGAGCAGCCAACATTGGCGGCATCACGCTGCAGATTCTGGTGCGCGAGGTGGAGCGGCTGGAGTCGCGCTGGAAAGCATGGGATGAAGCCCGCAAGGCGGAAAAGAGCCGGGCACGCAAGCAAAAGGCAGAAGAAGCCGAGGCTGAACTCGAAGCTGATGTCGAGGCTATGGACCTTGACGACGACGAAGATGGCATTGATAATGTGCTCAGACAAGCACAAATGTACATGGCCAGCAGTCCTCCATGAAGGACATTATGATCTGTTTCTACTATTTGTTTTCATTATATCTCATATACCCAATTTGCCACAATAAAATCATCATACATTTCACTTTACAAGCAAGTCGATAGAGTTGATGCATGAGAGTAGATCGGATCTGATACCAACCCCATGGTGCCTGCACTGCCTGTGGCCTGGATGTCGTAGTGCCCCGTAGTGCGCTGTAGTACCCCATAATGATCTTCAGCAGCTGTTGAACGTCAACCTCTACACATTCAATGGCCTCAATTCATTCCAAATTGAAGAAAATAATCTTATAAAAGATGTATCTCGTATATTCTCAAGTGACTCAAACTCATCATCAATTGAAATACAGTCAAAGCAGCTGTTTTATCGTTGAGATCTGTCTGTCTGCAGAATCAACCACCAAAAGCAGCAATTCTGTCTGGACCAGTACTACACTTGATTGGACAGCCCGTGTTATACAAAACTGGAGACATGCACGTGATAGGGTTTGCGAGCTTCAAGGCAGTGGGTGGATACACACGCTAAACCATTCACAGCCTACATACCAGCGGCTCAGCTCCAGCGCCTCTGGGCCCGGAAAAACTTTGCCTGCTGGCCACGCAAATGCTAGCACTTGTCCATTAGTTGATCCGATATGCTTAGTCATTTTCGTCATGCCGCCTAGTTTTTTCACCCTTTGGTGTGCTTGTCTGCACCAAAAATTTATTGTCACATAGAAAAGAAAAGCGGGGCCCCTTCCCAAACGGATTTTTTCACTTACCCTCCATTCTCGTGCCCCCCCGATATACTCATTCTCAAAACCTCTCTCCTTCTGAGATTTCCCCCCTCCTAATTCGAAGAAATCACCAACACCCATCGACAACACTTCACGAATCGCCAAGAGTAAGTTTTTGTGTATACGATGTTGCAGGAGACGACAATGGACGAGACCAGATTGCTAACATTCTTTTTTTCTCTGTTGCAGTGCAGATGTAAGCGCTTTTTACTAACTCCCAACCGCCGACCCGACGATGATGATATTTGGATGTTCGAGACTCGAGACAATGGATGATCAAGGATATGGATGGACGAGGAGGACGACAGCGATAAAGACAACGACAACGGGTTCGAGACTGCCCGACGAATACTGCATGCACCGGTCGCATTGCCAAATTTGCAACAACGAATTCGATCGGCAACAAAATACCGTCAGCAATATGTGCTCGCCCACGGACAACATCAGACGACAGCATAATATGTCGACAGCAAGCCGGAACTGCCTGGCGATGGCAGCCCGATTGAGCATTCAAGGCATTGGGGATATTTGGCACCAAAGCACCAGCACCGACTGCAGGGAAAGGCATCGAAGCAACGACCTGCAAGCACGAGCACCCACACGCCTAACACCATGCACTCGACGAGTGAACATCCAAATAGCATCAACGTCCGCCAACGGCACACCACTCAATAACAGCTACTAACTCCTCACAGCTTCGTGAAGACCCTCACCGGCAAGACCATCACCTTGGAGGTCGAGTCCTCGGACACGATCGACAATGTCAAGTCCAAGATCCAGGACAAGGAGGGCATTCCCCCAGACCAGCAGCGCCTGATCTTTGCTGGCAAGCAGCTGGAGGATGGCCGCACTCTGTCCGACTACAACATCCAGAAGGAGTCCACCCTGCACCTGGTCCTGCGCCTGCGTGGTGGTATCATTGAGCCCTCGCTGAAGGCTCTGGCCAGCAAGTTCAACTGCGACAAGATGATCTGCCGCAAGTGCTACGTATGTACCTCTGTCTCTTTTTTCTGTCAAACAAAATCTAACAAAACAGGCCCGCCTGCCACCCCGTGCCACCAACTGCCGCAAGCGCAAGTGCGGTCACACCAACCAGCTCCGCCCCAAGAAGAAGCTCAAATAGACAACTCGCCCCCGAGAAAAACAAAAGGGCTGGTGCTGTTGCTGTTTGTCTTACAAAAGGAAAGGAGACGTTGTTTTTTATACGGAAGCAGTGGAGGAAAACCGTGGACTGGACCGGCGTCTTTTTGTGGTTTTTTTTATGCAACAAAAAAAATACATGCATGGTTTTTCTGTGATAATGAAATCCTTTGGCTACTAAATATATACACAGGCAAAGTGAAGATTTCGAAAACTCCGAAGAGCTCTTCTTCGAAAGCTAAAAAAAATAACAAAAAATATTCAAACTTGATGTGCGAAGATGTGAAGCAAATTGACCTCTATTGGCAAGGCTCTATGATATGGGTATACAAAATAATATAAAATTAAATAACTTTTATTGTCAACCCAGGTATACACCTAGTCGTGACAAGAGTGTAGACACTTTGGCCATCGGCCCGGACAGCAGCGCATGGCTTGCCGCCGCTCCTCTGCCGCCGGACGTCCGCTGCAGCGCGACGGCAATGACACCAACTAGAACAGCAACGCCGACGGCGCGGATGGGACCGCGGTACTGCCGCATGACCTTGCGCACACGCGCAATCTGCTGCCGCCTCTTCTCGGCCCGTGCAATCTCGACAACGTGCTCGTGGAAGAACTCGGCGCCGTCGTCGACCGTCTGTGCATCGCCGCCAATCTCGACCGTCTTGAGCACAGACGACCGCGGAATCGACCGCCACGACGACAGCGACTGCGGCGGATACGCCACAAACAGCCGGTCCGCCTCGGCAATCAGACTGTCGAGCGACGACGTTGCCTTGGCCTCCTTTCCAAACATGTCGTCGCTCTCGTCGCTGGCGTCGCCGCCGGCGCGCGCGGGCAGCTTCGACAGGATGTGGTGCAGCATCTCGGGCTCGTCAGCCGGCGTCGCAAACAGCGCGTCGCGGTGCGCACACGCAATGGCGGCGAAAAAGTAGAGCGAGAACGCCGGCGGGCGCGCCAGCAGCACGTCGAAGACGCGCGCGATCGCGCCGAGGGTCTGCACGTCGTGCGCGTACATGGTCAGGGTGCCGCTGAGCGCAAAAAACGGGCGCGGGTGCTGTGCGAAGCGCAGGTGGTTCCACAGCGGCGGGTCGGCGGCCTTGAGAATGTCGGGCAGCAGCTGCAGCTGGTGGACGGCGGCGTCGATGGTGGGCAGCATAAAGTCGCGGATGCGCAGCAGCGAGAGGCGCGCGACGGCGGGTGTGCGGACGGCGGGCGTGGCGGCGAGCACGAGCAGAAAAACCTGACAAATATCGTGGTAGCCCTGAAAGTAGCACAGGAAGGGATGGCGGCGCAGGACTTCGACGATCATGTCCGACAGCTGCTCTTTCTGGGCGGCCTCGTCGGCGGCGCTGAGGCCGCGCGGGTAGTAGACAAAGGCGCGGTTGACGTCGAGCTGGACTTGCTCCTCGTCGCGGTGCGCGGGCAGATGTGCCCAGTCTTTTGATTTTGCGTCGTCGGAAATACCGGCCGACGCGGCGGCGATCACAGGGTCGACATGGTCGCCGTCAACGGGGATGCCGAGGAGCAGCGGCCATGCTATCTGTCGCAGCTCATTGGTGACGAAGCCGCCGGGCTGGACGGCCAGCTGCTGGAGGCGGGCAAAGTCGGCGGCGCGACAGGCATCGCGGATCTGCTGCTTCTTTTCTTCGACGAGAGGATCTGGTTTTGACTCGCTCGTCTCTTCTTTGATATCTTTTTTCTCGTCGATGTCTTCCAATGGCTTCTCCTCCTCTGATTCGGCCTTTGGTTTTGTCTCGTCTTTTGCTTCGATGGCCGTCCTTGGCACGTCCTCCATCTTGACTGGCTCTGCTGCCTCGATTGGCTCGACTGGCTCGCTCTTGATGGCTTCGTCCTCTACAGGCGCCGGCACTGGTATCCGGTCCTCGTCGGCCATGCTGGCCATGTCGGTTGGAGTGGTGGCGCTGCTTGAACGCTAAATCCTGAAGTCTGTGCTGATGAAACTGTGCCAGAGGATCGCGCTGAGAAGTGGCCTGATGCCGGAGCCGCAGTCTTAGTACTGTATATCCACAGGTACCTCTACCTGTTCCTTTAATACTGTTCGAACTGACTCCTTGGTAGTCAAGGCGATCCTGTAGTAGTTCTCGATCTTTCTGAGTAGATAGTATATGGCGAGTCGATGAGAGGAGCAGGATCAGGCCAGTGCGGGAAGGAATGCGTGGAGTCGTGTGGACGCGTAGGCAGTTTCGAGTGTCGATTTGGTTCTTGGGAGAGTGCTCCCGTCGTCGAGGTGTGTGGTTGTGTCGTCGTTCTTGTGATTAACTCGAGCACACGCGCACGTCATGCGTGTCATTTGCAGTGGACATGTGGTGATAGTGTGTTTAGTATGTGTGTGCGTGGTTTTGGTATATTCACTATTGTGCATGTGGCGGCCAGACTGGCTGCCTGAGTTCGATGGACCCACTAAAGCTCGACAGCACACAGCTGTAGCTAGGTATCTACAGTGCTGTAGCTCCGCGCCAAACTATCCCAGCCAAACATGCAGCTCATCGATCACAACTCGCGATATGTGCAACTCTGCGTCACCGGAACAAGTCTATCTCTCAGGGTGGTGTCATTTTTGCATATTATTTTCTTTAGTTTATTATTTATTCTTTCTTGTTTCTTTCTTGTCTTTTCCCTGCCCTTGGACGCCTTCATCTGCATCCTGAAGGTAATGATATCTCGTCTTGAATCTCGATATCTACAACAACAACAAGAATGATTCTCTTCTTCTCTTTCCTCTGACAGATACCCTGCTGAATCACATTATGCCCGTTTGCATGTGTTTGCATACCCGAACCAGCGTTGTGAATAACTACAGCGTACAATCTGAATGCATCCTCGTGTGATAGATCGAAAATGACTCGTCGTTTCCCAGGTGTTCTCCGTCTTCCCCTGGAAATCAAGAGTTTTGACAGCTGGAACCCTGAATATCAGTGCTCTAATATGTAGCAATGCCACAGTTTAGTGCTTTCACTTGTCTTTGTCGTTTTCTCTTTTTCCTGTTCATTGTCCCTTGTCCTGTCGGTTCCCGAGGCCATCCCATGTAAGAGCTATTGATAGAATCCAATATCAACTGCAACCATTGTCCTCGAGTCAGCTGTCTGGAACATCAACCATGTTCTGCTTTCTATGGTTGTGTCTATGTTTGCCTCTCTCAGATCGCATAGGCTGCCATCTGCAAACAACAGCACGGGCTTATCGATGCCCAATGTGGAGTCTTAATCAGAAGCAAACATCAACATACTATGTTTTACAGGCCCAGACACAAGAGGCGGAGAAATAGGTTCTATCGGAGTAACCCAGTAGTGTGTCTTCAGTCTCTGCGGCGTCTGGCATGCTCTATTGTTGACTATCTCGCCAACTATTCTCGAACATCTGAGTAGTTGAATATCAACGACGTCGACTTCAACAACTACAATACGATCTGTCTGTCTTCTAGCACGCCGAATACCGAATCATGGCAGCATGGAAAGACGCCACAACAACCAAACAAACACATTCACGGAGCAAATGCTGCTTATAAGGCAGACGCACCGCAGACACGCACATCGAAACGATCGGTGAGCTCTGGATGCAACCCTGCCGTCTTTGTCGAGATACAAAGCAAGTACGATGTAGCTATTTTGCACAAGCCTCGCTGTCTATAGTTAGATATTATATTAGGCCGTGCCGCTTGGGTTGCTTGTGAGTTACAGCTGGCGTCGGCATTCCTGATCGCGGCTAAGCGAGGCATTTGCTGCGCTTTGACAACAAGTCTCCGAGCCGGTGACTAGGATGGATGCAGCGTGCTTGGAAGTAGAAGAGAGAAAGAACAGACAACACAGGAAAGAGAGATCTGATCGGCCAGTCCGTCTTGTTGGTGGCCGACTGATCGCCAATCTTGAGCAAACGGTCCGAACAGAGTAGATTGTATTGTATTTGCATTTGCATCTGCATCTGATGCACCTTGAGAACATTCAGAGGACATCATACTCAGTAGGAATCAAAATCAAAATCAACCATACATAGTGTAACCTTGTCCCTCCCGTTCGTCGCTGATTAATTACTAATATAGGCGCAAGTGAGTTTATCTACAGCAGCTCCCCGCCATACTACTGTGCACTGAGTAGCATCACTCTGTAGCTGCAAATTGGCGATTATTTTCATTTTATTTTCATTTATTTTCCATTTTATTCTGCGTCCCCCGCCTCTGCCTTGTGTACCCCATTTTCTCAGCCCACCACGGCACCAGACAGCGAAAGAATATACAGAGTAGGAAGGCGTTCCCTAGTATGAGCGAAACAACACGGGAAACGGAAAGAGCTTGAGAAACGACGACACTTCCCGCCGCCACGCACTCCCCTCGCTCTTTGCTCTTTCTTTGCTCCTTTCGTGTTCACTGAGCTCCTGCCTCTTTGATCTGAGTGTCTTCTCATTTCTTGCTCCTTGCTCTCTACCCTCAACCCCTCGCTCCTTCCTTTCACCTCCGGCACCTGCGCCAGCCACGTCGGCCCCGACTTTGCCGCCTGCACAGCTATCGTGCGCGCTTTATCATCGTAAGGGCACTCGGTAAACTAAGAACACTACTATCCGCTAGACCCCTGTTGGACTGCCAAAATTTGATATTCCATTTGCTTTTTGCATGCTCTGGTCTGCTCTGCCTTTGCTGGAGCTCTGCTAGCATCGAGTCTAGCATCGACATCTCACATTTCAAATCTCAAACGGAAGGAACCTCTGCGCCTTCCTTTTTGGTCACCTATTCACAGCATAGCTCACTACACACGACCGTGAGTAATATACGCCCTGTCCTGCATTGTTCCTTCCTTCTCGTCTCATCCTTGCCCAGCCTCGTGTCGTCCTGTCTTTTACGTTTTCGGTTTTCGGTTTTCGTGACTTGCTCGTTTTGTCTTGCCGTTTATCGTGTCCCCATGCTGTCCACCCCTTGCTCTTTCCTCTTCTTGTCCTCTGTCTGTGTTCCATGCCCTGTCTCCTTCCTTCCTTCTGTCCTTGTCTCTTGTCCTCTCGTCTTTTTCTTTGTCGGTCTTTCTCTCTCCAGCTCTACCTCTACATCCGCCTCCTCTACCTCTGCAACCCCTCAGGCGTCCGTCTCTGCCATACGCCCATTCTCCGTTTGTGGCCCTCCATCTCTGTGCGCCATCGCTCGTACGCCCTACATCTGCCGCGCCCGGGCTGTCTTTGTCTGGCTGTTCTTGACTGGCTGCTGGCTGTTCTCGCCGTCGCCCAATCTGCTGTCGTCTGTCTGCTGTCGTCACGCTCACACGCTCACACGCTCACACCTCACGTCTCCTATCACCACCTCCTCCTCACATCTGCTACACGAGCCTGTTCTCCATCCTTCTCGTCTATTCACCGCACCCTCTCTCGCCGTCCTCGTCCAGCTCACACTCTACGCGAGCTTGTGTTCCCTGTCAAGTGAGACTCTTCACCTGAGACGCCAAAACGCAGGATCTGGGCATCAAGACGGACACGAAACTCGCAGGATTCACCTTTCAACTCACCTTGACCATCACACTGCTTGCCTTTGCTCATTCTCTCTGTTTTATCTGACTTACTCTCATCATCCTCACGCACTCATCTCAGCTCTGAAGTCAAGATATCACTAACACTCTTGCAGGCCTCTCGAGTTCTATCTTGACCCTGCACGCCTTCAACTCATCTGTGCTCGGCTCACTGAATGCGCCCCGTTTCATCACTCACTCATAAATATTTCGACCTTTGACCCTCGCTCCTTGTTCCTTGATCTTCTACACTGAACTGGCCCTAAAACATTGTGTCCGCCGACTTGAAATGTAAGTTATGCTAGGCTAGCCTTGCCTCCTGTCTTATCTGTCTCGTTTTCTTGTCTCGTGTGTCTTGTTGCCTTACCCTCGTATCTCGTACCCTCGCGAGTCTACGCGCTTCTATGCCATGCATGTTTTGCATGTTTTGCATGCCTTGCAGCATGCACGGCACACTGGCGTCTGATCCTCTGCCTTACATGCCCTCTTGTCTTGTTTTACTATCTCTATCACTGTTTCTATCACTGTCTCTGCCCGTCCCGTTGTCACTCTACTGCATCTGCCTGTCATCCCACTCACTGCCTGACTGCCTCACTGCATCATACCTCATACCTTACTGGCTGGCCACCTTGTTACCCCTCTCATATTCATTATCGGCCCATTTATGCTCATTCATGCGTCATTCGGGCATCTGCGTGGCATCTGCGTGTCATCAGTGACAAGAGCGGCAAGTGCTTTCTCATCCTCTTCTTTTCATTGCTTTGCCTTTGAGCTTGAATTTCTTTCATGCAACCCAGCAGCCCATCTCTCTCGGACCCCTTACAAGACCATTGTTTACTTTATTGATATAGCTGTCTAACTTTACTACTAGATAGACTCGACATTCTACAACTGCTAGACACGTGCAACACTTACTTAACATCCATCTACCACGCCAGACCATTATATCGAGTCTCATCTCCAGTCTCAACAACCCATAAGAGGCATCCATCCTCCCTCAGCCTAGGGGGCGGCGGTGGAATCTCGACCTGCCATGGCCCTCCAGACCAATGTCCTTCGCGACGGCGAGTGGGTGACGGAAACTGTGGACCTACAATCTGTGCTGCAAGCACCGACAGAGTCGCCATCAACAAGCTCACAGGCACGGCAGCCAGTAGGAAGGCCAGGCACATATGGCGTTTTGACAAAGACGGCAGTCGAGAGTCCAGTAGCCCAGTTTATTCTGCCCGTCCGCCTACGATCTTCTCACCATGTGGATGTTGCATTTGTTGGGGTGAGTCTTGTTTGCTTACCCTTGAAGCCTCATAGAGGCCCGTAGCCCTATGTCAGCTAACAAAGTAGGATCACTATGTGCAAATCCGCGAGCTCGGTCGTGACAGTCAGCTACGAGACGTTATCCGCAAAACCGACTTTGGCACCCGGATTATCAATGCGAGAGTTATTGGCGGTACATCCGAAGATGACGACGAAAACAACGACAACGATGTCAAGATTAAAGTAGAGGACGGCACAAACCATAACGGCGGAACGTCGGGCGACATCGACATGGACGATATTCACACAGCAGCTGCAGCGCAAAATGGCAGCCCGGTACAACGGCGGTTACCACCACAGCAGCTCGTCATAGTCCTCGAGAACGGCGATCAGATATTCATGTTTCTCGAAACGTTGCAAGATGGCCGGCTCTACTTCAACACAACTCAGTATAAGCCACCGGGTAAGAAAATAGTACCACCGGGCCGCCACGCAGCCGTCGATCCCAGCTCTCGATATTTGGCACTGGCTTGTGAAGAAGGCCTTTTTACCGTGTCCGAACTCAACTGCCAGCAAGAACTCTCTCGGGATTATGCCGCTGGCGGCCAGTTACAGTACATCAAATCCTATAGACCACGTCCCGTCTACGGCATCATTCACAAGATGGAGTTTCTCTACCCCCGTCCAGACGACGACTACCAAATCATTTTGCTTCTTATTGTCATTGAAAGAGGCATCGCGAAAATGATCATCTACGAGTGGGAGGCTGGCGAGGACCTGCGGGAAGTCCTAACAGAAAAGAAGCGCGGCCAGAACTTGCCCATGAGTAGCGAAAAGCCGCTGCTCATCGTGCCATTGACATTTAACTCGGCCTTTTTCACAGTCTCCGCCGGCCAGATTTGGTTCTGCCCCAACTCACTACATCAACCAGCCAAATTCGAGAGCTTTAGTCTAGAAGCACAGCGAGACGCGTCCTCCCAAAGCCGACAACTTCAACTATGGTCGGCCTGGGCACGGCCCTACCGGTTACCAACATATAATGCTGCCAATGACAGCATTTACCTGGCACGGCAGAACGGCTCCGTCGTCTACCTGGAGCTCAACTCGGACAACCTCATCACCTCTCACGTGGAAGTCGGCAACCTGAAGAGCGATATCGGCGCTTTTTGTACAGTCTTTGATCAGTTCGGCGACATCCTGATCGTTGGTGGGCACTCCGGGCCGGGCACCATGGTCAACCTACCCCCACGACAGGCAACTGTGCACCTCGGCGACATTCCCAACTGGGCATCGCTTACCGATGTTGTGACGACGTACGAAAAGGTTCGAGCACCCGGCACGCACACGACCCCGGATCGCATCTTTGGCGCCTCGGTCTACGGCGACGCCGGCGCAATCACAGAGTTCAGAAGTGGCCTGCGTGCCTGTGCCGGTCTCGACTTTGACGCGGGTGATACCATCCGTCGGACGTGGATCTTCCCTGTCCGCAGTGTGGACTACGACCTGACCTTTCACATTTTGGTGTCCTTTGTAGATCGTACAATGTCGCTTCTGATGTCTGAGGATCTCAGTCAGGTCAGCAATCTCGACGGCGGCGAGGATGAAGAGGTCGACACGGCGCCGATCTACGATATGAGCTCGAGGACAGTGGCGGCAGCGCCTTTCTCGGAGGACGTCGTAATCCAAGTGACAGAGAGAAATCTTGTTTTTGCGGCTGTAAGTGGGAGTGTATTCCACCCGCACTCGGCTCTCTTTGGCGAACATGTCACGATTGTGGATGCGTGCATCTCGGGTGCGCTTGTCGCCATCTCAACACATGCCCAAACTAACGAGAGCAACATTCACTTGCTGCGGATAAGTCTCCAGGGGACAATCTCAATTGTCCGGTCCTTTGTGCAAAGCGGCGAACCGACGTGCCTGAGCTTATCCTCGTTTGGCAATGTGCCCGCCATTGTGGCCGGCATCGTGCACGAGGGAAGCAAGCCGTCTATCGGAATCTACAGCATCAACGAGAACGAGCCAACGGGTGCAGCCGAAGTCGTGCCGCTGCTTATCGACCTGAGCTCGAACGAAATAGCTCAGCTATTGTCACCTACATCAAACAAGGATCAGGAGCCTCACCTTATCGAGCCGCTGAGCAGCATCGCGATGATCCCTAGGCAGGGGCGGGCGGCAGCCATTGCGTTCGGAACCAGAGCTGGACAGGTTGGTACGGTTGTCTTGGACGAGACTGGACGTGCGGTGTCTGCGACTGTCGATACAATCGGCCTCGCCACAGCACACATCTCTATTGTTGGCGACTCGGTGGTCGGGAAGTCGGTACTCGCTACGTGCGACGGCAAGCTGTGCCTGCAGAGCAATCTGGACTGGTCTGCGGCCAAGTTTCGGTCGACAAAGAGCGTTTGGGTGGTGGTGGACGCATCCGAGAACCGCCTGCCTTCGCCGCCAATCACATCGGCGACTATTCTTCCAGGCAACCTGCCAGGCCGCGAAGGCCGGATACCGCTTGCATTGTCTTCTGGGTCGCGGGTGATGCTTGCCGAGCTCGAGTCGCATTCGGAGCCGGCACATCGCAAAATTCCCCTCAAGGGAAAGCCCCAGAAGCTCATCTACTCGCACAACCTGGATTGCCTAATCGTTGCGATCACCGAAAAAGATGCCAAGGCGACGCTGCAGTTTATCGACCCGGACAGCGGTGAAGATGTCTCTCTTGCTGTCGACAGCCATGGTGCTCCAATCGAGTACGCACGAGGTCTGGGCGAGCGCGGAGACCGGATTTTGGGGTTGACTGAATGGATCATTGAGCGTGAAGGCAACAAGTGGGTACAGCTCCTGGTGTCTACTCTCCATGGGCGCTTTCTTGTGCTCTCTGTCAAGCGCTCGGAATCTCGGCGCAGCTCTAGCAACGACAGCTTAACTCCGGCTCCCGCAAAGATCAAGTACTGGACGCGTCATCGAAAGGCTAGAGCCGCAGCTCCCGTGTACACGACCGCATGTGAAGACAATAATGTGTTCTCTTGCGTCGGGTCGCTAATCCAGTGGGACAAGCTCGATGTCGCGGCGAAGCGGCTCGACTCGCACGGCGAGTTCAGCCTGCCGTCGCCGGCATCGTCTCTGCAGATTGTTAATGGCAAGCTGGTAGCCACCACCCTTGGAAACTCGGTCCAGATCATTGACTACAAGGGCGGCAACGCCGCTGCAGGTGAAATGACGCTCCACCACTCTGAGTCCAGCGATAATGCCCCGGCCAGGCACATGATTGACGTTTCCCCTGGAGGAGCCGGATCGCCTCCTATGCTTCTGGTGTCTCTTGGCGACTGGCAGCTTTCGGGAGTCTGGGTTCCGTGGCGGATGATTGGCAAGAGCTGCAGCACCGTGTTCGAGGTGGACCTGTCGTCCGAAGGACTGTGCAAGCTCGTGCGCGGCCGCACACGGCCCAGCTGGCAGCAAACGCGGCGTAGTGCGCGGTACGGCATGCTTGACAGCTCGGAACATCCGGCCGAGGTGCTGGGCGCCTTTGAAGACGGCTCAATGCAGCACTTTACCATCCTAGGCCCGTCTATCTGGCGGGTCTTGCGGTACATCCAGAACTACGCTGACACGTCGGTCGTGCTCTACCCCTACTCCTACGTGGATGAAGCTCCCGTCAATGGAAACGGCACGAGCGCCGAACAGCATGGAGCGGATGCCGAAGCACGGCGGGCCATCCTCGAAGACCTGGTGCCCGACAGCAGAACAGGCATGCACATCGACGGTGACATGCTACAGCGGTGCCTCGACGAACGGGCGCTCGAGCAGCTGTTTTCAGAACCACAGCGAACTGAGCGACTCTTCACCCTGCTGGACGAGCTCGACGGCGGGCGGTGGACCAGCAAGTTTGCGCCTGGAGAGGCCTCGACAACGCCGCTGGAGCAGAAGCGTAGGGACTACTTTGGGCTCATGTACGACATTTTGGAGTACTATCTCGAGCCTGTCTTTTAGTTTGGTTGATTGGGCGGAGGTTCTTTGGTTGTTCTTGTTATGTGTTTGTTTTCATCTTGGCCTTTTGCATGTCCTCGGTCTTGATAGATCTATTGTTGCATTTACATAACTTTTAGTTGTACCTAGCTTGGCGTAAGGGGTTATTCATATTTTTGTTTTGGTAGACATTAACTTGGATTTTGGATGTTTGTTTGTGATGCAGTTCTTGGGTGTATTTTCATATGTTGATACGCAAAGAATATAACTGAAAGATCAAATATGAAGAAGAAAAAAAACACAGAAATTAAAAAAAAAAACAAAAAAAAACACATAGAGGATTTATAAATTATTGAAATTAAAAGCCTATTAAATAAATATAATATAAAAAGAGTAAACCCTGTACTATTTGAAATAAATCAGGGGAAACCTTCTCTATGATATCGGTCTACCAAGAAAAACGAAAACAGACGTTCATTGCCATTTCATCAATGGACAATAGGATGAGGTTGGATAATTTCCCAATCCAGCCTGACTTACATAACCATGCTAGGGCGTGGTCAGTGCTCAGATAAGAAATACAGGGAGATACACTGTATCGCATGTACCCCTCCTGCCCTCACACCTTCCCCGCGCTGCCAGCAGCCGTCAGCAGCAGATACAGTACTGCTCACAGTGCGTTTTAGCGTGCCAGGGAGAAAGGCTGTAAAGAGCAAGCTGCCGGATTTTGTGTTTTTGCCGATTATATAAGTTTTTTTTCTGCCAGGCGTGCCTTCCTTCTTCAGAATAAAAATAATTATTAAATAAAAAAATAATTATTTTCTGCCATCGACCGCTTCGGCAGGCTCTCCACATTTGCCCCATCACCACCACGCAACTGTCTACAGCGTTCCCTCGACCTGCCTCATACTGAGGAGACTTTTCTGCTTTCTGCCTTTTGCTTTTCTACTTTTTTCGGGCGCCACCAAACACTCTTTCAGTGGAACCTTTTGTCAACCTAGCATGTCTCGGGGTCGGCAACACAACTTTACTATTGTCACGACCATCCATAGCGGGTGATTTTTTATTTCTTTTAATCTATAGGTCCTTGATCTCTGGTCTCTGATCTATCACATCCCACTCGATCTACCGGGACCACCTATCTACACCTACAACTACATCTACAACCCCACTATCGCCCTCCGTATCCGTCACGATGCCGCCGAAGAAGAAGGGAGGCAAGAAGGCCCAGCAGGACGACTGGGAGGCTGAGCTGGGCGAGACGATTGCGCCCGTCAACCAGGCCAACACCGATGCCGACAATGCCAACGGCGACGACGACGACGAGGCCGGCGGCGGTGGCCTGATGGCCGTGCTGCGCAAGAACAAGGAGAAGCGCAAGAAGAAGGGCCTGGCCGATGAGCCCGAGGCCCAGACCGACGCCCCTGCCGAGGAGGCTGCCCCCTCCATTGCCGATAAGGCCCCCGAGGAGGCCAACCTGGACGACGAGTTTGCGCTCCCTGAGAAGAAGGGCAAGGGCGGCAAGGGCGGCAACAACAAGAACAACGCCAAGCCCGCACCGGCTGCCAACGATGACGGCGACGAGAACTCGGGCCGCATCCTGACCAAGGCCGAGAAGGAGAAGCTCAAGAAGGAGCGCGAGAAGCAGCGCAAGAAGGAGCAGGCCTCCAAGAAGAAGCCCGCCGGTACCGAGCCCGCCAAGGCTGCCGTTGTCGTCCCTGTCGCTGCTGCTGCCCCTGTTGCTGCCGCGCCCGAGCCGGCTGCTGCTGGTGGCAAGAAGAAGAAGATCCCCGCACACCTGCTCGCCATCCAGAAGCAGCAGGAGGAGCTGCGCCGGCAGGCAGAAGAGCAGGAGCGCTTTGCTGCCGAGGAGAAGGCCCGTCTTGAGGAGATTGAGCGCCAGGAGGCCGAGGAGGCCAAGCGCAAGGAGGAGCAGCGCGCCATCAAGAAGCAGCGCGAAAAGGAGCGCATCGAGCAGCTCAAGAAGGAGGGCAAGTACATGACCAAGGCCCAGAAGGAGGCCAAGGCCCGCAACGAGCAGAAGCTGCAGCAGATGATGGCTGCCGGTATCAAGGTCGGCGGCCTCGAAGGCAGTGCCTCCGAGCCCAAGAAGGCCTCGTACGACAAGAAGCGCAACGCCGGCCGCAAGAACAACAAGGTCGACGAGGAGAAGGCGCTGGCCGAGGCTGCTGAGCGCGCCCGTCTGCACGCCGAGAAGGTAGCCAAGGAGGCTGCTGAGAAGGAGGCTGCTGCCAAGAAGAAGGCCGAGGAGGAGGCTGCCAAGGCCAAGGGTGGCGACAGCGACCTGGAGGACGACTGGGAGGCTGCTGCGGCTGCCGACGACGATGACCTCAAGGACAGCTGGGACGCTGATTCTGACGAGGAGGAGGCCAAGAAGGAGGCCAAGAAGGAGACCAAGGCCAAGAGCGGCGATGACGACGAGGAGGACGAGGATGAGGATGATGAGGACGACAGCGAGGACGATGACGACAGCGATGACAGCGACGAGAGTGACGACGAGGAGACGTCGGCCGCCAAGGCTGCCGAGGCCCAGCGCAAGCGCGAGATGGCCGAGCTGCGCGAAAAGGAGCACCAGGCCGCGCTGGCCGCACAGTCCAAGGACAACCTGCGTTCGCCCATTTGCTGTATCATGGGTCACGTCGATACCGGTAAGACTAAGCTGCTGGACAAGGTGCGCCAGACCAACGTCCAGGAGGGCGAGGCCGGTGGTATTACGCAGCAGATTGGTGCCACGTACTTCCCCATCGATGCCATCAAGCAGAAGACGGCCGTCGTCAACAAGGACGGCGCCTTCGACTTCAAGGTGCCCGGCCTGCTGATCATTGACACGCCCGGTCACGAGTCTTTCTCCAACCTGCGTTCGCGTGGTTCGTCGCTGTGTAACATTGCCATTCTGGTCGTCGACATCATGCACGGTCTCGAGCAGCAGACGCTCGAGTCGATGCGCATGCTGCGCGACCGCCGCACGCCCTTTATTGTCGCGCTCAACAAGATTGATCGTCTGTACGGCTGGAAGAAGGTCGACAACAACGGTTTCCAGGACTCCCTGCAGCTGCAGAACCGCGGTGTCCAGAACGAGTTCGCCAAGCGTCTCGAGGCCACCAAGGTCGCCTTTGCCGAGCAGGGTTTCAACGCCGAGCTCTTCTACGAGAACAAGAACATGTCGCGCTACGTCTCGCTGGTGCCCACCTCGGCCCACACGGGTGAGGGTGTGCCCGACATGCTGAAGCTGCTTGTCCAGCTGACCCAGGAGCGCATGACGGACTCGCTCATGTACCTGTCCGAGGTGCAGGCCACCGTCCTGGAAGTCAAGGCCATTGAGGGCTTCGGCATGACCATTGACATCATCCTGTCCAACGGTGTGCTGCGTGAGGGCGACCGCATCATCCTGTGCGGTGTTGAGGGTGTGATCAAGACCAACATTCGTGCACTGCTCACGCCGGCGCCGCTGCGCGAGCTGCGCGTGCGCTCCGCCTATGTGCACAACAAGGAGGTCAAGGCCGCCATGGGTATCAAGATCAGCGCCCCCGGTCTCGAGGGTGCCATTGCCGGTTCGCGCCTGCTGGTCGTTGGCAAGTACGACGACGAGGAGGACCTGGAGGAGGAGGTCGAGAGCGATCTGGCGTCCGTGTTCAGCCGTGTCGAGAAGTCGGGCCGCGGTGTCAGCGTGCAGGCGTCGACTCTGGGTTCGCTCGAGGCCCTGCTGGATTTCCTCAAGGACTGCAAGATCCCCGTCGCCAACGTGGGTATCGGCCCGGTGTACAAGCGCGACGTCATGCAGTGCGGTGTGATGCTGGAGAAGGCACCCGACTACGCGGTGATGCTGTGTTTCGATGTCAAGGTGGACAAGGAGGCCGCGCAGTATGCCGACGAGCAGAACATCAAGATCTTCACGGCGGACATTATCTACCACCTGTTTGACGCGTTCACCAAGCACATGGCCGAGCTGAGCGAGAAGAAGAAAGAGGAGTCCAAGATGCTGGCTGTCTTCCCTTGCGTGCTGAGCCCCGTGGCCGTGTTCAACAAGACAGCGCCCATTGTCGTCGGTGTCGACGTCGTCGAGGGCAACCTGCGGATGAACACGCCGCTGGCCGTTGTCAAGACGAACCCGACGACCAAAGAGAAGGAGATTATCGGCATTGGCCGTGTCACGTCGATTGAGCGCGAGCACAAGCAGATCCAGATCTGCAAGCGTGGCCAGCCGTCGGTGGCCATCAAGATCGAGATGGGAGGCCACCAGCCAACATACGGCCGGCAGCTGGAGGAGGGCGACATGCTGTACAGCCAGATCTCGCGCAAGAGCATCGACACGCTCAAAGAGTTCTACCGGTCCGACGTGTCGGACGAGGAGTGGAAGCTGCTGATCAAGCTGAAGCCCATGTTCAACGTCAACTAGACGGATGGAGGTGTCTTTGGTTTTATTGGAAAGGAAAGGAAAAGATCCGGGCAAGATAAAAGGTTCAAAAGTCTAGCACAGTGATTCATCTATTTTCTTCTTTTGTTTATTTTCTGTTTTTCCTGTATGCTCATTTTATTTACAGTAACAATTGCATTTGCATTTGATTTGACTCATCTTGATCTTGGATGCCGTCTCAGTGACTTGAGGCTTCTTGTGCATTTTGTATTTTGCTGCATTGCCACGATTTATTTGCATTTTGAGCCTCGTTATTTACAGTGTATGATCCCAGTTGCACCCAGACTCAGCCACCGAGTCACAGCGTTTCCAAATGCCGTGGATGGCCTGATTTTTCCAAGTGTGCTTCTGAATGCAAGATATCGCGATGCGATGCGAGCACAGCATGTCGCAAAAGGTTACATAATAAATCATGAAAATCAAAGCAAAAAGGTACTTGTGAGTGACTTGGTCCCTGTGGATTGGGCAGGCGGTGAGCTAAAGAATATCACCTGAAAAGCACGTTGCTGCCCCTCCTGCCTGATTCTGTTTTTTCTGCCGCGTTTGCCTAGGCGCCCAGCCAGCTGCCCTGCTGTCCTCGGCCCCTGCCAACCAGTCGCCAGCGCGCTACCTGCCGCCCTGATCCTGATGCGATGCAGCGAGGGCCGTCTCGAAGCTTCTCCGTGCTTCTGTCGTCTTATTCGGGGCTGTTGCTATGACAAGGCTGACCAGCGCGTCGTATGTTTACTCTTTATTATAACATCTGCCATTTCCGAATCTTGAAGTCTTGCTTTGACTTGTTTTCTCTCATTCTCTCTTCTTTCCGTTTCTGATTTTTATCTATTTACACGTTTACGAACTCTCCGAAAAGAACCATTATACCCATCGCTCCTGCCTTTACACTCTACTCCAAAAAGATACTTCCAAGGTACATCCACCTGCTATCGCCAATTTGCCCCTCCACGCCAGTCGCTCTTTCCTGTGGCTTCTGGTCCCCTCCCTACCCAATCGCGCCGCAGTTTCAAACTCACTGACACTCTAGAATCCAACAGAAGCTGCCAACACGGCCAACAAGGAAGGACCGTCCAGAGCAACCCCACTATAAATCGACCTAACAACTTTTTTTTTACTTTTTATTCTCTTGTTTTATTATTTTTATATTTGTTTTTATTTCTGTTTGTTAGTAGTATTACAGACGGCTCTTTCCCTCTGCTTAGGGTATCTGAATTCTCAGCAGTATCCTATTCTTCTCTCGTCTCCCACTTCACTTCTTCAACCTCACCTCCTCCACCCCACTCCATAGGATTCCGGAGCAACTTTTGCGAACACACGAAACAAACGACTATTCCCCTCCTATAGTATACCTTTCTCACCCAAGGCATACTTTATCGAACAAGTTTGGGCATCGCATCTCCAGACTTTTCAGCCTACGTCGCGACCTCCCCCTCCCTCTATACCCGCCGTTGTCGCACACATAAACAACCACATTCACATACTCGCCCATCATGAGTGTCGTCGGTAAGTCGGAGTCCCGGGACGGCCCTGGCGGCCGTACCTTAGTCAACAAGCTCAAGCGCGGGCTATCCGTGCACCGGGTAGCCTGGCGCTTCGGGCATTCGTCTCGTCCAGCTCACTAACAAAATATAGGTGTTGATCTGGGCACCATGAACACGGTGATTGCCGTGGCCCGGAACCGTGGTATCGACGTCGTATGTCTCCCTCGCCAACTCCCCTTTACAAGTACACCAGCTAACTGTTGTCTCTAGATTGTCAACGAGGTTTCCAACCGCGCTACTCCGTAAGTACCCAACCTACAACCAAACCCGCGACGGGTGTTGTCACTCTTCATCACCTATCCGTTCACATGCTAACGCATCGCAGTACCGTCGTTGGCTTCGGCCCTACCAACCGCTACCTTGGTGAGGCTGCCAAGACACAGGAGATCTCCAACCTCAAGAACACCGTTTCTTCGCTGAAGCGCCTCGTCGGCCGCTCCTTCAAGGAGGCCGACATCCAGATCGAGCAGCAGTACATCTCTTGCCCCCTTGTCGATGTCAACGGCGAGGTCGGTGCCGAGGTCTCGTACCAGGGCAAGAAGGAGAAGTTCTCTGCCACCCAGCTGCTGGCCATGTACATGGGCAAGATCAAGCAGATCACCTCCGAGGAGATCAAGGTCCCCGTCACCAACATGGTCCTGTCCGTGCCTGCCTGGTTCACCGACCGCCAGCGCCGCGCTGTGATCACCGCCCTGGAGGTTGTTGACGTCAACGTCCAGCGCCTCATCAACGACACCACCGCTGCCGCTCTTGGCTGGGGTATCACCAAGCTCGACCTGCCCTCGGGCGACGAGAAGCCCCGCCGCGTTGTCTTCATCGACATTGGCCACTCCACCTACACTGCCTCTGTTGTCGAGTTCCGCAAGGGTGAGCTGACCGTCAAGGGTACCGGCTTCGACCGCCACTACGGTGGTCGTGACTTCGACAAGTGCCTGGTCGACCACTTCGCCAAGGAGTTCCTTGCCGAGAAGAAGCTGCAGATCGACATCAACACCGAGCCCCGCGCTCGCGCCCGTGTCCTAGTTGCCGCTGAGAAGATGAAGAAGATTCTTTCTGCCAACCAGCAGGCTCCCCTCAACATTGAGATGCTGATGAACGACAAGGACGTTTCCTCGTCCATGACCCGCACCGACTTCGAGGCTCTCGCCGAGCCCCTGCTGTCGCGCACCACTGTTCCCCTGGAGCAGGCCCTGGCCCAGGCTGGCCTGACCAAGGACGACATCGACATCATCGAGGTTGTTGGTGGCGGTACCCGTGTCCCTGCCATCAAGGAGCGCATCCAGGAGTTCTTTGGCAAGACCCTGTCCTTCACCATGAACCAGGACGAGGCCATTGCCCGTGGTTGTGCTTTCGCCAGTGCCCTGCAGTCCCCCATTTTCCGTGTCCGCGAGTTCGCTGTCCACGATCTGGTTTCGTACCCCATCGAGTTCACCTGGGAGAAGGCCAACGATATCCCCGATGAGGAGCCTAACCTGGTTGTGTTCGGCAAGGGCAACGCTATGCCCTCGACCAAGGTCCTGACCTTCTTCCGGAAACGGCCATTCGACCTGGAGGCCCGCTACTACAACCCTGAGGAGCTCCCCAGCGGTGTCCAGCCCTGGATTGCCCGCTTCTCCATCAAGGGTGTCAAGCCCACCATTGGTGGCCCTGACGACTACATGACCTGCAAGCTCCGCGCCCGCGTCAACCCCGACGGTATCCTGAGCCTGGACACTGCCTACTACGTCGAGGAGCAGGAGGTCGAGGAGGAGATCAAGGAGGAGGAGAAGCCTGAGGGTGCTGAGGGCGAGGCCATGGAGACTGACGCCGACAAGCCCAAGACCCGCAAGGTCCGCAAGCAGGTCCGCAAGGACAACCTCCCCGTCGTCCCCGCCACCCAGACCCTGGACCGCGTCGCCGCCGAGGACGCCAAGGAGAAGGAGGGCAAGATGGCTGCCAGCGACAAGCTCGTTGCCGAGACCGAGAACATGAAGAACGCGCTCGAGACCTACATCTACGATGTCCGTGGCAAGTTCTCGGAGGACGATGATGGTGTCTACGTTCCATTCTCCCAGGAGGCTGAGCGGGAAAAGATTGTCGCCAAGCTTACCGATGCTATTGTAAGTTTTCTCAAACCTATTTGAAACCAAGACAACATATACTAACAATCCAGGACTGGCTGTACGAGGATGGCTACGATGCCTCCCTGGGCGTCTACAGAGCCAAGAAGGAGGAGCTGAGCGCCCTGGTCGGCCCCGTTCACCAGCGCTACTTTGAGCACGCCGAGGCCCAGCGCCAGAAGCTCGAGGCTGAGCTGGCTGAGGCCGCTGCCGCCAAGAAGGCTGCTGACGAGGCTGCCAAGAAGGAGGCCGGCCCCGAGGCTACCACCGAGGATGCTGCTGACGCCGAGATGGCCGATGCCGATCCGGCCAAGGGCCCTGCTGTTGAGGAGGTCGACTAGAAGTTCGGCACCGATCCTTCCGACGGCATGTAGGAAAACGATGATTTGTTCTACGGCGAGCCTTTCGAATAGTTATAACATGATCAACGAGATGTGGTATGAAGATCAAGAAACCTTCAGAATAGAATTTGCATTGTATTAGCAGAGGTGCTCGAGTGAACATGCAGTGACAACAGCGAAATGCCGTATATTAATACCCACGAGAGCTATCCGCACCGACAGATCTGCCCATATATCCCCATTTATTGTGCTGATCTGGCCAATCATACGGTGAACAGGAGCCACAGACAACGGTGTGCTAGCCGTGTAAGTGATCAACTTCCGCATCTGGCAACATGTTGATTTCAAGACATTTGGAGATGCAAACACCCATGAACGCATATTTATCAAGAACAGTAGAATTATGGAAAGGAAAATTAGATAATTGAAGAAGAGTTACTGGAGATAGCCAGACACGTGACAGTAATGCATCCAGAATGGCCTCTGCCCGCATCACTTAAGCTTCCTGGCCCTCCGATCTAGAACGCCCCCGTCATCTCAATGTTGCTGTTATCACCCCTTTTAAGAAGCTGTGGATGACATACTTCAGGAGAGGTTTATTGCCTCTCCTGCTTGTAGCATCATCTCGAAAATATTGTGGTTGATAACCGATGCTGCCTTTAGAACGATGAAGTCCAAGATACCTGAAGTCAAACGACCCATATAAAGGTGGTCACGTGTCAATGATTCAGTACTGTCTCTACGTCACGGCGCTTTCCTATTGCTGTCGTCAATGCCGGGAATACTGATTATCCGGCCAGAGGGGCAGCTCGCTACTCTGGTACACGTTAGGAAGGCGCATTCATGATACAGGTGCCTCCATAGCTCTTGCTGCGCTAACGGTACCTTTTCTGCCGCTGCTGTTGATCTGCTGTTTGATGCTATTCGGAGTCAAGTACCCCATACAGGTGCTATCACCGACATCATCGTCAACGCGATCACTACCGACACCGCAACCACTGATCACGATTTTCGACATCGCCACAACTACCACCACCACCAACACTACTTGACGAATGTCCGTGCCGCAAGATATCCCGTCTCTGCCATCTATCTTGGTCTGCGACCGATAATGGACCGCGTTAAGAAACGTATGTTTACATGCTGCGACGGCCACACGGCCATACAGCCATGGCATCTGTCCCCCCCAGTCGACAAATGCCAACTAGCAACTAACTTATAACAAAGGCCAACTGCGAACACTCAATGAGAGCGCATGGGCAGGTCAAACTGGTATGCGACGCGCCCCCTCCTCTATGCCCCGTGAATCTATCGAATCGCAATCTAACAAGCAATAGACCTCTTCGAGGTCAACAAATCCCTCGACTCGTCCCTGAAGAAGAACACGGCATTCATCCGACGACTGCGCACCGCCATCTCCGCTGCGAGCCTCAACTCCTTCCTCCAAGAGATCGCCTCACTCAGCCTCAGCAAGTACCTCTCCGAGATCATTCCCGCCTGCTATGAAGGCCTCTGTCGCCTTAAAACGCCCGCCGATATCGAAGCCGGCGTCGAGATTGTGTCGGCCCTCCACCAGCGCTTCGGCCCCGCCGAGTTCACCGAATACCTAGGATGGCTGCTGGGCAAGGGCATGGCTGCGCCCGACAAGAGCCAGCTCAAGACGTTGTCCGCCGAGGCCCGTGAGCGGGACGAAAAGGAGCGCATCACCCTGCAGCGCATTCTCCTTCGAATCGTCACTGAGCTGTGGCTTGTCGGCGTGCTGCGCACCCTCGAAGACGTCAACCGCCCCGACGACACGACAAAAGGCGCTGCTGGTAAGACCGCAGAAGTCAAGTTTCGTTCCAGCCCGTCTGCCAAGCCAGGCGCCGCCGAGCCTTTCCCGCTTGCTGTGCTGAAAGATCTCCTCGGCCACGACCGCGACCACGCCAACCTGCCTCTCTTGGTCACGTTTGTCAAGACTTTCAGCGCCGATATTCTCGGCATCAGCGGCTCTCCTAGCGAAGGAGCCCGGAAACTTGACGAGCCAGCCGCCAGCACCGAAGCTGCCCCGACCGCCCCCGAAGATCCTACTCCTGCGGAGTCTGCCCTCGAAGCATCCCCCGAATCGCCTCCAACCGACAATACAATCGCCTCGCCCGAGCTGCAGGCAAAGTTCCGGAATATTCTCAGTCGGTACTTTGATGACGTCAAAGGCCACCTCCTGCGCGACCAAAAGGCCATTTCCGCCCAGTCGCGCCGCAATGCCGAGGCTTACGTCAAGTCGGGTGAGGTCTTTGAGGACCGGCAATCCAACTTTGAGAAGCAAGTTAAGGCCCAGGAGCGGCTGGTGTCTAATGCGCAGGTCATTGCCGACGCCATCGGTGCCGAGATGCCAGATCTCAAGGACGGCGATGAGGGGCAGGCAACCGTCAATTCCAGCTCGATTGGCATTGTCAAGGCGGGCGACTATCTCCGTGGCCAGGGCGAGAGTGCTGGCATCTGGGAGGACGAAGAGGAGCGCCGCTTCTACGAAAACCTCGTGGATCTGAAAGGAAAGGTCCCTGCCATTCTCCTTGAGGACGGAAAGAAAAAGAAGGACACCGACGACCAGGTCGGCAGCAGAAAGGATGCACCTGCTGATGAATCGGATGCCCAAAAAGCTGACCCTGCCACCAGCTCGCCCGCTGCCACCGCTGCCGTCGTTGCAGACGAGCAGTCGACCTCAATTATCAACAAGAGCGTCGGTGCTCAGGTCGACACCCTTCTTCTGCGGCTACCAGAGCTGACTAACAAGGAGATAATCGACCAAACAGCAATAGATTTCTGTTTTCTCAACTCCAAGGCGTCTCGCAACCGGCTTATCAAGTCCCTGACAGAGGTGCCCAAAGGCCGAGGCGATCTCTTGCCGTGCTGGTCCCGACTGGTTGCGACTCTCGGCCAGTACATGCCCGACATCCCCAAGGGTCTTGTGGACTACCTTGATGCCGAGTTCCGCAGTCTCCAGCGGCGTAAGGAAAAGGATTTTCTCGGCCAGGTGCGCCTCAGCAATATTCGGTACCTCGCGGAGCTGACAAAGTTTGGTATCGTGCCGGAGCATGTCGTGTTTCACTGTCTGAAAGTCAGTCTCGACGACTTTTCGCGCATGAACATTGAGATTATCTCCAACCTGCTTGAAAACTGCGGCCGCTACCTGCTGCGCAACCCCGAGACATCGCCTCGGATGTCGACATTCCTCGAGACACTGCAGCGCAAGAAAGCCATGCAGCATATCGGCCAGGCCGAGCGCATGCTGATCGAGAATGCCGTATACTTTGTTAATCCCCCTGAGCGGCCTGCGATTCAGCAAAAGGAGAGAACACCAATGGATCTTTTCGTTCGGAAACTGGTGTACGTGGACCTGTGTAAGCGCAATGCGAATAAGATTCTGCGCCAGATTCAGCGACTCCACTGGGAGGAAAAGGACGTTGTCGCGATCCTGCACAAGGTGTTTTCGCGGCCCGGCAAGGTCAAGTACGGCAACATTCACCTCCTGGCCGGCCTCCTTAGCGCGCTGTACCGCCACCACTCGTCTTTTGTGATAGGGATCGTGGACGAGCTGATCGAGTCCATCATCTTTGGGCTGGAGCTTAACGACTTCCGCATGAACCAGAAGCGGCTGGCACAGGTCAAGTATCTCGGCGAGTTTTTCACATACCGCCTCGTCGAGCACCCGGTCGTGTTTGACATTTTGTACAAGATTCTGACCCTTGGCCACGGTGGCGCGCCTGTCCCTGGACGTATCAACCCAGTCGACCTGCCGGACGAGTACTTCCGCATCCGCCTTGTGGCAACCGTTCTGGAGACGACGGGCAGCTACTTCAACAAGGGCGCGTCTGGCAAGAAGCTGGAATTTTTCCTGGCGTTCTTCCAGTTCTATATCTTCACCAAAGACCCACTGCCCATGGATATTGAGTTCATTGTCCAGGACACATTTGCACTCTTGCGGCCGCAGTGGAAGCTGGCCGTCGACCTCGAGGAGGCAGCGCGCGTATTCCAGGCAGCGGTCACGCAAGACCAGGAGGAGAAGGCGGCTGCTGCTGCTAAGAACGGCAAGGGCGCAGCCTCGGCTGCGACGGGTGGTGAAGCTGACGAGGAGCAGCACGATGGCCCAGCCTCTGATGATGGGTCGTCGGATGACGAGATTGACCACGAGAACGACCTTGCCCGGGATGATGCGGAAGCGAATATCAACGACGATGAAGAGCTGCTGTTCAACGGCGACAGAGAAGGCGAAGGAGATGGTGACGAAGATGAGGATGACGACGACGATGACGACGAGCATGGCAGCCGAGACTCTGACGATAGCGGCAGCGAGTCCGAGGACGAGGAGATTGTCGTGACACGCGAAGAGGAGCAGATTGACCCAGAAGACGAGGCCGAGTTTGAGCGCGAGTACGCACGCATGATGGCAGAGAGCCTGCAGGAGACCAAGAAGTTCGAGCGCAAGCCCATGTTTGACCTCGCGCTACCGGTGCGGCCCAAGGCCGCGCAGCCGGGACATGTCTACGGAAGCGCCAACACCGACGAAAACAAAAACAGCGACAGCGACGATGATGGAGATGACCGATACAACAACAGATCCAATGGCCGCAACAGCACACCGACCATGGCCTTCAGCCTCCTCACCAAGCGCGGCAACCGTCAGCAGACGCGCACGCTTGAGCTTCCCTCGGACTCGGACTTTGCGGTGGCTATGAGAAACCAGCAACAGGCCGACCGCGAGGAGCAGCAGCGTATCAAGAACCTCGTCCTCAACCTGGACCTGCAGCAGAGCGACGAGGGTGAGGCGCCCGAGCGCGCGACGTCGTACTACCACAACCGGCCCGGCGGCGGCGGCAAGAACCACTCGCAGCGTGTGCGCAAGTTGCAACTTAGTGATGTTGACTGGTGTGTATCATCTTTATTGCGTTTATTTCATTATATTCATCTTACTAACTTATATCTACAGGACTTGAGGACTTGTCGTGATCTACATCTTCATCTATATCCGCGCCTTTTACGACTCGATGAGTCGCACCATCTAGTCTTGGAGACTACTAAGAGCCCTCTCTGTCAGCACAACAGCTCAATACCGTGACGCGTTATTCCACGAGTCGTCGAGGCTGTCCGACTGGCTGTCTGGCTGGCTGTGTGCGCTACTTACTGCCCGGCCAACCCGGCCTGGCCTTCAAGGCAGAGTATGCCTCCTGTCATCTGGCTTGAAGTATACAGCAGTTCGCATACGGTTCCAAGCCGTCTATGCTAACAGCACGCTGATCCGCTGTGCCTCGTCGCCTGTCTTGTGATGCTGTTTCTCAAGCAGACAGCACTTGTTTGTTTTGTTACAGTCCAGGACGCGTGCATCTCAGTATGCCTAGAACATAATTACCACCAGCTACTCTGGCCCTTTGCTACAGCAATCTTCACATTGCTGCTAATAAATTCAATCTAGAACATGGTGTACATTGAGATGATATGACAACCGACTTAACAACCTTGAAGAGGCCGGCTCGTCACAAACTGGGATGATGTAATCGATGATACTCGATATTCCAAGAAGGGAAGAGGTGCATCGCACTTTCTAAATTGGCAAACATATCCCGGGGTGTTCCTTCCGTAATATAGACGTACCTACTTGCTCACTGACTAATCTTCACTAATGTAACTACTCTTGCCATCCATCTCAAGCTTCATTTTTGACGTCAACTGCTCGTCCTCATCGTTGCCACGTCGAATATTCGTCTCATTTGAAGTTTTCTCGAATACTCTTCCTGCTCGCTTCCCGCTCTTCCGTTTGCAATTCCCGACAGCCATACCTCGATATTAGCTGACGCGTCGTCTATATATACCACGAAGCAGGTCGGACCGCTCTCGATCACGACAACACACCGCACAACAATATGGCTGCATAGCGACATGGCTCATGCACGTCTGTCCGCCACAGGCCTGTCATTATGTCCTGCACGAACGACAGCTGCAGCCGTTGCCTCAATCTATAAATGGATATGTGAGTGGAGGCTGACGCTCTGCCGGTGTTGATCTTATTGTTCTATTGTTGATACAACAGCAACAGCTGCTATTGTCTATTTAGCCTATACGGCGCGCAGTTCCTCATGTATGCTAGTTATGTATCCTCAGAGCGCCAAGGCTTGCAAATGAGGATGCAAAAACAGAATGCAAGAGGCAAAAAGACAGCAAGCAAGACCAGATGAACGAAACGGCAATGGACATCCGGGCACACAACGACGATACATCCAGCCGCCTGACGAGTTTGCACTTTCTCTTTCTTTGAGAAAGGTGTCAACGCAAGCCCAAACCTGGTTCTGCTTCCGGTTACATCTCGAACTTGTTGCTTACGAGTAGCTGTCGTTGGCCACTGCCCATGGCCCGTTCCACCAGCGTCGTGCAAGCATCAAAGTCTCGGTTTCGACCTCGCGAGTCCAGGCTTGTCGCTCTCATAATTCCATACACCCATAACATCTGGCTCCAACAGTACCAGACGCAGAAACGCACGTTTGCTTTCCGACCTGCCGTACACATACATAAACGGGCGGCAAACCCTGTTGTGGTTACACTAAACCTCGTGTTTTGAGATCATCTCGAATCTACGCTCAAAGCCGTTGATCCCCCGTCACCGTCTATCGCCAGTCATCGTTCGTCATTCGCCCTGTCCATACCCGTTCTTGTGTTGCCGACACACACATGAATTGTCGTCTTTGGTTGGCTGGTTTCATCTGCACGTAGCCGGCTGCGCACTCTACATGATCCAGACTGCTGAGATTCGAAATTTCTTCTTCTTACTGGCGGCCAAATATATAACACTGGGCCGGGGTTGTCCCAGATCCTGGGAAGTGGCCCTGCGTTGGGCACAGAAAACAACAGAGAGCGATATTGCAAACAAGAAACGGCACTGCGGATGGCTGCATCCTGAATTCCGTCCAATATATTTCTCTGCCTCACAAATGAGGTTTCTGCGTCCATCTACAGCTTTCTTTGACATCGCATCCTGCAGCTGCTCCATCATCTACTCGACAAAACTACTTTTGTCGAACTCATACAAAAACCACTCATAAACAATCAAGGCCGCTATCACGACAATATCCATTGCCACTCCAGGGCCGACCAGTGGTCGTTAAGACGCCGAGAATGTCACCAAGTATCGAGTCATCATGGCCAGTCCACGACGTCAGTAATACATCTACATGGACTGAGAGCAGCATGGCTTTCCTATCAGCCTGTCGACACAATGCTAACTTATTCCTTGCTTCCATCAGATCGTGTATACCTCTATTGTCGGACTGGTCATGGTCGCTGCATGTCTTGAATGGTTTCTCTGGATTGCAGCCTTTGTCTACTGTCTTTGGAAGGTGTTCCTCAAGGCAGAGCACTGGACTGTCAGCGTCCTGGCTGTCATTGTCGGAGTTGCCTTTACTCTCTTGCGGTAAGCGTTCCAACTCCCGAGTTCGAAGTGATTGCATGGCTTACTAACTCGACTGATATCTAGATTCATCTTCCTACCCATCATGATCGTCACTCTACCCCTTCCGAGCGCCGTCGTCAAAATGTGGCCTGCCGACATGGTCATAGTTCTTCAGTGGTTCGCATTCTGGAGCTTTGCTGGACTCTTGACCGTCCCGTGGTTGTTTTGTGTGTACCAAATTGTCACGCACCAGCTTGGCCGCACAAAGCGTATCAAGCAAGTTCTGGACGAGGTGTCGGCACCCAAAGTTGTCATCGTCATGCCCTGCTACCGCGAAGAGCCCGAAATCCTAATCACAGCAGTGAACTCTGTCGTCGAGTGCGACTATCCGCCCTCGTGCATCCACGTCTTTCTGTCGTTTGATGGCGATCAGGAAGACGAACTGTATCTCAACACTATCGAGAAGTTGGGTGTCCCGCTGACACTCGAGTCCTACCCCAAAAGCATCGACGTCACCTACCGCGCCGCGCGAGTTACAGTCTCTCGATTTCCTCATGGCGGCAAGCGCCACTGCCAAAAGTCGACCTTTAAACTGATCGATCGCGTATATCAGCAATATTTGAAACGCAACGACAACCTCTTTATTTTATTTATCGACTCCGACTGCATCCTTGACCGTGTGTGCTTGCAAAACTTTGTCTACGACATGGAGCTCAGCCCAGGCAACCGCCGCGATATGCTGGCCATGACCGGCGTCATCACATCCACCACCAAGCGGCATAGCCTCATCACGCTGCTGCAGGACATGGAGTACGTCCACGGCCAGTTGTTTGAGCGCACGGTCGAGTCTGGTTGTGGCGCCGTCACCTGTCTTCCAGGCGCTCTCACCATGCTGCGCTTCTCTGCTTTTCGCCGCATGGCCAAGTACTATTTTGCCGACAAAGCCGAGCAGTGCGAGGACCTCTTTGACTTTGCCAAGTGCCACCTGGGCGAGGACCGCTGGCTGACCCATCTGTTCATGATTGGCGCCAAAAAGCGCTACCAGATCCAGATGTGCACATCGGCGTTTTGCAAGACCGAGGCCGTCCAGACAGTGCGCTCCCTCATCAAACAGCGCCGCCGCTGGTTCCTGGGCTTCATCACGAATGAGGTCTGCATGTTGACGGACTGGCGGCTCTGGAAACGCTACCCCATCCTCATATTGGTGCGGTTTATGCAGAACACAATAAGGACTACGGCTCTGCTATTCTTCATTATGGTACTTGCCCTGCTCACGACATCAAAACGGGTCGCGGACCTGCCAGTCGGCTTCATTGCGGTCTCGCTGGGCCTCAACTGGGTCATGATGATCTACTTTGGATTCAAGCTGCGCCGCTTCAAGATCATGCTGTACCCTCTCATGTTTATTCTGAATCCCTTCTTCAACTGGTACTACATGGTCTATGGCATCTTTACAGCCGGCCAACGGACCTGGGGTGGGCCGCGTGCTGACGCTGCCGCCGCTGACGGCGACAAGACTACTGTCCAGGAGGCTATTGAGCAAGCCGAAAAACAAGGCGACGATCTTAACATTGTTCCTGAGTCATTTATGCCTGCAGCTGAAGTGCAGAGGCAAAAGAGTGGCAAGGCAGGAAACGGGCTGTTGCCGATTGCGCCCGGGGCGACCGCACCTCTTGTGCCACCTCTGGTTGAACAAGATCTGGAGTCGACCAAAGACAATGCGGCTCTCAGTCGTGCTAACAGTGGTCGTGCTGGTCTTTTCTCCAGCCCAGTCCCGTACACGGATAATCCGGTCGAGGAGGGTGGACACGAAGGAGTACTCGCCGGTTTTGCAGTGGGCCGGTCAAAGAGCGGTCGCACCATGCTGCAGCCGCCCGACAAGATCGACGGCATGTTTTCGGCACCACAGCGCTCGGCTTCGGGGTGGTATCACTACCCCGATGATTCGATGCTCAGTCTCAATGGCTCAAGCCAGCAGTACAATATCCCGTCACAGCAGCAACAACAGCAACACCAATACCAAAGCTTTGCAGGGAGAGTGCGCCACCACCAACACCTTCCACCGCACTTGCGCGACTCGTTTGACGGGTCTATTTCTTTGTCGAGTCAACCAAACACGGGCGGAATGGGAACTGTAAATGGCAATGGAAGCCGTCGAAATTCTGTATATATGCCGCGCCGTGTGGAAAGTCTGATGAGCGACGAGGATCGCCGAAAATACGAGATGGCACAAGCCAGCCAGCTCAGTTTCAATCAAAACAACCAGACTGGCCCTGCTGTATCGGGTATGGTTGGTGACGAGAGAGGGGCAGGACCTATGCCGGCTCGAACTCGGTCTGTGCTCTCGGTGCCTCCAGGACAGGTATACGAGTACCCATCAGAGGCGGAGATGCGCCAGGCAGGCTTCATTGCTGATGACAGAACGGCATCAAATGGGTCATCGCCTGATCTTGGAGCCGGTGCCGGTCCTGCAGGGTCAACAGATCGGCCGTCGAATGCTCGTCCCAGTCCGCTTGGTCGGTTGGGCTACATTGCACAGCCGTCGAGCAACGGGAGCAAAGATAATGATGATGTTGCTCGTCAAAGGAGGCAGTAATTGGAGTACAGACTCAATTTGATAATTACAATAACAAATACTATTCATGTAAGTCGTCGTTATGATAGTGTAAGTACAAGCCCAATCCTAGGAAATGCAGCCAAAATTAAAGCAAAGCTAACCAATGTAAATAGGCATCGTCCATGCGAGCCAAACAAAAAGAATTGAAGAGAATATAATAAATCGATAACCGCACAATTCATTACCATCTACATGTCGGGATGGCCACTACCGGCCCATCAGACCACGAACGACCTGCACGACGGCCTCGACGTGCTCGGCGGTGTCCTCGGAGGTGGTGGCGTCGCCCTCGCTGGCGCTCTCGCTCTCGAGGTTGGGGTAGTTGTAGGCGGCGACGGCAATGGAAATGTAAACGATGACACACAGCAGGCCCTCGAGGTAGTTGCTCTTCTGGTCGCGCAAAAAGTTGCCGACGGTAATAATGGCAAGGATTAACACGCCCATGTCAAAGATCTCAAAGTCGAGGCCCATGGGCCGGTGCAGGCCCCAGCCGATGATGACGACAAGGGGGCCGTTGAACATGGCGGTCTGCAGGGTGGCGCCCAGAACATGTGCCAGCGCGAAGTTCATCTGGTTATCATAAGCTTCATCGACCGCTGTCAAGTGTTCTGCCGCCTTCTCGACAAGGGGCACCAGGATCAGACCCATGAACGCGTCGGAGATGTGGCGCTCCGTTACAATGTACTCGATTTCCTCGACGAGCGACAGCGCAATCAACGTGACAAGCGTGACGCTGATGGTCAGCGCCAGCAGGCACTCGGTCATGGTCAGCTTGGCACGCTCGGCGGCGAGCTCGGCATCATAATCGAGCTCGCCGCGCCGAATGTGCTCGGCTGCCTCAATGGCCGCGTGCTCGGCGGCGCGCACCTCCTCGCCCTCAAAGATCTCGTCATAGATACCGTGGTGCGTACGGGCCTGGAAGTAGATAAACACCATATAGGCCAGCATCAACAAAATGGCCGAGACGCGCGAGATGTTGAGCGTGCGCTGCTCGAGGTCGTCAGCGGCGACGCCGGTGGAGCCTGCGAGCGTGTGCTGGAACAGCGTGGGCACGGCGAGGCCAAAGCCGGCGGTAAGCAGCAGGCCGCTGCCGGCCTCGGACACGGTCTCGCTAAACTCCTGCTCCTCGCGCTTGAGGCCGCCGATGAAGAAACAGAGACCCAGGCACAGCAGCATCGTGGCCAAGATAGAGCCAAGGATGGCGGCCTGGATGACGGTGTAGAGGCCGCGCGTCAGCAGGACATTGAACAGGACGATTTCGACAATGGAGGCGACAGTGGTCTCGGTCAGCACGCCGAGCACGTGGGGCACTTTGCGCGACAGTTCCTGGCCGGAAAACCCAATAAGATTGGCACAGGGAACCATGGCGATGTAGGCCAGGATGAACGTGATGAGGTGGTTGCGCGGGGTGTCGTCGAGGGCGTAGCGGCAGGCGATGGCGGCCGGTACAAAGGGCCACAGGACGTTGACGCAGGCCGAGACCTTGGACGAGGAGCGGAAGGCGATGCGGAAAAAGTGCCAGGGGTGGAAGCCCTTGCGGCCGCTGTCGCCCTCTTTGCGGAGGCGGAACTGGAGATGGCTGCTGCTGCCGGTGCGGCGGCGGCCATTAGCCGGGGCGGCATTGGGATCAGCAAAAGCAGCACCGCCTTCCTTGTGGCGGTTGATGGTGTGGGATTTGGCAAAGTCGATGAACGTGCGCTTGCGGCGGCGGCCGGCGTTGTTGGCTGCGGTGGCGGTTGCTGTTGCAGAGGCCGAGCCGGCAGACTGTGGCGGCGGGGCTGCAGCTGTGGGCGAGGACGAAGACGAGGAGGGCGAGCCTGGATTCACGCTCTTCTCGTGGCCAGCAAAGCCCGAGCCCGGGGCGAGCTGGGCTTCAATGTCGGGCGGAGGCATGAGAAAGGGAGACTGTGAGCAGTCTTGTTGGTCGAGTTGATTTATTTAGAATTCTGTCTGTGCCTCGGGAAGGCTTATATATGTTTATATATGCCGTGGTGTGACAGAACAGAGATAACAGAGATCAGAGATCGAGATGATCTGGCTGGCCAAGACGAAGACAAGCAGAGACCAAGGAAAGACGGAAGACTCGATGCGATGGGATAGGTGTGAGGTGACGCAGTGCCGGGGAGGGTGCCGGGAGGGTGCGCGAGAGAGCCGAGAGGGTGTGCTCAGGACGAGGAGATCGAGGCCTAGGTCAGAAGATGAGAGCAGGTTTGAGCAGGCAAGCGAGGCCAAGGCGATATGGATGTCGAGATCACGGCAAGATGCAATGTCCGTCAAGGAGGGTCGCGCAAGGATATGCTTTTCGTCGTCGTATTATTTTGTCTTTTTGTTTTCTTGCTCGTTATGGTGCTGTTGAGGTGGATATCATGATGTGAGTACGACGGGAAAATCAAAATAATATTGGATATCAAGAGACGGAAATGAAGACAGAACAAAAGATAGACAAGAAACACAACAAGCACAAGACAGCTGAAAGAAGCAACAAAAGAAATCCAAGCTCGAATAAAACAGCATCGAAGCAGTGACCACCACCCCACGCTCGCTTCCCTGCTTGTTTTAAGTTTCTTCTTTTTACTTTTCTCACCTCTCTCATCTCTCCCAGATGATGTATCTTTTCACGTTTTATCCTCTTGCCAGCACAGCTGCATGGCTTGGCAAAGCGGCACTCATCACAATCGAGAAGTATTGCTGGCCCAGACTTTTTCCTTTTTCAATTTCAAATGCGTCTTGCTTCCCTGGCGGCTTGGGCACGGCTTGGCGTCTGACGTCCAGCCCACTCGGTTGCAGCAGTTTTAGCAGTCAGGGCCTCCGAGTACGAAGTAATTGCTGGATTATATTTCTTCTTGGCTGTCTGCCCAGAGGCCCAGAGTGCTTCTTTGAAACAAGACATTGCTAGCTGGATGGTGCTTTGGTCAAGCTTTCGAGTCAAGACGCGAGGCTTTAGCATGATCCTTTAAACTCACAGGGAGCAACTCGGACCCTGAAAATCAAAAGTAAATCAAAGAAAATCAAAAGAAGATGGAAACTCAAAATCAAAGAAACATGACGTGCCAGTGCAACCCTGCATCTGACCTGGCAGTGAGCTGACCCCAAGACCGCTAGACTACTACAAGTCATGATGCATATCTTCTTTAGTTTGTGATGTATCGTTTACTAGCTCTGAGCAGAGATGGTCGTCTTAAGCTGAGTACGAAGTGGTTCGCTTGTTCAGCTCTGCTCATCACTTTCTATCATGAACTCTTCGCTGTACAAACTATGTCCAGATCAAACCTTCCTTTGAGCGCGTAAAATCATATGATTATTTACTCTCTATTCATCCATCGTCTCTCAGCTTGCAATATGATTGCGGCCTTTTGCGCCTACTGACTACGGCAACTCAGGGGCGTCAGCCTTGGCAAGCGCAAGGGGTGATACCACCCTCTGTAAATACACCGACGTCAATGAGAGACATTCTGTGAGCCGTAGCATCTTTTTTTTACTCAGTATATCTTGTCGTCGGTCTGTCTGCTTGCCGTTGTATGTAGTACAGGCCTTGACGTAGATGCTTTGCATCAGCAAGTACCTCGCATCTTGTGATAATAAAAGACACAATTACAAAGTTAGAATGACTGCTGTCCTACCATCCTCTACGAAGCGCCAAGCGTCAGCAAACATTAGGGGTATCAGAGTATTCTTATCTCACCCTGTCTGCCATATCTTACAAGTATCTTAAGACGGGGTATTGATGTACTTGTCTCCGACGCTGTGCCACCGCTTGAGTCTTTGATTTGTGAGTTTCTATAATCAATGTGACAACATGACGAAAACAATCGAGATGCACAACAACACAACAGAGTACAATCTACAAAATCAAAGTCGGATCCCGGGTGTCAAGGGTCCAGGTGGCGCGAGGCATCCGGAGACGAGAAGCACGACGCAAAACACCCGGCAGTCAGACGCAGTGGCACGCGACAGTATCGTTGATGTATCTTGTTGGGTACTTCGTAGGAGGGTTACTTGGAAGAAAAAAGAAAGAAAGAAGAAACCGACGACACTACTCTATCTGGCTAGCTACAGCCAAGGCTCAGCTGAAAGTACGAGATCAGAAGAGATCAGTTGACTGTCTTTAATTTCATCCATTCATCTGGCTGATTGACAGTCTGACTCCGCAGAAATCAAAAGAAACGAAATGATTGATTCTCCGTCGGCCCCTATTCTTCTCAATACTCCCGCTAGCCTCCACACCGCCGTCTGCCAAGCGGCGCGGTCCGCAGGGCCAGACTCGTCTATTTTCTTCTTTCTTTGCTGAATAGATCTCGCCAGCATCATCACAAATATCATCACATCAACATCAACGCGTTTGAGCTCAAGTACTGTTAACCTCTATTATGCTATGCTGTCGCTGTGTTGAAAACCCAAATCTGAACCAAATACGAAGTAAACCAAAAAGTAAACCAAATAAATCAAAATGCCTCCGAGTGTTGAACCCTGCACACCTTAGTTTTCACCTTGCCTCGCTAGTACCGCCAGATGGCATCCGCCATGGCAACCACCTGCGTCATCTCCTTCACGTCGTGAACCCGCACAATGTCCGCGCCGCCCTCCACCGCCGCCACAACTGTCGCCGCAGTGCCCCAGACACGCTCCGCCGGCGTAGAAACACCCGTCGTGCGCCCGATAAAGCTCTTGCGGCTCGAGCCCACAAGCCACGGCAGACCGTCCAGACCGGGCCACCGCCGCAGCTCGGCCAGGTGGCGCAGCACGTCAATATTCTGGTCGCCCACTTTGGCAAACCCAAGACCGGGGTCCAGCACAATCCGCCACCGCCGCACACCCGCCGCCTCGGCCGCGGCCACCCGTGCCAGCAGCTCCGTCGCAATCTCCTCGATAATGCCCGCGCCGTCGTACTTGTTCAGCGTGCTCATCGTCTCCGGCGTGCCGCGCATGTGCATCAGGCACACCGTTGCACCCAATCGCGCCACTGTCGGCAGCATCTCCGCGTCCATGTCGCCCGCCGACACGTCGTTGATCATGTCCGCGCCCGCCGCCACTGCCGCCTCCGCCACCGATGCGCGGTACGTGTCCACGCTGATGGCAATGTCCTTGTAGGCCGGCTCATCGCGGATCAGCTTGATCGCCGGCACCACGCGCGCCAACTCTTCCTCTGCCGACACCTGCGGCCGTCCGGGTGCCGTGGACTGTCCACCGACGTCAATTACCGTCGCGCCCGCCTGCACAAAATTGCGCACCGTGTCCGCCAGCGCCACCTGTGCCGACGCATCGGCTGCCGAGTGCCGGCCGCCGTCGGAAAATGAGTCGGGCGTCACATTCAAAATGGCCATGACCGTCGTCTTGCGCTTCGACCGCAGCGCCTGCAGCGGCGGGTGCCACACGCCGAGCGGCGTCAGCGGCGTCAGCGGCTCACCCTGCAGTGGCAGCTCGTTCAGGTAATCCTGCACGAGCTTCCACGGCCGCTGCGGATCGAGCGGGATGCTGGGCGCGAGTTGCGCCAGCGGCCGCAGCACAAACTCGCGCTCGGGGATGCCAATGTGCGGGATGATCAGCCGCTCGTGATTCACCGTCTCATCGCCGTACAGCAGAATGTCGAGGTCGATGTTGCGCGGGCCCTTGTCGATCAGCTTCATGCGGCCCAGCGACCGCTCAATGTCCTGCAGCTGGTCCAGCAGCGCCAGTGGCGCCAGGTCCGTCTCCACCTCGCACACGCCGTTGGCAAACTTGTCCTGCTCGAGCACATACATTGGCTCCGTCTCCCACAGGCTGCTCGTCCGCAGCACGCGGATGCCCCGGCTGTCCATCTCCTTGCACGCCTTCTCGATCCAGCCGATCCGGTCGCCCAAGTTGCTGCCGAGCGCAATATACGCCCGCTTCTTCTGAGGCACGGCAGGGCCCCGCGACTGGCAGCATGGTGATGCTAGAGGGGCCGTGCCGGACAGCGCTGCGCCTGGTGTCGAAGACATGGCTCTGGTAGTAGTAGCTCTAACTGCGGCTCTGGTATGTCTTGTAGACTGGACACAGTTGTGCACCTGCGGCCGTTGCGCTTCGGACGACAGCTGTCTGAGCTGAATCTGTCTAAATTGTCTGGGCCGCCCAAGTCTAAGCGGCTCGCAGGTTGTATTTCTGGTGAGGCCTCTTGTCAACTGCGGAACAAGCGAGGCCACGGCCTTCATTCTGTATGTGCCGAGTTTGCTATGATTACCGTCGCCGTGCTTGTCTTGCTCTGGCTTGTCTCACGGCTTGCTTCCCCTACGCTCTTATAGCTCGTCTAGCTTGCGTTCACTGACTCTTGCTTGCGCTGTGCTGTGCTTGGTCGCTTAGAATCGTGTCACCGTGCAGCCTTGTCGGACAGCTTCCGTAGCGTCGGCGTCGTTGGGTTTATAGGATATGCACAGATGCACGGCAGTGACCTAAACATGAATAATAAAGCAAAAATATAAAAGTTTACACGCAGAAATAACGTAATTGTAGCCTCGACGTTAAGTGCTTTCTTGAGTGAGAAAAACGCACTGCAGGAATGAGACATGATTGGTCAGATCCAGACAGTGCGAACCGTCCCGCTGGTGAGTGCAAATGCCAAGAGTTTTGAGCATATGCACAGTGGTTGACTCAATTGGCACTGTGTCGCATGCTTTTCGATGAGATGAAGTCGTCGGCTTCGATCGCATATTGAGATAGCCATCAGGTTGCGATTCTCAGACGGTCATACTAACACACAACCAGACGGTCAGACTCTCACTCTGCCTGCGCGGCGGCGTTGAACACAGAATGTCTCGCCCTCGCATAACCCGTCAGTGTCTCAAAGTAGGCGACCCGGATCCGGCAAGCTGGTGTCGATGCGATGCCGTTGGCAGAAGCGAGGTGACATTGTAGATAGCGTTGGTAGACATGTGTATGTTGTATGTTGGGTGTGTATCGGCGGAGATGACAGTCGACACATAACAAGACAAGACAAGAGAGACGCGAAATGAGAAGAAACAAACAGACAAGACAGGCAGTGCTTCTGCATCACATGACTGTTTTGTCAGTCGTCGTTATCGTTGTCAACGAGGCCAGCCTAACCGGCAAGCGAGATCCGTGCGAGGAAGGCACGATGCTCGTCCTCTTCCGTACCTGCTCCGTGAAACTCTTCCTTCCTCTTTGGGGGCATTTGTCATTTTCTACTTGTGCTCGACTTGTGCGAAATCGCCGTCAGCTGTAAGCTGCAATTGCTTGTAGCATGTGTCTCATATCTGATCTAAAAGTATTCGCATCAGCAGATTTGATCTAAATTATCTGATCCTCGTGCGTTTTGCATGGATTAAGGCGAGTTATTCTATTTTCGCAGAGTCGCTCTTTCCTCAATTTCGCTGCTCTTGCCCTTCGTAGTGTCGTCCGTCGTCTCTCCATCGTACCTTCCTCCACAGAAAGTGTGCCGAGGCACTTTTGTCCTGCAGCTCTCCTGCACTCGCAAACAATACCTGGATCTCGTGCGCAACGCCTGCCATTCCAATGTATCCGTACAGAGTAACTAATCGCCGTTGCCCCCTCCGCTCCTTCCCCCAGACTTCAGGCCTCTTAGCGCCTCCAAGCTCGTCTCTAATCCTGCTTGGCGTCGTTTCTAGGCACCGGATGACCCTCCAAGCTACGTCGTAAGAGCAGGAAGGCGCGACCTCGGCTCTCGCCAGCATGTGGCCGTCGCAAAGCAGCCAACCCAACCCAGACGTAACCAAAAGCAACCCAGCGCTGTGCGGAGGCGGCAGATCACTCGCTGGCGCACTTTCCCCATTTGCTGGGACGAGCAGTATCTCCAGTCACTCCTTCCTAGGATTCTGACTATTTCCCCGGGGTGCTTCTTCCTTTTTCTTTCCTGTCTGTCCTTCCCCTTTTGATTATTCTTTCCCCTCTTTTCTTCTTTCCTATTTCCTTCTTTCTATTTCTTCAAGATCCATCTTAAACCTGCATTTCTACTTTATCCTCTCTTCTTCACTCCAACCTCTTCTCCTGTGATACCTCATTTCTTATTCTCCGTCGCAAACCACACCAATCGTCATCATGGCTTCTCCTCGTAAGTTTTGTCACCAGATCGGGCTATACTGGTTTCCGGACCTGCGTACTTTTTGAGTCTTTCTTGAAACCTCTGGAGCTGTCAGAACAGGCCGTCGAGCTTGCCCGTCTGTGCTGAGCTTGCGCCAGCTAAACTCGCAGCTCGCAGTCCTCCGCTCTCAACAACCGCCTGTGCAACCCAGTACTGACTTTTACCCCAGAGAAAATCCGCACCCCCATTACCGATCTGTTCAAGATCAACCACCCCGTCATGCTGGCCGGCATGAACGTGGCTGCTGGCCCTCTGCTGGCTGCTGCCGTCACCAACGCCGGCGGCCTCGGTGTCATTGGCGGCGTCAACTACACACCCGAGATGCTCAAGGACCAGATCGACGAGCTCAAGGAGCACCTCACCGACAAGAACGCCCCCTTTGGTGTCGATCTGCTGCTGCCCCAGGTCGGCGGCAATGCCCGCAAGACAAACTACGACTACACCAAGGGCAAGCTCGACGCCCTCATCGACGTCGTCATTGAGTCCGGCGCCAAGCTCTTTGTCTCCGCTGTCGGTGTGCCTCCCAAGCACGTCGTCGAGCGCCTGCACAAGCACAACATCCTCTACATGAACATGATCGGCCACCCCAAGCACGCCGACAAGTGCCTCGCGCTCGGTGTCGACATCATCTGCGCCCAGGGCGGTGAGGGCGGCGGCCACACCGGTGACGTCCCTACGACTATTCTGATCCCCGAGGTCGTGCGCCGCGTCAAGGGCCACAAGTCCCCCCTGACCGGCCAGCCCGTGCAGGTCGTCGCCGCTGGTGGCATCTACAACGGCCAGGGTCTGGCCGCCGCGCTCATGCTGGGCGCCTCGGCCGTCTGGGTCGGCACCCGTTTTATTCTGACGGACGAGGCCGGCGCTCCCGAGTCGCACAAGGAGGCTGTCCGCACTGCCGGTTTCGACGACACCATCAAGACTATCATCTTCACAGGCCGCCCGCTGCGCGTGCGCAAGAACCCGTACATTGAGCACTGGGAGACTGAGCGGCAGGACGAGATCCGCGAGCTGACCTCCAAGGGCAAGCTCCCGTACGAGGCCGACCTGGATAAGGTGCTGTCGGGCGAGCTCAAGGCACCTCCCTCGGGCGTCGACACCGGCAGCAAGGCCGAGGCATCCGAGGACGACGAGGTCGACATTGACGACCTGATGGACCAGTTCCGCCCCTACCTGATGGGCCAGTGCGCGTCTGTTGTCAACGAGAAGAAGCCCGCCAAGGCTGTTGTCGACGAGCTTGTCGACGACGCTTCCGTTCTGCTTGCCGCGGGCAGCAAGCTTGTTTCCAAGCTGTAAGCTGACTATAAAGGGTCTGCGGATCTACGTGTACGAGATTGATGATGAAATGCCCTTTGAACGGCATTGGGCGTCCAAGTCCTCCTTTACCCTTTAAGCTGTTTTGTATATGACGTCGTTTACTTTTGCGACTGGCTTTATCACGTCCATAGTCTTTTCTTTTCAAAATTGCATAGTATTTTATGATATACCGGAATGATCCCGATGCTAGAAGACCTAACAATTGGCGTGGTGTTCACTCTAGGCCGCTGCTTTATTTACTAGCGGCATGAGAATAGCGGTAGAAAAAGCATGTGATATCTCACCCCAGTTTCTTAGTCCGTTCGGAGATGTGAGATCACGTAAGATGTCGGGGTAAAATGCATCTTTGAATTACTCTTCTATTAAGCATAGTACAGAACGCAGTATGTCCCCGCGTTGTCTACTTTATTGCGGTCTATCTTTTCCTTTCCATCCCATCCTGAAGGTACATAGAAAATAGTATGATAAAAGAGAGGCAATGAGAGAAGAGAGAAGGGAAACATTGGAATAAAACGTAATTGAATATTAAGTATCAATGCAAGCGACGACGATACCAGCAGTATCAAGAGCAAAAACAACAGCAATTAAACAGATGGAAACAAATAAACAGAAACCGTTATAACAAGACGCCAACCAAGGTTCGTTTCGTAGGCAGACCACACTTTGTGGTTTGTTTTGATGACTGAGAGAAAGGGTCACTCGAGATTCAACGGGATTCAAGAGAAAATCTAGTTGTTGAGGTAATTGCGGATGGCGCCCTGCAGCTTTGTCGCGCCCGTGCCCAGGACCTGCGTCAGGTTCTCCAGATCATCACCGGCCGTGATGCCGAACCGCCGCACAAAGTCCTTGGCCGCAGACTCCAGGTCGCCGTAGTCCTCCACAGACTCCTCCTCCTCGCGGCCAAAGTACGCGTTGGACGAGATGGCCGACGCGCCGTCAAAGCCCTGCAGCCGCTGCTTCGCCTCCGACAGCGCGTTCGAGTCGTACGAGCCCTTGCCAAAGTACTCGTCCGACGAGATGGCCTTTTGCTGGCCAAACTTGGACCGCGCAAACTTCTCGTCCTCCTCCGTCGCCTTGATAGGACCGACCGAGCCGAAGCCGCCCGCGTTTCTCTTGTTGGCCGACGCCGATGCCGACGACGCGCCGCCGCGGCCGCCCACCTGGCCGAAGCCTAACCGGCCCATTCCCATGCCCAGGCGCTCCATCTCCGACGCAGACTTCTCGCGCGAGTGCGTCTGGTAGCCGGCGCTCGGGGGGCTCACGGGCGTGGGCGACTTGATGTCGGCGGCCTTGGCGGCGGCAGCGCTAGAGCCCTTCTTAGCGGCGGCCTCCTCGGCTTCTGGGTCGTAGCCGAGCTTCTCGATGCGCTCGGCCTCCTCCTTGGCCTTCTTCTCGGCCTCGTCAAAATCGATGACGTCGGCGTTCACCTTCTTGATGCCCAGCTTGGTGGCGCCGACCTTCTTGGCACCCAGCACGTTGGTTTTCCGGGGGCCCGTGGTGGTCTTCTTGAGCGCCGAGGAGTGCGTGATGCGGCTGGCGGCAGGCTTAGCAGCCTCGCCAGAAGCAGAGGCAGCGCCGGCGAGGGGAGAAGGCGAGCGGTCCTTGTTGGCGTTGGCACCGGCGGTCAAAAAGGGCGAGGGTGTGCGGCCGACGATAGGGGGCGTAGCGGTGCGGGAGACGGGCGGCGTGGGCTTCTTGATGGCGGGCTTGTCCCACGACGAGAAGAAGTCGTCGGGCTCGCCAGAGGGCGTGCTGGTACCGGCGTCGGCGGCGGAGTCGGCATCGGCGAGGACGACTTCGCTGGGGTATTCCTTGGCGTCACGGGCGGCGCGCTTCTTAAGCTCCTCCTTGTACTTTGTGGCGGCGTTGGACTGGTACTTGGTCTTGGGGTCCTTGCTGTTAAGGGCGGCCGAGCCGCCGTTTTGCTGGAAGAACTTGGTTGCCGACTCGTTGCCGCCGACCTTCATGACGCGCAGCTGGTCCCATTGCCATTCTATTTGTTAGTCCTATTCTTCTTCTCCTTCTCCCACTCCTCTATCATTTATAGTTTATGGACGGCTGACATACGATCGAGGTTGGTAGAGCGCACAAAGGAGATGTGCACACCGAGGTTACGGTGGTTGGCCGAGCAGTCGAGGCACAGGTAGATGCCAAAGGGAACCGAGGTCCATGTAGGGTTCTTCTGGCCACAGTCGAAGCAAATCTAGGCGGTTAGTCATGTTGTCCCGTGTTGTTGATGATGCGATGATGCGGCGATGCGTTCATTGTTGCTTGTCGATGCGTTGGTGCTGATGCGCGCCGACAGAGTGACGGTGAGCATCGCCGGCGGTGAGGAGGGCTCACCTTATTAGCTTGCTTGGTCTTGAGCTTCTCAAAGAGCTTCAGCGACTGCTGCTTGGTCGCAAGGCCGCTCATCTTGGCAAGGGTATCGGGGTATTCAGGAGGTGGCGATGGTTGATGATCGATGTCGATGTCGATGGCTGATGGGGGGTTGTCGTCGGTGAAGGATGCCGTCGACAGAGCTATCGAGAGAGGGGATGAAGAGGTACAGCTGGGTAGCGTAGAGCAGCTGGATTCGAGAAGGAAGACGGGATTTCGAGTGTCAGGAGAAGTGTGGATGTCAAGTAGGGTCGAGGATGGAGGTAACAGGTGGGAAAGGGAAAAAGTGGAAAAGAGGACAAGTTCGCGATAATCCCTGGCTGCCGAATTCGTATTGGCTGCTGCTTTGGCGACGTGTGAACAGTGTAATACAGTGTCCCCCTATCTGCAAGGGATTTGCCCCTCGATTCTACAGAGGTAGCAGTACTGCTTACAGCGGTATAGCGCCTACAAGAATATCCGCGTTGAAGCTGTAAATCATGTGTGGGCTAGACCATATATGGACTAGCTTGTTTCCCCACAGTATGCAAAAGATTCTTCTGACAATGCATGTGCAAGCTGGGAGAGCGCCTGTAGATTGCGCGATAGCGGCCCGCATGCGCTATCGCCAGTAACTGCCGTTTGGCCTCGTGCTCTGACCTCACCTCACCTCGTCGAACGGCCGAGCTCGACAACTACCACTACATTCCCCAAGACAATGGGTTGTTTGCCAAATCTTCCGCCAATATGATGAGACCATCCCACGTTCGCGCCACCGCCTGCCGGGCCGTGCGCCCATGCCGCCCTTCCTCCGCTCTTGCGCCGTCAAGGACTCCGATCTGCGCAGCAGCGCCGACGACCTTTTCTCACACGTATGCCACACATCACCAGACGTCATCCTCGTCTTCGACCTCGTCAAATACAAATACAAACACAAAATCAAAACCATCGGCACCCCGCCGGCGAGCGGTCACGGCCTTCAACGACGACGGCAACGTCCCGTGGTCCGAGTTGTCCCTCGGCGAAAAGTCCGCCCGCGCCACCCAGCAGACATTCAACTTTGGCCTCGTCGTTATCGGCGTCACGCTGACGGGCGGCATCATCTACATTCTGTTCACCGAGGTCTTCTCGCCCGACAGCAAGGTCTCGAGCTTCAACCGCGCCGTCACGCGCATCAAGGCGGACCCGCGGTGCGTGGACGTGCTGGGCGACAGCAACCAGATCACGGCGTACGGCGAGGAGACGGGCAGCAAGTGGCAGCGGGCACGGCCGATTGCGTCGACGGCGTCGACGGACGGCCAGGGCAACGAGCACCTGGTGATGCAGTTCCACGTGCAGGGCCCGCGGGCAGAGGGCACGGTGTACATGCACCTTGTGCGGGCACGCGGCAACGACGAGTTTGTGTACCGGTACTTTTACCTCGACGTGCCGGGCAAGGACCGCGTGTACCTGGAGGACAACCGCGCAGCAGGCGGCCCGGGCAGCGAGAAGAAGCGGACAATGTTTGGCATCAACTGGTCGTCATCAAGATGAGCCAGCAATCAAAGAAAGGCATGACGGTATGAAGCATGGTATCTCGGGTTAGATGTTGCGAGGATGAGCGATAGCAAGCGTTGCTGGTATTGCTGTTATTTTATACCATTTCATCAGTTGCCAATGCTGTTTGTTTGATATGTTTGATTATGTAAGAGTACACGGCCAATATAGCCGAGCGAATGAATAAACGATTAAAATTATCAAATACAATGAGAGACAGATGAAGACAGTCAATGGACAAAAGGACAAAAGGAAGCCAAACGCCAATTATGGGCAAGCCAACAACAAGAAAAGTAATAAAAGCCAAAACAAAATGAAAAAGACAAACTGGACCACAATAATAAGACCATACAAAAGACGGCATGCTGCCAGATCTACCTCTCGCTCTCGATCGGTTCACAGCTAAAGCTGCTCCTCTGCATCGTCTTCTATGACAATCACGTCCTGGCTGTCCTTGTCCGCCGGCACCGCGGCATTCTTGTTAGTAAGCACGAGCCGCCGCCGCACCTGGGCCTTGGCCTTGCTCTTGACCACCGGCATCCGCTTGCCGCCGCGCCCCTTGGCCTTTCCTCTCGTAGCGGCTCTGATGCGGTCTTTGATAACCATGTCCTTAATAGAGGGAAATGTGTTCCACCCGCGCCCGAGCTCCAGCTCAAACGTGGCATCCTAATTCACGTCTTCGCCGTCCAGCTTGGCAAGCCACTTGTTCATCTGCGCGTACTTTTCCTCAAACGTCTTCTCCAGGCGCTCGCACACCTGCCAGATCGTGTCGCCCTTCTTCCAGTACGTGTACACGTTGGAGAAGATCTGGCGCATGTCTTCCAGAAACTCCTCGGGGGCCTGGTAGGTTCTATTGTCCAGGTTGGCCTTGATGGTGCCGAGGTCCATGGGCCGCTTCACTTTATCGAGATAGTCGGGGATACCGTCCGATGAAGGGTTCACCGGCTCGCGGAACGGGCCGACCAGGCGCGTCCAGAAACCGGGGCCCGACAGCATGCGTGTCAGCAGATCGTCACAGAACAGCAGCTTCTGTTTGGCGCTGAAGGAGTCCATGTCGACCGCATTGTGGCCGCGCCGCTTCACTGTCGAGCCCGGTGCCGACGCCGTGCCATTGCCATTGGTCGTACCAGATATCAAGCCGGCGCCACCCGCAGCCGGTGCAGAAAGGGCCGCCGCAGTTGCCACTGCGGCAACGGCTGCGGGCGTGGACATGCCGGTAGCCGAGAAATTCCGCGGGCCGGGCATGGATGCACGCCCACCACCCTTGCGCCCGCCATTGACATTGTTGGGCATGGCAATTGCAGCAGAAGCGCCTCTGGTGGTTTTGGTGCCCTCGTTTCCATTCGTGGGGTACGACTCGAAATACCGTGCGCGCTTTGCGGGCGGCATCACCGGGTGGCCAATACTAATCGGGCTATTGTAGCTGGAACTGTGCCCGTTGGTATCGGGCATAGCAACATCTTCAGCACCATTTTTGGGGACAGCACCATTGCCAGAACCGCCAGCAAACGTCGCAGGCATCGCCCAAAAGTCGCCGTATGAGCTGCTCATGGCCACAACCAGCTCACTGAGCAGTTCCTGCGGCAGAGATTTGGCAAACTCGGCACGACGCCCCTCGCTGGACCGCAGGTACTCGGCCGCCCACGACAGCAGCAGGTGGCGGATCGACGAGCCCTCGGGCGTGTCCTTCCAGACCTGGACGAGCGTGGCCGTCGCCGGAATCGTCTGCGACATGCGCTTGTTCTCGGACATGACCTCGAGGGTGCGCTCGCACAGGCCGCTAATGCCCAGCGAGTGGCCGAGCTTCCAGATGTCGACGAGGACGTCGTATGAGGGAATGTCGTTGCGCTCGTCTGCGCCACTGTCGGTGGCATTGTCGCTGGCGTAGAGGTCGGCCTCTGGCACGACGAGGCCGGTGTAGAGGTAGTTTTGGGCGTAGGCAAAGGCTTTGGTGGAGATATCGGGGAGGCGCACGACGTCCTCAATGCTGTCTTCAGGCGTTTTGTTTTTGCTAAAGTGGTCGCGAAAGTACTTGCTCTTTGCGCACAGAAACTCCTTTTGCAGGCCAAAGGGCGTCTCTTCCTTGCCGACAAAGACAATGACAAAGGTCGGATGAGGGTCACTGAGGATTAGCATGTCTTCGGGTTGAAATCATTATTCAAGAGGGGGATAGCTCACAGCCATGAGAATGGCTTCACAGCGGCTTCCGGTACTGTGACCTCAGGCGTTGAAGATCTCTTGTCTGCCGGCGCGCCGTTGGAGGCCGCATCGTGCATCACCGTTTCCGGCATTGTCGCAACGTCGGCCATCGCTAAGGCTGTTTATGATGATACTAAACATGGTCAGTTTTAAGGCTGAGATGGTTGATTTTCATGGTCATGAAGCCCATCAAACTGCATGAGATTCAAGATGAGAACGGGTGAGATCACAGACGTGAGCACCAGCCAATTAGACAACACTGTTCTCGCGCATGAGATCTCGTCGGCCAGCACTCTATTGAGACCAGACAACGACAGTCTCAATATTGAATATAATTGTCGCAATTTAAGATCGAAATACTTTTGAAGATGTAAACAAACCTTAAATAATGAGAATGGATGAGAATATTGTGAAATGACCGCCTCCGGTTCACAGCGTGATGAGAAGCCGGTACCGCAATGCAGTGGTAAAGATGAGCTGCAACTGTTGTATGTTTTATGAGATTAATTCATGTAATGAGAATGGTGAGTCTTTATGATTGCCGTGATATCGGGGCGTATGAGTTGTGACGTTCAAGACCAAGATCGTATGAGCCTCAAAAGTTGATGCGATGAGAGGGAAAGTGCGACCGTCCTCTTGCCGAAACGTGGACGAGAACAGAAACGATGATGGCTGAGATTCGAGAGGGCTGAAAATGATGTGTGTTATAAAGATATATATTAGAGAGGAGTTTTGAGCGGTACTTTCTCACATTAATAGGACACCGATGAGATACATGAGATGGCGATGAGATCCGATGTGAGGGATGGTCCGATGATGAGTGAAAGCTCAAGCAGTGGGCCGATGCTCATAGTCGCGGATGAGTAAGGCTAGTGCGTAATATCTGGTCACGTGGAATGTCATGCCCCCTTTGACATATTGTCACTAACATCACAGGCAGCTATCAATCAACACATTTGGGTTGCGTGTCGATGCTACCGACGGAAATTGAGGCGGAATGATGACTTTCCGACCATTTAACAGGGATATCTGAAATAAATACACGATAACTGCATCGATTTTTGGCCACGTACATATTCACCGCGGTACAAGCATATTGAATGCGACTATCGAGATCAAGGTCGACGCCGACGTGTCAGCACTAGCTGTATGCATCTCCTGCGCCTCTGTCTAACAATAGCACTTGGTCTGCAGTCGTGGGCTGGTAGGCAGCCGTTTAGTTGTTGTTATGGCATGGAACCGTGTACTTCTATTGGGTGGTTGATAGGCTATGCAGCGGGGAGGGAACCATGAGCTGGAGGCTATATAATCGAGGCTCAAGATGAAAGCTATGAGCATCAACACTGATTCAACTCGTTTTATTTTGAAAATCGGAATTCATTGTTGAAATGCAAGAAAAGTCAATGGCCCCTCCACTCCCGCAGCGCCCATCGCCGGCTGCACCGGCCGGCCCGTCCGGCTTACGCTCGCCCTCTACGGTCACGCTCGGCGATGCGGCACCAGTCAGCCCGTTCGCTCCGCGCCTGTCCGCCCAGCACGAGCGCTTGATGCTCGAGCTGCTGCCGTTCAAAGACGCCGCCCAGTTCCGCGAGTGGCTCGGCTATATCGAGGGCGACTGGGCCGAGTACTGCCGCGACTACCTCGAGCCGCTGTATGCCGCGGTCGCGGTCTCCGACGACAATGTGCTGGACGACCCCGAGCCCGACAAGGCGACGACGGCCAGCCGCGCCAAGGACGCCATCAACAACCAGTCGGTGCAGTTCCTGGCGTACCACCGGCTGGCGGAGGACAAGATCAAGGAGAACTGGTCGGCGGAGGACCACGCGGTGCGGTTCATGGTGACGGCGATTGCGGACAGTCTGCTGCGCAAGGTGTGGCAGGAGCGGGACTGGCGGAAGCGGCCGGTGGAGATTGCGCGGGCGGTGTACGAGGTGCTGAGCTACAAGCGGGCGGGCTATGCCGAGTACCAGCAGCAGCTGTGGGTGCAGCGGCAGCGCGGCGGCAATGCTAGCAGTACTGAGGCTATGTCGCCGGCTGGACAGGAGCGGCTGCGGCAGCACCACCTGCCGGCACGGCGGGGGCCGTCTGCGAATCCGATGGACAATCCGCCAGAGTACGACTACTGAGTGCTCGTGGTCGTCATGGCTGTTGAATTTCGTCTCAGACAGTGACCCACGCGGAGGTATTTCTTTATTTTCTGATTTCTTATCTGTGTACTTTTCCTAATGAATGTTTTACAAGAAATCATCAAATCAAAAGCAATATGAGATCTCCCTTGTGATCGACAGGCACTGTTACTACATGCGGCACACTGCGTCTGGCTGGCATCTCAGCCAGATGATCGTTGAACTTGGAAATCATTCATGTAAATTGTAAACAAACCAGTCGGTCTTCTATGTCAACAGATTATGAGGACTCCCAGATGCCATGATGTCAGAACTTTTAAATAATTTTAGTTGGACTGCATGCTCGAATACTCTGTACTTCGTTGAGCCTCGTTTACAGGCCTCCATGATCGCCCCGAAGGATCCCTTGCTTCGCCTAACAGCAAACTAAAAGCCACGATAGAGCAAGGGACTCTCTGTGTATTTCAGAAATTTTAGAGAACGGCTCCCTTATTAATCCTGTGGTCGCTACAGTGTCATGCGATCCGATGCTCATTGGCCCGGCGCAGACGCCTCTATGAGTTTGATAGGGAGAGATGAAAATATCAAGTGAACGAATCCCTTGCATGTCAATCGCACGCGCAACACACGCGAACTGTCACATAGGTCTCGATATGTCACATTCGGCAGGGAGATTACAGAATAGATGAGTGCAATGTTGGATGTTCCAATTGTCTTTTTAACTTTTTTTACGTTTTAACTTTGTTTCTTCCTGAGGGTAAGAATATAACTAAGAGACTCTCACGTCGTTCAAGTGATGATGAGTACAAAAACATTAGACAAATGAAATGAAGATCGAGGCAAGCCCCGCGGGAGAGCCAGGAGAACATAAAACCGTCTACAAAGCAGACAGCAGTGATATCAAAAAGTAAAGAGTAAGCAGAAGAATAGAATAGTTAGAAAGAAGCATGTCTAGATTTTGATAGATCTCAAAGAGTAGACATGAAAGAAAATATAAACAAAAACAATAAAGCCACAAAAAAGCCAACTCCTCAACCAGGGAAAATAAAAAGTAAAGGGTAAAAAAGGTTAAAAGGGTAGAAGAAGCAGATATAAAAGGCGTGTTGATATTAGAAATGCTTGCGATCAAGGCTAGCCTGCATGCGCAAAACCCAGCCAAATATACCACTGCAACATCCAACAAAGCACACAAAAAGGGGAGAGAAGGTAGAAGAGGGAGAGAGAGAGAGTTGAAGGACGCCGCTTGAGGTGTTTTGGAGGGTGGGAAGATGTCATTTGACTCGTAAACTCGTAGCAGCCGGAGGAGAGAGAGAGGTGGGAGGAGATCACGTCTCGCTAGCAAATGCTATTATGCATTTACAGCAGGAAGGTGAAGGCAGCAGCCAGCATGGCAGCGGCAACACCGGCGGGCTTCAGGAAGTCACCGGCGCTGGTGGCGACAGTGCTGGCGGTAGCCGAAGGCGAGCCGGTGGTGGTGAAGTTGTTGGCCGCGGCAGCGGTCGAGACAGCCAGGGTCGAGACACCGGTGCCCGAGGCGCACGAGGTGGTGGTGAAGCTGGTGCCCCACGAGGTGATGACGGTGCTGTTGGCCTTGATCGAGGTGTGGTGGGTCGACGAGGCGCTGCTGGAGCTGGTGGTGGTGTTGGGAGCAGCCGACGAGGTGATGATGGCGGACGACGACGCAATGGTGGACGACGAGACGGCGGACGAGGTGGCGGTCTCAATGGTCAGGCTGCCGCTGACGCTGTAGGCGGCAGCGCACTCGGTCAGGGACTGGCTGTTGGGGCAGCAGACGGTGTCGCCGCCGACGGAGCCGGTGCAGTAGTAGCCATCGTCGCAGGAGTTGCCAGAGCCGTCGGGGCAGCAGGTCTGGGCGCTGGAGGGGTCGTAGCAGTGGATGGCGTCGTCGGTGGACTTGCAGGTGGCGTAGCCGGCACCGCAGGCCTCAGCGCAGGTGGTGCCGAGGCCGCAGAGGCTGGACGAGGGGCTGTAGCCGTCGCTGCCGGTGCGGCGGACGACGCCGAACAGCTCGCGGACGGACATCTTGTGAACGGCACCAGCGGCCTTGTAGGGCTGGGGCTCAGCCACGACCTGCGAGGCGACGGCCAGGAAGGCCAGGGCGGAAGACTTGAAGAGCATTTTGGCGGTGATTATAATTTCAGATTATGAAGATTATCGTGAGATTTGAAAGTCGAGTCGAAAATCGAGATGTAAACGAGTGAAGCGCAAAAGCGGCGGCGGCAAAGTTGTAAAGAATGGAACGAGTATGGAATACTCTAAGAAGCGAACGCGATAGAGAGCAAGTGAAAAGTATGCGACGTGAAAAGAATCCAGAAGCAGAAAAGGGCGGGAGAAGGGGAAGAAAAGGAAACGAGAAACGGGAGAGGAGAGTGGAAAGGAGGCAGAGAGAGATGGGGACAGGCGAGTAATGAGAAATTGCTCCTTCCCCAGGGGGGCATGCCACTGGCTACGGCCACGGCCACGGCCGCTCAACCACTGAAGACTCAAAAAGGCAGCAGACCAGGAGCCCAACGACGAGAGTATCAACAGGGGGATGCGATACAGGACCCACCCACGCGACAACAATACAGAGAAGCAGAGGCGTGAGTGGATGTGCGCGAGTGGTCCGTCTATGCGCTAGTCCTTGTATAGAAATATACGGGTCTGTCTTGTGACAGGTACAAGGGAGGTACATAGCAACGGTCTGTGGGTTTTCTAATAAAGTGGCTCTTGGCCGTCTTGCCCAGGTGTATTAACTTTGCGAGTCTGGCTTCTATCAGTATTACTCAGTACTCTCTTTCTCTAGCAGTGTTGCAGCGAGAGTGCTGGCTCCATATGCATATAAAATCTCCTTTCAGTTGCCTCCCTTAATTTCACGATTGATTAGTCGGTCGTGCAAGCATTGGCAGTGGTGATCATTGGTCTGGGTGTTTGGGGAAACAACAGCAAGCAGAGAAACAGAAATAAACGGACAACATCACATATTGAAGAGAATAAATTATCATACAGAGTACGAAAAAGACGCAACGGGAGGTACCACAAATGTATCTCTCACCGTTTGCGAGGCGTTTTTGGTGCCTGCCTCTTTTGTCTACATCGTGGGCGGCCATGGAGGAAAGAGCGGCCCATGCATCGGAGGCAAAAAGAAAGAGGAATAATTCCAGTGAGAGTAGTAGCGTGGACTGGGCGAATCAAAAAGGAAGGAAGGAAAAGGAAAGAAAGAAAGAAAGAAAGAAAGAAAAAGAAAATAAAAAAGATTTTTTTCTTTTTTCTTTTCTGTCTTTCATAGCGGACACATCGTGGCGACATACGGCCAGTCGGTGTGACACATTGAAGAAAATGCACAGAGTTTGCAAAGAGTTTTCTTTTGATTCTCAAGGCTTTCAGAGTTTTCAAATAACTCTCATGAGACCTTACTCAATACACAGCATTATTGCCATTCTCGTGCATAATGCATGCATGACTCTTTTATTCTCGCACCTTCCTTGCCAGCAAAGTATAAATTCTGCGTGGCAGGTGCCAGCAAGACGATGCGCTGGCATCGCTCCTTCCTGGGCAGGCAGAAATGACCATCTGCTATCATACTGAGTAAGATGAGTTGTAAAGAAAAGATGACTAATTTGGCATATATTGGAATGACCCTGGATGGTACTGATAGAGTTGCAATACCATGAGGTGAAACGAGTCGCATCATGAGGATCGGAAACAGCCACCCAGGGTCCTGAGCTTCCTCTTCTGGATGGTCTTTCAATCTCACTGTTGTCAACGCCTGTGTATTGCTGGCAGTCGAATGTGACTTTGCAGCCATTCTGTTCTCAGAGCCTCTGCAAGCAAAGTACTCAGTTGTAACCAATACATAAATTCTCATTTTATCACCTCCTTCTCAGTCTGGGCCCTCGCATCGACATCTCATTACCACCACGTCTGCCCTTCCCCATGACTCGTCATCGCAATCAGACACATCCCCAGGATTCCACTCACTCCCCATACACCGTGCTTCTAAACTCCGTAGACGAGTACTCCTATTGCTCAAGCATAATACTATGTACTCATAGATATGCCATACGTTAAAGATACAAGCATACACTCATTGCTATCGTCATCTCATCTCCGAGTCAAACACCCACTCTCTCCTTTCTCATCAGTGGCTACTGTATTCTTAATAAGCATATCCAGTACGCTGCAATTTAACTTTCGTCTGGTCTTTGCACTCTTTGTCCGCCTGTACCGCCTGTTGTACTACTGGCTTGTATCCCCTTTGTACCCTCAACGGCCGCCAGTATGCACGATTTTAAATGGTACCTGGCCCGAAGCGGGTCAGTATCCAATCACAGCGCGCTGGTCCCTGGAATAGTGGGGACCGAGAACTGAATCGCAATCGCAATCAAATCGCAATTAAATCGCATGCAAAATCGGCCCTCAGGTGGGCTCCTGCCTGGGCGTGCGTCGCCCGTAATTTCCCCCTCTCTCGGCACTGATTGGCTCTTGACCGTCGCTTTTCTGTAAGATACAAAGTGACTTTCAACCGCAAGATTATGTCAGCCCGTCTGGAATGATGACCTCGCATCACCTACACAGTACCGTCGAGATGTATTTTGTTTACATTTGCGCCACCAGATCTGCCGTCTGGAATGTCGATTCCGGCAGTCAGCAATGCGACTAGTCACGATCACGATTTTGCGACAAACGCACATATTTGGCATTAGATTTTGATAACCGATATCTTCTCACGCGATATCAAGCATTAACTTCAGAGTCGGTTTTCGTTCAGCACGGCCCACAGAGCACGGTGAAAGATGTGATTTACTCATATTTACTCCGTGAAGGAAGTACAAACAATGTTATCCCCGAGACTAGCAACTCTGTAGAACGGGGACAGCAGTCGTCGTCATCGCTGTACATATCACATTCCGGCGATTTGGTATCAATTCATTACAGGTATTCTTTGATGACTTGTATCTTGAGATTGACTTCTACCTATGCTATGCCTTACTGTGTTGGCTGTGCATAAGCTTGCAGGGTTTGCCATGAAGGCAATATGGTAAATCCGAACATGATGTCCTCGCGATATCGAAATTCGCACAGCACAAGGCAGAACTCATTGGTACACAGTAGGCGCAGCTATGTGATCAGCATCTCTGCCAAGACTTGCCGTTGAAGGTTTGCGGTCTTAATACACAGAAACGCAAGCATTACGTGTGTGTAAGGATCCAGGTGGATGTGAAGGCGGTTGTGTTCTCGGGGATGCGCGCACTACAGAGTACATCGTAGGCACTTGTGTGAATACTGTTTGCTCTGGATGAAGCTTGTGGTAACAATAAAAGGATTCCATGAACCCTATGGTTGATATGTGTATTTAACCTTTGTAAAAGGTAACAATGGGAATAATTTCCTGCCTCGTAGATTTTTTATTGAGATTTTTCTTGGGTTTTCATGATTTTTGATATTTTCGTTTGAATTAAAAATTGACTGTTTGTCTTGATTTGGTTTGGTAATATTCTTGAATTATATTTTTTTTTTCAGTAGTTTGTTCCTCTAATGAACAATTTGTGTCATTGTACTTGTATGTTGCCGGTGACTGCACTCGAGCACTCTATATGCTGGTATAAATTCACTTGTGTGGTCATCTGAAAGGCACAGAGCCATGTAGTATCGCGAGATGCATTAAATCGGCATGCAACTCTACTTCACGCCAAAGCACACCGCAGAAAGCATTGGGTGCAATGTTATTCCCTTTGCACGGCTCGTCTTTTCGTTTGCCATATGTAGTTTGTCGTGCTGACGATGGTAAAGTGAGTGCCTGCTGATGGTAATCTGAGATCGTAGTGAGCTGTTGTTGAACAGAGAGTGATGCATACATCATGGAGATCTCTGTGTTGCTTCGTTTGCTCCCACGACCGCATTCTCTCTGTTTCTCTCTGTCCCTATATAAACCTCTGCCTCTTGAGGTCTCCCATCTCTTTTGTCCCTTGATGTTCATTTGCATCTTTAGACCTCGCCCAACATGTCTGATCTGGTTTTGACTTACAAAGGATACCCCCGCGATGCCGACACGGAATTCCAGCTGGAAGTCCTGCGGTTCATTTACAAGCACTACCCCGACCATGCTAAATATCAGGGCGAGACCGACCACATGAGCCTCACCTACCGCTCCAAGAGGTTCTTGTCCCACTGCAGTGACATGGGCCTGGCGGAAAAGTACATTTGCCGCGCCCTGCCCGCCATGGTGGCCCCCGGCCGCGTGACCGACCAGCTATTTGACATCCGCCGGGAACTCAAGGACCGCGAAGACTGGGCTGGAGCCCTCGAAGGCCTGGACGAGCTCTGTGAGACCTGGAGCGTCAAGTACCGCAGATACAAAAAGTGGGTTGAGCTCACACTTGACGACGTCGGCAAGGATATGCCGGGCAAGCCAATCCACAGCGTTGTTTGGGCGTTCTACAACCGCATGGCCGAACTCCAGCGCGGCCTGGCCCCCGATTACTCTTCGCCAGAAGTGCTGCGCACCTTCTTGGTGATCGCCTTGAGCAAACACCCCCTCACATGCGAGGTTTCCATCTTTTCTACCGTGACACCGGGTGATACCAAAGATACCAAGGATCCCAGCTACACATTCATCCAAGCGGCGTGTGAACTACTGCGGAGCTCTGCCACTTCCAAGGAAAGACACCAAGAGCAGCACAACTAGAAGTCTAGCAACCGGCCACAATCTGACCTCAGATACAATGAAGGATGGATAAGGAAACCATCGAGATTTGGAGAAAATCTGGTTTTTGCATAGCGGGATGAAGCCATCTCTAATCGAAGAAACCCTAAGACAGGTGCACCTAGCACATTCATCCAACTGATCTTCAAATAAAACATTTCACTTTAAACATTCAACTGTTGTATGTGCTTGCCGCCGCGTGTACTCTACGTAATTGTGAATCGTCGTAATAATGCTTGTTTTTTGTAAAAGATGTAGAACCTTGACTACCCGGACAGCAACTTGTTAACCCGCTTCTCCAGCTGGTCCTCAAACTCCAGCACGCCGCCCTCCAGCAGCGTCAGCTTTCCTGCCTTGAGCCGGTACACGGCCTTGCGGCCGCCGGGCCCGCTCTCCTCTTCTCTCGAATCGCTCTCGTCGTCCGAGGAGTCAAACTGGTCGCTGACGTCGCCCTCGATGGCACCGCGCATAAACCAACGGTCGTGCGACACCAGCACGACGGCGCCCGGCCATGTGCGCAGCGCCTCCCGCAGCGCAGTACTCGTCTCATAATCGAGGTGCGTCGTGACCTCGTCGAGCACCAGGCACTGCGGGCGCTTCCACAGCAGCCTCGCCAGCGCACAGCGCACGAGCTGGCCGCCCGAGAGCATGCGCAGCGGCGTGTCCGAGGCGAGGCGGCCCGGCAGGCCGAGCTCGCCCAGCAGGCTGCGGAGCTCGCCCTCGTTTAGGCTGCCTTCAGCTTCACGGACATCCTTTAGTAAAAGACTGAGAGCTGTCACCACCGGCCCACTTCCATTTTCGTTCTTGTCAAGGGCACGTAAATTGTGGACGGCCTCTTGCGCATAGTATGCCAGGCGCAGGCGCGGGTGCATAGTGACACTGCCCTTGGCCGGCTGGATGCTGCCATGGTCGCCCGAGTCGTCCGAGTTGCCATTGGCATTCTCGCCAACAAGCAGACGGATCAGGGTGGACTTGCCGGCACCGTTGAGCCCAACAATGCCGATGCGGTCGCCCATGTTGACAGTAAGGCTCACATTGTCGAGAGTCCAGGGCCTATCATCTGATTTGGACTGGGCTGGCGACGAAGCTGCTGCAATAGAGAGCACCTTAGGGCCTCCTCCGCCAGACACAACCACGCCACCCGCCGTCCTAGCGGTTGGTTTGACTCTCTTAACTTCACCGTACCGGAAGCAGACATTTTCTAGACTGATGAGTGCGCCTGGGAAGCGCAGCTCTGGCGGCTGCGGAAGTGTGAGGTGCATCGCACGCGCCTCCGTCGGCACAACGATCTCACTGCGCTTAGACAAGTGGAAGCCCGCCATGTCGCGGCTCAGCTTGAAGCGGTGACCGCTCGCATTCGTCTCCAGACCCCAGCGGTCGTCCAGCTTTTTCTGCCGCATCTTGGCTTGCTTGATTCGGGTGTCGTCGTTGTTCTTCTTACCCTCGCGGAGATTGCGCGCTATCGTGTCCTCCATGTGCGCGCGCTGGCGGTCCTGTGCGTCCTTCAGCTTGGTAAGATGGCGGCGCGACTTGGCCTCTGCGATCTCGTACGAGTCGAGGTCGCCGGTGTAGTAGTGCAGCTGCTTGTCTGGCTGCAGGAGGATCAGATGGTCAGTGCATGCGCTGACAAAGTCGCGATCGTGAGACACCAAGATCAAAGTCGGTGGCGGGCGTGCCTCGACACCGTCAACATCGACCTTGCTGCCTTCCACGTCACCGAGCGATAGCAGGTATTTCTGCAGCCACACAATGCCGAGCATGTCCAGAAAGTTAGTCGGCTCGTCCAGCAGCAGGATGTCTGCGTCGGACAAGAGCGCCGTCGCCAGAGCTGTGCGCATGCGCCAGCCACCAGACAGCTCGCTCACCGGCTTGGAGGATGCAATCATGGCGTCCGTGAAACCGAGACCGCCCAGGATGAGCTTGGCGCGCGCCTCGGTGTGAGCAACACGCGCTGGCTCTGCTTGGATTTGTAGTTCGGCAAGCATGTCTGCCGCTTCTTGGATTTCTGACTGAAGGGCATCAGATATCTCAATAGAGTCGGTTCCATCAACACCTTCACCCGGCTTGTTCAGCTCAGCCAATGCCAATTCTGATGTAGCCACCTCCTTTTCCAACGCAAGGAGGGCCTTGCGTGCCTGCATTCCGCGTGCACCGCTGCGCAGTCGTGCATCTTTGTCGAGAATGAAAAGGCGTTTCTGAAGACGTTTATGCCGGAGCTGACGCAATGCCCGCGCCGCTCCCACGCCTGTCTCTGCAACACCTCGTGAGAGAACTAAAGGTCAGAACACACACTAAAACATCATCAAATCCATAAAGTCTTACCATCAATCTCTTGTTCAAGCTCGTCTTTGGCTGTGGCCCGTTCAATCACCTCTTCGAGCACGGTCCGCGGGGTGCCCTTGTTTGCTGCCGGTCTGCTGTCGTTCTCGGATCTGGTCTGCTGGAGGATAGAGATACGAGCAGCTTCTGGCATTCCTGGGATGAGCTTCTCGGCAATGGCGCGCATCAATGTCGACTTGCCCGTGCCATTGCGGCCAATGAGAGCATACCGCTCTCCGGGCTTGAGGCGCAGCGTTGCATCTGTCAAGATCTCACTGGTGTTGAAGCCGTGTGCATGCCCCTTTTTACCACACTTTCCAGGGTGTGGTTTCAGGAAGAATGAGATGTTCAAGCCCTCGACGTCGATCTCACGGTAGCTGGGGTTCTCGACCTGGAAGCGTGTCTGCTTGCACGAAACCTGGAGGGTTGTCGTCATGTCTGTTGGACGGTCTTTTGGAGTAGTACTGGTATCGGATATAAAACAAGAGAATAATATGGATATATCGAGTGCTTGCTGTAACGGTATCGTCGATTGTGTTTTTGACTCTCGTCTGAACTTGATTGTTTACCTGGTAAATATACTGCGAGGCTGACGGGGATAAACCTGAGTTGCGGCTTAAGGTTTTGAGAAACTCCGAGTAAAACCTACTGCCAAGCCTTTTGAGAATGATAAGTATCTTCCGACTATCAAAGCCTCGTAATGTGCTCGCTACGTTGTCATACGGGACGCCATACGGGACGAATAGTGATGATTATCATGCTTGTGTGGGGCATCTGCGCTCCTGCGGGGAGGCGTCTAAACCGTAACTTCCCTGTTTGGACAAGCGGCATGCACCAAAAGCGGAATTGAGTCATACGGCCTTAAGACTGAGTGTACGGGTCGTCACTTCCTTATTTGAGTTTTTCTCACAGCAAAATTATTGAAAAAGAATTGTTATTTCCGGCGAGTTATGTGGGTCAATTGGTATATTATTTACCACATAAAATTACCTGCAAAAAATGTGCAAAAAGAAATGCCCAGACGCGGGATCGAACCGCGGACCTCCTGCTTACTAGGCAGGCGCAGCTACCACTGTGCTACCCGGGCCGGTTGTTGTTATATTAACAAGCTTAGATTACTTATATAGGCAGGAGCGTTGTCAGATATTGGAGCACAGCGGCTGTATCTTCGACATTTTATCGTGACATTTTCGATCCTCCCCTAACTTGCTTTAATAATTTGTAATTTTTTTTAATTGATAGTACTATAGTGCGATACAGCAGACATAAAAAATATTTTCACAAGAAATAGAAATAAACCCAAATACAGGCGACTTGCCAAAGGAACAAAAAACAAATAGATATGAGAAAACAAACAAAACCGTCGTCCGAAACGCCTGCCTAACGACAAAAACAAAAACCATGCCATTAAACCACTGATCAGTCGCCCTTAGCTCGACCGTATGGGCTGGTCTGTTCCGGTGGCTGCCGCCGGACGGGGACACCGCTATCCTCCTCAGGGGGCGCAAGGAAGCGCAGCTCGAAGGTTTCGCCCTCGACGTCAGAAACGTCATCGTCGGCGTAGCTGTCATCACTCTTCCGGGCCTTGTCCTGCTTGTGTGAGTTGCAGCGGCTGTGGCTGCTCTGGCTGGAGCTGCTCGAACGCCGCCGCAAGAACCCAGGCAGGACGAAGCAGCTCGTGAGAGATGAAAACGAAGGGAAACTGAACGACAGCTTCCAGCCCTTGAGGAAGCTGGGCACGCCAAACTTCCCGGCCACCCTCGCCATCAAGCCCTTTATGCGCACTGCCAGCCTGACGAATGGCGCCACAATCTTGCGCACAACATAGAGGACCCGTCTGAGAAGTCCCCTGATGAGCGCAAGCACAACGTAAAGCACAACGAAACTGCTGTACAGGTAGGTGATGCCTTGAATGGCGCTGCCGAGGTAGGTGCTGATCACGGATGTCGCGATGAAAATGAGAATGCACGTGTTGCGTCCTGTGCTCTCCATTGACGACCACGCACCGACGAGTGCTGCCGGTGTCAGCAGCTCCGACACTTGCTTGGCCTGCGGTCTGCGTCCCGCCGCAAGACCGCACTGCATGATGTTGTAGGCGGCATACAGCACAAAATTAACGACGGCAACCTTGACGGCCATCCACGCAAACGAGGACAGTACGCCAAAGATGGACGAAACCCGGAACTTCTCGCCGCGGCTGACCAGGGGCACGGCCGCGAGGTGGGACGGCTTCGGCGGTGCCTGGGCCGGCTCCCACATCAGCACGACCACCTCGTCGTTCTTGGGCGCCTTGTCCTCGGCAGCCATGTCGCGCTCAGAGCCGTCGAGGCCACCCTTGGCCAGCTCAGGAATCGCCATCCACTCCTCCAGCTTCTTGTAGCCGGGGCGGCCGCCCTCGGAGCCGTCGACAAACAGCTTGTTGCCACGGTCGCGGCGGCGCACATATGCCTGCATCACAGTGCCGTCCAGGGCGACGCTGGTGTCCAGCAGCTTGAACGTCTGGTGGCGCTGGTCCAGCTTGAGGATGTCAATGTGCTTGCCAGGGGGGCGGGTTGCCTGCTCCATAGCCAGCTGCTCGCTGTCGTAGAACTCGAGCAGCTCGCGATACGTCTCGCCGCGCTTCTTGAGAGAGTTGTGGATGGCATTGGAGATTCTATCACTTAGGCCCGACGACTCGAGCTTGAGTGTGCCGTCGGCCGCCTTGACGATCTCGCGGCGCGGGATGCGGTCCGTGTTGGAGCCCGGGCCCTTGCCGTTGGGGAAGTGCACGAGGCTGTGGCCGTTGGTGAGCACCCAGTTGTCGTCAAACTCGTAGCGCTGCAGGAAGCAGTCGTCTCCGCAGATGTCGGTCACCTTGTGCGCGGAGCCTGCATCAAACTGGTGCAGCGTGCGGTGGTTATGCACCATGATGGGGCGCGTACCACCGGTGTACTGGTGCATGCGGCCGAGCTCGCGGCCAAACGTCTTGTCGTCCTGAAAGGCTGATTGTGCGTCGTTTCCGTACAGGGCAGCATCGGCCGGCGAGTAGAAGCTCGGCACGACGTGAAGCTTAAGCTGCGGCATGCTGGAGCGCGCGCAGTGGAACAGCTGCTCCTCCCACGAGGCCTCACGGTGACCGCCCTTTAGCAGACTCTTGCGTGCCGACCGGCGCATGTTGTCCAGCACGACATCTTCGGTGGCGATGGGCAGGCAGGACAGCGTGGCCATCTTCTCGGCGAGCTCGGGAGCCATGAAGACGGCACCGCCGCCAAAAGATGTCGGCAGGACCATGTTCTGGTCGATGTGGTCCTGGTGCCAGTCGGAGCGGATGGGCAGCTGCGAGCCGTCCTCGCGGAATTCGGGCTGGTAGTTTTGCAGGAACCGCTCCTTGTCGCCCCAGGGGTCCTTGGGGTTGCTGTAGTTGTACGCCTGGCGGTACTTGAGGGTCATGTTGGCCGTCGTCGTGGCGCTGCCAAACAGGTTGACTTCATGCTCGTGGAGGTTGGCGTATGTCGTGGTGTTGTGGAACGTCCAGTCCGAGTACGGGTCGCTGGGGAACGCAAGGTACATGTTCTTGTCGAGAAGCTTCTCGTGGTCGGGATTCTTCTTCTTGGCAGCGAGGTCCAGGCCGTCGACAATCAGACGGTGGCTCTTGAGCTGGGCGAGCAGCAGAGGCACATTGACCACAAAGGCGTCGTCGTCCATGAATGCGAAAACCGTGCGGCGCTGAACGTTGCGCAGAATCACGTTGCCAAACATGTCAACATCGTTGCCGTTCGCGTCGCGTCCGTGGGCCTCGGGAGTGCCGCCCAGAATAAATTGTCTGTAGTTGTAGTCGTTGGCCCAAGACAGAGCGTTGGCGTAGCGCACGGCAGCCGGGTCCGGAATGATAGGGAGCTTGCCATCGTCGTTGGGACCACCACCCTGGCCCTCAAACATGTTACCAACGTCCGACTCCAGGCGGTGGAAGATGCCGCGCTCGCGGAGCTTGCGCCGAACAATCTCCGCCTCGTCGCCGCGAGGACGGTGCAGAGCCACCAGAACAAAGGCGCCGTTGGACTGGCCCTTACCGTTGGTCATGAAACGGGCCCAGTCGTCGAGAATGGCCCAGTCGTTGTTTGAAAGACGGCTGTACGTGGTGCTGACAACAAAGAAGACGGGCGAGAGATCGACTGCAGACGTATCGAAGCTGTCACTGCCGCGGATAAACAGGTTCTCGTCGGGGTTGATCTTGACATCCTTGGCTCTCGACAGTGCCTTCTTGAGCATGCCGCGGCCACTAGAGAGGAGGCGAAGAGGCTTCTTGCTGGCTTCGAGGAGAGGGAAGGTAGGGGTGAGTTCACGGTAAAGCTCAACGTCGGTCTCGCCGGTCTTCTTTTCTGTGGGTTTGGCCACCTCGCCGGTCTCCTTTTTATAGGCCTCCTTCTTCTCGGGCTCGACCTTCTCGGGCTCGGCGACGTCGCCTCTCTTCTGCAGCTTTGCGTTCTCGGCCGGAGGGAACTCGCCTTGGGGTTGTGCCTCTGGCTCGTTGAGCGCATCGATACCGCCGTCGTGGATCTTCATCAAATTCTTGTGCGCCTCCAGGGCGCCCACCTTTTCGAGGAACGCTTCTTGCTCCTTGATCTTATCGAGCGCCTCAAAGAACTTTCTCTCCTTCTCGATCTGCTCATTGACAATCTTGGCTCTCTCTGGCGGCCAGCGGAGCACAAACCCCTGGGGCAGGCCGGGCTTTCTGGGACACTCGCGCTTACCAGCAAGGCAGAGCTCTGTCTTCGTCTTGCCCTTGGTCTCGTCATCCGGGTACTCCTCGCCCACGTCGTTGAGAAGCATGTCTGCCCTGTGCTTGATCTCGCCGCGGATGGTATCCTGGCCACGTGCCTGAACCGTCTCGAAGCCGTCGGACGGCACGAGCTTGCTGTTGGCCTTCTTCAACGATGGAAGAGACTGGGTGTCGATGGGGTTGGCCGAGTCGGGGTAGACGGCGTCGCCGTGGTAGGTGTAGGGGTCGAACTCGGTCTGGACATTGCGGACGACCCAGGAGGAGTACTCGTCGAGGCCGAGCTTGTCAACGAGGTAGTTGGCGTAGTCAGAGATGACCTGGGGATCCCGGGCATCTGTGATATTGGCAGCTGTAACGGCGGATTCGGTAGCCTTGGGGGTGGCCTTGGGGCTGGACTTGGAGTGCTTAACGGCTGGGGCTGCAGCGGCCTCGGCATTCTTGACGGCGGGCTTTTTGACGAGCACGGCAGAGTCCGGGGAGACCGCATCCTGGCTGGACGATTCAGCCAAACTTATAGTGTAGAGAAGGCCGAAGACGATGGTACTAATGATCAAGGGTTTGAATGCTTTGCGCAGACGCTCCTTGACCGTTCTTGGGGCATTGATTTTTCTGGGCCTGAAGTTGGTGCTTGGAGGCATGTTCAAGGGGCCAACGAGGTAGTCCTCGCTGTTGCGCCGCTTAAGAGTGGTATCGGTGATGAGGTAGTTCTTGACCTTGCTGCCCAGGTTCATCAAGGGACGTATAATGAACTCGTGAATCAAGAATACGACCACAAGAATGGGCTTGCAGATTATGCGGAGGACGGGAGCGGTTTTTTCGAGCAAGGATAAAAGAAGCAAGAAAAGGACCTTCAGCGCCTTCTTCACGCAGCGTCCCAGACTGTGTATGAGAGCCATCGTGGCAGGGCTGGTGACACTATAACCTGGCAGTCAGTAAATATATAAATTATGGAGTAAGATAGCCAAGACATGCGCGGAGTTTGAGGAGATATTGATGCGGCACTGGAGATGTAAAAATGGAGACAGATTCGTGGTGTCCTCGGGACAGGACCGCATATAATTTGGAAACCTACCGAGTGTCGACTGAGCTAAAGAAAGGATGGCAAATGAAGGTGGCGAGCCGAAAGCTGATTCCTAATTAGATCTGCATCAAAATAAGCTTTTGATTATTGATCCCTTACCTCGTAGTTTTTGCTTTTTTCTGCTGAAGAGCGTGTGTGTTTGACGATGTTTGGATCTTCGTTCAATGGCTCAGAATTAAGGTTGCCCAGGAAAAAGCAAAAAAGGTAGAACAGAGGGGTAGCAGGAGAGCGCACAAAACACACGTAGGAAAATATTATTAACGGCCTGTAGCCAACAGAAAGAGAGGAAAAAGAACTGAAATCAAAAGAAATCAGAAGAAAAGATACCAAACGATCTCCAAAAAGATGAGAGACAATCACAAGGAAATTGACGGCTCAAGTGAGTGGAGGTACGTATCAGCAGATACGAAGTTACAGCAAAAGAAAGACCAAACAAATCACGACAGCAAAAAGCAAAACAAAATGAAGCAAAATGACGAAGATAAAGGACCAAGAAGGAAGAGGAAAAAGGAAACAGGAAAAAGAAAACAAAACAAAACAGGAAAAAGAATCAAATGGGTATCAAGTAACAGATCTAATGGGGTATCGTATCGTATCGTATCGTATCGTATCGAAAGCAAATGGGTATCAGCTCAACGACCAAACTCAACTCCACGGCGAGGCAAATCTGCAACTCTACAGCAGCTCTTCAAACGCATTCGGTGTGCACGGCGGAGGTGTCGAAAACGAGGTGGCATGGCAAGCAAATTTGGTCAACTTGGATCGAGGTAGCTTGTGCTCAAGTTCTTATATTTGGGTATTTTGGACCATCGACTAGCTCAGATCTCCGTGGTTCCTGGAGAGTGCGGAGGAGCACTGCGACAAAAGTCCCTGTGCGCGTGTCAGCAGGCCGCCGATCATCAACGGTATTTTGGTCCTTTCTCTTAGGCCGTTTTGCCACCGAGCAGCATTTATGCCGGTACTGGTATACCACTTACACAGCACCAAACACACTGAATACACTATTTTCCAAGCTTCCAGCTCGTATACATCAATCTAGCAGCCATTTCACCATAATTTTGCTCAGAATAAGTCACCGTTGAAGAGCTGTTTCCGTCATCAGGATAGGAAAAAGGAAGCAAAAAGGGGACAATCCGAGGAGAACCAGACTCGTGCCTGCACACATGGCGACGTCACTTTGAGTCCACAAAACTTCACATATAATTCCAGTACCTCCACTGATTGTCGAGTATCCAGTCTCTCGGGTCTGCCGAACGGCATCGTGGGTGTTGACATCTCATCTGCATCGCGATGGTATGTCGTTGGTAGATTATATAAGCAAGCGCACTTACATGTGAGGAGAAGTATCCACTCACATGCATAAGTCAGCCAATAGTATCTTTTCAATGGGTCCTTCTGGGTCTCTTCTTATCTTATCGCACTGAAAAATACAAACGCCAAAAGGCTAGAGCTCTTTGACCTGTGAACTTTTGACTTTTGGTGATGCAAATAAAGCAAGGTTTTCGCAACCTCAGTCATCGTACTTCAACCAGCGCGCTTTGGACATCCACCACACAGACTTACCCCGCACTTTCGTCTACCTCTTTTGAGCCTCTCGTTTTCAATTGGCTCTCCGGACCTTAGCCCCCGAACATCACCGCCTCTGGACGGACAGGGCGCGCCCGTCTCGGTTTTATGTACCACACGGCCTTGACTCTTCCGCTCCGCCTGTGCAAGAATCGGCTTGTGCCGTCTGTTGTAGCCTCGAGTACAACTCGGACACCTTGCCGAACATCTTTGGTGACGATTCCATCGCGACACTTTCAAGCGCAGTACATTCTCCGGCAGTGCTCGACCAACCAGCCCAACTCGCCGAACGGCCTTAAAAAGCCCCAACTAGACGATAAAATCGAAGAGAAAGGACCCGTCACAGAAATGGCTGAAGATCAAGGCGCAAAGCGCTCAAAGGGCATCAAGTCGCAAAGTAGTGGCAACGCTGGCAAGGCGCTGCAGGAAAAGATTGAGGACACGGCCACCATTGTGGAGGTGGATGGTTTCCGCTACAAGACGGCCAAGGAGGGCCTTGCGAGCATCTATGTACCGCTAAGTGGCGGCGACAGAAAGGAGCGCCAAAATGGCGGCGGCGGCCCTGCAGTGGACGACCACCCGCAGCAGGTTTTTTACAACCCCATCCAGCAGTTCAACCGCGATCTCAGTGTGCTTGCCATCAAGGCGTACGGCACGAGTGTTGTTGAGAAGCGCCAGGCTGCGTTTGCGCGGAAGAAGGAGTTTGCCGCCAGCAAGAAGCGTAAGCGGGCAGAGGATAAAAAGGCAGAGGCAGAGGCGGCCGTAGAGGCGAGTGAGGCAACTGAGGCAACTGAAGCCTCGGAGGGAGCAGAGGCAGCAGAGGCTGCAGCAGCGGAAGACCGCCCGGCCAAGGTCGAGAAGCTGTCCGAGGCAGACGATGCTGCGTCGTCTGTGACAGAGCTTGTCTCGCGCAGCGCAGAGGAACATATCATCATCACCACAGAAAGACCAGCACAGCCGCCAGCCACACAGACAGCACCCACGCCATTCCAGCCACACCCTATTCGGATTCTGGACGCACTGTCAGCAACCGGCCTGCGTGCACTTCGCTACGCCCACGAGCTGCCATTCAATGTGTCTGTGACGGCCAACGACCTGCTGCCTGCGGCCACTGAGGCCATCAAGCGCAATGTCAAGATGAACGGCCTGGACGACAAGATCAATGTCACACAGTCCGATGCCGTCGCACACATGTACACAGTAGTGGCCCAGGAGCTGACGGCCAACGCGAGTGGTGATCTGGACAAGAAGGAGAAGAAGAACCGCCGCTCCAACCTGTACGATGTAATCGACCTCGACCCGTACGGCACAGGCGCCAACTTTTTCGATGCTGCCATTCAGTCGGTGCGCCACGACGGCGGTCTGCTGTGTGTCACATGCACTGACGCTGGCGTCTGGGCCTCCCAGGGCTACCCAGAAAAGTGTTTCTCGCTGTACGGCGGTGTGCCCATGAAGGGTGCGCACTCGCATGAGGCGGGCCTGCGTATTATCCTGCACTCTATTGCCACGGCTGCTGCGCGCTACGGCTTCATGATCACGCCGCTGCTGTCGCTGTCTATTGACTTTTACTGCCGTGTCTTTGTCACGGTGACGCGCTCGCCTGCGAGTGTCAAGTTCCTGGCGGGCAAGACCATGGTTGCGTACAACTGCGACTATGGCTGTGGCGCCTGGACAACCCAGCCGCTGCTGAAGAACCGCTTTGTCCCCAACAAGAGAGGTACCGGCACGTTCCCCAAGTTTACGTTTGCCTCAGGCCCGACGCAAGATTCGCTGTGCGAGCACTGCCACTCCAAGACACACATTGCCGGCCCCATGTATGCAGGCCCGCTGCACCAGGCCGACTTTGTCAACCGCATCCTGGACGACCTGCCGCACGTCGACAAGGACATTTACGGCACGACGAGCCGGATCCGGGGTATGCTGCAGACAGCGCTCGAGGAGCTTCTGGAGCACCCCGCTAGCAGCGAGGGTGGCGAGGGCGAAGCGGATGCCGCTGAGCCTGAGCTGCCCGAGGCGATCGATGGCAGCATTGCTACCTCCATGGTCGATCCTACGCCCTTTTTCTTCCTGCCTACAAATCTCGCCAAGATTGTGCACTGCTCAACACCCAATGAAGACGCCATCCGCGGTGCCCTCATCTCGCTCGGCTACCAAGTGACACGCAGCCACTGCAAGGGCGGCAGCGTCAAGACAGATGCGCCGTGGTCGGTGCTGTGGGACGTGATGCGCGCCTGGGTCCACCAAAAGGCACCTGTCATGCGCAAGAACATCAAGCCCAACACAGCCGCGTACCGCCTGCTGCGGATCGAGGAGGAGGACAAGGCAGAGGCCCAGGCCAAGGAGGAGGGCAAGGAGTACGTACCCGAAGATACATCGATTAACTCCCAGGGCGAGTCGCAGGCCATTGTCTTTGACGAGGACCTTGGCCGGGCCTTTGGCCGGGGCGAGAAGCTTGTGCGGTACCAGCTCAACCCGCGCGAGAACTGGGGCCCCATGAACAGAGCCAAGGGCAAGTAGATGTACATGCATGTCATGTAGCATGTTGCAGGACGCCTACTGCAGATAGCTTGTAAATTAGTTAAATTTAAGACTTATAGACTATACAGCATCTCGTTGGTTGTATCTTGTTGTATCTCATGTCGCTGGCCAATAGGGTGATGCTTTGTTACAAGTGCCTTGATAGTGTCGTGACGATTTTGATCTCTTTCCGGCTTTTCTGATTACTTGTGATGGTACACATCGTCAGAACCAACAAAGAACTGCACGGTTCTTTTGGTGTGGTGATTACATATCGACATTGAAAGGTACTGCGGAGAGGCTCCAAAATCCCCAGGAATGGCGCACACTCCAGATTTTGTTCGGCAGGCATGGTTTCTCTCTGCATTTGCTTTTGAAAGTGATTAGTAATTTATATTTAGTCGTTTGCGATGTTATGCAAAGGAAAGAGCTCAAAAAGGTGGAAGGTGCGATGCGAGTGGGATATCGTGCATAGTGCGAGTAATATTGCGCAGTGCTGTACACTGTACAAAGCACTGTGCATCATCTTCATCCTACCAAGTAGTCTCACGCATTCTCACGTCTTCCGCAGACAATATTGCTCCGGCTTACATCTGCTTGATAATTCATATCTATGGGTTCTTATCTATCTTGCTCGGATGCCGTGTGCATCGAGCTTTCTGACACCATTGCGTAAGAATGTGCCACCATTATCAACATGCCAAAAACTACCGCGTAATTCCAGGAACAACGACCGCTCTTACTTCTTACACTGGTCCATATTAGTCATCTTTACGAGTATGGCAACATCGCGATATCTGTGGCTGTTATCTTTGTATATCATCTTCTGCGTAACTGAAAAGTGTCCGAGCTGTATATAGACATTGGATAAGTCGGAAATCACAAGCAATAGTATCAACATTGGGCTTGCGCAGATACACAACTCGGCATGGCTTCATTCGCAGACGGCCAGCTAGAGGTCCTGAGCCAGGGCGGCAGCAAGGTGACCATCCCAGAAAATGAGATCCTGTTCATCGTCGAAACTCAAAAGGAGAGTATCAAGACTACTTACCAGCTCTTTGCCCTCGCCGAGTCGACGCCCGCAGCAGACACCAGCGATGCTGATGCTCCAGCTCCCCTACCCCACTACGAGCTGTCGACAGCTCCTTTGCTCGAGCAAGACGTGCAGAAGCTGCCCAAGGATTTCGTGAGCAAGTTCCTGCTTACAGAAACGCCCATAGTTCTCCCGTCAGCTACAAACTCACTGCACGTCGTGGTTTCGACCGGGTCCGGGCTCAAGCAGGCCAAGCCGTTTTACGATGCCGTGCTAGCTCCGCTCCTCAAAGACGCCTTTGGGCTGAACGCACAAGCTGAAGAGAGCTCTGAGAAGGCATATTCGCTGGTGGTCACCGAGAGCAAGGGTTCTGTTACATCGTTTGCTCAATCTCTGCGTCCACAGGCAGGCGCGCAGAGCCAAAAGACCCCCACGGTCATCCTCCTCAGCGGCGATGGCGGCGTTATCGATCTGCTCAACGGCGTCGACACCAACAGTGCAGACTCGAGCGCCAACCCGGCCATTGCACTACTGCCTCTGGGTACTGGAAATGCACTGTTCCACTCACTGCACAAGCCCGCCTACGAAGCTGATTCTGCCCCGGCTGCCTCGCCTCTTGTCCATGGTCTGCGCACTCTGTTCCGCGGCCACGTCGCGCCGCTGCCATCCTTTGAGGCCACCTTTGCCCCGGGCTCGTCTACCGTCAACTACACTGCCTCTGAAGGCGATTCGGCCGTTCTGCAGCAAGGCGGCAAGAGCATCGAGCGCCTGCAGGGCGCGATTGTGGCCAGCTACGGCTTCCATGCCCAGCTGGTGTGGGAGAGCGATACGCCCGAGTACCGCAAGCACGGCGACGCACGGTTCGGCATCGTTGCCAACGAGCTGATCAAGGAGTCGCATGCGTACACGACTGATGTGTCTGTCGTGGAGCATGCCACCACACGCACGATTGGCCACGAGTTCAACTACGTGCTAGCCACCCTGGTGTCGGAACTGCAGCTGGGCTTCACCATCTCGCCGGCGAGCAAGCCGCTGGACGGCCAGCTGCGGCTGGTACACTTTGGCGCTGTCGGCGGCAGCCGCACAATGGAGATCATGATGCTTGCATACAACAAGGGCGTGCATGTGAACGAGGGCGACGTCGGCTACGAGGCCATTGATGAGATTGAGATCAAGATTGTTGAAGAGGATCCGCGCTGGCGCAAAGTGTAAGTTTGCTTTCCCTCTTGTTTCCCCTATTTTGCATGACCCCAACTAACACACTCAGCTGCATCGACGGAACGATTGTCGAGATTCCCCAAGGCGGATGGATGAAGGTGCGTAAGGCAATCAAGCCTGTGCTTAATGTGATTACGACTGTTTGACGGCATTGTGTTTTTTGAAACGATCCCAGCGACGATATTAGTTTGAGAATTTTTCATCTATAAAAAGCGTGTCCATGCATAAGCGTGATGTATTCATTAGATCGTTATCGGGTATTGTGTTTATCTTTGCATCCACCATGCCATCAATCACAGGTCCGAGTCGGCCTCGCTGTCGGCCACACTCTGTGACCTCCGTCGTGGTACCCGCTGAATCGACGTGATGGTCTCGTCGACAATGTAGATGGGATTTTCCACCTCCTCGTCCTTTTCTTCGTTTTCTTCGCCGTCCTCGCCCTCGTTGTCATACCCATCATCGTCCTCGTCCTCTTCTTCGTCGTAATGGGGGCCGAGCATGATATCCTCGCTGCCCTGCCACTGCGGCGGCATTTGTGGAAGGCTGTTTGCCAGCTCCTCGTCCCAGCCAAAGTTTTCGTCTTCCTGGGTCTTGCTGGCTCTCTCTTCCATAGCACTCAAATCCGTCTGGTCCAGCTTGCGCTTGTATATTGTCTTTGCCCACCGCGGCGATATGTGCGTATGGTACTCTTCAAACAGGCCCTCCTCGGCAATGTCAAAGGGCACAATATCGTCCATGCCTGACTCGCTCGTGTGCCCATTCAGCTTTTGCACGCCCACAAAGCGGCCGCCGACAGGCCGGCTCTCGCGCTCGCTCCAGGCCCAGTCGCGGTACAGCACGAGGCGTGTCGCAATCCCCCGGTTCCACACATCGGCACTCAGCGACGGCGCCAGGCCAGCTCCACGTTCACCCTGCACGCGCGTTGCACACTGCGTCAGGACGACAATGGCGATATTGCGCGTCTCGGCGAGGCGCTCCAGAGCTGCCGTGATAAACTGGATCACCTGTGTGCGCTTGTCGTAAGCCGTTGGGCCCTTTCGTCCATTGGCCATGAGAGGTGCCGCTCGACGGTCTGTTATCCGCGGCAGCGCATAGTTGACGAGCGATGAGACAGAGTCGATAATGAGCAGAGATGTATCCTGGGGGACGCACGCCGGCTGTGCTGATGGCGGTGGGCACAGCATGGCTATAAAGTGGGCAAGGCTTGGACAGTTGTACCGTGAGAACCGGTCGGCGATGGTGTCGACATTAACATCCGGTTCCATGTTAGGGATCTGGTGCTCGATGATGGAAGCCAGCCGTTCTTCGCATAGCGGCTGGAAGCAGTCAAACCAGGCGACGGTGCGCCCATCGCGAAGCGCATTTGCAACGAGCTGCATTCTTTGGGTATTAGTATGATTTGGCTTCATCGTGACTTATATTGACTTGTACATACGCAAATGTAGACTTGCCGGCGCCTGGTGGTCCCCAGATCTCTGTGATTTGAGAGCGGCGTATGCCACCGACAAAGCGCCTCGGCTTTGGGGCACCACCCTCCGGCAGTGGAAGACCTGCCAGCAATGCATCCAGCGTCTCTATGCCTGTTGATATGAAGCGTGAAGATGAGCGTGCCGGTCTGGACACTGATGATAGTGCTGGGGTCTCGGATGTGGTCGAGGAAGCTGACGACTGGCTTAGCAGGTCAGCCGCAGACACCGTTACCACGCGGTCTGAAAGTTAGCAACAAAAACAGTAGTACGAAGAGTGTATAGTCTTTCGGGATACATACGAGCCAGAGGGTTGTCAAAGTTGGCCACATCATGGCCATGGATGCTGTGGTAGTCCATCGCGGCAAGCCTGCGCAAGAATGCGGTGCCCTCACGATTGGCTACGATCCCTTTCTTCTCTTGTACCAATGCAGTACTCTATTTCACATACTCCAGTTCGCAATGCATGTCGTTGTCGTTGTCGGCCGTGGTTACTGGTGATGCTATCGCGGTAGATGCTCACGTGAATTTTGGTGGTCGCGCACAGTGCGACGCGTTAAGTGGCAAGTATTCACACGCACGCGTCTTGCCTCCCCCACAACACATTTCTGCCGTGAAATCTACTCCATATTCTGGCAAGACCCTCTGAATTAACACTATGCGGGGGGCTTCCCGTTCGCACCTTCCCCGACGACGTCACTATTCGGTCTTCGATGTCCATGATTCTAATGATTCATTACGGGGAAGAGCGATGCATCAATAGCAGTTGCCGCAAAATTACTTAGTAATTAACGCAGAGCAAGAGCGATTCTCGCAGTGCAACATCTACATGTCTGTCGACGTCATGAGACGACAAAGTAAGTAGCATTTTCTGACCAGCAAACGATTTTTTTCTGTGCATCAGGAAACTCGACCCAGTGTGGGAGTACTACCGGTCTTCTCTATCTGGCTCAACTAAGGTTATGCGATCCATGGAGAGACAGTCGACCTGAACGATCGCGTAACACACATCTAGATAGAGATAGATAATTTCTGAAGATGGTGGTCTCGTATCATTCTGGTATCATGGTGGTGCACGGTGTTTGGGTGTCAAGGACGCCTAAGCAGGCTTTGACTGGTGGAATAAGTGCATCTCCAGAGTCGCAGGCATGATAATGAGACCAAAGCAGGGCAAGTCGACGCAGGGCAGGCAAGGAGGAACAGTCGACAGGGTAGGGAAAGCGGCTATTGACCAGTCGGCAACTGACGGCGTTTGACCTGGGCGCAAGAGCAAAAGAGCAAAAGAGCAAGCTGACAGCTGAAAACGGTCAAGATGGCCATGGGCCGGTGAGTCTCGGTTGGCGCGCCGGCGCAAAGGCAGTTTTGGCCTGGTCTCGTCTTTTCGGGTCTTCTCGCATTGCCCTCTATCACGCTGTGCCACGCTTCTGTTGCATTTGCGACGCATTCCACTGTGACGTTGCCCAAGCCCTGTTGCGCCCTGCTTCTGCTCCCTGCTTTTTAAACATTTTGTTTGCGGGCCGTGGGATGAGGCCAAGGCGCTGCCAGCAGAGTGCCGATCAAGTTGAGTTGGCTTTTTGGTGTGGTTTTGGTCTGATTTGGCTGTCGCCATGACTTTTTCCTCTTGCTTGCTCCTTGGGCATTTTGCCTGTCGGATGATCCGCCAATGATAACGGAAAAACTGAGGATAATCACCCCGTATCTTGCAGTCTTTCACAAGCCAATACTCTATTTGTCAGAGACCAGTGAACAAGATGACAGAAAGGTCTTGAGCTGGCCAGAACCCCGGGGGAAAGGGACTAAATGCCACCCCTTGCGTCCATCTTTTTTGTTTATTTACTCTGTACAGTGACGTCGCCTACTGTAGTAGCCTGTCAAAATTATTGATAGAAGTCCCAGCATGTGAATAGGTACGATATGTTTGCATCTGCCACTGCGATTCGTGCAAACATCGTCATGAATAACAATAGACAGCACATCGCACACGGCATGGGCATCAACAGCGACCCCCACAGCTTGGGCACACCTGGCCTCCGTGTCAGGCCCTTGGGATGAACCTGAGATCCCGATAAAGGGGCTCGTACAGGAGTCACACAGAGTATTACAGGGCAGGAGTGCACACCATCATCTGGATGCCACCTTCAGTCAGATAGGAGAGTCTGGGCCGCCGTTCCATTGACGCCTGAAGCGAAACGGAGGGAGGCATCTCCATGTCTGTCAGACTGTCAAAGGGAAAGTGATATTTGACCTCTAAACTTTGGCTGACTTCTGCTTGCTTGTGCTTCGTCGGCTTAATGATACGGTGGCGATCCACTCTTGCGACGCCATGAATTATTATCCGACATTGGCATGGGCTCAAGAGAAGCAATAGTCGATAGGACAAAAAGAGAATATCCGGACGCCAGAAACGGAGATGATAGCTGGGATGGTCTGGGAGCACTCAGTAAGAGGGCGAACAAGATGACAGGGCAAAAGGCGAGACGATAGGACAAACGCAAAGACGAGACGAGAGGCTGGGGTTCAGCAGCAAAGGACACTACGCCCAGAACAGCATCTCCTCCCCCAGACATTGGAAAACGGAGTAGTGATACGACATGGTCAAGTACGGAGAAGAGCTGGTTCCCCATATTTCAAAATTGAATTTACCCGGCGCCAAAGGGAAGGTCGACGGTGGGAGGACGAAGGAAGGGGCAAACCGGACAATATCATGCGCGGTGAAATTAAATTCAATGAAAAATGATTGCGTTTGGTTGCAAGTGCAGCAATGATGTTGCGCCTTATCATTGAAAGCAACGGCTATTATTGATTGACCGAACAGGCGAGGCGCATCACAACATCGAGGGCGGAGCCGAGCTTCTGACGAGAGAAGTAAGGGTCTGGGGGAAGGGAACTGGTGAGATTCAAGACGAAATTGACAAGGCAATTATCCGGGTAATCATACTGCTTCGAAAATATTGATACGTTCACGTGTGTGGGCTATTGATGCAGTCTCAAATTAGTATTATCTACTGCACATGTCTAAATCTATCTAAAATTGGATGATTCATGTCGGATGAACAGCTGAGTCGATATCCGAGGCGACGGCTCGCCGTATTCAAGCCAGTCAGGACGCTTTCATGTGGCAGGCTCAAAGAGGGAATCCCGACGGGTGCTGAATCATATTCCTACTCTGTTCTGTACTCTATTTTTCGGTTCGTTGGGGATCAAGTGGGATGCGAGGCATGAGAAACGGACAGAAAACCGGGAAAGCGTACAGTGATCATCATCGTATTGTCTATCCGCAACGCAGGAATGCCGTCCTATCCTGCCACACACCGGGTTGCCTGATTACTTGGCTGCTTGGTTACTATGCTGGATTATTGGGTGCCGAACATCAAACGTTGATCTCTACGCATACCACGGATTCCATACAGAGTGTGAGGAGTCGGAACCTGGTGAGAGGTCATCTGGGTGGCAAAAATTCTCTGTATTCTTGGGTCCGCGAAACTGGAAATGCAAAAGGGTAAGGGGATGATAGCAAGAACGTGGGCTTGCAAATTGGTCATACTTTGCAATGATGCCATTCATGTTGAATAAATGATGCGAGATGAAGACAGAAGCCACGGGGAATAGCGGCCGAGAATATTGCTCCCACAAATGGAAAACGTGCAAACAGTCAAAAATGCCGACTAAGCGTCGGTTGAGCAAGTAATGGAGTAATTACTCAGTACAGAGTGGCCGCCTGGATAAATGCAAAGATGCTAAAGACAAATACGGGGAGAAACGGAGTAGGACTAAATCTGATATGGGGATATGATGGGGATGGATGATGGGGAACATTGAGTTGAGAAATGCAGGGACTAGATCCTCAGGGACCAAGGCTTGGATTTGTGTGATGGGGGGAGGGCAAAGAGAGAACGAGCAAGGCATAGCCGGGCTAATAGCCAGGCACCTCCTCTAGCAGGGGTGCATGAGCACATGATACTCCAGGGACACAATGATGCTACTAAGAAACTGATATGGGGACGGGGTCTCCATACTACCAGGCCAAACTACTCCGTATGATCGTGGGGAAACGCAGCAGACTATGGAGAGGGCGGATATTGCAATGGGTTTCTCCATCTTTGCTTCCATCTGTATTTGCTTTATCAGAGACGGAAAAATACATAGGCGACATGATGGAGCAGATTATGACTGGCATACATGCAGCCGACGCGATGGAACTGACAAAGGCTTCAGTCCGCATGATCACGAGTGGACTGTGAGTAGAATATGTCGTACGCGATGCATCACGAGCTAGTAACAGCGCGGTAGCAATAATGATGGACGGCGGATGATGGATACAACAAGACATGGAGATAATCAATGATCCGATATTCTACCGTCCATACTCTGCCAATATTATAGCCGTATCAATACATCAAGATGCACCCGAAACCAGGTGGGCTGGCATATGAGTCCACGGCGCGTGCTGCGGTTCCCATCAAGTCCAGTCTCATTCTACTCTCTGGTCGATGAGAGTTTCTACATATCTAGCATCTGATACTGTCTGCTATGCGATTCATGCTGCCGCAAAGCCGCGAAGCCGACCACATGAGAAACCGGACCGAGGATAGATGGGGCTGTAGAACGGACCTGGGGAACAGCGAGCTAGGAGCGTGGGGAAGGGGACTGGGGAAGGTGAATGTGGAGTTGCTTTGAGCATACGTTTACAGTCCCATCAGCATCAGATGATGGAAACAAGTGGCCATGGATTCTGTGGTAGCCAGACCGAAATAATCACCCCAAAGTAAGCTCACCGAGACACCAAGGACAGTCGATGCCGGCTAATACGAGCTTCTTTACGTCTCCGGGCTCGGCGTCTTGATGATAGTAGGCATGATATATCGAAACACTCGAAACACGCCAAACACCCGAAGCACATGAATCACAGACTCCCCACGTTGGGGTCTGCCCAATCTAGCATTATGTACAGAGTATATCTGCTCACGGGATAACGGGGAGACATCCGTTCACCTTGTATCAGAATGGACTGCAAACCAGAACCACATAACAGAAAACCAGGTCGTCGTATTGCTTGTTTCGACGAGGCAGTCCTAGAGATGTTGATATAGTAGCAAGGTGATCCCAAGAGATGCCGTGCCGGAGAATTATGGCCAGTGCCTGCATCGTCTCGTCTCTGGTTGCAGCGTATTGTCAACTGCCGAGACGGAGCCATCATATTTCCTCACTCTCCCATCTAACAGCCTCATGTGGCACATCTCATACGATGTGCAGCAGGCAATGCCGTAGCGAGGCATCCCGGTCTGAAAACTTAATGGTCGTCACGTATCACTATCACATACACTATGAGTATATGAGTATGAGGAGGCTCTCCAAATTTGTAATCCGGCATCGGCCACCTCCAACCCCAACTTTGGGGGACATGGAGACATGGAGGCACATCCATCCAGTCCGTCGGTGCTGTTTGTGCGGTGTCCCAAGATGATCAAAAGCTGAAGCTAACTCATGATCTACGACAACTGCAGTCGCAGCATCCCCTGTCCCTGCCCGCCAAATTTCCCGGTAACAATGTATGATGATGTTCCGATGTTTGTTTAGAGCTGCTTGTCGTCTTCTTTGATTTGATTTTTGACAGCAGGTTGTCATCCAACTGATATGGTTTCGGTGTCGTGTGCTCTGTAAGCTATTGTTGTGTTTTCGGGCCCGAAACCCTAAGATTCTCTAAGGTGATGATGACCAGGGCATGTTACAAGAAATATCTTGAAACTACTTGAGATCGTACCAACCATACGATATAGATCATACATGCTCACGAGAGCATACTCATACCAGAGCAGCCCAACACCTACGGCATGTGCTTGTTATCAAAGCAATTGTACCTCAAGCAGTGCAATCGTACATTGCATATTGGAAATTCTCTGCCTCTGTAGCCGGATCAACTCATCAAAATTCTGCGAATTAATTCCAATCCAAAGTGATAAGCTATCCGCATCTGGCGATTTCCGCTGCACTAACCTCGCATCACCTCCATTACACGCCCCTTCCGCTCAGAGCACCGTTTCTCTTTTGCTGGCTGGCCCTGAATGCTACCCTCCCCCGTATCTACCAGTATCTTAAACAATATCTACCGCCATACATCCATGCAGGACGGACAACGAACACCGAGACGGGGACGTTTGCCTGTCTACCCCGGTTTTCTGCTGTCTGATTTTTGCTTGTGTCATTGAGCACTACTTTGAGCGTCATCTCGCTGCGATATCTCATGTCGCTACCATTCCACTTTTGTCTTACATATGATGTACGAAGTATTTTTCCGAATAACCGGCATCAACTAAGAGGCATTGCAATATTCGAAATTTGCAGAGTAAATATCCAAGGCAGAGGAATGTCACGATACCAAGTCCCTCGCTACAGAGTACAGACTGAAGAATTTGCACTGCAGTCTTCTACTTGCTTTGATATCATTCCATCGCAACACCCCGTAATGCGCCCGGATGCACCATGGAAAAACTACAGAGTAGAGAAAATCAAGGAGCTCGATACAAACCTAAGCGATATCTCTACATCGTGCTCTGTATCGTATTGCTTACAATCAATACCCACAAAGATGAAGGAAAAAAAGAAAAAGGATGCCTCGGATGGAGATAGATTCATGGATTCATGTAGGCCGGCCCCTCTACGGGGCACCCTACGGCCAAAGTGGAGGATCTTGAGATATGAGACAGGTCAACAGTCGACTGAAAAGTTATCCTCGGTTAAGTGAGCTAGCTGACCAATAGCGGCACGCCATTTCTCTACCCATTCTACCCCTTGGCTCAGCACTCTGTACAGAGACCTTCCCCTCAGACAGCCACATACCACCAAATATGGGGGTGATGACACAAGCCGCACGAGCAAGACAGGAGAGCTTCCGCAATACCAGACTTGTATCACATCCTTTCGCATCCATGGCATCGTCAGCTTCGTAATTGCGAGATGTTGGCATTTTTTGTTTACCCCTGCTCGGCCGAGGAGCAATGTGTCTCGTGAGCATAAAGGATCGCACCAAATTGAAGATTATTTATTTTGATTAATACTGTCCTTAATTATACATATTTCGGTTGACATATAGACACTTGTAGATAAACAAAAGCAATAGATCATATGCATAACTGGCCTGTAAAGGATAGGGGCGAGTCAATACGCGGAGTAATTAATCAGAATCCAGCCCACGCTTCTTTGGGTACCATGAGGCCTTCACATGATTAGCTTGGTCAAATACCGGCACTACCATGTTTGGGTTGTTGGTGTTGATATCGATGCTCCATGCTGTGCTTATTATCACGAGGTAGACAAGTAGAACTTTGCAGAGGCCAAGCGATTCTCGATATATTGCTACCAGATCGATCTGTTCGAATAGTCTCCGTAGATGCCGTAAGTACAATATATCGTAGCAGTACCAAACTCTGCAGTCACACAGCAATATAAACAGACGAGCTCATGCCATAAATCGTGCAATCATACGGTCCGAATTGATGCTTCTGCAGTCTGTTATTCCTCCCCGTGGGGTGCTATTTGTATGAGAGTGCGTGCCAAGCCAGGAATGTGCACGCCAGGGCAGCATGATTCATGTGCTCCTTGCGTTTTATTGGAGCATTCAAATTGAGAAAACTGGGCCAGTCTCAATGGCTCCTTTGCTATCCTTCTACAGAATACTATGGCTCGCTGTAACGGCGACTGTTGCGCTCGATTTGCATAACTAAATTGCAAATACCATGAATATTGATGATCCATTATGTGTAATCATAATTATTTGAAAAGACCTGCTCATAAGAGGAAGAGGCCAAAAGTCCGACATAGAAGCCGCACGTAAGCACGTATGGGACATTAGAAACAGGGTCTTGTTTGCTGCAAGGTACCAGGAGCGAAACCAAGGCCAGCGTGGCAATTGTCGCACGGTAATTAGAGTATGGGAAATAGTGCTTTTGCAGAGTTTGTACTCTGTAGCCAAACGCCTGGCGGCGCTATTATGGCGAATGTGGAGGTCTGGGGAGACAGCTCGACTCCGTTCTCTCTGCTAACAATCCTTACGGAGTACTGCTATCATGATTCAGGTCTGGGGTTGGCTTGACGGAGGCAAGCTGGGTATTATTGCCACAGATTATTGCTTTACTGGGCCCATTACGGAGCAGGGATGCATCGTATGGACTATCAAGTCAGCAAGCCTCTGGGCCTGAGCTTGGGGCATATCGGATATCAGGGCATGTCGGCTTGACAAGAGGCGACAGAAGAAAAGACAGGCGCAGATGAGGGAGACCGGGGTGCACTTCGGGAAAATGGAGAACTGGGTCTTTGAATAGGGCCTATCAGTGTTATCAGTGATATCGGCCAATCTCAACCGGCTGTATGCCCTCCGTTTTGTCGAGTCCGTTATGCTTCGCTTATTTCTTCGCAGTATTCGACGACCCCAGCTTTGATGGTTCAGAAAAATATAACATCGTGAAAATAAACCCGTGTTAGTGTCCGCCTTGGCAGCAGAATCTGTAAGCATATTTGTATTTCATTTTAATTTGGTTCATGGCGAGAGTAGCGACGATGGACCGATGTTGAGTGTGCCGATATTCTTGGAATCTCTTGAATTGCTCACGGTAGCATCTGATTTTTTTTATCTTTTGGTGGATTTTTAGGGACCTCTCAGACCTAGAAAACAGGTTCAATGTCACTCATTTCATGCCAGCTGTGTACATTTGTCGACGTTCACAATAAGTACCAGTCGATGTCTCTACTCTGCATCATGCAATTCCACCATACGGGGATGCGTTCATCAATAGCTGATCTCGGTCATCAATTGCTTCGAAAGGCCTTAAAAAATATCTCCGATATAAAAACGGAGGCATCCTAGCCATCCTGACCATCATGACGTTGACAAGACATCTACAATACGCAAGGGTGCTCGGATCTTCTCGGGATCGTCAGGCTCGTCGTACTCTGTACTCAGTACGTCGTACGTCGCAAAGCCAAACGGTCAAAACACCGTCAGTGTCACTGAATACGGAGACACCGTTGTCGCAAGGCTTCTCCCCATATATTCAGAGGAGAGAGCACGCAAGGTGGCTATATTACTCCATAGAGTTTCTCTACTGGTTTTCTCTACATCGTGCCTGTTTCTCTACTTGTTTCTCTACTTGTCTTGTGGGTAGAACAGTGCTCTCCCCGCCTCGCTCTGTGCGCTTTTTCATTTTTGAACGCGAAGACGCGATATGAGGGTCCATCCGCCCGTATGTAGATTTTGTACGGAGCTCAGTACTGAGAGTACAAAGTAGCAATCTCCGTATGCTATGCTGCCGCTTCCAAAATGGTCCGATTGAAACGGTGCTGAACTAGGACGGGCCGTTCATGAGGTTGTGCCTCGCCGGCAGTCGTATGCCACAAGCAACACATGGTTCCATGGTTTTACTCTACCTCTTCGAAGGAGCATGTCACAATGAAAATTTAGGTTCGCTGGTTCACTGGCTCTCTGCTTGCTGCACTTGTATGAATCCTCCTGGCTCGTGGAGGGCACCCCCACGAACATGCACAAGATATGCAGGGCGGCTTGTAGGGTCGAAAGGGTGTCCAGCCTGCACAGAATGCCTGCTAGATGTCGACGATGTACGGAGTGTTTTGCCCAGGTTTGTGGTCTGGGCCTGTCTTTGCATCTCGCTCTCATTGACGATAGTGTTTTGCTCCGTATGCAAAGGCTAGAAGGGCCAGGACTCGTCTGGCCACGTCGTTGATCTCACGAGACGATGGCAACGCATTTGCCCTCTTCATTCCTTTCAATATTCAAATCTTCTCCGTATTCTCGTTCTCCAGACCTGCTCCAGATGCTCCAGGCTTGTTGTGCTCCAGTCTCAAATACTCCAGATGCTCCAGATGCTCCAAATGCTCCAAATGCTCCACGGCCAGTACTCTTTGTATGGACATTTCTATGGGCATTCTTCTACGGTTCTACTCAGTATGGACACTTCAATGCTCTACTTCGTAGACAGTATCGGCACTTGCATCTGGACAAAGTGACAGCCGCCCACTCCGTGCTCCGTACTTGCGCCTTTGCCCCAGATTCCCCTTTGATTTTGAGGAGACTTTGAGGAGACTTTGAAGACTTTTCAATTTCGATGGAGTCGTTAATGTGCTCGTTGCATTCTTTTCTTCCATTTTCTTCTCCATATTTCAGCATGCTGGCCGGATACATGATTCAGTTATTTCCAGGAGTAAGGCCGTGAGATCAATAGCTCTGTCGACATCTGTACAAAGAACTATTGGGCCTGAGTTTAGCCGGAGTTACCCCTTGCGGAGAGGTAGCTCTATCTTTGCAGAATATATGAGACTCTCACCGTCTACAAAGCAGATAACAAGCTCTGTACTCGGAGTACGATGCCTGTTGGGTACAACTATTCCCACGAAAGGGCCGGTCATAGAAGCCGAGAACGTGGCCCAAGCCATGCTCACCTCATAGCCCCGAATCTATTCAACGCCCAGAGCGCCACGTACAGATATATTGATAACCAGCATAAAATTTAATTCGCTGGTTTTGAAAACTGTCTGATTTATTTCTCGCTTTATTTTGATAAAATACAAACTCCGTACGTAGATGCATATATCCTCGTACTCTACCGAATTTCATAGTACATCGTATGGTACAGCACCTCTGCCCCTTTCCCCATAGATAGCCCCATTTTTTGGAAGTATTCTTACTCCGTAGGGGCACAGAAAGGGGGCATTAAGCAAAGCCTGCACCCGCAGCAAAAGGCATGGCTAAAACCCCGTCGCGACATTCTGCACCGAAATGACACCGAAGAATGCAGCGACTGGAATAGCAATACAGCGAAGAGCGAGTGCTAGTTTTTGTTATCTGATGTCGAATCTCATGATCATGATACTTCGAAATTTTGTGCTATGCGATTTCTTCAATCAGTATTTTCATTGTTGACGACTATATTTGATTAGTCATTCCGACTAACTTTGGCATGTGAAAATTGTGAAAATTTCTTTTGTTTTCTCTCCTCTTCGACTAGTTGCAAATTCGTCAACTCTTGCTGTCGCTGTTAAACGGGTGTCACCAACAAAGCCGCTTATAACTGCTACTTGAATACAGCGTGCGGCTCCGGGGGGGCCGCCACAAAAGTACGCGGAGCATTCACCAGAAATAACTCTGCACCGCGAGGAATTCGCTGTACAAGCCCTTGCGGGGTCTTCTGCTTTTTAGTACAGTGTACGTCGTGGCGGGCGGTGAGCTTGAGGGCAAATTGGCGATACCCTTATTCCCACAGATTCCCACAAGGCTTCATTTCTATGACTGATAGTCTACATCGTGGCAGACGGGCTGCAGGGGACAGGGGTGGGCAGTCCCCAACAGCTACAGCCTAAATCGAAGCGTGCCAAATTCCTGGGAACGCTACAGGACTCATGCTGCTATCTCTAATTCTTGGTATTCTACAAAATTGATGGCATATTAGCCGGTCACTGTTCTGCACTCTGCGGATTATCTTTGACCAGAAAATGAGTGAAGGTCATACTCGTATGCGACTACTTTGTAGAATGACGCCGGTCAGGCATGTTCCACATGACACGCATGCCGCGCATGCCACGCCGACGTGCATCTGTACCTTGCATCCCATTTTAGCCGGCATCAGCCTCGACGTCTAAATCCCAATCTCAGCCTCGGTATCGGGGAGGTAACAAGATCCTTTTGGCGACAGGGAGAATTCGGCTAAGGGTCCATGTGTTCTAGATGATGCATGAGTAAGGTGTCGAGCGGCTGTTGATTGTCTGTAGATATATTTAGATTGACGAATGCAAATCACAAGCAATTGGCTTTCCGATTCGCCATGTTTACGGTGCCGCGGTTTGGCTATTTGGAGAAGAGGGGAGCTCTCTGTACATTGTACTATTTACTTGCTTCACGAGTGCGTCATCTATTGGGGTTTGTGGCTTGGGGTGTGGTTGCTTTATTTACTATCGAGATTTCATGTCAATGGAGTACAGAATACAGGCACACTTTCACATGCCGACCCCTCTCGCCCATCCCTTCAAGGCTTGATCGCTGCGCCTGGGGTTCTCCCGCAGTACTTTCTAATTGTTTATCATAATAGCTTCAAATGCCCTCCGTGTTTTCTTCTTGACATCGGCCTGCCCAGACTCTTTGGACAGCCTTCAGCTTCGGCGACCACACCATAAAAGCCAAAACGGAGAAAAAGACACGGTCCGGAGAAGATCGATCTCGAAGGCACTTTTGTTGGAGACGGTCCTTTTTAGCGATAACAACTGCACTACTATATCCATTGTCAATTGCTGTTCGAATTGCTAGATATGACAATTCGCATCTTCTTCATTTTTAGAATGCTATCGTCTTCGTTTACAGCGTCTCCAGGTTTACCCCGGTTTTTCGGCGCCTTGTCGGGGGCAGATAAAGAAGAAAATGAAGGCTCTAGAGACGAGATAAAGACAAGAGCCACGTCGTAGCCCAGTGTTAGCAGCTTGTCGTAGCGCACGGCGTACACCGAGAGGGCCCGAAGTGGATTATTCGATACTATTTTGTATGGGGGATTCTGGTTGAAAACGGTGGCAGCCAAGCAATAGTAGAAAAACGGGCCATTTCTCGGTATTTATCGACCGAGATGAACGAGACTGTAGTCAGGAGGAAAATACATATTCCAACACCTGTCATAGCTGTTTACATCGTAGATGCGTCATTGACAATTCTATGCATGAAAACAATTCTCGATTATTTGTGTATTCTCAATCTATTATCATAAAATTTATAATAATTTACAGTATTCAGATTCTGATGAAGGTAATTTTTGTAATAAATTTGAAATTATTTCTGTTTGACTAAATACATTTTGAAAATTTAAAGAAATTTATCCCAGCATTTGAAATAGCTTTTGCTCGTTTTCGCACCGGCTATTGAAATGCATTGTCAGAAGCAATCTGCTCGTCTAGTGAAGCGACGGCGAACTAAAACGTGAACCGGTCGGAAAGATTAGGCGTTCGTGTACCTCCATGTGACTCACAGCATAAAATACGTAGGGAGGTACATTATCCGACCTAGAGTGACATACTTTATCCGAATCTGGGGATTGCGAAACCTGGGGGATCTGATTTAGCGTAATCAACCTCTGGTGAAATATTCGACGGAGAGCAAAACCTTGCTGGGGTTTGTTGATGATTAGATGACTTCACTAGCATATGATTCTTTGTTCACATTATAGAAAAAAATCTTCAACGGAGGGATGGTAGCTCGCAATAGAATATCAAGAACAAAGCCTCCAGGCGCGGCCAATATTAGGACAGGAAAAGTCCAGGTTCAAGAACAGGACGCAGGATGCAGGATGCAAGACAGACTGAAGACAGTACGGGATAAGAAAATCAAGAACAAGCCCGATAGCCCTATCAAAGAGCGGTGGCAGCTGGATCGGTGATGTCGCGGGCATCGACTTTGATTGCTGAAAGTTGGGGTAGAGTACTTATCTATTTGGAGATTTCCAAGATCCAAGGCGACGTCAGGATCAGAATACGTATGAGAGAGAGACAAGACAAGAGACAACAGACACAACCAAAATCAAGAAACAATGCCTGCCTATGATAACAGCCCGTCTGCCCGGGCATGAAACAAGTGCAATGCGGCCTGTTTCAGGGAGCGTAACGCGCGTGTTGCGGTCAAGTGTTTTCATTATTCAAAAGCCTGTACAGTTATGTAATTGTGTGCCTTTATTCTACTCGGCGTTGGTTGCCTTTTGTCGTATTTGCAAATAATTTGCCAGTATGAGCTTAGAATATCGAGAATGCATACACGTGCTCAGTCTCGGTACAATTATGCGGTAGTATTATGGTTTTATGCTGCTATATCTCGGCGGTACTGACACCGGCTGAGAGGAACCCCCACGTCTGCTCACCTTTGCGACCGCAATAGAGCATTTGCAAACGAGGATAGAATAGGGTGGAATGGCACAGAAATTGACACGGCAAGATGGAATAGAATACGGACGGCCTGTTGGCGTGAGCAAAGACGGGGTAGATAAGGCTCAGCGCCAGTCTACCATCTCACAAGGAGACAAGACGACAAGGGGCGTGTGTGTAGTGGGGATATACGGGGTAATAGCGTGATAACATGGCGCTATGGCAGCAGCAACATATGTTTGGCCTGCTTGGCCTGTATTTTTGACTATTCTGCGAGCACAGCATGTGCTTGCGACTGCTTGCGTCTGCTTCAGATTTGCACTGATTTGCATAGCATTTACGTTTGCTCTTACGTTTACGTTTTCGTTGCGTATACCAACCGCGGAGAAGCTGGGCAACAGCCGAGGGGGTTAACGGCGTTATGCTTTTTACTGAGTATGAGGATGAGTAAAGTCAAATATAAATACATTTAGGGCCATCATACTCAACACAAGGACAGCAAGGTTCTAAAGAGGGGAAGCCAATGCCGAAAGCAATGTTTATCTACACGAGATGCGATCTCGGGAACACGGAGATGAGGGTGTGCATCGTGGAATGAGGTTGCGGGGAGAGCTGCTGTATGAACAAGATAATGAGGTCTGAGTGTCCTCTGAAAAGCATGATAACAGGAAACAAGAGACAGCCTCGGCCATTCTGACCAAAACTTTGCAAATGGGGAAGAATTATTCAGACGTAGGGTGATCTTACCCCAGATTTCTCTCGTTGCTCTATCGCTGATTACTTAAGAATAAGATTAGCTGGGGAGTTGGAGCTGGAATTAAATCCTCCGTGCCCCGTGGGATGATCGAAAGAGGAAGGCCCAAGCCACCTCTGCGAATATGAAATGGGAAGGAGCTACAGCATATGCAGCCGTGCTGTACCACGGTAGGTATTACGGCAAGATAGGGCATTGCGTTTGCGCCGCAATCATGGCGAATAGAGCGACCGAGCCTCCTTGCATCTCACGATGCTTTTCCGATGCATTATCTGCAGGGTACCTTTATGGTGACATCTAGAGTCTAGATTTGTCTTTTTATTTTATTAATTAACTGATTGAGACAATCTCATGAATCGTAGAAGGGCTGTAGAGATAACACCAAACGTTGCGAACAATAGCACAAGCTAGCATCTACAGCGCTGTCGGACTAGATGCAGATCATCTTGTATACACGTATTCTAAAGACTAAAGACCGGTAGTTGAAGTAATTCACAGAGTATTACAGAGCACAGTCTCACAGTCCATTCGCATACTTGGATGTGGTACACAGCGTCGATGTGGCATTGCGGAGAGACATCAACAAGAAAAAGAAAATATAGAAAAGGACCGGCCAAGATAGTGCCAAAAGCAAAGAAAGAAGGAGCATGAAAGAAAAAGCAAAGAAAGAAACGGAGTTATTACGGAGAAGGTGCGGCTAGTTGGAGACACATTTGCGGTTCCGACATGCTCCGATTTATTATCAGTGCAGTGCTGACTGTCCAGTGTCCAGGCCTCCTCTCTGTCAACTACAGGCACTTGTACTCTCAGTCTCCGGAAATCTTTCCGAACGTTGGGTACTGTTTCCCTTCTTCTTGTCGCGATTTGCTTTCTACTCAGAGTTTTGTACACAGCATTCGGAACCGTCGTCCGTTGACCCGTATGCACATGCCTCATCACATAGTTTGAGTGCAGTCAGGCTGGAGTGTGGGATGCCATGCTGAGACTGAGACTCAGATTCTCCGAGCTTTGTCCCCAGCTCTTGCACTCTGTTCTTCTGCTCCAGCAGTCTCTTCTTCCCTACTCTACTCCGTACATTGCACCGTATTCTCCACTCTTATCTATCTAGTCACACCCCACACAACAGGGCCGAACACATGGAGAAGCCATACTGAAGGCTATGATGAGGCATCTCGTAGCGTACTCAGTAGGGTCATTTCGACACACAGAGCACATGCTTTTGTCTTCTGATGTCCTGATGCTGCTGAGCACAGAAAAAGGGTGCACTCGTGAGGCAAGCTGAGACACAGCGACACCAGCATGAGATAAGAAGAGTCGTGTGCTCTATTTCGTACATGTTGAGATGGCTGTTTTCTTTCCTTTTTGATATATCTGATCTTTCAGCTGATAGTAATGTTTCCAATATTCTGACTGATGTTGTCACTTGTCGCAAAGCTATCACTTGTCGCAAAGGGGTGATGGCCGTTTGTGGATAATTGCCGGATGTATCTTTCTTCTTTGTGAATAGCAGTTGCTACATCTCACTCATCGTCACCGTCGTGCTTTCTTTGCCGTTTTTCTCTCCCTTTACAGATCGGCAGCCGTGCCCTGCCGTCCGTCAAGTCTAGACCCCCACACTTGTGATTGGAGTCATCGTGAGCCGCAGTTGCTGATAGTCAGTTTATCTTCATTTCTCTTTCTCTTTCTACATCTTGTTTAATTTTCAAGACCGAAGAGCGAGGGAGCGGTGCGTATCACGTAGATGGTAGAAGAATTCAGTAAACCGAATAATAAAAGAAGAGGGCAAATACGGAGACGAGTAGAAAGAGGAAAAAAGGCGATAAAGTGCAAAGAGGCAAACGCAAGAATGCGAATTTGCATTTCTGCCCTGGAGAACGCCTTTGTCCCTTGTCAAAGTACAGCGCATTCTGGCTACGACATACTGAGAGTCGTCGCAAGTCGGGCGATACTCCCGAAAATAGGGTCTATATCCACTTTGTGTTCTATTCGCAGCAGAATAACAACGAGAATAACTACGGGGGAGAAGCCTCTGCGCCTTCTAGCTGTTAGCTGTCGTGTTCTACTCCGTAGTACTAAAATCTCTTCTAAAGAAAAGCTGGAGGTGGCGTTGTCTCCGTATTGCAGCCTGCTAGCGAAGGCAAATGGATAAGGAAATAGCCGCTTTGTCATCTCAGTAATTACATACTGAAGGACAGCTAACGGAGTGCGGAGGTATGATTCGCAATTCCCATACGGATGTTGCCATTTGCAGAGTATTCAAGCAATAGGCCCGGCCAATCACTCGGCTCAACTCCTAGCATTCTCTGATACTGCGATACTTGCTGTAAAGACGGCCGTTTTGATTTTCGCTCGCTCTCTGGTAGTCTCGTATATTGTACAGAGTAGTGTATATTGTAAACAAATAGTTATTGGAACTGAGCACGTTTTCATTGTGTCATTTCTTTTGAATCCTCTCCCTACCTTAGCTATGATGATGCTCTACCTGTGGTCTCAACAATCTTGACTCTCAAGAGCCACGGGCGTGCGGCACACTCCATCGAGATCGCATCCTTCATCCCGCATCGTCCGCAAACACTCAATAATACCATACCACTTTCTACTTACCACTACCACTGCCATCCCCAGGCACACAATACAACACATGTAATCATTAGTTTCTGCTACCCCTGCAGTCAGTGTGTAAGCCACCCTGAGCAGAAAAGAGTCTAGGCCAGGTCTGGCCATCCGGACCCCAACACCCAAGCTGCTCACCTCTTGTATCTTGCTATGCTCTTACAGCTGCGAGGAACTCCTTCGTCTGCTCTCTCCCTCTTGCTCGGGACTATTTCGCGTCATACGTCGTAATGGGGATCCTTGGATGGGGGAGGAGTGTTTGCATTCACCTTTCGGTGGCCATTCTAGAGTCTCGGCAGTCTTAGTAGTCTCAGCAGTCTCAGAGATATATTACTGAAGCGAGCTGACAAGCGGAAATGCGAAAGCTGAGGATATATCATGGACAGCGTTGGTATGGTGTCGTACAGTCGCATGCTTTTTCTTATTGTAGATACACTGTAGACTCTGTAGTTCCCTCCCTCTTCATGATTTTTTCATACACTCATGTAGCTGTACATCGTACATGGCATCGTACATATATCGTACATGGTACCGTGCAGTAATACATGGAGTCGTATGTCGGACAAGCCAGAAATAGATTCAGAGGTCGCCAGTTGTCTGCCTGCTTGTCCGCATCTCTCCGCGTATCTCCTTATTTTCTGTACACCGTCTGTTTTGTTGATGCCCCTTTTCAAATGTCAGATTTTTTTGCTTTTCTTTATTGCCGGCCTCTCGTTTCAGGGCTGCGGCCAGTCATCGTCTGCAGGCCGCATCGTCAGCGCCAACACAGCCCTGTTGTGCTGCTGGCACTTCACATTTTGTCACTTTGATAACCGTCATCATATTCTGACTCAATTTGCCCTCTTCTCTTGCCCTACTCTGTGCCTTCTCCACGCTGTCAACACTGCCCCAGATACACATCGCTCTTGCCGTGTTGTCAACAATAATCTCCAGATAAAGCAGGAACGAGGCCCATGGGCCCGTCACACAGATTCATCGTAGACAGACTGGATACGTGTAAATATGGAAAGAGCCACTGCACTTCCCGGGGTAATTTTGACTTCCTTCCCAAATCACTCCCTCCACGATATCCACCGTCTGTCCCACCGTTTTGTGCCACTGTCATTGCCAAACGGAGCTGACGGACAACTCCTCGATAGGCCTCTCCGTTGCCCCACGCCCCACGTCTCGCTCCTTCCTTTTTTCTCATCCTCCCTCCAAAGAATGCACGCCCCTCCCCGTTTCCCCTCTATCACCTACCCCGTTCTTTCCCTCGCTGCTGTCTCTCGCCCTCAAAACGCCAACCGCAAAACGGTTTGCTCATGTCCCCTCCATTCCCATCCCTCCCTCCCGCCTCGCTCTTTCCCCCGATTTCTCACAAGCACACAAAGACAGCACTCCCCACATGTACACCCCATCTCAGCAAAAATCACATACACCCCCCCACATCCGAATAAAATAAATAAATCATTAAATAAAAGAATAAAAATTAGGCCCTTCTTTACCTTTTACCTAGCGACCCCGGCTGGACGCTGGACACCACACTTCCCCCCCAAACGCAAAAAAGTCACTGGGGTCGATTTATATACCGGCGTGCCCCCCTCCTGCCTCGCTGGCTATTATATCCTCTCTCTTTTTCCTCTCCTCTTCTGCCTCTCTTTTCTCTTCTTCTCTCCTCCTCTTGTATCTTGATCCATATTCGTTTCTCCATACTTTCATACACTCGTCGATAGACACCAACATACACGTCAACATACACGCATACTACAGACAGACCGTCGTCCTGAACTCGCCATCACGATCCGATCATCTGACCTGACATCTGAAATTGAGAGCATCTGAAGACATATCACGGCCATTCAACTCACACCAACCGCCTTGACGCCACTGGCAATCTTTATACCAACGGCAATCTGTCTAGGCACCACCCTACAACAACTTCACAATGCAGAGAGCTCATTCGGCTGTGGACTTTTCAAGTCTGCTCAACCCGGACTCTGAGCCCCAGCACAATGGCGAGGCCGCAGACGTCGAGATGGGCTCGTCCGAGTCCACCTCGGGCGCTGGCAACGCTATCCGGCCCAACGGCCCTGTGCCAAGTGGCGCTTCCAATGACGCCGCTCCTGAGATGCCCCGGCCGTACAAGTGCCCTCTCTGTGACAAGGCCTTCCACCGTCTTGAGCACCAGACTCGCCACATCCGCACACACACCGGCGAGAAGCCGCATGCCTGCCAGTACCCCGGCTGCAGTAAGCGCTTTTCGCGCTCCGACGAGCTGACCCGCCACTCGCGGATACACAACAACCCCAACTCGCGCCGTCACAACAAGGCATCGCATATCCCACATGCCTCGTACAACCCCAGCGGCGATGGCCTGATGGCACCGCCGTCCAACGCAAAGACTATCCGCTCCGCACCACCGTCGACCCTGGGCTCGCCTAACCACTCGCCGCCGCACAGCTACTCGTCGTACAGCCTGGCTAACGGCATGAAGCCCTCGTTTGGTCCCAGCAACGGCAGCGCCAGCACCAGCCGCCTCCAGAGCGCCTTTGGCAGCAGCTCCCACCAGTCGCACAGCTCGCACAGCGGCAGCACAAGTCCCCAGCAGTCGCACCAGGGCATGGACATCGCCATGCTGGCCAAGGCTGCCCACCAGGTCGAGCGCGAGACTCTCATGGGCCCTCCTCCTTCGTCACACTCGCACTACTCGTCGCCTTCTTCGTCGCGGCACCCCAGCGGCAGCAGCCACTCGCTGCACCATCACCACCACTCCAACAGCGCGAGCAACCACTCCCTGCACCACACGAGCCCGCCGTCATCTTACTACAGCAGCCACATGCACTCGCACTCGTCGCGCACTCACCTGCCTTCGCTGTCGGCCTACCACATGTCGCGCGGCAACTCGCACGAGGACGGCCACCAGACCCCGACGTCGTCGTCGAGCAACACCAACGTGAGCGCCCTGGCCAACGGCAACGGCGAGGACAACTTCCACACCTACCGCCACGCAAAGCGCTCGCGGCCCAACTCGCCCAACTCCACCGCCCCGTCGTCGCCCACGTTCTCGCATGACTCGCTGTCGCCAACGCCAGACCACACCCCCCTGGCCACGCCTGCTCACTCGCCTCGCCTGCGCCCGTTCACCTACGAGCTGCCGCCTTTCCGCCAGCTGTCTCTGCAGTCGCACACTACACCTGCTCTGGCACCGCTTGAGCCGCAGCCCGACTCGTCCAAATACACTGCGCCCCAGCCCGCCGGCAACATCTCGTCAAAACCTAGCGGCATTTCGCTGAGCGACATCCTGAGCCGTACTGACGGCTCGCAGCGCAAACTGCCTGTGCCGCAGGTCATGACCAAGGGCGTCTCGGACCTTCTGATGCCTAGTGACGGCTTCAACTTGAGTGGCCGCAGCTCGTCGTCTAACAGCATTGCTGGCGGTGACCTGATTGAGCGGATGTAATTTTTATGTCTTCACACCACTTCTTCTCTTCTCATTTTTATTACCCTTCTCTCTTCTCACTTTATTTTACTTGGACTCTGCTTATTGGGATTGTTGGCGTACACAGCCTGGAGAATGATTTTCACGAGGTCTTCATTGCGTTTTTGCTATTTTTTACTGAGATTTTCTCACTTCTACGGTGGCCCAGCGAGGGGTGGACTGAGGCTATAATTATAGACTTTTTATCTTTGCTTCCTTGCTTTGCTTTTTCTCTGTTTTGCTCGTTATTTGGCTGGGGTTATACAGGACTGGAAGGACCACACGATATCACTATAGACTTTGACATTTCCGAGAGTAATTCATCTCTTCACTTTTCTTACACATTTCTCGCCTCTTTCCATTATCGTGATATTCGTGATTGCCTCTGATCTACAGTGAAGCGCATCCCTTTTACTGCTTCTCCTCCTTACGACGGGCGAAAATTCTTCTATGACGACAGCTGGACGAAATGCTCCGCAACAGCTGGAGGACGCGAACAGCCCGAACAGCGGTTTACAAGTAGAAAAAGGGGTCTAAAGGATTCAACTCAGTTTACTCTCAGTATCGTTTATTTGCAGGATCTGTGGGATTTTGCTCAGCAGTGGAGAAATAGGGGAAACGGGCCTTTTCTGTCAGCTCACTCAGTGACATCGAGCCTCTAGGAGTGCGAACCGCAAAGGTGGGAAATGCCATCTTACACTGTATCTGCTCGCCGATATAAGATACATTAATACACAAGCCCTGCATATCCGACGCCCCAGACACCACCTGGCCTTGTCTTTACCTTGCTCTTACCTTGTATCGAGAACGGGGTGTATTCCAAGCGATTCCAAGCGAGGCGTCGGTATCTTCAGAGTAATGTGTCGTTCGGTGTCGGTTTTTACACTGCCCAGAGATAGGATTCACAACTCTAGAGAATTTTATTCAAGTAAAACCAAAGATATCAAAGAAAAGCCGAACATGCCATGGTACTACTTGCCATCCGCCAGCCCGTCTTTGCGGGTTCTTTTGCCCTCTTTTGCGCATCCGGTTCGGAATTATATCGAAAGACTTGGATGTGCATTGTAAGAACCGGCAAGATCCCGCAAAACTTTGCCATCTGTACAGAGTAGAAAATCTAAAATATCTCATGAGCTAATGACATCCTCGTCTCGTTTCAATTTCGTTTCTCCGACTTGTTCACCGCAACTTGTGAATAATTCAAATAGTATGGGCACATGTTGATGATCCCAGCCGCCCGTCTGCTAATTAATTAATCTGCTCCTGGGGTCTACTGAGTATGAACTAAAGTCGATTTTCGCATCCTCTCTCGCTTGGGCTTCCTGTATCGGTCGGTGTTTGAGTGTGATTTCTCGTCCTGTATCACTTTTTCTATTTTTCGCATATCCCACAAGGCCGCCGCCAACCGCGAAAAGCCTAGCATGAGTGGACGAGCCGCAAGCCATTATCTTTGCATCTCGAGCACGGCAAGGAGCAAGGAGGGGTTTCAACAGATCAACAAGCTGGAATTTTCAAGGCGGGGGTGATGTAAATGTCTATCTGATTTTACTCTGTAATAATTATGGCTTGAGTCAAGCCTTGGCCGCCCTCCATCATTCTCCGCAACCGCAAGCACTTAAACATCATACTCTGCCCCCAAAGGCACGGGAACGAGAACAAAGAAAGTGGTGGGTAGTATCTGGTGAGATATCAAACGGTCTCATGGTGCCCATCGCGCCCACACTCGTCAAGGACGTACACAATAGCTACCGCAATATTAAAAATAAAGGTGTGGTCAACGCGGAGTAAAAGTGATCGCTTCTGTTTTGATTATTTAATTTTCATCCCTACGTGGGGAAGCTCGACCACAAACACTACTAGAAGGATGAGATGCTGTAATCAAAACAGCCAAATAAGGAGGGGAAATCCGGGGATCACACAACTTGTCAAGCAAATACCGTATATACTCCGCAAAGCTGTGATTATGAGCACATCAACGCACGACAATCTTGATAGCCCTCCCGCATGGCGTGATTTGTTCGTTCAGTATTCCGAAACCATCATTATTCAATTTTATATTTCTATGAGTCAAGCGTACGAGAAAAAATCAAATAAAAGGTGGAAAGAAAACGTTGGGACATGAGATGATGGGATCGCAAAATGGAATGATGGGATATCGTATCTCCGCATAGCATCTCGGCAGTTTGTCAAAGCGGTAACCGCGTATGCCGTTTCTATATCCTCACATTCTCATAATTTTATCTTCTCAATGTTAATCAACCCGAAACAGACCAGACCCGGAGAGCCTCAAGCTTGGTACGCGGGATATTAACTTGCTCTTTTGAGAGCAGATCCAGCGAATCCGATATGAACAGAAACACATAGCATCGTGAATCGTGTCGTTTATGACCGTGGTCACCCTGCCGCTGGTGACTGGCCATGGCTATCGACGGCAGGCTCAGGCAGAAGCCATCACAGGCAATCACTCGCAGTCACAAGTCAGAAGGTGGCCGCGTCAGTATTGTCTTACCTAAGATTAGGGAGAACACGGAGACGGGATACAGAGACGGGATGTATCTTGAATACATTGCACACAGCAAAAGTAGGGAAAGGATGAGATGCCTGTGCAACTTACCAAGACCCCCACGCCCCTTTCAAACCGTTTTAGCTTCTCGCTCTTTGCCTTTCGCCTGCTCGTAATTACTGCCCCATACCATGCCATGACGGCAAGACGGTTGATAGATTACTCTGGAGTCTGTACAGGCCCAGGGTCACAAGCAGCTGAGCTGGACGGTGGCACGTATGATTTAGACGTGCGAGACGTGTACAGGGTACTGAGAAAGATCCTATCACAAAAGACAACAGAGCCATCATATGCTATATTTACTTTGTTGCAAACGGACCCCTTTTCGTTTACCCCTTCTCCCCTCCCCTTCCCCGGAGAGCTGCCCCGGAACCTCCGCACTCCATAGAAGCCCTGTTCCGCTCTCTCCACATCACACCCCTGTAAGAAGTGATACGGACGTTGCTCGCCTTTTGTTTTCTTTTGTCTTTGCTTCTTTTGCCTCTCTGTTTCGTTACTTTCAAAGATGAGACATCAGCCCCAGGATATCCCCAGAGACTGAGCTCCTATCGTTTGTTTTTCTGTCTAGATTTCCTCTTTTCAATTTAAATGCAAGACAAAATGTGATACTCTGTATGGCCTGCGCCTGCAAGGGGGTGACAGATATCTGGCCGCCTTGCTGCCGCCTGGATGCTGCCTAGATACTGTCGGGCGCCGCCTGAACGCCTTTTTGTCCCAGCTGCCTTGTTATCACCGTCTGTGTACTTCGTAAGGATACGCGGGATGAAGACATCTTGGTTTAAAAAAGCCGACGTGTGTGGGACAGGGGTTTGCGAATGACATGGGTGCAAATCAGACCATCGATTTTGGCAGAGTCCCATACGACGTATTAACACGGCGTACTTCAGGCAAAGTGGCACAGGAGAGTATCCGACTGCAACCGCCACGAAGATCTCGATCATCAAACAAAACAGTACTAACGAGGGCAGAAGGATGCGCTGAAGGATGCGCTGGCTGGCAACATTCCAAGGTGATTACTGATAATAACGGCTAACACGGAGAACCTGGAGAAGGAGGAGGAGAAATCCCTGGAGATGATCCTTCGGGCCGCATCGACACTAACGGTGTATTCGGGCATTATTCTGGTCTTCTTATCGTCATAGTAACCGTAACCGCATCTTTCACATTGGGTTATTTACTCTGTATATCTTGATATTTCTGCATCTAGAAATTTATCATCATCGATACAGAATCGCGGCCCTGCCGTTGGCGGCACACATCACAGATTACTCAGACGAGGCCACTCACAGTCAGACCAGTCATACTTGACGACACCCACTCAAGACCATTCATATCACCCAAGACTGGCGGTCAAGAACAACCTGACAACGGCATGCATGGTGTGTCGTACATGTACATGATAGACCACGCCTGCGCCTTGTGCTTGTGCTTGTGCCTGCGCTCGCTCCTAGAGGCCTCGGCCAGCTCTGCCCCTCTGCATCGTCTCCCTCTCCCCTCTTGGCCGCGGCTCTCGCCTCTATGGCTTGCCATGATTCTTTTGGCTCTCTCCTGCATGCAATATATGCATGTCTGGCTTGCGCCATGGTTGCTGTCGTGTTATCTAGCTGCGGAAGACGGGCGTCGACTGCAGATAGTAGATGGCCTTGGAATGGTGATGTCCTCCTATCATAATGCCAGCCCATGCCGTTTACTCTTTGCTTTGTTTCGTATCTTTGACATATCTTCTAAGCACACCCCCATACCTCTACTGACTTTTGTCAAATCGCCATCATCAAAAATCTAGACCGCCGCCCCTGAATTGTGCCGTTCCGCGGGAGCGGGGGTAAAAGCCACCGTTTCTCATCGACGTTGTTTATCTCGCCATCGTCGTTGTGCCGTGTTTCTGTTGATTATTTCTCTTATCATTGAATAAATAATTGACTATATAAATGCTTCAGGTGGTGTGGTCCTTCCACGTACGGCCATAGATATTGGAAAATACGGGATCCCGTCCGCTCTCCCCTAGTCAAACCAGTAATCGGCGGATTAGTAGTTGGGTCGGTGACGACCAGCGAATACCCTCTGCTGTACGTTTATTTTTGCATATTTTTTTTTCTTTCGCATTTTGTTTTTGCAGTTCGGATCTTATACTCATGACTTTCCTTTCTCGGATTTTTTTATCAAGAACTGGGAAGCCCTCTGTTTTGTCTTGAAGGTTATGCTTAGTCCTTAGGTAACATCTTGGGTTCTCACATATTTGAAATTTCTTGAAATCGCAACTTGATGTATTCGAAAATATAAAACGACGTACAGTCTCTGATGAGACTTAAATATGACCCGTGACCGATATGATATCCGACCGTATGCTAATAACCAAAATGCAATATGTATCCGATAATACAAGAACGTTAAACTGAAAAATAAATGCTAAGAAATGAAGATACGCAGTCACTACCAGGTGTCAGGCCCAAAGGTTGTGCCATCCGGCACCGTCTTGTACGCACATGCCTGCCAGTCGCAGCCCTGCCGGTACACCTCCGTTCCCCACCAGTGGAAGTTGGCCGTTACGCCCGGGTAGATAAATGCAAAGAACACCACGACAATACCCGACGCCAGTGCGGCATCCAGCGCCGCACTGAGCGTCATCGTGTACTTGGCCCACCATGCCGTGGCACGGCGCTTGAGCACGTGGTTGAACAAGAAACAAACTAGTGCCCAGACCGAGAAGTTGAGGCCCGTGGCCGGCGGGATCCAGCCTAGCGAGCCCAGCAAGATAGGCAGGTTGATTTTGCGCACGATGCTGTCGCGGCGGTGCCGGCTGTACATCCACAGCGGGATGGGCGCAATAGCACCAACAAGGAAGCACCACACAAGTGGCCGATAGATCGCATCGCGGCCAAAGAACTCGGCGGGACCGACAACACCCCAGAGAATGGACCCGTTAAAGTGCACGCGCGCGATCGGGCAGATAAAGCCGTTCAGGGCTTCGGATGTGCAGAGGCCGGGGATGTTGCCAAACATCCAGTTGAGGACGGCAATCTGGGTGACGGACGACACGATTGTGGCAACCATCTGCACCTTGAAGAGAACCCGAGGCGGGATCTTCATGTAGTGCCCCAGCTTAAGGTCGGCACAGAACTTGATTCCCTGCGCGGACGAGATGTAGCCGTACGTGACAAACACCATGTTGGCCACGGGCCGGCCGGGGAAGATGGCGCCACAAGCCAGCTGGCAGATCAGGTAGATACTGACATGCTGGTTGGTGACGGCCATGATAATTCCGATCGGAATAAATAGAATGGCACAGATGCCGAGGGCGAGAAGCAACCCGTACCACGGAAGATGGATAGGGTAGCTGTAGGTTAGCAAATATTTGAATCACAGTAAACACCAAAATAAACTTACTATTCAACAATAAACATGCCGACGGCAGTCATGGAGACAAAAGTTAGGAGGTACCACCACATGGGTGCATCCTCGTATCGGCTCATCAGTCGGTTGTGGATGTCTTCGTGGCTCATCAGCCCGTCCATATTGGAATCGCTCAGATTGGTGCTTGTCGGCGACTGCAGCGGCACAGAGTTGGCGGCTAGGTTGGCTGTCGTCGGATTGTTGATGCCGGAGCTGCCTTGCGGAGCAGCGTCGCCATCGCCGTGTGTGGGCACAGCAGCGTAGGTACCACCGGCACTGCTGGCACCGCTCACATGTCTGGACTTGCGGCCTGCATCAGCGGACGCTGCCATCTTTTGCGCCTTGACTTCCTCCATCGACTGGCTCCATTGTCGCCAGATATCCTTGCCGTGCCAGCACACTGTGTGCGTCAGCAGAGACGCAAGACCGGCAAACTGCACTCCGTAGCTCAGCACATAGGTGATGGGCAGAAACACGCGGCTGTATTCGGCATACGCCGCGCGGTCAAACATAAAGTCGGACGTGAGAATGCGGCTGACGTCGTATACTTGTCCGCGGTTGTCAAAGACCGACGCCGACAGAATGGGCATAAACGACGAGTACAGCCAGTTGCTGTAGTAGGCAATGGGCGCAATCACCCACATGACGACGACCAGGCCACCCACAACGTTCATGGCCGCCCAGAACGGCGTCAGCAGCGGTGAGCCAATGTAGGCAATCTGGGCCCAGTCAAAGGTCAGCGGGAACAAGCCCAGGCCCGAAACGACACCAAACAGATTGGCCACGACAACATTCTTGGGCGCGAACCAGGTGATGACATTAAAGTAGCTGAGCGCAGGCATCAGCAGGCCGGGGATAAAGTAAAAGAGAAAGGCGGCGATGAAGACGACATAGAAAAAGTTCCACCGACTGATGCGCCAGCCGTTGGCCGGCTTGTTCTCTTCCTTGTGCAGCGTCGCAAACATGGCGGCCGACATTAGCGTCGACGGCCAGATCATGCCGCTGGGCCGTACGAGGAAGCGCCGCGACAGGCCGGCAAAGGTATATCCCAGAATCTGGGTAGACAGGATCAGCAGCAGCTGGTAGGTAATGCTGGCCTCCTGCTTGTAAAATTTGGTCTGCTCGACAATGACGTCCGTGGCAAAGGCGAAGCCAAACGACACATTGCTGCTGACATAGACGCACGTGTGCTCCTTCTCGTTCCACTGGCCCTGGGACAGCCACAGGCGTAGGCGGCGGAAGATGCCGGCGCCGTGACCCGGATTGCGCACGAGGTAGCCGTCGACAAACTCTTCTGGTGGATCGTCGTCGCACTTGAGAAGCATATCCCAGGCAATGCCGAGGGGATGCACCAGCAAGAGTGCAATGACGGGTGTAATGGCGACACTAGGGTAACGCAGTGAGAAGAACAGGTTGGTTGACGATCCAAGCATTGAGAAGAGGGTTGACAGGAACCACATTCGCGGTGTGCCGATAGATAGGAGAATGTTGTCGACGGGGTCGACCGAGGCCCGGACTTGGGCAAAGGGCGAGTTGTCTTCTGGATTTGATGACGCATTGGTGCTATCTGAATCGTCACCAACACCGCCAGTGCGAGTATGTTCGCGCGAGGCAAACGACTTGCCGCCCTTGTCTAGGCCAGCTTCGTCGGCCTCGAGGTTGCCGCCCATATATGAGTAGTTGACAGAGCTGTGGCTTGCTACATTGCGCAGCATTGGGTAGCCGGAGTTTGATTGCATGTCGTCATCGCCCTCGTAGTAGCCTTCTGAAAGGCCGTCGAGGCCGTCATCCTGGCCGTCGCTGTCGTAACTGGCCTCGCTAGGGACGGCTGATACTGTGGCTGCAGTACCTGCTGCATCGAACCGGCTGCCACCGAGGCCCATGAGCAAAGCCTCGGCATCGAGCCCTGGCGGTGGGATCTGGTTCGCACCACCCGTCAAGGAGTCGTATTGTGCGAGCAGAGATGCTGCTTGTGATTTTTTGTGGCGAAGCGTGCCATGGCGGGAGGAGGCTGCACTGGCGTGGGTGGAAGGCTGGCGCAGAAAGTCGGAGGTGTATGCTGTATCTTGTTGAGGAGGTGCGGGTTCGGTGGGAGTCAATGGCACATTGGGAGGTGGTCTATCTACTGTTAAGGTATTTGAGCTCAGGTTTGAGGGTGTCTGTGCGCGTGATGGCTCGCCAGAGCCGGCTATGGAGCCATACGATGGGCTGTTGAAGCTCGGCGACGAGCGCAGAGCAGCTGGTTTTCGACGGGCCATGGCTGTGTCGATGCCCGAAGACTACTCGTATGTGACAGGTACTAGGTCGGAAGGTAAGTTGAGGAGGTTGCCGAGGGTATCGTCGACTGGATCCTCCGAGGCCAAGACAAGGCCATGTGGTAGAGACAGAAGTGGTGGGAGAGAATAGATAGCAGTAGAAGAGGAAGAAGAATGAGAGGAGGATGAAGAAAGTAGGATAGGAGAGACAGGTCCCTGTATATCAAAGCTGGGCTAATAGAGAGCGAGTGCGAGGGGGCGGAAAGGGCTGTCGAAGGGATATCTGGATCGGGTACGACTGGAGCTGTTGATGTCGATGAAGCAGGGTTTCGAGAGACAACGGCAGAGCTAGCAGTGGGTGCAGCCGGTGGAGGAGGAGTCTGAGGAGGATATCGAGGTGGATGGGGTGGAGGAGGCTGCACGTCGTGGCAGTCTAGAGAGCCCTGGACGCCTAGCTCACGCAAGGGGAGTGTCGAGGGTAATTGTGTCGCAGAGGGCGTCCGGGAGATTGACAATACTCAGTAGATGCTGAGGCTGCAGCGTCGTAGCATCTTCGAACGGCGTCATCCACACGGCAGGCGGATGGACGAGCAAGGGTGTTTGTAAGTGTGGTGTAAAAATGGGCAATACTGCTAGAAAGGTGGATGGCAAAGGTGGGAACAGCAGGGAAACAGTGGGACGTGGGCGAGCATAGATTCACAGAGAGAAGATGGAAGGGCGAGTAGCAAGGCCGAGAACGTGTGCTAGTCTCTGGCGTTGTTTTAGTATGACATATTTAGTAGTTATTTGCAGCTATTAGCAGCTATCTGCAGCTATTGATTGATACGATATGTACTGGCCAACGATGGCTGTGAGTGCTACGAATGAGTGTTGGAAGCGTCCAAAATTGTTTACATCTTGATGAGGAACCCCGACGAGGTTGCAATTGAGGTTGCGGATAAGGTTGAGATGCTCGGTGTGTGTGGAGCGAAGCCGAACGAATGATGTCGAGGATATATTGCATTAAAGTCAATCGGAGTAATCAGAAATGCTCTTACAGGTCAGAAGAGGGCAAAAGAGGTGCATGAAGATGTGTAAAGATGCACAAGAGAGGGTCCTCGAATAAGAGCATGTAAAATGCATGTAGAGTCCATGTAGAGTCCATATAACGTGCATGTAGAGAGGATATTTCACGGTGAAAAGAAGTCAAAGATATAAAAAGAAAAGAAACCGTGAGACACCGTGGAGACTTGTGCAAGGATGTTGACGAGTGAGATGGCGAGAATATCGGATGAGCAACAAAATAGGTGGGTGCGGCCAAGGGAGAACGACAGCGGGACGAGGGAGGCCGGGCGTGTGGAGGATGCCAAGTCGAAGAACTGCAAAGCTAGCATGGCTGAAGGGCGTCGAGGGAGGACCGAGGAGAGACACAGGGCCAAATGCAAGTCAGAAGGGAGAAAAGGGAGAAACAAGATGAAGTCGGAGGCAGGCGGTCGAGCTTCTGCGAGATAGAGAAGCTGGTCGAGGTTGACGACGAGGAGCGTCAACGCGATGGGCAAATTGGCCACCACTAGGAAACGCAGTGCATCAATTGGGCGGGTAGAAGAGGTCGAAGAGAAGAACGGAGGTTTACAAGCGATAGTATTGCGAAGGCTGGATACTTTTGGGACTTTGTGTCTGAGATGACGGAGCTGGTGAATGGTGAGAGCACGTTTTGATCTCGGCTGGAATAGCTCTATGTGCGCAGGATATATTAGTCCATTCTCAGGACAAAATAAGCAAGAACTACGTTGTAATTGTGGTTATCAACTTTTGTCAACGACATTGGGACTGAATAAGCAATTGCAGTTCGAAACGACAATTGCTTATTCCTTTTAGGAAAGAGCAATGTGGTTGACAACTTTAGTTGACAACGACTGAAGTTGTCAACTAGTTATCAACGAGGTCGTACCTGCCTTATGACGTGCAGGTGCATAAGGCGAGATTTCGTCGCATTGCGCAGAACGAAGGAGCGACCCGCGTACACACCCATCGACGGCTCCTGCCAATCGTCCCACAGCGGTGGGTGCAGCGCGTACCAGCGCGTACATGGGCTGGCAGATTTTACGGGTGTCTGGCGGCTGGCAGGCGGAGAATAAAATTTAATACTATGTTTAAATAATTAAAAGAATATGTGACATCGAGACTCGCACGACACTGACGTCGACTCACCAGCCAATCGTATATTTCTCAAAAAACACCAAATTGCAAAGATACGAATCTCATATCATTTCTCTTACATTTTCTTCGCCTTTTGCAAGTCTCATGACCGACATGTCACTTGGTGCTGTCGGTGCCGGCCCTGCCCTGGCCGCCGCCAAACAACAGCTTCGCGCGCAACTGAAGCAGCAACTCAAAGCAATGCCCCAGGCCGCTGTTGCTACTCAAAGTGCAGCAATATTCAACTCGCTGTCTGGATTCCAGCCCTACATAGAGTCGCGCCGTATCGGCGTCTTTCTGTCCATGCCGGCGGCCGAAGTGCAGACCGACGCGATTGTGCGTCATGCGCTGTCACAAGGCAAGCAGGTGTTTGTCCCATACTTGCACAAGCCGGGGCCTACACTACAGGCAGAAGCATATGTGCCACCGCGAGTCATGGATATGGTGCAGCTACGAGACGTGACCGACTACGAGAACTTAGCACGCGATCGCTGGGGCATTCCGAGCATCGACGCAGAGAGTGTTGATACACGCCGACGAATTCTGGGAGACGGAGAGGCGCAATCGGACCGGCCAGAATATCCCGATTCACCGACACAGCCAGAGTTGGATACAACGTCGGAAACACTCGATATCATCCTCATGCCTGGTGTTGCTTTCGACGTCGATCCCACAACTCACCGAGTCCACAGGTGTGGCCATGGCCGGGGCTTTTACGACTATTTTCTGCACCGCTATGCCCTGAAATTAGCATCTGATTCGTCCCATCCAACATCCACATCGCAGGCCATATCCACGTCCCCGGCATCCTCAGTCCGACTCTATGGCCTTGCCTTGGCAGACCAGGTGTTGCCGGTGGGCTCGGTGCCGACTGGTCCACACGACCAGCCGCTGGACGGTTTAATATCTGGCGACGGCAATGTTACAATACCGGGCTAAAAGAAACCAAATTATCTGCAATTATGCGAACAACAAATTCATAAGTGGAATGCAATCTTCAGTGTTCGGCCGCTGTGTGTTAAATGACTAAGCAAGGCTGTTCCAGAGCTCTGTTCACACTGAACTCTGCAGTTATCATAGGGAAGAGCCGCCAACCACGCCTAAAGAGGCAACTCATAGCACCCCTCTTTCGAGTTGGTTCTTCCCCCCATCAGCACCAGCTTTGCCCCACCTTCCTGGCAACGAAGGGTTTGTAGGGGAAATTGTGGCACCCGTGTTGTTGACTGTGTGTTTACTTGCTACAGCGTCGTGAATATGCGGGTTGCACCTTCTTGATTGCAACATTTGGTCTATTGCAGCTTCCTGCAGAAAGGTTCACTCTAGTGCGATAATAGACAGACATGATTGCTTGCCGTATTCCTTCCGTATTAGTACATATATCTCTTAAATAAACCCCAAAAAGAAGCGACCAGAAGCAAAAAGCAGAAGCAGCAACCGTCGCGCCTGCCAAATCGAATCACGCCCCAGCAGGAAACCGACTACGGACTAGTGCCTTCTGACGTCCCTCCGCAAACCGTCACCCACAACGCTCGCGAGCTTTTCTCACCTCTTGCTTTTGCCTCATCTCCCGTCTGCTTCTGCTTCAGTCTTGCCTTTTCAACGCGACCATCTACACTCCTATAACTGAGTGCGCGCGCCCTTTGCTTTGCCTCGCCTACTCTTCACGCGACCCGTAACGACCCCACCAGTTACATCCCCTCATTTTATTTTCGCCTCTTCTCCGGCCTAGCTCTTCCAAGTCTCGATCCAAACAGTACGTTCTTGAACTTCTAATCCCATCCCGCCCATTTCCATACTTGCATCCCTACGACCTTTGTGACAAGCTTCTGTTCTTCTTGATACCACTGGCCCCTACATGCCATTTGCGTGTCAGACTGCCCGCTAACCACCCGCAGCTTGGCGCCGTCACCTGGAACACACCCCAAGCCGAGACACTCGATCTTCGACTCCTAATACATCGACGTGCGACGTCAATCTCGAACTCGTCGTCAACCTTTCTCTTCATCACAGTAACCACAAGAAATACACAACATGGCGTCTGCAGCCCCCGATGCCTTCTCGCCGGACAACGTCCTGGCCGCGATGGCCACGATGCGCAACCCCGACGCCTCCAAAAAGACGGCAGCCATGGACTTCTTGACAAAGTTCCAGAAGTCGGTCAGTCATAGCCTACTTGCGCCTTGCGCTCGCACACCATACGGCGAGGCCTTTTACTAACACATCCAGGAAAGCGCTTGGTCCGTCACAGTCGCCTTGCTACAGTCATCGACTGAGGCCGAGGCCCTCCTCTTTGCCGCAACAACACTCAAGGGAAAGGTTCGCAACCCATAACATAACATCCACCTCAGAGAGATCTAGCTAGATCCGATCTACACCCCATTCCGATGTCGTACAGCGCTCCTAACACTTGCTCAACTTGCTCAACATCCAGATCACATTCGACCTTGCCAACCAGGTCCAGCCAGACCAGATGATCGAACTGCGCAACCAGGTCCTCCTACTCCTCAAGAAGTATGCCCCCGGCCCACGGCCCGTCCGTGTCCAGCTTTGTGTTTGCCTTGCCATCCTCGCCATCCAGATGACAACGTGGAAGGACGTCCTCCAGACCATTGTTGCTGCCCTCGGCAACGAACCCGACTGCCACACATGCATTCTCGACTTTCTGCGCGTTCTTCCTGAGGAGGTCACCGAGGGTCGCAAAGTCACGCTGTCCGAAGACGATCTCGCCGACCGCACAGTAGAGCTTCTGGGTGATAACGCCGACCAGGTCCTCCGTCTTCTCACCGAATACTCACAGTCTTCCCCCTCTGCCGCGAAAAACCCACTCCTCCTCGAATGCATCACATCCTGGCTGCGCGAAGTCCCCGTTGGCACTATAGTCAACTCGCCGCTGCTTCAAATCATTATCGACGCCATCGGCGACGAGTCCACCATCCAGGCTGCCTCCGAGTGTCTGGGCACCATCTGCCGGGAAACACGCGACGTCGACGATAACATTGAGACAATTCAAGCACTACTACCACGCATTATCGAGCTGCGTCCAAACATCAAGAAATACGTCGACGAGGAGGATTCCGAGAGCTTCAAGTCGCTAACTCTGCTGTTTTCGGATGCTGGTGATGCTTGGGTCGTTGCTATTGCGCGCGAACCGGCCCACTTCAGACCACTCGTTGATACGCTCCTCGAGTGCGCAGCGCTGGATAAGGACTGTGATGTCATCAAGTACACATTCGGTTTCTGGTACGAGCTCAAGCAATATCTTGTGTTGGAGCGGTACATTGAGTCGCGTCTGCATTTTGTTGATGTCTACTCCAAGCTGGTCGACATTATGCTTTTGCGCCTTCAATATCCCCGCCCCGACGCCGATGATGTCGAGGCTACGAACGCCGCCAACAGCATCACCAACACGTCCCTCGACCTGTTTGACGGCGACCGCGAGCAAGAAGAAAAGTTCCGCGAGTTCCGTCACCACATGGGTGATACGCTCAAGGACGCGTGCGAGGTTCTCGGCGTCACCGAATGCCTGGCCAAGGTGCTGGACGCGATCCAGGCGTGGACTGGCAAGTGTGCAGCGCTCGTGACCCCCACTTCTGTTCCCAACTGGCAGGAGTTGGAAGCCCCTTTGTTTGCGATGCGTGCGATGGGCCGCATGGTCAACAAGAACGAAGACATGGTGCTGCCCCAGATCATGCCCCTGCTGGTGCAGGTACCCAACCACGAGAAGCTGCGCTTTGCCGCAATTATGGTGTTTGGCCGCTACACCGAGTGGACTGCCCAACACCCCGAGTTCCTCGAGCCTCAATTTAACTACATTGTGGCCTCCTTCCAGACAGAGTCGCAGGAGATTATCCGCGCTGCCGCACAGGCCATCAAGTTCTTCTGCACAGACTGCCGCTCGCTTCTCAGTGGCCAGGTTATTCAGATGCAGCAATTTTACGACCAAATTCTTGACAAGCTGCCCGAGCAGAGTCAGGAGGAGATCACAGAGGGTGTAGCCAACGTCGTGGCTGCGCAGGGCTTGGAGGACATCTACAAACTTCTCAAGCTATACGTCGATCCCCTGGTTGAACGTCTCATGCGCAAGGCCAACGCCGCCACCGATGAGCCAGGCAAGCTTGCTATTGCCGACCACTTGCAGCTGATCACAACCTTTGCTCAGAGCGTAGTTCCCTATGTTCCTGCCGGCCAGGAGAACCCAGCTGTCAAGTATTGGCAGGAGGTGTTCCCTGTCCTGTCGACAGTCTTGGATAACTTCCTCAACTTCACGCCCATCTGCGAGCGCATTTGCCGCTGCTGGAGAGTGATGATTGTGTCGTACCGTATCGATATGACGCCTCTTTTGCCGGCAATGGCCAACAAGCTGTCCGAGGGCTTCGCCGTGTCGAAGCAGGGCTGTTTCTTGTGGGTGACGGGCGCCATCCTGCGCGAGTTTTCCGAGGACCGCGACCAGGTGGATGCACAGATTACCGAGAGCATCTATGTCTTCTTCGAAAGCCAGGCGACAAACGTGCTTCGCGTCATGTCAGATTTGCCGCCTGCCGAGCTGCCGGATGTCATCGAGGACTTCTTCCGTCTTCTTGTAGATGCTCTGCTCTTCTACTCCCACAAGCTGATTCCGTCGGCACTGTTCTCGCCCATCTTCGAGGCGGCCATTTCAGCCCTTGCACTGGAGCAGCGCCAGCCACTATCAGCAACGCTCCACTACATCCGGGATCTGATGACTTATGGAACTGCCAACCCGGCAACATCAGGATCATTGCCACTTGATGCTTCGGGCACGCCGATTCCCGCAAGCCCGCAGCTACAGGCTATCGTTCAGCAACTGCTGGGTACGCACGGCGAGGTCCTAGTGAAGCAGGTGCTTGCTGGCATGATGATCACATTCCCGAGAGATTGTTTTGCAGACGGTAGCGGCGTCCTCCTCTCCATGTTTGAGGTTCTGCCGACACAGACGACAGTGTGGGTTGAGCGGACTCTGATGATGCTGCCGGCTGGTACGGTGTCGGCTGTCGATGTGCAGCAGCTGGTCAGCAAGATCCAGGATCGGTTGCAAAACCCTGCACAAGGTCTGCGGCAGGTGCGGTCGCTGCTCCAGGACTTTACCAACACATACCGGCGGCGGTACATTGCGCCGCGGGACGGCCTAGGCCAGCTGGAGGCTGCCCGGTTCCGCTTTACTGGTTAGATGTAGTGAAAGTAGATATTAGGACATACAGGTAGAGGGAGTGATAGATGATACCTTGGAGGTGATTTTGCATTTATTATTTTTTCATTTAAAAATATGACGATTTGGCATTTCAATTAAGAGGCTTGGTTATGATTGACAACTTGCATCCGAACATTTGCACAGATTAAAAAATTATTAAAATAAAACCTTCACTAACTGAAACCAGAACGCCTTTATGCCAAAATATCGCTGAGAAACCCTAATAAAGCATTATAGTAGGTGTAGAGGGCCAAACCAGAAATTACTTCTTCTCCCACTCATTAAGCCAACCCTCCATGATGTTAATCATATCCTTGTACAGGTCGGGAGCTCCCTCGTACTGTTGGAGGACTAGCTCGGGGCAGTGATCACCGTTGGGCACGACAAAGATGGGCATGTCGGCCGTGCTCGACCGCCGCCCGTTGGGCCGCGAGTCGGCCGACACGGTCGCCTCGCGCCACGGGTCGACCTCGCCGTTGACAAATAGCACGCGCTCGAAAGGAGCATCCCAGCCGCCCGTGTACAGGTCGAGGTGCTCGGGCGTAAAGCCGTCGTCCCAGCCCGACGAGAAGCCGTTGACCGTGGGGAACATGAGCGCACACTGACGCGTCGACGACTCGAGCGTGACGTACTTGGAGACAATGTTGGTGCCGTCGTCGGTGTCGGGCCCGACCTGCCACCAGCCAAAGGGGTTGTGGCACAGCAGCCAGTCCCACTGGCGCATGTCGGTGAAGTCGTCGGGCAGGTTGAAGCTCTCGGGGTTGTCGTAGGTGTCGCACGCGGTATTGTTGTCCTGGGCACAAATCGGCGCCACCTTGTCCTTGATGTACTTTTGGTACAGGGGCAGTGCCGTGGCAAGGCCGACACCGTTGGGGTTGCTGTTGACAATGTGGCTGCTAGAACTGCTATCTTCCAAAAGATCGCAGAATTCAAAGACGTCCGACTTGGCATCCTGCCACTGGCGCAGGGGACTCGAGATCATCCGGGCAAAGTCTTCAATGTGGTTGAGGTAAGGGAGGCCAAAGCCGGCCTTGAGCGTGGCGATATCACTGTCGGAGCCATAGCCAATGACATGGTCGACATACTGAACGACGGAGCGGACGTCGGCGCTGCAGTTGGCAGGCAGGGCCTTGAGGATGGGCTTAAAGTACTCGTCAAAGTCGGTAATGGTCTCGACGACGGCGCTGCTGGCGTGGTAGGCGTGGAAGACGCCTGGGAAGATCTGGGAAATCCAGGCCGTCAGAGCGCCTGGGTACGAGCCGCCCATCAGAACCCACGGCGCGGCATCGGCATTGTCGTTCATGGGGAGGCCGTCGCCGAGGCTGAAGGAGACGTTTTGGGCAAAGTAGACAATGTCCTTCATGGACTGTGGTAGGTCGAGATACTGCAGAGTCTCGGCGGTCAGGGTATCAAACGGCAGCGATTCGCCCCAGTAGCGGTGCTCAATGACAATGGTGAGGCCTTTAAACTTTTCGGCATACACGCCGGGAAGGGTGCCGTTGGAAAGGTAGCCCAAGTAGTTGCTGGCATCGTTCTCGCCCACCATGAAAAGAAACACGGGCGAGCCCGGGCCTTTCCAGAATTCAGCGTTGAACCAGAAGCGATTCTTGAAGGTGCCCTTGGACAGATCATCGTGGTCGATAGGCTGGTCAAAGGTGCCGTTGATGATGTTGTTTTTAAAGGTATGCTCGACAGCCTTGACACCCGGTAGCTCAGCGAATGAGTGCTGTTTTGCGGCAGCACCGGCGATGGTGCCCAGAAGGCACAGGGCCGAAGCCCAAATTGAAGAGAGCATGGAGTTGAAGACACCGCAAATTAAGTAGGAAATAAATCAAGATATCAAGAAGAGGATGAGAAAATTGATGTAGATAGTGGACAAGAAAATGTAACGACCGACGGATGATGAACAAGTGTTGAAGATTGGCGACATCATAAGAATTTTGTCTTGGCCAGAGGACTTGGCCTGACTTATACTTTTGAATTCGTATGAAGACAAGGCATATCTAGCGATGGCCAAAACAACCAATCCCTCGCATTTCCACCTCACAGCTCTCTTCCATTCTTAACCGAACCTCGTCGTCCCGTTCTATTTTCGACAGGGATGTCCAGCCCTGAGAATGGAGGCCGGGTGAGAGTAGGAATGGCTCAGCCCAGCCCAGTTCGCTAGCAGATATTAGCTAATGACGATGTAGGAAATAGAAAGAGAATAGTGAGGATATAAGGTAGGATGCCCGGCTTACTTACATGTGGAGCATTGTATTCTAGTCTCTCATAACAAATGCTTCGCCTCGTCCTTTTGCTTCCATCTCGTGGTAGCATCGAGCCCGACTAAGACCACGCTTCTGATTTGTGGTGACCATAAAGTACCAAACTGTGATTAAATTCTTTCATTATCCTGAGCCACGAGCCTTTCAACAAAACATAAGGTGCAATTAAATCAAACATTGTAGAGATGCGGAGACGGCTGTGAGATATAGAACAAGTGCAACAAGACACAAGTCCGTACCTCCCGGGATATTTTTGCATAGCTGAGCGTGATATTGGACGAGGACTGCAGCTTGCATATGGCTTTGCAGGTGGTTCGGTCCCTTACTCTGTGAATAGTAGCATGTCATCATGGATGCAACAGTGCTCTCACGTTCGACCGAGTATGTATGTCCAGACTATTCAGGTGCAGTGGCCGAGCAAGATCCACTCTGCAAGATGACTGCGATATAGTGGCGTGAAATCAAGAGTTAAGCGTCTCAAGTAAAAAATCGTGTCAGACAAGAAGAACGCCATCAGCTTCTTGTGAGACCATAGGCAGACAGTCAAGACAGCTCGTGGTTGATTAAAGCTGTGGAGTTGATCCTGGATAAGCTTTGGGAGCCTTCGGTTTACATCCAGGGATTAAGCTTTTTCGCGTTAGTCGGTGATCCTTGTAATGGAGCTCGACTCCTTGTAAGGCGGTTTTGTGTAAATAAGCTTGTCTTTCCAGCTTGTCACCGCTGGACTAACCCACTATGTGGCTGAGCCTGCTGTAAGATACTCCTTCGGGCACTTCTTGGCGCGTGAGATCGGTGTGCTGTTTTTGTGACGGCTGTGGGAATAGTGCCCGGCCGTGGTGCAGTTCTATTTTGATCACTGTTAGTTAACGACTGAATGGCTGGTAGTTAAAATTGCTGAAAAAAATGTATCGTCGGGTAATCGAGAATTCAAGCTCTCGTTGAACTTTGGGCAAAGGCTTATTTGTTGGGCAAGCATGGTTGAAATGATGTTAATGTCGTTCAAACTAATTATCGTATCATCCAAAGTCCAGACCCTATTGCTGTCCAAAAGATAGAAAGAAAAAAAGATAAATGTAAAAGAAAGATAATAAAAATGCTTGCTTAAAATACCCAGTAAATCCATCCAGTCATAAGTCATCCAAGAAAGTCAGCCATCCATCATCCAAGAAGAACAAGTTATTTTTCGCACAGCGGAGAGGGTTCGAAATAAACAGAAAAACGGAAACAAAAGAAGTGAAAACAAAAATCAACGAAACAACCCAAAAATACACAAAACTAGTACTCTAACATTTCAGTGTAAGCACCCGGAGGCTGATACATCCCATATGTCGTCGGCGCAGATGCCCACATCTCGTCAGTCTCGCTCACATTCGGATCGCCATGCGAAAATTGCTCAACCCCCGTCGCATGGCTTGCCTCCTGCCAGCGCTTTCCTTGGTTCTTGTCCACATACTGCTCAACATCGACAGCCGGCGCAGCATACAGCACATCCATATCCACAAAGCCGGACACTTGAGCTTGGTGGTTGTGTTGTTGGGAGTGGTGCTGATGCTGCATGCTTGGTCCGGGGGTGGTCTGGTGGTGCGAGTGCATAAACATGTTATGAGGCGGGTAGCCACCTCCGCCTCCGCCACTGGTACTGGTACCGGGGCCAGCAACAGCCCATGGAGGAGGATGTGATGGTGGCAGCGCTGTAGCATAAGCAGAACCAGCCACTGACGCAATGGGCGTTCCCGGCACACCCATGCCTCCGACTGGCTGCATCGGCTCGTTGCCATCGGCATCGTCATCGACAACGATAATCTCGCTGTTGCCGATGGGCTCTGCTCTGACACTTGCACCTGCACTTGCACCACCACCTCTTCCCCGACCGGCCCTTCCACCTCTGCCTCGCCGAGCTGGAGTCGACGGCCCTTCACCACCATAGCTAGTTGCCGCCGCTTGAACTCTGCCGCCGGCCGGCGCAAGAAACTGCCCGCGCGTGCCGCGGCTGTCTGTGGCCTGCCCCAGATCAGGGCCAGGTGCAGGTGTAGATGCAGATGCAGCTGCAGCTCCACCTATACCTGAAGATGAACCGGCAGCGCCTGCGCCCTCAAGTTCGCGCGTGCTGGCACGGGAAACGTCGGATTCTTCCGTTGTGCCCGCGTCATCGCTTGGGATTATCGAACCGTTATTAGTTATCTTGACGCCGTGCACCTTCCACTCGTCGAGCCCACCACCCTGGCCACCTTGTCTTACTCCTCCTCGGCCTGCCGGCTTGTTGCCGTGCAGCTTCGTATGCTCTTGGAAGTCCCTCTTGACGCCCTCGTAGTACTTATCCATGTCGGTGAAACACTTGACATAGACTGTAGCCATGTGAAGTGACCGCGACATGGTCTGCAGCACAACAAACGCCGTTCGTGTGGGCCCGTTGCGCGTAACATGGTACTTGGGCTCCGCAGTGGCGGGTAGAGGGCCAGAAGTAGATGCAGCTGCAGCCTCGGCTTGGGCCTCTCCACGATGAGGGCCAGCATCGTCATCCGCCCCGGAATTTCCACCTCCAGCATCGGCACTGTCGGAAACCACTATCGTGTCTGCTTCGGCTGTGGCTGCTGTGGTTGCTGCAGTTGTATTGGCTACATTGCCGGTATTGGAACTGCTTCCTTCTCCGCCATTACCAACGCCAGCGCCTGCGCCTTCACTTGAGACTGGCTGGTCATCACGGCCTTTCCAGCACATATGTTTATGAGTGTCGAGCTGGGGGAAGTGCCATGCATAGATTCCCACAAATGCGGCCGTCCACACTGAAAACACAGTCAGTGCCGACATTGGCATCTTCCTGCGCCCCATGCAGATATCAGTCAACATGATGATGTCGCGCGCCGCCTTGAACATTTGTTCTGCACTCTCGTCCCAGAATCCCGCCGGAGAACTCCCCTCAGGGAATGTCGGCTCATCGAGAGGGCCCATGGGCTTGCGGCATCGGATCGGGATGAAAGGCACGTACTCCCGGTGCAGCATAATTTGGCATACGGCACCAAGCATGTGCAGAGATACGTAGGCGCCCGATGCATGGTGATTTTCGTGCTTGTGATAATTGCTCGACGACAGCCGGAATGTGCTCGGGAGGTTGGCGTAAAAGTCGTCCAGCGCATAGCGTAGCCTCCGAAACTGGGAGTCCTCCCACGGAGGCCGCCTCTCGATCAGTCTGCCGCCAGAGAAGCTGTAATTTGAAATCTCGCCCCAAATGTCAACAAGAGACACAAACCGGGCCAGAACACTGTCGGAAGACGGCCGCATGATTGTGCTGCTAACACTGACGCTCTCATTATCGCTTGCGGCAGTCATGCCCACGCCGCCACCCATGCCCATCGGTGTCCCTGCCTCCAGCATGTGTTGAACAGGCTTAAGAAACCCTGTTTGGACCTTTTCAGAGAGATCGAACGAAAATTCAGAGCAAGGCAGCTGAATACGTAGGTCCATAGACCGGATGACCGGCATCCGTCCTTTGCCGCAAGCAAGCATGCGATCGAGAATAAAGCAGCTGAACATGGTACGCCGCCGGATCTCGTGACGCACAATGACCTCGGCATTGTTTTCAGCATTGAGATTGTCGTTAAACTGCCGGCCTGTAGTCGTCGACACGCTGCTGCTACTCGGGATTCTCATTTGTCTTGTTTCGGGCATGTGGCGGCGGCGGGGGGTTGGTTGCACTTCGTAGCACAGTCCGATGGCCTGGGCCATACGGATGGCAACGCCCACATACATCCACGCACCCAGCCCGTTGGTCTTCTTCTTCGACTGGCTCCATTCATACAGGCCCAACATCAGGAATGCCTGCACACGCTCGACGGTGACAGTGGTCATACTCGGATGTAGCGGGCCCAGTGCCCGGGTCAGCACATTTGCATAATACTCAGACGCTGCCGTCGGATCCGGCTTGACATATCCGCCACGCACGCGAATGCCGTTCTGGCTGGCTTGCGAGTAGTTGATGTACTTGACGAGGTCTGTGTGAAACCGAGACGTCAATGTCAGCACACCTAGAAGGACTAAGTTGGTGTCGTCGGTTCGCCGGTCCTCGCTGGCCTTGAACCTGCTGCCCACTTGCTCCTTCAGCGTAGGTATGTGCAAAAATGGCAACTCAGTTGCGAAGTTGAGTCGATAAATGTCAAAAATATCCGACCACATCCTCTCCTCCAGAAAATGTGCTGATAACACCTCATTGGCATAGTATGCACCAGACTTTTGTTCATCGAGACGATATGAGTCTTCTGTCTTCTTGAGTCTTTTTCGATCGGCTGCTGGGCGCTCTGCCGGCTGGTTGCTCTCTTCACGCTTTAGAGGGTTGGCAGGTGCCTTCCCGGCCGCTCCCGACGCACTGACACTGACAAATTGCAGCTCTGGTTCGCACTTTTGTGCTGATGAAGAAGTGCCTGCACCAGGATATTGGCACTCCCGTTGGGACTTTAGACAGGTCTCGCACGCTGCCTTGCCTTCTCCGTTGTTGACACATTTTATCTTTGAGCGGCGGCAGCGGACACATGCGATACTTGACCGCATTGGGGGACGCTTAATGACGGCGGCGGCGGCCCCTCCCCGCTTCGGCTCTATCGAAGCCGTGGAAGCAAGAGCCTCGGAGTCCGTGATTGCCGGTGATGGACAAGAGTGCTCCGCTGAATGAATGGATGCCGCTCCTTGTACGGGTTCCGATTGTTCACGTGAACCACTCCGGGCAGAACCGACTTGGACAGCGGGGATTGGTGGTGCAGGAGATGGCGACTGAACTGTTTCCTGCTCAGGTTGCTCCAGTTGTTCGGGACCAGAGGCAGGAGGCGAGAAGTAAGGTCTTGATGTACCAGCAACGGGTTGCGAAATGGGCGACCTGATAGGAGCCAAGTGAGGTGATGTATCTTGTTGATACTGTGGCTGGTACTGCAGCTGCCGATTTTGATATTGAGAGCGCGGTGACTCGTGCGGTGATCTCAAGGGTGACTGGTGAGGTGGCTGCAACGGCGACTGCTGAGGCGACTCCTGGGGTGAGTGTTGCTGCTGGTGGTAATTCTGGTGCGGGAGATACGGCGGGCGGTACGCCGGAAGCTGGTGATTTTGGTAATTATGCTGGCTCTGGTAAGGCGGCAGATGAGGGTATTGCTGGTAGTGCGGGTACTGCTGATACTGCTGGTAGTGCGGGTGGGGAGGTGGTTGATATGAATAGTGCTGCTGTTGCTGCTGTTGGTTCTGCTGGTGATGTTGGCCGTGTTGGCTGTGCTGGGCGTTCTGGCTTTGCTGGCTGCTTTGCCAGGACTGATGACGAGGACTTTGTTGCTGCTGTTGTGGGTGCTGGTAAGACTGTGGCTGGGGCAGTGGTTGATGGTGACGGTGGTAGGAAGAGCTTCCTTCTCCAGATGGATGAGGATGCATTGGCGAGCGAAGAACAGATGGGTGTGGAGCAGTCGAAGATGATATAGACCGTCGATGCTCGGCCACGGAGTCGGAAGCGGAGCCCCCGGGCAAGCCGTAGCCGGACGATGTTCCGGGGCGTGTGGCAAACCGAGATGCTATCTCTGGGATAGCCTCGTCGTTGAGTCTCCGCGGAGTAGAAGATGGATGAGAGGATTCAAAATGGGTATGTGGATGGTCTTCGAGATTGGCGTCAGGATGAGCGTCAGAGTGAGCACGATGACCTGAAGTATCATCCGTCATGAGCATGGACTGGATGCTGAGGGGAGGCTTTTGAGGGTCTCGGGAAGGGTTCGCCATCTGAAGTCAGACGGACCACCGGGCTGTACCTTTATTATATATTATAAGTGCACAACACTCAACATAACAAACAGCCACTGTTGCACTCTGGTGGTGGTAGTGGTGGTTGCTCTTCTTCCTTTTTAGACACAGAGTCGGAGGAGTGGTGGTTCTTTGTTTGTTGTTAACCGCTAGTGCGTGCAACGGCCCCCTTGAAATAAGTTTGTATTTCCCCTTTTCTCTTTTTCCTAATATTTTCCCCCAAGTCGAACACAACAGGATGTGCGTCTAGACCCGCTAGGAGAGGGTGTTCAGGTAAGAGTGCGAGTACACGGGTCAGACGGGGTATGTGATGTGCACTGGCGAGGTAGGATAAGTGCTGAGGTTAAAACAATAGAAAGAAAAAGAAAGAAAAAAAAGAAAACTCGAGGAAAAGCAAAGACCGAGTAACTCAAACAAGGAAATGGCTGGTGGCAGGGGGGGTGTAATGTCAATGCCGTATCCCAGAGAGACTCTTTACACGCCCTCCTCGACTGCAGAGTTCAAGTGCAATAACGGTCGGTGGACAATAGAGTTGGAAGTGTGCGTGTTATGATAAGGAGGATCAGGCCGGCATTGGGGGTTCAACCTTTGTTTTCTTCGACTTGCTCTTGGCTTTTTCTTGGGATGTATCTTATGTTTCCTTTTGTGATCTTTGTTGATTGTCAATCTATTCAGGGCGTGTTAGTTGTTAGTCAAATTTAGACCAAGCATCTGCGAATAATAGTGTTTCTACACAACGAGGCAGTGAGGACTAAAAAGAACGGAAAATATTGAAAAATCCGCATCCTCTGCTTTCTGACAGCTGCGAATCCCACCACAGGTATGTCATCATCGGGATATCTCAAAAAACACATGGCAATTCATAGGCATGGAGATGAAAAAGGACTACGGGCGGGGAGGCAATATTAGCCAAGCCTCGTGGAAGATTGAAGACTGACTGAATACACTAGTATGATTAAAATGAGTGGGATAGGGTTGTGAAGAAGCAAGCAATAGAAGGAAAAGGAATAGCATCAGTCCAAACGAGGACCAACGAGGCAACCTGAGGCTCGAAAGATGACAGTCTTTGGCGACGTTGACTAGGCAGAGACACTAGCTCCATCTATTCAATAGACTGAGTGCCTCTCGGCGACCCATCGCAATAGTTGCCGGGCGGTCCTCGTTTTATTGTGGAAGCGGTGGCAACGAGGAAATATCATGTTGTGCTATGCTCGTTGGCATCAAGCAAAGTTGCACAGCATACAAAAAACGGAAAACTGTGAGCATCCGAGATACGAACAGTACTCTCGCTTGTGAAATAGCTGATGAGATAGGCAGATTCTTTGCCCTTTTGCTTGATATGATTTTCGAGCTTGTAAGAAAAAAATCAAGTGCAACGGGCAAGAGTAAGAGTCTTGGGGGTTCAAGGGGCATGCAATGCTTCGGGGAGTAGGCACAGGTAGGGGGTAAGGGGGTGTGAGACAAGGAAAAAGAAAGCAGGTATTGAAGGGTAAATATCAAATGAAAAGTCAAGAAGGGGGAGCAGTAAAAGCCAGCTCATAAAGCAGCTACAGAAAAGAAATAAAAAAAATTTGAAGGAAACGAGGTGGCTGAAAAGAAAGCAATAAGACAAAATCAAAGAAGCTGATGAGCTCCGCACAAAACTTACCAACTCAGGGACGGCTGTAAAGGCCGAGAGAAAGAAAGAAGAACTTGAAGTCTAGCGAGTTGTTGGTGATTATCGGTTGGGAACCACGGATGTGGCTGCCGTCCTTCGATTCTCTGATCTAATAATACTGGCAAGAGATTTGCCAATATCGACCGCCAGATACTCTGCGTACTGAGGTTGTTGGATGTGGCACTAGATGAATTTTCGATCCACGGGATGAAGAATAGAAAGCAGGACGGTGTCACTTGTGAATCAAGTCTGCAATCCGATGTTGCAACAGTGCAGAGTACGCGCTTGTCGGATATAGAGGCTGCTATGTCTGACGTTGCACTTGTGGTGCTGGAGGCTGAAGTCGTGCGTTTTTCCTTCAGAGTAGAGCTCTTTGTCGTTGCAGCCGTTGTAGCCCTGTGCTATGCTAGCTAGGATGGCACTTGTGAGTAAAGCTTGGGTCCAACCGCTAGCTGGAGACTAGGAAATAGCGAGCCACACGTCCTTCAGACCAAAGCGAAAGCAGCTGGGTTGTATTCGGCAGACAAGTCAGACAGACACTTGAACACGCGAACTGTTCCACGGTGAAGTGGAATATTAGAAAGGTGAGCGGTACACAGCTGATGATCTCGGGCGTTCTCCACATTGGCACGGAGACACCTGTACTTGTGTGATGGAACGTCAATGACAGAAGGCTTTTGACGATACAATGGCAGTCGCGGCGGTGGGGGTAAGCAATGAAGAATGAAGGCGATGAGGGGGCTAAGAAGGAGAGTTGGGTAGAGAAGAACAGGAAGAAAAAACTTGGGCAGTTGGGGACGGATGAGACCCGGTCGCGGTTCAAATGAACTCTGGCACTTTGGTGGAGTGGGAGTGGAAGGGCGGAAGACGGGTGGAAGAGCCGGCCGAGTCAAGAGGGGGCTCAGTACGAAGTATTGCAATGGGAATGGTAAGATAGAGAGAGTTGAATGAAGGGAGACCGGTTGGACGATGAAGTATCAACGCAACAAGAGTCCCGGGGGGCGGCCGGTCAGCAGAAACACAAGTACAGACCACACAAAGACTGTGCAAATACCATACAGGAGACGAAAACAAAAGGGCAGGGGCAGGCGGGCAGACGAGCAGACAGCAACAAAGGTGCAAAGGATGCTGCTGACGAATGAGAAGGCTTTGTTGCTGAGCCCATGCGCGCACCCTGTCGCCAGCGCAAGGGTCGTATTACCAGTTGGATTGTCTAGCTTGACCCAGGCCGGTGATCCTTCCATTTTGTCAGCCTGCTCTCCAACATCTGACTGTCATATCTCCCCTATCACTCCTCATTGTGATCATTTCATTTGTGCCATTGCTTCGTCTGCTTTGCTTGCTCTCTGCCTGCCATCGCTCGGCCGGCTTCTCTTGCTTTTTTGCTTCCACCGCTCTCTGGTGAACATATCCCACGAGTAAGCCAAGTGGAGGGGCTGAACGCGCAGATGCAAGCATTGCGAGCTGGCGGATGCGGTGGAGGGGGGATACAGCCAGCCAATCCTCGACGAGATTTGCGGCCAGGCCATCTCCAGTGCAGTTAGTCCGTGTGCCAGGCTATGCAAGGTGCATAGAGCTAATGCGAGAGGAGTGATGTAGTTGATGTGACTGACGATGTATGTCAACTGCCGCCAGAGCTTACAAAGTGATTTAGAGAATGGGTTCGATTGCTAGAGAACAAAAACTGAAGCAAAATTAAAGGAAATTGGCAGCAGGAGGCGGCAAGAACATATCGCGGCTGCTAGTACGAATATCCCAATTTGGCAGAACGTCTAAATCCGACTACTTTATGGACGTTCCTTCCTGAACAGAGTTCTTTCCGATTGAGGTATATTTTGCATTTGAAATTGGACTTTATTAATCCAATCTTTGGTTGGGAAAATACTGTCGAACGCCAAAATAATAAAAAATTATGCAAAACTACAAGCCTATTTCTTAAAAGCTGACGGGACCGAGCCTGAATCGACCGCTAGTCAAGATGTGTAAATGTTGTGCAACGACGGGATGCAGCTGTGATAGGCTCGTCGGAGGGCGGTCAAGGAGAATATATCCAAAAAGGAAGGCATCACGGGTCATACGATAGCGAAGGAAAGTCCTCAGCAAGAAGGCAACGCGGAAAGTGCCACCGTGCAGCACAGTGCCTGACTTTCAAATTGTATTATGAACCACTTGTACAGCGAACTCTCAGGTCTAGAGTCAAAACAAAGCTAAATATATGTGTTTTATGTGTAGATAGATGCTGCCCTAATCCCGACTTAAATGTCTTGATTTTATTCCGCGAGACACTGTATCAGTCAGGTAAGAGACGCATGCATGGCACTGTGTGTTGTTACAAAAGTATTTTCTTCTTCTTCAATTTGGAAGGTGCGAACGAGGCAAGGATTCAAAGACACCATGCATGCAAACTCGTGATATTAGCAGGCATTCCTTCCCCTTTTGCCATTTCTTGAACCTTGCTCCCTGCTCATGGGTCTTTCCCCAAACTTTTGGTTCGGGACACCTGCCCGGGAAGGTGCTCATGTAACGGTCTTTCCTTAACGTAGTGGAATAACTGCTCAAGACCTTCTTTGTCTGGGTGCAACTTTACCCTAGAGCCACGATTCAGCATCGCTTTGTTCGTGTTGATATCATAACATCTCATCTTCCAAATTACATCTCCTCGCCAATCTACTTTGCTTTCCCTGTTTTCTCTACTTTGAACGTATTCCATTTCTACTTCTATTGGTATATACGGGAAGCTCGGGTGCTCCCTTCCCCGGAACCCACAGCCTTTGAATCAATACCCGCCAATATTAAGCATCGAATATTGAAGAACTTGCTACTTCGGCTCCGTGAGAGTATCAGATTCATACATTGCATATATTGAATATTGGTTCTCAGCACGGGGCACAGTGACGATGGAATCGTACGTTTTTCACGGCCCAGAGTCTGAATCGGGCAAAAACTAAACAATTGATAACATTATGGATGCAGATGGAGATGTGCCAGATGGCAGGAGCGCTACCTGGTAGAGTGCGGTAGCGAAAGAGATACTGGAGTTTGTGACAGAGATATAGATAGAGATAGGCATACTTGTAGAGAGATGAAGATGAGATGAGATGGGATATTTGGCGGTGTTGGTAGATGGCCACTGTGACGTAAAAGCGAGTTGTGGGAGAGTGGCGGGTGGTAATGTGAATAGTAGTCTGCGGTGTACGATCAAGCCGAATCCGATTAGGAATAACCCTCTAATGAAGTAATATTTTATCTTTTTATATCGTTCAATATGGCTTGCCCATAATCCCGGAGATGCTCAGCTATATCGTAATTCAAAGATATTTCTCGACTTACAGAGCTACCTCAAAGTCCTTGACCGGCTTATGGTAGTACATTTAAGGTCTCGTGTGAATAACACAGATTAAAAGTAATATGTGTGTCTAGATGGGGGTCTTCTTGAATACGGCTATACGGGCAACAAGCAATTTCCTGAGGAGTGGGTGGCGTGGAGGGCGGACGGTGTAAATGTCATGACAGGAGCGAAGTCGTCCCCAGCTCTTGACAGGTCAACTTCGGCAAAATGTGCGGAGTCAAAAACTTGTCCCGCCGCCTCTCTACAGTTATCTCTTGCATGCTTCTGAGGCTTGATATGCCTGACTATCTTCACCAATAAGCCGCTGCCTCGTGTCAACGCCACTTAAGATAGAGAGTAATCGGGGCAAATCAGGCAAACGAGATGATGTACATAATGATAGGCAGATGATGTTCATGATATTCATGCCGTTTAAGAGGATATGATGGCGAGGAGACTGATGGCAAGATGACCAGATAAATATGTCAAAAATGTTTTACGGGAAGATGGATGCTGGCGAGGCATATGCATTGTACATCGTTGCCCCATGTAGTTGGCGTAACTCCTCACAGGATTGGGAAATGAGAGAGATTATCATCATGGTGCAATCGAGCCAAAGACGCCAAGGAGCAGGCGTTGTTAAGAGGTGCTCGTACTCTGTGGAAGGATGAACAAATTTTCGAATAGTTCATGAATATGCACTCGCTTGCAAAGAGGCCCATGCCCATGGCCTGGTCGATGATACTCACTGCAATAACAGCTCTACTATTACAGACATTCTACATATCCAACTGCATCGCTCCCTGGTTCAACCTACCCATGCCACGGACGCTAATGCCTGCATATAGCGGTGCAGTCGTTGTAAGGTTCTCATTTATTTCGAACAGAGGTGGCCATAGCTCTTGAGAGCTCGCTTCTTGGAACCTACCGGCTCTCACAATCAATAATTTTGAACATGAAAAGAGGAAACGGAAGCGAGGGCGAAAATATGGAAAGAGATAGACATCAGCTGGAGGATTGCATTCTGCTCCGCTCTATGCGGTAAAGATTTCCGCCCTCATGTCATCTCTGCATCACTGTTATCCTTTGAAAATCATCTTCACTATTGAACGGATGTCGGTCATCGAGCATCTTTGATTTTCATACTTCGTAAATGAAAAATGCCAATTATTAGGAGGGGCTGACGGTAGTCGCCGCCAACACAAGCCACAGGGATTGGCAAAGGGATATCAGAAGGATCACGGCGTAAGGTGATGCAAATTTACACAGACTTAACAGTCCTCCAGAGTGAGTGCTACCAAATGACAAAGATACAACCGAGATGATCGTCAAGCATGCATACGAGCTAGAGGCGGACAGCCGTTGATTGTCATTCCTAGGAGCTAGGCTTCTGTGCCAGAGCTAGACTAGTTTGCCTTTTCTCTCTTGCCTCTTTGGATCCAACAACAGCTCATTATCCTCTCGTTCACTTTTTACTCTCGTTTGTCATTCTCTGATCAGCCAAATCAATATGGTCATAATGATCATTTTTATCAGGTCTGATCATGCCGAAATCGATTAATAATCTCGGTATTGAAAAAATTACTCACTGTCGGTAATTGTGACCTGTCCATCTTCATGTAGAACAAGTTGGGCTGAAGTTTTTTTTATATCAACAATACCAACAACCCAAGAATCGTCTTGTACATGAGCCACAATTCATTGTCCAGCGTATGATCGGCTAGGTACGACATTGTGTCGAGCTTGTCAGACAGAATATTTTTGCTCTTTGAGTACTTTGTAGTCAAAGCCAACGTTGAAATATAAAGTGATAGGTCGACACCCTGGTTGCTACTTGTTCTCCGTTAAGTTGGGGGCTGGCCTTGTTTGCAATTTAGGTAAAAAGAGACGAGTAGAAAGCCAAACTACGGATGAATGTACTCTGTCAGAAGCGAGTCCAAGCTTGTGACCGCTTTGTCGCCGAACACAAAGCATATTGGCATTGGTATTGGGTGGGAGGGTGGAAGCCTCGCCGACCTCCCGCACGCTAGCTTGGTCTGGTTGATCAAAAGCAAAGGCGGAAGTAAAAACAAAGAGAGAGCTAAGAGAGCTGAAGATTGAGGAGGTGAGTGCTATCAGTCAAAGTCAAAGTCAAAGGGTCGAGGAAAAGGCTAAAAGGGCGAAGATCGCGAATAAAAAAGAAAAGAAATAGTGGCCATCGAGATTACTTGAAACCTCGGAGACTGCAAAAAGGAAGCAGGCTGACGGAATAACGAATTTTTGTGCCTGATACCCGGCGTCTCACTGCTTAATGTCAGTCATAAGTGCACCACCACGTCGAAGCCCACGCAGCCACGGAGCAGATACGAAGCACTAAAGTGCAAAACTTCAGCCAGAAGTCTTTCACGAAATAGCGGTATGAGAGTAATAATAATAACAAAAATAATGTCGAATACTCGATCGAGCTGGGGATAATGGGGATGGGTGATAGGAGCGGAAAGCTGGCACAGCCTAGACCACCTCTTGACCTCAACCTCCCCTCGGGCTTCATTCTGCAAATATGCACTTGGCTGGAGGACTAAAATGCATACTAGCAGGACCCTGTCAGCAGCCTCGCCGACCAAAACTCTGTGATGTGTCTGTGATGTGTCTTGGATCATCCCCCCTCTCTGTTTTCACATCCCCGTCCCGCATCAATTATTGCATAACTCCGTAGTTTGATGTGCGGAATTAGAGAATGGTTTATGATTTTGAGCAGCACTACCCCCACCCCCCCCTCCTCGTGAAGCGGTGTCTGTCGATGTATCTGTACTCTCGGCGACATCTGAGTCCTACTCGACGTCTGCTTTGCTTTTCATATTCACAATCTGATAATTATAAATTTAAATCTTGATCTTGATTGGTCTCATGTGTCCTGTGCTCGCAATTGTTTCCGTTTTGAACCTGTGCTGTGGCTAATCAGTCGCATTCTTTTTGTTGCGAATTCGCGATCTATCGAACGTGCCAACAGCTCTCATCCAACATAACCGGTTCTTTGTCCTTTGTCTAGTATATCATATAACATAGATTTTAGCCGTTGAACGACTATGCTATCAACCAAAATCCGGGAGCGAGGCGGAACAAAATAGAGGTACGAGGGATCTACCTGCTTCTTAGGCCCAGGGCCCGGGGACCATGCCGGGGACCATCCGGACCAACGACAACGTTTTATGGGAAAGAGTCTCGAATTATTATTGAAAATTGTTATTTATTGATTATGGTGCTTGTCAGTCTGTTAAGCATATGTTTGTACTTTTATGTACAGTACTTGATGCAGCCTTCTTCTTGTCTGTATTTGTTTTTTGATTGTTTCAATTTTCGGCTTTTTTTGCCGTCTTACTTCGTACTCCGTAATATTTTGATATCCCACATCATATTGATAACTTCTAATCTCCCCGGTTATGTTAGATTAGTCTTGTCCTCGTGGTGTTGCAGTCTTTCAAATCCAAACTTTCTAACAGCGCCTCTACAAAGTACTATATCGCCTTAAGCTCGGTCATTGCAGTGCTCAGGGTCTAGTTTCAAGCTTTATTATCCCATTCATCACACTGCTCGTCACACCCACCACAAGGTGTGATATAATGCTAGCACGTTGCACTGCGTAGGCTCACGGTGCACGAGCAGCAACAGCTACATCGTATTACAGCACGGAGCACAGAGATAACAAACGTTCCTTGCAGGCCTGCACACCTATCCCCGTTGAGGTCAGTCATGCACAGCGACTGCTCTATTGCTCTCTGGTCTCCTCTTGGTCTAGACGCAATGAGCTTCTACTTTTAGAACAAGCCACTCCGCTCAACAACGTCCAGTACGTACAAGTAGTATGCCCAGTGGCTGCCACATGTAAGAGGCTGGTAGATGGAAGCATGCAACTCCGCCAATATCGCTTCCGCGAGAAAGGAGCAATATTCTGCGATGTGGCTTCGTAAATATTGACAGAGGCTTACATCGTAGGAGCGCAAGCAACGCATAATTACGGGTTCCAAACGTGTCTGCCATGCGACATGAATATTATGTACAGATAGGCACGAGCTATTGATTTCTAGGAGAATTATTGCTAGCATTGTCGCCTTCTTCAGGCCCAAGGATGCCGGCCGCAGCCCGGCGACGTCATGCGTTTGCCAATGCGAAATACAGAGTAAGGTAGAACTGCATCAACCGCCACATTTATATTTGAGTTAGCGATGTCCAATTCTCTTTTCGCTCGTATATTTAATACCATTGATTCCTCCCCTCCTCCCTTATCTCTCTTCTCCATCTTCGTGTTTCCTCATGGTGTGGCGTCAGCTGTTCCAGGGAGGCTGTGCTCTGGAGGCAATAACCACTTTTTGTATGGATATTTCGATCTTTAACTGATACGGAGGCACCCAATAGCTAGGCAGGGAGGCAAGCTATGATATTCCACAGTTATCTTCAAGCTCTTCTCTTTTCTACCATGATGAAATGAAACTTGAAACTCTTCAGTCTTGGCAACTGGTGCTTGGCTGTATTAGTCATCTTTCTTGGTGCGCAGTGTGGTATTACCGCAAGTGAGGCCTCGCGCGCCTTCCAAGACTACCCAATTCCGAAACCTGGCAGTCGTTCTTCCTCTTTCTGTCTATTTCTGACCTCATCGAATCTCTCAACGTGGTTGATATATAAACGTTGCAATAGAAGTTACTCTCCATCGTGCCTTCCCTCTCTGTGAATGTGTGACTGCTTGCCGCGCCAAACAGCTTGCATCGTTAAGCGCCGTCCTCTCATCCCGCCATCCCCTCTTACCTCTTTCATCCTAAAGACTCTGCGCTTTCCTAGTCCAGATATCAAACGACAGTTCTATTCTTGGGTCGCTCCTTCTTGGCTCGTCATTCTGGCGCAACTCGTCCAAAGCATTACAAGTAATTACACGTGGGCAAGAACGTCATATCTCAACTTGCAGCCGGTCGCACTTTCCCTTGATAATACTTGAAACGCGCCTCTCCTTTCGCTCTTCGACACATCCTTCAACTCAACTCCTTTACTCTTTGTTTCTTCTTCACTCAACATCGGAGGACATCTCATCAATTCGCCGCCGCCTTCACCGTCATCTCTGTACCACCAAGCTCTATAGCGGGCAACGCTAATCACCCCACTACGCTGTCATTAACATCGGCCCCTCTTTTTACGATCGCGCTCCGCTATCAACCTCCCGAGACCCGTCTCGATAATTAGACTTCGCGAAAGGGCAAAGGACACGAGACAAAGCCAAGAAGAAGAAATCACGGGGAATTCAGGGTCCTGTCTTGCTCTGTATCGGAACACTGGTGACACTTCTCAGATATCAAGGCTCCAGGTTTATTGAATTGCCTCCTCAACCGGACATCGAACCTCGACACTATACTCATCTGCTACTGTTCACGACAAAACAGCTGCAAACATGGCGTCCAATGTAAGCTATATGCGTCCCAGTCTCATTCATTGAAATGCATATGGGCACTCTTCTAACCTAGTCTGCAGGATCCCAAATTGCTGTACGCCATTCCTGGTGTATCTGCATACCACATAGCCAATGGCACGGAGGACTCCCTTACACCTGCAGGGCCCCAGACGCTTTCCCTTCTTATGGTCCCTACTGCCTCGTCATTTGCAGATGCATCCATCGACAATTCGACCACCAAAAGTGGCGCTAGCCAACAGGAGGAGGATTTTTACCTGCATTTGCATCTGCCGCCCGAGCTCGACCTGCCACTGCCGGCCACGACGCAGATTTACCACCAGCCACCATCGAGCTACCTTATCCCACGCTGGGACCTAGGAAGCGCCAGTGGCGTGTTTACGCGCATCGAATTCCCGCCCGTCGGCAGCCGGAAAGGACTCCAGGAAGATGTCGACACCTTTGAGACCATTCTTGCACAATGCACGGCTTTCCTCGAGCGTGCACCGCCACCAAAGATCTCGTCTCGGAAAGAAAAGTCATCTGTACCCTCCGGGCCAGCTGTGCCGTCAGCTGCCGCCGCTGTGAGAGCCAGTGTTTCAGCTGGTGCCGCTGGAACTTCCGGTATTGCCAGCAGCAGCAGGTCCACAAGTCATTACTCCCAACCGCAGCAGCCATACGACCAGCAAAAGTACAACGGCGGATACCCAGATAGTAAACGGTCCCAATCCCAGTCGCAGTCAAAGCGCCCGTCCGGTTCGCGTTCGTCATCTCGCACAGCCAAAGCCGAGGATCTCCCCGCATACAACCCAGCCGAGTATAAGCCTGGCGAGGCATATGCGACCGGTAGTCACAGCTCCAATGCAGGTGGCCAGATCGTCCTCATCGACGAAGAGGATGGCAGTGTCATTGGTGAAATAGGCGAAGGCTACCAGGTCATTGAGGACCAGGCACTTATGCCGGGTTCGAAAGACCCGGTCGAAATCATCCTGCCCACAGAGTCTCATCCCAACATCTCCGTCAAGCCTATCGCGCCACAGCTCATCGATGAGGAGCTGCATCCCGCATATAAGAAGTCTGTTCTGGTCTCGAACGCACTCGTAGCTTCGCGCCTTATTATTGCGACATCCGAAATGGTGTCGAAAGCGTTGCAAGGCCAGGCCGACAGATTTGCCGACAAGGCAGAACCTGTCAACAAGCCCATCACATTCCAGCCGTCCACACATGCCCATATTCGCCGCATCAACACTTTATCATCGGGTGCCGCTGGTCTGTCAGCCAAGGCGGTTGGGCAAATTGGCAAGGTGGCACAGAACGTCGGCGCAAAGCTGGCCGGTCACAAGAGCCCCGAGTCGGGCAGCGGGTCGACAAAGAGCCGCAAATCGCGGACGGGACTGGGCCCTGATGGACAGCCACTGGATAACTTCAGACCCGGCCTCCTCAACAAGAGTCTGATGGCCTTTTCGACAGTCGCCGACGGCATCGAGCAGGCCGGCCGGCATCTCCTGGACACGTCATCCAATGCGGCGACGACAGTGGTGGCATCCAAGTGGGGAAGTGAAGCGGGCGAGGTCACGCGGCACTTGACCGGTGGCATCAAGAACGTTGGTCTCGTCTACATTGACGTCACAGGCGTATCGAGACGTGCAATCATCAAGAGCGTGGCCAAGGGCATGGTTGTCGGCCACGTTCCCGGCGGCGGCGACCTTATCGTGGGTGGCACCGAACCCAGCGGCTCTAATGGCCCTGCTGCAATTGGCCCTGGCAAGAGCAGCCGTACCAACACAATAAGCTCTGTCAGCACCTCCAGCTCTGCCACGCCCCCGCCTCTGCCTTCGGTTCCTCGGCCGATGTTGATGCCCAGCAACTCGTCGTCAAGCAGCATCCATGCGCCTGTCACCCGGACGCGGTCAACCCAGGACTTTGCCAACAACAACCCATTCCGGGGGCGGTGATTGTCGATTAGCGATATATTGAATGAATAAATACAATATTGAATGATGATTTGGATTAAATAAGAAAAGAGAGAGCTCGGATTTTAAGAATAGTGTGAGCAGCTGTGTCGAAGTATCTTAGTGAACGTGACCTGTATTACAGTGTAGCCAGCAAGCAAATTACAAGTGTTGTCCGCTAGTAACTAGTTATAGCGCTATGAAAGATGGCTCCCCGCTATAATTAACGCGCTCCCGCTGCAATATACGCGTACCCCACTGAGAAGCTCTACGCGTCTCTACAACAAGTTCACATCGCATCACGACATGCCGACGCCGCCGAAACAACAGCGTCTAGAGGCACAGCCATGCTTCACGAAATCCTGCTGTCCCTTTCAGGGCACAACTCGCCCATTCTCACAACCAATGCGCTCTCGCAATACAGCTCTGGCAGCACCCTAACACCCCCCGAACGAGACCTTCTCGCCGACCTTGCGCGCCTCGCCGACCTCCACGTGCGTCTCCGCACACATGCTGCACACATCGCCGCCATTCACCCGTCAGTCGTCTGCCGGGCTGCAGCTGCTGCCATTGTGTCGGTCCACCTTGCCGCATTTCAGCGCGATGTCCTGGCCGTGGAGTCTACTGTGCTACGCCGCGATGCCGCGCTTGTTGGCGCCTACGATATTGTGCCGCTGACGGCCGTTGTCGGCGCATTTGCCGACTGGCCCCGGCGTATGGAATGGCTATGGGCAGTGGCAACATTCATCCTACCTCTTGGGAACGAGTCATCCGAGTCGGGCTCGGCGACACCGACAAGCTCTACGAAATCATCCGCGCCAGCCACATCCTCATCCCTTATCGATCACCTCCGCGGCGAGCTGTTGACAGGCTATGAAGATATCGAGCGCACAGCACGCAGTCTCATCCGCGTTGCCGAGACGGCCTGGCTCAAGCAGGTCTCAGCCTGGATATTGTACGGACGGCTTCCGTTTGACGGAAGCAATACATCAACTACTCTAAAAAACGACGACTTTTTTGTACAACAGCAAGAGTCGACGGCAGACACAACGGGCGAGTACATTTGCCTTGCGCAAAACTTGCCGTCGTTTGTCAAGCCCGCCACAGCCGCGTCCATGCTCTTCATCGGCCGCTCTCTCGTGCACCTGCGCGCCAAAACTGACAGCAGCCGCCAGGCCAACGGACCCAAGGCGAGCCACTGGCTGGCCCAGGATACCGACTCGGACCACTTCTACAAGGGAGGATTTGCCGGTGCACATTTGTCGTCACAGCTCCAAGAGCTGGCCAAGCTCACGTACCCGCTGGACGGCGCGACGTTTGCACGCACGATAGCGCACATTCGCGCATTCCTGTCGCGCACCGCTCTGCGCAAGCTGCTGCCGCCGAGCAAGGTCGTGGACATGCTGCAGCTGCTGCGTGATTTCTATCTCCTGGGTCGCGGCGAGTTTGCCATGGCCCTCGTCGAGCAGGCCGACGAAACTATGCGCAGCCGGTGGCAGCACGCAGACGCCGCGGCCTCTTCAACCGTCAAGAGCTCAAAAACAAACACGCTGACTCCGAGCGGCGCCCGCGGCATGAAGGCCGTGATTGTCAAGGACGGCGAAGTGGCAGCTGTGCTTACGCGCACATGGGCGATGCTGGGCGCCATGAGCGGTCGGCACGCCAACGACGACCAGGGCGAGGAGGAGGACGAGGGCATGGAATTGGGGCGCGAGACGCTGCGGCTGGTATTGCAAAAAGGCGCAGCTGCTAATATCTCTGCTAGCACATTTACCACGCCACACAACCTGCGCGGGCCGCGGCAAAAGATGCTAGCCGCGATTGCTTCGACGCCGTTCCAGAATCTACTGTTCTCTGTGCCAGCATCGCTTACCCTGCAGATTCCCTATCCGCTCGATCTTGTGCTCAGCACGGCCGACCTACAGGCCTACTCGGCCATACACGCCTATCTTTTGTCCATCCGCCGTGCACACATTCGGCTGACGGGTCTGTGGAAGCTGTCGTCGATCCGCCGGCACCACCCACCACCACCAGCGCCCCCATATGGTGGCGGTGGGCGGTACCGGATCGAGCAAGTAAAAATGCTGCGGGCGCGCTACACTGAACGCGCCAATGCACTACGCAGTGTATGGGCGACGACAAGTGCGGCTATCTTTTTCCTGGCCGAGCTCGAAGGATACCTGCAGATGGAGGTCGTCGTCGAGCTCTGGGACGGGTTCCGGGAATGGCTGGGCGAAGACGCTGATATTGAGGCTGTTGGTGCCAGCAGCAAGAATGGAGAGGCTGCAGAGGACGGAATTGAGGATGGAGACGACGGCGACATTTGGATGACAGAGGCTGCCGAGCCGCCAAAACCAACCGCCCGGCCTACGGATACACACTATGCCGGGTCGACAACGACCGATTCAGAAAAGACTCAAATTCACGACCCACAGAGCTTGGCCACGGCCCATCGCCGCTACCTGCGCCAGCTTGTGCGCCGCCTTCTGCTGGACCAGGGCCTTCGCTGGACCGAGCCGCTCTACGCCCTCCTCGTCAGCGTTGACCAACTTTCGGCACTCGTGCACCGCCTGCAGAGCCTCTGGCAGGCCCTGGATCTCGAGGCTGATGCTGGCGTCGTCGATGCCTTTGTCGATCTTGAGCGCGAGCAGCAGGATGCTCTGGATGCGCTGGGCGATGCTGAGCAGAATGTACGACAGGGTGTGCTGTCTGTCGTTGGGGTGCTGCGCGACCTGGAGCGCGAGGCCGACGACCGCGGCGATGCCGAAGGTGACGAAGATGACGATTACGAGGATGACGAAAGCGAGGCGCGCGGGGGCAGCCGAGGCGGCGGGCTGGGACTGCGGCCTGCGGGTGCATATGTTCCGCGACGCATCGGCGGGCTCGACCGGTTATTGATGAAGCTTGATTTTGGCAGCTGGGGAGGCTGAGTGTCTGAAAATGCCATCCTAATGTGTATCTGAATAATGAACTATATGACAACATTTACAAACTAGATTTTGGTGTAACTGTATTGTGACTTTTCCAGCGTGTGAGTGCTCCTTCCTAGACGGGAAGGTGTCGTTTACGCCGCGAGGCTGTGCAGCCTTGTTCAAATCTCACGATGTTGGCGGCTCGGCTTGGCCGTTGCACCTCCTCTGTTCTTTGGCGGTAGCTTGCTGTGTCTCTAGAGTTCGGTTGCTCAAGTGATGTGTGAGATGTATCATCTTTTTTTTGTAGATATTATTGTAGATATTTTTGTATTTCTATTTTATGTTCTTTTTGTAATAACACTTCGTACTTGATTAAAACAGTCTGTAGATCTATCTTACTTATTCAATAACAATTTTCGTTCACATATTTCAATTTTTATTTATTTATATCGTGACGATTTTCTCTCCATGTACAAATTTTGTTGAAATACCACAGAAAAAGAAACCATCACAAAGATCGCAACCAACAAGTGCCTTGGCCAAATAAATCGCATGTATCGTAATGTTTACTTTTGTTTCATGCATCGATTCAATGACCCCTGCTCCTACCATCACTATTTATACTTTGGGATGCCATGCTCCAGTGCCATGCAGCAAGGATATTTGGTTCGAAACTAGTTGGTATGCACATCGATAAACTGTTCATTGCCTTGATATTGGAGCATATATACCCTGTGTAAGCGATCATTTCTCCGAGTTGTCATATTGTACTTCGATGAGACGATGCATTTTGGCAAAAATCGAGGTGTGACGCAAGTGTTTGATCGGGCGTGATGAGCAAGGTCATATTTTACGTCGTAGGGGCTGAATCAGGTGTCTTTGGTCCTTGATATTTCAACGTTTGACTTGTATAACCAGTCTTACCTGACAAAGGACGAGACTGTTCTCTTCATTCCTCGGACCTTGCCAGTGTCTATCAAAGTTGAGAGAAGCGCCCTCGCGCAGAGAAGCATCAGCATGCCCCTGCGTATGCATGTTTCGGTGGCCTCAAATGCTGCTTGTCTCACTTTTACTGAGCGTAACCTTCTACTTTAGAATAGCTATTTCAAACTTGCTTGCAGATCCTGACAAAAACCCTGACAAAAAGCTATTCCTCTTAACAAGTTGGCGATGTCAAAAGAGACACACCAGCGAACCCCTACATACACTGTACCAGACAAGCACCCCAGCCCCCCTGCTATCAACGATATGCACTCATCTGCTACCTGCACTCGACTACTGAGTAACTACGAAGCAGTGCAGATACTTCAGCTATTCCACCATCCGAATGGAACCTCGACCTTGCCGCACCAGCCCGACACTGCCCACTGCTCATTCCTAAGCCACACCCCAGAACACGAACCCCATATTATGATATTACGCGAAAACACATGGCCATAGGACCAGAGCTTTCCAGTCTTCGGCAAGCGCATTGCAGCTGGGTTTGCATACTCTGTATTGTATCAATTCTATCAATGCCATCTGAGGTAGAGAACATGTGACATCACCCCAGTTTCTATGACCCCTCAAAGTCAAATAAAAAACAAACCAAAACCAGTGTTATATACTGCAGCTGCCACGCAATGTTCGACTCTGAATATGCAGAGCAGTAGATGCCAAAAATTGTCGTCGTTGCGTCGCCGTGTAATACAAAATAGCTTGAAAGTCGAAGTGATGCCACAAGTACTTCGTACACCAATGCACCACGCGAAGACCCACTTCCCTAGCGCGTCAGCTCAAATATTAGTACCCACTACTGAACAGTGCCAATCGTTATCCACACTCTACCGCTCAAAACACGCCTGTTTCAATCAAGCACAGTGTGCACAACTGTATTCCCTCGCACATGATTTGCTGCCTGACTGCCTGAATGAATATGTACTTCTCCACCAATACGCGCCTCTAAGACGCCTCATTCGTCCAAACCTGTCAGTGCACTATCTGGCGTTGTAGTGCCTATCAGCTGGCCACACACAGACCCACTTGACCCACCTAAGCCGGCCGCTCTTTCCCTGATGTGAGTCTTTTCGCACCCTCCCGCACGCCAGAGAGTGCCGCTTCCCTCTTCACACACTCCCTCTTTCGCTGTTTCCTTCTTGAATAGATTCAGTTTTCAGTACGGAGTATCCATTGCTCCTTCTCTGCCACAAGCGTACCACATCACTGGCTGTTTCCCTTTTTCCTCTTCTATTGTCTTCTTACGAGCTCCTTTTATCAGGCCCGCCTGCTCTCCCTTGCTTGAATCGCGCCTTCTTGTGTTGACCTTGTACCTGCCTGTTCAGGCCTGTATGCTCGCCTGTACTCTGTCCCCTCTGTGCACCTGGCCTGCCACACTCATTGCTCTGTATTGTCTCTGCTCTTTCCCACTCAGGCACTTCAGCTCCCACAATTACTCTTGCAAGCATTCAGTAGTCTCACGACACACGTTCCTTCCCCCAGAGTTCACTCCCCCCTTCCCTTTTCCTCCTGTCCCCTCCCTCCATCTCACGCCTCTGTTTTCTGTCGCCCCCCTCTTTCCTTTTGGCATTTTTGCCCTCTATCGCTCTTTCCTCTTTGTCACCCTACAGTGCGCGACCGCGACCCTCCCCCATTCCCTTCTATCCACTCCCTTCCCTCTCTACTCCCCTACTCCCCTACTCCTCCCCATCTCTTCCTCATCATCTTCTCCGTACCTACGCGGTTTGGCTCTTTTCTATCCACACGCCCGTCCTTGTCTACACGCATTATTTGGCGCAAAACGTAAACAAGGGGACCAGGGCTTCAAACTATCCAGATCGCACATACATACATTCTCACATACACTATCACGCACCCACGCACCCGCACCAAGCACCCACGCGCGTCACAACTCACACCCTCTGCCCCCCCCAATTGCTGCACACACCCATCACACCTCACACCTTGTCCGCCTCGAGGAGCGGCTGCTCCGCCGAACGGGTTTACTTTGAAGAACCGGAGTCGATATAGATATAGTCGGCATCGTTTCTTGACTGACTATCGTTGATCGGGAAAGACATCTCGGTATCGCGATACGGCCTCGGTTGGGGTTTCGGATTCGATCACGAGATCACGACAAGGGCATCGGGAAACACACGCGGTCCTTCCGTCGTTTGTGCCTCGTCCTTTCGATAGTTAACGGCGCCGCTTCACCCGTCCATCGCGTGTTTTGCCACCGTGACGGCGCGTGCCTGCGCGTTTCATCCGATCGCCACTTTGCCAACGACTTTACCAACATAATCAACGACCGTTCTTCGATTGTCGCGTCTATCATATCGTCGCGTGCACCACATCATACGCATCCTTGCTATCAGCAATCAGCACCCCCGGCATCTTTTGGCAAACATTTGGATAGCCGACCCCACTAGCTTTTGTATCGGTTTCTTGACACGCCGCTTGTTCAAGACTACAAGTGTTTCTATACTATATATCATATCACCACTCGCCGCTATCGTCGTTATTCTATACAATGTCTAACGGGCTGCCATTTGGCAACGTCAATGGCTTGAGGCGCAGCTTCCCTCAGCAGCAAACTGCTCCCCCCAATAAACCCCCAACTACCCTCTCCCACGCAAGCCCTTACCAGGCCTTCCACCAGCCGCAGCCGGCCTCGTCGCCCTACGCGCACCATGGCCTCTTCTCTGGTTCGGCGCCACCGCCGCCGCTGCAGATGACAAGTCTGCAAACCGCCGGTCCGCGGCCATCACCACCGCAGGTCACTGCATCTGCACCCAGGAGCCGCCAGATGCAGCAGCCGCACCAGGTCAACTACCTAGCTCAGGCACTTAACCAGCAGTCCATGGGTCATCAGGTACAGAACGACGGAACATTGATGGGCCAGCAGCGCACGCAGCAACACCAGCAGCACGCACAGCACCCATTGTCCCATCACCAGCAGCATCAGCAGCACCAGCAGATGCAGCAGAGCCAACACCAACAACACCAACAGCACCAGCAGGCGCAACAACATGTGCAACACCAGCAACATGCCCAGCATCAACAGCAGCATGCGCAACATCCTCAACATGCCCAGCACCTACAGCATCAGCAGCACCAGCAGCACCAGCACAACCCTCATGCTGCTCAGCATCAACAACATGCCCAGCACCAGCAGCATGCGCAACACGCGCAACACGCCGCTCACCAGCAGCAGCAGCACCACCAACCCCATACGCAGTTGCCCCAGAACACCCAGGCTCCTTCATCTGCTTCCTTGACATCGACCCTCTCTCAATCACCAATCCCCCCATCCCAACATATTCAGCAGGCACAGCAAAAGCACCAGGTGCAGCATCAACAACATCACCAGCAGCAGCAGCAGCAGCAACAACAACAACAACAACAGGCGGCTCAGCAACAGGCTGCACAACAGGCTGCGCAACAACAGGCGGCCCAGCAGCAGGCGGCTCAGCAAGCAGCCCAACAAAAGGCACATAAGGCTGCCCAACAGGCTCAGCAGCAGGCTCAGCAGGCAGCTCAACAGCAAGCCCAGCAGGCGGCTCAACAAGCCCAGCAGCAAGCGCAACAGCAGGCCCAGCAGCAGGCCCAGCAGCAGGCCCAGCAAGCACAGCAATCACAACAGGCTCAGCAGCAACAGGCCCAAAAGACACATCAGCAAGCACCACTCCCATCGCCACCACCCCCGCCACCGAGGCCCTCATCTTCGGCTGTGACGGCACAAGAGGAGAATGGCGATGAAGTTATGGAAGTTGATGACTCGCCCAATGAGGCTGGGGCTGAGGAGACCGAAAAAAACAATGATGCGAATGCTCCCTTTGTACCGCGCCAGGCTATGGGCCCCATGATGTCGGCACCGCCAGAAGGTGGTAGCTTTCCGTCATTGGAGGCTGTGCACAAGTTTGTTTTGGGCTACTGCACTTCTGTAGGATATGCAGTAGTGATTGGCCGGTCTAAAAAGACGGTGCCTGGCCTCAAGAAGGTGTTGTTTGTATGTGACCGTGCAGGCAAACCGCCGCGCCGGGTCAATCCCGAGCAGCGTAAACGCAAGACATCATCAAGAAAGTGCGACTGCCAGTTTGGCTTTTTCGCAATTGAGCAGCGGACACAATGGACAGTACGGTACCGACCCGACCAGCAACATCTGCAACACAACCACGGACCCAGTGAGAGCCCCGTGCTCCACCCTGCCGCACGGAAGCTTGACAGCAGTATGGTAGCGGCTGTGAAATCATTAAAGGACGACGGTGCGTTATCTGCAAGGGACCCCACTAGCACAACCACTACCAAGCCCCGAGCCAGACCCAAGTCCAAAGCCACCCCACAGGATGCTTCGGCATCGTTGGGAGGAGGAACCGGAGGAGGAGAATCAGGTGGAGGTGGAATTGGAAGTGATGATACAAATGGCGATGTAATTGGAAATGAGACAGGAGTTGGCGCTGAGAGCAATGGTTCTAACGCTACTACAGGGGTCGGAGTGAGCGAGACGCTCGAGATATTGCAGACGGAAAACCCCCACGTTCCGCTGTTACCGCGCGACATTTACAACGCCCGCGCTGCGATCACGCGCAATCCAACCAAAGTGGCTACTGGCCTGGCGGAGAACCGGCCCGCGATTTACAGCAAAGCACCGCCTACAGCAGAGGAACGCATTCGGACAGACTTGCGGCGCGAGCTGGCCAAGGCCAAGGAAGACCTCAAGAAGGTCAAAGAGGACTCTCAGAAAGAGATTGAGCAGCTCAAGCAGAAGCTTGTCGAGAAAGATAAGGTGATCCAGCGGTTTGAGATGTTTATCGACATTTGTAACCAGCGGGTAATTCTCCAGCGTGAACGCCTGTCCGACAACAACGGAGATAGCGGCGACGGCAGTGCTGGCGGCCCCAACCTCACCTTGTAAGCTCTACAATGATGTCATGCTTGTTTGCGCGATCCTTCCTCTTTCTTCTTTCCTCTCTTTCACTTCTTGACACCCCCTTTCTACTGTTAATGTTCCTTTACGTCAACACTTTTTGTTTTGCTTAAGCTTCTCTTCTTTTTTGATTGTTTCTGCTTTTCTCTCACCACGGTTTTGGTTTTGTTGGTTATATTTTTCTGTTTTCTGTTATTTTTTGGCTGTTGGACTACGGAATCTGGGATTGCCGCGTTTGCTTTTAAGGGTTTGGTTATGGTTTTTGCTTGTTGTCTATTTGTTTGCATTGTTATATTCTTACGCTTCAACGGATTGGTCCGATCATTGCCTGCATTTTGGCTTTCACTTTGCTTTACTTTGATCAGCCCAAGTACTATTGGATAGTCTATATGGATTTGCGGCACCTCTTGCCGTTGGCTTCATTTTGTCTGGCATCGCTTCAATATCATGAACTTGTCTTATTTCAGATATCTTAGGCCTACTCTGCACTATATACTGTGTCTAGCTTCGATGTTGTCCCATCGTCTATTTTGATATGCATTGGATACGATACTTTGGATGTCGTCCCAATCACGTGACTTCGTGACGCTTTCTGACACCCTTGTTGGAGCAATGCGCATACATGTCTCAGTCTCCAGCAGCAAAACTTTTGCATTTTCCAGCTGATATTTTTACTCTTTATCGTTATTTGTTGGTATGCTCAGTACGAGTGTTGCTGCATTGTATATTGCATTTGCTAACTATGCAGTGTTTCGAGTCCGTCGACTACGTGCGTGAAGGTTGAATCTCCCAAACAGCCGAAACACAACGGATCAATCAGTTTTCTTTTGCAGTCGCCAAATTGATAGCTTGGACGTTGGTTGGCACTTCTCTACGGAGTACTCTGCACGCACTGTACGTTCTTTACCACAACGCATCAACAAAGAAGATACATGGGAACATGCGACGGCGCGGGTCACGCCGGGGCCAGTGGACGCTAAGGCAAAGCTAGCTAGCGTGTCATGTCGAGAACTGAGAAGGGGTGAACGTATGGAGGATTTGTTGACTTTGCCAGACTTTGATTTATTTAGATTCATTGACGATTTGTTGACAGTTGGAGTTTGGACTGCAGGTATTTTTATTAAGAATATTTCGGTTTTGATAGAGCGTGGGCGTTAGCAAATCATGTGATGGTGGTTAATGCATAGAAGCTTGTTGCAGAAGGTGCGACCGCATCATCGTCCCTGCCTGTTCGCTGCCCAAACATAACCAAACGCGCATTGCCCCATCCGACCCAATCATAGACGCGTGCCCCACAGGCTGCAGACCACAGACTCCTCACTGGGCACCCCTATCAAAGGGATTATGGGCATCTACAGCTCATGTCGCAGTGTGAGTAGCGCTTTTGTGCTTTAATTTCTTCATTAATTTTAATCATGGGACCCCTGGCAGGGGCGTGGAGGGGCGTTTTTGGTACACTGATTCGGTAGTCGGCAGTACTCTGCACCTTATTTTTGGTGGGGGATACTTGCCTAGTGCTTGCGGGCCGTTGTGACTTTTTGATTGTCCGGTCGTGCCTGCCATTTGGCGCGTTTTGCTGTCCTGTCCCCTATTCGTGAGATGCCCATTTCCCTATTTCCCTATTCGGAAGCACCAGGAGGCAGAAGGAAGGAGCACTCGACCACGACTGCCAACTGTACTATCCTTGATTTTTAGATTTTAGACTACATCGTGAGATCCAACAACTACACCTACACTCTCTTCAAGTCTCACTCCATACACCGCGACGAACGAAGCTCGACAGATCTGGTACACAACCTGTTTGCTGTCTTGTCTCGCCTTCCTCTCCTTTCTTCGACTCTCCTTTTCGTCACCTTTCCTTTCTCTCGACAGCGCTCACCGATAGATATACCCGTCGACTTTGAACGCGTTTTCTTCAGCTCCAGCTTCAGCTTCGTTTGCCGGTTGGCCTCTTCTTCTTCGATATACCTTTCCCGCGGTCTTCGCCTTCTTTTCGCATCGCCCGTCTTTGACTTATCTCCTTTTAATCACCTTGTCTCTTCTGTCTGTCGATACCCCAGCATCTTTGCTCGAATCTTCACTCCCCAATCTTCAAATCTCAAATCAGCGACGACGACCATGTTTGCTTCGCCAATGCCGATATAATAAAACAACAGCCAACACATACAATACACACACATAATCGAACTCCCTCCTCTCTTGATCCACGACCAAAACCCCACCATGGAGTTGGTCGTCCCCACGCCGGCGGCTTCGAACGGCATCAGCGATGGCCCTGCGTCGACCGGTGCGGCGGCGGGACCGTCGGCTGCATCGTACGTCGAACCTGCGCGCGTTGTCGAGCATCTGTCGGTCGTCCTCGAGGCTGCCCTTGGCGCCACACGCGACGAGCTCGAAGCTCCGGGCAGCTTGCTGCACCACGCCAGCTACGACGACACAATCAAGCGCTGCACTCGCTTTGCTCACGAGCCCCAGGTCGTGTCCCTCTACATCCAGAAAGACCTCGTATCGTCGGGATCTGCTACACCTGCCGACCCCGCCAGTAGCTCAAGTAAAGAGCAGCCTGCCGTCCACTCCTACACACTCGTCAACGAGCTCAACGGCACCACCAGCACGGTCGCCTACCTCTTCCTCCTCAAGCGCCCCCAGCCTCTCGACTCCAACTCGGACATCACATCCCAAGTCCAGCTTCTCAACCTGCCCGGCCCGGCCTACCTGGACCAAGGAATGACGACGTCGCCCTTTGAGATTCTGCAAATGTACCTGCACAACGGTCTTGCACCCTACTTTGACGCCAGCACAAAACCCTCCGGCCCCACCTCTTCTGCCACCGGTGGCAACGGCAACTCGGGCATTCAGCGTGGACGTGCTGACCTGGAGGCCAAGACGGGTGTGCCCGTCACCAAGAAGCGCTGGACAGAGCTCGAGCTGAGTCTGGCCCACCTACAGCAGAACGTCGAGATCCCCGAGGTTGTCCTGCAATACCCGCCTCTGGTCGCTACGGTCATCGAGGAGGCACGGCTGCTCGGAAATCGGGCTGCATTCGACGATGTGCCGGCGAACGTCATCCACGATACGGCCCTTCTCAACAGCTTGCAGGCGACCGTCAACACCTGGATCAAGTCTATTCAGGTCGTCACCAAGATGACACACGACCCAACAACCGGCACTGCCAACCAGGAGATCAACTACTGGCTGTCCATGGAGAGCGCGCTCGAGCGTATCGAGAACCAGCTCCGCGGCAATGGTGTTGCGCTCACACTCGACATTCTTAAGCATGCCAAGCGTTTCCAGGCCACTGTCAGTTTCGTTGCCGACACTGGTCTCAAGGAGGCCATGGAGCGTGTGCAAAAGTACAACCAGCTGATGCGCGACTTCCCTCTCGATGAGCTGCTGTCAGCCACCACCCTGACCAAGGCCGAGGACTCGATCCAGCAGATCTTCTGGCACCTCAACAAGAAGCTGCGTATCTGCCCGTACCCCATCCGCCGTGCCCTCCTTCTGGTCGAGTCAATCTCAGCCGACCTCGACGAGGCCATGCACCGTCTCCTACCCGGCACTGAGCTGGTCGATCTCAGCTATGACGAGTTTGACCGTGTCATGAAGGAGACTAGTGAGATTTTCCGCGCCTGGGACGACAACGTCAAGGAGTTTACCAATGTCGCCCGTGAGGTCACCCGCCGCCGTAACGACAAGTTCATTCCCATCAAAATCAACCCGCGCCACACCCAGCTGCAGAACCGTCTCAAGTACATCCAGAACTTCCGCGAAAACCACGAACAGCTGCAGCGCACAATAATAACTGTGCTTGGCTCGAGTGCCGCCAACCCCGACGACAACGACGACCCTACGGCTGACAACGGCAACGGCGCTGTGTCCAACGGTGCCAACGGTGCTAACGGTGGCGGTGCCAGTGCTCTTCACGGCTTCGACGATTCTGGCGACATTGATGCTGTTGAGGAGGTCAAGCAGGCGTGGGACGCCCTGCGCAATGTCGACTTGTTGGACGTCACTCCCGAGGGTACGGCAAAGTGGGCTCGTGCTGAGAACACCTACAACGAGCGCACCGCTCGTGTTGAGAACTCTATCATTGCGCGCCTTCGTGATCGCCTCGCGACAGCCAAGAATGCCAACGAGATGTTCCGCGTCTTCTCCAAGTTCAATGCTCTGTTCGTGCGGCCCAAGATTCGGGGTGCCATTGCCGAGTACCAGACTCAGCTGATTGACAACGTTAAGCAGGCCATTGCGGCACTGCATGAACGGTTTAAGCAGCAGTACGGTCACTCCGAGGCCCACGCCATGGCCACACTCCACGACATGCCTCCCGTGTCTGGTGCCATCATCTGGGCCCGCCAGATTGAACGCCAGCTTGACAACTACATGAAGAAGGTCGAGGATGTCCTGGGTGCTGACTGGGCCCTACACGCTGAGGGCCAGAAGCTGCAGGACGAGAGCGTCCAGTTCCGCAAGAAGCTTAAGACCGCACCCATCTTTGAGGCATGGGCACGCGACACTATGCGCCGCGAGGTTTCAATCTCTGGCCGTCTCTTCAGCATCAAGCGTGTGCGCTCTGCCGGCAATGCACTCGAGCTCAACGTCAACTTCGACCCTCAGGTTATCGCCCTGTTCAAGGAGACTCGCAACCTCATTTGGCTCAACTACAATGTGCCTCATGCTGTCAACAGTGTCGCAAAGGATGCCAAGCGTGTTTACCCCTACGCTGTCAGCCTGATGGAGAGCGTTCGCACTTTCTCGCAGACGCTGCGCACCATCAACGAGATGCCCGAGGTCTCGATGCTGCTCAACGGTCACCGCAATGATGTCTATGCCCTGATCGCCAAGGGTACACCCCTGCGCTGGGAGTCCTTTGTCAACAGCTACGAGGTGCACCTGCGCGGCCTGCCCTCGCATATGTCCAATGGCAGCATCGGCGGTGCCTCGGCCATGGGCATGGACCGCCTTAAGGGCGGCGAGAGCCGGCATGTGCTCTTTGTTCGTGAGATCGCAGCTGCTGTATCGCTGCTTCAGACCAAGACGGCCACCCTCGCTACCTACCACGCGACCATCCAAAAGTCCATGCGCGAGCTTGCCACCTGCCCGTACGAGGCGTCCGCTTTTGAGTCGCGACTGCGTGCTATCCAGGAGGCGGTCGATCAGCTCAACCTGCAGCAGTATGCCAACCTGTCCTTCTGGGTCGAGGGCATGAACCGCCAAATCAAGCACACCCTTCTCAAGCGCCTTCAGCACGCCATCCACGCCTGGATTGAGGCCTTTGAGAACGACGCAACCATCGACGGAAATGGCTCAAAGAACAGCAAGTCTCCTTTCGGTGCGTTCGGAGACAACTCGACCGCCTTGACGGCTGCCTCGGACCGCCGCAAGACCGCCGCCGCGCCCGGCGATGCTGCTGCTGTTGCTGTCAATGACACACCCACAATGAAGCAGCTCGTGCACGAGATTACCATGCGCAACCAGCTGATTTACCTCGATCCCCCATTGGAGTTTGCTCGTGCCAGCTGGTACCTGCGCCTGCAGGACTGGCTCGGTGTTGTCTGCAACCTGCGCAAAATCAAGGCCACCAGCTACGAGATGCGCCTCGGCACAACTGTCGTCGAGGACGCCCGCTTCAACGACCTGCCGGCCGACTGCACCAACGTACTGCTGCGTGTGCAAACATCAATCGAGAACAAGCTCGAGTCCATCAGCGCCTACGTCGACGAGTGGCTGCGTTTCCAGTCTCTCTGGGACCTGCAGTCTGAGAAGGTTTATGATCTGCTCGGTGACCGCCTTGCGCGCTGGCTGCAACTTCTCCAGGAGATTCGCAAGACTCGCCAAACCTTCGACACCACCGAGGTCAGCCGCTCCTTTGGCCACATCACCATCGACTACGACCAAGTCCAGACCAAGGTCAATGCCAAGTACGACCAGTGGCAGCACGATATCCTGCTCAAGTTTGCCGGTCGCCTCGGCAGCCGCATGCGCGAGGTGTATGCTGAGATCGAGAAGGCACGCACCGATCTGGAGACGCTCAGTCTCGAGGTCAACTCGACCGCCCACGCTGTCCAGTTTATTACTATTGTCCAGGCCTGCAAGCGCCACGTGAAGCTGTGGGCACCCGAGATCGAGACCTTCCGCCAGGGTGAGTCGACACTGGTGCGCCAGCGGTACCAGTTCCCCAACGACTGGCTGCACGCCCAGCAGGTCGACCACGAGTGGAACTCACTGAACGAGCTGCTCAGCCGCAAGGCCAAGATCGTCATGGATCAGACCGATGCTCTGCGTGCCAAGATTATTGCGGAGGACAAGATTGTCGTCGACAAGATTGCCGAGATCGCTGTCCAGTGGAACGAGGAGAAGCCCGTTTCGGGTACTGTTGCCCCCGAGCTTGCGACAGCCACCCTGACTGCCTTCGAGAGCCGCATCACCGCCCTCCAGGAGGAAGCCGCCATGGTCGCCAAAGCCAAGGAGGCGCTTGACCTGCCGTCGACGCCCGAGACCTCGCTCGCTGGCATCCTGGAGGAGGTCCACGACTTCAAGTCTGTGTGGGCTTCACTGTCGCTTATCTGGAAGAACCTCAACGAGCAGCGCGAGATGCTGTGGAACAGTGTCCAGCCTCGCAAGGTTCGCTCTGCCATGGACAACCTGATCAAGATGACCCGCGATATGCCCAGCCGTATGCGCCAGTACGCGGCCTTTGAGCACATCCAGACCATTCTGCGCACCTATGTGCGTGTCAACCCGCTGCTCGGCGACCTCAAGTCCGAGGCTGTGCGCGACCGTCACTGGACCAAGATCTACAAGCAGATCAAGCCCGGCAAGCGCTACTCTCCCGTCTCCATGACTCTGGGCGACGTCTGGGACCTCAACCTGGTTGCCACCGAGGTCATCATCAAGGATATCATCGCCCAGGCGCAGGGTGAGATGGCTCTCGAGGAGTTCTTGAAGCAGGTGCGCGAAACCTGGACCAGCTACAACCTGGAACTCGTCAACTACCAGAACAAGTGCCGTCTCATTCGTGGCTGGGATGACCTGTTTGCCAAGTGCAGCGAGAACCTCAACTCGCTGCAGGCCATGAAGCACTCACCCTACTACAAGGAGTTTGAGGAGGAGGCTTCCTCGTGGGAGGACAAGCTGAACCGTGTGCACGTTCTGTTCGATGTCTGGATTGACGTCCAGCGTCAGTGGGTGTACCTGGAGGGTGTCTTCACCGGCAACGCCGACATTAAGCACCTTCTGCCCATCGAATCGTCACGTTTCCAGAACATCAACAGCGAGTTCTCAGCCGTCATGAAGAAGGTCTACAAGCAGCCTTACGTGCTTGACGTGCTCAACATCCCCAATGTGCAGAAGTCGCTCGAGCGTCTTGCTGAGCTGCTGAACAAGATCCAGAAGGCGCTCGGTGAGTACCTTGAGAAGGAGCGTGTCTCGTTCCCTCGCTTTTACTTTGTCGGTGACGAAGATCTGCTCGAAATGATCGGTAACAGCAACGACACTATGCGCATTGCCAAGCACTTCAAGAAGATGTTTGCTGGTCTTTCAGGCCTCACCATGGACGACGAGGCTATCATCACCGGCTTCACGTCTAAGGAGGGCGAGGTTATTCGGTTGAAGCGTGACATCTCCCTCATCAAGACGCCGCGCATCAACGACTGGCTTGCACTGCTTGAGAGCGGCATGAAGGCCACCCTCGCTGAGCTGCTGGCTGAGTCGGTTGCCGCCTACACGCCCATTTTCTTGTCTGACTCAGGCATCGACCAGGCCGCCCTCAACGAGTTTATGGCCACCTATCCCAGCCAGATTGTTGTGCTCGCGACGCAGGTCGTTTGGACCACGGCCGTTGACCAGGCTCTTGCCGACGGCGGTGGTGCTGCTCTGGAGATTCTCTTTGAGCGCGAGCTGCAGGTGCTGCGCATGCTGGCTACCACGGTCCTTGGCGACCTGGATGTGCTAATGCGCAAGAAGTGCGAGCAGCTGATCACCGAGTGTGTCCACCAGCGCGATATTATTGAGAAGCTGGTCAAGCTCAACGCCAACTCCCCGACACACTATATGTGGCTGTTGCAGATGCGCTACGTGTACGCCTCCGAAGGCGACTTCCAGCAGCGCCTTGCAATCAAGATGGCCAACGCTTCGCTCCAGTACGGTTTCGAGTACCTGGGTGTGCCGGACCGCCTGGTCCGTACGCCACTGACCGACCGCTGTTTCCTTACTCTTACTCAGGCCCTGTGCCAACGCCTCGGTGGCTCCCCTTACGGTCCCGCAGGTACGGGTAAGACAGAGTCCGTCAAGGCTCTCGGTGTCGAGCTGGGTCGCTTCACGCTCGTTTTCTGCTGTGACGACACGTTCGATTTCCAGGCCATGGGCCGTATCTTCTTGGGTATTTGCCAGGTCGGTGCTTGGGGTTGTTTCGACGAGTTCAACCGTCTGGAGGAGCGTATTCTGTCTGCTGTGTCCCAGCAAATTCAGAACATCCAGTTGGGTCTCAAGCAGGGCGCCGAGGACGACAAGGCACAGATCGAGCTTGTCGGTCGCCAGCTGCGCGTCAATGCCAATACGGGTATCTTCATCACCATGAACCCTGGCTATGCTGGCCGTTCCAACCTGCCCGACAACTTGAAGAAGCTGTTCCGCAGCGTCGCCATGTCCAAGCCTGACAAGGAGCTTATTGCCGAGGTCATGCTCTACTCGCAGGGTTTCAACCAAGCCAAGACCCTGTCGAAGCAGACTGTGCCGTTCTTCGACCAGTGTGCCGCGCAGCTGTCCAAACAGGCGCATTACGACTTTGGTCTGCGTGCGCTCAAGAGTGTGCTCGTTAGCTCTGGTGGTCTGAAGCGTGCTCGTGTCACCAAGGTGGGTGATCCCGCCGCCATCGCCGCAGCCGAGGAGACTGTCGAGCCCGAGATTCTGGTCCAGAGTATCCGCGAGACTATTGCGCCCAAGCTCATCAAGTCCGATGTCGAGATCCTCGCCGGCATTGAGAGCAACTGCTTCCCTGGCGTCCAGTACGTCCCTGCCAACCTCGAGGCTCTGGAGGCCGCAATCCGCCGCCTGGCCGACGAGCGCCACCTGGTCGTCAACGAGACCTGGCTCACCAAGGTGCTTCAGCTGTACCAGATCCAGGGTATCCACCACGGTGTCATGATGGTTGGTAACTCGGGCTCTGGCAAGTCTGCTGCCTGGCGTCTGCTCCTGGACGCCCTTCAGCAAGTTGAGAAGGTTGAGGGCGTGTCTCACGTCATCGACTCCAAGGTCATGTCCAAGGAGGCCCTGTACGGTAACCTGGACTCGACGACACGCGAGTGGACCGATGGTCTGTTCACGAGCATTCTGCGCAAGATTGTGGACAATTTGCGTGGCGAAGACACTAAGCGCCACTGGATCGTGTTTGACGGTGATGTCGATCCTGAGTGGGTTGAGAACTTGAACTCTGTTCTCGACGACAACAAGCTGCTCACCCTGCCCAACGGTGAGCGTCTCAACCTTCCTGCCAACGTGCGCATCATGTTCGAGGTTGAGAACCTCAAGTACGCCACTCTTGCCACGGTCTCTCGTTGTGGTATGGTGTGGTTCAGCGAGGATACCGTCACCCCCAGCATGCTGGTCTCCAACTACCTCAGCGCCCTGGCTGCTGTCGCGTTTGAGGACTTTGACGAGGACGCCGTGGCCACAGGCCAGAGTGCCGCTAAGGCTCTGGCCGTCCAGACTCAGTCGGCCGAGCTCCTACGCACCTATCTGACCGAGGATAATTTCATCCTGCAAGCGCTTGAGATGGCTGGTGCCCCCGGAAAGTACCGTCACATTATGGACTTCACCATTGCTCGTGTCCTCAACACTCTCTTCTCTCTGCTCAACAAGGCTGTCCGCAACGTTATCGAGTACAACTCTCAGCACTCTGATTTCCCTCTCGAGCCCGAGCAGGTCGAGGCCTACATCTCGAAGAAGCTTCTGCTTGCGCTTGTCTGGGCGCTTACGGGTGACTGCCCGCTCGATGACCGCAAGGCGTTTGGTGACAGCCTTGTCGCCCTTGCCAGTTTTGGATCACCGCCTCTTGAGGGTGGTGGCGGCATTTCGTCCCTCATCGACTATGACGTTTCCCTGCCGCGCGCTGAGTGGACCAGCTGGCAGAACCAGGTGCCCACGATTGAGGTTAACACCCACTCTGTGACGCAGACCGATGTCGTCATCCCGACTCTGGACACCGTCCGCCACGAGGATGTTCTCTACTCGTGGCTTGCCGAGCACAAGCCACTCCTGCTCTGTGGTCCTCCTGGTTCCGGTAAGACAATGACGCTCTTCAGCGCCCTGCGCAAGCTGCCCAACATGGAGGTCGTTGGTCTGAACTTCTCGAGCGCGACCACCCCCGACCTGCTCATCAAGAGTTTCGAGCAGTACTGCGAGTACAAGAAGACTCTCAACGGTGTCATGCTGTCGCCTACCCAGATTGGCCGTTGGCTCGTTGTGTTCTGTGACGAGATCAACTTGCCTGCCCCTGACAAGTACGGAACCCAGCGTGCCATCTCCTTCCTGCGCCAACTCGTCGAGCACAACGGTTTCTGGCGCACATCCGACAAGTCATGGGTCACTCTCGACCGCATCCAGTTCGTCGGTGCCTGTAACCCGCCGACTGATGCGGGTCGTACGCCTCTGGGTCCCCGTTTCCTGCGTCACGCACCGCTAATTATGGTTGACTACCCCGGTGAGCTGTCGCTCCACCAGATCTACGGCACATTCAACAATGCAGTCCTCAAGATCATTCCCTCGCTGCGTGGATACGCCGAGTCCCTGACCCAGGCCATGGTTAAGTTTTACCTGGAGTCTCAGCGCCGCTTTACACCTAAGATCCAGCCACACTACGTTTACAGTCCTCGTGAGCTTACTCGCTGGGTGCGTGGTGTGTACGAAGCTATCCGCCCTCTCGAGACATTGACTGTCGAGGGCCTGATCCGTATCTGGGCGCACGAGGCTCTCCGTCTGTTCCAGGATCGTCTTGTTGGTGAAGACGAGCGCCGCTGGACCGACGAGGCTGTGCGCCGCATCGCTCTGGAGCTGTTCCCCAACATTGACGAGGAGAAGGCACTGGGCGGCCCCATTCTGTTTTCCAACTGGCTGTCCAAGAACTACGTGCCCGTTGACCGCGAGCAGCTGCGCGACTTTGTTAAGGCGCGTCTCAAGACTTTCTGCGAGGAAGAGGTCGATGTTCCTCTTATTCTGTTCAACGATGTGCTGGAGCACGTCCTGCGCATCGACCGTGTGTTCCGCCAGCCCCAGGGTCACTTGATTCTGATCGGTGTCAGTGGCAGTGGCAAGACCACGCTGTCTCGCTTTGTCGCCTGGATGAACGGTCTCAAGGTATTCCAGATCAAGGTGCATGGCAAGTACTCCTCTGAGGACTTTGACGAGGACCTGCGTGAGGTCCTGCGCCGCAGTGGTTGCAAGGGCGAGAAGATCTGCTTCATCATGGACGAGGCCAACGTTCTGGACTCTGGTTTCCTGGAGCGGATGAACACGCTCCTGGCCAACGCCGAGGTGCCCGGTCTCTTCGAGGGCGATGACCTGGCTGCGCTCATGACGGCGTGCAAGGAGGGTGCTCAGCGCCAGGGCCTGCATCTGGATTCGCAAGAGGAACTGTACAAGTGGTTCACGAGCCAGATTGTCAAGAATCTGCACGTTGTCTTCACCATGAACCCGCCCGAAGATGGCCTGTCGTCGAAGGCTGCGACAAGTCCTGCGCTTTTCAACCGTTGCGTGCTGAACTGGTTCGGTGATTGGTCTGACCAGGCCCTGTACCAGGTTGGCCACGAGCTGACACACTCTGTCGACTTGGACCGGCCCAACTTTGTCGCACCCGACACGATCCCTGTTGCCTACCGTGCCCTGACTTTGCCTGCTTCGCACCGCTCCGCTGTTGTCAATGCCATGGTCTACATCCACTACTCGCTGCAGCGGTTCAACGCTAAGCTGCTGAAGCAGCAGGGCAAGGTGACGTTCCTGACACCTCGCCACTTCCTCGACTTTGTTGCCCAATACGTCAAGCTTTATAATGAGAAGCGGGAGGATCTCGAGGAGCAGCAGCGTCATTTGAACGTTGGTCTCGAGAAGTTGCGCGACACTGTCGACAAGGTTCGCGACCTCCGTGTTAGTCTGGCCGAGAAGAAGGCGCAACTCGAGCGCAAGGATGCCGAGGCCAACGAGAAGCTGCAGCGCATGGTAGCCGACCAGCGCGAGGCCGAACAGCGCAAGAACACATCTCTCGAGATCCAGGCTGCGCTTGAGGTGCAGGAAGCTGAGGTTGCATCGCGAAAGAAGATTGTGCTCCAGGATCTGGCACGTGCCGAGCCTGCCGTTGAAGAGGCCAAGGCCAGTGTTAGCAACATTAAGCGGCAGCAGCTTACCGAAGTGCGGTCCATGGCGTCCCCTCCCCAGGGTGTGCGTCTGGCCCTTGACTCTGTCTGCACGCTTCTGGGTCACAAGGTGGTGGGAGACTGGAAGGCGATTCAGGGTGTTGTGCGTCGTGACGACTTCATCGCGAGCATCATCAACTTTAACAATGAGAAGATGATGACCAAGACGCTGCGGGTCAAGATGCGCAACGAGTTCTTGTCAAACCCCGAGTTTACGTTTGAGAAGGTCAACCGCGCTTCCAAGGCCTGTGGTCCCCTGGTGCAGTGGGTTGAGGCCCAAGTCAACTACGCCGAAATTCTGGACCGCGTCGGCCCTCTTCGTGATGAGGTGACGCAGCTGGAGGACCAGGCACTGCAGACCAAGGCTCAGGCCAAGGCTGTCGAGAACACTATTACCACTTTGGAGACGAGCATTGCGACATACAAGACCGAGTACGCAGCTCTGATCAGTGAGACGCAAGCCATCAAGTCGGAGATGGCCCGCGTTCAGTTCAAGGTTGACCGCAGTGTTCGTCTGCTGGACAGTCTTTCTTCGGAGCGTGTGCGCTGGGAGGAGGGTAGCCGGTCATTCGAGACCCAGATTGGCACACTTGTGGGTGACGTGCTGCTGGCGGCCGCTTTCCTGGCCTACAGCGGTTTGTACGACCAGACCTTCCGCAAGTCGATGATGGACGACTGGCTGCACCAACTGCAGCTTTCTGGCATCAACACGAAGCAGCACAACCCCATCACCGAGTATCTGTCGACAGCGGACGAGCGTCTCGGCTGGCAAGAGAACATGCTTCCGGTGGATGACCTGTGCACAGAGAACGCGATCGTGCTCAAGAGATTTAACCGTTACCCGCTGATCATCGACCCCTCTGGCCGTGTGACCGAGTTCTTGCAGCGCGAGTGCAAGGACCGGCGTTTGACGGTGACAAGCTTCTTGGACGACGCGTTTGCCAAGCAGCTTGAGAGTTCTCTGCGTTTCGGTAACCCGATCTTGATCCAGGACGCCGAGCACCTGGATCCTCTTCTCAACCACGTTCTCAACAAGGAGTACCAGAAGACTGGCGGTCGTGTGCTGATCCAGCTGGGCAAGCAGCAGATCGATTTCTCACCTGCGTTCAAGTTGTACCTGTCGACACGCGATCCTTCGGCCACGTTTGCGCCAGACATTTGCAGTCGCACGACATTTGTCAACTTTACGGTGACGCAGAGCAGTCTGCAGACCCAGTCACTCAACGACGTCCTCAAGTCAGAGCGGCCCGATGTAGACGAGCGGCGGTCCAACCTGATCAAGTTGCAGGGCGAGTTCAAGGTGCACTTGCGGCAGCTTGAGAAGCGCCTGCTGCAGGCTCTCAACGAGTCGCGCGGTAACATTTTGGACGACGACAATGTCATTGAGACTTTGGAGACGCTCAAGACCGAGGCTGCGGAGATCTCGACCAAGATGAGCAACACAGAGGGTGTCATGGCTGAGGTGGAGCAGATTACGCTGCAGTACGCCATGATCGCCCGGGCCTGCAGTGCTGTCTTTGCCGTACTTGAGCAGCTGCACTACCTGAACCACTTCTATCAGTTCTCGCTGCAGTACTTCCTCGACATCTTCCACTCTGTGCTGCACAACAATGCGCACCTGACAGCCGTGCCGGCCGACCCGACGAACCTGAACAGCTATAATGCCCGTCGCGACATTATTGTGCGCGACCTGTTCACCACCACGTTCAAGCGCACGGCGCTGGGTGTGTTGCAGAAGGATCGGATCACGCTGGCTATGCTCCTGGTGCAGGCGGCACCATACAAGATGGACAAGAGCCTGATTGACGTGCTTCTCGATGAGCGCGTTCCAGGCCGTGACTTGAGTGACGGCGCCAGCAGTGGCAGAGAGGAGGCCATGGCACTGGCTCGCCGCCTGCCTGCCCTCAAGAACAAGATTGACCAGGTGACAGAGGCCGAGTGGGCGCAGTTTCTGAGCGAGGAGCTGGCCGAAAACTACGTGCCGGCCTCGATCCTGGAGGGCAAGCATGTGGTTGAGTCTGAAACTGAGGCCGAGAACACCGACGTTGTCGAGACCGAAGAATCCAAGACGACGACGGCAAGCTACAACAAGGGCCTGCTCTCGCTGCTGATGGTCAAGCTGTTCCGCCTGGACCGGTTTGTGCCGACTGCTGAGCGGTTCGTGACGGTGGTGTTCGGCGACGACCTGTTCGACATTGTGGACGACCTTGGTGCCACAACGACGTCTGTAGGCCAGTCTTCGTCGCGTCCGATTGCGCTGGTGTCTAGCCCCGGTTTCGACGCCTCGTACAAGGTGGACAATCTGGTGGAGCGGATGGGTGTGCGGTGTACCAACATTGCCATGGGTTCTGCCGAGGGTCTTGCGAGCGCCGACAAGGCTGTGAGCAATGCGGCCCAGATGGGCTCGTGGGTGCTGGTGAAGAACGTGCACCTGGCGCCTACATGGCTGCAGTCGCTGGAGAAGCGCATGGACTCGCTGAACGCGCACCCCGACTTCCGCCTCTTCCTGTCAATGGAGTCGAGTCCCAAGATCCCCGTCAACCTGCTGCGGGCGTCGCGCGTGCTTATGTACGAGCAGCCGGCTGGTGTGCGTGCCAACATGAAGGACTCGCTGACATCACTGTCGACCCGGTCCACACGCCCGCCGGTGGAGCGGACCCGGCTGTACCTGCTGGTGTCGTTCCTGCACGCCGTTGTCCAAGAGCGGCTGCGGTACGCGCCCAACCTTGGCTGGAAGGGCTTCTGGGAGTTCAACGACAGCGACTACGAGTGCTCTGCGCATGTGGTTGACACGTGGGTAGAGGCTGTGGCGGGCAACCGGTCCAACATTGCGCCACAGAACATTCCCTGGGACATGATCCGGTACCTGGTGACAGAGACGTACGGCGGCAAGATTGATGACGAGGGCGACTTCAACCTCCTGCGCGGGCTTGTGCACCGCATCCTGACGCCATCGGCGTACGACATTGGCCACAAGCTGGTCGAGGAGGAAGGCGATGGTGCGCTCGTGGTGCCATCGGGCACGTCGCTACCGGACTGCATGACATGGATCCAGAAGCTGCCGGAGCGCGAGCCGCCGACGTACCTGGGCCTGCCAGCGAACGCAGAGAAGCTGCTGCTTGTTGGTCTTGGTCAGAGGCTGATGAAGGACCTGAAGAAGGTGACGGACCTTCTGGACGAGGGCGAGCAGTTGATGGAAGTGTAAACTTAAGTTTGACACTCTTTTGTTCGTTTAATTTGTAATTTGTATTTGTTTTCTATCGCGCAAAGCGCTTTCTTTTCTGTATTTGTTTTTCAATTTCTGGTTTTCTTGTCTTTCTATCTCTTGTCTGTACAAGCCATTGTTTTTCCCTAGTTGTCGTTACCTCAATACATACAATATCATATACACCTTAATGGCTCGTCGCCGACCCAATGCCTTGACTAAAATTTCGATGCGGACATCGCGATACTTGTGGATATTACATAATCATGACCATTCAACATCCGACCTCAACATAATGCTCATGAAAATTACAAACAGGCTTGGCCGATCATAGTTCGTAAGCTGAGGTGTTTGATTCTGTTGATCTCCAGTAAAAGTACACGGCTGTGGCTATCGCTGCGGGACTCGGGCACTACTCCTATCTTCTTTGTACTAACTGCCCAGCCACTGACTATCTACATCGGCAGGGAGAAAGGGAGAACTAGAGAAAACAGTCCCCGAATGCGCAAGACATGCGTCTAGATTCAAGTCATTGACTCTGCCATACAATCTGGTTTATATATGGGTTTTGAGCGTCCTTCTTGGTCGATGTCTCAGTCGCAGAGACTTGATCTCGGGATGCCTCTTTGGATTTTCTTCTGTTTGTTTTTTGAGTAAGTGTTTAAGAGTTACGATGAGGGATAGGGTTGTAGAGTCTGCTCGCCAACCTCCGGCGTCATGCCCCCCACCTAGTATCTTGTTTCATGTTACAGTCCCCGAGTCGTCTTGCGGAGAATTGACGATGTCTCGATACAACTGTCTGATGTGTATCCTTTGTTTTCTGATACCACCCTCCATTCACCGTTGCCGATGAAGTCTGGTGTGCTATGATGGTTGTATCACGGAGCACGGGATTGTCTTGGCCTGTTTCTTATTCTCATGACTTGGCTGATCACACATGACCTTTTCTTTAACCGCCGTTGACCTCATGTCATGAACACCGCATCTGCTGTGAGTATACACCACGCGTGGATGAAGCACAACCACAGCAGCGAGGTGTCGTGGCCGCGTCTAAAGCTATATTGACATCGGCGCAACGTTTCCTCGGCCCTGGTTGTGTGCGGTGTGCCATGTACGATGTGCTGTAATGTTGAGCTCGATACAACTCTTTCATAGACCCTGGTCGGTTGGCAGACGATCAACAAGTCTAGACGCCGCCTTTGAGAGCACTAAAGCGGGAAGCTTGGCTTGCGCATGAACGTGCAAACAGGGTACCGGAAGTATTGGATGAGATGGATGTTGTGAGGTCATGTAGGATTGTACTTTGTACGATAACACCCTGGCGCCCTGACGTATCCCTGTATTCAACAGGTCAACAGGTCAATCTCGTGGGTATCTGCCTGTTGTCGATTTATCTTGATTTTGTCTGGTTTATTTACGAACATCATCTATCTATTACTTGACCATGCTGTCGTGATCGAGTTTTCATGATTTCATATGTCGGTCTGAAAAACTCTGTTCTTGTCTGTGCATCAGCATTAGACGATCGGCAGTTGTTGCTTGACCCCGTTAATTAAGCTTGATCCGTCGTATGTATGACGCTTTTTCTACCTTATTCGCCCCGGCCATATCCCTCTCGACGGACTCTATGGGTCTCGCAGGGCTATCCTACTCCGATTCCGACGACAAGCCCATTTGATCGAAACAGTGTCTGGCTATCGAGGTTGTAATCAGCTTGCGTCATGCACTGCCAGCTCACCTCGATGGACTCGACTGTTCGACTGTTCGACTGTTCGACCACTCGACTGCTTGACTATTGATTTATCTACTCGACCACCAACTCGAGCAATATAAGCATAACATCGAGGCGTTTGTTCCGGTACCTTAATCTTAAGCAGACCTTACTCCAAGGTAATCGCACTAGACACTCTATTCGCTGTGCTATTTCTCCGATATCTCTGATCTTCCGCGCTACGGCATTTGGACAAAAGCAGTATTGCCGAGTACTTTATTCAACGGCAGTGCTCTGTGTCTCACAACGTCTTACAACACATCAACAGCCACCAGCCAATGACATTCCAGGCCGCCGAGCCCCCCTCCATATATAAGATACAGTGTACATCGTCCTCAGCAAAATGTTTCACATCTGTGCCAATCATCTCCCTCTACGTATCGTGACACATCTGCCCCCAGTAAAAAATCCAGGAAGAATTTAAACAGATTCCAGGCAGGGTGAGAAGATCAGTGAGCACAAAGACAAGTCTCGAAAAACGTCTACCGTCGACTGTCGACCGTTTCCCGCCTCCGCGACCTCGTCACTGCACCTCTCAACTCAACCTCAAATACATTGCATCCATCAATGCTGCACCACCATTGCAACCACTGCATCACTATTGCATACTGCATCACATCACTTTATTGTTACATGTCCTCGTGCAGCAAGTTGCGACCACGTTCCTGCATGTTCTATTTTAGCTGCCTTGCCCTGCAGCAGTGACAAAGTGATCGACACTCTCTGCTATCTGGTCTGTTATCTGGTCTACTTTCTGTTTTACTTTATTTTCTTTTTCTTCCTTTTTCTTTCTATTTCTTTTCTTTTTCTGATTACTTATCCCCTCGGTGCATGCCTTGGTTCTACGCTTTACATGCCCTTTGCCTGCGCTTGTCTGACTTGCAGCCCTTTTCTGTCTCTTCTTCCCTTTTGTGTCTTTTTCTTCAGCTTTCTGCCCTTTTTGCCATTTGTCTTTTCCCATTTTACCATTTTGTGCCTTTTTTGCTCTTGATGTTTGATGTGCATTACCTGCTTGCCTGGTTCCGTCCTGCTAACCTTACCCAACGTATCCCGCTGCACGTCCTCTGCATTGACTCGAACACGGAGTCTCTACCGTCTGTTCAGAACACTTAATAAGGATAAAACATACAGCATGGATGATGCGGTGTGTGCGGCCTGTGAGCTCGGAGAGAGCATGGCCATGACCATGACCATGGGCAAAGAGCAGCAGAAAAGACGAGATGGAAATGGCAAAGAACCGAAAGCATACTGCTTAGATCTAGATGAAGAAGTCGAAAAAAGAAACCATAAGGAGAAAATTGACTACGGAGCAGATCGAGCCGACAGATCGTCGCCGGCTAAGCATCGATCTACCTCTCTTTTACACCGTCTCGACCGTCAATCGGCGACGATCGTACATGTCGTTGCTCTTTTCCCGGGCTGGATGCGATGGACATTTACACATACGTTGTTCTGGCTGTGGCCGTCCCGTCGAGGATGCCCGATCCATGCTCAAGCCCATGCTCATGTCTGTATTCATGCCCATGCCCATGCCATGCCTGCAGCCTTGCACTCGGTTGATTGCTTCTGTTGTTGCTTTCGTCCTTCTTTTCGCTTTTATTGCTTTTATCACTTTTTCGGCCATTATTGCCAAAATCATAATCACCCTCCAGCTGTATGCTCTGCTTGCACCACCCTCCCTCTCTTCAACTCTCCGATCCCGTCTTGCCCGTCTTGCTCATCTGTACCATCCTCGTCATTCGAATCATCTTGCTCATCGTCTTCTGTCCATCACTCGTCTTCGTCTCCTCTTCACTCCTCCTTCGCCCCATCTCGATGTTCCGTTGCCAGTAAGCTGCAGCTCGGATCCCGTGCAGTTGCAGTCGTGTTTCTCTTCATCCTTGTTACTCTTTTCTGCACGTTGTTCCCGTTGTCTCCATCGTCCCCATCGTCTCCATTGCATCTGTCTCTGTTGTCACCGCATCCTGCTGGCTCCTCCTCCCTTGTCTCTGACGTCTCTGACGATCGTACCTTCCTCAACTTCACAGACCCAACCCCAACCCTTCCCGTCTTTTGTCCCCGGAACATCTCGAATATATCTTGGCTCCCGCCCACCTCGTCACTCGATTTCTTTTTCCAGCATCCATCTCTGCAGGTATCGATAGCAAGCCCGCACGACTCACTACGCCTACCACCGCTACTGTACTTCTTCATCTTGGACCCTGTATCAATTCTCGAGTCGTATCTTCAGCCTCTTCAGTCATACATATCGCTTATTATGATTGCCAACGGTGGCGGAATAGCTGCCCGCGCGCTGGCCATCCTCTCCACCCGTATCAATGCGGGATATGCCGACGACACCGGTGCGTCCATGGACGTTCTCCAAAAATGGTACAACGCAAACGAAGGCCTGTGGGATTCAACCGGCTGGTGGAACTCGGCCAACGTCTTGACCGTCCTCGGCGACTTTTACAATGGCGGCGCCTCTGCCGAGCACCAAGACATCATCGTCAACACCATGAGCACAACGTTTACACAGGCCCAGCAGGCCTCCAATTCAGTAATCAAAATGATGGACGTCAACGGCCTTGTGCACTCTACCTATACCCGCCTCACAGCTGTATTTTCAATGCGTGAACGCTCGGTCAATGACCGCGCCTTCAAGGGCTTCATCAACGACTACTACGACGACGAGGGCTGGTGGGCGCTCGCCTGGATCCGAGCCTACGACGTCACAAATAACCTCGACTACCTTAACATGGCTATCACCATTGTCAACGACATGTCCGGCGGCTACTCATCAACGCCCTGCGGCGGCGGCATCTGGTGGAGCAAGGACAAGCAGTACAAGAACGCCATCGCCAACGAGCTTTATTTGACTGTCCTCGCATCGCTAGCCAACCGCATCGGCGACCAGAAAGATACCCTCGTATCCATGGCTGTTGGCCAGTGGCAGTGGTTCAAGAACAGCGGCATGATCAATGCGCAAGGCACCATCAACGACGGCCTCACTATCAACGAAGATGGCTCATGCGTCAACAACGACGGCATTGTCTGGTCTTATAATCAGGGTGTCATTCTCGGCGGTCTCGTCGAGCTCTACAAGGCCAACGGCGATGCGGCATTAATTAACTCGGCCGTGTCCATCGCCAAGGCCGCCATCTCCGAGCTCAATGTTGACGGCATCCTGCACGATGGCTGCGACCTCAACAACGGGTGGTGCGGCGGTGACGGCTCAACGTTCAAGGGTGTCTTCCTCCGCAACCTCGGCTACCTCGTCCAGGTCGACATCATTGATGCCGACACAATTCGGCAATTCAAAGCATTTATTCGGCAGAATGCTGACTCTATCTGGAGCACCGACCGCAACGCAAATGGCCAACTTGGTCTATCATGGTCGGGCCCGCCGGACTCGGGCAGCGCTGCCACGGCTGGCACCCACGCCGCGGCCATGGACTGTCTTGTCGCTGCAGCCATCAACTTGTAACGATTTATTTGAATTTTGAAAAGCGCTTTGGTTTTATTTCTTCTTTTTTCCTCTCTACATTCATTTTTGTTTCTTTTTTCTTTCATATTCCCCAACACTCATTATCTTTATTAATTCCCCTCATTTTTCTTTTCTTTTCTTTGCTTTTTTATTTCTTTTGTCCTTTTCTCTGATACATATTACCTTTCATAGACAGCGAACACCTTGATACCTTTCAACGACACTCGTTACAGCGTCCTTAGATACTGCCTCAATCCATTTTGCATTTTATTTAATATTTCTGCCTTGTCGAACTAAAAAGTAAACAAAGTAATCTCGCTGCCTTGATGAAGTCCGCTCAAAATATCATCACGTGATGTCATGATAGTGTCGATATCCCATTTCGATGCCCCCCTTTCACAACTATCACGGCTGCCTACGTGGATGAAATAGCTATAAATGACTACAAGATGTCATTTTTTCCAAAATAATTGAAATCGCTCTTTAATATCCATAGCAATCAACATGGATGACGGAGACGCAGACATTCGCTTGCAGCGCGTGGCCGGCGATCTCATCGGCGAGTTCAACGACACCCTCGAGGCGTTCCTCTACACCAAGGCTTCGCTGAAGAAGGCTGCCGATGCCGCCAATGTATACAGAGAGCACAAGAAGGTGAAGGACAGAGTCCGCGTCCGTGAGGCCGACCGCATGGTCAGCTTGCTCGACCCCTTCCAAGAGTTCCCCCAGTTGCTCGACGCCCACCTTGCCAAGTGGCTGCCCCTCCTCGCCGACGCTTTTCTGCAGGCCGTCAACACACCCGCGACGCCCGCCTCTCACAAAAAGGAGTCGGCAGCCGATTCCTTCTTGTGCCCCCTCCAGGCTGGCGTCGCGCGCATCCTTTACACCCTATGCAAGGTGCGCGGCGAAAAGGTTATTGTCACATTCTTGCCGGTCGAAGCCAAGCACCTCGACCCTCTACTGGGAGCCCTCGAGGCCCACGGCGAGGCGACATGGTCATGGGAGGAGCGTTATATTGTCTTACTGTGGCTCGCACAACTGCTGCTGGCCCCCTTCGACTTGGCCACCATTGGCGGTGAGGACTACCTCATTGACGGCTTGCCTGTCGTTGAGGGATTCAGCTGGCCGTCTTCATCAGTGCCCCCGATCACGCTACGCGTCGTCCCGTTGAGCATTGCATACTTGACACACCCGGGCAAGGAGCGTGATGCAGCGCGTGCTTTACTTGTGCGAGTGGCCATGCGCCGCGACATGCAGCAGCTCGGCATCCGGCACGCCCTCGTCGAGTGGGCTCTCGGCGTCCTGGGCGGTAAGCAGTCATCGAGCATTTCTGAAGTCTCCAAAACAGGCGTCAGTCAGAGCCAGCCGTACTTTTACATCGGAACCCTGTCGTTCCTTGCTGGCATTCTGTCGGCCGCCGCCGGTGCCTCAGACATGGACGACGCTCTCGCATCCATTTTTGCTGCCGTCCACGCCGTCGCCGAAGACGACGAGTCGGTCGCCAACCCGACGTTTGACAACATCCGCTCTTCCGCCCTTGCGCGCAAAATGATCATCAAGGCTATGCGGGCCATCGCAGTGCGCTACATTCAGAAGGGCGGCGACGATGAAGACGGAGAAATGGCCGTCGAGACCACCATCGGCTACCTCCTCGGTCGCCTCGCCGACAACGATACCCCCGTCCGCTTCGCTGCTAGCAAAGCCCTTGGTGTTATTGCGCTTCGCCTCGATCAGGAAATGGCTGCCCAGGTCATCGAGGCCGTCCTTGAAGCCCTCGAGCGCAATGTGCTTTACGACAAGAACAAGAATGCCGACTTGACAGCTGTCGATCCCCTCGAGTGGCACGGTCTCATGCTGACACTTGCCCATCTCTTGTACCGCCGCTCGCCTCCTCTGGATGCGCTGCAGGCTATTGTGCGTGCGCTCCAGCGCGGCCTTGCCTTTGAGCGCCGCAGTGTGTCGGGCAGCGCTACCGGCACAAATGTGCGCGACGCCGCTTGCTTTGGTATCTGGGCCATGGCCAGACGGTACACTACAAAAGAGCTGATGTCCCTCGACGGTGTTGGTGTCTTGCAGACTCTTGCTACCGATTTGGTGGTCGCTGCAGCCTTGGACCCGGCGGGCAACATCCGGCGCGGCAGCTCAGCCGCCCTACAGGAGATGATTGGACGGCACCCCGACACTGTGTGTCAGGGCATCCCGCTCGTGCAGGTTGTCGACTACCACGGCGTCGCTCTGCGGTCTCGCGCGGCAACCGAGGTGGCCCAAGGCGCAACTGCTCTCGACTACGGCGTATACGGAAAGGCCCTGCAGAGCGCACTCCTGGGCTGGCGTGGAGTCGGAGACGCGGGTGACGCAGAAGCACGACGTGTGGCCGCGCTGTCGTTTGGACAAATCACAAAGCAGATTGCCCTGGCCAGTGCATCACCGTTCGCTGCACTTCAAGACACAATTACGCCCCTCGTCGATCGCATTTTACAACTACAGGCGCGCCAAGTCGAGGAGTGGCACGGGTTTGTGCTGTCTCTCGCAGCAGTGCTGGACATTATTCCTCAGCTCGATGCTGCAGTTACAGCCAATTCTACACCCGAACCTACACTCTATGAGAGCAATTTGTCGCAGGTCAGTGCCGTGCTGGAAAAGTGCAAGGCGCTGAATACTGCACGCCGACCGGACCTGCTGACCGAGGCTGCGAGCCGGCTGATCGTGTCATCCTTCCCCGTCGTGCAAGCCCTGACAAGACAAAGCCAAGCGTCTGCCCTCGTTTCCGGCCCTGAGCTCCTGGCCGAGGCCAACGTGGTACCTCCAGCTCGCTTCCGGGAAATTGTGTCGTCCTTTGTCCCACAGTCTACACCGGAGTACACAACTCTCGTCAAATCCTGTCTGGCTGCCTGGCTGCCACGCCAGGAAGCCGACGTCGTCGCCGCCGCATCCGATGCAGCCGTTGTCCTCCTGGTTTTATTTGACCCCTCGTCGCCGGAAAGCACCTCGATAGTCTCGAGCTGGGCCGACACAATCCGCAAGCCCGGCCGGCGTACAGGTGCAGCAGCTGCAGCGGCGTCATCCTTCAAGGCACGCGGCAGCGGCTCTTCCGCCGGTGGATCAGCTCACATCTTCTCCCTTACCAAGGCATACCCGCTTTTTGCCGACTCCGATGCCAACGCATCTCTGATCAGCACGGCTATTCTCGAGCGGTGGACGGCGGACAAGTCGATTGATACCCGCGTCGCCCTGCTACAGGCTTTGTCGCAGAGTGCTGTTCTGAGAACATCGTCGTCGCTGGTGTCTTTCAAGACGATCTTGTCGTCTGCTTTGGACGACTACACGATTGATGCGCGCGGTGATGTCGGCTCGCACGTGCGCTTACAGGCTCTCAAAGCGACACAGGTCATGGGCGTTGCGTCAAACTCGATTCTACTTCTAAAGACACTGAGACTGGCGTCGGAGAAGCTGGATCGTGTCCGTATTGCTGCCCAAGAGGCGCTTATCCAAGCCATTGGTGCCGACTCCGAGCTGGGCCAGCGCCTCAAGAGGTACACTTTCTCGTCGCAGGCTTACTTTGGGACCCTGCTTGAGGTAACCGAGACACTGGCCACACAGGCGGCAGCATTGAGCACCTTGATGCGTGGCTACGTGACGTCGGCCGACACGGGCAACGAAGATCTCGTCGTCGCGAGTCGTGCTGCTCTCGTTAATTACGCAAATGGTGGTGTTGGCGACACAAGGAAGAAGGCAGTGTGGATGGCTCTGTCAAAGAATCTACCGGCGGTTGCTACTGGCAAGGGTCCGCCGGACCGGATTGTGGTCCCAACACTTGAAGTCATTGTCTTCTTGTTCTACGCCGGCGTCTTTGGCCAGGAAGAAGACAGTTGCCTGCTAGATCTTTGCGCGCAGGTGGGTGTTGCGGCGGACAAGGTCGGCAGCGTGCGCAAGATAGAGGCTTGCGTCAAGCTGTACGGCGCCGTTGCCCTCACGCAGTCCAGCGCGGCGGCAGAGGCCCGCAGGCGGCTGGCAGCGCTGCTGCAGCACTCGTGGCCGCGCGTGCGCACTGCTGTCATCGACGAGCTCTGGGGGTTGGGCATCTCTGCCTCTTCCGGTTCTAGTGACTCTGGCCTCTACGACATTCTGAAAAGCACAGACTGGGGTGTAGCTGAGGCAAAGGCGACTGAAGCACTGGCAGGCAAGCTAGGACTCGTCTGATATTTCCTGTATTCTGTAGATACTTCGATAATACACATCTGACCTGCGAAATAAGGTTGCACTCGGTGATTTAGTGACGCCAACTGTGAAGACGTTATGACCTATTGGCTCTGCTTGGCTGTTCTGAGCCGTGCATTGGTACACTGATGTTTCCGACCCATTCGACCTAACACGCTGCCACTCGCTCTCGCTCTTGCTCTCTGTGGGAAGCGATTTATTGTCAGCACGTGTCAGTTCGATGTCAATTAAATTCCTTGTCTCTCCCTTTGATCATCACAACTTGACATTACGTTCTTGACTGTTCTCAGTTGTGATAGAATTTCCAATGGTCGACAGGACAGCTTCCTATTCAAGTATCTGCCCATTAGGCTACGCGCATACCGACTCGTAAATCAGCCAACGATATCGAATCGGTTATTTTATTTAGGAGCAAGGGCGGCAGGCAGAACCACAAGAAGTAACCCACGGAAATCCGTATGATGTGCAAAGTACGCAGCATCATGGCAGTCAACGGCACGGCGATAAAAGTGCTAAGAGGCAAAGCGGGTAGTAGACGGCGACCACACAGCCCCTGTCGCGTCGTGTCGGCCCCCAACTTAATATGGCCGTTTACTGTTGGTTGAATTGAGATGCACTGGTGGCGGAGGATTTCCTCATTTGTCTGGCGATGTGACGGGGTTGAGCGCGTGCATTCCGGCAAATTGCCTGTACCTCGATTGACAGTCACGAGATGCGTTGTATGTTGGTTTTAACAGCATCAAATACGATAAAAACACAAAGTACATTAGCCACTTGATAATAAAAGGATATCCGAGAAACAAAAACAACACACTGAACACAGAAATAAGGCTCAACTCTGGTTTCCCCCCTCAAGATTACGTATATGCTCTGCCATCAGCTCGTCTCGTCGGTGACGCTGGATCAGATTGTGGATGTCTTGTTTGGTGCTGATTTTGTCGCCGATTTCGTACAAAATATCGACGACCGGCATGCCTTGCTTGTGCAATTCGATGATTCTGGCGGTAGTGGCTTGGTCACGTATTTGGCGACGGTAGGAAGGCCAGGCCTGAGGGTTCGTAAAGCCGTGGTTGTGGGTTTGTGCGGCTTTTTGGGCGGTCCAAAGGCCGTCGACCAGCTTGATGCGGGTGGTGAACATGCATCCTGTCATCTGCGAGTACGTAGTGCGCCGTTTCGATGAGTGGGCTCGTGCCTGTGATTTCCGTGGATGGCTACCTTTGGCACACTTGTAGGTGTATACCGTGGGTCTTTCGGACGAGGGATATTTTTTGTGGAAGACCAAGCTGTAGCCGTTCTCAAACGCGTGTGTCTGCGCTGCCTTTGCCGCTTCTTCAATCGTAGGGTGGCCAATGCAAGGCGGTGGTGACCCGCATGGGGGAGGTGCGCCGGGGGCGTTGAAGTCCATCTCGTTGATGTTATATTGTGGGCGTTGATGAAAAACTAGATGTGGTGGTAGGAAAGGGGAACCTCAAATCCGACGCGTTGAAAACTACGCGATGGCTTTCCACTGGTGGACTGTTAATTTTTGGTGCACTGAATTTGTTATTCGGCCGCCAGAAACAAAACTGGGTGGACTGTTAATTCTCGATGCACCAAATCGTTTAGATTGCCACCCCAAGCTAACACCCCAGATTTCTCGCCTGTTTATGCTATGCATCATTAAATTTATGCAAATATGAAATTGTGAAAGCTCTGACGGAATAGCCGAATATCTCGGCAGCAAGCACCCTGACATTCAAACTTTTCTTATTACTTTCTTTCTCTCATCTCCAAATCGGAGGCCGTCTTGTTGGGATATATGGCCCACTGAGCTCGGAATACGAGGTGAGAATGCATGATCCGGGCACCGTGAGAGGCAAGATTCAGCACATATCATCAATCGGGCATCGCCAACGAGTTCGCCACGAGAGCCAAGCTCGCGTTTCAATAGACTCACTTGGCGGGTCTGCATCATCGCCTGGCACCCCAGTAGATTAGATTATCGTGAAGATTTGCAGACTAAAAGTCCCTGTGCAAGCCGCTTAGCGCGATTGATAGCTTGCGTCATCGACTTTATACACACCAAGCTTCGACAAGACGCTTCCAAGGCTTTAAGAAAACCTAGATATCTTATCATAGATCCAAACTTCACTCAGAATCCATCTAATCAGACCGCTCTCGGAGATCGTGTGACAGCTTGCTGAAAAATGAGTTTTAAATTCTTCGTAGTTACGAGCAATGTTGATATAAATGTGAGGCATCTCACGATGTTGTCGAGGTAGAATTGGAATATCACGAGAACAATTTCCAGCATTACAGTCACCATGGCATCTATTGAACCTAAGGAAGTGATTGCCAAAGTGCACCCGGCGCCGGAATCCGACACCGTCTCCGACAACTCTCACGATGCTTCTAGCAATGACGGCGACGACCGGCCGTTTGTGCCGCTGAAGTGGAAGCTTGGATCGGTTGTGTTAATCTGCCTGATCAGCTTTGGTGCTTCATGGTCGGCACGGTTGACGTCTTCACTCAAGTCGACAATCAAGAAAGAGCTGGACATTAACAACACTCAGTTTGCTCTGCTCGAGGCCAGCGAAGAGTTCCTGGTCACGATTCTGATGATGGTTTCTGGTGTTGTGACTGATCGCATCGGTGGTGCCGGGGCTATGTTGTACGGAAACTTGGTCATGACGGCGGGTGCGCTGGTGATTGCAGGCGCAGCAACAGGCCGTTCTTACCAGCTCATGATTTTTGGTAAAATCACGGCGGCCCTTGGTGATATTGCCACCCAGATTGCATACTACAGAGTGTTTTCTGGCTGGTTTGCACCCGGCGGCGGCTTCGGCACAACCATTGGCCTCCAGATCGGAATTGCACGCATTGGCGGTTTTGTCGGCAGCTCGACAGCCAATGTCGTGGCCAAAAACACGGGCAATTTTGCCTGGGTCTTCTGGATCGGTGCGTGCGTGTCCGTCTTTACTAACCTGTGTACGCTTGTCTTTTACTTCTTCACCAAGACGGCCAACAAGCGGTACAGGCCTGCACCGGACCCGGCGACGGGCGAGCCGCTGGCCGAAAAGAGCAAGAAGTTCGAGCTGCGCAAGATTATTCAGCTTCCGTGGGTGTACTGGACAATTATGCTTTTTTCAATGGTGCAGACGAGCTGCTCCAACGTGTACTCGCAAAATGCAACCGAGATGGCTGAGCACCGCTTCGGCGTGGACGCCGTGGCAGCAGGCTGGTATGCGTCTCTAGCACAGTATGCGGGCTTCTTCCTGAGTCCATTTATCGGTGCAGCAATCGACGTCTACGGTCACCGCGTGACGCAGATGGCCATTTGCGGCGTGGGCATGCTGCTGTCCATGGCTCTTATCAACTGGGGTACGACGACGGGCTCGGCTGCTGCTTCTTACGGAATCTATGCCATTTTCAAAACGTTTGGGCCAGTCACTATCATCGAAGGAATTCGGACGAGCATGTGGCATCAGGATATCTTTGGCACGGCATATGCAGCCAAAGTTACGATGAACAATGCGTAAGTACCCCTGTCACTTTTCTCTTGAAAATATCTCCGCAGAAAACTAACAATCTAGGACCAACATTATCATCCGCATCATTACGGGCGTCATCCAGGACGCCGACGACAATGCGTACGACCGTGTGACTATTGTCTACGTGTTTCTGGCCATGGCGTCGGCAGTGATTTCGCTGGCGATGCTCGTGGGCTGCTTCTGGGCCAAGGATCTCCAGATCCTGCAGTACACGCAGAAGCAGCGAGTCCGGTTTGGCGACCTGATCAATGAGAGACGAGCCAAGTTCCATGGGCCTGACGGTGCAAGGAGCAGGGCTATCAGCAAGGCGTGCATCGTTGCTCTGCTGGTGTACGTGATGGGCAGTTGGGGCGCATGGATTTGGGGAGCCGCGACGGGTAACAACTAGGCTCCAGGTCGAGACTGGAGGCTGATGGAGACGGCAAGCTGTGCGAGGAAGACGTTAAAATAAAAATCTTTAATAAATGCAAAACGACGCAATCGACACCTTGCTTCGCAGAGCGACTTCCGGTATGGGGTTTCCGAAATCCGCGTCTTGATATGCATGCAAACGAAATCAATACGACACGCTAGATTGAGCAGCAGGGAGACATGCTCCATTGAGCATCCGGGAGCTGGTCCGGTCATGTTACTTGATTTCTGCGGCCAATTCTTTTCTTTTTTCTGGCGTTGAGTCGAGGCGCTATTCCGCTATTTGAAATAGAAACTGATAGACATTAAACGTGCATATTCTTGTTGTTTCTTCATAACGTTGAACTTTCTTTTTCTTTCTTTTTCTTGCAAATCCTCCTAATCCATGCCCAGACTCTAATGTCGTTATCGCTGCCCGTTTCGGCATTATTGCTACTGTATCGAGATTCGCTAGTAGCGAGCCTGGCGACAAGCGAGCCTAGCGAGCAAGGCGTTAAACCCGTCAATCTTAATTCCAGACCTGTCTGTACTGAGTAGATATACTTTCACCACCCATCGTCTTAGTCGTGCGTTGCTTGTGTCCAGCTTTGTTCAAGCTGTGCAACATAAAACGCTCGATCCGAGAAAACAGACGGACGTGCAGAGATCTGAATTGACTCGACCGATCAGTGTTGTACGCGGTGCTTGCAACGAGAAGGACGTGAAGTGCATCAGAAGAGAACGAAGCACAAAAGGCGGGCTTTAGTCGATGTTGTGCAACGGTTACGCTGTCACGGTCTGGCCGGTGTTGTGTGATGCGTGCTGTGCGCTGCGTGGCGGGAAACACTACTCAAAAGAGGAGCTTGTCCAATTCGAAGCACAAAGACTACTAAGAAGCAGTTGGTCTGTCTGTTTCTTAGCTCGAGGTGCCAACGCCCAAGCTGAAGACCGGCATGACCAGCAAGAGGGATCTGCAGAGCCCCCTCACGCCTCGTTTAGGTCTTGGGCGTCACATTTTTCTGCTTTTTGTGTGGTTTCATCAAACATTTGTTTCTTTATCGGCTCGTGTAATTCATCATTTCTTTGTGCGATCAATTGGCTTCTTCTGCAACACGACCAACGGCTGCTCCGATTTGAGTTTCTGGCTTTTTGGACTTTGAATCTTGAATCTCAACTCTCGTCACCGCTACTTGCGTGCGTGATATACATCTAATTCGTTGCGGGGTGCCGTATGCATGAATATGTAAGAACCAGCGATCAGTACATCGCATATGCTTTGACAACTGTCACTGCAAGGTCTCGGGCAGGATGCACGGATTTACATCTTAGTTTCCTCTGAGTCTGATTTCTTCTGATCTCGCTAACTACCTACTTATTACAGACCCGTGGACAGACTACTCACCGGGCCGTGCGGGTCAGCCGTTGAGCCCGACTTTATCTCTTTCGCACAGTCCTGTGTTTTTCCTCTTGCTTTGGCGCTGTAGATATGATTTTATACTTCACCACAGGGCCTTAAACGAGATTGAAGATGCAGTTGAGAGTCTACTTGTACATGTGATATCTCCGTGATGTTCCTTCCTTCTGTTTGGCATGTCTACCGCTCATTCCTTTCTTCAATCACTCCTTGCTCTTTGCTCTACTCCACTGTCATCTTATTCGAATCTTCCATTACACCCAGTGTCATAAGGTTTGTGCAACACCCCTCATAATATGCCTGCCGTCACTACGATGTACATCGTATGCCATTTGCGTGCTCTTACTCCGGGCATTTAAATCATGGAATTAAAAACAAAGGGAGTATGGAGATATCATGGAGTAACACCTGCGGAGTTATCTGCGGCGATCGTGACCAAGGCTGTGTTGCGTGTTTATCCCGGTTGCTCCTGCGTGTTTATCCCGATTGCTCCTGCTTTGTCAAACCGCTCACTTCCTTCCCCCCTTCTCTGCCCTCAATCTTCTTTCCCGTTTCGATTCAGCACGATGCACTTGCCTTTTCATCACAGATACCATTATCAAGACTTTAAATTAGGTAAGCCAGTAGCCTATTCTCCGGATCTACTAATTCCAGAGCAATACCTCGTAATATATGCCCGAAGCACTCCCTGCCTGTGTCTCACAGTCATACTGTAATCGCTTCTCTCTACCCGTAATCAAAGCCAAAGAGCATAACTTCCAACAGCCAGACTGCTTTCCGCGCTTCTCCACAAAAGGAATACCGCCGTGCCGCCCAATGGCTGCGGACTGAATGCACAAATTGGGCACGTTGTTGAGCAATCTAGCCATTTGCGTCCCTGTTGTCCCTGTGCTGGCCTCCAATTTGGGTATTCTTTGTCTTCGCTTTCGGTTGCTCAATCCTCAGCCCACCCCGACACCACCCTGCCTACTCGTTTATCTGCTTCTCTCGGACGAGAATCGTCCTCGCCCTCCTCACCTCATGACTGAGCTCATCCTGATTCTTGGCCATTCGACTTTGCTTTTTCTGACCTTGATCTTGATCTTTCGTCTCATCCCTTACTCTCCTGTCTCACTCCCTTTTGCTTCTGCATCTGCCCCCCTCTTTAGAGCCAACGGCAACGCTAGTTGTATCATTTCTTGTTGTAAGCTTACTCTGTAGATATCGCCTGCTATTCTGTCGTCCATTTCATCTTGCATTTGTTCACAATTCCCTTTACTTCGTACGCACTGTATCCTACGTGGCTGCGTAGCATCTCTCTCAAAACTAAGCATACAAATACGTACTCTTCACGCACCCTGCGTTGCACTCGTCCTGCGTACCAAACCAACCCTGGCCTCCTCCTCTTCCACCCTGGTCGTGTTTGATTTACTCATTATTCTGTCAATTTTATCAGTGTACTTATTCGAATAACTCGAATAATTCCCCCACTTGTCGACCTGATTTATCCATTTCTTCCCGTCTTCTTGATTTCTTCTATTTCATCTTCCCCCCTTCTCATATATTCTCCTCTAATTCTCCTGTCTTGCCCTTCCATCTCTCTTCCATTTTTCTTCTATTCTTGTTCTTAGTCCTCGTCTCTCCTCTTTTATATCTCCCATTCCCCTACTATTTCCTTGGCTTGCTTGTCTTTCTCTCAATTCCCATCTTATTCTACTTTTTATCTATTTAGATAGCCGATCGATAGACGAAAGTGCTACAAGAACGGCTTCTTCCCCTTTCTCTTGTTTCCCGCCTCTCATTTTTTGGTCGAGTGTCTCTTGGACCCTTGAAGAACTCCTACGACATGCAGTAGCAGTATTGACTGCTTCCTGTCCTATCTAACTCCTGGCCTCGTCTCTCGGCTGAGAGACTTTCTCTTTCCGTTTACCCTTCAACACGCAGTCCAACATACACCATGGACTCACTAAAGAGCCTAACGGCCTATGTGCCCGACTGGATCGATCGGCTCGACGAACTCAGCGGCAAAATCGAGCAGCGCCAGATTGAGCTTGCTCGCCTGGAAGCCGACACCAAAGACACAGATGAATCGGAGGCGAAACTGAAGCGTTCCAAGAGCCTCCGCAACAAAGGCTCGACCGAGTCGCTACGGCCCACCGATGACCCAATACGTGACGACACCACACCCGAGCCGGAGACAGATGCCTTGGCATTGCTGGAACTTCCACAGATGACTACGGCCATGCGCCGTGCTCTCCGCAAGAAGCGTCGCACTGAATCACTTGCCAGCCTCGACGACGGCGACCACGAAAACTCCAAACGGAAACAGAACCGCACACGCAGCATGATCATCGTCTACTACGACAGCTATGTGCAGACGTTTTTCGAGGACCTCGTAAAGTTTGTGTCAGCGCAACGCAACATGATGCGCAAGGCCAAGATGGCTGCCAAGGTCGCACACATCAAGCGCATGGCCGAGCTCGAGATGCCTGACGACGGCGAGGAGGAAGAGGGCGCCGACGGGCTGACACCAGATATCGACTTCAGCAAAAAGTTCGCAGCGCAACCTAAGGCAAATTCGTTTGCAACGAAACCTGACGACAAAATTGCCGTGGACACTAAAATTGAGGCACGGATCGAGGTCGATACTTCCAAAACCGCAAACGACAAGGCCAGCGACAAGATCGAGGTAGACACATCCGACAAGATAGAAGCCGGTAACGATGCTGCATCGACCCCCCTCGCCGTCAACGGCATGAACTACCGTGCGTCCGCCATTCTCGCTGGTAACCGCCACATGTTTATGCGCGCTTCAGGCCACCAGGGCTTCCTACCACCCACTGTCGCATCATCGGCTGGCAGCAGAGGCTTCACGGGATCGTACCTGGCCAAGGTCAAGCCGCCACCGGATATCTTTGACGAGCTTGACAAGAACCTCGAGTATGTGCAGTCGACAAGCGAGCATGCCGCGCATCAGTTCCTGCGGGACGGCGACTGCAACGACGAGATCGACAACGTCAAGCAGCGCCTCATTGAGATCCGCAAGCAGGCCGCCGACGAGATGGAGCGGCTCAAGGTGGAAGACCCTGAGGCGCTGAAGGAGGAGCCGATCAAGTCACGCAGCTTTCGCCCACAGACCATGCGCAAGGCGGATACGAAAGTGAAGGCCGTTGCGAAGGATGTCAAAGACGTCAAGGACGCCAAGGACATCAAGCCTATTAAGGATGTGAAGCCAACCGTACTGCCTGTGGCGACTGAGAACACGCTGGAAGTGGACGAGGATGAGGGCATCGAGGTTGATGTGATCCCCGCGGTTAAGGTGTAATTGGAACGCCTAGAACCAAGGAGGAAAGAGATGACGAGCACGAGACGAGACGGACGAGGATGATGACGACTAAACTGATTAAAAGCATATACCCTAGCGACACAAACATGGGCGGAGTTCTTTTCTTTTCCATTTTTCTTTTTCTTTTCATATTTATCATTGTTGATTCATGATTGATTTACATTTTCGCTGGCATGGACACACTGCATATTTCCCGGCACTTCTATAGCATATTAATATCATTTTTTGTTTGGATTATCTTTACTTTGGCAATTCTGATATACAACAGCTTTGCGACTAGCGATATTGATAAAATGTCCGCGGGATATAAGATACGGAACGATGTGATGCGCCGCGGCATCAAGTCGATGTAGATATACAGAGCACACGATAACCACGATAGCACTTTGCTACTGCCGGCAGCTGTAATTTTTAGCAGATTCTACAACCCCACTGGAACGTGGCGAATGACAGCGCGCCGATTCGACGATTTAGAGCTCAAAGCGAAAGAATATGACGGCATGTGGTGGAAACGAAGCTAGAGTCTACCAGCAAAAGCTAAGCTAGCGGTGATTCGAGGTGATCAGTACTTTCGGATCTTCCTGTGTTGGAGCTCTGGATAGCTGACTGGTAATAGACTCGACTCACGGTATAAGTTTTCGACTTCTGCCATTTTTTTCTTGTCTTGATTCTTGTTCTCTAAACTTCGTCTCCCAACTATCATCAACAACTATCAACCAACATCATCGCCAGCTCAGCCCGTCATGGCGTTCACTATGCACTCCCATTCGGGAGAGTTCTGCGGCCATGCCGTCGACACCCTGGAAGACGTCGTCCAGCGCGCCATCTCCATTGGCTTCCAGACCCTCGGTCTGTCAGAGCACATGCCCCGCGTCCACGCGCAGGACCTGTACCCGGAAGAGCGCGGTGACGGCTCCAACATTGAAGAGAAGCTTGCCGGTCTGCAGGCCAAGTACGACAACTACCTGCAAGAAGCTCTGCGCCTGCGCGAAAAGTACGCATCGCAAATAGCGATCCTCGTCGGTTTCGAGGGCGAATGGATCTACGGCAAGGACGACGACGGCGTGCGCATCCAGAAGATGGCGGCGCATCCCGAGATCGACTACTTTATCGGATCAGTCCATCACGTCGGCGCCGACGGCACACCCATCGACTACGACAAGACATCATACGCACACGCTATTTCCACAGCCACCAAGAAGCTCGCCTCCACAGAGTCAAAACCGGAGTCAAACTCAAATTCAGAAGCCACCGAAAAGTACCTGCACCTCGACTACTACGACCAGCAGCTGGACATGTTGCAGACCCTGCGCCCGCGCATCGTCGGCCACTTTGACCTGATTCGGCTGCTTAGTGCCGCACCCGATATCTCGCCCGAAAGCGATCCGACCCTGAGCTGCGTGTGGCCTAAGATTATGCGCAACCTGGAGTTTGTCGCATCCTACGGCGGCTGGCTCGAGTGCAACACGGCGGCCCTGCGCAAGGGCCTTGCCGAGCCGTACCCCGGCCGCGCCATCTCCGAGGCATGGTTGCGCCTGGGCGGCAAGTTCACCATGTCGGATGACAGCCACGGCACGGCACATGTTGCGACCAACTACAAGCGCGGCCTTGCGTTTCTGCGGGGCCTGGGCGTCAAGGAGGTGTGGACGTTTGAGAGACAGTACAGCGCGGACCGGGTACGCGGCGCGCTGGTGGACAAGGCAGTTTCTCTGGATGACTTCGAGGCGAGCCTGAAGATTTAAACCAGTTATAGCCTTTTTATTTAATATATACCCATAGCGTGCATATGGTGTTAATCGAATTGATTGCAGATTGATTGAAGATTGATTGAAGACATGATGGTATCGTCGATGAGAACAGTGCATTTAGTAACTATAGTGTAAACATTGATATTGTACTGAATACTATACTATAAACACTGTACTGCCTGGTGGTGGGGTAGCTCTTACATCTCAATCGGCTTTCGAGCCCTTTGACCTTGGCCCTGTCAGCCTCGTCAGCACCGTCAGCATCGACAGCACAACCCAATATGACCACCAAGGCGTCAGCTGAGGCCCTTGTGCCCAAATTTGTCTACGAGAAGACTCTTAACCAAGGCGTGTACCTTCATCCCCCCATCTAGGCCGACTTCTAACAGCATAGACCAGGCCGGCCGCCGCACTGCTCTGCAGGGCACCATTGATGGCCAGCCTGCACTCATTGTGCTTGAGCGCGCGCCGTTCCCTACAGCCCCGGAATATGCCGAAGGTGTAGCTGTCGGCTTGGACAACGTCCGCAATCTCGGAGCCAATGACGTCTACTTTTGGTTCATGGGCACTGAGGGGTCCAGCCAAGGTGCCCCGGCGGAGTCGAGAGAGAACCTCAAGATCAACCTGATCTACCCTTGCACGCCCCAGCACATCCGCAAGTACTCGCGCCAGGGTATGCGCTTCGTCACCGAGACAGCCGCTATCTACCGTGACCAGGTGCGGCCGTACATGCAGGCCCAGCGCGACGCCGGCCGCCTCAACTGGGTGTACAACATTATCGAGGGCAAGAAGGAGGTCGAGGATGTCATCTACCGCACGCCCTTTGACGCTGCGACACTCAACAAGGAAGGCTTCTTGATGATTCCCGATCTCAACTGGGACCGCAAGACGCTCGAGGGCCTTCACCTGCTGGCTATCGTCGAGCGGCGCGACATCTGGAGCCTGCGCGATCTCAAGCGCAAGGACATTACGTGGCTGCGGCACATGCGCGAGCAGCTGATAAAGTCCACACTGCAGATGTACACGGACCTCGAGGCGGACCAGCTGAAGCTCTACGTGCACTACCAGCCTACATACTACCACTTCCACATTCACATTGTACACGTGCAGCTCGAAGCCGGCGCGACGCAAGCGACGGGCAAGGCGGTCGGGCTCGAGAGCATCATCGAGCAGCTCGAGCACATGGCTGGTGGCGACGACGCCGGCATGGACACCGTCGCGCTGTCCTACACCCTCGGCGAAGCTAGCGAGCTCTGGCAGACCGTCTACAAGAAGTAGACTTATCATGAAAGAATACAAAGTATAATAACGATAAATATAACTGGACGCTATGCTATGCTAAACTGTTTACAGAACGATATTAAAAGACGACTACAGCTGACGCGACTTCTTCTCGATGTTGATGATGAGGTCGTGCACATTGCCGCCCGATGGACAGTCCGTCCACTCGCCGCCGTCGCGGATGCAGTACACCTCATTGTCCAGCCGGATCGTGCAGCTCTTGGTGACGCCCACGTCGCGCGTGTGCCGCACGCTGCGCTTCAGCAGATCCATCGCCGTCTGGCCATCGTCGGCCGTCGCGCACTCGTTGAGCTGCTGGATGTCCACGGCGTGCTCGAGCGCGCAGTCCTCGACCAGGTCACGGTCAGGAATGCGGTGGTAGTCGCGCGTCAGGCACATGGTGAAGCCGAGGTAGATCTTGGGGTCGGGGTACAGTTTGGCCGCACACAGCTCCAGAATGTTGCCCATGCACTCGGCCGGGCCGTGCATGCAGTCGACGCCGCCGTCGCCCGTGGGCGTGCCGATAAACGACAGCGTGAAGTTGACTTTGTCGACAACGCGCTGCATGGTCGGCAGGACGAGTTCGCGCATGCAGTCGAGCGCGTCGGGACACTTGCTCATAATGTGCGCCTCGAGCGGCACGAGGCGGGTCGTGACAGCAGTCGAGGGAGTGTGAATGTCAAGACCACCACGGAAGGATGCACCGCCGCCGAGACTCCATGAGCTGCCCATTTTGAAGGTGCCGGGCCGCACAAAAGACACGACAGCAAAGGCCACAAGGCCGACAACGGCGAGGTAGCCCAGACGCATGCGCCGACGGCGGCCACACGAAGCGGAGCACCGCGGCCGGCGGTCGCCCATATCGAACTTCTCGTCCATGGTAAATGTGCGATGTGATGTAAATGTAGACAGGTTGACGTGAATCAGTGGCCGAGTCGTCGAGGTTTAGGGGTGGAGAGGTCGAGTAAGTCGAGGAAGACGTCTTTAGTTCGTGTCGTGATGGGGTCACGATGAGGAAAGGGAGAGGAAGGAGCGATCGGAAGCCGACACAGATTGCGAGATCTGCGACGTAGTGACGGGATGGCTGTAAACGGCAAGGGCGTTTTAGCAATTAAGTCTATCTTCCGCCCTGACTGCTGGGATACATTCGTGGCTGTAGCGCCTCTACAGTGCTGTTTATCGATAAGATGGCAGCGACAGGGAATGCTATCGCGTGCACTGTAACAGCTGCTGGTTCCTCGCTGGAACGGACGCAGCGAGGTGGGGCACTTGCCGCCCAGACATCACTATGGCCCCTCTCGAGTATCACAAGCCAGCACTATTGTTACTCCTATTAGCACGCTGCATGCACTGAATCTGATCTCGGCTCGTGCCTTGTTATTCCCCGCGTAGCACCTCACTCCTTCTAAAATAGAAGGTGCGACTGGCGGAATCTACTGTATGGAAGGTGCACATGGACCACAGATAGAAAAGGGAGTTTCAAGTAAACAAGGAAGGAGTGACTATCACCTTTTGCCGCTTTGCTCTGTTCCTCTTCCGTAACTTGGCTAGCCAGGCGTGGCCGAACTAAGCTGTCACCAGGAGCTCCGTAGCAGCTAGCAGCAGGCAGCTAGGCAGTTAGCTCTTACCGTTGGCGCGCCTTGCCGGCACCGTAGGGCTTTCTCAGGATAGTCAACAATTCTGCGTCATTGGTTATCCTTACTTCTCACGCTGTCACGCAGCTTCCACTGTCCTCACCTCTCAGCCCTCACCTCTTTCCTTGCTCACTGCAGCTCCCGCTCGCTCTTTCCTTGCTCTTCTGTTTTCTTTTGCGGTCTCGTTCGCGCTTTCCTTTCTGGTTTCCATCCTCGCACCTTCCGTATAAAATCTACAGAGCCCCCCTCCTTAACCTCCAACCTTTCTCTCTTTTACATGTCGATTCTTGACTTGTATCACATAATACCTTACGTCCTCTGGGAAAATCTACACCAACCTCAACTCAACTCTCAAATACTATCGATACACCCGTGCCGCCGCTGATCATGTCTGGAAATCTCGTTCACGGCTGAAACCAGGTTCATAGGCGGCAATATCACCGGAAGCACAGCGGACAGAGAACGGCCGACGAAGTCCCCGACAGGCTGAAAGACAGAGCAGCATCGGCAGCATAGAACAGTCGGAAAGCTGCACAAAGTGCATATAGAGCATAGAGCTCAGGGAGACTGTACATCCAAATAGAGACAGTCCGAAAGACAGCACTGGGACTGCAGCTAGCTACCGCAAGGAAGCAAGGCAATATAAGACCAGCTGCAGTTCTGCATCTCGTCTCTCGTCTTCTCTCTATTTTTGTTTGTCTCCTGCTTCCACTCATCCTGCCTTCCTCTGGCTCAGCTTGACCCCTATCCTCTACCCTCCCGTCATTCTCCACGTTTTAGCTGCATGTCGATCCATGACTCCTTGGAAGTCTAGCTCATCCCAATCTACATCAGCATATCGAAATCAACAAAGCAACATATCAGATATATACTCCTGCAATCTGCTACCAGGTTTGGGAAACCCATCTCAACTTCAGAAATGGCCTTCCCGATTGTGCCCCTGGCCAGCCCAGATATTGAGGCTTTCCTCCAGCCTCTCCGGGTCGACCGTGACCGCATCGCTACAATGGCCTGCGAATTTGCATCCGTCTTCACACAGCTCGCGGCCGAGTCACTCGACCAGTTTCTCCCTACGCCAATAACAGAGTCCATCCTGCTACCCTTCAGTCAAAAGAAGAAGAACCAGGGCCGGTATGTATCTCACCCCTCGATCTTCTTTGCACGTTCTCTCTGTCGTTACCCTGAATTTCTCACGAGCGGGACTAACTGAATGTAACGTTGCGGGGTGCTGTACAGATATCTCGCCATTGACATGTAAGTCGTCCCTCACCTATAATAGCAATTGCATGCCACATATCACACATGCACGCACGGGAGTACAGATGTCTAACATTTGTATCATTTTATAGTGGTGGTACAAATCTGCGGGTTGGGTTTATAGAGCTATTGGGCGACGACGAGGACGACGACAGCAGAAACAGTGACGACAACGACAGCACTCAGTGCAACGGCCATGGTAATGGCACGAAGTCTTCTGAAAACTGCCACCACAAAATTGCCGTAGATGGCGAGTCGTTACTCAACGGAGGAGTTACAAACGCCCAATTACCACACCCTGGAAGAGCGTCACTACGTCGTCTCCATGAGCGCAGTTGGTCTATTCAGACTCATCTGAAGAACCAAAACGCAGACAGCCTATTTTCATGGATTGGCAACTGCATTGCATCCGTCGTACAGGATGGCTGCTCCAGTCTCGGTCTGTCAAAAGAAGCGCCGTTGCCAATGGGCGTGACCTTTAGCTTTCCAATGGAACAGGAGTCTCTGTCCGAGGCAAAGCTCATGTCCATGGGAAAAGGGTTCGCGATGACAGCCAAGCTGGACTTGGGCTCGTTCCTCATCAATGGGTACGAACACGCGAGAAAACAGAACTTGGATAGCGGCATTGTACTGCCGCCAATCACGATTGCCGCCATTGCCAATGACTCAGTCTCAACTTTGGTCTCATTTGTGTACGAGGTGCCTGCCGTCTCCAACCAAAAGGCCGCAATGGGTATCATCTGCGGTACGGGCAGCAATGCTACGCTGCTATTTAAACGTAGCAAGCTGCACCCATCAAAGCGAAACACCGCCGGAGCTACGAACGGCCACAACGGAATCCTCGATGATGAGAAAGACGAACGGATCGCCATCAACACGGAATGGAGCATCAATGGCTCGGCGCCGGCTATGCGTGCAGTCAAGCTCATCAGCCGGTGGGACGAGCAGCTAAGTCTAGCGGTTGAACTGCCTGGATTTCAACCACTCGAATACATGACTTCTGGCCGCTACCTCGGCGAACTGGGCCGTATCATGCTTCTGGACTATATGACGACAATTCTTGGCATAGACGCGGCGTCAGTACCGACCAAGTTTCTCGAAAAATTCGACCCGCGCAACACCACGTTTCTCAGCCGGTTCCGCCCAGACGAGGATTTGTCACTGCTTGCCATGCTCGAGTCAGAGTTTCCCACTGGAGACAGCACTTTTGTCTGGACAGCAGAAATCGCTGAGGTGCTCTACCATATCGCCAAGGCTATCGAAACCCGAGCGGCTGCAATTATTGCAGCGGCCGTTGTGGGTTTGTTAGATTGTGCCGACGAGCTACCTCCCCTCGATCAGGCCGGCTTAAGAAACGAGAGGCTGAATCTCGTCGTCGGCTATACCGGCGGTTGCATTGTCAACTTTCAAGACTATCTGGCCGACTGCCAGGCATTTCTGGACGTGTTGGTGGTAGAGCGGTACGGCAGTCTGGCGTCGGCACCTGTGCGTATCGTTCTAAGTCCTTGTCATGACGGTGGTATTAAGGGTGCAGGCATCCTCGTTCCGGCCTCTTTGGCCAGACAAGGACAACTGAGTACTACGTGATTATTTCGGGGTTTCCTTTATTTTTGTGATATAACAATTTTCTTCTTGAACTAGCTGTCTATGATATTGCATAGCTGGCACAACATGAGCTACGATGAATTGGAATCGAACTCGTTGGCGTTGGTAGATTTAATTCAGATCCGTTTGCATTTACTTCAACTTATGACCTGCTTTTTTAATTTGTGGTATTAAATCTGCAGGCCCTTTTAGAACAGAAAATAAATGATATCAGTACTTCGTAAGTTGGGGCAAGCTTTATTAAAATGACAATTCTATACAAGATAGTTTCGACTGATTTGGCTGTGATCACACATTCTCCAGGGTGCCGACACTCTCCGATGATTCCGATTTCGATACCACAATAATGCCACGCAGCCAATATCAGATGAATCTTTCCTTCACGTTTTTGTTTTTCTGTGCCTTTTCGGTTGCACTCGCCGGGGGGTGTTTGATGATTGTCGCAAGCATCTTGGGGCATAAGGCATGAGCTTCTACAGCCCCGAGCTGTTTTGGTTGTTTCAAACACACCGTGAACATCTTTGTCCTGAACCAGTACGAGAATGCCGGCATCCCTGCATCATCATCATGATCTCAAGGGACTCTTGGGATGCTAGGGGTGATCCAAATTGATGCAAATCATGTGTCTTCTACAACTACTTTAAGTCGATCAATGATATCAGTTGCACGTCAACTTTAAGGACCCGTGCTTGTTGGCATATCTATGTCAACGACATCGACACCAGCAGCCGGTGCCTAGTTGTAACAGGTTGGACAAAGTGAATAAAACCGGATAGATAGTGAAGAAAAAGAAACACAGTGAAAATTGTCAGAGAGCAGGCTTACACACAGAGCGATGAAGGGTCAGACGTGATGAGGGAAAACAAGACAAACAATGGCGTCTCTTCCGAGGAAGCCTTGATCTAACAAACTATCATTCACTGGCGGCGTCCTCCCAACGGACGCCTTCATCTATATATTGCCATTCGATGGCGCTCAACTATCTCACTTTGTGGTTCTTCTTGGACAAGGTTGAAATAACCATACCAAACAACGACAGCTACGGAAATGCCGACGATCACAAGTCTCCCGTGCGAAATCATCAACGCCATACTGAGGCATGTCGACAGCATAGAAGAACTGCCACCAGTGCTGCTAGCTTGTCGGCATTTCTACACTAGCTTCCAGAAAAACCGACATGTTGCAGTCGATATTCTGAGCCGACAAACTGGCCCGGATTTGCTTCCCTGGGTCCTTGCTGCAGCAGAGGCATCACAGCTCGGTCTACGGGAAAAAACACCAGATGAGAGAGCATCAAAGGCGCAAGCTGTGCTGAGCAAGCTCAACAGCGACCGGCGTTTACCAACGAAAACACTCAAGAGCCAGCTGGCAGCAGCGCCGTTTTCAACACTGTCACGGTTGGAGCGCACGCACAATTGCATTGACTTCGCTGTGGTGATCTATTCAGACCGGGCATGGTATCTAGCATGTATACGGGGTCCTAATGGAACCGGGAGCGCGTGCCTATCACCGAAGGAGTATTACCGCTTCTGCCGTGCCTTCTACAGGCTGGATCTGTTTCAACATCTCTTTCCTGTACCCGAAACAGATGCCGGCGCTGCATACCTGCGCACGTTTCCGCCCTATGAACTAGAGCAGATCAGCTGTGCACAGCTTTTTCTCGAGGAGGTGCTAATTCAATGTTTGTTTCGATTTACCAGTTTTCTCACTTCTGCTTAAAATTCCATAACAATGCAGGATAGTAGACAATACATACTGACCCTCTCACCAGTCGTTAAGAAGATGTGTTGTAACGAACAGCACCTTGATGATTTCCCGCTAGGTTTCACAGACGACATGCGACAGGCTGTAGGTGTACTAGATCAGAGAGTCCCATCCAAATATATATGCACTGAGCTGACTGCTTCTAGCTATGCCGAAGCATCGAACACAGCCAAGCATCGGCCCTTAACGGTTTTGATCAATACGACCGCGTTCGGTCCGCGATGGTTCATCCGAATCTGCGCCAAGTGCTGCCCGGGCTGTATGCAGATGAGGAAGGACCCCGCAGCAAAAATATCCTACTCGTGGACTATTCCGATGAAGAGAAAGAGGTTGTTTTCCATACCGGGGCCGACACATTGGATACCGATAGAGGCCCGTTTGAGGCGTGGTATGCAAAGAACCGCAATAGAACCCTCCACGCCTCGATCATGAATGAATCGTGTCGTTTATGTGCGTATGTGTTCTGGGACAACGACCACATGGAACAATACGCCATACTTCAGCATATTTGGGAAGCGAACTCTTCGACAGGATATTTAACTGAGTACTGGCAATAGAAGCCGAATAGACAGGCATGATGAGATGCACTGGCTATATATGCATAAGAAACGAAATCAACTGCATGCATATAAGAGAATGAGATCCATCTAAAATACTGAAATATTAAAAATAAACGGTAAAATGAAAACGATTGAAAGCACCACTTTGCTCAAATGTCAAACATAGCCAAGGGGTTTGGGGCCGTCAGATCTGGCCTGTCAGATCATTAGTCTGTTTCGGGTTGGCCCGATGAGGGAGGCGTGAGGCTCTGTAGCAGGGTCTGCAGCGATTGAGGAACTAGCAAAAATGCACATGTGCAAATGTGCAAAAATGCGATCACGACTCATAGCTATCAAACCAAAAAGAGGCCAAAAAATCAAAAATAAATCGCATCTTGCGATGCTCTTATGCGTCGGCCGGGAATCGAACCCGGGGCCTGTCGATGGCAACGACAGATTTTACCACTAAACCACCGACGCTTGTTGATATCTGTTCCACTGTCAAGAGGGTTCATGTAGAGGAAGTGAGGTGGATGGAGCCAATGTGAGTGGAGGCCCAAGAGAGCTTAAGGCCACCACGATGCACAAAGTATGAGAGAACAGTGAGGATGAGAAGAGGAGTCGGGAATTGTATAAAAAGAATACGAAGAGAAAGACAGAATAATATACTCTGTAATAAGAAGAATAGAAAACCAATACGAGGAAATAATCTTCCGTAGAAACGAGCCAAGTGATGCGACGTGGATCTACCTCCGACCCCATCCTCGTTGAGCCCCTTCGCGCATCGTGAAACGGCCAACATGAGACGACACCAAAGGCAAAAAGGAGGCACTCTCATAGAAAAGGGAGAACTATGCTTAATGATTAGAGGAGCCCTTACAAACCCAAAGTCTAAAGAAAGGAGTGTATGGGGCCTGATGAGACTTTGAGACAATGATACAAACGGAAGCGAATGCAACCCTGTCACCACGATGATGCGAGCGATGCTCTTTTGCTTCTTGGTTATAAGTAGATGATCATCTCTCGTTTCTTCTTCTTCTTTTTGTTCTCTTCTCTCTCAGCACCACTCGTTTCTTCTTTCTCATTCCCTCTTCATCACACTCTTTACTTCCCCCGGCGGGTTCCATTCTTTATCGTTGACCGATTGTCTTCTATTTTTTCTCTCCTAAATTTTTATTTTTACTCCCTACCTACCGCCATCATGCGTTTCTCTGTTGCCATTGCCTGTGCCGCTGCCGGCCTCGCCACCGCCGCCCCCCTGTCCCAGACCGACGCCCAGAAGCGCGCCTCGGACCTCTGCTTCGTCATCGGCAGCACCACCCTGCCCGCCGAGACTCTCGATGCCGCCGAGGCCCTGGCCAGCACCATCACCTGCTCGTCGACGACCACCACCATCGCCAACGTCCCCGATGTCACCGCCGGCAACGTCTCTTTCTCGGACATTAACTTTGCCGACAGCGACGAGTCTACGCTCGCGTTTGCGCTCAAGGAGTTTGCCACGACCAGCCCGCTCGCCGACAACGACCTGGCCGACTTCCAGAACAAGCTCGACGTCTACGTTGCTACCGAGGCCGGCATCCGCTCGGTGGCGGGCTCGCTCGCCATCAAGGTGCCCAAGTTCTTCCTGTCGTTCCAGGTGTCGCGCATCCAGACCGCGCAGGGCAACCCCCCGGCTGCTGCCGGCCAGACCGTCGAGCACCTGCTCGGCAAGGTGCTGAACAACGCGGCCGGCCAGTCGCAGACCCTGCTCGACCAGGTGACTGCCCTGAGCAAGATCACTGCTTAAGCGCGTCGCAGCGACTAGCACTGGTGTCAATAGATTAACAAAATAATAACGAGTGCTGAACATTTTCTTTTTGCTGTTCTTGTGTGATTGTATGTTGCATGCTTCTATTGTAAAACAAAATAAATCTAGTAGCCCTCCCGCTGGCCGGGCTTGGCGGCACCGGTGGCAGCACTCAGCTGCGCCGTCATGACCTCGCCCAGCGCACCGACATCAGTAATCACAGACACCATGTCAAAGCCTTGTGAGGCACGCTCCGCCGCCTGCTCGCCGTTGACACAGAAAATAGCCGCCTTCTTGCCGTGCTTCTTGCACGCCGCGAGTGTGCTCTGAATGGCCGCCTCGTGCTCAGCGCCGCCGCGCTCGACACCCATCTGCAGTGCCAGGTCAAAGGGACCGATCAGCAACACGTCCAGGCCGGGCACAGCCGCGATCGCGTCGACATTGGCGACACCCTGCTTCGACTCGATCTGCACGGCCACGATCAGGTTGTTGTCGGCGCTGTCGTCGTAGTCGGCACCGGCAGCGACACCGGGGAAGGCGTGGATGGCGTACATGGGGCCGTAGCCGCGCGAGCCACCAACACCGCCGGTCTTGGATGGGTACTTGCTGAACTTGACGATCTTGGCAGCATCCTCGGCGGTGTGGCACATGGGAGTGAGGACGCCGTGGGCGCCCGAGTCCAGGGCACGCTTGATCATCCACTCCTCAGCCCAGGGAATGCGGATGATGGGGCTGGCGCCCTCCGAGGCAATAGCGGAGGCCAGCTCATAGTAGTCCTTGTCGGAGATGAGGCCGTGCTCGGCGTCAATCAGGACCCACGAGAACTTGCCGGCGGCCGAAGTGGCGGCGGTCCGGAGGATGGTCCGGGCGACAGCCGAGCTTGGGAAGCTGTACAATTAGTATCTTGTCGATGAGTTGGTGAAAGTGCACCCAAAGAACTCACGTCAGCCAGAAGCCATAGGCAGTTTTTGAGCCCTCCTGGGCGGCTGTGAGAGGAAGCTGGACGGGCATGATGGCGATGGTGTGTGATAAACGACGCGCTTGGATTGCAGAAAGAGAACTCGGAGTCAAAGTCAAAGAGAAACAAAAAACGGCAGCTCGCAAGTACTTGTATTTATTTGATTCTAATAGTCTCTACCCGCAGGCAGTGACATAACAGGAAGGCACCCCGCCTTGCACCATCGTTACGACCGGTTACCTGCCACCCTGCCAGACCAGAATGAGGGGGGAAGGAAGAGTGGAAACGACGCGGACACTGCGAATTCGGGATTTCGTAGCATTGCAAGCCGAGGAGTGCCTGAGTGAGAGAATGCGGAGAATGTGCGGAGCGCGGAGGGAGTACAAGATATCGTCACTAGTCTCAATAGGCTAATGGACTCTAGTAGCGACTGATGTTCTAAAGCTTGAGTTAGCCGACAGTTGACCGATGGGGAAGGCGTGGTGATTGACAGGCATAATTGTTGTAGGGGAACCAGTTGGAACCGAATTTAATCTATAGCAGTCGGCTGCCTAAACTCCAGAAATGCAATCTATGTCAATGAAGAGTGTTTGTCTTCTTTTCTTTGGCTAATGATCTTAAAACCCAACACAGTGCTTTACGTGCTCAGAAAGTTGGCTCTTGGCTTGTTGTCGATAAAACTCCACAACGCTTAGTTCCACTATCCATGATCACCCCAAAGTTTTCTGAAAAGCACAATAGGCTGGCCAATAGCAGCCGTCTGGGCGCAAAGATGGACCGAGTTCGCCTCAACCGACAGGAATAGCGACGACTAGCAAATACCCGGAGCCGAGCCGACGGGTGGGTCCCAGGTCTTGAACGTGGAGTATCGACTTTACGCCGTGTAAGTGACATCGGATCTGGACAACCTACTCGAGACACTATTGGTCGTTACGGTCTATGATGATCATGTTTCTTGTCTTGATATGGATTTTTACTTAGCTATTGAGAGCGAGGACGGGTGCGTACTATCCTGCCATCTACCTAACCAACCACCAACACACCAACCTATCACTAGACTAAGCGTACTAACAGGAGGTCGGGCTAGGCTCTCCTAGCCAGAAGCCAGGAGGCCCAATTTGTAACTCTACGACTACGCGTCAGAAGAGGTTCGAAAGTGCTTTAGGTTATAGTTTTTAGGCCGATCGGGATGAATCAGAAGTCGTAAATCAAAAAATATCAATTGTGTCTCGCGTTGTCGATGATTTCGTAGGTTCCGCGTGTCATCTGTGATAACAGCTGAAATCTACTACTAGTCAAAGATAGGGGCTGCCGGCGGTGAAACACGGCAGAATCCCGAGCTATGGAGCTAAACTAAAACAGTACAGGAATCGCAATACATGAGAATAAAAGTTAAAAGAAATAACAAACACACTGCCCTGGGCCTTCTATGGTAAGTCACTATATAATCTAAAATCTAGCCTAAATCTTGTCTGTAGAATCGTGCCTCGTCTACGCGAAGCAAACTATTATGATATTTTATATAAAGTCAGAACATAACACTCAAGGGAAAAGAGACATGCACGTCCAGTGGCGACATCCAAACTCTGATAGGACCTCTTTTCTCTTACTCTATTCTAAACTCTATTTGAATGTCTATGTAAACAATGACTAGCGGAGAAAGTACCGAATTTCAGAATCAAAATCCTCCTCCGTCGCCTCCCTGCCCTTTAACACAGAGCCTTTGATTTCGACGATGAGCTTATGAGCTTCTCGTCGAAAGAGTTCATGCTGGCTTCCCTCCTGACCCCAATCCTCTTCCACCTGCGCCAGCTTGAATTTTGTTCTCGCAATTTCAGCTCTGGGAGCAGATGGCATTGCACAGTATGCGTCAAGGCAAAACTTCAGTAATTTCCTGTGGTAAGTGTGTTAGTTCAACAGTCCTTGATGTGAAAGTATTTAGAATACAATAAATATTACCTTGACTCGCAAAACTCGCCAGATTTGTGCAAAATCCAAGCGAGTCTGTAGGAACATGACAGAGTCTTCATGTGCTTCTCGCCCAATGTCTCACGGTGCAGATCTTGGCTTGCCGAGGACAGCTCTAGGGCGTCTTCCAGCTTGCCCTCATCAATCCGAACAAGAGCCAGAGCCTGCTTAGCCCACGACGTTCTACAATATCACTAATTAGTACATAACCATGCCTTCTGATATCTAAGTCGCCTTTCATGCCACTGCATCACAATTGCAGGATAAGTTTAGGTGGCGGAGTGGGGAAGCGGGATGACCTACAAAGGATAACGTTTTTTGGTCAACGTTTCGCGCTCCTGCATCAAGGCGATGCATTTCGAGAAACAAGCAGAGGCCTGATGAGACTTCTTTTCCATCCACCAACAACGACCGATGTTGAGATAGTTAAGCGCAAGGCCGTGATGCTGTTCAGATTTGTATTTGTCGGTGCGTTGCCGGATGTGTAGCGCAGTCTCATGCATTTCAATTGCCCCTAGCAAGTCACCTTTGCCAGCTAGAAAAACGCCAACATTCATATATCCGTTAGCCAAGTTTGGGTGATCTGCGTCCAGAAAACCATCTTTAACGGCATCTTCACGGATATGCAGGGCCTTCTTTGCCAGATCCACAAGACTTAGACCTGCTGTACTTGGTATCCCCACATCGCCATCACCAGACTCGATGCGAATAAATAGCTGGGCTGTATAAAGGTCGGAAAGAAAAAGCGTAACGTCGGCAAACGAAGGAAGCCTTTCTGGGACTCCACTGGGACCTGGGTGTACTAGTTCTTGCAGCTCCTGATATGCACCATAGGCCGTTTTCAACAACGTCTTACCAATGGCGAAGCGGCCTCGCTCACAAAGATACCAAGCACAGCTGTACATAAGCTCCGCAAAATCCATTAACGACGATGCTGATGATAGCACACCTGCCAGGCGATGTTTTCCTTTTAGTTCAAGGAAATTCTTGTGCAGCGATAGGACATGTGGCAGATACATCTCACAGGTTTCCCAATGTTCCACCATGTGGTCCCGTGCCAGGCCGTGTAAAGGAAATGCTTTCCGAAGAAGACTGGTGGCATCCTCAAATGCCGACTGGGGGAGAGGAGCCTCTTGCAGAGCCACGTCACGGACTAGCCGGTGCATGAAGACGTACTTTCCATGAGACCAGTGCGCAAAGTTCTCCTCATATGCTCCTACCTCAACATCCTCCTGTCCGCGGTGTACAAAAGACCGTAGCGACAAAGTTTCCAGCGCAGTTTTACTTAAAACTCGTTTTGAAAGTGCCGGCACCAGCCCATCTTTTGACACTAGCAACTCCTCCGGGATCTTATCGGGGTCAAATAGGGCCAGGGTTGCCAACAACTGCCGGCTCTTTACATCGAGCTTAGCCATAGAACTGACCAGGGCGTCTGCTACGCTCTGGTGATACCGGGGGTTCCAGCTGGGCTTTGTCCGTGCGAGAAACTCTACACCGGATTTCGAGTTTCCACTGGCACGGAGCAAGTCATTTGGTGAAATTCCCTCGGCACCGGCAAAATGCGCAATTTGCTCCATATACAGTGGATAGCACTGCATCTCCGTGGCCCAAGCTTCCGCTTGCTCAGTGTCCAAAGGCAACGGCTGGCCGTTCTTTTGCTTCAGGCGTCCTGGCCACTCATAGCTCGCTAGCCACTTTTTGAGCAGCGCTCCTCCTTCGGCAGGTGTCATAGAAGTCATTTGTGTGCTCTGGCTGCTGATGGCATCAACACTCATCTTGTCACGGCTCGTAATTAAAACTGCACCGCGCTTGAAATCGGGCCATGATGAATGCAACATTTCAAAGTCATCGACATTGTCCAGAACCAGTAGCCATGGCAAAGTTGGTGGCAGAATAGAGGAATGGTTCTCCGGGCCTTGGTGCTGTCCTTCGACTCCCTGGAGCCAGTCCCGGGCCATCTGGATGACATTATCTCTGTCCTGAACAACCACAGAACTAGTCAGGCGGAGAGCCTTTGCTATGGCTACATACCCTTCCTCTAGCTTCTGTGGAGTATCGGCAGCAACCCAGAAAATGTAGGGAAAGTCTTTCTGATGCTGGTAGCAGAATTCGATTGCCGAACTTGTCTTGCCCATACCAGGAAGCCCGCTGAGAACAAAGATGCGGCCGTCCTTCACACCGCCACCTTCTGACACTGAAGTATCGAGCTCTCCAGCTCCTTCTTCTGCCGGTGGGGACTCTGGATTTTGTATTGCGGCAGCCGATGTGGGAAGGAGGCATCTTGATATCTGCGTCAAAATATCCTTGCGTCCGGTGAAATTGGGATTCCGTGAGTAAGGAACTTTGAACAATAGCTTTTGCTGGTTCAAAGAGACGGCGGGCTGCTCTTGACTTCGTGGTGCCTTGAAAAACTGGCTCTGGGTCAGAGTTAACTCCTTGATGTCGTCGAGTTTGCGGTTCGTTACAACGAGTTTGCCCCCGATGGTTTGTGCTTGAAGCCTATAACGAACAATAATTATTAATAATGAAAATTCCTTGCGGACAGCACAAGAAACGGCAAAACAGGGTCGGATTAGAGATGAAACTCACAGAGACAGCTTCTGGTAAATTAGGAAAAAGACGTCTTTTGTCGTCTTGTATCGCTCCCAGCATTTATCCAGGTCGGTTTGCTCTCTTGGGGAGAGCACGGCATCGATAGAGCACCAAGCGCGGCCAATCCAGCTTGATACCTTTACTCTGCGTTCCTGGAGACATTTTTCGAGTTCTTCGCTGTTTTTTCTGTGCTGCTCAAGCTGGGTGAGCAAAATGTCAATGTCGGCAAGTGGGGTTGAACCATGCTGATCATTTATGGATTTTATGCTTGAGATTATGCCTGGTATTAACTCCAGAGTCGTATTAATTGACTGATACATTATTCGAGTATCTTTCTCAAACTCAGAAAGAGCCTTTGAGGCATCGAGGACTGCCTTCGTTTGGCGTGCCAAACTCGTCACAAAGGTGATGATCTGGAGTGAAGAAGCTGTATAATCCATTCTGTGGTGATGTAGCGTAACATAGGCACTAGGATGTTGTAATCAACTTTCGTCTTCTATGTGACTTGGATAGCACAAGGGTTTATAAACATATTGAATATTTCACATCGGCTGCGAAATCGAGTCAGTGAAATGGGAATTACGTGCTGCCCAAGATTTCTTTGGCCGTCTATCGTCGTATTTGTCACCCCACCACACTGTCTACTCGTTAACACAACACCATCAGATAGTATGCCTGAATGCACAGCCAATAGAAGAAAAATATCTCGACAAAGTATGTCAGAATACCGGGAAAGCGGGTGGTGACGTGCAAAGTATATCAATGTACCACGAGACACAGCGAATAGCGCTAGTTATCCCGCTCGCGTTCTGGCAAGATTTAAGTCGTTGTTGCCCAAATATCTGCGGATAGGAAAGGCTGAGCAGCAATCTCGAAAAGATAAATAAGAACAGCAGGACACCTTGGCCTGACTCAACCTCAGAGATTTTTCTATAAATCAAATATCAAAACATCGCCCTGATTTCCCAGCGATGCCCGAACCCATCATCACGGCTTTCAAGAAGGAGGGCACAGCCGCGCCCTCTCACAGGCTCGCCTGGGACCTCGATGGCAGCCCCGAGAGAGGCTCTTCTTTCCAACCATGGCGTGCCTACTGGCCACCTCCGCAGGATCAAAATATCACAGACGAGGAGAAAATGGCCAAGCCCTGGCTTACGTGGAAAAGGGACCCCAGCCGCCTAAATGATAAGCCATGGTACGAATGGGTCAATCTATTCGAGGGTGAAGTTGATCAGAAGTGCAGAGGACGCGGCAATACCTGCGACCGTGAATCCATTGTTGTCCGACGCCAACAGTGTAATGACCGGGACCCTTCGTCCAGGCCTAAGTCACCCAGTCCCAGGCCTAAGTCACCCACACCAGATTCAGAACCATCTTGTGATTTTTGTGGCGGTGAGGGTTGTGTAAGTACCATTCTTTCTGATTAGATATGAGGCTCCCTCATTGGCACTTTCACAACATCCTGCATTAAATATTCTCTAACGCATTGCTTAGCACGTCTGCTCAACTGTTGCTGAAGGCGGGTAGGCAGGCACACAGGCAATCGCAGAGACACACTCAAATATACGGACAGACACGAAGATAGGCAGATGGTCAAGTGAGACCCTTTCTCGAGGATGTTTTCAGATATAAGCTTCCCACGGGCGGAATTTTACAGAGAATGTGGTTTTGCGTGTGGAATGTTGAGAAAGATAGAGGCGGCCTAGGGTAGTTTTTCCTTACATAGCTTTCTTTTGCAAGTAAAGATTGACAACCTTATTCCATTGTTTAGAGCTTTATCTTGTCGTGAAAAACACCGTTACTGTTTCTTATTTTATTTATTTCTAGCCCTGTGATACCTCCGCAGCTTACTTATCCTCGTAAAAGACAAACGTTCGAACCTCAACACTTTCACGCGGCATTTTTTCCCTATCAGTAAGATAGGGAAAGGCAACATGCGGTGCAACTAGGTAATATAATTAGTACATTGCTCGTGTCTCATTCATTTCATTAATCAGAAACAGCTCACATTGTGCAACGTTTGGGTCAGTGGCCGTAGCAGAGTCAAAGCACTTTACCATCCAGGCCTCATTGCTCTGCTGGCCGTCAATGTAATAGAGGCGGTGCTCCGGACTCGGCCAGAAGTTATATGTCTCCCCGAGATAATCAGGGAAGATGATATCGCATGGCACGCGGTCATCATCCTTCACAGTGCGGTAGTCGCACACTGCCAGTGGGAAGTCATACACAGGACCACGAAGAGGCTTCCATACACTGATACAGACAACGATTAGCAAATAGCCAGTACAGCACGGTTTCTGAATATAATTTAAGACAGGAGACAGGGAAACAACAGAGCATTCTGATAACCGGAGACAATATACTAAAATGGCTTACTTGACAATCTGGAATCTTCCATTTCGGTAGCGGGCAGCATATTCTGGGTGAAAATAAAGAAGGCGGCGTATTGCCGCGCTGGCCGTCTGGTCTACGGTAGAAAATGAATACGTATCAGAGATGCGTTCTTTGCAGTGAGGTAGTGAGTGAGTTGCTGACTTACCACCATGAATCACCGAGAATGGCTGTGCCTTGCCGGGTGCTCCTCTAGAATTGACGGGAAGAGAGTTATCATTGCGACGGACCTAGGTAACCAAAAATAAAAATTAAAACCATGCACTGAAACAAAAACTCGCAAAGCACGTTAGGGGCATTGAAACAAGATTCACCTGGAAATCAAATGGTAGAACGTCGCTCGCACCGGTGGTCTGTTTCAGAAATGCCTTGACATCGTCATAATATTTTGTGACAACGAGCTCGGAGACGGCGAAGTCGTCGTAGCTCATGCTGCTTTCCAGATGCCCAAGCTGAAACCCGTGCTGGTCGAGCGAGAACAGGTCCTGGTGACCACGAATATCAGCAACGGCAATCCATTTACGGGTGTATTTCACATTTGTCTGCGTAACTTCTGGTGCCCATGATGGATCGGGGGGGACGTTCATAAAGTACGGTTTTTGTTGCGTATATAATTCGTCGGGCATCATGTAGAAGATGCTGGCCAGGCGCATTCTTGGATTAAACCCGTCAAGCTCCCACTTGAGGTCGAGCTTCGTAAGTAGAGGAAGCTCATTATTTTTGTCTTCTTCGGATACGAGCTTGTCAAGAGGCTTCGAATGTTTAGCGTTCATTGTGTAGTGTAAAGTAGGATAGTGCGGCCGAAAGTTGTGTAGAAGGGAAAAAAGAAGGGAAAGAAGAAGGGAAAGAAGAAGGGAAAGAAGAAGGGAAAGAAGAAGGGAAAGGAGAAGGGGAAATGAGAAAAAAAGAAGGGGGGAAGAAGGGAGAGAGAAAAAAAAGAAGGACGAAAGGAATAATTGCACTTCATGCCCAACATAAGCAAATAGATCACAGTCTTATCGTTGGGGCGGTGCCGTGTTCAACTTATGCAGATATATACGAATCATATTCGTCACAGAAGCAGGGCTGCCGTAATATGCAGTTTATCGTACGTAGTTCTTGGGTCATGTACACCAAAGTATCTTCTGCAAAAGACGATAGTACTAATTCGGTTGGTTGTTGTAGTGGTGCCCAACTACTACTATTTAATTCGACACCCCCTCTTTCCGTCTCTTCTTAGAACCTATGAAATACAGCCACTGTTCTGTCTCTTCAGTTAAGAGTCTCTGTTTTTATCAATTGAGCTCCGATCGACGACGACGACGACTATCGACGACGACTATCGACGACGATAGCTATAACCGACGACGTCGACGCGTTTTTTCGCGTTTAAATTAAAGAACCTTGAATCACTTGACATTGAACAAAACTTCTAAGACCAGAGTGGTTAATGAATGAGAACCGCGACTCGAAAGAGACACCGCACACCTCAGTACAAAAAGCAAAGCCTCGCGCCACAAGACACCGCGCCGCCTCAAACAAACATCGGTCAGGCGAGGGAAGCAAACATTCACATCTTATAAAAGACACCTAAGTACCACGAGAGTATTAAGCCTTACAAACAAACCGCGATACCGCTAGTCGGGCGAGGGCAAGCAAAACTTAATACCTTGCAGGAAACGCCAAAAACCCAGAAGAGCGTCAAGCCTCGCAAAAGCTCCAACAACCGGGGAATTTACTTGTGATTTCACTTGTTAAATCTTTCATGTCCCTGGCTTCTCACTCTTTTCCTTTTAGTTTTTTTTTTTGGGGGGGGGGAGGGGGGTGTTGTTGGGGTTTCCAAAGGTTTTCAATGAGCAGATGACTAGAAGATCCCTCCGGGGGTGTTGTTTACTTTTTCTGTCCTCGGGTGTCGAGAGGGGGGTGGTGTTGTAAATGGTGTCACACACCCCGTGCTCGGTGCTTCTCAATAAACGAAGTGGGGCAGCGGTGTACAATCAACTTGCACTGGGGCCAATATTTAACTACCGTCACGGCCTCTGCCGCCGCCTGACCTTTTAGGATAACAAACTATCTTGTCGCCAACATCCTACCAAAAAAATGCGGCTCCTCGTTTACCCTACCACGATCTTCCTTTTCTTAATGACCGCAACAGCTAAGAATGTTGTTTCGACGGTTGTTCGCGTTGGAACAGTGGCATACTACCTACAGCCATATAATGCGGTAAATTATCCCACGAACTCTCGCAATTTTTGTCGGCTGTTCTGCTCTCTATTCAGATGACAATCCTTCTGGGATTTTTATACTTTGTAATGCTCTTTTAGATGCCATTGTGTACTAATCATACCAGCCGGTAGAGCTATCCGCCGATGTGTTTCTTGGGCGAACTGGAGCGCCCTGCACACTGTTGAATATTGGAGACCAGTCCATCAGCACGACCGGTCTCGAGCATATCTTTGCCATGTTTGCTAGAGATGATGATGTCTGGTCACCTGACTTCTTATCCTCTGTGATAATCCAGACAACAAACGAGTCTTATGAGATTGAAGCTCCAGTGGAGGCTTCCCTCAAAAAACGGGGTGCGCGCTATGTACACGTGCAGCATCTCAAAGATGGCACCCAAGTCTCTGATGTGCCCCCGTCTGGTCCCTACTTTCTACACGGGGGTAAGCTCCACAAGGCTTTCCGCTTGTATCCTGACACGGCCGGCGCGTTTATTGTTGCCGCAGTCAAAACTGACGATAACTGCACGTATGTATCTCGTATTTTTCTCTTGGTTCCTGCGTATAGATCGCCAGTGAACGCAGCCGCTCATTTCAACAGTTACATATCACCCGACGCCTCTGCTTACGGCGAGGAACATCCATCTACACTCAGTATCGCCGTACCTTCGCGCCTTTACTACAACAGAACAGTAGACAGGCCATACGCCGGACTCCGGTTAGCGATCAAGGACAATATTGACCTGAAGGGCCTCAAGACCGGCGCCTCGTCCCGTGCCTACACAGCTTTGCACACACCCCGGTCCAACTCGTCTGAAACCGTGCAGCGGCTAATCGATCTCGGGTTTGTTATTGTTGGAAAAACCAAAACCACGCAATTTGCCGACTCGGAGTGGCCGACATCCGACTGGGTGGATTACCATGCCCCTTTCAACCCACGTGGAGATGGATACCTCACTACAAGCGGCAGCAGTGCCGGTAGCGCTGCGGCTGCCGCTTCATATGACTGGATAGACTTTACGCTTGGGACAGACAGTAAGCTTCCTTTTTTTTTTGTCTTTGTTTTTGCTATATCCATCGAGCTTGATTTAGCTGACTCTCGAAGCACTCGGAAGTATTCGCGCCCCAGCAGCGGCCCAGGGTCTCTATGGCATGCGTCCATCACTCGGTGCAGCCAGCGTCAAAGGCGTTATCCCATACAGCCCGTAAGCCCTCGAATATCTTCTTCTCCTTAGTTGAGTCCTTGGTGATTTCAAATTATCTCTAACTCGTACTAGGAGATTTGATACCATTGGTGGCTTCGCCAGAACCGCGGCAGAGTTTAAGGTTCTGGCCAAAGCACTCTATCACAAACCTTCTGATGTCAATGTTCTAGTTAAGGCATGCTTACTTATCTCTTTTATCCCACTGAAAAAAATCTGCTGTATATTACGAGTTGTGCGTTGTCATCTAACTGTATAGAAACCGAGAAAACTTCTCTACCCGGCAGATTACTGGCCCGTAAAGGATGCAGCGAGCCAGGAAGTTTTCGATGATTACATAAGCCGCATTGAGGCTCTGCTTGGCATCGAACGAACTCCTATTGATTTTGGAAAGCTCTGGTTGGAGACCAACCCTGAGGGCATCGACACCCCCTTGGAAGAGTATTTCTGCCATGTTTTTGAGTGGGCTGCTAATTTAGACCAGTGGACCGGGTTTCTTAGGGGTTTTCTTGAAAGCTATGAAGCTGCGGAAGGCAAGCCACCGGTGCTGAACCCTCAAGTTCGATTCAAAACGTAAGCTCACTTGTCTGCATCTTAACGGCATTTATCTTGCCATGTGGCTAATTCTTATGTTATTTCATCTTGGTACAGGGACTATCTCCCCACCTTGACGTCGGATCAGCAAGCTGAAGGCGTCCGTCTCCTCGAGGTGTACAAGCAGTGGTTTAATCGTCACGTCATCCCACTTGACGACACAGGGCGGTCAGATACAATCATTGTGTTGCCTTGGACCACTGGTGAGCCTGACTATCGGGACAGATACCGCGACGGGCCGCAGCAATTCACGGGCATTGGTTACTTCTTCTACAATATTGGACCTTATGCAGAAGCTCCAGAGATCATTATCCCCGGTACGTTATACAAACCCCTCCCCTCCCTTTTGCCTCTATCGGTGCAATGATATGCGGTCTCTATACCCGTTGGAAAATTAACAGGACTGCAGCTGGGACGACTTCGTATGTGTCTAAATACACCGGAAAGACGGAACAAATGCCAGCTGCGCTAGGTATTGTTGGCTACAAGGGGAGCGATGTTATGTTGGCGGATCTAGCTGCAGCCCTAGAATCTGCCGGGACCATGACTCGAAATACTTGAGGCCACCAGAATTCCAGATCTTTCGGCAATGTTCGCTTTGTATCAAATTTTTTTTTTTTTGCACCGGTTTGCTTTGCATGGATGTTTTTTTTGTTTTTTTTGCTTTGAATGTATATTATTGGTATTGGGAGGATTTTTGTATTTCGGGCTTGGGGGCTACAGTTCTTATGTTTTGAAAGTTACTGGCAAATAGCAGGTATGGGGCGAAAGCTGATGGCTGATCAAGACGGTGTTTACTTTGAAGGCTTTTAGGATTTATTATCATCAGGAAGGGTGTGGGCGGAAGCAGCGGTGTGTTAGTGGCGAACTTTCTCTAATTTGAGAGGAACGCCAGTGAGCGCGATCATTTACAACAAATATAAGCATGGGGGCCGAGATCAACAGTTCTTGTTTGAAGAGCTAGGTAATAACTGCGTACGCCTGCAGTGTGGTGCTAAAGATACTAATGTTGACATCACGGAGTGTTGTCATCTGACAGCCTTTTGAGCAGATGACAACGGCCAGTTTCATAATACAACGAAACCAGAACGGACTTCTGCTGGGCGAGTTGGAAAGGCTACTGGGAAAACATGTTTGTCATTGATAAATTCCTTCTCTTTCTCATGCAATTCATTTCATTTTATTTCTCTTGTTTTTCATGTTCCAGGTGATTTTCTGATAAAACTAAATGTGAAGACTTCATACTTTTGCAATTTGGCTTCAAGGACAATGCATATAGAGGTAATATCACATTGTATTTCTTCTCAGCAAAATTAGTTTCTACGTAGTTTATCAGAAAATTACGGTGAGAATAAGAAAATGCATGCTAAACCTAGACAGCTGAAACTAAGACATACAAACTGCAAATACTTGTTGGGCCAGCCAACAATTATCTCTGTCCTGATAACATCTTCTGATAGGTTCAAGGAGCACAACTGCCGTCTACGATGTAGGTGAGGAAGACCCACTTTCATGCAGCTAAACACAGCACGATACCGTACTTTGTAGTTACCTGCAGCCTGCACCCCGTGTGGATCCGTGCAACGATCAATACATTTTAGGAAATAATCAGAATGATAAGGCCCTAGAAAATTTTCGGGTTTCAGATCATGTAAGACAACGAGAAAATAATGGAGACTTTTGTTGAGAATAGGATTTCATGATGACAAGGCTGAGATACAGTGCGGGCATACAGTGCAAACTATCCACCATACTCCACACCGTGTACAAGGTACACTAATCTTATCGATAAGGAAAGTTTAGACGGCAGAAAAAAAAGTTGGCGATCTCAGAAAAAAGCTTCAAGCGGGAGCCAGGCGCTACATACTACCGTGTACAGCCACTACGAACCGGCCACGACGCACACTCCGGATCTCGACAATCCCAACCCTCTCCTAAATTCTATGAATTGATCCCATAAATCAATCCATACAACAGGCGTCATGTCGCACTTTGACAATGGTGCGCCGCTGGTCAAGCGCCAGAAGCTGGCCACGGTCGGCGCCGCTGCCGCACCGCCGCAGGCCTCTGCTATGGCCACCGGCTCCAACATCTTTGCTCCCTTCAGAGTGAGTCAACTCAAAAGTTTACCTCCATGATATGTTCTCAATACTGACAGACAGACCGTCGGCCTCGTGTCCCCTACCGGCGTTCCCTTCACATCCGTCCCACTCGGCAAGACCTCCTTCCAGATCACCACATCCGTCGGCCGCTGCCTGCAGACCTACGACCTGAAGCGCGGTCTGCACCTCGTCTTCGTTACACGCCCCCAGACCCCGCGCGACATCACCGCCACCCACGCATGGAAGCAAAAGGTGTTCGCCGCCTGGGGCGGTGGTGAAATCGCCAACGACGACACAATTGAGGAGGAGAACGAAGAGACCGACGAGACCGACGATTCGGACGCGTCTGCGCCCCCGCCTAACCGCACCCAGGGCGTCTGGGTCTACAAGAGAGGCCGCAAGGTCGGCGAGCTGCCCATCCCGCGCGACCTGCGCGAGCCCATCCGCCAGATCCTCGTCTTTGGTGCTTGGATCATCGGCCTCGCAACCACCCGCATCGAGGTCTGGAAGTCTGCTACCTCGGAGCACTACACCACCCTTCAGCCCTCCGCCTCCTCGACTCCCGGCGGCCACCACCTGACCGGCGGCATGTGCACAATGCCTACCTTCCTCAACAAGCTGTTTGTTGGCCGCGCCGATGGTTGGGTCGAAATCTGGAACGTGTCGTCCGGAAAGCTTGTCTACACCATTGTGCCCCCCAAGACCGAGCAGAGCCCCGGCGGTGTCACATGCCTCGAGCCCACACCTGCCATGGGTCTGCTGGCTATTGCCTACTCCGCTGGTCCCCTCGTGATCCACGACGTCATCCGCGACCAGCCCCTCATCTACGTTGAGGCAGGCACTCCTGGTGTCGGTTTCGGCGACGACAACGAGCAGGGCGACTGTGTCGCTCCCGTCACAAGCATCTCGTTCCGCACAGACGGCCGTGGTGCCGGCCAGGACGGCCGTGCCGAGGGTGTTATGGCCACGGCCACCACCGCCAGCGGCGACGTCACCTTCTGGGACCTCAACAAGGGCGGCCGCATCATGGGCGTCCTGCGCAGCGCGCACAACCCCCCCTTCAAGCCCGTCGCCGCCACCGACATGGCCTCGAGCTCCGCTCTCACATCCAAGGTCAGCAAGGCCGTCGAGCAGTCGTCCGCCCAGCGCGGCCGCAACAACATCCGCGGCGAGGTCTGCGGTGGCATTAGTCGTATCCAGTTCCTGCCGGGCCAGCCCGTAATCATGACCAGCGGTCTCGACAACTCGCTGCGCTCGTGGATTTTCGACGAGACCCCCTTCTCGCCTGTGCCGCGTATCCTGCACACCCGCAGCGGTCACGCTGCGCCCGTCAACTGCCTCGAGTTCCTGCCCTCCGACTTTGACGGTGCCGACAGTGGCAACAAGTGGCTGCTGTCCGGCGGTCTCGACCGCAGTCTGTGGGGTTGGTCTCTGCGCCGAGATGGCCAGAGTGTTGAGCTGTCGCAGGGCAACGTGCGCAAGCGCGCCAAGCAGATGGGCATCCTGTCGTCATCGGCCCTGCGCAACGGCAGCGCTACGCTGCTCGAGGACCTCAAGGCTCCCCCGATCACGTGCATTGCCTCGTCGCTCAACCGTGATGGTGGTATGGGTGCACTGCCCGGCAAGCCGCCACAGTGGCTGCGCATGGGCCCTCATGGCACCACTGATACCAAGCACAAGACTCGTACCGGTGACAACCCGCGCCCTCAGGACACCGAGTCGTCGGGCATGACCGGTTGGGAGAGTGTTGTTACAGCACACTACGGCGACGCGTTTGCCCGCACATGGTTCTGGGGCCGCAAGCGTGCTGGTCGCTGGGCCTTCTCGACTGGCGACAACGAGCTGGTGTCGACTGTGGCCATGAGCCCCTGCGGCAGCTTTGCCCTTGTCGGCTCGGCTGGTGGTGCCGTTGACATGTACAACCTGCAGTCCGGCATTCACCGCCAGCGCTTCCCCTCCAAGCTGACCCCTGCCCAGGCGCGCCAGCTCAAGGTTCAGCAGCAGCTGCGCCAGGCTGACGCCGTCACCCAGCTGCAGTCGACCGCCACCATGGGTGCCAACACCACAACACCGGGCGGCAAGTTTACCGGCTTCATGAGCCCCGGCGCAGGCAAGCACACTGCCGCCGTGACGGGTATCATCGTCGACAACCTCAACAGCGTCGTCGTTACATGCTCCCTCGACGGCACCATCAAGTTCTGGGATTTCCTGACGGGCCACCTGGTCAGCCAGATTGGCGGCCGCGAGGACAAGGCCTGGGGCGGTGTCCCCATCACGTCGTGCAAGTACCACTCTGCCAACGACCTGCTGGCCTTTGCCTGCGCCGACAACACCATCCGCGTCGTCGATATGATCACCAAGAAGGTCATCCGTATCTTCCGCGCCGGCTCCGAGTCGTCTGCCGCTTCCGCCGTCGCCTCCATCAACGACCTCTGCTTCTCCAACGACGGCCGCTGGATCGTCGCCGTGACACAGCACGATGCTCGCATGCGCGTCTGGGATCTGCCGACAAGCCACCTGATCGACTCCGTCAAGCTCGACCGCCCTGGCCGCGCTGTTGCCTTCTCCGGCAGCGGCGAGTACCTGGCCGTCGCGCCCGATGGTGCGCTCGGTGTGCACCTGTGGACCAACAAAACGCTGTTCAAGCACGTGCCCACGCGTCCTGTTGTCGAGTCCGACGACTCTGCTACGACTTCCACCACTACAAAGACCAAGAAGGCCATCGCGCCTACTGTGTCTGGCGAGGGTGGCATCAACCTGCTGGAGGCTGCTTTCGAGGACGACAAGAGCGACAGCGGCGAGGGCGAGGACATCGCCCCTGCTGCCCAGATGGACCAGCTGAGCTCCGACATGACGACCCTGTCGCTCGTGCCCAAGGCCCGCTGGCAGACACTGCTGCACCTCGACCTCATCAAGCAGCGCAACCGTCCCAAGGAGGCCCCCAAGGCTCCCGAGAAGGCTCCCTTCTTCCTCGGTACTATCGCCTCGGGCGATGCCGAAGAGGCCGCGCTCGCCAAGGCCAACCAGGATAAGGCCCTGGCCAAGGCAGACCTCACTTCTACTGTCTCGGCCTCCAACTCTGGCCCTGACGGCCGCTCGCGCATGCTTGCTCTCGATCTCACGCGCGCCCAGCAGGCCCTCACCCAGAAGCTCCACCGCGGCCCCAACGACAACTACTCTGCCTTTGTCGACCACCTCAAGAAGCTCCCGGCTGCCCAGGCCGACATGGAGCTGCGCTCGCTCGCCCCCGAGGACGGCGAGCTGGCCCTCTTTGTGCGCGCCATGACCAGCCGTCTGCGTGCGCGCCGCGACTACGAACTCGTGCAGGCCTGGATGACCGTGTTCCTCAAGATCCACGGCAGCGTTGCCGCCGCGTCGAGCGAGGACGAGTCGTCCGACACCCTGGACGAGTTCGCAGCGGCGCTAGCCGAGTGGCGGCAGGTGCAGGACCAGGAGCGCAGCCGCCTGGACGCCCTTGTCGGCTACTGTGGTGGTGTTGTCGGTTTCCTGCGGAACCCGAGAACATAAAAATCTTTTTCTTGTCTCTCTATTTGTTTACATTTCTTGCCTTTTGCCTAGTTCTTATTGTTTGATATTGCATTTGTAGATTTGGCGCACTGGCATTTCATATTTCCATATATATTTGATCACATTTTCATCTTTACATTTCACTGTTACTTGATTACTGTTTACTGTGATTCTCAACTGTTGATATCACCACCTACGCCTGTGTACTTGCCCGCGCGTAAGGACACAATTCAGGTTTCTTGACTGCCGCAGGTCTCGATACCAGAGGTACTCGCGATCAAGCCGGTAGTGCGGCTCCGAAGCATAGTGGCAAGCTCATACGAGACAGTGTGATACGATTCAGATTGCTCGCCACATTCGCACTGGCCTCTTCTTCTATAGTATCAATAAGATCAGCTTTATCAAGTACAAAGACAGATATCAAGTGATATCAATCAATATAGAGGTATCAAACGATATTGCTATAGCAGCACTGTTAAGAACAGATCTTGTTGACAGTGGCGAGTCGGTCCGAGGAGGTCTTCCGATGGCCAAAGTGTCAACAAGACCTGATTCAGCTTGGATCGGATGTTTGATGTTTATTTTGATGGCATTTTTGCCTCGCGGGTAAATGCTTCGGAAAAGGCGAGCAGTCTGAAAGCAGATGTTGAAACTAATGTTGTCTCGATGGACACGAGCCGGATGTCCTTGTTTCGATGTGATGTATGGTCAAGTGGAAGCGGAGTAGACGTTGAGGTCGAGAACCTTGAAGGAGGTTGGTCGATGAGGTCTGATCGGTGCACTTGGTGGTCGATGCGTCATGGCATCTCGTGTTAGAGTGACTGATGTGATGAGAGATCTTGATCTGCTAAGGTGATAGTCTGGCGAGGCTTGTGCACCGAGATGAAGACCTAAGCGAGGTCATGTTATGTTCGCTTGTTGTTGTCAAAAATATCCCGCACGATATATTGTCTGTCAAGACTTAAACGGTGTCATCTGGGCTGCAGCGTTGTTGAAATTATTCAAGACTAAGATCAGAACAACTTCACGACGGACATCTTAGTCTTATATCTAGATTACACGGAGGACGGGGCATCTTGATTTTGCGTCCTCTGTGCCTCTCCATGTTGATTTTGCCATTTTTGCCATTCGATGAATACCCGTCTGTAAAGTAAAGGCAGAAGAAAGGCAAAAGAGGCAGAAGTGAGGCAGAGACAAGGCAGAGACAAGGCAGAATACGCAAGGCAGCGATAGAGAGAGACAGTGAGACAAAAACAGCCGGCTGAGATCGAGGCAAATGTCATTAGCAGCCATGCCATCCTTCGAGGGTGTGTTCCAACTATTCACATGACGAATATTTCCTCATCTACTCGCTACAGAGGACAAAACAACCGACATATCACGCAACTCGACGACGGCAAGGAAACACAGACGGCTGCTATTTAGTCTGATACTTTTAAGACACTCATCGAAAATATTTGTAGGAATCTAGGAAGTAGTTTCAAAACGCCTGCCGTGTGTAAGCCAGCAGACAACGAGAGAATGCCGGCATATACTATTTTGAAGTTTAGCAAACGTTGCCTCGATTATGCAACATACAAAACTAGAAGGCTAAGTTAACTAGACTTGGATACATGACGTCGTCTGCATGGAGATGTTTGCATCCGATATCCGCATCGTTTAGGTTTTCGATTTGACAAGAACCTTCTTCAACATAGGTCTACCATGGTTGACTTGCAATAACAATGCTTCCAGAACATCTGAGAAGGGAAAAAGAAGAACATCACGAGAACTAAATGATGCATCTGAAAGAGAACTTCCCCTGACCATGTCAAAATCATGCAGGTCATGCATGGTTTCGGGCTGTTTCTGTCCACAGACTTCCGAGACTTGCATGCACGTAGTAAAATGCAAGGAAAATAAAATGATAAGACGATGATCTGGACAGGTCCAGGGTTGAAGGGGAGAAGGCAGCAGGCAGTAACACACAGCCAGACATAGGATGACCGCGGGATAAACCAGACGGTCAGTGTCAGTAGGAGTATTGACAAAAAGCTGCAAACACACGGTCTCTCCGTACGGTCTCAAACAACAAAACATGAACGCAGCTGAAAAACTGGCTTCTCTGAATGTAGCGAGGTGACTTCAGGACCACAGACTTGCAAACACTGAATCGATAATAGAATGACAGACACGGGCCGGTTCGAATAGGACAAAGCAACCAATTGGCAAATGGAATGGATTTACAATGCTTCTTCTTCCATTTGGCTTCTATCGATCCCATCTCTTCTCAAAACACACTTCTCCCACGGTTGTCTGTGAGAGCATCTCGTCGGATGTGTTACATTGAGTTGAAGTATGCACGAGGATTCGGAGGGATATGAGGACATGATTTGCAAATAAGATAGAGGAAAACTGTAGAGGGTATAAGAATGACACCTTGACAAGGACAAGTAAGTCCAGAGATATGGCATTGCAGTGTGCATTTTCCTCTGCATCTTTCAAAGACCGGCTATCCTTGTATAACTTGATGTAAAGATGTAACTTACATAAGCAACAAGTACTGTATAAAGACACTGAGTCTACAATCGTCACCGCGACGGAATCGAACCTCTTGTTTTGAAATATGGTTCGGCAGTCACTCAAACAGATATCTGGGGGTGCCTCTATCGTCCAAAGGTGGTTCGGTTGACAACCTTATTCGTTAGTATTAGCAGCCGCCCATGTCAAACCCCCTGGGGATGTGCAAAACAGATGACCACAAAGACGATACAGAGAGATACAGATTTATATGCAGATACATAGGAGAATTATCGTAGGCAATGGATGAGACGATGTTTTTCGACTTTCGTAGAATTTTGGCCTTGAGACGGGGTTCCCCGAGAGCTGAATTCTGGATGCTGCTGCTTTGAGCTTGTTAGGTAGTATTATGACTGCCGTGCGAGACCACGTGCGATTCGAACTAATGCTACGGAATGGTCTCTTCCGAAGTAAAGCGGCAGCGAGCTTGCACTACTCACTTTAATGTATTGTAATGATAAATTTGTAGCTCGCGTGTTGACTTTCAGATAGCCTTCGGCTCAAGTAACAAACAGCGACGTCAAAAATGTAAGACAAGCCAATGCCACTTCCCCAGATTCTTGACCTTGAGCTAAAGGACAGAAAGCAAGGGTCCAGTACCCCGTAGATTCTGCTGGGGCCACAGGTTTGCACAAACATGAATAGTGAGTGGTTATCTGACTATGCAAGTGCCGTCTGGGGTCACGTCGATCAGTCTAGTACACTACGTTTCAACATCAACATAACGAGAAAACTACAGTGCAATGCACATCCAAGGCATCAAATTCTTTATAGTAATAAAATAAAAGAAGATATTTTATCTATTTGGCTATGTATATAACGACTTTGAAGTGCATGAGGACTGAATACAAGTTGATTGAAAAGTGTAAAGCTACAATATCTCGAGATATCATGTCATGTCTTGGCGTCACGCAACAAGTTTGATCATCACGCCCACCACTAAAGATGACATATATGACATCGAATGAATGATACACTAATATATACCCCTTATACAACGATAAGAAAATCTCATATATTTTCTACTCTATTCTTTGTCAAGAGCTACACATGGGCCTGGATCGTCCTTGAAGAGTCTGGGGTAACGGCACTTGCCTCTGAAAGGATCATGGCGACAGGCATAGTAGATAAGCATGGCCGAAGGACACATTGTAAAACGTAGATCATGTAAGAGCCAGCACATGTATGGGCTATCAGATTGAGACAGGTATCGTGAGATAGAAGTCTTAAGACAATAGGAGAATTTCCTTTCCCTCTTGATTAATTTCTCCGAAGACACACGGTCCCGAGCTGTTTATCGTCCTAAGACGGTCACATTAATATAAAAACACACCGACTACTACATGTATATTAATGTATGGTAGATACAATACTTCACGGGAACAACCTCCCCGAGGCAAAACCTCCCAGGGCCTTCCCTGTCTGGCATGATAATAGAACTGAAATGTGCAATGCAATGTACGAGAAGGAAATAAAGGCGACGAGGGAAGGAAATAACATGTAATGTAAAACATTTATAACTCGGGATATTATTCTCGAGCTTAAGGCAGCTATCATGTTATCTGTCAATATGATACATTGCAGATGCACTTGACTTATGTGAGGAATGCTACTGCATGTTTACTTTCTGTTCTCAGACTGTGCGCAACTTATGAACAACCCACCATTTATACTACATTTGCGCCATTTCTCTTATAGTTTGTCTCGGTCCACGGCAGTGACGAAATGTGAAATGTGAAATTAAGTAGAAAGATGCAAGAGGCAGACATACAGACACAGAGGCACGGCCCACCCCAGACAGATCGACCAAGGAGTGTGCATTATGCAGGGTATCGAGTGGACGCCCACAAACTGCAAAGAAACGGCAGCAGGTGGGAGGTCTGAAGGTCTGTTGGCCACACTAGTAATATATGAAGCTTATTTGGTCTGCTATTGATGCAGTCTGCAGTCTCTAGTACAGCCAGTGTCGTCTCGGCACCGAGTGCTGTAGATTAAAGTTTCTACATTAAAGTTGATTGCAACACAAGGCCAAGGTGCATTGCAAACAGAGGCTGCCATCCACTTCGGGACCGCACACTAGTTTATTCCGGCATTGACTTGATCTCGAGAAAGAGATTGTAGCCTGTGAGATTCAAGGTGACGGAATTCAGCTTGTGCAAATCTGTTTGTTCTAGAACAACTCTGGCTTCCATGCACGGCAAAGTGGAATATGACAGCAGCAAAATATTTGCAGTGAGATCATCATAAGCGGACAGCGTAGCGCCGCCCTTATGTCAAAGTCAGGTATATGTCGTTACGTTAAGCCATTAAGATCCTGCTGACTGAGTCGGCCCTTTTACACAGGTTATCACTGTGATGATAACCACTGTCTCGGCCATCTAGCATGCCCGAAGAGTCGGTCGCATCTAAAAAGGTGAAGTAAAACTTGCATAGCAGCTATAGATATGTTTAAACTGAAGAAAGCTTCCAAGACTGTTTAAAACGGACGCCTGAGACCGGGTTTGACGCTTTGGCCAACAGGCACATATTGAATATCAGATTTAGGACTACACACAGAGAAACAGCAAAACGGCTCTACCGTTATTCCCGCTGCTGGCGTAGATGCGCATCTGGAACTACTGTCATATGTCGAGCTAATGTAGGAATATTGTCAAGCTACTAGCAGATCTACATCGTACGCTCTGCATCTGCATGTTGCTGCAGACATGAATGCCGTTTTCAAGTGGGTTTCTGCCCCTTCTTCGATCTTAGGTCGTCTTCCATAGTTATTTTATGGCCGAATTTATGTATTTTATAATCTATTTACCCATGAGGTAGCCTTGCCATAATCCTAAGTGTTATCTCGATGTGCCACGCGAGCAGGGGTCAGCGCTGCTTACGCCTGATGCACATCTTTCTTTCCCAATCTATTTTTTCTCCACGTTTTGTCACAATGTGACTGCTTTCCTGTAATACTAAAGCCATTGTTTACGTGGAAGGCATAAACAACCAGCCACAAGGAACGACTGTCAGCACATCGCATGTCATTGGTTGTGTCCCCTGGAAAGACGGCCCAGATCCCGTCGTGTGGCTACCGTGCCTCTGTGGTGCATCTGCCACGTTGTAGAGTAATATTGCGTTTTTTGCAACTGGAAGCAGTTATTCTAGAGTTCCAGCACAGTCTTGTGTCTCTTTTGAGATACTAATGCTCCTGAATATCAAGCCATGCTGTCCATCTCACATATTCATCTCGGTCCGTCTTGAGTTGAGGTACCTAAAGTTCTATTGAGATGATCACAGTAGCAGCAACGCTACGAAATATATTGGAGCCCTTGTAACATAGAAATCAGTTGTCTATTTCTCTCGGATTTACAAGACCTACGACGTGTTTCAACGCGTTGTTGATAATAGGCAGAATGCATGTAGTACAATTGGCCGAATTATGTTAGTCGTTCAGCCACCAGCCTATCTTGATAGGTGCCACAGACCCACTTGCCACGTGGAATCATGTGGTGTCTATAGCGTATATAGCATCTGTTTTCACTAAACGGACGGTACCGCAACATTGATGTGCCGCCGCAAACTTGCCGAGCAGATATTCCTCCTATGGAGAGATTTGATTGAGCTCTTTTTTATTGCAAATGTGTCCTAATTTTTATCATTTCGCATACATCTTGAACGGATTCTTGAAATCCCTACCGGATGGCATACATTGTTGTCAACTCATGTCGTTTGTCGTTCGTCGTCTGAATTTGATTCCTACTCTCCGTTCAGCGTTTCGCTCCTTTCCCCATCGCAACTCTTATTACCCGGAAGCTAGGCCAAACTCGGACAAGCCTCTTCGAAAATGACGCTTTACCCTGCCACCGGCTAAAGTCGAATTGTCGTCAGTCCGCAAGCGCCTCGGCTTTGCACGGTCAAAGTCGGTGAGCCCCTGCAATTAATCACGACATTTGAGCTTCCTCGTTTGGGTATGTCTCTGAAAATAAAAATGAAAAATTGTATATAGTAGCAGTCGCTTGCCTGATTTATTCCGCTTCAAGTTTCTCATTTCTGCGTTTCGATGGTGAAAGAATGTCAGCTGACACGTTCATGTGATGCCGGTCGCGGTTTCCTTGTTCACTGGCCTGCTCTTTCTGCACTCGCACTCGGTTCTAATTATTCCGTCGCACCTGCCGTGGCCAGTACTTGTACTTTCCTTCTTTGGCCACAAAAGTATTTATGTACTCGCGTGGCGTCTACTTCCCAAATCGGCAGTGCTTTCAGTGAGACAAACTCTGCAAGCAACCTCACACACACGACGGTGTCAACCTCGCTGTACTCTTCTCCCAGCAATAGTACGTACTCTGGGGAGTGTCGGTCCGACGCCCGTTGGGGCATGGTCGGCTTTTGCTTGTGTGCTAGGGTTCTCCAATTTGGGGTGACCTCGTGAGGGGAAAAGATGGAGTACTCCATATTGTTGGGCTGGCGAGGTCGAGTCTCTGAGCGTCCTGGGTAGTGGTCTTTACTTTGAGTGCAGGAGTGGGTGCGGCAGTGAGCTTCCGCACTGTGTGTATATTGATCAAGAGAAGGATCGTTGGCATGTGTCAAGAGAGTGGGCAGGTGAACACGATTCATGTTAGCATCGGGGGTAATGGAGTCAGTCACAGCGCTTTGAATCAAAGCCAAAGGAACACGAGCAGATGTGTATTTGCATTGAAATAGAATAAGACAAGGAAATCGAGTCGAAAAGGGAAGAAGGCTTGATGAGGAGATCTATGCTCCCGATTCGGTATGGATGGCATCGTTCCCGAGCCGTCCCAACAGCGTCGCACTCAAGAGACTGAAGGGCAGAATGTTCAAGCAAAGACATGTGGTACAAATTTAATCGGGCATCCGGGGTAACAAACGGTCAAAAGGATCTAGGGAGTGCTGGGAAAGCCGAAAAGTCGAGAACGCACGAAATGCAAAATGAGAAGGTCGAGAACAAACGAGATCAAGCATGTGTTTCCCCAGATTAGCACGCGTGAACCGAATGTAGCAATGTACCAGACTGCCAAACTGCCAGACTACCAGTGTGAGTGCCACTTTGTCGCACTAATTACCGCTGCCGAGGAGTAGAATAAGGGTCAATCACTCCGAGATCAACTAATTCACAGTGAATTCACCTGTAAAAGTCCCAAAAAAAGAAGCGTTCCTGGCAGCATCACGTTCGATATGAATCACAAGGCGCACTAGTTGTTTACTTTACTTCGTGTTTGCCTTTGCATTTGCCACCCTCCAACTTGTTTCAATCTATTCAGTCATCTCTTGTTCTTTCATTAAAATCGTATATGACAACACACACCTGTGCATAGTACTCGCCTGTATCTCGGCCGTTAATGCAGTCGCTATTATACACCTGGTGCAATAGCACCCAAAACCAGCTTTCGCTGGTATCAGCGATTGGCTGTAAACTGTCTGTCAGCATTGCTCGTGTATTACTCTTCATCTTGTCATCCCCCCTAGTCACTAGTCACTACTTTGTAAGAATTATTATCTCTTGTCATCTCTTGCCATCTCTTGTGCATCGTATATTTAGAGTAGCTGCAACAATAATGCCGGCAAGGAAGAAAATGAGGAGAATCCGGGGGAGCTCTATGCTGTTGTTCCTATTCTCCTGTCATATGTTTTTTTGATAGCTGGCAGCAGGCAGCCTTTGTTTCTCCTTTCATCTATTGCTCCTCTCATTCCTCCTTCTCCTTAACCTTATTCTTAATATCCTTGCTTTTATTCTCCGTAGTCACTTTCCTGCAATGGGCAGGTCGTTAAGCAAGTTCCGTTGGTCCATGGCTCGCCTCCATCAATAGCGATAACTGTTTCATTCGTAGTTGACAGAAGTTGACAGGATTTCATTTCACAAAACAAAGAACCTCGGCGGCCAAGACATGGATGATGCCGTCGTCTTGTGACGCCTCGAGAACTGTCCAGCCTTATTGGTTTGATACGGCAGCCTTCACCACACCAACAAACAGTATGGCATTCTATTGCTCTTCTCCCTTCGCTCTACGGAGTACTCTTGCCCGATCTGATGTCCGGTACTCTTCCACCAACGTTGTATTACGGCCTGTCACCACCCCAGTCAGTCTGAGCACCCCCGTACCCAGCCAGTCTTCGAGCCTGCCTACCCACACAGTGCAGGATTTAGTAAAATAAAGAAACCAGCTAGCACAGCTAACACTCACTAACACCCCTATTTACCTCGCTTGGTGGTCTTTCACCTCAACTATTTGGTGCTAAATATGCGTCTGTCGACTCAAAGAGTAGTGTACCCACTCGCTTTAACAAGTTGAAAAACAGCAGCCTGCTCGTTAGGAATGCCCGATGAATGACAAAGTCACCCCGGAGGAAAGACGAGCAATTCGAGGGCAGAAGCTGGAGAGACATAGCGCAGAGTAGCTCCTTTTTCTTGGAAAGATGGAGAGAGGAAGATGGAGAAGACGGATCACCCAACCCCGCCATAAGTTGCCAATGTGAGAGCTCAATGTGAGAAAAAACCATGCTCGGGAATCATATCGAGGGAGACACTTCGCGGATATTAAATGTTGATAAAAAAGATAAAAGACAGCACTTGTCGGTCTCGTCATTGTAGAGCGGTCACGGGCCAGACACTTGATAAATCATGGCCTGAACAAACAAATAAAAACAATGAATGGTCATGCCAAGACAACATATCTCGTGGTCTGCACCGGAGAGAAGACGGGGACAGGGAAGAAGTCAGTCGTGAGCGTGTCAAATGTAAAATTCTTTGCTTTCTGTTGCTGTATTTTTCGTTCTCGCTATTCTTATTCTTTATCCCTACCTCTACCATAATCACCTTCTTTCCGCACACTCTACTTTACATTGCCATCTTTCCCCTCTGCTGTACTATCGTCTTCATATCGTGCCGTCTGGCCCACAGCCCAATACGGCGATCTTCTCTTCTGTCTTTATTTCTGTCTCTGCACTCTACCCCTACCTTTCATCTTATTCACACTCACATTCTCTACACTGACACGCCATCGCGTTTTCTCCTCCTCCCCCTCCAGCGCCATGCCTTATGCTTGAGTTTTGAGTTTCTCGCCACTTACTTTCTTTACTCCTCTTCTCTCATCTACACTCGTCTGCTCTTCCACCTCTCCTCCGCACATATTCTTCTTCTCTATATGTGCCTGTCATATGCATATACTTGCCGTTTCCGCAACCCAACTGCTTGAACACGACCAGTAGATACTCTAGACAGCCGAGCTCTTCACTCGGCAGACTCGAGCTCGCACAAACGAGTAGCCGCAACGCAATTCGTACGCGTTTGAGCAAGATCCTTCGCCACTGGTTAAGTCTCTGGGTTCAAGAAGGGGGAGGCACCTCAGAAAGAACACCACCACCTTGACTACCGCCACCAGCGTGACACTCGAAACAGCTGCGCTCGACCCAATATACTCCCGGAATATACATCTCGATATATGAAGCTTGATATTGTCCCGCCCTCCTTGAGTACATACATAGACTCCTAGTCTCAGTCTCATCTATTCCTCGAGTCTTCTCTCCAGCTTTGATCGCCCTCGCCCCATCTCGACCACTCTAAACTCGACCACTCGACAAGTCTATATCAGCTCGTCTATTACTCGCTCCTTTGCTCCTCCGCTGTCCCAGTCTTGTGCTTTTCTGGTTCATCTATACCTCTGCTCACCTTAATCGACCTCGGTCTTGATTCTAAATTTCAATCCGTCGACACGTTTGATTCGACTCTCGAGTCTTTTAATTCTTACCAAATCACCAAATCTATATTTACCACCACGACCCCAGTTCTCGTCTCAATCTCACCTCATCTCGACATCTTCTGCTTCTCATCTACTTCTTCTACTACTTCTTCGTTCACATTCGTTAGTACACTCGTTTAAACTCTAGACTTTGACTTTACTTCTATTACTTCTTTCTTAAACTCGAACACATACTCACCAACCTCCGCCAGACTACACAATGCTGTCGAATCCACTCCACCGCTTCTCGCCCTACCACAACATTCCCACCACCCCTATGCTCTCCAACACTCACGTCCAGACCTCCCACATGCACAACGCCGGCATGGACGCCTTAACACAGGGCTCGCACTATGCCCTCCAGCAGCTGCAGCAGCACGTCGGCGTGCACAGCCAACATCACAACCCCCACCTCGCGCGCCCAGGACAGCACCACATGCAACATCCTCACCAGCACATGCAGCACCACCAGGCAAAGCACCGTCAAGGCCCGTACGGCGCGCGCGGCAGCAGCGCAGCAGGCCCCATCCGGCGGCGAATCAGCCGCGCCTGCGACCAGTGCAACCAGCTGCGCACAAAGTGCGACGGACAGCACCCGTGCGCTCACTGCATAGGTAGGCAATATTGAAAGCTTGTGCTTGCGAACAATACTAACTACTCCAGAATTTGGCCTTGGATGCGAATACATCCGCGAGCGCAAGAAGCGCGGCAAGGCATCGCGTAAGGACTTGGCACAGCAGGCGGCAGCCCAGGCGGCAGCCACTCAGGGCGGCTCCAACAACAACGGTGACGGCGACGACGACCAAAATGACAGCAAGTCCAGTATTTTGGTCGGTAACAACAGAAGCAGCACGGCCGATGGCAGCCAGAACGGCGGCAATGTCAGCGACAGCGAAAAGATGATGAACGAGCTCGTCGAAGACGCCATGCAGCGCAGCCAGCGCACAGGGAGCATGGAGAGTCTGGGCGATATGACCAGCGACATGGCCAGCGTGCATCAGCACCAAAACCACCAACAGCACCAGCACCAGCAGTATCTCGATCAGCACCTCGACGCGTCCGCTGGTATTGACCTCAACGGCTATGCTGCAGCAGCAGCCGTCATGCACAACCCATACGAGCGCCAATCCACGCACCACATGATGGGTGGCGCTCCTCACACACCCTACGGCCAGTCCAGCTACCCGGATCTGCCCTACGGATCTCTTCAGGCACACAGCCCGACCGGCTACTCGAGCAACGGTGGTGGTTTCCGTATGGCCGCCAGCCCAATGACTGCCTACCACACAATCACAGGCGCCGGCGAGCCGGCATCTCCACCCTGGATGTCCTCACCTCCATCACAGCAGCAGCAACAACTCCCTGCTCAGCAACTCCAGCAAGAACAGGCTCAGGCTACCCAGTTTCACAACCCCCAGAACATGAGCGCTGCTGCTGCTGCCGCCGCCGCTGCCGCACACATGCACAGCTTCAACGGCATGGCCATGCACAACCTTCACCCGGCCATGCACCCGGCTCTTACCGGAGTAGGCTCAACCAACCTTTCTCCCACAACCGCAGCTGCACCCTCGTCTGCTGCCGGCACTTCGATGCCCAGCAGCTACAACCCGGCACAGCTGCGGTACCCCGTTTTGGAGCCTATCATCCCACACCTCGCCACCATTATTCCCATTTCGCTCGCATGCGACCTCATCGACCTCTACTTCAGCAGCTCCTCATCTGCCCAGATGCACCCCATGTCGCCATATGTGCTAGGCTTTGTCTTCCGCAAGCGATCGTTCCTGCGCCCTACTAAGCCACGCGCATGCCAGCCGGCCCTGCTCTCGAGCATGCTGTGGGTCGCTGCACAGACAAGCGACGCACCCTTTATTGCTAGTGTTCCGGCAGCGCGCGGGAAAATCTGCCAGAAGTTGCTGGAGCTTACTGTTAGCCTTCTGAAGCCGCTAATTCACACTCTGCCGGCAGCCCTATCGCCTCCTCAGAATGGCGGCGATGACCAGCAGCCAGAGCAGCAGCAACAGCCAGGCAGCCCCGTCTTTGACGGCGTGACTGGTCTCGGTGGGCTGGGTATGATGCCGGATTCCATCAGTATGGAGGCCGCCTTGGCCCAAGTCTCGGCAGCGGCTGCTGTCGAGGATGCCAACATTTCGTCGAATTCAACAGCCGATGGCGCTAACCCAATCGGCGTCAACGCGTCGGGAAGTATCAGCACTGGCGGTAACAGTGGCGCATTTGGCGCGGCCGGCACAGTCGATGATGTCGTGACTTACATGCACCTTGCGACTGTCGTGTCTGCGAGCGAGTACAAGGGTGCTAGTCTTCGCTGGTGGAACGCGGCATGGTGCCTGGCTCGCGAGCTGAAGCTGGGCCGCGAAGTCAATGTTCACGGCTCCGGTATCCGCCAATCACAGGAGCTTGTTGAGGGCGATGGTTTGATTGACGGTCTCGACCTCGACTCGGAGAAGGGTGTCCGCATGTCGGAGGAGGAGCGCGAAGAGAGACGCCGCATTTGGTGGCTTGTGTACATGGTCGACCGCCACCTCGCTTTGTGCTACAATCGTCCCCTCTTTTTGCTCGACCTCGAGTGCGACGGCCTCATGCGGCCCATGGATGATACGGCCTGGCAGAATGGCGATTTTATTGGCAGCAACACCGAATCCAAGCAGAACGACACCGGCCTGGGAGATGATTCCGGCAATGTCAATCTCGACACGTCGGCCAATGTGACTGCTGCTGCATTCGACTCTATTCTGCGCAGCGGCCCCTCATACGAGTGCAGCGGCCATAACATCTTTGGCTACTTCTTGCCGCTGATGACTATTCTCGGCGAGATTGTCGATCTGCACCATGCACGCAACCACCCTCGCTTCGGCCTCGGCTGCGGCTTCCGGTCATCTCAAGAGTGGGATGCTCAGATCTCCGAGATCACACACCACCTCGCTATCTATGAGCAAAGCCTCAAGGCCTTCGAACAGCGGACACTGAGCCCAGCAGCCTTGATTGCATCAAATGAAGTGTCTGCTGCCGCCGCCGCCGCCGCCGCTGCGGCTACTACGGATGCCAGTAACCATGTCGCGATGGGCGCCGATGGCCAGAGCCAGAACCAGAGCAGAGCTGCCTCAGCGCCGCACGATATCGGTACCCCCTCGCACTCGGTTCATTCGGTCCACTCGGTGCACTCAATGCCAGCTATGCCAATGCCCACCATGTCGGCAATGCCAACAATGCCTGCTCTTCCAACTATGCCGACGATGCCTGCGCGCATGACCGAGCTCGACATCCAGACCCGCATCGTCACAGCCTACGGTACCCACGTCATGCATGTCCTGCATATCCTTCTCGCTGGCAAGTGGGATCCCGTTAATCTTCTCGACGACAACGACCTATGGATCAGCTCGCAAGGCTTTATCACAGCTACAGGCCACGCTGTATCAGCTGCCGAGGCCATCTCAGAGATTCTAGACTACGACCCGGGCCTAGAGTTTATGCCCTTCTTCTTCGGCATCTACCTGCTCCAGGGTTCCTTCTTGCTGCTGCTGATCGCCGATAAGCTGCAGCTCGAGGCCAGCAACAGCGTCGTTCGCGCATGTGAGACTATCATCCGCGCGCACGAGGCGTGTGTAGTGACGCTCAACACGGAGTATCAGCGCAACTTTTCGCGCGTCATGCGGTCGGCTCTGGCGCAGGCCCGGGGTCGTGTTCCAGAAGATCTTGGCGAGCAGCACATGCGGCGGCGCGAGCTTCTGTCGCTGTATCGCTGGACCGGCGACGGCACTGGTCTTGCTTTGTAGTTTTTTTGTTTGTTTTTCTTTCGCGTTTTCTGCTTTCCTCTTTCTGCACAGTACCTCACGCACTCACGATTTCTTATGTCTTATGTATAGATGTTCTGGATAACGGAAAAACAATATCTCGCGCGGCGCTCTGTCTTTACTATCTCGGCTACTTCTAGTTTTATTTTCTGTTTGAGTTCTATGGATGCAGCTGGAGTTGGCTGTTTGTTGTCTACTATCTATCTAGTTCTTTGCAATAAAGTAGTATTTGGACTACTAGTTTGATCATGATTGATCTCAAATAATAAATACTCTACTTTACAACATGGAAACTTATATTCTCGGTAATCATCAAGTGTTTGAATCGCTCTATATTTGGTAGTCTCTGAGATCTTACGTGCTTTACACTGTACACCATTCGCTGTGCAAAGTTGAATTGCCCAACATCACATGATACTATTGACGGGATCCGGAATATATTCCGAGAAGCCTTTTCGGTAAATCACTGCACTCGGCTATTTGGTTTGATACTTGCCGTTCTACAATTTACCAACCCGGGTCACGGACCGTACTCGGTTACGAAATGATGGCGAACTGTTACGCTGCTTCTCGTCCCCCGGGCATGTGCAGGAACAGAGACAGCGGTTACGATAGTATTGCAGCAGTACTGCAGGAGTTAAGACAAAGAGCAATGGTCACCGCTACGTCAATTTCCAGTGTCTCGGTATCCAAGTGTCAAATGTCGCCTAGGTGCTCAGATGGAGTTTCCGAGGAATTCAGTCTGCACCTCGCCGTTGCAAGTGCCGGTGTGGGAACCTAGCAGATATGAAAATGATTCTGTAACACAGATGTATCTTTTAGGCCGGGAAGCGAATGGCACAAGTGCGAGGGATTTGGCCACGGCGCACAAGGGCACCAATTCACTCGGCTTTCCACCGAGTTGGGATGAAATGGGCTGGCCATGATCACAAGAGCCCCAGTATCATGACTACAGATGGTGTTTGTCTGTATCATGTCACGTCAGAATTACCACAATAGGAAGTGGTGATTTTGGGGTCAGGTCAGTATTTGTTGGGAATCAATTTGAATTGAGATAAGAGAAATTTAAAGGCCAAAATAAACGCCTGATACCTAAGAACATGTAACAAATAAATCAAAGAAAAAGCCATGCCCTTGCGAACAACCCAGTCCGTCTATCAAAGCCTGTCCCGGCTTCCAGCCGGCAAGCTGCCCAGTTTATTGCCAATCCGCCGCCATCATTGTTGACTGTAAATTCATTGATAAATATAGACAGTCTCCCACTGGATTTCGCCATTCATGTACTGGTTGTAGCACTCCGTGCAAAGATTGAGCCAGCAGAGTTGGCACTGCCACATTGGATTTTCCTCGGTCAGGTCGAGCTTGCATGCCCACCGCACGCTGCCATTGGGGTCCTGGATGAGCTTGAGCTCGTGTCTACAGGCCCGGTACTTTTTGGTCTGAGAGTTCTCCTTGTATGCCATTTTGTGTGTGATTGTGAAGGTGATTTTTGTGGCTTATGGCTTAAGCTGTGGACGAAGTATAATTGCGGAGTGGTAAACTTATATGCAACTTGCTTGTCTAGACGAGAGACGCCAATAAATATCAATATGTGATAAGAGTTTTGTGTTTGCTGGGGAGTTTTCCGTCGGTGTAGAATCAAACGGGTCTCTACAGTTGTTTGCTCGTGGGTTTCAAAGTGCGGTGAGGTGGGTGAAGCAGCTGTCTTTGTTAGATGATGCATGTAAAAGATCAAATTGTAGACTTACATTGTGAACAATCTTCTTTGGGTTTATGTGTTTTCCTCAGAGTTTCGTATGTTGATAATGAAGAGTTTAGATATCTCTGGCTATCCTGACTTATATAGAAGTGTTAGTGATGTGCTGGTGATATGAAGATGATATGGAACTATGGAGGTTGAAATACGTGCGTAGATTGAACAACCTCTCTCAGCAACAGGACACCCAAAAACAAAGACAAAGGGAGTAACGATGGAGAAGCAACGCCACTTACATTTCAAAATGACGTTGAAACCGATATTGGTTGTTCTGTTACCATTTTATAGTGCAACCGACAAACAGTAACCGTAGTCTGGGACCGAGCTATGGTTGCACAGCGGCTTCAGTCGAGTGTTGGTATCAGGGTGTTATTGAGATGGGCCTGTTATTTCGAAGGGGCTTGAGCATCCTTGATGTGGAAGAAAGACTGACTTTATACGTTTGGTCAGTAAGGTTAACTTGCAAGTCTCCGTAGAAGAAATATAAGAACAAAAAGAAAAATATCAGGGTGGGAAAGGGGTGGACTGGGATGGGTACGAGTGTTGGGATCAGTAACATGGAAGAAGAAGATAAAGAAGAAATTACAAAAAGAAACCAAACAAAGGCAAGCTGAGAGCATCAAATCGACTTACTCAAACCTGTGAGGGGGGCAGCTACACCGAAAACACGGCTCTCTCGTATCTTGTCTCCATCAGATATAGATCTTAAAAGCCAAGAGAACGGGCGGCACAGTTTCAATGTTTCAAGGTTCGAACGAATAGCCGGATACCATACTGGGGCTTGTTTCTCGTTCTTTTCCTGCGTCGAAGTACCGTCTTGTGGTAACTCTTGACGTGCCCACCGAAGGAAGTTGTCTGTGGGATTGTTTTGAAACGATACTGAATACATATATCAGGGCTGAGAATGAGGAATTGTCGAATGGAAGCCAGAATCAAACCAAATCTAAGCTCCAAAATGTTTTGTGTAAAAATCAAAACAATGTCAAATAATCAGATAGAAAGTCGAACAAGAAAAATGAAACAAATTAATCAAATTCATCGATAAAAAAATGTTATTCGGGCTGGACTACTACCTACGGCACATAATATGGGAGCATGGACTAGACATGGGCAAAGAAAGACCCAAGTCGAACAATCAAACAGCCCCAGCCAGCCCTTGCCAGAGTGTGGTTCACGGCTCACCTTCCGCCCATCATTGCTACACACCGAGAGTTAGGCGTAAAAATAGAAGTTGGATGGATTGAATAGGGCTAAAATATCAAGGTATGTTTCTTTTGTCTCTTGTGTTTATTAAAGAAAGGATTTGATAAGAAAATGAGGAGGATTGATATCGAACAAGATCATGGCGGGCAGGAACATAGTGAAGGAAGGAAGGTAGACCGGTCGCTCCTGTCCTTTTCTTCCTTTATCTTACACCCCGGAATCAAAAGCCACGCGCCGAGCCTTCCACGTGTTTGCTTGTCTTTTTTTGTCAATTTGGCAAGTACGCTTTCTTTCCCGTCGGGACCGTGCCGGATGCTCCTTCCATAATTTGCTAACTGCACCGACGTCGCCGAATATCATGGTTATTAGTCAAAAGCCCCCAATACAACAAAACGACACCCTTTTGGCTCGGAATTCGGAATACCCCCGAAAAATACAGGCCTGGCCAGAACTGTGATCCATGATGTGCCATGTGCCTGGTTGTTGGACCCAGTGTCAAGGGGCAGCTACAACAAGCTCATAGGCAAGGATACGATATCTGTCCATCGCTGGCGGCAGCACTCCGATATCAGATTTACCTAAAAGTATCAAGGAAGTGAACTTCTGCGGAGACAGTACATGCCATATCTAATCTACCCCGTGGCCGCTTTAAAGAAAACCTGCCCCCGTCGTCCTCTCATGTGACATCGAAACCGAACCGCCCGGGGCCCTGCTCAACCAGGAATATCTTTGGGAAGAACTCAAAGCACACCTTCGTACGAAATGTAATGATCTGAATATTCTATTTCCAGCAAGGGTGTTGATGGCCCGTTCGTTATTTCTTATGCGGGTCTTTGGTAGTATTCTGCAACGGTTTGTAACATTGGGTCGTATCGTGGCATATTGATAGCAGGCTGATAGTAGACTATCGGACTGATAACAGTGAAGCAATCGCTAGCAAAACGACACATCTTTTGTAAACGTCTGATTTACGACAAACGTCCCGTGTTTTTCTTGATATGTGTTTTGCGCTTTACTGTATCTGCGTGATCTACTTGGTATTGACTACAGAGTTTTCCATAACATGTCATTTTCGATTTAGGCCGCCTGCTACTAAAAACCCGGTGACAGGGATCTGTAACGGTCAAATCCTTTGCAGAGAGCTGGTTATTTTTTCGACATCGACGTCGTTCTGCTGTTGTTTGAGGGCGTCCAAACTGGCATAGATTTACTCGTTGTGATCCACGAAGAGTAAAAGGTGATGCTAATCTTCTCGCCTATGACGACTCATTACAATCTGCTCGTTCGACTACTGATGCCCAAGGAGAACGAGATAGAAAAATGGCATCAACGCTCCAGCCTTGTCCGAAACAGTACACAAGTTCCGCGCAGTATTTCTACCGAGATTGAACTGTCCCAGTTGGCTACTTTTCGCTGTACAGGGTTCAATCAGATACGGCATTGCTGTCTTTGTGCCAGTTTCGTAGAGATTGTTGAAAATACTAAAACCCTCCCACAACAAAAGAGGATGTACTGCGGAAGGGCGGCTGCTGTGCAGGTGAGAGCCGAATACACCTTGTGCACGGCCCTGTAAAGGTGAGCAGCACAGACCAATTCCAAGTCTGAGCCAGTCATTATCATTATCTCTCACCAAGCAAAGTACCGGAACCGCTACCCAAACACACTCTATATCTACTTCCCGTGCTAGATCTGTGACACCGTGGAGCCTTGCTAAGATTGCAGTTTATCCCGATGGTATCTTCAGTGACCCAGGGCGAGCCTCGTACGTTTTTTTAAGAATATCTACGGAGTTTTAATGATATGCCGTGCCTGAGCCGTGTCATGACTACAATATATACGTATGTGGAAACTCGCATGGCCTAATCTTCACATGATGGGAGAAGGATCCGAGTTGCTGATTATGTGAACAATTAAACCAATCCTGGCCCTGTCTGAGATTTCGAATTTTCTGGACTGGCCTATTTCCGGGAATAAAATCTATTTGAACTCGGGCGGAATATAAGACGCGGCACGGAATCACATCGTAACATGGAGAAAATAAATCCATTTATGAAGGAGATGTGAAATCAGACGATGTTATTCTCGAACGGCGGCTCGAACCTGAATAACCTTAATCGATTTTGTCTGAGACGCGCTATGATGCAAACTCGCCACGGAAATGCAAGACTTCTTGAGGCGTTGACAATCAATACGGGCCGTTTATCATGCGCTTTGGCTTCTTGACGTGTCCTTTCCTACGAAAAGTGCATTGAGAGATAAGCCGTGATGAGTTGGATGACGTGATGTCGAGTTCAATTGCATAGTGTGGTTAGCTGGTACACATGATACTCTGGCCTATGAGAACTATACATACCATAACTCTCTACATATTAACATCGTAAAGCCTATCAAAATCCTTCGACCATCGATGCAACCTCGGTCTTTGACTGGAATTTTTTTTAAAAAAAACTATATGTGCTACACCGGTGTGTGACTCCTGGTATTTTCCAATCTTTTCTAGACTTTCTGCATTTTGGCTTAAAAACTTTTTTTATTTTCCCATCTTCAAACTCGTCGTATTATGATGCATAAAAAAAAATTTCAGAAAAAGAAAAAAGAAGACAAAATACAAACAACGGACACATATTTGGAAACAATGGCAAGCTGAAAACCAGCGCTGGATTAAGGTGACTCCGTCCGACTGCGTCATCACATATATGGATGTATGCATGGGATGCAAGGGCAATGGAGGCAATGCAGGCAAGGGAGAGACCATCTTCGGTTTTGTGAAATTTTAGTTTTGTGCATGTGCGAGTTTGCGCGTGAGCATGAGAACACACAGCACAACAATGGGCCGGCTGATGCACACCAATAAGGACTGCACACAGCTGCTGAGAAGTTGGCAGGATTATTAATGCACACCGAAAGGCACACCGAAAACTGAAGGATCACGGTGTGCATGCTAGATCTAGATAAATACAAATACCAATGCAAATCATCAACAGCACGAGTTCACTGCTGCATCTGACTTCTGCGTACTTTTATGCCTAACCGAAGGATCGGACCTGAGGCTAGAATCGACGGCTATTGCAGATCGCTTCTGATTAGAATACTCTGCAGCCTCTTGGTTTCTTTTGTCCTCTTTCCCTTCAATCTCTTTTCTATTTCTGTATTTCTTTTCTTTTTCCTTTGTGCTGTATAAGCGAGCTGACATGATTCACGACAGAAGCAGCTTTCATGATTCGACAACATCCGACCTCGACATTTTGTGACAATGCAAGTTCGAAGCGGCCCCCATAATAGTTCAGCTGTGCAAGCCATGCATTGTGTGATCCGGCGTGCATTAGAACGCTAAACAAATTGCACAACTGCTAGGCTGAACTGGAATCTCAAGATAATGGAGGCGGAAGCTCAAGGATCTAGATCCGAGCCATCTCACTGCATTTCTCCGTAGGCCTGCATCTTGCCAAGGCCAAGATGAACCATAATGCTTTCTTTTTCTACACCGGTCACATCTCACATCTAACTCACGGTCACATCCTTTGTAATGTTTCATGTCTATGTGAATTTAATAGGCTAACAAACAGTGTAGTCTTCAAAAACATCAATGCTGAACATGTATTGGACAGTCTCGGACGCCTCCTTGCAGAACTGGCGATGATCCGATGCACTGCAATCACATTGTTCCCACGATCGATGCCGAAGCTCTGGAAGGCTTATGATAATAACAAAGGAAAAAGAAAGGAGTGATGAAAATAGAAACAATAATGGAGACAAAAAAAAAGTAGAAACAAATCAAACATGCCGGAGGCAACCGAGAATCCACTCGATTACTTCTTGTCAGCAAGGCGCATCTCCAGACCGTCTTTGCCATCCTGGCCATCCTCGCCTGCCTGCTTCTCCTGGAACGTGAACGCGTCAGACAGGTTGACCGCCAGGAACGACTTAGGCAGCTTGACCTCGTGGAACCGGCCCCGCAGCGTCTCAATCACAGTCTTCCAGTCGTTGTGCGCAGTCAGGCTGCGACGCGGTGCACAGCTAATACAGTGCCGGCTGTCCAGCTGCACATCGAGCGGGTCATAGACGTGGCAGCCGGGGCTAATTGTGATGCGGATGCTGTACTGGTACGTCGACGTTTCAATCGCGCTGTCGCTGTCATGACCGTCATGGCCGTCATGGTTGTTGGTCGACGGCGAGCCTGCCTTGGTCTCAGACTCGTACAGCTCGAAGCAAATCTGCGAAAGGTAGTCGAGCTCGGGAATCGTTGCCCGTGTAATCTTGGTCTCAATGCCACCCTCGAGGATACAGTTGAGCAGCGTGTAGATGTGTGACTCCTTGGTAAAGTAGAAGAATGACTTGACCTCGTCCGATGCCTGCATCTCCTCCAGATCCTGCACAATTTCTTTGAGCAGCGGCAGCGACGTCAAAAGTCCAATCTCCAGCTTCTCGCTGTCCGAAATACCGTACTCTTGAGGGCAGATAAAATCGAACAGAACCTTGGCCAGCTGGTACAGCTCGCGCAGAGGCTCGAAGCGAGCGTCGGTCTTGGCCTTGGTTGGGCTGTTGGTGCCCTTATACAGGTGAAAGTACGACTCAGCCAGAGGAGGCTCAATGTTGTGGCGCAGGCCGGCCATCCATGAGCGGCGACGGAAGATGCGCTTGACTGCGGTCTTGCCGTGGCTGGCTGCACTGCTTACACCGCTAGTACTGCCGTTACCGTTGTTGCCGCTAGCGGACGATGCGTCGGCCTTGCTTTCCTTGTCCGCAAGCGTCGACGGACGCGTTTCGTCGTGCGACTTACGCTCCTCTGCAGGCGGCGTGTTCTTTTGGCTGCCATTTGCACTGCCAGTTGTGCTGCCAGTGCCTAGCCAGTCCTCCTCCTCCAGCATGTGCTTAGGAGGGGTGAACACCCACTCGAGGAACGCGCGGTTGTGCAACGCATCGAACTTCATCGTGTCGTAAAGCTCAGAAATCTTGCTGGGATCGACCTTCTCCAGATCACAAAACTCGGCAAACAGCTTGTCCCACCGTTCGCGGAACAGCTCGGCATCCTCACCACAGCACCAGCGCGGCTGGATACCATTGACGGCATTGGCCTGGGCAAGCGAGCTTGTCATCGAGAAGGTGCTGGTCTTGCTGCTACCGTTCTCAGGCGCACCGCTTGCAACCGCAGCGGCAGCAGCGACACCAGCAGCGCCAGTGGGCGCGGTACCGGAGCTGGAGCCAACGCTCGCATTCACAGTAGTCGTGCTTGATGCGGCTGTGCCCGAGTTGGAACCATAGGGGCCCGGCTGACCAGACTTGTCAAAGCTTGCAGATCTGGCAAGGCCTGCAATGTTGGCAGAGCTGGGACCGCTGCTGCTCAGCCGGCCAGAACTACCACCGGATCCTTCAACAGAGTTACCCTTGAGCTTTCCGTAGTTGTAGTTCATCACCCGGCGGTGGAAGTTCATCAGCTGCACAACACGGGTCTGCACTTCCGACGGCTCAGGCATGTTGTCCGGCCAAGCAAACTGCGGCGGCCGCTCATTGTCCTTGCGCAGCAGGCCCTTGAGCTTCTTCTTGACCTTGTCCATCTCGTCCTTGGCGGCATTCGAGTCGTCCAAAAGATCCTTGCGGATCGTAATAAAGTCCTCGGGAAGGTTCTTCTCACCCAGGAAGGCAGACACCCAGATCTGTGCGCTGGTAACGACACGACGCTCAGAGCTGCTGAAGACGTGGATCTCCTCGAGAATGTCCCGGTTCAGAAGCTGGAAATCGTTGCGCATGTTCTCTCCCAGCTCCTGGGCCTGGTAGCGAGCAGAATGTGTCGGCTCACCACCCCACTTGACAATCAGTTGCAGCTTATCTAGAACAAAGTTGTTCTCAGCAGCGGTGAACTTGGACATGGTCACACCGGACAGCGAGTCGTGACGGCGAGGGGGCAGGCGCGTGGGAATCTCATCATCTCCCATCAGCGCACCCTGCTCTCCAGACTTGTCGCCAAACGGACCAGTAGCCAGAGTAGTGGTTCCAGACACACCTGACACATCGTTGGAGGCCGACTGCTCCTCCACAGGCGGGCAAGCCATCTCCTCAGGCGGTGTCTTCTTCTTGCGGAACATGGGCTTAATCTGGACCTTTGTTCCAGGCCATGATCCCTTCTTGACAAGCACATTGCGAAGAGCCAGGAGCTTGCCGCGGTCCTCAATACCTGCGCGAATGGCCACATCCACGGCATTAGCAACACTAGCAAGAGCAGCCTCGCCGATAAGAAGGACTTCTTCTTGATGGCCCTTGAGAAGTTCAATAAAAGGTTCGGTGTGGAACGTGAACTTGTACTTTTGCTTCGGTGTGCGGTCAGCGTGGCGAATGACCGAGACGACACCCTTCAGCTTCCAAGAGTGGGCGGGGGGCGGCGGAGGCGGCTTCTCAACCTCTTCTTCCTCCATCGCATGAGGGTTCTCGCCATAGCTCGGCGACTGAGGCAGTGTCGAAGCCGTTTCGGATGTGGGTATGCTCGCTCCCGTCAGACCCAGACCGATCTCTGCGTTGCCTGCTGACGGTGCACTAGTACCAGCTGTGGCCGAGGTAGAACCAACACTGGTGCCGAGAGCCGGCGAAGATGCCGACGTAGGGTCGATGGCGCGTGGCGATGTGATGGCCTCTGCACCTGCGCCGGTACCTGTGCTCGTGGGTGGCTGTGAAGTGACCGAACCAGGTCCGTTGGAGCTATCAATAGAGTGTCTCTGTGTTTCCGGGCGCTCAGTCGACAGGTAGTTGGATATGAGGCTGCCGTTACTAGCCGAACGCTTCGATTGAGAGGCCTCCTTGTCCTTGTTGAGGTTCTGCTGCAGAGAGATCTGGGCTGCGGTGCGGGCATCACTGCTTTCGCTAAACTGGCCTCCGCCGATGGGGGGTGTCGATGTGCCGCCATGAACACTGCCGGGCGCCGAAGTGTTTGCAGCAGCAGCTCTGGCAGAAGCAGCAGCGGCGGCAGCTGTCGCTGCCGCAGCAGCTTGTGCCATCAGATCTCTGCGCTTCTTTTCATTGATAAACAACTCGCGCATGATTCTGGCGCATTGGTCGTAGTAATCGTCATTGTCCTTGACAAAACTCCAACCGTTCACGTCGATGACGTAACTCTTGTCGCGCGCGCGCAATAGATCAAAGCCGCACACGCACTGTCCAAAAGCGGTGGCGATCTTGCTTGCCATTTCCCTCTCATCCTTATTGAGAGCGGTCACATAGCGAACTTCTTTTCCGTGAGTGTTGCGACGGACAATTCCATCGACAACAGGGGACTTGCGCGTTTCGGCATGGCAGTAGTTAGGGCCAACGGTGTATGCCTTGACATCCTCGGCATTCTCGACGAGCATGAACTGCTCGTAGATGTAGCTCTCGGTCGTGTTGGTAAGAGCACGTGGCGTATTGAGGTTCTCAAAGTACTCAGAGCTCTTGTTGCCGACCTTGCGGAAAAGCTTGCGGGCACCGCCGCCAGCCGAGCGTGGGTAGTAGATGATGATGTTGTGATCTTCTCCGCTTGTGGGCTTCTCGACGAACGGCTTGCTGATCTTCTTACCATCGACACATAGAACGTCGCCGCCTTCAAGCTGTTCCACCTTGGGATGCGGACGCGGCTTAGATGGGTCTGTCACATCAAGGGTAACGCCACCAATCTCCCGGATCTGGCGAACGATATCGGGCGTGAAGATGCTCGGACCACCATCGCGAGTCACCTCAACGCGGTGGGGTGTAGGTACGCCAATTTTGTCGAGCAGCTGAAGGCAAGCACGGCGGTCCCAGAGGACCTTTTGTAGAGGGACATCGTTGACACAGTATGGCTTGCGTGCCTTGACGTATGCAATCGCCTTTTCCAGAGGAAAGCCGTCAGAGTAGAAGGAGATGAGGTAGTCGCACAGAGGCCAGTTCTCCACCTCCTCGTCGATAATGACCTTGTCGCCAAACACAACAACGTCAAACTCCTTGTTTGCAATGAGGCGGTTGAGAATGTTGCGGCTGGGCTTGCTACGGGCCTTTGCGTCGAGAGCACACACGCCGATGATACCCAGGGGGGCTTTGCGTGCCTCGTCTTTCTCCTTGGTACGATGGGGGTGGTTGCGTTCGCTGCTGGGGCTCTGGCTGCTGGGTGCGGTACTTCCACTAGGCCGGCGCTTGACTCTACTGCGCGAGCGTGTGGGAGCAGCCGAGCGCGGACCGCTGCTGGTGGCACTCGAGCCACCAGTCTGCGTGACGAGGGGTGACACGACACGGCGCGAGCTCCGAGTTATGCTGTTGTCTGAAGCCGACGTGGGAATGGACGTGGGGGCTGCAGCCGGAACAGGCGTGGCAGCAGTCGAGGAAGCGGGGATAGGTCCTGTCGGGGGGAGGACAGATGACAGGGCAACCGGCGCCGTGCCTGTTGGGGCTGGAGCTGTCGCAGGAGCCGGTAGGGAGGACGGCTCGGCCGATGCCGAGGGACTGATGGTGCCAGATACGGTGACATTGGCTAACGCTGGCTCCGAGGGAATCGATGCGGAGGTAGGGACAGACGACGCTGCAGATTCAACAATGGGAGCACTGGTGGCCGAATTGATGTCGATAGCACCGGGGTGGTTGCCAGTCTTGACCTCTTCGGCGTGGTCGGTAGGGGACGACATGATGCCGAGATGACGGGGATGTAGAGGTTGAACGAGAAAGTCAATCGATTGGCCGATTCACATCCAGGGTCAATCTGGTGGCGGGGTGTGACGTCGATCAGGTTTTCAAGTCTCCAAGCGACGACTTGTGGGGTGTGGGATGAAGAGTTGGGGTGAGTCGAGAAACGAAAGTTGAGGTTATTCAAGCAGAAACAGCGAGAAAAATGGAGGGTGCAGTGTAAATTCGAGAAGAGGGGCGAAAGCTGGAGAATCGGAAAGAGCGGTCGAGGATTTCAATCGTTCTTTCCTTGATTGTGCGATGGCGGCTTTCCTAATTCAGAAGTGGCGATGCGCACGGTGAAGAAGGAGCGTAGCCGGTGAGCAACCGACAATTGTCAAGGAAAGGTTCGTTCCTTCCTAAGATGTTTGGTGAAGCCTTGCAGTTTCCGTTGGCAAACGAGGCTGTCAGAAAGACAGGAAGAGAAAGAACGGAAGACGATGTCGATGACGGGACAAATGCTCTCGACAGCAAAAGGCGAGAACAAAGAGAATGCAATAGCGTGGCGACTAAGTTGGACGAGGGACCAGCGAGTGAAGCTAAGAATGTAGCGGGCGAAAAAATAAATCAAAAAAATTCAAAGAAAATCGATTTAATGGAGCTTGGTCGGGGGAGAATGGGCTAGACTGGGCATTGAGCTGAGTCTCGGCTTCAAGTATAAAGCTCTTGGATTTGACGTGTATCTTATGTCAATTGAGTATACAGAGTAAGCGACATTCATGGATGTTTTTGGGAGTACAGAGTACGAGAATGAACGGGTATCACAGCATCCGTATGGTACAGCATCTGGGAAAGGGCCTGGAGGACATTGACGTGGAGTTGGCCAGAGGCACATGAAGTCTCGACTGCAGGAAGATAAAGGAATCACAGGTCAAAGATAGGGAAGAGTGAAGACGTGCATGAGTGACGAGAGCAAAAGGCAATGCCGTCATTGGCTGGCAGGAGGGGCAGCCAGTGTCGTGTGAGTCTGGCCTATGCAGGGAGCTGCAGACGTGAGGATCTGGCGCATTGGATGTATATAATTACAGATTACAGTATGATGGGGTGAGATAAGAGAGCCGAGCAATGATTTGACTTGTGCTTTTGCTTTCACGATAGGTTCTAGAGACGGGGAATATGCGACATGACGTTGTCGTGATATCGCCGTCTCGACGCCGCAGATGGAGCAGGACATGGAGGGGCAGCGCTAAGCGGTAGCTGCATCTAGAACGTGGGACTACGTAGGCAGGTAGGTTGCTGGAGCTGTAGAAAGGTATTCGATGCTTTAGCGCTCGGCGACGAATTAGAAGTGCAGCTTCAAGGCACGGGGGTCATGATTGTGAGATACGCAGTACCAGTAGCAACTGAATTTAAGACTATGAATGTTGTACATGGCCCTGACAACCATATTCTGGACTAGAGGAATGAACCTAGCGGCACTAAAGTCACCAAGACCACCAAAGTGTTGCTGTGATTTTCCTGGATGACTAATCAATGAAATTGATGCATCACAATGGCAGTCGCATAGCCCTATGACGTGCATAATGTCAAGACCGTGCTCAAGATACAAAAGTGTCCAGACTCATTTGCCTGTTCAATAAGAAGCGTGGTGGCAGATCAGATCGGTCTTGACTGCTTCTGTCACCGAGTGATATTCACCAGCGTACAGACCATGCATTATCCCACTGCCTATTTGTCTGGGCTATGCCGCGTGGGATATGCTGCAGGAGACGTGCATAACGTGAGAAAAGGCTGCACGCCCTCCTCGATCAAGTAAACGCACACGTGCTCACTTTCCAGGTTGAGAGTGAGGAACATATTGGCGATTCACGGTATGTTTAGCCATTCGGTGGTTTTATATAGTGTAAAGTGATAAATGTACTTTAAAACAAATGCTAGCTACCTCTACCCATTTTTACCGCGGTAAAATTACATGAATATCGAAACAATTACAAAAAAAAATTAAACAGTGGCAATTCGACTAATGACCATTTGAAACGGGGCCGCCGAGAGCCATGAGCTCTTCCCGGTTCGCACGGTACAAGTCCTGTGCCTCGCGCTCGCGTCGGCTGATGAAGCTGACCTCGTCGCGCAGACTGCCCAACCGCCGCCGCAGAGCCTCCTGCTCCGACTTAGCCAGCGTCTCGAAGCCGTGCAGAGCTCCGCGCGCCTTGCCCAGGGCAACATGTGCCTCGCCCATCTTCTTGCGCAGCACTTCGGACCGGTGCTTATAGCCGCCCAGGTGGACAGTCAGCTTCTTCTCTAGCTTGGCGCCCTTTTCGGCCGAGGACAAAGTGGCATCGCGCGTCTCCTGCAGGGCGGCTTCCAGGACAGCAACCTCGTTGTCTTCATCATCATCGTAGCAGCCGAGGCCGAGCAACAAAGATGAGCTGGGGGAAGATTCGCCGCCGACAAGTGTCGTCCAAGAAGCATTGACAACGGCTGGCGCCGGTGCCTTCTTAGCTTCCAACAACACCTGAAGACGTGCCTCGGCTAGCGCGTTATCACTGATGAGGTCGAGCTCGACTTGTGTGGGGGCCTTTGCACGAATCTTTGTCAGAGGGAACTTGGTGGCATCGTTGGCAACAAGCAGCGCCGCTTCCTTGGCCACAAGCGATTCCAGCGGGTCTTCGAGGCTCGCTGCGGTCGCCAGCAGTGCCGCCAGATCCACAGCCGTTGGCCGTGGCAGGTTGCGCTGCATAACTTGTGTCCGCCGCTTGCGCTCGAGCACAGCGAGTGCCTCCAGTCTCTCGCGCTCGCGGCGGTCACGGTCGGCGGCATCCTCGGCGAGCTCTGCCTCCGTCTTTGTGTTTTCGGCGGCATCATCGCCCTCGTCAGGCAGCTCCATCTCCCAGCTGACGTCCTTGGGCTTGGGCAGCGATGCAAGACCACGCTGAAGTTGGTTTTGCAGAGCAGCTTGGCGCTGTGCCGGTGTCTCGCCACCGTTGTAGGTGCTGCTGCCATCGTTCAGCGCAAAGCCGTCGCGCGGTGTGCGCAGCGGTGTCTGGCCTGGCCGTAATGGTGTTGCCAGCACACCTGTACTGCCTTCGCCGTTGCGGAAAGGCGTCGCCATCGGGTTTGGTGTTGCGTTGACCTGTTTTGATGGGGCTGCAGACGCAAAGCCTGTCGATCCCGATCCTTCGCGTAGTGGTGTGTTTTCGCCACCAAGAAGCGACGATTGTGTCTGTGTGAGAGCACGAATGTTGCGGATCTCATTGGCGACGCGATCCTCCTCCGGCGCTGCTCTTGGTGTGCGGATGGGCTGGCCGCTACCCTGCAGTGCCGAGTAGTCTTGTAGCAGACCGCGTGTGGTGTCATTGTCGCTGGCCTGGGCCAGTGACGCCGCGCGCTCGCCTACAGAGCCCATCTTGATGATCTCCTCAAGCTCGCCTTCGCTGACCTGGGGTGAAGGCAGCACAAGTGCACGCCGCTTGCTGCTCTGTTCGGCCTCGCGCAGACGCTGCTGCTGGCCAGCTTTAACGGCGGCAGCAGAAAGAGATTCCTTGTCGTTGGGGTCGTTCTTGCGCTTCTTGCGCCCGTTGCCATCGTCGTCTTTGTTGTCGCCGCCGCCCTTCCGCTTGTTCGTTGCGTGCTGCAGTTTCGGATCGATGGCTGCGCGCTGCCGCTCGTTGCGCACAATTTCTTCGCTGGTGTCGTAGAATCCCATTGCTGGCTTCTTCTCGAAAGGAATGTCGGCATTGTAGTCCATCTCGCCCTGCCGGCGCGTCACCACCTTGACATTGATACCGGCCGTCTTGAGCTCACGTCTCTTTTGCAAGTTGGCCAGTCGCCGCGACTCTTCCTGCTCCCGCTCGCGCGCCTTGCGCTTGGCCTTCTTGCCCTGTGTATTGGCCAGACGCGCACGCGCCTCGCTGAGCATCTCCTTCTCGTCCTCGTCCAAGTCGATTGTATCGGGCCGCGCCGGCTTGCTCTCCGGATCGGGGTCGACCTCGCCGGGCCGCAGTTTGCGCACATGGTCTGCCGAAGGTGCTGCTGATGCGTCGTCGACACCTGCTAGGCTCAGTTCGCTGGCTTCGCGCTGCTCGGCCTCGTCAAGTAGTCTCTGGTAGCGCTCGAGGCACTGGTTGGCGGTGCGGCCGACAATAGGGGCGATAGTGCGCCACTGTGTCGGCATCAGCTTGGCGAGGTGCAGCAGCTTCTCATCTTCCTCCTTGCTCCATTCGATCTTGCGGATGCTGGGATCGAGGTACTCGTTCCATCGCGCCTTGCACTGCTTGGGTGTCTTGCGTGCCAGCAGCGACGACACACGCGCCCACTGGTTCAGACCATACTTTGAGATGGCGGCCTTGAGGACCTCATCCTCGATGTTCGTCCACACGCCTCCCTTGACGGTCACCATCTTGGCGGGTCGAGATGTCAGGAGTCGATGTCAATCGTCGATTGTCGTGGGGGATCGGGACACGGTATGCAAAAGTTGATAGAATGAAGGTCGCGAAAGATTTGAGAAGTCAAAGCGACGGTCGTGATGGATGATAATGCCCGTTGGCAGGCCGGTGTCGGGTTGGTGCAATTGCTGAAGTCGAAACGCGACGAAAAAGTGAAGCTCGCGACGTGCTTAGTTTGCTAGCAATTAGCGCTTGTTCATGCAGGAAACCCACTGTAAGTCACTGTAAGGCAATCTTCCTGCCTAGTAAATTGGCCGAAAGAAAATTCGCAAGACAGGGCGCGAGGCTGAAGTGTGGCTTACGCGAGGGCCAATCCGGCTGTCTTATTGGCTAGTATGAGCTAGCGCCACACCCACCTCCGTGTCCCAGCGCAAAACATCAGCACCAAATTATCCGCGCCAAAGAGGAAGGAGCCACCGAGACGCATTCGCGCCTTCCTCCTAACCTATGCGCCGTAGCTGGAGCTCCAGCATTCAATCGTCCACAATAGCACATGAACCACCACCCACAGCAGAGCACCATTCACTCGTCAGCAGCTTTCAACGACATAATTACACTGTAGTCAACAGACTATAAATACCTGCTCTCCATGGCGCCCCTAGACGCGACACCTCCAGCCGGCGTCAAAGTCACGCCTATTCCGCCGCCCACGATCCCATACTCGTTCCCCTCGGCATCCCCGACAGCAATTCCGGCACAGCTCGCAGTCCCAACTACTACAGTATCTCCTCCTCAAATAGCTTCTTCTCCTACTCCGATGTCTTCCATGCCGGCTACCTCGCCATCTGCTCCACCCAACCCGCCGTCGACTATTCCTCAAAAACGAGCTCTCGTCGAGGAGGACCACACCCCGGCTGTGCGGTCACCTCTGAATCCCGCCGCTGCCGACGATATCCCAAATGTCGCTGTTAGGGAGAAGCGTGCCAAGAAAGACTCGCTGAAAAAGCGCGAGTCCAAGGCGGCAGCGGCTGCAGAGAACGGAAGGGCGACGCCCGAGGCGCGGCGCGGCGGAAAGGACCACAAGGACAAGGAGGGCACACCAGCTGGCGCTACCGAGTCTGGGTCGCTGGCGGGAAGTGTCAATGAAGGCTCGGTGGCTGCCAGTGTAGATGAGGGCCTGCCTGTGCGGGTGCGGCTGGCTGGACCACTGCGGCCGACGGACTTTGACGCCCCTGCAAGTCCCATCTTCCGCAGTCGGCACAATGTCGAGATTGCTGGCGAAGAAAAGGAGTTCTTTGAGCTCCTCCCCGAAAACCCAATCAATCGACGCGGATACGTCTACGAGAGCGGTATTGCCGATCCCATGTTCCCGTCATTGCATTACTTCCGGCAAACAGAGCCGAAGCCACACTATGCGCACTTCAGCTTTGAAGATGCGCCGCCCAATGTCTTCTTTGATCAGTCCGGCCTGAATATTAATGGCGACGCCGGCTTCAGAACAGCACGGGCGAATGTGGCAGCACGGCAGGGTCGGTGGTACTGGGAGTGCAAGGTGACGCGCGGCATCATTCAAGATCACAAGCAAAAAGGAGCAGAAACAGCCCCCGGAGAGAAGAAGAAAGGTGAGCCCCCGGCACACGGACACGTGCGCATGGGCTGGGCACGGCGCGAAGCGTCACGCGATGCGCCTGTGGGGTATGATGCCTACGGATATGGTATTCGGGACCGCAAGGGCCAGAAGGTGCACATGTCGCGGCCAAAGGAGTTTTTTGGTGTCTCTACTGCAGCCTCTGGTGGTGAGGCCGCCGGTGGTGACGATGACGCACTAGTTTCGATTGACGAAGACATCTGCGAGGGCGACGTTATTGGACTCGAGATCCAGTTGCCGAGCGAGGCGCTGCATCGCAAGGTTGTCCACGGCACATACAACCCAGCCGTTGATCGCGACTACGACAGCAACGGCATGCCACACCACAACGACGACACACCGAATATAGTGCGCGACCGCATCCCATTCCGATTTCAGACCAGCAAGCCCGTGTTTGAGAAGTTTGACTACTTGCCGACACGCGAGCTCGAAGACCTAGCAAATCCTGCTCCAACATTGACGAGCCAGGGCGCAGCGGCAGGTTCTGGCAGCGACAGAAACAAACGCGACGGGCCTATTGTCGGACCGACGGGCGGCGAGTCCCCAAATCCGCACCACCCGGTACCTTGCCTGCGGACACTGCCTGGCTCGCACATCCGCGTCTACAAGAATGGCAAGCTCAAGGGCGAGGCATGGCGAGACCTGATGGCGTTCTTGCCGCCGGCGTCGACGACCAACAGCAAGATCCAAGAGGGGGCACGCGAGCGTCTAGACGACGGGACGCTTGGGTACTACCCGGCGGTGAGCGTGTTCCGGGGAGGTGCAGTAGAGTGCAACTTTGGGCCGGACTTTTGGTACCCCATTGAGGGAATCCAGGTGCAGGCGCCCGCAAATGGGACGAATGGGAAGAAGGTAGCAAATGGCGCCAACGGCCACGACAAAGGTCCCAAGGCTCCGCTGACAACACTGCGGCCTATTTCGGACCGGTACGCAGAGCAGATTGCCGAGGACATTGTGTACGACATTGTCGACGAGGCATACTTTTGGGTGCTGGATGGCGGCGCAGGAGGCGAGGCAGCTCCAGGCGCGAACAACAGCACCAGGACAGCCCGAGCGGCAGCCGAGGACGGCAAGGACAGCGTCATGGATGATTAGTAGATATCAATCAACAAAGCATCAAGCTATTATCATCAAAATATATTCTGAATCGTGACTATCTATAGAACAATCAAATCAAATGCGACAGTATCAAAAACGTAAATATAACCAAATCAATCGCCGGGTATCATCATTTGTGGGCATCGGGGCCAATGGGCGGCCGCGGCAGGGTAAACGGCTCAGGGTCAGACACGACAATTGACGGCTCGCCCTCGATGGCCGGTCCTTCGGCAGTCCCGTCGGCAGCCCCTTCGGCAGATGCCTCTGCTGCGTCGCCCGCCTCCTTCTCGAGACGCACTTCGCGGCCGCGCTTGTGGCAGTACCACAGCACAAACATGAGCAGGAACAAGGCCACGCTCCAGATGGCACTGGTTCCGATAAACGCAGGCCAGCGCAGCTTGAGCGCATTCATGATCGCCTTGAGCATCTTGACAATCGACGTCGGCTTGGTCACGAGCGGCAGGAACATGGCCTTGGCCGCCGACTTGGCATCGACGCCGCCCTCGTCCTTGACGGCGAGCTTGACGCCCTGCGACTCGGCAGCGACGGCCAGCAGCTCGGGCGCGAGCGTCGACGTCAGCTTGTTGGGCATCTGGGCGACAAGCTTGCGCATGCTCGAGGGCATTTTCTCGTAGCCGCGCTGGAGGGTGCCGTCGCGGTCGTCGAGCAGGTGCTTGAGGTCGTCGGCGGCGGTGGGCACGCCGTTGACGAGGTCCTTGAGGACGAGCACAAACTTGCGCACGAGCTCGGTCGACTCGGCAGACAGTGTCATGGCAAACTTTTTGCTCTTGCTGTCGGCGGCCTTGCTGTCTTTTGCGTCTGCAGCCGGCTCAGCGCCCAGGTCCAGGTTCTCGAGGACGCGCGCAATGTCGGCGCGCTCGCGGTCCTCCTCGGCGGCAGAGACGACAAGTTGGGTCTCGGATGCCTTGAGGGAGGCGTCGACGTCCACAGTGCCGGGCACGGCAAGGTGGCCTGGGGTCTTGCTGGCGGCGGCCTTGTCCTTTTTCTTGAACAGGGTCGACAGTCTGCGGCCGATGCCGTTGGCGTTGCTGTCAGTCTTCTTTCCGACGATATCTTCATCCACGGCGACGAGCCGCTCCTCGCGCACAAACGACTCGCTGTCGCTGTCCCATGTGAGGTCGGGTGTCTTCATGCGCGGCGGCAAGGGGGGCTTCTCGCCATTGTTGTCGAGGTCGTCGGCGCCATAGATGTCGTCGTCTTCGTCTTCATGGCCCCAGTGCTTTGTGAGGTTCTCGAGGAAAGACTGCTCGTCGCGGTCGAGTATAGGCACGTCTCCTGTGTCTTTTGTGTCTTTTGCGTCTTTCGCGTCTGCCTGCTCTGTCTTCTCCGTCTTCTCCTCCGCCTTGCCCTCGACTGCCTTGCCCTTGAGCTTGGTCTTGGCTTCAGCTTCCTCCCTGTCCTTCTCCTCCTTGTGCTTCCGGTACTTTTTGTATGACAGATATTCGAGCATCGTGATGGTTGTTGTGGATGTAAAATGAAGAAATCAGAGGACCAAGAAATTCTATATCAAGGGACAAGACATCAATAGACATAATGCCTCCAGGAGAGGATAAGCGTCGTCATGGGAGGCCGCTTTCAGCTCGCCCCGCGATCAGCCGCTCTAGTCTCACTGGCTAGCAGCGACCGATAGCTGGTGGCAGGTGCCGCCGCCGCTAGTTTCAAGCATAAACCTGAAACGTCCACTGGCAGAGCGGTAATTCAGCGCTAATACAGAGCTTGTTCAAGGCTAAAGATGGAAACACACGCTGTATTCAAAAATAGACACTGTAACGCAGCACACTGTAGCATTTGCGGTGATGTCATCAGGCACCCGATTTACAGCCTGCCAATCAAAGAACCTGGATTCTGTGCGACACATCCATGGCATCTAGATATGCAACGCAGCACGATGCATTGGTCACGGCAGTAGTATCACACTAGATTGTATTCACTTAAAAGTTTTCTAAGATCGGATGAGACATTCAATTATATTATTCATTTTCGCATCATTTCCCCCAAAACGCCAAGCTGTAAATCGAGCATGAATCGACTGTAAATCAGAAATATATCATAGGGAGACAAGAGCAGAAGATCATCAAGCGCTATTTTATTATTCCTCCTCCTCTTCCTCATCATCGTCTTGCGTATGTCGGCCGCTGGATGCCGTGAACGGCCCGGCTGATGACCCCTCACCGCCACGCCGAGACCCCGCCGCCGGCCGTGGCAGCATCTGCCGCATGAGCTCGTCGACACCTTCGCTCGCCCGGCCTTGCCGCGACTTGCGCCGGTACTCATCTGTAGACGTAATGGCGCGCTGTCCGATAAAGTACAGTTTGCCCACAGTGTTGCCGTCCTCGTTCTCCTCTTTGCCCCAAAACGCATTGCACTTGGGACACTTGGGCCGGCGCTGGCCCATGGGCGCGGCGGCCATGGCGGCCGCATTGGCGCGCGCCTGCGTGCGCCAAAAGGCGGCCTCGCAGTAGTTGTGCAGGTGCAGCATGCAGGTGGGCGTGCCGCAGCGCAGGCCTGACGTGATGAGATCGCGGCACGCGGCGCAGCGCTTGATCTTTTGCCACGCGTCGGGCGGCAGGCTGGGGTCGTTGAACGTCTCGACGAGGTAGGACTCGAGCTCGATGAGGGCGCGCGTCGACAGCGAGTAGAAGCCCTGGACGCTCTGGTGCAGCCAGCCTTGGCGCACGAGCGAGTGCAGCAGGGCGATGACGACGGAGTGCTTGAGGCCGCGGTCGCGGTTGGCGTCGACGGCTGTTGTTTCCTCGCCGTTGCCATCCATGGTGGGCATGCTGGGCCGCGCGCTGCGGGGCGGCCGCGACAGCTTGACGGCCTGCTGCTCGGTGACGCACAGGGCCTCGATGCGGGGTGTGTTGTAGGTATCGAACAGGGCGGCCAGCAGGCGGTGCACAAACGCGAGCTTGCGCGGCGGGAACATGACGGCGAGGTTTGCTTTGGGGTCGTGGTCGGTGCTCACGAGCACCCAGATGCGCGACGAGATCTTGGCCTGCGCGCTGTCGAGGTCGTTGGCATCAGTCCACTCGTTGGTGGACGAACGAATATCAAAGTCGAGCGGCATCAGCGCCTTTTGCGCCATGCCGACAAACTCGCGCATGTCGTCGAGGGTGATGTCGTCGGGCGACAGCTCTGGTGTCTCTTGTCCCTCTTGTATCTCCTGTGCTGCTTCGGCGATCTCCTTGCCGACATTCAGGATGCCCGCCAGCAGAAACTGGGCCTGCCGAAATGTGAGGGCGCCATGGGCCATGAACGCTTGCAGAAATGCGCGATTATTGTCGTTGTATCCGGGTGGGAGTTTCCATACTCCAGTGTTTTCGTCGTCGGCCAGCTCTTCAGCCTCGCCGCCGTCCATGGCGCTGTCGTCGGCGACATCGGTCTCGACAAGGCCGCCCTCGTCATCATGCCGCCGACGCCGTGACGCACCGCCGGCATTTCCGACTGCGTCTGACCGTGCTCTTTTCCGACTTGAGGCAGGCATATTTGTGAAGTTTTCGTGATGACGTTGAGTCGTCTTGCCAATAACTCGTGATACCCGTAGCTTACCCCAAGTCTGCCAGAGGGGCACGCGTCAAGACGCGTTTTCTTGGAGACCCACTTTAAATCACTCACGCATGGCACTTTAGCTCTAAAGCACTTCGGGTCATATAAAAGTGGATCTATTGACTAATATCAACGACATGTCAAGAAACCGTGTGAAAATTGACGGCGACGCCTGTAGAATCTGTATAATTCCATGTATATAGATAACACGATACCAGGAATACAGTAAAAAACTAAATCCAATCGCTTTTGATCTATTTGCACACTTAAAATACGGTTTAGGAGTTGTTGCGGCATATCATTGTCGTTTAAGCGATACCGCCCTCAAAGTAAATTCACTAGAATGTGCCATGAAACTATATTTTCAAGCTGCCATTAGACTGAATCTCATTTCAATCTACAGTCTGAAAGTTGATACAAATAATCAGTGACTTAAATTTTATTCGAGTAGTTCCATAAGCTCAAAGTATGAAAATTATTCCACATAGTCATCGCTCTGAACCTTGTTGTCTAGCTAGCTGATATGGACCTTATTTTACAAGCCATCGTAACGATATCATCCCGGTCAGCTTTCAATTTGGATATTCAGTCTGACGTCAATCTGCGAGTCATTTTGGCAAGTCTTTACTTCAAAATGGCTCGTATTTCAGCGACTCATCTCGATGTAAATTTTACTTTACCATCCAAGTGTACCTTTGGAAATTATTCTGGTCAGTTCCAAAGTGAACTTATTTCGTCACCGATCGATCTGTATTTGTCCCGTTGCCTCCCACTATGAACCTTATTTTATAGATCCTTGTTGATGCCCCAGTCAGCCAGCTTTAACTCGAAACTTCTATATCCCGTCAAATCAAACACAGACTGCCTCTAATATGAAAATCTCATACAAATACTCGCTTTGGAATGGGTCATACTCTGGTCAACATCGATCTGAATATTCAATTTCATTTTTACCATCCAAGAGCAGATCATCCCAGTCAACCACCCATCTGAGAAGAGTTCCAGTCAGTTCCAGAGTGTAAGTTCTTTAGTCAACGGTCGATCTGTACTTTTTTCGTTGCCTCCCGCAATGAACCTTATTTAATGGATCCTTGATGATGGCACAGTCAGCCTTCGACTCAATATTTCATATGCTGTCAATTAAGACACAGACTGTCTTCGATATCACAATCTCATACAAATCTTTGCTTTGATAAAGGTCATGCCCAGGTCAGCTATCGATATGCATACTCATATTTTCCATCCAACAGCACATCATCCCAGTCAATCGCCCAACTGAGAAGGGTTCTAGGCTGTTCCAACGTTTTAGTACTTTAGCCAACGGCCGTTCTGTACTTTTTCGTAGCCTCACGCTATGAACCTTATTTTGACAGCCGTTATTTGCTGAACCTTGTTTTAGTTTGCGTTTGGTGTACCTTTTTTTAGTGTGTCATCATCCTGTCCCTTATTTTAGTGTTTCTCGATCGTGAACCTTATTTTGACAACTCCCATTCGCTGAACCTTATTTTGATCTTGAATCATCGGGATTTACAAACTTCCTACACTGAGATTTTATTCAGCAGCCGTACTTTGCTCCTTTGCAGGCCTCTCAAAAAAGTATATAAACCCCCCTCCTCCCCCTTCCTATTCTATGTGATTTTTTTTTTCTGCCCATCCCCATCCCCAGCCCTTTCTCATCCCCACCCCTTTCCGATCCCATCCCATCACCTCATCATCCCTCCTAGCATTTGCTATCTTTCTACTACTCTTTCTCCCTCTTCCCCTCTCTGATATCTACTTCTCCAGCCTCTGTCTCCTCATTTTCTTTTTCATATTTCTCATCCTATGCCTGTTTTCTCTATACCTTCTATCTCTATATCCTATTTCTCTCTACCCGGAGCTCTTCGAGAAGGCATAACAAGTAAGTATCACTCCCTCCTCTTGTTTGGCTTCCTCAGCTGACTTTCTTCACTATCACTTCGATCCGGAGCTCTTCGAAAAGATACAACAAGTAAGTATCACTCCCTTCTCAGTTTTTTTTGGCTTACTCAACTAACCGTCCTTACCATCATCTTGACCCGGAGCTCTTCGAGAAGGCACCACAGATAAGTATTTCCCCCTTCCCTTATTCAGGCTTACTTCTCTAGGCTTCGCTAGTAACGCCTCTATCCGGAGCTCTTCGAAAAGGCACCACAGGTAAGTACTTCCTCTTTCCTTTATTCCGGCTTACTTCTCTAGGTACCGCCACTACCGCCACGATCCTCCCTTCGATTTCATCATAGCTAAGTATTTCTTCGATCCTCTTTTTCGCTTACTTCGATAGGTCCCGCCGCTGCCGCCTCTATCCGGAGCTCTTCGATGAGGCATCATAGGAAAGTACTTCTTATTTCTCCTTGTTCGCTTACTTCTCTAGGTACCGCCACTCTAGTTACGATCCGCCCTTCGACTTCATTATAGTTAAGTATCTCTCCGTTCTCTTTTTTGTTTACTTCGCTAGGTCTCTCTACTATCGCCTTTACCCGGAGCTCTTCGATAAGGCATCACAGGTAAGTATTCCTACTTCTATTGATGGGCTTACTTCTCTAGGTACCGCCACCGCTACCATTACGATCCTCCCTTCATCATAGCTAAGTATCTCTCCGGTCTCTTTTTTTCGCTTACTTCGCTAGGTACCGCTACGACCGTTACGACCGTTACGACCGTTACTTTGACTTCATCACAGATAAGTCCTCCGTCCTTCTCTCTTTTGCTTACTTCGCTAGCTAGGTCCCGCCACTACTACCGTTACGATCATCCCTTCGACGTCATCTCAGCTAAGTCTTCCATCCTTCTCGCTTTCGCTTACTTCGATAGGTCTCGCTACTTCTTTCCGGAGCTCTTCTAAAAGGCATTACGGGTACGTACTCCTCCTTTCTCCGTTTTGCTAACTTCTTTAGGTGCCGTCATCACCACGGTTATAGCCCTCCCTTCGACTTCATATCAGCTAAGTCCTGCGTCTTTCTCATTTTTGCTTACTTCTCTAGATGCCGCTACTACTACCGTTACGAATGTTTCTTCGATCTCATCTTAGCTAAGTCTTCCACTATTCTCTGTTTCGCTTACTTCGCTAGGTACCACCACCACCACCACTGCGATCATTCGTCGACTTTATTACAGCTAAGTTATCTATCCTTCTCTTTTTCACTTACTTCGTTAGGTACCGTTACGACTGCCGCTACGACTTTTCCTTCGACTTCATCTCAGCTAAGTTTCCATCCGTCTCCTTTACGGCTTACTTTGTTAGATATCGTCACTATCATCTCTTTCCGGAGGTCTTCGAAAGGCATCACAGGTAGGTATTCCTCCCTTCTATTTTCTGCTAATTTCTTTAGATATTGTCATCACCACGGTCATGACCTTCGACATCATCGCAGGTAAGTAATCCATTCTTCTTTTGTTAGCTTACTTCTCTATGTGTAGTTACAGCCACTATCGTGAGATCTTCGACGTCATCCATGTTTGAGTTTGGGTGGGTGGGAGGGGAACTTCTTGGTTTCCTATTATCACAGATAAGTTTAATGTATATTTGTTGTCTTTTAGGGCTTACTGCTCTAGGTTCCGTCACTATCATTGTCGTGAGCCGCTCTCCGACGCCATCCATGATTTGATTTGGGTGGTTGGGAGGGGAACATACAGTTCCCTATTATCACAGCTAAGTCCTCTATCCTTCTCCTTTTTGGCTTACTTCTCTAGGTGTAACTTGTTTAGTTTTCTATCATTACAGGTAAGTCTATCATCCGTCTCTTCCTGGCTTACTTCTCTAGGTATCGTTCTGGTCACGATCGTGAGCCTCACTTCGACTTCATCCATGATTCAATTTGGGTGGGTGGGAGGAGAACTTCTTCAGTTCTCTGTGATTACAGCTTAGTTATTTTCTCTTATTCGGGCCTTTCTCAAGGGTCCTTTTTGTTTTTGCTTACTTGTACAGATGTCGTCACCGTCGTCCTTAAATTTTTTTCATCTCGATCACATAGATCGACAATGTTTTGTTTCGGCTTAGCGAGTGCCATCGGCGCCATTCGTGAGGCAGGCTTCCCCGGAGAGCCCAAGACAGAAGCTCCCCCGGTGAGCTCAAGTCAGCTTCATTCTTCTATCCTGTGAGTGCAACCTTACTAACCCCTACACACATACCCCATACTTGTCATGTTTCCTTCTCATTGCTAACATCCAAATGTATCAGGATAGCTTTCCAAATACCTCTCTCGTATACCTACCTCCTGAATAAATACCTCTCGAACACCTACCTCCCGAAGACTTACCTCGGATGCCTGAGTGCCTTGGCAGATCAATCTGTCTTCCCGTCAATGACTTTCTAATATTCTATCAGATTCCGTCGTCGCCCACCTCTAGGTTTCCCGCTACTCTGCAAAAGGTAGGTCCTCAGGTAATTGTGACATCTAGCAGAAAGGAACTGATACTGACTCACGATAGTTGCATACTCATCACATCAAGAGATGACATAATCTCTTCTTTGTTTTGGCACTCGACGGCCTTCTTCTTTCCAAACCACCAGGTTCCCTCGTCTTCTATCGACGCCCCCCGACAGGCACACGATTGGCCCTCGCCCGTAATTCCGTCATGATAAGTTTTTCTTCAGCTTTGACTCCTCTTTTTAAGGTTCGATTGTCTCTGCCGCCTCCTGACTGGCACGCATCTCGCCGTCTCTCCCGGTTCGACGTCATGACAAGTCCTTCTCATACGCTTTGCTTCTCTTTTTAAGGTTCGATCGTTTTAACGTCATGACGCATCCTACAGAAAGACCCTTGCCACAGGTAAGTAAAATCTTCGATCTTCGACAAGACCTGGTCCTTTTGAGGCTCTAGTGCTGCTGGTTTTCTATATAAGACCCCCTGCCCTCCCAGGTTTCCCTCACAGAAGAGTTTCTCACCCACCCCCATACTTTATTCTGCTAACACTCTCTAGGTTCTTTCTTGCCCGATCGCCACCCTTCCACAGGTAAGTCCCCCTCCCATCCTTTATTGCTAAGTACTCCTAGGCTCTATTAGTATCAGACATCTACTTGGCGTCTACCTCCCGAGCTCTTTCACAGGTAAGTTTTCCCCCTATCATTCTTACTAACTTTCTATCTAGATCGACCATCCTCCCGCCCCCGTGTACGTTTCTCGACCACCCTCCCACCGTAAACGTTTCTCGACCACCCTCCCTCTTATGCGTTTCTCGACCACTCCCACCCCCCTCTCGATAAGTCCCTCTCCTCCTCCAAATTCCACTCCATCGCCGCTTCACGACAGAACTCGTTAACTACTCAGTGTCGTTTCATAGGTAAGTTCCTCATTCCAACTTTATTTCATAAGCTGATTCTCCATTCTAGGTTCAATCTTCGCTTTCTGCTTCACAACTTCGTCAACTACAAATTCTTCAGATGAGTTCCCCGTCTTCTCATTTATTACTAATATTTTCCATGTTTTCTTGCTGGCCATGTCTGAGCTCCCCGGAGGCTCAAGGTAAGTACTCCCTCAACTTCCTCAAGATTGTACAATATTACTAATTCTTGATAGCTGTATGTTTGTCACGCCAATGGTGATGCCCCATCGACACTCGCTGGCAGAACTTCACCTTTTGGTGTTAATGTTCTCGCGTCTTCCACCATCTTCGATGCGGCACATGACTTGCCCTACTGCTTGTCATCACAGAGAAGTTTTTTTCTGGGTGAAGAAGATACGGTGGTACTTGCTGACTGTTTCCCAATGTCTAGGGCTATCAAGTATTCTTCCACCGCCTTCTCCCCGTGCTGTCGACCCGTGACCCTACCCTATTTCTCGACCTTACAAAGTAGTTCTTTTGCCTTGGAAGATTCAAAGTTCTAAGTACATTACTTGCTGACTCAGTCCCAATATTTAGGGCTATCTCGACTACTTCCGGCATCATGCCCTATTGCTCGACTCATTGCAGAGAAGTCCCTCTGCTAAAGGCAAAAGGACAGTGCTGACTGTTTTCCTAACGTCTAGGGTTCTCTCAGGCTCGATTTCGCCGTCCTATCACGGGCCTTGTCCTATCACGGGGCTAGAGAAGTACAAGATTTGGTGAAACTTGTTTATTGCTGACTATCTAGGCTATCTACAAGGTTGAGGTCTTAGTTTCCACAACTCTCAGAGCTGTGTACTGACACCTGTCGCCGCGTGAAGGCGCCTCAACATCGACAGGCTTCCTCCTCTTGCCAGGCCTTTCACCCGCGCATAAGTTGGCAGCCAAAGCCCCAACCTGTTGGTATTGATGAGCCTCGGCCCTTTTGGGCTGCAGTCGATGAGTCAATTCGACTGCTGGCGATCCCCCAGTCCCAAGATCCCCCAGTCCAAAGATCCCCCAGTTCAAAGATCCCCCAGTCCCAGGATCCCCCAGTCCCAACTTGTGCGGCTACCCCCAGTTCCCAGCGTGAATTGCACGTTTTTGTTTCGACGGAGGTTCGAACAGAAATACAATTGACTGTAAGCCTGTTGTAAGACCAAAGTCTTTAAAGACCCCCATAGAATTGCCCCCCCCGCAGCCTGCAAGGAGAGCGTTTGATCTTGGACTCGTGAAAGTTGGTAGAGATACACCACGGTCGACCGATGGTCGAAGGTGTTCTCTTGACCGTGTCCACAAATTAGTTTAGTTTCAAAGGAAGAAAAAGAGAACAAGAGAGAATGGGAAGGGCGGATATTTATATTCGTCGTCGGGGTGGCCGAATTGCTTTGGCAAGAGCACAATTGTTGGGACGCAGCTGGTCGTGGCTTCCTGAACAGAATGTTTCTACATCGTGGCTTCCTCAAAGGATGCACGCGTCGGTCGTGGCTTCCGGGAATGGCTGCAAGCTGCATCGCAACTACCTAGTCTGGATGTCTGCTTTTTGGGGACTACTGTGGCCTTGATCTTGGCCAGACTCTCCAAGAACAAGGGACTTACAGAATTGGCACCAAGGCATCCTTGAAGTTATTTTCAAAGGCAATGCCTATTCAGCGAGTTCAAGGGAATGGGACGAGAATAAAACGACGAGATACACCAGATACAATGGGAGCTGCGAGTTTCAATACTCACTGCCTCTGTACTCTGGATCTCGAACAATAAACAATGTTGGGAATACACTCGATGGTCGCTTCCTTAACTGGAAATAGCTTCTGTCGCAACTTCCATAACAAAGACATTGCATTCACCGTGGGCTTTACAAGGAGAAGTGTACTCCATCGCGGCTTCCATATTTGGTCTATCTTATCCAAGTCGGTCATTTCTTCTGGGGGTATGTTCTGGGAGATCTCTCTCAATATTGGCTGTACATTGAGGTGAACAAAAGAGCGACAACACAACACATATTTGTTATCATGGACTTGATGATAGTCACAGCGAAGTTTTGACACAGTCGGTTATGGTTTCTGGTGAGTCTTCCTATTTTTTCAATAAGGAAAGAGAAACAAAAAGAGAAGAACAAATTAAGGGAGTAAACAGAAAAGAAACAGAACAAAACAGAGGCGGCTCTGACGGCTCGGAACATCGGGGGGTCACGCGTTGTGCTCGTCTGGGGGAACTCGGCAAGAACTATGGGTGTGTCGTTTGTGACTTCCGATAAAGGAAATCACGAGAGAAAAGAAAAAAAGAGTCCTCAGAGACAAAACCAGAGTGAGCTCTGGCGGCTCAGAACATCGGGCGATGCCGCGTTAACGCGTTAAGCTTATCTTGGGAATTTGGGCAAGAACGATGGGTGTGCTGTTGGCTACTTCCAAATATGGACGTTATGCACACCAGTTGGGCAACACCTTCCGTGGGAACCAGCAAGTTGTTGAGCAGAACGCGCCATCTCTCAACTATGTTAAGCGCGACTTCCCCTCTCAGCGCTCTTTTCGGAAAGCGATTTCCCTCCTCGGCGCTCTTTCTAGAAAGCGACTTCTCTTTTTGGCGATTCTTTCCAAAAACAAAAAGAAAGAAAAAGAAAACAAACCGGTGTGTACATGTTCGAGACTCAGTTGCAGTGCCCGCCAGTTCCTTCCAAAACTGGCACATTACAATCTCAATGCTTTCTTTGCATCCAACTGTTCATCTTGAACAAGACAGATAAAAGTATGCATGTGATTGTGGTGTTTTCACTACGCTGGCCTGGCGATTTCTCAAAACATTTGAGAGGGGGTAAGAAAAGTTGGTCGATGAAAATTCACCGACATTTTTTCTTTTTGACTTTTGGACTTCTTGAGCAAATTCAAGCATCAGAAGATACCCAAAAATGAACGAGAGACAAAAGACCAACAGATAAAGATCGATATGATGACTCAGCACGACGTCCCATGGGACCTGATTCTCATATCTCGTTGCACCTTCTTCTTTGGTTATCACCAACTGCCTTTCTTGTGTCCTTAAACTAACAAGACAAGACAGACGTAGCAGCTGAAAAATCAACGTCAAGGTCAGAAGTTGGTACCGGAAAATTCATACCACTTAGTGGCGGTCCTTCTTCTACCTTTATTTTTTCTCTTTTTTTCTTTGTGGAACACTTACATCTTTTTTAGGAAATTGAACAGATAACAAGATCTGAAGAAAACATGGGCCAAACCATGAAAAAATCATCGAAAAAAATATCGACGAAACATAAATAAAATACCTACAAGATATGAACAAATATCAACGAGATATTGACAAGATATCGAAAAGATACCAACGAGAACCACTGCAAGGTAATGTCAAATTCCACGGCGGTTGACGAGATGTCGTCAAGAGTGGATTAAAGTGGACCGTTCCCATTGGCGCTTAGCTCAACTTGAAGATCAACATGAAAGTGGGTCTGTTTGTTGGAGGGGTGTTGCCTTGCTGCTTGCTTGCTGCTCTTGCCCAGGCGACAACCAGAACCAACGTCAATGTCTACCGATCTTCCATCTCGCCACACTCGACTTTTATACTACGAAGCTTTGCAAAGACTGACTTCACCAGCTGCTGTACTTCACCAGTTCATTCACAGCAACGTCCGACCCTTGGTCGACCCCTCCACTCGTCGCAGCTTCGACCTCTTCGACCTCTTCGACCTCTTCGACCTCTTCGACCTCCTCCCTCCCATCTCGCCCTGAAATCGTCGAAATGGCTCCGAACCCATACATAACGTCCACAAAAGCAGCCGACGCCGTGCCTGCTGTCCTCCACCCGCTCGTCCTCCTCTCCATATCCGACCACATCACCCGTCACACCCTCCGCGAGATTGGTGGGCCCGTCGTCGGCGCCATCATCGGCCAGCACAATGGCCGCCAGATCACTCTCGAGCACTCTTTTGACTTTGCCGTCAGAAAGTCACCAGATAATGGAGCCGTGCGGATCGACACGGCCTGGTTCAACGACCGGCTAGAACAGATGCGCCTGGTGCACAAGGACCGCAACCTCGACCTCGTCGGATGGTACACCATGTTCAGCCGTGCCGGCCCTACAGCGTCCATCATGCAGGTGCATGACCAAATCCTCAAGATCGGCAGCGCAGACGCCTCTGCCACATCGGAGAGTGCAGTTCTCCTCGCCTTCCACTCGGACGACCTGCTGCAACAGTCGGTCGGCGGCCGGCTGCCGATTACGCTGTACGAGACAAGTGTCAAGCCAGAAGGAGAGGCCTCCGCTGCTGCAGATGAATCTCAAGACCAGGTCATGGAAGACGTGTCCGAGGTCAAGTTTCCGTTCAAGCTGAGCGAAGTGTCGTACACGGTGGACTCGGGCGAGGCCGAGATGATTAGCGTTGATTTCGTCGCTCGTGGAGCGGCAAACGCGTCGACAAAGACGGCAGCGCCAGGCGCAGCAGCCGCATCCACATCCACAAACGCAGCCACAACCGCGCCCACATCAGCTTCAGCGACAACCGACACAGTGGGCAGTGTAAGCCCGTCCAACAACCGTGACCGTGCTGTGGCTATCGAGTCTGCTAACCGCAGTAAGAAGCGCCTTGTGTCGGCCAGACCCGATGACAACCCTCCGGCAGACGAAGAAACCGCCGCGCCGGGGCCCAGCACCGCAATTACTTCCGCACCTGCAGCCGGTGGCACACTATCAGCCGAGGAGGAGGAGCTGATCGCCACATTGACGACCCGGGCTAACGCCATCCGCATGCTGCACGCGCGTCTGCAGCTGCTCACAAAGTACGTCGAGAGTCTCCCGGCAGACGCGTTGTCCGAAGATGCAAAGGCACCAGAAGAAACTGCACAGTCGACCGCATCCGAGTCAAAGACGACCGTGTCCCTGCCGATCCTGCGCTCGATCCAGGCTCTCGTCCAACGTCTGCCGCTGGTGGTACCGCCAGGCCCCGAGGGCAAGTTTGAAGAAGAGCGGCAGCGCGAGGCCAACGACGTCGACATTTTGTCGCTGCTACTGGACGATATGATTGGCGGTATATCGTCGATTCAGAACCTGCACAAGAAGTACAATGTGATGGAGACGCACCGGTGGCACACGTCCCGGCAGCAACAGCAGGCTCTCTATCAACAGGCCGCTGTGGATCGCGACAATGGGGATGTACGAGCAAAAGTGTCTGCAGGCTATTCGAGTCAGGGTCTCATTTGAGGTAGTTGGAAACACGGATGGCGGACAAGCGGGAATGTGGATAGGTGAACAGGAGAATATGCATAGACAAATGGTCATCAAGGCCGATTTGTGACGAAAACGCGAGGCGAGCGTCATTTAAGATACGACTAACAATGAGAAACGAATTGATTACATTACAAAGAGCGGATGGGAACATCTAAAAATAATACATTTTGTTACAGTGGTATCTCAAGTCTATCGTCTAACAAAAAAGAACCGCCCTTGCCTTTCAATATATACACGTACAAAGGAACTAGGTTTCGCTCACTTTAGTAGCTGCCCGACATCGCGCAACCGGATATCGTCCGGATTGCTCGTGCCGACGACATGCTCGCGGTCGATCCGGCCCCAGCCGGCACCCCACCCGGGGAACATACCGGCGCCCAGACCTGCAGCGGCCGTGCTCAGGATCTCGTCATCGTCCATGCGACCCGTGCCGCCCGCGCTCATGCCGCTCATTCCACTCATGGCTGTTGCCGTGCGCGGTGGGTGCCGCAGTCCGCCGCCGCCAAAGCTGGCATAGGGGTCGGTCTCGTCGGCCTCGTCGAGGTCGCGGCTCTGTGACCGGAATGCCGGGTGTAGCGGGTGGATATTGGATGCCCAGTTGGGCCGCCGACCGTCGGTGTTGTTATTATTACTGACAGTCGCAGTTGTGGTGGCTGTGGATGCAGCCGAGTCGCGGTTGCGCGATGATGCGGCGACCGAGTTCGCCGCGGATGCAAGTGTGTCTGCGGCATTGGATTGTGGGCCGTTGCGGCTTAGTAGGGGGCGGTTGCTCGACGTGCGGGCCGAGTTGTTATTTCTGCGGCTGCCGCGGAGGCTGCCGGCGACGCTCGCAGCGAGTCCGCCGCGTGAGTTTTGGTTGGCTTCTCTTTGAGCGGCCAGCTCGGGACTGGACATGATACCGATCTGTGTCGCATCATCGTCGTCATCCCTAGGGCCTCTAGGGTCTCTAGGGTCTCTAGGATCTCTCAGATCTCTGCCCTCTCTAGTACCGTTATTGCGGTTTGTCTGGAGGGCACGTCCAAAGATCTTTCTCTTCCGCTGCCGACGGCCGCTGCCACCGCCCATGCGCGGGTAGACGAAGCCGGCCGGCTGGCCGCCGGCGAATGGGTTCCACTTGAGGGAGTCCCTGAGAGCCGAGCTAGTGCCAGACCCGGACCCGGACCCCGAAGGTGAGTGGTCATTTCCGGGCTTGCCGTGCGCTCTGCGGCTGCGGCCACCACCGATGCTGCCGTTGCGGCCGGCATTGTACGACGTCGCGGCTTCGCCGGCCAGCTCTTCGAGCGTGATGCCCTTGGTCTCGGGAATGCAAAAGATGGACACGATGGTGCCACAGAGCATAAAAAGCGCAAAGATCTGCATGAGGCGATTGAGCCAGGGCGAGCATGCCTTGGAGGACGTAGTGCAATTGGCCGGTGCGTCTTTGCTGAGAATTGGGATACTGATGACCTGGGCGAGGATGGCGCCGAGCTTGCCCATGGCGGCAGACATGCCGTGGGCGGTAGAGCGGTAGCGCGTCGGGAAGCATTCGGCAGGCACGATAAATGTGGTGGTGTTAGGGCCCCAGTTGAAGAAGAACTGGGCGACGACGTAGAGCGCGAGCATTGATGCTTCGGACAACTTGTGGAACGCAAATCCGAGGACACAGAAAATAATAGTAAGAATCAAGAAGCCAAAGACCTGGAGCGGCTTGCGGCCGAACGTGTCAATGGTCACAACGGCCGTCCAGTAGCCGGGCAAGCTGCCTGCACAGGCCAAGATAATTGTTCCGACGGCGTTACTATGATGTTAGTATGATCCAGGTAAGTTTGCGAGAGAGTGAGACTAACTTGTACAGAACAGTGTAGAGGTTGGCGCCCTTGGCATAGCCGATAGCCTCGAGGACGACCGAGTTGTTGAGGGCAAGGCCATAGTAGGCCAGATCCAAGAAAAACCACGAGAACATGCAGCCGAAGAGGATGCGAATGTTGCGGGCATTGCCGCGGCCCCAAAAGTACCGCTTCATGTCGCTCCATGAGGCGGGCGGCACCGAGGCCGATGGGCCCGATGCCATGACCGGACTGGCCACCTTTTTCAGGCGCGCCTGCACGACAGGGTCGACTTCGCCGTGCGGCTGGCAGGCCATGTATGCGCGAATATCGGCATCGGCCTTTTCGACATCGTGCGCGACGTCAAAGGTGTACCGCGGCGTCTCGGGAATAGTGACGCGGTAGTAGAGCGCAAAGCAGGCCGGCAGCGCACCGAATCCGATAATAATACGCCAGCATCGGTCGGCCGCCGTGCGGCAGGCAGCACCGCACTGGCTCGCATTCGTAATTCCGACAAACTCGGACCGAAACGCAGCTGTTGCGCATAGGGCGACGATGGCGCTAACTAGTTGACCCATGCCCTGCATCGAGAACACTGAGGCCATCATGGCTCCGCGCCAGCGCGTCGGGGCAAACTCGGACGTGATCACGGAAGACAGCGGGTAGTCGCCGCCGATGCCGATGCCCATGACGACGCGCCAGAAGACGAGGATACCGGTCGAGCTGATGGCGGGGCTGGGGCTGGCGAGGGCGCAGCTGAGCGTTGACAGGATGATAATGACGAGCTCGACGCCGTACATGCGGCGACGGCCGATGTTGTCGGCAAGCCAGCCGAACATGAGCTGGCCGATGATGATGCCGGCACTGGTGGACGCCTTGAGGGCTTGGTTGACAGGGTCGGGAAGGCTGCCTGCGTTGTTGCCGTAGCCGTAAGTGGCGGCGATGGCGGCGGCCGTGGCCGAGGTGGTGCTGGACGACTCGGCACCGTCGCCGCCGCCCCAAAAGACGAGACCCCAGAAGTTGGTGACCATACTGATGGCGAAGATGTCGTAGGAGTCGAGGAAGAAGCCGACGCCGGCAACGGCGACTGCGCGGACATGATAGAGGCCGAAGGGGACCTTGTCGATCTCTGAAAGGGCGAGACGGCGGCGAAGGTTTGGATCTGAGATGTGGGAGTAGTCGTTTGCTGGATTGTAAGTTTACAGGCCAATAAAACAAGCAGGGTATTATGGAGTGACCTACCAAAGTTGTGAAAGGCCCGGTTGCCACCGTAGGTCCGGCCGGCGTGGACCGGAATGGCGGGCTCAGGAAGCATCTCCATGGCGAGTGCGATGTGAATTCGATGCTATGTCTATGCTGTAGCGACGACTATGAGAGTGAGGGGAAGTGTCCCCGGCGACCGATGGTTGTACCCCAGATGAGATGTTGTTTCGTGTATATGTGAAGTATATCTTGCTGGGTGATGATATGGTGCTGGAGAGTTGTGATATGAGATTGATTGTTGTTATCAGATAGATTCTATTTCAAGAATAAGTCCCAGGAAACCTAGTTACTATTAACTATCAACATTAAAGATCCAGGAACGCGGGAGGTTGCATACAAGTAGGATATGTAGTACGGAGTATGTGGACGTTGCGAGTTTGCCGGTTGGCCTGGAACGTGGGTGACAAGCATTCACAAGACTTGCCCAAGGAGGTAAGAATATCAAGAATCAGCTAATGAAATCAAGAAGTGCTAAGAAATAATAAGAATTGATCAGAGTTGAGAATGCTGGGAATAAAAAAAAGGCTAGCAAGGGGTGTGCGTGTGTGGGGGGAGCGGAAGGAGTGGGCGGACGCGGTGCGGTGGGTAGAGACTTGAGAAGGGCGTAGTACGGAGTAAGTGGTCAAAGACAGTTGGGACTTTTACCTCACCCAACGGCTGCGATCGACACGACAGTTGACAATTGCGATACGGAAAACAAGAAAAAAAAACGGCCACTTAATTAATAGATAGCTACAATGGTGCGAAAGAGAGGTGAAGACAAGATAACAAAACAAATCAGAACGATACCAACAGGAGTGTTTGAGAAGAGTGAGATGACAGAAAGACAAAGAACACTATTAAAAGCGGATGCGAGGGGCGTGGACAGGCCCGACTCAAGGGATTGGCTGAGCTTGCAGGCCAGTAGATGACCCGACAGGACAGAGCAGCGCGAGGAGCGAGGCTAAGACTACGAGAGCCGAAGCCCAGGCGCTGCCCAGACGCCCAGACGGAGGTACTGTATTGATGAAGATTCGGGACTAATCAGGTATTGGTTATGGTTACGGAGTAGTTGCCTGCTTTCTGTAACGCTGTAGACAAGCAACTCTACGTGTAGGGGTCCGTTGAAGGTGCCCATTGAGGCAAAGCCCGAGCATAGCCGTGTGTTCAATACGTAATGGAAAGACGGCCACTCTCACTGTAATAACCAAGTCTCCAGCAGATGCACGAGAACCACCAAGTAAAGTTTGAAGAAGCGAGAATAAAACATGTATCTATGATATATTCTGTAGTTATTCTACTACTTTTCTCTGGTCAGAGATACAACGTCATCCGAAAGCGGAAGCATGAACTGCGGCTTGACTGTGGCAAGTCATGTACTTCGTATACTGAGTAGAGTACGAGTCGATGGTGTATTTACACATGATCATTCAGGTACGTCGAAGACGGCGAACAAGCTTATTGAGCTAGGTTGAAGATTGATTAGGAGGAGGAGGATGCGGATGAGCATGTGCGACTCTCTACGCAATAATGTGTGCTAGGAACGTGCTGCAGGGACCAGACCTGCGGCGCAGGCAGTGCCTTATGCGCTCGGCTAAGATCGAAAGTACCAAGGCTGACTACCTAAACACATGCTCAGTACCAAGACAGGTACAACCTCAATGGACCGCAACGGAGTAAACCCCGGTGGCAAGGTTCGCATAAACCGCTATTGTTAGTGCTGGGCTGCTCGGCCACCAGCAAATCCACTCACCGAGAGAAGATCAATGATGATCGAGCCGATCTAGAAAGAAGAAAGAAAAAGAAAAAAAAAACTACAGGCAAACGTTTGACTACGATCAGCAGCTGGTGCTGTTCCTGGCCCGCTAAATGGGCGCTACCAACTGCTGGTGCCCAAGACCTTAGCGAAGACCCTCGAGCAGGAAGTGCGGCACAGAGCTACTGAGTACAAAGTACAGAGGTTGCCCGGAGTATCAAGTGACCCAAATCAATGCAGTACTCCGCGAATGTCTGTGTGTCGCATTCGGGGCTTTTCAATATTTACGACGTCTCGTAAGACAATATTTTGCTGTCGTCGCTCTCGCATTGCGTCCACGTGGAGGAGGGCTTGAGGAGAGAGTCGATGCTGTAGATGAGCACCGTTGAAGTACTTTGGGCAACATTGGCCAGACAAATCAAGCAGTATGGCCGCCTGTATATCCGAAAATCAATTAAAGTGCGAGTGCTAGGAAAAGCAAATAGACACAGAAAAGACTCAGGGGAGTCGACAACACACGTAAAGTAACAAGGGACGTCAAGTCTGGCCAATCAGATTACCCCATTCAAGCACATGGCACTATGCTGGTGTTGCCGGAACGGGAGCGGAGCCTTGCAAAGTGGGTCTCTTATATAATAGAATTGGATCTGGTGCATCACCAGCCTACTCAGTGCCTCACAGTATGCTGATGATGCATGAGCTTACTATTCGAGCAAGACTCCGACACAATGTGATGCAATAGAATGACACAGGCTATTGCAGAATAAAGGTTTCAGGGTTGTGGTCTGAGCAATATTGGAAGGAACTGCAACCCAAGACCAATAATCTAAATGAAAGAGAAGAAGGTAAAAGAGGATGAAGAGGATGAGGAGAATGAGGATGAGGATGAGGATGAGAAGGATACGAGTAATGAAAAGAAGAGGGCCGAATTAAGAAACGGATTAATGCAAAAATAGAGATTGAAAACGAAGGAAGATGCAACATAGCTACAAAAAATAGATGCTAGAATCCCACCGTAGCAGACCCAGGAAAAACCGCGAGGGTGGTAGCTCGAGAACTGACCACCTGGTCGTGGATGATCATCGCGGGACTCTGCCGATCCTTTGTTATCGTCGTTGATATTCATAGTTCGTAGAGGTGCATTATTTCGCAATATATATCTAATATACAGTATCTTCAGACGTTTACAGCTCCTTCTCGCGGGGCCCGACAACACGGTCAAAGGTAGACAGCTCCATCGTAAACGAGTGCCGTCCACCCGTCATACTGCGCAGCCGCATATCGTACGACAGCATCTCCTTGAGCGGCACCTTGGCCACAATCTCCAGCAGCCGCGTCATGCCGCGCTTCGTCTCGCGCAGGCTCTGGATCGACGTGTACGGGTCCGGCGGCACGTAGACGTCGCTCAAGTCGATTGTGGTGTCGGGCGAGTCCGGTCCCGATGCTGTCGTCGAGGCCACCGACGCCGCTCCCGTAGAGTCCCGGATCTCCAGGACAAAGCCGCCGCGCGCGCCGGTGATGTCGCGCTGAATGGCGCCTGCACTGTCGTCGGGACACGCAATGTGCACCATCATGACCGGCTCCAGCACAGCCACCTGGTTGCGCGCATGGGCGTCGCGCAGGGCCGACCGGACGCCCTGTAGGGCGGCGTGCACAATGTGTCCGTCGGTGGTGCTGGCGCCAGCATAGTCGGTCGTTGCGTCAAAGGTGATGTTGATGCGCAGGCCTTGCAGGGGTGATCCGCGACGAGGACCGCGGGCGAGAGCCCCGATGGCACCGTTGAACAGCTGCCGGCTGACCATATCGACGTCGAACGGTAGTTCTTTTGTAGATTCAGACTCGCTACCGTCCGCTGATTCGCCTGCGGAGGTGCCGCCAGTAAATCTGACAACAATGACATTGCCGTCGCGCTCAAATGTGTAAACATGAGGATCGGATGCGTCGGTCTTTTTTGTATCTCCATCGACTTCAACATCAGGATCAATCCTCTCCAGACCGACAGTGCATGCCGCCATGCCCGCCTTGTTGGCAACAACTCGGTCGTGAACATAGCGCTGAGGTGTGCCTGCCACATCCACGGTCAGACACTCTTTGTAGTCCACCTGCACGCTGCTGAAATTGGCACTCGCAAGCTGGTACGTCGTGCGCAGCCGGTCCATTGCCACATCCAGGTGCAGCTGGCCCAGGCCCGACAACACAAACGTGTCTTCAATGCCCGGCTCATCGCCACGGCTCACCCGCAAGCTCGGATCTTCACGCGACAGCTTCTCTAAGGCGTCCGCCAGTTTCTTCGTCTCCGTCGGGCCGCCAAATGCCTCGACATTGACAAACGCAACGGCGGGGCCCACCTCGGGCGGCCGGATCGTCATCGTCTTGAGCGTGGCCAGCGGCGTGCCGGCCGGGGCCTGGTTGGGCAAGATGTGCAGAGTATCGCCTGTGCGCGCCGCCTTAAGGCCCGTAATGGCGCCAATCTGACCCGGGGCGAGATACGGGATCTCGCCAATCTTGGCCGCCGACACCTGCGAGATCTGGAACGGCTTCTCGAACCGCGCGAGGTTGGCGTTCCACACCTGCGCGTTCTTGTGCAGCGAGCCCTCGTATACGCGCACAAACGTCAGCATGCCCTGCGTGCCCGGGAACAGATTAGGGTCGTTGACGACCTTGAACACCGACGCTAGCGCGCCGGGCGACTTGGCTTTCTTTGTGCCGTAGACCTGCTTGAGCAGCTTCGTCTCTTTGCCAACGCGCACCTCAACGTCGGGCGACTCCTGCGGGCTTGGCAGGTAGTCCACGACGGCGTCCAGCAGCGGCTCGACGCCAATGTTGCGCAGACTGCTGCCGGCAAACACGGGCACGACGCGGCCCTTACGGCCAATCTCGGGGTCCAGCACGACACGCCGGATGGCTGCCTTAATCTGCGCTGCCGGCAAGTCTGTCGTACCCTGTTCGCAAAATGCCTCGACGAGCTCGTCGTCGTACTCGCACAGCTTCTCGACGAGCTTGGTGCGCGCCGTCTCCATCTCGGCCCACAGTGTCGGATATATCTTTTGGAGCGTCTCGGCCGTCACGAGAGAGCCACCGCCGCTTCCGGACGCAGGCCACTTGATACCGCGCCGCGAAATGACATCGGCAATTCCCAGAAACACCTCTCCGCCCTTGTCCTTGTCCCACAGCGGAATCTGGCACACGAGGGGCCACGCATTGAGGCGCGATGCAATATCAGTGACGGAACGGTGGAACGAGGCACCGTCACGGTCAAGCTTGTTGACATAGGCAATGCGCGGGATATTGTGCTGCTGTGCAGACGCCCAGACACGCTCAGTGTGAGCTTCGACGCCCTTGACGGAGTCGATGATGCAGACGGCGCCGTCCAGCACGGGCAGGCAGCGGTCGACCTCGAAGCGGAAGTCCTGGTGGCCGGGTGTGTCAATTAGGTTGATGGTTTTTGGTGGATTTGATGACTGCTTCGCATCTTTATTAGCAGCCTGAGGTGGCCAGTTGAAGCTGATGGCGGCCGACTGAATGGTGATGCCGCGCGCCCGCTCCATCGGCAGGAAGTCTGTAATCGTGTCGCCATGGTCGACGTCTGTCTGTCAGCATGTTCTATTGTGAAATATAACCCTGAGTTTCACATACTTCCCAGGTGCCTGGATACACCACTGTAGTAGAGCATGCGCTCGGTTGTTGTTGTCTTGCCGGCGTCGACGTGGGCGATGATGCCGACGTTGCGCACGTTTTTGATATCTGCATCGTAGTATGATGGTCCAACAGCAGCAGCATAGCCTCTTGTGATCATATGAGACTGTAATAATGGCTTTGATAGCCTTGTATGTCCTTTTATTAAGCTCGTCGTAGTGTGCATCGCCAACCTCGCCGTCGACCTCGATGCGCTGGGCATCCGTCTCATTGCCACCGCCGCCATAGGGCCAATATGGCCATGACACAGCCGTAATGACATTTTGTGTCTTGAATAAAACATAAGCCGGCTCATGTAGCCATATATATTTTTATTTTATTTTCAAAACTGACGTTGTTGATCTCGTCTCATCGCCCGCTGAAGCTTTCATGAAGCTCTCACCAGATCACATGATCCCCGACTCTTCAACAACGCTAATCCACTTTCGACCAGCTCTTCGTCAGTTATGTAATGTGCCCCACTACCGGCCCACCACCCACCTCCTCTTTGGCTTCTGCCTCTCTCTAGCCTCTCTGTAGGCTCGCAGGCTGTCACCAAGGCCGCTGTCTCCGAGGTGCGCAGTCGCTCCTTCCTTTCCCGCACACCACAGCCGCGCAGTTCCTTGATCTGTCCTGCCAATCCGAGAAGCACAGAATACAGCAGCCTAGAGAGGGCTGCATGCGTGATTACATACACATTTCACCTGTGCTCTTTCTCCGACGTCAGCGTCACCAGATTGTTTACTTGATTGCTCAACGACCAGCCACCTGTGGATTACGAGTAGCTACACTTTGTAACTGACCTCGCCCGACGACAACTCCGACACCACTCCGACCCTTTATTGATTTACTCGTCGTCGTCGTCAAGCTAGCTCAATAGCTCTCCTGCAGCCTCCCAGCCACGCCCTCAATCTCGGCGCTACCAACGTCAACCACAACAACAACCAATTGACAGCCAATTGGTTGCCTAAAAGTAATTGCCTCGACATGGACTACAGCGCCCACGAAAACGACCACTCCGGTGGCTCGCCTTGGGGCTCGCCCCAGAACTCGCCGCAGCCGAATCGCACAGTCTTCGGCGGCAGCTCGTCATCCAACAATGCTGGCGAGGACTACCAGCGCCCCTTTACTGCATCGAGCAGCGGTGGCCTGAGCGACGGCGGTGACAGCGGCGGATTTGGTGCGGGCGCAGGCGATGCCACCGATTACCGCCGGCCGGGCACGTCCCACAGCATACAGTCGGCATCGGAGACGGCCGTGGCAGACGAGGACTATGCAGATCAGTACCAGCCGCAGCAGCCGCAACAGCAGCAGCAGCAGAACCAAGAAGCGCCGCTGCCACCAAAACCCAACGACTCGTACGGCGGCCCTGCGTCTGCGGGCGAGTCGTCCCAGCAGCCACCCCAGCAGCAGCAGCCCCCTCAGCAGCAGCGTCCTCCGCAGCCACAGTATCGCCTGCAAGTCAAGATCACCGCACTCGAGCGCAGCGCCAAGAAGGACCCCATCTTTCGCTTTGATGTCCACGTACGTTCATCAGCCTATTTTCCCTTTCGTTCTACTTACTAACAACCCAGACCAACCTTCCTCGCTTCAGAACGACGCAGTACCGCGATGTGCGCCGCCTGCACTCCGAGTTCGACAAGCTAGCTCAGCACCTTATCTCGGCCAACCCCGAGGCTCTTGTTCCTGCCGTGCCTGGCCCCGTGACGTCGGCCGGCGCTGGTACCGACGAAGACGAGGCCCGTGTCAAGGCCCAGATGCAGCGCTGGTTCAACTACGTGTGCAGCAACGACGTGCTCATGCGCGACGACGAGATGATTCTGTTTGTCGAGAGCGACTTCGGTTACAGCCCCATGGTGAAGAAGAAGCAGCCTGCCACCGGTGTGCGCCGCAAGATCCTCAAGCAGTTTTCGCCGCCCGCCGACGATACTCCCGAGTTGGCCGAGGCCCGCCCCACCGTGAAGCTGTTTTATCTCGGCACCATGGACGCCTGCCATAAGGTGGATCGTCTCGTCAAGGCCCGCCGCGGCCTGGGTCTGGCCGAGTCCGATTTCGGCGTCAAGCTAGGCGCCATGAACGTGCAGGAGCCGCACCAGGGCCTGGCCAACGCGTACCGCAAGCTCGGCAAAGTCATTCAGACGGCCGGTGACTACCAGGCCGCCCAGGCCACGGCTGAGGCCACGACAGTTGGCGATCCGTTCGAGTACCACTCGTCGGACGCTCTCATCTTCAAGGAGACGCTGACCAACCGGCAGCTGCTGATCCGCGAGCTGCTGCAGGCGCAGGAGACGACGCGCGGCCGGCTCAACTCGGCCGATCGGCTCAAGGGCAGCTCCAACGTTCGCCGCGAAAAAGTCGACGAGGCCATTACGGCGCTGGCCGAGGCTCGCCACAACGAGTCGGAGCTTATCCAGAAGACGACACGCGTCACGGCCAACCTCGTGCAGGAGCGCCGGCGGTGGTTCACGCGCACGGCGGCCGATCTGCGCCTGAGCATCCGCGAGCTCGTGATCCGCGAGATCGAGGCAGAGCGTCGCACTCTGTCGCTCCTCGAGAGCGTGCGCATGGATATCCGCGGCATTGACGGCTCGGGCGGTCTGAGCCGGCTAGGTCGCGAGGCGCACCCGCCGCCGAGCATGCGGCGCACGAGCGCGGCTGCCAGCCAGGGCCCCAAGGGTGACTCCTGGAGCGGTGTGCCGCGGCGGTCTGAGGCTGTCCTGAGCCGCGCACCGGCCGGTGCTGCTGGGCCGGCGGCGGCTGCTTCGACTGCCGACGACAATGCCGATGGTCTGGCAAGCCCGTCGGAGGAGTACGACCCGAACTCGGGCATGCTGCGGCCGGCAAGCATACCGGGTGTGATCAACGAGGAGGAGGATGACGACCGGGTGGATGCACGCAATGCAGCAAGCCGGCTGGCGTCGAGCACTTTTTGATCCGGTGCCGTCGTCAAAGCGTCAAGGTTGAGATCTCTGAGGATGCTGTTCATGTTATGTATTCACTGTTTACGATGATGTTTTGTTAGTTTTGCGTTCATTACGTTGTTGCGTTGCTGCGTTGATGCATTCTCATTTATGTTTTTGCCAGCTTGTAATTCCACTGCTATATCTTTACTTCTGCATCTCTTCAAGCCCACTATATATTTGTTGAACCACAGACTGCCCGTTCTACTTTTTTCAGGGAATTGATACATCGCCATGCTTTCTCTTTGATTTTCGTAAATTGAATTCAGTTCGTCAAATAGACTGACGTCCTTCCCAAGCTATCACCGTGATAGAGATAGAACACAAACATTTCATAATTGCACACAACATCATTAAAAGCCAACACATGAACATGTAGAGATCAGTTCAATTATTACTGCAGAATAAAGTCATGGTATTGCGTACTAACATGCTTTCCTGAATAAAACTTCAAAGAAGGGATTACTGGCTTCGCAGTACAACAGTTGGAGAAGGCAAGAGCATGGGCTCATTGTTGCTACTCGCGGGCTCCCCAGCAGCCTTGACCGTGAATCAACACACACAGGCTAAATCACAATTGTACGTATGCATGTAATGTTTGAAAGTTGGCCGAGGTCTACCTTCATATGTTTAATATTGGTGAACGAAATGTTGTCAAAGGTGACTCTTGGTACTGATGAACCTCTAGAATCGTCTTTGGCCGCTTCACTCAAAGAGCCCCCGTGCCTTCTGCTAAAAAGCACAAATTCGCAGCCCTCAGGTAAGTGTGATAGATGAGAGGTGACCGCCTTCAACTATCATCCAAATGAAGAGGCGGAAGGATCGCTGAGGCATCGGCTTGGGTCAATGATGCCTCATACGCCATCAGATGGATACACGAGGTGTGTTACTTACTCGGCCTTCGGGCTGACACGAAATTATTTTTTGCTTTTTAGGTACCGATTCCAAATTGCAGTCGGCTGCATCGCCTCCCGAAATATGCCCGTAGATTGAGTATATCGGTTTTTGATAGCAACACAACATTATATTCCCCAGGTAAGTGTGATAGATGGGAGGCGGGCCTCCCCTATCATCCAAAAGAAGGTGGCGAAGGATCTGAGGCATCAGTCGATGATGCCTCAGCCGCGAAAGATGGGAGGCGGGCCTCCCCTATCATCCAAAAGAAGATGGCGAAGGATCTCTGAGGCATCAGTCGATGATGCCTCAGCCGCGATAGATGGGAGGCGGGCCTCCCCTTTCATCCAAAAGAAGGTGGCGAAGGATCTCTGAGGCATCGGTCAATGATGCCTCAGCCGCGACAATGGATGGGATGCACCAGGGGTGTATTACTTGCTTCGTAGCTTTTAAAGCTCGCTCGTCTTGGGGGTATCGCTCATTTTATACACCTGCTCGCTCAAGTGGTGGCGGTTGTGGCTGGTATCACATCTTACTCGATATCTTGAAATTACTAAGATACTATAGTAGACCTTTATCGCCCTAAATCGGTCACTACAGAAAAGTACAGGCTACCATAGAAGAGGTTCTTCTCCCGCGCACTCAGCATTCCTTTGTGATGAAGGCTGAAGGTACGATGTAGTCGGTATCTTACTTTCCTGGTTGGACGACACGGGATTTCTAAGGTATCTGTCCGGGGTATTCACGGTATTTATGCCTCTGGAAACATTTACAGCTGCATGAGTCAGACACTACGGCCGTTAGTACTACTGCAGAGGACATTGTGAGCAGTATTAGTAACAAGTTTTGATGGGCGGACAGTTTGTCTGGATGCTGGGGAGATCTTCATGATGGTGGAAGTTGGCTGTGGAATTGCTAGCCTTGCTGGAGTAACCTCTTCTGCGCCAAAAATATTACTTTTGCAGAGGTTCGATCGATCTAAACCTTACCTCCATCACAATACATTAAAAAAATATTAAAAATACATACGAAAAGCACCGAAGAAGAGGTGCACCATGTAAACTACCAAACCACTTCTACTGAGCATCACAATGCCATTTAAAGACACGTTTTTACCAAGTTAATAACGGCCAGAACAACAAGTCAAGAGAGTTTGCGAGATTTCAAACCCACAAGCACCAGCGTCTATCACTGTCCCCTAGACCGCCATATTGTGTCGGTTCTCTGCTAAAACAAAGAAAAGATTACTGCTGTAAGCACGCGATCTCCTAGTAAAACATGTAGGCATTGAGTTCTTACATTAACGCCCAGTAAAAGTCCAACAATCATTCCATATCATCGTCAAGCAACTTGAATATCGCTCGCCGTTGCCGATGTGGTCTGCTGATAGGACTGGATGTGTGTTGAAACTTTTCGTGTAATCCATCACTAATCCACCGACGCCGGCGGTTGTTGCTTTTCAATATGGCAGCAGATGAGCCCATGAAACCAACAAAAGCGGTGTCGGCCTGATATCGTACAGTACAATGCGCATCTTGTTTCGTGCGTCATGAATTGTATCGTGCATCATGTCGTGCATTGTGTTATCGTCTACACGGGAGCTATCAGTGTCTAGAATAGCAATCTGAGTACAGACTATCGTGCCGTCTCTAGTTTGTTGTTTTTTATCATCGGCATCTTTCTTAACATCACGGCACAAAGCACCCCCACCGACCTCTCCCTCTCTAGCTCTCCTTCTCGCAGTCCGTGTTCTCATTTCCATCTGCTCCTTGTCCACACATCCAAAATCAAGTCCATGGCAGTCAAGCACGTGCGTGTGTCCATGCTAAAGCCTTGCCGCCGTGGTATCGCGGTATGCATATCCTTGGTAGACGGCGTCTGACCGCCTTGCCGGAGACAATTTTCAACAGCGGTCCCCTGTCTTGGGAATACGATTAGACAAAGAGAGAGAGAACGGGCAAAAATTAGGAAACGGCGTCCTTTAATTCGAGCTCTATTCGAGTTTTATTCAATTCTATGCAAAACAAGTACCGGTCAATGACTGCATACTCCTTCCGAGAAAGGTCCCGAGAGTGGCCGAATGTAGAGCCGTCGATTTATCGGCCATCTGTCTAGACTGGATATGTGGTAGATTGGAGATTGCAGATTGGAGAAAGAGCGGTAAGGCGATATCTACAGAGTACAGCGGCAAGCCGCGCTGCAAGCCGTCTTGGGTGCAGAATAATGCAGATGTAGATGACGCAGAAACACATTTTGTACATTGCAAACACGCCAGGGTTCAACATCGAATCATCGTACCTTATCACGACATCTGTCTGCTTATGTTGCTATTTTCAATACTAATTTTATTCTGCAGTTTGGGGCTCCCGGAATACAGTCCCGAACTTTGGATGCCGTTGCTACCATTGCTCCCATTGTTTTCCTTGCCAAGACGTGTCATTTTTACCAGCGTTGCATCCGACTGATTAGACCTAACCAACTACGGGGGAACTACAAGCAAAATACAGTCAATTGATAGACAGATAGACAGCCAATAACCAGATAAACAGACCGATAGACACAATATCAACGCGATTGACTTTGTTGACTGAGACGTGCATGCTGCCGCTAGAAAACAGCTGCATAAACGATACACCAGCTCAACAGGGTCGGAGTCCCCTTACCCTGCCAAAATGCCAACAGTTCCAAGCCTAAACTGGCATCATCCGTCGGAACGGATGTGAAGATGCTATTGATCACAGGCCGATCATATGCCCATAGATAGCACATTCAAACATGACTGGCCTGTTTGGGCTTCGACTCGTTCCTCTGCAGCTCGGATGCACATGGTTAAGGCGATATACGTTCCGTTGTCTACTGTCCAAGCCGGCAGTCTATCCACTTGTGTGCGTTCCAAACTATGTCAAATTATGGTCTTGATTTGTGTTGTATTTTTATGTCTGCTGCATTTGTGAAGTTCCAACTAGAAAGACTGCATCCCTGTCTATCTCGCAATGTGGCTATCAATATCACAATATCACGACGGGCCAATCCGTTTTGCGTCTGTCGCCCCCCACCGAAGTCGACATATCTCTATGCATAGACACGGCAGGAGATATGCCGTTGATAGATAGATGTTTGCTCGAGTCCATGCTAGCAGCCTTAACTATCAGTCTTGAAAATGCTGGCCTCTACTCCCAGTCTTGCTTTACTGCCCGTGCCTCGGCCTGGGAGCCTTTGACTGGCCAACTACGTATCTCTGTTCCAGATTGCACACGGATTTACATAAATCACATCTACTCGACCTTATTCTGATATTTCTATATTTAAAGAAAGATAAATCACATCTATAAAGCTTGTCATTACCTCCCGTCTCGAGCCTACCCTTCTACTCATTCATATTTCAATCATCTCCCGCGCAGATATATTATATATACTTGTCTACTCAAACCGTCTCATATCAACTATTTCATCCCACGCCGCTAGTTTATTTTACATTTCAAAAAGACCACAAGAACAAAATATAGCATAATGGCGCCCTCGGCCTTGGTCCAAGATGCTCCCACGCACCATCCCACGCCCTCCAAGCTGGCATCTGTAAACGCCTCAGTTCTGCATGGCCCCCGCGATTTACGATTGGTAAGTGCTTTGGCGTTTAGACTTTCTTCTTTTTCTTTTCTTTGATGTTTCATATGTTCTTAGATGAAATTCTACTTGGTTTATTGACGTGATTGATCCACGTGGCGCTGTTACACAGATCGGGCCACGTGGGATGCGATCGTATCTGCTGGATCCTGCCTTCCTGTTGGGACACTTATATCTTTGGAAAATAGCTGCTGACAGAATAGGAAAGAAGAGACCTTAGCGACCCCGGCACAGGCGAGGTCCAGGTCGCCATCAAGGCGACCGGTATCTGCGGGTCTGACGTTTCGTACTACAAAAAGTTTGCCAATGGCGACCTCTGTGCTTGCATGCCGCTTTCGCTCGGCCACGAGTCAGCCGGTGTCGTTGTGGCCGTCGGTCAGTCCGTGACTGGCCTCAAGATCGGCGACCGCGTCGCCCTCGAAGTCGGTGTGCCCTGCGGCAGCTGCTCCATCTGCAGAAAGGGCCGTTACAACCTGTGCAAGCAGATGCGCTTCCGCAGCAGCGCAAAGAGCGTGCCGCACTACCAGGGCACGCTGCAAGAGCGCATCAACCACCCGGCCAAGTGGTGCCACAAGCTGCCGGACCACGTGTCGTTTGAAGCCGCAGCGCTGCTGGAGCCGCTGTCAGTGGCCCTGCACTCGGTGAACCGCGCAAGCCCGCTATTGCCTGGGTCGACAGCACTGGTCATTGGTGCCGGCACAGTCGGGCTGCTAACGGCTGCGGTGGCACGCAGTGCGGGCTGCTCGGAGGTGACTATTACCGATGTCGACCCAGGGCGGGTGCAGTATGCTCTGGCCAAGGGATTTGCGACACATGGTCACGTCACGGCAGTAAAGAGCTCTGCTACTGTACCTAGTATCCCGACAACGCTGTTCCCGCTGCCTCCTTCGATATCATGCACGTCCCACTCAGGCACAACAACGCCATCAGAGCACAGCTCGGGCACAACCACACCGGCGAGCGTGCTGTCGAGTGTTTCTTCGGTTTCAAACGTTTCCGCTGCTCCAAGCTTTGCCGTCCAGCTCGAGTCGGCCAAGAGTGTCGCTCTCGAGCTGCAGGCACTCACAGCGCCCCCTTCTATAGATAGTGATTACGAGGACGACGACGATGGCGAGAACGTCGGCTTTGACGTCACATTCGAGTGCACCGGCAAGGAGACGTGCATGCACACAGGCCTCTATGCGACAAAGCCGGGCGGTAAGCTAATCATGGTCGGGATGGGCACGCCGATCCAAACACTGCCCATGTCGGTGGCCCATCTGCGCGAGATTGATATTCTGGGCATCTTCCGCTATGCCAACACCTATGCAGCCGGCATCCGTCTGCTGTGCTCGGGTAGCTTGCCGAGTCTTGATGGCATGGTGACTCACCGCTTCAAAGGACTGGCTGGGGCGACGGGTGCGTTTGAGCTGGCTGGCCGTACAGCCGATGATGACGGTAATCTTGTGATTAAAGTCGTCATTGAGGCTGAGTAGAGTTCTTTTGTGGCTTTGTATTTTCTTCGGAGGTCTTTTCATTTTGGTGTTTTTTTATTGTTTAGATTTTGTGCTTTTTTTATGCGCTTGATATTGGTAAATTTAATGCACAAAAATACCAGAAACAGATAAAGAGAGATCACAAGCAGATAATTTGCCACTCTAAACCAAAAAGTACAAATTAAGAAATGTAGAGGTCAAGCCAAAAATGAAAGAGACCAAAAAAGAAGCACAAAAAGAAAAAAAAAACGTACAGCAGAGGGTATTCGCTGGTCGTCACCGACCCAACTACTAATCCGCCGATCACTGGTTTGACTAGGGGAGAGCGGACGGGATCCCGTATTTTCCGGTGTCTATGGCCGTACGTGACAGGTTGACTCTAAGTGAGGTACATATGTGGAGGTCTGCAAAGATCTCCAGACGCCTGTCATGGTCATGAGGAAAGAATTGAAAAAAGTCATGTTCAAGAATGGGCTGTTAAATATGATAGATATAAATAAATTCTAAAAGCTCGCCATGGGTTATCGTACAATGTAAAGACGGATAATGCAAGACAACAAAGAACAGAAGAAAGGAAATGGTCGACAGTATGAAATGATACATGCAATGCTGGTGGGATGCAGCAAAAACAGAACAAATAAAGGAAAGCTATGCAAATACAAAGGAAATGGTGTCGTTAATGATAGTCTTGGAACTTTTATAACGGCGCACAGAAAGACAGATCGACAGCTACTCGCGCTTGTCGACAACCTCTTTCAGCACCCGCAGCTTCTCCTCCGTCACACGGATCGCCTCGCGGATCTCGCGCTCGTCCATCCGCTCGTCGCGCAGCTTCTCTTCGACACTGCGCTCCACGCGCTTGTGCTGCTGGTACTGCTTCTTGGCCGATGACGCTGGCGACGACGACTCGCTGCGATCGTACTCGTGCTTACCGAGACGGTCGAGGCCAACACGCTCCTCGAGCCAGTCCCAGAGCTCGCTCTCTTCGCGGCGCCACATCTCGTCGTAAGCTGCCAACCGGTCGGGGTAGTAGTTACGGTCCGACACGTACGGCCGGCGCGGGCCACCCACACCGATGCTGCCATTAGGCGATCCGACACCGTTGCCGGCATTACCGCCGCGGAAACCGAACCAGGATGCCACGAGTAGGCCCACCAGCAGGCCGTACATGACATTGCCTGTCAGCAGGGGTTGAATAATATCGGCGGCCGGGCCCAGAATGCCGTGCAAGGGCTCGAGCAGGCCCCAGTCCGACTTGGCCGGACCCTTACGACCGGACCCGGTAATGGCCCGGTCAGAATCGCTGGCAACACCGCCCGAGGCCTGCGCCGCCTTGCCCTTGCGGCCCTTCTTGCCGTTGGCAGTCTTACCGCCAGCACCAGCACCACCCTTGGCAGGGCCGGTGCCGGCACGCGACCGAGACGACAGCGCCTCCTTAAGGCCTGCAAAGAGGTCTCGGCCGTACTGGGCCTGGCCCTCGTTGGCGGCCTTTTCGATGGGAACTTTAATCCAGCTCTTGCCGGTCCACTCTGTCGTGCAGTTCATCTGCACGCGGGTGCCGTTGCCCTCGCCCCACGACAGACAGTACTTTGTCTTGACGGTGAAGATGTTGCCGTTGGGCACGTCGGGGTTCTGGGTCGAGCACAGAATGTGGATGGCCTTTTCGAAATCAAGCACTTCAATCTGCTCGGTGACGATACACTTGGTCTGCTTGGGACCAATGCTGGCATTGAGCGGCTTGATGTACGAGAATGTGCGCGTCTTGTTGTCCGGGCCCAGGCCTTTCTTCTCTCCCATTTGGATATCAAAGCACTTTTGATCGTTGCTCAGCCATTTGGGCATAAAGTTGACAGAGGCATTGCCAAACATGTAGCTGAACACCTTGCCCAGTGGTGCGGGGATGACCTCGTCCGCCAAAATCTTATCGTAATGTGAGCCAGAGTCGCCGCAGTCGGTCGGTGCATGTGTCACGGGGCCGAGGAAATCAACGGCGCCGGCTGCACCGGCAGCTGCTGGTGCATCCTTGGGCTTGTCGGAACTAGCTCCATTGGCGCCGCCATTGGCGCCACCAGCACCAGCACCGCCCATAGCGGCAGCACCGGATACCTTGCGCGTCACGACCTTTTCGGGCTCTGCGTCATGAGCACCACCGCCATTGCCACCACTACCGCCGCTGCCATTGCTGTTTGGCTCCGAGTTTTGTGCTGCGTCGTTGAAATCGTCTTCGTCGTCATCTTCGTCGTACACATCATTCGAGTCGTCGTCGCTGTCATCTTCCGACTCGGATGCGCTGTGGCTGGCGCCAGATGCAACCTCGTGGTCACCGTCCTCAATCTTCTCCGTCTTGTCGCCGCCGGTCTCGTCAATGTGTACACCGTTGACAGAGCTCTGCAGACTGGGGTGACCAAGTTTCCAGATCTTGACAATCAGGTCGTAGGTCGAGTCACGGCTGGCGAAACTGGCAAAAATATGCTTGGCGTGCAGCGTCGAAATCATGAGGCCGTTCTTGAACACGAGCGCGGTGCTGCGCTTCTCGACCGAAACGATCTCATCAAAGCTCATGACGAGCGTTGTCACCCAGCCCAGAATGTTGCTGCTAAAGCACAGGTGGCCTTCGGACACGTAGATGCGGCCGTGCGCGAGAATCTCACGCTGCAGCGCACAGCTGTAGTCTTCAATCAGGTAATCGTCATCGGGCACGCTCTTGAACAGGTTGTGGAAGTCACGGTTCCGCTTCTTACTAGCAACAGCAAAACCGGTCAGTTTGGGTGTGCTGCCGTTGGCGGCAGGGTGAGCGAGAGAAGCGTTCGCAGAGGCGATGGCGGCTGCAATAGTGCCGCCTGAAACTGCTGAGCTTCCGCGGTTCCGGTGGCGGCCAATGGCACTTCTAATGCTGCCGGTACGCTGGAGTTGTTCGGGCTGCTTGTCACCATAAATGCTCGCATTGGGTGGTGTATCGTGGCCGGCAAAGTCGGATACAGAGCCAGGGCGGCCTCCTGCAGGGAAGCTGCGCTCGCTACCCTGGTCAAAAGATTCAGGTGCCGCGTGGAAAGATGCACTGTCGGCAGGGGCGGAATCGGACCGGTGTCGTGAGTCGGTAGACACTTCGCCGACTCTTTGTGCGCCCAGGACGGGAGATGGTGCACCCATTGTGGCGTTGTTAGAAGATGCAAGGGCGGAAGAAAGTGCAGCTACAGCAGGTGAGTTGCTGGATGCGTTGAGGGAGGAAGGCTGGTCGCCAATGCCAAGATGGCTCAAGCTGAGATCGCCTTGGCCGAGCGTCTTGACGGCCGGTTCTTGAGAGTTGGTGGACTCGACAGAAACTAGAGATGGTCCAAGAGTCGATTCGACCTGGACGTCGCTATCTTCGTTTTGTGAGTGGTCGTCGTCGGCGCCTGCTGTGCTAGAGGCGGACTTTTCGTCTTGGTCTTTGCCCTTTTTGCCGTTGGGGTTGCTCCAGGGTGTGATGGTGTTGCTCAAGCTGTTCGTGGCGTTTTGGGCAGCAGAGATGACAGAAGAAAAGAAACCGCTGGCCGAGGGGGTGTTGGGGCCGTTGGGACCGTTCTCGGGCGTGGGTGTGAGAGGAGCGAGGGTAAAGTTGGAGAGCTTGCTAGGGACAAGTGAAGCAGAACCGGCGCGACTCCGTCGTTGTGCGAGCATGCTACTGCTCAGCGAATTGGGGGAAGAACCGCCTGAACCAAAGCCTTGGCTGTGGCTGCCGGAATCGCGAGATGAGGCAGCAGCAGTCTGTGGCCGCGTGACAGTAGTCGTGCTAAGGAAGCTCGGCTCGGTCGGTGTCGGGGGGGTGTTGACAATGACGGGCGGAGAGTTCTCGGCTGTAGCGGGCGGGGTCTCGGGACGCGCAAGAGTGTCGACCTTTTGACCACGAGAGAGACGGCGGAAGCGCTCGGTGGGAGCTACTTTGGTCGTGTCTGGTTGGTGGGCGGTGACATTCGGCACAGGTGCAGCTGAAGCCTCGTCCGGAATCGAAGGAAAAGCAGTGTTGGCGTCGCCGGAATCGTCGGAACGGGACCGCTCGGGGCTGTGGCTGTCGACACTGGCAATACTGGCAGCGGGACTCTTCTTCTTGAAAACGTTGCGGAAGCGACCGGCGGGGGAATGGGCGCGGTTGTTTTTAGATGTCGGCGGCGCGAGGCCCGTCTTGCTGGTAGTCAGAGAAGGGATGGAGGAATCCAGGTTGGATGAAGATTTTCGTGACAGCGATTGAGTCGACTGTGTAGAGTTGGAAGACTCGGGGTGAAAGGTAGATGCGCGCGCGAGGCGGTCAATGTCGTCGGAAGCAGGAACGGCAGCTGGAGTCCGGATATCCTGGAGGTGTTCGGCCTGGACTAGTGGCGATGACGTCGTGAGGTAGCCAATCTGGGAAGGGTGCGTCGAGATGGTTCTTGGACGTTGTGAACTGGAATGTTAGGCGATTGACATAGTAATGAGGTGGAAATAGTCCCGTTCAAATAGAGTGCTGTCAGATTGAGGGATTGACGTGAATGCGGTGGACGTGGTGGTGGCTATGGAAGTGAGACGAAAGTTGGAGGGGATACATAAAATGGCAAAATAATAGAATAGTGGTCTACAGTGAGGAGTAGGGAATAGGGAATAGGCGTTCACACCCCCGGGGCGCAGTTGGAGCTAGGCAATGCGAGAAGCAGAATGATGCCGAATGGGGGACGGCTAAAGCCAGATGGGAGGAGTGATGACGAGGATCGCGGTGCTGACTAAGATGTACTTTTGACAGCAACACGCCGAGAAACGGAAAAGACGCCTGGAAAAAATGACAGAAATGCACGAAGAGAATGCAGCAAAAAGACGCAGTAGTACAAGGCGATCGAGCCGACGTTTTTCGATATGCAAAAGCACAAAGAAAGCGATGTGATGCCGATGCAGCTGCAGGTGTGTATGAAAGTGGGAGTGGTGACGAGGTGAGACAAACAAAACCAACATAGGCTACTCCCGACTAGAGTGAGCGCTGAATGCTGCAGCAGCCACTGGAGCAGCTGAGGTGGGACAGGAGTGTTTAGAGTGTCTGGCAGCGAAAGAGAATGTGGCAAAAAGGAGGACAGCGATGAGCAATGGGCACGTACTCGTACGTCGTAATGGAAGAGCTAGAAGCTCCACGGATCCACCGAAACAAAGAGGGAACGGGAAGCGGGAAATGGCCGCAGGACGGAGTTCGGTGTGAAGAAGTATGGAGGATTCAGAGCTGGGGGGACGGCGTATTTGTAGTGCAGAACAGTGGTGTACTTTGCTGCAGAATACGAATATGAATGCGAAAAGTCGCGATGGGGAGAGCATGAACGCGAGGTGGAATGGGAGATGGAGTGAAGGCAGCGAGATTGATGAAACAAAGGAACAGAGAACGAATAAAGACGTATTGAGAATGGACAAGAACGAATAAAGATGGAAGCCTAGCTGCCAGAACTTACATGTCGTCGTCGGACCGGCCACTGTCGTCCTCCTCGACGGCAGCGGCGTCGCGCCTGTGGGTGCGGCCCCGGAGCATATCCTTGAAGCTGTCCTTGTCGGCGGACGAGAGAGAGGACGAGCTTGTCTGGCTCGTGAGGTGTTGTTGGGGTTGGTGAGGTTGCTGTTGCTGAGGCTGCTGAAGATGCTCAGGCTTCTCGCGCTGCTGGCTGGTCCGTTTCCAGCGCCGCGAGCCGGTAATCGACCTGGGCAGAAGCTTGTCCTGGATCTTATCCTGGAGCTTGACAAGGCCAGCCGAAGCTGAAGCTGACGTAGGTGACAGGGGCGATGTGTGCTGGTCGTCGGCAGATGATGCTTTTTTTCCGGCAGACGTGATGGTGGTGGTAGTCTTACCGAGAACAGGGCCGGAGTCCATGTGGTACAGAGGTAAAGAAGATGAGGGTGGGTATTTAAAGCAGCACAGTCAGATCCAGGAGAAACTACTCAGTACTATCGTGGCGAAATAGAGACGATCGTCGTGTGCTCGTGATGTGCCGCCGCTGAGTGGTGAGTTGCTAGTTGTGGGGAGTACTTGTGCGTGGACAAAGGATGGCTCGAGGTACGTACAGCGTACGCAACAATACGACGCAGCGGTAGTACAGTGTGTAGAGTGAGTGCTCTAGACCAACTGGTAATTGATGGAGTTGGAGCTGTCTAGAGCTGTCGCAGATGAATCGAAAAACAACAGCGAACAAGAAAAAGATAACAACCGGCGGGACGGCGCAGCAAGGAAACCCGTCAGTCGAGAATAGAAACTGGAGACGCAAGCTGGTCTGGACTTGGAATTCAATGGCACTCGAGCCGTGAAAGTGGAGGTCGTTGAGGCTCTAGTGCTTGCTTGTCTTGTTGATGTTGATGTTTATTTCTTATTTTGTCGTCTTCTGTTCTTCTGTTGTTGTCACCTAAATTTAGGTTGAGGATCGCTTTCGGGTTCGGAGATGGAGAATACAATCGACCGTTGCGCTCTGCAGCAGTGCTCTACCAGTGTGTGCTCAGTAAGATTCTTGCTAGCAACAGAATTCACAGCGGAACGTCGACTCCGTCGAGCCTCTTCTTTTTCGTATTCTCCAGGGTCTTGGCGATATGGGTCAGCGTAAATATAGCAGCCACCAGGCAACTAGATAATGCTGGAGAATGTAACCGCGCTGCCTGAACGAGATCGATACTGGCAGACTGAGTCGAGTATCAGTTCTGCATCAGCAAATGGGCAAAGACCGGACAGAAGACGCAGTCAAAAGGAGATAGGAGGGTAAGACGATCGCGGGGTGAAGCACAAGATGAGGGTGGAGAGTGTGAGATGAGGTCAGGAACCGAATAGAAAAAGGGAGGCGGCAGTCGCGCACGAGACAAATACGCAATACGTGATCGGCAGAAGCGGTTTGCTGGTTGCTGGTTGGTGATTGCTCAAGGAGAGGTTGATAGGGAGAAGAGAATGAAGCAAAGAATGCTGCACCAGAAGAGGTCAAAACGCGATGGCGATAGTACGTAAGCCTTGGGTGTCGCGAGGAAGGCGCCCCTTTGGTCCTTCCCTTTTGATCGAATATCGAATTTTAGTTTTCCATTTCCATCAAAATTATATCTTTTGGCGGTCGCGCTTTCCCTCGTCACTCTCCAACACTTGTCAATCCTCATACTCACTACTCGGTACTCAAAAGTTTACTCTGTACCAATATCTAGCGTATCGCCTACGAAGCTTGTGCAATAATACGGAGTTTTACGGCGTATTCGATGATTGCGAAGCCCACTTCACAAAGTGCCAGATGTTCAAAAGCTGACAAGGCTCGAACAGAACGAGGCCAAACAGGGGTCACCCCAAAGTCGAGTCGAAACAAGCGCCAAGAACTACCAGAAACAGAAGGCGCACATCACTATCCAGGGATGGAAGGAGCGCTCTGAGCGTTACAGGGAAGCGGCGATGGGCAATGGGCGATATTGCGGACTTTTTTTTACCTAATCATGAACATAAGAGCTCTTCTATTGCAAGGTCATCAGAGCGACAGAGCGAAACAAAAGGCACAGCAAGTCGAAACAAAAGATGCGACGACCACTCGCAGTGTACAAGTGCAAGTACATCGTACAGATGGGATTCTCCGTAAAATGTCTCCGAAAAGCATGCTAGAAGTCAGCTAGAATACAGGTGCGGTGTGTTAAGAGTGGGGTTAAATATCTCGCACTGTATTAATGCCGCTATTTTCTGCAGTATACACAGTCTACACAGTGCGCTGCTTAGTCACTGGTTCTCCCGCTACTCCACACTTCTGCCCTATGGATGGGGAAGCACTCAGGTGAGCTGCCCGCCACCTTGACATCGTCATCGCAGCCCGCAATATCGAGGTCGGCATCAAAAACGGAATCAAAAGCGAAAACTCAGCCAGTTTGCGTCAAAAATACTCATACGATATACCGCCATTTGATGCATCCATCATGGAAGCATCGCCGCTAGTCAAGGTAAGCCAGCAGCTTATCTATCCATCATTCTGCCAGCAACGCTCCCGACTAACAACTACTCCCAGGCCCACGACCATGCCCGCGAGGCATCGACTGCGACGCATGGCGGCGACATGGCTGCCGCTGTGACCAAGCACACCCTAGCAGCCGGTGAATTCGCTACGGCCGCAGGCGACACCGCGAGCGCCGAAGCTCTGCGCACCTTGCGGCTCCTCGAAGACCACCACCAGCGACTGTCGCATATACTCAAAGTATCTCTCGATCGCAAAGAGGCAGAGGAAGCTCGGCTCAAGGCGGCGGAGGATGCTGCAGCTGCGGAAGCCGAAAAGAATAAACTGGACGAAAAGGAACTCTCGGAAAAGGGCATCGAAAACGACAAGCCTGCACCACTCGGTTCGGCCACGACAACGACATCGGTATCGGGCGTCGTGACGCGCGGCGAGTTTGCAGGTGGCAACGACGGCGCTGCGTCTGTAAAGCCAGCCAGCGAGAGTCCACTGGCCAAGCTGCGGAATAGTGCTGCCGTAATAAAGCAGAGACAGGCGCTACAGGCCGCTCAAACGAACCCGTCTTCTCCGCCCCAGCAGCTTCAAGCACAGACAAACGCCAACCGCCACTACCCACCTGCGCGCGAGCTAACATCTTCTATCGCCAACAACCTCGCATCAAAACGCGGCATCCGCGGTAATGGGTCCCCCGGTCCCGCGGCTGCAGTCTCCACGACCTCAGCCCGTCAAAGCCAGCGCGGCCAGCCAGCGGCACCGAGTGTGTCCAACGACTTGGCTCCTGGAAGTCTCGGCGGATCGTCCACTCGGGGCTCGCGCGCACAGATGCAGAATGTACTCTCTCAAGCCAAGCCCAGTTGGGTTCCGCCTGGTTCTGCGACACAGACGCCCCCTCCACCGAAAGAAAACCCTCCTACAATGTATGTGGGCACCGATAGCGGTGACATTGTTATGCACACCATCGACACCGAAGACGACAGCAAGCCTGACGACGACGGGTACTCACGGTTCTACACTCGCTTTGGAAGCATCATCAATCGTCTATCGGCGCCTCTTGCCTTTGCGGGCCTGCCTCTGCTAGCAGAGGAGCCAGTGGAGGAGGATGCGCCCAAGAAAGAGACGCAGACACAAAAGGCACCACACAAGGGAAAGGAGAACCAGCGCGCTCCGTCGCGGTCCCGTGCCACATCGCAGCTGACGAATATCGCTGCGTCGGCGTACAGCTACTACAACAGCTATGGCGGTGCGGGCGGCACGGATCCTGACCTGTCGCAGATCTACTCGCACGCGGCTCTACGCGCAATTGGTGCAGGCGGCGGCAACCCCAACGACTCGTTCTACGTGGTCCCCAAGACGGGCCACACCGCGTCGTATGCCAACATTTTGAGTTTTGACCAAAAGGAGAAGCGCCGCATGGCAGCGTCGGTCCACAGTGACGACATGTCAGAGGTCGGCGTCTTTGGCAGAAACAGGCGTGCGTCCACGGGGTCGGCTATTGCCGAAGAAGAGGAAGAAGACGAACACGACGATTTTGTCGACGCCAAAGAGCGGCCTTCGTCTCGGGGTTCGAGTACAGTCCCCAAAGCCCAAAAGGGCCTGCGTAACCGGATGCACGGCGGTGGCGCCCCCGACCATGTGCTAGAAGAACTCTATACCGAAAACAAGGGCCTCAAAGATATGCTGGACAAGCTTAGCCGGCGACTGCATGCCTTTGAGGCCAGCGCGCAGTCGTCGCACATGGCGCTGCAGGAGAGCATGCGCTTCATGCGGCCCGGGTCGCCCAGTAGCGAGGGCAGAAACAACCTTTCTGGATCTGCGTCGTCACTGACCCCGGCGGCGGCGGCGGCTGCGGCAGCATCAGCGTCGGCAGCAGCCTCGCTCAAGGCCAACCGCGGTGCGGGCAGTCTCAACATTGACGGCGGCATGAGCAGCGAGACGGCCATCTACAAGGACATGGAAGACGAGCTGGCACGCGTCATGGCCAAGCTAGAGGAGTCAGAGCGCGAGCGTGCACACCAGGAGAAGACGCTGCAAAAGTATCGGGAGAAATGGGAGAAACTCAAAGCCGGCGCCAAAGCTCGGCGCGACGCGCAGCCTCAGTAGTTCGGTTACAGGGTTCACTTGGTACATTGAAGCATAGATTCAGATTTGGAAGAAACAAAACATCATTATCATTATTCGTGACTATTAGACTGTAGCCATCCCCAAGGGAGGCAGTTTCGTGCTAGTTGCCCATGCAGTGACACTACGCAGCGCCACAGCCAGGAAGCCGAGCGTCTCGCGGTCGACATCAAACACTTCCCACCACGGGCCGGCCGCGGACGGCAGTCGTGACTGCAGGCCCAGGTCGCACGCGGCATTGTAGAGCGCGGCAACGGCCAGCTCGTGCGGCTGGTGTGTGACGTAGAGCAGCTGCGGTGACAGCAGTGCCGTGTTAAGGTAGGCCACCATGCGTGTAGTCAGCGGGCTCTTGGGCGCCGGCTGGCCGAGGAAGCCAAGGGCCTGCAAGTAGGTGACGGCGAGGGGATGCGGCAGGGCGACATGCGTCTCAAAGGCGAGGGCTGTGAGCAGGCGGGCTTCGCAGGTCAAGACGTGTGTGTGGAAGTTGGTGTACTCTGTGTCGGTGGAAGAAGTATCTTTGCCGTCCAGGTTGGAGTCTGCCACTGCCAGGTAGTGGTAGACGTTGGCGACGTCGCGTGCAGACCGGGGCACGGGTCCTGTTTTGGCTACCAGGTAGACAGCTGCCGCCGAGACGTGACGGTAGCCGGGTGCTTTGCTTCCTCGCGTTGGCTCAACCTCAAATCCCGGCTCCTGCACCCAGTGTCGTGCAAGCAAGACATTTGCGTGTGCCGTCGTGGACTGCGGCAGCTCGAGGAGGAGGCCGGCGGCCTGTGTGAGGCGTTGGACGGCGAAGAAGACGGCGTCAAGGTGATCGGCCGGCAGTGTTGATTCCTCATCTATCTTATCCAATAGAAGAGCTGACCGATCCCGGCATCGGCTCAGCTGGGCCGCCGTGGCCAGCGGGTTGGTGAGATGGGACATGGCGATGTGGTGATGAAAGTGTCAATTACTTAAGCAAAATTTGTCAGCTACAGCTATTCTGTATTACAGGCTGTGATACTGAGCATTACGCGCTGGGGCGAGGCGCTGTGCAGTGGTAATAGTGGAGACGCGACACCCAACCACAGCACTACGGACGAAACGACCCGGCAGGCGTCAGACAGGAGATCATCTCCAAGAGCAGATGACGTCGTAAATCGTAAACGGAGAATAAGATCTGCTACTCCGCAGTTCTAGATCATAACACCACATTGTTGTAAGAGGCTAGCAATGTAATGAATAGATAGATATCACCATTTTTTGGACTCAATTAATGTCAATTGAAGCAATTGACACTTGTGCGTGCTCCTTCCTAGATAAGCCCATTCTCAATCGGTCAATCGCTCCTTCCTCCAGAGCTCAGCTCTACAGATAAGCGTGATAATAAAGAAGAAATGCCTCGACCCAAACCGTAGATGTCTCACCAGTGCCGACGGAAGAGGCAACTTCTTGGAGCTTTCACTTTTTACCTAAGAATCAAAGGAAATCGGCACAGAGCTAGAGCTACCAGCCAGTAGTTTTTACTACTAGCCAGTACTTTGCCGTTCCAAGGTTTCGTTTGTCGGCTGACTGGCGCTGTATTCTGCTGCCTGCCTCGTCATTGTGTAAAGTGCTCCGGTCGTACCTTCCCCGCATCGAGATCGTATAAGTCTCCCTTGTTTGGCATACACTCATCTATGCCCCTTCCCTTCTTTCTCTTTCTTCTTGCTCTTTCCTGCTCTATCAAACCCAAAGAAGAAGCAACAACATCAACAAATCGATTACTAAGATGGTTTCTCTGAACCCATTCTCGCGCCGCGATGAGCGGTCCCGGTCGGAGCTGGCCACGTACCGGACGCTGTCGCTGGTGTCGTACATCGTCTCCGTCGTCGTGTCTGTCTACTACTCGATCCACGCACCTCACGGCCGCCATGCCCACCGCATTGCCAACCAGAACTGGCTGCATCCCACAGCCTTTTCCCTGAACATGCCCATCGTCTACGTCTACTGGTGAGTCTTCTCTTCGGCTTTTATCATAGAGACAATTTGCTAACAACCCAGGATTACCTTGTTCTTCTCGCAGTCGTCGTACCTGGGCAACCTGTTTGCTGCTGCCCACCAGTCCGAGCGTGTGCGGGCCGCCACCGCTGTTGGCTCCCACTTTATCCTGAACAACATCCTGCACTCTGTTTTCGTGCTGCTGTTTGTCACGGGCCACTTTTTCTGGGCCGAGGTGGTGCTGGTGGTCAACTTTTTCAACCTGTCGTCGCTCTACTTTAGACACCCGCTGGCCTCGCACCCGCGCGCGCTGGTGCACACGCCGGCTGTTGCCGGTCCGCTGGCGTGGACGTTTGTGGCGATCTACTGGAACGGCGCGATCATGGTGCCGCACGCACACAGCCTGCCGATGCGGGTGCTTGCCAACGTCTTTGTTTGGGCTATCCTGGCGTACGGCCTGTTCTTCGTGACGATCTACGCGGACTACAGCATGGGCTTTGCGCTGTCGGTGCTGGCGGCGGCTCTTGGCACTGGCCAGTTCCTGCGCCAGGTTGTTGCGCTGCAGTGGATCTTTGCGTTTGTGGTGATGGGCGTGCTGTTTGTGGCGACGCTGGCGATTGCGCTGCCGTCGTGGGCGGGCCGCGAGCCCCCGTCGCTGCTGGCCGTCTCGCGCGACTCTGAGCGGGCTCCCCTGCTGGCTGAGTAGTCGGGTGAAGGAGAGGTAGAAGTTGGAATTCGCGAGTGGAAGGCGGCGAGATCATGATACTCGGTAGAGAGTATAGGACAAGACCTACAAAAGGCACACATCAGGATTGAATAGCCTGCAGAAGCATCCTCAAGAATGCAAAGAGGAAGATCTACGATAGTTTTGTTTGATAATTTGGATTTTGAATGAGAAGTTGAAAACAGCAAAGTCATATAGTGTGAATAGTCAATTCGTTGGATAATTCCGAAAAGCTTATGCATATTCAGATCAATGTCAATTCGTGAACTTCATCCAGAACCTATCTTAAGCGATTTGTCCAGCGACTTCACCGCCTAGCCTCGCGGTGGTGTTAGTTGAATTCTTAGTCCGGTTCATTCAATCATTGATCAACTTATCATCTACACACCGACATGTCTTTAAGAGCCCCCTTCGCGCGGGCAACGCGCGCCTACTCTACATCTACGCATGCATCAATAATACCGTTCCCGCTGCCTTACTATGTAGGCACCGACCTGTGCAGCATCGCGCGCATCGACCAGCTCCTGCGCAAGAGCCCGGCGCGCTTTATCCGGCGCGTCATGACACCGCGCGAGATTGCCGAGCTGCCCGCAGCCCAGTCGTCGGCAAGCGGTTCCTTATCAGCACGCGCGATTGTATCACAGCTCGCGACGGCAGACACTCTGCCATCGCATCTAGCAGACGGCGCCCCCCAAGGCGACGCACCAGATGCAAAAGATGCAAATACAAAAGGCCCTCTATGGATTGCCTCGTCATACCTCGCTGGCCGGTTCGCAGCCAAGGAAGCTGCCATCAAAGCGCACCCGCACATCCCGTCGCTTACTCTACAGAGCATACGTATCGCACGCGCACACCTCGAGACAGAGCACCGCAACAACAGCGGACCACCGGTCGCCTACATCACTCTACCGCCCACAAGCGACAGCGCCGAACACGACAAGCCAGTCGAACAAGAGGCTCGCGTCAGCATCAGTCATGACGGCCAGTATGCAACAGCCGTCTGTATGGGATTCAAGGCATCATGATCACGGCGCACGCAAAATCAAAGACGAATTCAAAATGTATAATTATTAGTTTAAGCAATAGCAAGCGGAACAATCTGGATTACCCAGGGATATCTTTTAGCGTTCCAAACGCGTTCAACTCCTCCAATGTGAATACCCTTCACCATACAAGAACCGGGTTGTCGTACATCATATTCAGTTAATAAGCAAACTAACCAACCAGATGAACAAGACGAACAACAACAAGTCAAATTAATATTAAGTAAATGTGCTACCATACGTTGGAAAGCACTTAGTAGACGACCTCCTCGCTCCAGATCGGGGGACGGAGGTTGTCGTTGTCCCAGTTGACCTTGCCCTTCTCGTTCAGACTGCTGCCAACATTGGTCATCTCAATGGTTGTAGTCTGTGCGATCTCCTGGTTGGAGACGCCTGCCTCATCCTGAGGAATCCACAGAAGAGGAGCCTGGGCACCAGCCGAGGGAGGCAGGTAGGCCGTGCGCTGAATCTCAGGGGTGTACTGAGCAGTGTAGTCGACCCGATCCGCGTCATTGGGCAGCAGCGTGCGCATGTGCGCGTAACTGTCAAACTTCCAGGGCTTGAGGTAACGCTGGAGCATGCCACCAGTCGGCTGCGAGCCATCGACGGAGCCAGTGTAGCTGCCGTTGGCCTCAAGGTGACCGGCAGGGACAGCGGGAGCGGCGAGCTTACCGTCGTTGCCAACAACCAGACCGGGCAGACGGTTGGCCTCCTCGGACAGCAGGCTCTGGGGCATGTTGTACAGCATGGGGTCCAGGGCGTTCACAATGCTGATGTGGAACAGAACAGTGAAGACAAGGAAAATAATCTGCAGCACCAGCTGAATGATGGCGACAGATGCGGCATACAGGCCGATCATGCACACCTGGGACAGGTAGACACCGACCAGGAGCTGCTTCAGGGCACGGGGGTAGATCAGACCACGGGTGTCAATGTTTGTGTTCGTGACGAACAGAACGTTGTAGCGGTAAGCCATGTAGAAGAAGAGCATACCAATGCAAGCAAAGCCCATCACCAGAGGAGCAATGACTGAGTAGGTGATGGCAATGACTGCAATGTTGGTGTACACAGGGAGAGTGCTGCCCCAAGAGATAGCGCTCAGGTTGGACCACTTCTCGTACAGACCACGGGGGGTGCCGGTAATGTACTTGTACATCAGGTGGAAGATGAGGAAACCGACAACCTGCGAGATAACGCTGGCGGCGACCTGCATACCCTGAACAATGAAGTAGGACATGTAGAAGTTCGAGGCCTTGGGCAGATTGCTGGCCAGCAGAGTAGTAGCAGACGACGGATCATCGACAATCTGCTTGACAACAGCGGTGGCAGCCGACGACATGGTCGTGACCAGGAAGACCTGGATGACCTGGAAGCAGAAGTAGGCGTTCTGGGTGAACAGCTCAACGCGCGAGTTCGAGGGCTCACCAGAGAGGCGAGCGCACAGTCTCATGATAACGGGAACCAGGGACATCAGGATAGACAGAGCGACCGAGGGCAAAAGACCGGTGATGAAACCCATGATGACCGAGGGCACATCCTTGAGCCAAGTGAGGAAGGAGATGGTCTCGAGGTAGTTGACGTTGCTGATGAGACCGACAACGGCGACAGGGATGGCCCAGAAGATAATGAGAGCAGTGATGAAAGCGAGCACGGCGTAGCGGCGCACAACGCGCTGCCACCAGGGAAGGTTGAGCGAGGACCAGACAACATCAGAGGGGGTGATGCCAATGAAACGGGCCATCTTCAGACCCTCGTGGTGGGCCAAAGACTGGTAAGCGTTCTCGGCGGCAGCCTGGGTGCTGAACTCGACAAAGACGGAGCCAGTGGCGGTTGCGTTGTCGTACTGAGCCTGCTTCTGAGTGATCTCAGGGGACAGGCGACCAATCTCCTCACGGCACCAGTCAATGGAGTCAACCTTCTTGCCGATGAGACCCAGGAAGCCAAGCTTGTGAGTAGGGCGATCCTTCTTCTCAATGTAACGGGCAGCAACAGAGCCAGAGGCACCGGCCTCGAGAGCGCCGTTGTCCTCCTTAGCGGCAACTTCGGCATTGCCCTTGCCATCCTTGAGAAGCTTGGCACGTGCCTTGTAGACCTTCTTGATGAGCTTGACCTCGGACTTCTCCAGACGGAAAGCGGCCTTGTCACGGTTCTTGACGAGCTCATCAAGCTCCTTGGTGTCACGGATGACCCAGACGTTGCGGACAGCCTCGCCGAAGATCTTGCGGATGCAGCGGTCCTCGCGGATAGACTCAGGAACGCTAGTGAACAGAACAGTGCGCGAAGACAGACGGTCGGCGTAGATGGGGCTGAGCAGGAAAGCCTGGCGAAGGTTGATGTAGAAGATCAGCTCACGGAAGATCAGGTACAGGACAAAGCCGTAGTAGATCCAAGAGATGAAGAGATGGGCAAAGTAGCGGTAGCGCTTCTTGAAGGTGGAAGAGTCAACGTTGGAGTAGGACAGAATGTCCAGCTGGGTCTGGCCAGCACCGCCGGTGGCGTTGACGGGGAACAGAACGGGCCATGTAATGACACAGCCGACAAAGGTGACGATAACGGTGACGCGCAGGAAACGCAGGAACAGGTATGCGTCAAGCGACTGGTGCTGCAGGGCGTAGACATCGGGCAGGCTGTAGAACTTCTTGACCCAGTTAAGGAATCCCGAAGGAAGCTCCGGGGTGCGCTCGGAGGGCTTCAGGGAGCCCAGGTACGTGCGAGGAGCATACCAGCGGGGCGCCTTGTGACGCAGAATCAAAAAGATTAGAAAGTAGATACCCGAGGTAATAGCAATCGGGCCCAGGGTCAAGTAGAGACCTGTTTGTTAGTTGATGTTAAAAGCATGAGGACGATGCTGGCTCGAGAGCGTCAGGTGGGAGGATGTAAACTCACCCTGAAGGGACGACGAAGAGTCGGACATGGCTGCGGTGGTCCAGGTGATTGCCCGGCGCAGAAGTTCTCAAAAAATGTCGGTGGTGGTCGTGATGCGATGTCGAAATGTCGACTGTCGAGGTAGACTTCGGGATGCCAAGAACGAAAACGAATAAGAGAGGGGAAGAAATCAGACCAGATCCAAAATCCAAAGAAAAGGAAAACAAAAAGAGAATTCTCCAGGGGTACGGGGTGGAGGGTGCGAGGCGGTAGCGATAATAAATAGAGAATAAGGAAATGAGGTGGGCTCTAGCTCTCGAGCTACTGGTGCAAGTAGCAGTATTGTTATGTTTCTCTTTTCTTTGCTTTTTTCCCTTGGCCTCTTTTTCCTCTTTCTTTCCTGTCGTGTGGGTGGGAATGGAGTTCCAGGATTGTCGTTCAGAGCAAAGGGGTGTCTCTGTAGCAGCGCAAAGGGCAAAATTGGCACGATTGAGACACTGGCACAGGGCCAGAGAAAGAAACTGAAAAGTCAAGAAGTAGCAAAAGGAAACAAAAAGACAAAAGGACGGCGAACTGGGCAGCCGAGCAAAGCAGCAATCCAAGTTGTCGGGGCTTCAGAGGAGGCCCAGATACGTAACTGGGGTGTGAATGGTGGGATTGGAGGGGGGTGCGGTAATGCGAGCTGAATCGAAGTGGCGTAAGTGGTATTGACGTACAGAGTATTGATGGATGGGGATGAATGGAGATGTATGAAAAGATGGTGGAAGTGAAGATGAGAAATCAAGAAAAGAATGTACTCTGTATGATGAGAAAAGAAGATAAAAATGGCAGAGAAGAAGGGGAAACAGTCGATGTGATGATGGCGATATCGAGGGACAACAGCAACGGAAGGCACAGCTTGGCGAACCAGAGGAAGGTGCGATGGGATACAGCATCTACAGGTACATACACAGGCGACCGTGCGATGCATGGCAGAGACACGCCGAAATTGAGAGAGTCGCACCTTCCCGGTATCAGTCTCAATGGCTTCTGTGACGAGACAACCAGTCACGAAAACACGCCAGGTGCATGCCGTGCTACTAACAACGCCAGCACGGCAAGCGCGATCGTCTGCCAGCTATCCTTCAGTCCGCTCCTACCCAATGCAGGCAGTTTTGATTTTATCCATTTTATCTCTTATTTATATTTTGCGAAAAATGAAAGCCATCTTCAGCTGCTAGGACCCCCCTTGTTGACGCGCTGCGCTACTGTGCACTACTCGACGCTACACTCGCGATCGGATTGGATTTGGTACAGAGCTCGCAAAGAGCAAAGAAATTCAATCAAAGGCCCAAGTCATAGAGGGGGTGGTGATGTGTAATGCAGCGACCTGGTATCTAGGTATTGGTGTGAAGAAGACGGCATGAACAGTTGCCCAAAGAGGAAGTGCATTCGAGTCTTGTTCGGGGCACGGAGATCAAGGTAGGAGCGATGAACAAACACATGGGCTAGACTCAACGCTCTCCCTGTTTACATCATCCAAGCAAGGGCTCCTGCCACACGCAAGCATAGACTCCGTAGATGGACGGTGGGCTCGTCTCAATCGGGAAACATCATGACAGAGTGACGACAGCAGAGCACACTGCAGCACAACGCAGGGGAAGCACAGAGGGGCACGACAGACACCATACGGCAACAGTGTAAGACAGTCAGACACTCTCCCCGTCACTTTCCCCGTAAACGTGCACACCACAAGGTGATAGTCGCGTACGCAGCTCTTTCCGTGGCGGGCGTCGTCTATCAGTCTATCAGAGTCAAGGTCTAGACGTCGCGATTTGAGATTTGAGATACAGACAGCGACGTCGATGAGCAGTTCATGCATGACGGTGAGGATCGGTCACAAATATTTTATTACTTTGGGTATCTTCCCCATACAAATCAATAGAATCAATACAGATCTTATTACAGTCGACTGCAAGGAGACGCGCACTCAGCCACTGTAAATAATTTTCAGGCAGATAGGGTAGCACTATTGGCAGATATAGCGGGAGCTATGACGAAATGGAGGCCGTCGCGCCCCTGTCGAGCTGAGACAGAGAATAGAGGTGGCAGAGAAATCAGAACGCCAACACAGAGAGAAAAAAGAGAGGGAGCATGAGGACGAAACGGGCATGGTTGACAATCTGTCGGGACAAGTGCGGTGGAGAAGGAGAAAAGAAAGAAGATGGAGACGGTAAGATTAATGGGAGGAGTCTTCAGAGAAGGGCTGAATGGGATCTAGTGCATTTATTGATGGAGCTGCGACGGTCAGGCTCGCAGACCCTACGAAGTAAAGAGTGGCAGATGCAGTGTCGATGCAGTGGTGGCCAGGCTGCTCAGGGCAAAGAGAGGCAAGCCGATATGCGAACGGCAATGATGAGATGAAAGACGGTGAGACTGGACATCAGTTGATGCAGTGGCAGCAGCAACATCAGATCAGATCAGGCGTGATCAGCGATGGCCGGAATGTAGATTCTACAGAACAAGAATGTCTGATCTGAGGCGTGCGGTCGGGGAGATAACAGCGAGTATTACAGAATATCCAAAGATTTCGGGCAAACTCCGAATCTCAGAAAAAAAAATCAAACAAAAATACAGAAAGATGTCAATATTCAGATGGAGCTCTGTGTAAATTTGAGAACACTTGACCGCATCATCGAATTTTGTCGATAAAAATAAAATTTGAAAATAATCCTTCTAAAAAGCCGGGTCCAGCCAGCGTTGCATCGTGGCTGACCGGCCGGCCTGGCCTAATTGCTCTGCTGTTTTCTGTCTTTTCAGAATAACAGCAGCTATGAGCCTAGAATGCGACGCGAGTCAGGTTTTAGGGTACCACTGGCAAAGTGCATAACACGAGCTGTATCAGATGTGCCGTTCCAGGGACCTGACGTTGCTTTTCAGAATGCGACCGACGTAATGATAGCAGTCGCGATATCATTACGTCAGTGTAGTTCTGAGTGCGACGTGGAGGGTTAATGAAGGATTTTCAGGGCAAAGCTTCATAGACGGGACGAGTTAATTTTTTCAATTCAACTCATATGTGACCGTACTGAGTGCAAGCGAGAACCATGGCGAAAGCATATCCCGAAGCAAATCAAATAGCCAAAATCGAGACATATCAAGAATATCTCGACAGAACAAACACAAAATCAAAACTATGTGGAGAGATTACGCGTCGCATGAGAGAGTACTTTTGCGACTGCAGCAATTTCTGTCATGCGCAGTCGGCAGACAGACGCACAGAGAGTGAGACCCAACGAGCAAAAGACTAGCGACGGCGAGTGGATGCTCAGAGATTGGATCGACAAGTAGCGCCTGAAATATTTATCATTTTACTTGACTCGTAGGAAATGGGGAAACAAAACTTTCTTGAGCCAGAGTACTGAGTACTGAGTAAAGCCACTGCAGACCACAGACCAAATACGTTCGCAGGACAAGACATGATCTACACTGAAATGGTGATGGGCGCCAGGGCTGATCATGAAAGAGTATTGTTATCGTCAGAATAGACAGTGATGACTTATGACGAGGCAGGGATAACAGAGTGTATTTACTACTGTGCATGCATTCAATGTGCATTTATTACTCTGAACATGGACAGAATATGAATTGATAACTCTGTAAAGTGATTTTACCTCCGACTTGAGCCTCACAGGGCTCGAGTGCCGACCGGGGTGTCTTGATAGTTCGGGGGAATAATGGCAATCAGCGTTGATGTGCTGTGATATTGATTTTCACATTTATTTCCTTTTTCATTTTTCTACTGATGCTCGGTAGCATTCTGATATCCCATGATCAAAGAACATTCAGAAACCATCGAGCACCGCTGTTGGTCGTGTTGCCCAGCATCTCTTTCTGTTTTGTTATTTTGATTTTCTTGTCATTCCATATCAGAGTCAACAGTAGCATGTGTCAGTACTTTGTTGTGGGCCGCATCACTGCTATTCCTACTTTGATATCTGATTCCTTTGACGAATCTTGATGTCCATTCCTGATGGCTACATAGATACAATGCTAACAATAGCCACTACGGCGACGTCATTAGTAGCAAGAGGCTGAGAGAGGCCTCGTACTAGAGGTAGAAGACGGGTTAATCAGGCCGTGCTACAGCGGAGAACGGGTGCAGTTTATGCCAGTAGTCGCTTGAATCGCTTGGATACTGATAAAGGCTAGCATTTGCTGCCGACAACTTAGTCCAGACCGGAGATGCTCGTTCGCCCCGGTGTTGGTGTAAGCGGAAAGCATGGAGCGCAACGTAATGTCAACACGGCAGACACAGAGTATATCGAGACCCTGTATATGGTCGTAGTGATACCGTGAATGTCCAATACAATGGATACGAATAAAATCGCTGCCGTGTGATAGCATCAAGAATTGGCAGATCATAGGTAGTGGGAAACCAGCCAGGCCGGCGTTGAGGCTGGCAGCGATTCCGCACGACGACCTTTGACACCAAAGACCCGTCGCATCAATAGAATGCATATGTCATCAGAACAGTTTTCTTGCGACTTGACATCCCATTATGTTAAATAGTCGTTTGAATAAAGAAATCGCATCACGACCCTGCAGAAGCCCTTTGTCGCCGCATCGGGTCGTTCTATTGTTGTGTCAAGGGTCAAAGGAAACCATACACTGCTTCAAAGACGTCAAAGACAAACGCTTATGCAAGCTGCAGACGTACTGTCAAAGTGTCGCATAGTCCAGAAAAGGGTCAAGGGTAGCAGAGTGCGACCAGAGAACAAAGGTGACCGACTGCATTCACTGCCGTTGGCTGTTGGCGATTTCCTAAAGCGGACATCTACACAGTCGCAATGCTCAAAATAGCATCACGCAGTGGCAGACCGTGTGCTGTAGATGATGCAGTAGATAGATATAAGTGTCGCATTGTTCGCAAGTGGTTTCTCGTAGATAGTAACAGCCTAATGTTGCGACAATACACATATACGACATCTACATCATGACCTTCGATCCCAACGCTTACCGCGCCGGCTACGTGCCCGCGACCGACTATGCGCCGCCGCATCTGTCGCGCTTCACGATTGCGCACGACTTGCAAACGCACATGCTCGCGCACGTAAACTGCGGGCTGTTGTCGACACCCGGTGTGCCCCCGACACTGCTCGCCCTCAAGCAGCATGCCCAGTCGATGGCCTACCTGATCGCCATGCTCGAGCCGCACGGGTCCGACGAGGATCCCGTCGAGGTGCTTCTCGGAAGACTGGACTCTGTCAGGGAGCGACCTGACAAAGAAGCCGAGGATGATAAGCCGTCCAAAGTCCTCAAGTCGCCGCTCGTCGACCTGTTCGCGTTCCAGGGACTCGGTATCAAGAAGAAGAAGAAGGTCACCTTTGAAGAGCCCGTCAGAGAAATCGACGACAGCGCCGGATCCTTCAGCCGTCTCATCGCGGACTCGCGCGAGTTCTCAGAGGACGGCAGCAAAATAACGCCGACTCCGTTTGACTGGCTCGACTTTACGCGCCCATACGCCAACGACGAAGACCCCGATCACCACCGTCCCCTGTTGGACCTTGTCAATGAAGTGCACTCGCACGACGATGTGCGCGGTACCACCTACCACTGCCCTCTGACGACCTACAAGCCACGGTTGGCCGAGGATAGTTCTAGCGACGATGAGGACGAAGACAGCAGCCAGGCGCGGCCCTATGCGTCGCACCACAACCTTTTGATGCACGCCAACACATGCCTGGAGCGCCTGGACCACGAGTGTGCTGGTTCGGGTGGTCTGCTGTCGCTGCTGCCGGCCGAGAGCGACGACGAGGAAGAGTCTCCGCAGATGGTCGCTGCCCGCAACACCCTTGTCGGCCAGTGGCTCATCTTTACACAGCACCTTGTCGGCCGCCTGCACGAGCTCGAGATCAACTATGCCAATGCCGTGCAAGCTCTGTCCGGGAAGGCGCTTCTTGTCGGCGAGCCCGGTCAAGTCGAGACTGCACCCCAGGACCGCTGGCTCATAACCAACGCAAGCGACAGCCTGTGGTCCTCCGTCCACGACAGGCTAGACGCGGCCGCCGACGTTGTAGCTGACCACTTTCGTACACATTTTGACGAGGGCGTCGTCGGCGAACGTGTCCTCGATGATAACGGCACAAACCACTTGGTCCATGTCGACCTCACGACGCGCTTCTACCGGGCCGACGCCGGCACACGCGGTCCCATCTATGTGTCGCCAGCCCCGGCATCTGCTTTTGCTGTGGCCGATCGAGACCACCTCGACATCGCCACATCGGCCTCGACGCTCGAACAGCGGTACGATACGCGTCTGCGCGATGCGGAACATGCGGTGCGCGAGAACACGCGGCTGATGCAGCAGCTGGAGCAGCGCACAAACCTGCTGCTACTTTTGCGGAGCGAATACACACGGCTGCAGCGCGTGAATGAGAAGCTGCAGGATGCCGTTGACAGCGCAGTCTCGGCAGGCAGTCCGCGGAAACGGGTTCGCACAGAGTATTGATGATTTGATACTGGAGACATGGATGACGGATGACATGGCTGTGTAGCAGGATCCAATATCAACAATCCAACTACTGGTCGGCGAGCTATGTGCTAACCAGGTGCAGAGTGTGAGTGGGCTTGGTAGCAAGGGGCAAAAGGACCATGCATGTATTGATTGTGATGTTGTTGTAGTTTTTGTTTTTACATTGTATCTTTTGCTTCTGACTTGTATCTAGTTTATTTCTGTTATTTCCATCTCTTCTTGTTTTCTCAACGATTTTGTCTCGTCGTGTTTCTTCATGTCTATTGTTTCCTCCATTGTGTTATTGTCCTTCTGTCAGTCTGTCTTTTGGTCTGTCTCTCATTGACATGCCTTTCTTTTTGCACTCACGTCATGGTAAAAATCAGAATCAAAAGTCCAAGACATCGTATCGGGTGCCGGCAAGTCCAGAACTTTGGCTATTCTTATTTTGTTTGATTAATTTTGATGAAATAAAATTAGAGAATTGTTTCGTCTGTTCCACATTCCAGAGTTTATTTTGGTTGAGCAGGCTGCACCTCAGTATTGCGATATGAGTGCATTGCTTTTTTATTGTCATCATCAGCTCTGCTTTTTTATTTTCGTTCAGCTTCTGATTTATTTATTTTTTGTTATTTTCTCTTATCTGTTTTTTTTCTTCTCTTTTTTTCTTTCTTCTTCGTTATGTCCTATTTTCTTCGTCATAAAATCTTAATTTAGTTAATCTAACAAAATTCTAAAATTTAATCACCAGAATAAACCAAAAGCTACTCAATACCTCGATTCAACCAAAATCCAAGCTGAATACAAACAAGTACAATTCCTCAATTGTGATACACAAGTACAGTCGCACAATCGCCGTGTGCTCACATGCGCGGTAGTTACGTCGTCTTATCGAGTCCGTGCTATCTGATTGGCCGGCACAGCTTCTGCTGCGCATAGCTCCCTGCACCTTCCCGTTCCCGTAGCAACATCATTTCAAAACATGCAAAACAAATACTCCAACATCTCCACCCTTCCCGTTTGTCGTCAGGTCTGAGAGGAAAGTGGGGATAGTAATCTGGAAGCTATTATTGCTACTTGTGTTCTCGCCTATCGAGAGTGTGTTATTCATGTACCTGGTCGCCATGAGGAAGGCACGACTGTCGCAATCCACAATCCACAGCCGGCCAGGCCTTCCTTCCCTCTGTCGCTGTCTCTCATATCGTAATACTCCGTAATATGATCTGTGCTCCTTCCGTTTCCACATCTCCATGTTCTATGGTCGCACCCTTGCATCGCGCCTACCCTGTCTTCAGCAAAGAGACCCTGTCTTGCTCCAACAGCAAGCGCACAGTCATCAGCCTGGTCGTTCTTTCTCTTCCTGGCCTCATTGCCCCCGCTATCACCACATCTCATCACCACATCTCTCTCAGACCTCAATCCTCAATCTCTCTGTCACATCCCCTCTCATCTCTCCTCATACCTCGTCTCATCCCGACTTTCTTTTCTCTGGTTTCTAATCTCGTCACCCCGTCTACCTACCCGCAATCTAGCTTCTTTACCGTTTTTCTTTTTTACCTTTTTCAGTTCTCTTTATTGCCCACCCATACCCAAGACCCGAGCTCCTCCTCGCACCACGGCGCCCCTCTTCAAAGTCGACCATTGAGCTACCAGAGAGCCACATGCGAGCCGATCTTATTTGTTTTTAGTTATTTTTCATTCTTGCCAAACCCACGACTCTCTCTTTGTCTGCCGTTGTGTTGTGTCTATCTCTGTCTCTACCTCGACCTTTGCCGTCTCTCATTCTGTCTCTGCTTCATTGGATGTCTTGTTTGTGATTTTGCCTTCTCACCACACCATTCGCATTGCTAGACATCTGCTACCGGATCGTCAACTTGGAAGCAACAACCAACATCGACTCAGGCGCCAATGGACATGGGCCGCCTGTAACTTGAACTGCGGTCCTCCGACGCACCACGGCACTCGCATTGCACACGGCACTGCATCTACACACTGCATCGACGAGCCGAACTGCATGATGTAACTGCCCGCAACAGTTCTCACCCAGTCGACTTTTGCATTGTGCAACTTTTATATACTATCTCTTTTCGCGCATCTCCAACATCCTATCACGACCCCCCTTCACCAACGACATCATGGCATCCACCGGTGGCCTTATTTCTGGCCGCCGCCTTCTCCAGCCTCAGGCGCAAGCAGTCATCCTCGCCGCCATCCTTCAGATGCTGCCACGTGTAGCGGCATCCTCATCCTCAACTCCCGCCATCTACCCCTACACTCCCACCACCATCCTCGTGCCGTCCTCCAACTCAAGCACCGTCTACATCTTCTCGCCCAATGCAGACGGCCAGGTTGAGTTCCTTGCGGTAGACATCTCCTCGACCGTCTCGACGTCGTCCACCAGCAACATCACAACCCTCACACAAGGCGTGCCTTTCCTCGCCAACAATGGACAAGAGAACACAGAGACCACATTCGCACCCTCAATACGATCCGATGGCTCCATATTCGTCTTTGAGGGATCATGCTCTTCAAACGACGCGGCCACGCTCTGGACATACACACCATCGAACGACACATCTGCAACAGTGGACTGGACCAGCAACGAGATCTCGCTCTCCAGTTCGCAAACTGGCCCATGGTTCCTCGGTGCCAGCACGGCCTTTTCAAATCAGATCGCGCCCACCATGTCCAACTCGACATTCTACCTGTACGGCGGCATGTGCCCGACAAACCTAACGGCCACCTCGACATCCACCGCGACATCTACCGCTGCGACTTCCACCGCAACTGCCATCACAGCCTCCAATTGGCAGAGTCTCGCCTCATACACAAACAAGATGGTGAAGCTGGTACCGGGAACAGACAAGTACACGGCATCGACCGTGTCAAGTAAAGGCCCTCCCGTCGCCGAGGCCGGTTTCTCTTTCACAACCCTGTCAGCCTCGACCGCCAACCGCTCCGGCATTGTCACCCAAGAGGTCACCAGTATTGTTCTCGGCGGCCACACACAAAAGGCATTTGTCAACATGAGCACGGCTGCCATCTGGAGCCTGCCGGAAGAGGCCTGGTCCTTTGTCACCATTGCCAACCCGTCATCTACTTCAGCAACTGGAACAGAGCTTGCAGTTGTACGCAAATCCGACTCGTCGACGTCTGCTCCCGACAGTCGATCGGGTCACACAGCCGTACTCAGCGAAGATGGAAACTCATTGGTCGTGCTGGGCGGCTGGGTTGGCGATGTCGGCCAAGCCGCCGATCCCCAGATGGCCATCCTCAAGATGGGCGCCGACTACGACCAGTGGCAGTGGTCCATTCCCGATGCGCAGCCGTCCGGTTCCGGAATGTACGGCCACGGTGCAGCACTGCTTCCCGGCAACGTCATGCTCGTTTACGGCGGTTACAACATCTCCTCAGAGACATCAACCTCGGCCAAGCTGATTAGACGCGACTCTTCCTCTGACAGCGGACTCATGTTCTTTAACCTCACTAGCCAGGCCTGGCTCGAGGACTACACAAACCCCAACAGTGTGGACGAGTCAACTACCACAGCGCCAACGAGCGATTCAGAATATACATCATCGTCGAAAATCGGTATCGGTGTCGGTCTTGGACTCGGTATCCCGCTGGCCATTCTCGTTCTTGCTCTCGTTGTCCGCACCTGCCGTCGAAACCGGCGCCGTAACAAGCGGCGAAACGATGCTGTCCAAGCACTCGCACATGACCACCAGCAGCAACATTTTTTGAGTCATCACGATGAAATGATTGATGCTGGCCACGGCTCTCTTCCCTTTGACTGGATTCCACAGCACCCCTCAGGATTTTACACTGGGGGTCACGATGCATACAACAACATCGGCCGCAAGTCACTTGGGTTTGAGTCTCTCCGCGGCACAAAGAACAGCCCGGCGTTCCCCAGCTACGAGTCGCCCAAGATGGGCGCTGAGGACTCGGGTGCGTTTACAACTCTTCGCAAACCCTCTCGGAATGTGGCTCGCGGCTTGTATCAGCCTACGACAGTCAATGACTATGATGCTATGATGTCTGGTGGTGCTGGTCCCGGCGGTGCTGCTGCAGGCAACAACACCAAGGGTATCCACCCCATCTACGAGGCCGAAGAGGAGGAGGATGATGAGATACTGAATGAAAAGAAGGGTATCCAGCGCAAGCCCATACACGGCGCTACCGACTCGACAAATGACCGCTCCAACAGCCCCGAGACCGCCGAGGAGCTTGTTGACCCGTTCCTGACACCTACCAGTCAGACCATTGCAACCGGCTCGAGTCCTCTCCGGTCATCTTATGCTGGCGCCTTTGGCCCGGCCACTTTCAATCTGAACCCCTTTGTTCGCAACACCCCAAGCCCAGATGCTTCAGGGCCGTCGCGGCCACCTCCTGTGGCCAGCGGTGCCTCATCGGCTCTGACAAGCAAGGCTGGCCCAGCGTCTACAGTCGGCCAGGACAGAGATGTGCAAGAATGGGTGTCTGGTTTGGAGATTGAAGACCTACTGTTTTCGCCTCCAGCGCCCGGCGCAGGAGCAGCTATTGCAGCATCTGTCTCGCCTGGTCCGGGCCAGACAGGCCCTACAGGTACTCCACGGGGTCGGATGTCGCCTGCGAATGTGTTGAGCAGCAACAGCAACCGGATTAGTTTGCGGTCCAAGCCGAGCAATGGAACAAGTCCTACACGCAACAGCTTCTTCGGTGCAGGTGCAGCAGCAGCAGTTGCAGGCGCTGTGGCAGGCGTTACCGGCTGGGGAGGCAAAGAGGACGAAGCGGCGCGTACGGGAAGCAATCTTTCGGACAAAAGTGCACACACATTTGTGTCACGCACAGGCAGCTCGCAGTCCAGGCTGAACACGGGTGTCTCAGCTGGTGACAACAAGGGTTCCAGCAGTGATTCCAGCTCGGCCAGTTTTAACACAGCTCCGTCGGGTTTCCACAGTCTTCGTGCCGAGGGCCCCTCTCTCTTGTACGGAAACGTTCCTCCTCCTGGCCAAGTTGGCGTCGCTGGTACAGCAAGTGCCCCGAACAGTATCTCCGGTAGTATTGCCGGCAGTGTCCGCACAAGAACCAGCTCGCCCGTGCATTACAATCTGCGTGCTCCCCCAGCCTTGCACTCGCAAGGTTTGGGCCTGAGCTCCTTTGAATATGGTGGAGCTGCAGCTGTTTATAATGAGCAGCAGCAGTACCAGCAGCACCGCCAGGGCCCTATCAATGGTCACCAGCGCTCCCACACCATTGACGAAGGAGACGAAAACACTGCCCTGACAGGCAACATGCCCGGCAGCCCCAGCAAGTCCAAGCCCCGCCGTACATGGATGGGCAATCTGATGCGTATCTTTAGCTCAAGCTCGCCGGCGCACGGTGCCCACGAAGGTGTATCCGACCACGAGGCGCTGGACAGCAGCATGGGCACGGGTGCACAGCAAGGCGGTGCCAACTACCAAAACATGGCTCACGCGACCCTGCTGCGGCGCAAGCAGGGACGATCCGACTGGGAGGCTGACGAGTGGCGGGAGGAAGAGTCTACAGCCGTCGGTGCTATCCGCAGCGGCGGTCGGACAGCAAGTCTTTCTTCTGTGCACGGCTTTGGCCACGGCCATTCACACCCGCACGCACTGTCGCATGGGCATAGCCGCAGTCTAAGTCACGGCGCTGGCGGTCCATCTGGAATGGGCACTCCAGGTGGCCCCTCGGCATCGGGCTTGCCTGCCGGTGGCAGTGTGGCAGCCGGTCGCCGTGAGGGCAGTGGTAAATCTGATGACTGGGATGTTGAGAAGGCGGTACAGAACCGCGTCGTGCAAGTTATGTTCACGATGCCGCGTGACCAGCTGCGCGTCGTCAATGCCGAGGTCGAGCGTGACGAAGACGAAGCCGATCTTGGAACCCAAATTGCAGCCACCGTTCCGGCCCAGACTGCCAACATCAACAACACCGACATCGTCAACGTCAACGACACATCTGAGACCTTGTCAATCAAGAAGCGCCGGCGTGCTACCAAGGAGATTGATACTGGCGACTTGGCCGACTTGAATCTGTCGGGCCCGACACCGCCACCAATTCTTCACAAACCCTACCAGTCATACCGGTCAATGTCGCCCATTCACGTCAACGCGGCTGCGCTGGCTCGTGCCGGGCTGGATAACGACCAGTACCGCGCGATGCCACCGCCGCCTGAGCTCGTATCGCCACGCTTAGACTCACCTGGTTCACCCATCTCGCCTGGCTCGCCCGGCTCGCCTGACCATTTGAACCATATCGTGAAGCGGCAAGACGATCATATGCGTGAGATGCATGAAGCCCTGGCCGAATCGAAGCGACTGCTGTCGGGCCAGCACCTGCCACCCTGGACCGACGATCGGGACCCGCGCCCGCGCAGCTTTATCTCCAATGCTGATGACGAGCTCAATTTTCACAACGCCCAATCCACGCCCAACAAAGCCAATATGCCAGGTAGCCGGGATATTAGCTGGATGGACAGTAGCAGCGTACCTGCACCACTGACGCCAAAGGGCACGCCACGCAGCTCGCGCCAGAATACGCCGACTGGAGTGGAGATTGCACAACGGCGGGCGGTGGATGACGAGTACACGCTGGCCACAGCTGCAGCTCTGGCGAGAACACTTCTGCAAGCACGCCGGCCGGTACCTAGCCCAGGCACAGGCGCAGGTCCGTCGTCCAACCTAGCTACAAGTTCAACACCTCCACGCGCGCCTGCCCCGGCATCGCGGCTGGGCTTGGGTTTGAGCGAGTCAGCACTGTCGCCGTCGGCACGTGCTATCCCCACGCGTCCGGCTTCGCCCGTGAAGACGCCGAGCAAGGCGGCATCCAGCGAGGCTCTGGGTGCATCTGCCTCACGGCGGTCAGCCAAGTCTCTCAAGTCGACCAAATCGACCAAGACGCTCAAGTCGACCAAGTCGGTGCAGTCGATGAAGTCTACAACATCAAGCAAGTCTGGATTTGTCGCGGACATGGTTGACCGGATCGAGACGTCGTCGCCGTCGAAGATGCAGTAGATGTCACTCGTGAGAAAAGTAAGAGTTGATTGGACTCTTTGGTTGATGTATTACTATTTATTCTGTTCTTGTAATTTGGTTTATTTTGGTTTATTTTGGGGCGACGGGAAAGGGGAAAGGGGAAAGGGGTTGATTCGGTTTGGTTTTTGGTTTATCTTGCCTATCTGGCTGCCTCATCTTGGCTATTTCTTCTATATTTCTTTTATCTTTTTAACTCATCATCATTCACTTCATCTTTACTTCTTCCGTACATAGCTACAGTGAATCTACGTATGCCTGATGTTTAATATAAGAAGTATTACCATTATCTTAGTTGTCAACCAGTGATCAACTGGGACCAAAAAGCGCTGAACTATTGAAGACATAGGCCAAAGTTCGCTAAATGTTATGAACAAGAAACCCAAAGAAATATAACCAAGGCTGAAAGACCTCTACCATAACGCCATGCGCCCGCTTTTTAAAAGAAAGACCGAATACAGACAAAAAGAACACAGAAAGACAACAAACATTACACGACATGCTCGTTCCGCTCAATGATGGCACGCATCAGCTCCTTTCCGGGAAAGTCGGCCATGACAACACCTATCGGCAGCTCGCCGTTCCCGAACAGCTCCTTGCTCCGCACAAACTCGCCCGTCCGGTCGTTGATACCAACCGTTGACCGGTTCATCGGGCCCGATGCCGCATCAATCGGCGTCACACCCACGCTCGCCGATAAGTGGCTCAGGTATAGCTGGTTCGCGCTGCCCTGCTTGGTCGACGCCTCCAGGTTCGCCTTGACAGCGGCCCACTTGCCGTCCAGGTCGTCGAGGTTGCGCATCTGCCACTTGTCCTCGACGGCCAGCAGGTCCGACTCGAGGTACCACGGGATGCCGTAGACGGGCACGACGCGCGGCAGCACAGTGTAGGCCAGGTTCTGCGGGAAGTAGGGGAATTCCTGCAGCAGAAAAATCTTGCCGCGGAGCTCGCCCATGGTCGGAATTTTCTTGAGGTCGACGGTGCCGGCCTTGGCCTGATCAAAGTCGTACAAGTGCGACGCCAGGCGCTCGTCAGTTTCGAGGTAGTGCTGGAACGCATCCAGAAAGAGAGATCCCGACTTAGACGGCGGGGCCGGGCCTTCATAGTCAGGCGAACGCTCCGGGGGGTCGCTGGCGGAACCGCTCATGGGCACGCCCTCTTCCTTGAGGCGCAGGATAATCGTTTCCGACGGGTTGGCCTTGAGGAAGCTAGAGACGGTCTCGAGCACGTCGCCGAAGCTGAAGCCGGTGTAGACGTGGCCGTGGTAGATGCCCAGCCCAAAAACATTGCTGGCAAGCGACTCGTCGTTGACCTGCACGCGCGCGCGGATGTCCAGGTAGCGCACGCCGCCCATGAGCTGCGTGCGCAGGTCGTTGTTCTGGCAGCGATAGCCGAGCAGGCTGACATTGTAGGTCATGGTGTCATGGGTGCCCGGTACAGACAGACGCGCGAGCGACAAGCTGTCTGGTGCCTTGGCCATCCAGTCCTTGAAGACATCGGTGTCGGGGCCGGCGTTGATGTCAAAGGAGTAGGGCGAGTGGTGCTTGTCGATGGGGCTGGCTTCGATTGGGAGCATCCACGGGGGCACTGAGCTCTCGGCAGGCGGTGGTGGTGGTGGTGCATTCCCAAGGTAGCCACCCATGTTGAATGGCCGATAGTTTGGCACGACATCGAGGCCGCCCATATAAGTGAAGCCGATGAAGCCGACGATGACAACGACGGGCACGATCAAAAAGTAGCGACGAAACGCCGTTTGACCCCGATTTGGGGTCGGGGCCAAATGTGGAAAGAGGACCATTTTGGTGATTTTTGAGGTGATATAAAGCTGGCAGCTGATATTAAGATGAGATGGAAAGTCGGTGATGAATGTGAGACCGAGTTGTCACCTGTACGGACCAGCCGGGTGCAATACGGTTTCAACAGACGGTCGTTGCAACGCTCTTGATGAGCGAAGTTGGTATGGGTGATTGAATTGATTATGGCAAAGATGGCCAAAAAATTGTCAAGAATTGATAGATGAAGAACAAGCTGCAGCTTGTCGAGCTGTCGAGCTCAATAAGGACTCAGGACTCAAGCTTGATGTCGTCGAAACAGGTCACATGACCTTTAAGAGGGGGCCAACGTGCCACGGCTCACAATGTGATTGGTTGGAGTCTACTACAAGTTTACAACAGCTGTGGCAGCCGCGTGTAAGCTGTACGTGAAGTGCACGTGAGGAGTCACATGCTGCACTTTCGAGGATTTCAATACCAAGCCACCTCCTCGAAATCAAGTTCTAAAATCTCACCTCACGCATGCCAACTCCAGGTTGGCCAACTGGCAATCAATCCATCAGCAGTTTTCTACTAAAAGTTTTGCACTTGTTTTGCACTTGTTGTCATCAGTCAACTGCCGTGTTTTGCATGTTTATGCTTTCTTTTTCGTCTCGTTCTTTCGCCGACGCATCCCGTTATGTCTCGAGATTTCTTTGTGCATCGCCATGCCAAGCACTGTGCCGTCGTAAGAGGGCGATGATGACTGAGATGCAACGGACATGCAGTACGAGCTGCAGACTCTGTGAGGCACAGCTCCATAGATCAGCTCAGTACTCTGTACAATTCAGCTCGACCCTTTTTGCCCTTCTTTGCCTTCTTTGCCCGTCTTTGCGACCCTGATACGAAAATACCAGGTAGGTTTGTAAAGAGTAGGTCGTAAATATACACGCGACAATCAAACGAGCTCGATCCAACGCATGCAAAGGGATGCAGATGCAAAACCTAAGCGAAGTGAAGGGAGCGGCAAAGGGCAAGCACAGATCAGGAGAATGGAGAGTGGAATTGAGGAGTCAAGGCGGAGGATGCGCGGCAAGAGGGGAAGCAAAGCAGAAAAGGACCACGCAAGGGAGCAAGCGTGAGAACAATCTCCATAGCATAGCCTCTTAACCTGTTCGGACCGTGACGATGACTACAAGCAGAACACTATCAAGACGGAGCAAGATTCATTCACTCCGCAGACCAGCGGCAACTCCAGTATTCAGTTCTTGTGGTCAATAGTCCTCATAGTAAATAGTCGATAAACCGGCTTGTCAACCCCGGCAGCTAGTTTAGGCGGTGGTCGAGTCTGTGTCCGGTGTAGATCTAGTTCTCTGTAGTAGCTTTTAAAGCTCTATGTGGCACACAATGGAATGGCCGGATGGGGAACAAAGACGAGTTGTTGATGATTTATTTGGTAATTATTCAAGATGTATTGACGAGACTGACGATATGAACATTCTATAAAGTAATAGAAATGATAGTAGCTAATGCTTCAGCTTGCTTGGATTTTTGGATGAATTAACCCAAAAGCATGTGCTTCTAGATTTTGTAGAATTAAAAGTCGATTTGAACTAATTTGATGGCAAGATGAAAAATTGAAAAGATTTCACGATCGTTGCCACTGTGCCGAACATCCTGAGTAATCAGTCAATCAATCAACGAACGCATTAAAAAACCTTAAAGTAAGAATAACAACCACCATCTGCACAAATCTAAACGAGCTCGTAATTGAGCTGATCTGGTGATCTTGTGATCCATAATCTGGTGAACGAGAAGCGAGAGGGTGTAGAGGACTCGTAATGACATGCACAGATGGATACAGAGACGCTGCATATATCTCGAGTGATATCTCGAGTGATACTGTCGCCACATGGCGAATGGCTCAAAGCGAATGGCTTAAAGCGAATGACGAATGGCTGCTCATGGCTCATTCGAGGCTTACCGTAAGCGATACGAGGTACAGTGGTGATCACTAGTTGCGGTTGCAGACAGAGCCATAGCGTCACAGCCAGACAGAGTGCCGGTACACACGGACGCGAGATGATACAAGATACAGATGGAGATGCAGAGAAGTACAGATAGAGATACAGAGGTGTACAAGAGATAAGTCGAGACGCGAGATGGCGATGGACACAAGATGTCTCGGATGCAGTGGAGGGAGTATCAAAGCAAAAGTACTTCGTACAATTATCAGGACATCAAAGGAAGATATCACTGTTATATTTTAGGCGGCATATCATTCATCCCAAAGTGATGTTATTACCGGATAATGCCACGATACCACGCTGCCAATGTCATCCCACCATTGCAGATAGAGTACAGAATAGAGACGAGACGAGAGCACGAAGGGTAACCACATGATATACCATATCAAGTCGATATGTTCTTTGTCTACTTCACTTGGACTCTACAGCCAACCACTCCTGCAATACCACCACTTCCAAACATTCTAGACAGCTAGCAGCTAGCCTCATGCAAGACATTCTTTTTCCACCACCCTGATGTAGTGTCAAGGAGTGGCTCCGGAGTCTCTACGGAGTATTGGTGGTTGATTTCACACTGAGAATATCGTATCGTATTGTAGCGCCGTGGCAGGTAGTAAAAATAGAGAGGTTGAGACATGGCGAATGATAAGAAACGGTGAGCTTGACTATTCGTACTCTGCAAGAAACGGTGTGAGCGAAAGCGAGTGGTATATTTAGATTTGTATGCTATTCTTTTGTGTGATATTTTCTTTTCAATTAGTTGAAATCGATCATGATTATCAGATTTATTACTGATTTAAAAACAAATTTGTCGTAAAGACAGAATCATAAACTTAAAGAAATCAATGGACAAAATTCAAACCACCAAAAATACAGACGTCTGCGGTTATCTACAGACAAAAAATCTCCAGGGGGCGAATCGAACGCCCGACTCTCGGATATTATTGTGAACAATTACAGTCCGATGCCATAAACCAACTAGACCACCCGGAGTGGTGATTGATGGGGGCAGCCCTAAGAGCTGGGGTTTATCACGGCGGGCGAACGAGAGACGGCGACGAGCGAAAGGGGTTTGCATGACGTTCTCTAGCCAACAATTCAAGTGTAAAAAGAATGAAATCGAAGTGAAAAATGAATGGACAAGACGGAGACTTGCTATCCGGATTTACAGAGGGCTACAGAGGCCGTGCTCCACTACGAATGCTCCCACGTCAACGCGGAACGGAGAGATACAATCGTTGGGTATGAGGTGAAGACGAAGTGGCAGGGAAGTGGAAGAAGTCGTAAATCGAAACATGACGACGCAGCGGAGACGAATACTGAGTATTTGATGCTGTACAGCGGCTATTACTGATGGAGGGGTTATATCGAGAGACAAAAAGACAGGAGACAGCAGCAGAGACAAGACAATGACCGAGTTTGAAAGCAAGACAATGGGTGACAGCTGTGCGTGTCAGGAGAGGGAGAGAGGGCAAAAGGCAAAGGCAAAAAGGCAAGAGAGGCATCACGAGCTTATTCACCAAAAGAAAAACGAAAGACGTCCGAAACTCAAACGATGCCACGAGCAGATGGGTCGTCCGCGCATGGCTCTTACGTGTGCGAGTCTCCGTAGCGAGCGGTAGCGAGGCCGATGTAAATAAACATTGGACGTGTACAGTGTCTGGAGCGTGTAGTATTACAGCGTACACGTACTATGACTATGTATATTGTCTTGGAATACAAAGGCAAGCATGCGCGGGTATCAAACGTGGTACTTTTACCCCGGAATGCCATCGCGTCAAGGCCGTCTTGATTCGTAGATGCTGCGATGTCGTTAGTTGATTGTGGCTTCATTCAAAATAAACAAACAAAAGGGAATGTTCAGACGCAGACGCGCTCTTTTTCATAATATTTAATTTAATTCAAATTCAATCTCTGACCATATCAAGTATCTCGATATTTTCATGCCCTCGGCGTACTTTCGTCGTGGAAATCTCCCTCAGCTCCACCGTCCCCAACCTGGATCGGAATCCTTGGACAGCTGGCCAGGGAGAGTACTCAGTAGAAGAGCCGAGCAGAGGAGAGTGCATTAAAAAGAAGAAAGTGTGTGCAGAGCGTGCGCTCAGCGCAGCCCAGCGGCCCCATGAAATGGATTTACAGATTCTAACAAAGAAAGAAAAGACTACCAAAAAGACCAAATGGAGCCGAAACACTAACAATTTCGGTGAAGTGCGCAGGAGCCTCGACTCGACTCTAGCTGCTTGATCCTTTGATTCTTTGCGTGAGCTGAATGAACCACGACGACCCCTTTCGCCGACTTGAAGCCAGCTCGCCAGATTGTAGCCAAAAGTCATCGACAGCCACAGCCAAGCCAGCTCAAGTAGGTCTCATCATGAGGATCCTGTTTCAATCCTCAATGATCGCCGTCGACGGCGCTAATGGATGGCAATCAGTGTCGTGTCGTGGCTGTCCAGAGCAAGGTCATGGTGCTGCGGGAGAAACCTTGATCTGTGATATAGGCGTTTGTGCTATATCATATCCCTAGAAATATAGTGCACAGATCATGAACTCATAGGCTGTGCCTCTTGTTTTCTTTCCTTTCATCTTCTAGAACAAGAATCACGCAGACCGAGCAGCGAGTGACAGCACACGGACAAGAATAGATCTTAACTCGCGTGATATAGTGATTGATTCCAGTCTCCATATCCGATTTTTATCTTTCGTCTTTTGTCATTCATCATTCAATCTTGCAGTCTTTACCCTCTCGCTGTCACGTCGGTATTTGTCCTTTTTTCCTCTTTGCTCTTGTCCTAGCCACCGTCTGCCATCCACTATCAACCTCTCCCAGCCCACAAGTGCCACCATAGCCCACGGTCTGTGCCCCTTCTTTTAGCGCCGTTTTGTGTTTTGTAGGTATTGACTCGAGATAGTAATAGTGTCTGCCGCTGTCGGTGATCTGTGATCTGGTCTGGTCAATGGGGGCGACGGTGTTGATAGTATCGATCAGGGGAACTGTCATCACAGCCCAAAACAGTGGCAAGATTCAAACGTTGACACAGTTCCTGAACATCCTAATAATCTGGAAACACCAACACCCATAAAACACAGTTCCAGGCTCTTTTGCCTGATCATGATGTTGATGGAGACGGATCATGATCATGGCAGTGGAGCGACAAGGGTATGCTGCGTGTTTGCTCCGGCCGCTGGTACGCTGGGCTGGAAGCTGGGAAGCACTTATTGCGGTAATCTGGCAATCACACTGCTCTCAGGTATTCAATGCTTGACTGGTGGCTCGTGCACCACGTACCACGGAGTTTTGCTGCGCAGCACCTTGTCGTCGTCGTGTCGTCGTCGTCGTACAGTCGATGGTCAGAGTCGACACCGTTTGCATCTGTACTTTGCATTTGCAGTGCACATCTTGACGCCTTGTGCAAGAAACTTTAAAACCATTGTACTCCGTTTCACTCCGTATTGTACGACACCGTGTCGGCGTCACCATGTGCGTGTACTTGCGTGTATTTGCGTGGTGCATCTACGACTGTACAGGTAGCTTCCAGCGTTTCGGGTCAGCTTGACTTGGCTGCAGTATCAGTACTAACTACCAACCAGCTCTTTCCTTATTGACCATGACTGTGACGGACTGAGACTGCTACTTGTAGCGCTCCTTCCAATTGCGCTTGCTTGCTTCTTCACGTCGATGCTCTTTCCTAAACCTTTCCACACCCCTTCCCCTGTCCCACACACCATTCCACTTTTAATCCGTCGCTCTTTCCTCAACTTTCTTGTCGCATTTACACAGTTTACTGTATGAAAACACTAAAAACACTACACTCCAATTTATCTCATTTATCGATTATCCCACTCGCCGTCAACACACACTGCACTATTCCAAGATATTTCCATTTCCTAGTCTTTTCGTTCACTCTCTAGCCTGTCCGTATCTTGCTGCGTTCTTTCACTTTCTTCTTTTTCCTTTTCTTTTTCCTCTTCCATGTCGTCTTTCTCTCGACTTGACTCTATCCTCTTTCCTCACTCGCTCCTTCCCTGCCTTGTCTTGGACTCCTCCTTGTCTGCTCCGTAACCACACTCGTTCTTTCTCTTTTTGTCCTCGCTACACTAGCCTCGCTCGTTTCTTCTCTTTTCTCTCGTTTCCTCGCCCACCTCGTTCCTCCCTCATATACTCGGCGGCATCTGCTTCTTTCTTCCGATCTTCATCTTTCTCCCTCTTCTCTGTTGCCTCTCTTTTGTGCTGGTAATCTCACGACGGCTTGACTTGACAAAGACTCTCACCACACCCGTCATCCACTCGACTCGACTCCAGTTTCCATACAACCTTCTAGACCAAGAATCGAGATCACTCTTCTTATTTCTACTCTCTGGTCTCCCGGTTCAGGCAGCCTTCCTATCTTTTTCGTCTTTCGTCTCTTCGTCTCTCGTCGTTTCAATCGCCAATTATTTCATCACTCGACCATTCGACGATACTGCATATTGCAGCACTACTACTTTGCATTCCCACCTCAGACAAAGCATTCACTTGCATTTGTTTATCGCTGCCCTCCACGGCCTAGCACGTCCACTTCCAGCACCTCTGCCCCGACCTAACACCAGCATTCCAGCCACCGAATCCGCCATCTTGTTTCCCAGATCTCTCCCGGCAACTCCTCCGTCGAATCTTTCACGTTAATCTTGACATCGTCAACTCAAATCTATCGAATCTACACGGCAAATAATCACCGGATGGCAAGGGACTAATCGCCTCGATTCAGCGTTCTTGTCTTTACGGTTTACTCTCGATCTCTCGGTTTTCACTTTGTAGCAAATAGCAATAGCAAAGATGGCTCTCGCATTTTACGGCCTGCTGGCCTCGTCGGCCCTCTTCTCGTCTGTCCTCGGCACGCCGTCAGTCGACATTGCCTACTGCGCCAGCGTCAACACCGGCTCCGGCTCATCCAGTGAGTTCTTTTGTTCTTTTGTCGTATATTTATGATATCGTACAGAATCTAACAAACAGACACCTCCATCTACCAGTCCGATGGCTTGTGCTACGACTTCTGCTACGACGACTATGCTTATGCGCTAGTCTCCGGCACCGAATGCTGGTGCTCCGACTACACGCCTAGCAAGAGCGTCCAGGTCGACACCAGCGAGTGTGACGAGTCGTGCGCCGGCTACCCCTCCGACTGGTGTGGCGGCGACGGCCTCTACGCCTACATGTCCCTCAGCAAGTCGCCCTCGGGCACTGCCGGTGCTTCGTCTGCAACAGCTACATCTACGTCCTCGTCTACCAAAACCACTTCCTCTTCGGTAAGTCCTCCCTGATGTCACTTTTATGCACTCTCGATTCGACATCGATACAAATCGATCAAACCGAATCGACGACTCGTCCATGCTGCCACACATGCCATGCAATGCTTTTCAATACACCAACACCAATACTCCAATACACAACATATACAAATTCCACCCCTTGTCCCGACACAAGGATAAGGATATGAACTGAACAAGTATACCAGACATCAACACCACCGACGACCACGTCAACAACATCATCATCATCCTCGTCTACCTCCTCAACAGTATCAACATCAATAAGTGTACGACATCCCAGTTTTGATTTATTTTCTTCTCTCCTTTCTTTACATTTTCTTTTATTTTTCTTTCATCTGCTTTCTTTTCTTTCTTCTTTATTTCTTCATCAGAAAATTGCTTCTCGACCGTGACGTGATGGCAGCTTGACTTGGACGCGTGACCCTGCATCAAACTCGGCCCAAGAAGACTCCCGCTAACGTTACCCAGAAAACCACTTCGACTTCCACCGAGGCTACTGTCCAGACCGTCACCGCAGCTGGCGGCATCGTCCAGACTGTTACTGTGACGCCCTCGTCCAGCACTGCAACTGCCGCCGCATCGACTTCGTCGCACAAGAGCGTCAGCACTGGCGCCGCCGTCGGCATTGCCGTTGGTGTTATCGGTGCCGCTGTGCTTGGCGGTATCGGCGCCTTCATGGTGTGGCGCCGCAAGCGTCGGGAGCGGGATGCTATCTACGCCGAGCACAACAGCAAGGCCAACTCGCCGCGCGGCACCTCGCCTAACGCTAGCAGCCCCAAGGTCAGCGAGGTGTCTGCTGGTGGTCCTTTTGCCGACCAGTCGGGCCGCCGCCGCAGTGCGTTGATGCCCATTGACCCGCGTATCGACCCGGCGTTCAGCGGCATCTACGCACGCACTGGCGACAACAAGAGCCGCGACAGTGTCAACTCGCTCCGGGACGACCACGACTACTCGAGACGAGTCCACCAGCCCAACCGGGTCCTGCGGGCCACCAACCCGGATCCGGAGAATGAGTAGCTTCTTTCTTTTCATTCTTGATCAAAAAGCTCTCTACGTTTCCTTTGGTTCTCGACATTTTCTCTTTAGACTCACGACGTATACGACACTCCTTACACACATCTTCACATCTTCGTTTCATTTCCTTCTTGGCTATCATCTTGGACCATCTTATTTTCTTCTCCTCTCGTTGAACACTTCTCTCTTACTTTTAAAACCTCTACCCCCTCTTGTCTATACATCCCCAACCCCTTTCTTTATATCATTGCATCCAAGATACCAGGAAATCGGCGTTATTGTTTCCAGTTTTGTTTTCTTTCTTTTCTCATACTCAGATTTACCAACTCCACCCCTTTGAATACTGTTACAAAGGTCGGCGAGAGTTGCAGCATAATAGAACCTCAAAAAGCGATGCATGCTTGAGTCTAAATATATTACTATTACATCACCCTTGTTGTGACATGCCGTGATATATGCTAACAGTGAACGGATGCACAATCAAAGACTTGATATCAAATGCCCTTACTGATACAACTGCCTGAACTCAGAACCAAGTGATACAACAACTACCCCGACAACCACACTGACAACTACTGCTACAGCTACACCTACTGCTACACTACGCAATGCCGGCTCGGCTTCTAATACCCATCCGACCAGTACACATCGTCGTCGTAGTCATCGTCATAACCATCGCCATAGCCATCATCGTCATAGCCATCATAATAGTCATCCTCGTCGTACAATCCGAAGCCATCGCCATCACCGCCACTATCATACCCTCCACCAAGACCCCCTCCAGGGTAATTGTCGTCCTCTTCGTCATTGTCATATCCTGCACCATAGCCTCCCCCGGACCCTCCTCCATACCCTCCATACTGTGTCGAAGACTGTCCGGTCTGGACCGTGGGCCCTCCTCCATATCCTTCCCCCGACCGGACGGTGGACTGGACGGTGGGCTGTACCGTGGACTGTCCCCCATATCCTCCCCCATAACCTCCATAGTCTCCCCCGGACTGGCCCGAGGACTGGACACATGACTGTGCCTTGGACTGTCCTCCAAATCCTCCCCCACAATCTCCTGCATAGCTTCCCTCATATCACCCAGTATACTGTCTTTCATACTGGACCGATGACTGTCCAGGCTGGACCGTGGACTGTCCCCCATACTGGCCCCGACCCTGGACCTCAGACCGAACCTGATACTGGCGCTCGGGTTGGTTCCCGTACTGGCCTTGAGGCTGGCCCCCATACGGGACCCGATCATGGACCTCATACTGGACTCTAGACTCTCCTCCATAGTGTCTCTCATACCGACCATTGGGCTCTACATACTGGCGCTCATACCGGGGGTCATACCGGGATTCATACCGGGGCTCTGGCTGGCTCTCATGCTGACGCACTGGCTGGGCTTGATACGGGTTCTCATACGAGTTACCATACGGTTGCCGGCGCTCATCCGGGTGCTTGTACCGGTCCAGATAATCGTCCCCCTTGTGGCCATACCCAGCCGTCTGCTGCTGCCAGCGCCGGGTCTCCTCCGACATGGCATGCTGGTATACATACTCGTCCATGCGCTCTTGCTCCCGCAAATCCCTCATGGCCTGTCGCTCTCCTCTAGACACCTCAGACACATGTGGCTTTTCTACAGCGCGATGGGTCATATTCGCTGAATGAAAGTCCCTTGCCCTTTGCAACACGCCTTTGGAAATAGAATCACAATCACGTTCATAAGAATGCCAGAATACCAGAATGCCAGTCACGCGTTTGCATCACATCGCTATACATACGGAGATGTTCGTCAAACTGGGCCCTCGAAAGACCTTGCGAGGACATTGCGACGTCGTTGAAATGTAAACAAATTGGCGTGAGTCAGTACTTTTGCATTGAAAAGGAGGTGAAACGCGACAACAACATCTCTAAAGAGTTCAGACTATTGAAGATTACGTTGCTTGCGGGTACGCCAAGCTGTCTGCAACGGCTGTTTAAAATTGACGATTGCCTACTTCGTAAGAAGCAATATTTGCTTTGAACTGGTGACAAGCTTCGTGCTCTTCTCTGGACATGTTTGCTGAGCGCGCTGTACAGAGTAGAGTGCTAGCTGTAATTGCAACAATTTATGGATACGATTAATATCAGCGATATCCATAGAGGCGCAGCGACGCGTTGTAGGCGATGGCAATTTACATTCTGGAGACTGGGGACTGGAATAATTTAGAATTCCAATACCCCATAAGGCTTAGGACTTTGCAAGGAGAGATATCAAGAGAAAAGAATCTTGGTGGAAGACTGGCAGAAGACTGGCAGAACTGGCAGAAACACCCTGGCTATGACGTGTGCTTGAAGATCCAAATTTAACAATGACTAAGCCGTGTCAACTTTGACGATTTCACGTGTGATTGCAAAGAAATCTATTCATGACACCTGCACGAAACGCGCATTGCGTCCTTGTTTCCAGGGGTGTGGCTCAGCCTCACGCTAAACAGCCTTGGCGTGACAGATGTCGATGATTTGTGTTTTATGCGCTGGCCACGTTGACGGAGTATTTGAGTGAGAAGGAGAAATGAAGATGAGAGATAGAAAGATCTCTAGATAATGATTTCGTGCGCCGGCAGTTGATCGGCGATTACGGATAGAGAGGTGGTACTGAAACGAAAAACGACAATTGAAGCCGGTTGGGTTGGCGCACGGGACCGCATCGCCAGCTGGCATCGTGACATTGCCTCATATCGACATCGCATCGAGAGACGTTGACGATATTAAAGTGCTTGCATCTTGCAGATAGCTGTCAAAATAGACTTACATGACTAAAAAAGACTAGCACGTTTCTACCACGTGTATTGTACTTTGAATGGGAAAGAGCGAACGGTCGTTCCTTCCTCCTTAGTTGACTATTGATGCATCGCTCCTGCCATTTAGGAAAGCATCACATTGTGCCTTCCTGAATGAAATTTGATTCGACTGAGTAATCACTACCCCGCTACATCCCGCTTTCTTGGCTTTCCAACGTCAACTTGAGCTTCGCTTTCACGTCGCACATATCGGCACTGAGTCCGACATCGACGCCGCATCACTACTGTACACCATCTCACTGCAACGCCACACGAGCGCATATTCTCCTCAAACACCTCGGAATATCTTAACAGTCACTCGCATTCTACTTCTCGATCAGTCTAGTCTTGCGACACTTTATCCTCATCTCACGACATTTCCGTCTGCCGCGTCTCACCGTACTCTGTAAGCTGATACTTGATCCATATTCAATCTAATCTATTTGCCCAGACTAACAAAGAGAGGACAAAAACGCCCAGCATAGGCGCTCACGGCTTTATCCTTCAGCCCTTTTTGCCTTTTGCCCTCCTAGCCCTTTGCTAGTTTGACGTCAGCTCAGCTCCGCCCGTTTTGGTTCCTGGTTATTCTTAGAACAAGCATCCCAAGACCTTAGCAATGCTTATGCCCTTCTGGTCCCTCTGAAGGCATAGCATTCAGGCGTTGAAGACACGTCTGCCCAGCCATGGTCCTACAGCTATGCGTTAAGCTTTCTTGGCTCGGATTTATGAGAGACAAAGAACGACAAAAAAAGCCGACGACAACGACACGACGACATCAAAGCGAGGCATAACGAAGCAACGAAAACAAAGCTTAGGAAAACAAAGCAAGCAGGACGGCAAGAAAGAACCCAATCTGTGCTCTATTGTCCGTGTTCACAGTCCGTGCCTCTCTCACTTTATTTTGCTGCCTGTGCCGCCGGGCGAGACTGGATCCCAATATCTAATTCTGTGGCCCTCGACGAGCGAGCCTGAGGAGCATTTGGCCAGCCAGCCTGCGACCGCGGCCCTGTCAGAAAGCAGCCCTCCAAGGACCCTCTTCCACCCATTACGTCGTGCTGCAGAGGAGCGACCCAGCTCGTATCCCATCTTATCTTACTTTTCTTGTTTCGATTTCTACCCTTTTTCCCTTTTCGTCGCGGTTTCACCTCGACCCTGGTTTGCTCCGTCCCCTTTCGTCCCCTACTTTCTTTCTCATTATTCTCTATTCATTCTCAGTACTCTCATTCTCAGTATTCTCATTTTCATTTTTCACGATATCCTCAGAGTCTCTCGATCATTTACATTTTCTGCAGCGCGTCGCCCTTTCTACATCCGCTTACGACGCATTCTCGGCCGGTCCTCGATTTGATTCTCGTCTTCATTTGCTTCCTTTGACTCTTCGACTCTACACACAACTTTTAGCAACTTGCGACGCGCTCCCTTGACTCACTTCTTGACGCTCCCCTCTACGATCTTCACAACTCTTCACCTGATTCTCATCTGCACGTCGCTTTCGGTCGTCGCTCTTCTCGCTCGCTCGCTTCACCCGGCCACTCACCACTGATCACCTTGATCACCTCCACCCCAACCACTAAAGCCTTCAGGAGCCACATTCCAGCTCGGTAGCGGCGCCATTACGTATTCCCGTCGCACGTTTTCTGCCGCTTCCTCTCTAGCCTGCCGTTGACTTCTACCGCATACCGACGACCCAAACTCCAGGCACACCACTTGTCTCGCGATCTTTTCAACATCTACAACATTTACAACACCCCGTCTTCGAGTTTTCAGTCTTGCGCAGTCTCGTCTTCAGTGTCAGCCCTCACCTCTTCAGCAGCGATACGACTAGCAGAATCACTTCACGGTCGCCTCGCCTGACGGCGCTTCACCATGAATACCACCTGCAACTCGACGTTGGAGGATCTCCGAAGTGAGTTTACTTTTACTTTACAAAAATCAACCTCGACGCCCATGGCCTTGCTAATATACAGTCCTGCCAACGTCTGAAAAGACCATCGCCGGTCCCTTGACCTTCCACGACCTCGCGCTCGTAATTGGCGGCTCCTCGACCATTATCGCCATCATCATGAGTCTGTACCTCATCTTCATGCACGCCATCCACTATACCAAGCCCAACGAGCAGAGACACATTATCCGTATTCTGTTCATGGTTCCCATCTACGCCACCGCCTCGTTCTTGTCCATCAAGTTCTACTGGCACGCCATCTACTTCCAGGTTATCAGCGATTGTTACGAAGCCTTTGCCATTTCGTCCTTCTTCGCCCTGCTGTGCTCGTACATTCGCCCTGAGCTGCACGACCAGAAGAACTACTTCCGTGACCTGAGGGTTATCTTCCCCTGGGTTTGGCCGATCAACTGGTTCAAGAAGTGCTGCGGCGGCGACCGCGGCCCGTGGCGCACGCCGCTCAGTGGCCTGACCTGGTTCAACATCATCTGGATTGGCATCTACCACTATTGTTTCATTCGTGTGACCATGACCGTCACCGCCGTCGTCACGCAGTACTTTGGCCGCTACTGCGAGAGCTCCAACAGCCCGGTATTCAGCCATATCTGGATTCTGGTCATCGAGTCTGTCGCCGTCACCATCGCCATGTACTGCGTCATCCAGTTCTACGTCCAGCTGCGCAACCCGCTCGCCGAGCACCAGCCTTTCCTTAAGGTGCTGGCCATCAAGCTCGTCATTTTCTTGTCTTTCTGGCAGTCCACTGCCATCTCCGTCGGCACCTCAACCCTCCACCTGGTCAGCGCTAACGACGTCATTGCCTACCCGGACATCAAGGTCGGCATCCCGTCCATGCTGCTGTGTTTTGAGATGGCCTGTTTTGCCTTTTTGCATCTCTGGGCGTTCCCCTACCGCCCCTACATGGACAACGCACGCGTGACGTTCTACCCAGTCGCCGACCCCGACGGACCCGACAACACGCCCAAGGCTAACGAGCACTTCCCCAAGAGCGGCGGCTTCATGGGCTTCCGCGCCATCTGGGACGCCCTCAACATCTGGGACGTCGCAAAGGCCTTTGGCCGTGGTGTGCGCTGGCTCTTTGTCGGCGTGCGCCACCGCCGCGAGGACATCAGCTACCAGACTCCGCTTAAGAGCGCGGAGATGGATCTCGATGACCTGTCGCCGCAAAAGTTTCGCAAAGATGCCGCTTCTGCTTCCGCTTCGGCAAGCAACAGCAACAACAACGGTGGCGCCATGTTTGGCGACGAAGTCGACACGAGCTACCGCTCAAACATGTTGAACAGTCACCTGGCCGGTATGAGGAGCACCGACCACCTTCCGATTGCGACGGAATTTCGACGCAGCCGTTTCGATACGCTAACAACCAGTGGATCAGGGGATGAAAATGTCAGTGTGAACAACAATGTCAACATCAACAATGGAGATATTAGAGTGCCCAAGAACGCCAACTTGGGTGTCAACCGCCGCCAGGCCAGCGACGAGGCTGCCGGACTTATCGCGTACGCGCAGCCCATGTCGTCGAGCGTTGGCGGCAGCCGGAGCCAGAGCCAGCAGAGTCAGCCGCGCCGGCAAAGACAGCAGAGCGCCGGCAACAGCCCTGAGCGGTATGACCCGCCACGGCCCGCACCTGCTACTGCTGCGTCGGCATCGGCATCTCCCTACTACGGAGACGACGACCCGAATGCGTACGGCGGCGGTGGACGGGGCTACGACGGCGGCCATGCGCAGCAGCAGTTCCAGCAGCAGCAGTTCCAGCAACAACAGCCGCCAGCAAGACCGGCAAGACAGCCGCAGCCGTACCCGGAAGAGTACTCGGAACAGCACTACCCCGAGCCATACCAGCCGTACCAGGCACCAGAGCAGCAGCCACAGCCGCAACAGCAGGCATACAAGCGGCAAGAGTACCAGCCTCAGACGCAGAGACTGCAGCAGTCACAGCCGCGGCAACAGTACCCGCAGCAGCAGCAGCAGCAGCAGCAATGGGGCGATGCCATCTAAGCTTTTCAAGGAAGATAGACTGGGATTTGTGATTATGACTGATGACTTGCATTTGCATTTGGCTGGGTTTGCTTTGTCTTGGCTTTGTTAGCCTTGATTTGTTTGTTTTGCGTTTGAGTTTCTTTTGTTTTATCGTTTCACTTTATTTTAGAATATACCAAAGCCAGAAGGAGAGTTGATAACATCCTCTTTGGCGTGTTTGTTGCAGTTTGCCTTTGGTTTTCGTGTCACGTATTCAAGAAGTGAAGAGAAAAACTATTATTTTGATTGCCACCCATGCGACGCGTAGTAAAGGATAAGAAAGTAAAGGTAAGAAAGAGTAGAACGAGAGAAATGACATGACAAAGAAAAAGAGAAAAAGAAATGGCCAAGCTATCCTTCCCATGTTGTACAGATAAAGTGAAACAAAGAGATATCAAGAGGAAAAATAAAAGAACGAAACACGCTGAAGCTAGGAGAAAAAGATATGGTGATTCTACCGCCGTTGCTTCTTCTCGCCGCGGTCGCTCGACAGCTGGCCCATGCCCTCGTCGCTGCGACGCTTGCGGCCGCGGTCATGACGGCCGCCTCCTCCGCCTCCGTTGCCGCCGTTGTTGCCGCCTCCATTGTTGTTGTTATTATTATTGTTGTTGTTGTTATTACCGCCGCCTCTCATGCCCATGGGCTCGCGGTTAGGATCGCCACCGCGGTTCGAGGACCGGCGCGAAGATCCACCACCGCCCATCATGGCCGGCGGAGGGCCCGACGGCGGCGGAGGCGGGGGCGGAGGTGGTGGCAGTGAGTGGTGCTGCTGGCCAGGGTTGTTGTTGTTGTTGTTTTGGCCGCCGTGGCCGCCACCATGGCTACCAGAAGGACTGCTGCGACGTGAGTTGCGGCTGCGGCCGTCTCTGCCGTCGCGACCGTCTCTCCCGTCACGTCCACCGTCACGTCCATCGCCCCTACCGTCTCTGCGGCCAAAGTCGCCGCCGTTGCTCTGGCGCGACGACCGGCCGAGAAGGGACGTGTCGGTATTGCCGCCCGTCAGAACCTGAGCATCTGACCCGGCAAGGCGGCCATGGTTTTGGTTGTTATACATGTTGTTGTTGCCCATGCCCATGTTGCCCATGCCCATGTTGCCCATGCCCATGTTGTTGCCCATGTTCATGTTGTTGTTCATGCCCATGTTGTTGTTGTTCATCATCATGTTCTGAGCCATGGGCGAGTTGTTGCCGCGACGAGACATGCCGCCCTGTGCATGAGGGCTGCCGCTGCTGATGGTGTCGTTGATGCCCTTCATCAGGCGCGAGTGACCGCCGTCTCCACCACCGCCGCGCCGCATACGGTCGCTCGACGGTGTGTTGTTGTTGGAGTTCGCCATGTTGTTGCCCGATGGCGTGCTGGGCATGCTATGGCCACCACTGCCGCGCAGGCCCGATGGACCAGAAGGACCAGAAGGAATACCCGGTGGAGGTGGCGGGGGTGTGGGTGCTGCGTTGATCTGGCGCAGACGGTCGCCGTGCACAGGAGTAGCGTTCACCGAAGTCAAAGGCGCAGTCGGAGCAGGCATGGAAGAGCCAGAATTGCCGCCAGCGTTGCCGGACTTGGAGTTTGAGTTTGAGTTCGCGTTCGAGTTCAGAGGCACACTGTTCACACTGCCCTCAAAGGCACCACCGCGTCCTCTTCTAGAAGAGCGGCTGGGTCCTGATGGGGGTGCAGCGGCGGCAACAGCGGGTGCCTGGCTTTGCGCCTGACCAGAAGTCGGGCCCTGATTAAGGCGTCCGTTGGTCGACTCTTGGTGGTTTTGCGACGAGCGGCTGCTGCGGTCACGGTCGCCTCTATCCCCACGGTCTCCTCTATCGCCGCGATCGCCACGGTCACTTCTCTCGCCCCGTTCACCACGGTCGCTGCGTTCACGGCCACTGTCGCGATCGCCTCTGTCGCGACGGTCACTGCGAGAGCTTGATTCGCGTCCACTATCGCGTGCTGCATCGCGCGAGTCGCTGTTGGCATTCGCTGGGCCAGAAGGAACTGCAGTTGGCAGCCGGCTACGGTCGCGGCCACTGCCTTCACGGTCACTGCGGTCGCGGCCGCTTCCATCTCTCTCGCTACGGTCACGGCCACTATCGCGATCGCGATCGCGGCCACTGTCACGGTCACGGCCGCTGCTCTCGCGCTCGTTGCGGTCCGAACGACGTTCAGACGACGTGACACGAGGAGACTGCGTCCGGCCACCACCACTGCTGCTGGAGGCCTGGTTGTTGGAGCCGGCGCTGGACGGTGCGAGTCTATCTTGTCTACCGTCCTTAGTGTGGGTGTCGTCCATGATACGGCGAGCGCGTTCGGGGTTGATGGGTACAGCTGCGGGAGATGCACGGTCGGAGTTGGCGTTCTTCTTGTGCTGTGGGATCTGCGAGGCAGGGCCTGTAGGCGGGGCAATGTTGGAGTTGGCTGCCGAGGTGTTGGCGTTGGTATCGCGGAGGGGCCTTGCGTCACGGGATTCGCGAGAGTCGCGAGAGTCGCGCAGACGCCCGTCGCGGCTGTCACGGCCATCACGGGAATCACGGCCGTCGCGATGATCCCTATTTGACTCGCGGCCGTCACCACCGCGGCGTGTAGGCGTGTTGTTGACACTGCCGCTGCTGGCGTTGGGGTTGCCATTGTTAGCCAGACCGTTCCGGCCGCGGTCGCGCGAGTCGCGGACGCTGCGCGGGTCGGTGGGGATGTTCTGGGTCACAGCATTGACGCCTGTACCGCGCTGCTGACTGGGCTGCGTGGGAGTGCTGACATTGCGATTTCCGGCATTGTTACCAGCATTGTTGTTACCGCTGTTTCCGCCTGCTTGGCCGAACCGGTTCTGAACAGAAAAGTCAGGGCGGCTGGGAAGGCTGCTCGAGTGAGGCAGCGACGCAAACGACGATGGCTGTTTGGGGAGCTGCGAGTTGTAGTTGTTGTGTCCTCCGTTGTGGTTGCCATGGGGTAGAGAGGAGGCTGGGGCTCTAGGTGTAGAGGGTTTGGTGTTCACACCTCCACTGCCAGAGCCAGTGGCTGATGGTGCGCGGGACGAGGACCGTTTGCCACCATTCGAAGAGTCCTTGAGCTCACCGTCTTCAACATCGCCGCCCAGGTTGCTACCGCGGCGGGGTTTGAACTCGGGAGCATCAGGGCGAAGACTATTCGCATCCGACATAGTGGCGTCCGTGTTTGCGTTTCCGTTGCCATTGGCGTTGTTCTTGACGACAGATGATGCGTTGGACCGGAAGGCCTGGACCATGACCCATTTGGACTTGCACCGCAGCAGGGCCGCGGAGATGGCCAGGGCCGTGACGGACAAATCGACACGTGCACTAGCCTCGGCGCTGCCACTGTTATTGGCGGCAGACTCACGCTTGGCAATGTGCTTGAGCTGGTCGGCAAAGCGCTGGCCCATGAAGTCGACGGCAGGGAACACTTCCATGACAGCTTTGAGGATGCTGATGGCATTCCGAATGTGTGTCCACTCCTCATTGTCGAGGCACTCCTTGACGGCCATGTTGAGGTTCTTGTGCCAGCCGTAGAGCATGTCGCGGAACTCGGAGTGCTCGTAATAGGCGGATGTCTTCTTGTCGGTATCCTTGTTCTTGAGCAGCTCTGCCTTGTACTCCTTCTCGGGCTTGATGAAGCCGAGGAGGCCAGGCTGGCCGTTCTTCTGCAGGCCCAGGGCCTCGCGCTCGTACTTTGTCTTGTCGGCATGCCAGCGGCCAAGCTCAGCCAGGCACTGCTTGAGGAAGCGGCCGACACGCTCGGCCTCGCGCACGGTGCTCGTGAAGATGAGGTCACGCAGGCGGTTGGCACTGAACAAGCGCTGGAACAGCACGGCCAGCTGGAAGTTGGGAACGCGGGCCTCGTGCAAGAATTTGACAAAGCGGAAGCTGTACTCGGCATCGGCGGCACTCAGCAGCATGCGCGGGATCAGGCACTGTTCGAGCACCATATCGGCAACGGCAGACGACGAAGCCTTCTCCGAGGGCGGCGTGGGAAACCAGGTCTGCGCATGGGCATAGAGGTGTTTCTTAGTTTCAATGTTACGCTTAGTAAGTTGCAAGATCTCCTCAGCAATGGCCTTGCGGTCCTTCATGATAAGCTCGGCAGCCTCGTTGCGACGCAGCACGGCGGCGCGCGAGGTGTCGACACCTGATCCGTTGCGCGCGCTGTTGAGATTCTGCAAGGCAATGTTGTCTTTGCGCATGCTTTCGATGGTGTCATCGTAGCGCTTGCGCGGTACGACAATGTCGCCCTGTTCAAGAGTCCAGAATGTGACGTAGAAAGACGGGCTGATGCGCTTGGTCACGCGCTCGGGCAGAATGCCGGAAACAAAGCCAACCAGCGGCTGCAGGGCACCCAGGGTAGGAGCAGGGACCGCAGGCTCGTCAACCTCCATAGTATCCTCCTTGACGTCCTTGACATCCTTCTCGTCGCCATTCTTCATGGCGACATCCTCAACAGGCGACTCCTTCTTCTCTTCGGCTGCGGCAGCAGTGGACAGAGTAGACAATGTCGACGGGGGCGTAGGCAGGGCAGCCATGGCGGCATGGAAGTTGAGACCGGGCCGACCGATCATGAAGGCAAGGCTGGTATCGAGCCCAAAGTCCTTCATGAGCTCGGGAATCGAGGGCACGAGCTCGTCAAACTGCGCAGGCGTCAGGTTGTTGCGCAGCAGATCGAGGTACTGCGTAAGGATCTCCTGACTGTCGTCGAGCAGCGACGAGAGGTACTTGATGTGCGCCTGCGACGCGGCCGGTGCGTAGATGGCGGCCTGGCGGTGCTGGGCAATGTTGATCAGCAGGCGGCCGACAAGGGTGGTGTCCACCAGGTTCTTGACGAGCCGCTCGGCGCTGTTGTTAGTGTTCTTCTTGTTGTCGAGATCACCCATGGCAAGCAGGGTCAGTCGGCGCATGGCGGGGCCACCTGTCATGCCTTGGATCTTGAGCTCGGTCCAGTCCGAGTCGGCGACAAGACCACCCATGGACACGATGAGGTCGCGCAGAATGATCAAGTCGCCCGGGTCGCCGGCGGCCGACAGGCGCTTGCTGACGTACTGCAGCACGGGCTTGACGTCCATGTTGGGGTATGCGGCAAACACGAGACCGGCAAAGCGCGACAGCGCCTGCAGCCACTTGCTAGCAACAAGCACCGATGATGCATTGTGGCGGCTGCGCCGACGGCCACCAATGGAGCCCATCAGTGTCCACACGAGCACATCGTATCCCATGTCGGTAAAGTAGCGCGCGCACGTCACGAACACGTCGATCAGGTTGTCGTAGGCCTCAAGCTCGCCGAGGGCGACCTTGAAGACGACGGCGGGCGATGTGAGCGCCGCCTTGGCCAGGGACCGGCCCATGAGCGAGCTGTTCTCGCTCGAGATACGGCGCATGATACGCAGGGCTTCGCGGCGCGTGCGGGCAAAGGCCTTTTGCATGGCGGGTGTGCGCGACGTCGGGCCCTCGAACCATTCGGTGTAGAGCTGGTAGCGCTGCTTGAGCGGGAAAGTGCTGAGCAGCTGCCAGACAGCATCGACACAGGCCGGGTTGGCAGGGACGAGACTGAGGGCGGGCACCAGGAGGCGCTGCAGCAGGTCGAACCAGCGCTGGCGGTTGGCGTCGGAGGGGTCGTCGTGCATGTTCTTGGCGCCGATAGTAGCAAGGCCGGTAATGAGTTCGGGATCCTGGCCGATGCATGGACCAGAGACGCCGAGGAAGCTGTCGCAGAGAGTGAAAACGTCGTCGACGGTCTGGCACACGGGGACATTATCGAGCCACTCGTCAAAGTAGTAGCGGTAGGGCTGACCGTCGGCGACGTCGAGCTTGTCGGCAAACGGCCAACGGAAGGGGCGGCGGATAGGAAGCTCGGTATGCTTGACTCTGTTGCCCTTGCCGCCGGCACTAGGCGCGTCGTACTCGGCAAAAGGCTTCGCCGGACAGTCTGCTGCCGACGACGAAGCGTTCACGGGCACAGGGCGCGCGTCGGCGGACACTTTGTGAAGGGAGCGGACGAGGATGCGGTGCACAAGAGGCAGCAGGTTCTCGCTGTAGAGGTCCATGATCCAGGGGTAGCGGCCGAGAATGAACAGAGCCTCGGGGATGGCGCCGATAAGGAGCAGCTGGTCGAGGATCTGAATCTTCATGTCGGTAGGCTCGGGCAGCTTAGGCTGTGCATCAGCGGCAGCGGCAGCAGCGGCCTCGGCGGCAGCCTTGGCGGCGTCTGCTGCACTCGTATCTGCGCTCAGCTCCAGGGCTGGTGCAGCAGGTGGATCGTCGTCCTCGAGAACAGTGGCGAGTAGGGCGGCATCGTTGGGTGCAAAACGCTCGCTCTCCTCTTTTGCGGCAAGCTCTTCCTCGCGGCGCTTGCGGGCCGAGTCCATATCGTCGTCGACAGGCCACAGGTGGGGGTATAGGTCGCAGAACGAGATGAAGCCAATCTTGACAAGCAGGGCTGCGAGGTAGAGCAGGTTAGCGGGGAGGATATCGTCAGCGCTGCGGGCAGACGAGCTGTAGAAACGCAGCTTGAAGCCGAGGATCTGAGCAGCGACGCGGTTGCCAGGCGGCGGCATTGTCTTTGTGATCTTGATCCACTCGAGTTCGCTGTCGGTAAAGTTTCCGACGTCGATGTCGGGGGTAGACGTAGGGGCAGCAGAGGCAGGTGCTGGCCCGTCGTTCATGTCGTCCATAAGGATAGCATCCTCATCGTCCATAAGCAGCATGTCGTCGTCGCCATCGTTGTCCTTCTTCTCGGAAGAAGGCTCGATCAGACGCAGCAGCTTGGGATCGACTACCTGACGGCCACCGAGCTGGTAGAAGGCGTGCAGGTGCAGCTTGCGTGCGAGCTCCCAGAAGACAAGGTCGCGCTTGTGGCGCTCCTCGCTGACGCGGATGGACTCTTCGCTGGACTCGTCCTCGTCGGTGTTTGTGACGGCGGCACCAAACTCTTCAACAACGTCTGGCTGTGCCCACCGCGGCAGGCCACCAAAGAAGGAGTTGCGCGGGTGCTGGGGATGGTCGCGTGGCCACCAGGAGCTAATGCGCAGGAACTTGACAAAGAACTTGAACTGTTTGATGATGGTGGCGGCAAAGACGTCGAGCGTGGTATCGAGGACACGGCCGACATCGAGGTCAAAGGTGCCGATAAGACCCTTGACTTTCTCAAAGGTGACGCGCGCGGCGTCAAAGGACGGGTCCTGGGCGGCGGCGGGGCTGCTGCTGCTGGTGTACAGCTCGGTGACGAGTTTGGAGAAGCCCTCTGTCTCTTCGCGCAGCAGGTTGTAGCTCTGCTGACGGTACAGCTGGTTTGTAGAGATGCGCACGGTCACGCGGGAGAAGGTTTCACGCACAAGGCCGATGCGCATGAGGAGCTCGTGGTCGAAGATGTGGCGCATCAGGGTGGGCGGAACGCCACACGTGGCCATGAGCACGCGCAGGAGAGGAGCATTCGCTTCCGTAGCAGCCTCTTCGAGATCAACAAAGACGGAGACAGTGTCGAGGAACGTGATGGCTGGCGAAGAGCCCGCGGACTGGTCGTAGTCACCGAGGATCTCTTTGACGAGGGAACCCGCGTCGGCCGCGGCGAGACGGCGGTCGATGGTTGAGCGCAGAATCTCCTGGAAGATTGTTGACAAGGCGATATCGTCAGAGTCTGTGACCGCCTGCACACCCGCAGCGACTACTGTCTGGCGGCTTGCAGGATCTGTGGCCCATGTAGCGATGCGGTCGTCGGTCACGATGAGGTAGGTATAGGGGATTGTCGGACGGGGCCCGGCGGGGGTGGCCGAGCCTGCTGGCGGTGCAGAGCCTCGTGATGGTGTCGGTGTTGCTTGCAGGCGCGAGGCTGACAACGCTGGCGACGGCACTACTGTGATTGAGTTTGTATTTGAGTGAGCGGCAAAGGAGGTTGTTGTCGAGGGCACGGGCTGGGGTAGCTGGCTGAGCGAAACCTCGTAAGAGTCCAAAGAATCCTGCTGCCGGTTGCCGCGCATGCCGTCGGTTGGGGCGAGGTTGTTGCCGCGCGCACCATGGCGGTTGCCCCTCATGTTGTTATTGTTCATGTTGCTGTAGATGATCGCGTCGATTTCTTCCTGCTTTTGCTGGCCGAGGCTCGAGTGTTCCGGGCGATGCGGCGACGGACGAATGCCACCACCGTCGGCAGATCCTCCCAGCTTCCGCTTCGGAGGCATATGCGCCTTCTTGTAGGTGTTAACAGATCGAATTCATGTGTAGAGCTTGCACGTGTACAGTGTACAATGTACAGTGTACTTGCGAGAGAGTGCAGGGTGATGTCAAGGAGGAGTCGTGATAGTTACGCACGTCGGGAAGTCGAGGACCGTCGGCGATCGCTGTCGCGGTCGGAATAGGGAGTGGTCGAGTCGCTGAGACGTTGATTGGGATCTATATGGCAAAACGTAGAGTCATTCGGGTCGATGATGTCGATGGCGTTGATGGTGTCGTCGGACGGGTGTTGGATCGGATTCGGGATGAAGCGTCGGATGTGATGGCGGATGCCGTTTGCGAGTAGATATGATTAAAAGTGTAAGAAAAACGAGTAGATAGATGCGTCGTGCTGTAAGAAGAGAAATAAAAGAAGAGAAGTCGAGACAAGAGACGGATGTCAAAGATGATGCGAATGGCGAAATGCGCAAAAGAAGCAAAAACGAAAGGAAAAAAAGACCGCTGGCTTCGTTTGGCAAAGTCTTGATCGTGTCAAATAGATGAGAAACAGCTCGATATATCAAACAGCTGGCGTGCTTGATAAACGGGTGTGCTGTGGTGGGGTGATGGTCCGTCGAAAACAGAGCGAAACAGAGACAAAGGACGAGATGAAGTCAACGTGAAGCTTTTTCGTGGCTCACGACAGTTCTCCAGTTTCTCTGCGCGTCGAGCTGCTCTTTCCTTACAGGGACAAGACAAGGCTCCGCACCCGTAGGCTCAAAGTGGAGAATATCAAGCCACATTACACCGCCACACATGTCACAGCTCGACGGATTAATAGTGGGGCCATGACAGTCCGGATTGGGTAACGAATAAGAGTCAGAACAATTGATAGCAACGGCTCATCCGTCGACGTTGTAGACACAGTCATCCAATTTGAATGCTGGCAACTCGAGGATGGAAATAAAGCACTGCGAAATGCATGACATATGCTTTTGCAACTAAAAGTGAAATACAACAAAGTCTAAATCGTACAAGACATGCATGCAGCTTATCGAACGCGGGGGATCCTTATCGGTCTCCTTATCGGGTAGAGGTACTTCTAATCGCATAGAAATGCGTGCAACTATGCACTTAGACATGTACCAGTACCCACTTGGTGGCACATCCGACCTACGGAGCTCGCAAAGGGTTTTTTCACTAAGTGCAAATTGGCGCGATTGAGAGCGCTTTGAGTGCAGATTGAGTGCAAGATTGAGTGCAAAACGAGACAAACAACACTTTACAAGCACTGATCCAGACGACTTAATCCACAGATAAAGAAAATTACACGACAAAACACAAATACCCCGGCGAGTGGGAGCACCGATAATAGCACTGAGTCAGATCAGGAAAAAGCCCGAGCTGGAGGTGTTGATACAGCCGACGACGACGAGGACGACGATATATTAAAAGAGACGGCCAGATACACACCTAGACGACATCCACAGCATCTACAGCATCTCAAACGTCCGTAAACAACACAGACTATACCGCACACTCTCTCCACATACACACTATGGCGTCACAAGCCAACGGCACATCCCGGCCTCAATATGGTCAGTCACTTGATTCTCGGTGATGTCTAGATCGATGTCTGATCTGGACATCTAGCCTAGACAGTCAAAACCATATCCTCCAGACCGCTAACAACCCAGAGAGAACCCGTGGCCAGCCCGAGAACCCCTTCGCCGCCCTCATTCCCGACCAGGAAATCGCACACATCCCCGCCTTCAACCTCGAATCTGGCGTCACTATCCACAATGTCCCCGTCGCCTACACGACCCGCGGCACCCTCAACGCTGCTGGCGACAACTGCATGGTCATCTGCCACGCCTTGACCGGCAGCGCCGACGTCAGCGACTGGTGGGGTCCTCTGCTGGGCGGCCCCGGCCGTGCCTTTGACATCTCGCGCTTCTTCATCATCTGCCTCAACAGCCTCGGCAGCCCTTACGGCTCGGCATCGCCTGTCACTGCCAAAGACGGTGACGTGTCCCGCGGCATCTACGGCCCCGAGTTTCCTCTGACGACTATCCGCGACGACGTGCGGCTACACAAGCTGATCCTCGACGACCTTGGCGTCAAGCAGGTGGCTGCCGTCATCGGCGGCTCGCTGGGCGGCATGTTTGTGCTGGAGTGGGCATACCTGGGCACGGAGACGCGCACAGCTGACGGCAGCGAGTATGTGCGGTGTGTGGTGCCCATTGCCACCAGCAGCCGGCACAGTGCATGGGGCATCAGCTGGGGCGAGGCACAGCGGCAGAGCATCTACGCCGACCCCAAGTACGAGGACGGCTACTACCCCTTCAACGACCCGCCCGTCACTGGTCTCGGCGCCGCGCGCATGTCGGCTCTCCTGACCTACCGCAGCCGCAACTCCTTCGAGGCCCGCTTCGGCCGCAACATGCCCGACCCCAAGCGCCAGCAGGCCATCCTCGACAAGGAGCGGCAGTCGTCGGTAGCGGCGTCAGCCGCCTCCAACAGACTGGCGGCATCCAGTGCGTCGTCGCCCTCGTCGCCCTCAGAAGGCCACTTCCGCATCCACAATGACGGCCACAAAATCAAAGAATCAAACCGTTTCCGCACACCGCCGCCGGCCGCCGCAACCGACGATGCGCCCGACCCGCAGTTCCACGGCCCCAACACAACACCACCAAACGAGGCAGCAGCAACATCCACCACATCCAGCACCCCTGCTGCTGCACCAAAACAGAGCCTGACTGGCGCAGCACCGCCAACATCTACCTACTTCTCCGCCCAGTCCTACCTCCGCTACCAGGCCACCAAGTTTGTCGGCCGCTTCGACAGCAACTGCTACATCGCCATGACGCGCAAGCTCGACACCCACGATGTGTCCCGTAGCCGCGCTGACACCGTTGCCGAGGCGCTGGCCCTGATCAAGCAGCCGACGCTTGTGCTGGGTATTGAGAGCGACGGTCTCTTCACGTTTGCCGAGCAGCAGGAGCTGGCCGCACACATTCCCGACTGCCGACTGGAGCGCATCGACAGTCCCGAGGGCCACGATGCTTTTTTGTTGCAGTTTGAGCAGGTCAACCGGTACATCCTGGCGTTCCTGCGGGAAGTGCTGCCGGACATCATGGGCCGGCCGGGCATTGACATCTCCAAGGATGTGGACGGTGTTGATCAGGGCGGCGAGGATGGCTCCGTCGGCAAGCTAACCAAGTCGAGCACGTTTGGTGAGGCCGAGGTGGACGATATCACGGCCTGGTAGTTTTTAAAGCGAGCATATTATTGTCATTAAGAAAAGCATCAGAGATATACAAATTTGAATGAAATTAAAATTAGAAAACAAGCAGAACATGTGGTCGTTTTGAGTGTAATCTACAACTGCGATGCCGCTGAGCGGAGACGACGCCACAGCACAGCCACATTGGCCGAGCACATGGGTACATAGGTACATGTCCCCTGTACCTGAGCTGCCACTTGGCAGTCGCGCCGCGTTCCAGAGCTCTGCTCCTGCCGTTTCGTCATATTGCTTCAAAAGATTATGTAATCTTTCATTATGGGAAACTGCACCTGAACCCGACCCTATTCACTTCACTCCTCTCCGCCAGTGCGTCACTGCCTCTTTTTTCCCTTGACCCCTCAGCTTAAGCCCTTTGGTATCACGAAAACAAAAGCTGCCGTCTCTTGGCAACACCAACTACACCAGCCTTCAACAACTTTGCAAGCTACCCCTCGAGCTCTGTACAACCGCTGCAACTACACTCCCCGACAACGACATTCACAATGGCCGACGAGGCTATACAACTGACGTCGCTGTCGCTGACGCACGTCTACTATGTGAGTAGCTTTGAAAGCGTGTGTACGCTCACATAGCTGACTTTCTAGGACCCCGATGACCCGATCTCGTACATCTCTGCCTGGCTCGCCCTCGTGCCCCAGGCTCTCATCATCGTCTATGTCACCCTCGCCTGGAGCACGCGCGAGGCAGAGATCATCCTCGCCTTTGTGGGCCAGCTCGGCTGCGAGGCCGTCAACTTTGTCCTCAAGCGCATCATCAAGGAGGAGCGTCCACAGCACCATTATCGCGGCAACCTGCTGGCGTCTCTCCTCGGCGGGCTCTACGACGACAAGCCCAGCGGCGATGCGGCGGCAGCGGCTGCCACTGCACACGGAACCATGGCCGGCCTGGAAGCGAACACAGCCATGGTCAATGGCCAGCGACTACCCTTCCGGCGCGGCTACGGCATGCCCAGCTCGCACGCGCAGTTTGCCGGCTACTGGGCACTCACGATTGCACTGTTCCTGCTTGTGCGGTACCAGCAGAAGCCTGCCATCAAGACGAAGAATGCAAAGACTGCAAAAGGCATTCTGACACTGACGCAGCGGGTCGGTATCAGTGCTGCCGCGTTTGTGGCTGCTTTCCTGATCGCGGGCAGCCGCGTATACCTGCACTACCACACGCCGAAGCAGGTGGCAGTCGGCTTTGGTGCGGGCCTGGCGGTGGGTGCGGGCTGGTTTGTGGCGACGTCGCTTGTGCGGCAGCTGGGGCTGGTGGACTGGGCGCTCAGCCTGCCGCTGGCCCGGTACCTGCGCGTGCGGGACCTGATGCTGCACGAGGATGTCCTCGAGGCCGGATGGCAGAAGTGGGAGGTGCTGCAGGCCGTAAAGGCGGCACAGGAGGAGTCCAAGAAGAAGTAGCCGAGCAAAGAGGGGAAGGTCTCTGGGACAAAAAAAGGATAGGAACGGAAATGCTCTTCACCCTACAAGGTGCATACACGACACGACGAGAGCCTTGCATTTGTTATCATGGAAGCCGCACGCATTGATTTAATTTTCTACTCTCTTGCATCGATACGCCTCACTATTTATTTATCGTTTCAAGGTCTCGATTTGAGACCTACAGCCCAGCGTTGTCATTTGCATTTATTTTATATTTTACGAGCAGGCAGAGCATTCACTAATAGACGGCCATTCGCTATCATTTATCAACAAATTCACACTACGCATGAAAAATTATGCTTGCTTGTGATGATATTGCATTGTTTTGCTATCTGGTGGTTCACTCTAGTCCTGTGTAGGATTGTGTAGACGAGTGAGAAAAAGTGAAAATAGAAACCCGACATATTGCGCCGTATAATGAGACATGAGCATAAAATAGGACATAAGAAAAGGTGAGAGATAAAGGCAGATGGGGATAAGTAGGTAGAAAGGGAGTTTGGCATAGGAAATAAGTAGAAGAAAAGAAGAAAAGATCGCTCGACACCGTCGTACACCAAGCTGCAGGTAGTTTCACACACATCAGAAGATGGAAGACAGAGTAGAAAGAAAGAAAAACGAAATTGAGACAGAAAAGACAAATAGACAAAGGAAAAGGTCATTACAGACAGGCCGAGACTAGATCCAGTCGCTCGACGCCTTGTCCGACATATCATTGCCGCCGCGCGGAGCGCTGGTGACATTAGGGGGGAGGGGCGACCGCGTGCGCGGCGATGTCATGACCGCCGCCGCCGACGGCGACCGCGCCAGGCCGCTGTTCGATGCTGCAATCGTGCGCAGCGCCGCCGAGCTGTTGCTGCGCGAGACCGACGCAAAGCCGACGCCGCGCGGGCTCGGCAGCTTGATGGCCATCATGGCGGCCGAGGCTGTCGGGCTCAGCTGCGCGCTGTAGCCGTTGCTGCTATAGACGGACGGGCTGAGCTGGGCGTTGCGGTCGCTAAAGATGTTGTCGACGTCGTCTTCGTAGTTGGAAGACTGGTCAGAGACGACAGTACGCGGCACGGGCGGCAGGGTCTTCATGCGGGCGTCTTTGACAGGATCCCGGTGCGGCGATGCGTCTCCGACGTCATTGACATCACTGACATCATTGACATCGCCAAAGAAGGCAACGGGGAGCTCTTCGCTGCCGCTGCCAGTAGTGGACACAGACAGGTCGGACATGTCCGAGAGGTGGCCGACGTTGGACAGCGGGCTGGGACGGTGTGCCGGGGAGGGCTGTGGTGCCAGCGATGCGAGCGGCGAGAGAGACGGTGAAGATGGAGAGGATGGTTTGGGAGAGGTAGAAGGGGATGGAGGCGGCAAGACTGGTAGCGGCATGAGTGGTGGTGGTGATGGAGAGGAAGAGGAGGATGGGCGCTGCTGCTGCCGGAAGATGGTGGGTGCAAGAAGAATCTCGTCATCTTGGCTTGGTGGTGGCTGCTGCTGAGCCACGGGCATGCCGACGATAATAGACGACGTCGACCCGTTGGTCATGTCGAGGTTGTAGACCTTTCTGTCGAGGATCTGCGAGTCCATGGGGTTAAAGTCGTTGACATTGGACAGGCGCAGGCCGATCTGCACTGTTGCCGACGACACCATGGACGAGTCGCGGCGGTGCCGCATCGCCGCCAGGTTGTTCATGGACGGTGGTGGCTTCAGCTGGCTTAGGTCGAAGCGGCCGTTGCCGCCGGCCATGAAATTCTTGACAGACCCAGGTGCATAGGTAGTCGCTGGGAGGAGGAGCAGCGACTTTGTATTGTTCTCTGGCGACGCCGATGCAAGGCGCGTCGACGCAGTGGAGAGGGCAGATGATGCCGACACGGCCGACTCAGGCACCATGCCCGATGCCGACATCTGCGCAGGCTCGGGTGTGCGCACTGACGCAGCGGCAGCTGCATCGGCCGTGTTGAGGCGTGGCAAGAAGGCATTGGAGCGCAGCGGGTTGGCCCGCGGGGGTGCAATGTCGTAGGTGGCCACTGCTGGGCCACTAGCAGACGTAGACATGATGCCTGCCTCCTCCTCCTTGGCCTCCTGCACAGTGCCGCTGATCAAACTCGCATCGCTCAGCATACGCCGCAGATCGGTTCTGCTGCCCACAGGACCCATCATGTGTCCTGCAAAGTCGGGCCCGCTGCCGCTGCCGCCGCCATAGCGCCGGATGCTGCCCTTGATGCGGCGGCGCTCGTACTCGCCGGCCTTGTCGCGCGGGCCAATGGTGGAAATGGTGTTGGATCTTAAGAAAAGGTGCAGGCCGCCGGTCATGAGGCCCGAGACGTCGGCAACGACCGAAGCCACCATGGACAGTGTGATGGCCGAGTTCCAGTCGTCCTGGTCCTGGTCATCCTGCTGGAAGCCGAGGGAGAAGAAGAAGGGGATGATGAGCGTGTTGGAGAGGATGGCGAGGGCCAGGTAGTAGACCATGCGCGACGCGGCGACGCGCTCCGAGGCCTCGACCTTTGTGCTGCGCGTGAGCTGGACAAAGATGACGACGGTGCACAGCACCAGAACGATGTCGATGGAGAGCAGGGCGGCGAAGCAGCCGCGAGAGTAGATGGCGACAAACCAGAAGAGTGAGGCGAAGCAAAAGTCGGGCGAGCGCACAAAGTCGGCGACGAGAAAGTTGGCCAGCAGCAGCATGCCGATAATAACGAGACAAATCGTGAGGGCATACTTGGCGCGCGGGGCAAAGGGGTTCTTGCGTAGGCCGCGGACGGCAAACTCGATGCCAAAGACAAGCTGGATGTAGGGCACGATGAAGACGGCGGGCAGCATGAACTGGGACACGAGAGTGCAGCCGATGCTGAGCAGGCTGTTAAGGCCCTGTGCCTGGGCGACGCTGAAGCTGATGCCCTGGATGGTGATGCCGCACGACAGGATGAGCGGGTAGAGCTCGGACGACTGGACAAACGCCTTAGGTGCTGACGGATCGGTGGCGGCCGAGCGGTAGCGGCGTGCGTTACGTTTCCGGGCCGAGTATGCTTCGTACAAGATGCCGCAGGCGGTGGCAAAGGCGGCGACGGCGTTGAAGGCGGCGAGTATTATTGTGGACGTGCGGATGGATTTTGCGGCTGCAAACTGCAGCTCCTTGATGAATTGTGTTGTGGTGTTGGTGCCGGCCTGGAAGACGCTGCCGGCGGCGGTGGTGTTGGACGAGAAGGAAAAGTAGGCGGCCCGCTCGGCCAGCCAGGCCACGTCGGAGCGTATTCGTAGGGCGTCCATGGCGATGTGATGTGAGGTTGTTGATAGAGAGAGAACGAAGAGGAGGGAGACCTTCTCTCCCTTTAGATACCGGTCAAGTCATCCAACGCGCACATGGATGTAGATGTAGTAGGTATCGTGAGATGCGTATGCGTAGATGTAGTTGCGTAGATGCGTGGATGAAAGGCGAGTTGATGGCTGCAGGAGGATATAAGAGATATTATCAAGACGAGAATCAAGACCGAGAGAGAGAGAGAGAGATAGGAAAGTGGAGAGATAGGCAAAGACGAAGACGATGCAAGATAGGAGGATTATGGGTGAAAGAGGAAGGAGAGTAGGCGAGTGTGTGTGTAAAGTGTAGGAGGGGAGACGAGAGAGACGAAAGAGGAAATGAAAAGAGGAAAAACGTACAAGAGAGACAAAAGAGAGGAGGAGAGAAGGGTTCGGGTGCGCAGCGGGAGGGGAGTGGCAAACGCAAACGATGGGGATGGGTGGAACTTGGACGCCCAGACAGAGAATTGCGGTTAAGCAGGGGTCTTAGGAAGCAAGGCAGTTTTCAGAGAGTATATCTACTACTGGGAAACAACCAAAAGATACAAGAAATCGAAACTAAAATCAAAATCAAATCTGTGGGGAAGCAACGGAAAGGCGAGCAGGAGGAAGCCGGCTGCAGGAGGCCACGAGCGATGGCAGACTAGTAGCGGAAGAGCCGGGGATCTGGTAAAGTAGAGGTAGAGGTAGAGTCTGGTAGACTGGCAGAGGCTATGAGATACAAGACAATAAATGACAAGGATAGTGGTTGACTTGAAGATGAAAATGAAAATGAAGGGGTCGAGAGGAGGGGGCAGAGAGAGGCAGAGAGACTAGCGAGGTGAAAGCAACGATGAGATACGACTAGCCAGGTACATTCAGGCACAGCATACAAGTAAGAAGTACGAAGTACAGACTAGCAAGGGACAATAAGAAAGAGGACATCAAGGCACAGTCAAGTGACAGGCATGGCTGCCAGGTCCAACACACAGACAGGGATAGGAGAATTCCCAAGACTCGAGTATCAACCAGGGCCGGGGTAGTGAGGTATCTACTTACTCAGTAGTCGGAATCTACGAATTAGTTGGTTATGTGAGTATTAGATATTATTATCAAAGTCTATTCCAAAGGGTCTACATATATTTGACATTCTAAAATCAAAATCAAAATCAAACCAAACCACCTCGACGAACGCTCGTTTCCCCCGCCGGCCTTCTAGAGGCCAACCACGGAAAAGGCGAAACAGTCCCCAACGCCAAGCGGAGCCGAGAGCAACTGCCATCTGCCATTACAAGTGTAATATCTAATACCAACAGTACGAATTAGATACAGAAAGACAGTTACAAAGCATTGACTGCCACAGAGAACCTGTTCTTGGGAAACTTGGTAGCACACAAGGTCTCACGGTGTTTCCAGAACAAATGGAACCACCACCACGCGTGCAGCTCAAAGCAAGCAAGTAGAGTATTTGGAAGTATAGAAGCGGTAGTATACGTTGCTTTTGTATTTGTCAACGGCGATGGATGAAATAGAGCTCAGCACAAAAAAGATGTGTTGTTGATTTGGCTGTGGTCATCAGTCTTGAAGAATACGAAGCCAAGCCAACACATCAGACTCATCTCAACATTAAGATGAAGCAATGAGATGACAGGATCATAGCACAATCAAGTTAAATAGCAACAAATACCGCAACTGCAAGCTAGACTAGCTAACGACCAGTTAATACCGGAGAATTCTCGATACCAATACTTCGAGATGACGCCGGGAAGACGCTGTGCCCGGGTCTGAGGGCGAAGCGAGGTGCTTGATGTACTCAATCAAGAAGGCACCAGCATAAACTGCAGCACAGAGCTAGCCAAAGCTACCTCCTTTACATAATCTCCGATATTAGGTTGAAGTCAAAAGGTTAGCACAGCCCTACTCAGAGGGGGGGGACTGTACTTCGTACAGAAGCTCGTACTAAGAAACAGCTCATTCTCACATATAAACGACAAGGTATAATGGAATCGCTGTTATCCGGTTAGAAACGACAGAAACGACAGAGCGCTCGTAATTGTCGAGTGCTAGCATAATGCCGGACGATGAAGCAGACTTGTAACAAGTCGAGGTTTCGAAGTCGGTGCGACGCTGTGTAAGTGAGTGGGGCCTGTCACTCCCGCCATATTGTATGTAGATTTGTACTAGCCGTGTTTAGACTAGTGCCAAGACCATGCTGCAGATCAAACACCACCGGTTCATGCAGGCATCGCTAAAGTTGGCAGTTACGATGTCAGGCACGCAAGCCACAGTCAGCCACAGCAATATTCGTATCTGAGGCAGTTGCGATTTATGGGTAGAAAAGGAGAGAAGAGAGAGGAACACCACTAGAGAAGAAACAGAGAGAAGAAATACAAATACCAACGTTGGATCCATTGGCAAAGGCACGTTGGTCCCATGGGCTGATCCCTAATTTTGGAACCGGCAATGGGGATGAGAGGATAGCGATGGAATATTTGGCTTATAGGCGGGCCAGTGCTGGTTGATGTTGAGGTCGACGATAGTTGAGTTTGAAGTCAGAAGACCGGACTGGAGGACTAAGTAGAAAGCTGATGACTGAAAATTGGATCAAAACTGAAAGAAAAAGCTAATGAGTATCAACAGCTTTCATCACGAACTGACCACGTTGAAACAACAACAACATAGAAACAGGGAATGTTTGCGGAGTTGTTTGAACACTTTAGTATTCACGAAGAAGCAAGTTGTAAGGCAGAAACAAGAGTACAGACCTTATTTCAGATATATTGCGCGGGACGGTACAGTCGGGGTCAAGGCGTGGCAGCGGCGTGGCAGCGGCAGACAGCGGGCGATATCATCAGCGGTATTGCCTACGGCACGGTATTTAGAGTTGCCTATGATCTTCTGTGTAGATATGAACCAGACTTGATGATATGGAATCATTTTGTTCATAGAGAGAGACATCACATCAGCCTGAAGCAGTACCTGTATCATCCCTATCCACCATCCATCACACACGGTAGCATTCATCGTCCAAGATCAACCTTTGTGTCACATCAATCTGTACTTTATTTGTAAGTGTCTTCATGGCCGACAACAGCGCTGTGCCGTCACAGAGCATGCAGACAGTCTCTTTCTTGTATCAAATCGTGTTCTAGAAAGAAGTGAGACAATCAACAGGCCAGATATCCGGGTGTATTATGCATCAGATGTAGCGACTAACGAGCCATCTCTTCAGACTGTCAAACTCCAACGGATACAAGCTTGCAGTTACACTGACTGGGTATGCTGCATCAAATACCATCAGTAGCAAAGGTGTCAACTCCAACAGCGATACAAGATATGTACTTTTAAACGTGCAGGTCAAGAAAAGACATGTAAGCCAGGCTGTGTCACACTATCAAAGGAAGACCAAGATTCCGAGCAAGCATCAGGTCAGTGCACTGTACACTGAATATGTATATCATAAGCAATGAGGTGCCCTGTTGATATCCTTGCTTATTTCCATCTAGACAGCCTGTTTTTGCTGTAGCAATGCTGTAGCAGCTGCAGCAACTGTGGCAACAGCAGCTATCATAAGCTGCAGAAATAAGGGTGCAAAACACCAGCACGTCACGGAACTACGGCGATCATTTATTTATATTCTGTGCCCAGTGCATATAACTGTATTAATACCGAATAGCAGTGATAATACAGCTGTTATGCATTGTATGGGGTAGCGTGGCTTTGATACGAGACCAGAATACCACCTTGTCCAGAGCTGCGTATGTGCCGCGAGTCTCGAGTACGAGTCAACGGCCGGCACGGCACAGTCAGCCGGCGGCGCAGACCAGTCAATACAGTTAGGTGTACAGGCGTAGACATTCAGTGTGTGTGTATATAAAGTGTATTAGGGATATATAGAAAATAGATAATAAAATGAGAAGAACAGCCAGATCTGCTCCTCCGAAAGCCTTAAGGACAAGTCTCCCCTCTCCTCCATTCACAGGCCTACTTGCTCTTCTTGGTGGCGGCCTGGGCATCGCGCACCGCAAAGGCCTCCGAGATCTCAGAGATCGCCACGTACAGCGCATACGCCGGGATAAACACCCACAGCATGTTGAAGAACACCAGGTACACCCACTTGTACATAAAGTTGCTCGTGTCCAGGTTCGCGTTCTGCGTCAGCCACTCGGGGCAGAACGTCATGAAGCCGCCGTAGATCTCCGCCGTCGCAATCACGACCATTGTGACGTTGGCCCGCGCCTTGCCGCGCGCAAGGTCGTAGCACACCCAGCACGCCAGCGGGCCCACGACAAACACCGTCAGCAGCTCCAGCGAGATCACGCCGAGGTCCGCGCCGGCCCAGCGCTTGTCGGCGCGCGCGTAGACCATCCAGAGCTGGGCGAACGGGTTCTCGCCGCCGGCCTGGGCGCCGTAGACGCGGTCGCTGTAGCCGAGGAAGCCGCCGTCGTAGGTGGGCAGGTAGTAGCGGCCGCTGCTGACGTCGCCGACGGTGAGGTCGGCGAGGGGCACCCAGCTGAAGAAGCAGTGGTAGAGGAAGGAGCCCTCGAGGAAGAAGTGGATGAGGGCGTCAAAGGCGTGCCAGATGAAGAGGGTGCGGGTGCTGGCCTTTGCGGACGCGGGCAGGGCGTAGCAAGACGCGGTGTAGGCGGTGCCGAGGATGGCGAGGGTGGACGCGAGCGAGATGAGCGTCGTCTGGTCGAACAAGTCGGGCGGCAGCGAGGAAACTACTGAGTCGGCCATTTTGAATTATTGGTGGTGGTGATAGTGTGAATGTGATTGTTGGTTGAAGTGAGTATCTTAGTCAATCGTTGATAAAGACAGTTGGAAATGCCCGACGCGATGCTACACGTCTCGCACCTTCCCCTGATGAGCCTGATGGGCCTGACGTGTTCGCAATTAGTGGGGCCTCGTGCAGAAGAGTTGACCACTCACAGTGTCGGACGGGATCCACACTAGCTGCACCTTGGTATTATTTCGACTTACTTGCGTATTGCTCCGGCGAGGCTCGATCTGCTCGATCTAATTAGGTTGTTTGATGATGGTGTTGATATTTCACGAATTATCACTATTGCTCAAGATTTGTTTGTTTTCCTAATTATTTGTATTTGTATTAATGGTAACTATGATGGGAGGGTATTTGAGAGAGGCTTTGCAGCCATCTCATGTCCCGTCCTAGAAATCCATATTGGGTGCTATTGCTGAGCGGTTAAGCCGCTGCAGGTGCGAGCCAGAAGACTGCTCCCTTAGTGGGTAGCAGACTGCTTGTTGGCCTCGGCGGAAGCCTCAGAGCTCTTCTGGTCGAACTTGTCCTTGATGGCGGAGCCAGCAGCGTCAACACTTGATGAGTTAGTATGAGTTGATTGTGAATATGAAAAGACGAGAGAGCTTACCGGTTGCCGACGGACTGGTTGGAGTCCTGGGCGACGTTCTTGTTGGCCTCGTGCGAAGCGCCGGAGGTGGCAGCAGAGATCTTGTCAGAGACAAAGTTGGCGGTGTTCTTGATGGTATCCATTGTGATAGTTGTTGGTTGCGTGAGCAAAGATTGTTTGAGTGTTTTTGATTGTTTGGAAGTGAAGTGAAGATGAGTTGATGATGAGAAGAAAAGATTCGATGAACAGACGAGGAGGAAGACGGTCTTATATAGAAGTTGGGGAGCTCGATGTGGATGCCTTGACCAATTCAACAAAGTACGCTCTTTCCTCTTGCGTTTGCTCGTACTCCGGTTGCTCCTCAACCTCTGACCTCATGTGAGAGCCGCCACTGCCCGCAAACTGCCCGCAAACTGCCCGCAAACTGCATTCGTAAAGCGAGGTTGAGCTCAATGAGCTCAAAGGGGTGTGTGTATAGTGTGGATAGTGACGTCATGAGCTCTTACTGTGGACATGTCGATATTTTGTATGCACTAGATCGGGAAGGCACTACTCCACACTATTAGCCTCTACGACTTGTACAGAGTAGGTCCGGCGTCTTGGGGAAGGTGCAACCAGGCAAAAGGAAGCAACTCTCCGGAGATGGTCTGGACCTCGCAGGACTAAGAACTGCCTTCCACTGCATTCTACTGGCTGGTGGATATTTCTTGCAAGTGCCTTGCGGGTGACTTGAGAACTTCATACGGAAGGAGCATACAAGGGCATACGACATACTACATCGGCAGACAATCACCAAGAGGCAAGTACCTCCAGTATTTACAAGAAGCGTTGGGAATATGACGTATCGGACGACAGGTGACCTGTTCATTCGCTGTTCGTTTCCTTAATGACTGTTCTCGCCTCCTCGCTCCTTCCTCACTTGACCCTTGTTTACAATGTTGTGAATGAAGTGCAGACATGTGAAGATGAAGCATCATTTTTACATGAGGCCTCGCACCAGGAACGGGAGTTGTTGAATCCGAGGCAGACAATTGCGGCTGCCTGATGCGGTCTATGGATAACCTGAATCCAGATGTCTTGATCTACAGATTAACGAATTACTTTTTTATTTTAAGCCAGAAATAATTCAAATTTTACCAAAATAAATGTAGAAAAAACCAAAACAAATTCAATAAAGCCGAAAGTAAATAGAAAAAAGGAACAAATAAATTTAACAAATAGCTACTGCCTGCTGAGCCGCATCAAGCTCAATGAAGCATCGTATATCGTTGCTTGGAAGCTTCGAGCTTGATCGTATAAAATGACAGTGTAAAATGCACTGTATACGCACTGTACACTGTCTCACCCGTCGTCATCGACAGGTCGACGCAATCATCAAGGTAATGTCAACAAAGAGTCGAGTTTCACAGAGTCCAAGGACAGAATAAAGAGATATCTAGAATCCAGGAGAAGCAATGCAAACGGCAATCACGACGATGCTCCAAGAGGTCACACATCTATCGACAGTCATCACCATGTCTGGCAGCTGTAGAACAAAGCCTCAGGTTAGACAGGCGATGAATCCGGGGCTGTCCATTCCCATCTCAGACAGTCTTGATTGAATCTGAGCTACCGAGCTCAGTAACTGCAACAAACACTGTCTGAGCTGGAAATGCTCCCACATGGACCAGCAACGGCTTGATATTTCTTTTGACATTCTGACTCTATCTTTGACATCTGAATACGACAGGACAGGCACGGGCCGACTAGAACCAATTCTTTCCCAATCCATTGTATCAAGATGGAATCAATATGGCTGACACGTCCATCAAGCGTGACGTCGTGCTGTAACGTGAGCAACTCAAACTTAAAGATCGCGATGAACTCGATCATTGCGGGAGCGTCTATCTGCACGGCCGCCAGAGGTGCATATAGCTTGGAGAGTGTTGATTTAAAGTGGAGACGACTAAATAAACTGTATCAATGACGTAGCCAGGCACATACACAGTGTTTTGATCTACATGCATGCACAACAAGGAGCCAGCAAGTGAGACATTGACTGCAGTCCATCCTCCTCACTCTGCACTTTGTTACTCGTCACTTGACTGAGTGAATGACTGTATGAATGGCCGTATGGAATATGGAAGAACCATTGAGGATGCCCGCTTGGCAACGTGACAACCATTCCTTACAAAACAATTCCAATTCAATCCCACGAAAGGGCGACCTAGAAGCTCGACCTGATGCAGACGACAAGGCCAAGGCTAAAGCTACGGAGCCTTGTCGCTGGGATCGGGCTTTGGACGAGCAATCGGGCATTCAGTGGCGCGGCTGGTAGCGCCTCCTTCTTCCTTCTGCTATGAATGCTGTCGGTAGACCCGGCGGGGACGGAAGCGGGACACCAGAGCTGTAGCTCTCTCTCTGAATATTTCTCTGGGGAGAATGCCCCAGTTTTATGTCTTGGTCGACCTCAGCTCTTTGTCTGGCCGTACTTTTGGCGGGCGTGCCTCTTAGTAAGTATCTCCGGGTCTTCATCTGATATTGGTCTTTGTATTAAAGCAGCTGCCTGGCGTCGCGAGCTTCTATTCCGTAAAGGGTATGCATCCATCTACTTCCACTTGTTGTCTTTGTCGTACCCTGATTCTGTCATCCTCTGAGGATCTATTCTATTCTATTCTTAGTATTGAGAGTCAAAGAATATTTGTCAAGCTCGGAGAGTAGGCGGATGCCGGGCCCGCGGCAATGGACCTCGGAAATCGGATTCGCAGAGATGGAGTTGAGAGAGTGGATGAGCTATGTAGATGGAGCATAGTCTACGGAGCCGAACTACGAAGATGAAGCTATTGGATGTCTCAGACACGGCCGAGGTAATGAAGCCGTCTGTAATGCCAACCCGAAATAATGACCCGAATAATGCCAACCGTACGAGGAGCAGGCATGCTGCCCGCATCACCAGACTACGTCGTCCTTCCAAAGATACCATGCAGACCCTACGTCCCTGTCCATCCTTCGTATCTCGTGCCAACATCACGCCAGCGTTTGGCCTAATGGAAAAGGACTCTGTAAGGGGGGGACGGGTTGTAGAAATTGTAAAAGCAGCGGGCGACAAGACGACAAAAGGGATGACACGAGGACACCAAGATGCCAAGGGCCATCCAGGGACCTACTTGATCTCGATGACATCTGCATTGGTAGAACCGTGCATGGCCTCGACCACCATAGACTCTCGTAGACGGCCTAGTAATATGCAGGGCATCTGGGCCATGCATATCAATATCGGTCTCGCCTGTCCCAATATGCAGCCTGAGAGATGATTGCCTGCATAACTGAGATATATCTGAAAAAGAGAAGGACCTGCTTACATACACAAGCTGTGTTTGCTGGTTGAGAGCCATTCTAGGTGTGGGTCCCTCAAGTGCAGGGCGTTTGTTTACTTTGCGGTGCTAGTGCATCGTGCCTTCCTAATTTGGCAGCATCGCATCACCACCGCCCACCACAACGAATCAGGCCACCACCACAACACTCCTGGGTCGCTCCTTCCTCGGTTGACATCCCCTCCTTCCCTCTCGACTCTCTTTCCCCCAATGCAAACGCAAAACCCTTTATAACCCAGCCTACAGTGCTCTCCTTCAACCAGACGCACAGCGACACAGCAGGCAGTCCTGCTGTTTGGCGAGTGCAAACAAACCGGTATGGTGTAACGGTCAACATTCGAGATTCTCACTCTTGAGCCCTGGGTTCGACTCCCAGTACCGGTGCTTCTTCTTTTTTTGCTGCCCTTGACAAATAAGCAGCCACCAAGGCCATTGAAGTCAATGGCGTGTTTACTTTTTGCTCGAACCACTTGGCCAAGGCAGATTCACTTGTAGACTTTGCTATTGTCAATATCTTCACCAGAACAACACTTGAAATCACCGTCTAGTGAACTCTCGGACAGATTGTCGAGCTGCTGGTGCCTGGACTTTGCCATTCTCTGCCTTTCTCTGCCAAACTAGCACGCCACGCAGAGTGACACAAACGGGCAGAGTATCCTTTTGGGAAGGAGCGAATTTTCTGACTTATCTTACCTTTCTCTCACCCTTCTCTCATATTATAGCCGTCCCTACTTTCTCAGGACTTCTGGCAGTATTGAAACAAAGACTGGCCACGGAAAGGTATGTCGATACCGGTGCTCTGCATCATCATCAACAGCCTTATTTCGAGCCCTCATTCTCATGCCATCTGCTCACACAAACGCCTGGTAGACCCAAGAGACCAGAGAACCCCGCCACGCCCGCCCAACCCGACGCGTCTTTTCCAAACCCCTCCATTACCACGAACCTGGCCGACACACCACACGCACGCGACCATGCCGCCGCGCAAGGTCGTCGACCTTAGCCTCAGCGACCCGCGCGATCTTCGCTTCCAGCCGCTCAACGTACTCTAGGGAGGTCCGTTGGTCGTGGATACGAAGCTCAAGCAGCGCCGCAAAGAAGAGAAGCTGCGCAAGGAGCTCGAGGCCAAGCACGAGGAGAACCTGCAGAAGCTCGTTCAGGCACGTCTCAACGAGATCCAGAAGGAAAAGGCTGCAGCAGAGCCTGCTCCTGAACCTGCTCCAGAGCCGGCCCCAGAAGCTCCTGCAGAATCAACTCCAGACGCGTCTGCACCAGCAGCCATTGAAGCACCGCCCGCCGAGCCCGAGGCTGCTCCTGCCCTAGAAGACACCGGCCAGACCAAGATGCCGTACGCTGTTCTCACGCTCACGGGACTGTCCGATGGACGGGGTACGGCCAAAATCCAGCTCAACTTCAAAGACCAAAAAGACCCGGCCGAGAACATGGCTATGGTCCCGGTTGTCGAAGCGCCTCCTGCCGAAGCACCCGAGACCATTGCCGTAATTCCGCAGATTGTGCAAGTCAAGGAGAAGAGTGAAAAGAAGGACAAAAAGAAGCACTTTCACTCTCGCAGTGAAAAGTCCAACAGATCCAGCCTCGGCGTTAAGAAGCACTCCAAGAGCAGCGGCAGAAAGCACCGCAGTCGGAGCAAGCATAGGCACGGCAGCCGCAGCCGCAGCCGCAGCCGGAGCAACACCAAGAACGAGCGCGGCCGCAGCATGACCCGTGACAGAAGCAAGTCGCGTGGCGCGTCGTGCAGCTCGTGCAGTGACCACGCAGACCTCTCGAGCGACATCAGCAAGCTTGCCCGCCGACTCGACCACTTCCGCAGCCGGCGCCGCAAGTCTAGCACGCGCGCTGTCATCGATAGTGATGTTGGCAGCGGCGACGACAGTGGCAGTGAAAGTGGCAGCGACAGCGAGTGCAGTTCTTGTGCGAGTTCCTCTACGGAGGTTGAACATCACAGACATCGTGGGCATCGACACCGCGGAAACGGACACCACGATCATGACCACCACCACCACCACCAAACCCGCCGTGGAAGAGTTGTCCGCCGCGAGCGTCACCTCTCGTCAGTGCGCTGCACATCATGTGGCCACGGAGCACATGTTTACTCAGACATGGATGATGACGGGCACGGCAACTGCGAGTTCCGTATCTATGGCCGCCGCGGCAAGAAACAAAGCAGCCACAACGCCAATGCCGATGCGCTGGCTAACGGCAATCAAGACGGCACTGGCAGCAGTAACAAGACAGGCGACGAGAACAATGAAGTTCTGCCTGCCCTGCCTCCCATCGGCGGAATTGACGGCTCCCCAAGCCAGGCAAACGGATGGCATAACGGCCACCACAGCCAGAGCGGGGCCGGTCCCAACGCCCTGCTGGCACGCGTTCCGTCTCCTAACATGATGAACGGGTGGGAGCAGAGTTTCACCGACCCCGTCTATGGAAAGCACGACCGCCGCCATCCAGGCTATCCTGCCTACGCGCCACCTCCTCCACAGCACGCATACCATGCGCCATACAGCCCGCCGCGGCCATACGAGGCTTACCACCACCCATACCACCATGGCCCGCCGCACCCGTCGCACCACCACGGGTACGCACCGCCCTACCCGTACGGTTACCCGCCGCCTCCACACCCGCCTTATGCGCCAAATCCCCCACACAGCTACGGCCCGCCCATGTCGCCCCCGAACGGGTATGCGCAGCCGGCAACACACGCGCACTATGGCGGCCCACCATCATGGGCCATGGATGCGTCGCCACCGCGGCCGCCGCCACTAAATTCACAGTTCAGCCCTACCAGACACAGAGGCAAGAGCGGACGCCACAGCGGCAGCCCGCCTGAGAAGAGCAAGCCATCGCCGCCGGGCAAGGGCTCCAAGTCAAAGAAGGACGACGACAACAGCAGCAGCAAGAGCAGCAGCGACAAGGACAAGAGCAATGGAGGCAGCGACAACATCAATGACGACTGGGGTGACGGTAACAACAATAATAACTGGGGTGGTGATGACAACAACAATTGGGGCGACGGTGCCAACGACAACTGGGACGACAATGCAAACGACGACTGGCTCAATGGCGGCGATGCCAACAACGACTGGGGCGGTGATGGCAACGCGAATGACGACAACGACAACAACACCGACGGAGTCTGGAACGATGGCCAGCAATGGGGCGACGAAGACGCGGCCACAGACAACAATAGCAAAGACAGCCAGTCGCAAGGCAGCAACGTCTGGGTCCCTCCCGAGGATATCGTCATGAGCAAGAAGACGGTGTCATGGGGCGGCGTCGAGATGCGCTCCGACCCCGGCAGCTTCTCTACGAGCACCGGCGACAAGAACAGCAGCGACCGCAACAGTCGCAGCAATGCGAGCGGCAGCACGGGGAGCTACAATGACAATAGTGTCAGAAACAGCAACAGCGACACCAGCAGCTCAGGCGGCTACAAGGACCCCTGGGCGGCCATTGAAAGCCAGGAGAGCGTGGCCGACAAGAGCAGCCCCGGCCCCAACCCTGAGGGCAAGGCCTGGTCACACCGGAACATTGCCCTCGTGCGGCGGTGGAATATGGGGCTCACGTCGGACATGCTGAAAGGTAAGGACCGGTGGACGGCGCTGCAGCACAGAATGTACGCAGAGACGGGCCATATCGTGACCCGCGAGGCGGTTGCGCACTATGCGGCGGGACTGGACATTTCGGGTGACGGGGGTGGGAGTGGGAGTGGTGATAGTGGGAGCGGTAAGAAGCGGAGCAAGAGCAAGTCGAAGGCGGAGCCTGAACCGGAGCCGGAGCCGGTGAACAATACGTCGTGGTAGGGTAGGATGTTGTCGGGCAAGGCTGCCGTCTGAGCGGTGATTTCGTGATAATTTGGGATGATGTCGCTGCCATGTATGGGAGAAGATTTGGGTCAGTTTGGCTGAGTGTCAATCTTATGAGTTTTATTGGTCTGGCTAGCCTCTAGGTAGTGAATTGATATTGCTTTGAAGTATCTCGTTGTAATGAATAGGAGATGACATTGCGAAGAAGCAGTGCAATCGCGTGTCACGTAGTGAAGTATTGCTTGCCTTGGTGCTGAGCTACGTATCTACAGCGCCCACGGCCACTAAAGTGTAGGTTACAGCGGATGTCTTAGTTTCTACTGACGCGCATCGCCGGCGCCATCGCATCGCATTTCAATCGGGCAAGAGCGATTGTGTAGAAGCAGTACCTTCCTTGAGGGTATTCCCCATCAGTTGCAGCGAGATATTGACCGTGATGGCATGTGCCTTCCTTTTCTAGAAGACACAGCCTTGTCCGACTACATCCGATCAAGTTCGTGATATCTGAAATCTGGTGATTGGTGATATGACAGTGGCGACACTCAATTGAGGCCCTGCATCAATCGCATGCTAGCTGCAGCGTCTCGTCAAGCCAGGAAGTGTTATCTTTCCTGTTGTACAGCAGCCGCGAGCTCGTCACAAACTGTCCATCACCACAGCAAGCACGCATCTACCCCATACTCGGTTGAAACATAGGCCTGAGCGCGACCCGGGAGGCAGCGGCCGTGCCGAAAAGCTTCGCACGCTTGTTGTGTCTCTTGAGTGAAAGTCTTCAATTGAGTGACGATCTCTCTACTGCAACTCTGGCATCTTCTGCATCTCCGTGCGCATCGTGGAGCTTTATCCAAGATCTTGGCGTGTTTCGTGGTGAGAGCTGACGTATCTTACGGACTGCATCCTCTGCATACAAAGTCTCTGCCGATCGTCGGCCTCGAAACCGTTAGCAACCGCAGTCAGTCACCGCTTCAGCATCGGGTTCTGGCAGATTCCCATCTCGCTGATACAATCTCATATTCCCGTCCATATCCCATTCTGGCTCAGCCCAGCCACCACACACCGACAATCCGACAAATCCCATCAGATCCCTCCAAATCCCACCCTCAAAAGTGTACATTCTCACCCGCATTGTCACTTTTCTTGTGCTCTTCTGGCGTCCTAGCTCGGTGTCTTTGCTGCTTTTGGTTTTTACACACCTCCATCGTCACACACCTTCTGTCCACTTTGCAAATCTTTGTTTCTTCTTCGTTTTCTCCCTCTGTGTTTTTCTTCTTTTTTCTTCTTCTCTTCTCTCCCCTCCGCTATGATCCATCCCCTTGTCAGCCCGCCCCTGCTCGTCCTACAACTGTCTGTGTATCAAAGTACGGAGTACTCGAGCTAGACACCAACTACTCGCTAGACTATCGATTTTGCCCTTTGCCCATCCATCGAAAACTGCCAATTCCCATCCCTCCCCATCGCACTTTACCCAGTAGCTCCCCGTTTCCCTTCTCTGCCCTGTATCCCATACCGTACCATATCCCACTCCCGCCCTTTCGGTTCCTCTCTGTGATGGGACCACTCCAACGTCTGCCCCCTTGCTAACGACTGACTGGCCAAGGTGGCACCATTATCGTCTCAGTCTTTGATTGGATTCTCGGTCAAGCTTTTGCTTCTCATTATTGTTTCTCGTGTTTGTAAAGAGTGCATTTTCAACAACCTCGGAGAGAACTGAGTACTCTGCGGAGAATGGCTCTACAAAGTCCAAGTACAACCCCCTCACCACGATATAATCGACCCCAGCCAAGCACACCACCGAGCTACCCCCTCGACCGAGCTCAGACTCTGAACACTCCGATGCATGATACACCACTTTCTTGACGCAACCGCGACGCCACACACATGAGCTCGACTCGACTAAGCTCACCAGACTATTTTCGAGTTAGCGGCACCCAGACTTTGTGTACTTCACCACCATCCTCTCTCCCTCTGCGTCCTCGTATCTTCCGGATTCTCAGTCTCTCGTTCTTCCAGTCTCTAGAAGCCTTCTCTCTCGTTCTCTCTCTTCCTGGCTCGCATCCAGCCCTTCTGTGACAACACCCTTCATAGCCTCTTGCACAGTATCTCATCTCGTCGACTACCTCCTCGCCTCACCCCCCACCCCCCGAGGCTGCACTCCGTACAAGTACATTGCGCTATTGGAACCACCTCCAACCACGAGTCCATATTAATACCCGTCCGGTTTTTCTGTGGCGTGTGGCTTCCTATTATTGACCGTCATTGTCTGCTTGTCTGACTCTGTCTTCTGCCTCTCATTCACTCTTCTCGGCGACTGGCTGTGGAGTGTCGATCATCACTGCGCATTCAATATTCACTTGCACATATAGAGTAGCTTGTCTCTCTTCACTGGCTACTGGTCCAGACACACCTTTTCATACACTCTATATATCCCTGTGCGAGGCCATCTCTTTGCTTCCTTTTCTGCTTTCTTACTCTCACTCTTTCTTCTACTTCCACTCCTCTACTCTACTCACCTCAACCTCATGTCGCGTCTCATACCGTTGCACAACACTCTGCATCAAAAAGGCACATTGCCGTCACAGTGATGCTCTGGTACTTGCTGTATCCTATACGGGGGTAAGCTCTTCCTCTCCGTAACCCAATGCAAGCTCAAGAGCTTCAAGCCATACTAACTATACAGTACAACGAGCGCCCCGAACCTCAGTCCAGATCACCCACTACGGCGCATTGCCACCCGCTACGGCATCGGCATTGCACGCAATGTCGCAACCACCCTCATCATCTTTGTCGCCATCTCTACAGCTCTTCTATACCCCATTCCCTTCCTCTACACCAGCGACTTTGCCAGCGGCGCGTCCAACCTGCCGCACCATGTCTGGACCAATGCGCAGCCCATCAAGGGCGCTCTCGCCGTCGAGCCAGACGTCATTATGCGCTCAATATGGGTGCACGGCAGCTACATGAAAGCCCTCGACCGCGAGGTCCTCTTGGGCGCCCTCGAACTCCAAGATACGCTTCTCGGACCGACCAACGACTTTGACCCGCGCCAGCCAACCAACAACATCTACCTCGAAGACCCGCTCAAAGACCTCAGCATCACCGAGCGCAACACCTTCCACGTCGTCAACGGCCTCACCAACCAGTCGTGGTTCTTCCACTCGCCGCTGCTTTACTGGCTGAGCGACCGCGACGCCATCGCCGCTGACCCCGACATCCTCAGCACCGTCAACGAGCACAAGCAGCAGCACACGTCGGTCAATGTCACGCTGCGCCACTCGGTCGTCTTCAGTGGCAAGCGCTTCGAGGACCGCGCGCTCGTGGCGGCCGACGCGCTCGTCATCACGCTGATCCACCTTCGTGACTCGCCCGTCGGCCGGCAGTGGGAGCGCAAGGCCGCGGAGCTCGCGGCACAGGTGACGGACCGTTTCGATGTATATCCCAAAAAGAACCCGCACAACTTGTCGAGCCAGCTCTATGAGTTCCAGTTCCTGCCCATCTCGCTGCAGGACTCGATCATGCTCGCGCTGGCCTACGGTGTCACGTTTATTTATGTCATCCAGAACCTGTCGAAGCTGCCGGCCATCAAGTCGCGGCCGGGCTTGATCCTGACAGTCGTGGCGCAGATTTTCATATCCATCATGTCGAGTTTTACAGTGTGTGCCGTCCTCAAGATCGACCTGTCGCACATCCCGCGCGCCGCGTACCCGATTGTGATTGTGTCGATGAGTCTGGAGAACATGCTGCGGCTCATCAAGGGCGTAATTGCGACCAATTTAGAAGACAGCACGAGCAACCGAATCGGCGTCGCGTTTGGCAAGACGACGCACGTCGCCTTTGCGAGCGTCATGGAGCACATTTTCCTGCTCTGGGGCATCTCGAAGCTCGTAACGTCTGGCCTCTCGGATTTCTGCGCGTTCCTCGCTATTGCCATCGTCTTTGACTTTTTCTACCTCTCGACCTTCTTCCTCGCTGTGCTGAGCTGCGAGGTGCGGCGGTCGGAGCTGTCCGAGATTATCGAAAAGTCGTCATCGGTGCGGCGCAACAAGCGGTCTGGCAGCGACCCCATTTACCCGCACTCGTACCAATCGCTAGGCATGCCGACGTCGAACAGCTCGAACAACTCGCCACCCCGGCCTTCGTGGGTGGCCGCGATGCTGCAGGGCCGCGTCGACGTGAGCACGCGCATTGCCGGCACGATTATCATGCTGGGTTTTGTCGTGATTGCGCAGTGGCACTTTTTCGAAAACGAGAGCATGGCGCAGACGTTCCGGCGCCTGCTGTTCATGCCCGGGTCGGGCGGCCTGATTGGCGGCGCCGGCAACAACCTGACGGCGTGGAACAGCGGTTCGACGCTGCACCAGGCGCGCAGCCCAACATCCTGGCTGCGCATCCAGGACCATGAGACGGCCCAGGAAGTGATTAACGTCGTCAAGCCGCTGGCGCACAGCTACGTCGCGCGCGTGTACGAGCCGCTAGTGTTTGTGCTCAAGGGTAGCGACCGCATGCCGTCCGTGACGGAGCGGCCGTTCCTGCCGGCCGTGTACGACTTTGTGCGGCACCAGTCGCAGCCTTTTATCCTGACCATCCTCGTGCTCACGGCGGCGATGCGCATCTTTGTCAACTTTCTGCTGTGGGACGAGATAGGCGAGGCCGGCGACGATTCGGGAGAAAGCGAGTCGCTGCTGGCGATCAAGACGCTGGACCAGGGCCACGCGCTGGACGTCGCGCTGATGGCGGCGACTCCGGACGGCATCGTGGTGTCGGTGGGCCTTGACCGCTGGATCCGCGTGTGGAACGTGCCGTTTGGCGGCATGAGCTACCTACTGCCGAGCCAGGACGCGCCGTCGTACGAGCTGTTCCCCGTGGCGGCGCTGGCGATCGACGACGACTCGACGTGGCTCGCGATCCTGTCGAAGCTCGACGTGACGCTGTGGAATCTGGAGACGCGGGAGTGGGGTCCGTCGATTAAATTCGACCTGTGCAACCGTAAGCCCGCGGCTTTTTTCTTCACGAACAACCAAAACCCTAAGCACAATTCAGCTTTGCAGCTGCCCTCGCTGGTGGTGGTGCTGGACCACGGCTCCTTTTTCGAACTGTGGCCTGAGACGCGCGAGCAGACAGAATATACCATCTGCGAGAGCCTGCTCGCCTGTGCCGTGCCCATCAATCTGTCGCTGACGGGGCCAGACACCAATTCCTTTCATATCCTAGCAGCCTCGCGGGACGGAAGCATCCACCGTGCCACGTCCGTCAACGGCGGCTGGGTCTGTGAAGAGGTCAAGCACAAGCCAAAGAACAACGAGGAGCACACAAAGTCGATCGTGCCGCTGCCGCTATTCGCGGCCTACCTTGCCGTGCGGCGGTCGTCTGTCGACCTCGTCGACCTCACATCGTCGCAGGTCCTGCACACATTTGTGCCCGTCGCACCCGTCAAGGAGCGCACGCTGCGCCACCTATACTCGGTGCGCCGGCAGACGCAGCACGGCGCGCTGGAGCTGAGCTACTTTAGTCTCGTGTACACGAGTGCAACGACGGGCAACTGCGTCGTCCAGACGTACCTACCGCGCGATGACGACGGGTCAATCCTGGTGGTGCCGGACGACACGGCCGTCGGCGGCACGGCGTGCTCGTGGCACGAGACACGCGAGACGGTCAAGGAGGTACCGAACCCGGGCGCGTGGGAGGCGCTGCCCAACGGATGTATTATCGGTCTGCGGCAGGCCGGTGGTGATTCTGCCAAAGATACAACCAAAACCAAAACGACGGGCGCCGAGGTCAGCTCGGGCACCGGCAGTTTTCGGCGGCGCGTATTCAACGTGGCAGCAGAGGCGGCAGCCAAGACGACACACGGCCGCGGCACGTGGGAGGCATGGTCCATCTGCAGCGTTCTCGACCACGGCGTCAGCACCGACGACGAGGACGAAGCCAGCAATACCAACACCAACGGCGACACGGACAAAAACTACATTACGCGCCCGCTGGGCGTGGACCAGGGCGAGCTGCTGGTGACGGAGCCGGGCCCGATTGCGTGCGTCGGTGCCGGGTCTGTGGCGCTGGGCTTGGGCGCGGCGATTAAAGTGCTCACGGTGGGCCACGAGCGGTACGGCAGCGCGGCGGAGATGCTGGAGGCGGCGGCGGGCCAGATGATGGCGAACACGGTGGGCAACCGGCGGCGAAAGAACCGGTCAGTGCAGCGGCATTAATAGCATGGGCGGCGTTTTCTCTACTTCTCTACTTTTTTTGTTTTTTCCATAACGATAGCTACGAATATGATACCACGAGTTGGACGATAATCAGTGACTGATGCCCAACATCTCTGTGGTTGCTGCCCATCTTGTTTTTTTTTCCAAAGAAGATACTGGCCTGATGCGTTGTCATGCGGTTTGCTGCAGTGTGCAGGTTTGCAGGTTTGCAGCGGCCACTTTGGCGGCCAAGCGCATTTGCCTCCTCTGTCTATTCGTAGAGAGACGGCGGCCAGTCGTCGATAGTGCTTGCAGGAGGGAGAACAGCTGGCCCAATCAGAAGCCGAAGAAATGGGGAGGCTGGGGAAGAGGACGACTGCGTATTCATTACCAACTACAGAGTAGGCGTAATACATTGTGAAGACAGGCGTAAAGAGGCAGCCGCAGCAGGGGTAGCACAGGTCAGGCCAGGGTGTGAAGCAGAAAGAAAGAGGGTTACACTCAGGCGCGTCATCTTGAAGCGTGGCGCTAACATTGCCTGTGAGACTGTGTGCGAGCGATATTGGCACACTTGTAAAACACTCTGGGTACAGTTTTCATACTCGTATGTGTTCGTCCGAGAGGCTGTTCATTGATGTCTCGTCTTCATATATCCCTTGAATCAAGTGCTGAATATGCTTGAAGCTATTCAGTAAAGATTATGTAATCACGCGATGTAAGATGAGCGATGTGTCTCTTCTCATGTCACCACTACTTCTCGCCCACATACATAAACTCATATTTGATCATACTTTCTCTATCGTCTTATCCGTCATCTTCTTTATATATCTCTTCCTCTTTACAAGCAAATATCTCATTAACCTCTATCAAGCCTACTTCGCCTCCCTCGATCTGTCTCAGACACCACACTACACCGGCAAACAGCGGGCTACCCGCATTCCAGCATGTAAGGGATCCCATCAGTCGAGGCATTGACGTCAGGTCGTGCTGTCTATTTTTATATTTACTTTGTATGTGTTCATGTCTGTATCATCACTTTGTATCATCTGCTTCTAGATATCGTGCCTATCTTCTGAGATGATGTCTTATGTAAGCAACCACGATATCACAAAATCACCAGAAGAAAACAATAAAAATAAATTAACAATGTCGCACAGTCGCGTCCTTTTCTCATTTGTCTTGTATCGATTGATTGCAGCATACGATGTACATATTTACTTTTGGCTGTAATTAGAAGACAGTCGTATCTCTCAACCACTCTATCACTTTAATTACTCGAGCTGTGAACCCCTGCTGTTTTCGTCCCGAGCAAGCCTAGCTCGATTCTATTTTGGCGGTTCCTGGCGTTTCTTCTGGCTTTTCTGCGGACTGCGAGCGCCTCACGCGCTCCTTCTCTTTTTGCGCCTTGCTTGCTTTTCGTTCGCGTCTCGGCCACGCCTGCCATGCCCATGCTCTTGCCCATCTTGCTCATCTGATCTCGTTTCGCTCTTACCCGATCTGATTGCCCCGGCTACTCGTTTCCTCTTTCCGTCCTGCTGCCCTGTGCCTGTCGCTCTTTCCTATCGCAGACGCGTTCCTTCCTCTTTCCTTTCTTCACTTTCCACCAACCTCCAATAGGAGCTCTCAGATCTCTTCTCCTTCCTCTCTCCATCTTCAAACATCAATCGCCTCATCGCCTTGCCTTCACTTCAACTACCTCACCACATCACCTTGCCCGATCCACCAACCAGTTTGCCGGGCCGCAGCAACCACCTTTTGGCGCATTCGCATTCATCCAACGCCTTCGCTACTCACTCTCTCACGCCCTCTCGACCAATCGATTACACGTCGCTGCAGTGTAGCTTGCACTAGTTCGAGCCACCATCCTGAGATACTGAGTACTCATACCAGATACCCCGAGTTCCTCTCACATAGCTGCCTATCAGATATACCTCAGCGACACAAACACACCAGATCTTGAGCTACGATCGGTACCTCTGCGCCGTCCTCGTCTCTTGGATCAGATCACAAGCCACAGATCACAGGCACAGCTCATAGATTATAGATATCTTACAGATCAATCGACGTCACGCGCATTCATTTGATCAATTGCCAATCGTCAATTCCTATCGCGACGTGTTGCGCCGTTCCTGCAGCTACTGCAGTACTGCAGTGCAGCGCACCACTGCACCACCCAAGCACCGCAAGTCGGTCAACCGAGGCCCACCAAGCCGCAGACTCAAACTAGACTCCTGGCCTCCTGCAGCTGCACGTCTACGGAGTAGTTTGAGCCAGTGTGCGCGAGCCAGAGCCAAGAAGGGGAAAACAGAGTGGAAAGGAGCCGGAATACGATCAATCGATTAAAATTGAAACCGAAAAAGGTGTCGCTGGAGAAGAGACTGCTCATAGCGCAAAGGACAAAGCAAGGCCACGACCTCGACCGCCCTCGACCTCGACTGGCCACAACGCGACCTGCGACAAACAGGCACAGCAAGTCATTGTCGATTCTGTCCTTGGTTTCTGCCCAGTTGGCCATTCTCGAGACCGTCGACGCTCTCTTCTTGATCTCTATGGCACGTGGATGTCTCACCGCCACGAGCCCCAAGTCAACCTCCACACACCCTCTTCCGTCTAGATCAGGCACTCTTTGAGTCTTCTCTCTCTCTGCCATTCTACTCTGTCTACTTGTTCACCTGCAACGGCCTCGGAATTGGCCGGTCCACCTTGATTGGAAGAGCCAGCCACAGCCAGCTCAGCAGCTCGTCAGCCATCAGCACAGCCAACTCACTCGACAAATTCTCTCACTTCTCGACAAACTTACATCCAGAGCATGGCTTGAGACACCAGCAAAGCATTTCCTTGTGTTTGCGCGGCGTCTTGCGGCAGTGGTTCCTGTCTGCTTCTGTCTCCTGTCTTTTATCTTTTGCCCTGTCTTTACTGTCTCCCTTCTACCGCTGGGGCTCTTTCTCCTCGTTCTGACTGGGCACCAAGTCTCGGGTGGGTGTGCGTCTGTTGATTTTTGACAACGCATCGTGCAGGACACCATAGACCAAAAGAGGAGCAGCAGCAAGGCACACGCCCCCTTGTCGCTTGTTTTCTTTTCTTTCGTCACTCATTCCGTCACTCATTCTCTCGTTCTCTTTTCCGACTTTTCTTTCATTCGCATTCCCACTACTCTCACTACCACTACCATCAACCACACTCACTTGTCGCATACACCCGACGTCCATTCTTTCAGCTGCAGCTTCGACTCGCAACCACCAGCCAGCTGCCAGCTCACGCTCTTTACCTGGTTATATTTCCATCTCCCGCCCCATTGAGTCGGCAGATCTGTCCACTCTTTGGCCTCTTCAGTTTCTATTCTCTCCTTGTTTTCTCTTTTCTCTTTTCAACCTTCTATCTACATACCCCCACTGCTACTGCATGCATCCTGCAGCTGCAGCACGGAACCTGCCTGCATCACATCCACTGAACACTGGATACAGCCCATGATAGCACGGTAGTAAAGAAAACACTACCAAGATCGCCATCTCCAAATCTTACCAGTCTAGGCCTACCTCTACTTCTCTGCTATAGGGTTCTAGACGCAGGACCGGCGGCTGCATCACACTCGTTCATGCACACCATCCATCAGCACCTCGGAACCCGCCAAATCGCCAAATAATCAATAATCATAATCAAAAGCAAAAGCAAAAGCAAAAGAAATCAATCCTCCGAGACTTCAGTGCATGCAGCTGCAGCTTTGTATCACTCTGCTGCAACCCCTTCCTGCGGTCAGTCGTTTCAGCGCACATTTCATTCTCATTTACCTCATTACTCTCTCATAAGAGTTGGTCTACTTTGAACTTGGCGTCAACTTCTGCGGCTATATTTTCCATCTTATTACCCTTATTCTCTCGACTATCGACTATTACGCCCTCATCCTCGTCCTACACCTCGTCCATTGGTTCCTCGCCGTCTCCACTTCCTACTCTGCAAGTCTTCTGCAGTCGTCTGCAACTTGTATTACCGGCTCCCTCACCTTTTATTCTTTTTATTCAGTTTATTTATTCAGTCTGCTGCTCGATCTTATGCAGCTTTAGTCGCCTGTCTAAAATAAACAATCACCGCCATTGGCCTACCTGCAGCGTTCGCCTTCCCCAGCCACCTTTTTATATCAGACACAGCCTGACCGACTCGACTCATACTGTCGTCTCTTATACCCCGGCGCACTCACTGTCGATAGTACTGCCGATAATACTCGATACCCCGATATGCTCATGATCCTGGTCCTTTTCACTAAGTAGATCCGATCACCGCTCGCTTAATTCTTAATCACGTCACCTCTCATCTACACCATCTCACCCTCTACGCTACTTCACAATGGCTTCGTCCGAAGTAGATCAAAAGTTCCTCGGCAAAATGGCCAAGGCCGTGGAACACGACAACCCATTACTAGCAGCCATGCTGTTCAAGATCCTCGGCCTCTCCATCAACCTCTCGCAAGAACTTGTCCAGGCCCGGAAACTGCGCCGCCGGGACCCGGCAAAGTCACCACAGCACCTCGAGCTCTACTTTCACATAATATGGCTGTCTCGAGAAGGCCTCGTCATGCTCGAGCAGTATGTCCTGCCCGTTGTCGGCAACTACGTCGAGCTCAAGGTGCTGGCCTACAAGCTGCGCGCCTCTTTCTACCACATCTTTGTCCTCTTTTACAACCAGCCGCCCGTCTCGACCATGGGCCTGTCAACGCCAGAAATCCACCAGGGTTCGTCCAGCGCCGACGCAACACCGCCACGGCCACCACCAGGGGCCCTGAACAAGGGCAAGGGCATCGCCCGCGACGACGACTACGACCTTGACGCACAGAGCACGCGCTCCTCTTTGCAGCCCACACATCCCATGGAAGGCGGCTCCGTCCAACCGCCGCCCGGGTTCGGCCCAGAACCGCCGGCCGCGTTCCTGCTGCCTACCGCCGACTACCTGCCAATAGCCAACCGCTACTTCATCGACGCCATCACCCTTGCCGAAACGCTTCTATGGGGCTCGCACTCATTACGGCTGTCTGTCAAGACCGAGTACGCCGCGTTTCTGTACGAGTGTATGCACGACGTCGACGGCAGCCGCAAACTGGCCAAGGATACCATTGCGGAGGTGTATGATGCCGCGGAGGGCATCGACAACGACATGTTTGGCGACGCGTGCGAGTTGGTCACAGTTCTCGGCAAGATGATGAAGCGTGGTATGCCGTCAAAATCAAAGAGCTCAAAAGCGAGAGAGCAGCAGCAGCAGCAGCAGCAACAACAACAGAACCAACAACAGAATCAATACCAACAGCAACAGCAGCAGCAGCAACAAACCAGAAAGAGGGCAGCATCATCGGCACGGCCACAAGGCAGAATTGTGCCGCCGCCAATACCGCCGACGACCAGTGCACCCATGCAGCCAATACACCCAGACGATATGGTGGAGTTTATCTAATTCCTTTGATCAGTTTTGATTTTGAGTTTTGAATTTTGGTTCTTTTTCAATACTCTTGTTTTATTAGCTGCAGTTTTGTATACCTAGAGAGGCTTTTTGGTTTTTATTTTGCATTTTCTTGGTTCCGTTCTCATACTTTTATCTTGGTATTCTCTTGATATTCTTTTTTAATCGGCTGGATTGCATTTTCAAGGAGTTACCCGGTTCGAGGTCGGAGGCATCTATTATCTTTTGCATATTTACTATCTTCTCTTATATTTCATTTATTTATTTATATTTCTTCTTCTTTTTGAATTTATCGGCACTTTGATCTTCTGATACAGAGCGCGGCGTTGGGTTTTGCTGGTATAAAAGTCTTATCGATAAGATACCCCACTCAAATTCAATCTCACGACATCTTCGCATCAAACCACCAGTATTGGAACACATCTACGCAACGATGGACCCAATTGAGGAGCTCATTACGAGCTACTACGAGCTCAATGGCAACTACATAGAAGAGCTGGCTGATGAGGACGGCGTTGGTGCCGAGCCCAGCCCGCTCGAGTTTATGCGCCATGTCGCCCGCAACTCGCCGTTTGTCGTCCGCGGCGGCGCCGATCTGTGGCCAGCCGTCACGACGTGGTCTGTACCCGAGCTGCGGAAGCTGCTGTCGTCGCACACGGTCAATGTCGCCGTAACGCCCAATGGCCGCGCCGACGCGCCCACTCCCAAAGATAACCAGACAGTCTTTGCCAAGCCGCACGAGGAAGACCAAAACTTTGACGACCTGCTGGACTTTATCATCCGCCAAGAACAGGGAACTGGCGAGCCTGTCAGCGAGACACGCTATGCGCAGACGCAAAACGATAATCTGCGCAACGAGTATGCGGCCGTTTTCCCGCACGTGCCCCGGGACATTCCGTTTGCGCGCATTGCCTTGGACCGGCCGCCCGAGGCCGTCAACCTGTGGATCGGCAACTCACACTCGGTGACGGCGATGCACCGCGACAACTACGAGAACATATACGTGCAGATCCTGGGACAGAAGCACTTTGTCCTAATGCCGCCGCTGTGTCAGCCGTGTGTCAACGAGCAGCTGCTGCCGCCGTTTACCTATAAGCGGGATGCCGATGGAAAGTTGGATCTACTAGAGGACGAAGAGGAAGACAACGAGCTGGGCAACCATGTGCCGTTTGCCCTCTGGGATCCGGACCGGCCGGACGAGAACAAGACGGCGTACTCGCACTTGGCCCAGCCGATGCGCGTGACGCTCAATCCTGGGGACATGCTCTACCTGCCGGCGATGTGGTACCACAAGGTATCGCAGTCGGCGTCGAGCGAGGGCGTGTGCGTGGCTGTCAACTACTGGTTCGACATGGAGTTTACGGGGCCGCTGGTGCCTCTGACGTCGTTTGTCAAGGCGGTCAACCAAAATCAAAAGCAGGTGTAATATATATATAGAGTAGTAATGACTTATGAGCAATGAATACATAAATTAAAAATCTAAGCAAGATGGACAATAGTGTGGACGAAAGATGCAAGATGCAAAAAGCGCGGAGACTAAGACTAAATACAAGACTAAATGACAAGAATGCAAAACGCCGGGACCGCTCCAGAACTTTTGATGTCTATACGCTTTTGCTGTGGACAAAACTTGGAGAGCGAGGCTACGTACGCTCACCTCCGCTTCTTCTGCTTGTTGGCGGCGCGCTTGAGGCCGCGCATGTCCTTCTTCATGCGCGGGTCGACAATCTTGTAGCGGCCCTTGACGCCCTTGGGACGGCCCTTGATGGCGCGGTTGGAGCCGCGCGCGACGACGACCTTGGTGGGGATGTGCGGCTTCTTCTTGGCCGCCTTGTTCAGCAGCTTGCTGATGCTGTCGGCCTTTTCCTTCTCGGTCATGCCCTCGTCGGCGATGAGCGACTCGGACTTTTTCTTGAGCTTCTCGAGGCGCTGCGCGGCCTTGAACTTCTTGCGGGCCTGGGCCTCGCGCACCTTTTTGATGGGGCGCGCGTTGTAGGCGCGCATCTTCTCCTTGATGGCGTCGGCGGCGGCCTTGGTGATGGGCTTTTGGGCGCGGTCGTGCTTGGACTCGTCGTCGATGAACCAGTCGGGCAGGCCCTCCTTTTCGCGGAAGGCGCGCTTGTTGAAGGTGTCGTCGACGACGTCGTGCTTTGTGCGGCGGCCGAGGGCGAGGTCGTGGGCCATGGTCATGGCCTCGGCGGTGACAATGTCGACGCCGATGCGGCCGTCGGCGCCCTTGAGGCGGGCCTCGTCCTCCCAGTCCTTTTGGCTCGCCTTGGTGTGCTTGACGACCTCGAAGCCGTGGTCGTCGCCGTCGCTGTCCGAGTCGATCTCGTCGTGGCCCTCGCGCTTCATCGGCATGTCATTCATGTCCTCGTCGTCCTCTTCGTCGTAGTCCTCGTCGACCTTGAGCTGGACCTTCTTCTCCTTCTTCTTCTTCTCCTTCTTGTCGGCCTTGGGCTTGACCTCCTCCTCTTCCTCTTCCTCCTCCTCCTCCTCCTCGGCAATGTCGAGCTCGTCAATGTCGCCGACAATGTCCTGGAACAGATCCTGGCTGAAGAAGTCGCGCGCGCGCTTCGACAGGCCGTCGGCGTCGGTGCCCTCGTTGTCGAGGTCGGTCAGCAGCCGCTTGGGCTTCTTGGTCTTGGCGCTCTCGTCGTCGCTGTCGTCGTCGCTGCTGCTGTCCTCCTCGAGCGCGCCGTCGCTGTCCTCAATGTCGGACTCGCCGGCGGACACACCCTCCCACTCGTCGTCGCCGTGGTGCGCGCGCTTCTTCTTGGCCAGGTGCTTGGCGTCGAGCTCGGCGCGGCGCGTCTGGTACTCGTCGTACTGGCCGTCCATCTCGCGCTCGAGGCGGTCGAGCTCCTCCTCCTCCTCGCCGTCGTCTTCGTACTCGGAGTCGGACTCTGTTCTGAGGTTGGTGTCGACGGCGTCGTGGTTGACAATGGCCATCTTGCCGCGGGCTATCCGGGTCATGGCGGTGGTGTCGTCAATCTTCTTGAGGCCGAAGAGGGCGCCGTCGCCCATGGCATCGGCCTGCTCCATGCCAATGTCCATGGGGGCGGTCATGTTGAGCTGCATGCGGACGATTTCCTTTTGCTTCTGCTCGTTCTCTCGCCGCTTCTTGCGCTTGTTCTTGGACGTGTTCTTGTCCTTGAGGTCCTGCAGCTCCTTTTGGATGCGGGTCTCCTCGTCCATGGTGTCGATGGCGGCCTCGCCGACCTCGTCGGCGAGCGCCTTGGCGGCGGTCTTCTTGGTGGGGAAGCCGAAGCGCTCGCGGACCTGGATACGCCAGCTCAGCAGGGCCTTGAAGTCCTTGCGGCTCAGGACGCGCAGATCGGCACACAGGCGCTTGATCTCGTCGGTGGTCTCGACCATCTTGGACAGCGCGGCGAGGGCGACGTCGCCGTTCTTGGACTGGTCAAAGAGCAGCTTGTTGTACTGGCCGAGGACGGCGATGGGGTCGGCGGTCTGGATGAACTCGCTGGCGGGCATCTCCTTGTAGAGCAGGTAGTTGCCCTCCTCGTAACCGTCACGCTTGCGCTTCTTGATCTCGGGGTTGAAGACGCGGGCCTCGTTGTTGGGGGTGGGGTCGGACAGTTCGGCAAAGACGGCCTTGGGGTCGAGGAAACGGGGGTCGATGCGCTTCGGGGCCTTGAAGCCGCGGCAGACGACAAAGATCTCGGCGGAGACGTTACGCGAGGACGGGGGCTTTGTGGCCTCGACCTTTGCGAACAGCTGGTTGAAGACCCACATGAGGGAGTTGTAGTCCTTGGAGCGGAAGACCTTGGTGACAAAGGTGCCGCCCTCGACAAGGAACTCGGTGGCCAGCTTCATGGACTGGAGCACCAGCTCGGCCTGGTTGAACGAATCCTGGACCCAGGCAGTACCGACGTTGGGCGCACCATCGTGCAGGACTGTGTCGGCTTTCCATGTCTTGAGGTGTGTGCGGATGGTGGAGCGGCACTTTTCGGTGGTGATGTCGCTCTGGAAGGTGATGACTTTGGGGATGGGCTTGATGGGCGACAAATCGACACCGATGATGATGCTGTTGGACGGCATGGTCTCTACTGCGACTTGACACCAGGACTGGGCTGTTAGTTTCCGTACATATAAAACAGACAAGACGCATTAAACGGAAATACATACACCTGGCGCAGCGCAAAGATCCAGCAGGACCTTGCTGTTCTCGAGGAAGCCATACTTCTTGTTCAGCTGGATCAGCTTGAAGGCGGCACGGGCACGGTAGCCCTTTTCTTTGGCAAGCTTGTACCACTTGTCCAAACGACCTTTGCCGTTCTTCTTCTGGATCGCCATGGTTCCCGGTTGGTGTGGGTGGCGTGGAAATCGGCGGTGGTGTGGTTGGTGATAATGGGAGGTTATGAAAAGTCGGCCTCTAGATAGACACTTTTGGCCTGTACGTACCTTGAAATTCTCTCCGCCTTTAATTTTTTTTTCAAGTGGCAGAATCCTTATCTTATCGCGATTTTGATGGCTTAGTCATTTTTCAAAGGAGCGATAAGATATGAATCTTGACCACTTTCTCCACAGTTATCCGCACCTATTAGCACGGATGACTAATCTTGGTGGTCAAGCATTCTCTTTTTTGTGTTTTCTTTTCAACTTAATCATTTCAGAACTTGACTATGAAATACATAAAGGCGAACATGTTGATAGTGTTTCTGCATGCACAATTTATGGCTGAGTTGGGTATGGTGTTAATAAAGGGCGTTGATGCAGCGATCAACAGCTATATGGGAACGAGCTTGGAGAGTCAACATGTATTCAGCTCGGTAGAATTCAAAAATAAATGATGCAAAGTGAATGAAGGGCCATTGAAAGATAGAAACTGAAGTCAGAGGCAGAATTGGAAAGGAGCCCATCGGGGTGCATTCAACAATAACGAGCCACCATCTCGTGCAGCCAGTTCCACGACCTCCCTCTCCTTTCACTTGGCAAACCCGCACGTTACAGCAATTCAAGATACAATTTGAAATTGTCTCAGACTTGTAAATCAAATTATCAAAGCAATCTTGACCGACATTTTGTTGCCAATATTGCACTGGTCTATTATTCGACGGTCTTCCCATTCGAGATTACATAATCATCCATTTTGGCGAGCTGTCAATGGGCTGCCTCCTGTCCACTGCACAGTTATGCACGCTTTGATGTCGAACTGTGGGCGTTCATGCACGTCTTGATCTGCAAACTCTTTCCATACGCAGTCAATTCAATCAAATAAGCATGTTCATCAAGATCAGACTCTTGTGTCGCACTGCGGCTGCTGCCAGCATTCGGCACCGATACGACCCAGTCACGCAAAGGTAGAGAAGGGGTGGCCCGGTCGAGCTGACAGGTCGTTGGATCCTCTACAGTCCTGTTTCTCACTTTGCTCAATCCGTCCCAGTCGTCTCGATTCGTTTGTCTACATGCTGTCTGACGAGGAGTGATCAGTCGGATCGGTCTGATCTGGCTGGAAGAGGCCGTCGAATGCCCCACTCTTTTTCAGCTTGGGCGGTACCGTAGCTGGATTTGGGAGCGATGGGTAGATTTGGCGCTGGACAGGACGATTGGGGAAAGAGCCATGTTCAGCTGCCGGCTCCATACGACGCTGGATCGCTCAAAGAGGGATGCTGGTATTGAGGTGGCCTCCTGGGAAAAGAAAACTGACAGCAAACTCTGTACTCTGTAAACTAGGGAGAGAGTAGACCATTGCTGTGGCATGACATGACAGTCGGCCATAGGCGATGCCGTCTATTATTGTCAATAATGATTTGTCAAGAGTCGATATTGGACGAAGTATTTGAATGGCCTTGGTGAAATCATGACATAATTTCTTATGACAACTGACAGCCCAGAAGATGTTTACGTCTGGACTAGCTTCGGTCTTCTGCAGACTAGACACCGGAGACAGTCTCCCGAGGTACTCTGTAGCTGGTAGCTGGTAGCTGGTCGGCGTGGTGTACTTTGACTTTCGCCTTCAGCCCTACTGCTCTAGCATCAAATAAAATAGAGTACAGCAAGAGCTTGGCCTGGTCCGGGCCCTTGGGTCGTCGACCATGCCAGCTGAGCCAAGATAGGGGAAGTAAACAATACAATAAAAATAATCAATAAAAAATGACAAATAACGGCCGGACTCGACGGGCGTTACACATGTCATTGCGCAACAGCAGACACGAGAACAGAATACGAGATGTCTATTCTTTGACAGGCCATGGAAGAGAAGACAAGAAGAAGAAGAAGAAAAAGAAGACAAAGACACTGGAATGCACGTCTTTGCTCTCTTGGAGGCCGTTCGCCAGCAGAGCTGGAGACAAGAGGAGACAGCTGGTGTTAGTCGATCCGGACCCACAATTGTCGTGTTTCTCTATTTCTCGATTCTGCTGTCTCTCGCTGCCAGTGTTTGTTGGACAGATCGATTCACTCTTTGCTTCTTTGGTCAGAGATGGTGATATTGGATATCCACTGCTTTCTTTTGGTTCTTTTGTTCTTTTGTCCGTCCGTTCCTCTTTCTTCTCTTCCAGGTGTTGTCTTTTGTTCGCCCGCCTCCCGCTCTCTTTTCGTTTGGCATCTGCTTCACTTCGTCTCGACGTCAACCGTTCGTGTTTACCCGGAGCTTCAAACAACTCGTCAAACAGCAGGCAATATCATCTTATCAACTCGTCATAAGATGAATCAACTCTCAGCTTCACGCAGATTATTAAGGCGCTTCTGGACCTGTCGGCACTGTCGGCATCTCTAAACGTTTCATGCAGGGACATCACCTGGATCGCAACACATATCACATCGGCATACAACAATTATACTTCACTTTAGCACTCTGGTCACCACGACATGTTTCTTATCAAAGAGTAAAGTCTGATTATATTTATACTATCAGACTTCGTCATCAGCAGCATCACCACCACACCCGCCCACATGAACAATATGTCCACGCGACACAGCTCAGCAGGGCCAATTCCTCGCAACAGCTATATACATTACCAAGAAGGTCAACAACAAAGGAAACCTTTCTGACTCGGGTCGGTCAATGAAAGAGAAGACAGAGTCAACAGAATCAAGAAAAGTAAGAGCTCAAACAGCGGCAATGACAGAACACGCAGTGGTATCAACGCGTGAATGATTGATTTGCGTCAGATTTGACGCCAACACAGACTTAATGGACAAGACGACATGACAGGAGCGCAGCGACATCGACTCGGAACAAGTAACGACAGGTTAACAACACTGGAAAGACAAACACATTCAAGCACAGCAAAAGAGGTCAACAAAGCAAGGAGAAAAAAATATATGTCGACAAGCGGGCCACAGACGACCACCGACTATGAGATAACGATATAAAAATCAAAAAGATGGAAAGGACTGCAAAAAACCGCACAGGAAACAAAAAATCAACAAGACAAGCAGTCCCACTTTGCGCCAACCCTATTGCTGTGCCGAAATGGTCCTCGTGCCTGGCCCTGGAATATGGAAGATAAAAAGACAAAAAGAAATAAGAAACAGAAAGCAAAATCCCAACACTAAGACGACAATCCGAGCCAATAAGAGAACAAGAGAAAAAAAAACGAAAAAGACAAAAAAGACAAAAAAGTATAGACAACAATGACAGCCAAGAAATGAAGAGAAAGAAACAAAACGCATTATCACATCGTCAATATATACCGCCAATCACCATTCTTCGCCTTCGACTTCCGCCTCATATTTATGCGGCACTCCACGAGTAGTTGTTCATGTTTGTCGTGTCAAACGAGCCGCGCTGCGGTGCATAGCCGTGCGGCTGCGGCAGCGCTTCGCTCTTAACGTTGTGGCCTGCCTTGTACTGGTCAGGGAACGAGTACGGCCGCGGCTCGCCGCCGTTGGAGTACGCCGCCGCATTCGTCTCACCGCCGGCCGTCGATGTCCACGACGTCGACGTCGGGAAGTAGTCCCGCGGTGGTGGCGGGTGCACGGTCGAGGTGCTGCCGGGGGTCGGGTTGGACGAGCCCGTCGAGCTCACGTCGTGTGTCGACGGTGCGCCGTACGACTGCGTGCCGGTGTGCTGCTGCTGGTGCTGTTGCGGGTGGGGCAGCGGCAGCGGCTGTGCCGGCGAGTGCTGTTGTGACTGCGGGTTCGAGTGCTGCTGCGACTGGGGGTGTGCCGGCCGCGTCTGCTGCTGTGTTGTCGGCGAGTGCTGCGCAGTGTGCGGTGTCTGCGTGTGGGGGCTCATATCCGTCGTGTTGCCGACGCCCATGTACGGGCCGGGGCCGTACCGGTAGTCGCCGGGTGTGTCGTTGCCAGTGCCCAGCGACGTCGCGCTGTGCACAGAGTCGTTGTTGCCGTGGCGGGGGCTCTTTGATGGCCGGGGGTTGTTGTCGACATATCTCGGCACATTCAGGCTGCCGTCGTTGTTTGTTGTCGGCAGCGAAAGCTGTGGTGGCGGTGCAGACGAGCCCTGCACATACGAGGCGTACTGTGTCCGGATGTTTGACTGGTGGGGGTCGTTGGCGACAAGAGAGAGCTGCACCGAAGGCATCGAAGTCTGCTGGATAGGCATCTCCTGGGGCTCGGCGGTGTAGTGGGGTGAGCCCGAAACGGGCATCTTAGGGTACTGGTCGGCCGCCATGGATGTTGTCGGGTAGCCGCCTGCGCTCGATGGCATCGACATTGATGAGTTCCACGCCGGATATGAGCTGCTGATTGTTAGTTGTCTCCTCTTTGAGATGCTCGGTTTCAGCACGACTTACTTGGAACGCATGGTCATGGGGCTGGGCGGCATTTTCGGGCCGGTTGCGGTAAAGGTAAACGAAGAGCGCGGCATGTCCATCGCCATCGCCCGGGCCTTCTCCTGTGTCTTGACGGTGAGCGGGCCGGCCACAATGCCCAGACCCGTCTCAACCAGCGCCTGTCCTCTTGATCCTGCACTCGAGCCCAGAAGAGGAATCTCCTTTCTGGCCTGAAAGTTCCGCGGGCTTCTGCCGCGGACAACAATGGGTGCGGTCGTCGACTCCGCCAACGAAATCTTGGAGCCGTTGGCCAGCGTTGCGATCGCCTTGAGGTGCAGGACAAAGTGTTGCTGCAGCTCCTTGCGGCGGCCGTTATTTGCCGTTGCTCTGCTGTTGTTAGTACGCGCCCTTTTCTCCAGCAAGTACACCAAGTACACCAAAAACTTACATCCGGAACTGCAGACGCCGCCAACCGATGGGGTAGACGGCGTATTCGCCTTCTGATTCAGAGCCGTCGTCCTGGAAGGGAATGAGCGGCAGGGGCGCCGGTTCCTGGTCGGGGCTCTGGGTAAGCTCGGGCGAGTTTGGCGGGGGGGTCTTCCAGGGAATGACAATCAGGCGAATCGGGTGGCCGTCGACTGACTCGATGGCGGAAATCGTCAGTTCTGTCGTATTAATAGCCACCGTCTCGCCACCCTCGGTGACAACGGACATGGGCCCTCTTGGTGTGATCAGAGTGCCGCTGATTTGGAACAGGTTGCGGCGGTAGCAGGTCAGCTCGGGCTGCAGAATGTTGCCGTCGCTGGTGTTTGCCGGCATCTCAGAAAGGAAGAACATGCCGTGCAGCTGTGCCGACAGGTCGAGTTGCTGCATCCGGCCATGGCGGTCGACGATTGTGTGCTTGTCGGCGACGCGCTTAAATGCGAGCAGCTTGTGACCCTGGTTCACGTTCATCTTGGAGCCGTCCTCACCACGCATGTCCTGCACCATTTCAGTGTAGGGAGGAACCTGGTGTTGTGACGGGTGTGATGGCTGCTGGGGTCCCGACTGTTCTGTTTGTGAGTATGTCCGCTTGAGGTTGGGGTAGCTCTGGTGCTGTGTCATGGCCGGGTGTGGCACATGGCCACCGGCGCTCGAAGTCGAGTGGTGTCTGCCGTAGACATCCGTGTCGTCCTGCTGGTAACGGCCGTACGGGTAGGCGGCTGCGTCGGTTCTTGGGCGTGCCGAATGGGGAGAAGGTGCCGCGTGTGCGCCGGCGTTGTTGGCGAGAATCGGGTCAAGAGCGCCGGGGTGACCAAATCGGCCGTTGTGCATCTGGACTGGGCCTCCATACTGGGGCCAAAGGCCGTGTGCCGGCTCCTTCAGCTCTGCCATGGTGACTGTGTATGTTGCGGTTGACATGGGGGCATGCCACAACAAAGATCAAACTGATGGAAAGAAGAAGAGAAAGGACGAAAGAGTTGAGACGTCAAAAGAACAAGAGAGCTGTCCGGGAGAGGCAAAAGATTGTCAGTCGAGCAGGTCTTTGGTCTTTAAAGCTCTACGAAACAGCCAAGAACAAAGTCCAGAGGAAGAGGAGAAAGAGGTGCGAGTCCGGTAGATAAAAGGAAAAAAAGAGGGCGTGGTAGCAGACAGGACAGGGATGGAAACAATGCGTTCTTGTTTTCCGTTTCCTGCTTGTCTGTTTCTTGCTACTCGACCAAGTCCAGTTTTTGGGCTTTTGAGACTTCGCAAAGTCTCGCAGACTCTCAAAATGGTGCCCAAGATCTAAGTTTTCTCTTGTTTTTCAGCAAGAGAATGGGAGATGAAGGTGTTTGGTCTGTTGTCTCCTTGTTTCGATTCGAAATAAAGGGACGGTAGAAAAAGCCGGGGGTAGAGGCTTTTCCAAGTGGTGAAGATTTGAGAGATATGAATAGGAATATCCAGCCGAGACCGCGGAGCAGAAACAAAGAAGAAGAGGATATTGATGAAGAGTATAGATGATTATAGATGAAGGAGAGACGTCTGAAACGGAAGTTATATCACCAGCAGATGATGGCCGGTTGTGTTGAAACGAGAATGAAGAACAAAGTCAGAGCAGACAAGTGTTGATGGCTGGCTATCGTTGCAGGGCGAGGTGTGGTTCTTGTATAAAATGGAACGGCAGATGATGGAGGGGAGTGTCTTATGGAAGTCTATCCTACACTGCGCGAAAGTTAGGGGGGTGGTGGCCAAGTGGGAGCAGTGGAGCAGTGCACACTGAAAGGACTGATGGGAAGGATATGGGCTATGGACTGTGCTATGGGTATGGATTATGGAATATGGGAGGGGAGAGGGGGGAGGACCAGGGAGGAGGATGGGAGAACGACAAGGGACGAGGAGGATGCTGGCGGTTCAAGTGGATAGAGGAGCACGAAGAGGAAAATAAGAATAAGGAATAAGAGGCAAGGAGGATATAAAAGAGAAAGAGAAAAAGACATAAAGAGAAAGAAAAGAAAAAAAGAAAAAGAAAAACGATCAAGACAGAAACAGAAAGACACCGACAAGGATCGGGAGTCGGGTCGAGACGTCTATCTTTGTTTTTCCTCTTCTATTTTCTATTTTCCTTGACGTTTCTCCATTCTCTCGATATCTCTGATCTTTGATCTTCTGTCCTGCATCTCTTGACCTTGTGGATTGTTTATCTCTTCGTGATCTCCCCTTGCCAGATCACCTGTTTGCTCATGCAGGCCTTGTCAAGGGCCAGGCCGTCTGCACAAGCTGCACTGCACAAGCTGCAAGCAGGAGAGGGATCACACTCTGTACTCCGACGTCCTGAGAAGTTGCAGTGACAAGTTGCAGGGTAGTGTAGAAGCGGGGGATGGCGTGTAAAACAGACGGCATGGGGGGTCCGCTCTGCACAGCGTGCACGCAGGCTGCATTCACACACACACACACACTCATACAAAATACATACCTGATATGTAAAGATACTTGGCCTGCAGCGCAGCTAGTTTGCCCAGACTGGGAAGGAGGCACTCAGATGGAGGCAACGTCGTTGAGATAGATCGGGCGGTTGAGGTCCTTGATATGATCAAGGCTGTATCAAGGATGCTTGTTCTCGCGATGAACGAAAGCACAGTATCTACGGACTCCGAGTGGGTTGAGCTGTGTGTTACTGAATTTTGTCGTCTCGCCTTGTGGCTGTTCTGCTCTGGGTATTGGGTTGTGTTGATGTGCTGCTGATGTGCTTCCCGATCTGGCGAATGATGCGAGGATGTGGGATGGATGCGAGGGATGATGTGCGGTTCCTAGTCGTCTGGCGGTGTTTGGGTTGCTTGGAGCTTGGGCGGTTTATCTTGAGCTCCAGGATGTGCTGCACGTCCTTCCCATTAATCCCGTGGATGTGACAGATGCGTGATCGTCTTGTCTGGGAAGCCGAAATCAGTGTTGTCGCAAGGCGGGCGAGAAAGATATATGAGGAAGAGTGCGGCCGGTGTAGTGAGGGGAAGGGTGAGGGAAAGGTAAGATATATGTCGAGGTTTGGAACCAAGATCAAGAAAAGAAGAAAGCGCGAGCAAGCACAAACAAAACAAGGTCTGCGAATGGTCGGCAATCCAAGGAATCAGATCAAAGTCAAAGTACAATAAGATGTATTGACGAAGCTTTCAAGACAAGGAGCGAGCAAGCAGCGGCAAAGACAGAGACAATGACAATAGCATGGGGGCAGCGGAAAGAGAGCATGGACCCTCCTTCGAGGTGCTAAGTGGTGCTAACTGAAGGCAAGTGGGCAGCCCTGTTATCGGGCAAGGTCTTGAACATTCACGACAGGGGGAGGGTACAAGTACGATGTAGTACAAGTGAGTACTCCGTACTAAGACCGCTATGAACCGCCAAAGCATAAAAAGAAGAGGATTTAAAGGGCAGAAGAGGAAGTGAGAGGAGTTGAAAAAGAATACAAAATAGAGGATAAGGGGAATAAGAAACACGGAGAACAAGAAGAGGAAAAAGTATAAAAAAGAAGAAGAAAAAGAAAAAGGGAAGGAGAAAAAGATGTTGAATTACGCTGGTCTGGTGGTTTGCTCGTTTGTTTTCCCTCTTTGGTCGATTCTTTAGTAAGAAGCGCAAGCGGGCAGCGAGGCAAGCGAGGCACGAATCGAGAATGGAAAAGGGCCGATGCCTTGTTAACGGCTCATACTGGAGAGACGCAGGCCCCTGTTATTGCGTATGTACGGAATATTTTGATATTCTTTGCTTTTCTTTTTTTGTTTGAACAAGTGTTCAAGCTGAGGGATGATGAGTCGTGATGATGAGTCGATATTGCTCACCGGGACGCCGGAGAAAGATGCCACAAGTGTGGGTTTGCACTGACAACACAGTCGACAGCGTTGACAGCGTTGACAACGATGAATGTGTTGACAACAACTTGATGATAGTTGATGATATCTTTTGAAACGATGCCTAGACTAGAGAGGTGCAGAGTTGCAGACAGAATGCAGTGCAGGTCAGTGCAGAGTTGCAGTGCTGTAGTCCTGCAGGCCGTCCGGAAAGGGATCGTACAAAGTGACAAAAGTGGCGGTGGTGATCGTGGCGAGAGAACAAGCCGACTGTCACTGGCTGGCAGTTTGTGTGGATGTGGGATGTGGATGTGGAGGAGAGGAGGAGGAGAAGATGGGCGGATCTTCAAGCAGGTGTGAGTGCAGTGCAGCTCAGTGCATACAAGGCATGCAAAATGCAACGCCGCGTGCAGTGGTGAACAAGTGGTGAGGTGGTGAGGTGGTGAAGACTTGGTCCAGACAGAGAGGGTATGGTGAGTATGGGAATGTTGGCGAAGCACGAGGGAGTTCCCGCCCCCATCGAAGACAAAAAGCATGGCAAGAGGGGACTCTGGTGTGCTAATGCTGTGCCGTACATAACCAACACAAAATAATACAGACTACAATCCAGCAAGCACAGCATAACACGCCAAAGCCTCCCACACACACCACATGCTCTATTCGAAAGCAAACCACCAGCCTGCCGACCCTTGTCTATCCACCTCCATCCACACCACGCGCCATGGGTCCTGGGTCCTGGGGCCACTGGCTCTGAATGAGAAGGCCAGGCTTCGTGACAGAGACAGAAAGACTGAGAAAACAGCAAGGATACCTCGAAAAGAAGAGGGTAAGAAAAACTAAAAAGAGAATAAATAGGAATTAAATTCAATAGGGAATGGCGCGCCTCTAGACCACGTCTGTCCGAGACCAGTATTGCACCCTCTTAGTCCTCACTCGAGGCCCCCTCAGTCAAGTCGACATGGATAATCCCACGCCCCTCCCATATGTAGTCAAGCCGCTCAATATTTTGTACTCGATCAGCAGTGTGCAGAGAAGTATCTCTCACATTTCAACAGGCAATAGGCACTGGCAAGTTGCGACTGTTTGTTTGCTGGACAACCTGGCAGCGTGCTAGCGGGTGACAGTTAACGGTTGACGATTGACGGGCCTAGGACCGGTATGGCGGTCCTTTGTTGCATTTCCAAGCACATGGCCGTAACGGTTTTCAAGTGTGAGGATCAACAGATGGACAGACCTTGGGCAGCAAAAGCAAATTCAAACACAAAGTCGGAAGCAAATCAGTAGCAAAGGGAGCACGACAAATCACCGGACATTTAACAGCGCGGAAACGTGAGCAGCAAAGAGGCGGAAAACGCGAAGAAATGGATAAATCAGAAGATAATGGCGGAGGAATTCAGCAGTGAAGAAAAAGAAAAAAAGAGAATGAAAAGAAATCAAAAGGGGAAAGGAACCAGGACCGGGGAGGGAGAGCGAATAACAGACAGGCAGCGTTGATCGAGCCAAGCAACAGCCCAAAAAGAAGCATGACAGGTGGGCAAACCCCGATCCCTGTCGACGGCTGTTTGTCTTTTGCCTTTTGCTGGTGCTGGAGTGCAGGCTATTCATGAAGATATCTTACCTGTATCTTCCCTGCAAGCAGATATTAGCATAGCTTCTGCTTCTGCTTCTAGCTTCTCCCCGTACTCCGTAGCTCGTGTCCTTGTTGTTCTAGCTCGCACTAGCTGTCTGGGCTCTGGCATGCGCCCTTGCATCTTCTCTCCTTCATTTTAGAATTTCAGAGAGGTCTGTTTCGAGATGTCTTTCCTTCTGTGTGTATTTCTAGTCTTTGTTGTCAGTTGCCATTCTCCGATAAACTCCAGATGCCAGATGCAATACTCAGTACTCTAGGCGCAGCGCCTCCCTCTGCTCCCTGCCGTCGCAAATGATGGCTATTCGCAGAGGGCGAATCCTCCGGAGTGGCCCCATAAAATCGAGAAAGACCGTTGAGAAAAGCGACGGCAGCCCTCGAAAGGGAATAGCTGGGCGGGCCAAGGGTGGTGTGTGCTAGGGGAGTGAGAAATGATGGTGCTCTTTACCTCTGTGAGATTAAGATATTAATCATTAATCATTAATCAAGAGCGCGGCGTGGCATGTGGTCGAGGTAAGGAGTAAGCATAGATGAAGATGGAATGGAGGTGGATGGCGATGGAGATAATGGGGATATGAGCATAAGAGGGAGAAATTGGAAATTGGATGCAAAGAGATGGAAGACGTGGAAGGCATAGAAGACAATTAGAAGGCATCTGGAAGATTACGGAAGGCGCGATGAAGATTACGGCAGGCACGATGGAGATACGAGACAGGGAAGGAAAGTACGATGCACAATTTCATAAAAGAGGCAATCTGTAAGAGGCAAGAGCATTTTAAGAGGCAGGCGGGATAGTGTACTCTAAAATTCACAATACAGAGTAGAAGGAGCGAGGAGCGAGCACAGAGCACTGCACGTTCACGTCTTTTGTCTCTTTCCTTTTTGGTTGTCAACTGATTCAACACGAATACGCTTCTCTTCTGACAACGTGATGATTTGATGATTGGCTGCACGAAGGCAAATAGGGTAATGCCTGACAAAGCGATGGGATAAATGATTAGCATCGTCAGTGCTTTTGCTTTAGGACATGTGCAGCAAAGAGCGCAAAGCGCGTCGAAGTGAAGCACGAGATATTACAGTGCAGTGCAGTAGCGCAAAGGGACGGCAGGCAAGCTAGCGGGCGCTACTGAGTATTCAGTATTCAGTGAGTTGAAGGTCGTTCGCTCCTTCCTTTTCCAAGTACTCAGTAGCTCGACTAGCACGGAGTAAACAACTCTTCGCTGAGAACAACTCCACGAGAAAGAGATTGGCAACGGGGGCTAGGAAGAAAACAGCAAGCCCCGTTGCGACCCTGGTCCGCGGGTGGGTCCACCGGCAGCAACCCCCTCCTCGAGACTTGAGCATTTGTTCTCACGAAGTACAAAAACGCGCTACTCTTGTAAGCTCGGTTGCAACGTGCATTTGTACACTGTTTGTGCACTGTATGCATACTGTGTGGTTGGTGTTTTGCAACCACAATTTCTACCATACCGTGCGAGACGCAAACTCGACCGTTCTCACCTGCATGCACCCGTCTTTGAATTGTACTGATTACTCTGTAATTGTGAGAGTGCGAGTTCAATATCGGCGTCTGTACAACATCGATCTGTGGCCAACCACATGCCAGCATCCCGTCAACCGTTGTGAACCGCTGTCTGCTGCCGATGGCTGATGACTCGAGCGATGCAGAAAGGGTGGTGAGCAACTCGAGATGACTGGCCGATGACGGGTCCTATGCATTTGCATTTACTTTGCATTTACTTTGCATTTACTTTGCATTTACTTTGCATCTGCTTGCTGACAAAATTAATATATTGCCTTGCGCCTGCTGCATTTGCACTTTGCTTGCAGTCATTGTGTAGCACGAGGACACGACATGTCATAAAGCGTTGATGATGCTGTTATGATGGAAGTTTTGGGGGCTGTAGATTAGTAGTGTGTTTGTTGGGTTCAAAACTGTACTTTTGAAATATCTACAATTTTTGTTTTATTTCACGAACTAATTTTAAAGAATTGAAAACAATCAGTTGGTATTTCAAAAAGATATTGTCAACTCTCAGTTATCAAAATGACAACAATGAAAAAGTTGAACATACAGGTGAAAGAATTAAAAATAAATCAAACATCGTCATGATGCAGAATAATATTCACCAAATAATCAAGATGCGGTCAGGGACAAATCAAGAATCGGCACGGTCAATACGAGCGAGGCGAATAAAATCAAGAATCATCACACACTACTGGTGGTCAGTAATACAGAGTACAGAGTCACACACAAAAACAGACGAGGCTCGGGAATATCACTGACTTGGACACTAACCCGAGTCAAGACACAGACCGGTTTGAATGCTTTCTTTTTCCTTGTCGGTCTACTCTGATAGAGATTGGTGGAGGCGCACGCACATGAAGATCAAGTCACGTCTTGGGTCGAAAAGGGAGTTAATTGCCGCCGGTTGGCTCCTACCGAATTAGGCAGTCCACTGCTTTTATTAGACTCAACTTCAAGACATCTCTATCGAGTCCTCGAATCCTAGACACGGAAATGAAGGCTGCAATGATACACAAGATAAACTGCGATATAGGCAGATCAAGACAGAGCACGACATTCAGAGTATAATGCACTGCCTGGCACATGTCGTGCATCGCCGTAGATTTGCATTCAGGGCATACTACACGACCTTGGAGATGCCCCTGGCTGAGGTGATACAGGCACTCTTGACTCACTGTCTGTGACCCGTGATCTGCCATGGCTGTGATAATTATCTACAGAGCACAACTTTCAAATGTCCGACGGAAAGACGCGCATTTGTAAGCTATTGTCAATCCTTCCGCTCTCGATACCTTCCTTAAGCATCCTCCTCCGTAATAAGGTATATGTCGTTGTGTTATTGTCTATGTACGAAGTACATTACTGATTACTCCGCACTCCAAGAAACAAGAGCTGGAATAATGAAAATGAAGAGGAATTGAAAAAAGAAGAAGAAAACAAAGTTGCACCAGACAGCGCCTTGGCCAGCAGCATCCTTGTCGTTCAGCAACTTCCGCGGCCCTATTTTGATTTTGGGGACTTGCCAGGCCCAAGCTATTTCCATCTGCAAGCCCCTCATAGAGTAGTCGTACTCTTCTCTGTACCTTTCAGCAACTCTCAGCCCGAGGCTGTTGCGTTACATTGTCTTGCGCATCGTCGTTGAAAGTTGAATTTGTACCTGCCCTGCAAGTTGGACTTCAGTGTGTACGACCACATCGCAACGCTCATGTGAGATACCTGCCGTGTGCTACGTAGCAAGCGTAATGGCATATTAGCACAAGTATGCCATTGTTTGTGCTACTCTGTAGATCTAGGCTTGACTTTCTGTAATACTGAGTATCTTACTCAGTACTCAAATGCCAATACGAAATTAATCGCCTATCTGTAGGAAGGAACGATCCAGCCTATCCCATTTGTAGCTCCTTCCCTTTTAAATCGCAATTGAGGACGGAATATCCTCCGTGCAATTTTGGCAGCAGCGACCGACAGCCACTTCCCTTCTCTTTTTTTTCTTATTCCTTCTCTTTACAACAAGCATCACGTGGAATACACGCTCTTTCCTCACGCTCGGTAGCCGTGAACAGCTCTAGCTCTCCAACTCTCCAACTGCAAACGCCTACAACGGCTAGCCCGGCAGCGCCGCCTCCTGGTTATGCCATTCCAGCGTGTGGGCCCCTGACCCACGTCGACACGCAGTGTATTCAGCGTACAAAACAGACATTTGAATTCTGAAAAAAGAAGCATCGGACTTGCACCAAAATTCAACCTATATCACGTCTCTTATTGTTTTCTGTTGATAATAACGGCCCAGAATCCATATTGGGCAAGTAATACAGACTGTCTTGTCTCTTACATGTGCATGCATTTCATGTGAGAGACTGTTTGTATGGGGTATATACGTGTTGAATACGTGTTGAATACGAGATGCCATTCGCGTTGTGTCAGGGCTGAATTGTATGATTGTATGGACTGAATTATCACACCTGTCTCACCCAATATGAGAAGTCGATATGACTGATATCTAATTACTGGTAGTAATGACTGACCGAGGCGGTGAACGGGCAAACGAGGAGTTAAGAGGTGAGCTGGCAGTCTAGATTCAAGAGAACATTGTGAATAAGAATAGCAATGTGAATAAGAAAAGATAGACAAAAGATAAAAGATAGACAATGATGCACGATCTTATGCATGAGTGCAGCACGAGCCCATTAGCAGACTGTGCATGACGGACCATACCGTGGATAACAGCCCGGAATTATGCGAGCTGTTGGGGGTTGTACAGGTGAAGAGCTTACGCTGTAAAAGTACGAGTGATTACACGTCCATGACGTTTGGGAAAAAGAAGCGAGGAAAAAGAAAGAAAAAGCAAAGAAAGTGCAAAAAGGAAAGAAAGGCGAGTACCTCGTACGAAAGGAGACGATCGACAGCGAGGCGGCACCGATTGGACGAGGTTGTTTGCTGCATCAATGCCAATGAATTCAGAATTCAGAATATAGGAGTAATAGGAATACAGGGCCCTGCCGGATGCCACGCCATGCTGCCGGTCAACGGTCAACCAAGTTTGCAGAGATCTTATTTGTCGTCTGCGTGTGTCGTTTGTGCTGTGTCGTTTGTACGAGTACAGTATTGTTACATACCTTTCTCAGTAATATGCAGAGGATAGCTGACCGCAAAGCAAACGCTAGCTATGCATTGTCTTTTTGCACATGTGGCTACTGTTGGTCGAGCAGGGGTAGAGAGGCAAAAGAGAGGAGAAGAGGAAAAAGAGGAAAAAGCAAATAAACGCAGCAAACCGTGTACTTCATACAGAGTAAACTGCGGCTGGCGGTCATGATAGGGCAGACCAGATCACCACAAAAGATAATAATGTTCCGTAGCCGAGCAAAGTGTAAGTGGACGGAAGAGGAAGGGATCTCTGTATTGATTCTTTGAGGAAGTTTGAATAACTCTTATGATTCTACGCATCACTCATAATTATGCTTAACAGTGTATGCATTCTGCAAACTCGATCGATGTGAGACATGCATTGGTACTAGAAGATGAGGGAGGAAGAAGACGGAAGAAAGAAGGAAGAAGAAAACCAATGACGATATTCAAACATGGTCAAAGAAAAAGGAAACAAATTCAACGAGCAATTCAAACTCGACAGAGTACACACGTTGTTCATCTCTCATAATTACCCTGATTAGCTTCGTATCCAGGTGTGAATCCCTGATTTGTCTGCAGACAAGTAGATTATCCTCACCTTCATTCCTCGAATATGCAATATCTGAATGATTGCCTGCCCTCGATCTCCATCTGCCATTCATCGTCTTTATTTCCTAATCTCCATCCGACATTCTACTCTATTCTCTGATCCTGGTTTGTCCATGTAAATGTTATGCCAATCTTTCCATCAATTTACTTTGATTCTATTCCTTTTCTATTCTTTATTCCATTCATTCTTCTGTATTCTACGAGTTCTACAATTTCTATTCAGTAAATCGATCGGCATCAGTGCCGTTGTATTACTGACCCTTGCTTCCCGTCCGCCGTAAAGTCAACGTCGTAGACTTGCTTATGCAATTCAGCGGTGTTAATCCTACTGATTCTTTACCTCGGTCAAGGCGACTACCGCGACACACTACTGCACAAGTCCACACTTACAACTAGGCAAGGACCGATGCATGACGGCAGCCCCGACGATCCTAGAGATTTAGTTTTGATTTTAGAAGACTTTAACACTCTGTAAACTACAGACTGACTAACAACTTACAGATTCTACACTTGCTCGTCGCCAGGCCAGATAGGTATCGTGCTCCGTAATTGCCCATGGTGGACAGCCAGCAAAGTATGGAGAACTCATGGAGAAGAGTCTTGATCCCGAGATTATTAATACTCCGAGGAATTAGTCGTTGACGTCTTCTGACCGGGATGCCTTGACGTTGAAGATATCAAAGATGTAGTTAAATGAGAACGCTCTGTTAAAATTTAGAAAGTACAAATGCAATTTGACAGTTCCCGAAAATACGGCCGTTGAGATATAGATCGGGCGCATTAAATTGCCGTTTTCTTGCTGGCCTCCTCGCGTTCTGCTGCTAGCTCTGATGGGTCTGAAATCCTTTAAACTTTTAAGAGCAAGTTATGAGAAGACTGCGTGCTGCGAAGAGGACACGGATGAATGATATCCTTTGCACAGACACCATGTAGGACAATTACGTTGTACACCATCGGTCACGGCATCGATCTAGGGTATCAGGGTATTTCGATCCTATTTACGAGGTGCTATCAATAAGTAACGCACCCCTGTTGTCTTGACCTGAAGTCACTGCTTTCCCACTGGAACTAAAGTTTACAGGTACCGTACACAGAATATGCCATTTCTGGTAAAGTGTCAAGCGCTCCCCACAAAAGATACTTCTGAAGGAAAAGACATGGGTGCGTAATATACGCCTCCTACTGCGTACAGTTCAGAGTACTTTTGATTTTAGAAGAGTAAAATCTAGGCATCGTACCATCCCCCACCCCCGTGCCAGAGTCGCATTGATGAGATGGATACGCTGCCAGATAGAGACTGGCCTGCGCTGCACTCTGTTTTTACGTATGAACAGTCGCACTCAATGCTTGACTGCCTTTTGTTCCTGACTATCCAGATTCTAGTGGTTAGTTTCCAGCAGACAGCAACCGTGCCATCCCGCTGTGTTCATCCTTGCTGACCATCAACAGCGCCACAAGTCGGAGAATATTCAGTGCAACAGGTGTGTTGTTTGTTATTAGTGTTTGCAGAGTACTGAATATTGAACTCGATCTCTGCTCCGTACTTGTCTCAACGCAAGGATACTAGTTCATCTTGGGCGCGAGTTCCGTGCGCTATTTTGACGTAAAGCGGATATGGAGGAGTGAACTATTTGGAGAGGAAAGAGTCTTGAAATTCAACGGAGATTTTCTCTATTTCTCTTTTTCTCTTTCTCTAGCTATCCCTCTACCTTTTTCTACTTGCAGAGATAAGGGAAAGCAAAAGACAAGAGGCTTGAGTGTTGCATCCCGTCACCTATCCACCACATCCACCGGCCATCCACCGTTGCTACTCACTATGGACTACCGTGAGTTGGTTGACCAGTCCCTGCCTGGAATGTAACAAGTACGATGTAGAAGATCAATCAGGGGTTGCGATCTATGCTGATCAGTGGTGACAGCTGCTCGAAGCGGATGGCTTGTTTTACAGTGTCTAGCATCTGTTAGTTGCTGTCTTACACCTGTCTGACCTGTGTCTTGCACGCTGCATTCCACGGCCTCTCCGAGTTGATAGGAGGAATCTTTGCCGGTTGACGTGAAGATGCGATGCTTTGGATCAAAGAGTCGAGAAACAAATCAAAGCAAAACCCAATCAAGTAAAATCAAACAAGAAAATCAAACCAAGCCACCAGGCTATGCCGTATTCTCCTCCAGCCAACGCCCATCACTTCTCCTCCCGTCTGCCATGTGCCTTTCTTCAACAGGCTGATCCCCCACCCGTCGTAGTGTCTCGTAGTGGCCGTAGCGCTGTATTGTATTGAAAGAAAGGGGTCTAATTCGTAAAAACAAAAGCCACACCGTTGACTTTCATCGAGCAGATCAGCTCTCGCTGCCACTGTATGCACCGATCTCCCGTCCATGCGCATCGGTTGCAACTGTCAGCCACAGCTGTCTGTCTTTGTTAACTCAGTACAAAATACCGTTTACCCATGACCCTTGCTTTTTCCTCTTCCTTCTCCCTCGACAGCGCCCTCTCCTCCTCTCTTCTAATCATGTCTGACCTTTGTAACGGCCAGGAGAGCGCTTTGCCCAATCAGGACACAACCACTCCAGGCTAGGCCGCTTGTGGACGTGAGAAAACAAAATCGAACGATTCTCGACGATTTGCAGATTGCACAACTCCGAAGACGAGCGAGTCCCATCGTTTTTTATTTTCAGTTGTTTGTCAGTTGTCACAGCGTCGTATTTCCAGAGTATTGCCCTTGCAAAAAAAGATGCTCATCTGCAAACAGCTAGCTCTGCCGCTCACTTTAGCTTCCGTCAACGTTGAGGTCTAGATGAGATGACCTCGATGACATTGACATGACATGTTGGGATGATTGTTGAATATTTGCTTACTGAGCATAAAACGGGGTTCTACTTGAAGAATGTGTACCTATCTGTAGGGCCATACTGAGTACTGGCCACAATGTTCACCGCTCACATACTTCGTAGACATAACAAAGACAATCATCAACAAACGTAATGTTGTATTCAAACTGGAGATCTCCTCAACTTTGTCTCTACCGCAAGGGAGTACATCGTACTCTATACACATCTCTGCCTTGTTCCTTGTTATTATCTTCTCCTCTTTGTACTTTCCGAGGCTATATCTGCCGTGATATACCCCCATATCACTTGGCCACTCCCATCCCTTCCCGACCCATCTTCTTTTTACTTCACTGAAATGCTCTCTGTTATTGCTCTGCTGGCTATTTCTCTCTAATTTGTTTGATTACTCTCCCCGCCTATATCTGAATTTCTGTACACGCCAGCGGCAACCTCGTCACGGTCTTCATCTTCATCTTCATCGAGATTATGCTTATTACCAGTATTAAGACCCGAGCATAAATCGAGAGGCTGGTTCTGGTTCACTGATAGACACTGCCACGGTCCTTGTGATATCGAGTACCATACTACACAACAGAGCTGTGCTAAGCATAACCAGACCCAAGGACCTGGACAAGGACACTCTGTCGATAGTGATGGCAGCGGGATAACACCCGCCACAGCAATGGTATCAACTGCAACTCCGGGAAGGACCGCAGCATACTCAGCTGTATGGTGAGCGTCTGTCTACAGAGTATCTTATCAACCCTCTTATTGATGTCTACGTGTCTCTTGCCTGCCACAGAGTCTATCCGCGAGTCTGTCCTGAGCCCATGAGCCTATCCGTGCCCGTGTCTGCATCTGCATCTTGTCGGTTTGCATCTCGTCCGTCTGGTCTGTGCCTCGTTTTGCTGTCTGTGTCGTCTGTGCCCTGATGCTGCTTTATCTACCTCGCCGTAATTTCCATTCCATCGCCGCGGTCCATACGACGTTGTCAAGACAGAGCTGAGCTGACATGTGCTTGATGTTATTCAGTGGAATGTATAACAGAGCTCGGTCTCTCGATGCTGTACGGAGTACATCGACAAGCACACCGAGGGCAACCAAGCTTTGTCATTTCTTATTCTCTGGATACGACATGATCTGGAAGAGTCGTATCAACCACCGGTGTTTTCGGCTATCCACACTCTGCAACTCTACAGTGTACATCGTAGTTCGTAGCTCATAGTTCATTGACTGTACGGTCCGCATCTAAAATTGTGAGAAATAGAAAAAGCAAAGTCGACAAACACCTATTATTATCTGAGATGTTTACTTTCTGTCTTCTCCTCTTTGTCTTTAAAAAGTAGAAAATAGTGCTTTGATCATTGCTGTCCATTGCCCGTTGCACCGTCGGCAAAGACAGGAGAGTGCCGGTGTACATCGTACTCTGTAGATGCCCTTGTCTACCCATATTCGATTTCCAGTCCAATTCCAATTGCCATGTCCATTCCCATGCGAGCGGTGTCGCAAACAATTACCGGACATGGCAGTTGAATATATCTAAGTCTAAAATCTAAATAATAAAAAAGAAAAGTGGCTGGTGGAGCGGAATACTTGTCATTCGTCAGAGGCAAACAGCAGACAGAAAACGTACGAGTCCGCGGGCTATCGGCTCCGGTCAAGGTCTAGGTCTTTCTCTGCTCACAGTAGAGGCCTGGTAGATGTCTATCTCTGTAGGGTTCTACACTATTTCCACAGTCGATCATGGCGGCCAAGACGAGTGAGCGGCATCGCCTGCAGATAGGCAGGACGGCATTCTTGTGCAGGGCAAGGAGAGTAGACAATCTGATTTTCCCTCATTCTCTACTCAGTAGAGTACTTCGTAGACTTGCCTCTCATCCCCTGCAACGACACTGCTACCCCCGGCTCTTGCATCTTGGGGGCGTTTGGACCAGGGAGGGTGACATGGGGCCTATGGTGATCTACCGTCGATTAGGGGAGTAGAGCTGTTTCTCTCGCTGCTACAGAGTCTACAAAGTATGTAGGCTATTGACGGTACATCGTCAGTCCGCCGTCATCCACCCGGCCAAGGCTGTGTTTCTTTTCTCCGGCTGCAACTTTGATGTAGACTCCCTTGTGGAAGTGTGCATGCGCGATGCAGGCGGCGATGTTGGATGCCGTTGCACAGACGAGAATCCTCCGAGACATGGAAGTGAATTAAAATAAAAGTAAATCTGCTTCAAGTTTGACATCCAGCCTCATTAAATCGTCATCAGGATCATGAAAATAAATGAAAATAAAACTCGGCTTTGTCGGGCTTGATTTGAATGCATGCAGTTGGATGCAGTTGTCGTTGGCATTAATCTATTTCTCCGTACTTTTGTCTCGCGCTGCCCGTGGAATGTGCTGATCATGATCGTCGCTTTAGTTAGTTAGGTGCTAACTGGTTGACAACTACAGAGTTTACAACGCGTACGGAATAGACTCCGTCAGTGTTGATCAAAGAAGTTAACCAATGCAGAAAACTCTGTAATAAACGCGAGTGCGAGCCGTTACAAATTGTTTCATATCAGAGGCTGGCAGCAAAAGCAAATAAGTGCAGTGATGGTAAGACAGAAAAAGAAAAGAAACAACGGACCTCGGCGTCTCCATCCCTTTCTTCACCCTCTCATCTGCCATGCAGCGGCGATCTTTATGTTTGTTTTGACTTTATATTGTAGATTACTAAGCGATTATATTCCGAACATTCGAATTAACCAGCAGAAACAACAATTCAAAAAGTAGAAACAAACAAAAAGTCTAGACCACGATGCTCAAGTAAACAAAGATTGATAAAGACCTGATGCGCCGCTACTCTAAGCGACGGAGAAAATGGCGTTTCAAATACGACATTGTCGACCAAAAGAGAAAATGCACATGCAAGGAGTCAGCAGGTAGAGATGGCTAGAGTCTAGAGATGGGCTAGAAGGCTAAAACACATGGGCAGCGAGCAAGGAAAAGAAACTTGTGAGGAGGACCACAAGCCTGGCTACAGAAAGGCTAAAAAACACATGGGCGAAGGATGGTGTGATGAGTTGGATTGGAGTGCCGGCAGCCGCGAGTCTTGATTAGGGAACAAGACGCGTCAAGTGCATGGCAGACTAGAGTTTGTAGAGAGAAAATATGCAGCTGGATGTGATGTGATGGAAGTGCAGTTGCTTGGCCTGTCGTTGATTCCGAGGGCCGGGAAGCCGTGAGCTGAGCCGAGCTGGACTTTTTTGATTTTTGATTTTCGATTAATGTCTTTGAATATCTTTTGATTATGATTATTGACTCATTGATTATTCACAATGCAGAGTTGATCGATCTGACTAGAGGTTTCACAGTGAAACCTGTCAGCGCAAATACGGGCCTGTGATGTGATCCAGCCTCCCTTGACATCGAGCGATTTAGAGTCGATGTGGAAGAACCTCTGTAATCTTTACAGCCAAATGTAAATTCTACTACAGAATACAGAATGCCAATGGCTCGGCTTTTTTCTTGTTCCGTCTGTCAGGTGCTTGGGACTCGTCCCATCTGCAGTTGTAGCTGCGGCCTGCCTTGTCTCCGAAGCCTCAATCTAACCCGAGCTTGAGCTGTGCTCTGCAAGCTGGCTTTGAGCTCTACCCCGTGTTGCTGTCCGTGTCGACGTTGTGCTACCCCTATGTCACCTCAATCCTTGTGATACTCTGATATACTCCGGGATCTGAGTTATTGACAGCTCTAGTCAGGTCAGTTCTGAAAATAAATGTAAATTCTACCTCTACGGCGGATCAATCATACGGCAAAACGGGCTCTAGACTATTTCTGGGAGCAGCCCGTTTACAAGGCAAAACCCTGTCCGATCGAGCTCTGTGCGCTGTAAATACTCTGTACCAAACACCGATGCCTTTTCAGTTAGACTTGCAGCGCCAAAGACCAAAAGAGAACAACAGAGAGACGAGTCTTTCTACTTTTGATCGACTGTTGTAAGCGAACACCATCAGGGTCACATTGCTGTAGATGCAAATGCCTGTCCCTGTCGTCCCGAAGGAGGTGTAAGATACACTACCATTTTCACCTGTCAACCGTCAAGCACAAACACAAGCTCAGAAGCTCAGGCGTAGCTCAGCCGCCCTGCTGGCATCCAAACCAAACACCAAACAAACACTTGCCCCTGATTCTATTTTTGGGCCGTGATTGATGCAACGCGAGATCATGACGATATGGTTGACGTCTTTGTCTGTGATGGATATTCGTATCGTAAATCACTCTGAGTAAAAAAAAAAAAAAAAAAAAGGTAAATGCGAAAGCGAGATGACAATGGATATCACAAGATTATGTCAGATTGCACATTCAGTAGAAATTGCAGCAGAAATTAGTCGAGAGAAACAGGTCTTACTCCGAATGTTATGAACTAGGCGCGGCATGCGTGAATAATTTTGATTGAGTGCACAATTTCATATGAATATCAGAATACACTGATAATAAGTCCGGCTGGCGGAGATATATTACTGTTCCACGAAGCTGCTGATAGAGAAACGGTACACTCCGCTGATATCTTCCAGCGATTCAGTACAGAAGGGCCCTGGAATACAGAAGAAACAATAGAAGTCTCTACTGAAGACTCTAGAAATAACAGCGGTGGAGATTGGGCGAAACGAAATTAAAGGACCACAAAAGGCGCTGTTGGAGGATATCTTTGCAAGGAGGCACGAGGTGGATGTTTTCTGTTCGGGGGGTCAGAGCAATCCAGGATCCAGTGTCCAGGAGAGGTAGGGATCACTGCCCTTTGCTGGATAGAGAGTCTTAGTTGACCTGATATACCCCGCAAAAGTCTAACGGGGGAGCATTGAGAAAAAGAAAGCAAACAACAAAAAATGACTCGTCTTTTTGAGTAGGCTGTAGCTGGTGGCAGTCTTGATTTTGGCTCTGTATGAATAAAATGCTTCTGGTGAGAGGCAAAGTGTCGTCATATTGATATCACGGTGTTGTCTGATTTTGTCTGCTTCTTTTTGATTTTCTTGTCTTGAATTCAGGTTTCTTTTTAGTTTCGTTATCATCTGAACAAATATTCTCAATTCTTGAAATAAAATGCAATTATGCCTGAATTTTGATAACTAAATAAATAGAGGACTTAATTTCTCAATATCTCCTATCTTCATATCTCTCAAAGCACAAGCCACAACTCCGTGTTGCCCGGCATCATATCCGTCGGTTGCCGTTACCATCACCCTCGTCGTCCAGCCCTGTGAATATCCAGCTATCCTCGTCTTACGACGTTATTCTGTAATACTTCACGGATGGATACCGCTGCCGGTATTTCTATTCCCTCTGGCCGATCCCTGTAGATACATACAACATGCATCGCATCGCCTACTCCGTGCCCTATGCATGTAGTGAGAATCTCTGTAAGTTCCAAGTATGCGCTGAGGGCAAGGGTTCTCTAGGGTGAAAGGATTCTCAATGCTCTTTAGTGAGATATGCGAAGTTATGAAGATGCCCTACGACTATCAACCACCAATAACAAACCAGCCCCTTGCCACCATGCACCATGCACCAACCATGCACCTCCATGCATGGGCACTCCTTACTGAAGACCTGCATGTACCCTTGCCAAAAGATACAATGCAGAGGTACACTAGAAGTATCTTTTACAAGGCAAAAATAAGAAGAAGCACACAAGTATCCAACCCCATGCGCGTCCCGATTTACTTGTTTCAACGGTCGTTCTGGTTGGTCGCAGGGTCGGAGAACATTGCCTTTCTGGTTGGATGTGTTTGTGTGTGTCTTCAGAATGTGTGGCTTGACATTTTGAATAATATTTGTGTGTCTGAATGTAGAAAACGAGGTCTACAAGGCTGAAAGGGCCGATTCAAAGAACGAAGCAAACAAAACAAATCATCGACAAAAGACTAGCAAAGAAAATCAAATAAGATTGCAATTTACAAAGCTTGGTACTTGCACAACTCGCAATTTCATAAGATTGTCTTTTTGATTAACTCGAGATTCATAAGATTATTCATAAACTTGGGCATGTACATAGCGCTGCCTGTATATCACTCTGAATACAGAGAGCAGTCCTACATCTGCAGTACCCAGTACATTGATGTACACCCCGTTACAGTCAGCGTCTCCATTTTGTATGCCACCCTTCATCTGCACTCTCAGACCGTGCTTCCTTGTTGGGAAAGGAAGTACAAAAGAAGACTGAAAAGGAAGAAGCGAACCAGAGAATCAGAGCGGAAGCAGGGATAGCAAGGCAAGGCAATAAGTAGCAAACAGAGAAAACAGAAAGATAGAGAGCAAAATACTGAGAAGCAAACAGAGTGCGGCTGCCAGACACGCTAACTGCATAGAGCTGCGAACGACGTCCTTCCGTATGTAGATGTGATGATATCTAATACTCAGCTGTGATATCCAACGCATCAGAGCCTTTATCACAATGCAAAGCTGGCAGAGAGCTTCGGACTGCAATCCAAAGTCCCGAAGCTTGACCTTGTTTGCCTGATTTTGCTCGCTCTGCAGAGACAAACACTGACCTTCCACTGCAACACCGCGCATTGCACAGCTATATCAGCCGTGATATCACCGTGGGGGACTCAACAGATTGCTTTCTACTTCGTACTCTGACAGAGCCAAATAGACAAACAAATGGACAAACACGCCAAAAAGTAGAAATATGATCTCAGATGATCTCAGAATCACAGAAAAGGGCCCAAGTCCAGGATGGCCTTGACCCGGTGCCTTGTTTTCTGCCATGGCACGGATGCTATTTCTATATTCGCATCCATTCTTTGCTTGACCGTCCATTGAGTTGCGACCCTGACTATCTTGTCTCCTGTGTACTCAGTACGTAAATCAAATCACACTTTAAGCTTTCTCCATCCTGTTTCCCCTTTGGTCGTCCTGCGATACTCTTGATCAACGGAGCATTTCAAATACGACGTATATTCGGCACAATATACCATCATACTGCTATTACCGCAGACCCATTACATCACCGAAGCGAGATTCACCGGATGGCACAAGTTGATATCAAAGATGACACCAGAGCTGTCTCAACAGGCAAAGATCAGAGGTAAACGAGAACGACTGGGGAAAAAGCAGGGCAGACGACAATCTGCTGCACATGCGGCAACCGGCCGTGGTGTACGAAGTAAGAAGCTCTGTCAGATGCAGGTGAGCATTGCGGTCAGGGTCCTCGGACAATATCATCTCCAGAGTCCGTTCTTCATCTCCATTACCCTTCTCCATACGCTGGACAGCTACCCTATCTCTTCGTACTCTGAGATATACTTCCTCCGCGTATGCTTCCGGTAGCATTCCCAGGGTCATCGAGCCCTGAGCCAGGAACAGCCTGGGTTTTAGTCTTATTGTAGTCCGACATCGTTCAGCTAAGAAGCATCCTCAAGCTTGTTCAAGTCTTGGGTCACTGCCATTGGGTGTGGTACGGAGTAGCATTTCATCTGCCGTCGAGGCATCCTACTGTCGCCGGTGCACTACGGGATAATACTGTACGTATAACTACTTGTAGAGAATGCTCCTACGATGGTTACAGGTCTGTACAAATCTTTAGAAGTCATTGTCTACACTGTTAGTACCAACAGACTGCAGGATGCTATCGCGTCGTCGGGCCGGCCTTTGCCATTCTCTCCGATCCTCTGTCGGTCCCAGGCTAAAGCTGCCAACGCAGCGGCAATGGCGGAATGTGGCCGTCTACAAAGTATTGACTTTGAGTTCCAGGAAAACTCTGTAGACGCTTGTCTAGTGTCAAGAAGGAAGGTAATTTAATTTGAGTCTGCATCTAAATCAAAATCATGACTGGGCTATGGAGTTTCTAATCATCAGGTATTTATCAGAATCACAGTCACCAGATTCACAACACAAGAATACAGACGGCACAGCAAGTACTCCGTACAGTACGAGCAATCACAGAGGGCCAAGAAGGGGAAGGGATTGGAGGAAAAGGCAAAGGCACGGCAAACGCCCTGGGCCTATATCACGGTCTGATATAGGCGTGGATGTACTTATTTTAAGAAGGGAATTTAAGATCTTTAATAATAAAAAAGGCCCTACTCAGTATTTCTAGTTCTGTTTCTATTTCTATTTGCCTCCAACTATTTTAGCACTCGTACGAGTGAGGAGCCGTTATTTCTTATTCTTGTTCTTGTTTTTGTCTGATGGAGTTGGTGATGGAGAAGACGAAGATGGAGATGAGGACAAAGAGGCTGTCAGACGTGAATACATCTACATCAAAGTCGCAGCGACACAACCCTCCGGCATTAGGCTACATATTCTACGAGTTCATCCCTTCTTTCCCCTTTCTTGGGGTACGGAGTACGTCGCACTCAATCCATTGTGTAGATGCTTGTAGATATATGTAGTGACGATGTCAACCACAGCGTGCCATCGCCCATTCTTTTGTGAATCTATTTCATCATCACGCTCTAATCATATGCAAGACCAAGGAGTCATGAAGCTAGACATGAGCTACATCAAGATAGTAAACCACAGACAGCAAATAAATCACAAGAATAAATCAACCAAAAACTTGGCACATCTCCATCTCACACCAAGTCGCCTACGCGCTTCCATCGCCATGGACAGCCTCCATATATCACGCCGGCTATATTACTTCTACCCGCTAGGAATACCACTCATTTCTTCTTCACTTTATTTCCTTCTTTGCCCTCATCTGCTAATACGAAAACTTGACCGGAGCACGCTCCGTCGACTAGACGCCTCCGCGACTGACCGTTACATCAACTCCTCTAAATAAACACTCTCTACCAGTGATTAGGCCAGTCAACAGGCCAGGAGGTGGGCTACAAAATCTCTAAAATCTCTTAAATTTCTAAATGCCGCTGGATGCTGGCTCGTCGCCCGATATGGACCGGATGGAGTCGGTGATAAACCTGTTTTCTCCCCTTTTCTGGCCTCGTTTACACCTGCTACCTCGTTTGTCCCTAGCTGCTCTCGTTTGTTCTCGTTTGGATCTGTGTTGGCCTCTTGGGCCTGTTAGGGCCTGTCTGGTGCCTCTAAAAGGGAGTCCAAGAAGGCCTCAAGAGGGTCTGTGGCGGTTTCCCTGCGACTCTACCTCGCCCTGAGTACTCTCGAGTGCAACTCTGTGGTGATCAGAGTGTCCTCGCATTCCCAAATCGTCCATAGGGTGACGGTGGTTTTCCCAATTTGGGATTCTTCTCTTTTTCTGATCCTTTTTCTGCACAAGGAATTGCTTCTTCTGTGACTGTTGTTTCTAGGTTTGATTATGTTTAGATTTGATGAGGAGACTCAAGGAAGAAAGAAGAAAAAGAAAGCAAAAAAGCAAAAGTGCGGTCATTGTGACGTTGGATTGCTAGCAGAGTGTGTCTGTGGCACCCTTGAGAAAATCAAAGTACCGAACAGAGATACAACAGCCAGTGGCAGCCACGAGTCCTACTGATATTGTGCTCATCTCGGAGTCGGAGCCGCTGAGGAACAGTACAATGCAAAGGCAAAAGCAAAGAGGCGATGCTGACTGATGATGACCGATAGAAGGCTTGCTCGTTACCAACGCCAACATAATCGACGCCAACCATGTGGACGGGAATTAACAAGCTCAGCGTATCGAGGCGGAGGTTGTGAGGGCGTGCTCGTAAGGATCTAGTCATTCAAGGGGTTTCCTGAGTATTTCGGACATCGTAAGGAGTGGCAGGGTAAACGTAAAAGAGGCAGACAGGAGAGAAGGCGAGAGGCAAGGCAAGGAGGTGTGAGTGGAAGTGGACGATGTGGAAGGAGAGAACAGGGAGGCATTCGGAATGCCACTCGAGGCACTCGCTCACTCGAGGCACTCGAGCCACCGACCACGAGCCACTGCATCGCCCCTATTCTTATTTCAAATTGTCTACTTTCTGACTTGTCTTGTCGGGTACATGTACATCATGTACATCGTACATCGACGCGGTAGACCACGAGTACCTTTGATCAACTGCAACGTCGGTTGTCATGACCCATGGAACGCAAGTGGATAGTGGAGAGGGAGTTGGTGAGGGTGAGGGGGTGGGAGATAGAGTAGAGGGAGTGGAAAGAGAGAGCGAGGCAGAGGAAGAGCAGGCTCGCAGGGAGGGGCAACGCGCACAAAAGCCAGCTCGCCAGCAGTCAGTGTCCAGGGTGTCCTCCACAATCGGAATCTGTCTGTTGAGCATTGGGCAACGGTTGGCCTGGCCGTATGTCCCTGTAAAGGCAGTGTGCTAGATGCGGGTGCACTGCTGCAGCAAGGACTGCAAGGACTGTGGCTCCAAGAACTGAATACAAGGACAGAGACTCCGTAGACTGGCTGCAGACTGTATTGCATCAGTCGATGTGCTTGTACCGGTACCCGTGGATGTCCCTCACATGCTCTCACTGCTGTGCAGTCGCTACTGCTGCTATGAATAGAGGATGAAAAGTTCCGAGCCTCCTGTCCATCACTTTGTCTAGACTCTACAGTCTAGATCACCGTGTGGACGTTGTTTGTGATATTGATTCTATGTTGATTCTAGAAGTTGGTGATTGATATCAAATTAAATAAAGAGCCAAAACTCAACTACACTATACTACTAGATCAAAATCAAGAATCAACAACATCATCTCTTCTCTCTAGCTTCCTTGGCCAGATGGGGACCGGAAGCAGGGAAAAGGGGTAGTCCGTCTCCGAGGACATTCGGAAAGTGCAAGTACGATGTAGAGACGGTAGGATGTACTCGAGCGGCAAGAGAAATGAGGTAGACGTAGACATAGATGCAAAAGTGGGAGTGACAGCGAGTGCAAAGTGACGATGACCGGACCTAGAGCAAGAGGCCCGGATAGACGCCAGTTGAAATGACATGATGCAGGAAAACCCTTACGTCGTCGAGCGTAACGCCTTGCTCGTGAGCAGGATGCAGAGACAAAAAGCACAAGACCAAGATTGGACGAGGATTCAGATCAAGGTTTTGGACAAGATTTTGGACAAGATTTCAAATCAACTGACAAGCATGACTAGAGCTTCTACGCTGTACTGGCAGAGGAAAATCTGGCATCCAATGGCCAATGGCACCTACATCATCATAACAGACTTGCTATTACTCCGTCAAGACCCCAATCAGGCTTTCGGGCTCGGGCAGATGCATAGTATGCAGAACACACGCAGAACAGATGCGGAAACGGCGTGGAAACGACATGGAAACGATGTAGAAACAGATGAGGCGGATGCAACAAGTGCACTAGATACAGCAAGTGCAACGGATACAAGAGATGCGACAGATGCTGCAATGCAGGGCTCACCGTCGAGTTGAGAGTTGCCATGGATGCTACGGTGAGGTGGTGATGTTTCAATCCTTCTTGTTTGCTGTTATCTGCGTGTCATATGCTGGCGTAGTCAGTATGCCCGAGTCGAAGCCTGTCGTCTGCAGTCTGCCTGCAGTCTGTATTCTGCAGACTGTCATTTACGGTCCGCGGTCTACGGTCTGCGGCCGCGTCTGCGTGTCATATCAGGCATCATCAGGCCTCTGATTGACTGCCTCACCTACATCGTACATCGACAATCCCAATTGCCTGACGACGTCGCAGCACGGCGTCACGTTCCGGCCTGCTTGCCTTGTCATTGTTCCTTCTCGCAGCCTATTTGCTACTTCCAACCCTGACTGATCAGACTGATCAGATTCCGGTTTCTCGGATAGCCTTCCATCAAGGCATCTCCATCGCCATCTCATCCATCTCCATCAACTATACCCAACTATATCCATCCTTTGTCTCTGTCGTAGCATCTGGGCATGCACAGCAGCCAAATGGGAAACTTGCGTCTTGATGCAGTGCTGCATGCAAGTGCAGACGAGTGCAGAATCTTCATCTCCATCTCCATCTCTCAGATGACAGATGACCACAACCGTGACCTCGATGGCATACTAGAAACCAAGGAAACCAAGAAATCAAGGAACGGGAAATAACTTTAAGGGTCTGTTGACAGAATACCACCAGAATGTGGAATAATAACGGATGAATTATCACCAGTATCACTCTAATATACGACATGTATACCATATACACCACACATATAGTACCAAAACATGCCGTCCACCTCGGAGTACGGTGAGCCGGAGAGCCGGTCAGACGCCAACATCCATCAGAATGTCACGATATCGTCGTAGTCGCAGACACGATGGAGACGCGCCGAGAACAAGACACGCCAAAGGACGCCAGCGGACGCCAAAAAACGACCAAAGAAGGAGAAAGGACAGCACACACCGAGACGTGGACTGCAAAACCTGCAGCGATGCCAAAACCGTGCGAAAACCATGCAAAACCATGCAAAAACCTTGGTTTTTGGGCATCATCAGGGTCAGAATCAGATGGTCATCTGATGCAGTGGCAGACTACGTAGAAACGATGGGTAGGCCAAACCAAGGCAAAGGAGGCATGTCAGAAAATTACTGTCAGAAGGGAGAGGGGTGGACGGAAGAATTTAATGAAGGAAAAATGAAGGAAATGGAAGAATGTCACGATGTGGGCGTGTCGACGAGGATGAAAAGAGAAGGCAAACAAATGCAGAATCTTGGTCAGTCTAGTATCAGCAATCTAACGTGTCTGGTAACAAGTATGTACAAGTCAATAATCAAACAAAGAACGGAAAACGGAAAAATCAAAAATCAAAATCAAACAAACATCGTGGCCCTCTCGGGCATCCATATCCGCTCGAAATTGTTGAGGCGTCTGCATCTGTGTCCACCTCTTCCTCTCCTCTCTATAATTTTTTCCTCTGTCATAATCTCCTCACGGTCGTCCTCGCTGACTCCGTAGCGTCTACGCTCTGAGGCTCCTCTCACTCCATCAAACTCGTTTTCGTCTGGGTCTTCTCTTCACCCCCTCGGCGTAAGCCGGACTCTAGTCTTCTCGTCTACTTTACTTTAAGATGTACTGAGTATACTCATGAAACTCTATGAATAGTTCAGAGTCCGCAACGCCTAGTGTGCATGCTGGCTTTGTACTGAGCAAGAATTGGATACTCGTATCTCTGCCTCTGCCTTGTCTTGTGCCTTGGTCGCCTTCTGCATCAGACACTCGTCCCATCATGCATCCCCCTTTCTGACGTCGACTATCTCTAGTCTCTCTACTCGGCCTCTGCGCTGCCTCTGCTCTGCCTCCCGCCTCTCCCTTTCCTTCCTACCCTCCCTCCCTCACTTTCTCTCACTCTCGTCTTCTCTCCCCTCCTTCGCTACCTCTACCCGACCGCATCGGCCGACATCCCACCCCCTCTAGGCTCACAGTATCACTGGCTCAAGTCTACTCCGTATCTTTGGTCTCCCCTCCCTCTAGCCGCTAGTCGCCTTTATTCCTCTTCCTCATTCCTCTCACGGCCTATGTGTGATTGTTTGGTAGCATGCAATCGTCTGCGGAAAATAAACAAAAGCCACAAACACACTGTAGATTCAGTAGATTCAGTAGATGGACGCAACAGTCACATCCCTCCCCTGTTGTGTCGTATGTTGTAGGTGCAATAGAGACTGTACGAGTAGATTCGAGTGCAGGATCGTGGTTCATGGTTCGTGAGACGGAACACGGTTCACTGCCACTCACTGTAAATCATAGCATAGCTCTACAATGTATAGAAGAGCACGCAATAGCGCTACCACTGCTAGCAGCGAGAGGTGAAAGAGTGGCAAGACCAAGAGTGTCACCGTGTCCATGCTGTAATAGTAGCATTGTTCTAATTATCCTATCTCGCACGGAGTATTTCTCCAGGTGTTTCTACTGCTAAAGTGCAGAGAATGGGTGGGTGGCAGGTGGCAGATGGATGGCGGATGGGGGCTCTGTGCCATAGTCAGACGGCATCTACTCTGTACTGTAGCATGGTGGGATGCTTCTGTAGATGAGGCATTTGATGATGGTGGAATGATGGGATGATGGAAGGATGGAGATGTTGTAGAGTTTGATTGAAAACATAAGAACACAGATCATATACAAGACATATATATCAGATAATGGCATGTAGATTTAAACATCGAAATCAAATTGGAAGGAACACGCTGTGAGATGCTAAGCAGAAGATATGACAGAAACAGAAGACAGAAGACACCATCACCACCGAACAAAACCCCAGGGATTTGCGAGCTCCCGAATCAGGTTTGCAAGAGGCTGCCCCATAGCAAAACGCCTCCCGTCCGTTGTCTCCCAGTATAGACTTAGGCCGGGAACACGACCACGACCACGACCACGACCATTACCACGACCACGAGCAGGAGCAGGAGCAGGTGCAGGTGCAGGAACGTGAGCAGGGGCACGAGCACGAGCAGGGGCACGAGCACGAGCAGGAGCGCGAGCACGGGCAGGAGCACGGGCACGAGGGGCAGGAGCAGGAGCAGGAGCGCGAGCGCGAGCACGAGCAGGAGCGGGAGCCGGAACCGGAGCCACAGCTGGAGCAGGAGCCGGCGCTGCAGCCGGAGCCGGGGGAGGGTTGCTAGGAGGGCCGTACTCAATGTTGAGGCGAAGAACAAGCGGCGCCTCGCGCTCAAGATGGGCCACCACGGGAACAGCATTGGCTGCAGCTGCTTCTGCAGCTTCGGCTTCGGCTGCGGCTTCGGCTGCGGCTTCTTCGGCCTGCTGGGCCTGCCGGGCCTCTTCGTGCGCAATGTTTTCAAGCCGCAGCTGCTCCAACTCTTCGTGTAAGTCGTCGACGATTTGCATTGCGACGGCGGGATCAACGTTGGCAATGTCGTCAGGCCCGCAATCGTCCATCTCTTCGTCGGCAGAGTCAGAGTCGTTGTCAAAGTCGTTGTCAAAGTTGTCGTTGCCGCCGTCAGGAAAGCCGCCAGGAAAGCCGCCAGGAAAGCCGCCGGGAAAGCCGCCGGGGAAGCCGCCAGGGAAGTCGTCAAAGTCCATGCCGCCGTCAAAGAAGCCTTCGTCGGCATCGCCACCGTCGTCCGGGTCGCCCTGGCCGTCTTGGCCATTAGGCATCTCAAACAGCCGGTTGGCGCACTCGGAATTGTTGCCATTCTCGACTCTCCAGTGGGCGTATGGGTCGCTCTGGTTGATAAAGCCGCCGCAGAGGTAGCAAAAGTGCGATGAGCAGCTCGGACACACCATGTGGTTGCAGCCGGCGGTCTTGCTCACGCGGGTCTCGCATGTCGGGCACGGCGTCGTGTTCTCCTTGATGTACTCCTCGGACTCCTGCTCTTCCTTTGTTTGGTGCTCATTGGTTGGCGGCCGGCAGGTGACGTACTCGCCGTGCCAGGACTTGAGGCAGCGTTTGCAAAAGGCAAAGGAGCATTTGTCGCAGACGCCCACCTCGGCCGGTGTACTTTTTGAATCATCATACTCTTCGGCATCGCTGGCGTCGCTTTCAAAGAGCTCAAGACCCTGGGGGCGCTTGTGCCGGTCTGACCGGGCTGCGCCTGAGCACCATGACCGCGGGCAGTAGACGGTGCTCTTATCCATCTCGAGCTCGCGCTTGTATCTCAGATCAACATAGCGCTTGACAAGGGTCTCTTCGATGGGGATCTTTAGCAGCTCGCCCGGAGACAGCAGAATCTGCTTGGCAGGCTTGTTTGATGCCTGTGCCTGGGCCTTTTCGCGCTTCTGGGCGCACATGGGCTCAAGACAGCGCACGTTCGACAGCTCGCCGCTGCCAATGGCATCGGTGTAGTAAGCCTGCAGGCACTCGATACAGAACACGTGGCTGCAGTCCTGCATCTCGTGGCAAAGAGCACCTTCCTTGTAGTCTATTTTTTGTTAGCAGGATGTACTTTTAAATTTTTAGTAATGGGGAGGGAAAAGAACACTTACCTAGGCAAACGCCACAGGCGAACGTCTCATGTGTAAAGGCGCCCTTCTTGCTCTTGATGTCGAAGGAACGCAGAGCCGCAAAAAGAGGCGAATCGACCGGCAGGTGGCCATCTGCATCCAGCTGGCCAAACACATTGTCGGCCGACTGGCGAAGGTGTTCGACAAAGGTGAAGATCACTTGGTCGCGGCCAGCCTCCTCCCACAGCCGTGCACAGTCATCTTCAAGCTGAGTCACCAGAGTATCTGGGATCCATCTGGGGCTCAACTGGATAGATGCTGTGGGCGGCTCTGTCTCTGGGTAGCCAGGCGGAAGAGTGACGTGCATGCGCAGCGATGGCAGGTAGGCCACCTTGTGCGTGTCGAGTGGCTGGTCGGCGTCAGCCAAGGTCACAGGCTCATCCAAGGCCACTGGGACCTCGAGTAAGAATGCGTACCCGCCATTGCTGTCGATGGTGAGCTCCGGGTAGATGGCCTGCAGCGAGTAGAGTTCAACGGCCCGAAGGTCGTCGTAGTCCACGTTGTCAGACATTCTGAATGTGCTGTAGTGTTGTTGTGTTATTGTGTTGTTGTTTTGTAGTCTTGTAAGATGTCGTCTTGATGAGGTATGGATTATAGATGACTATAATACAGACCGTGAGGTAACTGATTGAACTGATTCAGAGGAGGAGAAAACATCGCAAGAGACGGGGAGGGGAATGAGGGTCTTTATAGAATTCCAGTCGATAAGTCTGACATGTCGTTCTCACTGGGAGTTGAGAGGTCTACTAAGATCTCAACACAACGAGTCTACTATGCCGGTCCTGATGTAGCGATGCTGGTTGGTGAACAAAGATGTAAGCGGTGCTTTCGTTTCAGAGTCAAAGAAGAAAAATGCAAAGGACACAAAAAGACAGAACAACCATGAAGGGACCGTCAAACCATTTTTGTCTCCTAGAATAATAGGCTCGTATCGCGATGCTGGACGAAATATTTAGAAAGTTCAGAGCGTTTGCCACTTATGTTGTGGTTTGTCGTGACTGATAGCAAGATATCAGAATGAGGCCAGCCTCGTTTGGAGTTGACGTCCTGGTGCGGCCAACAGTAAGAAAATGAATAGCTTTGATTGGCCGAAGTAGCCAACATCTCCAGTTTTACCGTTATCGGTCACGTGTGGCCCATTGTTTCGCCCTGATCGCATTTATTATCACCGATTCTTAACTGTTCATCAAAATCAAATGTATTGTTTTATCTCGCACAAAGAAAAAGAAAAAAAAACCCGTTCATTGTACAAATATCAAAACAAATATAATATATTAGTGAGAATAGACTAAAAAATAATACTCTTAATTTCACAGTTCAAGAGACCATTAGATTTTAGAAAATGTGGTGTCGAGACCTGAAAATTCAATCGATAAATAGTGAGAATAAGCCCTGTAGATAGCCTTGCTTCACCTGCCCCAAGTCACTCTATGCCAGCTATTGCTGCAATGACTGAAGAGGCACTGGCATTTTCTAGGCGTCCGCACGTTTGCTCCTCAGGCGTAGAGCTCCTGTTTTTAGCGCATCTGGCTGGCTCAAAGGAGCTCGGAGCTATGATTGGCCTAATTCGTCGTGCTCTTTCCCCGCTAGCATCTGCCAGCCTCCAGCAAATCCAAGAGGTCGCTGGGCCAATCACAACACGGGAAGCTCTGTGGGCAAGCGAACCCCCACAGGCACGCTTCAACGCACCTAAAGGCGCCTAAAACGCCAAAGCCGTTCAACTGAAGAGCCCTGAAAAAGGATCAGGGAGCAACGGGGAAGCAGGAGCTGTCGCCGGGTCGTGGGTCGCTCTTTCCATCCCAAGTCACCCATTCGACAGCCTTCTCCAAGCTCAGTGGCTCTCCCAACAGAAGCCAGAAGCAAGCCAGACGCCAGAACATAGCTCCTGCCCAAAGGCACAAGTCCCAATCCCAAACCAAGAAGGAGCGCGCATCATCACGATCTTGGCCCACAGCGCGGAATTCAGCCCACTTTGGCCTCATCTCTGCTTCTCCCCTCTGCACTACACCCTACACCTCTGTTACCCCAAGCCGTGTGTTCGTTCGGAACGCCGTCACACATTGCACGAGCACGACACACTCACCCCCCGAACGCTTACAGAAAGGAACAGTTTCGGAAAATGACAACAGACGAGCTCCTGTAGCCCTTTTGATCCTCCTGCATCAGATACGACGCACGAACCGGCCACCCCCTCTCGGCTGAACCCCCACCCTCGTTCGCTCGTTTTCTTGTTCTCTAGCTCTCTCGTTCTTTAGCTCTCTCGTTCTCTCACATTCTCTCACCCTCTTGGGTTGCGTTGGTTTTCTTGTTTTTCTCTTGTTTCTTATATACGCCCTCTCCCTCTTCCCTCATATTTCTAATCAAGGTGGCTTCGATTTCTGTCTTGCACTCCGGCGCGAGTAGAGCTCAACTTTGGAATTTTGGAACTCACTAGAACGACCAGCCTCCACCCAGCAACAAGCATAGACAGCTCGGCTCTACCTCTAGCCACAAATCCAGGCGAGGATGGCTCCTGACCCCGAGCCTGTCGGCTTCCGCCGAGGAACCGGCGCCGATTCGCGACAGCAGGCACCACAAACACAGCAGCCGCCGCCACCAACCGACTCGCTATCCCTAGCCCAGCTTCGGCGACTAGCCTCGGAGCTCCCGCGCAATGAACCGATCACCTACGACTTCACCTACGAGGACATGGGCGACTTTGACGAGGAGATTGACGAATGGTTTCCCTACCAGGTCTCGCAATGGGTTCGCCTGACATACGCACAGCAATACTTTGAGAGCCGGTGGGAGCGGGTTGTCAGCCGCGGCGGCGGAAAGGCGAACAAGTCGACTGCAAGCAACGGGGCTAACGGCCACCACCACGAAGACGGCCACACCCACGATCACGACAACGACGACGAAAGTGACGACGGCGAGTTTGAAGAGCGGCCATGGGATACTGTCGACGCAGAGACACAGGCCGACTTTGTGGCCGGCGTGCTCAAGACGCTGGACTCGGGTAAGGCCCGCCAGCGGCCTGAAGTCATCGGCTGTCTCGTCTACCTTTTGCTTGGACGCTGGGGTGCTACGACGGCAGGGTCTTTTCCCGGATCCAAGCGGTCGCCCAAAGCACGGACAGTTGCACGGCAGCGGCAATTGGACGCCATGAAGAGCAGCGCGGCTCTTGTTGGCAAGGTGGGCGGCATCCCCATTATCTGGAAGGCATTGCGGAAAGCATTCGAGCCGTTCTGGGGCCCTGACGACGTGCAGCAGCTGCCGACAGGGCAGTTGCAGGAGGCACAGGACGAGCTGGCCAACCTCATGACCGTCTTCTACGTCTTGATGCAGGCGACGCTGAGCGACCCCCTCGACATGGCCGCGTGCTATGTTAAGCTGGTCGAGCTCGACCCGCCCATTCCCGACTTTATGATGAACGTGGTGTCGATGCTCCGGTGGGACGACAACCCCGTTATTCCCCAGTGCCAGGTCTTTCTTCTGCTGTGGAAGTCGCTGCTCTTGGTATTCGGCGGTTCTCGCGAGCTGATCGAGACAAAGAAGGCGACGGCCGAGTCGACATGCGACGACGACAAAGAAAAGAACTTGATTATGGCGTCGCCCCTGGACTACCACGCATTCCGGCACGAGATCACATCCAAGTACCCGGCATACATCCCCCCACAGCCGCTCCTGCCGCTCGAAGATGATAACACCACACTGCTGCCGCCGCCTCCCAACCACCCGCCGCGCAACCACGGCGCAAACGGCATTCTTTCCGGCCCCACCAATTCCTTTGGCGGCGCCTCAATCTTGACGCAGCCCGTGCACATTGCCACGCCTGCGCCTTCGCCGCCGCCGTCGCCTGCCGCTGGCGGCAAGGGTGGCAAGAAGCAAAACTACCAGACGAACCAGAACTTTCCGTTCATGTACCCGCCGCTGGACGCTACTAGTAACGGCGCCGGCGGCAAGGGCCCGGCAGCTCTGCAGGACGCCCTCGTGGGCCACCGGTGGGAGGGCAGCGATGTGCCGTCGTCGATTCTCGAGGCCGGTCAGCTGTTCTCGGCGCGCGTGCGTATGACGCGGGCGACGCGCCAGCTGTGGGAAGAGCGCGAGAAGTTTCTCAAGTTTGAGCGCGGCTGGGACCCAGTCGACGATGACATTATCGATGAGCTCGACCTGTCGTCGTTTACGCTCGCCGAGAAGGAAGAGCTGGGCCTGATCAAGCCGAGCGATGTGCACGCGGCACCCAAGGAGGATGTTGAGGCCGACCTGGGCCCGCGCACCGAGGATCTGAATGAGCGCGTCAAGCAGCGCCTGGAAGGGCTTGAGAAATTCTACCAGGAATCGCTGCCACACCTGCAGTCACTGGTGATTGTGCTGCTCAAGGCGATCCTTGTCAACGTGGCGGTGCTGATGGCGCAGGCCCCGCAGGCGCAGCAGCAGCACCCGGCGACTAACGGTCCCAACGGTCGCGGCTACCCCGGCCAGCCTGGCGCCAACCAGCAGAACGTCCCTGAGCCGATCGAGCTGTCGCCCGAGGAGATGGACGCGGCACGTACTAGAGAGATCAATGCCAAGGCCGTCTCCGGGATCCTGCTGCTCCTCCTCAAGTGGCTCAAGGTTTCTCGTAAGTTATTCTATTGCTTTATTTATTACTCTTAATACTGATGCTAACTACGTAGACGTCCTCAAGTTTGAGTACATGACGCAGCTATTGCTGGACTGTAACTACGTGCCGCTTCTGCTCAAACTTTGGGCACACCAGGACGTGCAGCAGCTGATCGACAGCAAGACGGACTGTGCGGAGTCGAGCTTCTTCTTTTCGTGCAACTACCGCGAGAACGGCCCGACGGACGAGGACCGGCCTGCCGGTGGTGATGTCAACGAGACGGAAGACGAGGAGAGCGAAGACGAGTGTGCGCCGCCTGCCATTCGGCGCCGCCGGTCACCGCCGCCGCCTTCTGGCACCCAAGCCAGTACAAATGCAGGTGCGACACGCGCTGCGGGCACGGCACCGCCGCAGGTGGACGAGCTCGGGTACCCTCTGAACCCCGAGGCGGTGGTGGCGCCGATTACGGACTTTAACCGGCGCAATTTCTTCTCGCTGATCAACCTGCTGCGCGTGATGCAAAAGATCTGCAAAAACAAGGCGCACCGCAATCTGCTGCTGGTGCACTACAAGTCGTCGAACATTCTGCGCAAGATGCTCAAGGTGCCGCAGCCCGAGCTGCGGCTGTACACGCTCAAGCTGTTCAAGAACCAGGTGCCCTACTGCGGGCGCAAGTGGCGGCAGTCGAACATGCGGGTGATCACGGCGGTGTACCTGCACTGCCGGCCGGAGCTGCGCGACGAGTGGCTGGCGGGCAGCGACATTGACGGCGAGGTGGAGAGCTCGCTGCCGCTGGAGCAGGCGCTGCGCAGCCTGACGCACTGGTTCAATGTGCGGCGGTACCCGGAGAAGATGGCGCCGCAAGTGCGGGTGGCGCTGCGCGAGGAACACGACTTTTTCGTGCGCGAGCTGGAGAAGCTGGATTTCAACTGGTCGGAGAACGACGGCGAGAGCAGCATGATGTCGGAGTGGGACCCGTAGAGGGGAACCAGTCGGTCGCGAGGGGAGAGTGAAAGTGAGAGCCAGACTCAGTCGCAGTCTTCGTCTCAGCCTCAGGCTGAGGACGGCCCTATAAGCCCAGCGCGCGCGGCAGCGATGAAAGCGCGCGACGAGCTCGAGGCGGAAGCGGAGGTGGAGATTGAAGAGAGCGCAGAGCGGCGCCGGGCCCGAAAAGAGATGGAGGATAAAATACGGCGCAGGGAAAACAGGGCGAGGAGAGTGCTCCATAGGCGGCTGCGGGAGAGAAGGCTCGCCCGCATGATGGCCAGGGCTGCCAGAAACATGAACAGAACAGACGATGAATGAGTTTTATGATTAGTTGATGCACAATTAAACAAGCATTTTAATAAAAAAGTTTAGTATTAATATTAGGTGCCTATAAGGCTGTAGACAGTTGTCTGACTAACACACCAACACAAAGAACAAGAGTACAAAAGTCATAGCCTATCGTGTTGTGTCCAACTGCAATCGTTCGTTTCGTGTTTCGTGTTTCCATTCCATTTCCAATCCGTTCCATTTCCAATCATCCCAACATGTGGCAGTCAGGAATACGCATGCAGCATCCCTTCCTGGCTCGCCGGGTATCGTCTCCCCTTTACAACAGGCATCTTTTCAACTCAACTAAAAAGCTAAAGTTAGGAGCTTAAAAGTTGGTCTTGGCAGTGTTGGCCGTGGTGGTGTTGAGCTGCTGGGGCAGGTCGTAGCGCACGGGCTCAAAGTTGCCGTACTGGCGGCCCTGCTCGACCTTGGAGGCGTCGTGGGCGTGGGCGGCAGAGCCACCGACGGCAGTAGCCTCGGTGTTGTAGCTCTCGCGGACCTGGCCGGGCTCGGCGTGCAGGGGCAGGGCGTTGGGGTCGGCGGCGACGTTGGCGTTGGCCTGCTTGCGCTTGAAGCCAAACAGTCCCAGACGGCGCTTGCCGCTGCCGCTGGTGTAGTTGTTGTTGGGGCCGGGGCCAAACTTCTTCTCCTTGCGGTGATTACGCGCGAGCAGGATCTCGGTGAAGAAGGCAAAGACGAGGAAGAGCGCGGCGATAACGGCAACAGCCAGGCAGGCGGTCTCGAGCTTGCAGGCGGTGTGGAAGGTGATGGTCTTGACGACGTCGCCGTTGGTGTTGGTAACGGTCTTGGTGTCGGCGGCCGAGGTGCCAAAGGGGGTCTTGATGGCGTCGCCGTTGCAGGAGCTGGCACCGGCGCGGTTGGCGGCGGCAATGTAGATGAAGCAGACGATGAAGCAAATGTCCAGGAACAGGGCGACGGCCGAGGCCATGGTGTGGCCGGCCAGGCACCACAGCAGAAGCAGGCCGACCAAGCTATAGAGGGCCGCAGAGCCGGAGAGGCCCTCGACGGCGCGGACCCATGTCTGGATGGTCAGGTCGTGGCGCTTGAGGGTGGCGAGGAAGTAGGAGTAGATGGCGAGGACTGTGAGCGAGCACAGGAAGACGATGAGGCGCAGGAAGAACTGCAGGCTCTTGAGGCCGATGTTTGCCTTGGAGACCATGTTGACGGTTTTGATAGACGAAAGTGAAGATGTAGTGACGTCGGATGACTAAGATATCAAAATACGAAAAAGCACAAGTCAGAGTCGTGTTCAATACGAAGACGAGGGGAGTCGCGTTTAAATAAGAGTGAGAGAATAGACTCTAGAAAAAGGATCTAGACAATGATTGAGATTAATTACACTGATCTGGGCAATGAGACAGACAGAAACAAGGTGACTGACGCCTGCAACAGCACGGTAATGTCGTTTCCGACGAGATTTGCAGAGCCACTTTTACTCTTGTTTATTTTGTGTATTTATCTATTTATCTATGGATTATATGGACTAAAAGCAGCACAGCTCGCCGGCGACAGCTCTTGCCGAATTGGTTGCTAGCTGAAGTACTTTTGCGTGTAAATACGTGTATCTCAATACTTGTGCATTCTTCTTTGGCTCCCTCCCTGGGATCGCCACTGCCGTGTGAGTGGAAGAGAAAGAGCAGACAGGAAGAGACAGGCACCATCGCTCCTTCTCCCTGACATGAGAGATTAGGTCATCCACCCATCATTTCATCACTCTTTGTCACGGCGACCATCAGTATTGTTCTCTCCCTTTGAATAATTCACATCTTTATTCATATTTTCTTCTTTTCTATTGAGGACATACTTCGTACAGAGCACTGACTACAGTCTCCCAAGCTTTTAAGCTTCTTTCTCCACCACTTATTCTCCTATTTCCATATGCTCCTCTTCAAGGTGGCATTCTTAAATTAAACCCGATCGCCAGGCGGATCCACGATCCAAGAAATGCAGAGCTTGTCGGCGAGAGAAATACTCAGTACAGAGAATAAAAGTCATGTATGGTTATGGTCATGAGGTTATTCAATAATTACTTCGTGCAGTATCAGAGTTAATGACGGTATCTCGACATTGTGAGACCCAATTTCGGTGTGTTTCGTGGCGGCCCTTGCTCCTGCTGTTTCTGTCTCATCTGTGGTCTCTTTCCTTTCTTGTCTCTTATTAGCCACGGCTTATCTAATTCAAAATTGCTCTCAATATTCTTTCAATATTTCATAACTACAACTCACCGCATGCTCTGCCGAGATCACCATCACCATCACCATCACCAGACCACCAGACCACGTCCAGATCTTCACTACTGCAGAGTTTTCTTTCCTTTTTCCGTATGTTTATGTCCATTCTTGCAGCATTCGGGCTAGTGCACTTTTGATTTGATACAGAATACTCAGTAGTAGATCCATCCAAGCTGCACATCTTTCGGCCTAAAAGCGTGGATCGTCTTGTCTTGTTGTGTTTTTATTGTTCATGATCATAAGTCTGTACCGAGTCCTTTGTCTGCGTCCCTGTCCCTGTCCAGTCCCTGTCTGTCTGTCCCTGGTCGTACGACATGTCTCGCCCGCTGTGGTGACCTTCGGCATTACACTGCATAGCGACGCGAGACAGGCACCGCGTGGTCGACGAGTTTGCTTGTCTTTTTGTATCATTTGATTTGCCAATTACAAAAGAAATCCAATAAAAAACTAGCTGCTAGTATTCAGCTGGCATGTGTCTGTGGATGTGCGTGGATATGCCTGATGTTTTTTCAGGTCCTAGCCTGTATTTCGGTTTGTTTTGTTTAGCGTTTTAGCGGGTTTATTAGCGGGTTTCCTCACTGACGTCCACGTCCAACCGCGTCTATGACGTCACTGCATTTTCAGCTGCCATGACGATATACGCCACACTTGTCATAGTTTTCTACATTTCTCTTTCTCCTACTCGAGACTTGATTTGTGTTGCATCGGTGCTTAGCCACACTCGGCCAGGCCGTGATAGTCGTAACTGTTGAGGTGAACATTGAACGACGGTGATAGACAGTAGACGCTGGGTAGTTAGGTCAGGCAGCAATGAATTTTTGAAAAGACCATTTTGGCGTCGACATTTGAATACAGTAGCCCGACTTGTCTTGCTAAACCCGCGGGCCGTGTGTTGGTTGTTCTAAGCTGCTAGTTGTAAGCTGAAAACTGCTGGCTTGTGATTCTGACGTCTAGCGATGCTGACATAATTCAATTGGCAGAGGTCTAGATCCTTTGTCTTCTTGATAGCTTTGGATAGGTGTAGCTTTATGACCTCGACAGAGTGAGGCTGGTCGAACACAAATGATACAGTCAATGTGAGTGATTTAATCGTAAGAAATTATGTATCCAATAGACGGCATCACTGCCCGACCAGCTCCATTCTCCAGCTGGAAACTATTCGCCTTCCTCCAGCTCCAGCTCCAGCTCCAGCTCGTGGGATCATGCATTTAGAAGTGCATACTCACCGCCAGCTGAGGTCGACAAATCGATGTGCAGTATGCATCAATGCAGCTTCACCGCTGTGACCTGCACCTCTGATTGACTGGCTCTTCGTATGTCTGTAAAGCCACTGCAGCATCACCAGACTCTTTCGTGAACAAACATATCCACAGAATAGCATACGCCACGAAGCAGTCGAATATGCACTCTCGTGGTCCAGCAGATGGCATACACGTTTCGCTTGATAGTTGTATAATCTCTAGACTGAGCTAGCTCTCAGATGCCAGCCATCTGGTGACATTGATGCGAATAGCATGACTATCACGATGGACACCCCGATCAGATGAACCACTGATGTAATTTCAGTATCGCGTTCAAGACACAAAGTCGAGCCGATATAAACTTGCACAGATGCATTGATGTGAATGGACGGAAGTATCGTGGGCTAACACCTGCGCATACTGGAGCCAGCTCGACGACAGAGTACGCTATTGCCATATGACATTGTTACTAGAGACCCGGTTCTCGCAGCACTGCTGTCGTCGTGGCGACATACTGTTGCAGTCACAGCAAGCTTCTCTCCTCATCGTGTCCTATCCCCGCGATCGCGTAGATGCCTCATGTTGATGCCTCGATGATGCCTCACGATGCATTGTGGTGCGCCGCGGGGCCTCATACCTTGGCATCTATACGTCGCCCATCAATATATCCGGTCGGTTTGAACTGCTTCGTACTACTCTGCACCTATACAGACTTCTGTGCACTCGAGCGGTAATGCAGAGTAGTTCGACCGGAGGGACCAAGATGGATTTGGTGACTTCGTCAGCCGGTACCCTCTCCTGTGATGAGAAGAACCCCTTCGCGAGTAAGATACGCGGTGACAGAAAACAGCTGAACAGCAGGGCAATGGAAGCATCTGTCTGCGCTCTATGAGGGTGCAAGCGTCTAGCTTTTGAGCAACAGTCTTGGCCAATGATGATCTGTGCCTTAAGACTGTCAATGTTTATAGACTCAGCAACAAGATATCAAAAGTATCGAGCGTATTGATAGCTGGAGAGATCGCGGTTGGATAACAGGTAGATCTCTGGAATCTACCTTGTGCTCCTGCGTTGTCTTTTATCTGCATATGTCAGCCTCGTGCCATCATAAACGTAAAAAAATTATCTGCATCTTTGATGACAGAAATATCAAAGATGCAATCGTTCATGCCATCGCCGGTTTTCATCGCTTCGGACCGGGATGATGTACGGCCGTTGTTCAATACACGATAGCGATCTATCAGGCTCACATGCCGTTCCCGACTGCCTCGACATTCATCTAGCCGAGCCTAGGCACGATGTAAGTAGATAACGGTTGCTATCAAATAACGGCCAAGCGCATGGTGCCCGACAAGGCAGTCGAGCACGCGATGCTAGTAGATGTAGATATCGGAACCATCCGTAGCATGGTTCCGAGTTGATCGATTGCGGCCGATATTTTCCGACATCCTGTATGTCCTAAACGTCCGTTGAACGACATGCAGTCAACATGTCAAGCCCTTGGCGGTAGCCAATACATCATACGACATTTCTTCAGAGAAGAGCGCAATGGCTGGCCACTGGCCACCAAGGTTCTTCCCCAGACTCCAGGCTCCAGGCTGACTCCAGACTCTGGGCACGCGGAGCCGTGTTTGCGGGGTGTGGCACGCCGTCATTTTGCTAGACTTGCCAATCCTTCATGTTTCTCCTGTCCCCAAGTCTATCCCTACTGAGTGTTCGATTCTAAATTCAAACTCGGTTACTTGTATTCATCTCCGGTTCTCGCCGAGATAGAGTCAAAGATAGAGTCAAAGATAGAGTCAAAGATAGAGTCAAAGATAGAGTCAAAAGTGAAAAGTCAAAACTCACAAAAGACAAAAGACGAAAGCACAAGCAAGATACAATACAAGTGAAAATTCGACTGAAACGTAATGAACAGCACCGACTGCATTAGCATGAGCCAAGAGTGTGCTTTCTTTTGAAGTACATCTAAAACGGAGACGGAGTAGGCACCGTCTGTCTTGCTCGTGTTGACTCTCCTGTTGCGTACTGACACTGCGTTCCTCTCATCCGTATTTGATTACTTTTATCTAATATTAGCAAATCAAATACTTTGTACAAACCAGCATGGGGCAAGGGAACTACCTAATCGAGCAGGCGATCATGAGGGGTTTCTCCAAGTGTTTGTCTTGTCTGTCCTCACATGCTGTGTCATTCTCTCTGTACTTTGTATCTTCTCTGTACTTCATATCTAAGCTTAGATTTTACGTGTACAGAGTAAATTCTTCACATGCAATCACCAATGCCAGTCAAGTATAATAACATAGTAAAGACTCGGACAACAAACAGCTTGTGATTCTGTTTGATTTGAATCTTCTCTACTCCCCCTTTTGCCTTGCCTGCCCCCGCCCTTCCCCATCTCCTCTCCATTTCCCCAGGTCCCTTGTCCATTCACAAGACAGCACACAAGCTACTGCCAGGCTAGGAGTGAACTAACGGAGCGCCATATCTTCCGTACAATTCTATCACGAGGCATTCCTTTCTTTCTTCCAGTAGTCCATACAAAGTACTCGCTGATCAGAATGGAGAGCCACTCCACAATCCAGTCTTGGCTTGGGGTAGTCTTTGCTTGTACTTTCAAAGGAAGATGCATTACAAGTACAGAGTAATTGTGAGTACGAAGTACTCAGTATGCCCGTAATATTCTGTCCAACAACTTGCTGGATCGCGATGGCAAGCATGGCAGGGTTGAGATTGATGCATCTTGCAGATGTCTTTCTTATGCATTTGTGCAGTTTTAAACAGAGCAATGTTCATCGTAGATACTTGATATCACATTTGTCTCTTCACTTTCACGTAACTTTCTCTCATCCTCTAAATATAGGATCAACTATCTTCCACAACTATCCTCCATAACGATGCTCCGTGTGTTATTCTCTACTACTGAGTATCTACCACTATCACTCTATTCCCGAGCCGTCGTATTTACTCAATCTCCGGCAGCCTTAGCGTCTTCTTATACCCTTACGGGCCCTGCCGATTGCTGTCCGTATTCTCTGATTATTCTTTGGATTATTCCGATTATTTTACAGAGTTTTGAATAATGCAACCGTTCCATGACTTCAGGGTCTCTCCGCACTCTAGTCACCGTTTATGACCAGTCTCATCTACACCGTTGTTTGGTTTGTATTTTTAATGTTTTATTTCCTTTCCCTTCATCTCTGTCTTCCGATGCCTACTGCTTTCTGGTCATGACTTGGCCATGACTTAATCACATTGGCATCTCATGACCAGCCAGTAAACGTAACCCAAGTTTAACAAACTATCATGAAAATCAAATGAAATCAAATGAAATCAGAATCAACAAAATGTCATCGAGATCTAACCCCTCATACTCTGCTACCCTGCACCGTCACCACCACCGCACAACTTGTCCGAATCCTTCACTAGCTTTCCCTACTTCTTAGTTGCTTTGCAGCTTCACCTCCTCGTCTAGCTCGCTCGCGTGCCCAATCCTGTGCATTGCAATGTCAACGCAACTGTTGTCGCTGCTTGGCTGCTGATCTCGGTGCCGGTACGCTCTGATCAATAGGCTTCCGATACACCTCTACTGAGTAGAGAGGGAGAGAACCCGATGCCCCGGAAAGCACACCGCAGTCCCAGTTTTTGTGGTCCACATGCATCGTTGGCCCGAGTAGGCATGGCGTCCGTTTCTTTGTTTTATTTATTTGATTATTTTAGCTGATCATTCGTACTTGACGAGTTCCGAGCTCGTTATTCGCTCATTCGGGTTTGAATACAACGACAGTTAAGCCACGTCGTTTACATCATTCACATTTAAGTAAAAGAATATGACATTTAGAGAACAGAATCAAACTTCTGAATACCAAATGACATCTTCTACTTGACCGTTTTTATTGCAGCTGTCCAGTGTTATTTTTACAGTTTCTACCGTATTTCATTTCATTTCACTTGATTGGTTTCTCCCCACTGCTCCTGCTACAGAGTACGTATTCCCTACAGCACCCCTGCACTCCGCCCATACTCTTCTAAAAGATCACACATGATTTGTTCTGATTTTTCGCCCCTCTTCTTTTGCGCTTCCCTTCTTCCTCTTCCTCTGTTCCTTCTTCTCGCCATGCTCGTTTCTCTCTAGTCGGTCGCTAGTCCAGCCTGCACTAGGCCTGACAGGGGCATTAACTGGGGAAGTCTGGCAGTCTGGTTGCAGTCTTGCAAACGTCTCTGCTGCGACTTGTCGACGTTGACCTCCGTTTTGACCTTTGACCTGGAGTATCTTGTGTACTGCAAGACCTCCCCACTAACGGAGCCTCTCGCGCCTCTTTGCTCCGTGACGAGTTCCTTAAAATTAAATAAAAATTAATAAATAATAATCTCATGCGCCTCGCCTTTACCTGTGCTCGCTCTGACGAACTCTCTCTTTGATTCTTTTGATTTTGATTCTTTGATTTTGGTTCCTTTGATTTGATCCTCTTCTCATACTTTCTGATCTCTTGATCTTGATCTTGACCTTACCTGATGATCTGACTCTTGACTCCAGCTTGATTCACCTCGACCCTGTCTACCCTTCCTTTGATTCTCGATCCTGTGCTCTATTTCTATTTTTGCTTTCTTTTTTCTCGTCTAGACCAATCTCCACTCCACCGGCCTTTGATTTCCGTCACTGATTCATTCTCATTCTCAACTCCGTCTTTTCATTCTCATCTTTTTGAATTCAATACCCTCACGAATATCTACAACTACAGCTTGACAACTCGTACCACCGTAATCTACACCAGTTAACAACTACGCGCGTTGATCAGCCCTACTGAACTCACAGCATCCAAGAATCGGAACTCAGAAATCAAAATCAAAATCAAATCTATTCAAGCTATCTGCATCTCCCAACACCTAGACATCTATCTACACCTACATCTACAGCTCTACACCAAAACCCACAATACATCTACACCGACATCTATGTCGCCTCGCCTTACACTCTTGGAGCCTGCCGAAGAGGACACCGACGCCTCGGCTTTGTATACGCACATCTAACACCACGACTTCAACAACTGTCAACCAGGACTGCCGCATGCCAGCCCGTTCTTTTTAATCTCTCCCTCCCTCTCTATTCCCTAAACTCTCCCTCTCACAATGCCTACCGCCACCATGGACGACGTCTCCAGCCCCAATTCGTCAACCCTCAGCGTCTTTGACGGCAGCGCCGCCACCGACGTGCCCATGCACGACTCGCCCGATCACCCAGAAATAGACCAGGACACAACCACCGGACACCGTCCTCTGCTGCCCGCCACCGAACGCTCCCTGTCCATGTCCTCGGCCGTTTCTGCCGCCTCTACTGCGTCGGCCGCGTCGGCTGCCTCGTACGACTCCGCATCCCTGTCCGCCGCCTCCTCCACTGCGGCTCCGCTCCAGCAGCGAAAGCGCCGCACAAAAAAGACGGCCGCCGAAAAGGCCGAGCTCGAGCTCTCCAAATCGCTAAACGACAAGGACACCTCCGACGACCACACCAATGCCGCCGGCAAGGTCATCAAGCGCCGTGCCGCGCGCGCCTGTGTCAGCTGCCGCAACCGCAAGGTGCGTTGCGACGTCGTCGAGACCTTTCCGTGCGGGAACTGCCGGTGGGACAAGATCGACTGTGTTGTGCAAGAAGGACGGCGCCGTCGGCGCGGCCTGTTCAATGCAGGTGCAACTGCAACAAATGGCCACGACCACGAGGGTGCGGGTCCGCACGAGTTCCAGCACCACATGGGCATCAACAACATCAACGGCATCAACCTCAACGGCGTCAACGGGCAGTTCAACACGGGATTTGCCGATCCCAAGACCAACGGCAGCACTGCCAGCAACAGCAGCGGCAACACCAACACGAGCAGCGACACCTTTTTTGCCGCGCAGCGCATCGGCAGCAACCCGCTGCTGCTGCCCAAGACGAACCACCATGATCACTCTCATTCTCACTCTCACAGCCACTCTCACAACCACAACCACTCACATAACCACACCACGTCAGCCGCTGAAGTCCCCGCCGCCGTCGCCTCCGCTCCGCTAAACCTCGCCGGCTTCCCGCTGCTCCCCATTAATGGCACCCTCGGCGATCCCCAGCAGCAGGTCGCCGCCCTGCTGCCCGGCTTCATCCGCCCGCTGCCCGGCAAGATGGCCCCCGAAGACATTGTCTACCTGCACAGCAAGGGCGCCTTCACGCTGCCGGACATCACGCTGCAGCGCGCCCTGCTGCACGCCTACGTCGAGTTTGTCCACCCCTACATGCCGCTGCTCGAGCTGCACCCGCTGCTCGAGACCATCCACCACCGCGACGGCAAGCACGGCACCGTTAGCCTGCTGCTCTACCACGCCGTCATGTTCGCCGCCGCCTCGTTTGTGCCCGCAAAGTACCTCAAGGCCGCCGGCTTCAGCCGCCGCCGCGAGGCCCGCAAATCCTTCTTCATGAAGGCCCGCGCGCTCTACGACTTTGACTACGAGACCGACCGCCTCACGCTCGTGCAGGCGCTGCTGCTCATGACGTACTGGTACGAGACGCCCGACGACCAAAAAGACACCTGGCACTGGATGGGCGTCGCCGTGTCGCTCGCGCACACCATTGGCCTGCACCGCGACCCGCGCACCACCGGCGAGCCGCTGCGCCGCCAGCGCCTGCGCAAGCTGCTGTGGTGGTGCTGCTTCATGCGCGACCGCATGATCGCGCTCGGCATGCGCCGCCCCAAGCGCATCCGCAGCGAGGACGCCGACGTGCCCATGCTCGTGCCCGCCGACTTTGACCGCGCCGTGCTGCCCGACGCCATCGACATCCTGCCGCCCGAGTGCCGCCTCGTGCGCGACGTCGACATGCAGGGCCAGCTCGCCGAGCTGTGCGTCGAAAAGGCCAAGCTGTGCGTGCTCGTCGGCCAGATGCTGCAGCAGCAGTACACGATCCTGCCGCGCCGCCGCGAGTCCTCGAGTACACCAGCCGCGCAGTCACAAACCACAAACACAATGATGCTCTTCCCGAACCGGCCGGTGAGCGACGACGGCTCCGGCAACGGCCCCAGCGTCGTCGACAAGATCGACGCCAAGCTGCGCGCGTGGCTGCTCGCGCTGCCGCTGTCGTGCCGCTACGCCGCACTGACGCCCGCCGACGTGCAAAACGGCCGCGCCACCATTGCCGTGCAGCGCACGCTGCTGCACCTCGTCTACCACACCACCATGTCCGCGCTGCACCGCCCGCGCATCCAGCCCGGCGCCGCCGGCAGCCCGCTGCTGCCGATCGAGCAGCAGGAGTTCTCGCGTGCGCGCGTGCGCGACGCGGCCGACTGCGTGACGCGCATGGGCGGCGAGATGCTGCGGTTAAGACTGGAAATGTACCTGCCCACCGCTGGTGTGACTGTCTTTCTGCCCGCCATGTTTGCGCACCTGCTGGACATCAAGGGCGGCGTGCCGCGCGAGCGGCGGCAGCAGGCGGTGCTGGGCTTCCTGACGTGCATGCGCGTCATGGAGAGCCTGCGCGAGACGTACGCCGCGGCCGAGATTGCCAAGGGCTTTGTTGAGTCTCTCCTCAAAAAAGCCGGCATCGACCTCGCGGCCGTCACGCTCGTCGACGTCAACAGCGGCCACAACCGTATGAGCATGCTGGACGGGTCGGGCACGAGTACGCCGGTTAACGGCACGTCGGCGTCTCTGCTACAGGCGACGGCGAATGTGGGCGTGCCGTACACGGAAGACGGCATTGCGCACGCCGTGGCCATGTATGCGGCCAACACGCCGCGCGCGACGACGCCGCCAGCTGAGGAGGTCGAGCGGAGTGCTGAGACCGAGACCGAAAACACAAACGGCCAGACGGATGTGCCGCTCAACCTGCCCGTCGGGGGCAACAACAATGTGCCCTACCTGCCGGTGTCCATGGCCGATGCCGTTAAGCTGCTCCAGGCCAACGCCACCAACAACATCAACACCACCACCAACACCAACACAAACGGGATCAACCCGCTGACGCCCATGTCGGCCGATGCTGTCGCGGCCGCCATGGCGTCGGCCAACACGACCGTCGACCAGATCTGGGGCCTGACGCCGCAGGGCAGCGCAGTCGAGGATCCTTTTGAATGGGATGCCATGACCAATACGAATTCCGGTGCCGATATGAACGGTGCCACAACGACTGTCGCACCCCCTCTGGCTCTCGACCCCACCGGCATCAAGCTTGACTTTGACCAGTGGCTCGACTTCCCGCCCGAGGGCATGGGCAGCAGCACCGACCACGCCTTTGTCGGGCTCTTCAGCTCCAACTTTGGCAACGACATGATGAACACGGAGTTTTAGGTTTAGCGTTTTGTAATTAATTGATTGTATTCTCTTGAATGTGTCCCTCGTAGACTATCATTAATGACTATCATTAATAGCGACCAGACTTGATCAAAGCTACTCCTCCTCCTCGTCGACAGCGACAAAGCCCTCAAGAATGGTCTTGGCCTCGGCAATGTCGTTCAACTCGTACGGCTTGAGGCCCATGGAGATCATGAACATGGACCAGCCGCCGTAGGTCTTGACAATGGCCCGCTCCTCGGGGGACAGAGGGGGTTCTGTCTGTTAGTATTGGCAGACAGGGATGGTCAGAGGGGATGGTCAGAGGAGTATACTCACGGAGACTGTCTGTATTCATAGGCATCTTGGTAGTTGCTTGTGTTTTTGGATGACTGAGTGGTTGATGAGTCTGAGATGAGTGTATGAGTTGTTTGCAGAGTGTGAGTTTGTTGGTGAAGAAGTGAGAGATTAATGTGGGATGAACGAAGAGATGGCTGCCTTTTATACCTATTTATGTTTACTCCTGGAAGTTGACGGTCGTTCATTCCCAACTTGGTCTCTTGAAGCATTCGTCGTTCCTTCCCAACTTGACTTTTCAAGCACTCATTGTTTACCTTGAATTAGACTTGTTTTTGGCTACCTGGCCGATTGTGTCGTCATTTCACCACGCATCACATAGGTTTATTTATCAGCTATATTCAATTAAAATCGAATATAAATTTCAAGTCAAGTTCTAGCTGGTCAAAATTTAGAGAGAGAGCCAAAAAAAAAGAAGAAAAAAAATACATGAAGAAAGACGATGCTGTCATCCGCACTTACAGGGTGTAAATAAATTGTGGGGAACGTGCAGTTCGAAGCACTTGAGAAACGCGATAAGATAAGGAAACATCTTTAGTATCCACTATGCCAGCCGCTGGCACCTGCCGCAGCCTCGTCTGGGTTTTGACATTGCTCATTTTCATGCCTCGAGGCTGTCATTCATCGCCAGATACACCCTTATACCAATCGCCTTCGACCACCTATTTTTAGCTCTATATCCTGAGTTCTATCCACTATATACATCTGCGACACCCCTCACATAGCGCATTCGATACTCATACGGTGAAAACTCTGCACAGTCGATGAGATTGCCGCGACGATGTTGTCAGACCCCATGAACCGCACACAGACGTGAGTACATAGACATCTAGACATCTGGATATTATTGAATCTAACAATCAGTGTGCGCCGAGAGGACCTCTTCCGAGAGCCGGCGCGAGATGAGAATGGAAACATTGTCAAGGACGGCAAGGGCAGCGATGAGACGGCGGCGGCGGCACAGGCAGAGCTTGATGCATACATGAAGAGCATGCTCGGACTGCACTTTGATATCCCAGAGCCACAGGCAATGGTAAAGCCATCACTATCAGCGCCAACATCATCAAAAGCGTCAAAAGCATCAAAACCGGCCCGGAAGGACACAAAAAACAACGGCAGCGATGTCGACATGGACTCGTCAGACGATGAAGACGAGCCAGAATCAGACACCTCAAAACCACAAGAACCAACAGCTACAGAGTTTGCATTTCGCATGTTTACAGGGAGTGGCAAGGTAGAAGCATCAACTACATCACAACCGGTCGTCTTGCTCGATGACAATGCCGACGGCACCCAGCTTGGCCCCGGCGCCATTATGGAGCCGCGGCCAGAGGGCTTCTACATGGCCCGCGAATTATCACAAGAGGACCGTTTAGGCTATGCCCAGGCGGCTATCGCCGGCGACGACATCATCGCCCAGTCCAACCCAAGCATCCGCAACACGAGGGGCCTCGAGGTCCCGTGGCGCGTGCGCACACTCAAAGCCGACCCTAAAGCGCTCCGCGCCCTGCTCACCAATGCGCTCGCACCCGGCCAGCCCGCACCAACAAACCTGCCGGTCGCACTCGCTGCCGCCATCAACGCTCTTCCCGCCTGGGCCGGCGGCTCACCTCCCCAAAACTTACCTGAGACACAACCCGGCCGGAAACGCCCCGGCAAGAAACAGCGCATCATCCTGCGGCAGCGTGAGAAGGCGCGCCGCGAAAAGGAAGCCGCCGAGGCGGCCAAGGCGCAGTCCAAGGAGGAGCAGCTGTCGGAGAAGAAGAAGCGGCTGAACCGGATCAAGAAACTACGGCGGCGCGCTCAGGCCAAGGCCGGCAAGGCGGGGGGTAGTGAAGTCGGCGGTGAGGGCGGGGACGAGTCTGGCGGAGAGTAGAGTCACATATACCACGATTTAGCAATTCATTTCATTCAAGATCTATGCAATCTAGCCCGAGTGCGCGGCCAGCTGGCGGACAATCTGCTTGGCCTCCTCAATGTCGCTGAGCTCATACGGCTTAAGGCCCATGCTCTGCATAAACGACGTCCAGTCGCCGTACGAGCGGACGACCGCTCTCTCAGCTGGAGTCAGAGGGGGTTCTGTTTGTTAGTAGTGGAGGTGGATGTGGAGGTGGCGTAAGTGGCGTAGAGATGACGGTGAATGGCCATGACGGTCTTATAAGATGGTCTGTTAAAAGGACTTACGGAGGGCGTTGGTGGCAGGCATCTTGCGGTGTATGTATCTGCAAACTAGATGTGATGATAGATGATGCGGAGACGGCGATACAGAATAGGATGCAGGATCAATGGATCGTGGATACTCAGGCTGAGCGGTGTGGTGAGTGCTGAGAGGTGACGATGCTCGGTGGAGCGGGTGGATATTCACCGTTCACCTTGCCCCATGACTAAGATGCAGCGCGTTAGTAATTAACGTGTAGCTAGCTGCGGCTGTAGCTGTAGCTGCATCGCACCTTCCCTAGCAACCAAAGTACCGACAAAGAAGGTACGATCGACGGCAATATTAGAGTTGATAGCAATAAGGTTATGAACAAGGTAGGCGCGACCAAGCGTTCAGCTCAGGGCAGGCACGACCTAGACTTTGCTATTATGACACCTCTTGCCAGTAATAAGACAAAGAATAAGCCGTGATGGAAGGTGCATCTAGACGCGCAACCAAGATGTGCATACTAGGAAGGCACAGACGTCTCCGCATATGGGACCCCTGTAGCATGTGATGCAGTCAATCTACGGACATGCAGTCATCTGCAGTCAATCTATGCATTCAATCTATCAGCATGCAAATCATAAAGTGCGTACATAGATTGATAGTGTGCTGGAAATATGTTGGTATCGCATTCATCACGGCTCTTCGAACAGAGTCCAGTACTGAGTAGTCTTGTGATGTTCGTGACAGGCAGGCATCCCCGTCGCTCCTACCCTTTTAGAGCTTTTTGCATTAACCCGCCCGCATAGGAAGGGGCTCCTCCGTGTCAAATCACATTACGGAGTCCCTTGATGATAAAGTGATAAAATGTCTGTTATTACGGGTAGTAATCAAATTAAATTGGTTCCCACCACAAGGGAAGCAGAGGCTGAAAAGGAGGGACACTCTGTATTTACTGCCACGACCAAAACAAGACCAAAACAAAGCAAGACTTTTTCATCAACAACCATCGCCACCAAACATCGACAACGGTGACGCCCGACCGCCGCCATGAGCAGTCAATAGTCACAATTGACAGAAGCCAGACAAGACACCGACACAGCCAAAGCGAATCCACTCAGCACCGGCCAGCTGTCGTCCTGTCCTGCGTCTTGCGTTGCGCTGCGTGATGCATGCGTTGTCTGCCCCATCTCTGTCTCTCGTGCTGCAGCCTGCATCGCTGCCTCACGGCTTGTCACTCTTTTGATTCGTTTCTTTCGTCTCTTCTTCTTCTTTCCTTCATTTTCTTCTTTGTCATTCATCCGTCCGATATCTACATCTACTTTCGCTCTTTTCATGTCGCATCGCCTCATCTCGGCTTTTCTTACATCGTGTCTCTCTTTGCAACAAAGTCGTGATTTTGTTTCTTTTTCTCAGCTATCTGTCTCATTATCGACTTCAATCAACTACTCTCTGTCGTTCTACATCTAGCTCCCTTGCTCCGCTATACACGCCGATTCGCTGGCAAGCTCCCATTCCCACAACACACGACTTTGTACACACCATCTTGAACCGCGTCTCGCCCCAACGCTATACCACACCATCCACGCCATACGCCATCCACCATCCACCTTACGCGCCAGTTAACTGCAACCTTTTGAATCCAAGACATCCCCTTTTTCTCAGCGAACCCCTCACGATCAGCATCGACACTCCCTTGCTCGCGACTGTGAGACTTTGATCTCTAAACAATCTACAAACAGCAAAAACAACAAAAACACAATTGCTTCAACAGCGGCAGAGTAGCTGGCTACTTGAACAAGCCGACAGACTACGGGACGAGCCTCCAACACTAGCCAACGCAACAGATCTTGTGCAACCACAATCGCAACTCGCAAAAATAGATTGAACGCTACTGAGCGCTAGGAAGGGGACTGGTGGTTCACGAGGTGGAACAAGAGGGAAGAGGGCAAACAGCGGAGGAGAACAGTGGCGCAAAGACAGCTTCCAGCTTGCTGATCTTGTCTTTTCTCGAGTCGCAAAACAAACGAAAGAAGCAAACATGCGGTTTTCTCGGTGAAAACGACGCGCCACGACAACGACGACAACAGCGACAACAACATCGACACTCGACAACAACAACACCGATTGACATCATCGGCACCGATTACCAACAAACAACCGACAATCCTTGCAGCTCCAGCCTGAGCTGATATAACACGACACATTTTCGACAACCCCGGTCACATTCCATCTCGACCGTTTCTCCCGCATTCCTCACCTCGACCACATCTACTGCCACGGCTACACCATCGTTTCCACGATGAGCTTAAGCAGCTTCCCCATCCTGTCCGCACGGACGCCGCGTTTGACAGTCCCCAGCCGGCAGTACTTCCGCAATGCCTCCGGCTCGCCAACACGGCAGCAGCAGCAGCACTTCCAGCAGCATGTCGACGACCTCATCTCCCAACTCACACCCACAAACGCAGTCTCGGCACTACGGCATCCTACCGGGCCTCTGAAAACATGTCTCGACATGGCGACGGCGTCGGAGCAGTCGTTTGCGATGCGGGCTGCGCTTGCTTCTAGCAGCATACAAGAGTGGCTCGACGAGCTGTCCGACTGGGACTGGCCCGAGGGAGGAGGCTCGTCTGGCTTTGAAGAGCCCAAGAACACGCGCATGGTCAGCTTTGCGTCGACCACATCAAGTAACTACACAAAAGACTACACAACAACACCCACATCCAGCCCACCCCAAGCACGAACGCTCTCGCCGACCTCGCCCAAGACACCAAAGACACCTGAACGGCAAATTCTACGAGCAGTCAAGCCCAACGGCAGCAACGGAAGCCATGGCAGCAACGGCAGCAAAAGCCAGCGCGACAGTTTGTGGATGGGCAGCCTCTTGGCGTCGGACGTGCACAGCTACGAGAGACGCATCAGCGATATTGCACGCGAGGTTGAAGACCTCGAGGTCGAGGATATGAAGCAGCACGTGCTGCACCACCACATTCTGCGCTTGTCGCCGCCCAACACACCACCAATGGGAGGAGCAGGAAGGTTGCGTCAGTCTGCGTCATCAGCTTCGCTGAGCACGCTTACAAAAATGGACGATCTCACAGCGGTCGTGACTGCTATTGTCCTCCAGGCACTGCCTCTGCTCTCCAAGCTTACACGACTGCTCGACGTGTGGCGGATTCGTCTGCTTGTTCTCAAGAAGATCCCCGTACTGCTGTCGGCCTTATCAGCTGCCGACACGGCGATTCAGTCTGCCTGGAATGCCATTAGTCTCGACACAGCCGCCGAAAAGACAGCACCAACACTGCGACGCGAAGACTATAATGTGATCAAGTCGGTCGTGGAGGGCAAAGTCTCACGGGCTGCCCAGATCACTGACTTTATGCTGGACTCGCTCGACGGCTGGGAGGACACGATCCCCGAGAAGTGGATCGACCGTATCGACGCGGCCGAGCGCGAGTACGGCGAGTGGGTGGCTGCGTGCGAGCGTAAGATTCGCGAAGGCGAGTGGAAGCGGATTGCCTCGGACCGGCCCATTCTTGCACCACCTGTTAAGCTACGCAGTATCACTGTTCCGGCACCGGATGTGGAGATTGAGGCTGGCCCTGACACGCCCATGACCACCATCCACAACGAGGAGGACGACGCTCTTGATGAGTCTATCGTTGACGACAGCACAGCATCTCTCATCCTGCCTGAAACCCCTGAGCGCCATGTTCTGTCAGGGCAGAGCTCGCTGGAGTCGCTTCGGTCTGAGCCTGAGCTGCCGTCGTTCAAGCTTGCCAAGCCGTCTGGGGGTGCGTCGCCATCGGCATCTGTGATCCACGACGCGTCAGAGTCCTTGCTGCCGAGTGACATGGACATTGGCAGTGATGCTCCCGTCGCTAGAGGGCTTACGGAGAAGCTACTCGACGATGTGTCCAACATGGGCGACGTCTCGTATCTTTCTACAGGCGACGATCTGGAGCCGCTCCCTGCCAACGGAAGCCCATCCAGCTCACCGCCCGACTTCAAGGCCAGCATGCGGTCTACGGTTACGTTCAATGATATGCCTACAGTTGCTGAGCACCCCGAGGAGAGCCCAACGGGACCCAAGACGCCACTGGAATCGTCGTTTATGTTTGACGACCTGACCAACGACGATATTGCCATGTCGCAAGACATGTCTATCCCGGACATTCCGCAAGACGTTTCCCTCGGTGTTCCCGTAGAGAGCCCACTAGACACGCGGCGCATGAGCGTGAACAGCGAGGATGACCAACTGCAGCAGCAGATCAGTGAGATTCTTGAGTCAATCCCGGCCAAGATCCACCTATCGTCACAGCCGTCGCCGAGCTTCAGCCATCTGAACCCGCCCGACTTTAAGCTGCCGATGCAACAACAGCGCAAGCCGCGGACGCCTAGCAGCCACGGTGTGGGCGGCGACGGCACTGCACCGCGTAGCTTGTCAAGCATGTCGACACGGTCAATGACGCCGTCGTTCCTGCTGGCACCCGCTTATGCACGCAAGCCGCGGCAGCAGCGGGACAACCAGGACATCAAGCTGTACCACTTGTCGCGTTCGACAGGCGAGGCACCGATCAAGCTTTTTATCAGACTTGTCGGCGAGAGCGGCGAGCGTGTCATGGTGCGCGTAGGCGGCGGCTGGGCGGATCTCAGCGAGTACCTCAAGGAGTACGCCAGCCACCACAGCCGGCGGTCAAAGAGCGGCGGCGAGAGCGCCAAGATTGAGATTCGCGATCTGCCGGTGACGCTGCCGACGTCGTCGTCGGTGGCTACATCGCTGCACAGCCGTGTGGGCTCGAGCCCGCCCAGTCGTCCTGGGTCGGCCATGGACCGGCGGCGGCCCGAGTCGCCGCTGGGCATGCCGTCGCTGAACGTTCGCAAGGTGCGTCGCGCCGGCAGCAGTCTGGGCGACAACAATGATTATAGCATTCTAGGACGACCCCCTCAGACACCGCTTGCCTCAGTGACCAACAACGACAGCAACTCGCCGTCGTCGGGCGGGTCCGGGCGTTCGCGGTCGAGCTCAGCAGTGAGCTGGACTGAGGAGGACAGCTCGCTGGGAATGTCTGGCCCGCGGGCAAAGAACATTGAGATGAGCGACGAGAGCAAGGCGTGGGTGGAGAGCGTCAAGGAGCGGGTGCGGATTGCGAGCGGCGAGCGGCGCGCAGTGTCGGGTGGCAGCGACATTATGATGGAGGGCAAGTTTGGGGAGATTGGCAAGGTGGGCGGCACAAAGCGGCTCTTCCGGCGCGGTCTTCCCCCCAAGGAGAAGTGATATTTTGCGTCTTTTATTATTGTTTTGATTTTTTGCGTTGTTTCCACACTCATTGCACAGCATCAGCATAGCCTTTCGGTTCAGTCTCTTGTTCTTTTCTTTTTTGTTTTTATTCCTGTTATTTGTTCTCCTGTTGTCATCATCAGTTACATTGTCTACCTTTCATTTGTCATACAAAATACCCCAGATCTATTTTTACTATCTATATCTACATATATCAATATTAGACGTTCTCTCTACCAGCTGTCACACTTTCATGCCAAGGGAGGAGTTTGCATCGTGTTTGTCCTCGGTCTGCATAGTCCTTGTGTTCATTGACTGACTCAAGAGTCCTACTTGTTGTACACGACACGATGGTCTCAGTATGATCGGTAGTCCGAAGATTAGCATTCGGGCGGACGAGTCTGTAATGATCTGGCCATGACCATGACGAGTATCATATGCGGGCGAGTCTACAAGTCGCACATCCTGAAACCTGGCGGTGTCTGTGTATTCCGAGAAAGCTTGTTTGGACGTTGATGTTGATCCTCGTGATGTTGGAAGAAAGTTGTTATTGCAAAAAGAAAGAAAGCTCAGCTGGGTGTCTCAGAGGAGCTCCTCTTGTGATCATCAATTTCAAAGAAAGTCCTACCCCAACAAATCGCAGCCATAAGACGGTATGACCAATCGGTTGCTAGTCATTGTCAGGTGCATGACTACCCTTATTGTAAACGCCGTCTACCCCGGATTGTCTTTGTAGTACACTTACATCCAGTGTAGGACTTCTATTCAATCATTCAATCTACTCTACAAGCAAACGGAGTACTGTCGGTATCCCTCCGGTCTATTCTCTTCGTTGCAATCGAGACAACGATCGATGCATTCTGTGGGGATCCCTTCCAACTGAACCTCCACAAATCTCCGTGAGCCAAGCATGGGGTAAGGGGTAGTCAGTATGACTGTATGACTGTGCATCGGCCTAGTCTCGGTCTTTGTATCTACTACTTTCAATGCAGAGTATACGGCCTTCGGTATTGCGGCGTCACTCCTGTAGACCGACCGGTGGTAAGGCAGTAGAAGTCGTGATGATATTAAGAAGAGTATTCGAAAAAAGTCCTATCGGGTGAACGGGTGGCTTGCCAATGGTGTGCATTTCCGCATTTTCGTAGAGATGCGGCGTTGCGGCGTTGAGTCTAGGCGAGGCAGAGAGGAGTCATAGTCTGAGAGTCTGAGAGTCTGGGGACGAGAATGAGTTTGAATACCTGAAAGCTTGGCTGCAGCAAGACAGTACAGTAACGGTAATGTCTCGCCGTCCTGGGGGTATCAAGAGGTGAGCACTCGGACATCAATTGTAATTTTGAATAATGTTTTTAAGAATTAATCAATAATTTTACAGCTCGTCCTTTTGGATTGCATATTGCATACTGAGTATTGATACACTAGCAACTTTAGTCATCTCGTGCTTCTGTCTTGTATCTGGTAATTTGCATCATGTTTCTATTTTTTAATTAATTTGTTTTCCTTTTTGATTTCTTTTTTGATATTGATATTGAATATCTACACTTCTTTTCCTACATTCATCCGATTGCATCAGAAAACTCTTCATTTATGTTTATCCCTGAGCACGCCATTTGCCTTTTCAAAAATCAGATTGAAAACGAAATGGAATCTCTGCATTGGCAACAGAATTTGCAAGCATTTTGCAACCTTGAAATGCCAAATTTGTCACTGTTACTCTCTCTCCATCTCGACTTTGATCGTTTGTCAATCTCTTAATTCCCAATACGGACTAGCCGACCCCATGTTGCCTGAATTTTGGAGAACTGTCAAAGAGCAGGAGAACTCTGCACCCGAGAACTCCCTAGACTTGGAAACAAGTGTGCAATGTATGCAGGGAGATGTACCGGTGCTAGTTATAAATAGAAGCTATTAAATATTTAAACACAGATAAAACAGATACGACGGCACGCAAAACAATTGAATGTGAGTATTCAAACATGGGATGGCACATGATACCGGCAGGGTCTCAGCAATTCAAATCCAAGCAGACGCATTGGTTGGGTAGCAATGATTATTGTTCCTTGATACTGATCAAAAGAAAGAAGAAACACAAATTATCAAAATTATCAATTATTCTTAATCAAATCAAACTAGTTTAGCTGCCTCGAATCCACAGCGGATAGCACCCGGAGGATTATTCTTCACCTCAAAGTCACAAAGTCACTGGTATCGTGAAAAGACGGAGCAACACGGAGGCAGAGACTGCAGCCCCTCACAGCCCCAGTCGTCGGGCTGACCATACATATTACATGCTTTGCATTTATGGATTAGGTATTTAGATGGATTTACTCAGTAAATTTTAGACTGGTCGGGGCCCGTCGGCGGAACGACGATCTCGAATTGAAGTCTCTTTTGTCGAAAGCGAGGAAGAACTCACGGCCGCGGAAAAGAAAAGAGGAGAAACGAATAGCAAGGGCGTATTGTAGAGTAGGAGACAAGCAATACGACGACACGACACTGTAGATAGGATGAAGAAACGAAATGGAAACGGTGCAGTGGAGTTGAAAGGGGATAGCAGAACGTCTTTGATTTTGAGAATACAACTTAAAACCAGCAATAGGTCCGGTTGTCTGTATCACACATGAATCGAAGAAAAACATCCATATCAAGCATCCCAAGAGGGATAGATCCCGAAGAAAAGGGGCATCTCAATCTCATCTCGAATCCAACGGGCCATCTCACCCCGTCAACTCTCAAGGACGGAGTGCAACTGCCAGACGACTAGACTACAGATACCACTCCGTAACTACCAGACCCATCTTCAGGCCAACACAAGACCCAGCCCATGCCGCAAAAGAGGAGTACCCTGTCACCTGCATGCGTCGCGTGGTCCACTCAGTAGAGAGCCTGGATCCCTGACTCCTGGATCCTCCCCGGAAGCCTTCTTTCTATCACGACAAGGCTTCTCTTTTCTTCTTCAGTTCTAGTGCTACTCCGCAGTTCAGGTCAGGCTGTGTTTTGATTTGGTTTTACGTTTTAGTATGGAGTAGGACTCGTGGAGCCGGAAGATGTCGGGTGCGTTTATGAGTTGGAAGTTGTAAACGAGATGATATTGTATTGTTAATTATTGAAATGAATAGATGAATAGTGCGTGGGATGCAATACTCTGTACGTGACAGACATCCCGCGGGATAGCATCAGCTCTGAGAAATAATGAGAAATGAGAATGAAAAACAAGAATGGGAAAGAAAAGGAGAGCATCACGAGACGAGGCTAGATATCAAGTAATAGACACAAATCAGCGGTTCGGCACGGCTCCCGCCATCTCCTGATTCTCGTCCTAGTTTACTCCTGACACCTTCCTAAGAGAGCTCATAGCTTTCCTCTTAACAGCTCGCCGTATGATAACCCGCGCAGCTTCGTTGTATTGCCACCCGAACTCTCATGTCGAGCTCGTGTGCTCTTCATCGGTCAGCCAACTTTAATTACGTCTACCCATGCCAACCCTGCAACTCCATAGTCAGGCAGCAATTGCGAATTACATGTCTCTATTTCCATCTTTGCCATCGACTCTCCTGTTTATTCTCGTGTTCTGTTCTTTCGTGATTTCGTTATTATATTTCTAAATACTCTCTCCATACGACACTCGGAGTGAACCGATGTGTGAGCTTGGCGAAAGTCCGTCGGCGGACGGTCCGACCGATGTCTACTGCGTATTGTCTGTTGTAGTTGAATCTATTTTAGTGTAATCCTTTGCAAAGTACTCTGTAATTACTCTGTAGCAACACTCTGCAGCTAACAACACTCTGCAACTAACAGATCTGTAGATCCGATACACTCATCCTGTCTTATCAAGCCGATAAGATTCACCGAGACCGAACGTCGGACTTCCGTGCCGATACTAGCTATCTGAGTTACTGACTATCAGCTTGAACAGCTATCCTACAACCCCTACTCTACCGTCCTATCTTGCGGTGTGATACTGATCACACGACACTAGTTGGTAGCAGCTAGCAGTATCACATTGCAATATCACACTCTCTACAGCCATGTCTCACTGCTGCATGTCTTTCGGAGACGTGCCAAGACATGTCCAGTTTGATGTGTAGATGTCTTTCTTTCATGATATTTGTCTTCATTTTCGTTCTTCATTCTTCATTCTCTTCACTTGACGTTAAACGCTTGTTCCTTCCTCTTCCGTGTTTAACCAATTAATTCTTTACACAAAATATTCCATAAATACTTCGTAACTGAACGCCATCTAGGACTTCTCCCCATCGGCCCCAGCTGGCCCTCTTCGGGATCCATCTGCCCCATTCTGTTTTCTACGGCCGGGCACTTTTTGTCCTTGTCTTCAAGTCGATTTTGTAACTTTTGTATCACAGTCTACAAAGTACTCTGTATTCCTCGTAATACGCTGCCATACGCTGGCCAGACCCGTTCTTATGTAATATTCCAGTCTTGGCTCCACGTGTAGGTACCAAGGTACCGGGTGCTTTGAAACGTGCCGGGTGATTCCGGCTCTCCAAGAATATAATTTATCGATTTTATCGATTTTAACTAAGAGCATTTCTCCAACTTGATTTTGATTTTTCAAGCTGAGTTGAAGCTGTCAAAAAGTAGACGAGTTTTATGACTGTACTTTTACATTCAACGTCGACTCTTTTATCCTATTTTGTCGTATTTTGCCTATCTGATTTTTCTGATTTTGCAGTGTTTTTGTGTTCTGTGTTTCTGTGTTTTCACCGTATCTTGTAAGAGTCTTCAAGAACACGCACTGAATTGATATCAACGCCCTTGCTCTTGCCGTTTTATCTCTATCCCAACGGAGTCATCCCAACTTGAATCTAAACGAAATCTGCGACTTGCTCCCTGTCTCACCCATCGCACCTTCCCTCTCCACTCCTTCTTTTTTCACTTCTTGCCCGTTTCTTCTTTTTGTCCTTCCTTCCTTCCATTTGTGTTCCCTTTTTAGACCATTTTGATCTCCCTGTCTTGGGCCTCTTTGGAACAACAGGTTCTCCCGTTCCTGATTCTTTTCGTCTCCTTCCTACTCTGTACCTTTCATCTCCCACAACACCCACGGGCCACGCCCCTTCCCCAATTCTGAATTCATCCCACCCTCCTTCGGAACGCTCTTGCCAACTTGTCTCGTGCCCCTGTCGACTCCTTCTTTTTAGAGACCCCTACGACTACGCCAAAACGACCCCTACCCTTCGCCATGCTGAGGTCTACCGTCCGGCCTGCTGCGACTGCAACCGCAGCTGCAACCTCAACCGCACCATATAAGAGCAATGGCTTGATCCGCGCCGGACATCAACAACGCCTCGTCTCTTGTCCGACAGTCTCTTCTTCATTCCACTCTTCTTCCATTGTGTGTGCCTCTGCAGTCTCTTCTCCCATCTGTTTCTCTTTCTCAACCACCTCTTCTCGTGCTACTCCACCTCCACGCTCTAGCCCGACTCCGCTCTCGACGACCTCCTCGTCCACCTCCTCTTCTTCCATCTCCTCCTCTACTACCTCTATCTCCTCCTCTGACCTGAGCAAGCCTGGTTGTTTACTCTCGTCTCACTCCTCTTCCACCGCTCCATTCTCGGTTTCTTCCCGTCCTATTTCTTCTCCTCTTTTCCCTCCCTCTCCCGCTTCTTCTTCTCTCTCCTCATTCTCAACATCATCCTCTGCTTCTACCTCTCCCCGTCGTACCACCTCAACCACCTCACTCTCATCCTCCCCTGCAATGGTGCCCATGGCGTCATACAGCACTTCCAACAGTACCGCCAGTTCAGACGTTGCCACCCCACGCTCATCCTCACCCTCTTCTGCTCGCTCCTCCCACTCCTCCGCTTCTACTTCAAATAACAATATTACACACACCCACTCTAACTCAGCTTCGTACAACAAGAACAAGCGCCTCTCCATCTCCTCCTCGCGCCGTCTTTCGTCCTTAAATCCAATGTCTTCCGTCGACATCTCTGCCATCCAAGAAGCCATGAAGATGGCATCCCTCGACCAGCACCGCGGTTACTCTCAGTCAAATTACGGACAGGTCAACCAGACAACCATGACAGAATACATCCCCCAGCACAAGGCCTCTGGCTACCAGATCCTCCAGGAGGCTCACTGGAACAAGGGCACCTCTTTCACCCCCGAGGAGCGTGTCAACAAGAACCTCACTGGCCTCGTGCCCCATGTCATGGAGAGCCTGCACATGCAGTCCCTGCGCGCCCTCAAGATGATCCGCTCGCGCTCAACAAACATTGACAAGTACCTGTACCTGTCCACCCTCAAGGGCGAGAACGTCGACCTCTTCTACCGCCTGCTCATCGACAACGCCCGCGAGCTCATGCCTCTCGTCTACACCCCGACCATTGGCGATGTCTGCCTGCAGTACTCTACCCTCTACACGCGCCCCGAGGCTCTGTACATTTCCATCAAGCAGCGCAAGAGCATGAAGACCATTCTGCGCAACTGGCCCTACCCTGCCCCCGAGATCTGCGTCGTCACCGACGGCTCGCGTATTCTGGGTCTTGGTGACCTGGGTATCAACGGTGTTGGTATTCCTGTGAGTATTAATCCCTTTTATCTCTTATCTGTGGCGCATCCTTCACACCAGACCTTATCTAACACTAAACTAGATCGGCAAGCTGTCTCTGTACACTGGCGCTGCTGGTATTCGCCCCGAGAAGACCCTGCCCATTGTGCTCGACTGCGGTACCGCCAACGAGACCAACCTGAAGGACCCTCTGTACCTGGGTATCCGCGCCAAGCGCGTGCCCGTCAACGAGCAGCTCGAGTTCATGGACGAGTTCATGGAGGCCTGCGCTGAGGTCTTCCCCGAGATGGTCGTCCAGTTTGAGGACTTTGAGAGCGAGAAGGCCTTCAAGTACCTTGACCGCTACCGCAACAAGTACCGGTGCTTCAACGATGATATCCAGGGTACTGGTGCCGTCGTCCTCGGCGGGTAAGTTTTTCTCTCAGGAGTTTTTCAACTTCTTATCACCGACTTATACAAGTCTTGGCATCACGTGACACATACTAACATCTACAGTTACATTGGTGCCGTCAACCTGTCGGGTGTTCCCCTGGAGGAGCAGCGCCTGGTCTTCATGGGTGCCGGCTCTGCCGGTGTCGGTGTTGCCAAGCAGCTCGTCGAGTACTACACCCGTCGTGGTCTGTCTGAGCAGGCTGCGCGCGACAAGTTCTGGCTCGTCGACACCAAGGGCCTTGTCACCAAGGACCGCGGCGACAAGCTGGCCGACCACAAGAAGTACTTTGCCCGCACGGACAACAACGGCCACCAGTTCCGCACTCTGGAGGAGGTCATTGAGTACGTCAAGCCGTCGGCCCTTGTTGGTCTGACTGCCACCTTTGGTGTGTTCACCGAGTCGGTCGTGCGCGCGCTCAAGGCGTCGGTGGATGCCGGCGGCCTGAACCGCAGACCCATCCTGTTCCCCCTCAGCAACCCCCTGACCAAGGCCGAGTGTACCTTTGAGCAGGCCGTCAACTGGACCGAGGGCAGCGTCATCTTTGCCAGTGGCTCGCCGTTCAGCAACTACACCGTCAAGACCGCCGAGTCCAGCATCACCTACTACCCCAACCAGGGTAACAATGTCTACGTGTTCCCCGGTCTCGGCCTCGGCGCTATCCTCGCCAAGGCCTCCAGCATCACCGACGACATGGTCTACACCTCGGCTGCCGCCCTCGCCAACTCGCTCAACGCCGACGAGATCCACAAGGGCCTCATCTACCCGCGCATCGAGCGCGTGCGCGACGCCAGCCTGGTCGTCGCCCGCGAGGTCATGAAGGCGGCCCGCCGCGACGGTGTCAGCCTGCTGCCGGAAGAGCAGTGGGTTGAGTGGGAGGAGTGGGGTGATGTCGCCCTCACCAAGTACATCCAGTCCAAGATCTACGATCCCCTTCTGTAGATGTCTTTTAAAGACTGACTGGTGTTTGTTATGTTCTGCATTTCTTTCCATTTCTCTTATTTCCCAGCTCATATGAGCCATTGTTATGCATTTCTTTTTCGTTTTATTTTTCATTTTATTACTCGATAGATTCCCGTTATATAGACGCGGAGAGGATACGGCTGGCTTAATAGTACACATGTACCGGCAGGAATAAAAGTTTAACAACTACTATATTATGATTATACTCTGCAGTGATATGAATGAGACTCGACGAAAAGACAACAGAACGAGACAAAAGAAGACAAAAGTAAGAGACAAAAGAAAGACAAGCTACAGTGATATATAGGATAGACAAAAGACTGACAAAAGACTGACAAAACTACCACTTGGTGTTACCCATGGTGCGGCGGCCGGCGGCGATGTCGCCCGCATAGTTGGTCCCCAGGAACCGCGCCTTTAGCAGCCACAGCAAAAAGCTGAAGAGCCGCCAGTTGCCAAACTGGCCAGTGCCGCCGCCGGGCCCAATCGACACCGCCATCACCACGCCCTCGTCAAACTTGTGCACCTGGTCAGCCTTTTGGTTGGCCAGATGCAGCTGCAGCTGCCGCGACAGCACCTGGATCTGGTCGTCGGCGTTCTTCAGCGACGGCGCCTGCAGGTTCGACACGTCGCCCGCCACAAAAATGTTGTCGTACCCGGCCGCCTGCAGCGTCGCCCGCGTCCGCACGCGCCGCTTGCCCGCCGCCGACACGTCCAGCAGCTTCTCGGGCACAAACTGCGTGTTGAACGTAATGCCAAACGCGGGGATGTACAGGTCCGTCTCAATGTCGCCGCGGCCCTGCAGATTGAGCACTGTCTTCTTTTGCGTCTGCTGCACGCCCACCACGCGGGCGTCCGTGACAACCTCGACGCCCAGCGCCTGGAGCTGCGACACCGCCTGCTGCTGCACGCTCGCCTTGGTGCCGTACGCCACCAGCGGCGCCGCCTCGCCGACCACCAGCACAATCTTTTTCGTGTGCGACTTGCCGTACGCGTGGCCCAGCTCGCCCGCCAGCTCGACGCCCGTCATGCCGCCGCCGGCCACGACAATGTGCTTGGCCGCCGCGACGCCTGAGCGGTACTTTTCCAGGGCTGCCTTGGTCTCGGCGGTTCCGCCCGTCGACAAAATCTTGAACGGCACGTCGCCGACAATGTCGGAGCCGGTGGCGATCAGCAGAGTGTCGTAGGTGACGGTGACTTTCTCGCCGGCCGCAACCTCCACGGTCTGCGCATCAGGGTCCAGAGACGAGGCGCGCCCGACGATCTGCTCGAAGCGGGTGCCGTACTGCTTGAACAGCGGCGCCAAGGGATAAAACAGCTTGTCGTTGCCAAAGCCCGGCGAGCCCTTGGGCTTGTCGACGCCCTCCTCGACAGGCAGGAAGCCGCGCGGCGAGGCGACGTTCCAGTAGAGGGCGTCGTTGGGGGCGACGAGGACGACGCGGAGGGCGACGGCGTCGGGGGTATGTTTGAGGAGGTGGTGGGCCATGGCGACGCCGACGAGGCCGGCGCCCAGGATGACGACGGTATGGGTCATTTCTGGTGTTTTGGGGGTAGATGTCGGAGGTTTTGTAGGTGTAAAAGTCGAAGTGAGCAACTGCTTTCTGAGCGAGAGAGCCGCAATGATTCCAAGAGCAGGGAGGATGTAGTAGAGGGTAAAGTAGGGAGTGATGGAATCGAGCATTGTAGAAGATGAGGTGCAGTTTGTGTTTATATAATAAGGTGAAGAGTGTAGATTTTATACTTGTAGAAAGAGATTAATGTGAAGAAAAAGAAAAGTAAAGGAGACGAGGCTCGGACGGAGCTGCGCTCGAGCTAAAGTGAGTCTCTTCGACTGTTGTGAGCTGCTGAGCTGTTACAACAACACCAGCTCGGACGAACTAGACTCTGCTTGCTTAATTTCACACGACCCGTCTGGGCGGTCAATGTTCCAAGCGACCTGCAATTTGTCCACAGCTATTAATAATGAACAAGCAAGTGCTATCGTAACAGTTGTTGTTCATTCTAGCATGTTCAGAGGAAGCTGGAGTCCATTCATGAGGCTGCTTCCTAATCGGGATCGCGCGCGGCATCCCTCGAGTAGCAAGACCCTTGCCAGCTAACAATGGCATATTGATTAGTAATTAAGACTGACAAAGTATAAATAATCAAGGCATGATCGAGGTTTATTCGTATTATCAACCCAAATAGTTGAAATGAACAATCTACCCATGAGCGAGACTACTCAGGAGCACGCGACCGCATGAGCTCATACACCCCAGCGGCATTCGGGCACCGGTCTGGACGAACTTGTGCCTGGCTTTGTAGGGGAAGGATGAGCATTACATCGTAGAACCATACTGCAATTTTTAATAATTTGGGTACTTTTCCTACTGTCATTAATTAGACAAGCATGTCCTCTTTCTACACTGCCGTCGTTGAATGCCGATGTTGAGCTCGCGCGCGGTATCCAAAAACAGACTAGCGCACCATTAACACCCAAAAGCCCCGCTTAAGCTAGCGTCGCACCCGCGCGCGCGACAGATTGGGAAGCATAGAGAAGCATTGTTCGGATTTACGATGAACGATCTGATACGAAAATGAGAACTCAATCTGGAGTGCATAGTGCGACGGCAATTCAGAGAGTATTAATGGAAGTATCTAGGATGACTGAGTTTAAAAGTACATTAATGAGAATTACAAAGCAAGAGATTATTAATTCGGAGACTTTTTTGTCTATTTCCTATCTTTTATTCCATTTTATGTACACATTATCATCTTTCACAACTAAGCCTACAACGAGAGGAACAGTCCAGAGAGACCAGCCAGAAGAACGACCGTTGTTCCAGCAACGACCGAGTACGGTGTCGCATCACTGACAACAACAGACGTGGCCGTCGCCGATGCTGACGCCGATGCCGACGTCGAGTTCTTGGCCGCGTTGGTGTTGGACTTAGTAGATGTCGCTGCGGAAGAAGTCGTAGTAGAAGTCCCCGACGTCGTGTTGGTCGCCGCATTTTGCACTGGGCCTGGATTCGTGACATTGAAAAAGTTGGCCGCCACCACCTTGTTGCTCAGCCCGGCCCGCTGCAGCACCTGCTGCACGCTAAAGTTCTGCCGGCCGGCCGCCGCGGCGCTGAACAGCGTCGTCATGGCCGTCGACTGGTTGGACAGACCGGTCGTGTCGACCAGGAACTGCGCATAGGTGTGGCTCAGCGGGATGCGCGCGGGCGGGTTGGGGCTGATGTAGGCGGCCGCCGGGGCCTGCGTGGCGTTGCGCAAAAAGAATACGGTTTCTGCAGCAGATGTGCCGTTGGACGCGGCCGTCGACTGCGTCGTCTGTGTGAGGCCGGTCTGCATCCAGTGCAGCAGCGTCGAGGTCTGGCCGACAACATTTGTGGGAATGTCGAGGTCGACCATGATGACGGCAAAGGAGGTGCCGTTGAGGCGCTTGGTGGTGCCGATCTGGGGTTGCGATGTGGTCACTAAAATTAGCTTCTGTCCACATGAATAAATACAAAGACGTACAGTTCTTCTCGACGACCTGGCCGTTGACGAGGGTGTTGGCGTATTGCACGACGAGGGTGTTGCTGACGGCGGGCTCGAAGCCCGGCGGTGTGGACGCCGACACGAGCGAAGCGGCCGCCACGAGGAACAGAGCTGAATGCATGTTGACGAAAGAAATTAAGACAATAAGAAAATAAAGAAAAGAAAAGAAATGGCCTGCCGATTTAGTTAAACGATAGAAAACAATAAAGGAAGCAGATATCACGATGTCGCAGACACGGAGAATTAGATGAGAGAGTTAAAAATGAAGGAAGACAGTATATAACGGGCAAATATTCTATATAACTCGGCAAGGCTGCATTATTGCAAGTGCTATTCTCAAACCAGCATTCAAACTTGCAACCAAATGCAGCCAAACAGCAGAGCCGCCGGCAAAACAGGTCGATGAAACGTCGCCACATTGTAAGGCTCAGGCTGATATGATACACGCCAAGACCCAGCACCCAGATGCAGAAACAAAAAGTAGAAACAGATGACGACTGCGTGTTTGGGTTGTTGTAAAATATTGGGAATAATGATTGCTGGAAAGAAGTGACAATAATGCTGGGGATAGGTAGGTGTCGTGAAATTAACTCTTTGCGACGACTGATCTTACCCAGTCCCATCTGTTCAGCCACCACACGATGAATCCTTTTCGGATTACTCTGCTGTCTGAAGTTGTGCCCCAATTCATTAACAATTTCAAGAATCGATGTTGGGCTGTTGTGTATTTCAATGCCACCACAATGATCCGTCACAAACATATCGATTTTTATGGCAACTGCGTTAGAGTAAATCCCACCGAATGATAGGACGAATCCAAATTAGTTGCAAAGACTGCTGATTCTTCGGGCTTGTGCTGAACTTATGGACAGCCTTTTGGATATAACCCCTTCTTGACTGTATACCGCAAGATGCTGTATTCGGTTATGGCTGTGTACAAAAGGCAATCTGCAGGTGGCCTTTTGGAGTCAATAAAAGATCCCACAGTTGCAGGACAGTGCATTGGAAGTGCTCCCGCTTGAGAAGATAAAGATGTCTCCAGGGCGTTGTGTGAAGAGCCCTGTCTTTGACCAAAATTTGCTCACTGGAGGCTTGATCTCCAGCCGTAATAGCTGCTTGACGGCATAGACAAGACTATGCGAAGAATCGAAAGTCTTCAAGACTTCTGCTGAGAGACTGATTTGCGACAAGAAGCAAGGGTTCCTCGAAGATAGGCTCTGAGCTGCTTATTCGTAGAGGATTTGGCGCTGCAAATGTGTCTTATGCCCGGTGCACTGGCACGGCCGCTGGAAACGGGTCATGATTCCGCTGAGCTTCTGCGGCTTGGTGATTTTAGAGGCCCGCGTGGCATAATGTCGTGTTAGTGCGAGCCTTACCCGGCTGTGAGAGTGATTTTGCCATTTCCTGCATCTTCAGAAGTCGTAATCTCGTATGAGTATAGAGTATCCTTGCCCCGCGAGGTCAACACACGTCGGGTCAAAGTATCGCAGAACCCAAGATATATCTACTGATGTTGAGCGTAAGCCGGCCTTCAACAGACTGTCTCTTGGATGGAAAGCACCATCTGAAGATCAGGTTTCTCTTTTGCACTGACTATGGAATATTCGCTGCATTCTGTTTTTAATTGGCCACGTTGTTGAGTCCCGCTTGAAGCTGATCAGTTCGCAGGCAACCATGATGGCCAGGCATGATTGGCTTTGTAGCAGCGGAGATGTGACACCGTAGGATCTGCTACCTGCACCACGGTAGTTTCCAATGACCTTCATGTGGCTGGGAGCGATAGAGGCGGGAACAGATTTTGTCTAGAGAACAGCCACTGCCGAAGTGATAGGAGATGGACCGGAGGTTGTTGTTTTTGCTGATTTCAAAATAAAGAAACAGAGGGAATAGGGCCAGATATTTATACACCACACAGACAAGTGACGTCGATTGAGGCTGCATGATATGTATACCAAAGAAGAAGGCAGTGAACATCGTGACTTCCTTTCTTGTCGGCTCACCCACGGTCACTGTGCCACGCCGGCCGTTGTCATTGTCGTGACTACTGCCTTAGATAGAAGGAGCATCCTGACACTATATATCTCCTATTCAAAACAAAACATCCACTCCCTTTTCCCATCTTCTCGATCTTTCTCTACTACACACCATCACATTAACACCAACTTTCTTGGACACATCATTACACGAGCATTCATCACTACTATTGTCATTATGGCTCCTGTTGACATCATGGACGTTGTTGACGACAACACTCTGGCGTCTGTCGATACAGAAGCTGTTGACGACTTGCCGTCATAGCCCGACAGCTCAGACGACAGCTCAGACAGCATGCCCACACTGACAGAGCCTATCCCCGTCAATACTCTGATCGAAGTCAAGCCTGGCACTACGGACACTGCCGAGATGTCGCCGCCACCCAAGGAAGATGCCCCCATAGATCTTCCTGTTGACGCCTGGCCGATCCAGACAGTTGATGACGGGCCGACTATTACAGAGCCTATTCCAGAGACCCCTGATACGAGTGACAGCCCGGTGGTAGCCACAGACCCGCCCACACCGACAGCTGTCCTCGAAACTACCACAAGCACAAGTGCCAGCACACCTACCAAGACACTTGACTCGCAACCGACGTCGACTTTGGCGTCGACTCAAAACACCATCGGAAATACCGGGCCAGCATCTGCAGGCATGATTGCCGTGTATGTGATTGTTGGAATCTTTCTAGCCTTGACGTTGATCTGCAACTATTCAAGTGCAAGAAGAGGATGGATCGGGATCACAAGAAGAAATTCATGGATACGGCGTCTGTTCCCAAACTACAGGCCCAGCGGTGACCGCCCCAGGTCGCTCCTGGCTCCTGAAGATCCCGACCAGAATGGGGCACGAGAGAGCCACTTCTACGACAAATTCTTGCGCTTTGGTGTCTTATTTATTGATCTTTTGTTCATAGGCGATCTGTCCATACAACATTTCCTTGAACAGCAAGATGAAAGTGATGCTGCTGATACCGACTCTGTCAGGACCCACGACTCCGACGCCGGTATCTTGCCACTGGGAGTCTATACTCTGAATGATGCCAGCCAGCTTGACCACTCGCAAGATACTCCCCATAGTCCCCGTGCAGTCAACACCTACAATCTGACTGACGAGGATATGGCCAAGACTGCACAGGTGCAGAACGATACCGCCTACCCCCAGACCCTTGAAGATGTCCAGCGCGTGCCCAAACCTATCACTGAAGAGACAACCAGAGGCATGGACAGCTGCGAGTCTTTGAATAGCCACTGTCCCAAGACTGAGAAGCCCCTGCTCGGCTTCATCAAGAGAACGTTTAGCAAGAAGGAGCTGTGTCTGCCGGTGACTGAGCCCCCGCGTGCCCAGGTTCCGAGCTCCTACCGCCAGAAAATTGACCAGTCGAACGACGACAATGACCAGTTCACTTCCCATCCCGATGGCGAGTACCGCAATGTCAGCTATGCCGCCAACCCCTTTAGGGCACCACCTCAGCTGCCTCTCGGAAACCAAGCCATGGCCCGGCGCCAGACAAGTCCTCGTCCCGCCCCCCAGAGCGGCCCGCAAGATGTTCCCCAGCCAGGCCCAAGTTCTGCTCCCGAAGAACGGACTCCGATCCAGCTTTCTATCCAGCCAGGCCATCATCACGGCGTTCACCCTAGTACTCACTCCGGTGCTCACCCGAATTCTCGACCCGCCCAGCCCGGCCAGCCCCTTCAGCGGAGTCCCCAGCGTGATCATCAGCGCAGTCCCCAGAGAAAACCAACTCCAGGGCAAGATGGACGGAGCGCTTTCCAGGGCCCCATATCCACACGGAGAGTCTCTGGTGGTCAAGGCCATGGTCATGCTCAGGGCCAGGGCCAAGATCGCAGCCGTAGCCCAATGAGACCACTTCCTATCAAAACATATCCCTTGACCAAGGTGAATAATGCCTGCAACACACCGGCCAGAAACTTTTCAAACAACAGGCCAGACGAGGTGATCTCACGGCACGTCATATGATGATTGACTAGTCGGTTGGTGTCGGCGGTGATGAGACAGGGGTGGATGGTGACAGCACAAGTATTGTTAGATATGTCGGCATACGTCCGATGATCGGGTGTGATTGTTGATTACTGCATGCTGATGGAACATGCATAATTAGACTTTAATAGCGAATAGAAGAAGTAGGAGTTAGATAAGCAAGTCTTGGTGTCGTGAGATCTGACAGCAAGTGAGAAATGATATGGCATACAGTACATTTAGCTATTTGCAACACAAAACCAGTCCGACAACACTATAAATTCTGACTCCACATTTTCTACTTCATACACATCTTACGGACTCGATTCTCAACGCAACTCAACAAGGCATCCGCCCTTCTCTCTAGTTTTCATCTGTTTTCATCTAGCAATGGAGCACGATACTTCAGAAAGCCCGCCCCGGCGACGGCCAGCGCCGCGTCTGTACCACAAAAAGTCTCGGCTCGGCTGTCTTCGCTGCAAGGGGCGCCGTGTCAAGTGTGACGAGCGCCGGCCCACGTGTTCGGGATGTGCCCGTCACGACGTCGCATGTGTGTATCCTGCCGGAGTCGGTGGTCCAGTTAGAGAAAGTGGGAGCGCGAGTGGCAGTACACAAGAAAGGGGCGACTCCGGGAGTGACCGGGCCGTAGAGATCAGCGAGCGGCCCAAGCGGAAGCGCCCAGACCCGAGGCCAAGCGGCTACACCCTGGACGAGAGTAGTCCCGACAACGAGTCTACCGAAGACAACAACACGCTCCCCGAGTCTAGAGACCGCCGCATGACCGAGCTACGCCTGCTCCACCACTACCTCATCGCCCAGAGCCGCACCTTTGGCCAGAAACTCGGCACCACCCCGCCCACCGGCTACGTCTGGTCTTCCGACCTCGTCAGCAGGGCCCTCGCTAGCGACGGTGCCGACGGCGATGGCATTTTGTATGCGCTTATAGCGCACGCAGCGTTGGGTGTGTGGATGCGAATCAATCCCGCCGACGCCGACGCCCAGCAACAAATCCAGCACCACCGTCACCTGCACCAGCAGTACCTCTCCATGGCCCTGCGCGCCCAGCGCCGGGCTGTCGACTGGCTGGTCGAGGCAGACTCGTCTACGCCATCTCCAGAGAATACAAAGCTCGCGGACAACGTCGGATCCGCCGCGCTGCTGCTCGTCAACCACTCGTTTGCGCTCGTGCAGACGCTGCCGCTCGAACCGTGGCAGCCGCCGCACGAGTGGCTGCACATGGGCCGCGGCGCCATGCACGTCATGGACGTCGCGCAGGACTTTCTCGAGTTCTCGTCCTCGTCCTCGAAAACGTCGGTATCGCGCGCGTCGAGGACCGCCAAGTCGCGAAGCACCGTCGTGCGGGCGCTCACGACGCCCGTCACCGACAGCTCAAACTCCCTCGTCCTCCGCATCGTCCACAGCCCGCCCCATTTCGACCCCGCCGATATGTTCGCCGCCGTCTGGGCCGCGCCCTACCTGCACCTCCTCGACGAGCCCGACGCGCCCGCCGCCGCCGACGAGCCCGAAATCGACGAGCGCCAGCACTTTGCACAGTCCGTGCCGGGGCTCTACGACCCCGAGGCGAAAGAGGTGTCGGACATGGACGTCTACTACGAAACGCTCGCCTACATTGGCTGGTGCGCCGCCGCCGCCCAGCGCCCCGACGAGCCGCTCAACGCGGTCTGCCGGCGCTTCGCGGCGGCTGCCTACTGGTTCTCCGAGGAGCTGGAGGCGCGGCTGGACGAGCGGCGGCCGCGGGCGCTCGTGTGCCTGGCGCAGTTCTTTGCGCTGTGGATTCCGTTTGAGTTTTCCCCGGAAATTTCTGAGCGTGACAAGCAGACAAAATACCCCATATGGATGATGGGCACGGCGGGCCGGCGACAGGTGGCGGCGATTCACGGTGCACTGCCGACGCGGTGGAAGAGCAAAGTAGCGCCGTTTTTGGAGTCGTAGTTAGTAGTCTAGAGGCACGAGAAGAGTCACGAAATAATGCATAATGAAAGATAAATCAAAAGGATCAATTTCTACATATTTCCCAAACGCCATCGCTGTGCAGTAGAAAAGGGGCATGATGGAGATGATGGTAGACAGAACAAACGACAAAATAAAAGATAACCGCCGAGTATATGAATATAGGTATATGAGCTCGAGAGGCAGCCACCACACAATAAGACAACAAAAAACAAGAACAAAACAAAAAGGTTCATAAACGATCATCAAAAGTCCTCAAAGTCCAGCTTACAGCAGCTGCACCAGGCGCGGCGCTGCACTCGTAAAGAGATCCCGCTTCGTTGACGAGTTGGTCAGCTGCAAGTTGCCAATCTCGCACCAGTTGTTGATCGGCAAGCAACTCAGGTACTTGCACCAGCTGCACGTGTTGTGGTAGTAGTAAAAGTTGTTGAGCAGCAGGATAAACGCCACAATTACCAGCACGATCGCGCCGGCGCGCAGCAGCCACCAGCCCCACCACAACGGCTTGCGGCCCTTGAAGAAGCCGACAGGACTCTGGATGAAGCTCGACGACTTGAGGCTCTCGAGCGAGTAGCCGCCGCGGTTGTCCGAGACCGACGCATACGTTGGGTCCTCGCCGATCCGCCGCCGCAGCGCATTAGGCGAGTGCAGCACCGAGATACCGAGGGCCAGGCCCATGATGAAGCCGCCAATGTGAGAGAAGTTGTCCAGACCGGGAAGCAGACCCAGAACAAACGAAATGACAACATCGAGCATGATGAACAGCAAATCCTTCTTGGGGTGGCGGCGGTCGCGCCACGAGTACAGCAAGTCCAGCAGCGTCAGTGCAATGATGCCAAACAGCGCGCCCGAGGCGCCCGTCGACGAGATGCCCGTGGCCGCGTAGTTACCGCCCATGACGAAACCGAAAATGCCCGAGGATACATAGACAATAAAAAAGCGGATCGGTCCTATCGACCGCTCCATGTCGCGGCCCAGCGTCATCTGCAGCAGCATGTTGAAGCCGATGTGGATGACACCCGAGTGCAGGAACATGGGCGTGATGAAGCGGAACCACTGGTTGGGCTCGGGGCTCTGGTCGCCGTTGCCGTCGTAGTTGGGGTTCGGCACGCCGTTGAAGCCGCACAGCTCGGACAGCGTGCACATGTTGGAGGCGCTGTCGGCGTCGTTGGTCGTCGTGTTGGGGCACGGCCAGTTGATCGCGACGGTGGACGACTGGATGCCCTTGACATTGTGCATGCACGGCACGAACCGCGAGCCCATGTTGATCAGCACGTACGTCGACGGGCCGATCATGACGTTGAAGCTGGGCTTGATCATAATGGGCGAGCCCGTCACCAGGCCGTTCTTGACAATCTCGCCGATAAAGACAGCCACCTGGATGATCGTGAACATGTACACAACCCACGGGATGCGCTTGCGGTTGTTGGCGCCCAGCATGCCCAGCTCGCCGAAGCGCACTTTGCTGTTGCCGCCGTTAGCCGCGGCTGTGCCTGCTACACCAGGAGCACCAGGGGCGCCCTGAGGCACATCGTAGACGTGGTCGGGCATGTTCTGCATGTGGTCGGGCGAGTCGGAGCCGTATGGCTTGTTGCGGTTCTGCAGCGGGATGCCGTCGGCGGCAAACACCGAGTCGTTGGAGGGCGAGTTGGTGCCGTGCGGGTGGCCGCCAGCGCCGTAGTATGAAGTGTCGGCCACGGCACCGGGCTTTGCGGTTGCCGGGTACATGTGGTCGTCAAAGACGGTGTCAAAGGGCGAGGGGCCGCCGGGGACGTTGTGGGCGCTGCTGCTGCTGCCGGCACCGTATTGGCCCGGGGCGCCGTTGTATTGGCCATAGCTGTTGCCGTACTGGCCCTGGGTCTGGGCGCGTTCTGGATCCGAGTGGTATGCGTTCACGTTTGCGGTTGACGCCGTCGTGGACGAGGGTGATGATGTGTAGGCCGGCGGCATGGAGCCGAGGTAGGTGGAAGAGGCGGCGTTGGATGGCGGCGGGTGTGCTGGAGGGTCGTAGGCGTCATAGGGAGATCGTGAACGATCGTTGTAGCCCTGTGACGCGTAGCCGCCCGAAGCGTAGTCATTTGAGTATTGGTGAGCCATTGCAATGGCGGTGGTAGAGGATTGAGAAGAGAAACGAGATGTCAATGAGCTAATAAAGAGTTGAAGAGACGAAGAGAGATGGCTGGCCTCTATCGCATGTCGAGGCTGGCAGGAGTATGGGTCGGCCCTGCCTCGTTGGGATCGCTGGAATGGATGTTGCGAGGAAAGAGCGATCGATGGGCGGGCTGTGGCTGAGAGACAGATGGGGAGTTGAAGAGTCGAGGAGTTGCAAAGAGGGAGCACCTAGTACCCCGTGTTGTGGCAATAGGGCGCAATAATATTGTCGACTGGATAAAGTGACGAGACTCTTGCGACGGTTGACTTTAGTTTTGGCGTTGAGAGTCTGCTGTCCCTTGGGCCCGTTGCTTTGTCCCCGTTTCCGTTCAGGGGTTAGACTGGTTTATGCAGACCGAAGAGGAAGGCGCGAGAGGCGAGCGTGCGAACGGATGAAATTCGGGGGAAAACGAGTCAATAGTAAAAGGAAAGAACGATGGAGAAGATGGATACAAGAGGAAAGAGAAGAGTAAACACAATGCAATGAAAAAGGAAAGAGGGAAAATCAAAGTGAAAAAGAAGAAGGAGCGAGACTGGAGAAGAGCAAAGGGCTGAGATGCAGACAGACTGGAACACTAGACTACTGTAACGGGGCACAAAAACTGGAGAACCCCCAACACGAGACAGGGAAGGCCAGGCCAGAGTTGGATATTACAGCAGAACTCAGTATGAGTAGAGACAGCTTCAGCGTGAGGGATTGGCTGGTATGCCTGGAACAAGAAGAAACAAGCAGGCTGTTACGCTGTCTCCACTCGATGGCTGGTTAGGAAGGCGCGACTCTGCATTCTCCCTTCCGTCCTTCTCCATCATCTACAAGACTACAAGTATGGCTGTGCAATGGCTGATGGGAGTGGTCCCTGAGTCGCAGTCAATTTTTAGTCAGGCACGAATGTCACCAGCGGCCGCCAGTGGCTCCCGACGTCGGGCTGTCCAATCTGGTGCCCTGAATGTGAGAGAAATGAGCGCTACTAGGCACACTAGCACGCTAGACACGCTAGAGACAACTGTAGCGTTTTTAGAGGGAGTATTCTGTTTTTAGAAGTTGCGCCACAGCCACAGTGAATGTGCATGTGCGAGCGTCGTAATACATGCACAAGCCAAGTACCCAAGTACCTTGCTATAACAGGCCTACTAATCACTCTTTTGGCAGGCACGTTGTCGCTAAAATGTTGGCGATGTCGTTTCAGATTCAACCACCTGTCTTTGGATGAAGATGATAGAGACTGTATTCTATATCAGATCCTCTTATCGATACCAATATTGAAGTACTAAACCCCTCTTGCTGACACCTGACGGCAATGCGTGGATGACATCAAGCTGGCAGTCGTGCAGTTTCAGTCGTCTTGGCGGCAGATGAGGAGTGTACGGCATAGAGTGGCCGGCATAGTACGAAGTACAGCACATAGCACAGTCATATGAATATAAATAGTATCGGCAGAGACTACCACTGACATTTACGAAGAGAGCCTGGATAGTGTGGCCATGACCGCCAGAGCTGAGCACTAAAACCTGTCGACAAGCCTCACATCCTGGCTGGCCTGCATCAGTCGACGATCATCTGGCAAGCTGGCAGGCTTACAGGGCTGTCCTTTGCAAGAGAAGGCTGGGCACGAGTCAAGAAGTAGATCTAGTACGAGGTGAAAGTAAAAACGCCTGCTCTACTGCTTGCCCTGCATCGCTGCCACTCCACTGCGGCGCAACAGATGACGCGTATCACTGCAAGTTCTTAGCACCACACAACCACACCACACCCGTCTTGGCCGAGGCTGTTGCTTTTATTGATCTGATTACGTGGTCATCTCTTTCTAAGATCCCGATGCTGTTAAGAGTATTGATGTTGTGCTGCATTGTGCTGTGTCTCGATGGTAACAATGGCCACCCAGTCACATCACCTGTGTCAATCAACGAAACAATACATCGTATACCCGCATGAGGTCGCATTAAAGATCCCATGTCTGTAATTAGACATATCAAAGACGGCTGGTTTCAGATTTAAGATGTGATGAATACAGCCCGGCGGTCTAGAACAACGACAGCGGCAGGTTTTGTTCAGACTGGCAAGATTAGTCATCTTTCACCACAGCACTGCAATGTATATCGACTATAAACTATCACAGCCTCGTCGACCATTATGATGCATGCAATTTGTTCATTCTTCATGTAAAACATATACAAAAGGTGGTGATTATATACAGTCCCAAACGCCGTTTTGTTGATGCCCTTTGTTCGTTTTCCTCTGTCGTCCTTGATTACTTCTTTTCGTCTTTGCCCGCCGGCTTGTCCTCCTTGGGCAAAACCGTCTTGGGCAGGAACTCCTCTACCGCCTCGCCAATCTGCGTCACAATCAGGTCCCAGTAGCTGCCGCCCGACTCCAGCGTCTCGCGCTCGCGCCGTGCGCGCTCCTCCACCCAGTTCTCGCGCTCCTTGCCCATCCACAGCTTCTGCAGCCGGCTCTTTTCTTCGTCCGAAGTCGCGCCAGACTCGGCCGCCTTGGCAGCCAGCGCGCGCCGCTCCCTCTCGGCGCGCATCGCGGCCTGTCTTTTTAGGGCAGCCGGAGGCAGGTCCGCATTCGACTCGTCCAGCACACCCTGTGCGCGGCTGCCGAACCGCGAAAACAGCGATGTGCCTGTGTAGTCGTAGGCGAGCTGGGAAGTACCAATGCACGTGCCGGCGACGAGAACGACGCTGCGCACGCCCATGCGCCGCGGCGGCAGCATCAGGCCAATGGGGCCGAGCACGGATGCGGCGATGCTGGCGGCGTGCGCCCACGCGGGGGTGCCATTGTACGGCAGCGCAGGGTCTGTAGAAGTCGCCGTAGAGGCCGGCTCGCCGGTCGGTGGTATTGAGTTGGACATTGTGTGTGTGTGAGGTTGTCGTTGTCGAGGTACTGGAGAGATTCAGACTCGTGATCGGATGCGGGCAGAAAAAAGTATAAATGTGGGTCTCCGCCGGATGACTAATCTTTCACGATGGCATCACAGCCTCGCGACCTCATCACCATCACGATTCAAACAAGTTGTAGGATGTACAAAAGTAGATATGAGAGATTCGCTATTGTAATTCTATATGAGAGAAGATTGCTTTTGTGATCCTGAATGCAATATATACCAACGCCCAGCCGATGCGCTTATAATACAAGATATGTCATGAGAGTTTCCTTTTTCCGTCCGTTCCGTTTTTTCCTGTCCGTATGTACATTATCCTTGCGTCTTCTTCTCGGCTTCAGAAGCTTTTAAGACTCTCCAGACTCGACCTCACCAGTCTTGATCTCCTTGAAGTCCTTGGACTTCTTCTTCTTCTTCTCCGACCCCTCCTCCGTGGGCGCCTGGAACACATCCGTCCACTTGAACTTGCCCATGCCGTACACATTCAGCGGATACGACTGCGCCATCAGGTTCTGCTTGTGGCGGTACTGGCGGCCCTTGGCGCTCAGCTTGTACAGCCGTGCCAGGTAGTCGCGGTTGAACGTCGCCGACCGCTTCTGCTTGCTCGACATCGGCTCGTCGTCGTCGTCGCCCATGTCCGGCTTGGACATGAGATTCTTGCGCCGCGACTTCAGCATATCGTAGATGCTGCGCGCGCGGTCATTCTTCATGTCCTCTACGGCATACTCGACAGTCCAGTTGTCGGATTTCGTCAGTCGCTCGGGGCGCGATACGTATTTGCCGTTGACCCTGTTGCGGATCGTGACAATCATGCCCATGACCGGCGACTTGGCGGCAGCCTTGTCGGCGGCAACCTTGGCGGCTTCAGCGGCGGCCTCGGCCTCGGCCTTCTTGGTCGTCTTGGGCGACGACTTGGCGAGCAGCTCCGACAGGATGCGCTCGAAGCGCTTGTTCTTGGGCGCGTCGTCGGGCGAGGAAAAGTCTGCCGACTCGGGCGACTCCTCGTCAGCCGGCGACTCCGTAGTAGCAGATGCCGACTTGGAGGCGGAGGCAGTAGCTGCCACTGAGGCATCGCGGGTCTGAGCAGACTCGACTTGAGCGGCAAGCTTCATGATGAGATCCTTGAGCGAGATGTTGTCAGATGGCGACGGCGCAGAGTCGCCAGACTCGGCAGGGGCAGATTCAACCTTGACGGCGTCACTAGACTCGGTACCAATGGGCTCCTCAATCACAATGTCGTCCTCAACAGAGATCTTGGCCTCTGGGGTCTCGACCTTAGTCTCAGTCTCAGTCACAGCCTCAGTCTCGGTAGGCTCAATCGCAGCTGGCTCAGCCATCTCGGTGGCAGGTGCCTCTTGCTCTGCAGTCTCGGGCTCGGCCTTGATTGCAGTCTCTGCGTCTGCCTCCACCACAGCTTCTACCTCAGAATCGACGGCGACATCAACTTCGGTGGCCTCTTCACTCTTGGCATCCTTGTAGATGGTCTCGGCAGCGGCCTTGGTATCGGTCGCGATGACGGCTCCCAGCAGCGCCTCGACGTACTCGCGCGTCTCCTCGACCGACCGGCCTGTCAGGAGACCGCTCTGCTCCAGCGCATCCTCAATGGTGTCGCGAACATACTCGATGCCCTGCTCCTCGTTCTCCATTGTCTCCTCCACACGCTGACGCATCGACTCCCACACGCTGAGACTGTCAAGCTCGTCTTCGTCGTTCTCTTCCTCCTCCTGGCGCGCGAGCTCCTCCTCGATCTGCTGGGTGATCGCCTCATCGTCATCTTCCAGCATCGTCTCAGCCTCGTCGGCCATGTCGTTGGCGGCCTGCTGAGCGGCCTTGATGAGCGCATCGCCCGCCTCGTTCTTGTTGAGGCCCATCATGTTGCGCTCAAACTCCTCGATCTCGGCCTTGTTTGACGACTGCACCGCCTCAATTTCCTCGGGTGTCACGGGCTCGGCAAACACGTACATGAACGGCGCCGAGTCCGATGGCCGCGTCTCAAAGTGCATGCGCAGCGACTGGTTGGGGAACTTCTTGGTCGCGCGGTCGAGCACGTCGTTGAGCATCTTCAGACTGACCATGAACTCGCGATCGCCAATCGTGCGGTCCTCGGTGCCGTGCAGCGCCAGGTCCATCTCGTTGATGCTAATGTACTGGAAGCCAAAGATGCGCTCCGTGTTGTGAAACGCGACGTAGATGCCGTCCATGCGACCCATGCGCACCTGCAGCGAGTACTTGATGAATGCCGACCGGATCATGTCGTAGTACTCGCGCTCAAACGACTCGTACTGGCCGTAGCGCGACCGGATCTCGTAGCCCAGGCCCTTCTGGAAGTCTTGCGCGTCCATGCGGATGGACACGACGGCGCGCGTCTTGAGATCAAACATGCCCGTGCCCGGCAGCCGCTCGTCGTGGGCGTCGAGCTGTGAGCGCATCATGAAATCACCAAACGTCGTGTAGTGGAACGCCTCGGGGTCGTTGCGCTCGGCGTCCGTCAGCTCGTGCGAGCGGGTGACGCGGTACTTTTCAAAGTCCTCCTTGGACAGCGTCAACAGCTTTTCCATAGACTTGCCCAGCATGCTCAGGATGTTGGCCGAGTCAAACTGCTTGTCGGCATCAATGGCGTACGACTCTGCCTCGGGCTTCCAGTGCAGGAAGATGGCGGCCGGCGCCCGTGTGATGCGCGTGTAGTTGTACGACTCGGGCTGGAAGTTGCGCGACACGTTAGCCGGGTTGATGGGCCGCCACGCGCTCAACAAAAAGTGGAAGTGCGACAGCATGCTTGTCATGCTGGATGTCGAGCCCGAGTAGCGCATCTTGTGCTTGTGTGCCATGTGGGTGAGCATGGTGTCCTTGGACGACGTAACATACTGCTTGAGTGCATTGAAGTCAAACTCGCGCAGCGGCATGATGGTGGCCAGGTAAGGGTCGAAGTTGTAGACGCGTGAGTGCGGGTCCTGCAGGTGGTAGACGCCCGGGTTGAAGAGCGCGCGGTCGAGACCGTAAGACAGCCGGGGAACATCGCGCATATTCTCCTCGATGGGATTGAGTGCCAGCGACTTGGTGTTGACCTTGGACACCATGTACTTTGCGTTCTTCAGACCGACAATGTTTGGGGGGTTTGAAGTTTTTGGTGGCGCCTTGTCACTCTTCTCGCTCTTGTTGCTCTTCTTGTCTGTAGTGGAGTGGTCTCTATCTTCGATCTTCAGGTCCGGTGAGGCGTTGGTGCCTTGCGTGTACGTGCTCGTGATCGAATTGTTCTCGGCCATGAGCTTTTTGCGGGTGTGCAGTCCACTTGGTGTTGTACTCTTTTCGTACGTAATCTTGAACGGCGCCGTGTCTGGTGATCCTGATGATGATGTCTTGTGTGCCGATTTTGATGAGGGCTGCGATTGTGTTGATGACTTTTCACTTTCAGGGAAGCTCAGTGCGTTCTTCAGTAGATGCAGTGCGTTCGTCAGCAGCTTGACCTGAGTCTGCGCGTCCTTGGCTGCAGCGACGGCGGCCTGTGCTGCCTTTGCGTCGGCTGCGGCCTTGGCCGCCAGTGTCTCGGCGGCCTCGGCGCGTTGGCGCACCTTGACGTCGGCGGGAAGTTGTGAATCAACTGGCAGTTCGGCCATGACAATGTCTGTGGCCGAGACCGTCTTGCCAGCCTTGCTATGTGCCTTTGTCGTCGCTTCTGTGCTCGTGCTCTCGGTCTCGCCGTCAGCGCCGTCGGCATCGCCAGCCGCTGCTTGTCCCTGGCTGGAACTGGCCATCTCGGCGGCGATCTGGGCATTGACCGCTTCGTACTCCTTCGCCGTCTTGGCTGCCGTCGCTGCTTTACTTGCTGCTTGCTTGGCCAGCTGGTCCTGTGTGGCCTCGAGCTTGGTGAGCACGTTCAGCGTCTCAGTCCAAAGCTTGACCTGTTTCTGGTACATGCCCGTCTTCAACATAGCGGCAGCGGCAACAGCGGTGGCGCTGGTCTTGAACTGGGCCGCGCGCGCCGCTTTGCGCTTGGCCTTGGATTTTGTCGGCGGCGGCTTGGCCTGGCCTTCTGGGGCGACTTCACCGCCGGCTCCGGCTTTGGCTTTAGATTTGGTCTTGGCGTCCTTTTCCTTCTTGGCCTTGGCCTTCTTCTTCTTCTCCTTTGCCTCTGTTGTCGCCTTAGTCGCTTCTGTGGCTTCTGAGTTTACTGGCTCTGTTGCCACTTGTGTGCCTTCTGTGCCTGTCGCATCTGCTGCCTCGACTGGTCGGAACATGGGCCGTGTTGGCGTGGTATACCGCCGCAATTGGCGCCATTGAAGTGCCGGGCATGCCGTCTGTATTCTGGCCGCACGCATCCACCGCGGTGGCGATGTTGTGTAGTGTGCCGAGGAGGCGGCCGAGGCGAGCGCGGCCGACTGCAGTGGGCGACTGAGAACGACGAGACATGTCGTACAAAGCTGCGCTGACTGCGCTGGCAACCCGGGCCGTCGACGGCCAATCAATTGATGCATGTCGAGACGTGGGGAGCTTCGAAATGCGAAAGGGCGGCGCTGTCGTGATATCGAGGATATCGAGGATGTGCTACCGGTCGCAAACATGCAACTTTTGGGGCAATTGACATTGGTGGTAGTCGACAAGGCTGGCTACTAAGAACTTTTTTTGCTAGCTCTGGCTGTGACGTCGGCCAACCACTATGGCGCCTTGTGGCTAAAAGCGGGCCTATCTTATCAGTAAGTGACGGTGGCAATAGCTGTCGCGTATAAATACCGTACTAAAGGATGCAGTTTTACTATATGCACTATATCGATGTTGTAACAAGCAATTCACGCGATGACAAGCAAAACTTCATAAAGATGACAGGAAAATGCCATAAATAGTAAACATGAAAGTGAATATAGATGTCGCACGAGATAGTATAAGAATGATACAATAAAGGTGCCCATGAGATACACCGTGATATTAGTTGCCCATACGCCTCGCGCCTCAGATGCTGAAGAAAAAAACAAAAAGCAAACGAAGAGAAATCAGAATATAAAAGAGACAGACAGAGATACAAACAACAGAAGGCAAATGCAAACATATACTCATATCCACTACAGCTGCGTGCGCTGCCAAGACTCGTTGGCGTACTGCACACCCGCCTGCCGCGCAATCTGTGCCTGCGACGACTGACCGGCCACCTCGTACGTCTCTGCCAACATGCCGTCCGCGACACTCATCCAGAGAATGTTGCCACTCTTCTTGGACTGCGCCGAGCCGGCCTTAGCACTCTTCAGTGCCTGCTCGCCCACGACGTTCTCAAACAACCGGTACCGCATCGTGTTGAGCGCGATGTTGAGGCACTGGGCGTTGCTGCTGACGGTCGACCCGTTCAGGCCCTGCTGGATGTACCGCTTGACCTCCTGCATGGACAGTGGCGGGTCGGTCGTGATGGCCGCCATGACAAGGCTGTATGCCGTCTTGATCTCAGGGTTGGGGTGCGACGCACAGGCGGCCTGCAGCTCTTCGACCAAGAGGTTGATCTTGGGCTCGTCACGCAGGCGGATAAGCTGCATGATCATAAGCCGGTTCATAGCCGCCAGCAGCGTCACTTCCTGGCGCATGTGTCCCTCGTTATTGGACGCCGACCAGGCAGCAGCCGCAGCCGCAGCAGCCGACGCCGGTCCGCTGCTGCCGTTGGTAGAGGCCGACAACTCAATGTCAGAGGACGACAGCGCGAGGCGAGAGTCTTCAAAGATGCTGAGCGCGTCATTAAGTTCGCCCTGGCCCTGCTTCAAGACACCGCGCAGGTAGAGCGCGAGGACGTCCATGGGACCGTCGCGGGCTTCGGCCACAGGCGCCTCGAGCTGCTGGATACACTCGTTAACCTTGGCCCATTCGCAGCGTGTCGCCGCATTCAGGCCCATAAGAACCAAGACATAAGACGACGTGTTGGCGCGCCAGCGAGACTCGTCAATGGCTTCGTGAAGGAACGAAGGCGCAGCGGATTTCGTGCTCTGGGAGAGCATCTTCAATGACTCGGTCCAGTAGTCCATGCACCGGCGGTCGTTCATCTGCTGCTTGGGGGCCAGTGTCAGGCCGCTGTATGCAAACCCGAGCACAAACGCCGTGACTTTGCTAAATGAGTTGAGCACCAAAAAGTCGTTGTCGTCACCCGGGGCCAGCACATCGTTAGTGTCGGCGCTTATCGTGTGGCTGTTTGAGCTATTCAGTTCCTTGTTGAGCGGGAGCATCATAACCTCGCCGCTCAGTGCATTGGTGCTGCCGCTGCCCCACTGCGGTGACTCCTTAAGCTCTTCGAGGCGCGCCTGCAAAGAGTTAAGCTTGTCGGGCAGCGCCTTCTCTTTTTGGTAGAGACTGCATCCAAGATCAAGTAGCAGCCACAGCACATCAAGCTGCGGGATGTGCACCGACTCGTCGAGCTGGTACTTTGATGCAGCAGCCATACATGTCTGCACACGCTCGACAACGTCAGGCTCTGTCGTGCGGAACAGTGCCAGAGCCTGAAGCAGGGACGCCAGAACGAAAACGGCATGGTCGCCACGCTGCTCTGCGAGAACGGTAATGGCGTGTAGGTTCTCAATGGCATGGTTCTCAGCTGGGTTGCCGCTCTCCAGGTAGAAAAGCGCCTTGAGGAAGCGGAACGCATATGTCCAGTACGTGTGCCGACGATCGGTGCAGTCGTTGATGTGGTTTTGGATCGAGATGAGGGCAGCCTTGGGCTTGCGCCGGAACAGGACCTTCAAGAACAGGAACTGGACATAGATCTTGAGATCCGACAGCCGGTGCTTTTCGCATGTGGCGATTGCACTCTGCAGGGTTGTCTCGGCGTCCATAAGGTTCTCAGTCTCGCTGCTCAGAATTGATGCATAGCGGATCTTGATCTTGACCTCCACGCGTGGCGGGAACTTGTTGATGCGCACGGCTGTATCCAGGCATCCTAAGCCGGTCGCGATGAGCTTGTAGTACTCGCGCAGGCCAGTCTCGTCGCGCGACGTGGCCAGTCCAGGGGCGGCAGCCTGTGCCTTTTCAAAGCAGTCGTCGGCAACACACACTAGTATCGCTGCTGTCTCGGCAGTTGTGCGTCTCGGGACGGCGGGGTGATGGACATGGCTCGCATGTGCCGTCACACCCGCACCAACACTAGCCTTGCGCCCCGCCTTGATAGCTGTTGACGTGCCGTGGCCTGGCTTAGCTGGCTTCTGAATGCCGCCCTTTGGCGATGCGCGTGGGCTATCTTTGGGTAGAGAGATCGATCCAGGAATTGGCGACGGAGTGACGGACGACGATTGCTGTCTGATCGAGTTGTTCGCCGCCGGCACTGGTGGTGGTGGAAGCGTGGCATCTACCGTGTGGGGAGACTGTGTAACTGGCAGCGAAATAGGCTTCTTGGCCTGCTGAGACTGCTTGGGCTTTTGTGGCCTTGGTGCCTTTGCTGCCTTTGGTGGTACTGCGTGGTTCTGTGGTGGCTGCGGCGAAGCAAATGAACCATGCGGAGATTGCTCGAACACGTCCTGAGCGGGCTGCTGAGGCTGCTGAGGCTGCTGGAACGGATCCGAGAAATCGGAAAGATCTGGCAAGTTGAGAGTCGGCTGATCGTTGTGTGATTGCTGCAGCTGCAGATGTTGAGAGAGAGGGGAGTACTGTGGGAGTGATGACTGCGACACGGATTGGGATAGCGGTTGAGACATCTGCCGGGGCAGTGATTGCGGGTTGATCGATTGAGGCAGCTGTTGTGGTAATGGCTCGTGCGACTGGCGGTGCTGTTGCTGTTGATGTTGATGCTGCTGCTGCTGCTGCTGGGGCTGCTTGGCAGGCAAGTGTTGCGTCTGTGGCACAGGCGATGCGTTGGTAAACATGGAGATAGACATTGGCTGCGGAACCATTGTCTGCGACTGCGAATACCGCTGCGAGGGTTGTGGCTGCTGCTGTGGTTGATGCTGCTGATGCTGGTGTTGCTGATGCGATGACTGCTGTTGTTGCTGGTGAGATGACTGGTTCATGAACTGCATGGGGCTCGCAAGGTGATTAACCGTTGGCGAGGGCGAGTGAATGGACGCGGTAGTCGAGGAAGCGCCAAGCGGCATAGACATGGACATTGGTGTCGTCAGGTTGGCCAGGCTGGGCGATGTCGACGGCAGAGACATGTGCTGAGACTGAAACGGCGAGAAGCCGCCAATACCATTGTTAGAGGATGACGTCGACTGGACGCGTTGCATCGTGAACGGGACGTTGCCTTGCTGGGGTGAAGAGTAGCGCTGCTGCGGCGGTTGGGGGAGCGAGTGGTGCTGCTGCTGATGCTGCTGGTGGTGTTGCTGTGGCTGGTGATGCGACTGGTGATGTGGCTGCTGGTGGTGCTGGCTGTTTAACTGCGTGTTAAGCAGGTTGGGGCTCGTGAACTGTGACGGGAAAGTTGGCGGCTGATAGAGCTGTGGTGATGGCTGAGGTGGCCGCACGGGCTGCTGGTGTTGTTGATGCTGATGCTGCTGGTGCTGTTGATGCTGTTGATGCTGTTGATGATGTTGCTGGTGCTGGTACTGGCCTGCACCACCGAGTCCGAGGTTGCTCATGCTGTTCATGCCGGAGTTCATCCCGTTATTGATGCCGGTGTTCATCAGATTGCTCATACCGCCAAGGCTGCCCATGCCCATACCCATGCCGCCGTTGGACATGTTGCCGCTGGTCATAGGGCTGCCAAGACCACCGTTGTTGAGGCCCATCGGGTTGGCCATGCCGCCCATCGTGGGCGAGATCTGGCTGTTCAACGGGTTGATGCCGTTCATTCCGTTCATCGATTCATTCAATGAGCCGTTCATTGAGCCATTCATGGATCCGTTGATCTGCCCGTTGAGCGAGTAGCCCATCATGTGCTGGCCGTTGTAGGCCGGCTGCCCGTGGGGCAGAGAGCCGCTCATGGTTGGCGCATAAAGAGAGGCTGATGACGGGAGGAAAGGCGAGCGCGTATTCAATCAGAGGCGGACGTGATGTCGCTTAGCGTATCGATATCGATGACGATGGATGACGATGCGTCGAGATGGGACGCGATGCACGAGACACGGTATGATCGGACACGAGATACACGATGGGTCGCGCAGCTAGTCCTAGCGTGATAGGGTGATATTTCGTGACTGGTGATCGACAGACGAGACGGTGGCAACGTCGGTAACGTGGTGCGTCGAGTTGCGATGGCTGATGTCGAGAATCGAAGAATCAAATGTCGACAGTCAACGGCCAAGCAAGGGTCGAGGAGGTAGATGCGCGCGACGGGAGGGGGTCGGTAGGAGATACGACGGTGGGTGGAAATGAAGAGACGTCTAGTCCAAGGACGACAAAGACGAAAAAGGGCGGTCGGGCGCGGTGTTCGGGGGTAAATCGACAGTGGGTGTCGGGAATTAAGGCGCGGTCGCTGATAGCTGTGCCTGTGAGAGAAAGGGTTCGTGGCTCGTGTGGGGTGGCGAGATGGAACTTTGGCAGTCGTGTCGCGAGAAAGAGGAAATAGTTGATTAAAATTAAATCAAAGATAAAAACGCAATTGCTTGGGTTTTCTCGCCAGAGTATCGCAAAAGAGTCGCAAGAGGCAAGTGCTTGGGCTCGCGCAGGGAAGGTGCGACTGGGGACAGCGACTAGAGACGCAGGGAGTAGGGAGTAGCATTGCCGGGAAGGCGCGATGGGCACAGCAGGCGTAACGGTGGTCTTGGCCAAAAGGAGTGATGATACAAAAACGTGACCTGGCGGCTGACTCGGATCCATCGCTGACTAATATTCCAAAATGAAGCTTTGACTACTAGCCAATCAAGCTCGCTCAAATCTACTGCAATAGCCCCACAATGTCATGCACTACCAAAAGTGATCGCTGCAGCCACCGATGGCCTTGCATTTGCTTATTGTTAGCGGACTGCCGCCCGAGACTTGACTCAGTAAGCACTCTAAAAGCTCTATGATGTTACTGGCCTAGTTCTTTGACTTAATTGTAACCATCTGCAGCTTATTCCGGTAACTTGCATGTCTTGCCACGACTCGAGAGAAGCCTCGCTGCAGATATGCCGAGGCCCATGGCCCAAGAAGGAAAGAACATACCCACACGGAGGCGGCGCCAACGAGACCCGACAGCAGTGGTCGTATCTGACCCGGTCTTTTTTTGAGTGATAGAGTGGACATGACAGGCTCCGAGTACAAGTATATTAACGGCTAGCCAATACTGAGTAGATAGAGATTAATGAAGAATAAATGGAAAATGTGTGGCAAAGAACCAACGTCCCACCGGCTCGGGGCGACTCCAAACTGCTTGGGCCGAAGAAGAGGTGTGGAAACGAGAACGACGGTGTGATTCTTTGTCTTTTGTATTTCTATTTGTCTTCTTTAATTCTATTTCTGTTCTATTTGTTCTTTAAGAGTAGCACGTTCCTGCTTGTGTTTGGTCATCATCCGTGATCTGCATCTGGTGATAGTTGACATCGTCACTTTTGATTGTCAGGCTGAGACAACTCATCACGGAAGAAGAAACGAATAAACGAAATACAGAAAAACAAATAAAAAATGGAGTGGCTTGGTAGAGCAAATGTCTCCTTTACACACTCCGAGGATGCCATAGAGCTCCCGGCAAAGGGCCCGACAGACACCCCAACCAATCTCGGCCAGTTCTGCCGCGACAGCACACCGACATGCCAGCTCAACCCGCTGCTGTTCAACGGACACCTGCAGACCATGTGGACGGCCGTCGCCAAGAGCGCTCCAGAAATTTACTACAAGAGACACGTCTTTTCGTCGGAGCACCACACATATGAGGGCACATTCGCCGTCGACTTTGTCGTGCCCCCCTACGACGAGACAGCACACAACGACGCCACGCTGCCGCCGCGCACGACCTACTATGACGAGGCCGAGTTTTCCGAGCTCGACAAGGGCTCTGACGACAAGCGGCCCATGCTGTTTGTCCTGCACGGCCTGTCGGGCGGTTCATACGAGGTCTACCTGCGGCACTGTCTCGAGCCTCTCCTTAAGAAGGCGGCCGCGGCGGAAGCTGACGACAACGAGGCGGCTGACTGGGCCATCGCCGTGGTCAATGCCCGTGGATGCGCCAACAGCCAGCTGACGAGCGGCGTGCTGTTCAATGCGCGCGCGACATGGGACGTGCGGCAAGTGGTGGCATGGGCCAAGGCCAAGTATCCCAACCGGCCGCTCTTTGGCCTGGGTTTCTCACTCGGTGCCAACATCATGACCAACGTGAGTACATCAGTATCTAGTAACTTGGATTTATCTAACCAAATAGTATGTCGGTGAGGAGGGTGCCAACTGCCCATTGTCCGCCGCCATCGTGGTTGGCAACCCCTTTGACCTGCAGGTCTCCAACAAGATGCTGCAGTCGACTGTCATTGGTCGCAACCTGTACGAGGTCGTCATGGGCACCAACGTTAAGAAGCTCGCTCTCAAGCACCGCGAGGCGCTCGAAAAGTACTCGACGCTTGACTTTGACCGCATTGAAAAGGTGCGCTACCTCTACGAGTTTGACCGCGCCGTGCAGTGCCCAAGCTGGGGCTACCCGACCGAGGAGGCCTACTACCGCGACGCCTCGTCGTCCGACTCGGTGCTGGCCATCCGCATCCCGTTCATGGCTCTGCAGGCCAAGGACGACCCCATTGCCGTCGACGCCGGTATTCCCTACGGCGAGTTTGCCCAGAACCCGTACACCGTGCTGTGCGTGACGTCCATGGGCGGCCACCTGTCGTACTTTGAGATGGGCGGCGGCCGCTGGCACGCGAAGCCGGTGACCGAGTTCCTGCACAAGATGGCGACCGAGGTTGACCTGAAGGCGATCAAGCGCGACCAGTACGATGTCAATGCGAACCAGATCACGGGTGTCGACTACCAGCCGCTGCGGCGCAGAATGCAGATCGGCAAGCAGTCTGCAGAGTAATTTTAATGTTGTTTTGATTCAAAAGTCTTGCGTTATGTTTGATGACAGATTCCATAGATATATATACAATTAATAGAGCTAAATGATAGAAGACAGAGAGAACGACAATGCAATGATGATGTGATGGTGACAAGAATAAGAGATGAAGATGATGAAGCTGAACAGGGTATCTATACACGATAGTATGCTTTTGTTGTGGAAGACGGCAAGCTGATAGCTTCTCCCAGTACCAAAAGTGTCTGCTCATCTAGAGAACAAGAGATGCCAGCAGTGCATAGCATCGTGACACCAAGTGTATCTTGGTCGAGATGCAGTGCAGTTGGCATGCTCGTGGATGACTACCACGATACCAGGATGGCCGTGAGGGCTGCCGCAAACCAGTTTTGAGTGATTTGATCCGCGACTCGGCGTTTAAGTTGAGCAAAGATGGCTTCTGCAAAGCCACCCCCGACCCTAGGCAAATCACTCCTCGCCGCCGGCAAAGGACACCTTCTTCTTCTTGGGCTTGGTCGCCTTGGTGCCCTCGGACGAGAATGTGTTGACATCACCGCTGTCCTCCTGGCCGGCAGGGCCCGTCCGCTTTCTCTTCTTGCGCAGCGACGCCTTCTTGTCCTCCATTCTGCTCTTGCGCTCCTCCTCCTTCTTCTCCGCCTCGGCCGCGCGTGCCTGCCGGATCTCCTCCATCTGGCGCGCCTTCATGATCTTGGACTCGATCTGGCCGTCCTTCTCAGCCTGCACCATGGCCAGGATTGTCGTCATGCTCTCCTTGTCGTCGACAAAAACCTTGCCCTTCTTCTTGCCCTTGGGCTTCTGCACGCCAATGGGCGTGATCGTGTTCAGCTTGGGGATGTCGAGCTCCTTCTCCGAGTACGAGCGGCCACCACCAGGCAGGCGACGCTTGCGGATCATCTCGAGCAGCTTGGAGCGGTTGTTGAGCTGCGAAGCGGGCAGCTTGCCCTTCTCGCGCTTGGTCTTGACGACGCCCTCAGCGCCGGAGCCGACGCCGGAGCGGTTGCCGAGGCCGCCAAAGCTGTTGGGGCGGGCCGACTTAGAGGCGGCCTTGGAGTTCTTGATGCCCGACTTGTTGGCGGCATGCTTGTTCTTGATTGTCCGTGTGGGTGCCATTGTGTCGGTTGTTGTGGTTGACCGGGGTTTGAATGGTTGATGGATGGGATTGGAGACACTGAAGCAAAACGCAGAAAAGGCTAGAACGGCAGAAAGACTGAGAAAAAAAAGTTGGTATCATGTCTTATCGATAAGAAATTCAGATAAGCGTATCGAAAAAAGCGTTGCAAGTGGATCTGTCAGGCACGGCGCTATTGGGCAAAGAACCGGGTACGCCCATGCTGCATGCGCTGTACTTACTCAGTATGCGTATTGGCACGTTCTGTCACACCAGCGCATGCCTAATTACAGCGCTATGACTGGACTCCGGTCTCTGGAGGCGGGTTTTAGTGTGTAAAATTCGTAGATTCCAGGGAAGGACCCAGAACCCGGGGAAGGCAGGCGCAACCGGTGCAAAGTCAATCAGTCAGTCATAGCTGTGTCTTGCCTTTTACGGCCCCTCTTCAGCCTTTCCACTTCAATCTTCAACCTCATCTATGGACTCTGCACCCGCCATAGCCCAACGACCAGCCCGCTCTCTGTCCTCCGACTCGTCACAGCCCGATCTGACTCCTTCGTCGTCCTCCACAACCTCGTCCACCACCAACGCTATGGCCTCTCCTCCCCGCTGGGCGGCTCTCAGCCGCGACACCAACGAGACCTCGATCCAGATGGCTCTCAACCTTGACGGCACCAGCAGCTTCCCGCCCGAGACCGATGCCCGCGTCCTGTCCCTGATCGAGACCGAGTCCAAGGGCCACGCTGCCCAGACCAGCAAGTCCCAGACCATCATTATTCAGACCGGCATCGGCTTCCTCGACCACATGCTGCACGCCCTGTCCAAGCACGCTGGCTGGAGTCTGGTCATCACCTGCAAGGGTGATCTGCACAGTAAGTCCTTTTGTCTCAGTTATATCTATAGTGTCTAGAGTGATACTAACTCAACAGTCGACGACCACCACACCGCAGAGGATGTCTGCATTGCTCTCGGCTACGCCTTCCACCAGGCCCTCGGCAGTGCCGCCGGTATTGCCCGCTTCGGCTCGGCCTACGCCCCTCTCGACGAGGCCCTGTCGCGCGCCGTTGTCGACATCTCCAACCGTCCCTACGCCGTCATTGAGCTGGGCTTGAAGCGCGAGAAGATTGGCGACCTGAGCTGCGAGATGATCCCCCACTGCATGCAGAGCTTTGCCCAGGGCGCCCGCATCACGCTGCACGTCGACTGCCTGCGCGGCTTCAACGACCACCACCGCGCCGAGTCTGCGTTTAAGGCCCTGGCTATCGCCACTCGTCTGGCCACCAGCAAGGTTGCCGGCAAGGAGGGCGAGATCCCCAGCACCAAGGGCACCCTGAGTGCATAGACGATGTGCAAGCATGATATATAATGAAATACACGAAAATAAAATGGAACACAGGCCAGAACGAAGCCGGGTATTGGGTATAAATATGAAATAATTCAGCGACAAGCGATAGAATAAAATAAATAAAAATCTGTAAATTCTAACTGTCGTGATTAACGCCGTTTGAGAATGCTCGCTCTACTTTGGAAGATGATAGAATCCTCTAATAATTGGCTTAATGAATATGAGAGTAATCAAGAGTAGTTGAGAAACTGAGACATCTTCAATTATTTCAAAGCATCAAGAGTCAACGGCGCGAGGCTGTCAGTATGCCCGGTGGCCCCGCAATGACGCAGCAAAAGCCGACAGAGGCCGTTTCTCGCTGTGTGGAGTTGAGCTACGGCCTGCAGACTCATCAAAGCCCGCGACCTCTGCGAGTAAACATTCGACAATCAAAGTGCCAATTGACCTGCCGCTGACAGCCTTGTCGATTGGGTCTTTTCAATGTGAACCCGATTAGTTCCAGGCAGTCCAACAACTCAACGCACCTTCAATCGGTCGGCCAATTCCTAGCCACCTCCACGCCTCACACTTCTCGCCTCGTCTCATCTCAAACATCACCATGCGCGGTTCAGCACACGACGCTGAGGCCAATGCGGCCAGCTGGGAAGCCGTACGTGGCGCCCTCTATGGTGCGGCCAAGTACGGCGCGTTCATGGGCATCCTGCACGGTGTCGGCCATGCTATGTCTCCCATCTACCGGGGTCTGACCATCCAATTCAAAGTGTAGGTTGCAATTCACCAATATCGAATACATTATCGACTACAGAAGCTGATAATTCAGATACATTCACATGTCGGGCATGGTCCTGGGCAGCATGCTCGAGGCAGACAGCCGGTTGCGGCAGTACGAGGCAAACATGCGGCACCAGCGGAGGGTCGCACGACACCAGGCCCGGCTCGCGGCATTACAAGACGAGGAGGACGAGGCCGATAAGCCATAGCGAGCAAGAGGAGAGCAAGTTGGAAGCTGTATACCATTTGATTTGATTGTGTAATTGTAGATAAGAATAGCACGTGCTTTAGAAAGATAACACCAAATATCCAACAAGATGTCGACAGTGAATAGATTGAACAATTAAAAGCAGATCCCGCTGAACGCCATGCGATATAACTCGAATATAACCGCTTTTACCATCTCCAACAGACAATAAAGAGAGAGAGAAACAGAGGCCTCAAATCAAGGCTTCGAAGGGAACTGTTTCGGGTCCATGTTCAGCTTGCACAGCCGCGCCAGACACGCGCTCAGCTGCAGCAGCGTCTGCACACCCTCCAGGATCTTCATGTGCGTAAAGCCAATCTCGCGGATAAATTCCAGCTTGGCGTGCTCGCTCAGGCCCGGCATCGTCTTGGTCACGCGGAACATGGTGCTGATAATGTCGTGGCTCGAGTAGCCCAGGTCCCACAGCTCACGCAGTCCGTCCAGCGCCGCATCAATGCTGCCCTCGTGGCACGCCTTCAGCATTGCCTGCACCTTGATCGGGTGCGGCGAGTCCACCACGCGGAACACGTTGTCGCCCGACACAAAGCCGAAGCCCGCGTGCGTCGACTGCAGGTTGTTGATCGCCTGCCGCATGTCGCCCTCGGCCGAGAACACGAGTGCTGCCAGACCGTCGTCGCTGTACTTGACGCCCTCGGCCTCGATAATCTGCAGCAGACGCTTAACGACCTGTGCATCCGTGAGCCGCGCGTACCGCAGAATAGCGCAACGCGACTGCAGCGGCTCGATGATCTTGTTGGACTGGTTGCACGCAAACGCAAAACGTGTGGTGTTGGAGTAGATCTCCATGGTGCGGCGCAGGGCCTGCTGGGCGCCCGACGTCATGCTGTCGGCCTCGTCGAGAATCACAAGCTTGTGGCGGCCGAGCGGCAGCGTGACCTTTTTCTGGGCGAAGCCCTTGATGCGGTTGCGCACGACGTCGATACCGCGCTCGTCACTGGCGTTGAGTTCGAGAACGGCCTCCTTGTAGGAATCGCCCAGCAGCTGGCGCGCGAGACACAGTACACTTGTTGTCTTGCCGATACCGGGCATGCCCGAGATGATAATGTGCGGCATGTTGCCATCCTTTGCGATAATCTTGAGACGCTCAATGGTCTCGGTGTTACCGACAATGTCGTCGAGGAACACCGGGCGGTACTTTTCGACCCTGCAGATAAGTCAGTATTCACACTCTAAGCTCCTCTTAGATCCTCGACATACCATGGCAGCTCGTAGTTGGGGATGTTGGCCGTCGAAGCGAGGGCCTTCTTGACCGCCGATGTCGACGACTCGCCCGGTGTCTCGGCAATAGGCATTGTGGTTATGTGAAGATTGGAAAGGAAAAGAGTCGAGATTCTATCTTTGTTATAAAACTGTCCGTTATGTCGTCGATTGTGTCGTGGCCGTAGTCGTCGTGTGTGCTCGTCGTGGTCGTGATATCGTGCGTCGTGGGGTGGAAAAGCTCAAAGCTCCAGCTTCACCAATTAGTGTTTAGAATGACACTTTACGCGCGACGCGCTTTGGGCCCTGAAAGAGAAGTCCCCTGTCGCGTCGGATTACATAATCTCGACCACCCTGGCTCCACTAATACCTTCGTACTTCCACCACGTCATAGCCCGAAGCCCCCACCATTCCCGATCGACCTCGAACCTACACACCACTTTTAATCGACTAAGAGCTTGCGTGCAACCCATCTCGCGTATACCGGCATATTATACGGCGGCAGCATACCGCAATCGGCGACATCTCGCATCACCTGTTGCCAGAGTTACTTATATAGCTCTTGACCAGCTTTGAAAGGGAAATATCTCGGCCGCAGATCGCCGATGAGCTCGAGTTTCAACGAGAAGAATCAGTAACATCGATCAGCTACATCGCATTTGTATATACCGATCTACATCTACCGGAAATATGCCGCCCGAAGTCGACGCGGACAATGACGGCCACTCTAGTGATGAGGACCGCAACGCCGTCGAGGTCGTCTTTGACCCGACCAATCCGTACCGGCGCAAGAGCTCACTTGTTGCCTCCGAGGCCGTGCCGCCACGGCTGCGGAAAAGCATGAACGTTGTTGTGCCAGCCCCTAATGATAAGGCACAATGCATCGTGCACCACTTCCTAGAAGCACAGCGCTTGGGCGGCGCAGCACACGACGAAAACAACCACCATCACAGCCATAACGTCCTCGGCGGACGGAGAGCACACCTCCTCCAGCCACACCAACAACCCAGCCATATACAACAGATCAACGAAGTTGCCGACGAGAACAAAAGCAGCCAAAACAGCAGCAGCGGCAACCTACCACGAGATAGCAGCCATGTCAATATTAAGCGCCTGCGCGACCACATAGTACTCGAGACCGCTACCAGCGACAGCGAGGCCGGCCAGATCGACGAGAAAGAATGGGCGCACGGGATTGTATCTGCGGCAACACCGACACCGCCAGAGATAAAGTCCGAGAAAGGGCGGAAGCTCAAAGCGAAGGAGATCGACTTTGAAGATGATGAAGAAGAAGACGACATCGACGAAAAGGTTGAGGTGTCGGCGGTTAGTTCCACCGACAAGGACAGCACCTCGGCCAGCGAAGCACCCGAGCCGGTCGACATCTTGCACAGTCGGCTGCTCACAAAAAAGCAGCTCAGCGAAATGGCATGGGGTGTGCGCGAGCTCAGTCGCCGCCTCGGCAGTCTGCGGCTCAAGTTCCGCGTCAAGTCGATCTTCCTGCTGACAAAAATCTACGACGAGGACCTACTGCCCAAAGCCCGTGCGCTGGCAAAGTGGCTGCTCAGCCACGAGCGTGAAGTGCGCTACGCGGTCTACCTGGAGCGGTCCATGAAGAACAACAAGCTTTTTGACATGCCCGGGCTGCTGCAGGAGCTGCGCAACGAGGAGGCCGCCGCCATCAAGATGACCAACGACGGCAACAGCCCGCCGCCGTCGTTTGCGGACGATGTGGAGAGCCGGTTGCGGTTTTGGGACGAGGACATGTGCCGGGCGCGGCCGCACACGTTTGATTTTGTCATCACCCTGGGCGGCGACGGTACGGTGCTGTATGCGAGCTGGCTGTTCCAGCGCATTGTGCCGCCCGTGTTGAGTTTCAGTCTCGGCAGTCTAGGCTTTTTGACCAAGTTTGACTTTGACGACTACCAGGCAACGCTTGAGCGGGCGTTTGTGCAGGGCGTGACTGTGAGCCTGCGGCTGCGGTTCGAGGCAACAATTATGCGGTCACAGAGTGTCGAGAAGGCGCTTCTTACAGATGGCACCCAAGAAGGCACCGACGCGACAATGCCCAAGCGCAAGCGCGATCTTGTCGAAGAGTTGATTGGCGAGGAAAAGGATGACGAGCACACACACCGGCCCGACGGCACCTTTGAGATTCTCAACGAGGTCGTCGTCGATAGAGGACCGAATGCTAGTAAGTTTCTATCATCTTATGTTTGTGTTTACATTGCTAACTAGAACAGCCATGTCGTACATGGAAATCTTTGGCGACGACGAGCATTTCACGTCTGTGCTGGCCGACGGTATCTGCGTGTCGACACCGACAGGGTCTACGGCGTACAATTTGGCCGCAGGCGGCTCGCTGTGCCACCCCGAAAATCCCGTAATGCTGGTGACGGCCATATGTGCGCATACGCTTTCGTTCCGACCCATCATCCTGCCCGACACCATTGTGTTGCGCGTTGGTGTGCCGTACGATGCGCGCACAAGTTCATGGGCCAGCTTTGACGGCCGCGAGCGGGTCGAACTGCATCCCGGTGACTACGTGACTATCAGCGCAAGTCGGTTCCCATTTGCATCTGTGCAGGCACAGGGCCGGCGCAGTGAAGACTGGGTCAACAGCATCAGCGGCAAGCTGGGATGGAACACGCGGCAAAAGCAAAAGGCCTACAAAGAGTGGGATAAATAAGTCATAGATTTGATAACAAGTCGTATATACTACCACACCGTAAATATTATCATAATGCCCAGGATTGCTTATTGCATAATCTCCGAGATCGCCAAGACCGCCCAGACGCCCAGCCCTCGGATCACACAAGACACAGAACACGACGAACCATGCCTGGAACCGGTCTTGTTTGGGAGCAGACATCACACATGCGACAAAAAGCATTGTTTTGTTTTTGTTGTTTTTGTGTTTTATTCTTCAAAGATCTAACAATATCGTAACAGACGCTCGCAAAAACAAACTCGACTCAAGCAAAATGCGCAGTTAATTGAACAAAACCAGTATCCCAAATTGTAAATTCATAGTGTCTACACCTCCGTAAGAAAAAGAACCTATTCCCTGAAAAATACAAACCTTGACTCTCTCCAATAAAAACCTCATTAACCCATTAATCGGAGCCCTACTCGTCCAGCTCCTCGACAAAGGTCATGGTCAGACCCTGCTCGCCGTCGACGTTGAGGTTCAGCGAGTCAATGGCATCGCGGCGGTTGACGTTGACGGGCGTGGCAGGGGCCGGAGCAAAGGGAGCCGAGCGCTTGTTGGTCTCTGTAGATTCGCGCTTACTCTGAAGGGCTGTGATTGTTAGTTTTGATTCTCCTAGTTATCAAGTAAAGTGATCACTCACATGCGGGAATGCCGGAGCGGACATACATGGTGGTGACCTTGGCGCGCCGCCGGGGAGCAGGCGAGTCAGACAGGTCGCGCTTGCCAGCGGCAGCAGCAGTGCCGGTGCCGGCGTTGTCCACAATGATACCGACACCAGAGCCGCCCTCGCCGGTACCGAGCTCGATCTTGGGGCCCTTGGTCAGGGCAGCCTCGGCAAAGGTAAGGGCGCGGTCGAAGCCAGCCAGATCTCTCTTGGCCTTGCCGGAAAAAGCCTCATCGGTAACATCGCGCTCGGCAAGGTCCTCCTCGTCGACGTCGACAATCTCGGTGTGGACATCGACAACCTGGGCACGGGGCGAGATCTCCTTGCCCATACCCTGGAGGGTGGCGATCTGGGCAGCCTGCTCAGTCAGACCGGGGTCGGCAGCAGCGGACACGACCTGGTTTGTAGCGGCGGGAGCGGCGACGGCAGCAGCAGCGGCAGTTGTTGTGGTGGTGGTAGTGCCGGCAGCGGCGGCACCGTTGGCGACCGAGGCGGCAGTGTTGACAGCGGCACCCTCGAGAACGTTCATCAGGCTGGACACATCCTGCTCGCCACCGAAGCTAATCTCACCATCACCTACCACCAGTGCCGGAGAGTAGGCACCGAGGTTGATGTTAAGGGGCAGGGCCGAGGCCAGACCGACCATAGCGATGAATGCGTAGCGAACCATTTTGATTTTGGGGGGGTATGAAGGGTATAAAGAGGGAAAGAGAGAGTGTATAAGATCGAGATGATAAAATGAATGTAAAAGTAAGACGACCAGCGACAAGAAGCGAAAAGGGCAGAAGAGACAAGGAACAGGTAGTGTAGAGATTGATGGGACGAGCGCAGCTGAAGAAGAAGAGAGGAGAGAAACAGAAAAGAAGATATGGGATGGGGTAATATATAGTCGAGGAGGGCCGAGGACTGCTCGGCGAGGAGACAAGAGACACAAGACACAAGGCACAAGACAGAGATCGCCGGGTTCTAATTTGGGTTGCAGTTGTAAGCCAGCAGAGTCAACACCCCTAGGCTTGGCTTTTTCTCATCTTTGCCATTCTCAGACGAATACCAAAATGGTGAATGCTACAGAATAGGGTGCAGAAACGTGAATTACAGATCTTGGATCTCAGTAATACGCAGTATTGCAGAGCAGACGGGGGACACCAAGGCGTTTCTGTTTGAGGCCAAGCCGGAAGAGCCAGCGCCAACACCCATGTCTGTTGCTTTGGCCGTGTAAGTGACAGTGAGAGTGACAATATGAGCGTTATAAGAGACATATAGGAGACAAAATAAGAGGCAGTACACGGCTGTAATTGATAAGCATTGTAGTATATCTATATCTACTTGTATTGCCTCATTGTTTCGAACATGCCAAGCTGGACCAAGCACAAGAAGAGAAACAAGCAAAGAGGATAAAGAGGGCGGGTAGAGGAGAGGAGACACAGGGCAGGCAAATAGAAAGTTGAGCGAGATAGGAGAGGCAGAGAGACGAGGCAAGGCCAAGAAACATTGGAAACTGGCTCAGTCAGACTGTCACATGTAGAGGGTAATAAATGAGGATGATTAGAGTTTGTTGATATATTTTAGAGTTGTAGATGTAAATGAGGTAGACAAACAATCAAAAACATTATACGAATTATAAGCAAATCAAAAGGATGCACAATAGAAGACGTTGTGTAAGTCCGCCCAGCATGATAGACCCGAATGCACGCCTGCATCTCTTGTCGTCTTGTCCTCTTGTGTTCTAGGCATCTTGTCTTGTCAACTCTTATTAGCACCTCTTATTGCAATTTGTATTACCGCATAGTACAACTCCAGGAGCAACAAGCCTTTTTACAAGAGTTCACAAGAGCCAAGAGGCCCCAAGCTTGCACAATGCTCATCAAGCACTATTACTTCTACAAGCTCCTACGCCAAGATGGTCCAGTGCGGCCCAAGGTGTCGTGTCAAACAGATACAACATCACGGACTGTCGACAGATGCAGATTTGAAATTAGATCAACATCTCCATAGAGAGGCCGAGATTGCTGCTACGTGGATGGGATTGAGATGCAAATTCGACTCCGTGATTGTTTGAATTGTTTGGCTAAGATGCCAACACACTTGGCACGGTAGATGGGAGGCGAGTCTTGGTGGTGGTCAGGGTATTGGCAGAGGTGTTGGCAGAGGTGTTGGCAGAGGTCTTTGATGCCCATCAGATCTCGTGATATTGCTACTTGGGATGATATCTTGACGAACGGCACAGTTGACCCTTTGATTTCCTTACATGACTCAAAAGAACGCAGAACCCCAACTGAAAAGAGGACAACGCGTAAGGGCCTGGCCAGATCGTCTACCTCCAGCCAGCAGAGACGGCCAAGACAGTTTGATATCTGGTGGAGACGGGGAACGTTGTAGGCAAAGAGGAGGAGGAGGAGGAGCAAGTAAAGGCGAGCACTAACAACTAACAAAGAAACAAATGCCTGCACGAGGCTGTCTTCGTGAAACATATTAGCCCAATCACGGCCAGCTGTGGAATACTGCCGTCCATGGTGTTGCATTATGGCGCATTTTGGTCGTTTTTTGGTGCATTTTGGCTAGGAGTCTAGACTCGGTCTTGGCCATGTTTCTAGTCCTCGGCACTTTGATCCTTTTTTGTGTGATATTTGGAGCTTCCAGCTACGGGGAAGGGGGGCATAAACCACTGCAAACTGTTTTATGTTGCAAACAAACAGAGCTGACCGGGATGATTTTGAGAAGAGAGAGGTGGAGATATCGCTGCAAAAACAAGAGACAGCGATGAGACCCGGCCAAGCCAACCGCCAAGACTTGTATGTCAGAGCACACTCAGGAGTAATACAACGTATTTGAGTTATTTCAGTGACATATTTTAGTACTCAAAGCTAGATTAAGTTTGTGAACATAATGAAGTTTTAGTATGCTGTCATTTCAACGTTGGTTGATTAGTCATATTTGGTGATGTTGGATTTGATTTCAACAGCCTCAATTATTCTCCGAATCGCACTTCCCGTGCAGCTTTGCTGTTTATTTTCTTACCAAAATCACCACAGAGTACTAACAGTGGCAACTCAATACTCTTTGACCGCAAATGCCCAGACTTTCAGATTATCGATTCGTGGCCGATCAAACCCTGGCCAAGGCCAAGACCTGGGCATTCGCAGCCAAGAACATCGAAACACTGTAGACACAAGTATGTATTTGTATTACTGCATTGTATTTGCATTGCATTTGTATCCAATTCATCGTCAAGTGCAACAGCATTTACAACATTGCTATCGATCATGCATTCTCATCAGTGCCAGCACCCTCGAGAAACGGAATCGAAACCGCGTATCTGAAGCTGAGGCAAGCACTCTTGGCCCAAGACTCACTCGCAGATACTGTGTAAGAGTCCATGCCTTACCCCCGTAGAATAAACCACCTCCGCCTACAACTACCATGCAATCCTCCGCATCGCTCTCTTCCGAGCACAATCTCCGCCATCCGATGCAACCCCAGCTCTTTGTACACCGGAAGAGTCTACATCCAGCAGAGTGTTAGTAGTGAGGCCGGTATGAGGAATGCAGCCGTTGGTTTGAAGAAGACGAGAAGAGCTAGAGAAGACTGCATGATCGGAATGCTCAATTGACTCCGGCAGGCTAATTCTGCCTACACTGTACTTTCGCTACTGCAACACACACCGCGACGGGCACTAAAAAGGTGTCCGTGTGGGCCCATATTTGCAGTCAACTTCGGCCAATCAAAAATGACTTTCAACGACGACCCTTAAGTCGCAAATTCAAGCTGACATAATCATCGCCGTAGCAACGGAATGTAAATACGGTGGATCAACATGACGACCATCCATGCCATCGTGCCCCAATCAAGTTGATCAGCCTAAACCCAAAGAGCCAGTGACGTGCCATTACAGTGGCTCTTTTTCAAAGACAAGTGGAAGATTGAGCAAATGAGGCATGTAATGGAGTAAAACATACGGCTACAACAGCTATTACCATTTACCTATGCATTCATCGCGACGACTGCGCTTTCGAGAAGTTGCCAACGACATTGTCGACACGCTTATTGGCATCGCTGCAGAACCGCGCCTGCTCCCGGGAGGATATATCAGTGAGAGTGCGGATATTGACGACATAAAGATCGACCCCGGCCTGGTTGAAATCGACGAAGTTCAAAACAACACAGATACAGCATCTACATCTACATCCACAGACACAGACATGGCCACTCCGACGCGGGCTATCCGCTCTTCAGCGTCGACGCCATCGCTGCGTTCACGGGACGGCACAGTACCACCACACGCCAGAATGGACCCCGGCGGCAACGTGCGCGTAGTCGTGCGTGTGCGTGCCTTTCTTCCCCGCGAGAAGGAGAAGAACACAAAATGCCTGATCGAGATGAACCCCGACACGCAGGAGACGACCCTGTTTGCACCCGGCTCGACAGACCGTGCCGAAACACCCACTGCCGGCTTCGCCAAAGCAGCCACGCGCCGCGCCAACCTCGAAGACCGCTCATTCACCTTTGACAACTCGTTCTGGAGTCACAAGCGCGAGGATGCGCACTACGCGCATCAAGAGGAAGTCTACAACAGCCTAGGCGAGGAGTTTCTCGATCACAACTTTGAAGGCTACCACACATGCATCTTTGCCTACGGCCAGACGGGCTCCGGCAAGAGTTACACAATGATGGGCACACCGAGCGAGCCCGGCCTGATCCCGCGCACGTGCGAAGACCTGTTCCAGCGCATCGAGGCCGCACAGAGCGAGACGCCTAACATTGCCTACAACGTGCGCGTGTCCTACTTTGAGGTCTACAACGAGCACGTGCGCGATCTGCTCGTGCCCGTCGTCAGCAACCAGCCGCCCTACTACCTCAAGATTCGCGAGTCGCCGACCGAAGGACCTTACGTCAAGGATCTGACCGAGGCGCCCGTGCGCAGTCTCGACGACATTCTGCGCAAGATGCAAATGGGCGACCGGTCACGTACGGTGGCCTCGACCAAGATGAATGACACATCGAGTCGCAGTCACGCTGTGTTCACCATTCTGCTGCGGCAGATTCACCACGACATGGAGACGGACGAGACGACAGAGCGCAGCTCGCGCATCCGGTTGGTGGATCTAGCAGGCAGCGAGCGTGCCAAGTCAACCGAAGCGACGGGCCAGCGGCTGCGCGAGGGCAGCAACATCAACAAATCTTTGACGACACTGGGCCGTGTGATTGCGGCCCTGGCCGACCCCAAGCACCAGAACCCCAAGAGCAAGACCAAAAACGGCGGCAAGCGGCGGGGTGCCGGTGCTGACGTGGTCCCCTACCGCGACTCAATTCTCACGTGGCTGCTCAAGGACTCACTCGGCGGCAACTCCAAGACAGCCATGATTGCGTGCATTGCGCCAGGCGACTACGACGAGACACTGTCGACGCTGCGGTATGCTGACCAGGCCAAGCGCATCCGCACGCGCGCGGTGGTCAACCAGGACAGCATGTCGACGGCGGAGCGCGATGCACAGATGGCGGCCATGGCGGAAGAGATCCGGCGCCTACAGCTGTCGGTGTCGGATTATTCGCAGCGGCGCGAGCGCGATGCCGCGCAACATGCCCAGCACGAGGCGCGCGAGGCCCAGTTTGCCGCACGCGAGGCACGGCTTGAAGAGTACCAGAACCATGTCGCTACCATGCAGCGCATGATGGAGGAGAAGACGCTGGTGGCCGAAGGCAAGATCCGCAACCTGCAGACAGAGAACGAGGCACTAAGACTCCACCTGAAGCTGGCCCTCGACTCACTCAAGAACCCGATCCCGGCCGTCGTGCCGCGCGCCAGTATGGACCAACTAGAGCAGGTAGCCGCAGACGTGGGTGACGACAGTATCATCTCCACCCCTAAGAAGGAGGGAGGCCGTCGCCGCAGCAGTCTGTTCCCCGATGCCAGCGGTGCGGACCGGCGGCGCAGTGCAGGTGGCCGGCGCATGCGCATGTCGCTCGACCCCACGGCCGGCCGTCTCTTTGAAGAGCGCCTCGACGGTCTCGAGGAGGACCAGCAGGCGCAGGAGAGAAGCGTCGAAGTGGCCGAGGATGTCACGACGCCTGTGAAGAAGGACGATGCACACGACGTCCACGAAGTCTATGGCGAGGACGACGAGAACGAGAGCCCGGCCGAGGACGACTATGAGGAGTCTGACGACGACAACGAAAACGACTACAGCTACGACCAAGAGGACGACATGGAAGAGTACATGCAGTCGCTGCTGTCGGATCTGGGCATGTTCCGGCGCAAGATTGGCGACGACAAGCAGCGGTTCACGAGTGCCGACAAGGCCGCGCGTGAGAGCATGGGTGTTGGCATGGGCGGGCGTGGCAGCTATGGGTTTGGCCACGGCAACGCGCGGCAGCCACTCGCTCCACGGGCGAATTATTAGTCAGCTGTGGGATGAGTCTGAGTCTGAGTTCACGAGTGAATGAGTTGGGAGTTGACACCGGAGTTTGTCGGTTGAAGTTTTCTGTTGATTATTGGTATTGGATACTTGGGTATGTCTATTGTTATGAGTATGCGGTTATTAGCGTTTTTGTTGTCTTTTAATTTTATTCTTGAATCTTTTGGTATTATTTGTTTGTGTATGATAATTGTGAAAATAATTGTAAAATATAATTTAAGTTAAACGCATGAAATGTAGGGATAAGATATCTTGAAAAAATCATGAAAAGAAAGAAGAAAGTAGACAGTATGTAAAAATAAAGAGGCTATAATTCAAACATAATCTTATAATGACACCTCAAAGAATTGTCACGATATCACCGCCATCGATGTCGTCGATGCTGCCACATTTGATATCTTTGTCAGCTTTACTTCCACGTGATCGGCAAGACGATCCCCTATTTTATCAACATCCCCCAAAACTAGTCAAAATAGCGTCTTTCCCGGCGCTTCAGCTCGGCTGTCTTGTCGTTATGGCTGTCAAAGGGTCAAAGGGCAATACGGAAACGGCACCAACAGCTCTACAAGACTACTGGGAGAGTGTTGCACAAGACACGGCCCCCACCTCACTTGTTTCAAAGCTCACGCGGTTGACGAGTAGAGCGGCCAGCAGGACAAACATGAGACGTTGGGAGTAGAATAACTGGTGAAGAAGAGTGGAATTATTCACAGAATAGCTAGGAATAGCTAGGAATAACTAGAAATAGCACGGATAAGCTTTGGTGGAGAGATGAGACGACGACTGGAAGAGGTCAAAGCAAAGCTGGCAACGGCCAGTGTCGCTACGAAGTATACTGAGTACAGAGTAATGCTCCAGCTATGCTCGCTCCTACTAACCTCCAAGTGCTCCGGTCTCCGTAGTCTCCTTAATAACGTCGCATTGCGAGTAGAGCTTCAGGAGAGATGGAGAGGCTGGAGAGCTATTTGGATTTGTTTGCTTCATTTGATTTTGTTTTGATTCTCTCCTTTGATTCTCTTTGATTTCTACTTTCTAAGATACTTTCTTGCCTCACTCTCACCACCTCAGCCCAGGACCCCTGCTCAGCTGCAAGCGATCAGCACTTTTTACGGCACAAGGTAAGATACAAGATACACAGGGAACCCCTCCATTCGCCCAGCTGCGCAGCCATTCAGAAGCCGTCGTTGGCCTGGCTGGCCGGGTTGTGTGTAGCATCTGCGTGTGGCAAGTTGCGCCGCACCAAGTGGTTGCGTCTACACGTCGGCCCTCGTTTCAAAGCTGTTTGCTAATAATTGTTGCGGAAATAGTCTTTGTCGTTTCCGTTTCCGCTTCCGTCCTACCTTTGTCTGGATATCTGGTTTGGATTATCTGGTCTTGATCTTCTCTGGTCTTCATCGAGTCTTTATCGCACATCGACCCTCCTCTCCATCACAACACACACAATGGCTGCCCGTCCTTCTCTCTTCACTCGCGGACTGTCGTCGCTGTCGACATCGGCGTCCGCCGACACACAGTCCCCCGGTGGCGGCAACACTGCGCCTAGCACACCCTCAGAGCAGCGCGACGATGCCAAGCGCAACTTTCTGAAGACCATGCGTGCCCTGCCCACACAGCACTACTGGCAGGTCTTTTTCGACCGGCCAGCCGCTGCCGCTGCCGGCGCATCATCAGCGGAGGGCGAAAAGTACCAGGCCCAGCTCGAGCAGCTCGGCAGCCAGATCGAGTCCGTCCAGGACTTCTGGCGCTACAACAACAACACCCCCGTCGAGCAGATCAAGATGCGCGAGTCCATCTACCTCTTCAAGGCCGGCTTCCGCCCCGTCTGGGAGGACCGCCGCAACATCAACGGCGGCAGCTGGACCTTCCGCGTGCCCAAGAGCATCGGCCCCGACGTCTGGACCCGCATCCAGCTGCTCGCGATCGGCGAGAAGCTGCAGTCCGTCCTCGAGGAGGGCGACACCATCTGCGGCGTCGGCCTGTCCGTGCGCTTCAACTCGCACCTCATCTCCATCTGGCACCGCGAGTCGTCCAAGCAAAAGTCTGTCGATGCGCTGCTCGAGTGTGTGCTGGCTGAGCTACCCGCCGAGCTGGCACCCAAGCCGGACGCCTACTTCTACAAGAAGCACTCGGACCATGCGGGCTTCAAGGCGCCGCCAGAGCTGCAGGTCGTGCTGGACTCTCAGAAGAAGCGGGACGCCCTCGAGGCCGCCGCAAAAGCCAAGGAGGCCGAGGCAGCAGAGGCGACGGCATAGGGTGCCATGTCGGACTCTGCGCTCTGGCGTCGCCGGCGGAGGCTGTAGTGTTGTTGCTGCAGCCGGCTTGACGTTTATCTTTTGACGGGCTAAAGCGGACTTATATATCTATCCCGCATCTTGTTATTTGTTTTTACTATCTGGCTTTTAGCTTTCTAGCATGTATCATGGCGTTAATTAAGTATTTGAACTTTTCAAGTTGTATTTCATTCGTATTCAAGTGCTATTACATATTATGGGTATCTCGTGTCGTCCCGCTCCGTCTGTCGTATACTATCTCGTTAAATCTCTGAGGCCGCTACCAAACACCGGCGCGCCGCATTACGCTCTCAAATGCCGCGCGGTCAACACCCGCCGTCACGCCCGCGCCGCCGTTGGCCTCCAGCAGCATGTCCTTGAGAACATCGTCCGCCACGTCTTCCTTGAGCGTCGCCGCTATCCGCTTCAGGCCCGCAAGTGTGATCACCGGCGCTTTTGTGGAGTCCCGCGACCGCGTCTGGCCGTGCGTCGTGAACAGCTTAAACGCCTCGTCCACCTCATCGGTATTGTTGCGGCTGTTGCTGCGCGCGTGCATCTTGAGCGCGCAAATGGCCACAAAGGACGCGTAGATGGCGTAGCCCTCCTCGTCGGGGTCCAGGATGGAGATAAATTCGGCCAACTCCGACTTGGACGGAGCAATGCCAAGCGCAATCATGGCGCGGCGGATGTCACCAGTCGGCAGCACGCCCTCCTTCTCGCCGTCCATGGGCTCGGCAAACAGGCCAAAGGCTTCGCGGATCTCGGCTTCCTGCTGGGCGGTAATGTTGTGTTCCTTGGCGAGTTTGGATGGTCGCTTGACGGGGCCTGAGGCAGGCGCTGCCGCCGAGGATGCTTTTCGTTTTGGAGGCATGTCGATAATATTTTGTGATTTTTATTCGAGATTTTGTGATTCGCGATCGTAGAGTCTGGTCTAGATATGACGACAGAATACCGTCTAAATCGATCGACGCGCAATCACGTGAATATGAGAGAAACGTCACGTGTAGGAAAATGCAAACGATAACTGGGTCATCCACACCGCGACTCCACCGTCGGTATTTAAGCAGAGATTTCTTTCTCTCATTTCTGTCTACTTTTCTCTTCCAACATCATCGCCTTTCGTTGTCTCAAAGACATCATGACAACTCACTCGCCTGTCCATCACGTCGATGCCAGCCATTGTCTATCAGTCTATCAGAGTGCTTGCTGCGCTTTGCGCTAATCTGGCAACACTCTACGGTTTGTTTGTAGTTTCTTCTGTTTTCGTTCTTCTTTTTCGTTTCATCACCCCGACTCTACAGTCTCCGACTCTACAGTCTGTTGCGCGCATCTGCCAACACAAACCGCTTCTAAAAATGCTAGAGCTTGCCGTTCAGAAGAGCTAGATACTCGACCCCTCAACGAGCAAGTGTGGACAGTGAAGCAAGAACAATACCCCCTTTCTTTTTATTTTCTTCAAACCTAAAAAGAGAGCCCCTCTGGTCGACCGGTGGCGCTTATCAGAGCATCACTATCCGAGCCAGGCGGTGACATTCGTAAACGTAGTCGTACTTTGTCTTGATTTCATGTTGAGTCGACGGTCACCGCAAAGTGAAGGATTAGTCAGCTTTCATGATCTTATCAGCCCGACGTCACGTACAAGCCAACGTAAAGTCAACGTAACAATAACCACAATGAGAGCCTCAATATGAAGCTTATTCTCGTCGGCGCATGCTATGTCGACACCATCCTGAGGTATGCCGTATCATGCGTACACACGCTACACCAGCTAATAAAAGTGTGCCGCACTTCCCCGGCGAGGATGACAAGCTGCGCGCGACGGCGATGCAGGTCCGGCGCGGCGGCAACTGCCCCAACTCGATCGAGGTGATGCAGCAGCTGGATCAAAGCCAAGGAGGACTAAAGATGCACCTCGTATCGTGCCTGCCAGACAAGGCGTCGCCGTCGACCGCCATGATCGCCCAGTCTATCGGGGCTACTCTAGAGTCTCCGACCCTGTCGACTTGCATCTTCCGCGCGGGGTATGCCAACCCGGCCAGCTGCTACATCATCCGCTCGGCGGCCACGGGCTCGCGCACGATTGTCAACCACAACGACCTGCCCGAGATGACTGTAGATGAGTTTGAGCATGTCGTCACTCAAGTTAGAAGTGACGACGACGAAGAAGAGTGGTGGCACTTTGAGGGTCGCATTCCCGAGACGCTTCTTGAGTGCTTCCACCACCTCAGAGACTCTCGCAAGGTGACCATCAGCCTTGAGGTAGAGAAGCCCGGCCGACAAGGTCTCCGCGCGCTGGCTGAGCTGGCCGACATTGTGTTCTACTCCAAGACGTGGGCCGAAAGTGAAGGATATTCAAGCGGCGATGCGTGCCTGCAAGGCGAGGTTGCATTGATGAGGAAGACTTCTTTGAGGGAAGGAGTAAAAGACAAAATACTGTTCTGCACGTGGGGAGCCAGGGGTGCTTCGGCGTGGCATGCCGATACCGAGTTGTCGGTTCCCGCGCCGCACGTTCCGGCAGACAGGATCGTCGAGTAAGCAGGCCTATCTTATCCATTTCTGACCTTAAGTGTTAACAATACAGTGCCGTTGGTGCTGGCGATACATTCACGGCTGGTATTCTCTACAAACTGTCCACCAGACCGCTGATAAGTCCGCCTACGAACAATATGCTGGATGCTGTTCGAGAAGCCCTCGAGTATGCGGTCAGTCTTGCATCGCGCAAGATCCAACTAGATGGATTTCAAGGGCTGGCAAAGGGTGAATGCCGAGGTCGGGAATAGCATTCATTGTGAGTATGATTTAAATTAACAATGAACGTTGAAATGAAGAAGAAAACGTGGGCAGGTTGCCTGCATAAGTTGCAGACATCCGGAATGCCCGGTCATCTTCTTACCAGCTTCTGAAGAGCGTGATATGCAGCATCGGTCTCTCGGTGTCGGTGAGCCATGTCTCGAAGGATCTGACAATACCAATCGAATACCCTATTACGGAAACGATTCTACTCACCTTGTGTTGTCTGCAAGTGCCCTCGCGACCACTACTCTACTTTTTGTCTAGCTTGGCGGGAGGTGACCGGTATTGGTTTCTTGGACTTTGTTCTTAATATTTACGTATTTACGTAGGTGGCTGGATATATTTCTTCAATCGATCATATTTCCGACTCACCCTTGGCAATTGCTACGACAAGTGTAAGATGCCATTGTTGCGCCATTGTTGCTCGGGTCTAAGATGTCGAGATGCTACACAAGAACAAAAGTCAACAAAGGTCGATGCTACTGAAGGATCGGCACGGGAACGTGCCGACATTATTGGCTGAGCTTAAACAGCACCCCGGATTGTCAACATCTTCGCAGCATCTTTGAAAGAGCTTCCCTGCCGCCAAGACTGACCTTGAGCTAGCTCTACAAGCATGTTCCTCTCTGTTTCTACTCAAAATCTGCAAATGAATCAAAATCAACAACGGTGATGGATCTGGATCGAGAAACCGGAGTGCCGATCGTTAGCGCACGTGTGCCGCACAATTGGCTGTGTCCCGGGCGTAGGCTGTCGCTGTGGGTGGAGTTTTGTGCCCAAGACCTGAGCTCGCTCGAGACTAACGTGATTCCTACATTGCTAGCTTTACGACGAAGGATGCGATTTTGGGTTGCAACATCAGCGAAGCTCGAGGAGCTGAGCTGCAGCTGTTGGTAGCATGCAGTCAACTGGCTGCAGTTCGGACGAATGCCGATCGGAAGGCTGGGAGCCATGGAAAACGTGCTTTCTCTCGGAAGAGCAGCCCGTTTGATTATTCTATCTTGCGAGCGTACTTTTGATTGATCACAAGTACTCGTTGCAAAGGCCGTCTTTGATTGAAATATATATACCGTGGCCGATCTCCCGACACTCTGGATTGCATTCTTCATCTGCACTCCAGCCGCCTCAGTCAGACTCTCAAACGCAGAAAGACTTTGCCAACCCCCTCATTCACAATGAAGTCCTCTTTTGCCATGGCCGGCCTCGTCGCCGCCGTCGCCGCCCAGTCCGACATGACCCTGTCGTTCCAGATGCAGCACATCCTGTCCGGCGAGGGCAAGGGCCCCCTCAACACCTACCCGACCTCGCTCACCCAGGGCATCATCCCCAAGGGCTTCCACAGCCACAACGACTACTGGCGCCCCGTGCCCCTGTACAGCGCCCTGTCCGCCGGCGCCATCTCCGTCGAGGCCGATGTCTGGCTGTACAACGGCACCCTCCACGTCGGCCACGAGCGCAGCGCCCTCACCAACGAGCGCACGTTCGCGTCGCTCTACGTCGACCCCCTGCTGAGCATCCTCAAGCAGCAGAACCCCAAGAGCGAGTTCCTGCTCGACTCGACGCCCACCAAGAACGGCGTCTTTGACACCTCGTCCGGCCAGACGCTCTACCTCTTTGTCGACCTCAAGACCGACGGCGCGTCGACCTGGCCCGTCGTCGTCGAGGCCCTCAAGCCCCTGCGCGACGCCGGCTACCTGTCGACCTACAACGGCAGCGTGTTCACGAGCGGCCCCGTCACCGTTGTCGGCACCGGCAACACGCCGCTCAACCTTGTCCAGGGCGTTGAGCCCCGCGACTACTTCTGGGACGGCCCGCTCGTGACGCTGAACTCGACCTTTAGCAACATCACCTCGGACGTGTCGCCGATTGCCAGTGTCGACTTTGCTGTCGTCTTTGGCGAGGTCACCAGCGAGACCTTCAACAGCACGCAGCAGCAGACGCTGACGGAGCAGGTGTCGGTTGCTCACAGCAAGGGCATCAAGGTCCGCTACTGGGACCAGCCCGGCTGGCCCGTCAGCACCCGCAATGCCATCTGGCGCATCCTGGCCAACGCCGGTGTTGACCTCATCAACATTGACGATGTTGCCGCTATTGCCAACTTCTGATATTGATGTTGATCGACAGCATCAAACTAATATATAATGTAATTTAATTATGACGCTTGGAACGAAGATGAATAAAATGAGAAATTGTTTATACGCCTCTTGCCAATTGCATAAAAACAATATTATGCACTGACACCTTATTCGTCAATGTGAACCCATGCAATAAACATATTATAGTTTATTCCAGGGCAACGAATGACTTTCATGGATGCATACTATTACAGCCCTGTTCTGAATTGATTGAGGCGAGATCATTGTGGCTTACTCCTCATTTTAATGTGCACTTCGCGAGGACTTCCGAACCAATATACACCCATTTTGTAGGCGACCAGTAATGCTCGTCTCAGCCTTTTCAGTTTTATTTTCTTATTCTTCTTTTCTTTGAAATTAAATATCGGGTCTTGCGCGCCAAAGGCTAGGCGGCCGTCTTTTCTCCATCTTCTTTCCCACGGCCGTTATTGTTACTTGCGGGGTCGACCGTACCAGGCAAAACAGCGTACTTATAGAACATTTAAATCTGCATAGTCTTGAAGCAATTTTCCATACCTCGCTTACGATGTATCTTATGTCTCGGTAGTGAATGTTGTACCTGAAACAGGTCTTATTAAGCTCGCAGTATCGCTCCCGATACCTGCCCAATTATATTACGTCTAACATTCTCGTCTTGACAAGGATTAAGTGTCAAGAGACAAGAATGAGAAAATGAGAAAATGTGCGAAAGTAAGGGTAGGGCTGAAGGGCCAAAGGGTCAGACTCAGAGGGCACATGCGGACAGACGGTTGGTGTGTGCATAGTACCTCTTTCCCCCGCATCGGACCTCGTCTGTCTGTCCGTATGTTATTGTATTTTGACGTCGAGCACTGGAGTTTAAGTCAGCGTAGACCTCCCGGGGGTACTCGACGGGAGAAAAAAAAAAGAAAGAAAATTCAATTTCTTTTGGAGCAGTAGGGGATCGAACCCTAGGCTTCTAGCAGTCTGTCCCTCTGAAGATAACCATAATAAATCTAAAAAGACACACATAACATTGCTTAAATCTTATCCAACCCCACACCCCACACTGTTCCAGACATTTATCTCGGCGATTCTGCTACGGTGCCCGACGAAGGCGGTTTTTATGCAGCCACCAGCATCCCGATATTGAGGCAAAAAAAGCGACATGAACCAGCTGATCTCAAAGCAACGATGTGAGCAATAAAGGTAGTTACCGAAAGCAAAAAATGACAAGAGTGGGATTCGAACCCACGCCTTTTTCAAGACTAGCATGTTCAAGTGTTCGACATGTCGAATGCCTGAAGCTAGCGCCTTAGACCGCTCGGCCATCTTGCCCTTGTTTTGTTGAGTTTAGCAGAAAGCGAAGCTCAAGTACGGCCCGGCCAGGCGGATCCATGCAAAGTACTTTCGATTGCCGAATCAGGAATGTCCGCACTAACACCCCGGAGCATCTCGGTACTCTGGACATTTTCTTCTTGATAAAAACTTTGATAAAAATTGTGACTAGAATCAACGATGACATAAAAATGTAGGAAAAGCCAGACATCAGGAAGACAAGGAGGTGCTCGGACCGGGGACACAATTTGCTGCAAATACCAGCCATTCCCCGCACTGAAATACAAGAACAATCTTCGCATGATGACCTTATGCGTCTACCATGTATGTTAAATTCGTATTAAAAGAACAGTTTCATTTTTCAATTATGATACTGAAAATGTAACTGGTATATTATAAGATTTCTAGTAAAAATAGAAGCTCTTGTGGCCGTCAGACTCATACGCTTCAAGACTCGCCTTGGGAAACATATGGCTCGTCCACATCCCGCTTGTCCCGTAGTATTTCAAGACACCAGTAGTACAGACGGATGTTTGCCCTTGATAGGCACTCCAGCACAAATGCGAACAAAACGTAGATAAGTAAACACTATGTCATCGCTTTCCACCTCACTAGCCGATGATATAAATATGACGGCTGTGATCAGAGGTATGAATGGGTGCAAACTCCATAGAGAACAAGGCGATGGCCGTCATCGGTGCTATGGCTGTCCTGTAAGAGCGTGCCAGCAACACATCCAGCCTTAAAAGAGAGGTGCTTCAGCGGTTTCGCCTCTTAGCCGCAGAGATGACTACATTATGCTGCAGCACAAACCTGTTGTCATCGCCGCGCAAATTAAACTTGTTACATCACTTCCATTCAACCCGTCAGTGTCATGCTAAGCTGACCCCGTGTGATATATTCTGTTGAACACACGATAATCATGCGCCCCCTCTGTGCTCTACGAAGTATAGTACAGTAGTACAACGGAAAAGGGCCTGCGGTGATCATCTATTGGATAAATAGATACATCCCGACTTCAAGCCCCTGATGCTGTAGGCTCGACAATACCTGCATATATAACCAGGGTTCCCATCTATCCCTCATCTACTTTCTTTGTATCTGCAACTAACCGCCAGTACCTTCTTGACCCTGCATACAAAACCTCCCCCTATGTTGGATTTTGATTGCTGCTTTGAATTTACCCATTTTCTTAATCTTTGGTTTTATTCAAAGATCTGTCTTTTTGAACCATCCCAATTTCGTTAATTGCAATCTTAATCCTTACGTTAGATTTCTATGAATTATTGCTCCTAAAATTTTATGTCAATACTCTTAATCGGGGGTTTAAATCATTCTTGTGTATATGCATTTTTGCTAACTTGCAGTTCATTTTGTCGTGTTTACTTTCGTTACCATTCTCTACGGCCTCCGATGTCTTAAGACAGTATATGTGAATCTTGTCTTACGTAACACTGCATTTCATATCATCGCATTCCATTTCGAGTCTCTGGGCACAACCCCCAAAACACAGGTTACATGATGCGTCGTTCCCACCATTCTCGGCGAAGCCTTGCAGCTCTTTCTCACCGCAAAGGCATGCTGGCCACATTTTTCTCTTTTTTTGGATATCCGTCAAAAAAATCTTCAAGCTCGGAGCACGCCCCCCCAGAGCCGGAATTGTCAGGGGCGCCGCAACAGGTAACACATATCGATGCATTCAAGCCTCCTCCGGGAGGCTCAGGGCATATCAGCGATAATTATGAATATATCTCGTCGCCAGATATACCGGCAATGCTTTCAGAGTCGACAGCATCAGCAGCACCAGCAGGACAGGCAGCAGGACAGGCAAAGACCTCGCCAGTGTCACCAAAACCGGCAAACCGAACGATGGCAGAGCTTTCAAATACACCGGTCAACGATGAGTCTGAAGAGGTGTGCATGCAGATGCCAGGTCACCCGACATCTGGCACCAATGCAACCTTGACCACACCACTGGATAGGACCACATTGATCAACAACAATGATCTAGGGACGGCAGTGCAAGCCAGCATCCTCGAGACACTCGAAGAAGATTGACAACGACAGACACAGTCCTCAACAGAGCTGTACAGCCAACGCCCCTACGCAGAGTACAAACCGACAGTTGTCGAGTTCATCAAAGCTCAGTTTGGGTGCAGCCTTGATGATGTTGAGGTCTACCATATGTATGGCGGCTCATACAACCGCGTTTTCGGCGTCGATATCCGCCGTGATGGCGGCGGCGTCGACAAGTACATTCTTCGAGTCCCTCGATTTCCGACTTCAAATACCGATATCAAAGCCGAGGTGGCCATTCTCAAGTTCTTGAAACTGCACACGCAGGTCCCGGTCGCAGACGTCATTCACTACTCGGCCGACGACAACTCTATCCTCGGCAGTCCCTACGCCGTCCAAGAGCTTATGCCTGGTACCAATCTGTACCGCGTGATTCCCAAGCTGGATTTTGATCAGAGGGCACGTATGGTACGCAATGTTGCCGAATGCTTGGTGGAGATGCAGCGCGTTCAGAGTGGCACGGCTGGGTACCTAGTCTTTGCCAACCCGTACGACGCGGCAGAGAACCAGGGTGGAATAATCCGGCCCGTGTTAAGGTTCCCGTCCAAGTCTGGCTCGGCCGAGGTCGGTGTCAAGCCGTTCGTCGACTTGGAGATTGAAGCTACGGCAGTGGACGGCACGCCGCCGCCGGACTCCATTCATACGATGATAGCGGCCATGTTTCAGGAAAGAAAGAGGGAATATAGCGAGCATAAAGGTAGTGAACTATTCCGCATGCGCCAGATGGACCTGTTTTCAAAGATGATCATGGACCTACACCGGCTTGGCTACCTCGCACCGCTTGGTGACGGTAGCGGCAGCATCTACAGGCTGACCCATATGGACTTTGCTGCTCGCAATATTCTTGCGGATTTCGACGGCCCAGAGTCCAAGTCGGTCATTACCGCCATCCTCGACTGGGACAGCGCCATTATGGCCCCTCCCTTTGCGGCTTGCCAGCCACACGCGTGGCTGTGGAAAGACTGGGATATTCAAAAGGATCGGGACGGGAAATACGGGTATGGCGAAGAGCACCAGTTCACCATCGACATGGACGACACTAAGCCGACGAATGACGAAGAAAGGCAGCTCAAGAAGATTTTCGACGACACTGTGGGTGCTGAATACTGCGACTATGCGTACAGCGAAGTGTACCGCTTGGCACGCCGCCTCTTCCACTTTGCCAGGGACGGCATCGGGTCGGACGAGGACTTTTACAACACGGATCTCGTGACGGAAAGATGGGCATCACTGCATGTCGAGTTGGAGGAGGCCAAGTCGAAAGAAAAAGCTCCCTTCTGACATTGGTGGAATTTATATTGTGGTGGTGAGGGCGGTAAGGGTATGAGTTGGGCCGGTTTTGGCTTACAGGGTAGATTACAACCCATCTTAATGTATAATTTTAGACAGATTTGTATTATTAATTTTTCTTTTAGCAAAATTATAAGTTTTAAAATAACAAAAACTAAACTGCACGTTATAACACTACCTCGATGTACACCATCTTTTATGCACACGATAATGTGAAGCGACTCACCGCTTATGCCCCCAAGCCACTTCGGTCTGCTTTTTTCTCGTCAACTAATAAAACATCACCACATAATCTCGACATCCAGATATGCAAAACAATGCTTAAGAAAGTGTCAGCATCGCACGGCACAGGGTTGTAAGCTCCAGATATATGCCCAATGTGCAACTTATCATGTTTTCTTTCCCCTCACGACTTCGGGTGTTGAAGTCGCTGCATACTCAAATCCTCGCAACTCCAAGCTTCTGCAAGATGAAGATGGAAGAAGAGACGAGACAGGGTCGCTTTGATGTTTTATATAAGATTCCTACGTCTCGATAGTTTTTGTAGTTCGTTTTGACAGTGTTTCTACCATGGCTCTGGTAACCTCAGTTATCAGATCGAGATAATCTTACTTCAACATTTTGCCTCTGTCAAAAATAATCAATTACCACTCTAGTTCACAATGTCTTCTAGAAACACACATCACTGCCCATTGCTAGGTAGAGGGCAAGGCAACTGCCGCAAAATCTCTCAACCCATTCCAAAAAATGCCGCTAAGAATGTGACTGTGACTTATTGCACTGTTCACCAAGTCTTATGCGACGAGCACCCTCGAGCCCACCTCAAGGGCGAAGAGTGTGTTTTTTGCAAGGCCGAGAGGTGAGTTTACCTGCAGTTATCTCGCACATTTCACACTGAAATAAAACTGACAATCAAGGGAACTCCGGGAGAAAATGTAGGTGTACCCTCGCACAGCTCCCCATATTTAACGACTGGCATCAATACTAACTAAGATCTTGTAGAGAAGAAGAAAGGGCCAGAGCCCGCCCCAGGTGCATCAGCCCTGATAAAACCAGGTGCAACGGCCCTGACGATAACGGCAACTGTACATTTCACAAGGAGTGTGTGAGACACCGCGGCCTCATTCATCCTGCCAGTGAGGAGTGCCCGCTGTGTGCCTCTGAGCGCAGAGCACGTCGTCAATGCCCGGCTCCTGGTGCAGACTGTTACTTCTACGCAGGAGGCAGTCATTGCACTACGCATGAAAAACTCTGCCATGAGCATCAACCCGCTGTGATTCACCGCGGTAGAGCCTGCCCCGAGTGTGCTGCTGCATCTGCAGCGTCGTATGGGGCTGGAGCTAGATACGGAGGCGGATCCGGAGCTGGATCCGGAGCGTACGGCCGAGAATGAATCTTGTAGCGGGTTAGAAAAATACCACTCGCAGTTTTCTTTTTTCCTTTATCTTTAACACCAATTTGCAAGACCCTATATAACTCCACTCAATTTACTATTTCCTTATAATGCTTTGTAAATACTTCAACCTTGAATGACATGCCTGGTGAGTTTCCCTCCCATAGTCCCCTTAGTTCTCCCACTTTCTTTTTCGAAATCAGACATGCTTGACGTTCTTTGGGAGGCTATACCAAATTTCCGATAGCCGGTTTGATACTGGCATTGATGCCTAACAATCTTGATAACATTTACCGCCTTTGGCGTACTCGTACATATTTGATTTGCCAGGTTTCAGGTTTTGCAGATGCATTAAATCATCAAATGCAGAAAATAAACCGTGATAAAACATAAATAAAAATATGGAGCGTCTAGCCGTCAAGTGCATAAAAACGGCACAAGCCTTATCTTCAAAATAGTATCAGGTGCCCCTCGGGCGATGCTCTAATTTGCTACCAAACTGGTGAGAATTTTGAGATGGTTGCAACAATCACTCCATCTAACGTGGGTGTGGTGACACAACGAGTGACAGCTGCCATGTCGTCACATGGACAAAACGGGGCTATTTTCGCGGGAAGTACAGGAGTTGCGGGATCGTAATCGAGTGGCTAAGAGCGGACCCTTTACCCAAGGGGATTATCACCTCATATGAAAAACCACAAATCAGAGACGGCAGAGTATTAACCGCTGCATGTCGCTCTTTTAGGAATTATGCTGCCACATACTCGGTGAGCGTAGTGTCGAACCACTGGTAGGCAAAAATGGCACAATCTCTTGACTTATTCTATTATTTAAATCAAAAACTCGTCACTGATGAGAAATAAGGCGGTTGCCAGGTATGCCCGAAGGAAAGCCGAAGCAGTTGTTAATTGGCTCGAAGTTTTATTAAAAATGGGATCTTTTTGAAATCTTTCTGATGGTGTCGACGTGCCGGGGCCGAGCTCGAGTTTGGTGTAAACAGCTATAGATAACAAGTCGGCGGTAAAGAGAACTCTTGGGTAGGCTGCAAGGGAAATCAGTGCTCATCGAACTGACACTGCAAGATTGCATTATTTTTCAAGTTTTTTGGTGGTGGCATCTGACGACGTCCCTGCTTTTATCCCAGCTTCCATATGCGTCACACGGACCCACAAGATCTTGTTAGTGAAGTGGAATAACAAGCTCCTGTGATGCGGCTCAAGTGAGACATCATATTTCACACATTAGGATCGCAGCCTCGTCAGCTACTGCATGTTTAGGGGCTTTAACGGTAACTTTATGCAAAACAAAATAATATTACAAACAGGCTTAAAACAGCTTCTTAGATAAGTTTTTATAGAAGGAGCATATGATATATAGTAAAGAAATGCTTCAAGAAGTGTAGAAGAATAAGGAAGAAAAAAGTGCAAACAACACAACTAGATGATTGCCTGGTTGGCCTCCTGCGTGTCTTATATATATGTCTCTTTGGTTTTTGCATTTTATTAAGTTCTTCTCTCATTTCCATCCATTTACCAAAAAAAATACAAACAATATGATGTCAAATTCACCTCCACCTGTAAATAGGTAACGTCTTCGTCCAGCGAGGTATAAATAGAAGATGCATTCCCGAACAAATCTCACAACTTTTTGTCGGTCAGAATATATAGTACTATACATCTAAGGGCTTCTTAAAATCTAGAGGGCACATGCGACAGCTGGGCTGTTCAGTCCATCATTGGTCAGCATCCAAGCACTTTCACTTGAAGAAAAAAAGAGTCATATCTAGGTACGCCAGTGACCTCGAACCAAGATGGTCCAGGACCACGGGTTTCTTGTACGGCTTCCCGTCACGAGCTCTGCCAACGTATCGACGGTATATTAGGCGGTTTAGAAGACACAGTGTTGGGTCATTGGGCTTTTCCCGATAACTCACCTTCTGCAAGCCTCTCAGTCAGAAAAAAGAAGAGCATTGACAACTAGCATACTCAAATCTACAGGGCCACGGAGCTCTGGCAAAGGCCATATATGTCTTACGTATATGCCAAATTAGAGCTCGATCGACATCTGAGCTTTTAAATTATCAAAAACAACTGACTACTTATCAAAATAAAAACATTTACAGTCCGTTTGATGTCGTCAGACTGGAATAACACTACTTTTTATACATATATTTTGCGTTACTGCCCGTCTATCGATCTAAAGAAAGAACAACGGGTATACTTTCTGTTTTATCTGCTTGCTTCTTGTCCGTTGCTGTAGAGATAAAAGTTGTTTAGCATCACCTTTTACCTATCAATATAAAGAAACAGCGACCGGCATAAAAACACACTAACAGGAAAGAACGGTCGAGTTGTTTTGATTTAGACAATCCGTTTTTACTCAGTATTTCGGTCTAATATTCTCTGACTGATTTTACTTCGGCTTTTTTTTTTTTACCCTTTTTTGTTTCTGTCGAAGCCTACCTATAGCCGTTTTACGTTTGTTTCGTAAACTTAATATTACAATAGCCGATAAGGTAAGTTACTTTATACGATACTACATTAAATACCTCGAATATATAAGTAATAATCTTCTCAAGTTAACGAAAAAACTATCGCTAGCCGAGAGCAGCTACAAAATAAAATAATCGTCGAGCTCTCCTGGTAAGTTGAACAATAGTTATTAATCGTCATATATTCATGTTTACTAACTACGAAACAAGGACTAAAGTAAAGATTAAGATCTCTGCACAGATGCTTCCTATCGAAATCATCAAAAAGCTCGTCAACTACACGGCTGTAGCTCGAGCCGTAACATTGGCTGCTAAGATCGGAATTATAGCCTGTTTAGTCTAGCACACTTCCACAATTCTGCCGGGCCTTGTGCAAATTCTCTAGAAATATATCTCTTGATGACTTTTTTCTTAAAATAGCGTGTTCTAAGTATTTTGTATGAATCAGAACAAATCAGCGGAAATTAAGGAACAAAGTTATGCTAATAAAAGTAATCCAGTATAATGAGTCTACGGTATCAACCACAGTGTCTCCTTTAGCTCCCACCTCGTCCAGGACCCCCTCAATTCCTCGCGCAGTCCTTCGCTCAATCCTTATCTATTCTTCCATCCTCAGGTCCCTACCTCATAGCACAGCCTGTCCTAAGATTCTTAACTGTAGAAACTAAATATTTGGCACCTATTATAAAACGAACGGTAACAAAATGTATTTGTTTTCTTGAACCTGATGCATCCATATGCACATTTACGTCATGATATAAAATAATATAGTTGGATTAAAATAGAATAGATATTGGTCTGATATCATTAAACAATACCAATGTACTGTAAACACAGCGGTTCGGCTATTGTGTTACGCATCAATTTAAAGACAGCCAACAAGCACTCGGGTACTGAACTCTTTCGGGGCTGGGGGGAGCACAAATTCAATGTTAGGAACTGCAACAATGACCGGCCGTTAAGCAGCGAATAACAAGGCTTTTGCGTGTTGTTGGCACCGAAATGTGCAAAAGCTGGCAACGGCATCCCGTCATATTATCGTGAACATACGATAGGAGCGTGTGACACTTCAAAGTATCGTAGGTGACATAGCTTCTCGGGCATCGCTTCATAATCGCACAAATACCAAGAGGCAGATGTACGTTGGCCATTGGGTGACAGAAGCCACCCGCATGGCGTGCGTTAAATTGCCGAGGGGTCTCTTTCCACGATAGCATTTATCGAACCGCGTAAGAGCACGATACTACACCCTTGACAACTCTCTGCCGTCTTTGTGTCACGAGGCCAGTTTCGTTGACGCCCAACGCACTCAAAGATGTTTAGCAGGTTAGGAACAATTGTCGTGGATTAAAGCCAACCCGACGTCTGAAGAGCACATCCTAGAGGCAAGCATGCAAGTATTTGGGATAAGACGGCACCGGTTCGCTTCGTTTTTTTCATATTGATCTAGTAAGCCTCCACATTCTAAACTTCCTCCATGTTTCAACAACTGCTCTTCTACCTCACCCATCATATCACGCTTTCAACACACTCCTTTTAATTATACGAGAATCGACATATCCCGCAAAATGACTCCCAATTCTTTTAGTTGTGAAGGAACTGGCGGGTGTCAGTTTGAGGTCGATTACAATGGTCCCAAGAACTTGACATACTGTACGGAACACCAAGAAATCTGTGAGGAACACCGGTTTATCCACATGAAAGGTGATGAGTGCGGCGCTTGTGAACGAGAACGGTATGTTATTACCCTGAACTTTTCTTTGTCCGAATAGGGTCGGAGCTTTGGTATTTGTGCAACTTCTTCTGCCTGTCCTCTATCTAACAGAAACAGCGAATTCAACTCGCACAGTGACAGCACCTAAGAGGACCCATGGGATACGTCCTACACATGAGTGGAATGGCTTCGCAATACATCAAAGTGCCGCTAAACTGAGATGTCATCATCTATCACAGCGACAGTCACTCCGGTTTTGAGTTGTTTCACCGGTAGCTAGTGCTATGAATAAAATCTTTTTGTCTAAAACGATGCAGCGTGAATAAAATTGATCGCAGAAAAAAGCAGTGGGTGCAAGAGGCCTCAAAAGCCATGGCGATACAGGTATCAAAAGGAAAAGATACGAATTGAGTGCGATCGAGGCAAAAAACGAGGCCGGTTGCCTGGCTACCTTGTGCTTGTCTATCATGCGTGTTATTTGATTCACTTGATCCATACTCACTTTTCGTGGATTCCTTACGTCCCTCTCTCTGCCTTTTCACCGACAACTATACATCGAGCAAGTTGGCAGACCGTCAAGTTGTCTGCACGTATTTTTACCTCCGTCATCAGCACGATGTCATCTTCATCTCCAGAATAGTATAAAATGAGGAAGCATGCCGCAACTGGACACCCCATTTTGACACCGCCCAACATCTCAACCAACTTAAGTCCGGAGATCCTGAGACTTCTCACCATATCTAGGTCCAGAAGTGACCACAAGCCAAAATGAATCGCCACAACGAGTTCCTACATTTCAAAGCCCATCGTACACCAGACCGCTATGCATGATGATACTTATGCCTTTGTGCGGTCGGTCTCTTGCGTTGGCTCACCGACTTGACTTCTTGACACTTGAAAATGGGGGAACGGCAAAATAATCCCTATCCTCGCCCACCGAGACTTCTAAGAGGAAGACTATAGAATCTGTGGGAAAGCAGGCCTCTACAAAGAGGGATGAAGGGCCAAGAGGAGGGCAAACGGCCCAGGAGGGCAAACGAAGACAGACAGGCGTCTACCCGACGGGACCCCTTCATACAACACTATAAGATAGTCTTGCATGCTGAAGATACGGCAACAAACAATAGAATACAGCATCATGTTGCGATGAGGGTCATACACTGGAATACAACATGTATCCATCACATCAAGATCATAACGGCATCAGATTTTCATCACGAGCCCATCACAGCCTCATCATGTTTGTGTTAAAATGGCACATTGCACGCATCCCTCCAGGTTTGCGTGCGTAAGAACTAGGTCGCCAATCTTGTTATTCGACACCGAATGATTTGAGAAGGTCGCGAAGCTCGTCCAAATTTAACTTCTACCTATCCTTGCTTCAACCATCCATCTCAAATATGCGTATAGTGAAGCATCACTGTCCGAAAGACAGCAAGGGCAATTGCCGCCGCGATCATCTCCTTGGAAAATCGTGCTGCACCGCGCATCAGGTAATGTGCCGGGCTCACGGCGTCCCGCATCTTCCAAACGAAGAGTGCTACGTGTGCAAAAGAGAACGGTGAGTCGCTACATTTTTTTTCGGGAATAGAACCGGGAGCCCAACAAAGACAATCAGTTTGATAATAAGTTGGAGAGTATGCTGCTAACAAGAACTACAGTGAATCAGAAGCACGCTCGGCACCACCTATCTGCACCAACTCCACGGCAGCAAATTTATCGAGTTGCAATCATCCACCGGGCACAGAGTTTGGCACAGCTCACGAGGCAAAGTGCGAGCGGCACGAAATAGTGCATCGCAAAACGGAGGAGTGCCATCTATGTCGTGGAGACCGGATCCGGGGCCGTCTTTGCCAAACCCCCAATGCAAAGTGCATATATTACCATGGCGACCGCCATTGCAGCCAGCATGAGAAAATCTGCTACGTGCATGACAACGTGTTCTCGGCTGAGAACGAGGCTTGTCCAGTATGCTTGAGCCTCGTGGAGAAATCCTAAATGCGAGAAAGGTTGATCTCTTTGAAATTTAAGATTAAACATGATATCTGGCTGGTGTGTGCCACAGGATGTGCGATTATGTCATTCTAGCGTGCCATTTGGTGTCGTTGGAATCTTTGACGGGATGCCATCGTGGTGTTATGACAAAGAGGTTGATCTTGAAGTATGCGTTTATACAATGAAGGTACAAATTGTTGTCTGCCTGGCTGGCTGTGAGGACTAGATCATAGGGGGGAGAGGCTTGTGTCTTGAAATATATATATCAATGAATGGAGATTATACAATTCAGAGTTTACACAAAGTCACCAGATGTTTAAAGTAGTGTGTGTAGCCAGTCAAATAGTAATAGATTGGTAGCAGGTCAAGTATATACAGCGTAGAGTAATAGCATTATCATTAATTGGCCGGTCCAGGCTCTTTCATCTTTTCTTCTTCGATCTCTCAGGAGACCTCGTTTGACATTGTCAACGTCAACATTTACCACGAGCAGGCAGCCAGGTTGTTGGAGAAGTTGTTGTCGTTGAAGGGGACGTTGGCGCTGCCGAAGTCGGTGGTGTCCAGAGCAGTCTGGGCAACAGTGGGCAGCGACTCCCAGGCGATCAGGGGCTGGCTGCCACCGACGGTGGTGGTCAGGAACATGGCGTGGTCGACGGGCCAGATGCTCTCGTACTTGATCAGGGGCTTGGTGCCGGACAGCGTGAAGTCGCTGCTGGAGCAGTCCCAGCCGCCGTGGGCCGAGGGGCAGACGGCGACGACGTTGGCGGCGGTGGTGGCAGTGCTGCTGGTGAGCCAGACAATGGCACCCTCCCAGTCGTGGCGGTGGCCAAGACCGTCAGAGGGCTCGTCCTTGGGCATGTACCAAGAGTACATCAGGGCGTAGTAGCCGTTGTAGGTGGCGCTACGGACGTAGATCTGGCCGGTGCTGCTGGAGCAGCCGCCGTTGGTCGAGCCGGTGGGGTTCAGGCCGGCGCTGGTTTGTTAGTGATTATCATTATGATAGTTGAAAAAGAGGAAGGACTTACTTGGTGTTGCCAGAGGCATCGACAGCGGGGAAGGGAACGCAGCCGTTGTAGACGTAAAGGTAGGGCTGGTAGTTCAGGTAGACGGTACCGGTGGTGCCGCTGGGGACGGTCTGGGCAAAGCCGACAATGGCGTCGTTGCCGACGGTGCCACGGGGGGCCAGGTTGGCAACGGGGCTAGCAGCGGCCGAGGTGGCCAGGGCCAGAGCGGCGGCAGCGCCGGAGATGATGCGGGAGATGACGGCCATTGTGATGGTATTAAAGATTAGAGGTAAGGTAGAGGTAGAGAGTGAAGAAGATGAGTGGACTGGTTGAAGAGGATATTCAAAAAGAAAGGGATGCGGAGAGGCTGTTATTTATGTTTTCTTGAATGTGACCTGCTCCGGGTTCTTGGTCGAGATGGTCGTTCGTATCTTGGATGGCGATGGAGTTTATGCACTTTGTTTTTCCTCTTCGTCCCTTCTTTTGGTCTATTTTCTTTTTACTTTCTCCTTCTCCTCTTCTCTTCTCCTCTTTTGTTAATTGATAATGATAATATGTCTCTTAACGTCGTCGTCAGCGGTGTTGCTCCCGGAAATGTATTAACGGTAATTGGCACATCGTCGCCATATTCTTTGGTAGCAATGGGAGCAATGGCAGCAATGGCATGGCAATGATAGAGCACGGCTGAGATGCCCGAATAGGAACACCCGGCCAAAGACGCTCAAACCAGCCGACCTTGATCTTGAATGCGACTTTTGCACTGTTTGCGAGACAGCAATCCCCTAATAATACTACGGAGTCGCAATGAACGCTCAATTACGGGCAGGTGGTCCCTTGCATCTCACATGCAAATATAAAAACAGAGTGACGATCATCTTGGCTCAAAAAAGAAACTAAAATACCACCGTGCAACCGGCCAGTCACATTCGAGGTCCGCGCGCACGATGCCGGCATAAAGCAATCAAAGTCGTAGCTAGCTCGGAAGTGGTCAAGGGTGGTCAGTGTGGCCAAGCTGGTCAAGGGTTATTACAGCGTAGTCGAAACTGGCCGCCAGAGAGACTGTAAAAATGTTAAAAACTCCAAGCAAAACTAGCAGCAAAAGCCACCAAAAAACCAGCAAATACCGCCATGCTCCGTAGAGCCAAACAAGAACAAGCAATGCAAGTTGACAAAGTCTCGTGGCTGCGGGGGGGCTGACAGGGGAAGTGGAAATAGTCGTCAGTTAGTCCGTCTCCGTCGCTGTCTGCTGTCAAGACTTGCGCCCCCTTGTTTGAGCTGTCCAAGAGTGATCAAGTCAAGACTTTAGATCGTGCACTTGATTGAATCTACAGGACAAAGAGTGTGGCAGTCCGGCAAACATCGGCCATAAGTGCGACTCTTGGTGTAGATTGGGAGAAGATTATCAACAAGAAAGCTATGCAAGGCATAAGATAGCCACCAAGTCAGTAGAGATAACCATATTCAATGCATAAATATCGAGACCAGATGAAATGGGCGCCGGGAATTAGGAATTGGGAAATGGCGATACGATGCACACCCTTTCCCAGGTGGCCATTGCCTCTCCAGCGCATGAATCAACTCTCGTGATGGTTGTGATATTGCCCAGGGGTAGAGATTGCATTGATTCTGACAGCTATGGCCAGTACGTAGGGTAGCATTGGCAGCCGACAGCCGTACTTTGTACTCAGTAGAGGTGTACTCTGGAGAGGTCTGCAATGAGAACCTGAAGACTGACTACTCTGATTAATTATGAGTACTTCGTAGAGTACTGAAGAAAGCGTGGCGCTTTGGGGGCCTCGTGCACGGCCTTACCCGCCCCCAAAGGGAAGGAATCCCGATAGAAGATACGGAGCTGTCTCCATTCTCTATCGGCGGGAGTTGAGAGAGAGCAGATTATCGAGGAGGAGTCGAGTCGTGTCGTGTCTCCTCACTTTGAGCTACTCTGCACTTGTCGTAGCTCCCATCACCATGAACCGGTGTGGAGAGCATATACTGTCTTCTTTTTCTTCTTTCTCTTCTTTATTGGATCTCTAGTGAACTTCTGCATTCTTCTACACCGATTCTTGAGTTGTTCCATCTGAAGCAGTCTTCCGATACCAAAGGCGTCAACAAGTGGTGATGAGAAATCAGCTTCTTCTGCACTTCTTCCATCAAAGTCGGAGTAATAGGCGTCGAAAATCAACATATATCTACATCACTGCCTACATAAATCTACACGGATTTTTCCGTTTCCAGCCACAATAACCATAACCACGACATTCGCCGATCATGGACAACACGTGGGCTCGTCAGTACGTCAGTAGCTCTAATCAGGGCCAGGCTCCGTACACCGCAGTCACGCAAGAGCAGGCAAGGATGTTTTCTCTTTTATGATAATACTCCGTAAAGCAGATGCAGAGTTGACAAGGGACATACTAATCAGATATTGCCCTTTACTATTCGGAGACCGATCTACTAATCAGTACATCTCCCATGCAGAACGTGCTCGCACGACAATAAAGTTAAGTATTAAACTATATGCTCCGAGCCGGGTGACGATCTGTATCAACGGCCTCTTGGCCAGACTCGTCCATGCAGTTGCAGTCGATGCTAAAGCTAGGACTGAAACCATCCCACACTCAGAATGATATGTGAGCACATCTCGGTATCCAGAAAAGCATAGCGCACACGAGTACGTAGTCGATATGTCAACATTAGCCTTTTACATATCAAAGTGTCGAATGTATCAATGTGTTTATCGGCAGATGCACGCCAAAAAGGCTAGACTCGTCTCTGCTGCGACAAAGTGCAGGCCGGACATATATCCGAACCTTGTCATAGTGGCAGTCGTGGAGACAAGGCTCGCGATGCGGCGATCTGAAAACACCTGCTTGGTTCACAGCATCCTATTTGCTGATGCCTAGCTCTTGGATCTCTTGAATCTCTTGTCCCTTCTGTTGTCTCTTTCATGGTCCTCTTTTTGTTTCTATTCCTGCAACTGCCGCTTATATCGCTTATATCGCTGCCTGTCTGTGCCTTTCCACATGAGAGCCAAGAACTGAGCCATGCAACAAGCTTGGGTCGTGTTTGGGTCTGCCTGGGTCAGGTTTTGTAGTGCTCAGCAAGCTTGGTCTTCTGGGGTTGGAGCTTGGGTCCTTTTCATGTTTGGTCATGTTTGGGTGATGCTGGGCCGCGCTTGGGTCCTGGTCAATCAGGTGCGCACCAGGTCAGTCCGGATTCTGGTCCCGAGGGGCACAGCAATCATGCGTGAGGCCTCTGTGCAGACTGATTTATGCATATCACTATAAACGAATTGAATGCGAGTGTCGCACTTTACAGTGATATCGCACAGTCAAAAGTAAACGCCGGCCGGTGTGGGTCTACCCTCCTGACAAAGCACATCTTCCGGGCCGGGACCTGAAGTGTTCGGCTCCGGGTGGGGCCGTGATTTACATCACGTGTAACATCGGATGTTCTTCACGCCGGTCTTCAGCCTTCAATCTCTAAAAACGACAGCCCGACAATAGCCGTGTATTCGATGTGTGTCTTGTTGTTCCTTTTACTAACACGCGGATCAATATACAGCGAGCTGCGGACTGTCGGCTATATATACCGGACCAGCAGCCATGCCAAGGCGCATATGCGCGAATATGCAGCGTGCAGCGTGCAGCCAGAGTGCATCACAGTGCAGCCAGAGTGCATGGAGTGCAGCCGTAGTATGCAGCCGCAGTGATGAGTATATTGACACGCATCTGCAGGCCATGGCCCTCATATAGACCTCTGCGGAAGAGCGGTGAGATAATAAAGAGGCAAGTTACGGATGAGAGGGAGCGGGGAGGGGAGATAATCTGATGAGGTGGCACATCCGCCGCCTGTTTCTCACTCGCATTCTCATCACATTGCCAGTCGCAAGTTGCAGGTTGCAGGTCGCAGCTACTATCACCACTGGTCCGTGTGGATGGAATACGGAATACAACACACTCTTGCATGGTTCAAGACACTGTCGCGATAAAGACCTTGAGCGACTGATTAAAGACACGGCAATTGCAACTATATAACAGAGTCCTCGGCTATAATATATTGCAAGCCGTCTCGTGGCTGTTTATATGTTGTGCTTACTCTCAATCTGTACTCTGTGTGTTGTGTTCTATCTTCTGCTATGTATATGTTTATGTTTTCGCCGTCTAGATCTGTGAGAGGGTGCACGTATCAACGATGAACAAGGTGTGACACACCATGTGCACATGCAGTGTAGCCCCATCGTTGTGATACGGCGCCGTGCACAGTATGTGGTACAGCAAACGGCGAAAGTAGAGAGTACAGAGTAAAGAATAGAGAGTTGGGGTATATGTAAAGGCGGTGGCGGCCGGGGGAGGATGACATCCAGTCTGCAAGTTTACTCGCAGATGTACTTTTCGCCTCAGCTCAAGAGGCAGCCTTTTTGCTCTTCGCATCTTTGTCGTGATTTGTGGCTTGTCTTTTGCGTTGTCGTTGCCTTTCAGCCTTGGTCTGCTCTGAGCCTTGATGCAAGCAGAAATCAATTGCCACTGGCATAACTGGTGACTGTGTCCATCACACCCATGTCCAACGGATGTCGTTCATATAGCAATAAAACAAAGTGGCGTACCCGTGACCATGACTGCATCCGGCTCAATTCAATATACCAGAGACGGCGCGAGATATTGACAAAAGAAGCGACAGCACTCAAAGAAGGTTGTTGGTCATACTTGTGCAAGCGAGGACGGCTAGCAGCGCAGAAAGAGTTTGTGTTATACGTTTATATTAATCAATAATCTGAGAGCAATCAATGTTGGATGCCTCGTGCATACAATGTATACCACAACCACCTGAAACGGAGACACCAACAGAGACGGGAGGCACCAGCCTCAAGTGCCACCACTATAGTTGAGGCAGACCCTAGAGTGTTGGGGTAGAGTACTGGCATAGAGCGTAAAGTGCAGAGGGCTGGAGTGTTGGCCATCAAAGCTGTTGCACGACATAAAGGCGGTGGCAGACATCGCCAGTCGGTCAGCTTGTACTCGGGCAGTCAATTTGCAATCAACCAACACGATCAGATACTATTAGACACTATCATACTTTGCATCGCACAACAATCCAAAGGATCGGTCTGTGCTGCTATGTTTAGCTATTCGCAGATAGCAATGGAGGCTGGCAGAGGACAGAAGCACATACGTAAACACAAGGCGCAAAGGCGCAAAGTGAAGATAGCACACGGCCAGTTTGTCATGATCAATAGTAGCTCAAGCAGCGGGCACAAGATGAGCACAAGCGACAACACCACTTTGTCTTGTGAGCGCCGACATCCAGAGTCAGGTTTCCGAAACTCAAAATAGAACGACAGGCCACCATCTGTGTTGTCAGTGTCATTCCAGTATGCCGGACACAGTAGTTGCATATGCTGGCGCTGCAAATACTCTTACAGGAGGGCATCGAGCAATGGGCATCGGCACATAGCACCGGCACGGCACATCACATCAACTCAGAAGCGAATCTATCATCGTAAATCAACTGTAGAGGGAGTTCAGAAGTCATGCACATTATGATAGTCTGGCGTCGACTATTGGCATTCATCAGCATCGGCGCAAGCCCGACAGAAGATGGTGATGTGAGCAGGGAGCATGCATACTCCTGAGACCACACGCAAGTCATGCCCTGTCGACCTGTCGGCTGCCTCTATCGTCGATGTGCCGGGCTGTCTACACTGCCGGAAGGCCTAATCTGTTCTACGTGCTGATGAGTGTTGGCACTGGCATTCATCGACATTACTACATTCGAGCATCATCGGGGCATCATCAGGACATCGTCAGGGAGGCATCAACACTGACAAAGGGATGCCTACTAGCCGTTTCTCAGCCGTCTATCAACAGCCCATCAGCAGTCCGGATGCATACGTGAGTGCCAGGCATCTCTTTGTGCGGTGCTTTCTGCTGTCCGTGATGGTGTGTTGATCATAACAACATCATCAACGCCATCATCAATGCCAGGCAGGCGACACCATCTTATGCTTACATGTTGACTCAGGACGACCGAAATTACGAAGTTCCCCAAGATCATCAGCGTCAAGATATCTCGATCTAGGTCTTATAAAGATCTCGATGTCAGCCCTTTAGATTCCCATGCTCCTGTGCCTGTAGTCAGGTCTCGTTCACCGAGATCACCATGCTATCTGCCTCGACTATCAGTCAGCGGCTAGGACAGCAGTCTAGACTAAAGACCAAGAGCGCTCGCTGCAGCCCTCTGGGCAGGAATGAAGCCTAGATCGGCAGGGAGAGCATCGGCAGCATCGCAGGCATGCACGCACAAAGACTCTTGGGGATCAAACATTCACAGTCATGAAAGTGAATGAAAGAAAGACATGACCAGAAATCAGAAATCATTGAACGACTGTTGAGTAAGAACACAACCAGCTCGCCGTGTCTTACTCGGTGTAGAAAATGTCTAGACGACGATAATGTGTTGATATTGAGTTCAAGGAGCGGTGAAAACGCGCTGCATTCTTTGCGCTGTCTCGTTTAGTCTCGTCTTTAATCTAGTTCAAGCTGATCATGGCGACGCTTATTGAGTATTGAGTTGGTGATTTGCTTTTGCGTCTGATGCCGTCTGATGCCGCCGCATTCCTCGCAAAAGTCTTTGAAGTCTTTCTTCGTGAATTCAGGAACAGTCCCTGCATGGTTTCTTTTTCATTGTCTTTTCATCTTTGTTCCTGTTCTTGTTCTTTTCTCTTTTGTTCTTTTGTTTCATTCGACTTTCTTTTTTTGCTTGTTTCTTTTTTGCTTTTGCTTTCCTTCCTTTCTCGATCCTACGATCGTCAAATCGCCGACTGCACGGTATTTCTCATTCAATATTCCCTCACACTTCTCGGGCTGCTTCGGATTGACTCGTGGCTTTGATCAGCTGGGATAGTCAGACAGGAGAAATGCTACGGCGTAAGCAATAGCAAGGGCATCTACCCGGTATGATCACACCGGAATCGACACGCAGGCATACAGGCATCCAGCATGAGTGCAGGGCAGGCATACGGAAATAGAGTGTTGGCTGTAGGGGCGTCGCATATATTTCCACGTAAGAGTACAGCCACTGTAGGCGGCCCGGCGGCAAAGCAGCTGCCCTGCAAAATGGCCTGCGGTGCAGCGTCAATGCAGTTGTGTCGCAGCTATTTCAGACCGACTGCAAACTAGCTGCAAAGAGACTGCAAACTGCAACTGCAGAGCAAACTCCAAACCGCCTCGCTGCGCCTTGACCGACTAGCATCTGCCTTTCTCTGCCTTTTGTTTGGGCCTTGCCAGACGGTGCAATTTCACTTCTGCACATCCTCGCCCTATTATCAGCCTCTGTTTTTATTTGCCTTTCGCATCTTGCCCATCTGCCCATCGCCTGACGATCTGTCGGCTGACATCAGATTGCATGGTGGAAAAACAAATCAAAAGAAAAGAAAGTTAAAGGTAAGACACAGCTCAAACAAAAGAAAGCACAAGGCAAATGGGCAAAACAGCACAAGCCTGCAGCAAAGGGCAAAAGCAAAGCGAAACAGCAAATAGCAGACAGTGAATACAAAAACGAGAAACACAAAGCACCAGAAACACGGAAACAGCCAATTAAACAAAGGAACAATTGCAGCCCCCAATACGCCGTAGGCCGCAGGAGTAGAGAAACAGTGAGCGGCAAGTCGATGGAGCGAGACAAAGGGGTGAATCTAGCATTTAGAGATCAGAGAGGCAGAGACAGAATAGCTCCTTGTCAAAGCGTGCCCAAGCCATGTCTCTGACAGAGCGTCGTCAACGGCAAGGATAAGCGGTCTCTTCATCTTCACTCTCTGAATGGTCGCACGGAAGTGTATCTGAGATTGCCGTCCAGACTGAGTACGGGCTGAATACTCTGTAGAGTTCCTTTTGATGATTTCTAATAATCCGCACAGTCCGCCTACCAACATATATTGTTTCTGTTTACGACAATGAGTCTACATTGAGTTCAATCTAGTCTGCCACGACCTCCGTGTGCATGTGCATCGCAGTTCAGCCGACATTGCTCCTTGCTTGTCGTCACATGGAGTCATATGTCCAAGTGTCTCTCGTGTCTCTCATCCCGTAGTAAGGAGTCAAGGCGGATGCAGGTGATTTACACAAATGTATTTTGAGCGGTAGAGTGGTAGAGAGGCAGGGAAAGGTGAGACATGTACTGATGGAGCATGACATTGAATATCAGTACTCAGTGCGATGTACTCTGCGGATAGTCGTAAATAGTCACAAATAGTACGGAGCAAGAAACAAGTGGATGGGGTTGGAATGGATGCTCGGATATGTCAGTGTCGCTCTCTGCCGAGCCGCCATACAAGTACTGACTATTGAGTGGTTATGGGCATAATGGCATGGGCTTAATATGGGCTACTATTGAAAAGATACCCTATGGAGAACAGAAAATACAATCTCATGATGGCGCAGTACGTCGATCGTGCTCAGTCTGCGGTCTAGCGAATAAGAGTGTAAAAAGGCAGAGGCAATAGGCAATACTCAAAGAGACAGATGAGACTGTTTCTCGTTTCTCGTTTCTCAAGGGGAACAGCAAGTGTAAATAGTCGGAGCGGGCTCTGTCTCTGTACAGCAGGTCGTAGTGTGATACTCAGACCGTCATGTCCGACTGCCCATCTCAGAAAGTCCATGCCCATCTGTCCGCCCATCGTCCATGTCACTCGCAGGAAGAAATAAAAGAGGGGCGCTAGTCAAGCCCTGCCCGGTGCCACTGCCATGGGTTCTTTTTAGTTTATTTTATCCCATTTATCTCTTTTTTCTTTTTGCTGTCTTTTGTCTGCACAACATGCATAACTCAAAGTACTATCTGATGCAGAATATTTTTGAATCTGTTGTCAATATATCAGGCGATAATCAGACATACACGAGTCAGTAAGAGTTGGATTGCAGTCATCGCAGTCGTCGCCGTCAAGGGATGGCCAAGATGAGTAGAACAAAAAGAAACAAAATCAAAACTTGATGCCAAATATGCTTACTCCAAGCCAGCATATCTCCGCCATGTCAAGTGTTCACACGGCGGCCCACCAACAGGGGTGACGACGAAGACGCACAAGGACACAAGGACACAAGACAGACACACAAGACAGCCAACAAGGAAGACTTGTACTGAGTAGAGTAATAAAGACCATTTTGTACATCGTACTCTGGCTGACCTAGACAAATCTAGAATTATCCCCTCGTCAAAGAATAAGGAAGAAGGAGGAAGGAAGACGCTTGTGCACGGGCCATTACACAACCGTTGGTGGGTTCGTAGGGTGTACTCCGAGGGGAGGGTGTGTTTAGTACTTTTACTAGCAAAGGGAAGACGAGGGTGTGAGACAGATTTGTGCAGATGCTACTCTACTTTGAGTTCAGGCTGCTCGGATTTGCTGGCTGTCAGCTGGAGGCTTGATAGCGGCAGACTCCGTCAGCACAGAAACGGTTGCATCTGCATCGATTACATGGGTGAGCTATCGACTGATATACTTTCCTCATTGGTGACCGTCTCTATTTCGCGGTGCAGAGTAATCAATACCGTTGCGTATGCCGAGAGCGTACAGCCCGTTTCATTTTGAGCATTGCATCGTGTCAACCAACAGATGATACTCGTACATTATCACATGCACCACATCACAATATCACGTATATTTATATATCCTGCTAGGTATGTACTGTATGCATCGGGTAGATGCTTCGATGATGCATCTCGTATACTATTAACGCACTGGTGGTTTTCGCATGATTTGTTGATTTTTTTGAGTTGTTTTGATTTATTTCTTAGTGTTTAGTTTGAGTATATTCTAATTATTTCACAAAAAAAAAATCGATATCAATATTAACTGTTTATTTAATTACATCCACAACCAATTAATTATCACGAGTCAAATATGAACAAATCTATCTGATTCGACTATCCGAATATTGCTCAACAACATCTTACATCTACAACCAAATGCTGACACAGCGCGACAACAACCGAGAGCCTGTCGGAGGCGACTATGCAGTCACATTGTGGCGTGCATGTGCATACAACCTCTTAAGTGATCACTGATGGATGGATATTGCTAGACACCAGACTAGAGATAAAACAAACACGTATTCCTGCTCCTCCTGCTCAATACAACAACGTTCCGTGTCGATCAGTTCGATCCCCTTGGTTTGTTGGATGTATTGTCGCTCATTTGCCGTGTCTGCTGTTTCGCCGCCTTTTATCGTCTTCATTCGCGTCTTGCCGCCTTGTCGTCTTCGTCTCATCGTCTGCAACCGCTCTACCAAGGATGCACACCCCTCCGAACCAAACTACTTGAACCGAGGGCGGCCTTTATTTTCCCGAATACATTCAATTTAGAAAGCGAACTAGTAGTGACATTTGCGTGGCATGAAACGTTGGCAGGCATGGTTGATATTCGTGCATCTGCATCTAGGACGTAGTTCCGTAAGAGTGGTGTAGCGGTCAACCTGAATTCCTCGTTGCGTTGGTCTCATGGCCCACGGTCGGCGAATCTACAAAGTAGCGGCCGAGGTGTCGGCGAGCAGAAGAAGCAAAATTAACCAACATATCACATCATAAGCAAGTCAATATTGATATCATGAACATTGCAATAAGGAACAAAAGAAGAAAGCAATCACACAACAAAAGAAAGCAAAATCAAAAGAAGCAAATAACCCAAAAGGAACAGTCCGAAGACATGACAAAAGACCGACAACCGCCCGCCCGCCCTTGCAAGGAGTCGACGATACCCTCCGCCTTCTCATCCTTCTCGCCGCTTATGCTCATCTGCCCTCCTTTCCGCCTTTATCCACTGCATCGAACATGCACACAAGACAACGTACGGAGAAGCGTAAATACAACGTCAATAGACCGATACAGCAGCGGTATGGAGTTATGGAGTTATGGAGTAATGCAGCGAGATACTGAGTACAAGATATAAGTACTGAGTACCACAAGGGATGGCAGGATGGCAGTCGGTTGTAGCCTCTTCCCTGCTCGGTTTCAAGAAGAATGCGGTCAAACGATGTTGCACTGCTAGGCAATACTGGCACTACTCGAAGCAAGGTCGTCAGCTAATTTTAGTAGAGTGCTCGCTCTGTACTGGTAGGTGACAGTGATAGAGTATCAAACAAAGAATGGAATAATGCTGGAAGGAACAATGTGGAGATGAGGGAGCGTGAAAAAGAAATAGGCAAAAGAGGGGAGAGAGCGTGGATAATCACCACAATGCTCCGGCCATATTGGTCCCCATTGGTATTGGCAGTATTGGTAAGGCAATAAGATACTGGAATAATGCTGATTCAGGCTCCCTGCCGTCTTTACCGCGGTCGACCTGCGTATCCATGCTTTGCTCCATGCTCCATGCTGCCCCATCAATCTAAATCAAAGAGGAAAGACACAGCGCCCCTAGAAGTTTCTTCTCCGTAGAGTCTATTTTGCAAGGATGTTTACTTTTGACATTTTTATTGCAATACTTTTGGTATTTACTTCGTACATCGTCTCAGACGGATCACCTCAGCTGATCCTCCTTGATCCTCGCCTTCGCACGGAGCACAGAGTAGAGTTTGAGAAAGAGCGATGTAAGAAGTACGAAGAAAGAATTCGTCGGATGCCGCGTGCAGATCTGTAGGAGAAGGAGAGTATCGGTGTGATGTTATTTTTGAATTATTATGGATATACAATTAAAGAAAATCAAATGAAAATCAAAGCCCAGTTACAAGGCTGGACCCTGATCCGAACCGGTCAGCGGCCGGCGACATGCGAAAGCGAGTCCCCTAGTTATTACTCTGTGCAGTAGCTTAGTAGTTTGATTGATTACGAGCTGATTATTGAGTTGTCAATACTATGAAGATATTCATATCATTCACATAGAGTAATCTCTCGAGTACAATATTGATCACATTCCCAGCACAAAAACTCCGCAGTTATGCCAGTTGTGAGTTATGCCACTCGCACTGGAGACGTTACTCGCAGCTATTAAGATCGTCTGCTCGCCACTAACTGATACGAGTCTGTTGCGTCTGACAGAGTATGGAGTATTTATATTTTAGGTGTACTTTGTACAGATACAGATATGTCCAGATTGTGTCTTTCAGCGGAGTTGTCACATTCTAATCTCAGTCCGTTGCAGGTAGAGTCGGAAATAGGAGTCGGAAACAGACAAGGCTCGGCTGTTTGAGCAGTCTATTCTCATCGTACTCTCAGTAAGATACATCTTATTCTACTCTATTCTTTGTTACAATTACGACGTCCTGATTACTATCCAGTGTTGGCCATTGAAGATTCGTCATTTATCCCTCTTGCACACATGTCAGCAGCCTGGGCTAATTAGGAGTAAATACAGAAGATTTACTTGGCCAGCTTGTGCCGCCATCATTCTCAGTAAGTGCCCAATGGTTGCATGTTCTAATATTACCTGCACAGGATTCAGGCCCCAGCGTGATAATCCGCCTTGATCAACCCGCTATTCGCCTGTCATGCCGATCAGACGTTCTTTTTTGGTGGCTTGAGCTTGTGAATACGGCGGTGATGAGTTCACTTGAAGATACTGCTCCGTAGTAATAGGTTGGCTGGCTGGCTAGCTGGCTCGCTGGCTCCGTCCCACTCGCTCCGTAATGCGTAAGCGTACTTGTGTGTTGTTGATCCTGCAGTGACGAGCAAGGAGCAGCAAGGAGAGAGTGGAACGGTGCTAGCGGACAAAACGGAGCCCTTTGAGCAGGAAAGTGAGAAGGGCAGCCAAAAGAACGGAAACAAGTGCGACAGGTACCAGCAGCGCTACGGCAAGACACCAGCAAGACACTACCACAGTAGTACAGAGGAGACTACCACCCTGTGCCGCTATTAGCTTACTGGGTAGTCACAGAGGACGGAACCGACCTGCACTATTCTTTCCGTATTAGTACTCTTCCAGTGTGATTGGCTGTGTTGGTGCTCCGTATTCAGAGAGACTACCAAACCCAACGAGACTGACTAACTGAAGAGTGACTCTGAAAGTGCGGTGAGCAAAGACGAAAAAGAAAAAAAGACTAGCATCAGGCAAGACACGGTAGCGTGTGGTAGGCTCCTCCGTACTTGTCGACCAATGATCCAATATGGAGCATCCTATGGCTTGGAGACGGGCGTTGTAAACGTCGCAGTTGTACTGCAAACTGACACCTTGCATAGTATGTCTGAGATGTAGTCTGTCTGAGCGAGAGTCTATTCGATGTGATGTCGATGAGGCCGATGTCTGGCCTGATATCCATACGAATGTAAATGAATGTAAATACCAATATAACCAAACAAGCAATACTTTGTGCAGGCAAGGGAGAGTACATTCCAGCAGTGAAGATGATCCGGTCAAAGCAAATCATCAAATATTCAAACATCCAAACATCATGATATTCGTTGACAAAGTAAATAATACTCTTTGTTGTGATGGAGTCTCATTTCGGGGTTGCTGTTTGAGTTTTCATTTTCATCGGATTTTGCTCGCTTTGCCGAATTTCAGATGTAAATCTTTGTAATATCGTGAAATCTCTTGCGCAAATTCTTCATTGCCGTCTTCATTTTCATTGTGACTTGTTTTGACGTCCGACGCAAAATCATGCAAATTTCAACGACGATCCATTATGCTAGGCATAGAAATTAGAAATCAGAAATCCAAATGGTTAGTCTTCGTTCAGCCGGAGAAGTCTCCAAAGTCTCTTTTCTCTGTATTCCTCTACTCTGTCTGTCTGTATTTCTCTAGATTATCTGACTTTGAAATAGTCTCCTTCTAGCCTTCTACTGCCGTTGTTCCGTGACCCTCTTCTCTTTGTCTGCAGTGTACAAAGTATTCACAAAGTGGTTGTATTGCAATGCCTTATTCCATCTTATTCTAGACCCCAAGACGAGACAAGGACAAGGACGGGTGGCGCAGTAATAATGACCGTAATTATGACCAGCGTGGGAGTACTCGTACGTCCGTATTCTGTGCTGAGTAGTATATGTGCTGGCAGTAGAAAGAGAAATACTCTGTACGTTGTATCGGATAACGGTGTCACCGACCAAACGGTGGACTCTCGCCTCTTGAGCGGCTCTCCACTACGGAGCAAGCCACATTACGACGCACACTTGACAAGCTCACAAGCTGGCCTGAGGTTGGTGTTGGATGGCTGATGGAGACGGTGAGGTATTACGGAGTCGGTCTAGTTGTCTCTGTACTCAGTAGCCTGTAGTGCCTTGCGAGCTTGCACCTGAGCTAGTGTGCTACCACATGTACAAAGTACGTAGTAGGCATAAGAGATGAGAGTCAGGAGACCAGCTGCATTTGTCTTGATTAACCGCAGGAGCTGCAAGATATCTGCCTATTGGCTATTGGTTCTTACATGACTATCCTACCAACCTCTTTGATTATGTTGATTATTCTATTGATTATCTACATCACTCGATAGTCGGATCCTACGAGCCTGCGTATGCATACGTCTGCCATCATCCTTTGATGTTCATGGTGTCGTAGCGCCTAGTTGGGCACAGTGTGCCCTTGTTATGAGCATTATTGGAAGACTCCCAATAATAGGCACTAGCTGTTGAAGACAAGGCCACTGCACAGAGCAACCTCCCCCGAAAGGGGCTGCCGATATCATTTCTCATATCGGGTTGCTCACACCCAGACCCTCGTCAGACATCCATACATCGTACCCTCTGCCCATGTATCACACCCGGAACATTTCTCGATTTGTGCACCGTCCTTTGTTGAGCAGGCTATTCTCGTGGTCTGGTACCGTGTCGTCCTCGTAGCCCTGGTCGTCGACTTGGCCCTTCTCTGCCTGTTTCTGGCCCTCCTGGTCGTCTTCCCGGTCATCTACCTTGCCGCCCTCTTTACATGCCGCCCGCCTCCTGCTTCACTCCTACCTCTCACTCATCTCGTCTCGCTTCTCGTCCCTAACATACACCCTTGTGCCTTGCCTTTCTTTCCAACCCTGCCCTGCCTCGCCTTGTTGACCAACAACTCAATACCCTGCCCGGCTGCCCTGTCGTCGGTTGCCCGTCTGTTATTTGTTATTCTTACTTGTGCTGTATTAACAACCTTGAGCTGAACTCCATGGTCCTCCACATTTCGGTTTCTAGTTTCTCGTTTCGACTTTCTAGATGGAAATAGTCTGATAGCCACACCCCTTCTCATCATTCTCGCTGGACGCCCCACTTTGCATCTGCCAGTTCATTTGGAAATCTCGGCCCTCGTCTTTCTTTTGCTGTCTCGTTCTTGTCTCGTACTTTTTACCTTTGATCTATTTCTTTTTTCTCTTTTTTCCTTTTCCTTTTTACCTCACTACCGTACAATTATTTCCTTTTTCCATCACACTTTCCTTCTTCTTCGCTTTACGACCCCGGCCGCGGTGGCGTTGCCACGTTATTATGCTCTTTAGAGTGGGACTCGGTTTCTTTTTTCTTTCTTTTTGTTTGATTTTTATTCATTTGAATTTTACTCTTTCATTATGCCTTCACACTGACAACCATCTTGAGTATTTCCCTACAGTTTCCTCTCATCGCTTACGTCGTAGCTTCCGGGCAGGCTCCCGCATTGGGTCACGGGTCGGTTGTTTGCATCTCGTGATTATTCTCTTCTTTTCATTCTTTCTTAACTCTCCTTTTACCATCAACTCGCTTTTTGGTCCTTGTCACGATGGCTCTTGTCATCTACTCTATCCAACGCACCCGTATTCAATACATCTTTTGCTGTTTGCAGCATCATTAAAATCAAACTCAAACCCACCTGCCCCTCGCTCTTCGCTCCCTTATTCCCTTGTTCATATTCCCTTTCTCGCATACGCTGTGTAAAAATGCCATTCATCAACAGCACCCTTTTGTTTCTAGCCTCCTGCTAAACACTTTGTGCTAATGGATGCTACTACTTCCCGCTCCTCCATACCCACCAGTTTAATCTCCCACACGCCCCTCCTCATCCCACTCCTCCCTCTTTTCGCTTGCTTTTGCTAGCTTTTGCTGCTTTTCGTGTGTGCAGCCAGTGCCCCGTAGTCAATCACTCATCACATCTCCGCCATTCCTTTTTGCCTCTTTGCCCACTGCCATCTGTCTGCCTGCCTTCCTCCTTGTGTGTGCCTCATTGTGCTCTGCCTTTCATCTGCCCCCTTACCCACATACATCTGCGGCGACGGTGCCGCTCTGGTCATAGCTTTGGTGCTCCGACACAATACTCCGTCCTCTTCTGCATTATTATTGCATTTTTCATCGTATCTTTTCTTTTTCTTTTATTTGGGGCTAATTCGTGACTTTTCGTCGTAATCTTCTGATCAACTTTTATGCTGTACATGTGTCACCATTTATCCTCCGAATACACGTAATAGTCGAGAATTGATTCAATATAAAACCAACGCAAAATCAAAATCAAAACCAAAACAACCGGTAAGAGTATTATTACCTACGTATTACAGAGGCAACACAACTCGGAACCGGTGCCCGTGCTGTGCCACTTTCGTATTGCCATGTCTTGTTGACTTATGTTATGTGATATTACTGCAACTTGTTTTTGTACTCTATTTGAGGAAGAAGGAAGAAGGGAAAATACGCTCAAGCAGGGATACAAGTGCAAGTCGCAAGTTGCATATTGGCTGCAATGCAAGCGTGCAAACCTGCCTGTGTTAGTCCGACTCTGTTCTCGTCTCTGCACTGATATTCTCTAGTGCGTGTTGAATCACTGACCGACTTGATTATGGTCGTGTTGGTCTCAACCAAGACCAGACTGAACCAGATTCATTACTACGGGCAGCACCTTTGCAGGGCGTGTCGATAGAGTGACAGGGGTTCTGCCGTGCTTCGGCTGTCCCCTCCACTAGTGGTTCTTTCTTTCGTCTGTCTCTGCAGTTTGCCCATACTCGTACTTCGTAGGCCCAGTCCCTCGCTTTGTGACCTTTCTGAATCTGACAAAGCCTGTCCCTCTGTCCCTCCCATACAAAGTACATAATCCTTTTACCGTCGGCTTCTTTCCTATTTCCTCTTGTGTTACCACCTTGGCACGGAGACGTCGTAAAGTGTCGTGCCCCTCTCACTCCATGTACTCCGTATGCCCTGTGCTTGTATCTAATAGACCACTCTACGACGGAGCACGTCCCGCTTTGGTCTCCAACTGGCAAGTCTTCTTGGTTATTGCCGCTCATCACTAGAGTACGGAGTAGTGCGTACGATGGACTCGTCAATATTCAACACTACCAGCAGTATGAAGACGCATGACCTCTTACATAAATATACACTTCGTGGGCCGTCCTTGGAGCAATAACGGCATCTGCGGTGTTCTGTATTGAAGAGGTTAAGTATTATCCCCCTTTTGCCTTTGATTAAGAACCGTACTTCGTACTGCGTAGACCGTGAAAAGACAGCCCACAGTCCACAATCCGTCTTGTCTGCATCTTCCACAGCCCATCACAATACGACTGAGTCTTTTTCAATATCGTGCAATAATTGATCACCTGTGCACTTTCGGAGCTGCTGTCTCGCTGCCTTGGTGCCTTTTTTGTTGGTCCATGACTTTGATTGTACATAGCTGACTGCAGTCTTATTCCACTCAGTTTCGTCCGCCCTCTGCAATAGTACCGTCCATGGTAGCTTTGATTTGTTTGAATTTGTCTGATTTTGTCTGATTCTGGTTGGGTTTGCATCGCATACTCTCATACCCTCACACGCACACACGTCTCTGAATGTGAATATGCAGTCATGTCTCAGTCACTCACCACACAACATACCGCAGAGTAGTATCAGCATTGCGATCCCTGCCGCCACATATGACGCATGCGCGATGCCAGTCTTTTCTTCAGGTTTGGTCTGTACTCTGCCGCTAAAGACACCCCTTTCACCGACTCTTCTCGACCACCCGCACAAATACGGTACCTTTTCTCCCTGTGCACATCGATATGCTACTTGTACAATACGACTGCATGATACCCATACAGTAGCCATTCTGTGGTGCCAGGCTAGGACAGGCCGACTGCTCATCTTTTCATCACACCCCCAGCTACGCAGTACGACAGCCAAAAGAAAACGACCAAAACTAAAACACACCCCTAGACAACCCCAAGACTAAATCTAAAAACTTTTTGTGGAGATGTCGTTCAAGGATGAGACTAATCTGGGCCCGGGGGGGAGGTCCATCCTTTCTTTATTTGTTCCATGCTTCTTTGGTTCTTTTTTAGATGTTTCTTATGACTTTATGATGTGTATTTTGATACTTTGACTTTGATATTGCTGGTACCACATCCCATGGATGGAACTTGATATACGATGCTTCCCCATCTCTGAGACTATCCATATCTCATATCCCTTTTCATAGATCGATCCGACGTCTCTCTCCTTTGTTTTTCTCTCGACATTATCTGATATATATCTCGACTTGACTCTTCTCATCAAACTCCAACTCTCTCTCAAATCATCTCTAGTCAACTCATCAACCTCACTCTACCGCCACCGCCATCTCAATCTCATCTACCACCATCACAATGTCGTTCCTTTACGGCAACTCCTTTGCCATGCCGCAAGCACCATTATACATTCAGACACAGCCATCTCAGATGCCATCACAACTGTCGACGCCTTCATACCAGCAGTCAAATGATGCTTTCTACCAAGATATCTCTCGCCAGCTCGCTGCCGTCGCCGCTTCATCATCCACATCTACCATCCGCAGACGCCACTCCCGCTCGTCTCAGTCTTCCGCCATGCGTGTCGTCAAGCCCAGCAGTGCCAGCAACAGCCCGACGTCGTCCATCGTCCGAAAACGCATGCCTCCCTCGGCCGCCATGGCATCCCGTCCGGCACGGCCTGTCAGCTGGCACCCCAGCAGCAACCAGAACTACCTGATGCCTCCTCAGTACTTCAACAACACATCTACCACCACCACCACCCCTCTGCTGGCAGACGACATGGTGTATTCCACCTACTCCAACCAGACCTCGCCATCCACTGCCTTCTCGCCCTACATCGCATCCTATGAGATGCCCGCCAACCAGCCTCACTCGCAGTACTACAGCCCCAACCCGTGGGCCCTGTCTCCGTCTACGCTGCCCGTGCCCAACGGTGCCGCCATGTTTGACAAGTTGCCGTCGCCTGACTGCCCGCCGCTGATCAACCTGCCACCCTCGCTGGATGCCGATGTCGAAACCGAGCAGGACCGGATCTACCGCCAGCAGCAGGAGCAGTGCCGTCAGCAGGTCGCCTTGCACAACATGCAGATGAGCATGAACATGAACACGAACAACAACATGGCCGCCAATGTGCCCTCGTTTGACACTGCTTCGTCGGCCTCGTCCGAGTATGCCTACGCCATCCGCGCACCGCGCACGCCGCCCATGTGCACGCTCAACAGCGAGCCTGCCGCCGTCGAGGTCGTCTCTGTCTCCGAGACCGCCGAAGACGAGGCGGACGGCGAGATTCTCGTCGGTATGGGCCTGTACGACCCGCCGTCGAAGTCGTTTGAGTCTTTTGAGTCGTTCGATAACTTTGACTCCCTGCAGAGCTACCGCTCGTCGGTGGCCCAGATGCTGGGTGCCTCGTACGACATCCCCTCGGCCATGGCCACGCCCACGGGTAAGGGCCTGAAGCTGGAGGACTCGTGGGAGCCGCCCGAGAACATGGACGACGAGGACGAGGATGACGACGAGCGCGATGCCGAGGGCGAGGACTCCAACTAAGTCTCTCGTCTCTCTTCATACTACCACTTCTACTGCTACTACAGCACTTTTATTTCTTTTGTTATGACGACACGATTACGATTTCTTTACTGTCTTTTTTATTATCATCTACATAGCATACAGGACGGATATCATCATAGCAGGGTCACGGGTTTATTTTTGTCTGCTCTTTTTATTAGAATAGGATATCCATGGGAACGGTCTCCTCGCGGAGTTTTTTTACTGGCTTTCTTTTTTTCTGTTTACTTTACCACCCTCTGTCCACATGGACAAGGTCAGATAGCAACTGGTGTTTTGGATACAAACACGGCATGGATTTTTTAATTTCTTCTATTCTACTACATATTTCACTATCTTTTTCATCATTTCTTTGATTCGTTCACTACTTTTCATTGTTTCTCATTTGTTCTAGATACCCATAAACACTTTTATTACTAGAATCTCATATACTCATTTTAAACAATACTAAATCAAAATAAACCAAGCCAAAATCATGTCCGGTAGTCGCCGTTGATCGTGACGTACTCGTGGCTAAAATCACACGTCCAGTAGGTGGCCTCCTCTTTGCCCGTGCCCAGACGCACCTGGATCTCCAGATCCTCCAGCTCCAGAATCTCTGCCGCGCGCTTCTCGTCGACCGCCTCCGGCTCGCCGTTCACCAGCAGCTTCAGCTCTGCCGAGCCGTCCGTCGGCACAAACGACACGTTGGTCTTGGTTGGCTCGATCGTGGCCGTCTCTGTGATACCCTCACCCGGCTCCGAAATCAGCGAGTAGCCCGTCGCGCACAGGATGCGGCCCCAGTTGGCATCCTTACCGTACAGCGCTGTCTTCACCAGCGGCGACTTGGCAATCGTGCTGGCAATGCGGCGGGCGTCCACCTCGGATGCCGCCTCGGTCACGCGGATGGTCACAAACTTGGTGGCGCCCTCGCCGTCGCGGACGACCAGCTGTGCCAGCTCGGCGGCAAACTCGGTCAGGATATCGCGGAACGCAATGTAGTCGGGGCTGTTGCTGTCGGCGCTGACAACAGGTCCGCCGGCAACACCGTTGGCCAGCAGCGCCACGGTGTCGTTGGTCGAGGTGTCGCCGTCAATGGTGATGCTGTTGAACGAGCGGTCGACGGCGTACTTGAGCAGCGGCGACAGGGCCTCGGGAGCCAGCGGCGCATCGGTGGCGACGACGCCCAGCAGCGTCGCCATGTTGGGGTGGATCATGCCGGCGCCCTTGGTCGTGCCGGCAATGGAGTACTCGGTCTCGGACGAGGGCAGCTTGAACGACTTGGAGATCAGCTTGGGGAAAGTGTCAGTCGTGCAGATGGCCTTGGCCGCCGCCAGCCAGTGGTCGTGTGAGCTGCCGAGGCCGGCATAGACGCGCGGCACGCCGTCCAGGATCTTCTGGATCGGCAGGCGCTGGCCGATAACGCCCGTGCTCATCACCAGAGTACCGCTGCCGCCTGTTGCTGAGTCGGCTGCAGCTGCCATCTTGGCCGCATCCTCGAGACCGCCCTTGCCCGTGACGGCGTTGGCGCATCCCGAGTTGATCAGCACCGACTGCACGAGCGGCGACTTCTTGAGCAGGTCACGCGAGAATGTGACAGGGGCGGCCTGGAACTTGTTCTTGGTGAAGACGGCCGCGGCGGCCGCGGGCACATCAGACACAAACATGGCGAGATCGGGCTTGGTGGTGTTCTTGGGCTTTACGCCGACGACGACGCCGCCGACGCGGAAGCCCTGGGGGTAGGAGCCGCGCGTGGGCACGTACTTTTTCTTGGCGGGCGGGATGGCATTGCCAACGGGTGCCGAGTAGTAGCGAGCAGCAGTGGTAGTGAAGCCAACATTGACAGTGGCTGTGGTCGAGGCCGTGGCCCGTTTGGCGAGGCCGAAGACCGGCGTCCGGGGAAACATGGTGAAGATGGAGAAGCTGGGGTAGCAAGACTAGACGATAACAGAAACGGACGACACCAATTTATAACAGGATAATCAGGGCCGAGTCTTATCAGCAGAAGTCACACAAGTGTGAGTCTTATGTGTCTTATGAGATGAGTCGTCGATATACGTCCCGAGTCGAATGATAGAGGTCGGCGTGATGTTACGGAGTAGACGCTATGAGTCAAGTGGGGCCACGCTCAATTACGCCGATCCAAGGTGGTGAACAAATTTTGAGAGTTGAGATCTTTTCTGTTCCCTGCAGCGCGCGATAATGATACACTGCGACGTCGGCAGTTTGACCATTTTCTGACAAGAAATAGAAAAATGCAACGCGACATGCATCGAATTGACGTCAGAATGTAAATGTAGATGTAAACGAATTGAACGTTTGAAAGATGTCGTTGAAATGATCGTGCTGGTGACTGGACCCACTTTAAATGATAACTTCAACGTCCTCTCACCTCACCGTGCTGCACCAGATATCAAAACTCATCTTGAGTTCCCCAACTCATCGCAAAGATGGTCCACTATATATTCACGCCATGGCGCGACCGCCGTGAACTACTAGCTGTGCGCCAGCAGTTTTACCCCCGCGGCGCCGCCTCGTTTGCGGCCGTCTTCACTGGCACCGACGCCCCCGAGAGCAATGCCGTCCGCCGCGAGGCCGTCGCACGCGTCACCATCTGGATGCAGCGCGGCTTCTGCCCGCACATGGTCGAGTCAACCGCTCTCCTGACGGCCGCTATTCTTGGAGATAGCTCTCCAGTTGCGGCACGTGCCGCCTACGCTGCCGCCTTTGCACGCTTCGTCACCGGCCTTCTCGACGGCCAGCAGGACCGCGCGCGCAAGATGTCCATGCACGGCCTTGCGCAGCATATTGGCCTGCCGGCGGGCTTTGTTGAGCTGCGCCACCAAGTCACACACGAAGCGCTGCCGTCATTGCGGCGACTGCGGTCGGCATCACAGCAGGCGCTGGCGTGGATTTACGACTACTATTGGGCGGGTGTGGGCGACGGCACTGATTTCAGCGCAGCCGATAACGATAATGAGACTGCAGAGCCCGGGAGTGCGTCTCTCAAAAAGGTCCTCCGGCGGTACATTGCTTCAGACAGCCCTCTTCCGCCGGCCTGTATAGCGCGCTGGGGCGAGGTGCGGCTGTTGTCGGAACTGGCAAAGCTTTCAAAATTGGCGGACTCGGAGCTGGAGGCTCACTTGCAACTGGGCTGTGACGATTCAACTACTGAAACTCGTGCACGGATACGGCAGCTATCGCAAGCTGTCTTGCAATATGGTAGCACGGGGCAGACATTACAACTAGGGGAGACGGACACGGCCCAGCCAGTCCCACGCAAGCGGCCACGAACAGAAAAGTCGGCAGCGCCAGTGGCAGTTGCTGTGGCTGTATCTACTCCCGTCCCTGTTCCTGCCCCTGCTCCTGCTACTGCAGCACCAAAAACCTGGACAGCGGCAAACCTCAACTTGGCTGCCATGCGGGCATCGATGGCTCGCAACCGCGAGGCCCTGTCTAATCTCAACACAGAAAAGAGCATTGAGAAGGTCGAGGACAAGAAGGAGGACAAGGACGAAATGGAGGTTGATGAAGCGGAGACAAAAGAGGACGAGAAGGCTGAGGAGGCCGAGGCCAGTGACGGAGACGAAGAAGTACCAGCAAAACAGCCACGCTGGACGCGGATCACGGGAACATGGACGCCGAGGCCGATAGGCGTGGCATAACGGAAGGTTGCATATATCCAAATAGACTATAGAATGCACTTGAGCTTATTTAACTTAAATTAAGAGACTGGTCTCAATAACTGCTTGATGAACTGATGTAAGAAGAAATACAATTCAAATAAACTGAACGAAAAACAAACAAAATAAACTCAAACAAAAGTCTGAATAAAGCAAAGAATTGACAGGAAACAAATGAATAAAGCATAAAAAAAAACCCAGTAAAACAATTCAGGAAAATACAATGGTAAATTTTTTTTTCAAACAATTCGCAAGACAAACAAAAGCACAAGTGACAGCCCATAGCACGCATTACCGAATCCTTCACGAGCTTCCTTTCATCACCTTTAATCAATCCCTCAGACAAATCTTTACCAAACAGACAGCAATTATCACCAACGCCAGAGTATTCAGACAGCCCTGGATAAGGCGCCAGTTGTCTCTTAAGGATAGAAACAACAGTCTCAGCCAGTCATACAACGTGGCGCCGGGCTGTGCATCAGCTTCAGCAGGAGCCTCGATGGTCTTGCACGTGCCGGTGATAGCGGTATCAACCTCGTAGGCCGAGTAATGGCTCTTAATGTCTCGCTGCATTCTCGCACACGCAAAGGGGACTTCAAAGAGGCCCACGTAAGCTGTCGACTGCTTCGAAGTGAGAACCTGCCAGCCGTTATACTCATTGACCTTTTGAGCGTAGAGTGTGTGCAGGTGACAGGTAGGGCCCGGCGAGAGGTACTCTGGTTTTCCTCAATCGAGTTCGTCTTTGGTAAGGGATTGATAAAAGGCGGCAAGATTTCTGCTCGCCAGGGTCTCCGGCAAAGGGCGGCCGTCGGGCGTGCCTGGCTTGTCGGGATATCTGAAGCACACCGTGTGGTCTGCCTCCTCGCAGGCCGTTTCGAGATGGCACCTGAAGTTGAGCTCGGATCCAGTCATTTCTTGGACCGGGGCAGGACAGAAAAGCTGTACAGTGTCTTTGACAAAATCTTGCGCGACTGACTTGATTTTCTTTTTGAGGCGTCTCAAATGATCGCGTATCAACGTGTGGATAGACCAAATTATATCAATTGTCCCACTCACGGTTTTTTTTTTAAAGTCGTCAAAAGAACGCTGTCGTTCTAGAGATTGCGTTAGTAAAAAATCCGAATCATAACATCGCACATTTGGGTGTAAGTTTTATAAAAAGAGGAACTCGGATATGTTACTTCAAGTATGAAGGTATAGTAGGGATTTAGCGGCCTCGAATGCATCAACTTCTTAGGCAACTTGGCAAAGACTTCCGGAGAGGAAAATCGATAGCAGATGTCATCAGACTGCTTACCTTTTTTAGCAAGACGACGTTCATTATATTCACTAAGTTGTTCAAGTTTATCACTTGCACAAATGTAACAAAGTCCACGAAGCTCAACATGTCCATGAAGCTCAAGAAGTTCACAAAATTCACAAACTTCGCAGTGACGGGCAATCGCGTACGCGCTGAGGTCGAGTCCGAGTTCTAGCCCAAGTTCTGGTCCGAGTTCTTTGAGGTCTGGGATAAAGAAATGATCTTCCGCCTTGATGAAATTGAGCCACTCATTAAATTGACAATTACTCAACTCAATGAACTCGGTGGAGAATATGAGTCTAAACGCTTGTTAACACAGCCTAAGGCTTCAGTTTTTTTTTGTTATTTGAAGAGGGAGTCAGAGAATAAAGGTGTAACATACTTTGGATAACGAAGCGAGCACAATGATGACAACCTGTCCCTGACGGAAGGCGGAGATGCGCCCATTGTGATATGTCCCAAGGGGTCGTGACCACCTAAATAAATATTTCAGAAAGCAATCGGGAAATGACTGCCATTTGCAGAATTCCCGGCTGATCTTGACAATTTGTGAAAAAAAAGTCGTAGAAAAACGACAGATGCAAACAAGGGGAAGCAGTCATTTATATAGAAACAATGTCTAAAGGTGGCTAGCAACGATTTTTAAGTAGGTTGCACGTAGGTGGCCTCGCTGTAGAGGGTAAATAAAAATATTGGACAACGTGGCCGACGCAACCTTTGCGAGATAATGTACAAAAGGCGATGGTGAGATTTGGGTGAGAACGCATGTCCAGGGGATGTGATGTAGCAGTTGACTGGTTGAAAGAAGGAGGCCCAAGCAACGCCCGGCATAAGGTGTGACAGCCTATCAAGCTTAGCTCGAGCATATGCGGTCTTAAACTTGCATTTGGCCTCCAAGGCAGTATCATTTCATGTTCTTTTCGAGATACTCATATAACATATTAAATGTAAAATAATATAGAAGGGGCTGTGCATGTCCATTTCACGGAAAACGGGATTATATGCGACTAAGTAGACGCTAGAGTAGGGAGCTGGATGCAAGTTAGCAGCTTTCGACCATAGAACCCGAGAGGAAGAGCTTCTGATGGCTCGGACGGCAAGCCAACACGTTTTGCTGCAGGATGCGTGGGCTGTACATTTCAGCCATTCCCGTGACGCCAATCATATGTGGGTTATGATTGTATGGTTCAGAAGAGCAATATAATCCTACTAGAGACGAAAAAAAGAACATAATTATCCAGGAATACAAATTTGCTGCATGTCGAAAGCTCACATCGAAGTTAAGATGTCGTTCAATATCGAGGACACTATTACATAATCATCAGATACTATGGCGGTGCAGTACTGTGGCTGGTGCAACTCACCGCCCAAATTTCTTATCTTATCGAATATTGCCCAAAGCGCCCAATCACAATCTACAATACTCAAAAATGCCCCATATAATTCTGCACTAGCGCCTCTTTTCTTTTTTTTTTCCTTTAAACTTTTTCCTCGAGGTCCATCCAAAAAAAAGTTCTAATCGAAAAAATTTGGAGCTCGCCGACCTGCCATCCTTACATCGGTTCTCGTTTTTCGTCAGCATTCGACATTCGATACCCGACGACATCATATTATCGACGTATCCTATACAACATCAACATGTCGGACGAACACACCATCAAGCCGCAGGCTACCGCGCCTGCGGTCGACACCAGCGAGTGGCCTCTGCTGCTCAAGAACTTTGAGAACCGTGCGTCTACATCCAGACTGTCGATGAAGTCGAGCCTTGAAGAGAGAGAGAGAAACTAACCAGCCAGTGCACATCCGTACCGGCCACTTCACCCCTATCCCCCACGGCAGCGCCCCTCTGAAGCGCGACCTCAAGTCGTACATCAGCTCCGGTGTGATCAACCTGGACAAGCCCTCGAACCCGTCGAGTCACGAGGTTGTCGCCTGGATCAAGCGCATTCTCCGGTAGGTTGAGAGACGACACGAGTCGACAATACGTCCAGTTGGCAGTTGGAGATCGAGCGGAGGACGAGATGGCACGAGCGGAGAGGAGAGGAGAGGAAGACAAAACGACAAACGACGCCGAGCCTCGATCGCCAGGATGCCAACAGTCAATGGACGCTCCACGCGACACACTTGCTAACACATTCAGTTCCGAGAAGACTGGTCACTCCGGTACCCTTGACGTAAGTTGAACCAACTCAAATTTCACCCTCAATCTACCATAACATCTTGCTAACCCGCACAGCCCAAGGTCACTGGCTGCCTGATTGTCTGCGTCGACCGCGCTACGCGCCTGGTCAAGTCCCAGCAGGGTGCTGGTAAGGAGTACGTGTGCATTGCCCGTCTCCACGGCAAGGTTGCCGGCGGCGAGGCCGAGGTCGCCCGCGCCCTCGAGACCCTGACCGGTGCTCTGTTCCAGCGCCCCCCTCTGATTTCCGCCGTCAAGCGCCAGCTCCGTGTCCGCTCCATCTACGAGTCCAAGGTCATTGAGTTTGACAACGAGCGCGGCCTCTTTGTCTTCTGGGCCTCGTGTGAGGCTGGTACCTACATGCGTACGCTGTGTGTCCACCTGGGTCTCATGCTCGGTGTCGGCGCCCATATGCAGGAGCTGCGCCGTGTGCGCTCCGGTGCCATGGACGAGAGCAAGGGCCTCGTCACCCTGCACGACGTCCTCGACGCCCAGTGGCTCTACGACAACACCCGCGACGAGTCGTACCTGCGCAAGATCATCCAGCCGCTCGAGTCGCTGCTGACCTCGTACAAGCGCCTGGTTGTCAAGGACAGCGCCGTCAACGCCGTCTGCTACGGTGCCAAGCTGATGCTGCCCGGTCTGCTGCGCTACGAGGCCGGCATTGAGCTGCACGAGGAGGTCGTCCTCATGACCACCAAGGGCGAGGCCATTGCCATTGGTATTGCCCAGATGTCCACCGTCGAGATGAGCACCTGCGACCACGGCGTCGTCGCCAAGGTCAAGCGCTGCATCATGGAGCGCGACCTGTACCCCCGCCGCTGGGGCCTCGGCCCGGTCGCTGCCGAGAAGAAGAAGCTCAAGGCTGACGGCAAGCTCGACAAGTTTGGCCGCCCCAACGAGGCCACTCCCGCCAAGTGGTCGTCGGGCTACATTGACTACAACAAGCCCCTCGAGGACGGCGAGGCTGTCCCCGCCTCGTCCGCCGCTGTTGCCGCCGCCGCTGCCGCCCCCGCCACCCCTGCCAAGAGCGAGGCTGCCGCCGCTGCCACGCCCGCCACCACGGTCGCCGAGACCCCTGCCACCGAGGACGCCAAGAAGCGCAAGAGCAAGCACGAGGGCGAGACTGCCGAGGAGAAGGCAGAGCGCAAGCGCCGCAAGGCCGAGAAGAAGGCCAAGAAGGCCAAGAAGGCTGACGACAGCGACAGCGACTAAGCCTCTTGTCCCTGAGCGCGTCCAAAACCCAAACTCTTGGTTTCTTTTTCGATTATTTTCCTTGTCTCTATACTGTTCGCTTAGGATTGGTTTTTCTTCTTGGGATGGCGTTTTTTGTCTATTTGCCATTTGAACTCATTGTTTCGTTTATCATTATCATTTTTGGTCATTGTTTTGACTTGCACAACTATCCTTGCTTTATATCTTGATCAGTATTGGTATTGTTTTTGATTATTGGACCTGTTGAAAGTACTGTCGTCTCCTGTTTCTGTTACTTGTTTGCTGCAGTCTTCTGTCAAGTATCTACTGTATCTACTGTGTCTACTCGACTGCCTCTGCAGTAAACGTCATCGACGGCGTTGGAATAAAAGCTCTTCTAATTTACTACTGATCACTGCTCTACTTGAAATTGTTCTTCATCTCGCGCAGCTTAGCCATGACGGCCACCGGCTCCGTCTCGCCCGTAGCCTTCTGGATCTCCGGGTCCGTCACGCGCATAAACACGTTGTGCTCCTTCTCGTCGCCGATGGTGAACTGGCCCTGTGTCTCGGCGTGTGCGTCGGCAAACGCCACCAGGTTCTTAACGGCCGCGCTCTGCAGCACGGAAATGCAAAACTTGGCGTTCGACTTGGTGTACTCGTGGCCGGGGTAGACAACGGTGTCGTCTGGCAGCGACGCCAGAGTCTCGTTGAGCGCCGTGTGCATCTCGCCGGCCGTGCCCTCAAAGAACCGGCCGCAGCCGCCGTGGAAGAGCGTGTCACCCGTGAACACCACCTTCTTCGAGCCCTCCTCCATGACCCAGCAGATGCTGTCCTGGGTGTGGCATGGCGTGTACAGGCCCTTGACGGCAATGGCCGAGCCGATCTTGAACGAGGCGCCGTTGGCCGGGGTCTTGGTGACCTCCTGACAGTCCTTGCCGCCAATGATGGGCAGGTTGGGCAGACCAAGCAGCGAGCGCTGGAAGTCAGTATGTGGTCTATCCGTGTAATAAAAAGAAGACGTACCATTTTTGAGTTGCCGCCAGAGTGATCCCAGTGACTAGATATTGCATGATTAGTCATCATATGAGATGAGATGGAAAGCCTCGAGCAGAAACATACTGGTGCGTGTTGACAATCGCGGTCAGGTTGATGGTGCCGGCATCAATGGCCTTCTTCAAAACGGGAGCGACCCTGCCTGGTCAGTATCTATAACCTCGATATCACGTTAAGAGAACCTACTCCTCAGGATGCGCCGGGTCGATGATGACGGCATCTTTGGAGGCATCGTCGACAACAAGGTAGGCATAGTTGTCGCTGCTGCCGACCCCTAGACTGTTAGACGTATAACGACATACGAATAGTGCAAGGCCTACTTACACATGGGGATGGACTGGATCTGCATGGTGCGGACGGGTGCAAACTGTTTGTCAGCAAGGAAATCAAGCCTGATAGAAGACGTTAAAACACACGGCAATTCTTGACTGGACTAGAGGTTTGACTAGTGGCCGGAATCGTGCTGCAAACATGAGGGCGATTCTGTCGAGAGAGAGTGAAGACAGAAGAGAGAAAAGAGAAACGAAAGAGAAGAAAAGAGGGCGGATTCAAATAAGAGACGATGTGGTAGCCAGTTGACGTTATTTGGTGCAGTATCTCCAAGTGGGGAAACAGCGAGGACTGCAGAAGGCGTACAAATCGGCACCACTACAAGAACCAATAAAGAGTATTGGTAGACAAGAAAGCTTGGTTGTTCTTCATTAAATTCTCCTTAATTTGTGAAAAATACAAAGAGTCTAATTCAAGAAAAATGCAAACACTTCCCTCGTCTTATATAGAAAACTGCTGCATTTTCCTCGGATTTACGTGCGGTTGTAAGCATTTGCCGGTGCTTACAGCTTTATCTGAACAAGAGTATGCCTTTTAAAGAGCAGTCTTCAAAGACCACCATCCGCCAGCAAACCAACGCCTGTCGTCCGTCCGTCTGACGTCTCCTCGCCGTTGATACAAGCTTGATTAGAAGCCGGAAGCTTGCAATTCCAGCGCCTATCAGTGGTCGATGGCTGTGGGGAGCACACAGTGTCACAGTGCGTATTGACTACTAGTATACACAGTCTCACATCCGCCTCGACATCGACGTCACCAAGTTCTTGATCGTCGACACTACTTTTGATTTGATTTGAATTTGATTTGAATTTGATTTCTTAAATATTTACAATGCTTGCATCATAATGCCGCTGTATCTGCTATATCTACATGTGACGTTTTCTCTCTCCAGCCTACATCAGGCTCGTCCGGCCGCCAATCTCCATGCTGCCCTGGCCGTCCTTCATCTCGCCGCTGCGCCCAACAACAAACTCCTCGTAGATCCGCTCCAGCCGCCGCCGCTCTTGTGCACTGATACTCGCGCGCGTTGCGTCAAGAGCCTTGTAGACGTGCTTCCACCGGATCACAATGTCCCGGCTCGACGTCGAAGCATCCTTGAGGTCGGCCGCTGCAGACTCGCCAGCAGATCCAGGCCGCTGGGCAGTCCGCTCGCGGCGCCGTGCCAGCCGAATGCTGTCGAGCTTAGCTGTGATCGCTGCACGCTCAGCAATGGCGGCAGACCGTGTCAGGACTTGCGACTCGGCATCGCCGGCCACTTGCTCGCCGTAGCGGAAAGTGACAAAATTGTGTGCCGACGACGACGGCGCCGTGCTGCCTACAGCCTTTTTGGCGTTCCGACGGTTGCCATTGGTTGCCGCACCGTTGGTGGCCGGTGCTTCCTGCGGCTCGCGGTCCTTGAGCGCGTCGTGGATCGCCTCGAGCTGCGAGTTGGATACCAAAGCCTGCAGATCGGCACCAGAGAAGCCCTCGGTCCGCTTGGCCAGCGTCTGCATCTCGTCGCTCTCCTGGCTTAAGTCCTTGCCATCCTCGCCAATCACGTCTGCACTCATCTTGGCCTTCTTGGCCAGCGCACGGAAAATATCCACACGGTCGGCGGCGTCGGGGAAGTCACACAGCAGAGACTTGTCGAGACGACCGGGACGCAGCAGTGCAGGATCGATCAGGTCGGGCCGCGATGTCGCAGCCAGCACATAGACGCCCGAGAGGCCCTCGGCACCGTCCATCTGTGTCAGCAGCTGGTTGACGACACGATCGGTAACACCCGTAGAATCGTGGCCACGCTTGGGCGCAATCGAGTCGAACTCGTCAAAGAAGAGCACACACGGCTTGGCGGCCGACGCGCGCTCAAACAGATCGCGCACCGACTTTTCGGATGCACCAATGTACTTGTTCAGGATCTCGGGGCCCTTGACCGAGATGAAGTTGAGACCGCACTCGCCGGCCACGGCACTGGCCAGCAGCGTTTTGCCGCAGCCGGGGAAGCCGTACAGCAGGAGACCAGACCGCAACCGCAGCGGGCATTTGGCAAAGATGGGCGCGTACTTGGTCGGGTACTCGAGCGTCTCCAGCAGCACACGGCGCGTCTCGTGCAGGCCGCCAATGCTGTCAAACTTGGTCGTTGAGTGCTGCAGCGTGACATTGCGCAGCGACGTGGGTGTGAAGCCCTTGAGGGCGCGGTCAAAATCGACACGGTCAAGAGGTACTATACTCGACACATCGTCGCCCGCCGCACCATTGCTGGTCGACTCGGAGATGGACCGCACCAGCGCCTCATTCTTGGCTCTGGAGACGAGCTGGCTCAGATCGCCAGGCATAAAGCCGTCTGTATCGCCGGCGACATCCAGGAAGTCGAGACCTTCCTGGATGACAAAGGCACCGTCGCCGCCAGCACCGCCTGCTGCCATGGAGTCGCGGCGGCTCGTTTGGCTGGCACCGTCCATCATCCAGTTGCCGTCTTCGCTGGCTGCACTGCCGTCTGCTGTGGTAGGCCGGCTGCTGCTATTGCCGCGGCTGCTGGCGACAGCTGGTGCAAACCGCTTCTCGGCCTGTGCGGCATCAAGGGCGTTTTGCCGCGAAAAGTTCTCCATAATCTTGCGCCGGGTATCCTTGTTAGGAGCCTTGAGTTCGACAATCTCACGAACAACATGGCCACCGACGACGACATTGTGCAGAGTGTCTTTGCCCTGTGCCGTGGCCAGCAGGACTACATTGCTGTCGCGCGTGCAGTATTGGCGCACGATTTTGCAAATACCCTCGCTAATCTGCCGGCTGCGGCCCTCTTCGCTCTGCACCACGAGCTCTGTCTCAGCCGGGCACAGGCGGTCGAGATCGTCAAGAATGACAAGAGCCTTGCCGCCCAGCCGGGCACCCCAACTGGCACTCATAAACAGGCGGTTCAGAGTCTCCTTGATGTTGGCAATTTTGCTCTCCTCGTTGACCAGCTTGCGGCACGCGAGATATGACACGTGGAAGAACTCGCTCGTCTTAAGTGTATCGCCAATGTGTTGGGCAACAGACGTCTTTCCGGAACCCAGGGCACCGGTAAGCAGGACAGATGACGAGTGTGACAAGTGAGTTTGCAGGTCGGACAAGATGTTGCTAATGCCGACCAGAGCTGGCTGCGATGACGGAAGCAGAGTTGCAGCCGTGTTTTCGGCCTCCTGCAGCCAGGACGGCTTGGAAATCGCTGGCTGAACCTCGAAAACAGTGCTGTTGACAGTAGAGCCAAGAACCCACTTGACAGAGTCTGAAGAGCTGTCAGAGGGCGCGACAGAAAGCTTGAGGAACCCTCCGGACCAGCCAGTAGGTGCCCGCTCGGGGCCATTATGCAGACCCAAGACCAGGCCATCTGTCAAAGGGCCTTGGAATAGGCTCTGCGGTGCCTTGCCTCCGTAGAAAGCCTTGATACGCTTAATCATGTCGTCCTTTTCTTGCTGTGACTCGCCGCCAAACTTGAGCGATGCAGTTTGCTTGGAGCCAGCGGCGCTGTCTTCGAAGGGGTAGAGTTTGATTTTCTGGACTAGCTTCGGCACAAGCGGTTGCGATGCTGGCTCGATTTTGGCGACGCCACCGACGACGCCCTGGCAGCTGAGTGCCCGGCACAGAGCTGGAGACAGTGCTGCTGTCTGACCGTTTGGCGGGTCGTCCCACGGGCGTATCTGCACAACAATCCGCGCCGCTGATTCTGTTGTCGTCGTAGTTGCAGCCGCAGGTGCGTTGCCGCCTGCTGGCGCACCGGAATTACCGCCAACAATAATCTCTCCGCCTGCCGAGGGCTGCTGCTTTGGTGCCTGAGGGCCATTTGCCCGCAGCAGAGTAACCGTTGCCCACTTCAGACCACGGAACTCGTTTGGTATTAAGAGATCCCGGTCCACCCAGACGGCAAGCTCGCTATCAGCAACATCGATATCCTCATCGAACCACTCATCGCAAAGAGCGCGGTCAACGGCACGCAAAAAGAGAGCCGGTTTCCGCTCCTCCCGTGAACCCCGCCCCCTTGATGTGCTGGTTCCGCTCTTCTTCGATGTGCTGGTCACACTGCGGTTTTCTCTGCTGCTGCGAGACGGTTTCGCGCGCGTCTTAGGGGCCACAATGACCTCGGCGTCGGGGGCCACCTTGGCAAAGGGCGCATCGGAGGGGAGGGCGGGCTCGAGAGACAGGACCTTGATGTTGGCAGTTGAGGTCGGCGACAGGTGTAGGGTGAGGGGGTGTGGAGGTATCGGTGAGCCGCCAGAGGAGGAGCCGGTGTACGCAGGGTTTGGCAGGGCGCGGATCTGGTTCATGAGGTTGAGTTCGAGGAATGTCGCATGCAGCTCGACCATCTCCCAATCCTCGGGCGTCAATGGCTCGATGTTGATCGTGTGAGCTAGTGGTGGGTCGAGGTGGATGTTGGCTGTGACTTTCTGGCCGTCGTGCAGGCCGAGGGTGTTGGCAAAGGTGGCGTCGATCTCGACAACGTTGACCTCTGTGTCATTGACAGCCGGACGGCCGCCGGCACCACCACGGGCATTGCTGGTGATGCTGTCGCGACCAACAAGGGACGTCAGCTTGCGGCGACTAGGCATGCCAGTCCAGCCGACAAATATGGACTTTTGGACCGAGGTCGGCGGGCCGGAGCTGTCGGTTCGTGGGGGGCCGGGGGCGCGGTAGCTGAGCTCGATGACAACATTCTGGATGGGCTAGACAGTTAGCAGGGAGGACAAGCACGCAGAGTGTCCAGCAAACATACTGTATCGACATTTAGCAGCACGTTGACCAGTGACGCTGGCAGGTTGACAAAGCACTTTTGCAGCTGCACCAGCGACAGCTCGGCCACGGTGGACTGCCCGTTCTTGCGCGGCGGCATGGTGCTGTAGATGGGCGTGTACGACGTATGGTGGGTGGGTGTCGTTTGCTAATGGCGCGCAGTGTCGCAATTGTCGCAAATGTCTACAAGACAGAGATAGACAAAAGGACGGACGTCGTTGCGTTTTGTCTTGTGATCGTGGACCGTGGAGACAGAATCGCGGCAATATGCAAGCTAACTCAGCAGTGCTGTTGTCACTTGCTCCTTCCCACAACTGTACAACTGATTACCCCGTACTTTCTGTCCTCGTGCTAATTGGCCCGAAAATGGAAAATGGGGAAAGCGACCGCCGCTGCTTGCCGAGGCTTGTGACTGCTGAAAGGGGCCGAGAAAGCCAGTGTCAGGCTGTGGCTAGTGCTAAATCATGCGCCACAACTGCTGCTGTCAGAAAGGGTCCGTGCGTTTTCAATTAAACGCGAGAATTCGCGCTGGCGTTGAAAAGCGGTCCCTGACGCGTTTTTGGTCGCGCGTTCCTGGCGGCAGGGGGGGCCACCCAATCTGGAGTCTGCACCAATCGCCCTTTCCCAGCCTCCCTAGTAACGACAGGCATGAGGACGGCAACCAGGAAGGAGCGAAAGAGAAAAATAGGGAAAGAGCCACCACCACTCGTACTCCGTGCTCCGTAAAGTGCATGCATCCAAATTTCTCCCCCTCTTTTTTAACTTGTTTATTTTCAATCATCACGACTTTTGAGTTTGCGATATTTGCGATATTTGCGATACTGCGCTAAACGACTTTGCGCGCTCACCGCCACATTGCTTGAATCTCAATCTTCAGTCTGTGTTTTGACACTGTCGCATCACCCTCACCTCCCACCACAACAAATCGCCAGTCGGCTTATCCGCAGCAATGGCGGAACGGCTTTACACCTACAAGTCGAATGTCGACTACCCCAAGCAGCTTGGTAAGTGGCTTTCTAGATTATAGTGACTCGAGCGCATAACTAACATTACAGATGGCTTCAAGGAGTTCCTGGGCTCGTACAAGACCACACCCGAGCACGCCATCACCCATGCGCTCGGCAACATCAACATTGACGACGACGACCTGAGCGACGAGTACGACTTTGCCGAGGAGGACGAGGAGGCCAGCGCGCGCCGTGCACAGGAGAAGGCCGCCCGGCGGCAACCCCAGCTCAAGTACCGCTTGATGCTCAAGGAGTTGGCCGATCGCAAAATCAACGAGATCTGCATCGACCTCGACGACCTATCATCAGTACGTCATAGCGGTCGCATGAGAGGGAGCTGAAAGGAACTCAGAGAATCAAGAAGGAGCTTGACGAATCTTAGTGAACACTAGCTAACAGAACAGTTCGAGGCCGACACTGGCAGCGACCTGAACCTCACCAGATCCATCGAGATCAACGCAAAGCACTACGTCGAGATCCTGTCGCAGGCCGTCGACGAGCTGCTGCCAGAGCCCAGCACAGATGTCTCGTGAGTTATACTGACTACAACAAGTCGTGCCGACAGCTGGCTAACCTCTACAGCTTCAAGGACGATGTCCTCGACGTCCTGATGGCCCGTCGCAAGCTGCGCAACCGCGAGCTTCGCGATGGTGCCGAGGCCATGGGCGACCCGACCATGATCGACGACGCCTTCCCGGCCGAGCTTACCCGCCGCTACACCCTCGTCTTCAAGCCCCGCACCTCGACTCTTGAGCACCCTACCAAGCCCCAGGCTGTGCGCGACGTGCGCGGCGAGGACATTGGCCGCCTGATCACTATCCGTGCCATTGCTACCCGTGTCACCGACGTCAAGCCCATCGCCCAGGTCAGCGCCTACACATGTGACCGCTGTGGTTGCGAGATTTTCCAGCCTGTCAACGACAAGCAATTTGCGCCCCTCATTTCTTGCCCCTCGGAAGCTTGCAAGAAGAATCAGTCCAGCGGCCAGCTGCAGCCCTCCTCGCGTGCCTCCAAGTTCCAGCCCTTCCAGGAGGTCAAGGTCCAAGAGCTCGCTGAGCAGGTCCCTATCGGCCAGATCCCCCGCACACTGACCGTTCTCTGTTACGGCAGCCTGGTGCGCCGCGTCAACCCCGGTGACGTTGTCGACATTTCCGGCATCTTCCTGCCCACTGCCTACACCGGCTTCAAGGCCATGCGTGCTGGTCTCCTGACTGACACCTTCCTCGAGGCCCACCACATTGTCCAGCACAAGAAGGCGTACGAGGACATGAAGATTGAGCCCCAACTGGTGCGCCGCATTGAGCAGTTCCGCCAGTCGGGCCAGGTGTACGAGTACCTTGCCAAGTCGATTGCGCCTGAGATTTTCGGCCACCTCGACGTCAAGAAGGCACTCCTGCTGCTGCTTGTTGGTGGTGTCACGAAGCAGATGGGTGACGGTATGAAGATTCGTGGTGACATCAACATCTGCTTGATGGGTGACCCCGGTGTGGCCAAGTCGCAGCTGCTCAAGTACATTTCCAAGGTGGCGCCTCGTGGTGTTTACACTTCGGGCCGTGGTAGCAGTGGTGTCGGTCTGACAGCTGCCGTCATGCGTGACCCCGTCACTGATGAGATGGTTCTGGAGGGTGGTGCGCTGGTGCTTGCTGATAACGGCATCTGCTGTATTGATGAGTTTGACAAGATGGACGACAACGATCGGACTGCCATTCACGAAGTTATGGAGCAGCAGACAATCAGCATCAGCAAAGCCGGTATTTCGACAACGCTGAACGCCCGGACATCGATTCTGGCGGCAGCTAACCCTATCTACGGTCGCTACAACCCGCGTATCTCGCCCGTCGAGAACATCAACCTTCCCGCCGCCCTGCTGTCGCGTTTCGATGTCATGTTCCTTCTGCTGGACACACCGTCGCGCGACACTGACTCACAGCTGGCCAAGCACGTCGCCTACGTCCACATGCACGGCCGCCACCCCAACGTCGGCACCACCGAGGACGTCGTTTTCACACCGCACGAGGTCCGCGCGTACGTCGCCCGTGCGCGTACCTACCGCCCTGTCGTGCCCGAGGAGGCCTCTGAGTACATGATCAAGACGTACGTGCGCATGCGCGAGCAGCAGAAGCGTGCCGAGAAGCGCGGCAAGCAGTTCACGCACACGACCCCGCGTACGCTTCTGGGTGTTGTTCGTCTGGCCCAGGCGCTGGCTCGTCTGCGGTTCAGCGACGCTGTTGACCGGTACGATGTTGACGAGGCCCTGCGCCTGATGGAGGCTAGCAAGGAGTCCCTGAACTCGGACAACATTGGCGGTGCCGGCCCTGGTGCTGGCCGCCGTGGTGCCAATGCCAGCAGCCGCATCTACAACTTTGTCAAGTCTCTTGCTGACACTGGCGCATGCCGCCCTGACGACGAGGCTGACGAGGACGACGAGGATGGCGGCGTTGGCAGCAGCGGCCACGGCATTGAGCTGAGCCTGCGTCGCGTGAAGGAGCGGGTTATTGCCAAGGGCTTCACCGAGGACCAGTGGCTGACTGCCCTCGACGAGTACGCAGCGATTGATGTGTGGCAGACTGCCGGCAACATGAGCCGGCTGGTGTTCATCACATCCAACGATGCCGAGGAGGATGAGGACGAGATGGACGAGTAAGCGAGGGCGCATAGCCAAGTTGGATTTCTTGTTTGATGCACTCCCGATGCTTTACACTTTTGCCCGTCTTTTCCCTTTGCCTCTTTCTTGACTTTTTGCTGTTGCTTTCACATGCTTATGCTTCATGCTTTATGTTTCTGTCGTTGCTACTACCAAGGACTGGCGTTATTTGGGAAATGAATGATTTATATTCTGGAGATACTGGAGGAGGGAGACCAGACATGACCTTGTTTAATCGAGACAAATTTACACACAAAAAAACTACTCGCTGAGAATAAGGATAAAAAATGATGCAATTGCTAGATATCTAATGTACATTTTTCTTTGTTGATTCTTGTTTATACGTTTGTTCATTTTCCTCCGCGCACCAATCCTTCTCGTTTCTCGTCTTGCCCTTACTTGTGGGCGGGCTTGACGGTCAGCAGAGCAGCGCGCTCCATCTCACCGACGAGACCGTTGCCGCTCAGGGTCCACAGCGCGGTCACCTCCTGCTCCGTAATGGTGCTGCGCACAACACCACTGGCGGCCCAGTACTCCAGCAGAGACCGCGCCTCGGGCTTGCTCACACCCGGCAGGTTCAGCACCTCGACTGTCTTCAGCGCCGCCTCGGTGCGGTCATCGTACGCCTTGCTGTACGCTTCGCGCACGGGCGCCACGACCTTCTCCTCACCCTTTGCCAGCTTGGCGTTTGACTGCTCAACCAGACGCTGCGCCAGGGCCAGCTCCAGCGACGCCGCCTTGGGCGTGTTGCCGCGAGTTGTGGCTGCAATCACGGCCGCACCGTGGGGGAACTTGGTGGTGCCGTCGAGGGAGTCGACGAACAGGCGCACCAGCGACAGGTCGTGGGCGTGCACGCGCGTAAAGGCGGGCGTGCGGTAGACGGACGGGCCCATGATGTGGCCGAGGCCGTCGAGGGCGAACAGGATGGGCACGCGCTCAAGCGGCTTGCCGTCCTCGCCGACAGGCTTGGGGTCGGTCAGTTCGGTCCATAGAGCCTGCATGACGGGCACGGCACCGTCGGCCTCCTTGGCGGCCTGGCACAGCTCGAGAAGGGTGCTGCCGGCCTCAATGGGGTTGTTGAGGCGATCGTGCGAGTGGGCAGTCTTGAGGCGGCCCAGCAGGGCGGAGTTGGCCTCGATGAAGAGGTGCAGGAAGCGCAGGGTGGCTGTAGGCTGGATGTACTGGGCCGACTGGGCGGACTGGCCCTCGGTGTTGACGGGGACGTAGTCCATGCTGCCGTCTGTCAAGTCCTGTGCCTCGGGGATGTTGAAGACGAGGTAGTTGTTGAGAAAGGCGTAGGAAATGGCCTGCATGAGCATAGTAGACTTGCCGGCGATGCGCTTGCCGTCGACGACGACACGCACGGTGCCCTTCTTCTCGGTGACAGTGTTTGCGATCTTGCTGGCCAGCTCGGTGGTCTCGGAGCGCACGAGTAGGCTGGGGTGGCGGAAGAGGGCAAAGTTCTGGGTGGCTTTGAAGGCCTGGGCGGCGCGCAGCTGGTCAATCAGGCGGTCGGGCAGGGACACAATGCGGCCATCACAGGGTGGTGGTATCGCTTTCGAAAACTGTGCAAGTTCTGCGTTTTGTGATTGTGATGTGGAGGATGTGGAGGTGGATGTAGAAAGGTTGCCGAGAAGGTGGGCGGTGGTGAGTTGCTGCAGACCGGCGACCTCGAGAGCGTTGTTGTTGCTCAGGATGATGCGCTTGCGGTATGCCTTGCGCTCACCGGGGGCAATGGCCTTGCCATGGTTGATCTGCTTCTTCTTGCCCTTGATGGCCTGTGCGTTGCGGCCGGGACGGTAGTGGGATGTAGATTTTGCGAGGACCGAAGAGGTAGTAGAGAAGGAGGCGGATGATGTGTGAGGTAATGACGCAGCAGCTAGTGTTGGGAGTCTGGACTGTGGCCGGGCCGGCAGAAGCACGAGGGATGCCGCCGAGGGCGACCGCGTGAGCAGCCGCCTCGAGCAGTTGGCGACGGCGGTCATGTGTGTGGTGGGATGAGGTTTTTTTTTTTGAACAAAAATCCGGGAGTCGTATATTATGTACTTTGTCGTATATGGTCGTCCGGGAAGAGCTCCGTGTTGCGCGCCGGGATCACAGACGCTCTCGCAATTATCGTCAATTTCGGCCGGCAGCTCGTCGTGCAATTTTTCCCAAGCTCTCCAATTTTCTGGCGGTCGTCAATTGAACCAATCAAGTGCAAGTCAAAGAATCAGCCACAATTTCCACAAGTGGGAGCTCAGGTGTGGCGGTGCGTACCTTCCTTTTATGCAAATGCAAACTCAGACGCGCTGTAGCGCTCAAGAGTGGGGTACGCGTGCTAAATAATCCGGGCCAATTTTTTCATTATAAATTGGAAAGAACAGATTGCGCTCTTTCCTTTCTTTCTCTCTCTCTTCTCTGCATTCTCTCGTCAGTCCATCAGTTCAATCCAATTCAGCACGCAGAAGCGTCTTGACAGATCATTCCCGGTTAATCCCTGAAATGACAGAATTGTCATCGCGGTAGCCTGCTGGCCTGGAGCCTGGGTAGCTTCTGCCCTCGCTGAAGACGCTGAACGGATCTCACTGCGCCCCCCCTTGCTGTCCCTCCTTCGCACCTTCCCTCCCGTCACAAGCCCCAAAAAGCTCAAGCGAACTTTTTGAACCTACTTCTGTCCACTTCCAACCTACACACACACCACCCACACCCCGGACATTGCCAACCCCCCTCGACGCCTGCACCATTCCATTGACTACTCGTGTCTTTATCAATCTCATCATTGTTTGTGTCGAAAGTTGAGACAATGGCGGAAATCATGGATGCGTTTTGGGCTCAGCCGCCCATTGCTAGGTAAGCAACCTCGGTCGTCATCGACAGCTACCTCGACCTCATCACCACCTCAACCAGCCACTAACAAGACAGAACATTTGCTGGTGCAGTGTTTGGCATATCGGCTCTATGCTATTCGGGTATCATCCCCTTTGGCTGGTTCCATTTCGAAGCTCAGTACCATCTCCTGCGCCTGCCGCCGCAGATCTGGCGCCTCGTCACCTGCTTCATGATCACGTATCCGAAGCTATCGATCGTCATGGATCCATACTTTTTGTTCTCGTACATGAAGCAGATCGAGGTGGGCAACCCCCGGTTTCCTCGTCGTGAGGATATGGTGTGGTACCTTGTCTGCGTCGGCGGTTTCATTATGGTAAGTCGCAGTTGTTTGCTTCGTTGTTCTGCTTTCTGTTCTGTTTTTGCTTCACTTTACTCTTCTGCTTCGGCACCTCATAATATCTGCCCGGATAGTGCATTATTTGACCCCTCTGCTATCACGGTTCCTGGAAATGAGGGAGATTATCCCCAGGGCCTCTGGTCAACCCGTCATTCGCATATATATATAGGGTTGATCAGGGGTTCTGGATTCGGATGGGATTGCTTATGGATGACTTGCGCAGCGGTTGATGTTGCCAGGCGGTTTCTAGCACCCTACATCTATTCATTTGATTTTTGTTTTTGCTTTTGCTTTTCTTTCTTTTCCATCAACATGCATCATGCATCGTCTGAGCCCAGCTAACAGACCAGACCTTTAGTAGACTCATCCGCGGTGTTTGGGCTGGTTCGCTCCACGCCCTCCTAATCGCAATGGCATACACTTGCACGCAAGACCAGCGCGGTGCCAAGGCCAACTTCTTCTTCATCACCATTCCTGCCCAGCTCGTGCCATACGCCATGATCGCTGCCGACCTGCTCATGATTGGGCCCTACGCCCTGCCCATGATGTTCTGCGGTATCCTATCGGCGCATCTATACGACTTTTTGTCGCGGCTATGGCCCGAGTTTGGCAACGGATTCAACCCCCTCAAGACGCCGGCATTCATGTCGCGTCTCGTAGACGCACCGGTCCGGGCCATGCAGGACCGTGGCTATGGCCAGGCCTTTACTGGCACTGGTCGGCCTGCCGGTGCAGCAGGATCCGCCTCTGGCAGTGGCGGTCCGCTCCCTGATGCATGGCGGACGCGTGGCCGTGGCCAGCGTCTTGGCTAATAGGCCAATGATCAAGACATGCATGCTCATCGTCGAAATACGATAGCCAAAAGAACGTATTATACTGTAAAACATAGCAATAAGAACAATATTCAAGATACTCTCAACGCAAAAGTGATTTAAAGATTATAGCGAGTGAATTCAAAGTCAACTAGAACCAAATCATAAGACCCAGTCCATGTCCAATCCCATGGACCCCGAACTCCCGAGATATCATAACCAAAACAGAAACCTATTACAAAAGAACCCAATCATTAACAAGCTATATGGCTCATGGCATCCCAGACTCGCCCACCTCGTCCGGCATCCGCTGCGCCTTGGGCCGCGCCAGCTCAATGTTGATCGGCGGCGGTGCATACCGCTTGGGACTGCGCACGCGCGAAAAGGACGGCATCTCCAGGTTGGGCGCAATAGCCGGGCTCCTATAGCTTGGAGGTGATGTAGGCGGCGGCGGTGGCAGGTTTTGCGCGTTATATACTGCCGTCTGCGACGTCTGTGCCGTTCCAGCCGGGGCTTGGGTTTGAGCCTGCATGTTGGCGTATGGGTTGTTGCTCAGTAGCGATGTCGTCGACTTGACCGTGTTGACGGTATTAGAAGTCGGCAGTGGCGGCGAGATCAGCGACCGCACGTCAATTGTCGAAGTGTCGTCAACCGCCTCGAGGAACTGCTGCACGACAAACTCGTCGGGCTTGTACGCCTTCGGCGGGCGCTGGTTCTGCCACTCGCTGACGGCGGCCGAGGGGTTGCGGCTGCCGCGCGTAAATGCGCGCGGGATAAAGGCCGGGTGCGTGGGCATCTCGTCGAGGCCCATGCGGCTCATGGCGGCGGTGGCATCGTCAAAGTTGACCTGGTTGGCGAGCGGCGTCTTGACCTGCGAACTAGGGACAAAGTGCTGCTTCTTCATCGGCGTATCGCGGCCCCAGAGGCCGGCAGTGGGGTTCTCGGGGGACTCCTGCGGGATGATGACGTGCTGGGTCTTGATCTGGTTGTTGGTCTGGCCGTACAGCTCAAACTGGTTGCGCTGGTGGTCGGCACCAGGGGGCCGTTTGTAGTCCACAGTGTAGTGTGGGATGAAGCCGCCGCCGATGGTGGACGATGAGATGCTCTTGACTTGGCGCGTCGGGCCGAGCGAGTTGGGGTCATCTTTAGGGAAGTAGTAGAGACTCTGCCGCTTCTGGCGGCGCCAATACAGGTAAAAGAGCAGGACGGCGCTGGCGAGCAGCAGAGCGGCGCCGACGGCAATGCCGATAATGGCGCCTGTTGCAAGGGGCGAGTTGGACGACGACGACGTTGTTGCGGCTGTTTGGTTTGTAGATGAGGCACCCGTGTAATTTACGGCCGTGCTGCTGAACAGCGTGCCGCTGAGCGACAAGAGGGTACCTGCTGCAGGCTTCTCCTCACATCCAGCCGAGAGTGCGGTAAGGACTATGTCGTTAGTATAGAGCAGAAAACACGAGGGCTAAGATATCACATACAGTTAGACATGTAGGTCTGGTTGGACGCAGTGCGGAAGCACTGGATACAATTATCGAGCGCAGAGCCACCAAAGGCATTGTTATCCGCGGAGCAGTAGTCATAGTCGGAGCCGTTGCCCGGAGTGAGGTGGCCAGTCTCGAGGGCCGTTCGCAGCGGCAGACAGTTTTCACTTAATACACATGGTGACGAGGTGGACGTCTTTTCTGCGTCCGCTTTGGGGTAGGAGAAGAGGCAAACATCAACAGTATAGCGAAGGTTGTCTATCTGTTAGCAGGAACTCACATTTCCCAGTGTCATCAGATTTGAACTCACAGATGTACCAAGCGATATCACTCTCGGTGTCGTTGACAGATGTACTGCTCTGGAGGCACTCCATGCATGTTCTGTACTTGGTGCCCTTGGTCGTAGACCAATACTCTTCGTTCAAGCAGACGATATCAGTCGAGTTTGTGGTGGAAGCGGCCGGGCTCTTGGGGTCGTCGTTCGGGCCATCAAGACAGTACGCGGCGCATTCGGAGCCTGGTGTGACCTGGAGGCCATTGACGAGGTTGAGTAATGGCAATAGGCAGAGACCAAGGGTATAGAAGCTCGGTCGAGAGGTAGACGAAGCCATTGTGAAGTGAGGTGAGGTGAGGCAGAGATGAGGTGAGGAGGTAGAGGCGAAGAAAGACGAGGGAGGTGAAGGGGGGAGGATAGATGCCAGATCTGTATAGTTATGCTGACTTTGTCATGACAGAAACCAGTTCTTGCCAGAGTCAATGGTAAGGAAATCAAAGAAATCAAAGGTACGGATTAGAGTGGGAGTCAAGAGCAATGACCAATATTACAAACACAATGGGGAGATGGCTGCGTGCCTGTATATGTTGACGTCAGGTAGTAGAGGAGAGGGGGTGGATGAGGTAGAGGTCGAAGAATAGGAAACAGAATTTGGAGACCCAAAACGGAGAGTAGAACAGAAAACAGAAAACAGAAAATAAAGACAGAAACAGAAGGAGAAACAGAAATCTGAGTCAACGACGGGATGCAGGAGACGGTCCTTTTTCTAAAATCAAGCAATGAACCCTTCTTCCTTTTCCTATGAGCACAAGACACTCAACTCAGCCGCCAGAATGCTGCACACACTACACAATTAGACTCATCGACTAGCAAACACACTCACACTACCTCGCAACTCACAAAGCTTGTCGATCTTTGCTCGCCATGTTCCATTCCATTTGCAGCTCGTTAAAGTCGGGCCCATGTCAATCACACCCCAACGATCCAGGCGGCTACGCCATCAGCTATTCCTCTTTCTCTTTTTCCTTTCTACTTCTACAGAATAAGATGTTTGTGAAATTCAAAGCACGTTTATCCCGCAGACAGAGCCACCTTCTCGGACCCAACATCCAAGCCAAGGTTGATCACAGAGCTGGCCTTCGGGGCGGTCAGAATGTTTCTCAGTTTCTTTGTTTGCTGCAGCTGCATCCCTGTCGTCCGTTGTTTCTGTGAGTTTTGTATCACTATTACTCTACAGAGTAATAGTCCGTAAGACGCCTCAATGTCACTGAGGGTGTGCTTCTCATCCTTGTGAAGCCTCGAGAAGCGTCCGCCGCTCGCCATTGGCCGGATAGCAGACGAGGTGGACCAGAAAAGAGCTTCCTGGCGTCATTATTGGCTGCTCTATCTCGCACTTTTAATGTCTGTTGGAAGTGCAGAATAGCCTTGCCAACTCTGCAGAGGGTAAGATAGAGTAGCTTGCCTGCTTGCTTCCTCTCACTTAGACGCCGGCCATCGAGGGCGGCCGGGTGGATATCCCGATAGCCAATCACAGCCGAGTACTAATATATAAAGTCGGGGCATGTCTCACTGGCAGGGTCTTGCCGCCCAGCAGTCATATCCTTGCTCTGTTGCGAGCTCGCCATTGGACGGGATATGTATGTTCGAGGATGTTGGTTAAACAAAAAATGGAGACTGCAGAAGACGTACGATGTACTGCAAGGTAGGCAAGAAACAGCAAGAAACAACACAATTCAGTATCATTCCGTAGAGTATGATTGAAGTCGATATGGAAGAGAAAAGGGCAGACTTGAGAAAGGAAATAAGGAATCAGGCTAGAGAAAGAAAGATGGAGTCGTAACGATCATTGCAACACACAACGCAATGCCTACAAATGGAAAGTGTGAGTCGACTACTGCGGAGTATCATAGATGCGAGATGGCAAGGCGGGCTTATATCGATAGTCCTCCTCCAGGCTGCCACAAACTAAAAGAAGGTGGCTACTTCATCTCATGAACGACAGTCTACTTTGGGAAAGCAATGTGCGGCTCACAGGGCTTGCTTCCACACCTTGCTTGTAATGGCTTGTGATCACTCTGTAGATACTGTGATATCGTTTGTGACGAGTGCGCCTTCTTAATCTATTAGCTGCATCACAGAACCAGCTTGCCGCATCTTTCCCTCGTTTTCGTCTTCCGTCACACCTTCCGAGCTCAGCCCTTTACCAGTCTTGCTTTCCGCTCTTCTTCGGTTTCTTCGTGTTGATGCTGCAACCACTGAGTGATCGCTACTGCTCGCTAGAGATAGTCTTGACTAAATGAGCAAGTACGACTGGCGATGCGACCCTACTGGAGTCGGCGTGGCTACCAAGATGCGTTCAGATGTCCCTGCATAGCATAAGTTTGGTGACATCTTGGCCATGATTTGGGCGGCTGTCAAGACGACCGGAGACGCAGCAAGACTGAGCCACGGCGCCTGCCACAGCGACCATCTCGTCTGGTTGAACCATCTCAAAATTAAGCGCAGAACCATGCATTTGTAGCCTCGATGAAAATACGCGAATAGATCATCTCTGGTGATGGAAATGGAAATATTACAGAAACAGAGAAGAGGTCTCGCGTTTAGCTGCCGCGGTCTGTGAGGATCTTGAGAGAATGCCCAGCAGTGCCTCTTTTGTCGTCTATTTTATGTGACATTTGATGAACATCAAGCAGCGTCTAAGTTTTGACCGATTTCTAAGCATTATGTTCTCATGAAAGCAAACTGTGTTTTTTTATTGAAGAAATCTAGGAAAACAATATCAGTCTCTTGAAGTGTTTGTTTTTTTTGAAAAAAAAAAAAAATACACGCAACGGAAAAAATGTTAATAATACGGCACAATATTTTAACATTAAAATTGAAAACCTGACAATATCCTCAAAATGAAATCCAAGATCTCATGAAATGCCGTTGCTATTTCTGGCTAAAATCATCAGAATAAGAAGGAATCATGGTATCGTGAGTAATCATAGGTAGACAGGGACAACAAACACGTAAAGAAGACACCCAACGCTCCTTCTCCAAATCGTCTCCCTGTCAGAAAACGAGGACATCATCATAAAAATAAACAAATATATGCTCCCCGCCAGGATCATGACCGCCATTTCGACATCTCTCCAACATCACATTTGTTGACCATTTGCTTCATATTGGCTAGCACCATCCAGTCTTATCTTGACAGGCATTCTCATAACAAACCATTCTTCCTTCTTTCTTTTACTACAACAGCAATCTCTTCATCATGGTTTCCCGCCTTGTGTCGACGGGCCTTGTGCTCGGGCAGCTCTAGGCCGGCGCCCGGGCCCTCCCTACAGCTGCCAGCAATGTCGGCGACGACTGGACCATCCACAACTTTCACTGGAACTGCTCCGATGATGGCACCATGTGCGTCTACGGCTTCAGCATCTCGGAGGAGATGATGGGTGCCCCCGCCGAGGACCCTGCCTTCTGCCATTTTCTTATCCAATCCGGTGACCACAAGCCCGCCCTCAAGTCATCTTTTGTTGATGTGCCCTGCGATGAGATTGACAACTACCGCTGCAGTGCCAGCTGGAGCGAGGACAGCGGCTACATGATCTTCACTGTCGACAACATCCATGGTTCCCGCCGTGCCTACTTTGGCTTCAAGGATGATGAGCTCGACGACGGCCAGTTCTCTCCCAGCCACCGCTCTCCCTCCTACGTCGTGGTTCCTACTTCTGATGCCGCCATTGTCATGCCCCCAAACATCCATCCTCGCGGTGACGATGCACCTCTAGACACCGAAAGCGAAGACATAGCTGCTGAAGTTCTGCGTCCCATTCTCATCTCCGAGGACGAGTCTGAACCTATCCTCGAAACCCCATCCGCCATTGTGGTTCCTCGTGAGGAGCCTACCGAGGACAACATTGTCACTGTGGCTGACAACCTGGACACTGATACTTCTGACGACGCTATTGTTCAGTTTGATACCATTCCTGACCTTGCTCTTGATGCTGATAACACTGCCGCTGCTGACGCTGCTGATGGCGACGACAGTGTCAACAGCGTTGCAGTTCCTGCTGTCGATGATGACTCTTTGCCACCGCTTGGTGTTTTGGGAAACTTTATCCAAGAAACCGACGATGGCATTCCCATCATCCCAGGTGCCCCCTCCACGGATGACGATTCCCAGCAGCTTGCCAGCTACCCTGCAGATGAAGACGATGAGGACAACGACGATGTGCCAGCCAGCTACCCGGCACCGAGCAACATTCACGCTCCTTCTGTCCCGGCCTACCCGAGCACTTGGGGCATTCGCAACATTACCAGAGGTATGTGAAGTGATATGGTTGTGTATATCAGACATCTAACAAAACAGATATCTCTTACTCTCCCAACACTGTCTTCATGAGCTTCATGATTGACGTCTACCCCGATGGCCCTGCCTCCATTCCTTGCCACCTCTCTGTCGACCTCGACGACAAGGTCGATCCCCTGTTCGCCAGCTGGTTTGTCGAGCGTTGCGAGGACAGCAACTGGTACCTCTCTTGGGGCTACAACCAGATGACCGACTCGGCCGTCGCCACCCTCATCAAGTGAGTACTCGTAAATATAAATAATTGTTGTTGACTTTGACTAACGAAAGGTAGCCCTGATCGGAGTGAGGAGGCCTGGTTTGGCTGGGACTTTGTCAACTCGCAGCTTCCGGACACCACCCTGGCCAGTGCCGGCCCGGGCATTGTCCAGACTTGTGACTGTTGAGTTTTGGCTCAGGCATTGAGCCAAGTTGCTTCAAGGGCGCTTGAATGATGACTCTGGACATCGTATCGATGACCCTTATCATGGGCTTGTATATTTTTATGGAGCGGCGCTGCATACAGCCAAGATACATATTGTTAAAGAAAATAAAATGCGCTCTTCGTCAAAGAGTCGATGTGGATGTGAGGTGATATACGGTTTTCACTGCTTTGTTACAAGTTCACAAAGGCTAATTCTAATGCTTGAGATCGATCGAGCACTTCAAACCATATGTAAATTGTGAATTAGAGCTTCAAACCTTCACTTGTTGATTCGCAGCTTATTTGATGGATCTGTAAAATCTAGATACCTGATCAGAATGAGGACCTGAGAACCGGACTGTCATAAAAGCTTGGATTTATATAACTATTTTGATTAAGGCTATTTCGTATTGCCAGAGTATTTGGAGAATGAAACTTATTGTCCTAGAAAATTGGTTTGGTCCCTTGATACCGGGAACTGTTTAACGGTGCATAAACGCAATCAAAAGGAAATAAAGAAATCCCGTCACATGCAGACAAGGACAACACATGGGAGGTATTCTTAGAAAATAAGTATCTTACCTACCTTGACCAAAGTTTTAGTGGCAACTTCGACGCAACGAAGAACTGGAGAAGAACTATCGAAGAAGAATCGAAACAAAGAGTTTTTGGACCGGCCCTGCCCGTTGCAAGATCTGTAGTCATTATCGCCATCGGTTTTTAACAAAAATACGGCAAGTCGGCTAATGTTGCATTTTCAGTTCTGACGAGGTTTGCCAACTCGTGATGTGAACGAATAAAACCATGTTTGTGCTGACCGATCGGTCTTTGTTGAATCACAATAGGGAGAATACAGAGCACAAAGCACATCAAGACTATCTTACATACGACGAGGGAGCGGCCAGAGTGGAACCCGCCAGGATGACGGGATATCGGTACTTTCACAAACACCTGCATATACCACAAGTGGATGTACCTTTTTTCCTCTTCTTCCCTCTTTTGATTATCCTTCACATAAGATACACATGCGCCGGCGCGTAGTCTAGCGTCATGATTCGCAGACGACATCAGACTCGCAGCAGATTGGCACGACCAAACCCCAGCCCTCTTTTTCGTCATTTTCCTTTTTTGTCGTATTAGCACCTCTTCTGTCTTTCTTCTATTCTTCTCTCGCCTCCTCTGTCTTCTCACTTGCACCGAACCAACCGGTCAGTCGCATCCAGCATTGGCTTCCATCTGTTTGTTTCTTGCAACCAAAAACAAGTGTCCGATGTAGAATAAATGGCAATGCGCCAGGAACCGATCATACTTGTTCCAATCTGTTACCCGTTTCCTTCTTTTTGGGGGCTTCACTTATTGGGCTTCACTTCGAGTATTGGGCAATACTGCCCAAGAATATTCATATTAGTACCGGGAGCTTGGAATCAGCACAGCCAGACTGCTCGTACGATTATTCTAACAATAGTTCCATCGTCTCTGTCATCTACATATCTCTGCGTCTTCTTATTCGCTATCTACCTCTCGTCTAAACGCCGGGCTCACCAAGGCCAGGTCGCTGCGGGCGCGCCAGTTGCGGTGTAGGCCACGATGGCTGACAGGTTGTTAGTCCTCCCAGCGACACTCGACATGAGACACTCTGCCATGCTCAATCCATTCTACTTACATCATATGTGGAGATGGTCCCCCGTACATACTGCACCCGTAGACGCGGCCAAAACTCGTCACTCGACATCTTTGCGATTTAAATAAAATATTTTATTAAACTATTCTTGTATGTGACAGGCTCGCCATTGGAGACTGCGTAAGGATGAAACCTTGGTCACTCCCCTGCCTCTGCCTCTGCCATTGTCTCTGCTTCCTGCTTCTACTCTGTACATCATACCTCTCCTCACGCTGCATGCGCTGCCGCTGCAGCCCCCTTTTTTTACTTGAGCTTTTTACTCTTTCCGTCAGTCTGTGCAAGTCTGCAGATTGTGGGAGCGCATGTGTCTGTGGTCCAAATTTGGCATCGTCGCAAGTATTCGTTGAGAACACTGCCATCGATTGGTGTGGCCAGTGCCGCTATCCCCGCATATCACACAGCACGCTGCCGTCTCACATACGGTGCGTGTATAATACACAGCGCTAAATAAGCATGGACAATATTGTATACACTATATGCAGCTAGTACTATTTCTAACAATAAACGGCTAGAATCCCCCCCCCCCCCTTCTCTACTCTCTGCTCTCTCTTTACTGTACCTTTATCGTCACCAGAGTCGAATGGTCCTTTTACTATACCCTGAATAATGGAAGCACTTTGGCCGTAATATCTCTGCACAATAGTCCCCTCTACTACTTAGTCGACCCTGTCCTCTTCTGCCCTGTCGCCCAACATCGCGGTCTTTTCTGGGTCGCTCTTTTCCTTTTCCAACTCCTAGTCCCTCTCATCGCACGCCTTTGATCTCCCACCTCCCACCTCTCCTCTCCCCATCTTCTATTGTTCCTCACGACAATTCTTTTCTCGTCGACAAACAACTCGACTTCAATTAACCTTTTTCCTCATTGTCTCTTTGTTTCTGGCGTCTCAGCGCATTTTCTTTCCTCTGTCCGACTGCATACCATCTCTACTCATCATCTATCACCATAATCTTACACGACCTCGATTTCTTTAGATATTTCACGACGTTCCGTCTGCACCGCATCACAACCCCATTCATCTTACCGCCTTTAGATAGTTTACCCCTACAGCTGCGTGTATGCATCGCCGTGAGTTGTCATTTACGTCGCGGTGACAATATCCCGCCCCGGCTCTCAAGTCGGACCCCGTCAGCCCAAAGGGCGAGAGATAGAGGACCCCTTCCGCTTGATCTGGCTCACACGAGCAACACGTTCACCACAAGAACTTCTCAATACTTCGTGAGACACGATCAACAATACCAACCCGGTTTCCGGCAATTAAAGAAAACCGGCTCTCTTTGACACCCAAACCTCATACTACGCCTTTTCTCCCGCCCGACAACCTCTGACACTATCGCTGATATGAGGATCGGCTGCCTTCAGTTCGCTCCGCAGGTCGGAGACGTCGACAACAACCTGAACCGTGCTGATGCTGTCCTCAATAAGTCGCAAAATGCGGTAGACCTGGACCTGCTTGTACTGCCGGAACTGGCTTTCAGCGGTATGTCTCGATTGACACCATCTCTCTTTCACTCATGACGGCAACTCTTCATGCTAATCACTTCGGAATTCAGGTTACAATTTCAAGTCATTAGGTGAGATGTCGCCATATCTCGAGCCTTCCGGCGCCGGCATCAGTGCCCTCTGGGCGAGAACCACGGCCCTCAAGCACAACTGTAATGTCGTCGTCGGATACCCGGAAAAGGTCGATATCGCAGAAAGCTGGCCTGCGTCGCCCGAGTACTACAACTCGGCCATCATGATTAGTCACGACGGCGAGACAATAGCAAACTATCGAAAATCTTTCTTGTACGCGACGGATGAAAGGTGGGCTCTCGAAGGCCAGGATGGCTTCTTCGAGGGCCACATTCCAGGTCTCGGCGATGTCGCCATGGGTATCTGCATGGATATCAAGTAGGCCAGAGTTCATTATCTGTATTTTATGTGGCAATGTACTGACATCAGCGACAGCCCCTATAAGTTCGAGGCACCCTGGGATGCCTTTGAGTTTGCATTTCATGTGCTCGAGGTAAAGGCGAACCTGGTCATTCTGACCATGGCCTGGCTCACTCGTGAGGACTCTCATGTCTTCTCCCAATACCCCCACGAGCCTGACCTAGAGACTCTCGAGTACTGGGTTCAACGTCTCGAGCCTGTCATCCGTAACGGTACGGACGAAGAGATCATTGTGGTGTTCTGCAACCGTTCAGGAATCGAGGGCGATGCCGTGTACGCCGGAACAAGCAGCATTATCGGTATCCAAAATGGAGAAGTGAATCTCTACGGTGTTGTTGGCCGTGGCGTCAAGGAGCTCCTTGTCGTCGACACCGACCGGGACCCTGTCGCGAAACTTGTACGGGAGCAAGCCGTTAAGGAATCCAGCCCCGTACACGAGAGGCGATTTTCGCTTCCTTTTAAGAGCCTGTCGCCTACACTCACAACCTCAGCAGTAGCGGCAGAGTCGTCATCATCAATTGCATCGACAGCATCGATTACATCTGAAGCATCAGCGCGTGTGTACCAGCGCCGCCAAAGAGAGCCTGCACTCTCACTCAAGTCGCTTCTTGCATCAGAACGAGAAGGTCCCGGAATAGGGAGAAAAGGAAACATGACAGCACCGGACAAGGTCAGGGCATGGGACTATATGTCTAGTCCCCTGCCTGTATCGCCGATGCCAAGCATGGTCTCGAGCTCCTCTATAGATTCCAGACAGCGCACCGCGGCCCCGAAGCTCGGCCTCCACATCCCAGTCGACGCGTATTCGCCCAATGCACCTAGACACTCGCTCAACCCCAAAAGTGCCACAGAGAAACTCGCAGGTCAGGCCAACGACATTCCGACGCCGACCGCCCCCAGTCCAACTCCTGTAACATTGCGTCCCAATGTTTCCATGGTTGACTGGTCAAGGACTCCCGCCTCAGCTGCATCCAGGACTACAACTGGCTACAAGTCCGCAATTTTCCCCACTACGACAAGTGATAATATCATTCCTCCGTCTGTCAACATGAAGAGTGGTGCCAGCGTTGTCAAGATCAAGAGAACCGATACCCCCGTGACCCCTCCATTTCGGGCATCCGCCAACGACAAGGCTCGCCGCCAAACCTCCATTTCCGAGGGTCCCCCGTCGCCGCCCGTGGACGAGAGTCTCCGTGTTACTACGCAGAAGCCGAAGCGAAAGCTGACGCCCCAGCCGAAAATGCAACCACACACGATAGAGCACCAGCGCAGGCTTTACGAGGCGAATCAGGCACTTCAAATAGCCAAAGAAGAAGCCGTGCGAGTTGCCAAAACCGCCCACGAGGCCAGCATGAGTGAAGAAGCCAAGAGGCTGTCGAAACGGAAGCAGCTCCTACAGATGATCGACATCTACTCTCATGAAACTGACCCAATTCAGAGTGACATCGATAACTCGGCAGACTCATGGGCTGCAAAAGAGCAAGAGACGAGAGAGATGTGGGAATCCAAGACTGCTGCCGTACCAGCCCCGGGGCAGACTGACGACTACGACTACGAGCTGGCACTTGATTTTGAAACTATGAGAGAACTCGACCTTGCGCTCGAGGAATTAAGACCTCCTTCTGAAGTTCACAGCCTCGCAAGACCCCAGTCTACCAAGTCTCTCAATGCAAGCCGGAATGCTAGCGCTTCGCGACCTCATAGTGCTGCCGGTCTCCAGAATATCCGCCGCAGTCTGAGCCAGTCCCAAATGCCTATTCCCAACTTTGACAGCCCCGGCCTATTCCAAACGGATACTGATCCTGCCGGTTCTGCAATTGCTGCCGGGAATATGCAGCCGTCTATTCTGTACTTCCGGCCAGATAGTGCTGCCATGCCGGGTACACCAGGGTCGCGAACTCCAGCAAATGCCTACAAGAGCCAGAGCTTGACAAGAATTGATGGCATGCAAAACAGGGAGTCCCAAAGCTACAAGCAGTTCTCGCAGCCGATCTTGAGCAACACAACAATCCTGCCCAAGTCCAGTATGCTTGATGCAAATACTGGTCGCCCTTTGAGCCGCCCCATGAGCCGTGGCCGGAGGCCCTACACCAAGACAAACCCGACCAATGCCGCACCTGGCGCATCCACGCAGCCCGAGGTTATACCCAGAGTTGCTGGCTCTGCCACAGGTTCTTCGCGCCAAACATCTGGCAACCGACAGCCTGCACCGTCTAACGAGAGACCCACGACTACGTCTTCGAGAACAACCTCGGCGGGCCGTCTTCGCACACAGTCGTCCGCATCCTCCACCCCGTGGCTATTTGGCACTCCACCACCCAACAGCACAACAAATCCCCCGATCGACCCCGATGATGAGATCATTGCCATGATTAATTTGATCAATAATTCTTGCCCTATGCACAATAGTTCAGGATCAACACCTCTACCAGGTACAAGCCATGACTACCAACAACAAACGCAAAGCGGAGAGGAACAGCTGAACCAGCATAGTTCACCTCCGAGTCGAGGCCGCTCCCATGGCCAGTCACAAAGCCGGAATACCGGGACAGCACACTCCAACCACATCCGTCAATCAAGCACTGGCCAAAGCCATGTCCAAGGCCAAGTCCAAGGCCGGACAGCACCCGAAGATAGCATCTACGAAGTCATCCTGCCACCACACATTCGCGATCTCGTCGAGTCCTTTTCAAATCAGGACCGCCGTACACAGTCTCCCAGAACACTCGACCAGGATCGGAAACGTGCCACACCCAAGTTCAACCCGCCAACGCCAACTGCAATGGAGTTCAAAAAGCCAGACGAAACTCATGTGAGATCGTAAATATACTCTAGGGGCTTTCGATGTCATCATTTTCGAATTAATTTCAGGAACTTTTGGAAACGACGCGAGGAGTTTTTGGAGCGTTTGCAATCTAATTCATCAAAGGTTCATGTTTTTGTTTTTCATATTTGCCGTTCTTCGTCGTTCACCATCGCATCATTTCACCGATTATTGTGTCTTTTATTCACGAGCTGGATTTTCATTCATTGTTTACCTCACCTCCATTCATCTCTCTCTTGTTCGCTTTGCCTTTGTCTCGTTCTACTCGTGTCACATTTTTTTGTTTTATTATATATCACGGGCTGTTTGGATGGGTTACCAGGGCTATCTTCTGTTTTGTCGGGTTCACTTTGTCGTTTAATAATGCCAGCGCCTCATATTCCACATGTATCGCATACCACAATTATTCTATGTTTACTCTAATGCTAGCCTTCACCGTATATATCCAATATTTGCATCTTATCGACCTCATTTCTCTTGGTAGCCTTCATTGATTGCCGAGCGCTTGGCAAAAGCCAATTCAAGTCTATTGTAATTTCAAGTCACATTAATGTTGTTGAGTATGCCACTTTTCAGTATCCGATCCCATTTCCATTCACAACATGCGATTTTGGTCCCCGGGCGCTTAGTACTACGCATACTGCTACGTAATGGTCTGTTCACACTGCACTGTGCCCATTGTCACAATTTTTCATAATAACAAAAACTGCGCAGAGACGCACTGTTTTTATTTAAGTAGGCAAAAACATAAAAATGATGTTAGAACTCCACCGATACACCGGCTGATCGGATAATATTCTGCCTGGGGCGCGTGCACGATGCTCGGACAGTTGAAAGTCGTTGAGAAATCAAAGACAGTCCAGTCGTACAATGTATCACAAACATCTAACTGCAAAACAGCCACAAGAACTTGTCCCACAGACATTTGGGTGGGAATGAAAATATTGGCCAGATTTTTGCACATGGCCAGTCTTGGCTACGAACAGGAACCGGGAAATGAGATCCCAAGAGTTAAGAATTATGGAATTAGAGAGAGAAATACAGATATGGGCGAAACTAATGACTGTCTGCGAGGTGTGGTTTGTACTGTAGTTCGACAGAGAAGTCGATCTTTGATTTTATCAGACGTGTCCAGTGACCAGAGTCGTCAGATAGGGCCAGGCAAATGGCCTCGGGTCCTTGCCTCTGGGCCTCTTCCTGGCCTCTACCTGGCCTTTTCACCGGCCTTGTTGGCCACAGCTGAGGACCTCGCATTCTTGAAATTGTTATTTGCCTCTCAGCTGATATCGTAATATCAGAAGTAAGGCTGCCCATTCTACCATCTTCTGTCAAGACGATCATTAATCAGATGGCCGCCGAGAGGCCGCATGAAATTGCCACCGATAAATTTCCTTGGACTTGACTACTTAGTATGGGGAGCAGACTCGCTAAAGCGCATCAATCAACGGTTATTACGGAGTAAAATGATGTACTCTGTAGATGATGCACTACGACGGATCAGAAAGGAGAAAGACAGAAAGAAGACTCGAGGTGCTGGACTTGGACCAACAGTGCTTGCACATCGGCAGGGGGGCACCCACAGGGTCTTCGCGGGCCGCCGAGTGGTCTTGTTGGAAGTGGATTTAGTCGAGCTCTGGCGAGTCTGGGTTCCTTCGAGACATCTCGCCTTTGCTCTCACCAACCGGGAGAATACAGAACATTAATACGAAGACGAATATTTCCGAGTACCTGTACCATCTTTGCACAGCAGTATCTACTCAATAGAAGAGTTCTGGTACAAAGGAACAGCCCTGCCCCATCGAGAATCAATACTCTCCATATATTATGCATCACACAGAGCGTTGCACTCTAGCTGCATTCTGGCTGCACTTAGCGTGGAGAAGATCACCACGCACGGCCAATCACACGCACAAGCACCCCTTGCTCACCTGTCTGTAGCCGCCGAGCGGCCACCCTCCATCACCGATCCCCTGCACGGACGTGAAGAGGAAGAGAAGTAGGATGAGAAGTAGAAAGAGGACGGGATGAGAGAGAAAAGTCGATATCATACTTTGTAGACACCTCTCTCTTGTACTTGCCGGATATACATCTTGCACACTTGACATCTGATGTCGTATTTGGCCTTCGTCTGGCCTGACCGGGCCGCCATCGCTCAAGCTTTCTTGATATTGGCCTGATATCACTTTGATTCTTTGTTATTATTGAGCATCACTGTTGAAAATCAAAAACTCAAAACCATGAGGTTGCGTGACCAGATGGGAGACCCAGCCATGTCGTATTCTCTAGATCTTGTACTCCCGCATTTCTAATCCCTGTCTTGTCGTTCTCTCAGTGATTATGAACAACGCATCCTCTAGTCTGTTTTGACATCGTATTTTCTGTCTATTTTCTGCTTTTCGCATGCTCACCGCATATTTTCTTCTACATCTTCTACATTTAGCATATTTTGCACGAGTTTGTCTGTTGGTGGATGTGCACTGCCATAATCTGAAGTGATCTCTCTCAGAACACCAAAGCTCACCTCTGCCCGCGGTTCCTTCGCTTCGCTTCTACATCCTGCCAGCCCCCAAACAACCAACAGCTCCCGCTGATCTCTTATTTGCTTTTTCTGCCTCTTCTCTTTCGTATTCTTCTTGTACCTCCGCCATTCGAAGCGGCTGTTCCTTTCTAGACCCCAATCACACCTAAATGCATACTACACAGCTGCTCTCTTCCGTGTGCAGTACATCCGTATTACTGAATTATTACTGAATACTGGACCTATCAGCCAGGACGGAGGCGTTGCACTTGTCCGCTTTGGGATGTGACCGGCACTGTCACTATCACACATTCGCTGCAGGTTTCTTCCTCGTCCTGTCTTTTTGGCTGTCTTCCTCCTGTCTTCCGCCTCTTCAAGCCACAAGTGTGTGCATTGGCAGGTCCGATTCCAGCCTTCTACTGGCCCTTCTGGCTCTACCGGCCCCTCCTGCATCTCGTCACACCTCTTTTGTGCCCACTCTCTTGTACCTTCTCTTGTACCTTGTCTTGTACTTGCATTCGCACTTTATCCTACTGGCCCCCGTTTTGATATCCTGCTCAACCTCTACCTCGCTATCCTCTTGTTTGTGCAGCTTCCCCACTCAAGCTTTGAGTCTATGCACTTCATATGACGGGTCTCATTCTCGAGATTCTCACTCTTCACTCTTGAATTTTTTTTTGATATCTTCCAATAATCTTTCTGCATCTTACTGTCCTGTTTCACAGCTTTTTTTTTGTGCTGGCTACTCGTCATCACCTCTGTCCACACCACATCTTGGTCATTCTAACACAGAGACAAGACTGCCATCAGCGTCGATATCAAAACATACAACATCTACACATCAACGCCACTCTGATTCACGACGCGCCTGGTTCAGACCCTACCCCATATCGGCAACATCCAGTTCTTGTCCAATACCATCTGGTCCAAGAAATATCGATATTTCTCATCTGCACGATATCTATCGGGTACCCCATTTTACTATCACAGACGACTATCCCGGGCGCTTACCTGGAGCACGCGGCTTTTGTCGACAAAGAAAAGTCTAGCTCTGTGATCGTACCAGTGCAGCCTCTCTTCACTCTCATCTGCACACTTATCCATTCACTTCTCTCCCCCTGAGGCTCCATTCCATCCGATCCGTGCATTTGCACCTACTCGTACATTTTCTCATATTTATCTTCTTGTATCCTACTCGCATCGCGCCTGATCCCTGACCATACCACCTCCATCTGCTACCGCCGTGACGGCACCACTCTGTGACGATATCTCGTCATATCACCTGTTCTCTGCTTTATCCCTTAACCTTTGATCACATCCAACGTCTACCTTGTATCGCTCTCTCCGACACAACGGCATAAAGACCTTTCACTTCCCCGTTTCCAGTTCCACCAGATACCTGTTGTGCAACAGAATTCAGAAGCCGGTCTTCATCATCCTCTCGTTTTGTACTGTTCATTCTCCCTTCTTAATATCACCTTTCAGACACTGCCAGAGCATACTATCGATCAGCATGATATAATATTTTTCGCCCTCTTTGGATCATCAACCGTCTTGACTACATACACACATACAATGCTGCCAAAGCTCTCCCTCGTCACGGCCTTTGCCGGCGCGGCATCGGCCCTCCTGGTTGCACCAAACTCGCCATGCGAGCAGTACTGCGGCAACACCCTGTCGTCGACTACCGGCAGCGACATGGTCTGTAACGATGACGGGTACGCTGGAACCCTCGCCGGCACCGTGTTTGAGACTTGCATCAAGTGCGAGCTCACCAGTGCCTACACATCCGGCAACACCAGCGATCTAGACTATCTCTTGTGTACGTATTAGCCATTCAACTTTTTAAACTATACGGCCATACTAACAGCATAGATAACCTGCGGTATCAGATCTCATACTGCCTATTTGGCCAAGAAAACAACACAAATTTTGAGGACTCACCATGCATTACCAGCACAGCATGTGGTCCCCTCAAAAATGCCTTTGACTATGGCAACATGTCTACAGCAGTCGGTGCCTACGACTTCTGTCAGAGCTGGATCGAGGTCCAGGTGCCCAAGTGCGAGGCCTGTCTCGTTGCCGGCGACGACTACTTCACTCGCAACTATGTCACCATCCTCGATGCTGCCTGTGCCCAGTTGCCCAATGCCGGCAGCACTCTCAGTATCACCGGCACACCCTTCACCACTACGCCCATGAACATGACCACGCCCTCGGAGACACCCCTCTATACCTACACCCCCCCAAACGAGGCGATCTCCCTGGGAGGCAAGGTTGGCATCGCTATTGGCGGTCTCGTGCTTTTGCTTTCCCTCGCCGGCTTTCTAATTGTCTTCTTCGGGCGGCGCAGACGCCGGGCGTTTCTGAAGAGTATTGAGACTCGCTACGGCAAGAACGGCGCCGGCGGCATGTTCGGTCCTCATGGCAGCCCAAACGGTGGCAGTGGTGTGTGGCCATCGCCCATGGTGGGCGGCCCACACACCGACACGCCCATGAGCCAGCGGCCCCTGCGCGGCTGGGATGACCAGTCTCCCGTGTCTGCTATTGCCGACAGTGTGCACAGTGGACATATTGGACAGAACAGCCAGAACGAGAATGGCCTCTTCCCGCGTTACTTTTCGCCCTACAACTCGCAGTACAATAGCCCCGTCAGTGCTGCCGGTAGTCCGCCCAATGTGGCCTGGCCCACTATGGAGGCCATGGCCCGGATGCACTCGGCCGGCAGTTCCGTCGACGGCCAGCCTGGCCCGAGCGGGCTTCAACAGAAGCAGAAGTCTGTCGGCAACGCCTACACCCAAGAAGAAATTGAGCGCGCCGCTCATGAGCGCCAGCTGGCTGACATCGGAATCGCTATGGGCGGTTCCGATCCCAGCCTGCGCAGCAAAAACTCCAACATTAGCGTTGCCGCAGCCGAGAAGGCCGCCGAGGCTGCTGCCGAGGCTGCCGGTGCTTTTGCGTCCGGGTCGGGATCCCGCCAGCTCGTGAATCTGACGCCACCTCAGAATGCGTTCCAGCCTGCTTCAACACACGGTTTGTCGGCTGCTTCCTCGCTGTCGTCGCTCTCAGTCTCAGCTGGCGTGCTCTGGGAGCGCCCCGGCAAGGCGAAGCTGATTAACATTGCGTCGCCGACTATCTATACTGCCGACGAGTCATCACCCGGCGGTTCCGGCGGCTCGTCGAGCGAGTCCTATGAACTGCGCGAGGTAGTGTCGCCGGTATCTCCGGCAGCTGCTGCTCCTGTTCTGCAGCACCCGGGCTACGGTCGTGGCAGCATGCAATACTACCCACCACCACCGCCACCGCAGATGAGCGACCCGTACGAGAATATGCCAAGCCCGTACGCACGCTACAGCGCGCAGTAAGGGATCTAAGGTAGAGGCTGGTACTCTGCAAGTGTAGATGCCAAGCGGGATGACGGCATGTAATTTGAAGAGTTGCCGTAGTATCTGTCTTGTTGGTGTTTGATTTGTTAACGATATGCTTGTTTACATTGTTTCCGCTGCATTTTGATACTTTTCTGTTTATCTGTTTTTGTCTTATTGGATACCACACAGCTCACTTTTGGCGAGCAGCCGTTGATAGTGCATCGCGGATATTTTTACGATTTTATTTTAATTTATCAAACTTTTCACATACAATTGTATGAGGACGTGACTTTTGCTTGTGTTGACGTAGAACATGTGCCAATGAACTACACATACAGAATAATACGTCGTAAATTAGTAGATCCTCTTGACTTTTATAAGAGCACGTTTTAACGAGGCGACATGGTATATTGTAAAACGGAACTGGCAGATGTCTATCTGCACTATGCTTACCAAGTAGCTTTTTTCTTTCAAGTATAGCGCAGGTAGGGAGCATTTCAAACCAGAGCGTTCTCTAAGATGGAACGTAGTTCATGCAATCTAAATCGAGCATTAAATACAATACAACCAAGTTCTTTGCTTAAAATAGCCAAATAAATTCGACTATAAAGCGTAGCGAAAGTGCATGTTTTCTTTCTGAATCGAATTAGCAATTGCACGAGATAAACCAGTGATAGCAGACAGTTGTGAATACTTACATCAGTAAGGTCAGACATCTCCATGGCCGTACGTGTTTCGCGGTCCAATTCCTGCGAATCAGATGCCGCGAGCTGGTCTCTCTGAAGTGCTAGTGTTAATAGACATTCTTAACCCTGAAATGCGACGTAATGAGCAAAGACAAACCTTTTGATTTTCCTTCCATGACACGTAAAAGAGCATGCCAGTGAACAAGAACTGCACGGCAAAGCAAACGATCATAGCTGTGAAGCCCGACTGGTAGCGAGGGTACTCGCTGGTGAAGAACAGCTGAGGTCCGATCAGGTTTCCAACGCAGTAGCTGACAAAGACAGACGACGTATAAATTGTCTTCTTGGTGCGGCCAGCCACATTGGACTGCACGAGGTTGAGTGTCATGGTGAAGGTGACACTAAAGCCGACAATCATATAATAACCACTGCCGGCAGTCAGTAGATGTTTGATGAATTTTAGGAGTCACAAAGACAAAACTTACCAGAGACGGCCAATCTTGTTGCTGGAGGGCAGGGCAAACATCAGAGCAGCTCCGATAATAGCAACAACAAGGCCACCAGTCATCAAAATATGGCGAGTGTTTTTGATGTTTGAGGCAATGGTACTGGAGAGTGTTAGCAAGAAAATAACGTACTGTGAAACACGCATAATTAAGCAAGCCTACCCGGAAATCCAAAGTGCCATAATCTGACAGGCACCACTAGGCATGCTCAGAAGCGTAGACTGAAACGTGGTGTATCCAAAGCTGTTGACAATAAGAGGACCAAACGCTGTCACGCCGCCGTTGGGAATGCAGTTGGCCAGGATCAACAGGTTCATAAGCCAGAACTTGAGGTCCGTCACAGCCTCCCGAGCCTGGTACCACTTCCACGTCTTGTTGTCGATGCCCGTCTCGTTGTCTGCCAGGCGCAGAACGGCCAAAGTCTTCTCCTTCTCGTTCAGCCAAGGAGCCACGGTTGGGTTTGCGGGTGTAAAATACAAAAACACAAAACCCCAGACGAAGCTGACCGAGCCAAAAATGAGAAAGGGGAACTTCCACGCGGGCACAGCTGTATCGATGTGGCCGATGGCGTAGCCCATAATACCACCGACGATATTGCCGAGACCGTTCATCGAAAACCAAATCATGGTGCGCAGCGGCTGCTCATCGCGGCGGTAGAACATAGCAGTCAGAAGGACGAAGCAGGGGCTGACACCAGCCTCGAGCATGCCAAGAAAGAAGCGCACGGTAGCGAGGCCGGCAAAGTCTTTGGCGGCGGCCATGCATAGGAGAACAACACCCCAAAGAACAATGTAGATACCACAGACGCGGGTGATGTTGAGCTTTTGGAACAACAAGTTGGTCGGGAACTCGCTCAGCAGGTAGCCAAGATAGAACATAGTGGTGAGCCATGAGTACTGGGTGCCGACAAGGTGGGCGTCCGTCTTCATTCCCCATAGTGCCGCATACGAGATGCAAGATTTGTCGAGGAACTGTTTTAGGTAGAATGTTAGAGATCAAGATCTTTGCGAATCAACCATATGGAGAGACGGCGAAAATAAATCACATACCTGCAAGAGATAGGTGATACACATCAACGGCATCAGGTGCGTATCAATCTTGCGGAGAATCTTGCGAGACTCGGGGCCGGTGACATCAATGTCCTCGGAAACCCCATTGATGGCCGCGGCACCTACATCGTCCGTCGGGATGTGCTTCTCGTCCACGTCGGTGACCTTGTGGTCACTTGTTACCGGAGTAGATGCCATGGCAAAAGACAGGCGGCAGGGCGTATTAGTGGATTGCTGCTGCAGGCGGAAATCGGCAGCGGGACGCAGTCGAATGGTAAGGCTGGAGAAAAGAATAAGTAAAGATCCGGGCCTGCATTTCAAAAACCGTTACACGCGCCGATCGTATATATATTACATCAAACAGTTATCATTGTTATCAATCATCCAATAAATCAGAACAATATCAGAGATAGGAATGGGGTGTCGCGCGATGTCGCTTGGTCTGGTCCCATGGCATTCGGGATCGGTCGGTCGGGAGTGGTCGGGCCGACCGACCGATATCAAGAAGACACCCCCCGTCGCCTGTTCTTTTTGGCTTATTGGTTTACCTAGAAATATGAGAACTGAAAACGAATTAGAAGAGAGCAATAACCTTATCCAAGAATTAAAGTTTATGGAATGAGATAGCAGACTGATTACTGCCGATACCGAAAAGCCAAGACAACAGCCACACCAAGAGACTGAACAAGTCTACAACATATCACGACAGCCTAACTAGAATATCAACATGACGATTTCAGCTACCAAGACAGAGACAGCAAAGGCTGGCTTAGAGCTGCAGAAGCGCGCCTTTGTTGACCAGGTCACAGAGTCCATCGATGCCGCGAAAGACGAATTACGAGCCATCAGCCTCGAGGTATGAATCAAGCAGGCAATACTAGACACTGAAAATTAGCATAGACTAACAATATCTCATAGATCTTCAACAACCCCGAACTCATTTTCAAAGAATACAAGGCGTGCAAGCTGCTATGCGACTGGTTTGAGGCGCGGGGCTGGACCGTCGAGCGCGGCGTCTACGGTCTGGAGACAGCCTTTGAGGCCCGCTTCTCCGTCAAGGCTGGCGGTCGGACCGTCTGCGTCAATGCCGAGTACGATGCGCTTCCGGGCGTAGGTCACGCTTGCGGCCACAACTTGATTGCCGAAACCGCCGTGGCCTCCGCCATTGGCCTCGAGACTGTCATGAAAGCCAACGACATCCCCGGCACGCTGGTCGTAATGGGTACGCCCGCCGAGGAGACCGGCGGCGGCAAGTGGATCATGGCAAACCACGGCGCCTGGAAGGGCATGGACGCCTGCGTCATGACTCACGGCATGGCCACGTTCAGCACACCGCTGTGCATCACCAAAGCATCGTGGAAAATGCGTGTGCGCTACCGCGGCAAGGCCGCGCATGCCGCGACTGCCCCATGGACAGGCCTCAATGCATGCGATGCTATTGTGCAAGCATACAACGGCATTGCGCTGCTTCGGCAGCAGGTGCACAAGAGCGAGTCCATTCAGGGCTGCATTCTGGAGGCAGGCAAGGGTTCCAACCTGATCCCCGACTATGCCGAGGGCTTGTTCAGCATCCGCGCGCCCAACATGAAGCAACTCGATATTCTCAAGGCTCGTGTGGAGCCCATTTTCCAGGCGGCTGCGGCGGCCACGGGCTGCCAGCTGGAGCTGGACTGGTATGCGCTGTACGAGGATGTCGTGTCCAATGATGTGCTGGCTGAGCAGTACCGGCAGTACATGCTGCAGTGTCTGGACTTTCCGCCCGAGCAGATGATCCCACTCGACGAGGCCAAGATTGTCCATGATCAGCCAGGAAGCTCGTAAGTCTTATTTTCCTATTGATTACCCCTTTCATACTACCCTACTAACTAATTGTAGTGACTTTGGCAGCTGTTCTTACATCTGCCCTGGCATCCAGGTCATGTTCAACATCAACGCCACAGACCTGCCACACTCGGTCGGCTTCCGCAAGGCGGCCTGTGGCGAGTTTGCACATGAGGAGGCGCTGCGGGCGGCCAAGGCGAATGCACTGACTCTGCTGGATGTTCTTACAAATGATGAGTTTGCGCAGGCAATGAAGGCCGAGTTTGAGGCATCCATGAAGAGTGCCGGCCGGTGGAAGGAGGAGGCATAGTCGGGAGTCAGGAACCCTGTGGCTGTATATTGTAAAACTAACATAAAATCAAGAAGGAACAAATTCAGAAGCAAAACCCCAAGGAGTAAAATTAAATCATGTATATCAACGCATATCTAAAAGAAAACAAACTGGCCCATTCTACTCCAACATATAGTTATTAATAAGAGGAAATGCGCTATCCCACAACTAGTATTTGGTTAGTCGTCGAGTCCTCCAAGACAGAAAGAATAAACTTACTGGTTTATCGAGAAAGCTTGGTATATCAAAGAGTGGAACGTCATTAACCGACTCCGGGGGTGGCTCGGGTGACAGCACAATGTTGGTTGAGGCGGCAAACTTTTCGCGTTCTCGCCGCAGCTCGCTTGCGACGTCTAGGGCACCGGCCTGCTCAAAGACCTGCGCGGCCTGTAGCAATGCCGTCAGACAGCCGTCGTTGGCCTTGACTACCGCCGGCTGCGCATGTATCGCTTTGGTAATGAAGTTGCTGGCGTAAAACATGGTCGTTCCATTGTAGTCCTTTTATTAGTTTTGAATTTGTGTTGGATATCAATACAATACTTACAATTGTATACCGCAAGGCATCTCTGTAGGAGTAGGATTCCCACAGAGTTTGGATCACAAGGCAGGCACTTGCGAGTGCTTTGCGGATGAACTCTTGACGAACAGGGTCCGCATCATTACCCAGCTTCTCTGCACCGTGCAAGGCTAGACCGTTGATGTACAGCTTCATAAACGCATACGGTGTCATGAAGCGGTTGCGATCCTGGATGTCGTGGAATGTCTGGAACAGCGGGTCAATCTTGTTATTGACATCGTGGAACCACAAGTCAACGCGGTCGTCATATGACGTGAGCAGACTGGAGATAGCCTCCGGTAGAGGGTGGGTTTGCAGAAGAGAGCTTTGTAGTCGTGACTTTGCATCACCTTGGGAATTAGTTGGTGCTCGAAGAAAAGCCAAGACAAATGATAGAGAATACCTGTGATGATGAAACCATCGATATAAGTACAGATGCGGCGGTCGACCGGGCGGCAGTATGGTGATGAGAGAAGGCATTTGGCATGCGGCAGATACTCTTTCATCTGGTGGATAGCATAGGGCCGGCTCATGTTGATACTGATCTGTTAGACATAAAAGAATTCCCGTCGGATATGACATCACCTACATCAAGTCAAAACAGCACAGGGTGAACCAAGCTCGTGCCGAAGCAACGGAATCTTCGTCCTTCTCCACCGCATCGTCGCTTAGCTGTAGCGCTGCGAGATTTAGTTTCATATCATAGGCAATCGACGTCGCATAGCCCCAGAGCCGAACGCGGCCTGTCCATGCGGTCAAAAGCATAATTGCATAGAAGCCCAGCAAGTCCACCGGCGGGCCTTGGAAAGTTTTGCAGATCAGTGCATCAGCTGCGTCGACAAAGGTCTGGTATCGCTCGGGTTTGATTGCTCGTGCGGCAATCGCGCATATGACAGTCGACATGAGCGGATGCTGTCGCAGCTGAGGCGCTGGCGGTTCGAGCTGATCATCGACACAGGCAATTACAGCCCTACATTTCTGGCGGTAACTAGAGGCATCAGTATGCATATCAAACAGAGCGATGGAAAATATTGTTACCATGTATAGAGCTCATCCCACTCTGCGTCTGTGACTCCTTCTGGCCCAGTCTCATTCGGCTGTGAGGTGTCCCTCTCACTCATAGGGAGATCATCATCATCGGAATGAACGGAGAGTCTTGCCGGGTCGACGTCCCCTGACTCGGTTGCAGACCCTCCAGACAGCTTATTGACTGACGCGCGCAGAGCACGAATCTCATCTCGTAACTGTTTCTCCGTAGAGTTGAGCCGCTGCTCGAGACGCGCCAATCGGCTGCATCGGTCAGTAAAAGGCTTGTACCGTAGATAAATCCGAGTGGAACGTACTCATCTTGATCAGGTACACTTTTTGCCAGCGACGCCCTAGGGGCAGTAAAAACACACTCGGCCTTGTTGGCCCTACACCTGTCGCAAGGAACCCGTCCCGGCCCGCCGCACTTAAGCTTCTGCTTCCGACACCTGAGGCACGCGGATAGTGATCTTGGGTGTTAGATGAGGTGATGAAAACATAAAATGAGACCGGAGTTACCTGTTTGCCTCTGCCATGGCTGTGTAATGATGTAAATGTGAAACTGAGAAAGGATTCAAGAAAGCGTTCACCTCACCGTAGTGAAAACGATGCGCTCCAGTAAAGATAAGCCCATACGATATCGCCAGATCACCAGAGCCACTCACTAACACACACCCGGTGCGCTAAACCTAACCGAGACATTTCTTTTAGTTGAGGTACTTGGTCATGATTTCATTCTTTTCGGTTTTCGATTTTTGTTTTGATGTCAATGTATTTTTCCAAAAAAAAAAAATCCAAAACTTTCATCAGGATTCAGCTATTTGTTTTAGTTTTTTTTTGAGTTTCGTAAGATGTCCTGACTACTGGTGCCGACTTTGTTTATTTTCGACATAGCTTCTAGATAAATTAGTTCTGCTCTAACTCAAAGTTGTTTCTACTTCACACAATACACAATTCATCAAAGATAAGTGGTATTCATTTGCTTCGTTTCTATGTTGACCTCTATTAGAGAATCTTCTTGACTTAAGCCGCGCGCTGCTTGGCAAGGCGGGCCTTTGTGTTCTCGAGAATGATGGCCTCATCGTAGATACCGTTGACACTGGGGTGGGCAGCAACAGCCTGCGCCCATGCCCAGAAGGCGGGTGCCTTGGTTGCAGCCTCGGTAGCAATCGAAGCCGGGTAGACGCCCGCCTTGGAGAGGTGAACGACACGCAGGATAAAGGAACCAGTGAGAACCTCAGCCAGTGTCAGCGTCTTGCTGCCACCGAAGAAGGGGGCATCCTTGGATGTGGAGGCAGCCAGCAGGGGCTCGAGCTCCTTGACGGCCGCGGCGATGTAGGCCTCGGCAACAGCAGCCTCGTCAGCGGGAGTCTTGGCACTGCCGAGCTTGAAGATCTGGCCCTGGACCTTGCTGAAGAAAGCGTCGACAAAGAAGCTGATGCGAGCACGCGCAATGGCACCGGCCTCGGAGTTGGAGGCTGGGGCCAGGGTGGTCTTGTCGCCGTAGAGATCGACGAGGAACTGCGACACAATAGCGGACTCGGTGATGATTTCCTGCTTGCCGGCGTCGGACACGTACTTGAGCGACGGGACGAGACCGCGCGGGTTGATGTCGGCCAGGTACCAGGGGTCGCGGGGGCGGTCGAGGTCGATGATGACCTCCTCAAACTCGACGCCGAGCTCAGCCAGAGCAATGTGAGCACGATGGGCCCCTGCAAAGTTAGTTGACTGTTTGTGCCGAAAACGAGGCCACATTTAAGGAAGCGAGCCGGAGGCAAGGAAATGGAAAGCAAGGGCGAGAGAGGACTTACAAGGGCACCGGTGGTTGGTGTAGAGAGTCAGCTTAGCCATTGTGAAGAGAATTCGAGATGTCTAGAAGTTTTGAACAATAAAAGCTCGAAGAGAGGATGATGTCAAGAAGCTCGGAGGGACAACTTGAGCTCGAGTGGGGGACGTTGCTTTTAAAGTACGGGCTTGGCTAGGCGTTGGCAGGGCTCTTTACAGATGAAAGACACTGATCTACTGCAGGTGGCTAGTGCCCGGAAGACGCCATCGCCCGTGTATTTTGTGTATTTTGGCAAGATTAGTGGAAGAAGTCCTCAAAGATCTTATCGGCACCGCACCGGCAGCCCCTCTTTCCTGTTGGTCCTTGCGGTCCTTCGTTCTTTCCCTCCATGATGCGGACCGTACCCACCGTGCAATACCACGCTTTGCATCATCGATTGCACAATTAGTGCTGCACACCTTGGGGGTTGATTGATAAGCAGGCCGGGGCACGGGACGAGCATGCCGGTGACATATTGGTATGAGTTGGAGCATAGTCATATACATTGACATTAATAATACATGGTCCTACGTTGTGCATGGTAATAAGGTGATGACCGGCGTCATGGTGGTGTGCCGGTGTACTTGGTACTGCCGTATTAGTGGCTAGAGCGCTAAAAGTGGTGTAAGTGGGAGACAGGTCCCGCCGGAATTTGGCCCGCCCGGCGGAAGTTTACAGCCATCAACTATCGAAATGCGCGTGTGAGATAAAAGCAAATTTAATTGATAATTGATTCAATGATAGCTATTAAAAGATACGACCAACCAGATAGATAGAAATGAAGAAGAAGAGCAAAGGCTAGACAAAAGAAAGGTAAAGAAAGAATAAAGAAAAGACAAGGAAGAAGACTGACGATATCAACATCGTCGACATCAACATCAACAGACAAACACTTTTAATATACAACTGGTATCCAGACAAACATGACAAGCACCACCCAGTGCCGTGGTCGAAGCGTCCCTAGCACAAGCCGGGGCATAACTTCGAGGCCGACGAGAGCAGCCAGCCGCGACGTCGAGACGAGGATGCGGTCGCTCAGCAAGTCGAGCTTTTCAGTGACTGGCTCAAAGGACTGAATAGCTTTGGTAGTTGCATATTCACTCGCTTCAAGCAAATCAGCTTGAGCGACATCCTCACACGTCCCGACGTCCGCCTCGACTAAACTTTCACACAAACTAGTACAGGCTGTAGCCAAGCTCGCTTTTCAAGTCGAGGCCAGTCACGCCGGCGCGCAGGCTGTCGAGCTGCGGCGTCAGCAGCAGCTGGTTGTTTGTGCGGTTGCTGCGGGTCGTGTCGCCAATGCGGAAAGCGGTGCGCCACACCTGCGTCTGCACGTCGTGTGCGGCCCGGCTGATGGAAGCGACCGACACGCCGTCAAAGGGCGCTGCCGGCTGCGGCCAGTACAGGCCGCTCTTGTGCAGAGTACGGATCAGGCTGCCCAGCAGGTAGGTGTCCGAGTTGTTCTCGTTCTCCGAGTCCTCCTGGGTGACCAGCTTGTCGACAGCCGACGTCAGAATGGTCAGCGACTGGGCAATCGCGTCCTGGCGCTGGATGTCAATGTCCTGCACAATCTTGGCGCGCAGCGGCAGGTTGGCCAGCGAGGCCACGGGCAGAGGGCCTGTGAGCTGCGTCGCAGCAATCTTGGTGGCCTCCTTGAAGATGGCGTCGCGCTGGAACACGTACGACACGTAGATCCAAAGAACCAGGTCGCGACGAGCGGCGGCGGCGGCAGTGGTGGGGATGCCGCGGCGGTACAGCGCATCGACCCAGCGCTCGGCATAAATCTCAACGGTATCCTGCAGCTTGAAGCGGTCGACAACGACGGCAATGCGGGCAAGTGCGTCGAGGGTCAGGGTCTTGGGCACGCGATCCTTGCCGGCACGGCCGTGGACAATGTTGAGCACAGTCTTGACGGCGTCGGCGTCGAGGCCGTCGAGCTCAATGTGCACGCGGCCGTCGGCCTCATCGACGACGGTGGCCGAGATCAGGTTGTTGACGGTGGAAGCGGTAGACACAACGGACAGCGTCGGCGACGAAGGGGGCTCCTTGCGCCACAGCGACTTGGTGGGCGTAGCCGGGGGCGAGGCCAGGCCGTGAGGCAGCTTGGGGCTCTTGGGTGTGAACAGGCCGTTGTTGGCGTTGGCGTTTGTGGGAGTGATGGTGCCGTTGCTCTTGGCCGACGAGAACAGGCCCGAGCCAGAGATGCCGAGGCCGCCAAACGAGCTGGTGATGCTGGCAGTGGCCGACTTCTGTGCCAGCAGGTCGCGGAAGCGCGGCGAGGCGAGGCTCAGGTGCTTGGACGAGACCTTGATGCGCACATCGGCAGTCTTGGAGGGCGACGCAGTGGCATTGGCCGCCGAGTGGTCGGGCCAGGCCGCGAACTCGGCGAGCGGGCGCACGACAACAAGAGTGTCGGCCTCGGGGTCGATTTCGTAAATCTTGGACATTTCGGCGATCTGCGATTTCTGTGAGTTCTGTGAATTCTGTGAGTTTGAGTAAGAGTGCTGGTGCTGCAGAGTGAAGACGTCGAGGGGCGAGTTGAAGAGAGTAAACAGATTAAACGACGACGCAGAACTGATGGATATCCTGTGCATAGAAACAGCAAAGACAGAAACCTGGATTCAATGACACGACAAAATAAAAACAAGGATTAAGAAAGGAGAAATAAAATTCTGCCACCACTTCCGCTGCCGGTCGCTGTCCGCCTTGCTCTTACACGTATTAATTGGGATATTAATAGGCAATATCTCTACTTCTACTTTGCCAGCCACTTGTTTTCGTTCTTCTCATTACATTTTAATTGATCTCGTCGAGGTCGGGGTAATCCTACACAAAGCACTGGAGAGCAATGAAAAGCACTGAAAGTAATGGTGTGCTGCTAGCCGATCACGCCATCGCCGCCGATGCAGCAAGGTGTTTTCCTAGACGGGCTAGCGGGCGCTACAATATGACAGAAGGAAGAGGAGAAAGTGGAAATAGTGTGCTGTCAACGGCTGTCGGACGGTAAAATAGCTCACGTTTTGCGACAGAGCGGCACACGACAGGGGATCGCGGCTGTCTTGTGGTGTCTGTGTCTTTGCGTGATTGCATACTTTTTGATGTAAAGATTGGCAGAAGATGAGAAAGAGGAGAAAATGAAAATAGACATGCAAGATTTGAAAGTCAGCCAGGCTATTGGGGGCGGAGAGATCACGACATTGATGTCAATCAGATTTCGGGTTTTGTTCGAGTTTTACTTTGACTACTTATCTGCAAGGCTGGTAGTGGTCATCTGCATGCCAGACAAACTGTCACGGAAGAGGCCGCATTCCTCCCTCTTACAAGAAGACCCTGAAAGAATGACACTAGGACCCCAAAAGACTACCCATGCTCGACATGAAGCCCGACACCTCTCGGCCTTTGACTTGGCTGTGTATTTTCTCCAGCAATGCACTTTCGCTCACCGACAGCGGGTTCTCATCGTCTGCCGTCGCCGTGTAAATCAGCGTGCGCAACGGGAACAGCGCAATATTGACACCATACCAGCCAGCTTCCGGTGCAAACAGCGGGCGCATAGCCTTGAGCATGTTGTATCGTATCGCGTGCACATTCACGACATGCGCCGGGATCTCCTCCGATGGCAGAGTTCGTAGCAAAATGGGCCGGGACAGCACACACACAGTCCAGTAGATCAGCATCGTGTGCGTTTTGCTAATCCTTGCATGTAGCGATTCGTCCTGTAAATCCGTCATGCTGCATCCCACCTCGCCGAACCAGGCCGTCAAATTTGATAGGTAATCTCGGATCATGGACAAGTGCGGCTGGCCATTGTGTTCCATCGCAGCCAGCTCGGGTAGCTGGGCAATGAGATCCACAAGACGGTCGAGCGGTGTCTTCGCCACTACCGCCCAGGGCTCGGTCATCCACGCGTGCCCGCCTAGCACACTCTTCTTGCGCACAATGAGTGACTGTATTAAAAGGTGCATGCGTGCATCGATAAACAGCTGGTGCTCGTCGCCCGTCTGGTACGCCGACGGCGGCTTGGACACGATTAGGGCAAGCTCGCCAGCGTTGAGTGCTGCCCAGGCATCGCTTTGGTCTTCTTCGCCCCACAATATGGTAAAGAGCGTGAGCAGCCGGGATGCAATGATCAGGTCTGTCGTAGATGTAGATGCTGTCAGCGTAGCCAAAGAGGCCCGCATTTCATGCAGCGCTTGAACATAGACCTTCTGACCCTGCTCCATGTAATGCCTGTCTTTGTGTCTACTGCCAAGCATACAGAGACTGTTGGCGACAATGGCTAGGCAAGAGACACTCGTGTTTGCATCATCACCGCCATCATCGACACGAATGTGCTTGGCAATGTCTATCCAGCCACATGTTGTGTACTGGCGGCACTCCTCAGGGAATGAGCCGTCTATGGCCCCGCGCGGAAGATACGCATCCCAGAAAAGGCGAACGTATCGCTGCCGTTCTGTCTCACTTGAAAGACTCGACTCGGCTCGGCTTAGCTTGCTCACAGGCCCGGCAGGGTGGACAGCCTTAAACACAACCGTACGCCCGATGCCTGTGCATGCCCGCCCCGATTCCCGGCATGGCGTGCATACCGGCTTGGCAAAGTCGCACTGCCTGTTAGCTTTCCATTTTTCCATTATGCCTCATTCTAAAGACAGGATTTATCAGATCTACTGAGTAGTTTGTCCCAGCAATCAAACAGAAAGGGGCAGCCCACATTAATTCTACCTTGTCTGCAGGTACGGCACGCTTGGGACGCTTCTCGGTCCATGTGGGTATTATCTGATCTTGGGTAATTTCGATGGAGTCTGGGGAAGCCGGTGTCGGTGAGGTGAAGCTGCCGCGTCGTACCGTGTGGTGTTTGTGAACAGTTTCGGATCCTTTTCAGAAGAAAATTGGGTTTTGTACGAGCAGTGCAATTAGTCGTCTAGCCGGTACTTTTCTACTTTTCACCTCTCCGAAACATACGTAGGTTTCTGACATCAGCATGAGATCGCCAGTGCTCAACTGCCATCACGGGCTAGACTGACTCGCACATTGCCACCTGGTCGGGAAGTCTACGGTTAGCATCTGAGTATCACCGTCTTTTCGGGTTTACAAAACAGGCATATTTTCACTATATGTAATTCGCGACTATGGTATATTCTAGAAATTAAATGGCATAATGATAACAATATAACGGCTTGAAGCTCCCAATGGCAATAAGGCAGAGCAGGCACCATATACTACTCGTTTCTCACGCACTTTCCACGTTTCAACTGAAAGATTGAGGTTGGCTTGTAATCGCGTTAATTGTTGGAAACCCAGTAGCGTCACCATTCCCATCGTCGCTGTCGATCATGGACAGATTTTCTAACGAAATATCGTCGACACTGAATTTTCGGTCGGCTTGCTCATCTTTTTGACGATCCCGTGCGGTCATGGTCCTCATCCGCCGCACATAATTGTCGGGAGAGGGAGATCTTCGCTTTCTCTTGGGGGTCTGTGAGCCTCGAGACTCCGGATCAAGGTGCTTACCAGCGTGCATTGAGCATTCCGTCGAATCAAGGGAGATGTCATCTGCTGGAGCTGTTGGCAGGGAAATTGACGTAGACGTAGCATAACTGTTTTCCTCAGGTCCGCGGACGCCAACACCAAGCAGCATGTCACTCATGTGCTTGCTGTCGTCATTCGGAAACAACGGCTCCTTAATATCTGTGTCGGGTTCGGTATCAACGCGGCGCTGTTCATATCCTGACTCTTCTTCCTCCTCAGAGTGGTGGGAATTTCCGTCCCTACCGGGGGAAATCGGGAGTTTGTACTTGACCACCAGTTCTGCCCGCGTGGTTGGTTCTTCGTGCACTTGGCTGGTGCCCTGGGTATCTTGCTCCTGTATCATATTACCGAGCAACGCTATGCATCCCGGCAAAGTTTTCAAGACCACCTTTAGATCAGAAGTGGGTTTGACAAAAGAGCTCTCGTCATTCTTTTCTTGGTGATTCTCGAGCACAGACCGCATGTATGCCACAAACTCTGATAGTAACACCACCTGCTCTATCGAGTCTACCGGGTCTTTGGCAGCATCGCGCCTTCTCAAGAATATACTCCAGAGCCTGTGCTGCTCTGTCCAAAATTGATATTCCAACTGAGCCTCATACTCCATTGCCTCCAGCTTGTGAAACGCCAGGCCGCCCTGGCTTTTTTCACCGGGGTTTCTGGGGTTCAGCTGTTCGACTTCGCGTATAGCAAAGCCACCGGACTCCTTGATAGCATTGTATTTTGATTGTGCCCCGGCGTATGCTTCTTCGACCCGGGTAGAGGACGACACAATAATGGTCCTGTAAGTGAAAGCATTAGAAATAGGTATTTATCTATGCCATAAGCAATGTCAAGACCTACTTTTTGTCGGTCTCCGCCAATTCGATGGGAGTCCTTGGGCCATAGTACTCGTTTGGGTCGAAGTCTGGGACTTTGTCGAAACATTTCACATTGAATAGACGTACCGGACGCTCACGCGTCTCTTCCAGTCGGCGGTTAACAGCTTCGAGATCGATACCGGGACCGAAAACACCAACAGGCGACGGCGGGCACGACTCTTGACGGGTTATAGTCGAGTCATGGTTTATACTCGACATGTCGTCGGGGTTGTCTTTGTAAGTAGGAAGCTGGTGGGTATATAGGGTTGCAATAAAAAAGGGTGCAGGTCGACACGCAAAATATCAATAGTGCTGATGTCTTTTATTTCGCGGATGTATGCCCAAACCAGCGCACACATACCACAGCAAGAAGGAATGACTCCCATGGGCGCGACACCACCTTGTGACTGGTTGGCACCATATCCCCACCACACCAAACACGCATCGTGTATCAATTGGGTGCGAAAAAGATGTGCAGAATGCGGCTCATAATCCTCTGCTACCTCTTTTCTTGCGGCCCAATCAACGAAGAAGTGCATTTTTGAGGCTGTGCGATAAGAGGGGTTGCGTTGGCATCCTCTTGATATGTTGATTTGAGTACTGCTCAACCCTCGACATACTCCAAATATCAACTCGTTTATCTTCCCCGATATCACCAGCGATGATGCCCATATACTACTCTAAAGGCGATCGCCCGATCAGCCCAGATGACATTGCTCTTATCATCGATGTCCTTCCAGTTCCTCCATCGATGGGTGACGAAGTCTTTCTCGAAGTCAACCGCGATCATCTCTGTGACATCCAGGTTGTTGATTACGGTAAAATAGGTACTGCGCTCTTCTCTCTATCAACTATGCCTCCCGGGGGTGGCAGAGGCTATTTCAGCGTCGGCCGCGCAGGCTGCGATATCGCTGTCACTGGGGAGAAGATGGATCAAGTGAGCCAAGAGCACATTCGCTTTAGGCTCGAGGATGGTCACGTTTATATGGAAGATGTTTCTTCGAATGGGTGCTCCATCACTATCGATGAAAAACCTCACACCAGAACGACGCGCGGAAGCAAATTGTTTATCTTGCCAGGTTGCAGATTCTCCGTCCAGATCGATATGCTTAACCTTAAACTCACGGCCCCCTATAAAACCGAACGACAGAAACTTCTTTTCAACAAAAAGCAAGAGCAGTTTCTGAAACAGGCAGAACAACAACTTCTGGGCAGTTTATGTATCAAATCGGCTATTCCTACCGCAATTCACTCCCCGGTCCGTACTGCAGCCAACCATGAACCTCAGTCTACTTCCCTCAAAGAATACTATTGGTTCAAGGACATTATCGGGGAAGGGGGCTATGGAGCAGTTCACAAGGTCATTCGCTTGAGAGATCGTAGGGAACTCGCAGCGAAGAAGATGTGGAATGGATCGCGCAACTGCGAGAAGGAAATCGAGTTGTTGAAGACTCTACAGCATGTGAGTTTTCGAGTGTTCCACTGTGTCATGCGTCACGAAGGATTGAAAGTTTTAAGCTCTAGCGTCGCTAATTTCCATCTCAAACTTTAGGAGCGAATCGTGGCGTTTTATGATGTCTCTAGGGACGTGCCACATGGGCTTATCATAGTCATGGAGTTTTGCGAACACGGCAACCTGAATGATTGGATCACCCGCCATGCAGCCAATTCCACGCGGGTGACAATGCGCCAGATCGTTGTGCAGATTGCCGAAGGACTGCAGTACATTCACGGCAAAGGCTACGTCCATCGGGACATTAAGCCGCTGAACATACTTCTCAAGAGCATTGACCCAATCGCCATCAAGATTGCAGATTTTGGCATATCGCTTTCTGAGGATGGAACAATGACGTCCTCTATCGGGAGTGGTATGTACAGGGCTCCAGAGATGAAACAAGACAGAGGAATCGTGCCGCGAGAAAAGTACACCAATCAAATCGACATGTTCGCGTTTGGCAAGACCATCTCAGCTATGTGCGAAAAATTGCCGAAATCGGCACCCGATACGGAGCTTAAAAATTTGGCGGGTAAGCTTGCGTCGAAAGAGCCAACTGCTCGGCCAAATGCCTCTGCAGCCCTTGAGATGTGCAAGAGTTTGTTAGAGGCTGCAGTGGAGCAAGAGGCTGTAGTCGAGGAAGAGGCTGTAGTCGAGGAAGAGGCTACGGTAGAGGAAAAGTCTGCAGTCGAGGAAGAGGTCGTAGCCGAACAGAAGGCCGCACAGGACCAAGGCCCGGTGAAGAGTGCCAGCGGAATACTGTCCCCCAGGAGCCATGGTAGCTCTGATGACACTAAGGTACCACCGATCACAGCTATTCATAAACCAGAGCAGCAAAATGCAATCGGGACGCCTTCGGAGGGATCAGCAGAAGCAGCCCGGGACAAGACACCAGTCACCGCCAGTACCGTACGACCGACATCGAGAGCTGGCAAACGACGACTGTCTGAGAGCATGTCATCGCCCCGCAGTGTCCGTCAAAGGGTTCAGAAGAGCGATAACATTGAAGCTGCGTGACGTATTTCAGTTCAAGATTCCATTGTGATGTTTCAAGCGAGAGATTCGGGTGGTTTTGATTTCGTGCGTTACAGAGTCTGCGTTGAGGTTGTGGCTTTTTCATCTATATCGACTCATACGTTTAGTAGAGTTACTGTTTTGTTTAAGAATTTACTACGTTGCGCGTAAATGTAGATGCCCTTCTACCAAAGCTTGCTATGACCCTATACCATCCGTATCTCACTGAACAATGCGTTACTACCGTCGATTTAGTCTATTTACAGCCATTTCGACTAAACTAATTTCCTTTTACCGTGTTCTTCGAGGAGCCCTATTTGGACCGAAGAAATTATACTACTTGTCGGAATGCTTACATCATCATGCTTATGTCATCTTTAATCACGTGGTCCTTTATGGACTACATGAAGACTTTTTCCACATCCCTCACGATAGCTTCACTTTTAGACCTCTTTGACTAGACATACTGACACCGAACGATTCATACCTGCCTTTCATGCGAAGAGGCTGGCCTGAATACGGTGATAGTCTGAATTCAATTGTATCAACATCAACGTGATCACTAAGGGATACTGAGTACCTCAACAAGACAATAAGACTTACAGCATTCTCTCCACCGTCAGGTGTTTGATCCATTTCACCTTCTTACGCATTGTCTTTGATGACAGATAGCTATGCTCTACAAGGAGCCCGCATTGAAACACGACCACAATGTCCTGGAATCCCCTCCGGCACCTGTCGCCGCTCTCTGAGCATCCATCAGCGTCGCCGTCACTGTCCCCCGCCTTGTCAGACGCGAGCCTTTCCCTTCTGGAGTCGACTATCCGACTTGAAAAGATCAAGCAGGGCCATTATGGAGCGTGGGAATTACTTCACACGTTTTTAGACCACCTGAGCTATGGCGGCAAGATCAATCTGGCCTCCGACATCCTCAACTCGCACGACGACGACCAGCTGGTTGAGCTGGCAAACCATCTGCTCGATTCCCTTCTGAAGCCTTGTATGTTGTCTGCTTGTCTTTTTTCACGTGTATAGTAACCCACTTACAACATCTCGCTCTATAGTTTTACTAGCAGGTGGACGTGATCCGAAGCCTCTGTCGACACCGCCCAGCGAGGATGCGAGCCATGCCATTGATGTAGCTATGACTACGATAGACGTGTCGACGAGAGCCGAGCAGGCAGGCTTGCGAAAAGACTGCCTCATCCGCGACGGTTACCGGTGCACCTACACTGGCACCTGGGACCATGAGAGCTACAAGAAAGGACTTGTGCAGCCACCTCCTCGTCAAATTTGGGGCCATGCAGACTGTGCACACGTCATCCCATTCGCCTTGGGCTCGTTCGACGACACCGACGCAGTGCAGACGAGAAACAAAGCAATAATCTGGGTTTCCATACACCGGTACTTTCCCGAGACGAAAGACCTGATTGATGCTAGAAGCATCAATCAGCGCGGAAACGCATTAACATTGGACGTGGCCGTGCACCGCTGGTTCGGCGCCTACGAGCTTACTTTCCTGCCACAAGGCATGGTATGTAGTTATTGTCTTCCCCCATCCTTTCTATCATTGCCGCTAACATTTCTAGAACAAGTATCGAGCAGTCAAGCTGGTTGACGTAGACTTTAGTTTTCAGTCAAAGAGCGGCACGGACGTCGTCGAGTTGTTCTGCTCAGATAACTCAATCCCCATGCCAGAACCGGCCTTCCTCCAGGTCCACTACGCTATCTCCCAGATTCTTCAAGTGAGTGGATTTGGCGATGCGATTAGCAGAGCTCTGGGCGAGTACGAGACTGGTGTTTTCGATTACCACGGGCTAGATCCAAGTGGCGGCACGGACGTGGCGGATTTGCTTTCGAAAATGATGCTAATTCATGTCAACGCAGACTCTACGTCGGGGGCGGTTGAGAATTTCCACAGCAACGATCATCAACTGATGAAGTAGACGGCCAAAACAAACGGGCTGGTTAGGACAAAATTTCCCAGTGCGCGCTGACAAACTTTTTGGTAGAGGAGATCTTGCGCAACGACAGAAGTACCTCGGCTTTGCTGGCCTCCGTGATGCAAATACTCATTCATGTACCACGACGCCGCGTTGAGCACGTCGTCCAGGCACGTCGTCTTCAAGCATCTGTTTTTTTTTTATCATGGCGAATGACCGCCAATTCTACCGCTTTGACTCTCTACACTAATTGCATTGTTTTCCGTGATGATACACTTGAGTATGGAACTTATAAAACGGTGTGAGTGATAACCTTAGCAAGTGTCCGAGCATAACGCCTTAACGTCACTTGATCTAGTCTATTTGATTTTGATCCATGTTGAATCTTATTCAGTGTAGAACACATATTAAATGTCTTGTAGTCATAGCAGGTTTCATGAGTTTTTTGTTTATTCTAAGGCTCGTATCTTTCACGTTTCGTTTCTTCTGACGTTCGTATCGTCCAAGCCAGTACCTCAAATAATTTGTCTTGGTTATGCAGAAACCGACACTTAAATCTGTCGCGACGATACTGAAAATGAAAGAGTTAATAATGCGATGCTGGTAAAAGGTGATATAATAGAAGGAGTGTGAAACTATAAAGGTGGCGGTCTTGCCTCGTTCAATTATAACTTATATATCTCTCATATCAAGCAATATGAACAACTACTGAAGATTCCCGGCACTTGCAATCATATCCTTACTTGCAATAAACAGATTGCAACACTCTATCTACAACAAGCATGTGGAAGTTTGTCTATATTCTTTCAGCTCTCGGGTTCTCCCTTATGGCCTTTGCTGGTGTGATTTACTTTAGAGCCAACATCATCGTGAAGAGAGACAACCCTCTCGAGGTTCAAACTTTCAAGCCGAACGGGAGACCAACTAGCACAGCTGCTAGTGTCGAAAATACCGTTGCCGGTCTATCGGACAGGTTGTCCTCGACTGGGGCACCATCACGGCTACCGTTGTCACCCCGAAGCCGGTAACGTGCAACTCTAACCTGCCTTCTACCATGCCGGCTTTAACTTTGATAGGTGCCTTTGGTGACTGAATAAAATGGGGCGTATGACGATTACGCTGTAGTTTTGTGGGCTACAACTCGCTACAAATAGCATGTGTGGAGAACATCTACCACTTCTATGGTCAAAATAGGAAGTGGCAACAAACCATAAACATACTAGAAGCCTAGCAACAACGTATTACCGAATTAAGTAACCCCCAGAAAGTACCGTAAAAAAAGGCTTCGAACTTACCTCGTCTTAAATATCCTAGATTCCAAAACACCACCAGCTTTGCTATTAACCGCGACCATGTCCAGCGCAACCGCACCGCCTGCTCGGGGTGCCAATCGAATCATTTTCATTTGGGTAGCGCATCCAACAAAAAACTATGATTGCATCGGTGGTTTACAATATGTTGGCGGGATCACAAACTCAGACCTGTTGGAGATGATCCGAATCCTTCTCCCACATGCAGCCCCCGACCTCACAGTACAAGACCCATCCGGTACGACACTGAGCGATAGTGACAACACGCTCCAGCCTGGAGATTATGTGGTCGGCGGCGACAACTTATCGGTATGAATGTTAGAAGGAAATGGGGACAAGAAGACAAGGAAATAGCCACAAACTAAGCACTTTTTTTGTTTTTAGGTAACCCAAGAACCACTTCTTACCAGGGCATGCTCCATAACAACCGGAACGCGAGTACGGGGTTTTCGTTCCGCTGTTCGCGAGCGAGACGGACGGTGTGTCATCACGAAAAAAGTCAATTTATTGGCTGCACGAGATGAATGGACGCGCTTTGAAGCCGCCCATATCTTCCCCCTGGCCTACGAGCAGCAATGGGTCGACGGCAACTATGACCAGTACATCTCATTGGCACCAGCAATCGGCGGCAGTATCAACTCAGTTCAGAATGGGCTCCTATTACGCTCTGACTTGCATGATGGATTCGACCAGTACCTCTGGTCAATCAACCCCAAGGTGAGTGCTCTCCCTGCTATTTCACCATCCATGCCTTTCACCCAGTACGATACCTATGGTACTAGTACTGACGATGCTCAGGCCAATTACAAAGTCATTGTTTTTAGTGAGACATTCGATGATCTTGATGGGCTTACCCTTGACCGCCAGCTGCTTGATGACGCCCGCCGTCCCCCGGATGAACTCCTTTGGTGGCATTTCACACAAGCCGTGCTAGCCAACGTCCGCGGAGCAGGCGCACCGGTCTTTGAACATGACTTCCCATCGGGCTCCGATATGATGGGCGAGATCCGCGAAGACCCTTACGCAAAGCAAAGACTCGAGTTCGAGCTGTCCAGCCGGCTGGCCAACCACGTCGACATTGTAGACTTAATGCCCACCACAGACAATGAAGAACGCAACGGGCAAAACGGACCGCCGTGTCGACAAACTACCAGCGAGCCGTCCTAGGAGGACGACAAACCCGACATGAACCGGTCATTAGTGGAAACCTAAGCTTAGGTGTGTCTTTTCTCAATTCCTTTTGACTGCTTTCGTCTTCGGGGTTTTCTCTGTTTTTTTTTTCTATATTTATTTTAGTTCTTTCTATGCTTTCGTCTTGTTTGGCATTTTTTAAACCCCTTTGTCAACAATAGACATAATGCCAAACCGGCACATTTCTTCAAATATGTATTCGACTGATACTATAAGGACAGAACAATGCACACACATTCAAGGGTTTCCCCTTGCACAACGCACGAGGGGTCAGGTGCGTTTAAAATACTGTCACTACCGCTGGATCTTTAGTGGCATGGCTAGTTCAGAGGATCCACGCCGAAGGCGGGTAAAATAGTGTAAGAGTACGCCGTAAGATTCTCGGGGTGCATAACAATACACGATTACATTCCACTAAACAGGCTACTTAATACTTAGGAGCAATATCGACAGCCTCGCTCTCGTGCTCAATATCATCCCACTTTTCACGAGACTCAAACATGGTCTGTTCAGCGGTGACAGGGCTGCTGACAAACGCATCCACGTCGGCACTCGGGAAAACCTTGTGCAGCAGCACAAAAACGAGAGCACTGGCAAAGAAGCCGTACATGTAGTTCATGTAGTACAGCTCAACGGCGCCGTCCGAGATAGAGACGGATGTGTTGACAGCGGCAATGAAACCGGGCATCAGCGGCGCGAATCCGCAAATCCAGGCAACAGGCGCACGCCAGTTGATACCGTAGGTGTACCAGTAAATGCTAGAAGAGTTGCCGCGGTACAGGTCGTCGACAGCGATCTTGCGGCGGAACACCAGCAGATAAGCAGCAACCATCATACCGGTCATAGGGCCCAGGAAGACCGAGTACGAGGACAGAACGGTCAGGAATGTCGTGGATGTGTTGACGAGCTTCCACGGGTTAACGAGGGTGCTGAAGATGGCTGTGATATAAGCACCACGGCGAATGTTGATGAAACGAGGGAACGTCGCGGCCAGATCAAAGCCGCCGCTGAGAGCGTTGCCGGGCACATTGATACCAATCTGCGACACAATAAGGGCGAGGCCAGCGAAAAAGACGGCAGCACGCGTGCGACCCGAATCGGGGTTCATGGTGACAAGCTCGCTCAGGACCGTCGCTGGGTTCCAGATTGCCTCGCCGCCGAAGCGCTGCTGGGTTGCGGCCGTCACAAGGATGCCGATAACGGAGCAAATAATGCCGTAGATGGGGAACGCGACAGCCTGGCCGACAATTGCATGCTTGGGCTTGGTGGCAAAACGGGCATAGTCGTTCTGGTTCAGGATACCGGCAGCAATAGAGCCGATGGTTGACATGATGCCGTAGATCATGTACCAGGCGACGGAGTCGGGTCCACCTGTCTGGGGCAGATCCGTCGACGAAGTGATGGTGTCACCGAAGCCGCCGTTACCGTCCTTGTTCATGGTGGCCAGGGCCCAGATGAGGAAGCTGAGGAAGAACACAATGGTGATACTGCTCGCAGCGTAGAAGAACTTCTCCAGACGGTGGGGGCGGATCCAGATAAACGGCAGGCTGATGACGGAGAACACAATGTAGGCGACAAAGTTGGCCGTAGTCATGCCCGTCGAGGGGTCCATGTGGTTGGGAATGTGCGTCTCCAGCTTTGGGTCCCACGATAAAAAGATGGCGTAGACACACTCGCCGCCGACATAAGCGGTGAAGCCGTACCAGACAAGCGACAGCAGGATGCGGTTCCAGATGACGAACTGCGCTCCCCACAGGCCCCAGACAAAACGGTTGACGACGGGGAAACCAATGTTGTACGAGGCACCGGGCATGGAGTTGAGGACGACAAAGCCAGCGGCAAGGATGTTACCGATGACAATGCAGATAATTGCCTGCCACCATGTGAGGCCAAGCGGGATCAACGAACTGCCGGTGAGGTAGGTCGAGATATTGGTGTTGCAGAGCAGCCAGTAGTTGTGGTACGCGACATAGCCCCAAGTACGGCGCGCCGCCTCAATGGGACGAATATCGTAGTTCTGCTAGTTAGACCTGCACAACGACATTACTTATATTTAATAAGACATACAATCCATTGGTTGAACTCGGTGGTGCGAGGCACCTCGACGCGGCGGATCCAGCTCGTCAGCGTCATGATGATGGTAAGACGTGAAGATCAATCGTGTCAGCCAAGACACTGGCAACTGCAGGTCACTGCAGCAGGCACGGCAGGCCTTTATATCGGAAAGGTGGCCCGGATACATGTCACGCGCAAAACAAATCGCATCCGACCAACCCCCGAATAGGAAAAGATATTGCAATCTTGCGACCGCATTGTATGTCACTCTTACTTTCTTTCAAATAAAGAATCTAAAACTAAACAAGCAATAATTCGAGAATACCCATAATAGATAAGGCCGCGTCGCTCCCCTGCCGCTCTATCCTGGGTGCAACGGCCGCTCCCTGGCTTCTTCAACATCGCGACGGGGCCTTATCTCGACGTCGCAGTGGCCGTTATCAGAAGCTCGGACCAAAAGAGTCACAATAAGACAATGGAAAGGGAATAGGAAGACAATAGAAAGAGGACAAAAGTGCGAACTACGCCGATCGGGGCGGACTACCACGTGTGCCAAGTGGATTTAGTCGAGAGAATGCCGCCGGCGGAGAGGCGAACGAGCGCTCCCACCCGGCGAGTTGGATCCCAGTGACTGCAATGTCGAAGCTAGTGTTTGCTTGTCAAGCAATAGCACGGTCAATGACAACAAAAGCGGGCCTATCTCCGACTAATACCATTGTCTAATCGATTATACTTGGGCTCATATCGCTGATATCGCTTGTACCATCCATACGAAGTGATCCCAGGTTCCGGCAAACTGGACAAACTCGCGGCAATACGATGCAGAGTCTAGTTCCGGAATCAAAGAACGACTCTAGAATATGACAACAGACTATTGACTGAAATCGGAGAATGTCACGGAGTATTACTTTCTAGCTTGGTCTGGATTGTTGATAAGATAGAAGAAGCCCTCGCTTGTCACCGGCTCCGGATCTATGATCACTGCTTGCTGACCCCTTGATTCTCGGATATTCTCAAAACTATCTACGAAATAGTCACCACCATACAATGTACCGCATCGGCGTCGACGTGGGCGGCACCAACACGGATGCCGCCCTGCTGGATGTCCAGGCCCTGAACACACCCGGCCGCGGTGTCGTCGCTTCGCACAAGACATCCACCACGCCCGATATTACGTCTGGTATCGCCAATGCCATCAGTGCGGTCCTTGCCGAGGGCAGCACCTCGGTTGGAAATCCTGATCTTGGCTCACACGTTTTGAGTGTCACCATTGGCACGACTCACTTTGTCAATGCGCTCATCGAGGCCGACGCGCGGCGTCTGAGCAAGGTCGCCGTTATCCGCCTCTGCGGTCCCTACACACGCATGCTGCCGCCTTTTACCGATTTTCCCAAGGGTCTGCGCCAGATTATTGACGGTGGCGCATACTTTATCGGTGGCGGTCTTGAGGTTGATGGTCGCGAAATCACACCGCTCGACCGTGCTGAGGTCGCCGACTGTGTCGCCAAGATCCAGGCTGCCGGCATTGACACCGTCGCTATTGTCGGTGTCTTTTCTCCGCTCGATGCCGAAGGCCGCCACGAGGACACCTGCAAGAAGATGATTGCTGAGATTGACCCGAGCCTGAATGTCGTCTGCAGTCACGGTGTCGGCCCGCCGGGCCTGTTGGCACGCGAAAACGCCACAATCCTGAATGCAGCCATCCTCGCAACGGCACGCCGCACCATTGCCGGTTTTGGCGCCGCTATGCGCCGTCTGCGTCTTGGATGCCCGCTCTACCTGTCGCAAAACGACGGCACGCTCATCAGCGCCGAGGCTGCCGCAGCCTACCCAATCAAGACGTTCGCCAGTGGACCGACCAACAGTATGACGGGTGCTGCCTTCTTGGCTGGTCTCGACTCACCCGGTCAGGAGAAAGACAAGAGCGACACCGAGAACTTCCAGACTCTTGTGGTTGACATTGGAGGCACAACTACAGACGTGTGTGCCCTGCTGCCCTCGGGCTTCCCGCGCCCGGCACCCAACTATGTCGATGTCGGTGGAGTGCGGACTGCTTTCGCGATGCCCGAGGTTGTCTCCATCGGTCTCGGTGGTGGCAGCAAAGTCAAGGTCGACGAGGCGACGGGCGCAGTCACAGTCGGTCCCGACTCGGTCGGACATCGCCTGACCGAGTGCGCACGTGTCTTCGGCGGCTCTGATCTTACTACATCAGACATTGCCGTTGCTAGCGGAGATGCCGGTGAGCTTGGTCATGCTGACGCTGTTGCCGCACTCAAGGCCAGCCTTCCTGCATCGACGGTGGCTGCTGCACGGGCGACTATTCGCACTATGCTAGAGAAGGTCGTCGACGACATGCGTGTGTCGGCCGCACCAATCCACGTTCTACTCGTCGGTGGTGGATCTCTACTTCTGCCACCCGGCGATACGCTATCTAATGTCGCTCGTTGCACACGGCCGATCCACCACGGTGCAGCCAATGCCGTTGGCGCAGCCATTGCCAAGGTGTCTGGTGAGGTTGACACGATCGTGCTGCTGGAGGGCCGCGACGAGCGTGAAGTTGTCGACGCAGCCAAGGCGCAGGCTGTGCAGGCGGCTGTCGATGCAGGTGCAGATGCCAGCGATGTGCGCATTGTTGCCGTCGAGTCGATCCCGCTGCAGTATGTGCACAACAAGGCAACCCGTCTCATCGTCAAGGCTGTGGGTCGCCTTGCGACGCCAACGTCTCTGCCGCCTCGTCTCGAGGTCGACGAAACCCCTGCCGAAGCCGAGGCCGAGGAGGTCAAGGAGGGTGCCAAGGAGCACCGCGAACCACCTGTGCCGGCCGCCAAGCCTGCTCTTCTGGTAGACCTCAACGAGTACCGCCCCGAGGTGCGCGACGGCGTCTGGTACATTTCCGAGGTCGATCTTGACCTCATTGCTACGGGCACAGGCGTGCTCGGCACCGGCGGCGGCGGCCCATCTTACCAAGAGCTGCTGCACGGCCTGCACTTGCTCGAGCACGGCAATGCGCGCGGAAAGATGCGCGTCGTGGCTCCGCCGTCACTTGATGACGACGCCCTCGTGTGCTTTGGCTCGTGGTATGGCGCGCCTAGCGTCATCAACGAGCGCATCTCGTCGGGCGGCGAGATCACCAAGGGCATCGACATGCTCAAGACTATGCTCCACATTGACTCGTTCCAGGCTGTGCTGACGGACGAGATTGGCGGCGGCAACGGCATGAGCGCGTTCGCAACGGGCGTGCACTACGATATTCCTGTTGTTGATGGCGACGCCATGGGCCGCGCGTACCCGACCATGTACCACGCGATTCCCTACGTCTACGGACAGCCGATAGCGCCGTGCGCGCTGTCGGACGCGCAGGGCAATGTCAATGTGATCATGTCCGCGGACTCGCCCGAGCGTGTCGAGCGGCTGCTGCGGACAGCGGCCGTCGAGCTGGGCCTGGGCTGCGCAGTGTGTGCGAAGCCGCTGCCCGGCGATGTGATCAAGAAGTATGTGGTGCCCAACACCATTTCGCAGGCGTGGTACCTCGGCCGCGCCGTCCACCTCGCACGCCGCAACAAGACGTCTCTCACCGACGCTATTGTAAGTTTTTTGGTCCTATGCAAACCTTGAAACAATATACTAACACGTATGACAGTTCGCTACGACAACGGGCAAGGTGCTGTACACGGGCAAGATTATCAGTGTGAGCCGCGATGTCACGCGCGGCTACACCATGGGTAGTGTTCTCATAGCGCCTGTGTCGGACGACGACTCGTCAGAGTCTGAAGCCAGCTCGGATGCGCCGCACATGCTCATCCCCTTCCAGAACGAATACCTCTATGCCGCATGGTCCGACTCCAAGGGCACCGAAACGGGCGAGCTCGTGTGCACCGTCCCCGACCTCATTTCCATCCTCGGCCACGACGGCGAGGCACTGGGCTCACAGGAGCTGCGGTACGGCCTGCGCGTCACCGTCATCGGCATGCCGGCGCACCCGCTATGGAAGACCGAGAAGGGCCTGGCCGTCGGCGGTCCGGCTGGTTTCGAGCTGGACATTCCCTTTACTGGCGTTGGCGAGTACAGCGCACCGCGCAGTGTGATTGAGGAGTATGGCCAGTAGTTCGTCCACAATGTGCATGTAAAAAGTATATAAAAATGCAATAAATTTAATACAAAAGTACGCCGATGTGAGCAGTTAACCGATCACAATCGCAACGCGCGATGAACCCAACGCGTCTAGCCAGCAAGTGATTCTAACCCTAATAGGAAGACGCTCGGGCCACCTTTTTCTATTGTGGAGAAGCTAGGCCTGGAACCACCGTCTTACACCGTGAGATGCATCATGATCACCATGTCGTTGCTTGGCTATTGCTTGTTTGATCTAGATTAGATCTGGATTTTACTGCGAGAAACATAGTGAATAATTAAGCCTAAAATATTCGCTTCATGCAACCTATTTGAATTTTATTTTGAATTTATCAGGATAGTTTAAATTATCTAATCAAGGCATCTCCGGTGTAAGTGCCTCCCACTGCTCACTCGATATCCAGATTAGGAAAGCACTCGGACCATGTGTTGAGAACGATCGCCAGCCAGGCAGGAGAGCAAGATATCTCGGCTCAGCCTTGTACTTATGCTTATTTTTGTCTTTATTTTACTTTTGGTTAATGCTTGTGAATCCTCCTTTGTTGATTTCTCGCATTTGGTTTCCTATCCAGCGATAGATTTGCGTAGATGACATTCTAGACTACGGCTGCCTTGCGTTGATGACATCCTCCAGGGCAAATGATAGAATATCTTCGCCGTGGAATTCGGCGTCGTCTCTTTTCCGTGGCTGGATCATGAATATAAATATGCCTTCCTCTTCTGTTCTGGGGATGAAGAAGATGGCATCATCATCCATTTCTTTTCTCAAGGATACATCTCACACATCATTCCCATCATGTTCTCTAACATCGTCTCTGCTTCTCTGGCTGGCCTCTTGCTCGGCTCTTTGAGTCTTGTCAATGCTGCACCCTCTCCCAAGTCCGTCAGGGCAGTTGCTGCAAATTTTACTTTGCCGAACATGCTTCCTTTGAGCCAGGACTCGTCCTTTTCTTTCGAGATGCTTCGTGACTTGGGCCTGGCTCGCTACTTTGGTGCTGATGTCGGCGAGGTTCTCCAAGCTGCCGGCAACATCACTGTCGGTGACATGGAAAGCTTTTCAGACACATTTGCGAACTTGGCAAACCACGTTTACAGCCAGGCCCAGGCCATCGATGCTTCCAAGCTTCCAGTGTCAGCTCGCGACTTTTACTTCCGTGCTGCCACCTATTTCCGTTCAGCCGACTTTTACCTGCATGGCAATGCCTCGGACCCGCGCATCATGACCTACTTTGCCAACCAGACCGCAGCCTTTGATAAGGCAATCTCTCTGTTGGACATCCCCGGTCAGAGGCTCAATCTAAAAGCAGCTGACAACTCCTTCACAATCCCTTGCACATACTATCGGGCACCTGGTGCCAATGCTACCCATCCGCGGCCGACTGTCATCCTAGGCAACGGCTATGACGGCGCACAGGAGGAGATGCTGCATGTGTCGGGCTTTGCCGCTCTGGAACGGGGCTATAACGTCTTGACCTATGAAGGACCCGGTCAGCCGTCTGTACGCCGCTACCAGAATCTTGGATTCATTACCGAGTGGGAAAAGGTCGTGACGCCGATCGTCGACTTTCTGGTGTCGGGCGCGCGCCCAGAGGTCGATCCCACTAAGCTGGGCCTCTTTGGCTATTCCATGGGCGGCTTCCTAGCTGTGCGCGCGGCCTCATTTGAGCACCGCCTAGCCGCCATCTGGGCCGTCGACGGCCTGTACGACGTGTTTGAGCCGTACTACAACGCGTTCAAGTCGACGCCGCTTGGTACCCTGTGGGACGAGGGCAGCCAGACTGGAAACTACACTGCATTCGACACCGAGATGGATGCTTACCTCTTCGAATCGGGCCTCGCCGACACCGAGACCGTGTGGGGTATCGTTCAGGGCATCTGGAGCTTCAGCGTACAGACGCCGAGCGAGTTTCTGCTCAAGGCCAAGCCGATGACGCTCGACGGTATTGCCCACCAGGTCACGACGCCCGTGTGGATTGGCGCGCCCTCGGCCGACATCTTCTTCCCCGGCCAGCCGCAGAAAGTGCGCGACGCGCTGAGCCCTGGTCTTGCGACATTCCGCGAGCTAGGCCCCGCTGACGGAGCACAGAACCATTGCCATGTCGGTGCCATGAGTCTTGTCAATGAGCTGATCTTTGACTGGTTTGAGGGCATCATTGAGAAGTGAGTGCGGGGATTTCAGGGGTGACTCAAGCTACCAGAAAAAATACAGCGATGACAAGAAATGGCCAAGAAGAAAGTAAAGATAAAAGGCAGATGGCAAAAAGACAAAAAAAGGAACGTCGTGAAGAGGATTCGAACCTCTGCTCCCGAAAGAAATAGATTTCGAGTCTATCGCGTTAACCACTCCGCCACCACGACTTGTTGTTTTTCCTGTTGGTTGTGGATTGTTGAGATGTTCGTGACATCTGGCCTTTTTATACAGATGAGGTGGAGAGACTTGGTGCTTCCTGGGCGAGTTGATCGTGTATTAGTCTTGAATATTTACAGAAAGTGTCTCGTCGCTGTTACTCGTTTGATCTTTTAGTCTTGATTTTTGTTACTTTGTAGATAGTTTTCTACTTTATAATCTTACTTTTCTTTTTCGAAATGGAAAATCACCGCTTTTTGTTTTCAGTTTATTTTGTTTTTTGACAGCATATGGCTTCATATGGAAATTGTTGTTGGTTCTCGTAATGTTCTAAACTAAAGACGTTAGCATTGTTCACATGAATTAGTCCTACACAGTCCTACACAGTCCCACAGAATAGCTCTAGAACTTACGAAGTAGCAACTGTCTCACGTCATATTCCCCATGTTTTGCTAAAAATAAAGTCTTACCACGTTGTCTGCCGTGTCTGCCGTGGACTTATGTCTAAGTCCGCACGCCGTCGGCATTGCCACGTAGGACTGCACTTAACTAAAGTGCAGTCGACATCAACAACTACGAACTTGAGCTGTAGCTAAGCTCTAGCACAAGCTTAGTACCATCCAAGCTACCAACAAGTGCGTTTAGCTACCAACAAGTGCGTTTCTTGCACGATGGCGTTTTCCAATGACAACTTCGTATCTGACCTGACCGCAGTATACAAATAGCCTTGCGTGCTGTCATATAAAACCAAAGGCTTTGGTCTGAAGAAATAACTTCAAGATCCAGATCAATATTATTGACAAAACTCTCCAAAGACCAAATTCAAAATGTCTGACGTCAAGTAACGCACGGATACACCGAGCACACTCTAGCAACACACCTGCGCCGTCGAGCTGATGCCGATGCCGCATTCTTGCTTCCGTACATCAAGCCCACCGACTACATCCTCGATGTCGGTTGCGGCCCTGGAACTATCACCACGGGCTTTCTCAAGTATGCCAACGAGGGTGCCGTCGTCGGTGTCGACCTTTCCAACGACGTTCTAGACAAAGCCCGCCAAGTGGCCGCTGAGAGCAACATTCCACTCCACCAGTCTTCTGATGCAGCACCCTATGGAAAACCAGGCGACCGTACCGTCTCATTTCTCCAGAGCAATGTCCTCAAAGGCCTTCCCTTTCCCGACAACACATTTGATGTCGTCTATTGCTCGCAAGTCCTCGGCCATCTGCCGCCGCCCGATCTCCCGCGTCAGGCCGTCGCTGAAATGCGCCGTGTCCTCAAGCCAGGAGGCGTCCTCGGCTCGCGCGAAGGTTGTGACCAGCACTTTTACCCGCGCCACCTGCCCATCAATGATCTTTGGGTGCCCAATCAGCGCAAAGTCTTGCTGCAAAATGCACCCGCGGGCTATGACAATTCTGGCGCCACCACACCTGCCGTATTCCGAGCTGCTGGATTCGATGCCGACAATGGCAAGGTGGTCGTCGGTGGCGGTGCGCGTGTCTTTGCCGGTCCGGAACAGCGCGGGCGACTCGGGTGGCGCGTCAAGGGTCAGCTTGTTCCTGGAAGCCAGTTCTACCAAAACTGGATCAATGCCGGAATTACAGCCGAGGCAATTGAAAAAACGCTCCAGGCCGCCGACGAATGGGTCAATACCGAAGATGCGTGGATGCTGTCTGCTGAAGCCGAGACTCTCGGATGGAAGTAGCCGTACATATTCCGTTATTAAATCGATAAAATGATCAATTGATCTATTTTGCAAGTTGAGCATATTCAAGCATAAGTCGCTCTTTCCTTCCGTGTCGATGTCGGGATGTCGCCTGATGTGGGCGGTCGCGCCTACCCTTTACATTGTCGTGATACCAGTCGCACTTTCTATTGTCGCAAACATCTACATCGCACCTTCCGAAATGATACAAAATGTCCAACAAGGTATCAAAACTGCAATGAAAACAGAGGTGATGTCCATTCCCCCTTTTCCTCTGTTTTCCGCCTCGCCTCGCTTTCTCTTTCTTCTTTCAACCCTGCCCTTGTCATATGTTGCCTGATCTTGTCCTCATCTCCTGTCTCAACTCTTTTCACCCTCCACCATCGGGCATCTCCTGAGCACTCGAATCTCTCTAACCGCCGTCAATTCGGCTTTCCCTGTCTTTCTGTGTCTCTTCGTTCTCCCCTTTGTCATACATGTCTCTTTTCAGCCCGACCGGTTGACTTGTGTTGCACATACTTGACATTTGCCTATTTCCTTATTTCCTTACTTCCTTACTTCCAGCGACGTGCCTACATCCGAATCAATGTCTATTACGGACGAAGACCTCCAGTACATGGCTGATGTCATGTGGGACGATGCTCTTCTTCCTGGTATCGACGCTGACTTGGGCCTTCACCAATTGCTCTCTGCGGACGAGCATGTGGAGGGGGCCGCCAATGAGAGCGATGCTCTACTCGAGAGAAGGTCCAAGTCAAAGACACCAAAGCCAGCAAAGTTGGTAGACAAGACTCCGGCGGCCACAACCTCCAAGGGCAAAGCGGTCATTGACTGGAAACGATCTGCCAAGCCCACTGCTGGCTCTGCTGCAGCGACCCCAGCAGCCAGGGCCAAAGCAGATGCAAAGGGCAAGTCCAAAGAAAAGACCGGAGGCAAAACAGCGAAATCTGGTGTCACCATCGGAGATGCAGGCAGTAGCAGAGACAAGGCCAAATTGCCACCGAAGCTGCCAACCTCACCCCTGAGCGACCTCTACCTATCATCGCTGCCCGATACCCTGGTCAAGCCCAAGGTGGGTGGGAAACTCAGCAAGTCCATGAAGGGGGCCTCGCAGAATGAGATTCAGGCGCCAGAGGCTAATGTACGGGTAAGTTGACATGTGAATGTATTCTTGATATTCTCTGGTTCGACTTCTAACGCAAGAAACAGTCCGCCGACGACCCGTATGAAATCCCCACGTCCCCTGAATCAAACAAGCACAATCACGAAAAGTCCGCTCTGAACACAAAGGCCGCCTCCCCTACTACGAGCGTTGCGAGCCCATTGGGTCTGATCCCAGCGTCTGACAAGAAACGCCTCAAGCCACAAAAGCGAGTTGCAAAGCGCTCGTTTCTCGATGCACCTGAGATCCCGGAGAAAGATGAAAATACGGAACCCGCTCAAGATAGACCTCTTCAGGCGAAACCTCCTCAAGTGAAACCTCCTCCAAAGGCAGCTACAAAGTCCAAGAGAAAGCCTCCAGTCAGCAAGGCAAAGAGCACGGGCAAGGGCAAGGAGAAGCAGGCGGAGAAAGAAAAGGAGGAACAAATAAAGAAGTCTGTGCATAATGCCCAGCCCACAAAGGCAATTGTCAAGGTCGAAAAACAGGAGCAGCTGGCATCTCGCTCATTCCTTGTTCCAAAGTCAGAGATGGACGAGGATAGCACTTACGACATCCCTGCCTCTGTGCTCGACATGCCGCCAGCTGAGGAAATCACCAAGAAGCTCAGACCGCGTGCAGGCAAACCTGCTATCGTCATCAGCTCTGACTCGGAGACCAGCTACTCGGATGACGACTCTGCTTCGTTTGCTGGGGACACCACTGTCATGACCACGCCAGACCATCACATTGAGGACTTTGGCCAGGCCGAGCTCAAAACCCTTCAGGCTGTAGCATCGGCAGTTACACCTGCCAGCACAGAAGGCCAAATGATCTTTGGTAGATCCAAGAGGAGACCTACTGAAGAGGCTCCGACAACAACCACCAACCGGCCAAAGAAGCTTCAGAGACAGGCCGGCGTCGGTGCTATGCACTCAGTGACAGACCATACAGCGAATGACGCCACAACTGTCTCATATGAAGTCAAAACTCTCACAGGAGAGTTGCACAATGCACGTGGTTCAGATGGCCTTGTCTCGGAGCAGGGCTTGGTCGAGCAGGCGAGAGGTCAGGAGAAGCGCCATAGATCCCCCACCAGAGCTGGCCAAACTGATCACCATACCAAGCGACCTAAGCTCGAGAGAAGCGTCACCACATATCAGAGACATGATGGTGCAGATGCTAGCGATGGTCATGGCCTGATGCAGCTGGAGAGATCGTCCTCCAAGGTGGTACAGTCTGTCGCAGAGAGTGATCCATTTGTCGGAGACTTGAACGAAGAAAGACCTCAGCAGTCGCAGTTCACTTCGAAGCTCCTACGTAGCACTGTTGAGCCCGCGTCTGATATTGAGCAAAGTGGATCATCTCGCGCAGCAAGTCATCAGTCACATATCTCCATGGCCACCAGCACTCCGTGCGCTGGTAGAAATGTTCCAGTGTCCTCTAATGCCTATGTATCCCATGTCCCTCAGGGTGTCTCGGCAGAGTCGAATCAGATTGCTCGAGAGATGATGCAGCTGCTCCAGAGTAGCCACCGCGCAGGGTCTGACCAGGGCCAGAAGAGCGGGCCTGGATCTGCCAAAGATATCTGGCTGGACGAGACTGATCCGTACAAGGAAACAACCCAAGTCATGGGCTACGTTTGCAAAGTAAGTATGCCTCTCTGACCAGTCTTTCTAGTAATACTAACAAACAGACACTTCTACGCTTCCTCAAGTCCAAGGAGGCTGCAATCGAGGATGTAGCCACCGAGTACCGGCAACGTGGTGGTGCAGTTATCACGAACATCAAGGAACTTCACGGCAACGAGAGGAGAAAATTTGCACTCGAGCTTGAAGAAAAACGCCAGCACTCGCTGGATATGTTTGAAGAGGCAAGCCGTGGAGTGCACAAGATTGCCGCAAGTCTTGAACGGGTCAGCCTCGTCCCAGCCATCAACAATATTCTAGCCGACAACACTGTGTCACGCCTCAGAGCGCTCCAGACAGAGGTTGCCTAGAACTCTGAATTTGCTTTGTTATGTTTACCTTTCGCGTTGATTTAAATGCTTTTATCCGTCTACATCTGTCTTTCATTTTCTTACCTTTCTATTTGTCTTTCAACTGCTACTTTCTGCATCGCGAGCTACACATCAGCGCAACTATTAGGGGTCGTGTGTTCAAGAAAAAAGGAAGAAAAAGAAGAAGAAAGGTCAGCGATGGATTTCCATTTCTCTGTTATTTGTCTTCGATTTCTCGGAAACTCCTGCTTTAATTTGCGATAGATCTGCGGGATCTCGATATGCAGTTTCTTGTCCAGTGTAACGGACTGCAAGATGCTGTCGCACATGTGCATAGTGTCGTGTTCAGATACACTCCGATCCCGCTTTAATTGTAGTAAAAGTATTTAATATTATTTTTTAGACTTATTTATTGCGTCCTACCCAGCGTGGTCTTACTTATATCACAGCCAGCACGTGTGCCTACAGAGTCCAAGCATTTCCACAGTAGCAGACCCATTGACACCGTGGCTGCCGCCAAGAGGGGCCTCAAACAGGAAGGTTTTCCCCTCCAGGTTAAAGTGCTTCGCTCACCTTTAATATATCTACTTCCTACTGTAATCCGCGAGCTAGAAGTGTATTAGAACTGTAATTTGAAGACTTGATATACCTCCGTTATCATCTGGAATCTACCGAAGCCGTTAAGCTCCTTGCCGGTGATTCTATCCGCCGTTTTGGGGCTCATAATATCATATCACGGAGAGCTTTCCGTGCGGTGGCAAAATCAGGCCGGAGAAGACTCTCTCTTCTTTGATATGATAAAAATCAGACGGAAACTATGGGAGTGATCTAGGGCACACAAAAAGGCATCTATATCTTCTTACTGTTCTTTGCAAGGCCATTGTTCCTTAATAAGACTCGTACGCAAAACGATGTTTTTCTGCCATGTATTCTCACCAAAGTACCGGCTCAGCGGCCTTACTTTTTTTCCTTTCCTTTTTTTCCTCGCACTTTTTATCTTGCTCGTTTTTGCCTTTCTTTCGGTCTTCCCCCCTCCTTCTCTCTCGTCTGCTTTTCTTTCATTCCTCCCCCCTCGCTTCCTTCATCTCCATCCTTTCTATTCATCTCAGCCACCTCTCTCACCAAATCTACAACCTTTGCAGGTTTCCAAGATTTTTGCAATCAAATCTACAAAAGTGAGTCTTTTTTGCGCTGTCTGCTTTCTTTTCTGTTCTTTTTAGGTGCGTCGGAATCCTGACGGACTGAATTGCCTTCAAATGCCAGAACTTCCTTCATATGCCGGAATTTCCATCAATTTCCATAGTTCTTTTTAGTCTTTTCTATCATATATCTACCATCGAGTCTCTTCCATCGTGCCTTTTCAATCTCAAAATACCTCGCGCTCAGACTTTCTAACCACCTTCTCGCAGCCTCATCCTCTCTCGATCGTCCTCTTATCGGCAGTGTAAGTCTTATCACCTATCGATAGACGTCCATCGCGTCGCGCGTGTGAGCCCCACTAACCCAAAAGTCAAGACAAGGTCCACAATTCAGAAAGTGGATAATATTGTTACACCGCCAATTATCTTTCTCTTTCTCCATTTCACTTCCTTCTCCGCTCCACTGAAAAGTTTCTGCCGCTTTTTTTGTGCCACCCCACACTTTCCAGACCATCCTCCCTCTTCTGCAGCACCAGCGGAAGCACAGCCCACATACGCTCTAAGCCTCCAGAAAGACTCCACTGTTTTTCTCCTCCTGTCTCTGTCTGTCGCTTCAGTCGGTTCAATCTTTCTTACCGCCCGGCGCCCTATTATTACCCTTCAACCGTCAAAGCCTGTCGTCATCGATTCTTCTTTCGACATTTCGACCTCTGATCTTTTGGGTCGTTTTGATCATCAAACAACGTTTGACCGTTGCCAGCACCAACTCCACCAACCTCTTTTCGAATCTTAAATCTCGAATCCCGACTCTCGACTCTCGACATCCATCAACGGCATCGTCACCAGAGCAGAAAGAGAACAGAATAGTCATACTGGGCTAGAGTAGGTATCGCATCACCACAGCAAGAAAACAGCTGTCCGCCCAACATCATCATCATCACTACAATCATCACCATCAACATCATCAATCCCTCCGACAATTCAGCCACTGTCTCCGCTCTCATACACACTCTGCCAGTCGCTCTTTCCTATCTCTTCCACACTTGAGAAGGAATACTCGACTTTATCGCACCTTCCTCGTTCCTCATCGTCTTCAGACAGGAACCGTTGCTGCTCGTTACCAAAACGGCAATGCCCCTTGGGAAGCGACTTGCTCGGCATTTGGGAGAATCAGTGAGTGTTTAAACATCTCATTTGTCTTGTCCTCTTTTCGTTTGGTGCTTGTCTTTTGCCAGCTCTCTTATTTGGATTCGTCACACGACATCTTCCAACTTTGCTTGCTGCTCTATTCTTACGGGTATACACCATCAACATTGTGTACATTCATCTTTCCTTTGTCATTTTCTTTTGTCACGCCTTTCACCTTTCTTCTATCATCCTTTGTCCTTCATCTTTCATCATTTCACCCACACCCGACACCCATCATGTCTGACTACACCATCTCCACGGGGCCTGCTTCGGAAAAGCACAACCTTTCTTCCATGGATGCCACGGATGTGCCCCAGTACGCCGCATCCAGTGCCGTCATGGTCGAGGCCATGGCCCAGTCCCAGCCCCAGGGCAAGCCTATCCCGAGAGCTCCGTTCGGAAAGAACCCCATCGTGACCCCGACCGCCTGCAAGACGGGCATCTTCTCGGAGCAGGGGAAGGCCAAGCTCCGGGCATCCGTCGCCGCTTCGCCTCCTCAGCGCCTTGTTATTCAGGACAAGATTCTCTCCTACAAGCCCCTGGCTGAAGATCAGTCCCCCCGGTCCTTCTCCCAGCCCGCGGTCACGCTCAAGGGTGCTGAAAGTGCCAGCGAGCCTTCTAAGCTGGCAGATGACGGCATTGTGTGTCCGCCCCCGGCCAAGAGCCCAGAGGACGCCGGCTCCTCGGCCAAATCAGACATACCCAGAGTTGATTCTGGCTTCTGGGAGGATGGGTCTACGGACTCGGATGGCGAGGTGGCGTTTACCAAGTAGCGAGTGTGCCAATCGTCTGATCCCATTATGCTCTGGAGCCAGGGCGCTCAACAGGAGAGGGATGGTAAATGTGGTGCAAAACCCTAAGGACGAGCTCCCGACTCTGTCGGGGCGAATTTACGGGTCTGCTCCAGCATCAACCGTTTGCGTCATGACCCAACACAAATCGAGGTCATTTTGTTTTTAGTGATACCCTTTTGCATTTCTAGATGTTTTCCTTTAATGTTTACCCACTTGTTTTGTATTTTTTTTGTTTCCTTTTTTATTCTCTATATTGTTTTTTCCTTATGTTCTGGTTTTTCTGTGCATAGGCTCCGCTGCATCACTAGATACAGTCTAACCGCCTTTCAGTTTCAAGCAGACGCCAAATATCTCACATACCATGGAGCAACGGGTAAGTCATCTCTTTTTTGTTTCTACACAGAAACAGAAACCAAGAAGCAGTGAAAATGTTCAAAGCTAACAGTGACAGTGACATACGGAGACCTACGGGCCCTGCGCCAGGATTGGTTAACGGATAGCGTATGTATATTGTTGACATGCTGAGCGCGCAAACATCACAGCGATTTACACACAAGCGACTGCTGCTCATGGTGCTAACATCTCAGAACATTTCATTCTGGCAAACCTATCTCGAATTTGAAGTTTTGTCACGCTATCCCGAAGCCCGTATTCACCTGCTGCGACCTTCGATCAGTATGATGTTGGGCTGGCTGCGGACTGATGAGCTACGCCAGAACATGCCGAATTTCCGCCAGCAGGGCACCACGCATATCTTTGTACCTGTCAACAACTCACACGACGTCGGATCGACTGATGAAGGCACACATTGGTCCCTTTTGCTTGTCTCCATCGTCGACTGCGTTGCCTTCCACTACGACTCGCTCGGTGCCTGCAACATTCATAATGCGCGCGACATCACATCAGCCCTCGCACGCCTACTCGGTCTCCCCTTACGTTTCCGCAATATCGACGACACCCCACGCCAAGCCAACAATAACGACTGCGGCGTGTTTGTCTGTATTTTGATGCGTTTCCTACTTGTCAAGCGGTTACTGAATGCGCATGCGCGGGAAAAGGTGTCAATGAGCCTGGGCGGTAAGATGATCGACGCTGAAGGTGGTCGCAAAGAGATGATCAAGACTATTGAGAATCTTCGGCGCGAGGCCGAGCGGCGAGAGTCGGAGCGCACAGGACGTAGCGTGTCGCCATTTGTGCGCGGCGACGGCTACCGCATTGACTGATTGTGTTTTGCTTGGTCAATCTGGTCGTTCTGTTCTTGTGTTTTGTTTATCTTTGTCCTGTATTTTTGTTTTCTTGTCGTTTATTGCCCTGCGATATACCTTATCCGAGGTCTTTTCTTCATCGGAGCCTCTCGAGGCTGGCCAGACACAAAAGTACGCCAAGGAGTTGGGAGTCTGGGTCTTGAGTTTTGTCTCTGTATCTGCACGCTTTTACTTGTCACATGTTGTTTGCTTTACCTGTTTCATCACAATCCCGCTACTATGTCTTACGCCTCTTTTAGACGCATCTTGTCGATGTATTTGTGACATCCGGGATTTCTTTAATGAGTGCATTGCAAGCTGTCACAGCATGTCAAATAAAGCATCGTACCAATTACTCCGCAATTCATACCAGCAGTAGAAACAGTGTATTTAAGCTACCTTTTGGACTCCCAACGCCGTCTATAAAGTATAGATCTTCATGAATGTAGACAGTAAAAAAGCGAGGTGCCGACTATGGCTGTTTGGCAAAGGCAGGGCTCTGGTCCATGGTGGCGGTGATGTAGGACCGCAGCATAGCAAAGCGGTTGGCCGTCGACTGCTTGGGAGCAGCGGCGGCAGCAGCAGCGTCGGTCTTTTCGGCCGTCTTGGCCTTCTTGTCAGACGTCTCGACCTCCATCTCGCCGGCGGGCACGGCCTCTTCCTTGACCGCCGTCAGCTGCGCCAGGTTCAGCCCGAAGCGCGCCATCTCCGCCTGCACCACCTTTTCCTTTTGCTTCATCGAGCCTGGCCGCGTCTTCAGGCTCGTCTGCCGGCGCCGCCGCGCCATCTCCTCCTCGCTGATCACAGTGCCCGACACTTCGGGGAGCGCATCCGCCAGCGACTCCAGCGTCGCCACCAGCTTCTTCGACGGCCGCCGCCGCTTCAGGTTCTTGCTGCCCGGCAGCCGGCCGCGGTCGGCCAGCTTCTCTGTCACCTTGGCGCGGAACGTGGCCTTGCGGATGGTCTGCTTGTCGCGCTTGGAGTGCAGAAAGTCGTCGGTGACGGTGTTGTCTTCGCGGTGCACCTTGCGGGGCAGGGTCGGGTCGGCGATGCGGGCGAGGGCCTTTGCCCTGTGGCTCATTTTGGGGGCAGTCGGGGCCTTTTATTAGTATGAGTATTCATTGCGACGTATTGGGGCGCAAGGACTCACCATTTTGTGTGGTTGTGTGATGCAGAAGTAAGAAGAGACGACGTCAGAGCTCGAAAATAAGATACAAATAAAAGTCGGACCCATTCTTATCTTATCTCTTCAAAGTGCAGCCCATATATACTCCACACGCAGTCCTTTTACCATAACAACAGGTGAGATGCCAGAGTGGTCTAATGGGTATGATTAGAAATCATATGGCTTCGGTCGCGTGAGTTCAAATCTCACTCTCATCGTTTTTTTGTCTTTTTTGCTTTTTTTTTTTTTGTACATCGTATTTCGAGTACCGTTCATCAGCACCCCACGTCATAATGTGATCATTTTATCACTTTTGTCTTTTTTGTCTTTTTCAATCAAAATGTCATCTCAACTTCGGGAGCGCATTGCGGCGGCCGAGGCTGAGCTGCAGACGCTGCGCCAACAGCTCGCTATAGTGGAGGCCGAGGAGCGCGAGCAGCAGCCGTCGTCATCAACACCTCCATCGAAATGGCCCCTCCTGCCCGACGAGTATGACCGCTACGCGCGCCAGCTCATCCTCCCCAGTGTCGGCGTCGCCGGCCAGCTCGCCCTCAAAAATGCCACCGTCGTCATTATTGGTGCTGGTGGCCTCGGCTGTCCCGCCGCGACCTACCTCGCCGGCGCCGGCGTCGGTTCCCTAGTCCTTGTCGACGGCGACACCGTCGAGGTCTCCAACCTCCACCGCCAGATCGCCCACACCACCGGCCGCGTCGGCCAGCACAAGGTCGACAGCCTCGCCGCCGCGCTGCGCCAGAGCAACCCCCTCGTCAACCTCGTCACCCACAAAACACACATCACACCCCACAACGCCGCGTCGCTCATCACCCCCGCCACCACCCTCGTGCTCGACTGCAGCGACCACCCCAGCGTGCGCTACCTCGTGTCCGACGCCTGTGTGCGTGCCGGCGTGCCGCTGGTGTCGGCGGCCGCGCTGCGCACCGACGGCCAGCTGAGCGTGCTGAACAACCCGCCGGGTGCAGGGCCGTGCTACCGGTGCGTGTTTCCGCGGGCGCCGCCGGCTGCGAGCCAGACATCGTGTGCCGAAGGCGGTGTCCTAGGACCAGTGGTGGGCGTTATGGGCGTGCTGCAGGCGCTCGAGGCGATCCGAGTGATTGTTGGCGCCGCAGCATCAGCACCACCTGTTCCTCCAACACTGCTGTTATTTTCGTCGTCGTCGGGCAGCAGCCTGAGTCCGCCGTCGTTCCGAACCGTGCGCCTCAAAGGCAAGCGGGCCGACTGCTACGCATGCGGCACTGATGCGCCGCTCCTCAAGCTCAAGTCATTGGACTCTACTGGTTCTGATTCTACAGAAGCATGGCCCGACTATGTGCAGTTCTGCGGCGGGTCTACGGCAGCGACGCAAAATATTCTAGAGGCCGATGAGCGGGTGTCTGCTGACTATTTGAAAGAGCTGCAGGCTGCCGGCCAGGATCACTGGCTGCTGGATGTGCGCGAGCGCGAGTTCTTTGACATGGGAAGCATCGTCGGTGCTGTCAACATTCCCTTTTCCCAGACGCAGGCTCTCTCTAACCAATCTGAGAGCAATGGTGAAACGAAGTGGCTGCCGTCTGGCATGGCCGACGACAGCAAGCCCATCTACCTCGTCTGCCGTGTCGGAAACGACTCGCAGGTGGTCACGCGGCAGCTCAAAGACATGGGCCTGGGCCGTGATGGTGCTCGCTTTATTGGAGACATCCAGGGCGGCATCCTGGCATGGAAGCGCTCTGTCGATCCTACGATGCCATTTGTCTAGCTTTTTCCATATGATTCAGGATAGAGATGTTTGTAATATACCCAAAGAGGAGTTTCATTGATGATAATAGCACAGATCTAGAGTGGTCGTAGAATAACATAATACACGTCGTCTTCACGACCTTTCCCTCAAATTTCCTTCCAGTTTTGTAAAAAAGCCTCGTCGCGTCGCCGCCTATAGCCTATACAAAGGTTGTCCGCTTCTTGTTAAACGCCCGCTGGTCCTTGAGCCACTGCCGGTAGCCCGCAACGCTTGAGATCTTCTCGCCGTAGAAATCCGGCACCGGGTTGCCCGCCGACGAGTTCGTCGGGTCCACGCGGTTCTTCTTGATGCGCGCAAAGAACTGCACCTCCTTGGTCGTCATCTGCGTCCGGAACTGCCGCTTCCACGCATAGAACACCGCGTTGCCCATGCTCGGGCCCACCAGCCAGCCCAGCGCCGAAAAGCCAAACGTCATCAGGCCCAGCGTCACAAAGGGGTCCAGCGGCACCTGGCCCAGCAGCGGCTCAGCCACGCCCGAGCCCAGGAACATGCCGCCCGCCAAGCCGCCGACAATACCGCCGACACCCGAGAACACCATCTGGATCCGCCGCCGCGTCTTGCGCAGCTGGAAGAATGTGTTCCAGTCGAGGGGGACTGTTGTGGTGGAGGTGGAAGCAGACGCCTTCTTGGCGATTGAGGCGGCAGCGGCAGCGTCAACGGCGGCGTCTCTGTTTACTGACGAGCCGGTCTGTTGTGCTCTGGTGATTGTGGACGACATGGAGGAAACGGGGGAGACGGAGAAGAAGCGGGCGTGTGGGCATGGCGCCAGGGCAAAGGGCGACGCGCGCATGCCGAGGGACGACGGCGATGACGCGGGCTTGACGGCGAGCAGCGTGCTTGTGCGCGCGGCCGCGGCCAGACCGGGCCGGAGCAGCGACGGTGCTGAGATCATTGTGTTGTGTGTATGTTGTGTGATTGGAGGCGATCTGGTATTGTATGTCGTGAGTCGTATGTCGTGTCGTGTGCTTAAGTATCGTCTTGATCCTCGATTGAGAGCTGACGTCTAGCAGGGCGGGTCAAGCCAGTCAGCAAGAAAGCAAGGCCCGAGAGAGCGAGAAAAGCTGGCGGCGAAAGGTGGGGTATCCTAGCATCACTACTGGGGAAAGAGCAACTGGGCGCAATATTTGCACGTGACATTATTCGACGTCATCCATAGGTTCAAGATGTCGTGGTGATGTGCATGATTATGAATAGACCAGATATTGTGTGATTTATTCTCAAAGTAGATTTCTTTACTGTTTATTTTAATTAAAAAAGTGCCTGTTGAAATTGCTTTATTAGTATTTTGGTTTTGAAGAAACAAATATATGTTTTGAGATTCATTGTGGTTGGTTTGAGATTCCCTGACTTTTGTAAAATCTAAATAAATTAATTTTGATGTCAAGAAATTACTAAATATTCTTCAATTTTTATTTAAATACAAAGACTTATACCATATGAATGTGGTTATTGATAAAAAATGTAAACAAAAGCTGTGGTGGTTGGCTGTTTCCTCCTTTGACCTCTCGCTTCACGGCTGAATCCACTTTACGCGACTGAGACGAGAACGACAGACGACTGAGCTACAAACAAACGGACGACGTGACAGCAGCCACACACCACCTTATCAAGTGATCTGGGGTGATTGATGAAATCAAAAGTGTTAAAGGCGGCAAAAAGCATCAAGTCTGTCTCAAGAATCGCGAAAGTCGCGACAGCCACAAACATGGCCAGCTTTGCCATCCAGCCCGTCCACCGCTTCCACGGGCAAAGCCAGCCTGTGCGGCGGCCAAAGGAGTTCACCTGCTTCTCTTACGACGACACACACACACTACACCTAGATGACCGCTCACTGCGCTGGTACTACCCGCCACAGGAGCCCAATGCCGACCTGTCGCGCGGCTTCGAGTCGTTTGACAAGCACGACGACAGCGCCGACGAGCACCTCGACAGCCTGCTGGCCTCGATTGCCGCGCACGAGCAGGCAACGCAGGCAAAGATTGATGCCAAGGTCGTCACCTGGCGCGGTATGATGACCAAAATCATGGCCACGCCATACGACGACAGGGATGGGTGAGGTTTTTGTCCATAAACGAATACATTCTGATTACTGACTGTCTAGGTTTGAAATGAATGCCACATACTACCAGGGCTGCATATTCATTGAAGAGAACCACGAGTACAAGGCGGCGTCGCGTCGCGAGCAGGATGCCCGCCAGAAGCGCCCGCCGCCGCGGCCGCACCCAGACCGGCCCTTCTTCTCGCCCGACAACATGTCCTTTTGGGGCTACAAGTTTGAGACCCTTGCTACCCTGCCGCGCCCCTGGGGCGAAATGACGCGGGCCCAGATCGAGGGCCGCGACGCAGAAATCGTCAGCAACAAGGCACAGTACTGCTCCGTCGTGCGCACGGGCATCGGCGCTCACGTCCTGTGCCTCGGCGGCGAGGTCGACGCCGTCTGGGACTCCAAGCCGCAAACGCCCGGCGCGCCAATCCGCTGGGTCGAGCTCAAGACGAGCCAGGACATTGCGAGCCCGCGCGACCTCGAGTTCTTTGAGCGCAAGCTGCTCAAGTTTTGGATCCAGTCGTTCCTGCTAGGCGTGCCGACGATTGTTGTGGGCTTCCGCAGCCGGCACGGACGGCTCGTGCGGCTCGAGGAGATCTCGACAGAGAGCATCCCCGACAAGATCAAGATGCGGGCGGCAGAGGCACGACTGCCAGCGCCGTGGGACGGCAATACGTGCATTAATTTCGCGGCTTCATTTCTAGACTTTCTACAGGCTACGATCGTATCGTCGTCGCCAGAGGATAGCGACGGCGTGTGGCGAATCCGGCGGAAGCCCGGGTCGCCTCACATCGAGGTGTTCCGGGTCGAGGAGACGGGCCACGGGCGGATACTGCCAGATTCGTTTCTCAACTGGCGGATCAAGCTGGCATTGGGGGCTGACAAGACGGAAGCGGCCGAGACAGCATAGCTGAAGGAATACACTAGCACCAAGCATACATAGAAGCAATGCCAATGCAACCACCAAGCCAGCCGGAAGACTTTGCTAGTTTCTTGCCACTTTTTTGCTACTTTCTCTACATTCATCTCGGGCCCTAACATCCTGCATCCGCGTCGGCTCGGTGAATACGCCCCCAAACACAGGTAGCGACGGACGAGCCCGTGCCCGAGGTTACACCGTCAAGCTAGAGCTAGGATCTTCCTTGTCGCCTAGACTCTGATGGACTAGGATTGAAGATGAAGACTGCCATCGAGCCCCCAACATTCTCCTATTACTTGCAGAGCATGTAGATGAATGGACACTAATGGATATGCCAAAATCTGCAGAGTCAGATGAGATGCAGATTCAGATATGCAAGCTGCATTGACAGCACAGCAAGGCGCCTTTACGAGCTGGACATGAGATGGAGCCGGGCTGGAGTCGAGCTGGAAATGGCTGCATGACTGCATGAGCTGTTGCGGAAGCAAGACAATGCAGCCGTTGTGCCGTGTTGCTTCTGCTTTTTGTGCGCTTCTTTTCTTTTCTCTGGCTCTCTACTCTTTCCTCCTTGGTACTGGGTGCTCATGCTTGCTTCTGGTACCCCCAACATGTCTCGTCCTGACGGTTCTTTTGAATTCCAAATATTTATTCTATTTCTTTCTGTTTGATTTCTGTCTTGCTTTGGTTTTATTTTCGTTTTCATTTTCACTTTCATCTGCTGGGAAGATCATCTACTTCAAAAAGACTGCATCAACACCGCAAACTCCACAGGCCGCAGAACAGGCCGCATAGGTCTTGATGGAGTCCTCAGCCTCACCACCTCCACACCGGGTGCGCGAAGCGCCAGCCGAGAGGTGTCTGCATATGTCTGCATATATGGAGCAATAGAGGTCGAAGGATTGCAATGCAGTAGTGAGGATGCGTTGTTCAACCGGAGAGTTTTCAGATTAAGGAAAACAAGAAAACAAAGAAAACCAGCAACCAAAAATAAACAAAAATAAACAAGGACTCAACAAAAGAACCAGCACGAACGGGCGTCTACCGGCTGCGAACTGCGAACCGAGATCGTAACGATGCTGGAACCAAACAGCAAGAACCATAAAGCATGAACCATAACAAAGAACTGTAACCATAATCCACCACAGAAGAAAGTAATACTACACTCGATCGTGAACTGGTCATGCCAGATGCTTGCCCGATGCTGTCTGTAACCCTGATTGCGGTTGTATGATATCACCATCCTAGAGAGAATCCCCATAGATCGAGATGAAGGAGTACAACATCTTCTAGGAGATCTCGCCAGCATGGCATACGGACTCTTCTGCGATTTGAACTTTCCGGCCCGCTCTGCCTCCGGTTACGGCTCTTCTCATCTGGCCATCTCATCGAACCATCTCATCTGCCATCTCATCTCTCAAAAGTACAGAGATGGGCGATGCGGATCGAGCTCCTATGCGAAGCATCGGACAATGCGCGCCGAGTGTATCTCCAGTTCAGCCGCACCGTGATCTTCTTCTTCTGTTTTTTCTGCTTTTCTGTTTCCTGAGCTCTGCGTTTTACATCTACACCATTGCATCGACGCATACTCCCATCTCCATCTGCAGTTCTCGGCGGCTATCTCTGCAGTGTCCGCAATGCGGTCTGCACAGAGTCCGGAGCCGTGAGCCGGTCTGCCTGTCTGCCTGTCTGAGGTTGAGTCAACAATAAGAAATATAGAGAAGCAAGCAAAGAAGCAAGCAAAGAAGCAAGCAAAGAAGCAAGCAACAAAACGAAACGAGAAGAGCATCGCATACGCAATCAAACCAAAAAAACAAGCAATAAGACGATCAACAGGCAAAAGACAGACAATCTGCCACGTCCAACCATCCAAGCGAATGTATGGTCTTCAGACACGAGGCCAGTACCAGCCGCCGTGTAATCTTTGCTTCTTTGTTTCTTTGCTTTTGTTGTTGCTTCTTCATCTTCCTTCTTCAGTACTCCTTACCTCTAGCCAACGAAAATTTCTTCGTCCATGTCGATGAACCGCAGACCTTCCTAACAAAGACACTGCTCCGGCTGACTTGCTCTTCAGGAACACGCATAAGCATATGCAGAGCAGAGTGGGTGAAAGGTGATAGATGACAGACAACGTATGATAGACAATAGACAATAGCTCAGACATCAGACCTCAGCCCTGACCAAGCGTGCCGTCCTTCCACGCCAGACAGACCCAACTATCGAATCTCACTGCTCACTCACTCTCACTTGGATGAAAAATGTTACTCGTCTGCGGCATGTCCTTTTGCTCTTCATTTAGTTTTGATTCACTCTCGAGGCTCTACTCTGTAAATGGCCTGTTAGCATAACATTAAACTGTGGCGCTGAGACTGATCCTCGAGCCGGACGGACGGCCATTTCACGTCCGTTATGGACAAGATTGGCTTCCCCATCGTGGCGAGTCATTGAAACAAGTCTAGACCGGGTGAGGATATTATTTGTTATCTGAGAGAAGAGCAGCTCGTACGTGTCTTTCTGGGTGGCGACTGTCGTGCCATTCTTGGATTCGTCTTGCACTGATATTGCACCGTGAATGTATTCTTGTCTGATTTTCTTCAAAAGTACTGAATTGCAAGCGAGGAGTTGTGGTCTACAATGCGGGCATCCTTCTATCAGTCTCTCAGTATCTGCTGTCATGTCTGCCGGCCTCTGTCTGGCCTCTGTCTGGCCTGCCTGGTGTCTGCCTGTCTTACCGCCGTACTTTTGCATTCACATTGTGTTCACGCATACGTCTGCATTCACACATCACTACTCACTTGGGAGATAATATTCAGCAATCAGAGCATATCAGACCTCGGTTCGGTGTCGTATATCCGGTAGCTGAGGCTGTCATGCTTGTGAACCAGTTCTAGTCTCGAGTCTAGTCTTTGGTCCATAGTCTAGTCTCTTCTCTGATCTTCCATCTATCTCGAGTGACCGTCAAGAAATCTAGGCTGTTCTATTGACTAATGGGTGTTAATAGGGCCATAGGGCCATTAGATATCACCGGGTGATACAGAGTAGAGCCAGACGAGGACGTTCCTTTCCCTTGTTTAATCCTCCATTGATCCGTTGCACAGGGTCTCTTGCCTCCCTTCTTTGTCCTCTGCCGCCCGTTACTCCCCGTTGCCAACGGTGCTCGCTGCTCACGTTTCTCACGTTTCTCACGTTGCGAACTGTTACGGTATTCCTTCTTTTTCTCCGTAGTTGTGTTACACGAATTCCAGGTAGCCGGTTGAGAATAGGGATTGCAGACAGGAATCAAGAAAAAGCATACGAGACCCTTGGCTCAGGGAGAGTGTCTGAAGGGTTGAAACAGAAACAGGAGATGCAAATCAAAGAATATTACAAGAAATGTGCAAAAGAAATACCGCTCCTGAAGGCAAGACACACTTTCCCACCCTCTCCCACACACTCCCACTCCCACTCTCCCCCGTTGTATGCATGTCTTGTCTCGACCTAGATACCAATGACATACGCGAAACACGACAGCGGGTAGAGAGCCGGTGATGCTCAGATGGTGCAACTTTTCACCGATCCAATAGAATAGAAAACAAAAAGCAAGAGAAAGATATCTCTCGACGAGGCTCTATTGGTTCTGCCTCTTTTTCTTATTGTCCTTTTAATTGGGCATGCGTTGTCTGAAATATCCGAATATCTACGATATTCTTTTCATTCTGCTTGGTTCTTTTGCCACACATCAAGATTATCTTGTCTCTCGGTGTGTGTGTCTCACTCAACGCACCCATGCCAGAGCCAGCCAGCCTGCAGTCTCTCGAGCTGGCCAAATTGTTCTTTCTTTTTCTCTTCGCTTGTCTTTTGCTTTATATTGTTTCTTATTCAGACGGGCCCGCCTCGCTGGAATGCAATTGTCGATCAGCGCCACCCAGTATGAGAGAAGGAGATAGAAACGAGAAAAGAATAGACAAAAGAAAAGAGAAAAGAAAAGTTAAAACCAGAACAGTCTAGCAAGGTTAGCAAAGATAGGTAGGGTCCAGACACTTGTTATGATTACTTATTTCCCGGCACATCAGCTAGACGCCATCAAAAGAAGCAATTTAGGAATACCAAGAGGAGCACGGCCGAAAGAGTCCATCACACAAAAAGACTGCAGAACGAGGCGGACAGACAATGTGCAGTGTAGGCACACAGACATGCAGCCACACTGCTGCGGGCGTCCCTGTGTAGATCAGGTGAAAGAAGGACTGATGGGACGGGATTTGAGCCGGAGACGCTCCTCTGATAGGGTCAACTTGATAGGACCAAGTCGATAGGATCAAGTCGATAGGATCAAGTCTGCCGCGCAGACACGCTGGCCTGCAGCCGGCGAGTGCGTTCCGACCGCGTGCATGCTTAGTTCTCTGCACACCGTCACTGCAGACTAGCTGCAAATTGTGTGCATAAGGTACAGGCTGTGCAATGCAGGGGCTGACAATGGCTATTGGCGCTGAGTATCTGCATCTGCGTCGAGATGATCAAGAAATCAACAAAGACTGAAAGAACTGAAAATTACTACTTTGTATTCTTCATTCTTTTAGCCGCGGGCCGGGGCGCGATCACCGCAGCACGTTCTCGGCTGTCAAAGAAGACGGTGCATCAGGCATAATTCTGTGCTAGTTGTCTCGTAGATTATCTACTTTACACAACGGTCGGTAGAGGGTAAAATACTTGAACTGGTCTTGATTTCGACTTGCACTATTCATACATGGTAAATATACATGGTAAATGCAAATGGGATTGACGATAGGCACTGCATGGTATTTCTGTATTGCATATGTGCATACGCTGATGCCGTGCCGTGCTCAGTGCTCATCTATCTTCAGGTGTACAGGCGGTGACAGTGTCTTACCTGTGCGGACATGACGAGCCGGGCACAGCGAAACAGCACAGCACAAAAATAGAGAGGCAATGCAGAGGCAAAGAAAGGCGGGCAAGGCAAACTCAAGGCAAAAGTTGAGGCAGCACAAAATAACTGCCAATCTGACACCGAAGAAGGTGGATGGCGACTGAGACATGCATGCAGAGGGAACTGCAGTCGAGTATGTGATGTGACAAAGTGGTTGTACAACCAAAGCTGAAGATGGAGAGGCCTCTTCATGGGGGCTGGAGAACTTTGGACCTACTCAGTAAAGCTGTAGAACTCAAGACGAAGGCTGGAACAGCTTGAGCAATCTCGGTGAGATGTCTACGGTTGCATTAATTATTCACATAACAAAGTTCACCGAGATATCGTAGGATTCAATAGTCAACTGAGAATAAGAAAAAACAATAGGATAAGAGAATACTTAAACGAAGAAAAAGAAACAATTGATCGTGTGACAGACTGCTTCTCCTACTAATCGATGCTCTTTTTGGTGATGTTTTGTGAAGTTTGTGCTTGGATTCAGCTTCACTCATTGTTTCAACGACGTCTATTGCACGTGCCATTTTAGTTAATTCCTCTGAAAATTAAACCAGCTAATCAATCGATGAAACATACCAATCGACTCGATCACTGGAAGCGACGGCGGACACTGAGATCGGGACTGGAACTCGCTGTCAGTTGTCATTTTCTCTTGTGCAGACTACTGTGCTATTGTTGTTTTAGGGGGTGTCTAGAACCGTTCAGCTCGTCAGCTCTCAGGTATCAGCTATCATTTTCATTTTCATTATTGTACCCCTAATACTGTTCGTTACAGGCGACGGAGCGACGGCTCAGCGGTCCCGAAGCAACGCTGCAAACATCTTTCTATCCAAGCCCAGCAATAGCAGCTCGCACTCGCGTAATTAACTCTTTCAGTAGGGGAGCGCTACGCAGCCTCTCGGGTGCTCCGCGTTCATGGCCTGTAGCTGTACTAAGTGCCTGTACGAAACAACCTGGTGGTGTCTGCCATCCACTGCGGAACTACACAGTGGTAGTGATGCGACGACGGGATGGATGGGCAGACAGGACAAACCAGGGCAGAGGAGAGTATTTACAGAAGATCAACAACCCCTGAGGGAATCCCAGAATCGAATCCTCATCCTTCGTCTAGTTATGCCATGGCTATTGTCTTGGCATCATGATGTTTTTTCAATAAATCCGGATGGATGACCACGATACTTGACTCTGTGAAGACAATAGTTTTGTGCGCATACAGAGTGTATCAGGTGAGTCAAGTACTCAGTCACCAAACCAAACCAAACACAAAGCCATAATCAATCCATGTCGTATCAGTCAAACAGCCAACAGCATATGATGGACGCAAGATCATGTAGGCGACCAACAGCACCGGAATTAAATAGGGAAATACTGTTCCAAAAATCTTCAGAATCCTAGAAATCCTTGCATCGTAGTCTGTACCACTCTCTGCAATGTATGTACTGAGTACGAGGCAGAGTCCCAATCAAGCCAATCCTCTGATACGACTGCAACGCTATATACACGTATGTCCATTTCCGATCATCATCTGGATGTGAATGGCAAAGAGGAAGAGAAAATGCATCAGGGGTTGTCTGGTCTTTGTTTCCTACCTCATCTCATACCGTCACTGTACCGTCATATTTATTATCCCGGTCTTATTGTCCGCGATATTTATTACTCTCACAGTACCAAGAAGTAACATGACCGCAGGTGGCTGTGGTAGCATTGGACCAGACCGACAAGGCCTTGTTGCCGTTCTACCTTGTTCACCGTCTACCGTCCGCCTCGCCGTCGTCGCCGTCTGACCGCCCTCATGCACATGATAGGCATGCTATCTAATGCTGATACCAATACTGCCTGATACTGCTGATACTTTGAACTTCTGATACATCAGACCCCGAGTTTTGAATTGATTTCCGAAGCAAGGCTAACAGGAATGTAACTTCCTGCCCGTCCGCCTCGTTTACTGTATACCTCTATTAGTTAACGAGGATACTGAAGCCATTTACTCCAGCCTTCATGATGTCTTCGATGTCCTTCTACTTCGTATGGTCGCAACACCAATACCGCAATACCAGAAATCGTAAATCCAGTTCATCTCGCTCGCTTACTTCGTCTACTGCCGTATGACGCTTTCTCTTTATTTTCTTTTTGCATATTCGCTTGTCCTTTCTTCCATCTTCCATTTTATTTTGCTTTTGCGTGGTCGCCTCTTCGTTTCGTGCCGTCCTTTTCTTTTGGCAGCCATGTTTCTGTCGCGTTTCTTCTTTTCTTTTGCTTCTCTCTCTTAACTATTCACTTTTTCTTCACTATGCTTTCTCTTCACTATTCCAACAGTCGTGATGCTCACATTTCCAACACTTGCACTCGAATAAATACTAATCAACTCCTTTTCCCTACATAATACCACCCTTCGTATTAATTACATTTAATCGCCTATTATTCAGCCCTCGTTTCGTTGTTGCAACATTATGAAGCGCAGCCTGGACAACTTGTGAGATTTCATACAAACCCAGCATTGTGCAAAATAATATGAATTGTGACAGACGATCGCTGGGTTGTTGTACTCGTTACCATTTCCTCTTTCGTGCTCCAGTCTGTCTCGCAAGCTCTCTACAGTCTGTCATATATCATGTCTCGCCGTGTTTCTCTACTAGACCAGAGACAGCCAATAAAACAGAGGGATCCCACTGTGACTGTGATCACTTGTATTGATTTGGTATTAGTTGCACCTTTGCACCCTTGCTGGCTATCAGGGCTATCACGCCGGGAGCTGTCCGCGGGGTTCCATTCTCTTTTCCGGGACGCACTAGCTCTGTGACTGTGCTCGATTCTCTGCTCTGTCTGTACGAAGAGTCAGCCAGCGGAACATCGCCGGGTCCCGTACAGAGTACTATTATTGTGTGCACTCTTTTTGTACATAGTAAAGTAGAGTGTCGCAAGTGGCGGCAAGCAGAAAAAGAAATGTCGGCACTGCACCCAAAGCCGCGATGCTGGGTCTGCATAATTTATTCTGTACAGAGTATTATTTCTTCAGACTCAAATGCCAAGAGATCAGCATCACGAGATGACAGTCTTCTGCAGGTGAAATGAGGCCGTCAATAGTGTCATCACTATTACTGGCACCTCATGTACTTCGTACGAGGTAATAAGAGCGGATGTTGAGAAGCCGAGATGACTACGTAATTGTCACTGAGTAAACAGAGTTTTTCTACTCTCCATGTCCTCCATAGATAGGGAATACTCCAGCGGAATCATCTCCATTTCATCTGTCCCCTCTTCCATACTATACCGTGCCATCCCATCTCTCAATTTTGTAATAAGATGTGCATCTACATGCCGGAGTATTACTCTTGTAGGCATGAGCTCCCCATCGCCCGAGTGGACAAGATGCGAGCACGGGACACGGGCCATGCTTTACTTTACTTTGCGTACGAAGTATGGAGAGCTTGAAAGTCAACTCTCCACTGATCAGTACAGGGAGTCGTTACTTAATTTTGGTCAGAGTTACTGAGTAGTATCTTACGCTCGACAAAGGGTTCGGTTTTACAGCCTTTGGTCGTTATTCCGGTCTGCACTCTTCGTCCTTGTAAGGATTCACAACTCTGATTAGTATTCTTTGTATTCCTCTATTCCTGTATTCCCTGATCCTGGCTCCCGTGTCGGCGATTTGCTTGTGCAATAAATCTACTTTCTAGTATCCAACTCGCCTCGGAACGTACCTCTATTACATCACGGACACGGAGAAATGCCTACTCGGTACAGAACAAAATCAATAACTCAAATACTCTACTAGAGCAGGATAGATCTCGTGACGGCTTCAGATCTAAGGCTAAGGATTGCATTATTAGTTTGTAGTTTGTACTGAGTAGCTTGACTGAGTAGCTTGTAGCGATGGGGGCTATTCGCGCACAATCATACCCGGAAAGAAAGCATGGGTGTTGGTACTCTTGATTACAGGTGTAGCCAATAGATCAGGCTGTCGATCCTGTGACGGCCGGCGAGAGCCATACGATGTAAATCTCAGGGCATTTCAGGGGAATATTCAGATAACGAAGGGAGAAGGAAAAAGAAAGAAGAAAGAACGAAAAAGAAACAAAACCCCCACGTTGTCAGTCTGACACAACCCTAAGCTGAATGCATACTCAATAGGCAGGCTGGAAGGCTTCCTACAGGACAGAGCGGTCATAGGGAGGGTATTGTTCAATTACTGATCTTCAGTGCCTAGATGTGCATGCAGCTGATGGCTGGCGGGCAATCTGACAGGTAGCACAATGCCCCAGACTGCTGTCGGTACTGCGCACACGGAGTGCCGGCAGTGATTATTGAAGCGAAGGATCATGGTGAGATTATTTTGATAGTGAAAATGCTCTCAATTTCTCCTGTATTTTGTATCCTTCAAACACATCGTAAATACGAAAATAAGAGAAAACAAACATCAATGAATTATATTGTGACTCTGGCATGATTTTAGATAATCTATCACAAAGTTAAAAACAAATCGTATTCTAACTGGCAATACTAATATTAAAATCAAATTCTGATTCAATTGTAAAGTTTCTCGGATTTAAATCAAACGCGATGTTGTACGTGGATGTAAACAGTACAATATCAATACAAAGGGCAGATATTGTCTATTCGATATACATTCGTCTCCAACTCCAACTCTTCATTGTTCAACGGTATCTCATACTCTTTGTTGTACGGTTCGTGCTAAAGAACGTCGATCGACACTGAAGATATTGTGAGGGTTAAAGAGCTTTGAAAGAAGTAGGATTGAAGAAGAGAGATTGAAGATATGCACACCAAAGCGAACACAGTCTACATTACTAAACAAAGAGCGCGCAGATCAATAACGGTTGTCGTACGATTAAAGGGAGGGTTTGAAGATTGGATTGCAGATTCAGATTGATAGATTGTCGAGTGATTTAATTGTTGATAGATTGTAGATTTAAGGAGATTCAATCAAAGAATTAAGACAATCAAAGAGTTGAGAGGGAGGCCAGATCTAGGGAGTCAAAGAGATGACCCTAGCTGAATGTGCATTGTCAAAACAGCTTATTGTTTGTCCTATCGCAGCCAATGGACTGTGCTCCGTGTTGATCTGTAGATGAAGGGTATGCAGATGTAGATAGGGTCGATACTGGGTAGAGATTGGTGAGATTATCTAGGGAGAGAGAAACACGGAGTGTAGTATTGATAGTATGTAAAAATATAGATTTGGGGAATTGGACAATGAATCTACCCCGTTCGTTGCAAAAATGTAGAGAAAAGGCAGAATGATTGACGACGATCGCATCTAGGAGTAAAGTGTATTGGAACCCCTGAGGTTGTACAGAGTGTTTGAATATCTACGACTTTGATTATTTTCCCGGAGTGACACACAACAGAGTATGACAAGATGAGTTTGCACTGCACACAGCCGTCGTAGATTGTCGGGAGCACACACAAGGCTCGTGCAATGTAGTACGAACGTATTGACTCGGAGTATTCAATATCAAAGACTCGAAATCAAAGACGAACCCTGATGTTTGGCCACTTTGATAATCACCGTTGCGAAGGATCACGCAAAAGGAAAACAAGCCACAAAAGCAAGCACTGAAGAGCACCAACACTCCATACTCCAGTCCGAGTAGAATAAACAGAGCATGGATCAGGGCTGAACCATGGCGTCGGCTGTGAATGTGTCCGTGTACTTATACAACAAAAGAAAGAAAGTAAGAATAAAGAAGCGTAACGAACATTAAGAAAGAAACAAGAAGCAAGGACATATTATGAGCAGCTCTAGCTCCATTAGCTCAACGCTCAAAGAACTACATCGTATTGGTTATTGGTAAAAGTACACAAGGGGCGACTCTTGTCATTAAACAAAGACACGCAATGTGATTCGCTGTGATCGACTTCAGTTCATTTGTAGTGAAGCAAAGTGTTTGATTCCCATTGTGTAATGTCTTGTTTATTCTGGTGGTGTCCTGATGTCTGTCTACAAAAGACCGTGCATGTCTGTCACTGATCTCCAAGCTACAGACACAGACACACTACTTCGTAAGTGCCTCCACTCACAGCCGTCGGCTCGTCCAAACGAGGCGCTCAGACGGTCAGACGCCTCATGCAAGGTACTTTGTATCTGTGCACACTGCATACTCCGTCGAGTGACCCGCCAGCTCGGTTTATTGCTTTCCTTACTCTCAGTACTCGAGGACTCGAGTGTGTGGATAATCTACTTTCTATTTCCATTTCTCACGGGTAAGCTTCCGGTGCCGCTGGTCAGGGGTGGATTATTTCTTTTGATTTCTTTTGATTCTTTTCTTTTTATTACTTTCTTTTCCGTTTAGTCGCGCCTCGCTCGTTTCTTGTACTGACCCATTCGTTTCTTATTTCTTTTCTTATTTTCTTATTTCGCGGATCCTGCCGGTAATAAAAGTAAAAGTAGAATGTGCTTCATTCGGCCTGGTCTGGTCTTGTTGTTCCGCGATTCGAGTTTTCTCATCAAATAGTGCATCGTCTTTGATCTATTGAATACTAGTCGATGCTATTCCATCACATTCCCATCTCTGTCTGTACTCTGTATTTGAATCTAACATTGCGGGTGCTTACTCTGTGCTTGGGAAATGTTCCGAGCGGATTGAAGTAACGGAGTAAAGGATCTCTAGGAGTTACTCTTTGATTTCTACTATCTTCTACTCTACTATTTCCTTTTTCTGTTTCACTATGGAAATGTCACTGGACGTCCTTCTCCCTCTCTTCTTATTTCTTTTTACCAACATCGCACATCTTCTGCTTGCTTTTGCTCCCCCTCACCAACATCCTCTGTTTTTCCGTTTCTTGGATCTTAGGGTCGGAAGCGTCCGTCATCCGAGGCTATCGTGCAGGGGAGAGTCTTGTCTTTTTGTGATTGTCCATTGAATACTATCGCGATCTTGACCGAAACAATACTGCAGACTCAATAGACGGGTGAAAGAACCTCGAGATCGATCTTGCTGCCTCCCAAAGTACATGGATACTTGTGCCTGTGCCTGTGCTTATGCTCAGCTGGCTTGGCCAGGTTCAGCTGTCCCTCCTTGTAGCAGTCATTTATCGAATTTATCGATTTCTGCCGTCTATTGTCCTCTGCACTACGAAGAAATAGCACCAATAGCAATATGATTTATCGAATTCGACCAACAAATGTCTCACTCCAGTGGAGGAAACAAGATGAACAATTTTCTTGCATTCTGTCTTGGATTAGAGGATAGGTCTCTGACTGAGACTCAGTCTGAGAGGCCACCGGCCAGACATCTCTCGACTCCTTTTGACTTCAAAGTCAGTACCGTACCAAGCTCAGCTTTGCTGCCCAGTACTTTGAGGCAAACAGTATGGAGAATCCCTATTATTCTCCGTGATTTGCACTCCCTGGTCACGACGCAATATCCCCATTCTCGTCACGGAGAACGTCGTTTCCCACTTAGCCCTTTTGGTTTGATTTTTTTTTGAATCTCAAGTGATTACTATTTGCATCACTTTAGTATATCTATTAGGGAGACGAGATTAAAAGATCAGATATTAGATAAAAAGGCAATACAAGAAATTGCACTGTCCATCCTCATTGCTCATCATTGCCGTGTCCCGGGTGGGCCATGAGCGACGTGATGCTGCTTTATTTCTGTCTTGAGGTTCTTGATTTGTTTGAATGTCTGTGAATACAGGCTCGACGTCACTAAGTTGCATCACCAAGTATCATCACACTGGTCAGCCTCGTTTTCACTCCTCTCCAGATCCTCCACGCCGTCATCGCGACTGTCTACTCAATACAAGTACCAACTTGCATCAATAGTCTGATTAATACACTTCAAGCTACACTGGAAATACAAGATCCAGAGATCGCCATCTATCGAAATGGGACTCACCTGGACCAGTATTTCAAATAGCCTGCTTGCTTCGACCCATCGCGCGCTGGGATCCTCCTCCCGTTCTCCGTACTGCCCCGTCTAGTGGGGGTCTTCCAGTGTTTTCTTTTGTTTCTGTACGCTGTATTTGCTTGTTTCTCTCCTCTGTACAGAGCTCACTATGGTTTCTTTTCTGACCTTGCTACCTACAACACATACACACTACCGTCCGCACTATCGAATATCCAAGACACCCCTTTCTGGTTTCTTTCGTCTATTTGCTTTCTTTTTCCGCTTCTTAGCTCAGTCCAGCGTATGTACTCAGTACTCTTTTTGACCATATTGCTTTTGTTTGCACTACACACACCCCTGCTAGCTGTGGATCTCCATCACTCGGGACTGCCTGGAGGTGCTTCAGTCAGCTGTGTCGACAAGGCGAAGCTCCTTGTTATTATCTATTTTGAGTTTATTGTGATTATGATTATTGCTTGATTTTATCACCCAGCTTGAGATTGCCTCTACTTCCTCCCTCTTGTCGTCCCATCTGTCTTTCTGCCCCCGTCACGTCGACTTCGCTGTGCTCGTTTGATTTTCAACAACTCATATGGCTTCATATGAATAAGTCAAGTTTGAAATAAGATGCTGATGTACTCAGTACTCAGTACTTAAAATATTAAAGGCATAGACACTGAGTAGTCCCAGGCAAATACAGACGCCCGCCTGACTGGTACCTCGCGACTATTTACATATCGAGCTGACCTCGCCTAATAGACGACAGATCTTCGCGGGAGGGCAGTGTAGAGTAGCAGCATGGGCTGGCTGCTACCCAGTCGATTGGGTCAGATCTCTGCTTTGTACTCTGTATCTGTATTGTAGTCCCTGCCAGTCTGTGTGCACTCCGTAGTATTGCTCTGTAGTTAGTGTTGGTCTGTGGTATTCCGTCCCTCCTCCTCTCCTCACACCCTCGCTACTTCGTACTCAGTATGCTTATTATTTCTATTCTTTTATTTCCTTTATTTACTTATTTCTTTCTGCTACTCCTACTTCTACTGGCAAGCCTCGACCTGCCTGGCGGTGTCCTTTCTTTTTCCGTCCTTTTGCTTCTTTGCCTTGCCTTTCCCTTTTCCTGTGCTGCTTTCTTTTTCCTCGTTTCTTTTTCCTCTTTGCTTTTGTCTCCCATCTGTCTTTCCTTTTGTCTCCATCCTTCATCCTCACTCCCGGTCCCTCTACACCCTCTCCACGGAGTAATTACGCATACGCCCTCCCCTTTCTCCTGGCACTCACTCTGTACAATAGCTACATGGTCTCACAGTAATACTACTGGTACTCGAGACCCCGGCAAGATACATATACACCCGTAGCCCTCCCAGGAAACCAGGATACCTCCTGCTCAAGTATCTTTCGAATCAAAGTCAAATCAACCACAGACACTGCACCATTTCGACCCTCTATTAAAAAGAAATATAATATCACCATCATCCCTCCTGCAGCCTCTTATTGACATCATTTTGATATCCATACATCTTTATATCTATCTTTATATCTTGGTTTCCATCTCGATATTCCATCTTATATCTACATCACCTCCAGCTCATCTACATCTACAAGTCTACATCATCTTCTACATCTTATTTCATCATCTCATGTCCTCTTAAACATCTACATCCTCTTATATCAGTCATCTTCTTCCTCCACTTCATCTATATCTCAACTCTCCTTCACCCATCGCCATCACGCCAACGACTTTTCTCTAACACAACCTCAACCTCTACAACCGCAACTCTGGCATTGCCAAAACAGTCACCGTGAATCAACAGACACCCCATCAGAACGCCGTCAACAACGGCAAAATGGCTCTCGCCGCTCCACCTCCGGATCCGCCGCACTGGACGCGCTGGAACCAGCCCCCGGCCTACCAGCAGTATGACTCGCTCGTGACGCCGTCCGTCATGTACGACGTGCCCCGGACGGACAGCCAGCAGCACCACCAACACCAGCCGCAACACCACCAGCAGCACCACCACAGCCAGACTCAGCACCACAGCCAAAACCAGCACCACCAGCACCACCAGCACCAGCCGCAACACCAGGGAAACCGCTCGCCGCAATATATGATGGCCTCCGGCCCGTACGGCAGCGTGCCGGCACCAGCACCCGCACAGCAGTCCAACATGGGCATGGGCGTGCCTGCACCAAACCACTTTGTCCCGGCAGCTACCTCGCCTGCCATGCAGATGCAGCCCTCGCCGAACCAGAATCAGCACCAAGACCACCCACAGCAATCAACAGAAGAGCCGCGCCGCAACACCCGGCGTGGTAACCGCAGTGCCATGTCTCCACGGACAACGCGGAACGGCATCACCAAGAAGTCATCTCGCGCCACGTCTGTCTCTGCCTCGTCCAGCGGCATCAACACCTCTGCTGTGGCCGCTGCTGGCAGCCCTGTGGCAGCTCCTGATACATCGTTCCGGCCACAGTTCACCACCCAGGTCGACCTGCTGATGCGCACGATCCAGCAAAAGGCCGACGAAGCTGCTGCTGCTGCCGCCGAGCAGGACGGCGAATCGCAACCGCACTCCCAGCCGCAGTCCCCACGCTCGCAGAAGCCCATGCAGATGCAGCAGCCGTACCTCGTTGAAAACCAAATGTTCTCGCAGCCCACGTCGCCGCTCAGCATGTCTAACCAGCAACAAAAAGAGGACGACGTCGAGCCCCTACAGAAGCCTTTTGCCTGCTCGATGCCTGGCTGCTCCATGAAGTTCTGGCAAAAGACGCACCTTGAAATCCACCGCCGCTCGCACACCGGCGAGAAGCCCTACGTCTGCAGCTACACCGGCTGCGGCGCCCACTTCTCGCAGCTCGGCAACCTGCGCACCCACGAGCGCCGCCACACCGGCGAGAAGCCGTTCTCGTGTGAAAAGTGCGGCAAGTACTTTGCCCAGCGCGGCAACCTCAAGGCCCACTACAAGACGCACCTGCGCCTCCAGCCCTTTGAGTGCCGCCTCGACGGCTGCAAGAAGCGCTTCACCCAGCTCGGCAACATGAAGGCCCACCAGAACAAGTACCACGTCGGCTCGCTGCAGGCTCTGACGGAAAAGTTTGCCGCCGCCGCTGCCGGCGACGCCGAGGTCGAGGCCGCTATCACTGAGGCCGACCGCGAGCTGTTTGGCTACTTTGCCGGCCTCTACAAGAACAGCAACAAGGGCATCAAGGGCCGCGGCAAGCACCGGCGTGTGCGGCCGCTGGACGTGCCGCCCGGCGGCATTGCCCCTGGCTCGGCGTCGGCAGCGGCGTCGCGCGAGAGTACGGCCAAGATGGAGACAGAGGACATGTCCATGGGCAGCATGGGCGTCAACGGCATGGACATGGACATGAACATGTCGACTGGCTCTGCCGCCCCGGCACGGCGGCGCCGTCTGCGGACGACTACGCGCACCACCACTGGCGCGCCGGCCGTGTCTGCGAGCGTGTCACCTGCCATGACTGCCGCCTCTGGCCCGCAGTACGGCAACATGTACGGCCACGGCTCGGCCATGACGTCGCCGCAACAGCAGTCCCAGCCCCAGCCGGCTCTCGGCAAGCTGAACCCTGTCAACACTGTCGGCAATGTCAACAACGCGCCCGGCATGGGCTCGCCCAACCAGTACGGCCTGCCTCACCCTGGCCACCTGCTGCAGCCGCCCCCGGGCCACCACCAGCAGCAGCCGCACCACCAGTCGCACCACGCGCCGCACCACCAGTCGGCGCTGCCGCCGCCGCCCTCGACGTACGGCATGCACCACCACCAGCCGCAGCATCATCACCAGTCGCAGGCGCCGCAGCACCACCACCAGCAGCACGTGCCCATGACCATGCACGGCCTGCCGGCGCCACAGCACGGCCACCACGGCAGCAACACGCAGCCCGGCTCTGGTGTCTACTAGTGTAGACATTTTCGGTTAACATCTTTTTCATTGGTTATTTTTCATTGGTTATTTAGATTGATTGTATGCGTACAATGTCTTTTCGGAGTTGATCTTCTGGAGTTGAATGGTGTTGATATACACATACAGAAGGGGATGGACATGGGATCCTAATGCGTTGCGTTGCTTTTCTTATTTTCTTTATCACTGTCTTTACAGTTGCTGTTTGCTTTGCTTTCTATCATATCGGGGCGTACTGCTATTCATCACATCACCAAAGGAACAAGAGAAGGAAAACAAAATTGGCGCACCAGCGGATGCATTTCTTTATTTCATACTGCGTCATCATTTTTATATCAGTTAGACCCCATTCTGTCACTACCTATTAGTTTATTGATCTTTTCATACTCATGCTTTTTTCTTCGTGACAATCTGAATATTTCCCACCACTTGAACTGACTGACGATGTAATCCGTAGACGAGGTAAGACACTAATAAGCGGAATGAAACGTATTGGATATAGTAGATGGTCTATGTCTAGTAGTACAGAAGATTGCAGTAACAAGAAGAAGATAAACAAGAAAAAGAAGAAGAAGATCATGCCAGCCACTGCGGCAGACGGTGCTTCGTGTTTTCATACACCAAAAAGGTCACCCACGTCGCCGGCATCACGCGCACGACACTCGGCATCAGGCCCCGGTAGAACCCGCGCGGTCCGTCGTCGCGCCACAGCTGCCGCGATACGCCCACAAGGCCGCGCCCGAACCGCGCCTCGGCGTCGTAGTTTTGCAGCCGACTGCGCACCACCTGGTACGGGTACGTCACCGCACCGGCCATCAGCTTGGAGAACGTCGACACCACGACCGTCTCGCGCGTCGATGGCTTTTCGCCGTCCCGCTGTGACGCTAGCCACCGTTTCAAAGGCTCGTAGACGGCAAACTGCACGGCGCCGTGCGACACGCCAATCAGGCTCACGCCCAGCCCGCGGTAGAACCCGCGCACGCCCTCTTCGCGCCACACGTGCCGCGCGCCCGCCCACATGCTCGGGTATGCGCCCTGCGCGTGCCGGTCCGACGACAGCATGCGCGTCTTGAGCACCCACAGAGGGTTCGTCAGCACCTGCACGCCGACGCCGGCAAGGCCCGACGCCACAAAGTAGTCTGATGGGCTGAGCCGCGAAGTAGACTGCAGCGATCTGAGGCCGGCCTCGAGGCGCGACTTGAAGAAGAAAAAGGCGGCCCACGACGTGCCGTTTCCGAGCAGGTTCGGCGTGAGGCCGCGGTACATGGCGGCCAGCGGCTGGGGCGACTGCAGCAGGCCGCGGATGACGTTGAGCGTCGATGGCCGGACGCCGTCTTTTTTATTGTAAACTTTTTATTAGCTGGCATTCTCATAAGATGTAGAGTCATACACACTTTGCATTCGTGTTTTGACAATGTCGAGGGGATGGACGACAAGGGTTGCCATGGATCCGGCGCTCAGGCCGGCGACGGCCTCGATGACCGCAGGCGATGGCGATTTAGATGGCGGTGATGGCGGCAACGAGGCCGTGGCGGCATGGCGGACATCATCGCGCGAGTCGGCTGAGACTGCCGAGGAGGCCATGCGAAATTGATGGTGACTGCTATATCATAGCTCTGCGTATATAAGAGTGTAAGTGTCGCCGGCTCAGATCGGCTTTGTGTTTGGTGAGAATTATAAATTTTGGCCCCACATGCTATGACGTTGATATAAATGACTAATCAGCACATATTACGATTTTTATCAGATGCCTCTTGTTTGTTCTACAAAGCAAACAGCAAACCGAGTTTAAATGTTTAGATATGAGTGGTATTATAAATCATTCCGTTGCTAATGTACAAGCCTGCCTCTGCAAGACCAGGCGAACGCGCAGGGAACAGACAGTTGTCTCTGCTGCGCCGTCTGCTCTGTTGCTCCAATGCTCCAATGCTCCTTTTAGTTTCCAGCCTAACCACGGCTCGTCCGGTGTATGCACACTGAAATATCTGCGTTGACAGATGGCTGTCTCGGATAGCTCGTGGCTGGTCTTTTCTCGTTCATGCGTCCATGTCGTCGTGTCGTCCGTGTCAGCCGCCAACGGCATGTCTTCGTTATTTACGAAAGGGGAGACAGGAGGCTATCCAGCAGTTAGTATTTTGTAGAATGGCGATCAAATAGGCCGTGTCCAGAAAGTTGACTTACCGGATGATGGCTGGCCGGGGCTCGCTGCGGGTGTAGCCTGTGATGTTAGATGGTGCACTGTCGACTCGTGTAACCCTCTCAATCAAGAGTACGAACCAAGGTAGAGGATGAAAGGCAGGTAGCCACTGCAGCTGTTAGCAAATATCCATGCACCAAAACCTGAGAATATGCCAGATATAACTTACTAGTGGATGGCGACACGCGAAATGTCAATGATGCGGCCGATGCGCTCCTGTATTGTGTTAGATGGGTTCCTTGACTTTCCATAGCCATTGTAACTATCCCAAGCCCTCCCAGCTCTTCCTCATGGCCTGATAATTCCTCCTCCGGCCTCCTCCGGACCTCGTCGCCGTCCGTCTCTCGCTCCCTCCCTCGTCGGTTGTCGCATGCTAGTCGTACCTTGGACTCTTCTGAAAGGGCAAACATGATGGCGGTGGTCGATGATCTAGCTTATCAGTCGGTGTCGGCGTATAAATCGAGAGACCTGCAGTAAACGTACGTGTGTCGGCCGGTGGTGGTTGCGATGCAGTAGACGTCAGATAGCAGCTATCGGGCTAGAGACCAGAATTTGCGCCGCCTTCCTTGGTCCTCCGAGTGGGGTGCGCTCTGGCGGGTACGGCAGCCTCAGCGCTGTCCACTGTAATTGACTGCAACTTCAGCGCCTGGGCTGCTGTAGTTAGGGCGGATATTTATTAGTCCGACTACCGCCTACCTCTGTCCCAGCCTTGTCTGGCAGCGCGTCTTTTGATTGGCTCTGCAGAGTATTGAACAGTATTGAACAGTATCCGCGCCGATTGCCTGCTGTATGTATCTTATGCACGCCTGTAGCGCCAGAAAAGCTCTGAATAGCTTCACGTTTTAGCTTGCATTTGCGATTCTGCCCAGCTCGACGCCGACACCTTGCGCACCCTACGACGAGCCACCAACAAGCGCATACGCAGCACTGTCAATTGATTGTTCCTTCTACTCGTCCTGCCTCGAATTTCTCACTGTCGCATTTCCCACAGTCTACCTCGCCCCGACGACATCCCTCACAATGGCCGCTCGCCACTGGGAACAGAACAAGGAGGCCACCGTCTACGTCGGCAACCTCGATGAGCGCTTCACAGAACCCCTCATGTGGGAGATCATGACACACATGGGCCCCGTCGTCAACGTCCACATGCCCATGGACCGCGTCTCGCGCCTCCACCAGGGCTTCGGCTTCGTCGAGTTCGACACCCCAGAGTCCGCCGACTACACCGCCCGCTGCCTCAACGGCGTCCGCCTCTACGGAAAGCCCCTGCGCGTCAACAAGGCCAGCGCCGACCGCCAGCGCGCCACCGACATTGGCGCCGAGCTCTTTGTCAACAACCTCGACCCCCAGGTCGACGAGAAGATTCTGTACGACACCTTTGTCCAGTTCGGCAACCTCGTCGCCGCGCCCAACGTCGTGCGCGACGAGAACAACGTCAGCAAGGGCTACGGCTTTGTCAACTTTGACTCGTTTGAGGCGTCCGATGCCGCGCGCTCCGCCATGCACGGCGAGTACCTGCTCAACAAGCAGATCAGCGTCGAGTACGCCTACAAGAAGGACGGCAAGGGCGAGCGCCACGGCGACGACGCCGAGCGCAAGCTGGCCGCCGAGGGCAAGAAGCACAACGTCGTGCCCGAGATCCAGCCGCTGCCGCCTGCGTTCCTGATGAAGGCGGGCGCGCCGCCCGGGCTCGGCATGAACGGTATGGACATGAACGGCATGAACGGTATGAACGGAGCGCCAGGCATGCCGCCGGGAATTCAGGCTATGAACGGTGCGGTGCCGCCATCAGGGTCCAATGCGTCGCCATTGGGCGGTCCTGTGGGCGGTGTCGGCCTGGGTGCGCCGCCACCAGCAACGGGTGGCTATGGCGGTGGTGGCCGTGGCGGCTACCAGGGACAGGGACAGGGACAGTACCCACGCGGCGGTGGAGCAGGATACGGTCGGGGACGTGGTGGTGGTGCGCCCCAGGGTGGCCCCGGTCTGCCCATGGCACCCTCAGGACTGCCGCAGCGCCCAGGCGGGTTCCGTGGCGGCTATGGCGGGCACCAGCAGCAGCCGCAGCAGCCGCAGCAGCCGCCTGCATACAATAGCGTACCGCCACAAGGCTTCAACAACATGCCGCCGCCTGGCTTTGCGCCGCAAGGTGGAGGCAACCAATATCAGCGGCGGTAAAAGTTGGTTGTTAAAAAGCAAAAGGGCTTGTCGGTCGTGGTTCATTGTCTTGTTTCTATTTCTCACTTGTTGTAATCATCTGTCATACTAGTTAGTCTGTTCATGCTTAGACGGCACGGCGTTTGTTGGAATACCACTGCATTTGCATTTGAGTTAAGTCACCGAAATTTGAAGTGTTATTTGTGAAGTTATTCCTTGGGAAAAAAGACCATACTAGGCAGAGTATACTAGAAAACTAGGCGTATATCGTAAAGACAGTAGTGCCAGGCTCGCTTAATTGCATTACGCTCAGCGCAGACAGGCCAGCGTAGAACAACGCAAAGAACGCAAAACTTGACGAGTAAGAGTATATTATTCATGAAAGAAGGGCGAAAGACGCGTATGAGAAGAAGAGAAGAAAAATGCATCAAGTAGAACCGAAAGCAGGCACAAACGAAAGGGGTTATAATTCGAGGCGCAAAAGCAAAGAAACGCAAACGCAAGGACGCAAGTCAGACAAAGCAAGGAGAGGCATAAAACATGAACCATGAAACCAAGTCCGGGCCAACCAAAAGAAAAAGGCAGATACAAAAGATGGAGTGACAGGAAGATGATGAAAACATGTAAGCAGAAGACAGTAAATCGCGAAAAGAAGAAGATATCAAGCAGATGAAAACATGACAAAAAAAAAGTATAAATCCTCGTGACGTCATATCAGATAGTAGATCGGCCACAGGCAGACAATAGATCAACTAGAACCCCATGGGTGAGAGCGGCTTGATCGGCGACAGTGGCCGCAGGTCGCCCGACTGTGTTGCCGTCCGTGGCGGCGTCGTCACGCGCGTGCCGCTGTCCAGAGTCATACTCGTCAGCGTCGTCGACAGCGTCTCATCGCTCGTCTCCGTGCGAGGCGCCCGCGCCTGACGGTCGTGGCGAGTCTCGGGACGCTCAGACCGCGGCTGCTCTGATCTGTGCTCCGCGCGGTCGCGGTCTGACCGCTGTTCAGACGATTTGTGGTTACTGTCGGTCGACGACACGCCGTCGTCAGGCGTCGTGACGTCCCCAGCCTCTTGTCGGACACTGTCCTGCTCGTCGTCGACCTCAGCACTGCCACCCATGCCGCGCGGCAGAGGTGCCGAGAACAGCGCATACTCCTCGCGCATGTACTGCGTCTCGTTTATGCAGCCCTTCCAGCAGTCGCGCCAGTCGCATACCAGGAACTTGAATGAAAATGCATCAATCTTCATGCACGGCTGGAAGCAGATGCACAAGTTGCGGAAGTCCATCTTGTTCTTGTCGGAATGTGCCAGCAATAAGCTCAGGTGGCAGGTGATGGCGAACAGCAGGTAGTAGTTGAATGGTGATAAACTGGACAGCTCATCGACGAGCATCTGGGGCACCTTTTCGGCGCCAGCACACTCGCGTGCAATCCGCTCTTGTGCTTCTTTGGGAAACAGCTCATCAGGCAGCTCGCGCAACCACGCCTTAAGCATCGAACCAATAATGTTGATATCATAGAGGTCCTCCTGCTCAAACAAGTTTACGTCGTATTCTATGGTTGTTAGTAACTACAGATCAGCAATAGTGAGTATCTATTAAAGCTTACCTTCGTCGAATCGCCGCTGCCACTTCTTGATCTGCGGTCCACTACCAGGCACACGGTAAAGACCCTCCACATCCGTTCCCTTGTAGTTGAGGTAGTCGATGGCGCGCCATGGGAACGCAGGCATCCAGAACTCAGTCCGGTCGCGTGAGTCTTCCAGGCGCTTCGAGATACGCGTTAACCGTGTCTGCTCAACCAGTGGCTGGTTGATCACCTTCAGCACATAGTGCTCGTCGTCGACCACGGGTTCGCTGGAGCGCTCGTTGCCGTGTGCGCTGCTGCTGCTGCCATTTCTGCCATTCTTTCCAAACAGGCCTTTGCTGATGATATCAGCTGCAGACCGAGAAGAGTTCTTGAGTCCGTTGAAGAAGCTGCCGCCGCTGTTGTTGTTGTTGTCCTGGTTGCGATTGCTGCGGAAATGGTGGTGATCACGTTCGCTGCGGTTTTCGCGCGGCGCGGCGCGGTCCGCGGAGTGGTTGCGATTTGAAGAGGACATCATTTCGCGGAAACTGCGGTCGTGCTGCGTGAGAGGTGCCGTCTTAAGACCCGTCGGCTGCTGCTGCTGGTTTTGCTGGTTTTGATGGTTCTGTTGGTGGGCGCGATCAGGATCAGAAGAGCGCATCTTCATCTCCAGCCCAGGACTGGAAGCGCTTCCGGGAATGGCCGGCGTCGATGCAGCGCTTGCGTTGAGCGAGTTCAGGTTGCTGCTGAGGGGGTTGGGCTCGTCGCGATCGCGAATAGAGCGGGTGCGGCCGAGTCGTGGAAAAGTCTTGGTCTTGCCCTTCTTGACCGAAATGGCGTCGGATTCGGTGGGAAACGAAGCGTCCGATCGTGAGGCGGGCAGTCGGTCTTGCGGTCCTCCTGCTGTCCGTGGGGGAACAGGGTAGTCTTCGTTCTGGCTGCTGTCAAATCGACCCGCCCTGGAGCCAGGCGGGCGCGTGGCTGAATGTGTGTTGGTTTTTGTGAGTACGCTAGAGGCGCTTTGTCCCTGTCCCTGACTTGATCCCTGGCTTGTGGCGGGCTTTTCGGACGACTTGGCAGCAGAGGACTTGCCGAAATGAAAGCGAAAGTTGGACTTTGATGCCTTTTCTTCAGCTTGCCGGCGACCGTGGCCGTGCTTTTGTTGAAATGACACAGGTGGGCGGTTGGGGTTCTGCGTCTGCTGTCGCTGAGGCTGCTGTGGCGGTTCCTGTTGTTGCTGCGTCGGCGGAGGTGGCGGCTGCTGCTGAGGCGGCTGCGGCGGTTGTTGCTGCTGTTGCTGCTGTTGCTGCTGGTAGGGAGGAAAGGCAGGGCTGTCAATATCGTCGAGAGGTTGTTGGACGAGGTCGGCCACGTGCAGTGGCTGCTGGTATCGCTGCGATTGCTGCGATTGAGACTGTTGTGGCTGAAATTGAGGGAGGGGAAGGGGTTGAGACTGTGAGGGAGAAGGAGATTGGGGAAGAGACTGCTGGAGAGACGGAGGAAGCGATTGTGCTGAGTGGACCGCCTGTACCGCCTGCAACTTGAGGGAGGCCGGCGAAGTGGGTGATCGCTTTGCGGCAAAGTGGTCGTCTGGGGAGACGATCTTGAGCGTTTCAGGCAGTCTGCGGTCGCTGGCCGGCAGAGCAGATTCTGCCAAGGCCAGCGGCTGCGGAGCAGGCTTGCGCACCATGACTGAGGTGTTGCGGTGTTGTGGTGTGATTTTTTGCTTCTGTTTTTGCTTTTTCTGGTCTTTTTTGCCCTATTTTTGGTGTAATATTTGTGAGTAGTATGGCGATGGTCTGGCTCTGTTTAGGGATACGAGACAAGGCGAGGCGAGACGTCGAGACAGTGCACGGCCAAATTAGAGGCCACTGGACAAGTCAAGCGCGGGAAAAGGAGGCAGGGGGGGTTCAGTCTTCCGTATTCCCTGTTCCCTATGGGTCGGTATATTATGGCTATTATTGACGCTTTTTGCTTTGTCGATTTCGCTGATATGGCTTTGGCTGGCTTTTGGCTGTGCCTTGGACCCTTTTCTGCTTTGGGATTTTGACTCTATTGTCGGGATCTCTTTCTCGTCTATTTTCGTCGGTCGTTTGTTGGCCCCTGCAGTTTAGGATTTGCAGTTGTGTGGTATTTGTGTTTGGGCCGGTGAATAGGCGGATTGATCTGTGACAGGAGTCGGCGATGGATCTGGAGATGAGGCGATGCAAGTATAGAGGCTGAGGGGAATGAGGCAGAAGAGGCAAAAGAGACAGGGCCAAGTAAAAGATGTGCGTTTTGATCGCCGGCAGAAACGTGTTTGCTGTTTACTGTGAGTATGCCTGGATGCGCAATGCAAAGACGAGCAGAACAAGACTCGGCTCGACTCGAGTGTCGCAGAAGGCGGATGCGCTGGAAAGTGGCCGACTTGGAGCCTTGGATTGGAGACTTGGGCGGCTGATGGCAGTCGGCACGCTTAAGCGGTCGAGGCTGGAACTCTGAACTAGAAACCTTGGGACTGGGTCGAATGAGGGGCGGTGGTGAGATGGGAGAGGCCCGGCGATAGGTCGAGACTTTGGCACAGCGTTTCGCGGAGGGGCAGAGGAGGAGGGTGGCTCGGGTGGAAAGGAGGGCGAGAATGTGAGGAGGATGAGAAACTCGCCAACAGGAGAAGGCCGTCGTAAGAAGACAAACGAGGTTCGGAAAGAGTACGAAAGAAGAAGGAGGGGATGTTTGAGAGAAGAAGGAGCAAACACGAGGAAGGGAAGGAGCCGCAAGGCGAAGCGAAGCTCAGGCACAGGAAGGCACAGTCTGTTAAAGGAAGGGGCGATTGAAGGAAAGAAAGCCGAAGCGAAAAAGGAAAGAAGTAGAAACAAAAGGCGTCGAAACAAATCAAGCACAAGTAGGGAAAGTCAAAGCTCAAAACTTAAAGGAGCAGCAGAGCAGAGTAGCAGAGGACACACATAGCATACAGGCAGATCGTAGCGAGGGCTAGCGAAACGAAGACGGAAAGGCAGGACGGAGGACGGAGGACAGGGGGTGCATATCTTGGGACTAGGATGGAAGGGAGAGCGAGAGGCAGAACAGACAGTCAGGACGGCAAGAGCAGAAAAGGGCGGGATCTACACGTTGGGGGGAACAGCCAAATCAAATGAGGGAGGAGCGATGAAGGCTGAGGAGGTGTGCTTTGCCTATTTGGTCTTGTGTTGTTTTACATCTACGAAACTTGATGATCGCTCCTTCCTATCACGCTGTCTAGAGTATGCGCATCACTACTCTGTACGATGTAGGAGCGCACACAAATGTGCCGACGCTGCGCAAAAAGCGCCAAAAGCCAAAGCCATACCAAAAGCAAAAGTACAAAGAACTGATCGTTGCGTCAAACGTACTCTGACGAGCATCCTGAAACGTGCCGGTGTCATCCAGGGGCAGCAAGTAGCAGAGAGAAGGCGCAATGGGCAGTCTTTCCTAATCCTATTTTACCACGCCTACAGGGTAATACCAGCAAGTACTAACAGACATGCAGGAAGAATAGGGGACGCCGTGGGGCAGCTAAGCACACGGCTAGTCTGGATAAGAGCCCGATTCTAGCTCGAACATGAGGTGGAATAAGAGGGTTCAGATCCCATACAATGAGAAGCACAACAGGCACATGTGGAGGCTTAAGAGGTGCGGATAGACCGTTTGAACTTGTGGGCTTTTAGGCCCTTTTTGGAGCCTTTTTGGGCCCTTTGGTTTTGGACGGGTGGATGTTTGGACGTTTGAGGGGCCCAACGCTAGTGGAGATGGATCTAGGTCGCGCCTGCCAAATGCCATATTTCCCTATTTCCCTTGTACTGAGTATGATTACCAGTCAGCCATGCTCCAGAGCCAAGATAGCAATTGCCAGTAATATGGAGACTGGCGGTATCGGTATTTTGTACTTTTGTATCTCACTCTCACTCTGTACATCGTATCTCACTGCAAGCAAGGGATGCAGATATTGAAAGTACTTGTGCAGGAGACAATACTCCAGTAATCCTTGCCGTGATCCTTACAACGATCCCAGAACACTCATTTCCAGAACAGATGAGCGAGCAAGGCCCCGCTGATGAACGTTGGCTGGGGCTGGAATGTGAAATGGCAGCACAGAATGCGTGGCAGGCGGAGGACGGTAGATTCGGAGACTGGCAGACGACGCGCATTCCGTAGAGCCAATATCATTGCTGACTGAGTCGTCTGAATGGTTCGTGACTTGCTGCTGCACGCTCTACAAGGATGGCCGGCCGTGCTGTGTGCTTGTGCAATGTAGCTGTCACTGTCAGGGAGTGTCCGACAGGGTTTTGGTAATTTGAATTCAATATCATTTGATCATTGGCGCACGGTGCAATTTGCATCCTGAGAGACCTTGCTCAGTGCATAGCAACAAGACATGTGCTTCTCAAGATGACGGGATTATGATTGATTAGTCAGCTTTATATATGATGAATGCGGCAGTAACGCGTGAAAGGGTCGACGATAGCAGCCAGCGAAGACACAATTGCATGATTCTACACCCAACCAAACATCGTACAAAACCAAATAACAGTCACGCTACCCAGAACGGCCTGGCTTGTCTGCAAAAAGACTAGTCAGGAACCCATTTGCCTCCAAAAAAGAGCGACAAGATGTCCAATAGGTACTGAGTAGTTGTGGATAGCTATAGCAGGCACACGTATCCGTCTTCGTCTAGCATCAAGTGCCTGATATTTCTTTGCGTCTCAACGTATCATCTTGATATGTGCGGTGTGATTTTTGATGTATTTTTTACAACAAAGGTTATCAGCTATAGTCAAAAGATATTTTCTGTTTAAATAGTTTACAATTCTAGTTTTGCTGCATTTGATTTCCTATATAATTGTGTGTTTTACAATTTTTTTTTCATTTTTTATCATTTTCTTTTGAATTTAAAGCTTTATCTTCACTCTGCACACCGCTACTTTTTAAATGACTTGCAGCACTAGCGTATTACAGGACGTCCGATACGAATGACGAGATGTACGATAGATCAATGCCCCGAGCAATGGTTCCCAATATTGTGATATTGATTCTTGATCTTGATCTCGCGAATACGCAGATACAACACTGGAGAGGGGACAGCTGACCGCGGGGCTACACGGACTCAGTGTCGCATTGGTGATTCACTCTTGTGCGCAGTTGGTGCTGGCTCTGGTTAAGTGCCAGCCAATGCTTGTTTCTTGATTGCAGTTTATCTTGTCATCTACGGGATGGAAACAGCTACTTAGTAGATACCATAAGAAAGATAGCCGATGAGAGGACGCGACAAACGTGTGAGGCTGCATCACGTGACCACGCGAACGACGACGACGTTAGGCCATCTCCACCGAGGGGCAGCTAACAGCCTACCAACAGCTTGAAGCTCGGCAAGCTGCGTCATCCGTATTTCCAGGTTAGCTACTGTTTTATTAAAATTCCCGCGGCTGCGCATTCACTTTGCCGATTCCACGCAATAAACGACCGCAATGTCGCTCGCCGTCGAAGCGCATGTGCGCTACATCCAGGGTCTCAACTCCCGCCAGGACCAGTACGAGTACTGGCTGACCGAACACCTGCGCCTCAACGGCCTCTACTGGGGCCTGGCCTCGCTCTTCTTTGTCGGCCGGCCTGATGCTCTGCCGCGCGAGGAGACAATCGAGTTTGTTCTTTCCTGCCAGTGCGAAAATGGCGGCTTTGCTGCTGCCCCGGGCCACGATGCCCACATGCTCTACACCGTCAGCGCCGTCCAGATCCTGGCCATGACCGACGCCCTTGACCGGATAGACAAGGACAAAGTTGCAAAGTGTACGTCATTTCTCATGCATCCTATTGATACGTAGCTAACCATCAGTCATGTCCGCATTACAAAGAGAAAGCGGCACGTTTGCTGGCGACGAGTGGGGTGAGGAGGACACGCGTTTCCTCTACGGCGCCCTGAACGCCCTGTCGCTACTCGGCAAGCTCGATACCGTCGACGTCGACAAGGCGGCCGACTATGTTGCTGCCTGTGCCAACTTTGACGGTGGATACGGAGTGCGTCCCGGTGCCGAGTCCCATGCCGGCCAGGTCTTCACGTGCCTTGCCGCCCTCTCCATTGCTGGCCGCCTGCACACTGTTGACGCCGACAAGATTGGCCGCTGGCTCAGCGAGCGCCAAGTCCCCAACGGCGGTCTCAACGGCCGGCCCGAGAAGATGGAGGATGTCTGCTACAGCTGGTGGGTTCTGTCCAGTCTCGCGCTCGTAAAACGGCTGCACTGGATCGACCGCGACTCTCTCATCGCCTTTATCCTCAAGTGCCAGGACCCCGAAGACGGCGGCTTTGCGGACCGGCCGGGCAACATGGTCGACGTATGGCACACTGTGTATGCTATTGCCGGTCTCGGACTGCTTGACTACCCGGGTATCGAGCCAGTGCACGCAGGCTACTGTATGCCGCAGGCCACCATTGACAAGGTCATTGGTTCAAGGTAGTAGATCCAGACTATTTACTCATCTTTCGTTTCATGTATTTGCATAATGCTTTGCATTCACGGCGCAGGTTACTTTTTATATTTTTTTTTCCATAAATCTCGATTTCTGCCTTCCCTTGCTTATATTCTAGACATGTAATACCATATCTCTGGCACATTGCCACCCCAATATACCACAATATACTCCGATGTATCGAGAACTCAAATTATCGGGAGGCAGGCTTATCATCTGCTCCTACTGGGTTGATAACGCCGGCCTTTTCACTGCCTCATCAAACTATCTTGATATTTTGTCTGCTGTATCCCTGACAACTAGATGCATTTTCATCCCATCTCGCACTCAGACAGCCAAACAACCTGTCAGGGCAACACCCATGAAAGAGGAAGGAGCGACCCATCGCACCTTCCTCGCGAAGCATATGGAAAGAGAACGCACAAAATATTTTCCATCCGTCACCCCGCGCCTTCCTGCCACAACCAGCCTTTCTTTGCCAAATGCCCAAACTTTTGCAAAAGGAAGGAACAAACTCTCTCGCACCATCACCAAGACGCGCCTTCCAGAACTGAGATCAGCCAAGCAACGCGCCTTCCAACCACAGCAATACCCGCCAACAAGGTTCGCTCCTCTTTCCTCAATACGTAAAGAGAGCGCGCTTCGTTCTTTCCTCTTTCAACTCAAACCCATCACCCACATCTGTCTTCCTTCCCTTCGCGTCACGACTTCTTCTCCCCATCGTCCAACTCTATCGTGCTCCTTCCGTTTTCGAGACTCAGATCGCGACAAAACCGCGGGGGAAATCGCGACAACGACGCCTTCTCGTTTCGCTCCTTCTACATCTGTCGAGAATTGACAGATCCGACCGACATCATCCACATCTTCATCCACATCGTCGCCTGCTGCCCTCTGCTCCTTCTGCTTCTGGCCTCGCGATACCTGTGTGTCTTGCCTTTGGGCTTGGGTTACTGCCTGATTTGGCAGTTTTCTTGTTTTCTTTGCTCCTGATCGTGGAATCAACGAAGCCGTCAAGCCGTTGAGTCCCGTCCAGAGCCATATTTTGTGATTTCTTGCTCGCTTTGAGTACTGATTTGGGGTGGTTTCCCTTTTTGACCTCGATTGGGTTGATTTGCCTACATCAGCTGCGTCGCCGCCCTCCTTCTCTCATAATTTCCCCCTTCTCCTTCTCTTCTCACCTCTTTCTTTCTACTATCTTCCCTACCCTCACTTCCTTTGCCGTTGTTGTGTGTTTCTGTTTTGCCTTGTGTTCACCTTGCTTCGTCTGCCGTTGCTTGAGCGCCTCTTGATTGAGAACGTCGGCATCATCTCCAGGTTTGTACCCCGCCCCTGCCGATTCAGTGTGCATCCCATCACGACCGTGCCTTTACTACTGCTGCCTTGAGTGGCTTTTGGCAAGTGCTGGATGCCGCCTTCTTCATTGGTACCATCCGCCGGCATCCGATGACATCGCCGGTCGTTCCTTCTAACATTTATCAAGATCATCCAACAGTCATACCTCTTCTATCACCATAGGCCTCTCATCCTCTTGCACCTTCCCCCACGGAGGAATTCTCAGTACGAGAACGGCAAGAGCAACCTATACTCACACCAAGAACACGGCCGTTCGACCTGTTGAGCCCCTCGGTTGATCCCGAAGAAAGCTAAACAAGACACCCGAGATCCGAGAGCAGGAGAAAAGGAAAGAACAAAGGGGTCTTGAGTAAACAGAACAACATAAAACAAACATCATCATCGCTCTTCACCTCCGTCTTCTTTTGCATCCATACACACAAGCAAGTAAGTTGTTAGATTGCACCGGCTGTCATTTCCCCTCTCTTCGCGTCTTTTCTGCCTCTTCGTCCTCTCTGGACCAACCACTTACACCTGCCGTGACACGAGACCCTCTTCTCCTGCACTGATAAGAAATCAAAGCTCCTCCCTCAATCTGCTCACCCTCTCTTACATTCTCTCTCTGCTTCTGCCTTTCACCCCCTCTCTTCGTTCATACCACTCATTGCCACTCGCTCCTTCAACCCGAAGGCGTCTTTTGCTTCTTCGTGCCTCATCCTGAGGCGTCCGCTCCTTTCAGTTTGATTTTTGACACCCATTGTCTCTTTTTGTTCTTCGTGCTTTCTCTTCGTGCCATTCCCAGCGCTCGCACTTGTATCGACTGTCGGATCAGCACCAACTTTGCCGTTACCCATTCTCTTTCCATTGGTAACATAAACCCCATGCCTGCTGCAGAGACAGCTTTTCCCTGCATGGCTTATTCATACATATCTCCAGAGCATAACTGCGAGTTTGGACCCAATTTGTTACGAAATCACTAGCTAACACACCTCCAAAGCTCCGACACCATGGCTGCCATTGCACCTGCCCCCTCGAACCCGATGAAGGGAATCAATATCCCCCCGGCGACGCTTCAATGCATCATCTGCCCCAAGAAGGCTCCCTTCTCGGACGCATCCCATCTCTTGACTCACATATCGTCCAAGACGCACTTGCACCAGAAGTTCAGCATTGAGTTTCGGTCCAAGTCTGACCCCGAAGCCAAGGCCCAGCTCGACCAGTTTGACGCATAGTATGCCGAACTTGAGATCGAGCGCCTCATGGCCGAGCGACTTGCAGCACAAAGCATTCGCAAGCCCAACAAACGCAATCGGAGCCGCGCGGCTGACAAGCCGGTAAGTTTTACAATATTACATGTCCATTGCTTCATGCAGTCAAGAGTGCCGACTAACTCCCGAAAATTAGTCTCGCAAGTCCACCAGTGCCCTTGACAGCATGAGAGCTGCACAAGTGGCAGCGCAGTTTGGAGCTGGAATACAGACGCCCGAGAACATGCCTCGTATGGCACACTGGAACACCGCCCCTGCTGCTACCGGCATGGAGTATAACGCCAACTACTTCCACTCCCCTCTTGCCATGAGACAGCGCTCAGATTTCCCTCTTCCAGACGGGGTCACTATTGAGAACTTCATCTTGAAGAGCAGCCCCTTCGTTCCGGCCCTGGACGGAACCACCATCACTGGCCCTCCCTCGGAGATTGACTCCTCCTTTGGAATGAGCCTTCTCGAGGAAGACTCACCGTCCAGCCGGCTCAAGGGTGTCATCTGGCCAGGCATGGACCTCTTTGACTCGGCCACCTCTGACCAGAAGAAGATGAGAAACCAGCGCAAAGGCTCTGCTGTCGTTGACCAGTTGAAGAGCAACTCTCAGGGCATTGCTGCTGTTGAGATTGTCTGGGGCCCCGAAGGTGAGCTGCGCAAAGAGCGTGACATTTATGCCAGCCCGTCCGTTGAAGGCAGCCCTCCAACCACTCCACCTCGCAAAAGAAGGACGCGGACTCGCACTTCTGCTTCCCAGGCGTCGGGGGCAACACCACTTGCTGTGATGCAGAGCGAAGATGGCCAAAACTGCCAGCCTACAACTAAGCGCATCGGGCGGCTCAGCGGCATTGACCTGGCCACTATGCAGCACACACACACAGCATCGTGTGCAGCCAGCAACAACGGAAAGGCTTCTGAGCAAAGCCAGGACGAGACCGAGGTGGAGGACCCATCGTTCACGCTGGCCAACTCCAGACCCAAGTTTGGCTTTTACGAAAATGGCGGCAACAGTGAGTTCTTGTTGAGTTTGTTGTAGCACAGCCGCATACCTGTCTTTTGACAGATAGCTAACTCCCCCAGCTGTGGAAGGTCTTCCCTCGGTGACTTGCGAAAATAGGTATGTAACGCCATCGTCTCTGTACAACGCATGGATGCAACGGGTGATCTCGAATAGGTCGATTAGAAGCTCTCTTGGAGAAGATGTGTCGTGTGATGCCCTCCCATTCAGCCAAATTGCCAGCCCTAACGTGGCCAACAGCGAACCTGCACAGCACTTCAAGAACACCGGCCTGCGCTTCTACGCCCACGATGGAGAGTCGAACCAACTGTCTTTCCGCTCGCAGGCATCGCCGTATGGAGGGTTCACCGGGAGCTCGCTCGGCAACATTGCGTCCCAGCCCCGGTCGTCCATGTACCCATCATTTGACAACCAAATGTTTGGCAACGTCAACGGCACGGACACCTCCACTGGCTCCTTCAACCAGCCGAATGCGCGCCGCATGGGCTTTGGCGGGTTCCCCATGGACTCCAACAGCTTTGGCTACAACAATGATCAGCGGGACAATGGCACTGTCCGTGACCCGAGCTTCACTGACCCATCGTTCCCCAACAACTCGAGACTCTTTGAGATGTGAGAAGTTCGCTCGGGTATGCAGACACGGCTGGTGGGATATACTTGCATTTTCAAATGATGGCATTTTTGATGATGATGTTTCTGTTTTATTATATTTATACGTTCTCATGTTTCTGTCTTTATTATAATTTTCTCTACCACTGTCCGTTTTCCCTGCATGTTTACAGCTTCTTCTGTTCGTCTGTTTTATCATATCTTTATGTTAGCCATGGCGAAGACAAAAGCACGGTGGCGACGGTTCAAAGGAGGAAAGTCATTCTGGAGATTGGCATTTTCCTCATTCAGCATCGGTCGGCTCTTTGCATTTCATTTGCCTTAATTTCTCAGTCCTCATTCATCTCATCGCATATTTCTTCTGCTTTGCCGAGGCCGTTGTTAGACAGTCTACAGTGCCGTCTACAAGGCAGCCGTCGTATAATATCACGATAGTCGGGGCTATATCACACAAATAAAAATATAAAACAAACAAGAATGGTATAATGATAAACAGTCGCTTGCTAGATGGTGCGCAGTACATAAAAGATGGCAATGGCAGCAATGATGACTAAAGCTGCTCGATGCTGGACATGAGGTACTCCAACTGGTCGACGCCTGCCGGATTTGTAGGCTGCCCAGCATCCGTATCTGGACCTAGAATGCCTGCTGTCAGCTTGACCGCGGCCTGCAGGCGCCGCCGGCGTACATCCATCTCCATGTCGTGAGACTTGCCGGCAGCGACGTCGAGCACACGCTGAGGGATATTCGCCAGCTTCGCTACGTTGAGACCATACGAGCGGTGTGCCATGCCAGGGGCCACTTCGTAGAGGAAAGTGATCTCCTCGGTCTCCTTGTCCTCACGGAAGGCCATGTGCACATTCTGGATGGGTGCCCTGTCTGCATTTTCGGACTGCGCAAGAGCTGCACGGCCGAGGCTCTGGTAGTGTGTGATAAAGAGCGTCAGGCATCGCGTATCGCGCGCCACGTGCTCGAGGACGGCCTGTGCGATCGCTGCACCATCATGGGTGCTTGTGCCGCGGCCGAGTTCGTCGAGAACTACCAGCGACCGCGGAGTGGCTGCGCGCAGAATAGCCGCCGTCTCCGACACCTCGACCATAAACGTCGACTCGCCTGCAAACAGGTTGTCGCGTGCACCCATGCGCGTAAAGATGGCGTCGGCAAGTGTGAGCTGCATCGAATCGGCCGGGACATACGAGCCGATCTGGGCCAACAGTGTTAGTAGGGCCACGGCCCGCACAAACGACGACTTTCCGCCCATGTTGGGACCCGTTACGAGCAGCGCCAGAGATCCATCTTCGCCACCCATTTTCGTAGAGAACGGGATGTAGCCCGACGGGAGGGTATGTTCGGCTACGGGATGGCGGCCGCCTTGAATGTCAATCATACCGGGCGTACCAATCTCCGACTCGACCAGTGTTGGCCGAGAGTAGCCCGGTAGAGCAGCGACTTTGGCTAGCGACAGCAGACAGTCGAGCGTCGCCAATGCCGCGACCGTGTCACGCAGGGGCTGGTAGTGGCTGCCAATGTCCGACAGCAGATCACGGAAGGCAGTATCGCACGCCGCCGCCAGGTTCTCCTTGTGCTGGTCGCGCTCGTTGATGAGCTGCACGACGGTCGGCGTATGGAAGCGCGAGGCGCGCTTGGTACCGCTGATCTTGATCCACGACGCCGGTACACGCTTCAAGTCGCCGCCGGCATTGTTTACCTCGACAAGATACTCGATACCGGCGACAGTGACGTAGTTGGGCTTGGCTGCCTTTCCGAGCGTCTTGGCAATCTCGGCACGGTGCTCGTCCAGCTCGGCCTCGACGGCGGCAATGCCGACTTTGTAGTTTGTAATGTCTTCCGTCTCGTGGGCGTCGCGGAAGAACTGGTACTTGTCGTTGGTGCGCGCAGCCTCGGCATTGATCTTGTCTAGGTAGGCGGCGACGGTCTTGTGGATGGCCGGGATGGCCTTGATGCAGTTGAGAATCAGGGGCGACGTGAAGCCTGACGAGGCTGGGTGGGCGAGCGTGCCAGGCATGCCGGCGTACGACGATGAGATGCGCTGCAGTGTCTGGAGCACGGCGACCAGCTCTGAGCGCGTGCACTTGCCGTAGTAGATGCGGATCAAGCTGCGCTCAAGATCCGTCTTTCCGCCGCCATTGCCGCCGCCAGACAGCAGCTGCTCCAGCTTGTCTCTTTTTTGCGAGCCGGCAGCTTTGAGCAGTTCTTCTACAGCTTCAACGCGTGCCTCAAGCGCAGTCCGGTCTAGCAAGGGCCGACCGATCCATTTACGCAACAGACGGTGGCCAAAGCGCGTTTGTGTCTTGTCGAGAGCCCACAGCAGACTGCCGCGCAGACTGTGGTCCGTGGAGTTGCGATAGACCTCGAGACTCTCGAGCGTTGTGCCGTTCAGCAGCATGTGCTGCCGCGTCGTAAAGGACGAAAAGTACTTTGTGAGGTCAAAGATGTGCTGCAGGCCGTACTCGGTCAAGTGCGTGATCATGGCCGACAGACAGACCGTCACGTTCTCCGGCAGGGCCAGCACCTTGTCGAGCAGCTCGCTTGAGACGGTACTTGCAGTGTCGTCTCCTGCCAGCTTCCCGCTGTAGAACTCGGCAACGTGTGTGTAGGCGTCCGAGGGCTTTGTGCGGGCTACACGCTCTACACGTGTGCGGTCGCCAAAGACGTTGGTGGCACTGCCTGAGATGTGCTGGACGAGCTTCTCGGTGGCCTTGGACAGGTGTGTTTCGTTCATGTCGGTGTCGCCCACGAGTAGCAGCTCGCACGGCGCAATGTGCAGCAGCCGAGTTTCGACCTCGTTGCGCATGAAGCCGTCCTCGAAGCTGTCGTATATAATATCGCCCGTCGCCGGCTGGACGGCAAGCATGCCCACCTGGACCTTTTCATCGGCGCCGGCACCACCGGCCTTGCTCTCTGTCAGGCACAGCAGATAGCCCGAGGACGGCGCCGACTGCTTGTCCTTTGACCCCGAGCCCGAAGACGCACCGAGCTCGTCCTCCTCAATGTACGTGCCCTTGGTATAGATGTTGGTCAGCTGCCGCACAAACGGCGCATTGCGGTTGTCGCCCGCCTTCTTCAGCGCCGCCGTCTCCATCTGCCGCACAACGCCCACCTTGTGGCCGGCCGCCACGAGGCGCTTCACATGCACCGGCAGCCGCGGCACCGGGATGCTGGCCGACGCGAACCGGTCGAGATGGGCCTCGCTCGCGTGCTCGTCGTACCGCATCTTGCCGGGAATGCACACAATACCGAGCACACGGGCTGCCGATCGCGCATCTTCGCCCAGAAACTTGAACTTGTAGCCGACCTCGACGACCAGCAGCGTGTCCATGTGCTTGCGCTTAATGGCCAGGAACTGCAGCTCCATGGGCGTGAGCTTTCCCTTTTTCTTGGCGCCCTTCTTGGGCTGCGGCTCGTCGTCGTCGTCGTCGTCCTTGTCCATGTCATCGCCGCCCTCGGCGTCAGCCCCGGGAAACGGCACTGCGTCCAGGTTCCGCCGGCGCATGTTCACCATGCTGTCTGGGTGCCCGAGTTTCTTGACAAACTTGCGGTGCAGCTCTTCTTTGCGGCGCTTCGTTTCGGGGTCGTCGCTTTCGCTGTCGCTGGAGTGCTGGCTCTTGTCCTGGCTTTGGCTTGGGCCGTCGGCTTGTGCGGGCTCAGAGTAGACGTAGCGATCTGTGCGTCCTGAGCTGCGAAGTTGAGATGAGGCTGGCTGTGCAGTCTTTGGCGGTGGCAGCTCGGGCTCTTCCTCGGCATCGACCTCTGCCGGCGCATCCTCCAGAACGAAGTCGTCATCTTCTTTGTCCTTCCCGTTGTCTTCCTCAGCCTCCTCGTCTTCGTCTTTAGCTATTGTTCTAGCTCTCTTCACGGCTCGCTCGAATCGGCTTCGTCTGGTATTTGTAGTCTCCTCCTCCTCCTCGTCATCGTCATCGTTGTTCTCCTTCTCGATAGCCTTCTCGTTTGCTTTAACAGCCCGGCCCTTGCCCTTGGCCACCTTATTTTGGTCGGCCTGCTTTTCGAGTGGTCGCTTTCGTGAGGGAAGCTGCTGTGACTGTTGTGAAGGCTTTGGCTGGCTCGTCTGCTTTGCTTGACTCGGGATCGGGCTTGACGGTGGTTGACTGCTTGATTTCTGGGTAAAGAAGCTGGTCAGGGTCGCCTGCTTTTTCTGTGACGGTCGTGGTGTCGACATTCTGTATTTGGTCGATATTCTCAACTCTGAGTGTTTGGTCTTAAATTCTAGAAAACATTGAAGTACTAAGAAAAATAAGAACAAACAAATGTAGTCGACTTCAGCCGTCATCAAAATTACAGCCGTTAACGCGTCTAGCTGCCTTGACGCGTTGAGTGGTTTGGGTGGGTCTATGTCAATTGGAAGGATTATATAATCCAGCTAGTCCATATAGGCAACACGTGACTGCGACACCATGATTGGCCCACAGTGCCTAGCAATTTTTGTAGTGAGGTCCCGAAAAAGTTGACATCCAACGACATCTCGTGAGCAGCCACGACGTTGACGAGCGATTGATCTTGCAGCAGTGAGATCTAGCCCATCAAACCACACACACACAATGGCCAGCATACGGAGCTTTGCCCGCACAGCGCGGCTGGCAACCTCGGCACCGAGAATCACTGCGCCCTCCACATCTGCACCGTCATTATGGCGGCTAGCATCCTCGGCGGCGGCGGCGGCACCGAAGACGACCAAGGCCACGACCGTCCCCGAATTTGACGACCTCGAGCAGGATTCGTCGCTCCTCACACCTCTCCCCGAATCAGTAAAGATGCCGGTGCCAGAACAGCGCTCTGGCCGCTGGCTGCCCGGTTCCAGGTGGGTTTCTCTTCGAACTTCTCGGAACAATATATGACAGTTCAGATACTAATTTGTAGATACCAATTCCACCCTCCAAAGTACGACCGCGGCCCGCTGCACCCCATCCAGTCGCCCGCCTCGTCTGACCCCACGGCCCGTGACTTTGTGCCCGGCCCCTTCAACAACCCCCGCCTGCGCCAGACCTACAACTCGACCCTCGCATCCGACATCATGGCGCTCACATATGTGCACTCGCCGCCCGGTGCCAAGAAGGAGGCCGCAAAAGAGGAGAAGCCCGACCGTCTGCGCGGCTGGGACGGCTCATCGCCATACCACAAGAACCGTCCGCTGCGGGGTCCCCGCGGCAGCCCGTACCTGTCGCTGATTGAGCACGACATCACTTTCCGCAACATTCCCCAGCTGCGGTCCGTGACGATCGCTGCGTTTGTGCCTGATGCCATCCGCGAGCCAGATCGGTTGGTGGTCGCCCGGGCGTGCCTGCAGTCGATCACGGGCGCCAGCCCCGAGACGACCAAGGTCAAGCGCAACGTGTCGCAGTGGCACATTGTCAAGGGCCAGAAGGCGGGCGCCAAGGTGACGCTGTACGGCAACGAGGCGTACGAGTTCCTGGACAAGTGCGTGCACCTCGTGTTCCCGCGCATCAAGGAGTGGAAGGGCGTCAAGGGCTCGACGGGCGACAGCTCAGGCAACCTGTCGTGGGGTCTGACGACGTCGGACATGGCGCTGTTCCCGGAGATCGAGTCCAACTACGGCATGTACCCGCCCAAGATGATTCCCGGCTGCCGGATCTTTGTTGAGACGACTGCGCGGTCGGACCGGCACGCACGGCTACTGATGTCGTCGATGGGCGTGCCGTTCTACGGCGAGCTGCGGAATTAGTCGATATCAAGCGAAAATGTTTAAAAGTTAGAGTCTCGAGCATAGTTGTACAATAGTATATATGAATACATTCAGCATTATTTGAATTGTGTATTGTATGCATTTGTCTTATATTTTCCTTCTATGCCATGTCCATGATATCTAATCCAGTATATAACGCCGACGCCTTGAATGTAACCCAAAAATATAGATAAAAATTACAGATCAGCCTTGAGGCCGTTAATGACCTCGTCGACGGCGTCCATGTTAGTGGCGTCGACGTTTGCGGGCAGCGCCGACAGCGTCGGCACCTTGGTCTCGAGCGCGTTCAGCGCATCCACGCACGCGTCCATGGCCGGCTGGTAGTTGCGACACGCCGAGCTCAGCGCGTAGATGGCCTTGCGGCGCACGCCCTCCGTCTCGGTCTTGTTTGCGGCCAGCTTGACCAGCGGCGGCACACCGCCGACGGCCAGCAGGCGCTCCTGGCTGGGCTGGTTGTTCTGCACGGCCGTGCCGAGGCACCATGCGGCCATGCGCCGCAGCTCGGGCTCGTCGCTGTCGAGCACGCCCAGCAGCGGCGTCCACAGCGCGAGCTTCTCCATAATGTTGGCGTTGTCGAGCGACTCGACGAGCTGCTCAAAGTTGTCAAACGCAATGAGGCGGTTCTCCATGGTCTCTTCGGGGTCGGTGGAGGTGATGACCTCCATAGCGGCCTTCATGAGGTCGGCATCGGAGGGGCCGCCAAAGAGCGAAGCGAGGATCTCCGGGTCGAGGGTGCGGGCGGCGGCGGGAGCGGCGGGTGCGACCTCGTTGCCGTTTGCGCCGGTTGCGCCGGTGGTGGCCGATGCGCCGTCAGCGGGGGCATCGATGGCCTGGACGCCTCTTGGGGTAGTGCTGGGGGTTGAGTTCTCAATGCCCCACTTGAGGAGCTCGTTCAAGTTCTTGTCCATTGTGATTGCGGTATTGTGAATAAATGAGTGTGTTGTAGAATCCACGTTCTCGATGCCACTCAAAATCTTTTTCTTTTTTATAAACTGGTCGTTCAAAGGTTGAAGCTTCTTGCACTTTCAGGAAGGTTCTATCCCGATGTAGACTAGCCTGTCAAACACGTGCTGCCCCTCCAACTTTTTTGTTAGTAGAATTGGTCGTTAATTATTCAGTTAAATATTGAATTAATTTAATTCGGCCTGAAGGGTTCAACAGCGACGACAGTCGACAGGTCCAGTACTCGCTGTCCTGCGGTCGGAATACAAAATACCGCCTGAGCGCCTCAATGATGTCACATACAGAATGCAAAGTGTTGATATTGAGAAAGGAAATGTTGAAGAGTAGAAAGGATTCCACCGCTGGGCGTCCGTCTTGCTGGGACGTCGTCTCAGTATCACCAGTACCAAGATTAACTCTAATCTGCTCTGCAGCCTCTTTATGCCATCATCAGGCTGACAGGAAATTTAAAGTCAGACCAAGCCACACTCATGTCATGCAGCACCGACAGACTGACACAAAGCAGACCGATTGCGCTGGTGGCCATTATTCGTATTAATTTGCCAATTAAAGATGTATTAATATTAATTCGGCTGCCCCTCTATTGGCGAATGGCTGTTGCCTTGCATTAGGGCAAGATGTAAGATGTGCCCAGAACGGCAAGCACGACGGGCACATCAACGCAGCACTATCAGCATCGATATCACCAACAGCTGAGTAGAAACGGTTGTCTCTGTCATGATGTATGGCATATCGTATCATGAGACACCAGAAATATAAAAGAAAACATCTGCCTGGCAGGCTGACTATAAAACATCGACCCCTCCCACCCGTTTTGCAGTTATATTCATGATCAATGCAGCTGCCTCTGCTGGTATTCGGGTGCCTATCTTGCGCCATTCGAGCAATGACCTGAGTAATGGCCATTGAGGTTAAAGACATTTTATAGACAAATGCTTATCTTTACCGTCTTTGCAGCCTCTTTGATACCATAAGATAGTATAGAGTACACCCACGAGCCAGATACTGCGCAGCCTGGCCAACACGGCAGACGGCAGCTCCGGAACGGATGGTCTCTCTTCTCGAAATGATCTTGGCGTCAGCGCCTTCCTTTTGCGTTCTATTATCTGCCGCCGTAACGGACAAGACGGAGCACGATTACTGTGCAATATCGCCTGCGCGTCGTCAGCGTGAGGCACTGCCAGCTAGCACCGTATTCATGTTTGCCCTCTTTGCGTCTTTGACGGCATCTCATTGTAAGAAACCATCTCACGTCCGGACGCAGCCTTCTCGTTCACTCGCTACCGCTTTCTGTCCTTTTGCTTGTTTCTACTTCCACTTTCTACTTTTGCCTCGCCTCTGCTAGAGCTGCCTCCTTTTCGTGTGGACCGCCCCGTCCTTAGCATCGGATCGCCTGTGGCTGTACATGAGTCTGGCGCACTGTGCTGGGTGTAAGATGCCTGATGCGATGTGGCATCTGACAGATGAAGTCAGACCGATACTGAAGCCTATTACTTTGTTTCGTATTGTACTTTCTTATTCTTTAACTCTACCATCTCGATCATCCAAATACTGTCATGATCAGATTCAAATATGCCTCCATACTCACTTGATACGCTGCCTAAATGTAGCATTCCGGCTGGAGGCTGCCTGTTTCATCCAGCCATTCTTTTAGGGTTCTTTAACGATAGAAATAGTTTCAACTGTCGTCATCGTGAAACAAAGTTTAAACTCAAGAACAAAGACGACACAGACAGGCCGCTCCAGACCACATATCTCGTGGTGGCTGTCATGGCTCGTTGAGGCTGTAATACTAACTTCATACACAAATCTCGAAATCAAGGGTGCCTATGCACAGTGTGGCTAATATACACTGTCCCCACACGGCCCCATGTTGAGCATCTGGGCCACCTGCTGGCGCGCGCAAGCTTGGGTATCTCGCAGCAAAAAAGAGGGGACCAAAAGGGGGAGGTACCCGTCGAGCGTCGAGATACAGATTGCTGCATATGAAGTGCAGTCTGTACATCGAAAGTTTGCAGTTGATATCAGTATCTGATGGTTGTAAGATATTGTGTCTGCGATGATACTGATTTACCGAGGGCATGACCGTTTTGCCGTTCACCGTTGCCGTTCCCGTTTCCTGCCGGTCGTCATTGCCAATCCCAACGGTCAATTGAGTATCTGTAGGGGCTCTTTCCTCTTGTGGTCTGCCCCTCTTTTTCCTTTTGTGTGCCCTCGTCCGTACTTGTACCCGTATCTTTACTCTGTACAAGTACCGTCTGCTGCTGTAGTCCCGTCAATTCGTCCCTTCCATATCTGTCGGGCCCTTTGCCATCTATCTTGCACTGTACGGCCTCTCCTTCCCTGTTTCCAAGCTATGAGATAACACCCTGTTATTGGCTCGTTTTTCGCCTTTGCCCTCTTGCCCCTCCCCGCCTTTCGCTCTTTCCCTCTTTCAATCGCTGCCCCCCTACTCCGTTTGATTGCGTCTCCTCCACGCTGAGGTCACCGTAACGACAGGCAGCTGTATTCTGTAGATGTAGGCTGATGATGCAGAGGTGCATCTGCATCGCTCCTTCCTGGTGAAGCTGCCACCATGACAAGCACACCTGTACTGTGCAGCCACCTCGCCATCCTCCGTTTTCCTCCGTATTGCCTCTACTGAGTGAGTACACACACTCGACACACCATCTCGTATTATCCAGCATCCAAGAGCGAGCTCCGTTTCTCCGTTTTGCTGCCCGCACAAACACCTCCACCTGCTCTAGCTCTAGCCATTATTGTCCAGCTATCCTGTAGTGAGAGTTAGCTGCTCACAGCAGCCGTAGTTATCTGTTCAGCACCCCTCCTGCTCCCCAACCTCCCCTCCTACTTGCTCCCACTGAGCCACTGCTCCCACTGCTGCCGCCGCCCCCCCTGCTCGCTCTCCCACTCCCTCCAGAGTCGCCCATAAAGAAGTTCCCACCACCCACCCCCCCTTTTTTCTTCCCTCTCGCTCTCTCTCCTTCTCTCCTTCTCCCCTTCCCCCCTTGTTTTCTTCATCCATCATTCTCTCAAGAAGCTTTTACGTCTCTAGTTTCTTTTCTTCTTCTCTCTCCTTCTCTCCTTCTCTTCACACAACTCTCGACGTCTCGTCACCTCAACACATCTTCTTTTTATCCCCCTTTACTCACATCCACAAAATCAGTCACAATGGAGGGTAAGTCTATTCTGTCTATGTCGTCGTCGTCAAAACGATCTGGTCTCTCCGTCTGCTCCCGTCTGCTCCCGCTGCTCGTCCTCGTCACCAGCCCCCGTCCACTCCCTACCTACCTCTACCTCCCCTACATCATCGTACCTCATCTGGATCGTGAACGGCCTCCGGGAACACAGCTCAAGCTTCGCTTCGTCCATCTTGGCTTGCCATCTACCTCACTGGTCTTATCTTTGCCTCGGACTCGTCGTCTCGTGCTCCGTCCTGCCCACCGCCTTTTCCAGAGCTCCCCACCGCCCCCTGTCGGAGTGACAACAGACGCCCAGACCAGATCACGCATCAGACAGACACTCAACAACCACAACCTCACTCGAGCACATGCTAATCAGTCTTCCCGAATATAGAAGAGGTCGCAGCTCTCGTCATCGACAATGGGTAAGCTCTACAACCCTGCCGCCGTCTTCCGCGCGGTGTGGCAAATACCCCTCGTTCCCGACCATCCCCTAAATCGATGATGTGGACGAAGCTAGGGACCCACCGCTAGATAAATGAGGAGGCGGCGCCGCTGGACTAGCAACATGGCAACGTGTATCATGACAGCTGTCATGTCCATTCGAGTTTATGTTGCCATGTCATGCTGGTCCAATCGGTCTACCCCTCCTCATTCTACGGCTCTGCTCGGCCGGCATCGGCATCGACGGATCGCGGCGCATCTCACCGCTGTGTCGCGCTGCTTGCCACGTCTCACAAACTAATGAATGACACCTGCCACCATTACAATGCTAACAATACAGTTCGGGTATGTGCAAGGCCGGTTTCGCCGGTGATGACGCCCCCCGTGCCGTCTTCCCCTCGATCGTCGGTCGCCCCCGTCACCACGGTATCATGATCGGTATGGGCCAGAAGGACTCGTACGTTGGTGATGAGGCACAGTCGAAGCGTGGTATCCTGACCCTGCGGTACCCCATCGAGCACGGTGTCGTTACCAACTGGGACGACATGGAGAAGATCTGGCACCACACTTTCTACAACGAGCTGCGTGTCGCCCCCGAGGAGCACCCCATCCTGCTCACCGAGGCCCCCATCAACCCCAAGTCCAACCGTGAGAAGATGACCCAGATTGTCTTTGAGACCTTCAACGCCCCCGCTTTCTACGTCAACATCCAGGCCGTCCTGTCCCTGTACGCCTCCGGTCGTACCACCGGTATCGTTCTGGACTCTGGTGATGGTGTCACCCACGTTGTCCCCATCTACGAGGGTTTCGCCCTGCCCCACGCCATTGCCCGTGTCGACATGGCTGGTCGCGATCTTACCGACTACCTGATGAAGATCCTGGCTGAGCGCGGTTACTCGTTCTCGACCACCGCCGAGCGCGAAATTGTCCGTGACATCAAGGAGAAGCTCTGCTACGTCGCTCTTGACTTTGAGCAGGAGATCCAGACCGCCGCCCAGTCGTCGTCGCTGGAGAAGTCGTACGAGCTGCCCGACGGTCAGGTCATCACCATTGGCAACGAGCGTTTCCGTGCCCCCGAGGCTCTGTTCCAGCCCTCGGTCCTGGGTCTGGAGAACGGCGGTATCCACGTGACCACCTTCAACTCGATCATGAAGTGCGATGTCGACGTCCGCAAGGATCTGTACGGCAACATTGTCATGTCTGGTGGTACCACCATGTACCCCGGTCTGTCCGACCGTATGCAGAAGGAGATCACTGCTCTTGCCCCTTCGTCGATGAAGGTCAAGATCATTGCTCCCCCCGAGCGCAAGTACTCTGTCTGGATCGGTGGTTCGATTCTGGCCTCGCTGTCGACCTTCCAGCAGATGTGGATCTCGAAGCAGGAGTACGACGAGAGCGGTCCTTCGATCGTTCACCGCAAGTGCTTCTAAGCTGTTTAAGCTGTTTAAGTTTGAGCGGTTTGAGCTTGATCTGTTTTAGCTTTTTGAGTTTGAGCTGCTTGTTTCTTGTGAGCTTGAGCTGTTCGGGATTTTTGAACTGGTTTCTTTACGTTTGTTTTGATCTGAGCGATGGGAAAGGCGTGAAGGTGAAGGCAAGGAGGAAAGGCCGGAGGAAGTTTGGTGGGTTGCTGCTGCACGTCTGTCGGGTACGCCGTGCTTCAATTTGACTGCGGGTCTTGATCTGGCGGACTGCTGTCACGACAAAGGATGGACTTACTTTGGATTTGCATCCGAGGAGAGCACGTCTCGCCATCGCCACCGCCGCCTACAAGCCTATCGTCTTCTCGACTTTTCGGTCCTCGGCATCGTCGTCGTCATGCACCAGCTTCTTTCTCTCTATATTTTTAACTCCTACACTTTTTCTCTTTTTTCTCTTTTTTATTTCTTCGGTTCATATCAAATTCAATGGCAATTGTTTTTTCTGCAGTACAAGTAAGAGATGGATTGAGTAGGACTGTGGGAGTACGGGCTATGATCACGCAACCACGAGCAACGAAAACGAATGATATGATTATGGTCGATGTCGAGAAGGATAGGACAACAAAACGAGGAGGCAAAAGCAAAAAGCAAAAGGGGCGAAGGGTATCTCAATCAACACCCAGACAGCTTGATCACAAAACTTTCTTGTTTATACTTTTGTTTATAGAGCCGTGATGTCTTGAATCGTGATATGTAGTCTATGTATGGGTATCATTTGGAGTTGGCATGGATGCCGTCTCTCTTGGAGCTGTCTCCCTGCTGCTCCTGCTGCTGCTCTTGCTGCTCCTGCTTTGGCTGATCAAGTTCCTCTGTCGATGCCTCTTTGTTTGCCTTGTCTCCTTCCTCTTGACCTTCTGCCTCTCCCTCCTCCTGTCCTTCCACCTCCTCTCCTTCAACCACCTCCTCGCCCTCGCCCTCACCCTCGCCCGCCAGCTTCTTATACTTGCGCCGCGCCTTTTTGGTCGCATTCGCCCGCTTCTTGAGCTTCTTGGCTGCCAGCGCCGCCGTCCGGCACGTCTCCGGGTTCGCAATCTCGTCCAGCCGCATCGCCAGCAGACCCCGCGCAATCGCCCGGTTCTCCGACCGCGACCGCGTCGCCTGGCACTTGACGACGATGCCCGTCGGAATGTGCCGCAGCTGCACGGCCGAGTTGGTCTTGTTGATCTTTTGGCCGCCCGGCCCGGTGCCCTTGACAAACATCTCGTCGATCTCGGACTCGGGCGGCGGCGCGGGGCGCGACGGCATTTGTTTTTGTTTCGCGAGGCATGGTGTGGCTGTAGAGAAGGGAGCGGTCTGTAGAGATAGCAATGGCCGCAATGGCCGCCGTGGTATTAATCGAAACATTTTGTTTGATTTGTGAGAATAAATGCCGTTGCCGTCGTGTAGACTGACGGTGACGTCGGATGTCAATAGTGGTCGTGCGAGTCACGTGATTTTGATTGTACCAAATTTTACGGTCCCTGGTTCTTATCGAGTTATCAGCAGATAGGAGTCCCCTGAGCCTGTCACTGCACTCTGGCAGCCGCGTCGCGCCGAGCAAGCCGTTACTCCTTAATCTTGTCTTTATCTACTATTTACTTGATCACGACAACACTGTTAACCATATCACACGAGCATCTCTACTTCTACATCGACGCTATCCTCTACTTCTTTGCTAGCTAGTCAGCCCTCACCTACACAACATCATATTGTCGTCTCGTCCTCCCAATCAACATCATCACGACATCTTCATCTTCATCCCCCTCGACAACCACCCCTCAACATCACAATGTCTCCCCTCGAGCGCTTCTCAAAATGGATCCAGCTCAAGATCTACCAGTTTGAGGTCACCTACAGTGTCTACATGCTGACACCCATGGAGAAGTTTTTTATCTGTATGTCTTTGAGTGGTCTTCCTGCTCGTCCCTTGTTGGCTCGAGTCTCCCTTTCTTTTCTCTCCTCGCTCCGCTCGTGTTGTCTCCTTGCTCATCGTGCTTCCTCGTTCGTTGCTAACAAACAGACTCTCTTCTCTTCCTCCTGACCTCCCTCACCTCCATCGCCGTCTTCCTCTACCTCCCGCGCCACGTCTCCTTCATCATCAACCGCGCCTGGTTCTACGCCCACGGCGACAGCCAGCTCGACTCTGCGCACGCCCTGCTCAAGTCCGCCGCCGCCCGCTCCGTCGACTCCTTGTCCCAGACCTTTGCCCAGACCGCCGCCTCCGCCGCCACCGTCGTCCGCGAGCTGTAGGCAGCCGCACGGCTCGACCTCCCTTTTGAGCGGTTCATTGAGATTTAGCTTCTTCACCCTTCCATTTACTCCTACACATGCTACGACTTTTCTCCAACACATTAATATACTTCTCTCTACCTTACGACATGAATAGACCTTTTAATACACTTCAATACAATATATTTTAACCCAACGCCATGCAGTGACCCTTATAAATGATACAGTTAAACATCAACCTTGTAGACGCGCAGTGAGGAATCGTCACCAGCGACGGCGAGGTCGACTTGATCCGACTGGCCATCCACCTGCGGCCGCCACGCCAGCTGCAGCACGGCCTTGGGCAGGCACAGGCCGTCGTCCAGGGCTTGGACGGTAGACATAGCCAGCGTCGCGGCGTCGAGAGACACAACCGACAGCCGGCCGGCCTCGGTGCCAATCGCCAGCACGTACGAGCCCGACGACGCGCGCCACAGAAAGTCGACGGCCGTCACCGGGTGCTCCTGCGGGATCGTCGCTGCCAGTGTGAACGTAGCTTTCTCGTCTTCTGACAAAGAGGACGCCCACACTTTGACATTCTTGTCGCGGCCCGCCGTCGCAAACACCCGCTTGCCGTCCACCGTCGGCGCCCACGCACAGTCGAGAATCATGCGCGAGTGCGCCTTGCTGTTGGTCTCGTGGACCTTGTACTCGTTGGGTGAGTCAGCAGACCGCTCAAAAATAGCCCACTGCCGGTCGCGGCCGACACTCAGCAGGTACTTGTCGTCGTCGCTGAACCGCAGCCGCGTGACCGTCAGCGAGTGCGTCGCCAGCGGCGGGCGCACCTCGGTCCACTTCTCCGTCTCAAACAGGCGCACGACGGCGTGGTTGAGGGACGTGGCACGGCACGCGCTGGCGACGAGCGAGCCGTCGTGGCTGACGGCGAGGCAGCTGATTTCGTAGCCGTGGCCATAGAGCTTTTCGGTCTCGGGCCAGAGCGTGCTGCGCGCGAGGGTGTCCTCGTGCGGTGGGGCTGCCGTCGAGGCATCGTTGGACACGAGGACCTCGACAGGCGCCTCGTCCGCGTCGTCGTCGACCGCCTTGTTGGACAAGCCGAGGACGGGCATGTTGGCGGCGTCGGGCAGCACGTTGATGTCTGCCGCCGACGTGCCGCTGGTGACGCCCAGGTCGGCCAGCAGCCGCGCGACCGACTTGGGCTCGTGGAACACGCGCATCAGCTTCTCGTCGGCGCCCGACACAAACTGCGTCGGGCCCAGTGCGTCGATGCAGTTGAGGTCATAGCCGTGAATCTGCGGCCGCGCCATCTCGTGCCATGACTTGGAGGAAGTATTGGCCCACTCGGCGTGCAGCCGTGTCGTCTGGTCGCTGCTGGTGGACAGCAGGTACGAGCCATCGCGCGACCACGCAATGCCCGTGACCGGCTTAACGTGGCCGGAGACGCCGACGGCCTGGATCCAGCGGCCCTCGGGTGCAAGCTCCGACGTCGCCCACACCCAGCGCCGCCAGCTGCCCGTCCGGCACAGCACGACCACTTCACTCTTAGTGTCGTTGCCTCCCCACAGACCGACCCAGAACCCGCCGACACTGCCCGTCGCCGTCGTCGCGCCCTTCTCCTTGCTCAGCTCGCCCAGCCGCGCCGTCGTCACCCAGATGCCCGAGCTCGCGTCCGCCTCCCACACCGCCAGCGAGTTGTCCGCCGACGTCGTCAGCAGGCGGCTTTTTGCAGTACTTTTATTGCTGAAATCCCACTTGGCGCTGTAGATCCAGTCTTCGTGGCCAAAGAGCAGCGCCTCAAAGGTGACCGAGTAGTCCTCGGCGGCGACGCGCAGGCGGTGCGCCTTGTTGGACGGCGACGAGGTCGTCGACAGGTTGGGCAGCAGGCCCTCTTCGCCGAGCAGCGACGCGGCGGCGGCGGCCGATGCCGACGGTGCGGGCATGGATGCGCCCTTGTGCACGCGCCAGAGGCGGACGTACTTGTCCTGCGACGCGGACGCGAGCAGAATGTCCGAGGTAGGATCGCTGGGCGTCTCCCAGGCAAAGTCGAGCGACCGGATCCAGCCTTCGTGGCCGCTGAGTGTTGCTTCGAGCTGGAAGGTGACGTCTGTCGGTGACGTCGCCGAGCCGGCAAAGATTTGTATGCGGTTGGACGTGCCGGCCGCCGCCAGCAGCCATGTATATGATTCTGTAGAGTCTGTGTTTGTATTTGAGAGGGCCACGAGGGCGAGGCAGAGGGGAAAGTATTTGGGCTTCGTGGTAATAGTCTGGAGGAGGGTGATTTCCGGTCTGTTGTCCGTTACACTGAGCGCCCAGATCTTGATCGCATAGTCGGCACCGCCGGTCGCAAAGAGTCGTCGTGATGTCGTCGCCGTCGAGAGCGTCCGCTCGGCCGCAATGTAGTTGATCGGCGCCGCGTGCGCATCGGCGACCGTCTGCACGCAGCTGCTTTTGTTTGTTGAGGAAACAGCCCACAGCTTGAGGCTCTTGTCGTCGCCGCCACTAACAAAATACGTCTCGTTCCCGAGAGAGACGGCCTGCACGGCCTTGACCGTGTCTGTGTGCCCCGCGAGCAGCGCCGCAACGCCGGCCTCGTCGGCGGGCCGCCACACGGCGAGGTTGACGCCGGCGCCGTAGACGAGGGTGCCGTCGGGGGCCCAGTCGGCGGCGGCCGTCTGTCGGTTTGCGCCGGAAGCAAAGTAGTTCATTTTTTGTGTTTGTCTTTACAGAATTAACAAAAAAAAGTGACGTAGTAAAATTTAGAAAAGCGATGAAATGCCCCACTCTGATTGGTCCCCGCCAACCTCAAAGACGGACTCTCAACACACTCTACACTTGCATCATCAACCATGGCTACCGTTTCAATTGTCGTCGAGTTTTCGTAAGTTCTCTTTATATCCATTCTTAAAACATAGCTAACAACCAGGGGCGGCCTGGAGATGCTGTTTGCGAACCGCAAGCGCATCGACGTCGCGCTGCCGGCCTCCAACGCAGACGCCAAAAAGGCAACGGTCGGCGACCTCATTGAGCACCTGTGCCGCGTCGAGATGACGGATGTGCGGCAGGACCTGTTTATCGTCGGCAACGGCGACTATGCGCTGCGGCCGGGCATCCTGGTGCTGATCAACGATGCGGACTGGGAGCTCGAGGGCGAGGAGGCGTACGAGGTGCAGCCGCGCGACAGCATCCTGTTTGTGTCGACTCTTCACGGCGGTTAACCTCATCAGAACGGCAATTACAAGGAGATACCCAGATTGAATAATCAGATTAACATATCGTACAAGATAACAAAGATATATGAATCAAAAGAGAAACGCCTAAATGACCAAGATAAACGCCAATGCTTCCAACTCCAGCCGTCCGTCCATGCCAGCTATGCTCGGGTCGCCGCCCTTAATGCTCTCCTTAACCTCAGTCACTTGCCTATCCACCAACTGCTCGCTCACTACTGACAAACCCACTCTGCAAACACACACCACCGCGCCGTTCTATCGGCCAGCACCAGACCACGCCACACGCCCCTCTCACTACACTTGATAATCGTCTCCCACGTACCACCATCGCCCTCGTCCTGCCCGCCGAGCGTCGAGCTGCTGATGGCGCCCTTGCGCTCCTCCTTGCGCATCAGCCGCAGAATCTTGCCGCCGGGCGTCTGGATGGCCAGCTTGGCCGGCTTCTTGCCGCCCGAGCTGCTCGTCGTGCTGCTGCCGCTGACGCTCGCGGTCGCGGGAATGACCATGTTGCTGTGGTTGTTGCCGCCGAAGCCGGTGGCACTGGAAATCATGCTCATCGCCGACGACGGGCGCGCAAACGGCGACGGCGAGGCGGCGCGCGCGATCGAGGCCATGGGGCCCGTGCCGATCTGCGGTGTGCTGCCGACACTGCTGGGGTGCTGGCGGATGGCAAAGACAAACGTATTGTTTAGGGCGAGGCGCTGGCACTGCGGCTGTACGACGTAAATGTCGTGGCGCTGCGCGTGCGGCGTTGGGTGGCGCAGCACGTAGTCGTAACCCGGGTTCTCGCCCGTATGCACAATGGGCAGCGAAAACGCCAGCGGGTGCGGGATGTCCTTGATGCTGTGCATGAGGCCGCGCTTGCCCGCGTACACCTTGAGAATGCCTGTGCCCTCGTCGCCCGGCAGCAGACCCTTGACTGTGTAGCGCTTGATACCGCCCGCAATCCAGTCGGCCTGCGCGAGCGCGCGCTTCTTGATCGTGTCGCCGCTCTCAAAGTAGTCGCCGTCGGCATCGCGCGACAACGCGCGCACCTCGACCTCGGCCGCCACCTCGACATCCTCCGGCACGCTAAACCGCACATGCACCATCTCCAGATCTTCAATGCGCAACAGCGACGTGTTAAAGTCCATCAGCTGCAGGCCGTTGCGGAAGTAGGGCGCGCCCGCACACGGCAGGTTCTGCAGGATCTCGTGCGCGACGGGCGGGCACAGGTGCTGCTGCGTGTGGTGCTCGGGAATGTGCGTGTAGCACGCCTCGCTCGGCTGCACGAGGAACCACCACGGATCGGCTGTCGTGCTGCTGCCACCGCCGCTCGAGTAGGTGCTGCGGCGCGGGAACGAGGGGCTTGCAAGACAGCAGTCCATGATGCGCCACTCGTTGTCGACGAGCACGGCGTTCCAAAAGTGGTTGGACCGCGGCATGATGCCCAGCTCGGGGATATCGCCTGGTGCCTTCAAGTAGCCGCGGACCACCTCGCACGGCAGGTTGGCCGCCATGCACATCTCGGCCACCAGCACGGCGTACTCCTCGGCACAGCCGCGCTTGGTCTGGATGACGCGGCGCGTGTCAATGTTGCTCTCGCCGCCCACCTCGTAGTCGTCCTCCCACACAATCTTTTCGGATACCCACGTGAAGATGGCACGCAGACGCTGCACGTCGCTGCGGTAGGGCCGGCACACGTAGGTCGTCGCGAGCGTGATGGCCGTCGTCGTAGGCGGCAGACCACTGATGAAGCGCGAGTTCTTGTCGACCTGGCTGAGGTTGAGCATGCTGTAGTTGGTTGGCTCGGCAATCGGCATGCCGTTGGCACCCTCGTCGCCGTCAATAGTGTTGTACAGCTCATCGACTGGGTCAAGTGTCGGGTAGTCAAGCATCTGGCACCGGTCCCGCCGCTCATTCCTCTCTATGCGACTGAGCGAATTGGACCGGTTGACGTCGCGCCGCACCTGCACCCAGTCGACTCCGCTGCTGGACTGGCCGCCACCGAGGCCCATCTCCTTGCCTGCATCGCGGCCAAAGCCGCCTCCTCCCTGGCTGTGTGACGAGACGCCAATGCCCAGACCGTTCATGGGCGACGACTGTGAGTAGTTGTGCGAGCTCGTGCTGTTGCCAAAGCCCGCCATGGCAATGGAGCCGCGGCTACTAGCCACGCCTGTCTTGGCGGACTCGATAATCTTCTTGAAGATGTTGCTGCCCTTTTTCGGGGATTTGGGGGCCGTCAGGCCACCGAGACCAGACATTCCTCCGAGACCAGGCATATCGTCGTTGTTGCTGTGGAATCCAACCTGAGATTTGGGACGCTGGAGACGGCCGCTTGCCTGGTTTTGTTGTTGGTACTCGGTTGCGTGGCTGCTGTGGTACGTTACACCGGTAAAGGGGGAATCCGGACGGTCGCCTGAGCTCTCCCACTCGCGCATGCCCAGGGCGCTCTGGGCGCGGCTGTGGTTCTTGCGTGCGAGACTGCCTGCACTGGTGGCACTGAGCGCACTGGCGGATGCGCCACTCATCAAACTACGATTGGTGCTCTGGGTGTTGGTGCTACTCGTCGTTGCTGTGCTCTGGTTGCCGGACGACGCATTTGTCGAGTTCGTCTTGGTCGTAAAGGTGCGGCTCAATACTTGCCGTCCCACGTCGTACGCAGACCGCCGGTGCCGCAGCTGCCGCTCGACGTTTTCCTTTTCGTGTGCATTGCCCATGGACGACTTGGGCCGGTCAAACAGCGTCATTCTCTTGGGCGGCAGCACGGGCGTGTCGTCGTCGACAAAGGCCTCGTCCACCAGCTGCACCGGCTGTGCTCCGACTTGCTGGTGCTTCTGGTGCATTGTGCGCAGCCGGGACTCCATGCGCTCCACGTAGTTGCTAAGCTGCGGCAGCTTCTCTTCGTCCTGGGCGTCATGGTCGGGTTTGATGATTTGCGAGTTCTGGGACGAGTTGCCGCTGCCGCTGTAGGTCTCATAGCCTTCGTCGACGTGTGGCCCTGGGATGCCCATGGATGTCTGTGGTCTCTTGAACTGCCTTGACTGCTGGTGCACCGTCTCAAACGAATCGGGCGACCATGCATCAAAGGCCACTGGTGGTGGGCCGTCCATGGGATCGACTTGGCCTGGGGGCCCGATAGGCGCTGGTGTTCGTGCCTCGTCGCGCGACATGCCCAGGGTGTGCAGCTGCTCCATGACGTCGTCCATGGCCTCGCGCAGTGGTGATGGGGTCAGACCGGTCTCTGCACCACCACCAGGTGATGGCATCGGCGATGCTGCACGCGGTGTGTGATATCCTCCACTTCCACCTCCCGAGTTGTATGAGTTTTGTCTGTCTTGCCGGCCAAAGGTGTGTCTGTGTGGTGGCGGCGGCGGTGGTGGTGGCGAGTCGAGAGGTTCTCCGTTGGCGGTTGGTGGCCGGTACGGCTGGTAGGAAGAGGATGCATCATTAAAAGAGTCTTGGCGGAACGGCTGCAGTGGTGGTGCGGGTGACGGCTGCCGTGACGGTGTGTGTGGGTGATAGTCGTGCTGCTGCTGCTGGCGGTATTGCTGATGCGGTGCGGGCGAAGGCGGCGGCTGATAGTGTTGTGGTGGAGGTTGGTAGTGCTGCTGTGGTTGTTGCGGCTGGTAGTGCTGCTGAGGCGGTTGTGGTTGGTAGTGCTGCGGCTGCTGGGGATGGGCGTGGTACTGCTGCTGCGGCTGGTAGTGAGGCTGCTGCTGGTAGAGGGGTTCTTGTTGGGGATGCGTGTGGATAGACTCTTGTGTATAGCTGGCCATGCGCGGCGGCAGCGGTGATGGCGATCGTGAGTATGACCGGGGTTGTTGTGGTTGCTGCGGAGGAAGAGGACTGGCGGCTCGTGATGGTCCTTTGCGTATGCTGCCGTTGAATGTGTTGTTGCTGTTCTGCCGCGAGTGGTTGGTCATGCCGCCCGATACGGGCTGGCCGCTGCCTGCGCGCCTGCGTGTCGTTCCATTGCTGCCGACGCTGTTGATGCTGTTGGTGGACGTCTCTCTAGAACGGATATTCGCAGCAGCAGCCACCGACGCGGCGGAGGCACCCGGCGCAAAGGTCTCGGGCTGCTTGGCGGTTGTGTAGTGCGGCGCTTTGGCGTAGGCCTCGAAGGGCTTGCGAAAGGTCTTTGACTTTTGCGGCGCGGTCTTGGGCGGCGTGTTGCTGGCGGGCAGCGGGCTGACCGACCTTGTAATGGGGCGAAAGTCTTCGGGCAGGACTTCGACAAAGTTGGAGGGGAAGGCGCCGACCATGCGGCGGTCGCGGTAGAGGCGGCCGGTCCACCAGCTGCCGTCGCCGGCGTTGAGGCACTCGATGAGGTCGCCCTCCATGAATCCGAGGTCGCGTTTTCCCTGGTTGTTAGCTCTTGTATTCTCTTTATCTCTGTGTAAAGAACACACCTCGCCTCCCCAGGAGTAGACGGCTCTGCACCAGCATGGGAACCGCATGGGCAGCGGCGGGGGACCCAGCACGGCCATTGTGTGTGTGTAGATCGTGATGTAGATGGTAGATGTAGTTGTGTAGATGTGTAGATGTCGTAATCGTGTATATCGTGGACGCCGAGATGCGCAAGTGATGCCTTCGGATGACAACGATTCCGAGTCGTGATGATCGGCTTCAAAAAAAAAGCAAAGCAATAGCAAAGAATAGCAGTTGCAAGAAAGAATGACAGTCACGATGCCGCCGTCAACACTGTAGATGTGAACAACCACTCGAGAATGACAATAGAACGTCAATAGATGAAAATAGAAAAATGCAAATGCCAGAGAGACCACTAGCCATAAGAGCGGCGCTATAGCTGCTGTATTGCACTACCGGCCTGGCCTGTCGAGCACTGAGTACGAAATAGAGAATGATAGAGTCGGTGTATGCGCTGGCGAGTGTTATGGTCGTGTGGTGGTGTTGCCCAGCAACGCGGCTGTCTCGCTTATGTAATGTGGACCCTGGCACAAGTACGCTCTGTCTCTCACTCTTTTTGGGGAGTCCTCCAAGCTTGGGCCACCTCAGCCCGACTCCATGCTCCACTGAAGCCAAAGACGGTAGCGGCCCGCTGGCGCTAACAAGTCACTCTCATAGTAGATATGCTGGGAGATACATTGACATCATCAGCTCAATTGTTTAGGAGATTAACAAGAATATTATTGCCCTGTCGAGAGGTGATATTGAACCTTTTGAGGAAGATCACCACATTAATGAACAACTTTCTTCTCTGGTTGGGTCTGAAATTATGAACCGCGTTAAGTTACTAGTTATTAATGTGGTTATGAATATTGGTTATGAAGTGAAATTGAGACGGCCAAGAGATGCTTCAAATTGGTGGCTTTGAAGACAATCCAAGTGTCATGAACATGTCTTGAATAAACGAAGGCAACGTTGACAGCAGTAAAGATTCAATAATGTGCCTTGGATTCGGCAATACGTAGGAGTAGTCGCCGTCTAATAAGAATTCGGAGTTCTTTTTGTAAATTATCAGATGACAAGACCGAAGCCTAATCTCGGAACATCAGCCGCGGCTCTGTCATGAACTCGGCGTCTGCAGAACAGAAGAAATGATACTTGATATCTTTGAGTTAATAACATTATAATTACACGTTGGAGAAAAGAAGTCCGTATAATTCCAGAGTAGCTTTTATAGATTCAGTATCAAGCTTGGCCTTGTCAAGTGAGTGAAGAGAAGAGCACACAGATGCTCCATTCCCTAGGCAGCCTCGAAGACGGCATATATATTCCCATGTTACAGCTGACCAATCTACCCCGTCTTTAATAGCTTTGATGCGTGGATTATTTCTACAAGTTCTATGTCATCTGTCAATATTTTCCATTGTAACTACTTATTGCCAATTGTTGCCAAAATATCGATAGAGGCGTTGGCATTGATACCATGTTTAGTCAGCATTGATATCTTGATGAATGAGATGACGATGGCAGCGAGATGGAAAGAACGAATAAGTCTGTTTTTTTTACAAACGAGTTAAACTTTTCGTATTTCACAGTAGATACAATCCTGACCATATAGACTTGGCTGTTGCATCTTACCTTTCGCAAGATGACGCTATCATGGCGTTAGCAGCGGGCAACAATGATCTAGTGGTTCAACTGATCTCTGTCGACATCTAGTATCTTGTATGTATTGCCTAGATATACAAGTCGGACTAACATGACCGAGACCACACTCGGGGCCGGATAGACGTCCGGTAGTCTGTTTGATTTAAGAGTGGCTGCTCACTTGGTCACCATGACCGATGAATAGATCACGGTGGCTGAGGGATGCATCCATCATGGCCACTGGCAGTGAGGAGACTACTCATTATGATGCGATATCTCTAATCACATCACTTTATCATGATGATTGCATCTTTCATTTAGAACGAAATGTGCCGAGACGGTGCCGATGGAAGTATATAGATGGTCGCATCATCATCAGTTCATCATCATCACCAGCAATACCAGTAACATCACACATATCTACAGCTCAATCACACAAAATGGCCCCTTCTGCTGACACCGACGTGGCCGACACGTCCCCCCGCGCCGCCAGCGGCAACCGCCTCAAGGCGCCCCTCAAACTCACCGGCGCCCTCGACCACTACGACCAGTTCGACGTCACCAACGTCATCGGCCGCGAGTTTCCCACGCTGCAGCTCGCCGACATTCTGGACGATGACGCCAAGCTCAGAGACCTCGCCGTGCTCGTGTCGCAGCGCGGCGTCGTCTTCTTCCGCCGCCAGAGTTTGACAGTGGACGGCCAGAAGCGCCTCGGCCAGAAGCTCGGCGAGCTCACGGGCAAGCCGCTGTCGTCGAAGCTGCACAAGCACGCGCTGTCCAACAGCAAGCGCGGCATTGCCGTGGACGAGCACGGCCGGCTCGACGACGAGGTGTCGGTGATCTCGTCGGTGCAGCAGCGCAAGTTTTACCGGTCGGATAACAAGAAAGAACGACGCGAAGCCGGCTGGCATGCCGACATTACTTTCGAAAACATTCCGTCCGACTATGCCATTCTCAAAATTACCGAGACGCCAGAAGATGCCGGCGGCGACACGCTGTGGGCGTCGGGCTACGAGCTGTACGACCGGCTGTCGCCGCCTTTGCAAAAATTGGCCGAAGGTCTGACGGCGACGCACTACCAGCCGGCGTTTGTGCAGATCAAGGACAAGTTTGATGTTGAGCTGCTGGAGACCGACCGCGGCTCGCCCGAGAACAACGGCCTCGACTTCCAGGCGGAGCACCCTGTGGTCCGGACGAACCCGGTGACCGGCTGGAAGAGTCTGTTCGCGGCGGGCCACCAGGTGGACGCAGGCTGGATCAACGGCGTGTCATCGCGCGAGTCCGACCTTCTCAAGACTTATTTTTTGCAGCTGATCACCGAGAACCACGACCTGCAGGTGCGCTTCCGGTGGAACAAGGACGACGTCGCGATCTGGGACAACCGCAGCGTGTTCCACACGGCGACGGCCGACTATGCGGGCACGCGGCAAGGCAACCGGGTGGTGTCGCTGGGGGAGCGGCCGTACTTTGACGCGGCGAGCAAGTCGCGGCGGGAGGCGTTGGCAGATGTCTAGCTGTGTAGATGTCTATCGATCTATGATCTGTTGAACTGAGGCTGCTCAATGACCACGAGGTCGGCCAACCAACTCCATTGGCCATTCTTGTCGTGTCTTGGTCTGCCTTGTGGTGTAGCTTGATTTATTCCAATTTAATTTATTTTTTTATTACATATGTCTCACTTGATCTCCGTAAAACACCCGTGTCGTTCGTACAAAGTAGAGTCGACACCTTTTTCTACTCTGCGTTTTAAATAGAAGCACGATCGACAGGCTGCATGCTAGCGAGCGATAGAGTTCACAGAGTAGACGAGATGAGCTGGGAGATGCAGTGTATTCCTCAGAACAGATGTGAATGTCCGACCGAGCTGATGTCTGCTGGACAGTATGAAGTACTTGTGCCAGACGATCACAGCTCTTCATTCTTGCCTCTCACCTTTTAGGTGCATCTCTCCGTCTCTGTAAGAGCACACCTGACTGTCATCTCTGGAATGCTGCCGCGTTGCCAACAACCATCCAGGCAACCGTCTTCATATTTGTGCACCATTGTATTGTCATTTGATTATGCGAATGTTGGATCACACGGTGATTATTGACAGTTTCCTCCGCATTTGCATTACCTGTACTCATATGTTTGATCTGATCCCATGTTGGCCTGATCGTGGCTGACGGGAGAGCGACAGTCCACTTCCCGTCGTTTATTCCATTCTTGTGATATATGATTCTATGATTTTATTCGATTTATTCTCGTTTTCGACTTTTCACTGTAATTATTTCCTTTCATTTCCATGATGGTTCACCTTCGTTTAATTCGTGTTATTTGTTTTCTCACTGGATTTGTAAAGATATTCCAAAATCAATTAAACCAAAATCAAAAATAATATTCAAAAAACAGTAACACTTATCCCAAAATTATTCTAGAAATTCAAACAAACTCATATCATCACCAATTATCAAAATACATCATGCTGATGCATCGGTTGCCCCGTATATCAATGACATTATCGACAAGCAAGTCCAAGCAACTCAGCAAGCAAGGGCCGCATTGCAATAGAACATTAGAACATATTGCCCGTGGTAGATACAAGTAGACTACAGCAAGGGGCAGCGTGGTTGCCCGGACAGCTTGGCCCAAGCTCGCTAATATCTGGGGCACGCGCTACTCAGTACTCTGTACACGCTCTATCGCTATCACAGCTGCAATCAATTTAGACTGATTGAGACGGATCAAGAGATAAAAGTGGAGCTGAAACATGTAGAGAAATAAGTAAATAAGAAATAAAATAAATAAGAAATTAAACAGGTAAATAGGAATGGGAGAATTGGCAACAGCAACGGTGCAGCATTGCGACAGCTCTTTCCATTTGTATTCAATATCTTGCATTCGCATTTGTGTTCTACCTTCATCTATCCTCATTCATCTTCATCCTCACTAACAATCATCACCATCACCATCGTCTTGTCGATTCTCTATCTACCTCTCTTCCACCTAACCATCTACTTACACACCATCTACTATACGCTTGTTTACTTCGACCAAACAAAGACCAAACAACACATCGGCGCTGCATCATCTTCTTCAAATCTATCACGACATTTTCACTTCAACTTCATCTACCTCATCTATCCCATCCCATCTACACATCACACAACACCGCCAGGTCGCAGGCGAAATGGCCGAGTCTATCGCCAACCACTACCAGCCGCTGGAGGAGCTGGGACGTGAGTCTCTCTAGTTATCTCTAATTCTGTCTACATATTAACCATCCAGGTGGAAGCTTCGGTGTCGTCTACAAAGCCCTAGACCGCGCAACAGGAGAGACTGTCGCATTGAAACTGGTACGTTCTCCCATTCCCGTCTCTAACAGCTCTTACTAACTGCCACAGATCGACCTCGAATCAAGCGACGACGACATCCAGGAAATCCAGCAAGAAATCTCAGTCCTCAGCACATGCGCTTCCCCCTACGTCACACAATACCGCGCCAGCTTCCTCCATGGCCACAAGCTGTGGATCGTCATGGAGTACCTCGGCGGCGGCTCCTGCCTCGACCTGCTCAAGCCCGGCAACTTTTCAGAAGCACACGCCGCCATCGTCTGCCGCGAGCTGCTGCGCGGCCTCGAGTACCTGCACAGCGAGGGCAAGATCCACCGCGACATCAAGGCCGCCAACATTTTATTGTCAGAGACAGGCAAGGTCAAGCTCGCCGACTTTGGTGTCGCCGCACAGCTCACAGACCTCAAGAGCATCCGCAACACCTTTGTCGGCACCCCCTTTTGGATGGCCCCCGAGGTCATCCAGCAGGCCGGCTACGACTTTCGCGCCGACATCTGGTCGCTCGGCATTACTGCTATTGAGCTGGTGCTCGGCGAGCCGCCGCATGGCAAGGTGCACCCCATGAAGGTGCTCCTGCAGATCCCCAAGAACGCGCCGCCGCGCCTCGAGGGCAACTTTAGCAAGGATTTCAAGGACTTTATCGCCCAGTGCCTCATGAAGGACCCCGACCGGCGCCCGTCGGCCAAGGATCTGCTGAAGCACCGCTTTATCCGCTCCGCCGGCAAGGTCGAGAACATGCAGGAGCTCGTCGAGCGCCGCCGCCTCTTTGACGCCGACCAGCAGCGCATGCCGCACCCGGCCTACTACCAGGAGACCCTGCACAACCTGGCGCCCAAGGACGACTCGGACGACTGGGTCTTTGACACTGTCAAGTCGGTTGCGCCTGCGCCGCCCCTGCATGGTGCTTTTGGGGGTGGTAATGGCCGGCGCACAATCCGCACGCGCAAGACGTCTGCCCTCTATGCCACCGAGGAGCTCATGCGCAAGCTCGATGTCAAGGACGGCCCGCTGCAGCCGTCGTCACCTGCACAGACCGGCACGGTGCGTCGCGGCACTGTCCGCCGCATGCCGTCTGCTGCTCTGACCGGATCGCCGCGGGCGTCCATGTCGTCCATCTCCTCACACTCGTCCAACCTGTCGTCGTCGTCGACTGCCACACAGATCGCCGTCGACCAGACCCAGACCCAGACGCCACCGCAGGCCGTCCTGCCCAAGCGCCCGCTGCAGCCTGACATGTCGTTTGGCAACAGCGGCTCCACCATGCGCCTGTTCCGCCGTGTGCCGTCCGACGGCTCGACCACTGGCCAGATCAGCTTTACGTCCATGAACTCGGCTCCCGGCTCGCCCGGCTCCAACTCGTCGGGCACCACCCTCACAAACGAGAACCGCCCGCCCATGCTGCAGCCGAGCTACTCGTACTCGCTGTCCGAGCTCAACAGCAAGGAGGCCACGCTCGGCCGCCGTCTGTTTACCAAGGTCGTCGACCCGACACTCGTGGAACTGCACGCGCAGACGTCCACGCTGCAGAAGCGTGAGGCCCTGGCGAAGTTGACAGACGCATTTGCGCAGCTGGATGCTGTCGATCCCGAGGGCGCGTACCACCTGATGAAGAGCATGATGGCGGGCATCTCGGGGGACAACCGGCTGGCCGCTACGTTTATGCCTTCTGCATCCAAAGCGCCCAGCGACGGCACCCCCCAAGGCACAGTGATTATTAAGAGCGCCGCGCCGGGGACGGTCAACATGTCGATTCTCAGCCCCAACTCAAAGAAGCTTGTTCTCTCACAGGCCAACCCGCACCTCAAGAGCCACCGCCGGCGCAACGGCAGCCTCGCCCAGGACTCGTTTGGCTCTCTCAGTCCCGAGAAGGAGCCCAGCATGCGCGATCTCGAAAAGACGCTGCTGGCGCCCAAGTTCCCCGGCCGCGAGGCACCGCCGGGCATGGAGCACTCCAAGATGCTGTCGGATGTGCTTTACAAGCGGTGGGCCGAGGGTCTGCGGGTGCGGTGGCCCGCGGTGTAGTGTATTATATTGTGATTTCTGATTTGTTTATTTTCTGTCATGTTCTCAGATTGGATGTTTAGCCTGTTTGTTTGTTTTTCTGCTTTTGTTTTGACTGTTGGGTTGGGCATTTCTCTACGGCGTTATTTCTTTTCGATTTTTCTTTTCACTTTTCACTTCTTCCTTCTACTTTTACTATTATCTAGATATCTGTCTACGGACATGTAATACGAGCCATTGTTGATTTATTTATTGTGTAGCAAAAAGGTATTAGAAGATGTTGATTATACTGAACAAAATAACATGAGCGACGCCTTCGGCGTCTACGTGAAAAAAGCAAAAATTTGGGGTCTGTCCGTGGATCGAACACGGGACCTCTCGCAAGTTTAGAACTCAGGGTGTACCCTAAGCGAGAATCATACCACTAGACCAACAGACCTTGTATTTGATGGAGATTATTGTGACTAGATAAGTATATAGCTAGTGGAATTTGTTCCTCTCCGCATGGACATCATTTTCCAGGTAAATCTCAATCTTGTTGTTCATCTTGTCGTCAATGTCGTTGCAGAACAGGCACGCAATAATGGCCACGATGCCGAACGAGAGCGACGACAGTGCCGTCGTGCGCAAGCCCACGACATAGGCCTGGCGGTATGCCGCACTGGCCGCTGCAATAATTTCAGTAGTCACGCCAGGCACGGCCTCGAGAGCGGCCGCGCCTTGGCCCAGGGCTGCAATCAAAAGAGACACTGACGATTCGGGTAGCCCTAGGCTTAGAACCGCGGCCGGCACTTTACTCAGAATTTGTTTGGTGGTGACATTGCTCAGAATCGTCGAGAACACGGAAATCGCCACGGTGCCGCCCGCAAACCGCGACACGCCCGCGAGGCCGCCCGCAATCCCGAGCTCGACCTGCTCCGTCCCAAACTGCACAAACGCAATCGACAGGTACTGCGCCCACCCAAAGCCGACCTGCTCGATAAACACGAGCGCAATGGCAAGGCCTTTTCGGTCAGGCGTCACCACTGCTAAAAGTGCGCCAAACACGACCATCACCGCCACCGACGCCGTCAGCGTCCAGCGCCAGTGGCCGATGCGCGTGCCCAGCACCGACAGCAGAAAAGCGCCAAAGCAGAGCCCCAAATTGGCCGGCAGCGTCAGCACGAGCTGCTGACTTAGGGTAGTCGTCGCATCCGTAAAAAATACATTGATCATCGTCGGCCAGATCACATTAATCGCATAGTAGAACATGGTGACGACAAACGCCGCGACAAACGGCGCCGTCAGGTCGCGGCCGCGGCCTTTGGTGAACACACGCGCCGGCGTCAGCGGCTGTTTCAGCGGCACAAACGTCTCGTACAAGGCAAATACCACCAAGACGCCAAGGCCCGAGACGAGCGTGCCGACGACGCGCGCGTCGCTGGCCGGCAGCTGGATCGAGTAGACGATGCCCGTCAGCGTCAGCGTCGCGGCGGTCGTGAACAGCAAGGCGCCGCCGTAGTCGAGTTCTTTCACAGCCTGCCGGAACGGCAGGCCGCGCGGGTGGGCGGGGGGATAGTAGAACAGATACAGCCCGACAAACGACAAGGCCGCCGCGATCGCCGGGCCGTAGAACAACCAGCGCCAGTTCTCACTCGAATCATACACGGAATACCGCCCGGCCACCGGCCCAACGACGGCACTAAACAGGACAAACAGGTCCGCAATCACAATCGCAATGTGCCGCCACTTGTTCGGCAGCAGCTCCGGCAGCGCAAACGCCGCGAGCTGCGCGTTGCCGGCGCCAAACCCGATCAGGCCCATGGCCGCGAGCAGCGCCGTGTTGCTCTTGGCGGCGCCGCCAACAATGAACCCCACAAACAGCAGCGCGTTGCCGCCCGTGATGAACCAGCGGCGGCCAAACAGGTCGCTGTTGGCGCCGCAGATCATGAAGGCGATGGTGATTGTGACTAAGTAGATGGAGATGTACCAGGCGGCGGCTGTGGTGTCGCCGAGCAGGGTGGCGACCGACGTTGCGCATGCATTGAGGGCGGGCACGATCCAGAAGGAGATGCCGTAGCTAGCAGACAGGATAAAGACGACGATCCAGGTCTTGAGGGTAACTTCGTAGTCGTCGTCGGACTCGGGAATCCAGTTTGTGTTTGTGTTTGTGTTGATGTTTTGCTCGGAAGCGGCCGTGTCCGAGGGGACGACGTCGTGGGACTCGGTCCCGGTTGGTTTCTCTGTATCAGCCATTGTCAACAATGATGATACTCTGTTCTCTGTAAATGATACGCAATATCAAGTCAGAGGCAGCTGGCTTTATACTCGCATCGTGATCAGCACGAGGGTATGCTCTTCCACGCCCTAGTCTCTGTATGGAAGTTATGTTGGCTTCATATTTCACGGCTTGATATTTAAATATGCTCAGTAGTTCTTTCAAGTCTTTAGTTCTTGCAAGTCTTCATACTGTTTGACCCCGTGGCTGGGTTGTTCTCTTGGCTGTTGGTGCTGCATCCGCCCCTAGATATATTGTATTTTCCAGTCTTACGTCCTTGCTGGCTTAAGAAGACACCTCCCAGCCGACTTGAGGGTAGCATGACTGCCTGGTTGAGACCGTCAGTGACCATGAACTATCTACGGTCAAGGCTGTGATCTTGGCCCCCATGTGCCAGATGAGACTGGCCGGAAAACGACACCCAGCTCCCGGGAGTCGAGTGACGGGTGGCTTGAATGCATTATCTGTGATAGCTGTGATCAGATGAGATCTCCAATGCGGGGATCGATATCATTTATGAGAGACAGAAGATAATCAAATAATCTAAGAAAAGAGAAAATAGACGACGAAAAGAAAGAAGAAAGAAAGAAAACAGCCAGGTGACAACGCCATCTCCAACGGCGATGAATTATTGCTTGGAGACTATCCCTCTGTGGCTTGGGGTTAGCATGATAGCATGAGTCAAGGGTGTTGTATCATAATTTACATTCAATATCACTATTTCTGACGACGTTTATTTTGATTTGTTCTGGTTTCTTTACGTTTTCTTTTATTTTTATTTTTTCTTCTTTCCTCCTTGTTTTATTCTGATAACATCTTTACTTCTCATCTACAATTTTCAGAAATAAGATCCAAATCTATATACTCTAGCAATAGATTTTAGCCAATTGAAACTCAACGTGAAATCAACCACTTTATAACGGTGAGCTTGTAAAGAGGCAACATTGCTGTCGATATCAACTGAATATGTCTACCCGGACGGTATGAAAACATCAGTATTGGGCCGTAAACACTATACACACTATAAACACGGCTTATATAAGCAGTCACAAGAAGAAGCCTTGCCTGCTTAGATAGTGGTCTTATCAAGTCGACACAGAAGACAAGAATTGAACTATACAGAGAATGACTGCTAGTCGAAGTTTTGAATCCGTAAATTGTCACTGTTGTCGTTCACTATCTGCGAACATAACCGCATCGTCGTTGAAATCAAGATCACGACCAAGACCAAGAGGTTACAGCTGGCCAATCACATACGATTCAAAAGTGGACCTCATTACTCAGTTTTTCCCTTTGCGCATTCTTCTCACGTACTACACGCGTTTGTCGCATCCGCGCGTGTTCGAGCCCCGCTCCAAACCTCTTTTTTTTAATTAAACTGACTTTTTTTTGTCGATGATTTTGAGATTTAAGCGTCACCACGGATCCATTCATCTCAGAACTCATAGCAAACTCATATAACAGCTTATACTCATTCACCACCACATTATCAACTCCTCAATACCACCACTTTCCACTCAATCTCATAACACCAAAACATGACCAGACATGGCCAAAGGACTTGACGAGCTCATTGACTGGCTCGTCGCCGAGACGGCCTACTGCGGCGAGACAGGTGAGCTCTTATATGTCTATATTGTTGTAGTGACTACCAGCTAACAGCCAAGGCCTCACGGTGACCGACTTCGTGGCCGCTGTGAACCGCTTCTTTGATGGCCCCAAGCCAGAGGCAAGCCGAGATCAAAATGGCAGCAAGAACAGCACCACAAGTGCCAGTGGCACGGACAATGCCTTGGCCCGCAAGGCCTGGGAGTGGTTAGTCGCACGGCCCGAGATTCACGTTGGCCGCGATGGGTGCCGCGGCAACATGACCCTCGACGAGGCACTGGCCCTGCCCGAGCCGGCCCCGGTCGACGACAACTTGGACGACATCAAGACGGAAGAGGCCACCCCCAAGCCAACCTCAAAAACAGCCACACCAAAAGGCAGCGCAAAAGGCAAGAAAGTGTCCTTTGCTGCAACATCAACCCCATCTACACCCGCATCCACACCAAAGCGAGTCTCGGCTGCGCAACGGGCTGCTGCCGCTGCTGCCGCCGCCAACCCCGACGACCCGTCCACCCGCCCGCGCCTCTTCGCCACAGAAGAGACCGTCTGGCACGCTCTGACCGGCCACGATGTCGACCTCAAGAAAGTGCCGCCGCTCGAGTGGAAGTGCCTCATGGGCATCGCCCTCGCGCGCGCTGACGGCATCCTGCAGGGCGACCTGCGCGCCCTCGTCAACCAGGACAAGCGCTCCGTCCCCAAGCGCACCGACTTTCTGGCGTCTAAGGGCTACATTATCAAGCGCACTACCATTGCGCGCGGCTACCGCACAAGCATGCTCTGGCTCACCGAGTTTGCCCCGGCCGAGCTCGACGTCGAGGAGTCGTCAGCCTCTGCATCTGCTTCGCAACCAGACACGTCCGGCCTCGACCTGTCGCCCGAATTCCTGCGCAAAGACCTCGATCCCGTGCCGTGGCGCAACCGCTGGATCGGCGATGCCATCGAGTTCGCCTCCTTTGGCCAGACCATCCTCGCCATCATCAAGGCCTGGGGCGTCATCCGCGTCGTCGACCTCAAGCACAAGCTCGGCATCATCGGCCAGCGCTGGCAGATGCGCACCCTCGCCCGCGCCTGCCGCGAGTTTGTCGAGTCCGGCATCCTGCGCTTCGTCGCCGCCATGCGCGCCGACGAGCGCAAGCTCTTCAAAGACTGCATCAAGTACGAGCGCGACCCCACGCCCCAGGAGTGGGCCGTCTACCTCGCCGCCGGCCGCCGCCGCGGTCCCATTACCGATATCCGCGCCAAGCACCGCCGCGACCAGGAGCGGCGCATCCGCAGCGAGAGTGTGTTGACGTCGGCCGACCAGTCCAACTCTGTGTATGGTGACCTCGCCGACGACGCCGACTTTGACGAGGAGACGTTTGACCTCGAGACGTCGTCGCACGCCATGTGGCAGCCCGGCGTGCCTCTTCTCAACCTTGTTTATGACACCGTCGAGCGCGCCGGCACCGCCGGCATCACGTCCCCCGAGATCTGCCGCCTCACCGTCGGCACCCGCTACTCGCGCTACATGTTCTCGCTCATCAACGCACTGTCGAAAGCCGGCAGCCAGCCCGCCCACCTCCGTTGCTTCCAGCTGCACTGCGAGCCCGACCGCATCGGCAAGAACAAGGCGTACCTCTTCCGCACCCTCAAGAACCAGCGCCGCGCCAAAGAAGAAGAGGCCATGGCCTCCGTTGAGGGCGGTCTTGACAATGCTGATGCCGAGACATCGATTGTCGAATCTCGCGCGGTGTCGCCGGCAGAGACGCGCCAGACAATCACTATGCACGAACGCGGCGAGCTCGAGAACCTACCAGCAAGCGAGTTGAGGCGCCTCTTTGGCTTTGCAGCCGCCGTGCCGCTGTCTGCCAGCGAAGCCACCGACCGGCTGCACGACGCCATCGCCGCGCACAACCAGAAGCCGACGTTCCGCAACATCGGCCGCCCGCGGACAGCCAGCAGCAAGCCCACGAGCAAGAACAAGGGCGCCTTTGGCCGGCGGCGCGGGCGGCCGCCCAAGGAGCGGCCTGTCGGTGAAGACGGCGAAGATGTGTACCTACCCAAGCGGGGCCGAGGACGTCCTAAGAAGATTTCCTTGGCCGAGGCGGAGGACGAGGCGGAACCACAGACAGAAGATGTCGAGATGGCCGATGTGGATGAGGTTGCCGACGATAACACCTCAAAGAAGGTCCGACTGGGTGAGCCCAACTCACTCACACCACACACGCCGGGCAAGCGTGGCCGCAAACCACGGTCGATTGTTCTGATATTTACACTTGACCAGCTGAAACAGCCCGAGTTTCTTGCCCAGCAGAAGGGCTACAAAGAGGGTGCTATCCGGGAACTGCCCGACGACTATGATGAGGAGGAGGAAGAAGAGCCGGCCGAAGACGAAGAGGAAGAGATTGAGGTTGCCGCGGTTAACGAGTCTGGCAATGCCGAATATGTCAATATTGACGAAGAGAATGCAGAAGAAACCGCGGAAGTACCCAAGACACAACCTCCTGGCAAACTCACCCCTGTCCAGGTGCTCTACCACGGCGCGCCTGGTACGCTGGCAGTCGATCGTGCCGACAAGACACTCAAATTCACACCTGCTCCCCGCAGAGGACGGGGACGGCATAAGAAGCCCATCGCCATCGACATCGTCAAGCTGGCCAGCGCACCAGCGATTCGGGGCGTTCCAGGCACTGACGACAAGGCCCTTGTCGTCGAAGTCAAAGAGGACGATGCGACCGCCTGGCCATACACTTTTGTTCTGGACGAGGGCGAAGATGAAGCTGATGATAACAGTATCAAAGTCCAGGCCGACCTCCTAATGAGTGTGTTGCTGAAATTGTACGCGGGCGAGGATGTCGAGGTTGAGGATGAAGTCGAAGCTGAAGACACGATTCACGCCGAACCGGCCAAGAGAGGCAGAAAGACCAAGCATGTCGGACCCCCATACATCTGCGACAAGTGCAACAACGAGTGGAAGAACTTGCTCGGCCTGCAGTACCACCAGACCAAGTCCAAGTCCGCCTGCAACCCCGACTACGTGCCCCCGGACCCGAACGATACCCCCAAGGCGCGCAAAGAGAGAGAAAAGGCGATGCGGATTACTGAACGAGAAGCTCGCGAGGCGAACAAGGCTGCCGAAGATGCCGCCCGGCCAAGACTGCGGCAGCGCAAGTCCATTTCGTTTGCAGATATGGACGCCAACGGTGGCGAGGAGTCGGAAGCAGAAGTGCCGGACGCCGAGAGTGATGATGACAAGGACATTGCCAGCGACGACGACACAACAGCAGCAAGGAAGGCGAATCTGAACAAGCCAGACTTTAGGCGCCGCCTGCTTGGTGTGGTGCAGGACGACCCCGAGAGCGGCGTTGTGCCATCGTTCCGAGGCATCACTGGAGCGTCTAAGGTGTCTTCGACTCCGAGAAAGCTGCAGCCGCTTCCGCCGCGAGCTACACCGCGACCGGTTGTCGAAACCTTGCCTGCTTCGAGTCCTTCAAGTACCCCAAGCAGACTGACCGAAGTCAGCAGAGCCAAGGTGCTGTTCCCTGCCGAGCGGGCTGCATCGGCGTCCCGCTTGTCCACACCCGCAGCAGCTCCGGCCATGCACGACACGATCGTGGCGTTGTCTAGACCGCAGACACCACAGACACCCAAATCACCCCAGACACCTCTTGGTGAAGCACCTGCTACCACATCAGCCTACCCCAGCCCGTCGGCTCCATCGGCCGTCAGCACCCCCTTCAAGTCTGCTCCCATGCCAGCAGCCCTCAGTGTCAACGCATCTTCGTCGTCTGCACCAGGCAAGCTGGAGCCGTTCCGCATGCCCCCGCTGCCGCGCAACTTTGCCAAGGCGTCCATATTTATCCTGCGCGCCCTCCGCACGGTCGAAATTATCCGCTACCTCGTGTCGTGCTACGACAGCGGCATCTTCCCGAGTGACCGCTCGCTGTGGTACGCATGCTATGCCATCTACACTAAGGCGTTCCCAGGCCAGGACCCGCCGACACTCAACGTCACAAAGGCCTCCCTCAAAAAGCTGGAGCTGGCCAAGGTCGTCGAAGAGCACACGTTTGGCTTCCGCGACGCCCGCGGGCAGTTCATCTACTGCCGTCTCGTGGCCCGGCCAGGCACGGAGCTGTTCCAGAACGAGACGGCCAAGGAGATGAAGCGCAACATCCAGGCCGCGTACCCCAAACCATTTGTGCCGGCCGAGTTTGCACCGTCGGACAAGGACATGGCCGTGCTTCGCGTCATGGATAAGGAGTTTGACCGGGAGATGCCCAAGAGCAGCACGCGCGGCCGGCGGTCGCTGGCGCCCGAGATTGAAGTCCTCAAAGCACCCGTGTACGGAAAGCCGACACCGACACGCACAGCAAGCAAGGCTATTCTCGTGCTTGATTATAATGAGGCAGAGGACGACGACGACGATGACAACCATGTTGCGGCAGGCCGGCCACCCAAGAAAGCCAAGGGCACGCCAGGACGCAAGCGCAAGGCCGGGTCCAGTAGAGCTGGACCCGGTGAAGAAGACGAGTCCGACTTTGTCGGTGCACTCTCGCGCACTAACAATGGCGAGGGTGAATCTACACCTGTGGCGTCCGGATCTGCTGCTGCAGATACCGATTCCAACAAGAAACGGCGTGCCAAGTTCGCCGACTTTATCGCTGGCAAGGCCGAGGCGCGTTGGGCCCGTCGCGACACCAATTCGATCGAAGACGGCGACTACGACGACGATGGCGTGGAAAAGTTCGAGGACGACGACATTGATGCCAATATCGACCCGCTGCTGCGCGACTCGAGCACGATGCGCATCCGCAACAAGCCCGGCCCGCGGCCTAAAGTCAAGATGCCCGCCAATCCCGGCCTCGACTCGCTCCCCGACCACTTTTTCCACCACTCTACAGGTCCTACTGAGTCTATCACGCCTACTGGACATTCCCAAAGTACAAACACAGCCGCCTACCGCAACAACAAGAACCGCGGCGCACACCTACGCGCTGTCGGCCCCGACGGTCACGCCACGTTTGTGCATTTCCTGCCGCCCAACACGTCGCTCGGAGAAGACCACAGCATGGAGCTCCTCAACGTGGACTTGCAGAGCGAGTATGCCAAGGTCACGCCGAAGCGTCGGCCGTTCCCGCGTCCCCGCATGTACAAGATTGTCACCAAGACGTTTACGCTCGGGGATAACCCAGGCACCAGTCCTGAATCCTCCCATTCGTGGCCCATTCTTACCGAAACAATTCTTGCAAGACACAGCGACAGCAGCGTCACCATGGACGGCTGGATGCCGACGGCCAAGTCGCTCGTGCGCGCCAACCTGCCGCGGTCGGCTGCCGAGTGCGCCTCGCTGCTGCGCAAGAACCACGTGCTGTCGGGCATCGCCGTGCTGGCCCAGGATTACAGTGAGGATTTGACAAATGCCGAGCGCATGATGCTGGACATTGAATACTGCCGCGCGTGGGAACACTCACAGCCCGGCGCAGACCTGCTCAACAATCCCAGCGTCGAGCCCAAGTACGTGTTCCTCAATATGAAATTTGCCGGCGGCGTGCAGGCACACCAAACATGCCGGTCCGACGACTATGCCCAGGCTGGAGTAGCACTGTGGGTGCCCGAGAACCAGTACACGGTCGACACGCTGCCGTACGCTGCACTTGAGGAAGAGGAGCTATTTGGTGACGAGAGCGAGCAGGACGCCGTGGTGGCCGGAGCCGAGACGGCTACAGCTGATCCTACGTCGCCCGCTTCGCGCAGAAACGCCGCTGCCGCCAATGCCCAGCGTAGCCGTGACTCCTTGGCTGTGCGCGACCGGCAAGCGCGCCAGGCGCGCCAGGCAAAGTATGTCATGAGCTCGCGCCGCGAGCTGACGGCCTACCCGCAGACCGAGGCGGAGTTTGTGTCGAATGTAAGCGATAATGACAAGAGAGAGTGGAACTCGGACGAGACCCTGCTGGCGGCCTTTATCGCAGTACGCACACTGCTTGGCGGTCTCGGCAACGCCGTCGACTGGGGCCTCATGATGCGCCTGTTCCCCGACTATAAGCTGTCGGCGCTGCGCACGTTCTGGAGCACGCAGCGCAAGCGCAAGCAGGTCTACATTGACAAGTACACGGAGCGCTTCCAGACCGACTTTTTGGAAGCCTACGACAGCGGCGTGCTGCCGCCCATTGACTACGACAATGTCGTCGCGTACGACTGGCACCGCCTCGTGCACTGGACCGTCAACATGATAAGACACAGTGCGGCCGTCACGCTGCCGGCCACACGTGCTGAGCTCGAAGACAAGTACGCCATTGTGGACATGGTGGCCAGTGCGGCGGCAGCGCCGTCTATCTCTGCGTCGGCGTCGGCCGCGGCCGCAGGATCCGTGTCAGGCTCGGCACCACAGGCCATCTCGGCGTCGCTGCAGCAGGCATCTGCGCCCGCCGTGCCGTCGTGGCGCGAGGACTACTTTCACGTGTCGCGCTCGGTATGGAACCGATTACAAGACTCGGCGGGCGAGGCTGCGTGCAAGCCCATTGATGCGGCCGCACCGACGACACCAGCCGAGGCTGCTGCGGCTATGGCAGCCGGCCGGCCCGGCGCACTGGACGCGCTGCGCTTCATGGTGGCACGTTCGTGGATCCGCGCGCTCTGCGGCACACCACACGACCGCTACAAGCCGGCGCTTATCAAAGAAAAGCTGTTGAGTCTGCGGTCTGTGGGTGTTGCCAGTGCTGTGGAAGAGAATGACCCCGCCGAGCTCAAACGAGAAGAGGCCAAGACGAACGCGCTGCTGCAGATCGTGATTGGCAACCTCACACACGCGCGCATCCTGCGGCGGTCCAAGTCCATGGTGGCGGTCAGCGGCCGCATGTACCAGATGGCGGAGCTGTACGAGACAACCCTAGAGAAAGCGGCAATGGAGGACAAGTTCCGGCAGGCGTGGGCGTTCAAGCAGCGGCTGGACAGCGCGTTCCGGCGCGGCGAGTCGGTGGAGCTGCCGACCAACGCCAACGACGACGGCATGATGATGGCGCTCGTCAACCTGCAGGCGCACGGGCGCGTCGCGATCACGTCGGTGGACGCGCCGCACGTGCCGTTTGGCTTTGAGCCGGGCAACTACGAGACGCGCAAGTTTCCCAAGCACTACCAGCGGTTCCAGCAGCGCATCGTGCCGGTGGACTACGTGTACAACGAAGACGTCGGCGACCTCGCGAGCGACAAATTTAATCTACAGACAGAGACGGACGGCGCGCACGGCGAGAAGCCCATCTGGCGGGACTTTTTCGGCGTTCTGGACCGGCAGTGGTTTACGCGGCTGACGAGCGCGGTGGTGTTTTCGCTGGCAACACGGGGCGCGACACCGGCGGCGCAGACGGCGGCGCACCTGCGGCCTGTGATTGAGCCGTTCGAGGTGCAGATGATTACAGCCTGGGCGTCGCGCGTGGGTATTCTCTATGGCGAGGACGGTTCTGGTAGTGTTGAAGACATCACCGAGAGACCCCCTGGCAGCGCGACGGTGACGGAGTGGTGGTGGCTGATGGTGGGCCAGATGTACACGGCGGTGGAAAAGAAGAGCGGGCGCACCAAGGCGCGGGCTGTCGACGTGGAAGTGGAAGCCGAGCCGGAGGCCGAGGCGATGGAAGTGGATGCCGTGGTCTAGTCAGAGGTTGGTCAGGTCAGGTCAGGTTGGTCAGGGTGACCTATCATTGCATACAGGGCGTTCGGATTGTATTTTTAGTATTTTGACGTTTGGTATCTTGTTCTATTGGTCAATTGGTTCTTGGCCCGGTGTATTACTATCACTAGATTTGGCGTTTGAGTTTGAATGAATCCAGAAGATAAACGAAGTTGAAAGGCAATGAAAATAGATGCTCGCTTACTCGCTCTCGCTGAGGTTGTTGGCTAGCCGAGCTGTGAGATATGTATGAACGAGGCTGTGCTGTGTGGGGTTGAGCTCTAGACCAGCTCGTATTGACAAGTATTGCCAACGGTGACGCAGCAGTGAACGTCACTGTTTGTCACTGTTCGCGTTTGTACAATGTATATGCATTTGATTCTCGTGTCATTATTCTGGATGAGATTCTTTATTTCGTGTAAATGGTAGACTAGTGAGACAGGACAAGAAAGAAGAAGACAAAAGAAGAAAGTAGAAGTAGAAAGTAGAAAGTAGAGAAGAAGAGACGAAAAAGACCAGACGCCGTATGTAAAGTGACAGTAAACAAGAGACGACAAGACAAGTCAAACGGTGGACAGCAAAGAAAACAAAACTCCTATCCAAAATGAGACGTGGTCACCGCGATGCAGCAGCATTGCAAATAGAAACAATGTAGTGGCAGAGACAGTGACCGAGACGAAGGAGACCATTAGTTGACATTACAAACGAGCAGACCAAGTAGAAGGACAGAAAGAAAAAGACGAGACAGACATGATCCAATTACTGGACACCTAGATCTCAATCGTCTTCATCGCACCGTCGTCCTCGTCGTCGGCCGTCTCCAGTGTAGCCTTTTTGCTTGATGTTGCCGTCGTTGATGAGGCGGCTGCCGATGCGGTTGATGCGGTGGGTGTCTCGGCCTCGGTCTCGGTGGCGGCGGCCGCCTCCTCGAGCGTGTCGATGACGTTGGACATCTTGGACTTGCCCTTGGGCGGCGGCGGCACGGCCGCGGGTGCGCGTGTCGGCCGCGGCGACGGGATCTTGACTATTGTCTCAGACTCCTCGTGCGTCGGCAGCGTCAGGTTCAGCTCCGGCAGCGACGTCTCCTCGGTGACACGCGCCAGCGGGCTCATCTTGTTGCCGTGCTGCAGGCTCATGCGGTTGGGGCTGGCCAGCGGCGAGCCTAGGCTCAGGCGCTGCAGCTGGCGGCCGCGGCTGTCGGTAGGGTCGACGGGGCTGGCGTAGGGCGAGCCGTTCGGCGAGCCGTTGGTGCCAGGGACGACAGATTTCCGCTTGTTCTGGTTGGCGCGGCGCTGGTACTTCTGGTCCATGCGCCACCGCAGAATGTCAAGGTAAGGGGGCTCGACGCGTGTCGACTTGAACTCGCGCAGCTTCAGCTCGTGGTTGTCCTCGTCAATGAACCACTTGCCGCTGCTCAGGTCGTCGGCGACGAGAGCCAGGAAGTGCGACCACGACTTGGCGACAACGTACTTGGTGTCGTAGTCGCGGCCAAACAGAACAACCTGACCCCACGTACCGCGCGGGCCGGGCGCCAGATCGACAGCCAGGTTGTTTCCGCCCCAGTCGCGCACCAGCGGGATCCAGGCAGGGTGGGCATACGCCTTCTGCACGGCACCGGCCGGCACACAGTCCTGCCGCGCCAGCAGCTCCTGTCTCCACATTGTGTTGCCGTTGTTGACACCAGTGGCAGACGACGACGAGCGCACCGACGCGGCCTCGGCGTTGCCGTCAATGCTGCTGCGGGCACTACCAGCAGCGCTGCTAGGGCCAGCAGAGCCAGGGACGTTGCCAGCGGCAATCGCAGCAGCGGCAGCAGCCTCAGCAGCAGCCACCTTGGCAGCGTTTGCCCGTGCGGCAGCAGCGGCGGCGGCGGCCGAAGCCGACAGGTACTCGCTGTTCACACGGCGCCAGTTGTCCCACTCCTGTGTGATCTCCTCGCAGTCAAGCAGCATGCAGCCGAAAATGATACCGGTGGGGTTGCCGCCACGCTCCTGGCCGTCGTGCATCTGCAGCGACTCGCGCACGTCGTTGGGGAGCGAGCAGTCGAGAATGTGCTCGAGCTCGTTGATGTCGTTGTTTGTGCAGCCTTCGCAGAGCTGGTCAAACAGTTCGGGGTAGTTCTCCTCGGCCCAGTTGTCTATCCGGTGCCACGAGTTGGACACGGGCGGTGCTGGTGGCATGCCGTCCTGGAACGACTGCATGGGGATCTCACCGGTCGGGCTCTGCATCTCGAAGCCGTCGCCCTTTTGCTGGTTCTGCCGGCGCGCACTTTCGGAGCGGCCGCCTGGGGAGTAGGGAGTTGAGCCCTGGGGAATGCGCGGGCTGCTGCCGCCGATAGTCGGGCTCAGAATGCGGTCCATGGGGTTGGAGCTGTAGTCGGCGTAGGGCGAAGACACATCCTGGCGCGAGTCGGAGGCCGTGGCGACCGAGGTCAGGGTGTTGATGCGGCCGTTTTCTTGGTTGAGGGGGACATGCTGGCCGGTGCGGTAAGGAGAGTCGTAGTTGGAGTCTGTATTATTAGTAGGTGTAGATAATGTCTGATGTCGGACGAAGAAAACATACGTCTGTCATTGCTGGTCATGGCATGCCAGAAGGATTTGAAGGCTCCGCTGTGTACGAGTTAGCAGGTGTACATAATGGTGGTGAGATGTGCATGTGAAAGTGCATATTGGCCATCGTTGCTGGATGCTCGTTGGCTCGTCGCTGGCGCGCTTCGAGAGTTTGAGACAGCTCGACGAGGGCTGAACGCGACTTGCAGAGCGGCTACCAGCGGCAGGCTGAGACTGCACCTGCATTGCAAACTCACCTAATCATGATTGGCGAGAATGTTGGCAGTAACGGCCAACACGCGTATTTGTTTAGATGGTAATGTCTAGATGTCTAGATGTCTCGGTGTCTAGTCCAAGGTCAGGTTGCGACCCGGATGTCGTCGTGATCTGCTGAGGTTTCAGGGGCGGATGGGTTCGCCGGCGGAACGAGTGAACGCGGCGACGGGATCGTGAGTCGTGTCGGACGTAACGTCGTGAGTGATTGAATGCCTATATTCCTAGAGGCAGCGTCAAGTCGAGGTCCGTTGGACGAGATAACGCCGGAATACGAGATCGGGGCGGTGCCAAGTCAATGAGGTCAGACGTCAGTACTGCGTAGGCAAAATTGGCGGCGCGGGCAGAAGATGTCGCTGACGGGCTGCCGTTCGTTAGTCGTTACTTGTAGGAGTCGTTGTGTCGTGTCGTTGTCGGAAAGCCGAAATCGAAAGCAAAGCGCGTCGAGCGAAGGGTTGGCGTGGAGTGGGAGTCGGCCAAAGAAAGTAGAAGTAGAAAGAAGTCACACTGGAGAGAGGACAAAGGGCAAGGACAAAAGACAAAAAGACAAAAAGGACAAAAGTAGAAGGCGCCGTCGAGGAGAGCCAGGGAGGGAGGAAAGGGAAGAGGAATAAGGAAAGAGCACTAGACACTAGCATGAAGTGGAAGCAGGGTAGTGTGGGTGTAGCGTGGAGCGTGTAGCGTGTTGAGTACTTTGTAGATAGTGCGGATAGTAAAACTAGCAAAAAAAGAGATACAGAGCGAATCTGGACTGGATAGGGGAAGGTGCAGGGTATCAGAACAGCCAATATGGAAGGAGCAGAGTTGAAAACTCGTTGAAAAGGAAGGCACTCAGGTGTTTGATGGAGAAGGAAGGAACCGAATAGGAGATGAGCTAGAACGTCATAAAAGGAAAGAGCACAGCGAAAGCATGCTAAAGTCTCCGTAAGATGCTCAAAGGCAGTGAGGTCACACATTGAGGCAAAACCCCTGAATGATATGCTATCTACACCGTGCTGAGCCTCCCGTGAGGAATGTAGGACCTTAATTGGCACTACAGCTATCCCAGAGTGCCTGTAATTACAGCGCAAAGGGGAAACGAAACATGGCGATAGGGGACTCAATGGCCCAGTTAATCATTTATTTCTCTATTTAATTTAATTCCTTCAAAAAAGTAAGAAGAGATCTTAAATTAAATCCAAGTTTAAATAGAAAAAGAAAGGACGAAACGTGAAAAAGGGAAAGAGCAAAGGGGCAAGTGGAAAGCGGAAAGTGGAATTACGTCGATTAGGGGAATAGGAGGTATTGCTGTGATGATTAAATTTATTGCAGATTTATTGTGTTAATTACTTGTACGTGTTTGAGCGGAGAAATTGACGGGAAACTCCATGTGCAAAGAGATGAGAGAGGGGAGGAGGAGGAGGCGGGAGGAGGAAGGAGCTCAAGGAGAGAGATGGGGAGGAGGGTCAGTCTCGAGATGGAAGGAGCGACCAAGGGGATTGAATTGCGGAAGAATACTGTAGAAGAATTGAGGACATGAGCAAGAGCCCCTTTCGTGGGGCGGAAGAGGAAGGCGCGACGGGGCATGATTCTGCTGAACAGAGGGCTCCTGCCATAGCCGGATACACTACGTAGTCTGTAGCACAGTGGTCTGCAGGTCTGCGCAGGCGTGGTCATTGCTTCTGCGATCTGTTTGGTTGGCTTTAATTTAGGAGTTATTTCTGCATAGAGTTTAACTAATATATTCATTTTGCCCTGTTCTGTGGAGACGTCACTGTTCTCTACTCATATCTATTCTTACTGACAGCACTGACACCAGTGTTCGTTATGTCTTTGTTACCACTATATTTAGCACTGCAAGCAGCCGCGCGTTCGCCGGGAGTTTGCCGAACAACAGGCGATTATCTTCTCCAGAGTCTGTTTCTAGGGCAGGGAAGAGAGAGCTATGCAGACACTGGAGTTGAAACACTGCTGTGCAACGACGGCGTGGCTCAACGTGCAGGTTGTACAGGCAGTACTGTAGACAGTCTGTAAGATATCTTACCCTCTGAAATACAGCAGATAGATGAACGAAGACACAGCGGACCCTTACTGATGTGAACGCGGCTGGACGCGTCAGGAGATAGATACCAGTGCCGCTGGAATGCGCCAGTATCACGACGTCAGCTGTTCTTGTCTATTTACTGACATTAATGTCAAGAGCCAAGATGAATGCCATTGATGTTTTAGGTGTCTGCAACAAAGATGTCATTGAGGTTGTCACTGTCACCGGTGCCAAGTGCCCGGCTGATTTGCCTTGCTTACATAATCATCAAAATTCAAGGAACAGAGTTGCATTGAACCATAGACCAGCTGCGGCAACACGTCTGTTCGCAACAACGTCACTGCCCAGTGAGCATCGTGGCCAATACCAGCCTATTAGACTACACACAGCCTGCAGCCACAGCTGCTATGTCCGAGAGGGTGTGCATACGTAGAGCTCTGCACATGCACTCTGCAAGAGGCTGCATCGATAAGGCAGTGCGGCACAGTGACGACACTTGCGAGTTGATGATATGGGTGTAGGCTGTGTTCTGTGTGTAGCTGTGCCGCAATAATCCCATATTTTGTTGTTTTCATCTGCTCACTTGCGGTCAAGCAGAATAACGAATGCTTATGTAAGCCATGATATCAGACGCTGCGAGAGAGCAAACAGCATCACCATGGACAAAAATCAAGCAAAATCAAGCAAAAAATACACCCACATCAAATGCCACATGCTTCAGCTCGCCTGCATCTCGGCGTACTTTTGCACCTCTAACGCTGCACGCCCAACGCTATGCTGCGCGCAAGAGGGTCCAGAGGATCAAGAGGGTCGAGGATCGGGCGTCGTTTTCTGTTTCTTTTGGCAGTGCAGCTATCTGATTACTTGTTTGTCTGCCAATGCTTCTAGATCTTTTCTATTCCTTGTCCGTGATCATGCTCTTCACCCAATGTCATCTGCAGCTCCTGTTTGATAGTAAATTACGACCCACATCTAACATACAACAGCACATGTCATTCCGCATCGCAATTGCTTGGCTTATGTAATTTTGAAATGATTTTGAATAAATGCTAAGATTGAGAGAACAACATCTAAAACGCTGCATCATCATATATGAAGAAATAACAGTAAATGAACCAATGCCTGGATATCGTGCAGCTTTCTACATTTGCCACAGGTGCTCGCCCAGCTCCATCAGCTTCTCGCCCATCTGCCGCCGCGCCGCATTCTCAATGCCGCGCTCCGGGTTCGCCAGCTGCTCAGAGTAGTACAGCTCAATCAGCTGCTTGAGCTCGTCGTACGTAAACGAGTCGTCACTGACAGACGTATCGTCAGCACCGTCAGTGGCCGCCGCCGCCGCCCGCTCCTTGGCCTTGTTGACAATCGCGTCGGGGCCCTGCTCAAACAGCCCGTAGTACTTGGCCGCGCGCGCAAGGTCCACGCCGTCCTCGACGTTCTTGAGGTTCTGCTGCAGCACCAGAATGTTGAGCTGCATCCGCCCACAGCCCCGGCTGTTCATCGGCGTCACCATTGGCGCATTGCGCACCAGGTACGCGTTCACGAGCCGGCCCAGGCCCTGCCGCACAAAGTCCACCTCGCGGTCGCGCACAAGGCACCGCACCACCGTCTCGTCGTACGCAATCAGCTCGCTGTTGAGCGCCAGGATCTGCGGGTCCGGCTCGTTGACGTCCTGGTCCAGCAGGTACGGCGCCGTCGCTTCCGGCGACAAAGCAACGCCCAGCGCGTACGCAATGCGGCAGCGCACCTCGAGGTGCAGCGTCAGCAGCGCCGTCGCCGCCAGCTCCTCGTACGACGACACAATGCTGTCAAACGACTCGACCGTCTCCTGCGTCATCGGCAGGTACACTGGCCGCCCGCCGCCGTCCAGCGACGCCTTGCCCGTCTCCGAGTTGAGCAGCGTCCACCGCCGCTTGTCTGGCTTGGCCAGCGCTGCATTGGGTCCACCCGGTACCGGCAGGGGCTTGCCGTTGCCGCCCACCTCTGCGTTTTGCTGTGTAATGTGCCGCAGCCCGCCAATCTTAATGGCGAGCCACTTCATGCTCGTATACAGCAAGCACAGTTGCGTAATGGTGTCGCGGTCCGAGATCACATCGCTCATGTCCAGCCGCTGCTTCAGCTTGGGCTGCTTGTCGCCCGAGCTGTCGCCGCCGCCGCTCGCGCGCGTCAGCAGCAGGTCCACCTCCTTTTGCAGCAGGTTCTGCTTCTTTTGAACTAGGAGTGCCGCGTCCGACGACGATGCAGTCACCGCGGCCGTGGATGCCGCTGCAACTGCTGCAGCCGACGACGAGGTAGACGCCGCAGCCTCGGCGTTGTCGGCCATCTCTTCGTCGACAGCCCACAGCGCGCGCGCCGTGTTGGCAATCTCGCCGCCCTCTAGTGCGAGCACCGCCGACACGCGCAAACCGTCGTTCTCGCTGCCCGCCTTGTCGACGGGGCTCGTAGCGGTCGGGCTCGACTCGTCGCCCGAGCCGCTGCCGCTGCTGCTTCCGCTCGACGACGACTGCGTCTTGGTCACGAGCGACTTGTACCAGCTGAAGCACCGATCATAGTAGCGCATCATTTGCGTGATAATAAGCGCGCTCAGTGCCTGGTCGTGCGGGATCGTGCCCAGCATGCGGCAGAACGCCGTAACCACCGAAAAGAAGGCCGTCGTGCCCTTGAACACGGGCCGCCGCGCCACCTGGCTCCAGGTCGGGTCGGCCTGGAACGAGTCGGCCTCGCCAAACACGGCATCGCTCAGCTTGCCCAGCGTCTCGTCCAGCTGCGGCTGGAATACGTTGACCAAAAAGTTGTCCAGGAACGACGTGAGCGTGCTGGCCGCCAGGTCCGATCCAGGCGGCACAATGCCCCGCAGCCGCTGCAGGAATACCAGCGTCGGTGGCAGCAGAAGGCTCATGTTGAACACGCTCGGCTCGACCAGCGACTTGTGGATGTCGCCAGCGCCGGCACCGCCGTTGCCGTATGCACCTTGATTGCCCGCGTTATTTCCGTTACCCATGAGATCGAATCCGCTGGCACCGCCGTAACCCTTGCGGCCCTTCTTGTCGCCCTTGCGGCCGGCGCCGTTGGCACCGCGGCCGTTGTTGTTGTTGTTGCCGTTCGCATTGGTCACGGCACCGTTGTTGCTTGTAAGACCAGGCACCGCGGCCCGGATAATGCCGTCCAGCGCATCGTACTCGGTTGTCATCTCAATCGACTTGGAGTCGGAATCGTTGAACTTGAAAATAGCATCGCGACCTCCACGGCTGCCGTTGCGGCCGCTGCCGTTCAGCAGTCCGCCGCTGCCGCCGCCACCGTCGCCGCCGCTGCGGTACAGGTCGGCATCTGTAGTCACATAGTTGTGTAGTAGCGACCGTATCTCGTTCTGGTACAGGTTCCACAGCTCCTTGAAACCGCCCAGCAGCGCGCTGTTGTTGCCTGCACCCTCGCGCCGGATCAGCGCCTTGATGTACTCGTGCAGGATACGGTGGCCCTCGGCAATTGCCTCAAACTTGCCGTACAGCGTCCACAGCAGGTCGTAGATGACATCCGCCCGCATCTGTGTCTCGCGGCTGCCGTAGATGTGCAGACCAGATGACGCTGCAGCGCTCGAGAATGACTTGGGACCTGATGCGTTGCCGCCGTTGGCACTGCTGCTGCCCGAGCCGCCGCCCGACGCACCACCGCTTCGTGCTGCGCCAAACACCGCTACAGCACTGTTGGTGCTGCTGCCACCGCGCAGCGAGCTCGGGTGCTTCTGGTCCATCTCGTTGACCGTCTCGTGCACCACCGAGAACAGCTCGACGGGCAGGCGCTGCTTGAGCTGGTCGACGGCCGCCTCGAGCCGGCCCAGCTTGTTGAGCGACTCGATGACAAGCGTAATGTAGTAGAATGTGTCGCTCTCGGGATTGCGCGCCGAGTCTTCCTGAACGGCGTGCTCGAGGTCCATGTCGTCCAGCATTGCGAAGAAAGGTGCAAAGTTGGCCGGGGTATCCGAAGCAGACGCTGTCGCACCCATGACAGCACCGGCCATGGTCACAGACGGCACACCGCTGCCCCGCGCCACGTTCTTGGACGCGCCGGTGCCTGAGCCAGAGAATGAAGAAGAAAATCCGCTGCCGGCACCGCCTGCGCCCTGGTGCTTGGCCAGCGTCTGCCAGCGCTCCTGGCAGTACGGCGACTTGAGGTACAGGTGCTCGTGCAGCTCTTCGACAAGAATGTCCATCAGCGCCGTCTCCTGGTTGGCGAGGTAGCTGCGCAGATCGGACAGTGCGCCGATGCCGTCGAGCTCGGGCTTGCGCAGCTTCCGCAGCGCATTTTGGAGAACTTCGACAGCTGTTAGGAACTGCTTCTCGGAGATGCGCGCCTCGAGCCGCTCCGGGACCTGGCGCAGCTCATCGACGTCGCCCAGTGTCTGCAGCAGGTCGTCGTACTGTTGTGACGCCGTGTACAGCTTGGCGAGTTCGGGGTCCGACTTGCACAAGTTGGCTTTAGACGCGGCCAGGCCGTCCTTGAGCACGCGCACCTTCTTTTGTGATGCCTGGATGCTGCTCTGGATCTTATGGAATGTGCCGATAGACGAGTTGAAGCCCTGGTGGTAGTCGTGCACAATGCCCTTGAGCGAGTCCTGGAGGTACTGGTGGGTACGCTGGAACGCGCGGTATTCGTGGGCACGGCCGACAGAAGAGCCGTCCAGCAGCTGCAGGGCCATCTGCACCGGCACGCAGTCGGTCTGGCACATGGATGGCCACTCTGTGCGGATACGGTCGAGTGCATCCTGGCCGATACGGCGCTCCGGTGCATAGCCTGAGCGGCCCTCTCGTGCGTCGCCTGCACCGGCACCACCAGCACCACCGCGGGGGTCGCCGCGCATCACCATGTCTCGCGGCTGGTCACGTGGATCACGGAAATCACGAGCCCCGCCGTCGCGCATGTCGCGCCCGCCGTCTCTCGGATCCCGGCCGTATGATGATGGTTGTTGTTGAGGTCGCCGCTGTGTTGGTGCCAGTCCACGCTCGTCAAACTTGTCATAAGGTTCGTCGTTGTCGTCGTCCTGCCGGTACATTTTCCGTCCACCGCTGGCGCCTGGGCCGGGGCCGGGGCCGGGACCGGGACTAGGGCCGGGGCTTGTGCCTGAGTTTGCAGCACCGCGAGATGGAGGTGGCCTCCGGTTCTCGCGGTCGCGGTCGCCACCGCCTCTAGACGAAGAGCTCATGTAGCCGTTACCGCCTCCGTTTGTGTTGCTGCTGCTGTAGCCGTCGCCATATGGATCGTAGTCGTCTTGCGGGGCTTGTAGTCGCTGTCGTGCTTGTGGTATTGGCGGTGCGCCCATGCCGCCTGGTGCTCCTGGGCCACCCGGGCCACCCGGGCCTCCTGTCATCCCTGAAGGTGCGCCTGGTCCCCCTCCTCGTGGTCCCCCTCCTGGCCCCGCCGGGCTCGGTTGGCCAAAGTTGCCGTAGCCGTTGCCATTGCGGTAGCCGCCGCCGTTGCGGTAGGCCATGGCGAATTTGAGTAGTGTTTGTTGTGTAGCTGAAGTCTTTTTATCGTAGAGGTAATCGTGTGTCGTTGAAACTGTGCGTAAATGGGTATATCGCTAGATGAAGGTCGATGAGGTGTAGATGTGGATGCGCTGGATGGACAGCTCCATCTGCAACGCGAAACAGGAAGGGCCAACCTCCTTTAAGTATGAAGCCCCAAGGTCGTCTTTAATTGGTCAAAGTATACTGCTATGGTGGGGCACCCCAACGTCGTTGATTATGTCATCTTAGTTTGTAGACTCACAACTGTATCCTGTTGTATCGCCTCTGTAGTTGGTTATGATTGATTGCTCAAAAGTACTGGCTTTTGAAGTTGGCCAGAAAATATCTTGTATTTCTGTGTGTGTTTTTTCTGTGTTTTTTGGTATGTTTTGTTTTTAATAAAATGTTGCTGAACGCATACAACATGTTTTGTTTTACACCTTGGATTTTGGGATAAAGGATCACGTAAGTTCATTAGAATTGTACAAAATTGTAAAATAGATCGTTCGTATCCAAAAACACAATAGAATTTCTTCCTCTGTATACATCATGTAGATTTTGTGGGAGGTCGAGCTGATATCGCGGGATTGTATTGCTTTGTCATCTGGTGGATTGGACTTACACGGAAGGCGCGAACGAACATCGTGCCTTCCGTTTGTAGATGCAGGAGGAATTGAATCAAAATAAAATTTAATGTAATATTCAGGTTGCCTGACACACTTACTTTAAGTGGTTATGCAGACTGTCAAGTTACCGTCGTATTCACTTCACCTCACTCTCAACCTGCCCAACATCTGGTCCTCAAAAGTGCCAGCACACGTTCGTCCCGGCGTGAGTGACCTGGCTGACTCGTATGTTCTCAACCAGATACATCACCTTTTTCTTACACACTTACTCTTGCCCACGGTGATCAGGCTGAAAGACTTTGACTTTGAGACAACACAACACAACAAACAACAACAAACAACACTCGCATCTACAGACATCTACTGCATCTGCATCTACACAGCCAAAATGAACAAGCGGTACCAGTGCAAGGAATGCAGCAATGGAACGACCGCGTTCGACACCCAGGAGGAGCTGCTCAACCACAAATGGACCCTCATCAAGTCGACGAAGCGCAAGTCGCACATGCGATGCCATATCTGCAGCTTGCATCACCACACGTTTGAGGGCCTGGTGCGTCACTACCAGATCAACCACCCGGCCAAGCAGGTTCTCAAGTGCCCGGGATGCAGCGAGGTGTTTTCTCGCATCCACATGCTCATGGGCCACCTTGAAAGGGACGAGTGTCCTGTGATCGGTTCCGGGCGTGTACAAATGAACCGGATGCTCGAGGTCCACGCGACCAACATGTTGGCTGCTGCTACAGACCCGTACAGCACTCCTGTGAGAAACATTGAGGGCATTCGGGGCGGCCCGTCGACGATGCTCGACATGGGCAAGGTCCAGGGCCAGAGGGAAATCCACGTGGATACACTTACGAATAAGATGGGGGAGCTTGATGTCAACGGCAAACATAGAGAGGGCAGTGGAGGAGCTGGTGGAAGCGGCGGCGGCGAAGATATAGTCCAACTCGAGCGGCCCTGCTTTAGCTACAGCGGAATCACTCTGGGCGACTTCGGAGGGTTCATCAACATCAAGCCCAAGGTGGCAGAAGCCCTAGCCGTGGCTGTGGCTGCCCAGACAGAGAGCCAGGCTCGGGCAGACAAGAGCCAGCAGCTTCTCCTCGAGGACTGCGAGGCTGCAGAATCAGAGGCAAACGCTGCAAGCGCCAAGCTTCAGTTCCGCCAGGGCGACTCCAAGGGACCTGACCTGCTGACCGACGACAATAGTCCCATCGTGCAGCGCATCAGCAAGGCCGCACCCATGGGCATGACTGGAGAGACTGGAGCCAGTAGTGTCTCGGGCAGCGGTGCCCCAAACCGTGGTGGTGCGCCTGCGTTTGGCGCAACGACACCCGGTATCCGTGCTGGGTGCATCTCTGCAGCCCCGAGCATTGCGGGCAGTGCAGCGAATGCCGCCCGTGCCTCCGCGGAAATCACTGACATTCACAACCCCAAGCACCCGCGCTTCAACGTGAACAAGTACCGCGACCCATACAGCGGCCGCTACAGCTGCCCGCACGAGATGTGTTTTCGGTCGGGCAAGCAGTACAGAAGCAGCGTCGCCATGATCCAACACTTACTCTCAGACGACGCACACTCTGAATCCCGCAATCAGTGCCCGTCCTGCTTCAAGTGGTTCAACACGCTGAATGCCCTGACGCAGCACATCGAGTCGCCGACGACTCGCTGCCACTTCCGCGAGACGGACGAGTTCGTGCCCTTCATCAACATTCTGTCCGCCGGAGTGGTGGATGTTCAGGGCCACCATGCGGATATGACGCTTTCGTATGGCGTGCAGCTGACAGCGGCCGAAGCCCTGCTGGAAGACGGCATGCTGCGGCCTGCTCCAGAGGAGGAGGATGATGACGCCGATGATGCCACGGTGTGGTAAATGAGAGAAGGAGAAGGGGTCGCCAAGAGATGGAATTTGTCAGAAAGCTTGCGTTTAGTTTAAGAAAAGTTTGAGAGGAGACATGATGAGGAGGAACTATGAAAGATGCGATATTGCAGTGGTGATGAGGTTGCAGACTGAAGGAGTCGACAGAGGATGATATCGTGAATAAATGCTAATTGCACTATACATAAACGTCATAGACCTAAGCGTTATTGCATAAGCCCGCCATATGCCGCCTGCTAAGCACACTATCCCCACTTAAACACGCTGTATGGCTCAGGGGAAAATGGAGGAAATAGTGGACTCGCGCCATTACGACGCTGCCCGCTATGCACTTTGGGCGCTGTAATGGGCGAGGCTTGGCCAGATCAGGGAAGTGGATCGGGCTTCAGGACCCGAATAAGAGATCCAGACGGATATCCAGACTGCATTACGGAGCCAACACGCTTTTTGATGAAGACTTGATGCTAATTAGAGCTAATTGCAGAGACGTGAATATTGGACTTTTGCAGAAGAATCGAGTTGTCGGCTGCTCCTTCCTGCTCAATATTGACGGCTCCTTCCGTTTTGCGTCTTGTGTCTCATTCTGACAAACTCCGAGTGTCCGGCAAGCACCTCGCTCGCTCCTTCCTCCCTTTGCGCCCTCTCGTGCTCCGCCACGTCCCCTGTCGTCAGCGGTTGTCCTCCTGTCGCCTGTCGCAGCGAATCTGTCCTTCTTGTGCAACGGCGATCTCAAACCCTGCACCTCGACTTTGGCATCATTGATACTAGCAGCAAGATACATCCCTTCCGAAATGACTAGCACAACCCTTTGAATAGCGAACCTTGCATCTCCGCCCACAGATGGACCTCAACAGAACGCTCCCTTCCCTCCCGCATCCCTCCAACTTCGACCTGTCCAACAACAACCACCACGACCACGAACGCCGCGACTACCACCGCCAAGACACATACACGCCCGCCGCACGACCCCGAGACGTCTTTGACTACGCAGACGACGACTTTGTCCCGCCGCCGCCGCCGTCCGCCATGGCCAAGTTCGGCCGCCGGCTTGCGCGCCGCATCGAGCGCTCGTGCTGCCTCTGCGCGACCTACTTCCCGCTCGCCTTTGTCTACTCCCTCACAATATGGGCCCTCTATGTCGTCGTCAACCTGTCGATGACGCCCACAGACACCGCCAACACATCATGGGTCGGCCCTTGGTGTGCCGTCGCTGCCGGCACGCTCGAGGCGCTGCTGCTGTGGTCTTACACGACGGCCGTCTTCTCATCACCCGGCAGCACGACCAACGACCAGGGCTACAGCACCATCCCTGCCGCGCTCTCCGGAAACGCGGGCTCGGGCCACCTGGGCACGTCGCTGACGGTCAAGTCCAACGGCGAGATGCGCTTCTGCAAAAAGTGCCAGGCGCGCAAGCCGGACCGCGCGCACCACTGCTCGAGCTGCCGGCGCTGCGTGCTCAAGATGGACCACCACTGCCCGTGGCTGGCCAACTGCATTGGCCTGCGCAATGGCAAGGCCTTCCTGCTGTTCCTCATCTACACTACGATCTACAGCATCTTCTGCTTCTTTGTGTGCGGCGCGTGGGTGTGGACCGAGATTGTCAACGAGGCTACGTACACGACGGCCGACGAGTCGCTGATGCCGGTGCAGTACATTATGCTCTGTGTCATTGGCGGCATCATCGGTCTTGTGGTTGGCCTGTTTACGGGCTGGCATCTGTTCCTGGCGTGCAGCGGCCAGACGACTATTGAGTGTATGGAGAAAACGCGGTACAGCTCGCCTCTGCGCAGCACAATGACATTTACGGCTGCAGCGACCATGGCCGAGGCCATCAACGACACGCTCGGCAACAATAAGAAAGTCAAGCCGCAGCACGACGAGGAGCGGGGTCTCTTTGACGGCATCGAGGGCGCCCACGACGAGGACGACGAGGATGACGTGCCCCTGGGTGGCCGTCTCGGCCCCAACAGCAACGGCAGCTACGGAAACGGAAACAACAGCGGCAGCAGCTACAACAGCGCAGCCAACACCATGGGCCGTCGCCTGACCTACAACGAGCTCGAGCGGTACCGCGCGCAGAAGCGCCACGAAGAATACATGGACGAACAGGACAGCCAGAAGCTGCCGCACGCGTTTGACCTCGGCCTGCGCCGCAACCTGGCGCACATGTTTGGCCCCAACTTTTGGCTCTGGCCGTTCCCGATCCTGACGACGACGGGCGACGGCTGGACGTGGGAGCCGAGCCCCAAGTGGCTCGCCGCGCGCGACCGCATCAAGCAGGAGCGCGATGCCCAGCTGGCCCGCGAGCGCGCCGCCGGCTGGGGCGCCGTCGGCGACGACCAGGCGGGCCAAGCGCCGCCGATCGTGGTGACCAACGCGTCGCCGCGCAAGCCGCAGACCCAGAGCCAAACGCAGCAGCCGAGCCGGTACCGCCGCACGACGCCCAGCAACCAGAACCCGGCGCAGTCGCAGTCCAAGGCCGACCGCATTCTCGGCCGCACGCCCGGGCAGTACAGCGACGCGCGCGGCCCGGTGAACGGCAACAATGTGTCGCTGCAGCGGCTCAACTCTGCCGGCCGGACAATACCCAACGACGACGACTTGTTTGTCGATGACGAGGAGGAGGAAGAACAAGAACAAGAGAGAGCGGCCTCGCCGCTGCGGGCGCGGTGGATGCCGGACCCGACGAGCGGGCTGCTGCGCAAGGCGTCGTCGTCGTCGATGTCGCCGGTACACACTCATTCGCCGCTGCCGCTGCCGCTGTCGCGGAGTGTGTCGCGGCAGAGTCTGGGGGAGAGCGCGGTGGACTCGCCGGCAGACTCGGTTGTCAGCGATGCCGACGACGGGAGTGTTGATTGATTTTATTAAGTACAAGTACGATTGGGTACTACATAGCGATAGACTGTTTTTGTTTGAATAAGTTTTTAATCACGTTGAATAATGTTGTAAAGAAAGTAAAATCAATTTCTGTCCAGAGGTCCCGCGCCGTCATGCTGTATGATAAGCAAAGTTATGAGTAAAAGTAAATGCAGATAAGAAAAGAAATCCATTGTGTCCCGTCCTCGGCAAACACTCATGCGTCTATGATATGAAGTTGGTAAGAAAGAGATAAAGAAAAAAAAGAAATGCAGTGTTTGCCTCGCTGGTCTATAACAAAAGAAATGACAAAGGAAATAACCAAATAGAGTAGAAGATACATTGGCCATCGGCGTTGAAAGTAAACAAAACAGGGGAAGGGGATATAAAAAAAGAATAATAAAAACCAACACCAATATGTTCCGTCAAGTACAAAAGAAAAACAAATCCAGCAATGATACTCTTTTCCAACCAGATGATATAAAAAACACAAATAAATCAAACCCGGCTATGCTATTTTTGGTGTTGTTGTCGTGTCCTGTGGTGAGCTCGCTCGAGGAGTAGGCAGATTATAAGGAGTACAGTAGTAGAGAAAAAAACAAGAAGAGAAGAAAAAGGTCGTCATATAGTACAGTTAGGGCCCGGTGTTGGCGCTGTCGATGCTCGACTTGCGGCTCATGGCCGTCGCCGTGGGCGTGGAGTGGGTGGAGGAAGGGTAGTTGGTGTTGTAGCTGGCCGTGTTGCTGCTGCGGTTGAAGACGGTGCGGATGCTCTTGGTTTTCTTGGGGGTGGCAGAGGTAGGGGCAGAAGCAGAAGCCGGCTGGCTGGCGGCACTGGCCACACTCGTCTCCGACTGGTTGGCCGACGCCAGCGACGCCAGCGACGCCATGGGCACGTAGACGCTGGTGACGGGCTCCTTGCGGATCTCGCACAGCAGCGTCGAGAACATGTAGCGGTCGGCGTTGACGTCGACGAGCGGGATCGTGCGGAAGCCCTGGTTGAGGTTGCTGAGCTTGGCCATGAACGTGGCCGTGGGCGCGGCGCTGGCGCTCGCGTACTTGCCGCCCTCGGCGAGCTTGACGCTGAGGCGCACAAACACTAAATCGGGGTGCTTGGTGGTGAATTTAAAGTCGAAGCGCTGGTCAAAGATGGGGTTGAAGCCGTTCTCGGGGGCGATCTTGGTGCGGTAGATGAGGGGTGTCTGGGGGAGAAAGTCTTTCTTGAGGCGCGACGAGTCCTCTAGATCGCGCTCGCGCTTGTCGTCCGCGAGGAACACTTCCACCTCGACGTAGGGATCGAGGGTGCGGCGGTCACTAAGAGCGGCCGGCCGCATGAGCTGTTGCGCAGAAACCACGGCAATGCTAAAGGACATGTTCTTGCGCTCGCGCTTGAGGTCGCGCGGCTTGCTCTCGCCGGGCAAGTTGCGGATGACCTGCATCTGGCGGGCCTCGCGCGGCTTGAGGACGTAGCCGGAGGAGTCGGTGCCGCCGGTGAACATGGCGGCGTTGATCTGCATGCCGAGGTCGTAGGTCTGCCAGTTGAGGGCGGCCATCTGGACGCCGCGGCGCCAGTGGGCGAGCGGGTTGAAGTTGCTGGAGCTGATGCGCATGGCCTTGGGGTAGACGCGCATCATGTAGCGCATGTTGTGGTAGTAGACGCTCTGGCGCGAGTCGCGCGTCTTGGTGTGCTTGTCGTAGACCTGCTCGTCCCACGACAGGATATGATTAAACAGCTTGCAGTCGGCGTCCTCGAAAGGCGTCGTCTTGTGCACGCCCATGCAGTACACCGCCAGCGAGCCCAGCTCGTAGACAATCTTGCTCTGCTTCTGCTTTGTCGCCAGCACCTTTTCGCTGCCGCTCTCGCAGTCGCTCGTGCTGTTGCTGGGTGTTTCACGCGGCAGCTCGCGCGACACGTCGCGGGAGACGTCTCTGGAGACATCGCGCGACACCTCGCCCTCGGTGATGGTATCAACCGCGTAGACGCGCGCCTTGGGCGTGCTCGACTTGCGCGGCGACGGCGGGATCGAGTAGATGCCGCTGCCGCTGCCGGGCGACAGAATCGGGCTGGCGGTCTGCGAGAACTGCGTCGGCAGACTGTTGCCGCGGCGGCGGCCGACAAACTCGGTGGCGGTCGACATGGCGGGCGAAAACTCGGCGTTGCCGGCATTGAGGCTCAGCGCGGCAAGCGACGGGAACGGCATGGTCTGGGAGTGGGCGGGCGGCGGCAGCGGCGACAGAGGCGACAGAGGCGAAATGGGCGGCAGCTGCTGCGTCTTCTTGGTCTTGATCAGAATGCGGCCCTTGAGCTCCGAGGGCGAGGGCAGGCGGTTGACGCCCGGGCGCAGGGGCTCCGTCACCAGCTTGGAGCCAAAGACGTCGCGCATGATGCGGGCCATGATGCGCTGCTGGTCGGGGTTGCAGTGGACCTCGAGGGAGATCCAGAGCGGGTAGGGCGACTTGACAAAGGCGTAGCGGTTGATGGTGTTGATGGTCTCGCGGAACGAGATGCTCGAGGTCCAGGTCTTGCCGTGGACGACAATGGGCTGGCCGTCGGCGCCGTCCCAGCAGTCGATCTCGACGCAGCGGCAGCCGCGCGACAGGGCGGAAATGTAGCCCTCGGTGCTGGAGGTGCCGGCGAGCTGGCGCCCCAGCAGATACGTGTTGTGGGAGCTCGAGATGTAGTACTCGTTCATGGGGCGGTCAAAGGCGTAGTCCTTGGGCTCCTTGGCGCAGACGACGTTGTAGGACGACGCGATGTAGGCGGCGAGGCCGTTCTCGCCCATGTGAGTTTCTTCGGTTGAAGTCTTACGGCGCGCAAAGCGCGTAAAGGCGGCCTCCCAGGTGGCGAGGTCGTCGTCGACGTTCTCGCCCTGGGTGTTGCGCAGAAAGTCAAAGAACTCGTCGCGCGCGATGCCGACGGCGGGGTTGGCGGCGACGGAGCGGTAGATGGCCTGGATGTCGGTGCGCTTCTTGATGGAGCGGACGAAATCCTGGAAGCCGGCGTAGTTGAGGCGGCCGGTACCGGCGGCGTGCATGTCGAATTTGGAGCGCAGGGTGCCCTGGGGGACGTGGATGTGCAGGTTGCGGCAGATGCGGTCGACGCCGGGGAAGTCAATCTCGCCAGAGGCGGCGCCAGCCGCTTGCGAGGGCTGCGACAACTGTTGACTGCGCGCCATCTCCCGGTTCCAGTAATCCCGCACAGCCTTGTCGTTAAACGCCATCAGCGACGCCATCACATCCTGGCGGTGCTTGTAAATGACATCCAGCGTCGTCGTCCAGTCGCAGAAGCTCTCGTCGGTGTCGGCAATGAGGTGCATCAGCTTGGTCTGCGTGGTGTCGGGGACGGTGTACAGAATGGAAAAGAAGCGCTGCTCTTCCGACTCGGGCACATTGCAGTCGAGACGGTACTGGCGAATGTCCTCGGCGGTGCGGATTTCTTTAATGTCGTCAATGTAGATGCACTTGGTGGGGCGCGCCTTGTCCCACAGGAGCTTGCCGGCGTCAGAGTCGAGCGACAGGATAATGCGCTTGTTGTTGTTCTTCTTGGAGACCTTGCGGATGGGGATGCCGTGGAGGATGGCGAGGGGAATGACGGGGCCGACGGCGGCGGACATCGACACAGAAGGAGGTACATCATGCACCGATGTGCCGGTAGTGCCGACCGACCCGTCCGTGTACAGCACGTCAAACGACGAGTTGGCAAAGCTCTCGTCGTCGCGGTCCTCGTCGGACTCGCTGTCGAAGAGGGCGCGGTCGTCGCTGGTCGGGGCGGTGTTGTTGCTGTCGCTGCGGCGGCGCAGGATGCCGGGTCCGACGCTGACGTCGCGGCTGTTGGGGTGTGCGGAGGAGGGGCGGCGGCGCGCAATGACCTTGGAGGCGGCGCGCGAGGCGTTGGAGATGCGGCGGATGATGCCGCCGTTTTTGGGAGGTTCCGGTACCGTAGTGGTAGTGTGAGTATGGAGAGAGGCAGCGCTGATGCGGTGCGAGAGGAGAGACTCGGGCAGCTGGAAGGAGGTGGGCACGGGGCCGAGGTCTCTGCCGCGGATGGGCTCTGGCGAGGGGACCATGCTGTATGATTGTGAGATTTGTGATACTTGTGAGATTTGCGAGTGTTGTGAGTATGAATGTGCCATTGGTTGTGACTGATGTGATTGTGACTGTGACAATGAGCGAGACAGCGACTGAGAGTAGCTCTCGCGCGAAGAGCTGCGGCTCAGGGCCATCTTGCTAGAAGTGCAGTTGCGCAAGCTGGCAATGCTGGCAATACTGGCAATACTAGAGGCGGGCGACGACGAGAGCGAAGCCGTTGAGCCTGATGAGTCGTCCTCGATCGATGAAGGAATCGATATGGAGGAGGCGGAAGCTGTGATGGTTGGTTTGGAAGCAAAGGAGAAGATCATGTTGTTTGAGTGTGAGTGAGTTGAGTTGGATGAGTCGAGTGACGTTAGGAGTGCCGCATTGTGAGGAGGACGACGTTTATATAGAGATGTGGTTGCACAGGTGGGAGTAGAGACGTAGGACAAGAAGGAATATAAAAGTAAAGTGAGAAGAGAAGAGAATAAAGAATAAAAGAATAAAGAAGAATAAAAAAAAAGGTTGAAGCAGGCCAGCCGCAAGCAACAAGGCAGAAGGCGGGGAGAGGCTGCTTTATGTGCACGACGCAGAGCAGTTGTGTCTGACGCCTTTCGTGGGATGTGTTGTTTCTATTCGTCGTGTAGAGTAGACACAGAAGAGAAGACACAGAAAACAAAAGAGAAATCAAAGCAAGCCAAGGCTAGTCCTGGGTATCGTCGGGAGACATGCAATGCAGCTGCAGTGAGATGTGCCGACCTCTTTTTGTGTTTTCTTTTGTTTTCTTCTTTTTGTTTTCTTCTTTTTGTTTTTTGCTTTCTCCTTTTTTTGTCGTTTTATTCTTAATACTCGTTCAACTCAGTACCACTGTACTTCTCTCTGTTGTAACTGAGGGGGCGTGTGTCGAGCAAGCAGAGAATGGACAACACATAGGTTGGGGGTGGAGCTGTACGATCGGCTGCCCAAGGCGGCGGGCGAGGGTTGCAATGGGATGGGGTGGTGAGATTGTAGAGAGTTGAGTGTCGAGGAGAGTAAGGAAAGAACCAAGAATCACCCTGGAAGCACCCTTGTCTTGTACTCAGTAGGATGGAAGGGAGATGCGGATTCCTGGGTTGTCAGTTGAAACAGATCTTCGGATTGACGCTGGGTTGTATCTTGTCGTCTGACCAGGTCTTCTTGATTGTCTTGACTGTTTTGTGTCTTGATTGTCTTGATTGTCTTGACTCGACTGTCTGATGTCTAATGTCTGATGTCGTCGTCTGTCTTGACTGCCCTACTGTTTTGGGCGCTTGCCGCGCAAAGCACCAAGATGCAGAACAGCAGCAGACCAAACAGCACACCAAACTAATGTAGACAAGACCGCAGACAGCCCAACCAGCAAACCAGCAAATCAATACGCAACACCCAAACCAATACAAAACCAATACACTTACAATATGCAGGCCGCTATTTCGGGTTACAGCCCGTCAGCGTCCCACAGACAGCCCAAGGGCAGCAGAGGAAGCAGAGGGAGCAGAGGAAACAGAAACAGAGGCGGCAGAACAGCAGGTGCTCATGGCGTTGAGCGCCTGCGTTGTTTGTGTCGTTGTGTCTGTGTCTGTCTTGTCGTCCGTCTGTCGTCGTCTTGTGACGTCTATCGCTGTGCCGTGCCGTCTTTCGATCTAACCGATCCTCTGTCGTTTAAAAGTTCAGCTCGTTGTGGCAGGTCTAGCCGTTCATGAGTCGCGATCGTGTAAAGTCGGTTGTGAGCGCTCGTCAAGAGCGTGCAGGAGAAAGAAAGTCGAAGAGCGAAAAGTCAAAGAAAAGACGGTGTCGAGTGTGTCGCACAGCGCAAGCACAAGCAAGCTGTTGTGGTCGGTGAATGTAGGTGCAGGCAGCGCGCAGAGTAGATGCAGAGCAAAAGCAGGCCGCTGGAAGAGGAAAGAAGACGTCAGTCGGGTGGTCGTCGATTTCGTCGATTGTGTTGCGTGTGTTCCTTGTGCGATCGAGTGTGATAGAAAGGAGAGGTGTCAAACGTCGAGTCGTCGTGTCGAGTGTCAATGTTGTCAAGTTGTCAGAGAAAAGACATCAACCAGATTGCAGAGCCGTTTACGTCTACGAGCGAGGGAGGGTTACTTAAAGAGCACAAGTGCGACTCACGAGCAATGGCAAAGGCAAAGGCCAAAGCCCAAAGGGAGTGACGACAAAATAAAATAAATCGAAAATAAATCGAAAATAAATCGAAAATAAATCGAAAATAAATCGAAAAAGGCAGAAAAATGGAAAAGCACCCAAAAGGAAAGCGCAAATCCAGCGAAACGGGAGCTAGAGCAGACTAGCAGCGCACAAGTGGTATTGAGGAGACAAGGTCAGGAAGTAAATACATCATAGTTTTCGGTGAGCGGGGAAACGGTCAGAGTCAGAAACGGTGCTCGATGAAAACGGCGCTACGTAAGTACGTCGCACTCATTCCTTTCCTAGATTACACGCCATGACGAGGTTCGCGCTTGCCCTCCCCTGCCTTCTTTTCTTCTCCTGCCTTCTACTTTGAATAGGAGAGACAGGGACAGGGCGCTTTCGCCCAACACGACGCCTCATCATATCTTACTCAGTATATGCTATTGCTGCCCAGTGATCCGAAACGACACGATAATGAATATACAACGGCATAGCGATATTAAAACGAATAAAACAAATAACGAAAACAGATAGAAAATAGAATAAATGCAACGAGGTCACAAACCGTCTGAGAGCTGTGCAGAGTAGAGTCACAGACGGTCAGACCCGACATTGATGGGCAGCACTGACTGTTTTGCTGTTTTGCTGTTTTGCTGTTTTGCTGTTTTGCTGTTTTGCTGTTTTGCTGTTTTGACTGCTTTGACCTGCTCACCGACCGCTTGGTAGAGTGGATGTTTTATTATTTATTATTATTTAAGATTAAATTAAAAAGGAAAACCTGCTTCTTTGATGACGTCGAGACAGCGGTATGAAGACAAGGGCGCAAATCAAAGGACAAATCAGAGGACAAATAAGACTCAAAGGAGAACCAAAAAGGAAACAAAAAGGAAACAACGATCCGGCACGTCGGCGCATAGAACAATGGAACGAATGAACGAATGGATGAGATCAGTCACGGCAGAGTGACAGTGATCGGATGTTACAGCGTATGTAGAGAGTAAAGAAAACGGAACGAATCAACGCAGCAGGGGTGTACGGTCACATGAACAGGAGCGGTGAGCGATCGTCAGGTGTATTGGAGGAGAATAAGGAATACTTCGTAAAATAAGGAAAATAGAGATCGCAGCCAATGACACCTCATGTGGTATTGCGCCTGGACGGTCGATGCGATGAGACGACTGCTGGAAACCACGGAGTACTCTGTAGAGAATGAGATGAGACTGAGAATACAGCGAGGAGTACTAAGATACAAAATGAAGGCCGGATGAGGTGGGCGCTATCTACAAAGTACTGTACAAAGTAGGGCAGTTACAAGACGGACGGAGACGGAGACGGAAGAGACAGCGCAGCCTGAAAAGGAGACAACAGCAAAAGGAAGAGCAAAGAAGGAGACGAGAAGGAGAGGAGCGGGTGACAAAGTGCTGGGACCGACAATGTGACCCAGAGTGGGGGCAGCGGGTGGTATTTTCTACTTTTTTTTTTTTTTTTTTTTTTTGTAGAGAGAGAGAGTACTTCCCTCTCAGTACTACCAACACGAAACCAAAACGGAGGATAGAATATAATTAAAATAATTCAAAAATAATTCAAAAAGAGAAGAGATGACGGAGACGGTGTTGGCCGCTGCGATTCTTTTTCGTATTATGTATTATGTAATCACTCGTTTTATGTAATCACTCATTTGCTGCTGCTTGCAGACATCTCAATCTCCGTTCGTCACTTGACTCATCAATAACACGCTCTACCACTGCAAAGACCACTCAAACGACTGCAATTTCAATTTTTGCCTCCCCCTTTTGACTCCTATCTCGGCTTTTTTTCTTTTTTTTTTTACTCTACTCTGTAGTTTGTGCAGACTGTGTGAGCTAGCTTGACTCGAGCTTAGCTGCCGCACGGGGCTAACAGCGTCGTATTGGATTGAGGAAGAGAGGACAGTGGAAAGGGCGCCCAACTTGGCAGCTAGTGCCTGACTGCTGTCTACAGGCCAAGCTATGAAAATCTTCTGTTCTGTCCGACTCTCCTTTCCAAATGAATACGATGGGATGAAATTAAGCTTACCGCAAGATTGGCAAATACGAGGTTTCTTTTGTTGTTGATGACACTTTTGTGGGGGGATTCTAGGTAGAGATAGAGCACAGAGTGCAGAGAGCGAGATGACTCCCAACTCATTCAATCTAGATACGCAAAAGCAAACAGATACCGCAGATGCCGACTGCTTACCGCTAGGACAGATACCGCCAGATACCGCCAGATACCGCCACACTTCATTACAGTACCGAGAACACGTCTCACGCGTTGAGCTAGTGTCAATAGGGAGTAGTCGTTGTGTGGGATGCCCTGCGAGGGGGAGGAGAGAGAGCGAGGAGAAAAATAGAGAGACTAGAGAACTAGAGAAAGCAGAAACGGTACACAATCAGGTTAGCGTGATTGGTGCTTAGTGACCGCGCTGGCGGACCTCTCGCAAAAGGTAGAGTCGCATCTGCCCTGTGCGATGACTCTACTCTACTACCACTAAAGCTGGTCTGAGCTGGTCTGAGACATGATCTGACCAGATCTGATTACTGTGACAGATTAGTATGGGCACATTCCAGAGATGATGTGCACGCAAGGGATGCTGGGATGCTCTTGGAAGGGGAAGAAAGGGGAGGAGGAAGAGAATTAAAAGAAGAATGAACGAAAACCATGGAAAATAGTCTGTCGCTTATTACGATCGATGGCGATCCGGGGGATTTGGTATTTGTGTTTTTATTTTATTTTGAATATTTGAATATTCTCTTCCGACATTCGCGGCGCGGAAGACGGCCGGAACGGAGGCATCCGAGCGAGTGAGACGGCAAGGCGAAAAAGTGAGAAAGAAAAGAAGGGGAGAATGAGGAGAGATCGGTGGATTGAATTATCACGGAGACGTCATTGAATTCCATGGACGGGCTATCATGATCGTGATGCGACGACTGGGAGACAAGACTGCTAGTAGAATATACTGTATCATAACAGATCGTTCAAGAACCTGATGAAGTAAGCATAGACATACCTTGGTAACTGAATTTCTGTCTTTTTATTCTCATTTTCATTTTCAATTGATGCTTGTATTTCTTTGGATTCATTATAATTTGAGTATGAATCTAAATGTGAACATTACTGTCTATCAACACTTCAACATTGTAAATCAGTATAAACGTCACTGCATCGTAGTTCAGACTCTCCCTCACTTTCGCCAGAAGACAGCGTGAGCGTGCGTTGGTGCATCTGTGACAGCAAACTGCCCCAAAGCCTTTTCGTACAGCGTACGGTAATGGCCTCAATAAAAGTGGGTACGTAGTGTAAGTATTACAGTGTATTTGCTCTCACTGACAAGGCTGAGATATCGAGTGAGATGGAGTTTTGTGACGACTTGCAGAGTTGATTCTTGTAATTGAGGTCAAGATGAATACAATAATGATCATAATTTTTTAAATCTACTACCGACAGGAGACAATCTTTCACTGTCTACTTATTGGTTATCCGCACCTGCCCATGGTGTGTTGTAACTGGCTGTACTTGCCTGTTCTGCTGCTGGCTTACACATCAATCTGGCCAATCACAGCGGGCCTGGCCCGTCGTCTGGCAGCCTCGCGATGTCCAAACAAGTCCTGCAGAGTCTGCAAAAAAGTACCAGCATCGTCTTTCATCCCATCTCGTGGAAAGTACGAAAATATATAGCAGACCGGACAATGAGTCACCCTTTTTTGCCTGACCGAGTATAAAGGCCGTCTCCCCCCTCTCCTCCCATCTTCTCTTCTCTTCATCTCATCTCTAATCACAGCCATCAACTCCATTTATCATCTATCATCAACCACAAACATGACTTCGGATGAAAGCATTGAAGGCTACGTGCCGCCATCGGAGAACGAGTCATTTCGGTACCTGCTGGGCATCGGTGGCGCCCCCCGACTCATTGCCCGCACGTCAACGGACCGTTATGTCTACGAGGAGTATGCCGATGAAAAGATACTGGCTACACTGGGCGCAGGCAATGCACTCACAGAGCACTTTTTGGACATCCGAGACGACATTGTGCAAGTGCTGCAAGGCGGCTCCGCGCAATTCGAGTGGACGACCATCATGCCGCTACGGCTGGGCGTGCACAAGGGCCGCTACATTGAGGACCCCACAGAGTACCCTACGGTGCTCATAATTACAGTGGCCCGCTCCAGCGCATATTCGTGCAATTGGGCGAACGCAATGCGCATGGCGCTGGCCTGCCGCGCTCTGCTGCACCAGGCGCACAGCGCGCTGCGCAGCGTCGAGGTCATTGTGGCCGCCGTCACAGTCGAAAACCAGTCGCGCGCGGCCGACTTTATGCACGACCAGATTGACTGGACAATGGAGTACGACAAGATCAGCGGGTCAATGGACTGCAAAATGCTCACGGCAATGATGCCGCTGCTGCCCTACAGCGGCTGCACAGTCCAGCAGAGCGCAAATTCAATTACTGGGGCTCTAGGGCCTGTAATCAGGCTACGGTCGTCCCCTGAAGCACTGGTTTGCGGCCTGACAAGCCGGCACGTAGCTGTGGGCCCGCTGCTCGAGTCCAACCGCAGCTACAAAGCGGACGAGAACGAGAAAAACAAGGAGCTCGACGCCGTCGTGATGACAGCCGATGCAGATGCCACAAATTGCAGAATGAACCTTGAGCACTGTGAGGCTGAACTGCAAGTGGATGTCAGGCATATGGAAGATCGACTCCAAGACGGCCAGCAAACCGAAGCTGCGGCAAATAGACTGCTGTCGTACCGGGCGGCCATAGCGTACATTAAAACGAAGCTAGGCAATGCCATGCGCGACGACAGGGCGACAGCGCCCCAGGCCAGGACACTGGGCCGCGTGCTGTACACGCCCGAGCTCGCCCCCGGCCGCCACCGCAACCTGCGCGACTGGGCTCTTTTTGAGCTGCCGAAAAGCCAAAAGGGTGACTTCACCAGCATCTACGTTGACGGCGCGGCGCAGGTGCAAGCGACCAGGTGGGCCCGCTTTGTTACTGCCACCGCCGCCGGCGCCCCTACTGAGCATGACGACAAGACCGAGTGGAAGCCCGTTTTCAATGTAGAGGTGGCGCACGAACCGTGGCTGCGGCTTCACGGCAAAGCGTGGCTGCGGCTCCATGGCAGAGGCATGCCAGCAAATCCACCTTACAAGACCTCGTCAGCCCCGTCCACCCACCCTTCTTCTTCTCCGTCCTCCAAATACCCATACTTTCTCGTGGCCAAGAGAGGCCCGACGACGGGTCTCACATGTGGTGTTGTCAACGAGCTCGGCGCCGTCAGACGAGTCCCCTTCTCGACGGGCGACAGCGTGATCTCAACTGCTATGATAATTCTGCCCATTGAGGGGTTCCCCGCATTCACGGCCAAGGGCGACTCGGGCGCCGCCATATTCGACATGAACGGATGCATTGTTGGCATTGTCGATGCCGGCTCGGAACGGCAGAATATCTCCATCGCCACACTGAGCAATCAAATGAGACGCATCAACACGATAAATGTGACCTTTGCGACGCCCATTCAGTGGATTCTCGAGGACATCAAGAGCTTCACCGGCCACGATGCAGAGATTGCATGATTTGTTTTCTTTCTTTTTTTCACCTCCTCCTTTTCTTTTTGTTCTATACCCTTTACCTGCGTTGATTCCTAATTTCTAGTCTCACCAATTCGATTACTTCAATTATTTCAATCTGCATGTTCTCACAGTGCATCGCACGTAAGCGTATCGAATAAGAATAAAAGCATTCACTCTACTGCACGAAGATATAGATGTAGATGTAGATGGCCTGCACTCAAATGGCTGTTGATTTCTCACTTTTAGAGTACTGCTTTCCTGTCAGTCACTTTTGAGCAGCCATACGTCATAGCCGTGCCGGTCCACACTCTAATTTACGTTGTTTATTTACTTTTAAAATTCTCGTCTTTGTCTTCGATTTTGTTTTCGTCTTTGCAGGCACGCAGGGCCAAGAATCCTACCGGAGCAATCATACGAGAGTTGGCGGAAGAGGCACTGTAATCAAGGCTGTCTTGCGGTGTAGTCTGTAGCTGAGTATTTTCTTCTTTGAAAACCGAAACGGCGGGGAGGGTAAGGGGAGTTGCCCTTCAATCTTATTTTCCTTTTCCATTATTTCCTTTTTCGTTTATTTTTCGCTTGTCATCTTATTCCCTATTCATTCCCATTCATGACATAAACTCCTTTGTTTTCTGTGCCGCTCTTCCATAACGCCAAGCCTCGTAAGATCATGTGCACTGGATACGAGGGGAAACGGTGGTTGAAGCGAGCACTGTAAGAAAACTTTAAGAAAAGGAACGGTGAGGACAGGGATGGACAGAGACCAGTATGGCGGGACGCGCTAGGGCAGAAAGGAGAGAACAGGGCACAGGGATTGTATGTAGGGCAGGGGAAGAAGAAGAAGCCCGAAAAAAATAGAGAAGAAAAAGAAGAGAAAAGAAAAGGAGAAATCTGCCTGCCAAGACCGTCGGAGTGCGAAACGGTGACCCCTTTCTCTCCGTACCGTACTCTGTCTTCATACCCAGCGCCTATGACGCATTAAATCCATATCGTCCACTGCCGGCATCCGATCAACGTTCAGGAGGTCGTAGTTGGAAAGAGAGAAAAAGAAAAGATGCCAATCCTCCTGCACTGAAACGAGGTCTGAATTGTACAACCCCTTGTGAAAATCAACAAAATCAATCAAAACCAAGGCACAAGAGGCCTCGTGACAAGGCTCTCCGATTGGAAATGAAGAGAGGCAGAGTAGCTAGGAGAGGTGCTCACAAGAACTTGCAGCGACGAATTCAGAGAGGCGCTGGATCTACAGTACGTGCCTAGGGCGTTTCGAATTTGTAAACAATAATATTCTCCGAGTCTGATGTATTGCAAACGTTACTACATACTGAGTACATTCGTGCGCGATTATCGACTGTTGAGTGTATTGGATAGTCTACAGCGGATGGTAAGTGCCACGTCAGATGAGGCTATTCTTTGAATGGTGTATATTCTTCTTTTCTTTTTGTTTTCTTCTGCTTTTTTTTCTATTTTTTAAAAGAAAATCCCAAAGCAAAGAGTTTGAGTTACTTTTATTTCTTTAATTACACAATACATGTCGACATTCTAAACCGCAATAAATGGAATTGAACTCTGCCCTTTCTTGTAAAGTTTTTTTTTTTTATTTAAAAAAAAACAAAAAAACGCAATGTCACGCCACCGTGCAGTATGCACTGAATGTATGCTGCAGGTCGTCTTTTATTTTTGTCCCCAAGTACATACACGGCCCCCAACGGTTCTATATTTCGCCTGTTCATCTTGGGATATATGTGCTTCTCGACAGAAACCTCAACTGACATCTAAATATCTCAAATGTCTCATATCACAACTCATCCTAACTTACAAATACTACAGAATATTACAGACAGCACACCCTCGACGGGGAACGACTGCGCTCTCCTTCCGATGGCAACGGCGGCAAGGCAGCGGACGAGCGGTGATCAGTGTTGAATATCAGTACAATATCAGTATTCACTTTGTGCAGAATGTAAAATGTGCAGAAATCAGAAGAAAGTAAAAAAAAAAGAGAAAAAAGAATAAAAGAAGAGGGTGTTGTGAGATTCTGCAGGCTGTAGGGCGTACCATGGTTGCGACGTTGTATGTGTGTCATTTTAGGGAGAATAATGAGGAGAGCCAATCTCGTGCGAGAGAATGAAGTATTTGGAAATATCAAAGAGTTTTTCGAAGCTCGATTGGTGTGATTTCTTTTATTCTTTTCTTTCTACTCTCTTCGGTATATTCTTTCTACCGCTACAAGCGGGATACGTGCCATGCCCGAGACACAAGTGACCTCTCCAATATCGATGCTGACATTATTCAATAAAAAAGAAGAAGGAAAAAAAAACACGAAAAGGAACAAGACAACTCCCATCAACAGATATCACGAGACTGCACCACTTTTATGTATGTTTCGGGCTAGGGCGCGGGAAGGGCCGTTGCGCAACTCGTGACTTTCTTTTTGTTTTCGTTTGATTTGTTTTCTTCTCTCTTTTGATATCTTGATTAGTTGTTAATATTGCCACTAATCTATTATCCCGCTTGTGCCAACTTTACAGACACTCGGTGTTTTGCTTCCAACTTGTCTCTCAATCGTGTCGAGTCAATCACGAATCAAAAGTCAACAGTCAGAACAAAGTCAAGTCAGACTCGAAATACTTGTGCGGCATGTATACCAGGGTGTCTGGATAGCACGAGATATCAGTGATCACATATCATTGTACTGTAGAGTGCCACATTGAACATAATCATACATTGAATCATACATTGAGCAGCATGGAGCACATCAGCGTACTAAGTATGCCATCTCCACAGCCACTGTAGAGGTTGCTGTCCGTCTCCCGTCCCGTTTGCCACCTCTGGGTACAACCGAGAGTGGTATTGTTTGATGGGTTGAGTCTGAGATGGAATAGAAGGATATCTGAAAGAAAAGAAAACAAACATGGAAGAAGCAGATCAAAACACACAAACCAATAATACAGAAATACAGCACAAAATCGACATACAAACAGGCAAAAGATGGCAAAATCACAGAACAAACCCAATTTCAAAGCAGCAATCAACTCAAAGCAGCAAACGCAGCCAACGCATCGCTGATCTCTGCTCGCAATTAGTAAACAGCAACGCCTTGGCACACACAACCACCCCAAAGATCAGAAGACACTGGATCTCGATAGCTCTTCCGTGTCGCATGCAACCGCGGTCACATCAGCTTGGGAAAGAAGAGAAAACAGAAAAAAGACAATTATCCGCTACAGGCCACGATTGATTTACGGCGCAGTGATACTGTATTACTGGCTGTACACTGCTCTGCGACGTCTCGGTCGCTCCCGTTACCACGTCGTTTGTCGGGTCTTTTGTAGAGAGGAGACGAGGATGCAGCAGCGATGCAGACATGCAGCATGCAGCCAATCCTGTGCCAACACATTGCAGTCGGAAAATAGGCCGTCTTAGAGGCCCTCTTTTGTATTATCTCCATTTGCAATCAGTATCGTCCAACGACATGTGCAGCTGCCTTTCTTTCTTTTTACTTTTACTTCAATCTCTCCTGCGTGTTTCCTGTTTTGGCCGTCTCGCTTCCTACTTTTGATTTCGGCACACATTCATTCGACCTCTGCTTTTAACACACGGGTATTATTTCCATTTGCATTTGCAGCAATCACTCGTGCATGCATGTGTCTAGAGATTGCGCACAGTCTTTGATGATTCGTTTATTTCGTGGTAACCGAGCATGCCGCGTCTTTCACATCAATTCAATATCAATTCTCAATATCAATATCAATTGATACGATACTTACTTCGTCTCAAATCAACATCACCGTTAACATCACCGTTGACCCCAAAGTGATCTGCAGATCAAGGTTAAGCTAATGTAAATGTAAATATAAAAAGAAAAACAGAGGCCAACAGTGATTGACATTGAGACGAAGACTAGCAGGGCCTCATCCTTGATTTGGCTTTGCATCGTCGGGGTTTAGACTTGGTCGTAGCCGTTTGAGAGGAAAGGGGTGCTGATCGTTGGTATTGCAGTGAGAAGCAAAGAAAATCATAGCAATAAAAAAAAAAAAACCTGGCAAGGTTGACTTTACTTTGTAAATCTCGTACTAAAGTCTAATATCTCAGGGTCTCAACTTCCCTGCTAGTCTCGGGGAAATCGTATGAGGGTAAGGATGAATGATAAAGGGAAAATATGAAGTAGATTGAGATGAGATGGGATTGACACGGTCACGATGAAAAGACCCCTATTGTGAATTGCAGAGAATTGCAGAGATTTGTGAGACTTCCCTGTTTCGCGAAATTATCGTGGATCGCTCCATGTTCTTGGTAAACGGTAGAGGAAAGACGTCATCTGACGAGGACTACAATCAAAACGGCAGAAATGCCGTGTTACAGATTGTTCTATTCTTCCTCGGTCTTCTCTCCTCTTTCCTCTTTCTCTCCCTCATACGAGCACGTTACGACCGCACCAACGGGTCGCTCGGCATGGCCCTTGTCATACCAAGACTTACTTTACTGCTGCTTCGCCGCTATTTACTACTACTACCACTGCACTGCTGACATGGGATGGTCGAAGCGAGGCCGCGTGTTTTGGGTTTCCTCGCAATTGTCGGTGTTTGCGGTTTGGCAGGGAGTGAGCAGTTTGCGTAATTCGTGTGATTGGCGAGTCTGCTGGAATCGGAACAACAGGACCGAGAGATACTGAATAAAAAGTAAAAAAGTGTGGTGGTATCTAAGTAATACGAGTATGCGCTGTCTACTTAGATTGATTCAGTTCATCGACAAGCCAAATTGAGACTGCTGCAGCATCTGCATCAATGATTCAACCAGCGTCAATACTGTAAATATTTACAAATTGATTCAACATGTCTTGAAGAAATTAATATCCCAACTAAGAGTGAGACGAGGCGGAGAATCTGTGCTGCGACGGCGTGTGCTGGCAGCGCAGGATACCACCCTGCGACTACTCAGTGCTACTCGATTCTCGCAGCTGTGCTGTAGCTAGTTGATGTGTCATTTAGTAAGCTCCCAATGCATCGACTCAACCACACGCATCACGTTGATACGTCGATACCATGATGATGGACAGAGTGATGCAGTAACGTGATGGCATTCTATTGCTTTGCTCCTACTGCTCCTACTGCTTCCACCACTCCCATCGCCTGCTCGCAACTATTACCATCAGCATCTAGCTGCATATGCACATGGCAGCCACTTGGCAATGGGGGCCGTAGAGTAGAGGTCTCTACAGAGAGTCAATAACGGTGATACGGAGTAACGCCGCGTGGGTGATATAGAGACTTTTACTGAACTACACCATCATGCACTGGATGTCAGCCTCACTTGGATTGCGACTAGACGAGCTAGAGCAGATGCATGGCATGCCGTGTTCCATGCGTGTTCTGTCCTGGTGACCTGCTGCCTCCGCGTCCGAGACGGCCTCTGTCTCTGGATGTAAGACGTGAGGCGGGCATGAGCATGAAGAATAGATGAGCAGGATGAGCAGGATGACCACAACCACGGCCACGAGCTATATGGCTGCCTGCGGCTGCTGCCATGCTGGTGATTTGTGATAGCCCTCAACCGGAGCTTTCTTTTTTTGACTCTCTTTTTGTTCTGTTCTGTCTCTGTTCTATTGAAGATGTCTCACCAGCGATATCTCCGGGCTTCTTCTTCTGTTCTCTTGTTTTACATGTCTCAACGCTCCGCGTATTCATTCTCTTCTCTGCAACTCGGCTACAGTCAACCGTCAACAACAGACAGACAAGACACAATCACAAACTGAAGGAACACAAAAAGGACCGTACATATGCAGGGCGTAGATATCAACTTATCATGCATATTGGCGTCGTGATTATGTATGAGTATGTATGGTTTGGTCATTCCTCAATTCCTCATTTGCTTGTATCATTTGCTGTCTGTGCATCTGTCTCTCTTTTTGTGTGTCTAATACCACAATATCACGCGTTATGCTGAGATGAAGCGGCTATATACGGGCAATACGAATATGATGTGTCTGTGTTTCTCGATGGCGAGGGCCGACAGTCCGTCAAGAACAAAGACAACCCTAACCGCCATCCACCGTTCGCGTCGAGTTTGTGTGCATATCCGAGACATGCATTATTGGCTGTTGTCTGATGTGATTGATATATTGTGTCTTTGTGTCTTTGTGTCTGATGTTGATGTCTGATGTATGTGATTGTTTTATGTCTGATATTGAAGAAGGATTCGGAGCACAACGGTTGATAGTCACTACAGAGCAAGAGTAGCCGCAGCCGCACCACGTATCACGCTGGTATTGGCAGAGGCTATCGCGCTTCTTGTGTTTGTCGGCATCAACTCTATCATGCTCGTGCTGACCTGCTGACCCTCGTCTCACTTTGATGCAATCCTTTGACTCAATGCCGTTTCAACTGTTGTGCATCGACTATATTCATGAGCCGGCCAAGCTGACATTTATTTAAATGCAGAATTAACTGGAATATTCAGAAACAAACCATCATACACGAATAAGAAAGTAAGCGTTGGACAAGTAGAAAAATGTGTTCCGAATTGTCGCGTAGCACGAGTATAGAGATTGTAGATGTCCTGATCAGATGTTGGCATTGGCATCAGTCAACTGAGAACATTGTCATGATATGAGAATGAGAGACAAAGAAGGATCAAACGACAAGCAAAGACGAAAACAAAGAACCAAGAACCCCCACACGTATCATGAAGTTTCTTTGCACTTTTTGCATCTTCGCCTCGTCTCTACTTGCGTTGTACTGTCTCAGACGCCTTGCATCAAGCACATTGCATGGCACATGTATTGCACGACGAATCACCACGAAGCACATACAGCACACAAACGCAGCACCGCTTCCTCCCGGCTGGGGCTAAGACCAAAGAGTAGAGTCTGTACCACCTTGGAGAATGACACAGACGAGACAAAACAGAAGAAAATAAGAAAATAACGAAACATTGTATTCTCACCCTAAGGCGTCCAGATACGTCCATACGTCCAACAGCCGACAGCCAATATCAAGTGCAGGATCGAGGTTACAGACACGCTGCACATCTCGGGGTTGGATGCGTGTGTGCGTTGCGTGCATTGCAGAGATGGGCATACAGCTACAGACCACACTGTGATGCAGAACACGAGCACGGCATGAGGAGTGAGAAGAGCGGTAAACAGAAAGATCAGGAAGAAGTACTGTCACACAAACAGGGGCCGATGTCTGTTGGCAGTATCAAAACACATCATGCGATGGAGACGCCGACAGACCGGTCAAGCTGAGTTAATTTGGGTAGATTAACTTTGATTAATTGGTGGCTAGATGTTTTTCGTTTGCGAACCTGCGGACAACGCAGACGATCAAAGAGCGGCGACAGACTGCGGCCACGCTCACCGACGGACAGGGATCCAGCATACGCCTTGCTCGTGTCACCACCGGTAAGATTGTCGAGCACGCATTCTGTAATGTGCTTCCTACCAAAACGTAGCCGAGACACCCTCATCGAGAGCCATCGAGGGCGTTTCATCGCTCGTCTCGTGGTGAGATGCCATGCCGTACAACCTAAACCTACGCCCAGCAGGGTTGGCTCCGTAGAATCGATCTTGAAAATACACACTCACCGAGGACCCTGTTCGCCTGAGCGTCGCTGCCCGACACACCGCTAGTCGGACAGGACGGGAAGCCGCAGAAAAGCTGAGCTGGGGAGAGAGTGAATGGACAGAACACGAGACCGGTAGAGGACAGATTGACGCAAAGACGAAGAGGCTCAAATGATAGGCTAGACACGCACGGATAGGACGGTAGATAGCGTTGAGCAGACACGGACGGTAGACGGAAGATGTGATCAATGATGTAGATTCAAGACGACGCCGAGTGGCAATAACAACAAAAGCAGGCAGACAGATAGATAAGACAAAGTAGAATACACGGGCGTAGGTAACCGCAGGATGAGGATGCAAGAAGCATGACAATAAAAACAAGGACGCAAGGAAAGATGCAAGGCTCTGCATGAGTAAGTAGAAAACAGACAAAAGCAAGACGAGATATGATGGTAAAAACAACGCAGACAAAACTCCAAGTGCTGGCGATAAGCAGTACACACGACAAACGAAAGAACAAATGGTAGTAGGCGATGGCGGACAAAGCGATGAGGCCGGGACTGCCAGTTGCTGCCAGAGACATCGAGCGGCAGATGAACGGCGGGGGACAAAAGGACAACGACGAGTCCGTGCTGTCCGTGCTATCTCGGAGCTGTACGTGGTCTCTAGCATCAAGCTTCAGACCGGCCCGCTCGGATTGCCCGGCTCTGACGGACTGCCGATAGCTCTGCAGGACAACGGACAGCGCCCGCACACAAAGTATAACTGGCCTGGCGCCACGTCTCCCTGAACATTGCCCGGCCTCCGGCCTGGCTCGGCTAGACAGTCTACAGAGACAGGTTGTACGCATACTCGTCCTCCATGTTCTGGCTCACCCACAGCACAACGCTGCTCAGGCCGACCAGGCCGTTGGCCACCACGTTCTCAATGCCCATGCCCAGCATCGGCATCGCCACCTTGGGCACCAGGAACTTGAGCACAAAGATGCACACGCCGCCCGCCATGCCGCCCGCGAGGCTGGCAAAGCCTAGGAACAGCACAACGCGCGCCTTCCACGCGACGCTGCTCTCGCCGCCCATGCCCGAGTAGCCGATTGAGTCGGACGCGAGGCGCGCCTTTTCCACCGAGTTGATGATGAGCATGCCGAGGCTGGAGCAGATGAGCGGCAGCCAGTCGACAAACGTGACGTGGACGTCGGAGCCGTTGGCGGCGGACTTGCTCCAGACGGCGGCGTCGAGCAGGACGTAGAATGCGAGGGAGAACTGGGGGTTAGCGCGGTAGATCAAAGGTTTATGCAGAAAAACCTACCAAAGCACCGGAGGCGTAGACGCCGGCGTTGCGCGCCCAGACGCTGCTTGCCCAGTCCGGCAGCTGGAACTTGAAGAGGCGGTCTTCGGAGAAGGACATTGTGTGTGTAGGGTGTGTCGATGATGGTTCGTAGTGATTCGTGATTCGTGGTTGATGGATGGTGGCTCGATGATGACTCGATGGCGATGATAGCTGATGATGCGTGCGTGATGCGATGCGACAGCTCCCGCAAATGACGCTGTGATTGACGTTTGCCTGGGATGTGCTACGGATGCCAAACGCGCTAGCCCAAAGCTACAGTGCACGTGACCTTGCATATTCCACTTACTCCACTTGACCCACTAAACCCACTGTCTTACAGTGTTCTAAATACGTCGCCCAACCCCCGAGACTACGTAACCGTCCTTATCACCACGCCACAGCTTGTAGACTTACTGTAGACTTGGTAGCTTCAATCTGTCGACAACCACGTCGTACTTATAAGACCTCGACGCCGGTATAGCATATCCATTCAACCTATACGTCTATCGCCAATAAATACCATTCCATCATATACGTGCCATATCCATATCGACATCCACTCATCAATCGTTCGAACAGAGGTCACCATTAGACCATCGCGACGTTCAACGTCATCCTCCGCTTCGCCCCTCTCACCATCACCTCTCCCATCATCATCGCCCCCATCACCACCGCTCATCATGGCCTCCAAAATTACAACAAAAACTCCCACTATCCGCCGCATCCTGCGCGAAGCTCAGGAACTCGCCGCATCGCCCTCCGCAGACATCGCCGCAGCTCCCCTCGAGTCGGACCTCTTTGAATGGCACTTCACCATCCGCGGGCCCCCGGGCTCCGTCTACGCCGACGGTATCTACCACGGCCGCATCGCCCTGCCGCCCACCTACCCTCTGCGACCGCCCATGTTCCGCTTCCTCACACCTTCCGGCCGCTTCGAAGCAAACCGCGAAATCTGCCTCTCCATCAGCGGCCACCACGAAGAGACATGGCAGCCCGCCTGGGGCCTGCGCACGGCATTGGTAGCGCTGCGCTCATTCATGGAGTCGGACCCCAAGGGTCAGGTCGGCGGCCTCGACGCAACAGACACAGCACGGCGACAGCTGGCGGCCCAGTCGGCATCCTTCCGCTGCGCGGCGTGCGGGCGCACGAATGCAGAGATTCTAGCCGAGAGCGCCGAGGAGGAGCGGCTGCTGGGCGGCGAGGGCAGCAAAAAGGAGGATGAGGTGCCGGCGGAGCTCAAGATGGTTTTCAAGGATGAGCTGAAATCAGAGAACCCGGCAGAAGCCGCACCAGCAGACACACCGGCGCCACCACAGCCGGCGCATGCGGTGCCGGTACCGACACCGACGATTCCGCTGCCGGAAGCCCTGCGCGAGCTAGCCGTAGCAGCACCGGCCGTGACCACCCCCGCACAGCTCACCCAACAGACACAACCGCAGACTCAGCTGCAGACACAACCACAGGCACAGGCACAGCGTCGGGCGCGGGCACGGCGCAACTCGGACGACGGAATTCCGCTGTGGATCGACAGGACGATTGTTGTGCTGTGTATCATCCTGGTTGCCATGCTGCTGCGTATATTCTTTGGATAGTGTTCTGTTTAGAAGACTTGTAACGATTATGAGGCGTTGGTTTGACTTGATTGATCTTGTATTGGATCTCTGGTTTTTTTATATTTCTTTTCTTGCATCTTCTGCATTGCTCTAGATATCAAAATCATTTAGATGATTGTACAAATTTACTTGTTGTCTTTTACCTGCCCTTTGACCTGCCCTGATCTGCCTTTGAGTTATTAGACTAGATCTGAATCTAATGTGCTGACTTCTGTCAGCCGGAAAATGCATACCGAGATGTGAACCAACAGCCACACCACTTCAAAGAACATCTCCTCACTCTCCTCATCTTACTATTTGCTTTTTGGAGATGTTGTTTCCTGTGACCAGACTTTCTCACTAATTGCAAAGCACAGATCATACAGAGACCGCCCCGGACGACGTGTGCCGTGATGACGGGAGCCTTGATGTTTAATGTTTGATTTTGACTCGTGATCAAGGGATATATAAATACGTAGCAAGAATTCCACGCCATAGATAGGCTTAACGACTCTTCAAACATAATTCATACTGCCATCTTCAACCCACGCCATGACTGCCATGCCCCAAGACGACAAGCTCTACCTCTTTGCCTTTGTGCACTTCCTCCCCGGCGCCTACAATGCCTGGCAGGCTGCCTACGACGACCTCGCCGTTCACGTTTGGGCCAACGAACCGACAACCGAGACCTACTATTTTGGCCTGCCCCTCGATTTTGCCGACGATGTCGACAACACCCCGGTGATGCTCGCCTTTGAAGTGTACGACAAACGCAGCAGTCTGTACGACACGCACTTTACTAGCGCCGCGATGACAGCTGGCTTTTTGCCCAAGGCTGTGCCAAACATGATGGTCAGCTTCGATCTGCAGCACTACTCCTATGTTTCTGGCTTCCTTGATCACTTTGGGGATGCACGACCTTGCGGATTCATGTATGACATGGCCATAATGTGCAAGTCGTCCGATTCTCGTATCAGTGTTGTCAAAAGGCTGAAGGAGTTGGGCCTGAAGCTGGAGTCTTCACCCCTTACCGTCAGTGGCAAACTTCTTACATGGATGTCTTTTGAGAGCCAGGACAATGATCGGGATGCCCGAGTCTTCATGCGGTTTCAAGACAAGGCAGACTTTCAGAAGTACTCAAGGCTTCCTGAAGTGCTAGAATTTTGGGCCGCCGGAAAAGATGCGGACGTTGACAAGGTGCAGCAGCGTGGGTATGTGGAGAATGGAAGAGGATGGCTTCATAGGTAGCTAAAATGCATTTTCATATATGCATTTACAACCCAAGCCTTTTAAATCACGAGCTTCTTGCAGCCGCGGATCATTTTTGTCATCTTGAACACACCGGCTCCCCCGCCGACCATTCAGGGACTTGCTTTTCTGCCTTAAAATATAAACAATGTATTTGGGCTTTTTAAACCAATGCATGCACACGCGATATACTACCAAGGCGAAAGACGATTTAGGCGACCAATCCTTGGTGCCCAGTTGAAGGCGGATTGAGATCGGAGAAGTGAACGGATGGGCTCACGTCTTGTATTGGGCTGGCATCAGGATGGCGTATCTATGATATATGATGCTCTTTGGGAGGCTCGATCGAGCATACTGTATTGTCTCTGACACCCAATCTGTACCTCGGGTCTTATGTAGGACTAACCAAAAATGGGCATGATATGATAAGCAGTTCTTCTCCCAAAGTGCAATTTTGCTCTGTTGCAATACAAATACGTCTGCCTGAGTGTCTGCCTGAGTTCTTCTTCACGTCATCCTCTGCATCTTACTCAGACGATCTCTGGTTAGGCGAGTATTTATGCATTACAGCCCAACCGTTATCGGAGTATCTCGACAATGGAGCTTGGGATTACTGGCCGAGACAGCTGCCTCGTAGGCTGTTTTGAGATCGCGATATTGACGTGTCATGCGTACTTGCAAGGAACATAAACAGAACACTGTAAAGTGCAAAAAATCAACGAATGAAGCTTGAAGCCTTGTTTTCAATAAAGGCGTCCATAGGGCATACATGCAGGACGACAGTCTGACTGCATACTGGTGTTGTGGAGGAATTTCGCACAGATAAAGAAAACGCGTCTCTCAATACTGAAGAGCTTGCACAGGTTGCTACAGAGTGTCTTGCAATGCGTGCTTATGAATGTGTACTATGTGACAACTAGTTTAGAATTACCTATGAGAAGGATGCGGAACTGAGGCAAAACGCAGCTAATACACCGGGTGTGCTTGAGACCAACTTTTCTTAGGAGGCGTCATCTGCCAATTAATCTGAATCGTATGTATTGACACAGAATCAAGCATTTATTTTTATTTTTGTTCTTGGATTACACCAGACATACTGGGTAGAAATGGCGTTTATAAATAAAACTAGACAACCCAGCTAACGGGCATGAAAATTACTCTTCACAATTACCCTCAACACCATCTGTACATCAAACCTGCAAATCTAACAAAAACAATTCATAAGGCCTGCAAATAGGTTCCTTACACACACAAGCTCCTCTCTCGCGAGATATTCACCTTTTCAAAACACCCCACCACGTCCGTGGCAGAGTGCACGCTTCTTTTTGTTTGTGCGTTTTGACATGAATGTGTGCCGCCTGATGGAACATGGGCCCCTTTGTGCATCATCCCCTTAACCCGGATTTCCAGAGCACTACGTGCAACAGCTCGTAGAAAGGCTTTATACCAGAAAGAAAATGGGTTCTACAAACAGAGAAAGAAATATGCTCGTGTCTTCGTCAACCCGTGGCCGAGCGGACATAGTCTCCGCTCGGCCACGGAATCACCAACACCCAATCTTTCAACCTCTAGAGAACACCATGGAACATCACCCATCGCGAGCAATAAGGCCCACAATATCGAACCACGATTGGATAGGGACTAGAATGGAGTTCGGAACGCGGAGTGATCACCACTGGAAGGAGCATATTGGTGATGAGGATTGGAATCAGCGGACCCCTGTCCCACGGCACGGAAATGGATTGCCTCACCAGAGGGAGCGGATAGATGACAGTACAATACACCCTTGCCACAGAAATGCCGTGGGTTCTATCCCGGACAGCAGCTTGAGGGACCACAACATCCCAATATGCATAGGTATTATTGCAGGTACGCACGGTGTGGCTAAAGTTACAGAAAACACAAATCTACGGGACTTCCTCGACTGCAACACGATTCGCCCAGGAACCACGTTCTCGCCGTCGATTCTTGTCACCTTGACCGACATCCTGGCGTCGTTAAGCTACATCGATGTGCAATCCGACCACATCATGTCGCTCACTATCGTTGACGTCCCCAACAACGACCCCATTCTCCTCGTCAGCGCCAACAGTGGGCGCCCCGACATGAACAGTGGTATTCTAGACCGTGTCTGTACTTTCTACCGCGACATTTTCATGGATCTTGAAGACCTCAGACTACACAAGAAGGGTAGCTATGCTACGCAGCGGGATGTACTGTTTAGGGTACTGGCTTTGGCAAGTGCTAAAATCATTCCGCACTTGGGTTTGATCCAAAGCCCGGCTCTTGTACATCCCCCAAGCTATCAGGATGGTGGTTTCGGAGCCCATATTGATAACAGAAACGGAGCCTACGGACGGAGTGTCAGAAATGTCAACTCCAGTCCCAGGTCGACACCGGTTGACTTGCGCAAGTACATCCCGGACTTGATTACCCAGTACAAGGAGAGAGAAGGAGGACTGCTCGCCACTGCTGGAAATGAAGCGAGGTCGAACACTCGAGGCCAAATGATGGAGAGAGGTATGCAGTGTTTTCAGAAGCTGCATAAAACACTTGTCGACACTTTTGGACCCTACAGTCCGCAGGGGACCTCGGATGTTAGAACCCAGAAACTGTACGACGCGGTATGTGCAGTAGCTTGGTTTATGATTGAGATGGGAGACAGCTTGACTCGGTTCTTTGAGGAAATCTTTCCGGCAAACAAGCACTCGGACAAGGACAACTTGATTCGCCGCCTGGGGAGCATCGCGGATTATGTCAAGAATGCCGCCTTCCTGTGCAATCTTGCGGCTGGGAATGTTAGACGGGGGGTGCATAAACGGGGAACGGCCGCTGCCAGCAGAAATGCTGGTGGCGATGGCAAGGAGGACTGGACAAGGCGCGTGACCGTGAGAGCCGTCAAACCGAATGCCGAAATGTATTCGTTCTGTGACTGTCGCATCAACATCGGCAAGCACAACGACCCACACGAAACCAACTGCGAGCACAAGCCTACCGTCACCGCAGCTGACTTTCCCTTTGACATTGACGACTCAATGCTGTCGCGCAACAAGAAGGGGAGGCAGACGGTCACAAGCCTCTTGGATGAGATATTCTACAGCATCGACAAAGCCTACGGGAAGCAGACCTACAAGCCCAACATCCACGGCGAGGTCAGCATTGCCTTTGAACTAGCTCGCCTGTTCCCCAACATGACCGACTACAAGTTCTACATATCCTCGTTCAAGAAGCCGTGCGCCCTCTGCGCCGCACTAATGTCGTCCTTTGGGTGCTTTTACCACCGCAAATCCCACGGGAAAATCTACGGCTCATGGCGTGTGCCGAGCATCGAGTACCTGCACACCAGAGAGATGGCACATGTCCTCCCATATGTTGAACATTTTCACCAAAACCTCACCCAGTCGGCATATGACTGCACACGTCCAGCGTACGTGTCAACCAAGTCCAGTGAGACATCCATCTCCGAAGAACTCGATCCCATAGAGAATCCTCATGTACCAAAAGAAGCCTACATCCCGCTCTGGTCCTGGGATAATGAAGCCAGTTTCTATTGATGTATTAATGTTTTTTGTGTCTTTTTCTAGCTGTATCTCTGTTTCTGTTTGTATTTTACTTTTCTTCTTCTTCTTCTTTGTTTTCTTAACGAGGCGGCTTTTCTTGATTATTACCTTTCTCTGTATATTATTTCACAACTCAAATCTGGGGACAAAATCAGTTCATCTGGTTGATAGTGATCCCATTCTTTTCCTCCTTCTGTTATTGTTCATTTCTTCTCCTTTACTACTGTCTTGTTTTGTTGCAACTGATGTTATTGCAAGATGCCCTCTGCATATCTATGCCAGTCATAGATGCGAGCCTTGTCACGTGGAGTTTTGTCTTTTGTTTTGTCTTACTGTTTGTGCCTTTGTTTTTAATTTTTTTCCCAGTTCATCTTGGGAATGATATATGCTGGCCAAGTGTGTGTGCTAGAACTTGCGGTCAATACTTTGGGGACTACCCATCTCCTGGTCTTAGCTTATACAGCATATCTCTACATGATACTATTTATTATACATTCATTTTCATGGGTGGATAATTAATAACTTATTGCCAAACTCAAAGTTATTCATCTGCAAAGACACAAAGTGAGCAGAGCAAATGGACTAAAAAAAAAGATGCTGCTTTTCTGACTGGAAATATGCAGGCAGCAGAGGCCTCACATAATGGTATTGAGCAAGCAGCAGACACAGACAGGCCTCAAATGGGAATTTAAGCAGAAAAAAGGCGAGTGTAAAAGTTCCAGAGACTTCATAGAAAGTTGAAACAATTTCAAGGGAGAGGCATTGAATTAAAACCATTCAACCAGTAAGCCAATATTTATCTTTTAAAGAAATATTTCTACTGCTTTTCCAACGCCGAGAATTGTGGCGGTCTGCATCAATGAGAGGACTGCAGATACGAAGAGGCAGTGATAAAGAACACATAAAAAGCAATAATATGAGGAAAAGCTGCGGACGAGAAGGACAAGAAGAGGGTGTGGCCGACTGGGGCGGCCTTGCAAGCAGAATTTTCAAAACGACTGGACGGCAGAAGGACAACTGCAAACGAAGAGTCGGACAAGAAAATGCTAGTCGACCATGGCGAAACAAGAAGGATCAAGTATCTCAAAATAAAAACGGAAGACAGCAAAGGCAGCAGTGGTTTTTCCTAGGAGAGAAAACGTCGAGATCAACCATACCTGTGTATCTGCGTTTTTGGTACCTGCAGAGTGAGTGGGAACATGCCTCATCCCTGCTCTTAAATTGAGAGGGAAATTCTCCTGGAAAGTACTCAGTAAAATGACAGGAAAACGCACTACCGATCCTTGAGTTCTTTGCTGCAAATTATGCCGTACTTGAATGCGGTAACAGCCGAGGTGGTACCTACACAGAAATTGATGTATTCTAATTGACTAAGCACAGCGACAAGTAAACATTGACAGCACTGACGACGAAATTTTGAAGCAATAAGGCGAAAACTCGCGACAATCAAACAAATTCCAGCTTTTACCAGCTATGCCTGCAGGAACTCATAGGTGCACTTTTTGGAACACTGTGCAGAAGAACGAGTGACTGGGATGCTAACGCAAAGTGGGGGAACGTCCATCAGCTGTGCTATCCAGGCGGTCTGGTCGGCGCGTATACGCCGTATAGATACAACACAGTTGGGCTTGTATCTGCTTTGGGATTGGATTCCGCCATAGATCAAGGGCTGCTGGAGCAGGGGCGGCGACTACTTATGCTTTCTGGCGGCTCACGGCAAAAGGCAAGCCTGTATTTGGATCCTGTTGGATCTGCTCGCTCCAAGTTTTTTTCGACAATGGTCTAGAGCTGAGAAAGTTATACGGAGATATTTCTTTAAAAAAAACAGAAAGGTACGAAGTGATGCAATGAATTGAACTTTAAATCAGAAACGATTAACATGCGGAAACATGCTCCAGTAAAATAGTAGGGTACGCAGATGACGAGGACTGCCTGATGAGCACTGCATGTACTGAGGATCTAGAACTCTAGTTCCGTTTCCAATAACTGCATATGCGTGCCGTATTGCGCCCTTGCAGCGAAGAATCGTGCAGGGGAAGCACTCCGAGGTTCTGGACTCGGGTCGCATGCCAACATAAACTGCATGAGTAACGGAGGAAAACCAGGAGCGGTATACGAGCAAATTACTAAGCGAGTGAAGTCGCAAGTATTCTCGATGTATTTAATTGACAGGGTTCCAATTTTCGACAGACGGTGATTCACCCCTTGTGACGGCTCAGGGCCTGAGGAAATGGCCGAAAAAGCATAAGTGACTGGTTTATGTTTTATCTAGTTTTTACTTTGTGGCATAAGGCCGGAGCATAAGCACATACGAACTGTACGTATTAACCTTGCATAAGTGTCATTTATGTAATAGTGTATGTATCAGTAGGGACTTATGAACAAACACATAGAGTAAGACCTACCCGGCTGCTCGCCTCCCTTTTTCCATTTTTGGCAGTTTTGACTACTAAAAAGTGGACAACAAAGACTAACACCTGATTGGCCGACTTCAACGACATACGATCAATTTTAAGGTTTGAAAGTTAAATCACGATGCGCAGAACTCAAATGTCGTGAGGATTAAAAACAATCTCACGTAAACTTGACCTGCTACGGCTAAGAGAGCCCATTTGTGCACATTAATGAAAAGCGAATGCCCAGTCGCCAATGACGGCGCTCAGCTCAAATGTCGATAAAGTGGGGCCCATTTCAACACATGATTACGCTCACTGGCAGACACCCTACGAGGTGCAGGTGGCCAGCTCAAGCAGAGCAGAGTTTTATTCTAGTATGATTTTCAAATCAGTGCTGGAAGAGCGGTGTCATAGTCTGAGAGGTATTACTACGAGCCTGTACCGCTTTGTGACGTATTGCGAGACACCCCTTAACTCCTTCTCGCTTGTAAACAAATCAGAACTGATCCGGGTGGCCGCCGGAAGGCCCAAGAGGAAAAGGCCACCCAGGCAAAGGCCATAATAAAGTATTGAAAGTCCAAAAAATTGCTGAAATTGTCCAGGGTCCTGCTAATGTCAAATAAAGTTCAAATGTTTTTTTCTAAGCGCCGGGCCTCCAATGTACAGGAAGGACTTGCCGTTCGTGTTATAAGCTGATAGGGCTTTGAAACTATGAAAATATTTATGCCACAGCTGCCAGTTACTTGTATAATAGGCCTCTATACATTTATATCAGGGAAGAGCGCATCAGAACTACAACAAATACGAGAAGGATCCAAGGCAACAGGCACGAGAGCACTCAAATATGTCTGAGCAGGCACGCCACAACCTACGAGAATGCTCAACACCCAATCGTAGTTGATGGCTATGTATGAGGCTCACTCAAAGCTCTGTGGTTTTTATAACCCATAAGGAGGCGTTGCTTAACATGTAACGATCATTCAACGCCCCTAGCGTCTTAATATTATCGAAGGATGCGTTGGGACTTGTTATGAGGATGCGGACTGCATCCGATATCTCTTTCTAGCCATAATGTACGTCTTAATCTGTGTCTGCCTGACAAGGCGTATACAAAACAAAAAAAGAAAAGAATTAAAAAGTCAGTGCTCTACGCGTAGTTTCGGCCTCCTGGTACTGCTGAGTTCGTTCTCGGCTGTGCCGTTGTCGCCTAAATATCTGCCTTGCTTTATGTACTGCGAATGCCCATTTCCTTCGTTTCTCTTCTTTTTTTTTTTTTTTGCATTTCGCACTCCAACTATCACCACCCCCAAAACCTCATCACCACCAAGCTTCAATCTTCTCACAAAAGCCCAAAAAAACAAAACAAAAAAAAACACTCTCATTTTTACATCCTCAGTTGTTGTGCTTTATCGCAACCGCTATTATCTTTTCTCTATACTTGTTTTTATTCAAGTCATGACCATCCAGTCACTTACTACTCCTCAACTTAACAGCCGCCACTGCGACTTGAATCACGACAAACCACCTCCTTCAGATCACGACAATAGCCAGACAATGATCAATTTCGCCAAGAGAACTGCCTTTTTATCTGTCGTCCCGAATATCGTCAAGATGCGCATTTATAAACCTTCTACTTCTATTCCCTCGGAGCCGACCCCCATTGCCCAGGTCGACTACGAAGACTGTCTTGACACGGCCACGCCCCCCGATTCTACCAAGAATCCCCCTCGTGCCCTCCTTCCCGGCTTGACTAGGGCCATCGCTTTTATGTGCAGTAAGAGTGACCATCCGGGGCACATCTCTGCCGCGGCCGTCGTGCCTTTCGCCGCGATGAATCCAATGAACACTGTATTGGACGTACCTACTGCCGCCGCCGTGGACTTGCTGCCTACCGCCCGCGCCGTGGACGTGCAGGCTACCAGCCGCACCGTGGGCGTGCTGTCGGCCGCCGCGATGAGCGCTGCCGTGAGTGAGGGAAAGACGTCCGCCGTAGCGGACGCGACGGTAGCAACCGCAGACGATACCTATGCCTTGGTCGATGCAACGGGTGCTGTGGTGCTTATTGCTATCAACAAAGCCGAGTACGGCCACCACCATCACACGCTGAACGAAATGGTGCTATCAGTGAGAAGCGTTTTTGTGGTTATGCTCGATGTCTCCCAGGGCAAGCTGCTTAGAGACACTGGCACACGGGACCGCATCTTAGCCATCATCGTCGATGCCTGCCGTCGCAAGTATCTACACTGCCTGGGCATCCACGTCGACGCCCAGTCCGACGCAGAGCATATGGTGCCCAGGACAAGCGAGGACGGGGAGTCATACAAAAAGACGCTGAATAAGTTCATTGTCACAGCCATCAGGCGTGAAGTTGACATCCATGAACTTGTTACATCCGGCAACTCCATGCCTTCGTTACTTGCCAAGGCACTCAGAGATTTGTCCAACCGTCTTATGATCCTGATTGAGCCTGATAGAAGCCCCTCTGGGGAAGGCTCACCACGTCTGGACTACTCCGCCCCGAACGACATTGTTGTCTCGAATGAGACCATCTGTTCAGTTATCATTGCCATTGAGGAGTTCATTTTAAAGAACGGCGACCTATTTAGTGACTATTTACTTACCCTCAAACCTGGTGTCCAGGAGAGTGATGAGTTTCAAAGTCTTAGGAAGCTGCTTGGAAATATGATCTATCTCAGTGGCGCAGTCTGGTGCGCGAACTATTTTCTTAATATCGCTCCGGATGTTACAGACACTGGGGTCGATACTTGGCTTGACCACATTAAAGTTGTCGCTGTGAATCCCCCAAGGGAAGCACTTGGCTCACTTGCAACATGCAATTGTGATGCTGGTACACTGTTCCCGTTTAAAAGTTTTCAAGAGCTTTTGCGGGGATACCTTGGAGAAGGTTTCAACTTGGAGGAGCTCAAGATTAAAGAGAAGCAACTTTACAAGTCCGCTCTGGGCAATTTTGCCAAAGCGTGGGGATTGGGTGATACAACCCCGGAAAGTACTTGCAAGATGCATGCTGAAGTACAAATTGGTTATTTGATTGCGGCGTCTAGCCTCCAAGCCTACTCAAGCAGCAGTACTCATGATCCTATCGAGATCTGCTCTTCAAAGAAGCCTTGCAAGCTTTGCCATTTGTTTTTCAGCATGCCCCATATGCGCTATCATATCCCAGAGTCACACGGTACACTCTACTGTCTCTATAGGATCGCATCCGCGGGCAAATGGCCGTGCAGCATCGGCGCTGGGCCGGCCACGGCCAGAATGGGCACTGATTTCTGCAATGCTCTGGACCAAACTATCTATCGCGAACTTCGCCAGACCAGTCTGCAAGAACGCAATTCCCCTCCTCCAAACAACACCATCTCTTATTCAGACGACAAGCGGCTCTCATCTAGTGGAAAAAACAAAAATAAACTCCACCCGATTGAAGAAAAGCCCATCGTCAAAAAACTTAAAAACACTGACGGACTATCGGCTCCCCCCGACACTAGCGGTGATATTTCACCGCTACGTGCTTCGTCTCCCGTGGGGTCTCCACCATCGACTCCCGCGACCGAGACTTCAGAAATTCCAGTCGAGGCATATCGGCTGAGATTTGATGATTCTCACTTGCAAGACACTTTCTTCCCCCCAGTTCCCCGCGAAAGTCAGCGACTAGAGCGCGTCACTGCAGCTGCACAATGCGGCGACGTATTCTTATCCAGCACTGTCCCGGGTGAACCCAAAAACTCACCATCTCCCAAAAACAAAATTGAAGCAAAGATTTAGGATGCTCAATATCTCTGAGGTATCAGGCTGCATTTGGTTATAACATTTATTTACAAATTTAATTTCTTTTCACACAAACCCTTCCGTTATTATATAACCACGCATGAGTGTAAAATGGTGACGACAACTGAAGCAAAACTTTAGCTACGGTAACTTTCTGTTCTATGCAAAATCATGCATATATAAAAGTAAAAAAAAAAAAAAAAAAAACCACAGCCCCCGTTGACTGTTTTTTATCCACTACGCTTTTTCAGAATCACCGCTTTCTTATCGTCATCACTGCGAATGCCAACGTCGTCCATGCTGAGACAGAGCGAATTTACCACATCCTGTCACATATATATTAACCAAAAATACCTTTGGCGCACTCAGAAGGATCCACAATTATGATTCTTTCGTACAAAAACACTGCTATCTCGGTCACGCAGTTTCATCTCTTTGACGGGAACACTTCCTATCGCTATATATACACAAAACTTGTACGAACATTGAAGTCTGCCGTGTCCTTACGAATGACTTGATATAGATAGAAACAGTAAGACTAACAAACAGCTCTAAAGGACTTTCATTCAAAGCTATGTTTAAGGATGAAAGGTGACACTCAGCAAGCGGTGACTTTTTACACATCCCCATCATTAGAAAGGACCGTGCGGGCCGTTCCGGAGCCCATCTCCTGATCTCCGGCCCAAACGAGATTTATATGGGGCGTATTCTACGCGGGCTCATGGTGTCGAACTACGGAGATGATGATATTGCAGAAGGGTAGAGAGCACTGGGCTGTAATTTGAGAACTATGGCATTCGTCATACAGAATCAAAACGTATTTTTAGGATGGTGATTGCTTATCCGTATTCTTGACAGTACCAAACAGATCATGGCCACGCCATTAAGGGTGGGAATTCTAGCGAAAAAAAAGAAAACAAAACAAAGCATGGATGTAGAAACCACGCTAATCAATCTAACTACAAGATGGCCGTTCTCGTAGAAATACCCAATACTTCTCGTACAAATTCCAAATATACCCTCTATTCCAACATTCCAAGAAATAGAGAGACACCCAACTACATCCATTGCTACCCCCTAATCACGATCTATATTGAAATTTGGCCGTGCTTTCCTTCCCATTGGCGTCGTAGGGGGCAGCCCGCGGAGGTCCATCTACTTAATTGCTTGGTGCGACGAGAAGAAACCCTTAAGAAGACCCTGTGGTTATCAATGTTGAAGAGTGCTTAACTATCTCCCGTTGGCCCTGAAGATGAGAGAAGCTTGTAATGTGGTCAAAGTTAAACATGATCGTCACTGTATTGAAAGTTAGATGTGAGATGATTGGGCCGTCTTCTAAGCCCGGCAGTGTTGTGGTGGATGTTTTTAACGAGACCTCGAATCGACAAGAGCGGCAACATATTCCTGGCTTTCTTGGAGCTTTTGTTCCCTCCCAGAACACCTTCTCAGGATGTTGCCTACTTTAAACTAGATAAAGACAATTAACCGGGCGCATAACAAGAGCTGCTTCTACTACAAAAATAGGTATTGTTATTCATAGTCATGATTAGTCTTCTGGCCCTAAACAAAACGACATTCGCATGCTTCATAACCCATGAACAATGCCTAGTCGAGAGAAGCTGCGGGAGAGCACGCCGAAAAACACCAACAGGGCACAAGCGGTAGAGAAGAAAGAATAATATGGATCAGATATCAAAGTTAAAATTTAACAATGTGGGTGGTGTACAACAGATAGGCATTCCAGACCAAAGACTTATCATTCACAGGAAACGGTTCTGTTTAATCTAAGAGGTCGGCTCTACGACAATCCAATATAAGTTAGCCTTCTTACTTTTTGTCGAATAATCGTATCTTCTGCCACGGCCAATTCCCATAGCGCCAATGTTCCACTCATTTGGACCCTTAAAACAATCTGATATCAAGCTACGGGGAGGATTTAGAAGGGCGGCTGAATAAATGGGTGATGGCCTTCGAGACTCGATGCCCATTTGCGCAAGCGCCGGGTTTTCCACCATTACTGCACCTTGAAGCTCACCAGACATCAGCTCTAGGCAGCCAGAAATTAATACTAGTTAATACCGAGTCAGCTCTGGTTATAAACGTACATACAGGCGCCAAGGTCTATCTCACGCTGGCCACCATACATGTATTTTAAGAACGCACTCGTATACAAGGGATCTGACAACGTGCAGTATGCATTCTTGAGACAGAATCCTACGCCAAGTGTGCCCATTCGTCCAATCCCTCTCCGACGATTCTCGCCGTGATTTGACCCCGCATATAATGTCAGATTTTCAGCTTCGTTTCCATTTGCTTTACAGAAATAAACCGCATGGTGGTGTGGTGGATTTCATAAACTTTCCGACTGAGAAATGCCAAAGTCGAGCGCTTACCTTTTTTTTCGTTCGATAATTGCACGAGTGACCAATCCTTTCACGTAAAGTTTTCATGTTGTGCGGGCGTCTTCAAGGCTTACCACGGTGCGTCTCAGCCTTGTTTTGCGCACGCGCAGTAAATCATAATAGTATTCTAAGCTTGGGGTGCTTATGGCTTGGGGCCACACTGTGATTATGAACAAATATAAATAAGAAGTTTCATTCCATGTTTCTAGTCATGACTTCTTTTCAAATTATACGCAACAGCGCGGCAAAACCTACCACTCTGAACTACTCCCAGAATCAAACTTAAACTCCGTGCTTTTAGCTAGTCTGCCAGACTGCCAACGTTATCCAACAACACCCACTTGCACAGCATCGCTCCCTGTCTCCTCGAATGAGGTTTAGGACGGGTAACCGATTTCAACCGCTTGACGAGGAGGAGCCTCAATGTGGGAAAAGCCTTTGGAAAGCCGCATCCTCTGACAATACCGGACCGCTAGTTGACAACTTTGACATTATGAAGTTTGCCGAAGCAGCCGCTTACTGCAAGACTAACAATGTCACCATGGATGCTCACAGTAGTGACGCTGGCCGTGCAAAGCTTAAGGAATACTTCAAGTCCTCCACAACTCCACCTGGTCGCCAGTTACCCCCCGCCATACTCAAGTTCATCAACGACTATATCGCAATGCTATTTTATACCGACGATAGTCCACACAACATTGTGTCTTGCACCATCATAGACCTCCCCGGCGAGCCTCTCGAGCTTGTTGTTGCAGTCAACGATAACGGCATTGATGACGAAACTGGAAGCACGGAGTTGAAGGTTTGTGGCAATATCCGTGATATACTTCTGACGCTTGAAGAACTACATCGCGAGGGGATGACGTTTACTGATGCACTTACCAAGATCATTGACATTTTAGTTGAGCCCCTTAGGGTTAAGCTCGGCTGGCAGATTTCACCAGCCCTTGTTGACGCATATGGCAATACAACGGGCCGGCGGGGAGGCCGTGGCTGCCGTGGAAAGCCCCCCCCCAGGGCTATTTCTGAGACTATCGATGACATTACCAAGAATTGGCTTAGCAAGACTGCGAAGAAAGTTCTGTGTTGCAGAAAGACCAATGGTAAGATCACTCTCGATAATATGGCTCGCTTTGTTGCACGACTGCAAGCATTGGGGCGCAGTGTCGAGTCAAGTGTAGACGTTATTCATCTGGAACCGATCAAGGGGTTGCGAGATGTCCTTTTCGCGGTGGCCGAGTTTGTGAATCACTATTCCGTCGCTGGTGATCAGCTCGAGGCATACATCGATGTCCTTGTGGACGGAAACAGGGATATGGCAGTGAGTTTCTCCCGGCGACTCACTACACTTGCCTGGTACATTCGAGGGGCATCATTTTTGTGTAATTGGGCTGCAGGTCAAGTTACAGTTGGAGATCGCCTGGACACGTCGGTTCTAAAGTGGCCCGGACCTATGGAAGTCACGCAAATTCATCTAGAGCCCGAGGTATTCGCTCAGAGTATTTCTGAGGCATCCAGTGATCACCACTCTCGACCATTCAATTTGACTGCAAGCACCAACTACCCGTCGCCCCCGGCTTCTCCTGAGTGGCAACATAATCGCCATACTGGCAAACGGAAACGGCCAGTTTCGCCGGTAGGAAAATTGAGATCACCTAGCACTAAAATGACAAATACCAAGGACACCCGTACCGAGTATACTCAACAACGCGACCTGATGATCGAAAACTCATCCCTTCTGCACGCAGAATGCAAACTATTGCTATACCTCGCAATGCGTTTCCCCGATTTCGAGTCTCATCCACAGTATATCTCGTGTTACAAAAAGCCGTGCATGCTCTGCCACGGCCTTTTGGCATCGATGTCCAATGTCTACTGTCCCGAGTCCCATGGCAAACTTTATTGCTCATGGCGTATTCCAAACATCTCATATCTGGCCTCCAATTCACCGCGCGTGCTTGAAGGCTACAGACGGTTCCAAGCTTCTCTTATTTCCACGGCCAATGAGGGGGCACTACACAACACCTCAAAGTCGCCAACGCAAACTCCGGGGCACTCTGAGGAGCTCGTGCTTGATCCTGATCCTGCGATCCAGGAGCGGCACTTTCGCCATGTGCCCCATCAGACGCTAACCAAAGAAGCAAAGCCAACCAAGAAACGAATTTAGACAACACGGGGGTGGGCTGACAATGCAGCCATGTTAGTGATGTCCCAAAGGATATCCTTTGATTTAGGTCCGTTCGTCAGTTATGCTATCGCCAAGCGATGTATTTCTCATGGTCGTCACCGATCGCTTTTTTGTTGTGTTATTCTCAGTTGAGAATCCATCCCCCTTTTTCTTCTAGGACGCGGGAATCCGGCTACTTGAATGTATATTCAAAATGCTTCAACAGGTTTTTTTATTTACTTTTTCCCTGCTGGTCGTCCTTTTTTCCTTTTGTTTTTCCGTTTTCCTGCGTCACCTTTGTTCTATTATTCTGTTACTCGACTAAATTTATTATATTCCAAAAAGAATCTCGCTCTGTTCATTTAAACCACATTCTTTTACAATCATCTACGGATTATCAATAAATTTGCCAGTTTTGCCGGCGTTTGATAGTGACCATACTTTCAAAAGAATGGTATTTTTGGTAAGTACAGCTGACTTAGTTTACATCGAAAACAAGCATTGCATTGTAAAAAGCACTGGTCAACACTATGACCAGATGACGGATAGAAGAGCAGAAGAAATAGACAAAAAAGAAGGCATTAAAAACAAGACTGATTAGGAGGGCTTTCATGCTTTACGCCAACAACTAGACATTCACCGTCATTGGCAAACTGACGTGTGCATGTCTTCCAGGTCTCCGTTTCCGACGTCGATGCCGTTTTCTATTTCTTTCGTAATTCGCCTGCGTGCTATTTGACAATGGCAATATGTCGTGCTGGCGGGGTTGTGAGGCGCGGGGCACAGCCAACGGCCGCTGCTGGTCTGGCACATTCGTCTCCTTATGAACTTCAGTCTCCGTCATCATCACTGGCATTGGGGGAGCCTTTGGAACCGGCCAATGCTTCGTCGAAAAGGCGTCAGGGCCAAGCTCAGGATCCTCTCCTAATTCGATATCCTGGGTTTCGCCCGCTCTAGTCTTGCAACAGCTGAAGCACTCAGGGGGCAGCCGGGACGGAATGCAATTGTGTGTGATAGAGTTGATCTTATCGACAAACCGCCTTTTAGAGTTGGCCATGCGTGGGATATGTCTCTGGACATAGTCCTGATTCAAGAGCCTCCATTTGTAGTATACTTTTCTGTGCGACTGGAGAGTGTAGACGCGTGTCGAATCGCAGCAGCGAAAGAACTCTTCACAGAAGAAGCATGCTTTTTTGAACGAGCAAATGTAGACGGCGTTTCGTGCACTATCTGCAGTAGGCGATGATGAGTCCTCACATGAGGGGCCATAACCGTCAGACTCTGGGTTGAGGTTCGCATTTGTGACATTTGCGGGATTTGCGGGATTTGCGCCGTTGAAGATATCATACGCCAACAAGATCTCGGCGTGCACGGGGGGATAACCCCTTTCAGTGTCTCTTCCAGATGCTCCGTCGTAGGCCTCGTTGAATTTTCGGACTTCTATTTCGTCGACGCCTTCGTCACAAAAAGGGCAATTGATTTTCGGGTTACTTTTCTTTGTTGTTACTGGTACTGACCGGGACGATGTACATGAAGATGACGTCGGGGAACACGTACGCGGTGACCAGGCGGGATGGTTGCACTTTGAGCGCGGTGACCTAGATGCTCTGTACGCATTCAACCGTTTGAGGGTTCGCGCAGGTAGGCAATCGGGGAAAATATAGTCTGTTGGCGGCAAGGGGTCTCCGAATGCCTCACTGGAGAAAGAAACCTTGCCAACTTCTATCGAGCCGAACCAGCTCGACAGCGGTTGTTGCGTCATGGGGGAGTTGCTCATCGCCAGATTAACCATAAGTGTAGCCGCGCGAACGTAATGACGCAAGGAATTGAGGCGGCATTGGAAAGTTCTCCTCTCTAGCCTATTCTTGGGAGTTTTTCCTTGTGACTGCTGAAGAATGCAGACATCGCCAAGAATAAGCCACAGGTTGTGTCCATGCCGGGTGAGGAGGTCCTCAACGGCCCGGAGAAACTCCACAATATCATCCGTGCTAGCTTTCATGCCCTGGGCGGGCGGCTGATACATGTGTTCTTTGCCAACATAGAACAACGCTGTTTGTTTTAAGTTATACAAGCCTGCCTGGACTGCCTGGAAAGCCTGCCTTTTTTCCGGGTAGGTCATGGTGTGACGTGTTGGGTAGTTGAGCTCCCCATCGACGAGGCCGGAGAGAATGGCGAGTTGAGCTGGCAGAAATGCTGGCGGCTTCACCGCGGGTGAAGTAGCGTTTGACTGGGACATATTTGGAGAGTCTGCCAGCGTGAATCCAATATGTTGGAGCAAGCGGCTCTTCCCAAATGTCACAAAGTGTCTAAGGATATCGCCTTGAGTGGTGAAAGGCGCGTCTGCTTCTTGTTATAATTTACAAATCCAACGGGCGGGAGTTTCAGTTGCACACCTTTGTTGACGAATTGTAGATCCTGGTATACATTCTTCAGCATTGTTTTGCAGAGTTCGAGGACATCGTCGTGCTGACCGCTCTTGTCCTGATTGATGGCAACCTTGGCCTGTGGTTTGCGTCTGTTGTCGTCTTGTAATGCGAATGCCATAACGTGCCCAGCACTTGAACCCGGATTGCAGACCATGGCGAAATATTCCGTGACAGATTTGTACTGTGCGTCGGATAGCACACCGTGGTTGTGGGGCGGCATCACAGTTGGGGCTCTGGCTTCATGTCGGATTTTGTGAAAGAGGAGGTGATTAAAGGGGAACAAGTTGGCTATAGGAAGGCCTATAGAGGGAACAGCGGTGTTTGGTTTGGCCATGATTGATGGTATTTGAAAGCTTAGTGAGAAGGTTCTCGTGAAGAGCAATGGTTGCGGAACAGAGGATGATTTATGCTCCGGGCGGGACGACTATCATACAGCTGACATCTTCGAAATGGGGCTGAGAGGTAACTGAACAGTTACCAAAAGAGTCATTGTGTACCTGGTACATGTAGACATCGTGTAGTCTGATATTATTTGTGGTCTAGGACTGACGTCTTGGACGCCTTGGAAATAACAGAGCATCTGATATTCAAGCGGGATGATTTTTAAACGGGAAACTTCCAGAAACCATAGTGTGCAGCTCGAATTGAAATATCGTGGTTATTGTAGATAAGCACTAATATCCTTAAATAGACAGTGGTAATGTGATCTCACTGGTTTCGAAGCGTTGGGTGTACAAAGCAGCCTCGATCAGACATGAGTCACACACATGGAAATTTATTCATCCAGCCTGTAATATCACTGAGGCTGGCGATAACAACTACGACGAAATATTTGTTTTGAAGTAACAATTTCTTACTTTGCATCGGTCATTATGCGGGAAAAGAAACATATGTCGCGAGATCAGCGTAAATATTTGAAAATTTACGTTTAGGTTTCAAATTACTTGCATACAGTTTTCGCCAATATCCTGAATAAAATGCCTACCTCACCGGATTAGAGCAGGTTGTTTTGTTAACAAGAAACTTTAGGAGGGACTCCTATGCATTGGTATCCAATTGTAGCCTAGAGCAAACTGCAGTTATTTAGGCATTGACGCCATAAAATGTTTTGTTGAGTCGCTTCACAATGCCATACTTACCGCCGCATCCCACTCTGCTCACACGCAACGAGATTCAAATACTTTTTACTGCAAAGCTTAGGATATTCGGCTCCGATCGGAGTTATCGCGATTTGATTAACAATTTCAACATATGTAGACGTCAGGTTTATGTTTTGAGCTCGAATCTGTTTTTCATGTCTTGAATCTGCAAAATGCAGTGCAGGTTTTACGGCTACTAGCTGTGCGTTGGGCGCATATGCTGTCAGAAGATATCGCGTATCAAGAGGTTCAAGCGCTTGGTTTGAATCTGACAGTAAATTATTTCCTTTCTCGGCTTCGGTGACGGAATTAGTGACCATGAGTATAAAACTTAATTGGGTGTATTTTTGACACACAAAGTTGCCAGTATATCACATGAAATGTTATTTTGAGTGAATTAGCACATAAGAAGAATCTTCCGCGATGCTTCTCTCAAAAAGTGCATAAATGTGCCATGGAATAAGCCATTACAAGTACGGCAAAGTGTCAAATTCTTGGCCATGCGTGTCACCCTGATATCCTGATTTACTTCAAATGGGTATGCCTTCCAAGAGTGTCATGAACAGAATTAAATGCCGCAGTATGAGGAGTGTTAGGCCTGCTGATGAAGCACGTCTCATAAACAATGAGTGGCAATTCGGGGTTCAACCCTTTAATAACCCATAGACTTCGAAACCCACCTCCGTAGATTGAGACTTGATATAAGGTCATCGTCTCCAGCTCTGCTTTTGTTGGACTCGGGTCTTTCTTGGCTTGTCGAGCTATCACCCGGAGAAAATCTCAAAGACACACTACAGTAACCATGCCGACAACAGCTGGGTAAGTGTTGCCCAACCCACTCCGCCTCGGCAGGATGCGTCTCTCCGGACGTCTTATTTCAAATTTATATAGGACTTTGGGCACGAACAGCACCCGAGAAATTTCAGTGAGACGAGGCAGCCGCTGTCGTTCGTTTGCCTGATCTAGCAAAATGACCACGTAGCTTAACGCCACAACTTTCTCAGATCGTCTAATCGGGTTCAGAAACAGTCTCATTTGATCACTTGCTTACCGTTTTGCTTAATTATTTGCAGCATTACGTCAGAATGTTACATTGGTTTCTTTTACAGATCTCATAAGGTTCGCAAAGGTGGTTCGCATTGCATTAGACTGCGGCTCAAACATGTTTTCTGGGCAGGTTCATCCAAGTTTGAAACTAAAAGAGCTTCGTCGATGGATAACCATGATGCGTTTCTTTGTTTCCCGGCTTCATAAGATGTTATATAGTATACTTCCACTTCCTAGTGCATAATGAGATTGATGTTGCTTCTCTTAGACTTCATACTAGACAGAGTCTACGCGTTTTGGGAGCTCTTGTGTCGTAACAGAAGTTACGACGAACTGTAGTTATAGCATCGTAGGTCAGATGGACAGTTGACGTTGATTAGAGCTAATCATATAATCTACCAGACATCTGACTTAATCCACTTCATGGAGGACCCATTTAATGGCTAACACAACGTACTGGCGCGGAATGACTTTTGTACTCTCAAGTAGTGACTGGCAGACTTAGAACCAGTGGCTGAGAATGCTTACCAAGGCTGGAATTAAGCTGGGAATAGGGAACAAAATAAACTTCCGGTTCAAGCGACGGCTATTCATCCCATTCGTACTGGGAGACCGCGCGAACCTCGCGGGTAGAGTCTATTCGGGATTCGGCGAAAATAAACTGCCGTGTCACTGCTTTTCTTTTCTATTTTATCGGTTAGGTCGAAAATTGACACCGCGTTAATGCCTCTAGATCTGATCAAATCGACTTAGGCAGTTGCTGCCTGATCCGAAGACCAAGAGCTTGGTCTGACTGTCGTTGGTGTAACGGCAGCACTTCTTTGGGAACCGTGCCTAACCATCACATCGGTTACAGTTGGCTTAACACGGGGAAATTCTCTGATTTCCGAATCAAGGGTGTTACCACCTTGATGTTGGTGTAGTCGACTTTGTAGCCACTGAAAGTGAAACACATCATCAAACGGGAGAGAAAAAAGCAGTTTGTCTGGGAGCCGGCCCACACCGGTAAGGATAATTTTGGAAATAATGCCATGTGATTAGAGTCAATATATGAGGAGCAATGTAGTCATCATACTACTTATAAGTATTGTAACAATATAGGCATTCATTGAATCCACAGCGAAATGTTGCATGGACCATTATCGTTATGCTATCGGCATAAGGCATCCATGTGCACCACTACCTTTTATATTAACGCTTCCGCCATGGTAAAATACAAACTCCATTGCGTAGCTGGTCTGTGTCAACAAGGCGATGGTCAAGCGTAAGTTTTTTTGTTGCGGAGATCGAAGAACATACTGCAGACTGAGCATTTCTTTCTGAAAAAGCAGACGTAGATCAGGCCGCGCTGGATTTCGTGAGAGCCGTTTTTATAAATTGGGTAATCGCCGAAGAACCGGCGTACACAGTAGACATGGGTGGCTGAACAAGCACGTCGGACCCGATACACCATTGTTACCCAAAAGAAGGCAGTCTGCGTAGGAGATGAGCAGGAGGGAGGAGCAGGTGACGAGGACAGTGATGAACATTTTGGTTCCGAGATTCCGAGCGGAGTGATGACGAGCGCAGCGAGGAAGAACGAGCGAGCGAGTAATTGAAATGTAGAATACTCAGCGAGCGAAGCGAGGAAAAAAAGAACAAGTAAGGAACAAATCAGACGACCGAGTAGATGATCCCGACGAGAACAAGAGACACGGGAATGGCCAGCAGGACACTGATATCTAGCGAGTCGGTCTGCGGCGGCGGGACGTCTTTGTAGAGGGAGGATGCGAAGACGGAAGTCATTTGTTAGTTGGTGATGTTGACGTGGTGATGTTTGATAGATGGATGAAGATGTGATGGGATGGGGGCCGTCTTATCAAAGTGGCTCTCTGGTTATCTTATTATTATTTTCATACTATTATTCTTTTCTACCTTGTATTATTGGCTGCTCATATTGTGCTCTGCTGATGTTTCCAGACGTGGATGTTCTTTGTCTGACATCTCGTGATAGTTGGAAGCGGAAGATATTTGATGGTGGTCTGAGATGAGGGGAAACACAAAGAGTGTCCGTTTCTCCTCTTCGACGGATCTATTTGTTTGTTTGTTTTTTTGTTTTCTTTCTGATCTATTACAAACATTTACAGAATCTGTTTAGATTTGTTCAGATTGTGCACCTGTTTTTTTTTAAAAAAAAAACTGATTTTGACCAAATTCGTCTCATTCTTGAAATCTATTTCATTAACACGCCTACAACAAAATACTTACAATTAAACACAGAAAATATGCCATCAAAATAGAAGAAAATAAATACAAAAAGCTAAAGAAATCATTGACATGAATCCAACAGTAAAATGCTAGACGGCTCGGCGTCTGGACGAGCAGATCCAGACCACCAAACTACAGACGCATATATAGCATCGTTGTCTGCTTTGAGACGACTGCTTCCGTTGATGCATCATTTTTGTTTTTACTTTCAAATTGTTTTAATGAGATTTTGTATTATCTATTCTTGTATTGTTCAGTTGCTATTATCGATAGTCAATCAATGCTGAATGCCATGCAAATGCGATTGTGAATGTGAATGCTCAATCTGATTATTCGACCCACACTAAGGAACAATGCCAAGAAAAAGTGGAACAATGGTTACACTAGGCCGGTCTCAGCCTCGTCGACATCTTCAGCCTCGTTCCGACGTCAACTTCCTTGCATCGAGCCGAATTGCAATTGAGGAGCATTGATTGTGATGGTAAATTCAGTAAAACTTAAAACTAAGTGAATTCAGTTCCAAAGAGTATATCATATTACTTTTGTGCATTCGGAAACACTGCCGGACTATAAACCGGCCTTTAGCGAAGAGGCCGAACATGACAACAGTGACGATAAATCAAGAATGAAAAGAATAACTGCAAGATGTGCAGTAAATCACGCAGATTTACCAGGGTCTACAATATCACCAAGTATCAAATTCAATTCCATTACTTGGGGGTGGCGAGGCGCTGTCCGACTCGATTCGGAGAACAATACTAAGGAGAGAGGGACAATGCTAAGAATACAAGGAAGACGGCAGCACTAGTTCTCGAAGAGTGCCAAGTAAACAAAGAGATAGGATGGCAGTCAAAATTGCAAAACAAGATAGTCATGTGTGGAAGCCAAGATCAAGACAGAAATAGAATCATCTCGGGCATCGCTTACCTCCTGATAAGCGACTCCCCGCAAATTGCTTCATCCGTTAACTCACCGTCTCGGCCACGTGTATCCTCTCAGGATTGTACATTGGTGCCTGAATTACTTACATTGACTGGCATTGATTTACATTGAGACATTGACAACAGACACTACACTCTAAGCGAGGTTTCTAGACGCTCCACTCCTTCTTCGACCTTTCCTCTTCCATCCCATTTCAACGAGTCCTCGACCCTGCCCGTCAAAGCCCGGGGCTCCCTCATATTGTTTATTTGGAACTTCTCAATGGCAATGGAAAACATTGGAGAGGAGAGGGTGTGGATCAATGCCGGCCTTGTGATTGTTGATAGTGGCGTTGATGATCTGGGGTGCGGCCTAACCTATCTCATCCTTCATCTTCCTTACCGTTCCCATTCTCTTTGATATCCTTAGTATTGTCCTCTCTCAATTAGTATTGTTCTCTATTATTACTTCATTCATCTTTCACGGTGAACATGCTCTTGTTCAATCTTCCAGTCTTGGGGTCCAAGAGGCAACGTCGACAACACCATCTGACCCTCCAGACGACTCTAGACTGGCTTCACCGTCCATCATTCTCTCGCCACTTCCAATATTCTTTGATCCGCCTTGCAATCATCCGCCTCTCAAGTATCACCAAGTCTCCAATCTTGGTCACTCTTACCGCTTCCGTCTTTCATCTCGCCGTGGACCATTGACCCCCAGTCCATCTCCATCTGTCTCCATGATAGCCAACGCATCCAATATTGCCCCCAACCGTCTAGACTGTCCAGCCGTACGAAGACGTAGGCTTGACACCAGTGCGTCTTTGACAGGACCACCACACACCGGACTTGCGGACTTGCCAGCTTCTTGCTCTGACCAGACGAGCATGCTCCCAGTCTGCTCTCGACATCACCAGATTCCGACGCCCAAAATCTCTATAAATATCGCGTCCTCCTCTCCCCTTCGATCAACTTTTTTTTCTCTCTCATCATCCACTCACATCTTCATCTTCACTCTCCTTTCAAAACATCTTCAAAATTTACTTTTTGTTTTTCAAACAAACCCACCACACCAATCAAAATGGACGCCAAGACCGCTACCCAGACCGTTGAGCTCGGCTACTTCTCCGGTGGTTCTTGCACTGTCATGTAAATTTCCCCCTCACGTCTTCCATGACTGACCGGGAGTTTACTGTCCTTGTCAGCTGAGTCGGCAAGGCGCCGGCTCACAGGTGTCCTTCTAGATCTCCCTCAAGGGCGACCCCTCCCCGCCTGACAAGGCGTGCAACCTGAACAAAAACACACACCAAAAAAACACAAAATTCTCGATACATTCATTTTTACCGGCATACCGCGTTCTCTCCCCAAAGAGCACGGGTCATTCTTCCTGAGACTGCACAACTTTGCCTCAGAGGAGTCGTGGTCCCTGACCGGCTTCTTTTCTCGGGGACGACTTGTTGGATACTTTTGGGGGATACATTTTTGGACGTGACAGCAATGTTCTTTCCGGCTTTGTTTTTTCTCATCAGCTTTCAATCTGTTGTCTTCGACCCATTTCTTATATACAGGCCTTGCTGCTGACGAGTGGCTTGGTGCTTTTTTCTGTTTTCTATACACCTTTCAATAAAAGTGAATGATCAGACTTGTGCTGCAAATATGAGTGACTGTGAATGCAAACGCTATTGGCATGTGATGTATTCTGGTCTTCAAGATAATCACATCCCAGTAAGTCTGAACCTTGACTGTTCGGACTAAAGAATAGTTTGATCATCTTGATATATGCAAAATGTTTTGCGTGCTCCATGAATAAAACCGCTTGCCTGGCAATATGTCGGCTTTTACGTACCGCAACGGCACGTGTGCTGAGCAACAGTAACACCGGTCCTCTACGAAAAAAAGAATGCACCGCGGCGACGACGACGAGCGGTGCCGGTGGCGGCGCGGCGAGAGTCCTGCGTTTTAGTCTGCCGGCCGGAACGGCGTTCAGCTTTCAGTCGACCGGAGGCCGGCGTCTAGCCTGGCAGAGGCGGAGCCGACACAAAAACAAATGATACCCAACTGTACAACAAATTGCATATTACCATCTTTCTTTTCTAAATCATCAGATAAAATCACTCATCTTGTTATCATCGTCGTTATCGTGTATATTGCTATAAATCGTGAATATGTGGTATCATGGAGAGAAGGAAAGTCGAAAAGAAGTAAAAGAAAACAAAATAAGAACAAAACATTGTAAACGTAAATGTAAACGTAAATCAATACGATGTACGTAAAGTAAAGCCAGTGCATAATTACACTTGCTGTCAGATCAGGGTCAGCGAGGTCTTGGCACCACTAACATGAATGCGATAACGAGAATGCGTATTCGCTCCGGTGCATCCGGCACGCGACTTGAATCAAGTACCAGTTGACTTTAAAAGTAGGCCGTCCCCAGAATCGAAGTGAGATCTGAATTGAGATCTTGATTGAGATCTGATCTGAACTCTACTCTCAGCTCATTCGGCCATTTGGCGCGCCTAACTTTAAAGTCAATTGAATTGAACGCGACAACGACGGCAAAATCGGCTACGCTCGCTCGACTCGCTCTTCGCTTTTTCGCATCGTCGCTCACCATCGCTCTTCAGAGCTTGCTCGGAAATTTCGGGAGCATCGCTCGCTCGCTACGACCGCTTCGTCCAGTCCTTCTTGCTCGCCGCCTTGATGTCATCCACATTCAGCAGATCAACACCCTCCTCCACCAGTGTCGTCCACACACTGTTGCGCAGACTGACCGGCCACGACGGCAGTGCCCAGTACCGTCCCTTGAGGCCGCGTGCGTGCGCCTGCTGCAGCTGGTAGCGCATGCGCCGCAGCTGGCCGCGCCGCAGCGACCCGAACCACACGGTGCCGAGCCCGCGGCCAATGGACACGCTCGCATAGTACGAGTTGGTCATGTCGTACACGCTGTTTTCGAGCTGCGCCAGTGGCGCGTCGAAAAAGGCATAGCGGTAGGTGCCGTTCTCGACGACGACGTCAAACGGCGTGTTGCCCGAGCCGACAAGTGTCACGGGGCCGTACTTGACCTGCCCGTTTTCAAACGTCGACAGCCAGCCGCGCGCGCGCAGCGGCTCGACCTGCTCGAGGACCTTGCGGAACGTGGCGTCGCCCGACGTCTTGACGTCGACGAGCAGCGCGAGCGTCTGGTTGGGCTGCATGTCAAAGACGCCGTTGGGCGTTGTGGACCCGTTGTAAAACTCGGTCGACGGGTTCTGGCGCTCGAGGATGCGCACGAGCGGGTCGACGTAGAGCGACTGAAAGGTGCGGTTGACCGACAGGGCGGCGCGGTTGTGGCCGACGTACAGCTCGTCCTTGATCAGCCAGACGTCGGCCTCGGTGCCGATGCAGCCGGCGTGCAGGGCCGAGAACAGCGGGACCTTGCGCCAGTAGTCGTTGTGCGAGTGGCACGAGATGGGCACAACGTCGCGCAGAAAATCGGTGGGGTACCACGCGAGATCCTCGGTGCCAGTGCCCGGGTGGCCCCAAGCGTTGAAGATGTCGTCGGGGTCCGAGTCGATGGCGTACATGGACCGCGACACGAAGATGAGAATGTTGAGGGCGAGCAGCACGCCGAGCAGCACAAGACCGCAGACCATGCCGCAGAGCATCCACTTGCGGCGGCGGCTGGTCTTGCGGACGTGTGTGTGGTGGTGGCCGTCGGGGCCCTGGGACACAAGCGTGTCCTCGTCGACAAAGTATGTGTCTTCGCCGTGGAGCGAGTCGTCTTCGCTGCTGCTGCTTCTGGACACCATGCCGGCCTCGGCATCTTCTTCTGTTGGCAGCTTGCCGTACTCAAACTTCTTGGGCCGCGACGAGCGGATGCGGTAGGTTGTGGCAATGTGGCGGATGGGCGAGAAGCCGAGCGAGTCGGCGTGGTCGCGGCCGAGCATGGCTGTGACCGAGGTCGGTGATGAGAGGGGCGATGTGAGTGAAGGAGAGGGTGATGGCGGTGATGTGGGTTGTGATGTGGGCGATTCTGGGACCTCATTCACAGACACTGTGGCACCCTTCTCCTTTGAGGAGGAATCCTTTGACTCATTTGATGTCAACGTTATCAACGTCGTTGACGGCGTGAGAGTAATCTCAGACACCCGAGATGAAGCCATTTCGCGGTCGTTGTCGTCAATGTGTGAGCGGCGCTTGAACAGAGGAACGCTGCCGAGTGTGAAGGCGCCGGTAGACGCAGGAAACCGGAAGGGCATGTGTTGTTGTGTGGTCACGCAGTGATGATAACTCGGTGAGTTGTCCAATGTCACTAAGCAGTGATGATATCTTAGAGTTGTCGACAGTCACTAAGTAGTGATGAGAGACGAGTGATGAAGATGAGAGTCGAAGTCGATGTCGAGTCGAAGAGTGCCAAGAGTCTCGGGTTTAATACTCAAAGACAGGAGGGACAAGACAATATATGTACCAGTATTGCCGGGCCAGAAGAGAGGCTGTCTCTAATATTAAAGAGAGTGAGAGCTGACGGGCAGGCGAGGCAATACTATGTGAGGCGTCGGGCGAGGTGAGTACTCTGCAAGAAGAGATGAGGTGTGTGTGGTAAGGCGTGAGGCAGAGGGGGGGTGTGCTCAAGAGACGAGTGACGAGTATGGAGTTAAGAGTGGAAACAGATATAGAAAAAGGTGTGTAAGAAGAGTGTAAGAAGAGAGCAATAAGAAGGGAACACTCTGTAATGAGTTGAAAAATAAGCAGGGGATCAAAGATTGCCGAAGGGAATAGAGGAGAGAGGAGGATGTTGACCAGAGATGGAGGAATCGAGAGGAGAAGGGCCGTCTCAGATTGACATATCGTGAGATATCGATGACCTGATGTTCCGCAACTTTGTGCCGAGAAGACGAGAACACACAGACACAGACACAGACACAACACAAAAAATAACACAGAAAATAGAATACAACTCAACACCTGTCACCTCGCACCTCGCTGCCTCCGTCGCCCCGGGCCCGGCTGAATTCTTGGCGCGGCTGTGTGTGCTGGCTTATTGCAATATAGGGTGCGGCACAGCGGGAGAAGTCGAGATTGGATGCGGAGTGGAGTGGAATGACACTGGAGGTCACTGATAGACTGGTGACAGTATCAAACACAAAAAGAAGCGGCACAGCCAGGCAGATGTGAATCGAGAATGTCAGAGGTCAGAGAGAGAGAGGGAGAGCACAGGTACAGTTACAAACACAGGTGAGAGCCTGAGAGGGTTTTGACAGGATCGCGAGTGACCAGTGATCAGCTCAGTAGTCTGTGGTAAGTGACGAGTGTGTGGAGTGACGGCGGGCAGAGAGTATTGAGCAGCAAAAGGACAAAAGGACAAAAGACAAGTAGAAGCACAAGTGAAGCACGATCTGCTGTCGGCAGATTATAGAGGGAAATAGGTAAATAGGAAAACCGGGAAGAAGTGAAGAAATAGAGGAGTACAGAACGATTGAAGAGGAAGGAGCGGCGGGCAAATGTGAGTGCAGCGTGCAGACCAAAGAGGAAAGAGCATGGGTTGAGTCCAACCTATGCGACTTCCGAGTTTGTCACGACGCACGAAGCAGAAGCACAGAGCACAGGCGCAAAACGCAGACACACACAAAACACAATAGGAAAGAGTGGCGATACTATGCTCTCTACATAGTATCTTATTAACAAGGGTCTATCAACTACTGCAATTACAAGCACTCGCGCAACATTAGCCGAGCCAAGAGAGATCGGGTAATCGACCTACGGAATACTATGATAATTATGAACAAGAGAATATCCTACTGAAGACACACGTTTACGTTCCGTTGGTCGGTATTGGGTTATTCCTAATCGGTGTTTTGAGCTTGTGTGAGTGTGATGGAATAAATGGAAAAAGAGTAGAGAGTGGGAGAACAAATAGAGGTAGACGGACAAAGGACTACAGTCTACAGAGTAGAGACAGACACAATACAGAGACACACAGAGACAGCGAGGCGAGGCGAGCGCGAGGGCGAGCGGTGACAACCATGCATGCACATGTTGAGACGATCAGGCGAGCCAATACCACGAGGGGAGAATGATTGAGCACGGAGTAGAGAGTATCAATGATAATATGAAGCGATAATATGAAGCGGAAAAAGTAGAAACTATTACCCCAAAGAGAAAAGAGGAAAACCAAAAGAAAAGGAAAAAGGTAGGGGTGTACAAGATGGTCCGTGGGATCAATGCCAAGCTTTTATTTCCTAGTTATTTCTCATAACAACTTTAACCCGTTTAATAGCACACTGGCAAAGGACCGAACCGTGCACGACGGTAAAAAAGGACGAGCAGAACGCAGAGGTACTGGGCAGTACAAGGAGCATTCGCCCCAACCTGTCTTGTGTAGCGGTGTCTTTTTGTTTATTTTAGATATTTGTTATTGGTAGAGATGGTGTGTATGTTGTGTAATCGAGTTGACGGTGTTCGCCAAGTGTGTTGATCGAGGCCACTGGAGACAGACAATGGTGGGAAGATGGAAGAGACACACAGACAGGAAACAAGAAACATGCTAAAACATACAATGCAAAACAGTCGGCTGCCAGCCAGACGAGGCAGAGTCGCCACGATGTTCAAGTCGAGACAGACAGGGTCACAGGTGTCGATCCAGGGTCGGGTGGTATTAGAGAAAAGAAAACCAGGACTGAGGACTCGACGTGATCGCCGTCTACAACTGAATATAAAGTGCATGCATCGACATCATCAACACACAACATCACCATGATGGAGGACATGCTCGAATTCAGCTTCATGACAGGGCTGTCGATCGCTGGCCAAGAGATGCAGTTGTAGATCCGAGTGTGTCTTTCAGTTGGGTAGCATGGCACAGTTGTAGCAGATGTAGCAGGTGCAGGTGCAGCAGACACACACTGCAACTGATACCGAGACCGAGATCTACCTTACAGCCAAGTATCTTACAAGCACATCAACAATCGACACCGCCTAGACGCTGCACATGGCCCGGCTGCTGGCTCTGTATTCGTGCGATACCGTTGACAGCGAGTCCCATGACCAGCCATCGAATTTAGTTTCTGTTTCTGATGGTCTTGTACTGAGAACTGAGCCGACCGCATGGCGCAATGACTGGTACGGAGTACATCAAGAAGAGCACGAAAATCAAAGAGAAAGCAGAGGCTAGACTCGTCGGGTCCACAGCGGTGCCCCTGGTCAGGCGCGGGCCACGCACATGCAGCAACGGCGGCGTATTAGTGGCTAGAGGGGTAGAGGTCCACTGACTGTTGGTGGGATTTGTAGAGTGAGAGCAATAAGATAGAATAGCCCGTAGTCAAACCTAATCTTTAACTCTATTCTTTTGTTTCTTTTTCGCTTGTCTTATTCTATGCCTCACAGACTATTGGAAGATGTGGGAGGATGTGGAATAAGAATGGGAATCCTGATGGCTGGAGTGGGAGCCACTGAGACCGCTGAGATGGAATCACTGGAGACAACCACTAAAAATGGACACACTGACAGCAAACAAGCCTCTACCGCCTGTAAGACGGAAAACATATCACCGAGGCTAACCACACAAAGTCCGTTCGAATACGAGCTGTGCCTCACTCTATTTCGACCTTTGTGTTTAGTGTTCTTTGTCTCTGTGCCTCTGGCATTTGCCCTTGTATCACCTTGTAGCGACTTGTATCTGTATTCATCTTAGGAATCAATCCCTTTTACGACGGGATAAAAGGACCTGACGCGTCTGTCGCGCCGGTATTCAGTGGCTGTGCCAGGCAGCTTCTTTGTCAAGTTATTTGCTCAATTAGAAATGAATGAGAATGTCACTGCTCGATTGAGAAAAAGGGTAGATGTCTATCTTGACCTGTTGGGTGGATGTGACGAGACGCCATGAAGTGCAATTATTACCAACAAAACAACGCCAATATTGGTAGAGCACAAGCTCAGCCAAGCTCGATAAAGCTTGACATGGACAGAAGAACTGACAGAACTTCTATATCGACTCTGCTAATACTAGGGATACTCAATGCACACATAGGCCGCCTTGGCAGCGTGGTGATACCCCATACTCCATCCTCAGGGCCACGGATCTCTGCCCAGAAACGGCATTTTGCCCAGAGCGTTGTCTGAGTCGTTAATCGACTTGTTCTTTTGTTCTGTTTCTGTTGGAGTATCCATTGCAACTGTATCCATCTGTAAGAATGCATCTATCTGGAGATATCACCAAAGCAGAGCACACCGAGCATCACCACGGCATCGTCTACCAACATCTAGAACGAGCACGTAATATTCCCATATTCTCACATTTGTATTTTCCCAACTACTCCCCAACCAAAGCAACCCAGTTAATCAACTTGTGCCGTCGCTAACTCTATTCAACCCAACTGCAACTGTGAGCCTCCTCACTCTAGCCGCTTTGGCTGCATTTCTATATTTCTACTCCTTCCACTAGGCTTCAGTAGTCTAGTATCCCACCCGGGTCGAGACCGTCTTCTGTTGTCTTCTGTGCTTCTTCTATCTAGAACAGAATCATGCCTGCATCCTATCTCGGGTAATGGGAGGATGTTGTGATGGTATCTGTATGTTTTCTGTGAGCTCCTCCTATCCACCCCTGACTACCCCATGATCGCGTGCTACGGAGCTGCCGTGAATGCACTTTATGTTGATGCACTTTACTTTACATATTTTTCCATATTTGCTGCGTCTATTGAGGAGAAACACGAGAACCAGAGGCAGGCAAAAGGTAAAAGAGGAGAGGTGCATGGTTGGTGCTACCTCGAGGTTGGTCATGGATTCGGTTGAGTGCATATTCATTGATTGAACAAGGGCAATGAACCAGGGTTCTGTTCTGAAATAAGCTTCTTTGCTCGTGTGCTCAGGGTGCACACCTCGACATCGGTCAGTCTCAATATTGGTTCTCTTCTTTTGTCTTCTTCCTTTTCTTCTCCCGCGCCTCTCATATGTCAGTCTCGCCTCAATGCTGTCCATCTCATCCCACATGAAATGATGCAATGCGGCTACCTCTATCGAATTAAATGGGATACCGATTGAGCATGATAGGAAATAAGACGAAGAAGAGGATTAACCATAACAATACTCACTCTAATACTGACTTTGTCATATATTGCTTAACGGCCGTGCCTGGCTGCCGGTCTAGACCAGTCTATTTCTTGCTGTTCCTGCCCTCTGTATTTGTCTGTATTTCTCATTACAGCGCTCCCACGTTCTCGCAGCGTAGTGTTTTGCCAAGCCATTAAGTCCGTCCGGCGCTATGCTGAATGCGCTGTATTCTGTATTTCAGTGCACTTTCTACTAAATATTCCGCCATTCGTGGCTGCTCACACGTCAGGACAGTGGATCGGTATCGTCCGTCTTATCGCTCGCTTATCGTTCCTTATCGATAAGTCTCGACCACCACGATAAGCATGAAAAAAAAGTTGCGATAACGAGGCGCATCGAGCTGAATGCCAAACGCTGCACGCTGATCACACAGCACCCGAGCATCACAGCTGGTCCTACGATACCACGGAACAGCAACTCCGCGCCACTATATTTGCATCTTCTGCATCTTCTGCATACTATATCCCTGCACGCAGCGTCTCGACTCTTCCATTCGACTCTTCCATTCGGCTGCCAATCAGCTCACCTCTCAGCCTTCAGCCATCGCAGCCACTATCACCCTACGTGCGCCACGCATCACAAGGCTGCGGTCACTATTCTTGACTCTATTTCGAGAGTTACGCCGAACCTCGCGAATCTTCCAATCATCTCGACAATCTCCTCTACCAACACCTACCATGCCTCACAAACACACCCGCAGAGAGCAGGATCTCTCACTGTATGTTCTTTTTGTTTATTATCGTCTCGGACTTTTTTGTCCGCTGCGGCTCTTTTACATCTGCGGCTAAAGTCTAGACCTCTGCTGTACACATACTGACTTGCAGATTTGACCTGCCACCAACACGCATTGCCCGTCCCCTGCCGACTGCCCCTGCGCCCAAGAAGAAGGGCCGCAACCAGACCAGCACTACAAAGGTCCGCAAGGATGTGCCCAAGGATGGGAAGCCTGAGGTGAAGGCTACAGGAAAGGATAACAAGGAGGCAAAGGCTGGCGACAAGACAACAAAGACAGACGCAAAGCCCACAGACCCGACTGCAGCATCAGCACCTGCTACAGCAACACCAACCGAAACTAAGCCCGCCCCGAAAAAGCTCTCCGCAAAAGACGACCCCCGCAACCTGAAGCGCAAACGCGACGCCGCCCTTGCCGTCGCCCGCGCCAATAAGGGCAGCATCGCCGCCGTCCCCGCCAAGAGCGATGACACCCCGCGCGCCTTCCGCCGCCTCATGGCCATTACCGGCGGCAAGCGCACCCGCAGCGGCCTCGACAACGGTGTGCAAAAGGAGACCAAGCGCCAGAAGAAGGAGCGCCGCGCCCAGGAGCTGGCCGTCGCGTCTGCCGCTGCTGCCGCCGAGGCCGGTGTCGAGGGTGCCGAACTCAAAATGCTCGAGGACGCCGCAGCGCCAGCCGCCGACAACTCGGAAAAACTGACCATCCGCCCCGGCGAGAAGCTCGCCGACTTTAACCGCCGTGTCGACGCCGCCCTGCCCCTCGCCGGCATCGTCAAGAACGCGCTGCCCAACAGCTCCGGCAGCAAGGACCCGCTCGGCCTCGCCAAGACCTTCCGCACCAAGCAGGAGCGCAAGCTGCACAAGTTGTATGACCAGTGGCGCGTCGACGACGTCAAGATCAAGGAGCAGCGCGAAGAGGCCAAGGAGGAGCTCGACGAGAAGGATGCCGAGCTCGACGAAGAGTTTGGCGTCAAGTGGCGGGTTGATCTAAACCCGACCAAATCTAAAAAGAACAAGGGCGGCAGCGGCAACAACTACGGCGGCGGCGACATCTGGAGCGACTTCAACCGCAAGCGCGCCAAGGCGACCAAGCTGAACGCCGTGCGCGCGGGCGTGCACAACAGCGTCGAGGCGCCGCCGGAGCGGCTGACGGCGATTGACAGCAGCAAGTTCAACTTTGCCAAGAAGAAGCTGCTGGACGGTCAGGGCAAGGGCAGCAGCGAGGTCGCGGCAGCGTCCAAGGCGGCCAAGGGACGGTAGGCTTCTGTCTGTCTTCATCGTTCCTCTGGTTGAGTCTGTTGTACGAAGGTCATAAAAGTTTAGCTTGCATATTGGATAGCATTTGATACCATTAGACATTGTATATTACTTCATGATATGCGCATTACGCACTTTGTTTCATTTTATGACATATCTCGGCGTATGTCAACGGCACAAGATTTCAGACATCACTTCAACTATGGCGTACAAACCTGTCACGTGATATGGGTGTGTCCGGCCGTGCCGCAGCGCCGGGAGAACGGCCGAACTGTGAGACATCATAACAGACTGATTTTATTCATGTTTTCCAAATATATCCAACTGGATCAAAATTATATTACCAATTGCTTCTCGGCGTCGTCTCGTCGTAACATATGATACCGCCGTGCTGTTGGGCTGAGTAGAGATCACGTGTAACAAGGCGGTGAATTTATCTTTGGATTTTAGTATCCACTTTAATATTTATGGCGGCAGAAACCAGAAAAAAGTTTGTACGGCGAAAAGTTCAGACTAGCACTGCAGCGGCCCATACTGGAGACACACGCAGACCACGAAGACGATTTCGAGACATCAACGAGGTCGAATCGCCACGAACAACAACTTTCTATACCATATCCCATACACATTCAAAATGGGTCGCAGCAAGCTTAGAGCCGCGCTCGCCGCGCAAAAGGGCACCGACTTCAAGAAGATGAGAGAGCAGAAGAAGTTCAAGGCCGCCCTCAAGGAGAAGAACACCAAGAAGGCCAAGAACGACGACGAGGACGAGGAGGAGGAGGAGGAGGAAGAGGAGGATGAGGAGTGGGAGGATGATGAGGACGAGGAGGACGCAAAGGACCTTGGTGTAAGCACATACTCTGCACACAAAGACGGAAGATGAATCGAAACTAACCCCAACAGTCCCAGCTCCTCGCTGCCATGCAGCACGACTCCGACGAAGAGTCCGACGACGACGTCGAGATGGAGGCCAAGATCGACCGCCCCAAGGCCAAGAAGTGGGAGCCCGCTGAGGACGACGAAGAGGAAGACGAGGAGGAGGACGAGGAGGCCGAGGGCCTCGAGTACGCCGACATCCAGGCCGCCACCCGCGCCGCCACCGCCCAGCGCCAGCGCCGCGTCATCAAGTCCGTCGCCGCCCTCACCGCCGCCCTCGACCGCATCCGCGCCATCGACGACAAGATGGCCTTCCAGCTGCACCAGTCCGTGCTCGGCTCCACCGTCACCGCCGACGCCATCGAAGACACCAAGGACGACACCGCGCGCGAAAAGTCCCTGTACAGCCAGTCCCTGCAGGCCGCCCTCGTGGCCCGCAAGCGCCTGCGCGCCGAGCGCGTGCCCTTCTCGCGCCCCAACGACTTCTTCGCCGAGATGGTCAAGGAGGACGGCCACATGGCCCGCGTCAAGGCCAAGCTCATCGAGGCCGCCACCGCCCGCAAGGCGTCCGCCGAGGCCCGCAAGCAGCGCGAGCTCAAGAAGTTTGGCAAGCAGGTCCAGGTCGAGAAGATCCAGGAGCGCGCAAAGGCCAAGCGCGACACCCTCGAGAAGATCAAGTCGCTCAAGAGAAGTAAGTTTCTTTTCCTCGCTACGCTCGCTCGCTCGCTCGCTCAGATACTAACAAACAGAACGCTCCGAGGGCGGTGCCACTACGACCCACGAGGAGGGCATGTTCGACGTCGCCATCGACAAGGAGCTCGCCGCGCCCTCCAAACGCCCCGACCGCGGCGCCCGCGGCGGCGGCAAGCCCGGCCAGGTCAACGCCAAGCGCCAGCAAAAGAACGACAAGTACGGCTTCGGCGGCAAGAAGAAGAACAGCAAGTCGGGCGACGCCGTGTCGTCCAGCGACTTCAGCGGCTTCAACGCGAAGCGCGGCGGCACGGGCGGCAGCGGCACTGGTGCGTACAAGAAGCAGCGCCCGGGCAAAGCACGGCGGCAGGCATCTGCAGGACGGCGGTAGGGTTGTGCTCTTGTAGCATAGCCGTTGTCCTGTTTCAAAGTTGGAAAAGTGTTTGGCGTATAGATTGTTTCATTTGTCTCGTATTTCTCGTTATAATTCTACATTGTTGCATTCACATTCTGCACGCGCATCGTTTCTTGCAACTTTCATACATAAACAAGGTCAATCGCTTGGTCAATTTGAAAATCAACGCTGATAAAAGGTGGTATTCAATAAACGCCGCGTAAGTGTGAAGCAAAATCGGAATCCCGCCAGAGTACGTAAAAAAACAGAACACAGCATAGACAGAGAACATGAACCCGGCAAATAAAATGTAAAGACGCCGCGGTGTACTGCAGCAACCGCTGCAGCACATCGAAACACAAACCACGTAGAAAAGCATTAACCCACGATGCGAGAAGCGCATGAACATAAGTAATAATAAAGTGACATTAACCACAATGGTGGACGCAGAGTAAAGTAAACGTGACGAGACGCAATGGACATGAGAAGTTGGGAACATGAAAGAGATGGAGTGATGTGACGCCGCTTCGCTAAGTATGCAATGATGAAAGTATGTTGGTTTTTGTATCTTTTCGTGGGGATGGTGCAGGTGTAATAAGAATACGCAATAAAGATAAAAATCTCCCCAGCAGTGAGGCGCCATAACAAATAACAGGACAGGACAGTGTTGGTATATAGACAGGAAGGCGACATTATAATAAAACACAAAAACGGGAGGGGAGGATGATAATCCAAGACATGATGAAGATGATTAAATGAAAACCGCAATAACACCGCAATAACACCAAAGAAACCCATAAACCAGATGCAAGACTAAGGACTCGCCGCAACACACCAGTGCCGGTGGAAGGTCCACGCGCTCTTCTGGCAGTCCTTGCTGCAGTACTTGGTCCGGCGGCAGCGCCGGCATTTAGCAAACTGCCGCGTGAACTCCTCCCACTTGCCGCACTGGTAGTAGGCGCACTGCCGGATGCCGCCGCGCGACTCGTCCTTGCGGCACAGGTTGCGCATCACGACGCCCGCCCAGTACTGCATATCCGTGCTGTGGTGGCGCACCGTGAACTTCTCGACGAGCGGGAAGATGTTAAGCTCATTGGGCAGCAAGTACTCCTCATCCATCTCGGCCGTCGCGGCAGCCCACTCAGCCTCGGCCTTCTTGAGGTACTCGTCGTCACCAACCTCAAAGTCGTCGTCCGAGTCGTCGTCCGATTGCTGGTGGCTGTGGCTCATGGCGAAGGACTTGCTAACCGACGACGCCGATGTCGAGCCCGAGCCAGACGAGCCGACGGTCGACACGGACGCGCTGTCCGACGTCGCGCTGCCGCTAAGGGAGTTACCCGACGACACCGACGTGGTGTTGCCGCTGGCAGACGACAGGCCCAGGCTCTCGCTGTCGAGCAGCTGCAGCTGCTTGCCGATCTTGAGGCGCGGCACGAGGTGGCTCTTCTGGAAGTAGGACCGCAGGTTGCAGTACTTTGAGACGTAGGCGAGAAGCTGCAGCGACATGAGGACGTCCTCCTCGCGCGGCATCATGGCCGTCACCTGGGGGTGCGGTGTCAGCTGGCGCTCGAGCAGATACCGAGGCACGCTCGCCGTCGGGATGCCGCCGTTCTGCTGGCCGGCCACGAGGCCTGGCCGGTTGGGCGACAGGCCCAAGTTCATGCCTGTGTTCATGCCCATGTTGAGGTTCATGTTGATGGGGATACCCATGTTGATCGCGGCCTGGCCGGTGGGGTTGGTGGTTGTGGCTGCGGCCGCGGCGGCTGCCGCTGCAGCAATGCTGCCGTCCCGGTGCGTGATGTTGAACGCGCTGGCGTCCTGTGTCTCGGCAACAGTTGGCGTTGCCAGCTCGATCGAGGTACCGTCCACAAGGCCCATGGCTTCCGACTCCTCCATGTTAATGTCCTGGATGTTGACTGTCGTGGGCTGCAGTGGCGCGTCGTTGGTGCCCGACATCTCGGCATCGCCAGTCTCGTCCGACTGGGCACCGCTCTCCGAGTTCAACAGCATGTCGTCCGTCTCGTTAGACGGGCCCAACGTCGAGTTCTGGTGGCGGATCGATGGCCGCCTCCGGGCAAGTCTTGTAGGAGCCAGCAGAGATGTGGGACGCACGGTGGGAGACCGAGCCTGGGGTGGTGGCAGGGGAGTTGTCGGTGAGGCAGGCTGGGAGTTAGCCATGTTGCCCGCGAAACGGGGGCCCATGAAGAGCTGGTTGGACGAGTAGCGGGCGTTAGTAGACGTGGAGGAGGGGGTTGGCACAGACGACGATGCCGGGGCGGGTGTGGATGCTGGAGATGCGGATGAGGGGCCGGCCATGCTGGAGGAGGACGAAGAGTGGTGGTGGTGGTGGTGATGGTGGTGATGATGGTGGTGGTGGCGGCGACCGGGAGTGTTAATTGGTGTCACGGTTGCGGAGGATGATGCAACCGACGAGGCAGAGGAGCCAACAGTGCTGGATGCCTGGCGCGGCATGTTGTTGACGGATGTTGGCTGCATGCCAGCCGCCAGGAACGACGACGGCAGGGCCGGCTGGCTCGGAACGGGGGCCAGCATGGAGTGTGCGGGAATCAGAGGTGGCGACGAGATGGAGGACTGGGCAGAGTGCTGGGTCGGCGCAGGCGTTGCAGACGGCGATGTAATGTGGAACTGCGACATGGTGGGAGTAGCATCATTGTCGTTGTTGACACTGCCGCTGGGCGTCGACGAGCCGGCATCGGTCGAGTTGGATGAGGACGCAGTGCTGGCATTGCTCATGTTGCTCGCCGACTGGGCGACCTGTGTCGAGCCGGAGAAGGTAGCCGACACGTCAATGGACGGTGGTGGCGCCTGTCTCCGGAAAGCCCGGGGTTGGTTCTGGTCAATCTCAAAGCGCACGCCACCGCTGTGGCCGCTGGTGCTGGTTCTATTGGCAAACGACGACGAGCCCGATGCTGATGCAGTGGACCCCGATCCTGACGCTCCTGATGCGGCATTTGCTGCCGCCGAGGATGACGACGAAGACTTGCCCGCCGATCTAAGGTGGTGGCGGCCCGAGTGCTCCTGTGCGTGGCGATGCTGCTGCTTGGCCTCCTCTGCCTTTTCGCGGCACTTCTCAATGACCTTAATGTAGTTGTCGAGAATGGTGGCGATAACAGGGACCATGTCGGCCTCGACGACGCGTGTGCGGACGGCCTCTGTGCCGCGGACTCCAATATTGACAACGCACTGGAAGGCCAAGTTCCACTTCCACATGTCCATCATATCCCGGCTGCGACCCTGCTTGAGGATGCAGACCAGGCGCTCGATGCCGCCATCGACAGTGAGGATATCACGGATGCGTGCTGACGAGGTTGTGAGGTATGCGAGGTGGTTGAGTGAGTTGATAAGCGGGAGGGTCGAGGTGCAATCGAGGGCTCTCCGGTCGTAGAGAGCAGTGGTGATGCCGACCGACGCCTTGTTGACATTCGGTATGCTGAAGTTGACTTCTCTCATGATGGCAGGTGCTCACCGGGCGGGTGAGTGTGTGCTGCTCGGGTAGGTGGCAAAGGTATTGATGTTGTCCGATTGACGGCGTTGTGGTACAGCCGCCGATTCAATCGGTGTTTGCTTCAACTGAGGGTGGATAGAGTCTACCCGTTATTTGGTAGAGGCGTAGTATGACAACGACGTGGCAGGGAGGTTGTCGAGTAGGGTATCTGGAGGAGGTCGAAGGGATGTTGTCGTGATGGAAAGTCGTGTCGTGTCGTGTTATATTGTGTCGTGTTGTATCAAGAAAGAATCCTGGGCCACTATGGACAGATCGTAGTCCTTAGATGAGGTGAGTGGCAAGTCGAGATGACAAGTAGCCAAGGTTGAGTTGAGATGAGGTTGAGGTTATCTGAGAGTCAGCCGACCATCGTCAGACGAGACGGGACCACAGAAAACAAGGCAATGAGGCCAAAGGCTAGACGACTATGCTCAAGACTACAGCGAGAGAGCCGATAGACTTTGTCGATGTTGATGTCAAGGAGCGAGCGTGTTGCCGATGCCGACGCCGATGCCGATGACGGGAGGCTGGGAAGAGATTGTCGTGATGCTCGGGGCGGTCACGCGTAGAGGGCGGCGATAGGATGCAAGACGAGTGTCTTGTGGTTGCCAGCTTGTGAGCGACGAATGTCTCGTGCCTGCTTTTGGATCAACCGGGACCCCTTTGTTTGGTTTCGGTGTTGATCCGAGGCACAGATGGTTTCGCGTCGGCGAGGAGGTTGGACGAGGAGGAGGAAGAGAGTCGAGGGACGGGGGTCGGTAGAAGAGAGGGTGTTGAAAACAAGAAAAGAAAGAGAGCTAGCCAAAATCCAGAATGGGATGATGACAAGAAAGGGACGCAAGACGGGATGACGGTCGTGAAGGGGATGCGTCGAGTGCGTGGCGAGGATGGAGGCGAGACAGGAGGAGAGAGTGTGTGAGGAGAGGGAGAAAAGGGAAAGCGTGAGAAAAAAGTGGTGATACTAAGGGAGGCCGGTGCAGGGGCAATGGGAGATTGGTAAGAGGCTAGAGGCTAATAGAGGCTACGGCTACGGGGCGCTACAGTGGGATACAGTGGAGGCACTGACAGGCGAAATAGGGGACCTCTTTCAGATGCAATCTGATGGGGTCAGGCGATGAGCAGCAGGCAGCCTGGGCCTGAGAGCCAGCCTGACAGAGGGCTGGCCAGGGCTAGTGACAGGGCTAGCTTTAGCACAGGGCTGCCGCCAGAACCGCCATAGCAGGCAAATAGTGGCTAGTGAGGGCTAGTGAGGGCAGGCAGAGGAAGCATGACAAGTGCATAGTGCATCGGACAGTGTTTATTTGTGGGGACACGGTGTTGATTGCGCTACGATAGCAAGCGGGCCGCGATTTGTAGTGCGGCAGGAGAAGAAAGAGAACGAATGGAGAATGAGCATTAGGGGACAATAGTGCAGCCGTGCAGCGTCCAAAACCAGCTGTTTTCGACATTTGGCGGTCTTTTCAACCTTTTATCGCTCTACAGGCCTTCTTTGTCTGCCTCTCGAGAGCGTTTTATTGGCGCAACGGACGACATGGAGCGTGGTTTGTCATCAAGTGGGTCTTTATCCGCACTGTGCTCCGTCTTCGAAGCGGCCTCATCCTCCCGCAGGCCTCGGTGGATAGCGTCTTGAGATACCTCTTCGGCTTGGGGACGTAGAGGTGCGCGGTCTTTGTATTAAGGTTTAAGCAGTTCATTCATGATATGAACTCAAAAAGGCAGAGACAAATGTCGGTGACAATCCCAGACAGCCAAATATTATGCATGGCCTGAAGCGTTTGAGCACTGTTGCATAATGCTGTGAGTCCTATTGGGGCAATTGCTCGGGCGGCCCTGCCTGTTCTGCCATTCTGTGACTGCGCTCTCGGTGTGCTTTGTCAGCTCGTCCGCATCATCTCACGTCTGCCGAGTCTTGTGTTGTATCTTGGATGCTTGGATGCTTATGAAACTGAGCCTTGCTACTGATTTAATTTGATCCGAATTATGTTCGTATCTGCGTATTTTGGAGTTGCCATATGCCCCTCCATCTTGTCAGTGCTACTTCGTGCCCTGCTCGTCCGGTCTTGATCCAGTATCTTTTCGTTCTGTTTGGCTTTGAACTCATCTGTCACTTGTATCTTCCAGTACAAGTAGCCATTATCTAATCTAATGTGCACATCTATGCTCCAGCCAACCACTGACAGGCACACTGAACACAAATATACAGAGTGCAATCATCCGTGAGATCAAGATTGCCATCATCGCCTGCCCTGTCTCCAGATCCCTTGCCATCTCCTTGCTTTGCCTGCATACCGACCTGTATCGCGGCCGCATTACTTTGTAATTAGCATTGCGCCTCTCTCACTCTGCAATCTGAACTTTTAATGTGTAAATCTAATCTACGCTCAACAATAAGGACCCCAAAGCATATATCCTACTCTGCACATCCTCCAGACTCCGCCCAAGCTGCCTTCCCCTCTGTTTCATGACGAGGCCCCCACTTAACGCCGCCAGAGCAAGAGGCCCAAGAGGGCAGGAGCATTCTGCGTTCTTGCTTTCTGCTTCTCAGTTCTTGCATTCTTGCCGGCGGTTGAAACGGGTACCATGCACTCTACGCTGCAGAGGGGCTCCTCCGCTATCCACTGTTAGCCACTGTGCTATCATATCGAGTGGAGGCAGGCGAGCCAAGACAATTATTGAGTGAAAGAAACCTCCAGAAGATACATCATTGCAGATGATTTCGACATCTTTCTAATGTTGTCTAGACGTAAATTTTGACAGCAGACAGCTCATATCGGATGACAATCAACCGTGCCAGCACGCCGTCGCCACCGCCAGACAAGGAAGGGGCGGTATACGGTTCCCGACAAGGAAGGAACGGCATCTCACCACATCTGATGGTGTACACACATTGCCTCATTCGTATTCCGTACGCATGTTATGTAAGATCACATTGCACGTTCTTACAAAGTATTGTACATCTACGGCGTCGAGCACCCGGTGATAGCTTCTCAGGCGAACAGACGTAATTGCTGCTTCCATTCACGGGCACAGACGCCGCTTGTCGTAGCTCGTCACAAGTAGCCCGTGCCAAGGCGTCGTCGACAAGGGAGGTCTCCGGCCAGCCATACTCAGAAAGGTCCATGGCTTTACTCAGTAAGAGCTCAATTAGTGGCGGCAGGAGACAAGCCGGCGACAGGCATCACAGGCGAGGTATGTGCACAGTCTGTGCGCACCATGTCGTTGTACTGTATATCCGTACGCAGAGTGACTCGATCTGCTGTCTTGTGGTTGTTGGCACCCAATCTCGCAATATTGTGCAGCAGTGCAGCATCGGGCAGAAATCGGTCTTCTGTTGCTTGGTAGCCAGTCACAGCGAGCAAAAGCAGCCACTAGCAGCGGCCCTCGAGTCGTTCTTGTAAACCCGGCCGCCCTCCAATGATCCAAGTCGGATTGCGTGCATGAAGGCCGCAGATAGCGCAAGTGCAAATGGAGTTATCAGGAGTAGACTGTATCAGAATTTATCAGAATTAAAGGCTGCCAAAGCAACAGTAGTCTCTTCATCCATTGCAAAAGGTTGAACAAGACTCGAAGCGCCGGCCCGGAGTTGTCGACTGACGGATAGCTCCGTTTTGGCGTGTGACGCTTCTCCACTTCCGTCTCGATGACTAATAATTCTAAACTCTGGCCAATCACAATCACTTTCTGCGCTCATTACTGTCCCCGTTTTGACGACTGGGCCAGATTTCAACCAATCATAATTACTGTCCCCATGTGTTATGTGTTATTCTAGCCAATCAGAATTATTGTCCCCTTCCTATTTCCATCCCGTCTACGTCGTCAATAAGCTTACGGTTAAGGTTAGGGTTAGACATAACCGTGTCGATATCATCTCATCCACGGGCGCCTATTTTGGTGTTTTTTCAGAGTCAACCTTCATCTCCATGTCGTTATTCCACATACGTACGCCAATCCTTCATATTCTCAAATCTTATTGATCAAGGATACGCCAGAACCCCTGTACCGCGCATAAGCATAAGCGCCTGACAACAAGCGAGATGAGAGATGAGATGGCAGCAAATAAGATGAGATGGCAGCAAATAAGATGAGATGGCAGCACGACAACAGACAACATTGGCTCGATGTAAAGACGTAAATTTATGAAATGAGACAAAAACAAACATACATACATATCCCAGTTGAAACAACCTAAACGCCAGACCATGAAGCGACTGACCAGACCCAACCCATAGGCCACTGACCATGACCAGACCCGACCATTGACCCCTAAAGCATGCTTTTCTCCTAGTCACTGACTAATACTCGTCGCGCGCGTTGGCAGGTGCCTTCTTCTTGCCCTTGCCGCGCTGGCCGCCCTTGTGGTGCTTCTTGCTGTTCGCACCCTCGGCCGCCACGCGCCGAGCCTCCGTCACCGTCATGCCCTGGTCCAGGGCGCCCACCAGCCGCGCCTTGCGGCCCGACAGCTGCTTCATGCCGGCTGCCGCACGCGCCGCGGCCTCGGCCTGGCCCTGCTGTGTGTACTTGTGGCTGAACGGCTTCTCGACAAAGCTGCCCTTGGCGGCCGTTCTGCTCTGGTTCGAGCCGGCACCGCCCGCGTTCTGCATGCTCGCGGCGGCGGCCTTGTTGTTGCGCCAGATACCGGCAGCGTGGCTGAAGAACTCCTCGTCGACGGCGCGCGCTCTGGCGCTGTGCTCGTCGCCCAGGGCCACGTTGGACATCGCCTTGGTGGGTGCGCTCGACTGGTCTTCGTCCTCCTCCTCGATATCGTCCAGGTCCTCGTCGCTCAGCTCGGCCAGCTCGTCGCTGTCCATCTCGCTATCGTCGTCCTCGAGATCCTCGTCGTTCTCCCACGCCTGCGGCTGCGAGCCCTTCTTGCCCTTCTTGGTCACGGCGCGCACCTCGGCGGCCGCGGCAGCCTGCATGGCCAGGCGGCGCTTCTCGGGCAGGTGCTCCATGTCGTACAGCTCCTTGTTGAAGTCGGCGGCGTTGATGCCCTGGCCGGGCGGCGGCGCGACGTACAGCAGACGGCCGTTGACGTAGTCCTTGAGGATGTAGCGGGCAGCACGCGACTCGTCGGGCTGGCCCTGGCCGGCCTTTGTGAAACCACGCGCACGCGCGTACGACGACAAAAACTCTTCGGCGGTCGGGATACCGGTACCACCGGCGACCTTGGGCCGCGTGTAGATCACGATACCGTAGATGGCCTCCAAAAAGTTCTTGGGAATGCGGGTGGCGACGAGGCCGGCGGGGCCGGAGAACTCGCGCAGCTGGTCGATGGGCAGAATACCGTTGCAGACCAGGTCGGCCTTTGTGGTGGCAAAGTTGGGGAACACCAGACCGGGACAATCGCACAGCACGACGCGCTCGCTCAGGTGGATGGTCTGGAAGTGCTTGGTCTTACCGGGTGTCGACGAGACGGACACCTTCTTGGCGCCGATCAGGGCGTTGATGGTGGACGACTTACCGACGTTGGGGTAGCCGACGAGGCCGACCTTGAGTTTGCGGTCGGACGAGTCGCCCGATTTTGGTGCGTGCTCCAGGAACAGCGACTCGAGCTCCTCTGTCGTCAGGATACGTGTGTCCAGCTCGTCGTCATCGTCCTCGGTCTCTGTGGGCTCTGCGGTCTCCTTCTTAATCTCGACTTTCTCGGTCTTCTCGGTCTCCTCAGTCTCCTCAGTCTCCTCAGTCTCCTCAGTCTCCTCAGTCTCCTCAGTCTCCTCATCATCATCCTCCTCTTCATCATCATCCTCGAGCTCGCGCGCCTCATTGGCCTCCTTGGCCAGCTGGGCCGAGAAGAACTTGTAGGCAATCTTGTTGTCCTTGAGATGGCGGGCCCATGCGCGGCGCTGTGCATATGTCATCATATCGGCCTTGTTGATCAGCATCAGGTTGTTCTTGGCCGGGTCGACCTCCTTGACGTAGTCCTCGAGATCGGCCGAGCGGAACAGCAGCGGGTTGCGCGCATCGACAATCTGCACGACCAGGTCGGAGCGCTCAATGACACGCCACAGCTGGCGCCAGACCTCCAAGTTGCGCTCAAAGGGAGTCATCAGCAGATCCTGGTTGTCCTGCAGCTCGGCAAGGCCACGGCGCCACACCAGAAAGGCGTCACGCTCGAGGTGGTCCAGCTCAGCCGGGGTGGTGGTCTCGTCCCACTTGGGCCGCCGGGGCACAGACAGGCGGTTGCGGTTCTCGCGGTGCATGCGCAGGGTGTTGCGCTCCTCGTCGGCGGTCAAGAGGTAGGGGTTCTTGGCCGTGGATGTCTGGATGATCTGGACGTTGCTCATCTTCTCGGCGCGGAAGTCGATGCCGGCCAACTGGGCCGTGGACAGGAACTCCTCGAGAGCGCCCTGCTCGGTAACGGAGCGCATCTTGACCCAGCTGGCCTCCTTGTGCTCGTTTGTGATGTACTGTCTTGTTAGTATGGTGTGCTTCGCTAGAATTCTGTATTCGTAAAACGCACTGTCTCGCCGGTGTTGTGTTGGGTTCTGGTAATGCCCGCCTCGCCGGCACGGCGACGGTCGCCGCCGTTCTTGCCGAGACGATCGTTCATCAAGGCATTGCCGAGGCCGGCCTTCTTCTTGGAGGTGGCGAGGACCATGCTGGCGGTTGTCGTGTTCGGTTGTAGGTGTCTAGACGGTGGTGTAGATGGTAGAGTTGACGGTACAACTGTTGAAACGCTCGTAGTTCGCCTTGTCGTCTGGGTATACAAATCGTCGACGGCGTAGTGGTGATGTCGATGCAGCGATGCAGAAATTGCCCAAGACGTCCTGTATTATAAATGAAGAAAATGATGAATAATAGCGGGGAGAGGGGCGAACTTTTTTTTCAGCGCCTGTTGTTATCTTTTCTGCCGCCTTATCGGCACACGACAACGCCTGTATGGCACTATCAAGCCTGTATTATGATGCAAACTGAGCCAATAACCCCGCTAAGACGACAGACAGTATGGGCTATGATTCAGAATGAGTGCGATAAGATAGGCCACTAATAAAAATATAAAGTGGGGCAGGCCATTTACACTCTAATTTTTTCAACGTCAGGCCGTGATGCATCCCACTAGGATTCTCGATCACTGATTTTCGACATTCCATTACTACACGACAGTCATCCTCATTGCTATACGGCCACCTTGGACTCGTCTTACACCCGAGACACACGCCATTCTGATTCATATCGATCAATCTAGATACCCCTGCACACCCACAAACCGCCATTATGGCTCCTCGCCGCAAGTGGATGTAAGTCGTCAGCATCGGCATCGGCATTGGCATCAAAGCGGCATCAATATCGACACCGAATCATATACTAACAGCCAAGTGACAAGAAGACGGCGCAGCACTTCACGCTCGTGCATCGTCCCCAGAATGACCCCCGCATCCACGATGAAGATGCCCCCGCCATGGTGCTGAACCCCACGCAGCTGGGCAACGCTGCGGCCCGCCAGGGTAGCACCGTCAACGGCAGCGTGGCTGGCGGCAACCGTGCCAAGTACCTGGCCGAGCTGGCCGACCAGCTCGGTGATGAGGTCGAAAACATGCGCGACAACGAGGGCGAGGCCGCCGCGCACGGCGTCTACTACGACGACACCGAGTACGACTACATGCAGCATCTGCGTGAGATTGGCTCGGGCGGCGGCGAGGCCGTCTTTGTCGAGTCGGCTGCCGCACTCAACAACAAGCCGAAACCCAAGCAGAACCTGTCCGACGCCCTCAAGCTGATGAACCTCAACGACGAGGCCGGCGACCTGCTGGACGAGGAGATCCTGCCCTCCAAGAACCTGCGCCGTGTCACCTACCAGAACCAGCAGGATGTGCCCGACGCCATTGCCGGTTTCCAGCCCGACATGGACCCGCGTCTGCGCGAGGTACTCGAGGCGCTCGAGGACGACGCCTACGTGGACGACAGCGGTGAGAACGACGACGACCTGTTCCAGAAGCTCGCCAAGGACGGCGTCGAGCTGGACAACTACGAGTTTGAGGAGACGTACGACGACGAGGGCGGCGACTTTTACGACGACGACGAGGGCTGGGAGTCGGACGCGACCGAGAAGCCGGCCGGTGCTTCGCCGCGTGTCGTACTGCCCCGCAGCACAGACAACGACGACGAGGCGCCGCAGCTGGTCAGCGCGCCCGAGGGCACCGTGCCCGTCACCGGCGTCCCCATCGAGGGCATTATCGGCGCCGAGGGCCCGACCGATGACTGGATGGCCGACTTCAACAAGTTCAAGAAGGACCAGTCGTCGTCGACGACGCGCAAGAAGATTGTGCCCGCCATGTCGGACATCCAGTCGTCGATCTGGACAACGGACACGGCCGGCGGCCGCAAGAAGAAGCGGAAGGGTGCGCTGACACAGCAGTCGGGCTTCTCGATGACGTCGTCGTCGCTGGTGCGCACAGATCAGCTGACGCTGCTGGACGCACGGTTCGACAAGATTGACGAGGAGTACAACGAGGACATTGACGACATGCAGTCGGTGTCGCAGTTCTCGTCGGTGTCGAGCGTGCAGGGTCCGCTGCGCAACGACTTTGACGGCATCATGGACGAGTTCCTGGGCGGCTACCAGATGCAGGGCACGCGGCGTCTGAAGAAGGGCGCGAAGCAGTCTGGTCTGGAGCAGCTGGAGGAGATCCGGCGGACGCTGGGCCCTGCGCGGTTCTACCCCAAGAAGAAGTAGACGCCTTTTTGCGTTGTACTTAAATCTTATGACTGCTTGTTTGATGTTTTCTTTCTTTTCTCTGCTTCAGAGACATTGGGTGCGGGCGTTTGGTTGGATTGGACTGGCATTGCCTGGATGGGATATACAAAAGTGCTTCTATCATGACTATATTGAATATAAAAGTTGAATATTACTGACCTGGTTGTAGTTTGTCTTGCTTATTGTGATCTCTTGTATTTATGATATCGTCCTGTTGTCACTTGAATATAATGTGAAATATCTTGAAAAATAAAGCCACACACTAGTTTTATTTTTATTTAATTTCCAAATCTTCAACAACTACAATACCTTTACATAATTCAACCATAGAAATAAATCAAAATAAACTAGAAGCCCTGCCAAAACTAGAACTCAATGATTATGAAGAGAAAAAGACATGTGAAGAAGAAGCACATCTCGAATTTCAAATGAAACTAAACCAGACAAGTTGCTGTTGTTGGAGGCACGTGACCTGCAAACTGTTGATTCCGTCCAACAGCAAATGCACCTTTATTCCTGCAATTCACTGTTCTATAGTTCTATTCATGAGTATGGATTACTATTTGATATTTATCATTCATCATTCATCCTTTGTTCGATTCTCATGGTCATTCTTTTGTCTGTTCTGAGCAGCCAACATGCAGCATTGTCTTTGAAGCTTCACCATTAAACAGCGCTAGTCCCAAAGCAGACCATTGCTCTCGCTGGCTGTATTCTGCCGTTATTGACCGCCCATATTCAAGAGCATGGCCCCATGCTGCGACGGGTCTGGCTATGGGTCCAACAGCATCGCCAAACAGCCCTTTCGCGCGCGCGACGTCAACTAGGCACTACGCAAAACATCGCCGACGCCAACACACAACCACGGCACCACGACACGGCTAGACTCTTCCCTTCCACAAGAGACTACACGAATTCGACGAAGACACGATATCAGAATATTATAGATCCAGACTCTGCCAGCACAGAGCTCGAAGACGACGACGTGCCAGCTACGCGAATAGCTTCATTCTCCAGCTGACAGCATCGACGACCAGCACACATCTACGAGACACAGCGCGACTTCCTACACTACCTGCCCTGCTCCTTCTAGGAGACTCGGAGATGGGCGAGCGCGTCTTTGCCTCCCACCTCATCTACCTCTGTCGATGAAGGGTGCCGTCAGCCACGACAATTTCACCAGCCCCTCGATAACCCAACAACTCGATCTCTAGCCCGTGACCCCTGTCCCTTCTTTCGCATCGCGGAGCAAGGCGCACGGCTAGCAACAGCTGCCACCGGGCACGATGGCCTCAAACATGTTTGGTCAAGCACCACCACCCGCAGGTAGGTCTTAGCTGGTGCTCAGCTAGAGCTTAAGCTTGTTTGAAGCTCGATCTGCTTTCGATAACCGTGACCATCACTCGGCAACATGACGCTTAGCATGCTATCGAGGTGCAGTCGCATGTGAGAGCTCTTTACGACTGCTCTGCTTTCTTCGACTGCATCTTAGATGCCATTCACGACTGCCGACCGACTTTTGAATCAACCCCGACACGACTTGCTTGATGACCACGACGAGACGACTAGTCACAGAGTGACAACTACACTAGGACGAAACACATCATGAACAACTATGCCGCTACTTCACAAAAACATGTCATTAACGCTACAGCCAACCCCTTTGGTGCACCATCAGCAGCAGCACCCGCCGTGAACCCGTTCCTGGCAAAACCGGCTGGTGCGCCGGCAGCAAGCAATCCCTTCGGCCAGCCTTCCGGTTTAGGAGCAGCCCTGGTAGCAGCACCGGCTTCCAACCCCTTCCAAGCAGCATCAAATCCTCCACAACGAGCCGCCTCGCCATTCTCCTTTGGCCAGCCAAGCCAGCCAGCAGCAGCAGCGCCAGCAGCAACAACACAAGCAGCACCATCACCGTTTGGAGCACCATCCATACCAGCAGCTACTACCGGCTCGCCGTTCGGCGGCTTCTCGGGTGCGGCAAATGGACAATCAGCAGCTGCACCAGCGGCAAATCCGTTCCAGGCAAAAACGACAACATCTACTTTCGGGGCTGCATCGGCACCGGCAGCAGCCTCACCATTCGGCGGCGCAGCAACCTCGACACGAGCAGCTTCACCGTTTGGTGCCGCATCGGCCAAACCAGCGGCACCCTCGCCATTCGGCGGTGTATCGTCTGCTCCTAAACCTACACCATCTTTCGGCAACGCATCAGCACCCGACGCCCTCGCATCAGCCAAAGCTGCGGCGAAAAAGTCGGTCCACTTCAACTCCAACCCCGTCTCATCAACAGCCCCGGCCTACGCCTCTACAACCGCACAACCGAAACCAAAACAAAATACTTTTGCCCGCTTCACACCAAAAGCACCTCCGCCGATAGTTCAGAACCAGACTGCCACGCAAGACGAGTACACAAAGAAGATTCTGGCCCAGCTCCAGAAAGACCGCCTCAAGCCGCCACAATGGCCGGCCGACCCCGGTAACCCCAACAAAGCGTCCGCCATGGACGCCTTCTGGCAGAGCTACGACGACTACCGATCAAAGGCCCGCGACTCGCTGGTCAAGGCCGGACTCATCGACAACCCCAACATCCGCAAAAAGCTCAACGAGGCCATTGATTTCAAGGGCATCTGCGAGGACATGTGTCCCGAGTTTGAAAAGATTGAGCGCATCTACCAGCACAACGTCATGATGGCCGAAAAGACAGAGAGCCCAGACGGCACCATGTGGCCTTCGCCTCCAATTATGGTCAAGGCCCTCACGCGGTCGTCTGCCGGCCAAGAGGCACCTCTGCCCATGGACGTGCGCACAGTCGCCTCGCTCAAGCGGACCCTTGACTACCTTATCGACGACGTTCTCGGCGAGGAGAGCCGCCTGCCACTGGTGCACAACTTCTTGTGGGACCGCACACGAGCTATTCGTCGTGACTTTATTTTCCACTCGACCATGTCCGAAGAGGAGATGCACGGCCAGATTTACTGTCTCGAGGTCATCACACGATTCCACGTCACCTGTCTTCATCTTCTCTCGCAAAAGGGCCTCGCCCCAGAAGGATTCGACCACCTCCAAGAGCGCGTGCAGCTGAGCAAGGCTCTTCTGTCGCTGCTCCAGGCCTACGACGACTGCAAGGACCGCCAAATCAAGTGCTCCAACGAGGCCGAGTTCCGCGCCTACTTTATCCTGCTCAATGCCCAGGACCCCAACTTCCAGCACCGCGTGTCGGAATGGGGCACCAACCTGTGGTACGACTCGGACGAGGTGCAGACGGCCATGACCCTGGCGCAGACCATGCAGAGCGTCTGGGACTGGCGCGGCCCCGGCCGTCCGCCGATGCCCACGACGACCGCGCTCGGCGCCTTCTCCACCTTCTTCCGCATCGTCGAGAGCCCCCAGGTGTCGTATACAATGGCCTGTTTTGCCGAGGCGCAGTTCATGCATGTGCGCCGCGGCATCCTCCGCAACGCGGTGCGCGCCTATGCACGCACGCGCGACACACCCAAGGACCTCACGATCACGGCGCTGAATAACATGCTGCGCTTCGACACAATCGACGAGGCCTGGGAGTTTGTCAAGACCAACGGCCTTGAGTTTTCGTCCGAGGACAAGAAGACGGCGTACCTGGACCTGACCAACCGGCCCACGGTTAGCAACGAGCCACTGCCGCAGGCGTTCTCGCACAAGCTGGTGGAGCGCAAGCGTGCTGGCCGGTCGCTGCCGGACGCCCTGCACACGACTGTGTTTGAGGCGCCTGGTACAGCACCGCCCGTGCCCGATGCTGAGCCCAAGAAAAACGACTCGGAGTTGTTTGTCAGCCAGACACCGACACCCACGTTGGCCCCGGCCCAGCCGCCAGCCAGCACTTTCGGAAGCGCGTTCGGAAATACTTCTAGTAATGCGTTCAGCAAGCCTGCGACGACGGCGCCGACTACAAACATTTTTGGATCCGCCGGCACAACGAAGCCTACACCAGCCGCACCGGCCACAAACCCGGCAGCATCTATCTTCTCCTCCGCCCCCGCAACATCTACCACGCCCACACCCGCGCCTAGCTTCTTCCCTGCCACCAGCCAGCCGGTCAAGACAGAAACCACGCCACAACTCTTCCAGACCACCCCCGACACCAAACGCAAGGCAGACGAATCGACAACCCCGACTACCTCGCCAGCCAAGCCTGCGACAAGCAACTTCTTCGGCCTCGGTGCTCCCACTGCGCCCAAGATAGAGAATGCTCTCAGCACCAAACCCCCGGGCGCGGCAGCAGCCTTTGCATCCAACCTCTTTGGACAGAGCCCCTCGACAGCATCACCAACACCGACATCAGCCCAGCCGAGCCAGCAGGCTCTACCTAGCTCGCAGCCCGCCACCACCTCATCGTTCTCCAGCCTCTTCCCCTCGACAACTACAACAGCGGCAGCTGAAGCAAAGCCTGCCGCGCCTGCAGCAGCAACAAGTTCTCTCTTCACATCTGGCGCCACAACCAAACCAGCTGCTGCCTCGACAAGCTCTCTGTTTTCAGGAACAACTCCAGCGCCTGTTACTGCCCCATCGGCAGCTGCGTCATCGAGCCTGTTTGGATCGGCACCGACTACGACTCCCGCCCAGCCTGCATCGCTGTTCAACAAGCCGACCCAGGAGCCTTCTTCTCTCTTCTCAGCGTCAGCCCCCGCTGCTTCCGCTCCAGTAACTGCGCCGCCTCCGCCGCCTCCGCCAAGCAAGACTCAGCTCATGGACGGCTTCAACAAGTGGCTCGTACTGGGCGATAATGGCATTCTGAACGAGTTCAAGGAGGGCTTTATCGAGTACTTGGTCAAGGAGACCTTTAGCAAGTTCCAGTATGACGAGGCCGAGCGCATCAAGCGCGAGGAGGACGAAAAGTCGTGGGCCGAGGCCACCAAGTTCAAGACGTACAACCTCAGCGTCAAGTACTTTTACAAGTGGCGCCGCATCGCGCGCGAGAAGGCCCTCGACCGGCGTGCGCGCCAGGCCCGCGACGAGCTCAAGGCCTACCGCGCAGCCAAGCGTGCCGAGCAACGTCTGGCGGCCGAGCAGGCAGCCCTTGAAGAGCGCGAGCGGGCCCTTGAGGCTCGGCGCATGGAGAACTCGCAGGTGCAGCTACTAGAAGAGATGGGCTACACCGAGTTCACAGCCGCGGCCCGCAAGCGCAAGGCGCTCGCCGAGACCGAGCGGATGCGGTCAGTGTCGATGTCTGCAGCAGACGCCCAGTCTCTGCGGAACCAAGACCACGAATTCCAGAAGCCGCGCCTGCCGCACAAGCTGCCGGTCCGTGCCATCAAGGACGGCATCTCCAGCACGGTCTCGCGCGCCAAGGACTTTGTGAGCAGCCGCATTGCACCGGGCAAGCGGCACCGGATAAGCGACGGCGACGACATGTTTGACGACGGCGCCAGCATAAGCGGCGAGAGCGTGCGAAGCAATGCCAGCCGCATGAGCACGATGAGCAAAATGAGTTCCATGAGCAAGATGAGCCGCATGAGCCGCGACAGCATCGGCAGCAACACCAACACCAACAGCGTGACTTACTACCGGAGGTCCGTGCCCGGTAAGAGCCGGCTGCACAGCATCTTTACGCGCGTGCCGTCCGGGTCGTCGACAGGCGCGGCCGAGCCGGCGCCGCCCAAGAAGATGACCAACTTTATGCGGTACAGCAAGAGCGGCGACAAGCGGACGCAGTCGCAGTCGCAGTCGCAAAACCGCTACGGATCGCCGGCCGGCTCGTTTAGCGCGTCGACCCGCCGCCCAGCTACTGCAGCTGCGGCCAGCCCCGCGCCGTCGGACCGCCCGTCGTTCTCGTCGAGCATGGGCGTCGGCAGCAATGCCGCGAGCGCCAGTGCCTTTGGCAACAGCGTCAACGGCCACACCACCAACGGCCAGAGCAACAGCTCGCGCGTCAAGTCGAGCTACTGGCGGCTGCGGGCGATGGGCATGGTGCAGATGCCCAACAAGCAGTACCTGCACGAATCACTCGCGCTGCCCATGTTGCAGGACGGCAAGCGCTTCCCTGGTGTCGGCAACTACGGCCTGCCGCCTGTGCCGACGCCGGACTGGGATGATGCTTTGAAGAATACCGATAATGCCGAGATGGTGGACGTCCACGACGACGGTGACGACAATGACGACGAGCGCACCGAGACGTACGCCGAAGAGATTATGCGCCGGACTATGGTTCCGCCGTCGTCTTCGCTGTCGCCGGCTGGCGTGTCGCGCAAGCGGGTGTTCTCGAGTAGCACCGACGCCGTGCATCAAGCCGGAATTGACGCTGCTCAACCAAGCACCTACAACAAATCACCACTGACGTCACCGCCGGGCGCCAAAAAGGCACGCGTCGACAACGAAAGCAACAACGGCGAGCTGTCCGAGGCCGAGCGCGTCATCCGCGAGATGCGCGAGCTGGCGGCGGCCATGGACGAGGACCGCGACTGGTTCAAGGAGCAGACGGAGCTGCTGAAGAAGGGTGTATCTGCGTGGGATCAGTAGTTTTTTTCTTCTTGTTTGTTCACATTGTTTGTTTCTCATGTTTCCATTTCATTTGTAATATCATATACCAAGGCGTTGTTTTTCATAGCACATTTTTTTCTTTTTCTTTTTCTTTTTATTCTGTTCTTCTGCTTTAGAACCAGATACCAATACATCAGGACATCAGTCGGGAGAACGTCTTTCAAGAATTAAAGTTGTGAATCTAACGAGTCAATATTCGAAATATTAGTGTAATTAGGCTACGAGCATTCCAAAATATGAATGCGATCCTATTTACACCGCAATAATCCCTATTTACACCACGTCGTGTGAATGGTCAAAAAGCATAATATTGGCTAGTCAAAGGATGTATATTACTTGACGACGGCGCAGCACGTATTTGCTCTATGTGACCGAGCGAGAACTCAGATTTAAAGACGTACGAGCACATGGTCCGTCATAATTATGACTTGGTCGTAAGTATAGTTCATTTTCTTTCACAATTCTTCCTCGATATGATAAATACAGACACCGCGACAGGGTCAGGCTTTCATCAATATGTTCGACCCTGGTGATATGTCTTGCCACGAAAATGGATGCCTGTGTGAGAGGACTGTGAAAGAGAACAGACAGTGACAAGTTTAAGTTAATGCCGTAGCTATATTAATAATCAGCCAACGTCACCGCAATATCTTCTCAGCCAGTGATGGAACGGACAAGCAGCCAGCATCAGCCAGGCTCACGGCTGTGAAAATACAACGGAGGGATCCGGAAGCCGAAGGCTGCAGACAGAGAGGAGCCACAACCATACCAACAACCTTGGCACTGCCAGATAAACCTTCATTCTGCCAGACCGCACCAGTTCCATGTTGAACCGGATGACAAATGACAACAGGCGAGTGCACATGCATACAATCATATACACACTCATATGTAAGCATCCAACTGAGAGACAACGCAATCTCCCACACACACACAGCCATTGACTTCCTATTATAGTAGCTAGCTAGTGGTAAAAAATCACAGTGCATATCCAAGGCATCTGTTTGTGCCCAGCATACGTCTACATGCTGGCGGACGCCTTTTTACTTATGAGGTATACCTGCAAGCCGACGCCTTTTATTTTTACCTGCAGGTCAATAGTATCTCATTGGGCCATGCTATATATAATAGCCAATGGTATCTCAAGTCCGCAGCAGGAAACGTGCACTTCTGCGTCCATAAAGCAGCTTGCATGCACCTGAGATGTGAAGGTGTGAGTACATAATAATAGACAACCGAACGCCTTCCCTTAAATGTGAACTAAAAAGGCTGTTCTGTATTTGAAGTACCATTTTCTGGGTAAAGTGTGGTCGTACAAAAGACTTAAGACCAGGACACATGCATCGTTAAAGTGTAGATACCAATCAGCTGGTGAAATATCTGCAAAATATGTAGATATACTATGAAGTCAAAACCTTGATACGATAAAAATGCAAACTCGAAATGCAAGACATGAGATAGCAGCTTGAAGTGAGACATGACGCATAGAGTCGAACATATATGATTTGTAAGAAGTGTGATGAAAATTCTCACATACAGCTGAATCTCATCACATACAGCTAGACATTGTACCGCATTACCCGAGAGGTAATATCTGGTATTTCAGAGACCTGTATTGTGAACATTATTTACAGGCACCTACACAAGGAATATTGATGAGGAAAACGGGTTACTGAATAGAGATATGGCCCATAGATATTTGAGCTGTTGTGTAAAGCGTGTGCCCTGCTGATATTAAGACAGAGGCAACCAGCCCAGCCAGCTCAAAAAGTGCAGTGCGAGACCGGTGGCTCAAAAGTGCACTTTAGTGAGGGGAACATGCCCGTCCCGCCCGAAGTAAACGAACGTCTTTATCTTCAATCGAGATGGTTGAGAGTCGGCTGTGGAGCTGGACCGGGTATCTGGGCATGACTTGACTGTCTCTGTTAATACGTTTTTGATATCGCCTTGTAGATGAATGTGGTAAACATGTAGACTCGGCAAAGTTTGTAAATCAAATACAGGGAAACGTCTGTCTTAGAGCCATGCACATGGCTGCACGCTAACCTAACATTTCGTGTCAACGGTGAGCCTCCCTAACAAAAGAACTGTGAATATAGGTTGTATCTTTGAAAGACATGTCGCACATTATATTGTCCCGACAGCTCTTGAATGCACAAGAAGGTTGTGTTTTGTGTTGGCGTTTGTTGTTTATTCAAGCCGATCGAACTCCTGTTCAGTATGACGCCCGGAGCTTCTCGAGGCCATTTTCACCAAGAATCAAGTGAGAGGGCGGCACCTACCCCTTCGAGGAGCTGACTTGCGAACGGTTCGCATCTATTTTGGGGGACTAATGCGGGCGTTGAGCCTCTTAATGTACCAAACAGTGTCCTTATAAGATGGGATATGGTCCCGGCTACATCCATCTAGGTGATACCGATTTTGCATACCACGAACCGCCTCTTCTAGACGCATAGCCTCTTGAACAGATTCACCTCATCTCGACCCTTTGTCCCTTTATTCCACTTGGTTACTATCCATTGCCTTTTATTTTGAAACCTTATTGCCTTGAAGAAGAGTGATATCTTGTGCTGCCCACTACTGGCTTCAAATATCCCAAACTTACAGTTGAACGCCTTGACAGCCTCAAAATAAGCTGCCGCTTCCCGTATTTTCTTCCCGTGTAATCTTATACCGTCCTGCCCTTAGTCATTCCCACACCCACGATATTCTATCCCGCCCTGCACATCTATATTTGCCACTGTGGGCGGCATCATGAATTCTCAGTTTACACTACGCGTTGCTGAGGTTGTTGCCGTGTTGGTTGTCTTCAGGTCCATTCTGACAGCCAACCCTGGCAGCAACACACGCTCCCAACAAAGACAAGATGCAAGACAGGCCACCTCACAAAGTCTGGCTCGCGGCCCCTTTTCCCGTGACCAGCTAAGTGAAATGACCAACGTTTTCTGCATATTCATGTACACCTGCCTCAACCCCAATCACATCAAGGCTTGTTTATGCATTGCCCACACGGGAATGGCACCTGCTGTGTACATCAGCACAAATCAAGCCGTCTTTGGCGAGAACTCCGAAGGGCTCCGCCGCTGTGCTCGCGGGATGCAAGCCATATGCGACCTTCTGGCACATATCACTCCCGAAAACGCACTCGAAACCCGCAACGAGATCCTCAGCAATGTCACACACCATAACTGGTGCAAGATCGGCAGCAGGTTTGGACTATATGTCGAGGGAGACATGCCCGAATGTATACATTTTAAAAAGGAGATCAAGATCGGAGCCTATCTTCCAGAAAAGCTGCGATGCACCGCCCGATACATCCGGGACAATATCAAGCCGGACAGCTCTCAGTACCCTCCCCAGGGCCAGCAGGCCAGGCACAACCAGGCCGGAGACGGCCAGCTCACCGACGATGATGGACAAATCAGCAACCTCACTGATGCCATGCTACGTCTAAAAGTCACACTGCACAATATCTTCAAGAAAGATGCACGACCTGATCACCAATGCACGAATTCGAGGAAGAAAAGCAAGAGAGGAGACAATGTCACGCGGGACGGCAAGCTGGAAGCAATGCTGGCCGTCTACAAATTTCACCAAAAGTATGGCGAGCTTCTCCGGACTGTTCTCAAACGCATCGGTGCCGGATCCGGGACCGGAAACGTCGATGAATGCATGCAGAGGTTCGAAGGCCTCTGCCAGTATGTCAAAGGCGCCAACTTTCTCTGCAACCTTGTCCTCAAAGACACCAACGTCGTGAGTCGAATTTAATATGTCTTGGTTGAATGCCCAGAATTAGGTACACGCATGTACAGTTTATTGTCTGATTATTTTATAGGATACCGCACCCGAACCCGGCGCTACAGACGGTGCTATACGCTTGTGGCTCAAAAAAGCCAAAGTATTCGACCTCCAGCTTCCCGAGGAAGCCTTCCTTTTCGACGGCAAACGCCATCCAAAACACACAACACAAATCACCCATCGGTCGACACCAAATCAGCTGCACTATGGCGGCGGCAATGCCCCTGCTGGAGATACTTCACCTGTTGCAGCGTTGTCACCTGCTGGCTCTACCTTTGGCGATGTCGGGCCGAGTACGACCTCCAAGCCAGGCCTTCACTCACAGCTTCATCAGGGCAGTGCCCTACAGCGCGTCATCACCTGCGCCCTAGGAAGAGCTCAGGCTGACCAATGCCTCCAGAGATACCCCGTTCTGAATTCCACACAATGTAGTTTTGATGCCGCATACGACAACACGCGTGGACTCAGCGACTACCCTGTCCCTAAGATCCATGCTGAGATTGCCCTCGTTGTTCTGGCTGCCACGCTTCTGGAAAAGCTTGCAGACAAAACCAATCTGCCGCAGTTCTACTTTGGCTCCTTCAAGAAGACCTGCTACTGCTGCAACAACTTTATGCGCGCCAGCGGGCTCAACATTGTGCCATCTCAGTGCCACTACAAACTCTACCCGTCATGGCGCCTCCCTGACCACCTCTATCTGCGGAGCCTTTCCCAAAGGAGGGTTTGCAATGCCGCCAACTGGCCCGGCAACTTTATTGCCGCAATGTGGTCGGTAATTAGTGCTGCCATCCGTGGAGCGGACGGGGCGGGTGACATCAACGGAGGCTCGCATGAATCCCTGGAAGATATCCAGCTGCAGACGTATGCATCTATCAGCGAGAAGGCATACAGCAGCGACCACTGGATTGGGGGTTTGTCTCCCCCGGCTCCAGCACTTTCACGGCCGGCCACGGCTGCACTCCCATTACCGGCCAGGGTTACACTTCCACTGCAGGCTACGGCTACTCTTCCACGCCCGGGCGCATTCGCACACCCACGGCTGGCCATGTCTGCACATTCACGCCCGAACGCATTTGCATCGCTCCCAGCTACGTCTGCACATTCCCGGCTAGTCACGTCTACACATCCACGGTCGGCCACGGCTGCACTTCCACGGCAGGCCACGGCGGCACTTCCATGGCAGACCACAGCGGCACTTCCACAGCTGGACGCATTTGCACACCCACTGCTGGTCACGGCTGTACTTCCACTGCCGGCCAGAGCTGCTCTCCCACGACCGGCCACGTCTGCAAATCCACGCCCGGACGCATTTGCATCGCGGCTGGCCAATTCTATACATCCACGGCCAGCCACGGATGCACTTCCAACCACGAGCCGCTCAATAGCCATAGCAGCACCTTTGATGACAAATATGTCGCCTGCCATGACGATACCTCGGGCTACAGATGTACGCCCGCCAGTGAATACCACACGGCGGGCCTATAACAACTCCCAGTCCATGCCTGGAAATTGGACACAGGCGACTAACTCAGGAGCCCCAAGGAATCGGGACCGAAGACGCCGCCGAGACCAACGTCGCGCACAACATTCCAACCGGAATAGGCCTCGTTCTAACCGTAGTCCATCTCGTGTTCGGCGTCAACACCGAGGTCGACATCAATCATCGGAGCGGCGCCAACAATCTGACCAATACGTAGACCATCCCCGGAGTCGACAGCAAGCTGGAGGTAATGACTATTACAGACGATCCGCGGATTTATCTGGCTCGAACCCATTGCCGTTCTCCAACAACAACAGGGCACGAGGCCCTTCATCGGGAGGCAACATCTCTGGATATAGAAGGAACTAGGTCTGGATGCAGGAACAACTCTTCGCTCTTAACTTGGATTATCTGGATATTAGAACCTCAACCGGCAGCCCACACCTCTGGATATAGAAGAAACTAAATTTGGATGCAGGAACTGGATGCAAGAACTAATTGAAGCTTTTTACTCGGATCTCCTCGATATCCCCAACAAGAGCTGTACCAGACTTAATTGGATTGGAGTTCCAAACTTTCAGGTGATGGTGTCTCACTGACGTAGTGCATAGTCGTTTCATAGTTCCCATTCTCACCTGTGGCAATATGCTGACCTGTGTCGAGCATAAAGGCCAAATGTGAGTCCCTAACAATCTAGAACAATCCGATATCAGTCTGACCATTTGGTCAGTTGCAAGCTGTGCAGATAGCCACCGTAAACCCGCACGCGAGCAAAACCGCAAAACCGCAAAACCGCAAGACAAAAAGCTGGGACCGGCTCTTATGACGACGTACGACTTCAAGACAACTTCCTACATTATGAGAACTAACGCATACCTCCTAGCTTGGACACATTTGCTACTGATTTGATTTTATATTGTTTTATGATTCATTTTTACCCTGTTTTTCATCTTTCTTTAACCTCTTGTTCTGTCAAACATTCATTTCTTCTTACATTTCAAGGCATCGCTACCCTGCGAGGTGTGTGCCTTGATTTGTAATGTTCTCATGCGACTACGTTCTGCCCCAGACAGGCGTATGACAAACTATGTTTTACGAATCCTTTCAGACCAAGCCACTTCAAAAACTCTTTTATGTCTTTATTATCCACCCTTATGTTTCTTTCGACCTCAACTATTTTGTTTTCTATCTTGTTCCAGTCTTGCTATTTCTTAGCTGTGTATCCTTAAAAACTGCATGTACCTTTTGCTGGCTGTGCCCGAAGGTCATGTACTGTTTCGTATATGTATTTTACCGGAGGCAACTACTGTTTGCCAAGTTGGAAACGCCACACCGGCGGAACTCGGATGCGATCAGCGGATCAGATCATCGACATGACAGCATTGGGGGCGTTATTGGAGGATTATTCACATTGGTACCAGCTGCTGGCGTATTGGAAAGGGCATCTCATCTCGTCTTTGGGTTCTGGATATAACGGACAGTTCGACTTTGGAACATGGGCGGGCAGCAGCTGGCGGCGTTGGCTCTTTTCTCATCTCTTTTGATATGAGGCTCATGGGAACTTTTTGGCCCAAATAAGAATTATTCCCATGCAAAAACAAACCATAAAAGTCATCCTGGCGTGTATCATCAAGGCTGGCATCACGAAGTGACGTTGAAAACTTATGTAATCACTAACAAAGGAGTGGGGCCTTGGCTTGTTATCCAGACGGGACCCTACAAAGAAATGCCTGACAGTCTGTGTACCACGTTGAGGGACACCGATTGGGCCATGGGGTGTCACAAATATGTCTTAAACGAGGCGAGTCTTCGTACGGAGGAAAGAGCATGCGGTGTAGCCTGAGGAGGACGGGAAGGTGCGATACAGGTGGTGTGGTGAGTGAGGTGTGTCATTGTGTCGTGCGTGAGGCACGTACGGAAGGAGCTAGACAATTCCCAAGTCGCATAGGGAAGGAGCGATGGGATAGAGTTAAGCTTGTGATCTCCCGGGCGTTTCAGTACGGGCGTTGTCGCAACGGGAAGGCGCGATGTGCGAAACATGCGACGTGCCGACAAGGTGTCTGTTTCTGTTTCCTACTTCCTGTTTCGTTTCATGCGACGGCGGGGTAGAAGTACTGGCAGGGTCCCTATTCAGACTGTATAAGACAGTGATGATAGACGGATTTGGCTCACCGCCTTTATATCGCACATATACTACGTGTGACTAAAGGGCAAGCAGGACCCGCGAACCTTTATTGACAGTGCAAATAGTCGTTGAAAATACTGCCCGTCAAAATAGCGGTCGGCGACGCTAATAAATCTCAATGGGGGCGGTAGGGTGCCCAAAGGACGTTCCCCTACTGAAAGAGGAAGCTAATGTAAACAACTCCTGTACCGAAGTCTACGCATACGATTTCAACGGCCAAACAGCGACAGCTTCAAACTCGAGTTATAGATCTCTTCAAGCAAAGCTCCACCGGGAACTGAAAAGGTAAGATATATCAGTCGCGTGCTGCCAGGTCGGGGAGAGGATGACGTGGTGGTAAGAAGAAGTGAGGCGGGGGAGGGAGGATAGCAGGGGGGTAAAGTGAAGGGAAGCCGTTGGCGAGGACATGGCGACGACATGGTGCTACAGTATCTGCGGCCGTGGACAGTATCCAACTGGACACTGGAAGAGGAGGGGCAGAAGCAGCATACGCGCCGGGATCGCTGCAGTCCGTCAGCACTTGGTGTGACCGCAAAGTGCATCGGAGAAAAGACTCAAGATGACACGAGATGAACCCCAAGATCAATATGACGAGATCAGCTGCATACCGGGCGAGAATGGATCGGCAACGGCAATGGTGACGGTGGAAGTACGACATGTTAACACATTTGCAGCGTCGTCTGAACGATTCGATTTCGGCTTCGATCCTGGCTTTTTCTGCCAGACGTCCCGTCCACCGCGGCGTCTTCCAGTCTGCATTATCTCTGCCATCTGCAGTGCGCGTTTGGCAAGATTCTTACCGCGCGAGCGTGACAAGGTAATACAACATTTGGCTCTTTATGAGGAGGGGCCGGTTGCGGTCCACGAGTCCAGTAGCTAGCTGTGCAAGATTGTACAGTGGTGAGACAGGATATATGCATATTCTGACTGTGTGTGTGTCATGGAATCGTGGGCGCACATAGGGTACACGGGCGCACGGAGCTCTCGGGCACAGCGCAAGAGTAGGCGCGCAGAGCGAGCTGTTGGCGCATGTGCAAGGTGACGGCTGAGTGACAGACAGGCAGCTGACGTCCAACGCTGGCGTACATATAACGGCCAGCCCCTGTCCCTGTCATCTCTGACACCACTTGGCTCTCATCACAGACAACCTGACAACGCAAGCACCAACAGATTTGCTGACGAAACCCATAGATCCCTTTACCCTTTTCCTCGATACTTCTCCCTCTCCAACTACAACCACAACCTCTATACCCCCCTCAAATCATCAACCATGGCGCCCAGCAGCTTCCGCAAGATCCAGAGCTTCAAGACAGAGTATGCTCCGACAGACGTCACCCACTATGTCTCTGAGCGCAGTGGCATGACCGTAGTTGTGGCCAACCGCAAGGGTCCCAAGATCAACGGCTACTTCACACTTGCCACCGAGATCTTTGACGACTCTGGCGCACCTCACACTCTCGAGCACTTGATTTTCATGGGATCAAGAAGCTACCAGTACAAGGGTCTGCTCGACAAGCTGGCCTCGCGCGCATACTCGGGCACGAACGCCTGGACCGCCACCGACCATACCGCCTACACACTCGAGACTGCCGGTTGGGAGGGTTTCGCCCAAATATTGCCCGTCTATCTCGAGCACGTCATTCTTCCCACCATCACCGACGACGCCTGCCTCACAGAGGTCCACCACATCAATGGAAAGGGCAAGGATGCCGGTGTCGTGTACTCGGAGATGCAAGCTCTCGAGACGGACAGCGGCGAGCTGATGGATCTCCGTTCGCGCCGGCTGCTTTACCCTGAGAATGTCGGTTTCCGGTACGAGACGGGCGGTATGCTCGAGGCTCTGCGCAACCTTACAACTGACCGCATCCGCGAGTTCCACAAGGCCATGTACCAGCCTCGCAACCTGGCTGTCATCATCGTCGGTGAGGTCGACCAGGACAACCTGCTGGAGATCCTGGACGAGTTTGAGCAGAGCATCGAGAAGGACATCCCCGCAGTCACGGAGCCGTTTAAGCGCCCATGGATCGACTCGGCCCAGCCTCCCGCTATTGCCAAGTCTATCATCGACACAGTCGAGTTCCCCGAAGACGACGAGTCGATTGGTGAGATCATGGTCAGCTACTTTGGCCCCCACTGCAACGACAGCATTGCGACAACAGCTCTCGCTGTCATCCTTGCATACCTGTGCGGTTCGTCCGCCTCTGTGCTGGAGAATGTGATTGTCGAGAAGGAGGCGCTGGCAAGCTCCATCGTCTACTCGTGGGAGTCGCGGCCGAACTCTGTTATCTGCCTGCAGCCGACCGGTGTGGCTACGGAGAAGCTGGAGTTTGTTGAGAAGAGACTGAGGGACCTGCTCAAGGAGGTCGCCACGAGCCCCTTGGACATGCCGTATCTGCGCGAGTGTGTGAACCGCGAGCGCCGCCAGGTACAACACTCTGCAGAGGGCTCCGAGGACTTCTATTCGTCCAACATCATCTCTGACTTTCTGTTCGGTGAGCGCGACGGCTCGACCCTGCTCGACCTGAAGGACCTTAAGGAGTACGACACCCTGAGTGCCTGGACGGAGTCACAGTGGCAGGAGTTCTTGCGCACCTGGATCGCAGATGCCAACCACATTTCGATTCTGGGCAAGCCGTCCAAGGCGCTGGCGAAGAAGCTCAAGACAGCCGAGAAGGAGCGTGTGGCCAACAGAAAGAAGGAGATCGGTCCCGATGGCCTGAAGAAGCTGCAGGAGCGCCTGGACCAGGCCAAGGAGGCCAACGAACGGCCTATTCCGGAGGAGGTGCTAGACCAGTGGGCTGTGCCCGGCACGGAGTCGATCCACTTCATCGAGTCCAAGACGGCGCGTGTTGGCCGGGCCAAGAGCTTGGGTGTGGCCGACAACGACTCGCAAAAGATTGTCGATGCTGCGACGCCCGGAAAGCTGCCCCTGTTCCTGCAGTTCGAGGATGTGCCATCCAACTTTGTTCGCATCAATGTGCATGTCAGCACCGCCGGTGTGCCGATGCACCTCAAGCCGCTGCTCTGGATTTTCAGCGACAACTTCTTCAACAGCCCCGTCGTGCGCGACGGCAAGGTGATTGACTTTGAGAGCGTCGTCAAGGAGCTAGAGAAGGACACAGTCGACTATGCATTCAAGTCGGGCAGCAGCCTGAGCGACTCGGAGAGCATTGTCATCCAGTTCCAGCTGGAGCCGGCCAAGTACAAGACGATCATCCAGTGGATCCGCACGCTGATGTTCGAGTCCATCTTTGATCCCGTACGCCTGTCTGCCGGTGTCGCCAAGTCGTTGGCCGACATCCCCGAGAACAAGCGCGACGGCCGCCTGATGAGTGCCGAAGTCGACATGGCCATCCACACCGTTCGGGACTCATTCCCTGCCGCCAAGCGCACACTGGTGCGTGCTGTCTACCTGCGCCGCCTTAAGAAGCTTCTCGAGACGGATGCCGACAAGGTTGTCGGCTGGTTTGAGGAGCTGCGCAAGTCGCTGTTTGCGTTTGAGAATGTGCGCGTGCTGGTGACGACGGATGTTGGCAAGCTTGAGGAGAAGGCCGGCGTTCCCATTGTGTCTGCATGGGACGTTGTGACCGAGGGCCTGGATGCGTCCAAGGACCCCGTGCCCATTGTCGCCCCCTCTGCGCGCCTCAGTGAGGAGGGCCAGCGCCCTGGCTCAGTTGGTGCCGTGATCCTGCCAATGACGACACTGGACACGTCGTACAGTGTGTCGACAACAGTGGGTCTCAAGTCGCTGCAGGACCCTCGCCTGCCCGCCGTTCTGGTGGCTATTGGCTACCTCGAGTCAGTTGAGGGACCGCTTTGGAACGCCGTGCGTGGCAACGGACTGGCCTACGGCACAAGCTTCGGTCGCGACAACGACACGGGCACCCTGACGTACCGCGTGTACCGGTCGCCGGATGCGTCCAAGGCGGTGGCGGCATCGCGTGATGCCGTTGCCGACCTGGCTTCGGGCCGCGTGCCTCTGGACAAGCACCTGGTGGAGGGCGCAATCAGCGGCATTGTTATGGGCATTGCCGATGAGCAGTCCAACATGACTATGGCGGCGCAGCAAAACTACACTGCAGGTGTTGTGCGCGGCCTGGATGCGGACTACAACCACCGCATCATGCGCGAGACCCGCACGGTGACACACGACCAGATCCGCGAGGCCATGACGGACCTGATCATGCCCGTGTTCCAGCCCGGCACAAGCAACGTCGTTGTGACCTGTGCGCCGCTGGTGCTGAGCGCGACGGAGAAGGAGTTTACCAGCATGGGCTACAAGACACAGGTGAAGAAGCTGACGGACTTTTATGACGACTATGGTCTGGTCATTGAGGGCGAGGAGGAGGAGGAGGAAGAGGAGAGCGAGGAGGACGATGACGACGAAGACGACGAGGATGATGATGATGAGGGCAGCGAGGATGGCAGTGACGATGAGAGTGATGGGGATAGCGATTAGATCTGCACGAGCAAACAAATCAAAATTATATCATGATTTTAGACAATCATAGAAGTCGACATCACAGACGTCACCGGAATATCACAAACTGAGAATGCTTGGTATATTCTCAATTACTCATTTTGAATCTATGCTGGTATACAAGAAAAGGATGCAATATATGGAAAAGAAGACAGAACAAATGGAAGCAGAAGAAACAAGAAGGCATCCGAGTAACTTTTGTTCCGAACGCCAAACACCGTGATGAAACAGAAAAGAGACAGAGACAAAGACAAAGGAGACAAGGCTACTCCTTGGCGGCGTGCTCCTGGTTCTTGCGCATCTTGCGGGCGTTGCGCTTGACGCGCTCCTTGCGCTCGCGGCGGCCGTCGCCGCGGAACGACGTGCCGTTGATGGCGTGCTCCTCGTCGCGCTTGAAGTCCTTCTGCTTCACCTCGACCACCCACTCGGTCTCGGCCTCGGAGCGGTTGGTGCCCTTGAAGCCCCACTTGCGCTCCCAGGTGTTGGTCTCCTTGTTGTACTGCAGGTTGCGGCGCTGCTCGCGGGTCTTGGGGGTGATGCCCTTGCGCAGGGCAAAGGCCTCCCACTTGGTTGGGGGCTTGGGCTGGGGCACGGGCTTCTCGCGGGGCATCGGGGTGGTGACGGGGGGCAGGTTGAGCAGGACGCCGTCGGTGGTGGTGCGCTCGATGCGGCAGGTGGTGAGCAGCTGGTTGACGAGAGCCTGGGCGCCGTCGCGGGCGATCTCGGCGAGGGCCTTTTCCTGGTCCTTCTCGCCGGTGCTGGTGGCCTTGGTGTCGGCCGGGTTGGCGTCGTTGGCGAGCAGCAGGCCGAGGTCGAACGTGTATGGTGTCGGCTTCTCGACAGCGACGGGAAGCTTCGGCCGGGGGGCAGGGGTCGTCATTTTGAATGTGGTGTGGTTGTGTGAAATGGAGGTGGTGGTGATATGGAGGTGGTGGCAGGTTGGTGATGAGATGGAAAAGTTGCACAGGTAAAGGCTGAAAACTTTAAAGTGGGTCGTATCGCAGCGATAAGGCTATCGGCTTTACCGCTTTGAAAACGAGAGGCAGCGAGAGCAGTGTGGATACCGTCACGTGTGCTCTTATTAGCTGGTTGTTATCGATAAGGCACAGGAACGGGTCCAGAAAAAAGTTTAGCGGGCAGAATCCAGTGTACTGTAGAGAAGATTTCTTTCTAGTGAATATCCAATATCACGAGCAGTGCCAACGATAGTCGATACTACGATCTACGATCTACAACGCCCACACAACAATAATCTAATAAAATGGCACCAGTCGAGGCAGGCCGGCCGGCCAAGAAGAGCAAGGTCGACAAGAGCGGCAAGGCTGTGAAGAAGGACACGACGGGCAAGACGGCAACGACCAAGGCGACTACAAAGACGGCTACCAAGACACAAGCAACGGAGAAGAAGGCTGTGAAGTCTGAGAAGTCTGAGAAGCCCGCCAAGAAGGAGAAGAAGGTTGAGGAGGTTGTTGGGGAGGACGATGAGGATGACGAGGTCGGCAGCGTGATCGGCGAGGACGACGAGGATGTCGACGAGGAGGCCGAGGCTGCCGACGCCGCCGCCGAGACCAAGGAGGAGGCCAAGACGTTCAAGGAGCTCGGCGTTGTCGACGTTCTGTGCGAGATCTGCACCACCCTTGGCTTCACCACGCCCACGCCCATCCAAGCGCAGTCGATCCCCGTGGCGCTGCAGGACCGCGACATTATCGGCACGGCCGAGACGGGTTCGGGCAAGACGCTGGCGTTTGCGCTGCCGATTCTGCAGGCGCTGCTGGACAAGCCGCGGCCGTTCTTTGGTCTGATCCTGGCGCCGACGCGCGAGCTGGCGGTGCAGATCTCGCAGACGTTTGACGCGTTTGCGAGCATTGCGCTGCGGTGCACGGTGCTGGTGGGCGGCATGGACATGGTGCCGCAGACGATTGCGCTGGGCAAGCGGCCGCACGTGATTGTGGCGACGCCGGGCCGGCTGCTGGAGCACCTGCAAAAGACCAAGGGCTTCTCGCTGCGCAGCCTGCGGTACCTCGTGATTGACGAGGCGGACCGCATGCTGGACATGGACTTTGGGCCGGTGTTTGAGAAGATCCTGCCGTTCCTGCCGCGCGAGACGCGGCGCACGATGCTGTTCTCGGCGACCATGTCGAGCAAGGTCGAGAGCCTGCAGCGCGCGAGCTTGCGCGACCCGGTGCGCGTGGCGGTCAAGTCGCACCTGCTGGAGGGCGACGGCGGCGACGGCGAGGGCCAGACGGTGCGCACTCTGAAGCAGAGCATGTGGCTGATCCCGCTCAAGGCGAAAGACACGGCGCTCGTCTACCTGATGAACGAGTACAACGGCCGGTCGATTATTGTCTTTACACGCACCATCTACGAGACGCACCGGCTGTCGATTCTGCTGCGCGCGCTGGGCTTTGGCGCGATCCCGCTCAACGGCAAGCTGAGCCAGTCGGCGCGCCTCGCGGCGCTCAACAAGATCAAGTCGGGCGGACGGGACATTCTGATTGCGACGGACGTCGCCGCACGTGGTCTGGACATTCCGCGCATCAACATTGTCATCAACTTTGACGTGCCGCAGGACAGCAAGACGTACGTGCACCGCGTGGGCCGGACGGCGCGCGCGGGCAAGTCGGGCCACGCGATCAACCTCGTGACGCAGTACGACAGCTTCCACTTCTTGGCGATCGAAAAGGCGATCGGCATGGAGCGCAAGATCACGCCGCTGGCGGTGGACAAGGAGGAGATGATGGTGTTCCACGAGCGCGTGGAGGAGGCGCAGCGGTATGCCAAGGCGGGGATGCGCGAGTGGCAGGAGAAGCAGGCGCTGGCGGGCAAGGGCGGCAAGCGGAAGCGGATGGGAGCCAACGTGATGAGCGGCCGCGACGACATGGACCGCGAGGAGATGTAGGTGTGCGGTAGTGAGAGGTGTTTGCATGTGGCTGTTTGTTCTTGCGTTTAGCGGAGTTTATGGATTGGATATATCCCGGTGTTTATTGTATCTAGCATTCACGCAGGTAATCAAAAGTTGTTTGCACAGTGTTGTTGTTGTCGTCGTCGTCGTCTTCGTTGTCATTGACATTGTCTGCGTGTCTCAGATCACTGGATCATCGAGCTGGCATTCACTCACTCTATGTCAGTCTACTGGTGATGCCACTCCTTCATCGGCATATAAGGACGTCCTCTATCTCTGCTGTCGTCGGGTTTGTTCATCTTTTTACCAAACATCATCGGCCTACATCCGGCAACGCTCACTCAACATCTCAAACTTGACAGCCTACAAACGATGTCGCCACCTCAAGCATCTCCTCCGACAATGCTTCAAGCATCTCCTCAGGCCACCATGTCCGTCAAAGACATGTACCTCCCACCCCTACGTCATGGGCGATTTTATGAATGGTCCGGCAACTTGAAGAGGGGTCTACAAGTCATGGGACAACTCAGCATCTTGGAGTTAGACAGATCCAAATTTGCGAACCCCGGAACCGAGTCCAGACTGGTTTTTGAATATGAACTCATGCGCCTCATCATGAAAACCACCGAGGATATTCGCTTAAATTACCAGGTCGGCAGGGCATTTGACGAAGCGATGAGTCCATACCAGATGTATCAGCAATTGAAAAAACGCTTCAGCCAGGACTAGACAGCTACGTCCGTTCTTCCTGTCTCCAGACTTCAGACCGTTGATCAGATCCGGTCTCTTACCCCTTTTCAATAAATGATCAACCCAATTGAACGAAAACTCAATAAACTCCGATAAGAAATTACTGTGACCAAAGTAGATATCAAGCGCTTTCAGCGGCTATTGTCGTGTGTCGTCTGTTTACTCTGTATTTTTAACCACATCTCACGTCGTGAACTGATCAACAGTCGACTTGCACTATGCAGCTAACACCATAACGGCATAGAGTTATTAGCTGCTGTCGAGGGCGGCAACGGACCACTGGTCTCTCAGTAGGACTAAGCGCTGGGACGGACAGGGGTCTGGGATCCTTCTACTCAAGCTGGCATCATTGCTTTTGGTGATCCTTTTGAATTCTGACTTGGTCTGTTGATTCTTGATCCTCTTCTCCTGATTCTTTGGATTGCCGCCGCTCGGAAGCGCTGACTGCGATGCACGACTACGCTCTCAGGAGAAGTAAACATCAGCGTCTATCGACAATATTTCATTTTATTTCTTCTCTTCTCCAGATGAGCCCAGATTCGCGCCGGTCGCAGCTAGGCCGCAGGTAATGAATCGATAGACGACAGACAGGGACCTGCATGGTGAATCTCGTGGTGGTGTCTTTGAGTGAAGCCTTTGATTTTCATCAAGACAATTCTTGCTTCTTTGATTCTTTGGTTTGATTTTGGTTTGATTTCTGATTCTCGAATAACTACACTTTACTATTCGCACTGGCCCCCAACCAGGTACAGAGTCGGGAAAGTTGATCGACAGTTGGTTTGTTGTTGCATAAACAAAACAATTCCTGGTAGTGACCGGCACAGAGAGCAACGTTGACTGTCACATTGTCACGGTAATTGCCCAGTAGAAGAGGCCATCACCCGGCCGAACGGTGACGACACTATCACAGAACAGCATCACAGCTCAGATCACAGGTGATTCCTAGGTAATGATCACACTCATCACAGTACAGTGCATGCATATCACATTCACAAATAGGACAATAATTGTGCAGTCCAGCGTAGCATTGCTGTCAGACCCGACAGCAATCCCTGCAATTCTTATTCTCTCCGGCTCTCTGTGCTCAACAATACAAAATGATACAGAACAGACCCCTGCACTTAAGCGCCCATGTGTGTGCCGAGCAGTGGCAACGGCCAATGGCTGCGGCCACATCCACGCTGGACCGGCGTGCATATGTAGCTGCATGTGTAGCTGCATGTCTAGTCTGTGAAGTGGAAAGACTGAAGTGAATAGTATGGGGACATGGAATATTGGCTTGGCCAATGGATGTTTTCTCCATTTTGCAAGACTCTCATCACGACGTCTGATGTGAAGAGGCATGGCCAGCTGACATGTTTTGTTTTTATGATCTTTACGGCCTGAGGAAACTCACTCAAGCCGACTGTAAATTCAAGGATTGAAGTGCTTGTGATAGAGTTGGAATTTGCACATATCTCACGATAACCTCAACAGCATCTTCTTCATATTATCCAGTCAAGTCAGACTCGACGTGATTGTTGATATCGCCATCTAAATTAATATCCGGGCACACCTTCATCTTCTATTACTGGCTCGGTCCAAGCTGCCCAAGTGGCTAGACCCATCACACTTTGCCATGCATGGGATGCGCTTTGTAGATGTGAACAGGATCCTGGTGTCTGTCTGCTCTGTGTTGACAAACTGCCCACCTCTTACCTTTCCCATGGGCGGCTGGAGGTGAGTGGGACGAGCGTGTTAGTCCGGTCACTCCACCGTTTTCCTTTCCTTTTTCTTTTTATATTTGATTCTTTTCACTCTCCACGTTGATCAGTGTATTCTCCGAGCTCCATGTGCTCGTTCTTATTGATATACGGGCATATCCCAGTCTCAGTCTGTCTTTCCCTCGTGTCTCTCTTGCTGCTGCTGTCTCATTCTTTTGATCTTTTGGTCTTTGATTATTGTTCGTTCTCGGTCCTTGGCCTCTCAACACTCTTTACTCATACACTTTCTAATACTTGAGTCAAGCTGGCCTTGGCTGTTCATATTTCGACTCACATTCTTTACTTGTACCTCGTCTCTCATCTACATCGTCAACTTCATCATCATCTTCACTTGCCTCATACTATGATCTGATCCCCTGCTACACAGCTGCAACCTAGAAAGCGGCCGCAAGGCATCTCTTATTACAGCTTATCATCTTTGAAACAAACAACAAATTAAACTACATAATCAAACAAGATGGCCCGGTCACAGCAAGGCCGCCCTCGGCCCGGCCGCTTCTCTTTTATTCTGTCCATCTACCTTCTTTTTATACTGCCCGCCCTCGCCATCCAGGTCACCCCAAACTCGCCGTGCGCAAAGCTCTGCATCGACGACGCCGCCCTCGACGTCTCCGATCCCGCCTCCTCCACCACCGTCAACGCCGACATCACCTGCGCCGACGCCGACTTCAACACCACCACCGCCGGCACAAAGTGGCAGTCGTGCCTGACCTGCCTCCAGTCCAGCACCTTTGCCCAGGGCGGCGAGAGCGACCAGGCCTGGTTTTTCTATAACCTGCGCTACCAGGTCGACCTCTGCATCTTTGGCTACCCCAACGCCTCCGACCTCGTCGGCTCCAACCCGTGCCAGACGTCGACGGCGTGCCTGCCGCTGCAGGGCGCGCTCTTCACGGGCGTCCCGAACGGCAACGGCAGCGAGTACGACTACTGCAGCGCCGACAACAGCGCAATGACGGGCAGCTCGCTCAAGAGTTGTTTGAACTGCATCAGCGGCAGCAGCGACAACAACGTCGTGGCCAACTGTATGTCTCTTTTATTGACTTTTTAAGGAAACAAGCTAATAAACAGCCCTCATTGCCCTCGAGGCCGGCTGCATTGAGCAGCGCCCGTCCAACGAGAGCGTCGGCCTCAGCGGCAGCATCTTTGCCGCGGGCACGACTGTCAGCGTGGCGACATCGACGTCGACGTCGACGTCGTCATCTGGGAAATCGTCGCACATCGCCACCACCACGATCGTCGTTGTCGCCGTCGTCGCCGTTTTGATCGTCGCGGCCATTGTCGGCTTCGGGTTTGTGTGCTACCGCAAGCGCCGCAACTCCCGAGCCCGCGCCGCCGCGCAGCGCCACCCGCTCGAGCTCAAGGTGGACGCGCTGACGTCTATGGAGTCGGGTGTCTCTGGGCCTGGTCCTGGTGGTCCTGGTGGTCCTGGCGGTCCTACTAATGGACCCGGCGGCCGCAAGACCAGCATCGGCCCTGTCGACTGGCACTCGCGCTTCCCGTCCACCGAGCACATCTCCGGCCCACTGCACTTCCACAGCCCGTCCAGCGCCGTCAGCAACGTCACCGCCGAGGAAATGTTCAACCGGAGTGCCACTAAAACAGTCAACGAGACTCTCAATGCGCCTGCCGCTGTCTACGGTGCCAGCATCAGCCGGCCAAGCAGCTGCAACAGCGCCCACAGCTCCGTCGTCAGCAGCATGCACCACGAGCCGGGTGTGTCGACGTCGCCGGCCGTCGGTGCCAGCCCATCCGCCAGTCGCAAGTACAAGCAGCAGCCGCAAACCGACAACAACAACACAACATCCCCTAACAGTCTGCCCTCGATTGTCGAGTCGCCGTTCCCGTCGCCCGCCGTCGTCGGCCACAACGTCGGCCACAACGTCGGCAGCATGAACGTACGCATCCACTCATCCGACTTTGACAAAGACTATGCCATGGCCAGCATGCCTGTGTCGAGAACGCTGGGCAATATGACCAACGTCGCCAACAAGCCAAAGCAGTCGAGAACGCGCTCGTCCCGTAGCCAGCCGCGCCTGCACCAGCTGCAGACCGACTTTGACGGCAACGCTCCTGTCAACAATAATATCAACATCAACACGGCCAGCACGGTCAGCACGGTCCATGCGACGCCATCGTCGGCCACTGGCCTGCTGTCGCACGCAGCCGGGCCCGGCACGTCGTCAAACGCATACAGCTACAACCCCGCCTTGTATGCCAACGGCCCGCAGTACCACCACAGCCCGCGCAACGAGCCGCACTCGGCCGTCTCGGCCGTCTCTGCACAGTCGGCCGCATCCCCGGCATCCGCCACCGCCGGCGGTTCCGTCGAGCACCAGCTGCGCGTCGCCATGCGGTCGCTGCCCGCACAGTCGCCCGACTACCAGCAGCAGCAGTACGAGCTGCAGCAGGCAGAGTATGCCCAGAAACTGGCCGCCGCCAACGTCGCCCACAACGCGCGCAAGCAGAGCGGCTACAAGGGCTGGTCGTCGCTTGTGCAGGCGCACCAGCAGGATGCGTATTCCCAAAATAATTATGGCAGCCCGGCGTCGGCGACGTCGGCGTCATCGCGGCCCGGGTCGGTCAAAGGCATCGGCGCGCAGACCATGGCTACGCGGCAGGCGTACGACAGCAGCCCTGTCAAGTCCAATGCCGGTGATGTGTCGGCAGTAAGCCGTGCGGGCTCCGACAGTCTTGGCCTCGGCATTGACAATGGCCTGCCCGGCAGTGTCCAAGGACAGGTGCGCAAGAGCAAGAGCGGGCCGTTCTACTCGTTTGGCCGGGGCGGCACGGGCAGCGAAGGCAACAGTCCGGTCGAGACGCGGAACATCAAGACGCAGTTTGCGCCGCCGCCGCAGCATGGCCGGCGGTAGTCTTTTTTCTATTTGTCCTGTATATTCTGTTCTGTACTTACTTACGATAAGCGAGCGTTTGATTTCTTTGATTTATATTCTGTTCATTCTTCAGTCCTTTTTTGTATACCCTTACAACACCAACACAATCAAGACTCCTGCTAATTTTCTATTATTCTTGAAAATCCTCATATTAACCGTGATACATGCGAATATTAATAATTTTAAAATGAATTTAGATGTCGTTCGATATTTTTATCATCGTTGATGTTCCATTTTGTTCTACTTGGTTTGCTCTCTTGAAATTTGTGAATTTTGCAATAGTTGAAAAATGTCGGGTTTTGCTTCGCCCAATCTTATAAAATAATCTCCAAGTTGATAGCAATCTTGATAAAAAATCTACAAAAATTATTTCCACGAGTAATCAAAGGCGATATCAATATCTCATCATCTTACAAGTGACGTCGATGCGTTGAAGCTCCCCTCTGTTAGTCGTTGGTCTAGATGTGACCCACTTTTGTCATCACAAGCTTGGGAGCTTCACACCATTTGCCCCAATCTGTCCTCTGCCAACGACATCGTCATAGAATCATACGCACCACGACGGCTTACAGGGCTATATCTCGACTTTCCACCTCTGAACACGACTAAACTACACCGAAAGACTACACTACACACCATGGCGGCGACGGCACCGCCCGAGGCCATCAGCCAGGCCCTCGTCGACTTCTCCGTGCGCGGCCTCTTCCCGGCCGACGACGACACGGCCACCACCGCACTCACCCCCGAGTCCCTGCCCACGGCCATTGCCGCTCTAGCCAGCGAGAAGGCCCGCCTCGAGTCCGACATCCAGTCCATTGTCGAGTCCTCCGCCGATGACGTGCGCGCCTGGATCGAAAACGCCCAGGCCCTCCAGGTCGACATTGCGCGCCGCAAGACGCTCGCCACCGACATTATCATCCGCGGCGATGGCCCTCCAAATAAGCATCTGAGCACAGAAGACGAAGCCGCGACCGTCCACGACGCCGAGGCCCGCGCCCAGTTTCTCACCGCTGAGCTCAACTACAACCTCCAGGTCCGCTACCTGCTCGAGGCCATCCAGCGCATCGCCCAGCTGCTGGACCGCGTCGAGCAGGCCGCCCGCGACCGCCGCATCCTCGAGGCCCTGCGCCTGCTCGAGACCGCCTGGGCCGCGCTCGACCAGATGCCCGTGAGCAAGTCGTGCCGTGCCATGCGTTTATTGGACCTGCGCGCGTTTGAGCTCAAGACGGACGTGCACGCCGTCTTTGACGAGGTCTGGGCGGCGCTTGTCGCTGTCGATGCACAGAGCGTGACAATCGCTAACGACAAACCCATGTCTCTGGCGGACGCCGTCATCGGCTTCAAGGCGTTCAAAGAGGTCGACAGCCGCATGGCCGCGCTGTGGCACGCGCTGGACGCCGCGATTGTCGGGCCGCGCATGGATCTGACCCGCAAAACACGGCCGGCGCTGCACGTCAGCGGCACAACGCTCACCCTACAAGGTACAGCCGCCGACGGCGTCGACGCCTTGTTTGCCGACCTCGAAACGCTCTTCTCCTACCTGTCCGCCAACCTGCCTGCCGACCTCGTGCAGTCAATATCGTCACCACCTCCGTCTTCTTCGTCATTAACACCCCCCACAATGATGTCGACCATTGTCGGCCGAATCGTCGATACATGGCTCGTCACGGCTGTGCCCACATCGCTCGATCAGATGGCTGCCTTTGAGGCCACTCTAAAGGCCGCACAGGCCTTTATCACACGGCTCACCGAGCTCAACTTTACCGGCCTCGGCCGCCTGCAGGACTGGGTCGAGAATGCACCGCGCGTCTGGCTGGCCAAGCGGAGCGAGGCTGCGCTGGATGAGGTGCGGGCCAGCATCTCGCGGGGCCTGGGTACGCCGCAGGAGGTCGAGCGGGTCGAGAAGCAGATGGTGTCGCGGTCCGAGGGCAAAGAGCTGATGGCCGCGGCAGCAACGACTACGGGGCAGGACGACTGGGATACGGCGTGGTCTGATAATGAGGATGCGCCTGCAGAGGATACAGCCGAAACAGCTGATGCAGAGGCAGATGGTGCAGACGAATGGGGTGCATGGGGTGACGACGATAACGCCGCCGAAGACAAGGAGGAAGAGTCAAAACCAGAAGAAGCCGAACCAGAACCAGCACCAGCCGACGACGACGATGCAGCCGACGCTTGGGGCTGGGGCGAGGAGGACGGCGGCGATGCCGAGCCAGAGGCTGCACCCAAACCGTCATCACCCAAGAAGACAAAGACAGCCGCAAAGGCAGCAGCAAAAGCAGCACCGACAAAACCAAAATCACAACCCAAAGCCACAGCGCCACCACCAGAACCAGAGACCCGCGAGCTCATCCTCAGGGAAAAGTACCACATCTCGGCCCTGCCCACCCCCGTGCTTGGTCTTATTACCCGCGTTCTCGATGATGCCCTCGCGCTCACGGCGGGCGACCACAAAGGCAGCTCTGTGGCGACCGCTGCCGCCGGCCTGTTCGGCGTCCCCGCGCTCGTGCTCGCCATGTTCCGCGCCGTCGCGCCGCACTACTACGCGCTCGACGTCGGCGGCAGCATGTACCTGTACAACGACGCTATGTACTTGGCGGAAGAGCTGGCCAAGCTGGTGGCAGTGTGGACCGACCGGCTTGCTGAAGCAAACAGCCCGGCAGCGCCGGTAACACGTCTGTCGGCCGAAATTGCCAAGCTGAAAAAGTTTGCCGGGCGCGCTTACGGCAAGGAGATGGCGGTGCAAAAGACGGTCCTCCGCGATCTGCTCGGCGGTGACGACAATGTCCTCCAGGGCAGCCAGGACGAAGAGGCCGACGACTACGTGGACGCGGCCGTCGTGCGCGTGCGGTCGATGGCGGCGGCGTGGGAGGGCGTGCTGGCGCCGTCGGCGTGGCTGCAGGCGGTGGGGTCGCTGGCGAACGCGGTGGCGCACAAGCTGCTCGTGGACGTGCTGGACATGGCGTCGATCAGCCAGGACGAGGCCTTTTCACTTGCAAAATTGATTCAAAAGGTGACTGAGCTGGACGATCTATTCAAGAGTAAAGACTCCACCGTCCCAATGACATCCCAGTACGCCCCCGACTGGCTGCGCCTGCAGTACCTGTCCGAGGTGCTGCAGTCGAACCTGCGCGAGGTGCGGTACCTGTGGATGGAGAGCGAGCTGAGCCTGTACTTTTCGGCGGCCGAGGTCGTCGACCTGATCAAGCTGAGCTTTGAGGACAATGCGCGGTCGCGCGATGTTGCTAGAGAGATCCTGGCCAACCCGCAGCCGGCCCATTTAACATAATTAGCATACTTTTTAGAATATACGATGAATGACTTAAAGCTCTATTTGATTGAATAAATAAAAACAAAGAAAACGGTTTTAGATTCCCTCACTACCGTATATAATACACCATAGCCGTCTAGATACAAATTAAGAAACAGATGAAAAATAACAACTAAAGAGACTGCCCGGCTTCGCCTCGCAGAATAGTCTACTTGGCCTCGCCGCGCAAAAACGCCTCCTCAACCTCCGCCCGCCGCTTCACAACCCGCTGCCACCGCTCCGCCCACGCCTTGGTCTCCTTGGCCTCCTCCTCGTCGTCGCTCGAAAACGTCGACGCAAACGACGACGACAGCCACGGCTGCAGCGCCTCGTTCAGCAGCTTGAACAGCTCGCGCATCGCCTTGGTCTCGGTCTGCTCGGCGGCGCGCGCAGCGTCGACGTCGGCGTGCGCTTGGGCCAGGGCCTGCTCGGCCGCGTCGACGGCCGCACTGGCCTCGGCAGCCGCAGCGGCGACGGCATCTGCGAGCGCCGTGGCTGACGACGATGCGGCGGCGTTCTCGGCGTCTTCGTCCATAGCGACGTCGAGGTTGGCGGCGGCGTCGGTCGACGGCGGCAGCACGGGCGGCGGCGGGTTGGCCTGGCGGTCCTTGGCCTTTTCGAGTGTGTCGGCGGCGGTGGCGACGGCCTTGGCGGACGCGTGCGTGGCGGCGACGACCTGGTGCACGCGGCGCGTGACCTTGTCGACGGTGTTGAAGACGAGCTCGGCGACGTGGTTGACGGCGAGGTTGGGCGATGCGAGGCTGGCCGACATACTAGAAGACTCGTTGTTGCGCAGGGCCCACTGGACGATAACGGCGGGCGTCAGGATGGCGTAGTTGAGCAGCTTCTCGGCGATGGAGACGGCGACGCCGGGGTGGGCGGCCCAAAAGTCCATGACGGCGTCGAGGATCTGGGCGCGCGCGGCCTCGGAGGCGGCGCCGGCGTCGAGCAGGCGGTCCTTGGTGCGCTCAATGGCGGCGAGGACGTGCGACAGCGACTTGGAGCCGACCCAGAGGACGGCGGTGGTGAAGACGTCGGTGGACGTCACGAGGGGGTCGAGTCCGCCAATGTCGAGGGCCTGGGCGTGGATGCGCTCGATGACGGCCTGGATCTCGTCCTCGGGGGCCTTGCGCTTGAGCAGCGACGCGAGCTCGCGGCCGTCGGCGGCGAATGGCGATTCATCAGGAGCAGACAAATCGTCGTCGCCCGCCTTTCTGCGCTTCTCGGCAAACTTGAACGGCGGCACGTCGAGCTCGGTGTTGGGGTTGACGAGCGACTGGTAGGGCCCGGGCAGGGTCTTCTTGATGCGCTGGGCAAAGCTGAGGCGGATCTCCTTGTCGATGGCGCCGAGGATGAGGGCCTTGTGCGGGTGCAGGTTGGGCAGCTGGACGTCGTCGACCCACTCGGTCCACTTCCAGGTGAAGCCAAAGTTGCTGAGGTGGTGGGCGAACCAGTCGACGAAGCGGCCGACGAGCTCGAGGTCCATGCGCGGGCTGTTGCGGTACAGGAAGCGGATGGCGCGGCCGAGCGAGGGGGCGATGGCGGCGGGCGCGATCTTGCAGGCCTCGGCGAGGACGGAGTGGTAGTAGACGAGCTTGTGCTCGGGCTGGGGCAGCTGGAACAGCTGGGCAAAGACGGTGTCGATGGCGACGTCCTCGGGCTTCCAGGTGGGCTTGCCGGCGTCAATGTCGCGCAGGCGGTCAAAGGGCGTCGCGCGCTTGACAAAGGTGCCGTCGGCAAAGTAGCAGTCGATATCGATCAAGAACTTGGCAGTGGCGTTGCGGTTAAAGTCGAGGCCGTTGATGGTGTCCATCAAAATGTCGCGCATCAGGCTGGACGCGACGTTGGACAGCGGCGGGACCGAGTGCGGCAGGAACGTGGCGGCAGTAGCGCTGTTGATGGAGCTGTCGTTTTCGTCGACCCAGGCGCCATAGACGGAAAAGTAGACCTCGGGGAACAGCGGGCGCGGGCCGGTCACGACGGTCTCGGGCACGGCGATGGCGGGCAGCTCGTGCTTGGTGGCGGACGGGTCGTCGAGCTTGGCCTGCAGCTCGACCTCGTCGAGGGGCAGCTTGGTGATGCGCGGCAGGCACGACAGCGGCCAGCCGTTGGCGGCCTCGGCGTGCAGCTGTTTCTGGAGCAGAGCGATCAGGCTCTCGGCGGGCGGCGGGCCGTTGTTCTGGTTGGCCTCGCTGTCGGCGTCGTCCATGTCCTCGTCCTCGTCAAAGTCGGGCGTGTAGTCTTCGTCGTCGTCGTCGCCGAGCTGGCCGGCGGCGGCCTTGGCAGCCTTGTAGTTTTTCTTGAGCTTCTTCTTGCTGGCCTGCTCGAGGCCGTGCAGGAACGGGTCCATGAGGCTCTGCAGCGCATGGGGCTCAGAGGCGATGACCTCGGTCTTCTCCATGAGGTCGGCTGCCTGCTGGCGCCACTTGTCAAAGTCGGCGGAGCCGGTGGTGGTGGCCATGGCGTAGGGGATGGTGAGCAGGATGATCTTGACGAGCTCTGTGCCGACGACGTCGTCGGAGTTGGCGGTCTGGAGGTCGACGGCGCGCGCAAAGAGGGTGTCGAGCAGGGGGAAGACGCCGTCGCCGGCGAGGCAGGTCTGCAGGCAGGCGATGAGGCGCAGCTGCAGCTTGACGTCGCGCCAGTGGCCGGCGGCGATGCCGCGCTCGGTGGCGGCGGCAATGGCGCGCAGGACGTCGAGGACGATGTCGGGCTTGAGGGCGTTGAGGACTAGCAGGACGGCGGCGACAAAGGGGGTTTTCAGAGGCTGTTCGCGCACGAGCTGGGCGACGAGGTCGATGAATTCTTTGCGAGCAGCAGCGTCGAATCGGTTGTTGGAGTCGGTCTTGTCGTCATCGCTCTTCTCGGGATCGCTGTTAGCGACGAGCCGCGCAATGTCGACGACCTCCTCGTGCCAGTGGCGCACCGGCGACTCGGCGAGGGTGAGCAGGCGGCGGCGGATCTGGACGGGGGCAGGCACTTCTTGGCGGCGGCGCTGTTGCCGGTAGTCGCCCTCGTCGTCGTCTATTTGTTAGTCTCTCTCTTTATGCGAACGAAGCGAAGCATACTTTGCGAAGCGAAGCTTCGTTCTTCAAGCTTCACGCATCTTCATGCAGCTCTCTTCCTCGAAGCTCGCTTTTCCTCTTCGACCTGCTAAAACTCACTATACCGCCGTTTCCGGACATTGCCATTGTGATTGTGGTAGCCACCGCGGCGGCCGTAGTCTGCCATTGTGTAGAGATGTTGACGTCTGTGTAGATATGTGTTGACGTTGACGTTCGTTGACAGTATTGACTACAGCTACGCGTTCGCGCTAACAAAAAGTTGCATGCAGCTCAGTCTGGGGAAGCGAGTCCAGGTACAAGTTGGTGCCTGATATATGGGGCACTAATAATACAGAGTTACGCCGTTACACAGGGATGGTCATAGCTTCTTCCCGAAGCGGCAAGTGGAAGAATGGGAGTGCATAACAGGTGAAGCTCAAGCTCAGAGGTCGTCGAGTTGTTGATTTCCCGTATTGCTATTTACAACCTTTATTGATTGAGTTTGAAGCTGTACGGTATTTTAGAGCGAAGACCGGAGCTTACGTCTAAAGCAAAATATATCCCGAAAAAAGGTGGACAAGAGACTGTTGAAGCAAGGCTTCCTCCTCCAGACGAGGCAACACAAACAGACAATAATGCACGGCATGGCATTAGATATGTTGATGATAAATATGATTTTATAGAGATAGATGATGGGCACAGCAACAAGACAACAAGACAAGAAACAACAAAATAAACAAACTCCACAGCATGACCCGGCACATTTTCAACACAAACAACCAATTCAACCAGAGCAACCAAGAGTAGGCGTAAAGCGTAATGCGTGATAAATAACAAGTAAAACAGATATAAGCAACATATAGAAGAGGAAGCAGAACAGAACAGAAGAAAAGAAAAACAGAAAAGAAAGAAGAAAGAAAACAAAGAACCATCCGTCCGGTACCCCATTTTGTCCTCCGAAATACCTTTTCTCCTGACCACACCTTTGCACCCTGCACCTTGACCACACCTCCATGCCCAATTTCCCAATGTCCTTTTGGTCCCAAAGCTGTCCTCCTAAACCAAGTCTCCCTCTAGTCTCTCCTTGCCCACATGGACATGTTACAGTCCAGATGGCTGCTCTCTCGATACTGATTCTACCCACACTGCATGTCCTTGTTGCCATAAGAGCCCGTCGGGTCAAAGACAGGCATCCATCCGGTCGGAGGACAGCAGAAATCCAGCAATGCAAGTAAAAGAAGCGAGAACGAGAAACGAAAAGAATAAAAAGACAAGAGAAGTAAGAGAAGACAAAGAGAAGCACACCCTAGACTACAGCCATGACCTTGAGGTTTATAAAAGGTGGCATGCCAACAGTCTAAGAATGTTCAAAGCTCTGAGTCCAAGCCCTCTCATGTGGTAACAAAAGATGACCAAACTCTGGCAGCAACCTCCAGGTTGAATGGCGAGGTGGCCAGTTTGTTCCTGCTTATCTTCTTCTTGCCCACCTTTGTCTTTATGATCTTGAAACGCGACAGTCTCGCAGCAGAAGCAAACAACAAACAGCGGGCGGCAAAGTAGACAGGCAAACGTAAACAAATAAAATGGCAATGATTGTATAGTGTATGGCGCTCGACGACGGGTATCCAAGGTGAGACGAAGAGATGGGCAGACGGTATGGACGAGTATGCGTTTGCGAATGCGTATGCGTATGGAATAAAACAGAGAGTCCATTTCCGGGTCTCTTATAAATGATCTCGGGATATTAAATAAAAAGGGAGAAGAGAAGAACAGAAGTACAGTACAGGAACAGGAAGAAAGAGGAGAAGAAAGACAGAACCAAAACAACAATAATAACAGTAACAACAACAGATACATGCGATCACGCCGTCTCTGTCGACAGACACAGCAATGGGCTTATCCATGCTCGGCGTTGCTCGTTGTGTTTTGCCTGCTTGTCTGCTTGCTTGTCTGCTTGCTTGTCTGCTTGCTGCCTTGTCTGTTTGTCTTGTTTTAACTTGGACTGCTTGCTTGCTTGCTTGCTTGCTTGCTTGCCTGCTCGCATCTGCTTCGCAGCTGCTTCGCTTCTGTTCGACTTGCTCCGCCGCTACATTTTGGCTTTTTATCGTGTCGTGAGCGTAACAAAAATATAAAAAAAGAGTCATAACTGCGAGGCTGCTCAATCGAGCTTGGCCATCATCTCCTGCTTCGACAGCGGCGTAAAGTTGTCAATGTCGAGGCCTTCTGCCTGGAGGACGGGGATCATGTGTGGCGGCACCAGCTTGTGGTTCAGGCTGGGTGCGATGGAGAGTTCTGTAGGTTAGTATCCACGGACTTTTGACGGGCTCAACTGGAAAAGTATGGAGAAAACATACCATGCCGGGTAAAGTTGAACAGGTGGGGCAGGTCGCGCAGGGCGCCCGTGTTGTTTCTGGAGTCGGGCAGCTTGGTCTTGGGGTCGCGCAGCTCGTCAAAGAAGGGGTGCACCATGGCGTCGACGGCGGACAGACGCTCAGTGGGCGTGTATTCGAGCAGGCGCTCGATGAGGTCGAGGGCGCTGGCGTCGGCCTTGCGGAAGACCTTGTTGAAGGGGTGCGGCTTGATCTGGGGGAACTTGTGCTCCATATAGTTTGGGTTCATAGTCCGGATCTGCTCGCGTGTGGGCGTGCCCAGGATCTTGATGATCTCGACCAATTGGTCGATGCCCGACTCGCCGGGGAACAGCGGCTGGCCCAGCATCAGCTCGGCCATGACACATCCAGTAGACCAGACGTCTGGGCAGTTAGTATGGAACATTAAAGTATAGACGTGCTAGATGGACAAGTTGACGTACCAATCTTTGTGGTGTAGTTGGTGGCGCCAAAGATCAGCTCCGGGGCGCGGTAGTAGCGAGAGCAAATGTACGAGACGTTGGGCTCGTTCTCGACCAGGATCTTTGCGCTGCCGAAATCGCACAGCTTGAGGATGCCGGTGGTGGGGTCGAGCAGCAGGTTCTGGGGCTTGATGTCGCGGTGGCAGATGCCTTGTGAGTGGATGTAGGCCAGGGCGCGGAACAGCTGGTAGATGTACAGCTTGACTTCGAGGATGGGCATGGTGGTCTTGAGCTTGCTGAAGAAACGCGACGCTCTATAGACGGTTTCGGGGACAAACTCTTGGACCAGGTTGAGGTAGACCTCGTCCTTGCGCTCGCCGTTGGAGTAGTAGAAAGCCTTCAATTGGACAATGTTTGGGTGGCGGACGATTCTCATGATTTGCAGTTCACGGTTCTATTTGTTAGATTTGTTAGATAGATCGATGACAGGAAGAGAACGACAACCTACCTTGAACCGCTTGTCCTGCAGGACGCGCTTGATGGCGGCATCCTCGTTGGAGGGCGACAGCTTGGTCTGGAAGACGACGCCAAACGAGCCATTGCCGACAATTTTGCACTGGGTGTATTGCAGGTCTCTGGTCTCGCCGGTGATGCCGTCCTGGACCTTTTCACGCACGACTTCTATTTTGTTAGCTGTTCTTTTTCGTTATAGATCGAGAAAAGAGACTTACCCCCCATACGGAGCTGGTTAAAGGCAGACGGCCGGTTCTGTGACATTGTCAAAACGGTCGAGATGTGATGCTATCGTGATCGAGTGCTACCGGTTGGTAGAAGGCGTGAATAGAGAATAGAGAAAGAAAGAACAAAAGGACGAAAGGAGGGTCGTTGGAGCGTTGAGGCGGCCGTGATGGGCGATGGATGGAGATGGAAGAAACGTCGTCTTGAGCGTCGAATGCGAGCTGTCGTGTCGTGATCTATGATCTACCCGTCGAAGTAGAGTATGATGGATGAGTAGATGCAGATGCAGATGCAGAGCAGAATCAAACAGTGCTGTGTCGCGGATAAGTAGACTGTCGATAGAGACCGATTGTAAAGCGTCGCTCTCTTGGTGGAGGGTTGTGCCCAGGTGATGGATGAGGGAGGATGGTGGGTGGTGCGGGGAGACGGAAAAACGGGGGATGTGCGCTTGTGGTGGTAGAGTTGAGAAGAGGAGAGTAGAGTAGAGTAGAATAGAGTGAGTGAGGCAGAAGTAGAAGACTACTGATTGAGACGAGAAACTACAGAGTACAGAGTAGAGTAGAATAGAGACAAGAGACAGACAGAGAGACAGACTGGACTAGAGCAGCAGACCAGACCAGAAGACCAGAAAAGTAAGAAGAAAGAGAAAAAGTGGAAAGAGGAAAGAAGAAGTAAGTTGGTGGGCAGGTGCAGCCCAGGTGCAGAGGTCAGGTAGGTCAGGTAGGTGCGAGTGGATGACCAGGGGTCGGTAGCGTCAAGCGTCAGTGCTCACAAGTACGGAGAATAGAGGTAGCTAGTGGTGAGGGCGAGTAGTGAGTGGTGAGCGAGTGGTGAGAGGGGCAGTCCTTTGTTAGGTATGGTCTTGGGCTGCCGTTACTGTCTAACGGTTGGTTGGAAGAGGAAGGAGCAGGGAGCAAGAGTATCTTAGATGGCTTGTCGAAGTACACAGTGAGAGAGAGAAATGAGATTCAAAGAAAACAACCACTCGCAAATGAAATAAAATACAACACGAGAATGCGGGTGATGTCTTTCTGGAATGCTAGAGAGGTCAGCTGGGCAGTCGAGAGGTTGGCTCAGACGGAGTACGGAGTCGACAGGGGGGAAGAGGAAAAAGGAGTTCTTTCAGTGATAAAAGTTAATTCATTTTTATATAGTTATTTGGGTAGAATTTAAATGCAGAATAAATGTTAAAATGGTAAATTAAATAGAAAATTAAGAGAGGGGAACGTTGGCGGGAAAATGCGACGTGATTCGGAGGGGTCTACAGCAAAGGAAGACAACAACAGACAGACTTCTACTATAGCTACATTACGAAGTTTGATAGAACAATACGATAGATGTCGATGTTGTGACTTGGGCCGTGACAGAAAAGTGGAAGCTGGAAGAGATGAAGACAAAAGGAAACGAAGAGAAAGACAAGAGACACACAAAAGACACAAAAGGAAGCTGCCCAATACAGGCAAATAGCTCAATAGGCGGGGAAGCAGGGGATGGTTGGAGGTTAGACTGAAAGAAAGAGCAACGCTGATTGAGTGGGCAGACGCCTCAGGCGGTAACTTCTTTCTCTTGTTCCTCTTGTTCCTTCTTATTGCATCTGCATATTGGGTACTGGTGCAGGTCAATCAGTTGGGCCGTAAGGTGAGCCTGTCTACTCAGTAGTTGGAATACGAAGAAATGAAGAGAATGAAGAGAAATGAAGAAGAAGACAAGCCGTCATTCTTGCCACAAAAGAGACTCTACTCTACAAAGCGGGTCTCGAATTGACAATGGGCGGGGACGGAGGGGTACAGACGGCCAATCACGTCGACAGCAGAGAGCAGAAATACAGCAGTCAGCCTGCAGGGTAATACGTACCCGTAGAGGGGTTTCTAGGATTACAGCACACTGAGAATACAGCCCGAATGACCGCGTGCAGCTGCATGCTGTCACCTGGCGGGTGGGTCCGTAGTGAGTTTGGGGCGAGAACTACAGCAGTGAACAGTAACATATCCTATAGAGTATGCTGCTTATATAAGATATGTTACATAGATAGAGAGTAAGTGTAGAGAACATCTACGGAGTACATCTACTCTGTTTACAACTTCATTACTTGAAACAACTACCACAAAACCACCTAGCGCGCAACACGATGCCGGGATCTGTCTGTCCTCTCGACAGATTGTATTACGTCGTAGGCGCGATGAGTGTCCTCGTGCCTTGTTTCTCCACCGGCCCACAGACTAATAGTGGAGCGATAGCGATAAGGTGGTCTACGAGTAGTAGAGGTCGGTAGAGGTAGGTAGAGGTCTGGAGTAGAGTGATAGAATACTTAGAATACAAGTTGCACGACAGGACACGACATGCGTGTAGAGAGAAAGACGAAGCGAAGTCTTCTGAGTGAGAGAAACAAAGACAGATAGAAGAGTATCTTGCAAAATATGAGGTTGGTGAGGCTGAGACTCAACGAATATCATCAAAATCGACGAGGCTGGTGATCGCTCGAGCCTCGACGACTACTCAACATGAGATGAATCATGGGGAAATATAAAAAAGATATTGACGGTGATATTCAAGTAAATATCAGATACTCAAACATCGAATCAGACGACCGCTGATCATGGTGAGCCTACAGTTGCCTGGTTGGTGGCCTGGGCCTCTGTCATTGCTCGAGTCCTACCTGTAGATACTCAGATATTCTAAGAAACACTTAAAGCTGCGAATACGAATGGCCGAGTCCATGGTCGAGTCTACATCATTGTGAGGGGCGAGATGTGAGACAGCCTGGTTGGGCAGGCTGGGCAAGGGTCGAGCATTTTCAGAGTAAAAGAGTGACGTTATTCACATTGGCATGTGTGTCTGCAAGGCAAGGCTTGTGCCAATATGACTGTGATCTTGATTGCCCTGACGGCAAGAGAGCTCCGACTGTGCAAACCAATAGGACGCTCCCGCATGACGTCTATACATCTACTCGCTTACAAGGAACTCTTAGATACAATATTGACTCGACATCTGCAGGATGCTATGTGACTGCATAGATACATACCACATATGCGTATGCACTGCAGGGAGTCATGTGGTCTTGTGCATTAGGTCAGTAGAGGTCAATGGACGGAACTCCTCCGAGTAGAAGAAGCAAAGAAACAGAAGAAAAGAAAACATGCAGAGACAGGGGATGAAATCAGCAAGGGATGCTGAATTGCTTCTTCTCTGATGTCTCGTTGTCAGAGTGTCTCTATTGCTGTCCTTTTTATTCTCCTACACCATCTCTGACGCACCCACTCACACTGACAGCCGTAATAGATAGAAATCAGAGAACATTTACAGCAATTATTTCTAAATATTTCTCATTTTCCGCGTTTATTTCTGATTTTATTTATTTGCGAGGTCATGAGACCAGCCGGGGCTAACCCGATCTGTCGTATCCACTCGAGTAACAGGTCGTGAGAAGAAGTATGTCATCCGGTGATATTGTAGAATTGGCGACAGCCGCTCGAGACGACCTCGAGAGAGCCAATTCACCGGCGTCATTGGCTACTCTCAGTGTAGAGTGTAGAGTGCACGATAGCATCATAAGAGATCACCCTGCAAGGGAGCACAGGGCACGGCCACGATCGACGGCAAGCTTTGCACGGGCTCAGTATTAGTAGCCTGTATTTCCATTACCTGTAGTAATAATAGAGTATCCATTTGCATTTGCATCCACGTGAGCTCTCGAGTTTTACTTTCGATTCAACACTTCTGTCTTTATATCTTTCAGGTGGAATGTGGCTGGTGTAACGGCTCGAATTAGAAGTGGCTAGACATTGCAGATACGGCAAGACATTGCAAAGAGAGTGGAGCAGAGAAAGAAGACACTCAAGAACAAATAAAATCGGATTAAATCCAATAAATCAGTCTGCCCGCGTGAGCAAAAAGTGGGACCAACAGCCAAGGAAGAGCTGCGCCTTTTCTCTTCCCTTTCTTTTTGTCGATTCTACTGTTTCAAGTGTCCTGATTTCTACAACTGCCTGATGTCTCAACTCGTCTCAGCGTGCTCAGTACTCAATAAAGTAGTTGGTTGTGGCCAATCATGGCCAACGAGTCGGGTGGTGCCGATTACGACGTATCAGGGTTTGGTTGTGGTTGTGTGAACAGACGCTGTATGTCAATGATAGTAGGCAGCTGCAATGCCAGCCCTAGGTCTGTTCTCACTCTATCACTCTATGCAGCTGCATCACCAGACATCACATCCTCCTACATCCATGCCATCACCTCATCACATCTTGCTTTCTTTCCTTTTTTGCCTTTCCTTTTGTTCTCTCTCTCTCCTTTTACTCACCTCTGAGGCTGAAATACGAGGCTGAAGTGCCCACCATTCGGCTATGACTGCTCCTTGTAGACTTTCGTAAGTGCATGACATTTAGAATATTGCAGGTATCGTAAGATTTTAAATACTTCTTCAGTATTGTCTATTGTCTATTGTCTGTCTTGGTTCCGTCAGACACAGCTCTCCAACAAGCAGTGATGGCCGTCCTTTTGCCAGCCCTCGACAATATTGTCAGCTTGTTGGGCGAGACATGCATATTCTTTCTTTTGTTTTCTTTTGTGTTTCTTTCTTTTTGCTCTTTCCTTCTTCTCTTGCTCTTCACTCCCTCCTGTCACCGCTCCTCTCAGCTGGTCTGTGCCCCACCCAGCCTTGTCTTTTCTTTCTTTTCTCTCCTCTACTGAGTACAGAACTCACATTTCATATTCTCACACTCGTCACACTTATTTCCCTTATTCCCTCTCCTCACTCCGACTCCAGACCCAGACTCCAGACTCATCTCCAGACAGACGCAACGCTCGCCTCCGCGATGACGACCCGGGGAAGTAGAAGAAGTAGTGAGGTCCAGGCCAATGCATTGATTGATAGACGTAGATATGAAGATAAAGTAAAGATAGATATGCACGTCCCGTCACCAAATCACAGGGAAGAATGGTGAAAATTTTTCGACTGTCTCATGTGTGCCCGACTGTGTGCATACTCAGTAGTAGAGAGAGCAGACCCTGGACTCGCTTACGTCTGTGCATCTTGCAGGAGAGGGAAGGGGCTGGGCAACCACCAGGCGGCAGGCGGCAGAGGCGACAGACAAGGCCATAGTCAACTGAATACTCTCTACTGAGAGCTTGGGCTGCCACCATGCAGTCAGATGGATCTCTCCCCTTTGCTGCATATATCCTGCATATACTGAGTATGCACTGCAGCCATCAAAGAGTATTTCAAAGGAAACAGCGGCAATGGAAATCGACTGCCTGATCGTCGTTTTACTTTGTAGACTCTAAAGAGAGAGAATAAAAAAACGAGAATGACAGCGAGTTGCAGTGCATAGCATTGACACGGGAAGAGAGCGACGCTCGACGACTGGGGCCAAAGTGACTGATCAGATCTCTGTATTTGGTTGTCTGTATGCTTGTCCGGTTTCTCCTGATAGTAGTTTATGCAGTTCAGAGAGGAGAGGCGGCAGCTTAGCTGGTGAACTTCTCTCATTTTTATTAAAAATGCCTGTGCCGTCTATCTCGACTGACTGACTAAATCCATGTGTCACAGAATCCGTTGATCATTTATATTGGTCTCATTGAAGAGTCTTATTGAAGAGAAGAGAGGTCTAGATGCAGAAGCTGCCCAACCTGAGTCATGATGGTTTCTGTCTGTCTTTTTCTTCTTTCTTTTTCCACGTATGTTTTACGTTACACAACACACGGCCATAAATTAAAATATGAAAAAAATAAGCTCCCATCAAGGCGTGTACTCTGTGCAACACGAGGTGTTGATCGGCTAGCAATAAAATGATAAAATTATATCTACTCAGAATCCCAACAGAGCAGAGACATCCCAGCTGCATCAGAATCCAACAATTTCTGCACCGACATCTCAAGACATCTCCCTCTCTACCAACCCGACAAAAGGGACCTGTCATATTCAGCAGTGCTACACGGCCGCTTCGGCGCCACGTTTTGATTTCAACTCTCCGTCCGCCTTTAGGTTGTCCTACAGACAATAGAGACACTTTGAACACAATGATATCACTACAGGGATCAGGGTTTGTTTAAAGAAAGAATGTTATTGAATAGGGCTCGCGGACTATTGTCCCGAGAACGAAGGTAACAGGTAACGAAACGTTATTCAGGGCTTGACAAAGCCGCTGTCTATCTGCATACAGGTATGCTTTTCAAGGCGGGCTGTTTCCGCCGTTTTGCTGACTAGACATCTCAAGTCATCTAGACATTACATCCCAAGGAGAGCACGCGCACCCGGCTCGCTGCACACGTAGATCACGTCGTGGTTGTCCGTGAACCCGTTGAACCGCGTCGCAGAGCAGCTCGTGTACGCGCCCATGTCCTCAAAGTACAGCCAGTCGCCAACGTCCAGCGTCTGCTGGAACCGGATGCTCTCCGTGATCCGGTCAATGCCGTCGCACGTCGGGCCCCAGATCGAGTACTGGCTGCCGCGGCCGCCAACAGTCGCGTTGGCCGCCTCCGTGTCGTACTGGAACCGCTCGCCCGCCTGCAGCACCTTGGCCACAGGGTTCTGGTGGTCAAACATGATGCTGCTAAAGTTGCCGTACAGCCCGTCGTTGACGTACAGCATGTAGCTGGGCGGCGCGCCCGCCTCGGCAGCGGGGTCCTCCATCGTGCGCCGCGCAATGATGTTGCACGCAATCGAGAACGCCGACGACACAAAGTACCGGCCGGGCTCGGCAATGATGTTGACGCCCATGTGCGGCGGGAAGTACTCGTCGAGCGCGCGGCCGAGCACGGCGGCCATGGGCTCGAAGGTCTCGTCGCTGCAGAAGCCGCCGCCGACATCCAGCGTCTTGAGCAGATAGTCGTAGTCGGCCGCCTGGGCGAACACGCTGTACGCGTCCTGCACGGCCTTGAGGAACGCGTTGGGGTCCGATGCGCCCGATCCGACATGGAACGACACGCCCACCACGTTAAGGTTCAGCCGGCGCGCAAGCGCCAGCAGGCTGTCGGTAATGTCGAGCGTGGCGCCAAACTTGAGACTGAGGCGGCACAGCGACGAGCTGTCGTCGGTCGAGATGCGCAGGAACAGCTCGGCCTCGGGGTACAGCTTGGCAATCTTGCGCAGCTCGTCGGCGTTGTCAAACGTCATCTGGCGCACGTTCTTGGACGCCACGTAGCGCACATACGAGTTGGTCTTGCACGGCTGCGCGTAGATGATGCGCGACGGGTCGACGCCCATGTTGAGCACCTGCTCAATCTCGGCCTTGCTGGCGCAGTCGAAGCCGTTGCCCATCTCAGCGAGCAGGCGCAGGACCATGGGGTCGGGGTTGCACTTGACCGCGAAGAACGGGCGCACACGGGGCAGGTTCATCTTCCAGCGCACCTGCTGGCGGTAGACCTCGCCCATGTCGGCGACGAAGAACGTGTCCTCATCGCCGGGGTTGCACAGCTCCTGGTCAATGCGTTCGACGCGCTCGCGGAACGCATTGCCAATGAGGTACTTGGCGTTGTTCACGTTCAATTGGGTAACGCCATTATTGTTCTTGGTGAAGCCTGGGCTACTTTTATTGTGAAAAGTAACGGGGGCTTGGGTTTCAACGAGGGTTGTAGTTGCAATCACCATCTCCTTTGCTGGTGACGAGTGTTGGTGAGTTGAGTTGAAGTGAGTTGAAGCGAGGTGCTGGAGATATCGAGTGATATCAAAAAGTTGAAGTGATAGGGTGATCAAAGATCGTGTTAAGGTGGTTCAAATAAGCAGAAGACAGAACCAGTACTGGTCTGACGAGGTCTCCTCGACTCTTCCTCGGCGAGAGGAAGAACCTTGTAACCTGTCCTATGCGGCAGCTCGAAGTGCGAGGACGCTGGGGGTGGAGGCGGTGGGAGGGTGTCCAAGAGAGGAGACCCAACGGAAAAGCGAGAGAATCTAGAGCTGCTGAGAAGACTCAGAAGCAGGAGGAGGGATGGCGTTGAGGGTGTGGAAGGATTGGCGAATGCCGGAATATTGAAGTGCGAGCAGGAAGACGGCCAAGGAAGCCGTGGTGGGCGAGTCGGCCTTTGGGCAAAGGCGCTGAGCTGCGGGTGTCAGTACTGAGTGTGGTAGTGATGTGAGTTGAAGCAGAGTTGATGCAGAGTTGAAGAAGAGTTGAGGATGAGTTGAGGATGAGCTGAGGAAGAGGGTTGATATAAGGTGAGGTTGACAGAAGTCTACAGAGAGAAGTTCAAGCACTCAAATATTCTCAGTCGAGTCGCATGTGTTGGCGCTGAGTGGCGGGTTGGAACGGCGTGTGGCAAATCTTGCAAAAAATACTCACAGTAGACTTTCGTAGAAAGTACGCGGAAGAGCTGGGAGGCTGGAGAGTTGGAGAACGTAGATGAGAATCTGAAGTTTGAGTGAGTCTGAGAAGAAAAGAGGAAAGAGGGAGGTTCAGTCTTATGAGTCGAAGTTGAAGAATAAGGATACGCAGGAAATAGGAGGACGTCGAAGAGGGAAGGCACGACCGACCAACCATGTCAGTCATCGCATCGCATACGGGCGGGAGGATTTTCGCTTTTGGCAGTGAGGAAAATATAGAGATAGAGTGGGTCGCCGCTTGTCTGTAACAAAACTAATAGTCAACAATAATACCGAAAATGGCGAAAATAAATAGGAAATACACAAAATAAAGCAAAATTAAAGATCCAGGGCAGGTGCGATGGAGTTTCTGCCATGCTGCAGTAGTGGGGATCGGGGCATCCAGTTTTCAATTTCGAGATGGACGTCACTGCTACATACAAAATGTATACAAAGAGTACTTGCTTCTGAACGTCTACTTTAGCCTACTGGCTACTGCTCCTTCCCCGAAGCATTTCCGGCCTAGACCTTTGGAGAGGAAGAGGAAGGAGGAGAGAAAAGAGGAGGTAAAGGAGGAAAAGGGAGAAAGAGAGGGAGGAAAGGGCAAAAATGGCAAGAGCAAATGGGAAAATGGCAAAATGGGAAGGCGCGACCGTTGGCTGCATTAAACTGGCGGTCGCACTTGCCCTGCGAACCCTCTGCGATGTACAAAAAAAGGGCCAAAAATATACGGAGCCCTGACGTCGTTGCGCTTTGTCTGCACTGCCTCTGCGGTTTTACCCATGCTTGAACCCTCGGAGACTCGAGCTTGCGATCAACAGGATCATCGACGAATAGCAGCTGCGGCAAAGTTATTTCAACGCGGGAATTCTTCTGTACGCGGTAGAGATCCAAAACAGGTATTCAGCGTGTACGAAGTACATTGTCTTGTACAGTACCTCACTAGGAAGGAATTGAAAATTCTGAAGGTGGAAGGTGGGGCATTATTCTGGACCGTGCCTACTCTATTCTGGACTATTTCTACGATTTTACGAGCAGTCGGGGAAAGAGCGGGCAGCAGTGTGTAGCTCTCGCTATGACACCCGTGCTCCCCCGATTACGCCGACCAGTCCCCTTGCAAGTATACAAAGGTTGTCCAGTTGTCCTGTTTTGTATCGCGTGCGTAAGGAGTAGTGCATTGAGGAGGGCAGGAGCGGTCGACGAGCCGCTTGCTGACCGCAAGTTTGGTGGAGCTACTGTAGATGGTGCTGGGAGGCCTAGAGCTTGAGCTCGTGACTGGCGAACTCTATGAGAGATTTGATATCAGCCATTCCGTTCAATTTGGAATGGGTATGCTCAAATATGATAGAAATTATGAATAAAATTGAATTAAATAAAATGATGAGTCAAGCACAGCCATCAGCATCCCGTGGTGTGAATGGCAACGGGCCGTCTCAAGGCTCGAGATACTGAACGTGAGAGTGAGACAGGCAGAAGAAAACCGAAAGAAACGACGAAATAAAACCGACAGAGTGACGTGCAGCTAGTGTTGCAGTGTGACAAGAAGGGACCGGGTCGCATTGTGGTCCTGACTGGTCACTGACTGGTCACTGAGAAGGGTGTGGAAAAAGCAAAAGCATCGAGATCCTGCGCCATTATTGGCTGGCGATCTGTCCTTGTATCTGTTTATGTATCTGTTTATGGTAGACATGATGATGTGTAAAGAATGCTATCATAATTGATATGTTTTGTTATTAAAAATGTGAAATGCGGTGACGTTGGATATCATCGTCAAGATGAGGCTATTTTGTGATATTTTGGTGATAGCTGCTTACTAACTTTTAAAATCAAGAAATACTTCAGAAAATATAACAAAATAAAAACAAGACGAAACAATACCAAACTTCATCTACAAATTACAGAAAAATCTACAATCGCTGTATCCTGTTTTTTAGTCCGACATTTCAAGGCTGTTAGAAGAATAAGTCGGGTCTGATGCAAACGGACAAGGGGTTCATCGCACAGAGATTGCTCTCCGGCGTGCACCGCCCATGTGTATGTACACTTTGTTCTCGCGCCTTTTTGTGGTCTCGATGGCTATGGACGGGTAGAGTATACTCGAAGCCACAAGATGTATCGTATCTGAGCGCTTGCAGTAGGGAAATCAGAAACATGAGAAATCACAGCATGATATGTATGTACAGTGGTGAGTATCTTCCATCTATCCTGAACGCCAATGAATAGCCAAAAAGCCAAATGCAATGCAAATCTTTTGTAAATCGTTTGTAATCGTACAGACGTCAACTACTCCGTCTTGACGTTCATCTCCTCGACTGTCCACGCCGCAGCATCGACCCACGACGCCTGCTCGCCCAGGAACACCGTCCGCTCGCGCTGCGCCGCCAGGCCGTCCACGAGGTACCGCTGCGCAACGTCCTGCACCTGCTCGCGTGTCACGTCCAGCAGCTGCGCGCGCCGCGTCTGCCGCATCTCCTCACTCAATCCATACAGGAACTGGCCCATGCCCTCCTCGTTGACTGACCGCGGCGCGTCCACGCCCTGGAACACCGAGATCTTGGCCTCCTCAAGATCGCGCGCCGTCCACACGCGGTCCTCCACCGCCCACCGGCCCGCATCGCGCATAATCGTCTGCGTGTTGACCGGGTTGGGGTCGCGGTACGAGTAGAAGCCGAAGACGCCCTCGAGCGCTGAGCTGTACGCACCGCCGCCGTACGCGCCGCCCTTTTCGCGGATCTCGTGGTGCAGGTGCTTGTGCGTCAGCAGCTGCGCCAGGATCTGCAGCGGCGCGCCGTCCGCCGACGTGTACGACACCGACGGCAGCACCATGGCGCCGTAGTACACCTGGTACGGCAGCGGGAAGAACGTTTGGCGCTTTGTGTTGTCAAGCAGCGACGCCGCAAAGGTCTGCTGCACACGCTTGGCCGCCTCGGCCGCTGCAACAGATGCTGTGCCGCCGGTAATAGGGGCAGGCAGCGACGACAAGAACTTGTTCAGGGCGGCCGTGTTGGGCTGTGCGCTCTCGCTGCCGCATGTAATGGCCGCACGGAAACCGCCATTGCCGCTGGCATCCGCCTGCATCGCCAGCTGCTGGATCGCCTTGAGCTTGGCCAGCACGTCGTCCAACTGGTCCGTCTCGGGCCGGCTTGCGAGGCTCGTGATCAGCTTGACCTGCGACAGACCGCTGACCTGCTCGCGCAGGAACGCACCGCGCGTCAGGCCGGCCTCGGCACGACGACGGGCATACGAGTGGCCCGACGAGGCAATGTCGTTGACGACACCGTCTGCGCCCGCCTGTAGCAGCTTGCGAATGTGCGCGACGGCCTCGGGGCTGTCAAAGTCTGTCTCGAGCACAACCGTGCGCAGCAGCTCCAGCATGGCCGGCACATTGCGGTCCAGGGCCATGCCAGTGAAAATGATGCCCTCGGTGGCGTCCGTGTAGTCGGTTGGCTTGGCCGCCGAGTGGTAGCCCACAGAGATGCCGCCCGTCAGCAGCTTGATGCGGTCCTCGAGCTGCTCCACCGTCTCCGACTTGGTGCCCAGACGGAAGATGGAGTCCGTGAACAGCGGCACCAGTGCCCGCAGCTCTTCCGGCAGGTTGCCGAGCGCGTTGATCGCACGGAAGTAGGTCAGGCCGTTGGTCGGCGCCTCGCGCCACTGCACCTTGGCACTGCCGACCGAGTCCTCGCGCACCACGACGGGCTCCTTGGACCGCGGGATATCGGCGACGTGCACCGTCGGCAGGCAGCTCAGGTCTTCGGTGGTCGACTTGCCCTGCTCAACCAGCAGCGTCGCCTCCTGCGCCTCGAGGTGCTTGCGCGCCTCGGCCTCGCCGCCCGACTTTTCTGTGACCTCGGCGATCTTGGTCTTGAGCCGCGCCTCTTCCTCCTGCACCAGCTCCTGGCTGTACGTCTCTGATGGCGCCATTGTGAATGTGAGTGTGTTGCGGCCAATCAGATACTTGTCCAGCAGTCCCTCGAGGTAGTCGCCCTCGGCCAGCTTGGCCTCGAACGCAGTAATGGTGTCCGTCCACGCAAGCGTGTCAAACGGATCGACGCCGGTGAACCACTTGGGCTTCAGCCGCTGCAGCAGCGACATGCCAAAGTTGGCCGTCTTGTGCTTGAGGCTCAGCTCCAGCTGGTGCAGGTAGCCGTTGATCTTGGACCGGTCGAAGCCCTTTTCGCGCACAGAGCGGAGGATCTTGTTGATCTCCTCCTCGACGCGGGGCACGCTCTCTTCTTGCACGCCCGAGAGGCCGATTGTGAAAATACCGTCGCGCGCAGAGCTGTCGTAGCCCGTGTTGGGGCTCCAGTCAATGCCGAGACCGCTCTCAATTAGGCCCCGGCTCAGCGGCGAGCCGTAGCCGTCAATCAGCAGAGCCGACACCAGTGCCAGCGAGAACGACTCGACAACATCCGAGGTGTCACCAGTGATCCAAGACACAGACGTCTTGAACTGCCGGCTGGGGTCGACCAGAGGGTCCGTCGGGCCGGTCAGCACGACGTTCTTGGAGCCTTCGGCAAGACCGATTGGCCGGCGGTTGTCTGCATCGCGGCTGCTCTTCTCAAACGCGCTCAGGCGTGCGTTGACCTCCTGCAGGTGGTCCGCCAGCGGCATGTCGCCATAGGTAAAGACCTTGGCGTTGCTGGGGTGGTAGTGCTCGGCGTGGAATTTGCGCAGCTGCTCGTATGTCAGGTCGGTAATCTTCTGGGGGTCGCCGCCCGAGTTGTTGATCGCCGGGAAGATGTGGTCCTGGAAGCGAATGTAAAACAGGTAGCCGGCATCCGACATCTGACCCTTCATCTCGTTGTAGACGACGCCCTTGAACACCAGCTTGTCGTCCTTTTCCTTTGGGTTCTCCGGGCCGACACGCCAGCCCTCCTGAGTAAAGTCGGTCTCCTTGAGCAGCGGGTGCAGCGTGGCGTCCATGTAGACACTAAGCAGATTCTTAAAGTCCTGGGCGTTGGTCGTCGCAAACGGGTAAAAGGTGTGGTCGGATGCGGTAAAGGCGTTCATAAAGTTGGACAGCGTGCGCGGCAGCATCTTGAAGAAGGGGTCGCGGATCGGGTACTTTTCACTACCGCAGAGCGTGGTGTGCTCCAGGATGTGCGGCACGCCGGTGTCGTCTGGTGGGTTGGTCTTGAAGCCGATCGAGAAGACGTTGTTGGCGTCATCGCGGGCAATATGCAGATGCTCGGCACCGGTCTTGTCGTGCTGCAAGTGAAGCGCCGTCAGCTCGAGCTCGGGCACATGCTTGGTGCGCAGCACAGTGAAGCCGTGCAGCTTCTCGCCGGGCGTTGTCGGCACGTTGGCCAGTGAAGCAAAGGCGCGCTTCGAAGCCTGCGAGACGGCCTTTGCCTTGCTTGCCTGGCAGAGCATTGTGTGTGTTGTGTGTGAATATATGTATGTTCTATGAAGCCCAGGCAATCATCGGCATGCCTGTCATAGCACTTGGCAACGTAGAGGTAGAGGTGAAAGAAAGTGGTTGCAGTGACGTCGAGGTAAAGTCAGAGCATCAGCCGACTGAGGCTTTAGCTTGGACGTCGTCCGCCGACGCCTGCCTGTGAGTGGCCAACTCCAAATTTTCCGCACGGCAGGAACGGCGGACCCATTTAATTATTAAAATTCGCATTAAGTTTTATTAGCTGGCCACTGTGCAGCCTTCCGTTGCAAACCGCGGGCCACTGACTAGGCATTCAGGGCCGTCCTTTTAGCGAATTTTATGAATGTCTACCGGTCAACAGTGCAAGTTCAGATGACGGGACTGGCTGCCGTGCCGTTTGTACCCTGCTCACATCTGCAACATATATTTGACTTGAACACTAATTTATATGATGTCGCGCGCTTTCCGTAAATGTGCAGTTTGATCACTGTCAATCGCACCTTCCTTACTCTAATTGCCAATGCCGTTTGCACTTTCCTCGGCATTGTCGCACCTTCCTAGTCACAGAGTAAGATACACTGCGTCAGTGACTATCGTGAGCCGTCACCCACAATAAAAAGCCTGCAGGCACGCCAATCTCATTGACCTTACTGTCTTTGTGTGTCGTGCCTTCCCTAACATTTCTCATTTTAGCGCCCTCGCAAATTGACAGTGCCCCATAGTAATTTTGCAGGCGTATGAAGTGCCTGCCAAATCCTCTGCCAAAGCGCCAGACGGGGCCAAAACCCAATAATCCAATTAAATCTGCAATTAGTTTTAATCTAGCCTCTGCGTGTGGTGAACGTCGAAAAGACTTTCACTTTACCCTCACTCGCCTCGCATTGCCAGCTTACCAATACCGCACATCCCTCCACATCCTGGTGACCTTAGCATCGACCAATCGCGCCTCGTCTTGGCTTGTGCAACTCTGCGTTTAGCTGTCTTCAATTACTTTCCATTTTGGACGCTGCATCATCGTCTCCTGACGGCCCGCCCTTCGTTCACCCCCTCACATTCACGACGACTCGACGACGACTCTGCGACTCGACGACACGCCGACACCCTAGACCATAGAGCCGTTTCTGTTTGTTCAGCTCGCCTCCTCACTTGCACCTCGACCATTGGCTGCGCATTGCTCCCCTTTCCTGCCGACTCTTCCACACACATTGTTTCGCCTGTCAGCCGCAGCCTCCTCCGTTTGCTGTCTGTCGTTTGTTGGCTGCCGACCCAACCCTCCCCCTCCAGGCTGCATACGCATACAGGGCACACCTTGCTCCTCACACTTGACACCGTTGCCTTGACCTCTACCGACTGTAGCAGCATATCGGTCGGATCTACCGCGACGTCGACTCGACCATATACGTATCAACTTCAATCGAGCCCAACCGCCGAGAAGCCGACAAGGACACTTGACCTGGACCGCTGGGACTGAGCGAGACAAGACAAGCCAATATTCATCAGCCACTCTACTGAGCCCACTTTACCTTGCATCAGCACTCAAGTTCTTTTTGCTCTTCACATTCACGACATCTACCATCTGAACAACCTCGACGACCGGACCCGGACGACGAATACAGCCGATAAGGATACCGTGAACAAAGCCTGGAACAAAGCCTGGAACAAAGCGCTTTTGATCTACTCTCTTCCTCCCCTCCACCGCCCCCCTCAACTCCCACCATCTGATGACTGTTTCTGCCGCGCACACGCGACACACAAACGGCGCCATGGGACACCCACACGATGCTGCCAGCCAGGCAAACGGGCACGCAAATGACACACGGCCTGCACCACCACCGCCACCAGCAGCGGGATCGTCAAATCCACAACAGGCGGCGCCAGCCCTGCCGAAGCTGAAGCCGCCGAGGCGACAACCCATTGTAGCGTCGACAGAGGCATCGAAACTGGTGGCGCAAAAGATTGCACAGCTTGAGCTAGATCAAGCAGGGGAGAAGGACCAGGAGATTGAGATAGGTGCGTTATACAAGATTGCATTTGTTAAGCAGAGACTAACAAACCAGAGAAAGAAGTACGGAAGGCGAATCGCGAGCTGCACAGCCAGACGGCCAAGATGGACGCATCACAAAAGATTGACCATCTGTCGCGACGGTGTACGGACCTATTACACGACATGAAACGACACGAACGAGAGAGCATGAAGAACAAGAAGCGCGCAGACCAGCTGCAAAAGGAGCGCGACCAGAGCCGCAGCGAGCTCAGCAAGACGGTCAGCCTGAAGGAGAAGCTGGAGAAGCTGTGCCGGGAACTGCAGAAAGAGAATAATAAGCTCAAGGTAGGTTGACGTGTGTTTTCAAAGAAAAGAAGATAGACTAACGGACAGAACGAAAACCGCACGCTCAAGGCCAACGAGGTGTCGAACCTCAACTCGTGGGACCAAAAGTACGCGACGCTGCTGCAGAAGCTCGACGACCTGCAGGAGGACAAGGACCACCCGAAGCGCGCGGCGGTCGACATTGAGCTGGACGAGCTGTTCCGGACACGCTTCAAGTCGCTGATGGACCAGTACGAGCTGCGCGAGCTGCACTTCCACTCGATGATGCGCACCAAGGAGATTGAGGTGCAGTTCAACCTGTCGCGATACGAACGCGAGAAGAAGCGGTCGGACGCGCTGACGCGGCAGCTGGAGGAGGGCGTGAAGAAGCCCGTGGCCAGCCTGCCGCCGTGAGCTTGGTCGAGCGACCGACGACTCCGATCACTTTAATACGGCTGCGGACCTCGACTGTAACAACACAAATCTGACACATTATTGATACCTCATCTTCTGGCCCTTGCATATTCTTACTCTGTTGACTCGCGTTCCGGCTTGGAGGCCTGTTGTTTTGTCCTACCAGGAGGCTAGAAAGCTGGCGTTTGGAGCTTTTGCATACTTGGTCTTGGACTCTGGTTTGGGGCAGCTGGGCAAGGTTGCAGTTTGGCATGGCCTGGCATGGCCTGGTTGAAGTGGCTTGCATCACAAAGCTCGCCTGGATGACTGCTTGTCTGGGTGTTGATGACAATGGTCAACGCGCTATGAGCTGTGGTACCGAGGCTACAACGGAGACAAGGGCATGGTCACCAACTGATGTCAAGGTGGCTGTACACAACGGAAAGAAGGCTGATGCTTGCGAGCGTGTTTACATGGTACGGAGCATCGGGTCTTTGTTTCTTGTGTATAGCTTTTCTAGACAGTGGACTGAGTTTCTCAAAGGCTATCCTTCCGACGCTGTTGTTCTGGTTGATGCCAGACCTCTTCTGATCTTGTCTGTGTCTTCACTTGTCTTGATATCATGGTCGGCTGTCATACACCGTTGTATGTCTGTTAACGATGGGATGCTGTTTTTTGGCTTTCCAAAAGCCTGACTGCTATCTAGCACCTTCTTGGGTCTCCTAGCTACCTCACTTCATATCTCACATCTAATGTGTCTGCTATTTGATGCCGTCGTCGACGTGTTGTCAGCCAGTCAGAGTGTCACGATAGCTGCTGCTCAAGCCATATTCTTCTCTGTCACTATCCATAGTCAAACCATGTACACTACTTACGCACGCATTTACTGAATTCACGTCATTCCCGCATCTGTATGATTCGTTGGCTGTACTGCATGTCCTATCTGTGGCGTATGAAATGAGAGCACGAATCTGCTGCAGCATACGAGTAAAAGGCTCCAAAAGCGCCTGCATAAGATGCTCTTATCAATGTCGTGGACCCACTTATCTACCCACTGCAGAGTTCACTCTCTGTACGATTCCAAACAGTTCCCCGGGGTAAAGTTGTGTCTAGCGAGATTAGCGGGTTTTCTCCCCTCTTGCCGTTACATAACACTGCTAATCTAGAGCTTATTCCCTATTGACGCTGCTGAGTGCTCATGACTGCGTACACTTCGCGTCTGTTGTGATTCGACAGACATCTCGAGGCCGCAATCAAGCACCAGCACACCAGCACACAGTCCTTATCTGCATTGCAGCCCAGCGATTCTTTTTTGATTTCGACTGTTCTCTTTGACTTTGACTGCGTCCGACCTGCGTAGCCACTCTGACACCGACGAGCATGCCGGCGCGACACGCGACGAGGCACGCGGAATTGACGACGACGACGAGCCTTACGACACGACGTACACTTCGTACAAGATCCGACAGAAGCATAGACGGCGTCAGATACGATTGCCAGTGATTGGCACTGATCGCAGATAAGAACAGCACGTATCCGCGCCTCTTGATTCGTCTCGCCGCCAATCCATTCCACCCATTCCTCACGACTCATTCGTCACGATCGACATATCTTTGGACCATTAAAGCCAACCTATGAGCATATACGACCCAACTCCTCTACTATCTGATTTCTGTTGCGATCTGGTCCGCTGCACTGTACCACCCTGCGCAACGTGACCAACCAAAAAAGATGGCCTTCTTGGAGGACCCCCGACTGCGGCAGCGCTGGAACCAGATCTCCCACAACGCAGAGGCCGTCACCGAAAACGCCGCCGCCAACATCTGGACCTTTCAGCAGACATACATCAACCCCTGCCTCGGCTCCGTCGCCGACGCCTTTGACTCGTGCACCGCCGTCTGCCTCGGCGACCGCGAAGAGCGCGCGCGCCGGCAGCGCGAACGCGAGCGCGGCGCGCACCGCACGCTGGCCGAGTACAGCTTTGATTTCTACGACGACTGGTACGACGACTTTCACGATGACGCGCTGGACGAGAGCAGCGATGTGGGCGGCAGCGGCGCTGCTGGCACAGGGACAATAACGAGCCTGTTCTCGCGCGGGTTCTTTGGCAGCTGGCGCGGCAGCCGTGCCGAGGACTGGGACCGGCTGCTCGCCGGTTCGGGGTCGGTGCGCAGCGCAAGGCACTACGACGGTGACGACGAAGGCGGCGCGAGCGACGCAGACTACGACGGTCGAGAAGGCGGCAGCGGCGAGGTTACGGACCAGCCGCGGCGAAAACGCGGCATGAGCTACAACACACACCACAACACACTGCCGGCCGCACGAGGGCGGCGGAAACAGCCCGAGGGCGAGGATCCGACGATTATCCCGAGCACGGCGCCGCTCGGCTTCCTGGGCCGGCTGCCTTTCAAGATTGGCGGCACGCTGCGGTACAAGCCGAGCGCGGCCAACCTGCGCGAGCACCCCAACGCCGGCAGCAGCACCAATATCACTACACTACACACACACGGCGAGAACGAGCCACTGTTAGGGGGTGGCGGCGACGACTACTACGCGGGTGACAGCGGCAAGGGCGACCAGTACGGCACGGCCACCATGACAATGGCGCCCGTGTCCACGCCGCGGCCACCGACAGCCGGCGCATCCGCTGCCGACCCAGCCGATGCCGCCGTCGACGGAGACGGCAATCTCATATCAATACCGGAATCAGCGACGCGCCAGCGCAGCAGCACCGTCGGGTCCGGCGACACGTCCGACTCGTACCGCTCGCGCGGCGACTTGTTCCCGAGCGACGAAGAAGACGACGAGGACGCCGTGCCGCTGGACGACGAGTTTGCTGTCGCCCTCGGCCGCGTCGACGACCGCAGCAGCGGCCGCACGCGGTTCAGCAGCAGCAGCAGCCTGGCGGGTCCCAGCATGCTCAAGGGCCGCAAGGACAAGCGGCGCGCCGACACAGGCGCGTCGTACGGCTCGCTGGGGTCGATGGCGTCGCACGGGTCAGCGGGTCCAATGGCTATTCGCAAGGGCGTCTTATCGCGCAGCGTGTCGCGCACGACGATTGACAGCATCCCGGTGTCGTCGCCGCGGTCGCCGGCGTCGTCGATTAAGAAGCGGCTGAGCACGTTGTCATTACCGGGCGAGTCGGCTGTGTCTGTCACACCTGACATTGAGTACGAACCGCCAGTAGAAGAAGACGCAGACGACGAGCACGAGACGTCTGCGCTGTCGCTGCTGTCGGTGGACCAGCTGCGCGAGGAGGACGAGCGGGCGGCGCGAGAGGAGGACGAGGCGATTCTGCGGCGGCGGGAAGCGGCGGTGCGTCTTGCGCGCGAGCGGGGGTTGGAAGTTGAGGCGGCAGAGGCAGCCGAGGCCGTCGTGACGGCCGAGCCAGAGGAGACCAAGGAAGAGACAGCTGCCGTCGTAACCGAACCCGCGCATGAGCCTGTCCCTGAGCCTATGCCTGAGCCTGCACCCACCGAAGATGTTGTCGCCCCTGCAGCCCCTGATACCCCCTCCACGCCCGTCCGTGCTGACTCACTAGCACCGGCCGACTCCCCATCGCCGGCATCGCCTGCTGCACCGCCATCACCGCCCACACCGCTGACTGACGGCATTGCGCTCGTGCCATCACCAACACCAAAACCCGAAGACGAGCTCGAGTTTAACCCAGCCCGCCTGCCACGGTTCCGGTAGTCGTCTCTTTTTGTTAGTAACGACTGCCTTGTATAACATTCATTGTTTGTTCATTTCTTGTATCTACTACCCATTCGTTGTCTCTTTCCTTTTTTGTCCTTTTTTGTCTGTCACATTGTGGTCCGACTTCCACCATTATTAGTCATCCATTTCATCCTAGATATCCCCCGAGACGATGTAATGATAGAATCATCTCGCATGCAACTGGATACATTTTACTTTGATTGAGTACTCGTACATAAACGTGACGCGACTTCTACATCCATACCCACAGCCGCGGAATTGCATAGGGCTAATCAATAGCCCGAGAGGCGATCCCTGCAGCCACCAGCAGTGCGACGTCGCTCAATTTGAGGATACACAAGTACAAAGCAGGAAAGCACAAACAGCCGAGTCAGGCTGGTGTAGTCCGTTCCGACATGATTTGGCCCTTGTTCTTTGTCGTCGCATAATAGTGCCCGCAACGTGCCTCGGCTTGTCACTGCTGTTGGGCTAGTTAGCGCTTCCCCGGTTTCTGCCCGCTGCTAGACTGCTGCTAATAGCCCTAATAGAAACTAGGCTACGGCTACAGTTTGCGGGGAAGCTCTGTCTAACACAGGGCCTCGGGGTTGACTAACACACGTTATTGCCGTGCCTTGGCTGGCTGAATCTCGGCCTGCACCCGGACTTGCACGTCCCGACGTCGCTGTTTTGTTTATCTGGCGTATATTATTCTTTCTTTCTTCGTTTTGTTTTCATTTCATTTCATTCTACATCTCATCTACACCTACCAACCACAATGGCTCCTCTTACTACTCCGCTGACCGAACTGCTCGGCATCCAGCACCCCATCGTGCTCGCCGGCATGGCCCGCGTGTCTGGCGGTGCCCTCGCCGCTGCTGTCAGCAACGCCGGCGGCCTCGGCGTCGTCGGCGGCCTCAAGCTCACCCCTGCCCAGCTGCGCGAGGTCATTGCTGAGCTCAAGGCCGACCTCACCAGCCCCGGCCTGCCCTTTGGCATCGACCTCGCGCTGCCCAAGGTCGGCGAGGGCGCCCGCAAGACAAACTACGACTACACCGACGGCAAGCTCGACGACCTGATTACCATTACCATTGAAGAAGGCGCCAAGCTGTTTGTCAGCGCCGTCGGCGTGCCGCCGCCGCACGTCATCAAGCGCCTGCACGAGGCCGGCATCCTGGTCATGAACATGGTCGGCCACCCCAAGCACGCGGCCAAGGCGCTCGCGGCGGGCGTCGACATTGTGTGCGCGCAGGGCAACGAGGGCGGCGGGCACACGGGCCCGGTGGCCGGCACGGTGCTCATCCCGGCCGTCGTCGACGTTGCGCACAAGGTCGGCCAGCAGCGGCGCAACGACAAGGCTCTTGACGGAAAGAGGTTCCCGCTCAAGGAGCCGCTGGTGCTGGCGGCGGGCGGCATCTCGGACGGGCGCGGCCTGGCGGCGGCGCTGATGCAGGGCGCGACGGGCGTGTGGGTGGGCACGCGATTTGTGGCGTGCGCGGAGGCGAACTGCAGCGAGGCGCACAAGCAGGCGGTGGTGACGTGTGCGCCGGAGGAGACGGACACGACGCTGGTGGTGTCGGGGCGGCCGCTGCGGATGAAGCTGAATGCGTACATTCGCAAGTGGCACGAGCAGCCGGAGAAGATCCGGGACCTGTGCGCCAAGGGCATTGTGCCGTTTGAGCACGACCTGCAGAACCAGAGCGACGACAAGGACGACGAGATAGAGATGCCGTACCTGATGGGCCAGGTTGCGGGCAACATTGGCAAGGTGCAGCCGGCGCGCGAGATTGTGGACGAGATGGTTGCGGGGGCGGTTGCGTCGCTGCAGCAGGGCCAGAGATACATGGGCAAGCTGTAGGCGGCCGTGGTAGTATACAAGATTTAGGATTAGGATTGTGATTGATTTGGTTAGGAAGACAGTCTATATAGTATAATGTATCCAAGTTTATGAGTGGCAGATGAGTGGAAAACAAAGAAGCAGCACAACGTAAAATCAGAGGCCCGGCTACACCTTGACGTCCTTGTCCTGCTCCAGCCGCGCCGTCATCTTGGCATGGATCTGCTGCCAGCCCCCATCGCACAGGCCCTTGACCGTGCCAATCAGCAGCCGCGAGCAGTAGATGGTGATTTCCTCGACGAGCTCGAGCTCCGACGCCGACTCCGCCTCCGAAATCGTCCACACCGTGTCCATAACAATCGACATGGGACTGCGGATGCGCACATAGACGCCCGCCGGCGTGTCCGTCATCTCGTACGTGCTGACGACGCGCGAGTCCCACAGGCCTGCCGGCAGCGTGTGCACAACGTCCGTGACGCGGTACACCTCGAACCCCGCGCGCGCGCGGATGGCGCTGCTCACCGTGTCGGGCAGCGGGTGCTCGCCCGACTCGCTCTCCTTGAGCGCCAACTCGGCGAGGCGCGCCTCCTCGTCGGCATCGACGCGCACGCAGTCGACGCTGTGCGGCCCGCACTGGACGAAGAACGGGTGGTCCTGGAGCAGGCGCTTGACGGCGCTGGCCTTGTCGGTGCCGGCCGGCAGCACGGACGTGTGGCGGAGGGAAGCGGTGGTGTTGAAGACTGGGGTGTCAGCTCTGCATAAAGACTAGGGAAGACTAGGAAGACAGAGGAGGTGAGTACTTACGGGACATGTTCAATGCAACAGAAACGACAAAAGAAAGACGAACAAGACAAACAAAAGCAAGCGAATCAGCGGGAGTCTAGGAATGCGTAGGGTATGATAGGACAAGCAATGGGAATAGCAATAGGAATAGCAATAGGAATAGCAATAGGACAATAGCAAGAGCAATAAGACGATAGGACAATAGACAATAGGATAGGACAATAGGACAAGAGGATGGTGGGATGAGACGAAGCCGAGATGTGATACGTCGGACAGCCTGCGATGCACTGAGCTCCTCAATAGTCAGTAGAGCCTCTGAGCTGTGGGCTGTGTTTCATCATAGCGGCTTCCTTCCTGCTGAGACCCATAATATGAGCAGGTGAGGGGGACTACTGAGTAGTGCCGATCCGCTTACCGCATTGGTGCACAGTGCTAAAGCAGCTACAGTGCATATATTCGCACAGCGCGGAAGCTGCCCACAAAGTAAAGTAGAAAAAGTTGTCTCAGCCGACGTCTTACACGACGACTTACACGGCTAGCTCGACTACCGACTATATTTCGCAGCGACGGTGTTTTGCTGGATGTCTTGTTCTGAGAGTGATACCGAGTAGGATATATAGATGGTTGGCGTTCAGACGAGGAGTGAATAGACGGTCTTGCAAGGCTTTTGATTATTCAGCATTGACTGATTTGTAGCCGTACAGTGCCGTTATCATGTATAGTGCTACTATATCATCTGTCCACTAAACACACTGTATCAAAACCTACGCTCTACCACTTGACAATGCCATTTCCCTTTCCCTTTCCCTATTCTATCCTATTGAATTGGTAGATTGGCTATCCTTTCACTATTCACTTCTATGTTGTCACCCCTACATCATCTTTTAGCGTTGCAGTGATTCTACAGTGTCTGCTCCACGACTCATCGACACATCACCACAAGCTCAAGTACTTTTCATCTAGTTCTGTGTACCTGATGAGTCACTTGGCGTGTCGCGCTTGCCTCTTTAAATTAACAGTAGACCAACACACAGATCACATGACTTGCACGACCGATGGATATATAAGCGGCGGGGTCCCAGCCACTCTGGGATCTCCGACTTGTACGTTTATAGTCTGCAATCACCAATCTTGTCTTCCTAGTACTGCCCTCAAACAAAACTCTTCCGTCCGATAAACAAAACCACAGAACCACAGAGTCACAGAACCACAGAGTCACAGAACCACAGCACTACAGCACCACAGAGCTGGTTGCCCACCATGGATGAGAACAAGCCGCCATCCACTGCGGACCTCATCGACTCGTTCTGGTCTGAAGAAGCAGTGCGTCTCCGATCAGAGCGAAGCACAAAGAACTTCAACGAGTACATGGCGTCCATTAGCAAAGAGCGCCGGACGCGTTGGTCAAGAGACAAATGGATAGCTGTGGCTACCGCCCGCGAAAACGGATATAGGCCACCCGAGACATTTGTTCCTTATGGACTCTGGCCTGGCGGTGCGTTCCAGACGGCGGAGCAAATCCAGGAGGCGCTGTCACTCGACTATCTTCCCAAAACAGAGGAAGCATACACTGTTCCCCGATTCGAAGCCGAAGAGCCCCCTTACCTTCTCAAGTTCTGCTGGCTCGAGAGCGGGGACAGCCTCAATCTGCAGAGTTGTGCCGAGCCTGTTCACATTGACGACCATCAGATAGCCGCGACCAAGGAAAAGGATAGACTTGTCTATATGGTGAAGAAGCTGAAGAAGGACCCGAAGAAGACCAAGCTGAAGTACAACCAAGCGAAGCAAAGCAAGGAAGCATGATAGCGGGAATGCGAGGAATCGAGGATAGGATGTGAGGAAGCGAGGAAGCGAGGATGGCCTAGGCAACAGGTGGGGATTTGCTGCACAATAGCAAGTGCCAGTCAAATCTGGAAATGGCAACTATAGCTCTCGGTCAGGAAGGAGCGATGGAGATATTGAATTGAAAATGGATGTGATAAAAAAGCAAAAAACATGAAATAAAAACATGAAAAAACAAAACATTAAAATAAATGTCATTTAAAATAAAAATTAATAAAAGTCTTCATTTATCCGTGCCTTTGATTTTGCATTTCGCGTCTGCTCTCTTACATCTGCAGTTCAACAACAGCATGAACAACAGCAACACCACCAACATTAACAACAACACAAGCAGCACCAGAAACGCCAACAGCACCAACAGCACCATGTCGGCCACCAACACCAACACCAGCGCCAGCAACAGCGCCAGCAGCATCGACAGCAACATGCCAGGGCCTCTGGCCTTTGGCGTGGAGCTTGAGATGCTCCTGCGGCCGAAACCGTCGCCGGCCATGGAGAGGATGAAACGGGATGTCGGATGGGACAGTGAGGCGGAGGCCAAGGACGGTGTACACCGCCTTGGACTTCTCAATGTCGTCGAGCGCGTTTTCGCCTCGACCGAGATTGACCTCCAGGTGGAGAGGGATGATGGCCCCGGTGTCGCACCTGATCCGTCCAAGACGTGGAAGGTCACCGGAGATGCCACCATCAAGGGAGAGTCTGATGGCTACTGTATGTTACCATCCTGGTAGACAGATGAAGCATACAACAAGGTGTAATGAGTACTAACATACAATCATAGGGGGGGCTGAGCTTATCTCGCCCGTCATGTACGTCGAAGACGACTGGCAAAAGAAAATTGACACTCTCTACCTCATCCTCGCGGCGCGATTCGAGATTAAAGTCGACCGGTTTTATGGAACCCACGTCCACGTCTCTCGAGGATTGCGTCGTGTCCGCAGCTGGGATACTAGAGACATCTCTGGTATCCTGAAGTCAGCCTGCCTGTTCCAGGGGAGCATTTTTGAAATGCTGCCCCTCAACAGGAAAGACTGCAAGTTTGCGAGGTGCAACTTTTCGCACGAGGAAACGGTTCCGAAGGAACTCTATTCGCTCAACGCTACGGCACTGCTGTCCGGTGATTTCACGGAGGTCTTCTCCTTCCTGGACAGAGTGTCTAGCTTAAACGCCTTCGCTGAACTCTACGACGGTCGATACCATGTGTTCAACCTGAGTCAGCTCAAGAACACCCCCGAAGCATACGGCACAGTGGAGTTCAGAGGTGCGCCGGGATCACCAGATCCGCAGACGGCCTCCCACTGGGTCGCATGGGTGCTATGCTTCGTGGCTAAGGCTGTTTCAGAGGAATGGAGTTCCGATCAGCCCCAACTCGGAACCGGAGGTAGTCGGACGCGCGTGCCAGGCTTGCGGCACTTCATTCAAAAAGGAGAGCGGCTGCTTCCCACCATCTCGCAAGGCGCTCTAGATGGCACGCAATTGCGGGCTGTTCGGGGCCAATCCCCCTTCACGCCAGCTGATATTGCAGCCATGGACGAGGATGCTGAGAGAGGGACGAAAGGGTTGAAGCCGCTGCTGGGGTGGTAAAAGACTGCTAAACCAGTCTGCAGCCAGTTCACTGGCTGCCTATATCCGCCACAGCTGCCGCGGTGGGATAAGACAACGAGTCTAGTGTGCATCTAGTACACTGGCTGACGTGCACCTGCATCAGCTAACCGAAGCTTCTGGGGTCGTAGAAGACTGGGAACCCAGTCTGCAGCCAGTTCACTGGCTGCCTACATCTGCCACAGTTGCTGAAAGTGACCGCCGTCCGCAAAATTTTCGCTATTGCCACAACCACCACCCTCACTGTCCCTGTTACTAACCGCCATCGCCGTCATCGCCGCCGTCGCCGCCATCGCCGTCATCGCCGCCGTCGCCGCCATCGCCGCAGCCCCCGCCATCGCCGCAGCCCCCGCCCACCTCTCCTCTGTGGTCTCTCGGGTCTCTCCTCGCCGGCCTCGTCTCCTGCGTCTCCCGCTGCCCTGGCGGTCTGCGTCTCGTTGCCCATTCCCTGATGGTCTGCGTCTCGTTGCCCATTGCCCTGATGGTCTGCGTCTCGTTGCCCATTGCCTTGGTGTTCTGCCTCATTGCCCGCTGGCTTGTGTTCTGCGTCTCGTTGCCCCCCGGCCTCGTCTCCCGCGTCTCCCGCTAGCCTGGTGTTGTGCGTCTCGTTGCCCGTTGCCTTGGTGTTCTGCCTCGTTGCCCGCTGGCTTTTGTTCTGCGTCTCGTTGCCCGCCGGCCTCGTCTTCCGCGTCTCCCGCTAGCCTGGTGTTTTGTGTCTCGTTGCCCGCTAGTCTGGTTTTCTGCGTCTCGTTGCCCACCGGCCTGGTCTCCCGCGTCTCCCGCTAGCCTGGTTTTCTGCATTTCTTTGCTCGTTAGCCTGGTCTTCTGCGTCTCCCCGCTGGCCTGGTCTTCTGCGTCTCGTTGCCCACCGGCCTGGCCTCCCGCGTCTCTCGCTAGCCTGGTTTTCTGCGTCTCGTTGCCCACCGGCCTGGCGTCCCGCGTCTCTCGCCAGCCTGGTCTTCTGCATTTCGTTGCTCGTTAGCCTGGTCTTCTGCGTCTCCCCGCTGGCCTGGTCTTCTGCGTCTCGTTGCCCACCGGCCTGGCCTCCCGCGTCTCTCGCCAGCCTGGTTTTCTGCATTTCGTTGCCCGCCGGCCTGGTCTCCCGCGTCTCCCGGTGGCCTGTTCTCCCGCGTCTCCCGCTGGCCTGGTCTTCTACGTCTCCCCGCTGGCCTGGTCTTCTGCGTCTCGTTGCCTACTTGTGTTTGGCTACCCGCCCGTTTAGCTGTTGTTGCTGACTGGTCGTTTACGCCCGCGTTTTTCTCGCTCACCTGCGCTAGCGTACCTTCTGGCTTACTTGCGCTTGACTACCCTCCCGTTCAGCTGTTATTGTTGTTGTCTGTCTGCTTGTGCCGGCGTGTGTTCTCGCCCACTTGCGTTTGACTACCCTCCCGTTCGGCTGCTGTTGTTGTTGTCTGTCTGCTTGTACCGGCGTGTATTCTCGCCCACTTGCGTTTGACTACCCTCCCGTTCGGCTGCTATTGTTGTTGTCTGTCTGCTTGTGCCGGCGTGTGTTCTCGCCCACTTGCGTTTAACTACCCTCCTATTCAGCTGCTGTTATTGTTGTCTATCTGCTTGTGCCGGCGTGTGTTCTCGCCCACTTGCGTTTAACTACCCTCCCATTCAGCTGCTGTTGTTGTTGTCTGTCTGCTTGTGCCGGCGTGTGTTCTCGCCCACTTGCGTTTGACTACCCTCCCATTCAGCTGCTGTTGTTGTTGTCTGTCTGCTTGTGCCGGCGTGTGTTCTCGCCTACTTGCGCTTGACTACCCTCCCGTTCGGCTGTTATTGTTGTCTGTCTGCTTGTGCCGGCGTATGTTCTCGCCCACTTACGCTTAACTACCCTCCCGTTCGGCTGTTATTGTTGTCTGTCTGCTTGTGCCGGCGTGTGTTCTCGCCCACTTGCGTTTGACTACCCTCCCGTTCAGCTGCTGTTGTTGTTGTCTGTCTACCCGCGCCCGCAGTTTTCTCGCCTACCTACGCTTGCTTGCCTATCTATGCCGGCGTACTTTCTCACCTACCTGTGCCGGCGTACTTTCTCGCCTACCTACGCCGGCGTTTTTTTTTCGCTTACTTGCGCTTGCCAGCCTACTTGTAACGGCGTGTTTTCTCGTCTATCGAGGCCGGCGTGCTTTCTATCCCCACTTGTGCCGGCGTACTTTCTAGCACACTTATACCGGCGTGCTTTCTCGTCTACCTGTGCCGCATCGACGCCTGGATGCCGTCGCTCTGCATGCGAGGTGAGATCCAGGCGTCCAGATCCAGGCGTCGAGATATCGTCAACGGCAAACACTTGCTGCACCGCGCAGAAGGAAACTGATGGATATTGTGGACTCTTGCTGGATGGGCACGGAGCAGAGTGGAACCTGTTGCTGTTATGCCATTGGCCCGCTAAACACGTAACGCTTGACGGTAGTCTTGGTCTAAGCGAGCGTGCGTCCGACACACCACACGAGTCTGATGATACTGGTGCGAACGGCGTGCAGACTGCGGACTGCGGCGTGCAGACTGTGGCTTGCCAATCTGGCCTGGTGTTTGGCGGTATATGCAGGCCATTGGTCCGGCCCTCACACTCATACACCACCTGAGCAAGAATCACACAAGCACACAAGCACAAGATAGCCGAAGAGTAGATTCTTGTAGGATCTACGGGGACGGGTGCTACCACGACGGCCCGATAGGACGCAATCCTGCCTCTTGGCCATGCTATCGGTGCCCTGTACAGACTGCTGGGTATCCAGCCATGGTAGATGGTAGATACGCGAAGATGCCTCATGCAAACAGATGCAAATGCAGATGCAGGGCATAATGCCCGATATGCGCAGAGCAGTGTCACTATACAATTTACAATCAAATCGGAAAGCCCACGCATAGTGAAACCACATGTATCGTGTATTAAATGCGTAAAAACTGCAAACGATAAAAGATGAAAGAAAATGACAAGGAGCCAACAAAAAAACAACAGCTCTATCCAGGGTATACGCCAATAATGCAGGCCAAGAGCTCGAACCTTCGAATCGCAAATCACAAATCACTGCACGCCCTAACTCGCTCACACAACTCGCTGTGCCTTTTTTTCCAGACTCGACGGCGACGCGCCGCCCGACGCCGATGCCGTAGCAGTCGCGTCGCTGTCGTTGTCGGTCCGGTCGCCGCTGACGCGCGCGTGGTCTTCGCGCGAAGGGCTCGTAATCGCCCGCTCCTCGTCGCCGTCGGCCGTGGCGTGCTTGTCGTTTTTGTCGTTGTTGTCATTTGCGTCTGCATCAGCTGCAGCGCCGGACTGCGCGGGCTTGACGCGAATGTCCATGAAGCCCATGCCGAAGCCGGCAAAGAAGCACACAAACGACAGCGCCAGCACCATATAAAACACAATGTCCAGGCTGTCCGAGTACGCCTTGAGCACACCGGGCACGACGTCGGCCGGAATGACCTTGCGGAAGTTGGTCGCGCCCGCCGACAGAATCACCTGCGGGTCGATGCTGGGCACGTCCTGCACGAGGTAGTGCTCCAGCTTGGTGTCGAAGATGGTGTTGAACAGCGTCAAGAAGATCGACGGGCCCATGTACTGGCACCACACGATAAACGCCATGGCCGCCGACAGCTCCTGTGCGGACACGGCGTGCTGTGTCGCGATAATGGACATCTGGAAGCCCAGGCCGCGGCCGAAGCCGCTCAGGATCTGGTAGCCCACCCAGTCGGCCGTCGGCGTGCCGGGCTGCAGCGTTGTGTAGAGGCCGGCACCGATAATGAAGAACACGGAGCCGCCGACGGCAAACGGCGGCACGTAGCCGATCTTGCCGATGACGATGCCGCTGCCGACGGCGCCAATGACCTGGGGGATGATGGTGGCGAGGGTGTAGACGCCGCTCATAATGGCCGACACGCCCTTGACGGCCTGGAAGTAGATGGGCAGAAAGTACGAGCAGCCAATCAGGCTCGAGCACATGCACGTGTAGTAGAGGCCGCTCATCCACACGATGCGGCGCTTCAGGATGGGGAACGGCAGCAGCGCGTCGGCGCCCTTGTGGTAGTTCCACGCAAACCACACCAGGAACGTGACGCCCGAGCCGACAAACAGGCCAATGACCTGCGACGACTTCCACGCAAACTGGTTGCCGCCAAACTGGATCGCGAGCAGCAGCATCACGATAAACGGCGCAAACAGCGTGAAGCCGACGAGGTCGAGGTGCCTGTGCAGCTGCGGGATGACCTCGCGCGGCGCCTTCTTGGGGATCTGCTCGGGGATGTGGATGAGCAGCAGCGGCACGGCGACAATCAGGCCGAGCGGCAGGTTGATGTAGAAGCACCAGCGCCACGTGTAGCCCGTGGTAAACGCGCCGCCAATCAGCGGGCCAAACACCACGCCAAGTTGCGAGACTAATGGTTAGCTTTATTTATAAATATAAGACAGACAGACGTACACCCCAGGATGATGCCGGTGAGGGCGGGCCGCCGCTCGATGGGGGCCGAGGCGGAGACAATGGTGATGGCGCCGTTGATGAGCGCAGAGGCGCCGACGCCCGAGATGGCGCGGCTGATGATGAGCATGGCGGACGACTGCGCGGCACCGGACAGCGCAGAGCCGACCTCGAAGATGAAGAAAAAGGCAATGTACGACCACTTGAGGTTGAAGTGGTTAAAGACCTTGCCGGTCAGCATCTGCAGCACGGCGCTGCCGAGCTGGTACGAGCTGGCGTACCAGCCGACATCCTTGAGCGAGTGGAAGTCGTCTGTGATTTTGGGGATGGCGGTGGAGATGACGGACGAGTCGAGCAGCACGAGGAAGACAGAGAGCGAGAGACTGGTGATGACGAGGCCGAGCTTGATGCCGGTGAGGTGGCCGATTTTGGAGTTGCCGGTTTGTTGGTGTTGTTGGTATTGCTGCTCTTGGAGCTCTGACGACTGTGGCGGGGACTGTGCGACAGGACGGCCGGTCTGCTCGTCGAGCTCAATGGACCTTAACTTTTCCATTGTGATGTGTTAATGTGTTGATGTGTTAATAGATTAAGAAGTAAGCCAATGGAGAGCTGTTGCTTGGCTGTGTCTTGGCTCTTTTGGCGTGGAGGGTCGTTATATAATGACGAAATAAGAACAATGGACAATGCGCCGAGTTGCAAATGCAAACAATGAAATACAATGAAATAACCGTTCCCGAGTCCGTGGATGCACAAGTGTTTGCGTGATGTGTAGGATATGCCCGAATCTGGATGTGCCGAGATGGTGGCGCGATCTGATGATGAGTCGGGGTCGGGATCGGGGTCGGGGGCGTTTGCCCACGAGTGTGTCGAATCAGCGACCAAAAGCGTGTGTCATGCCGTCGCTGTGAGATTCTAGATGAAGAATATGCCGAAAATAAGAAATAGAGCAAGAAATAAGACTTGAAGGTGTAAACGAGAGTGATGAATGCAAGTCGGAGAATAAGAGACCAAGAAACTAGAAAGAATAATTACAAAGTGAGGAAAACGAAAGGAATGAAGAGAGAACAGACGCGGGAAAGAAAACGGGGAGAAGACGGGGGAGGATGCTGGTTAAGTTGAAAAAGGAGACCGTTGTATTTTGGTATTTGGATCTGGAAGAAGTCGAGAAGTAGAAAGTATCTGTAACTAGAAAAGACAAAAAAAAGTGAAGAGGAGAAGCCAAAGTGGAAGATCAATGGAAGGGCGTATTTAGCATTGGAAGGCTACTGGTTGTGTTTGTTTCGCTTCTCTTAATGTGTTTCTTGATGTCTGACGGGTTGACAGAGATGTAGATGTACAAGACGATGTTCACCACGTTTTCCAAAGAGGCAATCGACTGCGCCGTGTAAGACTTCGGTGACAGTCTGTTAGAGAGTAGGAGTGTTGAAAGAACAGCCAGAATGGAGCTACAGAGTACGGAAAGGCGGCAAAGGGAGCGGCATGAGAAATGACAAGCAACGAAGGAAGAACGGCGGATCGAATGGACAGTTCCGCCACACCTTACCCTCGATTTACTGAGTATCCGATTCAGGGTTTGGCAGTTCTGTTTTTTTTTTTGGTTTGCGAAATATCTCGGCCAAGGTAAGACACGACGATGACGAGAGAGGAAGTGAGTGTCGCGTCGAAGGGAGAAGGATCAATGCTACGCTGAGTACCTGTCGAAGTACGAAGTACATGAGGAGAGTACAGAGCAGAGGTGATATGTCCGCTCTTGACTCCGCCAGGGACGTGGACAAACAAAAAAGACACTCAAAGAAATAAGAACAAAATGAAACGAAGAACAATAGAAGACGGAAAGACCTGCAGAGAGCGGCGTAAGCTGAGTCGCGCGGAGGGAGCCGCAGAGCAGATCAGTGGACAGCGACGGGGGGAGAGGATACTGGAGGACAGCAGATGGGGCATGAAATGGAAATAGAAAATAATGAGTACGAGTACTACGAGTATTGTAGAGTAAGGAGAATAGAATGGGAGACGGGTACGGCTCACAGGTACCGCGGGTGGATGGTGGAGTGAAGGCTCGGGCATTGAAGCAAGGGCTGCCAGCAATTAAGGGTACAAGTACGACGATGCAGTACTTGTTGTCTCGTGTCAATGATAGAGAGACAAGGTAAAGCATGGCAAAAGGAAACAGTTCATGATGGATGGATGGACGCGTGCTGGCCAACAGAGACACGATACTCAAGACATGCAAAAAGAGGGAAATACTCCGACAGGAGACGATGAGAGAGACACGGGGACACGGAAGACACGAGCAGACGAGACACAACAAACAGAAAAAGGAAAGCAAAGTGAAATCAAAAGCAACGGCAAAAGAAATCAACTAAAATTGCATCTGCACGTCAGACATCATCGACGGGTTTCAAGGCCGAGAGTCTCTGTACTGAATATTCAAAAGAAACCAGGTCTCGCAAGTCTCTACCCGGCAGAATCAAGCTCTACTAAAGTCATTGAGCAAATCACCACCTCAATGCATCATCCATACGAAGGAACGCAAAAAGAAACGAAACGCGCGCGAATCAGAAGATTGTGCAACCCGCAGATTGTGTAAATTGTGGACCGATCGGCGGGCATTTCCCCTTTCCATCCAGACTAGGAGTGATCTGCATTGCCATCGGTGGTCGGCCGTCTTGCGCTGCGTGTGTGTGCGCTGTCTGTCTCTGGTCTGTGCTGTCTCTACTGTCTTTTGCTACCTGGTGTCGAGCTGTCCTGCAAGCACTATGCCCCAACACTGCGTAGCACTGTACTGACAATGCAGTGAAGCATCACACGGCGCGAAAAGAGGTAGAAACGGGAAAGGACAACTCGAAAAGCGCCCCCAATGTTTGGCACAGCAGGATTTGCCCACCCTCTGCCCGCTGTACTCAGTAAGTACCCTGCACTGAGGAATCGGTGGAGCTGGCAAAGGGACCGCCAGACGGCGCTCGGAAGCTGGAGCTAGAAGCATTACTTCTCCCTGCTATGATCAGCCCCGGGTAAAGAGAATATGACAGAATTAGAACCGCAGAGTGACGATAACATGAAATCGGAAAAGGATCTGTTGTTGTGCATGTTGAAACAAAGCCTGGCTGCCAGGATCCGGGATAATCTTGACGATGTGCAGCCATCTGGGAACACCAGCATTTAGTTATCGAGATTAAGCCGATCGGCAAGATTGCTGTTGGCTACAGCAGTTGCTTTGTTGTGTCGCTGGAAGACGCTTTCCGATGTTGGATTCGTCGATGCTCAAATCTCACGATAGTTCAATTGCTTCGTTTTGTCAGTCACCACTGAATACATTTACAACTCATCTCCGGTATCCATCTCTATCCATCTCATCTCTTTCAGCACCGTAAATACCTCGCAGCGGTTGGTTTCCTCTCTCGGAACAATGCCGACGGTAATATCAATCAATCGCGCGCATTGACTCCAGGTTGGTAAGGTTGGGGGCTGAATTGCCCGCCGTAGCACAACTAGCACAATGCTAGTGCCTGCTGTGCAACTACGGTACCGTGCCATGGTGCCACACTGCCATGGCACACAACTTGGTGTGCCCGACGGTTGGCGCTGGCTGGAATGAAAGTTGTATTGGTGTCAGAACCCCTTTTTCGAGACAACCGTCGTAGAATAGCGCACTCTAATTGGCCAGTTTTCTGCGGTAGTTTACAGTGAATTTAGCTGAACCAGCCAAACAATCGCACTAGTAGCTTCTATTGACACTATGGCAACCACCGCACATTGAAAAGCTTACATAAGTCTTACATCCGGACCCGGCATCTTAAGTCATACCTCCGGTTCCGCCGGGTCAGACGACTTACACGAAATCGTGCCCGGTCCCGGCTCAAATAGGTGATATCACGATGATATAAGTAACGGCTCACGCAAATAAAAAAAATCTTACCGGCGGCTTTCTTTGACATCATTTTTCTACTACACGCCACTCAAGCATTGCCAAGGACGTCCAAGCCGCCGGGATCTCTTGATATCCAACCCGGTATTACTCCAGAATGAGCCATCTGCTGGTAAACGAACGGCATCGGACGTCTGGTCCGCAAGACCCTGCCCGCCGCACAAACAAAGCTTGTATCAACTGTGCACGAATCAAGTGCAAGTGCATTCTGAGGAATGGCGCGGATGGCTGCGAGCGGTGCCACCGACTGAGCAAAAAGTGCGAGCCCGTAGCCACAGCTGAACCACAGTCCAGGAAACGGACTCGGTCTTCTCTCAGTGCTGGCAAATCGACTTCGAGGTCGGCACGTCTCGAGGCCAAACTCAACGATTTGGTTGATCTCCTGAAGACGTCTGGCACTGTCGGCTCCCTGGAAGCGCTGGATGTGCTGCAGGGTGGCCCGGGTCTCAGCTTACGTTCGGCTGGAGACAATAATGGCCCGGTGTCCGAGGCCACTAACACCGACCCCGATAATGACGTGAACAATACCAGAGCTGCTTGTGAAACTTCTTCCCACAGTGATGCGTACAACATGCAATCCTCGGGTTCGGCAACTGCAACGTCTACGACGCCATGCATACCCGTGACCGCACACTCGGATTCGGCACAGCCTGTTCCGTCAGACTCAACAGCCACTCCTAACAGTAGCGACGATGGCATGCTACCGCATGAAAGCGAAATGTGTCTCCGCCGCTTCTGCGACGACATGCTCCCCCTTGTGCCCATCATGCACATCCCCGCTGACATGCCCGCGCGCATCTTTCGCGACAAGTACCCATTCACCTGGACCTGCATCAAAGCAGCCGCCGCGCTCCAGCCCCAGCAGTGCATCCGCGCTGCCGCCGCCACGCGCCGCGCCATCATCGACCAGGTCGTCGAGGGCGGCCAGCGCTCCATGGACCATCTGCTGGGCATGCTCACCTTTGTGACCTGGGTCAACCTGTCCGCCAAGGACAAGCTGCACCGCAACTTCTCGACGCTCGTCGCACAGATGGCCGTCACCGTGGCGTGGGACCTGGGCCTGCCGGTGCCGCCGCTGCTGGAGCCGTCGACGCGCGCGCAGCGGTTCGTGCCCGTGGTCCCCGTGCCCGGCATTCCGGCGACGCTCCTCAAGGCGGAGCGGACCATGGAGGAGCGGCGCGCAGTTTTAGGTGTATATTTGGTTACGACAGTGGCGGCCAACATGTTCCGATCGGCCGATGGTTTACGCTGGTCGCCATACCTCGATTATTGCTTATCCTTTGTAGCCGAGAACAGCACCGTCCCACAGGACGCAACTCTTGTGAGGCATGTCAAGATGCAGCTGCTCATCAACCACGTGCGCTACTCGTTGTCAATCGACCAGAGCATCAACTCGGCGTGCTTCACCCAGCAGACCGGCAAAGACAAGGGAAAAGATCGAGAAAAAGACAATGCGCGAAAGCCGGCAATCCCGTCCATTGTGTCGAGTGCCTACACGGACTCTCTGCAGTCCCAGCTCGACGAAATTGCCGGCGTCGTTGGGGGCGACAGCGTCTACTTTGACAATTGTAAGTACATCCATTGCCCATTCATACCAACAAAAAATAAATGCTAACCGCCAGTTGCGACACACTGCCTCTATCACTTTGCCGTCTTGACCATCCACGAGACGACCCTCGCCAGGCCCAACCCCAATGCGACTGCATGCATGGATGTGGACGAGAGGCACGAGGAGCAAGACCGCCAACGGCCACACCACCCTTACCAGCCGTACCAGCCGCCCTGGTTAGTGCCCAACATCAACATGGCCCGTGTCGCCATCTACAAGCGCTGTCTCGCGTCGGTCAAGGCCTGGTTGGACCGCTTTCTGGCATGGCCCCTCCCGCTGTACATGTGCATGCCGGGCGGCACCTACTTTCAGCTCTTTTACGTACTCGTGTGTCTGCAGAAACTGTCCGTCGTGCAGGATCCCGCGTGGGACAGCGATGCGGTCAGGTCGGCCGTCGACTTGTTTCCCACGCTCGACCGCATTATCGACATGTGCCACCAGCTGCGGGCTCAGCATTCGCACTCTAGTAGACAGGGCAAGCAGGGCGACGAGTACGACCCGCTACTGATTTCCATACGCAAGTTTACGACGCTTAAGAATATCTGGCTCAAGGAGGCGTCTGCGCGTGACCAGGAGCGTGATAGAAATGCGCAGCGGCAGGCAGATTCAAATACAAATAGTATAGTGACTGTGCCCGCACCGGAGATGGCGAATAACGCCGACGTGGTGAGCCGGGCTGCAAACACAAGCACAACCACAGACGCGGGCGCGGGATCGAGTGCGGGCGCCAGCATGGGGTTGGGCTTGAACTTTCCGCTCGGCTACGGCCTGACGGGCGCAACTGCAGCCACAAGTATGAATTTGAGTGCAGATACAAATACAACGGAAAATGCCCATCTCGGCAATATTGCCGGAATGGGAGACCGCGTAGCAGACCAGGTGTCAGCGCACGACGTGCCAGACGTGCCAGACGTGCCAGACATTGCAGAGCCAGAGTACCTCTTCAACACGGCACTGTCGCCCAATCTGTTCACCAGCTACTCTGCCGACGCATTCAACTACTTTAACGCCATCCCCGACCTTGTATCAGACATTTGGTTTTAGCCTTTTCTTTGGCCGTGCTGAGTTTGCCAGTCTGTCAGATTTCGGATTCTAGCGTATGCTGTCTTCAGCCTTTTCTGCCAGCTGTGCGCTTGCTACACGGGGGTGTGCATGTCTCGGCATCGCTAGTGTGTGTGCGTGCTAGAGGTGTTGCGATTTCTCGCTCTGCTTTTGTTTTTCCAGTTTCTTTTCAGTTTTTTTTTCCAGTTTCTCTGTCGACAGACAGCACTCTCGTTACATTGGGTGGACTGTTCAAGTCGAGTGCATATTTGCGAGCAGTGGCACATTGTCGTAATAAGATGCCCAATATCGAATTCCGTCTATCCAGCACCCTGGGTTGGGTTTCGCTTGCCATTGCTTTCTTTTTTGTTTTTGCAAGGTGTTGTTTTATCGATCATCTGTGTATAGTGAAAGTGCCAAGTTCCGACTCTTCCAACTTTTAAAATACCAACCGCATAACTCGCTTGATCGAATAATCGGACTCGGGCCTATCCTCCAAACACGCATTGAGCTATTTAATTATGATTACCTGCGTCTCTCTGCACTCTGCGTTCATGTGGCATATGTATGCTGTATGCAAGTGGAGTGCTTTTGTTTGCTTTGCTCACTCTTTATTTTTCTATTCAGCTACTTTTCTTAGTTCTGTTAGTTCTGTCAATACTCTAACCAAATGGTCAGGTTGGGGGCCGCATGCCATGCATATGCACCTATATTCCCACTCCCTCGGACGATATTGGTCAAGATGTGTGTTGCTGCAGCAGCAGGGTGTCTTGCCAATCTCTGTATGGTGGGACTGGCAGAAGCGTAGGACTAAAGAGCTGCCAACTGTGGTTGAATGACAGATTACTGACTGTGCAGCAATGCAGGCGATGCAATGATGCATGGATCCTGTCTAGGGAGTGTCGTCAGTAAACGTGCGTGCTCGACCAAACGGGAGTGTGCGTGCTGGTGCAAGATTATCAGGTACTGTACTGAGTATTGCAGCTAACTGAATCCTGACCGCTATTACATTATCCGTCGTCAATAATCAGACTGTGCTTCTGGCGCCTCGGCAGGCGTCGGAGGATCGGATTCGAAAGAGTCCGAACGTGTAGTAGCAAGTTCCCAGTAGATCGCCTCCAGCGGCGGTCAACGATCGATACGGTACAGCACCGGCCACGTAGCGGTCTTGTGATCTACAGTCCGTATACCGTATATCCAGGCAGGTTTACTCGGGGTGACCAACTTCTAGCGTATATTGTTTGATTCGTCCCATTCCCGTCTCTTGTTCTTGTTATCCTGTTATTATGATATCCTCTATCCTGTTATCTTGATGCCCCTTTGACTCTCACAATCACAACTCCAGCCCAGCCGTTGTTGCACTTCATACCCTGCATCACCAATCACCTATGAGATGGCGTCTTACATGGACGCATGACACAGAATTTCCAGGGCTGGCTGTGATTTGACCGCCCCGATAACCCGGCAGAATCACATACACTACATACATACATACATACATCTCGCTCGGTTTTACCCCATTGAGTTCGGATAGATAAGTGATGTCCGCGCCGTGATAGCTTTTCATCGCTTTGACACGGCTTACCGCCTTCATCCGATTATCGTCTCTTTTATCTCTCTGCTTTCTGCTTTCTGCCGAATATGTGTCTGATATACACCGGAACACTTGCTGCCAGTGCATGGCCGTTGTGAATCTTGCTGCCCAATACTGTTCCGTGCAGTTGCCATGCTGTTTGGGTCTCTTATCGGAAGAGGCTTGCTTCATTATGGCAACCAATGAGAAGTTGAGGCTCTGTGTTTACTTGCTATGATGTCGGAGTGAGACGGAGAGGGGTTGCGACGGCTCTATGGCACGGCTCTATTCTTCCCTCTTCGGAATGTTTTCCATTATCGTTGTGCATGTTCCGTCTTCTGCGTCCCGCAGTTTCGTAGATGTGCAGTTGGTCTTGCACTTGTTTAGAGTTACTTATAGCTTGTGATACGTAAACAGTCAATACTACATGCTCACCGGTTTTTTGTTTTCTAATCAACCTAATGCATTGTTTACTTTTCCCTCCAAACAACAAGGCTCGTTTTCTTCACCGCCATCGTGAGATTGACCCACAAGAACCAGACAAATGGTTTATAATCAAGCACATCGAGTAGACATCTCGGAGTAGGCGACTTTATCAACTTGATCGGTTTGTTTACTCAGTGGTAGCTGTGTGTTTTCCGGTGGGTCGCTGCAGAGCGGGCACGGCCGAGACGAGTGACCAAAACCGTGGTTGGCTTCGCATCGCGTCAGTACATCACACATTACATACATCACATAAATCATATACATCACATGCGACATACAGCATTCAGAGTACGGTCCCGAGACAAGATCCTGCAGGTAGCATGCAAGTTGCGAGCAGCGGCAGGTCGGTGAGCGCTTCGTTGTTTCGGTTGGTGCAGCAAGCTGATCGTTGCTTCGTGGCTCGGTTTCCTCGCGTAGAATTAGCTTGGGCACGTTTAAGACAAAATGATTGTAGCATCGCAGGCCTGTAGTAATAATATATCAAGTATAAAATATAAAATATAAAATAGAGTTGCATCGTGTGCTGATCAAGTCCTTTGGCTCCTTTGGCTGATTAAATGGCCAGCAAAGCAGCCACGGCACGCAAGTGTGCGCGTGATGTGTTCAAGTGTGCGTACTGGTTACTAGCTTGTGTATGTGTGTTGTGATTTGAAATATCAAGATAATGCCGGTCAGTAACTAGAGACAACTGGCAAATGAAAAGAGCAAGATACGCGGATCCTCTGGCATAGCGGTTATCTTTTTGAATGAATATAAACAATAAACATAAATCATAAATTCAAAAAGTCAAGTCAAAAGAGGGGGTTTATGATATACTAACGGTGCGTCAAGTGTAGTCTATAAGTATCGTCGGGTCCGCAGGCAATGGTCTTGCTTGGGGGTCACGGCCAGCGTCTACGTTTTCAAACTCTCTGTTATTGTCATCTCTATTCACCAAGACTGCCTTTGCACATCAACTAGTACAGAAACGCCGGCCTCATCTCTGCCAGTTGACACCATCTCCATCTCAAACAACATGGCTGACAATGGATCTACTACTTCTGGTATGTTTAAGATCATCGGCATAACTGATGTTCAGATCTGACTTAAAGAAGGCGACGTCGCCCATACCGGTACATGGATTGCTCCGAACCCACCGAGTATTCCGAGACCAGCTACCCCAGCTACTCCGGTGGCCGCTTCTCGCAGCGACGAAGGTATTGATGCTGGTTCTCCAGACTCAACAAACTAAGCCCTCTCAACTTGACAACTTCATGACCAAGTTGCGCGCGTCACTTCAGCACGGGCGCGGGGTTCTGTTCGGATATGCACGGGGGTATGGGGCGAGTGTGAAGCACTGGTAGCCCTGGCGGCAGGCAGTTGTTGGCCTCAGCATCCCTGGTTTTGCTTCTTCATTTTCTATTGCTTCGCGTTGCTGGTTTGCCTTGCTTTTCTCAGTTTGCTATGTTGGTTACACTCTCAACTCTCACGACTTACGACTTGGTACGACTTACGATGGATTTTTTTTTCGTTCTGTTTTGCATTCTCTGCGTTGCATTCGACTTGAATGATTTGCATTTTCTGCGCTATTATGCGCCTTTCAGCTGGCTTTACAGAGATCACATTGCTTGCGCTGCATCTGCCAAGCAGCTGTCTCTGTAATTATGATTTATGACGATACTCCCTGCAATTGAATTATTTGAAATTGAAACTGTGTACTGTTTGAATATACTATTTGAATATGCTTGATTCTGCGCTGCTTCTGCTCCTATATTTGTGCGCATTACTATATGCACAATTGTGTTGTATGCACGGTTGTGCACAAACACATAGATCTGCACAAGTCCAATAGCACAACAGCCGCGCAATCTAATGCTCGGCAGGGTTCGCACCTGTCCGACATTTTCTGTACCCTGTAACATCTGTCAAATACCCCCGCTGGATACTCCCGCAGCTGCACAAATGTGACATGGCCACTGTAGGCCTTATCTAGATCTACTCAGTATGACCCAAATAACCCGACCGCTGCCTTCCACTGCTAAATCTGCATACTGTACCTGAGCAATAGTGTAACAGCATTCTGTGGGCCAAGTGCAGTTCGCACGACGTTCGACTTACGCCTTGATCTGCCTTATGCCGGGCAACAAGAACGTGCATGAGAACGACATGGCAGAACACGGCGACGAATGGCGAATTTTAAAAGACGAAACGACAGTTGAAAAGTCTATAGAAAGTATAAATATAGATTCGGAATGGGGGTGAGGCTGTCATTTTGACAACTTTATATTGACCGCGTGCTTAGTCATTTGTGTGAACGTCAACCCGTGAGAATAGACTTTATCAGAGAACTGTCAACCCACTTGCTTTTTAAAATGCGAATTAAATATTTCTGGGGAGTATGCTAAAGCGACATGTACCGTAGCATTAAAAGCCTTGAAATAAAATAGAAATATGAATGTACTTCTAAGCAAAGTGTTGTCCCCCAAAACACACGACAATGGTATCCTCGCTGTTTCATATCAAAAATTAACCCCAAAACATGTTCCGAAAACAGAGACCGGTAAGAATATAGTACAGTACATGCAGATATCAAAAAGCAAAAATCAAAAAGAAAACGTACAGCAGAGGGTATTCGCTGGTCGTCACCGACCCAACTACTAATCCGCCGATTACTGGTTTGACTAGGGGAGAGCGGACGGGATCCCGTATTTTCCAATATCTATGGCCGTACGTGATAGAACATCTGTTTGTATAGTATATATAGGCGAGCACAGGGTGTACGGACAAATCGTTATGAAATTCCAAGTAAGATATCAAATAGATCATTGCTTAGTGTAAAGTATAAAATAAAACAAAAGAAACTAAATCCTCGTGTCACCATTCCCAATGGTCGGCGACTCCTTGAGCGGCGGCAGCGGCCGGTTCATGTCGACGGCCGACGGCGATGACTGCTGGCCCGAGCTGACCGCATAGTTGGACACGTACGGCCGGTCCTGGTAGTTGCCACGGGTGGTGCTCGTGCTTCGGGACGGGGCGGCCACGGCCGTCGGCAATTCTACGGGTGCAGGCGGCGTACTGATTGTTAGTCTAGTTCAAATAGAAAGTAGAAAGTAGAAAGAGACTTACTAGACTTTGTCGTAGAAGGGGTGGCTCTGCAGAGGGGACATGTGTTGTGGGTGTTGCTGGACGTTGGAGTAGACGGGCAGGCCAGGGTAGTAGTGCTGCTGCATCTGCGGATGCATGTGGTATGGCATTTGAGCGTGTTGGTGCTGAGAGTGCGAGTGAGCATACTGCATCGGATGCACCATCTGCATCTGCGCCATCTGCGGCAGGGGCGGCAGCGGCGGCACAGGCGGCGGCGTGCGGTGCCGGTAGTTGGTCTGCGCCAGGTACTCGGTCATGTCGGCCATGACGGGCGTCACGCCGCGGTGGTTGTGCGCGTTGAGAGTGAGTGCCGGCGACGTGCTGTACTTGCGAAAGATGGACGCTGCAGAGCCGGGAGTGCCCTGGCGCGTCGACGGCGTGTCGTGGCGCGACGGCGTCATTGGCGACAGCGGGTTGTTGTTGGGCTCGTATTCGTCGTCGTTCTGCGTGCGGCTCTGGGACTGCGATCGCTGGCGGCGCTCGCGGAGGCGGCGCTGCAGGTAGGGATTGCGGCGGATGCAGCACCAGGCGGTGAGGGCGAGGGCGGCAAGGCCGGCGGCGACGACGCCGACGGCGATGCCGACGATTTCGCCGACGTTGTGGCCGCTGGAGGAACTCGTTGAAGTTGACGTCGACGACGGCGCGACCTCTGACGGGAGAGGGTCGCCCGGAGACAGTTGGATGGTGGTGTTGGCGGCGTACTCTTCTTGGGTCTCGAGAGTCCAGGTTGCATTCTGTCTGTTAGTTTCTTTCGTAGATTTACAAAAAGATGAAGAAGAAAGCCTACCGGATTGATGACACCAATCATGCCGTGGTCCATGCACGACGACGGCGCCGAGCAGTAGTAAAAGATGGGCTCGGTGCTGTTGATGAGGATGCGGTACTTGGGTCCGTCCGAAGAATACACATTGGTGTCCTGGAAGCCGGAGAAGAAGCCGACGCGGTTGGCGCCGGTGTCCTCGTAGGGGATGCACGGGAACTTGTAGGCGCTGCGGGCGACGGAGTGGTTACCGGGGTAGAAGTTGAACTCGACGACGGTGCCGACGGCGACGGTGAGGTTGTTTGGGGTGAATGTGAAGCCGGTCTTTTTGTCAGTACATATTCAGTCGATCAGATAGTAAGACTTACAGCGCCGACAGCGATGGTGTGCGTTGGGATGGTGCTTGATGTTGAAGTGATTGTTGCGGCGGCTGTGGTGGTGACGGTGTCGTGGTCTCTCTTTTCATTTTTGTTGATGTCGCCGAATGCTTGCACAGAGCGTGCGGCCAGGGCGGCCATGGCCAGGGTGAGCAGTCTCATGATGTGTGTCGATATGGGAGATGTGACTACAGAAAAAACAAGAGAAGAATCAGAAGAAAAACAAAAAAGGAGAAATCTTGAAGAAACGAAGGACACCTGGAGTACATGAGAGATGATACGGCAGCATCGAGAACGTCTACGACCGGCGATAGCCTTCAGCCCGGGCTTGTATACACAAAAGCATAAAGCCATCACAGTCTGCCTTTTTCTTTGACATCGACACCATTGCATCCTCTTGGAGATGTTATTTTTGGACACTCTCTTTGACGATATGCGTCGGTGTGAGCACTTGTCGTTTCATGCGGGTTTATATCAAGGAATCCTTCTTGGGTGTCGTCCTTCTTTGTGCAAGAGCGCATATTCTCTTTGTGGCGGGCTGTCAATACTGCACCCTCCCCTTTCCGGACGACTGTACACAAAGACATATCACACTCAAGAGTACAACATCTGGGCTGAATATGAACTTGAACGATAAATTTGCAGCAGTGCTTCTGATCAAACACAGTGATTCTTTTTATTGATGTCTGTCGTATTGACTATTCTCTTGGCTCGGTGTTGCTCGAGATGATATCAGACAATAGAGACTCAATGCGGTATGCACTTCTCCTACGACTGTAATTTGTATCAAAGAATGCAAGGGATATGATTTAGTTGTATGGCTTTCGACTTTAGGATCCAATATGTTTCTTGCTTCTTGCTTTTGTCGCTCCAAACTATCGAGCTCATGTTTCATATCGAACTCATCGATCACAGCAATGTCCATAAACCACATCAAGTTCACAACCCGAGCCTTTCTCTGGCTGCATTATGTATTATTTCTCAGACTATCCTCCTAATCATTTGCACTTTCCACTGCATCTTTATCTGCTCTGTAGCTGATCACAGCTCGCTTCCCTTCTTTCAATCTGTCAACGGCTGACGGAACTGGCCTAGCTGCGGTTGGGCCAAGCCGCTGTCAAGTTCATAGACAGTCTGACAGCACTGTATGATTTGCATGAGTATTTACGAGTAATCATGGGTATTTGAAGCTCTTCTATTCAATATTGATAAACCGACTGATCAGACGTTGACATCCGATGATGACATAATCAACATCGACTTACACGGATGTCACCGTGCACTTGAGACATTCCCGGGTCGCATTGACTCACCAGGAAGACTCGACACTGATATTTGTAGGAGAACCTGGGAATGTATTTCATTTGATTCTGTGTGAGGATGACTTTCCTCGGCACTGTTGTCATGCTGTGTCGTCTCGCTCTTCTGGCAACGAAGCCACGTGCTACGATGACCGTACTTCGTGAGACTCGTTCTTGCCTCTTACATATTCATATCCTCTCCAGTTGCTGACATCAGCTTCAGTCTTCCAGTCGAATATCCTCTCCTCTTGTTGTCTCCTTCCCTCTCTGTCTTCCTCTCTCCCCTCCTACCCTTCCGGAGAACGGACACCCCCACACACGTGATATCACTGCATTTATTGACGCCTCTTCTCGATTGGCGTCACTGATAACATCTCCTCTGCCAATAACCACCAATACCAAAGATAAGCACTTTCATCGAATCAGCAAACATCAGATGTTGTCGACAGTCTTGGACTCGCTCACCTCGAAAGAGTACTCAGTAGAGTTATCGATACAGTCTCCACCTGCCGATCCTCCACTTTTTCCATCATGCTGCCGGTATCCATCCGTATCGCTTCCGATAATGGGAGAGAGAAGTAGTCATTCCTCTTTGATTATTCTTTCTTTTCTAGCCGGTCAACTTAGTTCTTAGCTGGAAACTATTCCGCACTATTGGGCCTTGGGCTTGCCTTATCTGCAACGTGATATTATTGATATCAGATATCCGCGGTATCGGGACAAGACGTCGAAGCAAACTGATTTCATTTTCAGAATCTCAGCCGGTCAATCCAACATCCAACATCGACAACCCCGCGCACGATAAGATAAGATACGATCGCGACCGAATGCAACCGACAACTCTCCCGAAAAAGACAATGCCCCTCACGACCCGCGCGCGGCCGTGCGACTCGTGCCGGGCGCGCAAGACGCGGTGCGTCAAGCCGCCGGATCGGCACGAGTGCGTGCTGTGCGCGTTCCACGGCAAGCAGTGCACGTACCTGCGCGGCCCCCTGGCGCGACCGCGGCCGACGAGCGCGGCGGCGGCAGCATCGAGTGCGACAGCGACGGCGTCTACAACAGCGACGGCGCCGGGACCGCACATGCAAAATCCAGCCATGGCGCCGATGCCCATGAACAACATGAACAATATGCCCATGAATATGGCGAACATGCCCAACATGCAGATGCCAATGAACAACCTCAACTTCAACTCGACACTGTCCAACTTCTCGGCGCTCGACCTCGACCTGCCGGAGCCGACGTACTCGGCCAACTCGCCCGACAACGGCATTGTGACGTCGCCGGATGCGCTCATGCTCACGCGCGAGCGCTCTCTTTTTAATTTCAACTCGACTACAAATACTAATACGACTACAAACACAAACACGGGTGCGCCGCCCTCGACGTCATCCACCTCGACAGACGCCTCCGCAGAGGCGTTCCGCGACATGGTCAACCTCATGGCCGGCACCGTCGGCCTCGACCTCAACACACACCCCGAGTTCATCGGACCCAGCAGCTACCACGAACCCGAGCTGCTCGGTCTCTGCCGCCTCGACGGCAATGCCGGCGCCAGCAATGTCTCGAATGAGCCGTCCGCGGCGGACAAGTCGACATCCGAACCGTCGCGCTCGTTTGTGCGCCTGGCGCGGCGCGTCGACGCGCGGTCGACGTTCCTCATGTACCCGGATGAAGCGACGACGTCGGAACCGCAGCGGCTGGCCGACTGCGACGCCATCGAGGACGCCGTGCGGCCCGCCGGCAAGGCGCTCGTCGACCTCTACTTTCGCATTGTGCACCCGTGCTTTCCCATTATCCACAAGGGCGTGTTTCTGAGCAAGTACGCCTTTTCGCACCGCATGTTCTCGCCGCCGCTCCTCGCCGCCGTTTATTTATTGGCGCTCGACTACCATTTGTATGCGGCGTCGCTGCCGGGCGCACCCAACTCGACCGACGCCTTGAACGTCAGCGCCGAGCGGCAGGCGGCGCTCGAGGTGCTGGCGGAGCGCACAATGACAGACGACCTCAAGCGCCCGAAAATCAGCACGCTCCAAGCTGGGTTGATGCTGCTGCAGCGCCGCAAGTTCGGCATGGGCCCGACGTCGGCGCTGTTCACGGCGCAGCTGGTGGCGGTCGCGCAGAACATTGGGCTGCACGTCGACTGCGAGGACTGGGTAATCCCGGCGTGGGAAAAGGGCCTGCGGCGGCGGCTCGGCGCGATTCTGTATGTCCAAGACCGCTGGGGCGCGCTCGTGCACGGGCGGCCGCCGCTGCTGCACGACGACAACTGGAACCTGCCGCCGTGCACGTTGGCGGACTTTCCCGAGGTGGACGAAGACTCGTCGGGCAAGACGAAAAGTGGCATGGCCGAGGGCTCGATCAATACGGATTTGGGGTACGAGGCGTTTGTGCAGCAGACGCAGCTTGCGCACATTCTGAGCGAGATCATGGCGCAGTTCTACTCGTCGGCGGCGTGCCGGCGCGGGGGCACGCTGGACCGCATGATGGCCGCCCCGGAGACGGCGATGGCGGCGGCGATGCCGCTGCTGCAAAAACTACGAGCGTGGCACGCCGCGCTGCCACCGACGCTGGCGCTCGACTGCATCCAGCACCGCCGGTTGAGCGCCAACGCGCCGCTGCACGTCGCGCGCATTGCCGTCGAAGTCGCCCTGCACCGCGCAATGCTGCGACTAATGACATCCGACACGCCGGCCGAGATTGTCAATCAAGTGCGCAGCATGGCGCGCGAGCACGTCGTGACCAGCCTGCAAGTGCTGAACGCGCTGCAGCCGGAGCACACGGGTGCGTTCTGGAGCGGCGTGGCGGCGTACCAGATCGTCAGTATTGGGTCGCTGATTGGCTTGCTGTGGGCGACGACGGAGAATGCGGACGAGGTTGAGTGGTGCACGAGCCGGATGGACGCGCTGCGGTGGGCGCTGCGGTTGCGGGGGCGGGCGGCGCCGTTTATGCAGGAGGCGCTGCGGTTGTTGGAGACGGTGGCTGCGCCGATGGGGTTTGAGCAGCAGCTGTAGCCGCGAGCGAAGGACGTGAGCAAAGCGAACGTCATGAGCAGCGAGTGATGCGAGTGATGCGAGTGAAACGAGCATCACCGCGATGAGCAACCTCAATCACCACCACAACAGACACCACCTGGATACCATTGTATATATTTCCTATTTACCAAAAGAACGGCGTGTGCAGATATCAGATAGATTATTGATTTTTCTTTATTACATCTACATCACGGCACAGACATGTAATATATGTGTCTCAAGCACAGTCTTGGCATGACCTCACTCTGAAGTGAAGTGAAGTGCATCGTAAGAACATCCCGATGGCGCGTGTGACAAGCACGCCGCTGTCAGGCTGTGCATCTCCAATGTATCTTATCTTATTGATGTCAATATCAAATAAACAAAACAAGTGAGTATCGTAAATACAAGCTATCCTCGTCATCTATTTTCATCCGATAATACAACCCTGCTCGTCCTATCTCTATTTTTACCTCTATTGTCAGTGCTTGTTCTGCTGCCATGCTTTACTCTCTACGGCGTGAGATTGACGCGTTATGCCAATGCGACGCTATGCCGCTATCCGTGCCCTTCTTGTTTTCTCGTTCTGCTCCATTCCTTCTCTTCATATTCCTCAGGGGTACGCGTCGATCGCAAGGCCGCCAACTCTCTCTGCTTCTATTTTCTCTTTTTCTACAGTACTCTATTTTCAGTTCCATTCTTCGTCTGTATTCTTATTCGGTTTATCCTTAACTCTATTGACAAAATACTTGCTCCCTGCGTAGTGGATCATGCCCCATACTCCAATATTCTCATGATGTGCGTCTCAGCTCTTGACTTCCAGTCTCTACTACTACACGTCACTGTCTCTCGTCTCCTGTCTGGCGCAGCATGCAAGGACGACAGCTGGCGGCATGATTGGTGGGGCGTTCCTGTGGTTGGTTCAGCTGTCGTCTCTCGTATTGAACGCCGTCGCATCAATCACTCAATCAATCAATCAATCAATCCAAAAGGAACGCGCAATTCGAGCGATCCAGATAAACTCCGATTACAGTTCCTTCCCTGTTTGGCCTGCCATATTCTTAAAAAAGAGACTGCTCGGTCCTTGGTCCCTGCCGTGTCCGCCTTTACTCTCTAGTCTCTCAGAGTCTGCCGCCTGTAATTCAGAGGCCTCGTCAGCTCCCATCAACTCCATCAATTCGCCTTTGCCAAGTTTTGGGTTGCGTCGATTCTTACAAGTAGTAACTGCTCAGATCTAAACCTAAAGCCTAATCGAGTTTTCGTTATTTCGTCTCATATTTTCTCATACTCCTCATACTCCTCCTCATGCTTGCTGCAAATTGGATTCCTCGTGCTAGCGGCTGGAAGTACTGCCTAGAATAATCAGGCACTTGGCCCTTCTGGCCACTGTCTGTCCACTGTAATTACAGAGTATGCTCTCTAAGATTTGCTCCACCGGTATCCCGTATTGCTGGGTCTTCGTTCCTGTCTTGACTCTTGGACTCAGTCTTGGCTCCTTCCGTGTCATCTTTACGATCTCATCAGATGCTGACAGAGACAGAAAGACAAAAACGGCAAGAGCAAGAACAGCTTACGTCGCGGTCATTTCGCTCCTGCCCCAACACCACCTCACCCCAACTATTCCTCTCTTACAAGTACTCCTCTAAGAAACCCAAGACCCACCATCAGGCCTGCTCGTATGCAGCACTAGTCTAGTCTCTTTAGCTTCCTTCCCGGCTGGGCGTGCTTTTGCTTTTGCTGGTCTTTCTCTGTTCTAGTCTTACTCTGCGCATCGACTTTAGCCCGTCTTTCTAGAGTACTGAGCACTGAGAACCAATTTCCATCTGTTGTCTCTCTTGGGCGACAATCTTCTTCATCAACTAGCATCTCTCGTTTGCTTGTTTCTTTTCTCTCTGTCGATTCTCACGACTTTCGTCTTTAATTCTTTCTACTTCGTCTCCCGCTCGCCTCGCTGCCTCCCTCTCTCCGACGCTGCCGGCCCATCCGATCGTCGCTCTTCTCTACTTACTCACTACGCCACTTACGACGACCATACTCAGTATCGACCATATTTACGACTTTACTTTCTCATCGCTCGATTGTCTTCTACTCGTCTCTACTCACGATACTCCTGCTACACGCGCCTTCGTGTTTGCTGTTTCCCGTTTCGATTTCTATTACGTCGCTCGTTCCTGCCGTGCCTGGTTTCTCACCTCGACTCCTCATTCCTGCTATTTCGGTCATTCCTGCCATCCACGGCTCCCTTCCCGCAATCACCCAAAACGCAATCAACGCAATCAACGCAATCAAACCACTTGCCAATTCGGGCATTAAACAACAATAGTCGCCAATAGAGCAGGAGCAACCCCGACAAAAGGCAAAAGTCAACGGCAAAACAACTCTATTCGACGCGCGCCTGCCCTAATTGCATTCTTCACGCATTGTTCTCATTGCTCATTGTTTGGAGCTTTAAACAGCACTCAACACTCGACTACAGTTTACACTCTACACCAGATCCGCGTGATCACCCTACTAGAGCTGGGGTTGCAACCAAATTACCGGGGTTTCCGCATTGATTCATTTCAAGAAACAACTCTATCTTGCTATCTTTGTTTAATCCTTTCTTTACTATCACGGCATCGACATCGACTCACATCGTCATCGTTGAGGCGACTCTTTATCGACATCCGTGACAGCATAGTCACAATGGCCAGTATGTCGCTCCTCTAACTTTGTTTTCCCGACATCTACTAACTACCAGGCACTACTATCGTCCCCTTCTCGACGCTCCCCGCGTGCGCAACAAACTGCTACCACCTCTACGATGCAAACGGCGCCTGCGTGCCCCCCGCCGTCGCCACCGGCAGCGTCCTCCAGTACGGCGAGTGCTTCTGCAGCAACGCCTATCTGACGCCCTTTTCCACCGGCACCGCCGGCGTCTGCGACCAGGCCTGCACCCAAGCCACCGAGACCAGCGACCTCGCCAGCATCCGCAACTGGTACACTTCGTTTTGTGCCGCCAACGAAGCCGCCGCCACCGGCACCGGCACCACGACGTCCGCGACGTCCACCTCCACCTCCAAATCCTCAAAGTCCTCCGGCAGCAACTCGTGGCTCACCAACCACTGGCAGTGGGTGGTGTTCATTGTCGTCGTCGTCGTCGGCATCATCGCCGTCTGGATCGGCGCCTGTCTGTGGCACCGCCGCTACCTGCGCAAGAAGGACCGCCAGTACGCGCTGCGCCACATGCGCGCGAGCACCGGCGCCCAGAGCGGCACCGCCGGCCTCGGCTCGCCGTCGCAGCACAACATCCACCACCACAACAGCGTGCACGGCTCGGTCATCCTGGCCAACACGGGGGGTGCCGCGGGCATTCCCGGGCCGAATGTTGCAAATGTCACTCCAGGAGCCGGCACACCAGCCGTGTCGACACCCAACGTGGCGCCGGGCACGGCCGTCACGTACGACGAGAACACAGAAAAAGAGAAGCGGCGGTCCAACGTCTTGATAGGGCGGAGGCGAAACTAGGCCGCGGTCGCGGTCGCGCGAGCCTCTTTTGGTCAGAAACGGCGACAATACGGAAGTCGACACTATTATATCCATGTATCTTTGAGTTTTGGTTTATTTTTATTTTTACTATTACGGCGCGCTCCTTGGCTGGGTTTCTCTTTTCTTACATTATGGTCGGCGTTTGGACATGAAAAGGAGTCGGCATACATTCATTACTTTTACTATTGCTATTGTTTAACATTTATTACGCCTCAGGCGGTCAATTTACGTCGATGTCTGATACATCTTTATCACTTTTTTCGTCTTATATGAATGCTGTATTGACGCTTTTCTAAATGGTCGTATATCCCAAGAACAATAATATCCAACTAGATCAAAATGATATGCAAAAATAAACAAAAACTACCTCAAAGGAAGACTCGTCTTGTGCCGCGCCTGCTCCTCGGCCGCGTCCATATACAGGTCAATCAGGCAGCCCGCCGACCATGCTTGCGTGGGGGACTGTTGGTTAGCATTTTTGTCCGACAAATAAATAAAGAAAACTTACTGAATCGCCGCAAAAGGCGCCGTCTTTCTGCGTCAGCTCCGTCAGGCCAGCCCACGGACTCGCCTCGATCTGCTCCTTGCACCCCATCAGCCGCCGCGTCACCTGCTGGAACGCCTCTGTGCGGCCCGCCGCCGTCGTCCTTCTCTGCAAGTCAAACTTGAGCAGCGCCCGCAAGAAGAAGCCCGTCGGCCACACCCACTCGGGGCCCTGGTGGTAGTTGCGCCCCTTGCTCGTCGCAAAGTCGGTGCTGTCCTCGCTGTTGATGTAGAACGGGCGGTAGTTCAAGTCCGCCGGATCGAGCGTGGCCATGCCCACCGGCCCTCTCAAGACCTTGTCGGCGAGGCACAGCGCGCGCAGCGCGTGGGCCGGCTCAAACAGGTCCGGCGCGACGGTCATGGCAATGGCAAAGTTGGGCCGCAGCTGGTAGTCCTCGTACTCTTTGCCGGACTTGTACAGATCCTTGTAGATGCCGCGGCGGTTGACCACCGCAGCGTTGACGTCGTATTTCGAGTCGTCCTTGGCCGACTCGGGCACGTAGTAGCAGCGCTCAAAGTTGGTGCGCACAAGCTCGGCCCATTCCTTGTAGGTGACTGCCGTGCCGTCCGCCTTCTTCACACCCGCGTGGGCGTACTTCTTGTCTACCGCGAGACCAGAAAGCCACGCCAGCGTGCTGTACAGCAGACCCGTAATCTCAATCGCCGCACCGTCGCGCGGCGTGCCCGGCACGCCCTTGGACCCCGCGCGCTCGCTCTCGCCCATCTTGTCCATCCACGTGCCGCAGTTGGACTGGTTGCCGCCAAAGATGATGCCCGTCGCCCAGTCCACCTCGACCTTAATATTAAAACCCTCGTCGCTCATCTGCATATCGAGGCCAGCACCGGCGTTGGCCTCGCGGAACGACATGCCCGTCGCGTGCCGCTGCAGCGCCTCCTGGATGACTTCGGCAATCGAGCTCTCTTTCGAATAAGCCCGCGCATCGTCGGCCGCGAACCACGTGTCGTCGTTGGGCAGGAAGCGGCGCTTGACTTTGGCCGACAGCAGCGACTCGCCATCCGGCGCCAGGCGCACATAGTCCTGGATGCACTGCAAAAAGAACCACGTCGCGTCGCGCGCATTGTACCGCGGGTTGCCGCCCGAGCCCAGCAGGTTGGGGATCATGCCGTGCTTGAGCACGCTGGCAAACGCGAGGATGTGCTCGCGCGCCTCGGCGAAGCGGCCTGTGCCGAGGTACAGGCCGCGCAGCGAGATAAACACATCACGGCCCCAGCAGCGCGCCCACGAGACGGCAAAATGTGGCAGGCCGGCGGCGAGTGAGGGCACGACGTCGTTGGGGTAGAGCGACGCGCTCTTTACCAAACCCGTCTGCTGGATGCTGACCATGGCCAGGCTCTGCACGAACCACTGGCCCTCGTCCACGACGTGTGCACCAGCACCCGCATCTTTGTTGTTGTCCACCATCAGCGACATTGCCTGGTCCCAGCTCGCCTGGTACGCCGTCTTCATGATAAGGCCAAAGTAGCGTGGCAGCAGGAACGCCGGGATCTGGCGGATCGCGTCAAAGCGCTCCTTAAACCACGCCGTCGTCTTGCCCAGGTTCTTGTAGGTCTCTGTTGCTGCTGCGCGCTCGAGGCGGCCGACAATAAAGTCGAGAGCCCACTGACCGTCGCGCAGGTTCTGGCACAGCGGGTGCGCGAGGTTGTTATCACGGATAATGTTCTTCAGAATGCTATACCAGCCCTGGAGGCCGGCATAGACCAGTCCACCGTGGTTAGGAATAGTGTAGACGCCATCGGCGCCGCCACTGGCATCGCGCTCCTCTGCCTCGCAGCGGTACATCAAAAAGTTGAGGTCCACCAGGTTCAGATCGGCAAACGCGGCTGCCGCGCCCGACGTCACAAATGTGTCGAGACCCGAGGCGTGCTCGGCGGCAGGGATCCACGTCTCAAACAGGGCAATACTGCCGGGCGGGAACTTTTCCGGGACCGTAATGGTGGTGTCGCCGGACTCGGAGTCCAGGTTGATGCGGATACCGGGCAGGTCGATGACGCGGCTCGGGAGGCCGCGCAGCCACTTGGCGTCGCCCTCGACCTTTTTGGTGGTCTCGTCGCTCGCATCGACCTCAAGCATCCAGCTGCCGAGGTGGCGCGCGCGCGTGCCCGTGAGGTGCACGGGACTGAACGCGCCGTTACCGTTGCCATAGCCGGGGTAGGCCGTGTGCGCGACCAAAAAGTAGCCCTTGCGCGACTCGGGGTGGACACGGTGCACAGTGACATACTCGTCTTCGTGGTGGATGTGCGTCTCGGCATAGCCATCCTTGCCCATGAGGACGTGGATCTGGTTGAGCAGCTTCTTGATGCTGCCAATCCCGCCTGCGCGGTCAGCTGCATAGAGTCGCTTCTCGTTGACAAGGTCGATCAGGCGCGGGTAGATCTCGTCGTAGCCCATGACACTGCCGGTGGCGCTTGCGCACATGCTGACAAGAGCGGCGTTGGGCAGGGTATCGCGGGCATCACGCTTCTGAGCCGGCACCTCGTTGTCGTGCGTGCAGTCCATGAACAGGGCCTGGACGGGGACGACGCGGATCCGGTGGATGATCTCGCGCGACTTGACCGATCCATTGGTTCCATTTGTTCCGGTGGTTGTATCCTGCTTGGTAATCTCGTCCACTTCAAAACTGCCAATGGGCCGGCCACCGTGCTTGTGCACAAGACGGCTCATCTCGCCTGTGTTCCAGGCCTGCATGGCCTCGCGGATGAGCGAGCTGAGACCAAGACGCTTGACGAAAATATAATCGGTATCCTCGGAACCAGTGAAGAGCTCGGCGACGACATACAGATCGGGGTTGACACGGCGTGCTTCATCCAAAATATGCTCGGCGACGTGCATAGGTGTGGAGTGGGCATTGTCGATACGGAAACCGGCAAAGTAGCGAGCCATGGTCTGGGCATACTTTGTCATGTGTGCCCAGAGCCAAGGGCTGTCCTCGGCCTTGGAGCCGTAACGCAGCTTGACGCAGTCGCCCCAGACAATGACCTCGCGGCGCAGGTAGACGCGGGACTGCGGGCCGGCGTTGTCGACAAGCGCATTGCCGCCCCAGACCCAGCCGTTGTTGACGAGGACAAGCTCCTTGATGTCGAGGGTAGACGTCGACTTTTCTTCGTGGAGGCGCGTAAAGTAGGTCTCGATCAGAGGCGACTTGGGACCAATGGCGCCCATCTTGGGGCCGTTGTCATCGATGCGGCAGTACTTGATGCGGTTGTAGAGCTGCTGGAGAATGACAGCGACCTCGGCGTCGTACTCGGCATAGAAAGGGACGTTCAGGGCGTCCAGGACGGCTGTCAGCTTCTCGGTTGCAGCGTCTGCGCCAGAGCTCTTGGCATCACCGACGACGGCCGTCAAGAAAGCAGCTGCCACTTCGGAGTCTGTCTTGCGCCGGTGCCGCTCGCCGAGGCGGTCGTTTCCGAGCAGCGCGTACTTTGTAAAGAACTCGGTCTGGGTCTTGATGTCGGCGTCTTTCAAAAAGGCAAGCTTGTCTAGCGTCGCATAGTCGGATGGGACTGTGACAGCACCGGCCTCCCAGCTTTCGAGGGCGCTCTTGACGTTGAGCTCGACGTCGAGGGCATAGTACTCCCACAAGCGGATTGTGGCAATGACCTCCTTCTTGATAGCGTCCATGATCTTTGTGAGGTCGTCGGTCGACGCAAGCGTTGTAGGCAGGCCGAGCTCCTCGAGACGGTCGCCCAGCTCGAGCAGCTTGGTGTCCAGCAGGTAGGCCGACTCGAGGTGGGGTGCGGTCTTGAGGTTGTAGCCAGCCTCGGGGTGCTCGAGCAGCCACGGGCTGTTGTTGGCCGTGTGGTTGAGGACAATGTCCGTCAGAGACAGCAGCGAGTACTGCGACTCGAGCTTGCGCACAAGATCCTGGACATCGCGCTCGCCGCCAGGGAAGCACTCGGGGTCCCATTCTAGCTGATCATACAAGCTATAGGGCGAGTTGGAGTCGCCGCGCTGCTGAAGGGGCGTGAAATGAACCATATTGTAGCCGCGGTCGCTGATGCCGCGCAGATGGCGGTCCCAGTCGCCGGCCGGGTAGCTTCCCATGAACTTGCTGATGATAGAAAAGAGGGACAGCGCCTCGAGCGGCAGCGGCCGGTTGTCGAGACGCAGGCGTGGCGCCACATCGATGTAGTAGAGCGGTGTCTTTTCTGTTGCTTCCTCTTTTGGTGAAGACTCGACCTCTGTCGCATCTGGTGATAGCTCCGGCAGCGCCGAGTATGTGGTGTAAAAGGCAAAGGCGCCGGGCTGGTAGATGGGGATGGAGATGTAGATGGTGCGGTGGAAGTCCGGGACGAGCTTGAACTCGCGAAAGTGGTCGCGCTGGAAGGCGGCGCCCTTTTCTGGGATGTTCACCCACAGCGAGCCATGGCGGCAGATGCTGGATGTGCCCTCAATGGCAAAGCGCACGACAATGGGGTTGTCATCGGACGAGGTGTTGGTCGGGGTCAGGTAGATGTACTGGTTGCCGCCAACCTGGGGCGAACCGTCGTCGTGGAGGGGTAGCAGATAGACCTCGGAGGACGTCATTGTTTGCGGTGGCATTGTGGAAAAGAAAAGAAGAGAAGAAGAAGAGAAAAAGAAGAAGAGAAGAGAAGAAGAGGTCAGAGCTCGAAGCCAGGCGGGACACTGGAATGGGTGGATCCAATCCTGTAGTAACGGAGCTACTCAGAAGTGCAGCAGTCCAAGCATATCCAGAACAGGAAGAAACACGAGTGTGATGGCAAGGATGAGATGCATGGGTGTCGACAGCAAAAGTGACAGGATCAAAAGCGAGGCTTTAAGGCCGCGAAATGGCTACGATCGAGATATATAGACTCGGGTGAAATACGAGCAGAGAAGGAAAGAGCTTACTCAAAAGGGCACACACCACACCACCATTCTTGGTATTAATATCTGGCTACGAGCTATGACAGACTAGCAATTGCTGGGAAGGAGAGACATGGGGAATGCACGCACAAAGAAGGAGCGATCCAGGAACAAAACCGGCCGAGACAGCGATAGTGTAGTGAGACATGCCACAAAAGGCAAGAGCGATCGAAGCTTTGCGAGAGCTTACCCTCTTGGAAATTTTAAAGAAAAAGGAAGGAAGAGAACACGAAAGAAGGAGAGAGTGACCCGAAGCAAGGCAGGCACACATGCAGACATCTGCCTGCACGGGGTCATGTGTTGCTGTTGTTCTCGTTCTTTCCGTTTAAACGGCAGGCACTCTCGATCAGGAGAGCTCTTTCCGAGTCGATGCCATGCGGTATTTGTCCATCTCTTCTCTTATTACCCCAAGATAGCAAGTGATAAAGAGCAATAATGCCAAAAGCAGCGGGGTAGACCAGGCCTGGCCAGACCTGCCAGCTGGGATTCCCCGTACAAAACTGCGACTGGGTGGGTGCTGCACGCATGTGGGTGCTGTAATTACTCTGTACAGTGGGATATGCTGTGAACTGTGGGCTGAATGTGGGCTTGGATTGTGGGTGAGATTGCGGGTTGCGGGTGAAGTGGAGGGAATGACGTAATCGATGTGATTGAGCTCGATGCAATGCATCACGATCGTTGGCATTGATTTGTTGTGTTTTATGCTTTTGTATTCACAAATATTTTCATAACTATGAATCCAGTTATGTATGCACAATAATCGTTAATGAGAGCAATATTCTAGGCTGAACAAAGCAGAGTGCAAGTGGTAGAGATTGAATTGGAGAAGTCAACAGTGATAGTTATGCTTATAGTTTCTAGAAAAGGGTCATATGTCTCAAGAAACAATATCTATTAGAAGAGAGAAGTTGTGTTAACAGATGAATAAAAGGCTTCTTGGTTGCTGCTGTACTGTGCAGATGATATGTTGTCTTAAGGTCAAAAATATAGCAAGCTTTAATTCCTTAGATTAAATTCAACTTACCACGAATTTGAAATTAAAAATCTCATTGAAATTTTAAAGAAACATTTTAAATTCTAGGCAATTCAAACAATAAAAATAAAAACCTGTCAGATTCACAAATAAGTGCCTGTGGTGAACAAGTCACACAATGTTCTACGGTGAGCAACATCGTGAAGGCAGATCAGCCGACTCGAGCATTCAGCAGTCTTCCGTTTTACTTCGTATGCCACTTTGTTGATCGCCGTTGATCATCACTGATAGAAGGAAAGAATAACATACGACACTTCTTCCACTCCTATGCGATAGCTCGGAGCAATTCAGTGCGACATTGCTTCTCGTGCCATCTCGTGCGACGTGCGTCATTCTGCATGCACCGTTGGAGTATATTGTCTATTCATACTAATCCCAATCAGCCGAGAGCCTACTACAGAGTAAGCTTACAATAGTGCAGTCCAGTTTACTTTAGCATAATATACTGAATAAGAGACCTCCAGCTCATCTGACAACCAGCTGCATGTCTTGTTGGGATGGCTGACGGCACCTAGTCAGGACGAACGGAATTAGCGATATTTAGGCAGGTGCAGGCAAAGAATTCTACCATTTATTTAGACATAATTCTCGCTAATTGTCGTTATTGCCGTTGAAATCTTTCTGAAAGTACCGCCAACTGTCTTTTCTCGCAACAAACCTCGTATTATGTAAGCAACGTGAATGTAATAATCTTCATTCAGAAGGATGACAGCGTAAATAACAATAGAAAATCCATGATAAAGTAAACGAGAACGACCATCCCGACATGTCATCGTTGTCATCTCTGATCCTTCACCCTTTCACATGCTTCTGCCGCCGACGTCGCATTATTACCTCGCGGCAGAATCAGCGACCAGCCTCAGCTCCCATATGATTTTTGTGACCGGCATGGCCGATCCACTAAAAAACAACTAATATAGAAGGCGGTGAGACTATTCAACGAGCTGAGAGTGCTGAGAAGCGCTGAGTCTAGGCTGTGGTGAACGGCCAATCGCCCATCGCGCCTTCCTCAACATTTTCAAACCTTGTTCTCGTTCCTGCCTCTTTGGCACATTGACAGTTCACCTGATCTTATCTTTTACACGTTGACAGCTCGATAAAGCACAAGATCACGCGACCATTTAAGCTTAGATATCTCGGTCACATCTTCATCTTTGAGACCCTCAAATTTGAACTTGAAGAACATCCCGTTCTATTTACGTATCTCATCCTTCTACTTCCACATCTGGCCCACCGAATCGCTGGCAGCTCCACGTTGCCTCCCTCGCCCTCCCGACACCGCTTCTAGCCTTCTGTCTTTCTGTCTTCCTCTCATTCTGCCTGCCTTCCTCCTTATATACTACAGAGTATTGTCCAGTGCGCTTGTACTCTCTACCCATAAATGCTTCATCTTCCAACTCGTCCTGCGTCCACCCTCTCGCTCTACCGCCTGGTCGCACTCGCTAGCAGATCTCCCGCTTATCGCCCGATAGGCCTAGTTTCTCGACTTGCTCGAGTTTCTCCGACTCCTTTTAACCCTCGACCCTTTTCTTCCCAGTCACCTCGACTCTTCTCGACTACAACCCCGTCCTACACAACAATCGCTTCTACAACCACCATGGCTGCCCAGAAGCACAAGATTGCCGTCATCGGCTCGGGCAACTGGGGCTGCACCATCGCCAAGATCATCGCCGAAAACACCGTCGAGCACCCCGAGCTCTTTGAGCCCGAGGTCCAGATGTGGGTGTTTGAGGAGAACGTCGACCTGCCCAAGCGCCTCGACGCCTCGGCCTCGGACGACAAGCAGAAGCTGACCCACGTCATCAACACCTACCACGAGAACGTCAAGTACCTCCCCAACATTCGCCTGCCCGTCAACCTCGTCGCCAACCCGTCCGTCGTCGACGCCGCCCGCGACGCCACCCTGCTCATCTTCAACCTGCCCCATCAGTTCATCGGCAACGTCTGCAAGCAGCTCAACGGCAACATCCTGTCCTATGCCCGCGGCATCTCCTGCATCAAGGGCGTCAACGTCTCCGACGACGGCATCTCGCTGTTCTCCGAGTGGATCGGCGACGCCCTCGGCATCTACTGCGGCTCGCTGTCCGGCGCCAACCTCGCTACCGAGATTGCCCTCGAGAAGTGGAGCGAGACCACCATCGCCTATGCGCCGCCGCCCGTCGACCACTCCCAGAACCCGCCGTCGCCACCCAACCGCAGCGGCACCTCGACGCCCACGCCCGGCGAGGCCCATGCCCTCGACATCCGCCACCTCGACGCCAAGGGCCAGGCCAGCAAGACCAAGCTCACGCCGCTGCCCGCCGACTACCCGCCGCTCGACCACAATACCTTGTCAGCGCTCTTCCACCGCCCCTACTTCCACGTCAGCACCGTGACCGACGTCGCCGGTGTGTCGCTCAGCGGCGCCCTCAAGAACATTGTCGCGCTCGCCGCCGGCTTTGTCGAGGGCCGCGGCTGGGGCGACAACGCCAAGGCCGCCGTGATGCGCGTCGGCCTGATGGAGATGGTGCAGTTTGGCAAGGAGTTTTTCAGCGAGACGGTGCACACGACGACCTTCACGGAAGAGAGCGCGGGCGTTGCGGACCTGATCACGTCGTGCATGGGCGGCCGCAACTTCCGGTGCGCCAAGATGGCGATTGAGCGCGGCGTGCCGGTGGACGAGGTTGAGCGCACGGAGCTCAACGGCCAGAAGCTGCAGGGCACGACGACGGCGCACGAGGTGAACTCGTTCCTGGTTGCGCGCGGCGCCGAGGGCCGGTACCCGCTGTTTACGGCGGTGCACGGCATCTTGCTGGGCAAGCACAAGGTGGACGACATTCCGCGGCTCGTTGCGCGGTCTGCGCACAACATCGAATAGGATGTAGGGGCTCACGCAGCGGGCCCCGTCACGACGTATGCAAAGTTATAGGAGACCTTGGCGTCTCCATCTATGTAACAACCCAAATTATTTGATTGAAAACAACAAGATCAATCACAAGAAAGAGGAGGAGAAGGGGAACGAGACTGGCAACAGCTATATACCATGTACCAGAGTAATATGAGATCTGCGAGGCGGCACGGCAGATCTACTGCATTTACGTTTATAGACTAGTTATGCTTATGCTATTTATTGTTGTATGTATTATGAAATCGTGAATATATGATCATAAATGTGAAAGGTTGTGCCATCTCTTTAAAGATGTCTGCTCATCATCCTCCTCCTCAGTATGCTCGCCATCACCACAGATTGGCAGCAGCACATGGTCATACACGACCCACAGCCCATGCATCGCTGCACCGCTGCACACCTGCGCCCACATCGGCATCCGTCCGTTCTCCAACTTGATAAACTTGGTCGAGAGTATCAGCACCAGAAACGGCAGGCTCACAAACAGCAAGCACAGCGCGCCAAGGTGCTGCCGCCAGTGCGTCACTTGATAGGGCGCCAGCGACGCCAGCCACTCCTGGTACAGATCCGGCAGCTCGTGCTCGGCCGCGCCCGTCGTCAGCAGCCCCAGGTAGCGCGCCGACGGCTGCGCGTACTCGGGGTCGGGGCGCATGCGGCCCGCGCTGAACAGCAGCACGGCGTTGACAGCGGCGTCCCACTTGCGGCGGAGTCTCTCCTTCCACGTCGGGTCTTCGTCGTCGTCGTCGTTTTTGTTCTTGTTCTTGTCATCGTTGTCGTCGTCCGGCAGCTGGGGTGCCCACAGCGTCTTGGCTAGAAAAGCCGTGGGCGGCTGAATGGGCCGTTCAGGCACGCCCATACGCGGCTGCTCGGCAAAGCACGGCACGACCACTTCCTGGTACGATGCGCCGCCGCCTTCGGTCGCAATGATCTGCGCATAGTCCTCGGCTGTCACCTCGTAGACGACGCCGTACAGCGGGCCGCTCCAGATAGGACGGCGGCTTTTTGCTTTTGTCGTTTCTGCCGGAGGATTGATGGGACCCGTCGAGGGCGGCTGGGGGACGGGCAGCGGGACATCAGGGACATCGGGAATGTCGGGAATGTCTGGCTTCTTCGGCACCTTGGGCAGCTTGCGCACGGCCGTGTTGGCAAAGCACGGCTCGCGGTAGGGCAGCCCGGGCAGGTCAAACGTCAGGCGCAGTGTTGGGGCCGACACGGGCACGGCCGACAGCGGCTTGATGCCGCGTCTGCCCTGGAATGTTGAGGCCGCCATGTTGGAGCCGTACGCCAGGTAGAGCACGGTGCCTTCTCTTTTGTCTGCGCCGTCCTTTCTCATTGCGCGCTGTCCAAACTTGGAAGCGAGGACAGGCCCGTCGGGACAGACATCCGGGACAGCAGCAGCAAGACAGGCATCCGATGTGCGCGGCAGCGGGTTGCGTGGAACGACAGTCCTCTTCGTCTTTTTCGACTGTGGTTGCTTCTTCGGCCACAGATTCGACCAGAAAGAAGACGTCGCAGCCGGCTCAATCGGTGGCGCACCGTCCTTGGCCGCGATCTCTGTCGCCATGTTGGTCGCTGTGGAAGAGTCCATGGTTCTGGCGTCGATGTCGGTATCGCTGTATGCCCAGTCGTCGCCCATGTCGACGACAAAGTCCTGGCTGTGGGCCATGGCTGCTTATGTCTTGCTTGTCTCTTTTATACGGACAAAAGTACTCGGAGACAATTGGTAAGCAGGCGATGGATCGGGCAGACAAAGGGGCGGCTTAATTCTTATTTCGTACTTGTTACTGTTGATGGAGATGCGGAGTGTAATTGAATGTAATTTAATTATATAATGGCAATAGTAAAGTAGTTGGAGAAAGCAAAGGAAGCAGAGCTGGGCTGAGAGCGAGCTGAGATGAGGTCGGAGCTTGCTGGAGATAAGCCCGTGCTGTGTTTCGTGATGGATTAGGCAGTTGGACATCCCACACCAAATCGGTGATTACGTCAGATATCAAATTAAAGGTTTACTTTCATGTAAGGCTCAACGCTATTTATTTTCTAGAATAATTTACAAGATACAGATGTTTCTGTTCACTTTTAGTTTGTTTATGAGAATACAAACCGCCTTTCAACTGTTTGTAATACTGTGACAGTTTAAATTGACATAAATATTGCTTTGTAAGCCGGGGTCGGAAACAAATAAACACCGTCGAGTCATGTACAACTCCGTGTGCCGGCTATACAACTTAACTGCTGTAATTACGGAGACTAATATAACGTTTACAATAGAAAATATCTTACATTACTCGAACTCCGGCCATGCATGACTCGCCCGAGACGACTTGCTCGGAGACTTTTACAGCGGGAGACAGAGAGGAGAGCTGTTTCTCATATAATATTACCCCGGTTATAGTATTATCTAAATAAAAGTCTGAATAATAATAAACAGCTCGTCTGTAAGCTTCCATTACACCCAATCTATCCATCGTCCAAGCAATTATAGTGCTGCTGACGAGTGCTTTCGCAGCACCTTGGGCGGATGTCGAGACGCGGTTGTCACCACGGTTTACGCTGAGACGATGTATTAAAAACGGCTTACAGATGCTCTTTCCAACCTCCTTTTCCATAATATCAAATTAAATATGCTTCGGCCTGCAGCTCAAAAGCTGGCAATAATACCTTTTGCTTCACCAACGCCATGATTACATAATATTTCGTCGTCACATGTGTCCTCATGTTGGCACGGCGCTATGAGCTACATGCCTCCCTATCTTATCTTCACGTGTCGTATCACGACGGCGGGGCGCACACTGCACCACACCGTGGAGCACAGACCACCCTAGAGGACAGGTGGTTTACCCTGCTAGAGGCCACTCGAGCGTTGGCTGGCAGCAGCTCCAATGATGCAAATCCACAACCTCCTCCCAGGCCGACACCCCCTTCTTCCCGCCTCTTACCTCTAGCCTCGACCTGTCACCTCACCTCACCTCGCCTCCCCGATACATCGCAGCCTAGGCAGAGACGGTCGTTGATTTGCAATCTTTGTTTAGCATCGCAATTGAAAAGGACACTTGTTGCTCTACTGCTGTTATTATATAGCTGTACGAAGCTCGTCGTCCCCCTTTGCTCCCCCTCTCTCAACATCCCGGATATACTCGTGCTCGATATATCCCATCGCGACACATCCAGAGTAGCTCATTGGCTTTTCTGTACTCGACTATCGTCATCGACCTACACACCGTCTACATCGCCCCGATCGACTTCGACTCACCGCCATGTCTGCCCCCTACGGCCAGCAGTACGGCGGTCAGCCCGCTCCCTACGGCGACCAGACCTACGCCGATCCCAACCAGCAGCTGCCTGCCGACGGCCAGGCCCCCGCACCTTCTGCTACTCCCCTGGCTCACGCCGCCGAGCACGGCAAGAAGAAGAAAAGAACCTACGCCGCTGACGCCTTCAACGTCGGTACCGGCGCCAATGTTGCTGCCGGCGGTCTTGGTGCTCCCCCGCCGCCCGCCGGCCAGTACGGCGCACCCGCCCCTGTTGCCGGCACGCCTGTCTACGGCGGCTACGGCGCACCCGTCGACCCCCAGTACGGTGCACCGCAGCAGCAGCAGCCCGTCGCCGCAGCTGCTGGCAGCTACGCATACCCCGACTACGGTGGTGGTGCTGCCGCCACCCCCGGCGGCGTGGATGGCATCACTGCCGGTGTCGCAAACATGGGCTTCACGCCCGCAGGCGGCCAGCCGCCTCTCCAGCAGCAGCCCCCGGTGGCGCAGCAAGCACAACAGGCCGGCGTCCCTGCTCGCTCGGGCCCGCTGAACCAGCTCTACCCCTCGGATCTGCTGAGCCAGCCGTTCAATGTGTCGGAGCTTGAGCTGCCACCGCCGCCCATTATCCTGCCCCCCAACGTGAGCACTTTTCAATCTAATTGTATATGAAATAGCTACTAACTTCCCCAGACGAGCGTTACGCCCTCGCCCGACGCTAACTGCCCGCCCAAGTACGTGCGGTCAACCATCAACGCCGTCCCGACAAACCACTCGCTGCTTAAGAAGTCCAAGCTGCCTTTCGCCCTTATCATCCAGCCCTACGCCGCTCTGCACGACCTCGACGACCCCGTGCCTATTGTGCAAGACCAGGTTATTTCTCGCTGCCGGAGATGTCGCTCTTACATCAACCCCTACGTCACCTTTGTCGACCACGGCCACCGCTGGCGCTGCAACATGTGCAACCTGACCAACGACGTGCCCCAGGCCTTTGATTGGGACGCCGCTTCGCAAAAGAGTGTCGATCGCTGGCAGCGCCACGAGCTCAACCACTCGGTGGTTGAGTTTGTCGCGCCCCAGGAGTACATGGTGCGCCCGCCGCAGCCCCTCGTGTACCTGTTCCTGTTCGATGTGAGCTACGCCTCTGTGTCCTCGGGCCTGCTGGCCACGAGCGCGCGCACAATCCTCGACAGTCTTAACCGGATACCCAATGCCGACGGCCGCACGCGCGTTGGTTTTATTGCTGTCGACTCGTCGCTGCACTACTTTGCCATTCCCCGCGACTCGAAGCCTACCAAGGAGGAGGGCGAGGAGGAGGACCCTGATGCCGACAACGGCGACGAGAGCAGCGGTGCTGGCGAGACGAGCATGCTGGTTGTTAGCGACCTGGACGAGCCGTTCCTGCCTGTGCCGCAGGAGCTCCTGGTGCCCCTGACCAGCTCGCGCCAGAGCGTCGAGCTGTTCCTGAGCAAGCTGCCCGACATGTTTGCCAACAACCAGAGCAACGGCTCATGCATGGGCAGCGCCCTGCGCGCGGGCCACAAGCTGATCTCGCCCCTGGGCGGCAAGATGGTGGTGCTGACGGCGTCGCTGCCCAACATGGGCACGGGCAAGCTGGAGATGCGCGAGGACAAGAAGGTGCTCGGCACGTCCAAGGAGGGCGCTCTGCTGCAGACGGCCAACAGCTTCTACAAGAGCTTTGCCGTTGAGTGCTCCAAAAACCAGGTGTCCGTGGACATGTTCTTGTTCTCGTCGCAGTACCAGGACGTCGCCTCGCTCAGCAACCTGCCGCGCTACACGGGTGGCCAGACGTGGTTCTACCCCGGCTGGAACGCGGGCCGTCCCGAGGACGCGATCAAGTTTGCGTCCGAGTTTAGCGATTTCCTGTCGTCGGAGATTGGCCTCGAGGCCGTGCTGCGTGTGCGCGCGACCACTGGTCTGCGCATGAGCTCGTTCTACGGCAACTTCTTCAACCGCAGCTCCGACCTGTGCGCGTTCCCGGCTTTCCCCCGCGACCAGTGCTACGTTGTCGAGGTGGCGATTGACGAGACGCTGCAGAAGAACGTGGTGTGCCTGCAGACGGCGGTGCTGCACACGACATGCAACGGCGAGCGGCGCATCCGCGTGATGACGCTGGCGCTGCCGACGACGACGAACCTGGCCGAGATCTACGGCTCGGCCGACCAGGGCGCCATTACTGCCTACTTCAGCCACAAGGCTGTCGAGAAGGCGCTGGACGGCGGCCTGGACGCTGCGCGCGACAGCCTGCAGAACAAGCTGACGGAGCTTCTGCAGACGTTCCGCAAGGAGCTTGCGGGCGGCAGCATGGGCGGCGGTCTGCAGTTCCCGGCCAACCTGCGCGGCCTGCCTGCACTTTTCCTGGGCCTGATCAAGAACGTCGGTCTCCGCAAGTCGTCGCAGATCCCGTCTGACCTGCGCGCGGCGGCGCTGTGCCAGCTGTCGACGCTGCCGGTGCCGCTGCTGCAGCAGTTCATCTACCCGCGCCTGTACTCTCTGCACGACATGCCGGACTCGGCGGGCGTGCCGGACCCGGAGACGAGCCAGATCGTGCTGCCGCCGCCGGTGAACCTGTCGTCGGAGCGGTTCCAGTCGTACGGGCTGTACCTGATTGACGACGGGCAGACGCAGTTTGTGTGGGTGGGCCGCGACGCGGTGCCGCAGCTGCTGGTGGACGTGTTTGGCGTTGAGGACCGCACGCAGGTGCGCGTGGGCAAGGTGACGCTGCCGGAGCTGGACAACGACTTTAGCGAGCGCGTGCGTGCGGTTCTGCAGAAGAGCCGCGATTTCAAGAGCCGCGGCGTGGGCAGCATTACGGTGCCGCACGTGTATGTTGTGCGGGAGGACGGCGAGCCGAGCCTGAAGCTGTGGGCGCAGACGCTGCTTGTGGAGGACCGGGCGGACCAGAGCATGAGCTTCCAGCAGTGGATGGGCAACCTGCGGGAGAAGGTAAGCACATAGTTTTCTCTCTCTGTGTGTGTTTTTCTGTCAGTCGATCTGTAAGGATTTGTCCTGCTAACAGTCCAGGTTGTGCAGTAGTTGGGATGCTGTCGTCTGCGTCTTGGTGTTTGTTTCTGTCGGAAGGTGTTGTATTCATTGTCTTAAGTACGTTATTTTGAATTCATTGTTTAGTATATGCGTGTCTTGCTTCTGTTTGCTGCCTTCTCTACCTCAACGCTACAAATGCAATCAAAATACTTGACTATTCAAAGCTACGATATGTGCTGTCCTTATCCAACACTGATTATGTAATATCCCACGATGCTCTACCAGAAGTTCGTCTGCATGCAGCATACCCGCATAATACTCTTACGCATAATCACCGGTCGCATTGTTTGGTACTCTTTCTTATCCTTATCCTATTTCTATTTAAACTTGTATTATCTTTTTATCTAATACTCGTCTCTACCTCGTCCTCGTCCTCGGATACCGGCCCTTGCCTCGTGCCGGGCGTCTGCCGAAGCTACTGAGTATGATAACGCAAGTTGAGCACATCCATAAATAGATTTTGCCAGTGTGGTCTGGTCTAGCACATCGTAGATAGTTACTTTGATATCAAATGCAACTCTCAAAGACTGAACAGACTGCAGCCTCACCTCCGGTGAACTGATGGTGTGCACTTGAATCTATTTTTACTCCCTTCTCAGTAATCTACTACTCCCTTCTCAGTCCAATCTCAAATCTACATCTTTATTCCTCTTTCTCGAAATACCTCTAATCCAAATATCCTCCACTCATGAAACAGCACTTGGAATGTGATTCGAAACACACGCGGCGGGCGCCTCAAGACGGGGTGTGATTGGCTGCGCATTCTCAGTGGAGTCACACGCTGTACGCTTAGTACAAAGGTACAAGGTACAAAGTACTTTGTAGAAAGTGGTGATCGTGAAATCGAATAGAAGCATGCCCTTGAAATGGAAAGAACGATGCGCGGGTAGCCAAACAAAGCTCGAACAGGTCAATGCAAAGCTGTGATAGAAAAAGGAAAGAGCGGCAGTCTCAGTTTGTAATTTTCGAGTCACAGTATAACCACAAATCGAAGGAACGATTGTGTTGACTGCCGTTTTGTTTTGTCGGGCGATATCACGACTGAAAACTGTCGATTGCTCCTTCTTAATTTGATCAGTAAATACTTATTAAATTTAGGTCTCAAAATAAACAGTAATTCGTATTCCTATCTACGAAGTACTCCCATCTTGCGTCTTCATCTCGACATCATCGCGAATCAACACCAAGCATGCAATGACACCAATAACATCAACTATCGCAGAGTCAGCTAGACCAGGGGCCTCTGTCAGCCCCTCACGCCGGCGACCGATTCGCTGCGCCAACCATGCCTGCTGCGCACAAGCCCAGCATCCAAAACAGACCACTGGCAATTTACACTGGCAAGTGTTTTTATGTTTTGTGTTTCGAAGATACAATTGAGCTATGGGAGAAGCCCACTGCGAGCGCGCACAGCAACGACTAGCAAGCAACAGTGTCGCAAGTCGTACCAAGATACTTGCAGCAAGCGCTGCCCCTCTTTTGCTCCGGCGCCCACCTCCAGTGGCACTCCCGAAACGACCCCTTTTGAAGTTGATGAAGATCATACAGGTACGGTTGTGAGGAGTGAGGGAGGCTGGCTGCAAAGAGATGCAGACAAAGAATGGAAGACCAGACGAACGGCTTTGTCTAGCCATCGTATTGTGGTCTAGTCGGTTTGCTGTTCCTGGCCGTTCCTGGATGACCGCCGTTGGTCTTTGGTCTTTTTACAGAGAGTTAAACCAAGCCGAAAGAGTATCTAACACCAGATAATCCACCTCGTCTGACGTCCTGTTCCAAGGGGCTTCCATACCACGTTGTCCCGCCCAGACAGCCAGTGGCAGCCAGTTGCAGAGTTGAGCCAAGTAGCAGAGTTGCAGAGCCCATCGATCCAGTGTTTGATGATATTCGTTGCATCTTCTGGAAGCTTGTTGCAGTTCGACAGGGTAGCGGAGGAAACGTATGGTAGTGTGCAAGTACATCATACATAGTACATGCACGGGCACACGACCGGGGTGCTCCTGGATATCAGGACACAAGGTGGAAGCAAGCATGGAGTATCGACATCAGCATCAAGTGGTGCTGTCAGTCTGATCTTTCGGTCTGATGCTGGATTTGCACTTGTAGTGTTTTTGCGTTGATGTTGTCTATTTCTGCTGCATTTGCCTGCAGTTGCTCTGCTCTACATGGATTCAAGTGAATTCTTTGGATTTAAATATTCTTTGAATTCTTTGATTTTGCTGCTTTGTCGGAGAGATCTATTTTGATCTGCCTCCTTTGATTCTGTCTGCCATTCTGTCTGCTCTTCTGTCATTATCATCTACTCTGTACTGAGTATGCCACATCTCTACTCAGTACTGCTTTGACCAGCCACCGTGCACCGGCCTGTCCGCCATATCTGCTCGTCTGACAGCCCCATCGTCAAAGCACAAAGCACTCCTTGCTATTCCTGTTCCAGCTCAGTTCATCTCCAGCTCATCTCCAGCCGTCCTAGCCTGTCCTATCCCATCTCGCATCCTCATCCTTATTCCAGCTCGTTATTCTCCGACTTGTTCTATTTCTCCTGCTCGCTTCTCGCCGTTCCACCCCATCGTCGCCACTTCATTACACCTTATTTGTCTTTTGTCTTTATTCTCTTTATTTCTCTTTTAATCCTTTATTTCGGACAGCTTCTTTTAAGCTAGCTACTGCTCCTCAACTTTACCATCATCCCTTCTTCCACGTCGTATTTCGTCGTATTCTGTTTGGTTTATCATCCTTTTGCATTCCTTTCCTATCTCCACGACCCATCATTGTTTCTGCTTTGTTTCTCGTTCATACTATTGTTTCCTCCTCCGTCTCCATCCACCTCCACCGCGTCGGTCCGTCTTCTCTCTCACCTTGGTCGTTTCGCAATCTGGTGCGTGCTGTGGTGCGTGCTTGTGTGCTTGTGCGTGCAGCTTGCTGTAAGCTGTCCGTTAGCGAGTGGAGACGTCTAAGCTCTGGCCTGCTTCTAGCTGAGCACTGACACTGAATGGCACTAAAGGACAGTGTGCTGTCAGTCTATCCAGGCCTGGTCCCGTGTTCCTGAATATCGCCACTGTCTTTTTGACGTGTGTTCTTTTCGTCTCCGGGTAGCACGTCCTTTCGGTAACCTCAACGTCGACAACAACGACTCGTCAACAGTCACCATCACCGTCGCCGTCACCGACAATACATGATCAAGCCATCTCCATACAGCTCCATCCCATACCTGATATCCATCCACAGCCAGAGATAACTCTCCATCAGCATCCAACTGCTCCCCACACCAGCCCGCTCCTGCAGCAGAATTAAAAGGGAAAAAGGAGAACCGACACCAAGAAAAAGAAAGCACAAGACGACATTGGGTCTTCCCCTCTGGATCCCTGTCCACCACCAGCGTCACCCCTCCCCCTCTACTCAGTGCAGATTCACTGCCATTTGGCTGCCATTTCACTGCAGTTCATTCTTCTCTTTTTACAGAATATTATTTCTTTTATTCTCCATCAATCGTACCTATTTATTCCACTATCACTTGTTTCTTCTCTATTATTTATATTTCACCCTACCACCGCAACGACCGCCCTCATATACAACGACGTGCCCACGCTCAACACAACAATACCAGCCGTGTCACCCAAGTTACATCCTGCTTTCACCGCTGGGAGAGCTGTCTTCCTATTTGGCCTTTCCGTCGCTTGTCGCTTTGCTGTCCCTTGTTCGTTTTCACCCGTTCCTCTCACAATTGTCTCCCTAATCTTCCTCGTACTCCCCATTCCACCACTCTACCTCCTACTCCTACTCCTCTACTTCTCCTGCTCCCACCTCCTGCAAGCAGCCCCGCCTCTTTAAAGCTGCCATCCTTTTATCCACCACATCTCGTCACCTAGCTTTGACTGCGTATCTTTATCTCTCTCACTGCTTCCCCTCTCTTTTCTTCTTCTTCTCTTCTTTTGTTTCTCTTTTCTTCTTCCTTTCTTCTTTCTTCCTTCTTTCTTCCCTTTTCTTCCTCTTCTACTTTCATCTCATATCACACACACACACTTCACAATGTCTCGAGCTCAACCCCCGAACCCTCAGGGTTCACGCAAAATCTCATTCAATGTCAGCGAGCAGTACGACATTCAGGATGTCGTCGGCGAGGGCGCATACGGTGTCGTCTGCTCCGCCATCCACAAGCCCTCGGGCCAAAAGGTCGCCATCAAGAAGATCACACCATTTGACCACTCCATGTTCTGTCTGCGCACGCTGCGTGAGATGAAGCTGCTGCGCTACTTCAACCACGAGAACATCATCTCCATTCTCGACATTCAGAAGCCCCGCAGCTACGAGTCCTTCCAGGAGGTCTACCTCATCCAGGAGCTCATGGAGACGGACATGCACCGTGTCATCCGCACACAAGACCTGTCCGACGACCACTGCCAGTACTTTATCTACCAGACCCTGCGCGCTCTCAAGGCCATGCACTCCGCCAACGTCCTGCACCGCGATCTCAAGCCCTCCAACCTGCTGCTCAATGCCAACTGCGACCTCAAGGTCTGCGATTTCGGTCTTGCCCGCTCCGCCGCTTCACAGGAGGACAACTCGGGCTTCATGACCGAGTACGTCGCCACGCGCTGGTACCGCGCCCCCGAGATCATGTTGACCTTTAAGGAGTACACCAAGGCCATTGACGTGTGGTCTGTTGGCTGTATTCTTGCCGAGATGCTCAGCGGCAAGCCCCTCTTCCCGGGCAAGGATTGTGAGTTTTCCTCTTTTTGTCCGATACCTTTTTGAGACGTATACTAATTACAGACCACCACCAACTTACGCTGATCCTGGACGTGCTGGGCACGCCGACGATGGAGGACTACTACGGCATCAAGTCGCGGCGCGCGCGCGAGTACATCCGGTCGCTTCCCTTTAAGAAGAAGGTGCAGTTCCGCACGCTGTTCCCCAAGACGTCGGACCTGGCGCTGGACCTGCTGGAGAAGCTGCTGGCGTTCAACCCGGTGAAGCGCATCACGGTGGAGGAGGCGCTCAAGCACCCGTACCTGGAGCCGTACCACGACCCCGACGACGAGCCGACGGCGCCGCCAATCCCCGAGGAGTTCTTTGACTTTGACAAGCACAAGGACAACCTGAGCAAAGAGCAGCTCAAGCAGCTCATCTACCAGGAGATTATGCGGTAGTTTCTTTTTGTTTGTTTATCTTTTTGTTGTTAGCTGCCTATGACTCTTTTGATCTCGGTCATTTGATTCCATATACATACCCCGAATCTCACATGTTTTCTCGTCTCATATATCTCGTGTGCTTTATTTCTTGTCTACGAATTACGTCTCACAATACACATCAAATAAATTAAATAAATCTCGTATCTCGTATTCTCATAATCATGTTCTCTATACTACTACGGACTCTTGGGCGTCTTCTTGATGCCCAAGAGATCGGCAAACGGACTGCCGACACTCTCGCCCTTGCCCATCTGCCCCGTCGCGGCGAGCAGCGCCTGCTGCGCAATCGACCGGTCGCGCCGGATCATCATCGACGGCGCCCGGAACTTGACCTCGGACAGGAACCCCGCATACCGCACGCCGCCCTGCTCGCTAATGAACTTGAGCCGCCCCACGGCAAACTCGCGCTGCTTGTCCGTCGTGTAGTCCTGGCTCGCAACATTCGTCAGCGGCCACGCCAAAAAGTAGCCCGACAGGCCCTTGAGCGCCGAGTCGTCGCCCAGCATGAAGCCGGCCTGCGCGGGCTGCACGGCGGACGCGGACTCGGGCGGCAGCTTGGACTCGTACTCGGGGTGGCCCGGACCCGAGTAGTAGTCGTAGTGGTAGCCGCGCTGGTGGCGGTGCTGGACATCGCTGCGCAGCGGGTCGGGCAGCGACGCGGTGGACACGGTGGCGGCGATGGACGCGGCGACCGACGGCGGCACCGCGGTCGTAGAGGTAGTGGTCGTGGTTGAGGCGGTGGCCGAGTCGGGCGACGCCGCAGGCGTGTAGCCCGTCGGGACCGTCCCGTGGTAGCTCGTCGACGTCGAGTACGACGAGTAGGGGTGTGTCGTGGGGGGCATGGCTGTTGTTGTGGGGATATAGGTCGTGCCTTGCTCTGGTTGCGGCGCTGGCGACGCTTGACTGGCCGCCGACGTGTCGACCTGCCACGCGGTGCCGGACCACGGCGGCGGCGTGGCGGGACAGGCCTCGGGCGACGGCGTATCGGAGCCCGAGGACGAGCCGCTGTAGACGCGCGCCTTGGAGTACTTGTGCTTCTCGAGCCACGTCCAGCCCTCGTCGGGGGCGCCACGGCGAAAGATGTTATCTCGGGTGGCGAAGCCCATGTAGAAGGGGACGGAGGACACGATGCCCTGGATCATGTCTTTGGAGATAGCCTCGGCGGCGCGGTACTCGGGCGTCGTGCGGTAGTCGGCGGGCCAGCAGGCCCAGGCGGCACAGCGCACGCCAATGGACGAGATGCAGAGGCGCGTGCCGCGCATCATGTTCCACAGACCGACAATGTAGAGGTCCGGGTACTCGTCGACGTAGCCCGGGAAGATCTCGGCCTTGCTGTAGTCGGTGCCCGGGGGCAGGTCGTCCTGCCAGGCAATGGAGCGGTAGTTCCAGTCGGGCGACAGGTTCTGCATCCACTGGACGCACTCGCGGTCGAGCGCATAGGCCTTGTCGGCGAGCGCGCGCACCTCGGCCATGACCTGGGGCGGCTTCTGGGCCATGCAAAAGGAGACGCGCTCCATCATGGCGGTGGCCTCGGAGCGCAGCTCGGCGGCGCGGATGCTGAGGCGCTGGCAGTGCGCGGCCAGGTTGTCGTTGACGGCGTCCTCGAACCACCACTCGTAGGCGACGCCCGGCAGCTTGCCGGTGGCCAGACTGTGGATGATCATTTGCGTGCGCACGGCAATGAAGAGACTGCGGCCAATGGGCGTCGTGCGCTGCTGCAGGCTGCGGGCCTTGACGACCTCGATGGCGCCCTCAATGTGCGAGCCCCAGGCAAACAGGCCGAGCTGCTTGGCCGTGATGCTCTCAAAGATGCCGAGCAGCAGCACGGCGGCCAGCGTGATGTCGGCGGTGCGCAGCACGGGGTCGCGCAGCGCCAGCGTTGTGGCCGCGAGCGCGCGCGTGTACGCCGCGATGGCCTTATCTAGAAAAGGATATCTTTCCGAGGTGACGCGCGTGCCCATGGAGGCGAGGGCGCACGCGCGGAAAGCGTACGACAGGGCCAGGGCGCCCTCGCTGGCGGGGATGAGGGCGTCCTGGGGCCGGCGGGCCGGGGCGGTGCCGAGGCGCGCGAGCTGGTTGGCGACGGGACTGTTGACCTGCTGCATGAGGGGCACGAGAAAGTCGAGGTAGCCGCGGCGCGACATGCCGTAGGGTATCATGATAAAGTTGGAAAAGAAGTGGTGGATGGCGAGGTCGGAGGTGGGCTGTGTGAGGGCGGGGATGATCTGGGCGTTTTCATAGCTGGAGTTGCGGCGCGTGATCTGGTTGGATGGTGTGGAGGTGTCTTCTTCCTCCTCGACAAAGCCCTGGGTGGCGTTGAAGCTGGCGAGGGCCGGGTTGAGTGATTCGTACTCGGGCGACTGGCGGTGGGCGAGGACGTAGCTCATGGAAGCCTTGGCGTAGGTGTCGACGAGGAAGTGGTCGTCGTAGCTGCCGGGCGAGTTGAGTGCTTCTATTCGGACGGTGGTGTCGGCGGGTTGGGGGATGTATGTGTTTCTGTTGGCGATGGCGGTAGATGTAGATGTAGATGTAGGTGGTGTAGGAGCTGTCGTGGCCGCGACTGGTGCCGCATTCTTGTTGACGGCACGTGCATTGCCAGTCTTTCTACTTGCTGCCGGCTGTTTTCGTGCGGGCTTGCGGACTGGTATTAACGACGGCTGCTGTGGCCGTGGTTGTATTGGGTTGGGGTTGAAGGAAAAGGTGGTAAAGGATGCGGACTGAGCGGCGGCGTGTGATGCGGCCTGGGCGGCGGGTGCGAGGACGGGGGAGATGTGTGCGGGTGATATCGATGCGGGTGATATAGATGTTGGTGATGTTGAGGATGCTGACGATGGCGATGCGGCTGTTGCAGTTGAAGATGCAGCTGAAGATGCAGCCGATGCTGCAGCCGGCGCCGCCATCGACTTCTTCCGCGCATTGCGCGCTCGCTTCTCGGCCGCGCTGGCGCCGGTCTCGTTGCGGAACAACAGGTCGAGCTGGCTCTTGTAGCCCGGACATGTACGGCTGGTGCGCACGCACTGGCTGCAGGCGGGTTTTGCCTCGTCGCACTGGCCGTTAGTATGTATATATAGATATAATCGACAAAAAGAGACTCACCTTGATGCGCCGCGTGCGGCACATCTGGCAGCCGGTGGACGGCTTCCCCGAGAAAACCATTGGTATTAAGAGAGAGTATAAGTAACAGTAGAAGAGAAAGAGAATAAAAGAGAATAAAAGAGAAAGCCAGATCAGGCCATAGGAGTGGTAATGACGGTCATGCGATGCGTGGATGCAATGCAATACAGTTACTCGTAAATGATGATGTCGAGTCAGCCAGATGGAGAGATGGAGTGTGGGAGGTTTAGAGAGACGTAGAGACGTAGCGACGTAGAGGTACTCGGTAGACGACTGGCATACTCCGTAGTGGTAGCGCGAGGATCTGCGAGGCCCGGGCTTTGCTCTTGATTGATCTTGGAGGGGCGGAGACGTGGTGGTAGTGAGTACTCAGTAGAGAACAAAGGTGAGCGTTGGGTGCTAGCGCAGTACAAGGAGTACAAGCGGGTGTAGTGGGATTAGCAGGTGGAGTTGCAGCAAGACAAAAGCCCTCTGAGCTCCCTTCCAGATTGGGTTGATAGATCGATGGAGCGATAGAGTGTTAACACAACAAGAGGAAGCAACGATCTAGACCCAGCCCGGTGGTACTGGTAATAAATATTAAAGTATTAAATATAGATCTGGAAGGAGCGAGGGGTTGCTCGGTATATTAGTTACGCAGGCTCACGGCGGCACTCTCAGTATGTGTGACGAGACGTCATTGCAGAGTAGAATCCAGTATTCAATACACGACAATGACGAGTACTTTGGTGAGGCCGCCGTCGTGTATTACAGGAGCATGGAGGCAATAAGAAATCACAGAAGAAATGAAAGACACGGAAGTAAAGAAGCAATTATTGCCGAGGGGAGGAGATGTAGAGAGATGAAGGAAAAGAAAACAATTAAAAAGAAAAGAAGAAACAAGAAAGAAAAGAATAAACAAGAAAAGAAAAGAAAACTCCCGAGACGACACGTTTCGTACGAGTTGTCGGGTTTTAGATGTAGGTGTAGATGGCAGAGGAAGCTGGACGGAGATTACATCGATCAAGGGGTTGCAATCTGTGGCATGCCGAGTCGCTTGAGCAGGCTTGGAGCAGGCTTTGAGAAGCAGCACCAGCTGAGAAGTCGGAACAGTGGCGAGCCGAATAGCAGGCAAAGTACAAAGAGGCAAGGTCGGGGGTCGGTGCATGGCATGCCGGCTGTGTAGAGTGAATCATTCGATGATATACAATGGTTAATGGTGCTACAGAGACCGAAACAAGAAACAATTAAAGAGAAGAGAAAAGAGAAACGAACACCAGCCTTACCGGCATTGGTGGTGGTCAATGCTGTAATGCACAGATGAATGGATTCTGAGATTCTACGATCAAAACTAATGAAAACGACGCGATGGCCAAGAGCACTAGTTCTGTACAGGGAGTCTTGCAGTGAGATTGGGTTTACTTGCTTTTGCTGCATAGACAAAGATGTACACTGGCCGAGACACTACTGAGTACCACAAGACCGATAACGAATGCGAGCAGTCTTTGTACTGAGAGCATGGGTGCAGGGATCAGACGGGGAATAAGCATGCAGGCATGGCAAGCGTGGTGTGTTGATACAGCTGTAGATGCCGAATCAAAAGAAACACCACGGCCGACATCTCATCTGCACCGGCATCTACTCTGTACTCTCGGTCCGCAGCACAGTTCAGAGAGACACGGAAGAGACAAGACAGAAACAAGACTATCCGCGAATACTCCGAGTCTACCGAGTCTTACTTCTACAGAGTAAACGCAGGCTGAGACAGCACACTCCAGCTCACCTGCAACGGTCTGTCCGACTGCCTGTAGTATTGAGTACTCTCTACTGAGACAACACCGCCACCATGCCGGTTCCTCATTACGTCGGTGGCTCTCCCGTTGGTCGATCAGTGCGTTTTGTTTTAGTCTGTGTCTGTACAGTAGAGCCTGTGCTCAAAGCTCATTGATTGCCGAGATGATAGTGGGACAGTGGAGCGTAGATCAAGATTGGTGCACTCTCACTGAGTACTCTCTAAAAGAACAAAGAGGTCTCAGATGCATGCACACATCGGATGGTCGCAGCCAACATCTCTGGGTAGTACCCATACCAACGGTGTTTACGGAGTATGGGCTGCAGCCGTACTTGTCGATGTACAGAGTAAAAGTATCGTGCATATTGACGGAGATGAATCCTGCAAAATACAATAGACGTGTTCTTACGGTGTGATATCTGTAAAAAGATATCTGTAAAAAGATCACTTAAAATACATCCAAATACAGCGACGATCCCCGATCTGACAGGGCGGAACAGTATCCCTGTAGCGGAACAAATGGAATATCTATTGTACTCTGAAGAGGCAAAGGCAAGCTGAGCAGAAACATCTTTTGTGTTTGTAGAATGCAAACACATCGGCACGAGAAACTTCCGACTGTTGGAACTGTAGCTGTCCCGAGGTTCTCATGTCTTTGGGTCAGCATTCGTCTGCATCTGATTTCTACATTCTACAAACTCAGGCTCTTTGAAGTCGATTAGCATTAACGGTGACAGGCCTTCGTAGATTCTCTACACGCCGGAGCCGCACTTTTTCCATCACTGTCGGACTGACAGAGATACATCTACTATAGTGTCTGTAGATATAAAACCCAACCTGACCGACGTGCATGCGCACAACGGCCTGAACTGCAGCTGCATTAGCCTGCGATTGCCTGCGATTATTCGTACATGCGTATTCGATTGCTGCAGGTGTCTGCAGCTGCTAAGCACAAAGGGCATAGCTTCGGGAAGGGCGAAGTATGCATGCAAGCAACAAGAGGAAGCAACAAGAAGGAAGCAGAAGCAAACTCGGAGCATTAAGGATTAGGATTCAGATTCACAAAAGATGGGCGAGACCAATTCTAACCCGTTGTGGTTTATTGCTTTTGCTTTTATTAGAGATTGATAATCGATCGAGGAATGTAGCTCTGTTGGTTCTGGTAAAGAGGGCAAAATACAGATGTGAAAAAGGGGTCAACTGTATGTACCATCATAATGAAGTCACTCGAGGCCCCCAAACTATGTGATAGCTATTCAGATTGAATAGAATCAAAGCTGTGATCTGAAAACTAGAAAGCTGCAGAGGAATAGGAGAGACTGCATGTTTTCATATTTCCAGGATTCAAAGATTCAAAGAACTGCAGAAATCGTCTCATCCTGAACTGCAATCACCACTGGCTACACTACAGACTCAACCCCCCGGCATCCCCCGGCACTTTGGCCGGCCAAGCTCGCCATTAGGTAACGGCTCCAGCATATGGAAATACAGAGCAGTCAGATTCTTTGTGCTGCCTGTTGCAACTGCTTCTACCTCTAGCTATCAGTCAACTACAAAAGTACTGATTGAAACGGTGGCTAAGTCGGGTGGGCTGTAGTTATCGGACACTGAGCCCTGTCTACGAGCTCTGTATTCTCTTGCAGAGAAAAAAGTTGACTGAGAGCATTGACCAAAGGACACCTCGAATAAACCAAATGATCGTCGTGATCGCCGTGCCGCAGACGAATAGGATGTCCTCCTGTCAACCCAGCCCCTACCCCCTATTCAGCTACTACGGAGTATTCAATATATCCCGGCAGGCTGTTGTGTCAGGTATTCACGTGCTGTCATGACAGCAGAGGGTCTTAAAGACGACAGCAAGGCAAGGCTGAGATGATAATCGTGTATATCAACAATAAATCAAGAGACATCACGTACATCTCACATATAATCACTGTATCCTAAACTGTGTATTGTCCTGTCCGTACCATAGTAATACTCGCTTTATTTTTAATCTTGTTTTACACCTACTCCGCAAGCTGGAACAGCCCGGCAACACCCTCCAGGTCCGGACTCTGCCCGCGCCCGCCCATCCGCGACTCGCCGCCCGCGCCGCTGCCGCTCGCCCCGTTCTGTGTAGTCATAAACTCCTGCGCCATCTTGCTGCGCTGGCTGCTCTTCTTGGCCGCCGCCCGGAACCCGTCGCGCTTGACGCCCCCCGTCTTGCTCAGCTTACCCATCTCTGCAATGCTCACGCCCTTTAGGTCCTTGAGCAGGTCCATCACGTACGCCCGCTGCTGCCGCGACGCCGTCCCCGCACGGCAGATCCGCTGGATCGTCTCGTCCACGTCGCCCTGCGCCAGGTTCGGCAGCCCGTACAGCACGCGCCGCGGCGTTTCGGTGAGCGGGCTGTAGTGCGACAGGATCGATGCAATCAGCGATCCGAGCTCCTTGTGCTGGTCCACAAAGTACGGCTCGTGCAGCGACATGATGCAGCTGCGCAGCACTTCCGACGACAAGTACTCGCGCACCGCGTTCGCCGTGTCTGCCGGCACGGGGAACCGGTCCGGCACCCGCGTCGCCGTCGAGTTGGCCCGGCTGCGTCCGTTCGCCGCCTCGTCATCTTCGGGCAGCGCCGGTGGCGGCAGCTCCGGCGACTCGGACGTGTTCACAAACTCGCTAATAATCGTCCGCAGCACGCGCAGAACAATGCTACAGCACCGCCCGTCGTGGATCCGGATAACGTGGTTGCAGAACGTCAGCAGCGGCTCCACCAGCGCCGTGTTCATCAGGCAGAACCGCCGCAGCGTCGGGTACTTGATCGCCGACGCCGACGGCGTGTCCTGAGACGCGTCCTCGTTGATCAGCACATTCACGCGCGTCGGGTCCAAAAAGTCCGCCATCATAATCACAGCGCAGTACCCAAACTGCCGCAGAATGCTCTCCGCCTTCATCTCCTCTGTCAACGCGTCGCCGTCCGTCTTCACCTGCTGCTGCTGGTCCACCCGCTCCCACTCCTGCACCAGCTTCGACGACGTCTGCTGGAAGCACAGCGCAATCAGCGGCGGCAAAAACTGCCCGCGGAACTCCACAGGGCAGTTGTCCACCAGGAACCGCACCAGGTTGAGCAGCCCAATGATCTGGTGCGGCGGCAGGTGCAGCGCGTTGCCAAACAGCGCCTGCGACAACGGCTCCGGCAGCTCCGCAAAACTGTAAAACTGCACACTGAACCTGCTAAGGCTGCACAGAATTGAGTACGCCGCTTCCCGCACATACCGAACAGTCGACCGGATCGACGACGCAAGGCCCTCCATCGTGCCCTTGCGGCCCAACACTCGCGCATAAAAGTCGTCCTTACTGCCCTCGGAAATGCCCGACTGCCAGAATCGGTCCGTCAGAACGCGGCCAACCACCGGCCGCATCTCTTCTGGCAGCAGCGACCAGCTGTTGGGGTTGTGTGCCGCGTGGCCATGTGCAAGGAACTGCAGCAGCCTGATCAGAATCGGCGCCACCGCGTCTTGCCACAGCGCCACCGACGCCTGGAACGCGTCCGACTGCCGGCTGATCCGCTCCACCGACGCATTCAAGAACGTCTTGGTCGTCCGCAGCGGCAGCAGCGTCTGCCGCAGCTCCAGGTCCGCCTGCAGCGCAAGGCCCTCCGCGTCCAGCTCAATCGAGCCCCAGTCCGCCACCTGGTCGATCCGCTTGCGTGCAATATATGTCTGCGCCTTGTCCAGGCCCACAAGCTCGCAAAACGCATCGTACGACGACAGCGACTGCTCCAGCTCCGGTCTCACCCACAGCTCCTGCACCGGCGCCACAAACGGCTTCAGCCGCTGCACCCGTGTGTCCAGGTCCAGCGGGCTGCACCGGTGGATGATCAGGAAGAGGAAGCTCTGATACGTAATCTGCCGCTTCTCATCCATCGTGCCCGACTGGATCAGCTCGTTGACCTTGGCCTCCAGCTGGTCGTACACATTCAGTAGGTGGTCCGGTTGCTTTGTCGCAAGACGCTGCAGCTCAACCATGCTCTCAGCTTGCAGCTCCTTAATCGACTCGTTGAACGACCGAAACTCAGCCTCCTTCGGGCTAGGCCATGTCAGCAGGATGTGCTCCAGCACCTTGAGCATAAACGACGGGTGCCGGTCCAGCGCAGTAATCGAGAACGCGACCAGGAGCTGTAGTATCCGCTTGCGAATGCAAGGGTCCTCAAATGTGAGGTCCGCCACGCGCTGGCACCAGCTCTCAAACTCGGTCTCTAGAGACGCCTGCTTCTGGCGCTTCTCCTCGGCGTCTTCACTAGTCGACGACGACTGACGCCACTTCATGTAGCCCTTGAGTGCGGCTTCCACCACTGTGAAGTGGGCGTCAACACGAAGAACCGACATGGAGTTTTTGTTGTAATTTTCGGCTATATCGTTAGTTTTGAATTAATAGCAGGGGTCGAGATAAATACCTGTAAAAGGCTGTCCGCCGTCGTAGAGATGCAGAAGCACATTTTCTGCCTGCGAGAAAATATGATGGAAAGCATCAACAAGTTTAAGCTGCACAATGGCCTCAATGACCTGCGAGCTGTATCGCCGGTAGTTGCCTAGGAAAGCGTGACGCTCGGGAATCGTATCGGTGTCCTCGAGCAAAAAGAGGTAGGATGGGTCTTGGGTATCTTCGGGGAGACTCTCGTAGCGGATGAGCCGGGAGCTGCAGACCTCCAGCAGCGGGCCGATAAGCGATGTGTTGGCAATCAGGGGGCCGATGCTGCGGTGCGCAAGGAACCGCGTCCATGTCACCAGCACGGGAATCGACACCACCAGGCTCTGGCTCTCGACCACCACCAGCAGAAACTCGACAAACTGCTGCACGTCCGCGCCGCTCGGGAGGTTGTGGAAGCGTCGGTCTAGGTAGTTGCCGAGGCACGACAACATCTCGGAAAACTTCTTGGCAAACTGGTACTTGTCGTCGTCAATGTCCTCGACGTCCACCTTGGCCCATTCAAACAGGCGGTGGTAGAGGGCTACCTGCTCGCTGCTGTATGTGGGCACCACCAATTCGATAAATTCCTCCTCGTTGAAGTGGTTTCGAGAGTAGAGCGCGTACAGGGCCTCGAGGGCCGACTTTTGAATGCCGACGTGCGGTGCAGCCAGGCTTGTGTACAGTGTGGGCACGCACTGGCAGGCAATAACTGCGCGCGGGATGGCCCATGGAAGCAGCGCCGTCAGCACCGCCAGCGCACGCGTAGCACAGGACCGAGCCTCGTCGTTGCTCTGGACGCCAGCGTCGTTGCAGGCAGAAAGGAAGGTTGTGACACGCAACAGCCATCCCTCGTCGCCGGCGCGAACATCAGGGGTCTTGTTGCGGTTGGGGAAGCACTCGTTAAGCACTGCCGCAGGGGTGAATATGTCAACGCAGGCCTTGCTAAGAGCTCCTTCGCGCAGGGCAACAACGCTATCGTCGCCGTTGAAGACCTCGTCAGACAGCGTCTCGAGAATGTAGAGCACCAGTTCCTTCCGGGCGCTGGCGCCCTCACCAGCATCGGCCGCCTCCCACAGGCTCAGCAGCTGGGCGTCCATGTCCATCCACTCGTCGGCCCAGGAGCGCTTGGCCACCTCGACCCACAGCAGACCTATCTTGTTGCGCAAGAAGGCGGCATCCGAGCGCGAAACCTTGCCGGCGAGCTCAAGGACCCAGCGGCGCAGCCAGGTGATTTGGTCGGCCGTAAAGGCAGACCACTTGTGCTTGATGGCATGCTCGAGCATAGACAGGCCAAAGTGGCGGACGGTTGCAGAGGCCGACGGGTTGGAGGCGAGGGTGAAGCCGATGGAGGGCGCCTGGTCGACCTCCTTGACAATCTCGAGGAACTGCTGTGCTTCCTGGCGGGACTGGTTGGTGGACTGAGGGTTGTAGATCAGGTCGAGGGCGCTGGTGATCTTGGGCAGCAGGACCTCTTCGGGCTCGTTGGCAATGGCGGCGACGGCGGCTGCGTCGACGCCGTTGTAGTTTTGCGCCATGGTGTAGATATTAAGGGAGGGGTGTCGAGAAGTCGAGGAATTCGAGGAGTGGAAGTGTCGAGAGGTCGGTGTGCCACGGCGTGGACTTCCGCACGGTCAGTAAAAATTAACGGTAAACGCCCGTTTGTAGAATTGCAAAACTGCAGAATCGCGTCTCGTATCGCGAGTGTTGACACGTCCGGTCTTGGTGTTCAGGTGGCCGCCTCTTGAGCCCGCTTTTGCGTCAGCTCTCACGGGTGCACCGTTTCTCGTGTAGGGGTTTTGCGCCTTTAGAAGTTGGCGTGTTGGCGGGGTGGTGGCTGTTGGACGTGACGGTGAATCTTGTCTTGGATCAGTTGGTCTTGGATAGTTGTGACCCTCGGAGAGCTAGCGGTGAGACTTGGAGAAGCTTGGAGAAGAAAAGAAACCTCTGAAGACAAAGTGGCGACAAACAGACAAGCAGACGGGTCGAAGCCTGGCGTCGCGATTGTGGTGGAAACAAAAGGAAAACGTAATCCTAGCAAAAAAAGAGGCGGAGGCTCTGCTGTCGAGATCCCAAAAGTCTTGGTCGGGAGAGGCAGACGAAGGGAGGGAGGGGGTTTGAAATGTCGGAGAGCTGAGGCTGTGGACAGGCGAGCGAGCGATCGAGCTAGCCCGTGTCTCTGGTGTCTCTGTGTATCTCTTGTTATTAGATACGGAGTAGTCTAACGGTAAATGTAAATAAGAACAAACACACCAGCGGGTGGATGTCGGCTGTCAACAGGGCGGCCGGCCGTGAACAAGGGCCAAAGTGAACGTAAATCAAAATGATTGGATACAAAAGGAAATACAGAAAAAAAGAAGAAAGTAGAAAGACTGGATGACGCTGTTTGCAGTCTGTAAGAGTCTGTAAGAGCAGGGCGGCACGGAACAAAGGTGTAGCAGCAGAAAGGCGGGAGACAGCAGAGAGAGAGGTGAGAGGGACAAGGTGAAAAGTGAGGCACAAAAACGGGCGTCGATCGAGTCAGAGCAGGAAGTCGACAGAAACGGCAGTCGTGCTGGTTTACTTTTTTACTGGTTATTTTTGCTATTTTTGCTATTTTCGTTTATATACTGCGAGGAAGGAGGGATCCCGAGAGAACGGTGAGCAGTCAGAAGCGGAAAGAGCGAAGCGCCACACTTGCTGGCTGGGTCTCGAGGGTGGGTGGAGACAGACGCAGCGTGTCGAGCAGGACAGAGCGCGCCAGTATGATTCGCCAGGAAGGGAAGGCGCGGTGAGGCACTGAGTTCAGGATGACTAATTTTGAGAAGAAAGGCAGCAAATAAGAAGAAGTAGAATGGTAGTAGAAGGATGAACAGAAGAAGGGGGACAGAAGAATATAAGAACAAAAACGAAGAAAGCAAGAACAAAAGACTCGGTCAGGTGAGCTCCAGGAGCTGCACAAGACGATACACTGGATCAGCTGGTCCCAGTTTATATGCACATGTAGGCGACAAATGCATGATGCTCGGTGGCCTTGATGTGTATTAGAGGGGCATTGCTAGATATAAATATGATAGAATGGCAGGAAAAGATGCAAATACGAGGCTGAGCCAAGGAAAAATGCAAGTATGCAGCCTCGTTTGTTGACATCTAGTTTACGATGACTAAGCATTCGTGATAGTACGCTTCAACACAACAGCATCACAGGTTAATCCAAAGAAAACTAATAATAGATTAGGAAGGCTTGTTATATCACATGCTCAATGCATCTGAAAAATGCATGCAAATATAAAAGTACTTGTGCAGTGGCGCGGCATACGCCTCCAATCTATGCTATGGGATATCCAACCAAAACTAACAAAACGACGACAATGTATCAAGAAACCAAAACAACAGAAACACCTATACAAGACTCCCGCGGTGCTTCTGGTGCGACTGCTGGAACTGGTACATCAGACCAAGCACGCCCACATCGCCGTCATCGTTGGCGCTGCTGCTCTCGCGCGACAGATTTGCCGGCGGCGCCGTCTGCCACGTCGACTCTTCCAGCAGACCTTCGCTGCTATTGTGTGTCAGCTGTGTAGGCACGTTTCCATCTTCTGCTGCAACATCCGCGCGGCTATCCTCGATGTTTGGCTCCTCCACGATATAGCTCTCGCCAGTACCGCCCGGTCCGTAGCGGACTGCATTGTTGCCTCCGCGCGGCCGATGCACGCTGCGGCTGCCGACGTTCAAGTTCAGACCCGTCGGCTGATGGTGCGGGTCAAGCAGGATTGATGCCATGGGCGACGGGTGAGCGACTGATGTGGCGCCGAAGTGCGGCGTGCGTAGAGCTGGCGGCTGGTTTTGGTTGCCGTTGCCGTTGCCTCCGCGGTGACGGATGCGCGAGTTTTGCATGTCGGCTGCAAGCGTCGGCGAGTTGAGACCGGGAAAGGCAGGTGGGTGGTGGAACTGCTGATAGTGGGCTCGCGCATTGTTGCTGCCGCCGCCTGTGCCGCCAGGTGGGTGGTGGCCGGGGATGCCTGTCTTTGGGTTGATAACGTAGTTGTCGAGGAATCCGTAGTAGGATGCCGCCATCTTGCCGTGCTTTGTGGCGTAGTAGTCGTCGCGGACGTCGCCGCCGTCGGCACCGAGCGGGTCGGGCTGGGCAATGTTTTGTTCTTGCTGCTGGCGCTTGTTGTTGTTGCTGTTGCTGGCGCCAGCCGCGCCGCCGAGACCCTTGTGAAAGTCAAACACGGCAAACGAGCAAACGTAGCCAAGGCCGTCGACGTGGATGGTGAACTCGCGGAAAAAGTCAACGATCTGGTCGCTGGACCGCGGCAGGCTCGTAAATAAAATCAGGGGCGTGAAGAAGATGCTCATGATCTCCTCGAAGAAGATGCGGATCTTGAGCTGGTAGAGCTCTGAGAACTCGACCTTGACATCGTAGCTGTGCAGCCGGTTGCGCCAGTGGTCGGGCTCGTAGTGCGTGTACTCGATAACGTTGCGCAGGGCATACTCGGGATCAAAGACGCTATTGGGCTCGGTGATCATGCCGCGCGCTGCCGCCCATACCGAAGCGAACACACCGACGTAGAACAGCACGGTGTGGCCGCGGGTAATTTCCATACCCAGGAACAGCGGATCCGGGTCGAGAAGTGTTGCAATGGCCAGCACAGTCCAGAGCGCACCCGATATGAACGTTACTGTGCGGGCAATCTGCTCGGTCCCTCTCTTGGGGAACTGGTCGAGGTACCGTGTCGCAAAGGGGTACGACATGTTGAGTCTCTCCTGGAACAGGTGCTCCAGCTCGTTGAATTCTCGGAACTTCCACTCGGCGAGAGGCGTGTATCCACGAGCGCCCAGAGCAGAGGGGTTCTTTTGGTATTCCTAGAAAGTTAGTTAAAGTTCAGTATCAAACAAAAGGAGGCTAAACTTACGTTGTAGTAGGTCAAAAAGTAGACGACAACGAGGTAGCACGCAACAATCGGCGCCAGGAGGAGGTTCATAAACCCGGCAAAGAGGAAGCGCGACTTGAGCTTCAGGCTCAGCTGCGTGCGCCGGCTCGCCTTGAGAAACTCCTGGTTGACCTGTCCACGCTCGTCAAAGACAAAGTCCAGCACACCGAACCACAGCGTCCACTCAAGTGTGCGCGTCAGTAGCTGCGTGTTGCGCAGAAACGGCAAGGGGACAGATAGGTCCAAAATATCCTTGTTGAAGAGCGCAATCAGGTAGTTCTCGCGGCGCATCAGCCGGTTGGCAATGTCGTGCGCGTCTAGCCGCTCCTTGGACTGGCTGCCTATCCAGGCGCGCTGGACCTGCGTCATATTGGTGGCCGTCTTGGGGTTGTGGTCACGCAGCGCCATGATCTTGACGACGACGTCCTGCCACGACACAGTCTGCATGTCGTGTTCGGGGATCTGCAGCAGATGAACGAAAAAGTCGCGCAAATTCAGCAGTCGGCGCACATCAAAGATGAAAAACTGCATCGTCTTCCAGATAAAGTAAAAGGAAAACAGCCACAGGCCTAGATTCCAGACCCACGACATGTTCTTGGTGCAATTCGGGATCAGAATCTGCTCCATCTTGGTGCTGCCGCGGCTGCTCGTGTAGTCGACGCACTGCGTGAGGAACGTCAGGAAGACGGCCACAAACGCCACATTCACAAGATGCAGGAACCGCGACAGCATGATGCACCGCAGGCCACTATCGCGGTAGTAGTTGTAGACGTCGCGGATAAAGTTGTCGAGGTTGGATACATTAACCCATCTCCACATTGCGCGGTCGTACGCCGTGCTCTTCTGGTGGCCGCCGCCCGATGTAAAGTACGATAGTAGCGCGTGGCCGGGCGTGTTGTTATTTCCGCCGTCTCTGGCAGCGCCTCTACCGATAGCAGGTGGTGGGCCGCCAAAGTTGCCTCTACCACCAGCGTAGTCGTCCCGGTGCAGCCTCTGCTGGTTCTGGGCTGCTTCCCACTGTGACCGGTTCTTTGAGGTCGGCGCACCCGGGATCGCGCCACCACTAGGTCCACGAGACCGTCTATCGTTTTGTGGGTGTGACGGGTGTGAGCGGAGAGGAGTTGCCTTGAGCATCGGCGGCAGTGGTGCATTCTCTGTGCCTTGTGCTTCGACCAGTAGGGATCCAGGGACGTCATCGTCAAAGTCGTCATCGCCCGGAGCTCCCCACCGGGACCGCGGCGGGTTGTTGCTGCGGTTTCTGCTGCTGTGGCGAGCCCGACCTCCAGGCCCTTGTGTGCCCTGGCCTGCCATTCTTGCTGCAGCGGCTGCCGACACGCGTGCCCCGCTGCCAGCTGCTGCTGCTGCTGCCGACGATGCAGGCCCTCCGGAGATCTTGCCGGCGGCTGCCCTTGCTTCAGCCACACTGGTTGCATGCTCCAGCGTCAGTCGGCTGTCATCGAGCCCCAGACCGTCGGCGTTTTCGAGATCATAGTCGTGAAACTGCTGGTTCAGATTCTCTTCGTCGATTCCCATCCCAGCGCGGTCCTCGACAAAACCGGCGTCGTCGCCTGCGTCGTCGCCAGACCGAAGGTCTTTGTAAAACGACCGGCCCCCATTGTTGCCTCCGCCGCCGGCATTGTTTGTACTGAAGCGAGAGAATATGTTGGAAGCCATGGTCGTGCTGTGTGTAGAGTTGAAGTCGAGATTTGAGGCCGTCTTCAGCCGTTTGCAGTTGAAGCTGCCAAAGACAAGCTTGGTCGTTTGTACTCAAGGCAGGGTGACCATGCCTGAAACGAGCTAGATATCGGAGAAGAAAAGTTGTGGCCGAAGAGAATGAGGTGTTTGAAGCTCGGAAGTAGGGTGTCAAAGGCTGTGACACAGATCGTCGGCCTGTGCTGCCTGGCGATAAGGACGAGGTCGAAGGTCCGTTATCGAGGCCGTTGCGATAATGCCGGGGATTGATCACCTGCACGTTGAATGTGATATCGTCAAAAGGTATATCTTATGCTGATTTGCCGCTTGTGCTGGTTTGTGCTTGACAGTAACGAGGTGGCGGGCGGTTGGGTGACGAGTGACCTTGAGCTCGAGATGGAAGACCGATGACTGGTGCTCGTGCTCATTAATGGCGACTGATTAGGCGACAAGGGAGCTGTAAGCAGCAGCTGTAGGCAGTCTGGGGTGGCAGATTACGTAACTTTAGCGCGACTGGGGGATGACGTCCCTGTGACCTGTTCCGGCAGGCGGTGAGGGGTATGGATGCCACTATGGAGGCTGCTATGGGGCGTTAACTGGAGCTCTGATGCCAGCTGTCGCAGTCGCTGTACAGTCGAGAGCACGTCCCTGAATCAGTGAATGGTGGTCACGATTGGCTTGCGACGACGACTGCAACAACACACACTTCCACGACATGCGTCTGCCATACGTCGACCCAATATCATAGATGGCTTCCGATCCCGCGTCACTACGGCTAGGCGCCCACGACAGCCTCGCGGTGCCCAGCTCCGACTCGTCGACTGCGCGGCGGCTGTCGTCGTCGTCGGCCTCGACATCTGGCCTCAAGGGCCTCAACAACCCGCTGGCCTCCAAGGTCACAAGCGTGCTGTCGGCCTCGTATGCCGATGCAGAGTTCCGGGACTCACTGGGACTGCTGGACGCCCGGAATGCGCAGAACAATGCAGAGACACGGCGGAGGCTGCGGCTAGACGTGCAAAAGGAGGTCATTGACAGCAACGGCGAGGTCATTGCCGAGTTTGGCCGCGTAGCAGAGGTGTGTGCTTGCTTGGCAGGAGGGATGTCGAGAAGGAGAGAGAACTGACAAGGCAGCAACTACGACGGATAGGAAGCACGATCGACAAACTCAACAAGACATACGACGCAATGAAGACGGAAATCACGGCCGCACACACGGTGACACAGCCGGTCCTGGACGAGGCATCCGTGCTCATTGACCGGCGACGCAACATTGAGACGCGGCGGCAACTGCTCGGCGCTTTCATGGGCCACTTTGTGCTCAGCGAAGACGAGATGGCCTCGCTTACACAGACGGCCGAGCCCGTCGACGACCGCTTCTTTGCCGTCCTGAAAAAGGCCAAGAAGATCAGCAACGACTGCGAGGTGCTGCTGGGCTTTGAGAGCAACCAGTCGCTCGGCTCCGAGATCATGGAGCAGACGACGCGCAGCATCAACGTCGGCTACCAGAAGCTGTACAAGTGGGTGCAGCGCGAGTTCAAGCACCTCAACCTCGAGAACCCGCAGATCGGCTCGGCTATGAGCAGGGCCCTGCGCGTGCTGGCGGAGCGGCCGACCATGTTCCAGAGCTGCCTGGACGCGTTTGCCGAGGCGCGCGAGAATATCTTGTCGGATTCGTTCTTTTTCGCGCTCACGGGCAACGAGGCTTCGTCTGCCGCGGGCGGGAAGAACGGTACCTCGTCTGCCTCTACCAAGCGTGCATTGGCTCAGGGCGTGAAGCCCATTGAGATGACGGCACACGATCCGCTGCGGTATGCCGGTGATATGCTGGCATGGACACACTCAGCCACGGTCAGCGAGCGCGAGGCACTCGAGACGCTGTTTGTGGCCGACGGCGGCGAGATTGCGCGCGGCCTCAAGGAAGGCCGCGAGAATGAGGTCTGGCGTCTGGCCGACGAGGAGGGTGACGAGAACGACAAAGCCGTGTTCGACCCCATCAAGGCACTCAACCAGCTGGTGGACCGCGACCTCGCGGGTGTTGCACGGCTCCTGCGGCAGCGCATGCAGCAGGTCATCCAGACCAATGAGGAGACCATCTTGGCATTTAAGTTGGCCAATCTGCTCAACTTTTACCGCGTGACCTTTTCAAAGCTGTTGGGTGGTAACGGCAGCGGTGCACGCAAGGCCAGCATTGGCAATGGCTCTGGCGGCATCGGCGAGGCACAGGGCGACAGCGAGTCGAGTCTGGTCGAGACGCTCTTCAGCCTTGAGGTCGAGGCACTGCGGCACTTCCGCCTGCTGATCAGCGACCACGTGGCAGCGCTGCAGGGCGAGTTCTCACATGCACCAGCGGACTCGGCCCAGCCCGAGTTCCTGCAGGATGCACTCGAGCAGCTGGTGGCCGTGATGAAGACGTACGATACGTCGTTGGCGGCACCCGACAGCCGCGAGCCGGGCTTCAAGCCGATCCTGGAGCAGGCCCTCGACCCGTTCCTGGCGGGCTGCGACTCGATGGCCCGCAAAGCCGCCAACGCCGTCGACAGCCTTGTGTTTACGATCAACTGCCTGATGGCATCACGCGACACGCTTTCTACGTTTGATTTTACAACAGGACGCGTCGCCGACTTACAAGCCTCGATTGACGCCAAAGCAGCTGCGCTTGCAGACAATCAGTACGGCTACCTGTGCGAGCAGTCGGGCGTCGAGGCGCTTTTCTCTGCTCTAGAACCGCTCAAGCCTAGCAGCGAGGACGATCTGAAAAAGGCACTCGAGCTTGATCTTCTGCAGCCCCAAGCTCTGTCTCTGGCAAGTCAGCGTCTCGACGACTTCTTGCCCTCGGCTCTGATGGACGCGATCGAGAACCTCAAGCCGCTGCAGGACCCCAAGCTGGCGCGACACCTGACCGAAGAGGCAGCCGAGAAGTTCTGCGTCAACTTTGAGCATGTCGAGCAAATCCTCGATGCGGCCGATGCGCTGTCCAGAGGCAAGGACGTCGACGAGGCCGACTCTGACGACAGCGACGAGGAGGACAAGGAGCCCGAGATGACACTGCGGCGGCTGTTCCCAAGAACAACAGTCGAAATCCGGGTGCTGCTGTCTTGATTGCAATCGGCATAGTCGATAACCAAGCTAAAGCTGTCACATATATTTAAAAAGCTCAATAGACGATCCTCTAATGTGCGATGACGATGACGATGCGATGCAGACGGTGCTGAATAATAAATTAAATGCCGAAAACAAATAGTTAAATGCCAGAATTAAATGATTAATGATCGCCAGAACCAAGTAAACAAGACCAAGCTTTGGCGCCTTTGTCCGCATCGGGCAGCTTCTGGTATGTTTGTCTCTCATAGTCTCTTCTAGTCTGCATCTCCCGAGCAGCTCTCTCCATTTCTTGTGTCATTCTCTGTGCTGAATGTCTCTCTTGTCTCTCTTGTCTGCCTGCCGATCGCCGCTTAACTCTATGCACATAAGCAGAGACAGCGTTGCTGACCTAACGCCAAAAGCGCCAGAAACACCAAGCAAAAGACACCAAACAGGCAAGAGGCAATCACCAAGAGCACCAAGCAGCACCAGTGGCATCCAAGCCCCGAGACAATACGTCACTGCTGCCCCGCTATTCCACAGGCAAACACGCTGTATTTCGGCATTTCTGGTATATTTAGCACCGTTAGCGACCTTTAGCAGGTGTAGCGCAGTCAGCCAGCCTCGCCTGTCGTGCTTGCCCTTTGTCAAGAGTGCCCGATTGTGCCCACTAGCGCCTTCCCGTCCTGGAAACAGTGGATCCAGCGTGGGTGGTTCCTTCTGTTCTCAGTTCTCAACTTCTCTACTCAGTACCAGCCGCAGTTCACCACCACTACTGAGTTAAGTACACTGCACTTGTTCGATGCACGCTGACCGTACACACACGACAACCGCACCTTCCTTTTTCTCCGCCAACTCTCGCGACCACCACCTCAATCTCATGATCTCCGGTTTCCTTTGATCTTCCCGGCCTCTTTGACCTCCATGTCACCCGTTCGACCTCACTTTTTGTGAATACGATTGCTGCTCTACATCTTTGTGCCGACTGCGTCCACTACAAACCCATCTTCACACCTAACTCGACCCACTTTGCCACTGTCTATTACGACTGTTTCTATTTTGATTCTTCGTGTCGTCGTCGTCGAACTCGAGACTCCAGACGCAGAATCAACGGCTAGGGCGACTATCTCGTATCCGGAGTCGACTATTTCGCCAGAGCTGTCAATCCTCGACCGATTCCCGTTTGAATCGCAACCGTCCAACGACACCGCCATCACCAGCGTATCAGCCGCCTCAGCTCAGCTGCCTCCGCCGCCTAAACCGCCTGAATCCCCGGGCCACCGCCTCGCTCCCCGTCGATTGCGCATGCCTCTAGGGCATCCCCCGGCAGCAAGATGCTGCAGAGCGGGACAACGGCGTCCGGCCTGCAAAAGATTTACGAAGAAGGCTATTTAACATGCTCAACAGCTGTTTACTATGAGGGCCAGGTATGTCTTATCATGAGTTGTGACTATGAGTGAGGCATGCTGACAATATAGGGCAACGAAGACGAGGCTATGCGGTGCTGGAGGTCGGCCGTGCAGCAGATCCGCAGCCAGTATGCCAACGGCCACTTCCCTGACTACAGAGCACTGTCGTCCAGCGAAAAGTCACTGTCAGACAGTATCCGCGAGCTGGAATATCAAGCCCAGGAGCGCATTGACCTGTTATCAGCACTCTCCGAGTCGCGTGCCCATGATCCGTTCAAGGATCCCCCGAGATATTCAGAAAACACAGAGCCCCGTCACACGAGCAGTCACATGGGCTATGCCGCCAGTCCCAGCAGCACAGCCGGTGTTGTTGGCGGCGGCGGCGACTATCTGAACGGATACCACACGTATGGCCAAGGATCTGGATCGGGTGCGCCAGCAGGTAGCGCAACCAACAGCAACGAGAACTTACGCAACGGCTTACACCGCGCTCCCAACTCGTACACCATGACCGACGCCGATCCTGTCACAAACCCACACCCGCTACCAGACCCCCCGTCGGCCAGCCGCAACGTCTTGTCGAAGCGCACATCACGGTCGCCCAACAGGGACAGACAGCACACATTACGGCCTACTCTGCGGACAGCGCCTAGCGATGCGTCATCCAAGAGTTCCAAGCCGTCGCGCATGTCTCGCCTGTCGTCCAAGCCAACCCCTGAGTCCAAGGGCGCCAGCAAGGCGGCCACGCTTGCATGGACTGCCCTAGGTCTGTCGTCGTATGGCAAGTCAGACAGCAGCAGCTCGCGCAAGGCATCCAACTCGGCCGCCGACTCGCCCTCGAAACCGTCGCCGTCCTCGTCGATGCAGATGCCCCAGCGGAAACCCGTGCGTGACGACTCGAACAGCCCGCACCCAACGCAGCCAACGATGCAGTGGGACAGCAACTCGCGCAGACTTGTGCCGCAGCGCAGCGTCCCTGACTCGGCAAACATCTCGCCTAGTCGCAGTAGTGCGGACCTAGGCAGTGCAGCAGCCGACGGGCGCAGCTCGGGGGAATATGGGTCCAGCTCGCGGCTACAGTCGCTGTCACTCAACGCGGCAGCAAGTGCTCTTGGCCGGTCACTGCAGCCTCCTGCTGATGGTGCCAATGTCAGACCTAGCCGCCCGAACCGTTCCACATCGCACCAGCGTCCCTCTATACCAGCATCGGCGTCGTCGGTGTCTCTCGAGAGAACTAGCGTCGACCTCTCGGCCCGTCCTAAGTCGACTGGCACTGCGCGCCTCTCTGGAGTGTCGGGAACACCGAGAGGCAGCCGTATTGAAATTCGGAGAAACGTCCATTCGAGCTACAGTGCTGTCAACTCTGCGTCGCCTGCGCCTATCGAGCGTGTGTCCATGTCAACCCCCACTACGTCTCGGAGATCAGGCCAGAAGAAGGACAAGGCGCCCTCGCGGTCTGCTCAAGAGGTGTCGCATCTTCTCGCCGACGTGCAGCTGGATCCTTCGTCTAGTGAGGACTCCGACAAGCTGGATGAGAGCGACAAAGCCGACAAGGACAGCGAAGAAGACCCGGCCCAGATGCCGTGGAAGAAGCGGAAGCAGGCCATCCTCAAGAACCTGCCCGCCGGTGTCGATGAGGATGCAGCCAAGAACATCCTGAACGAAATTGTCGTGCAGGGCGACGTGGTTCGCTGGAGCGACATCGCCGGCCTGGAGCCCGCGAAAAAGGCACTGCGCGAGGTTGTCGTGTACCCTTTTCTGCGGCCAGATCTGTTTATGGGTCTGCGCGAGCCCGCGACGGGTATGCTGCTGTTTGGTCCTCCGGGTACAGGCAAGACCATGCTGGCGCGTGCTGTAGCCACCGAGTCGCGCTCGACCTTTTTTAGTATCTCGGCAAGCAGTCTGACCAGCAAGTACCTCGGCGAGTCCGAAAAGCTGGTGCGTGCTCTGTTTGTGCTGGCCAAGGTGCTGGCGCCGAGTATCATTTTTGTCGACGAGATCGACAGTATCCTGTCGCAGCGGTCGGGCTCGGGCGAGCATGAAGCTTCGCGGCGCATCAAGACCGAGTTCCTGATCCAGTGGAGCGATCTGCAGCGCGCCGCTGCCGGCCGTGAAGACAAGGACGGGTCCAGCGGCAAGGGCGACGCCAGTCGCGTGCTCGTGCTGGCTGCGACAAACCTGCCGTGGGCCATCGACGAGGCTGCACGGCGCCGGTTCGTGCGCCGCCAGTACATCCCGCTACCCGAGACGGAGACGCGCGCCGTGCACCTACGCACGCTGCTTGGTCAGCAGAAACATAGTCTGACCGAAGCCGATATCCAGAAGCTTGTCACTCTGACTGACGGGTTCTCTGGATCCGACATTACGGCGCTCGCCAAGGATGCCGCAATGGGTCCGCTGCGGTCGCTGGGCGAGGCGCTGCTGATGACCAAGATGGACGAGATCCGGCCGATGGAGCTGGCCGATTTTGAGTCGAGTCTGGTTACGATCCGGCCGAGTGTCAGCAAGTCTGGGTTGAAGGAGTATGAGGACTGGGCGCGGGAGTTTGGCGAGCGCGGCGGTTGATTGTTATTGAGATTAGTTGGAGTTGGGCTGTGTCAGGAACATATACATACATTCTGGTCAGCATTGGATTTTATTTTGCGTACTTGCTACCTTTTGCATTGCTTTTTGTTTCTTTGGTTCCATCTCTTATGGTGGTAGGCTCCGGCGCATGGATGGCCGTCTCATTCGTTTTATCTCTCGGGGTTGCATCGCGTTGGCATTCTGTTTCTGCGTCACCATTTCTACCACACGTCTACACACTACATATCTAAATCAAACAATATCACATCATAATCACACTTGTCAGTAAATGTAAATGTAAATGTTGTACATTGCCAAAATAAATAAATCAAAATAGGGCATGATATCGTCATCCTAGGTCTAATGCAGCAGCACAACCCAGCCATCCTATGCGTACATCCTCTTCCTTCTTTTCTTCCTTTCCTTTTCTTTTGTTATCGTTTATGCTTCTGCTGGCTCCGCCTTGGCCGCCGTCTTGGCCTCCCGCTTCGGGCCCTTGCGCGCCCGCCGCGCCGCCTGCTCCTCTGCCTCCTTGGCCGCCTGCGCCTCCTTGGTCACCGTGCGGCGCTCGACCTTGGCGGCACGCTTGGTGAGGGCCTCGGCCCAGCGCTCCTCCTTGGTGGGCACGGGGGGCCGCTGGTCGATGGGGATACCAGCGGGCGAGATGATGCGCTCGACAATGTGGCGCTTGTTGCGGGAGGTACGCCAGCCGGGGGAGATGGCGACGACGTCGCCTGCGCGGAGACTGTCGTTGGGGTCGTGGACGAGGTGGTTTATTGGCTTTTTGAAGTACTGTAGAAGTTAGTAACGAGCGGCGAACGAGCGTAGCGAGTCTATCGAGCGCAACGAAAGAAAAAGAGGCGAGCGCAGCGAGGAAGAAAAGAGACAAACCTTCTGGACTTGTGGGTTCCACTCCTTGTTGCCGACGCGGACGGTGACAGTCTTTGCCATGAGGCCGGACTTGATGACGACACCGGTGATTTCGCTAAAGGTCTTCTTTGCGGCGGCGACCATGTGTGTTGCCATGGCGGGCAGAGGTGGTGCAAGTGGCGTGCACTTGCAGGTGTGTGTGGTAGGGGTGGTTGTGTCGTAGAAGGTGCCGGGATCGCCGGGGTCGTCGGGTCGTCGAGGAGCTGTGGTTATCGTGCAATCGTGCAGTCGAGATTTCGAGATATCGTGATACCGTCGGCACGCGGGCTGATGCGTGTGGTCCGAAATGCTAAGGAAAAAAGTTGGAAAAGCGGATTCAAAGATGACTAATATTTTGGATCCATACCGGCGATTAGATAAGGGACGTAGGTAGGATAAATAGATATTAATATGATTGGCCAATTAGGTAGAGACCCAGTTTTACACTTACACGACGACATCCATTGTCTTTTCTTTTCTTCTCTTTTTTTTGTTTTCTTTGAGGGAGATACAGTTCTATATACTCTCATCATCGAACTTTCTAGTTAATAACTTCATGTGGTGCCTTGTTCAAGTGTTAAAACTAAAGTTGAGTCAAAGGTTAGGAAATAATATCTGTAAATTTGAATTTGAATTAACAAAATCAGGAGGAAGAAAAGAAAGAAAAAAAGAAGAACAAAAAAAAAGGAGGACAACAAAACAAAACAAAATTCAAATATAAATTGATCAAAATCAAATGAAATTCAGCTTAATCCTCCCCAGAACTGAATCAATTCCAAACATATGGACAAAATGACATAGTTGATCACCATCAATATGAATTCATTGTTATTTAAATCACCATCTAGTATCAAACCTCGCTCTTCGTTTTCACACGACCAGCCATCTCGATCAAGTTGACAAATACTCGCATCCCTGCCAGCCATGCCGGGTATTTTGGATATTTCTTTGTTTGAGTAAACGCCAACCCTGGAACGCACTACATCCGGCGCAGCCATGCTACCTCGAGTGCAACTCTAGATGCCAGCCGGTCTCGTTTCAGATCCAGGGGATCAAACAAGCCTTTTTGCCACTGAGGAGCCGGCTTGGCCACTCTCTTAAATGTTACATACGTGTGATCACCGTGACTCTAGTAAACTAAATCTGCAGATTAAGAATAGATTTAAAATAAAATAAAGAGGAGGAAAGATTGGAAGAAAAGAAGCACACGACAAACAAGAAGACAAAAAGACGACAAAAAGACAAAACAAACAAGCCCGGGCGTGATTTTAAAAGACATTGGTGACAGCTATCCTCAATATCTCAAAAGAAACCAAAAAGTGCAAACAAAACAACCGTACATATCTAGGAATAAACACACAAAAAAAGAACCGTAGATACAATCATCTAGTCATTGCGTGCTTATGCGACAAACGTGCGGCGTCTGAAGCGCGCCAGGCGTTGCGCCTTCTTGCCGCCCTTGGCCGCCTTGGCACCGGCGTTGGCGTTGGCACCGGCGTTGGCGTTGGCACCGGCGTTGGCGTTGCCCTTGGCGGCGGCAGTCGTGGCAGCAGCAGCGGCAGCGCTCGTGGTCAGGGCGCCAGGGCCAATGTCGACAGCCGATGCCGCAGCAGCAGCGGCAGCCTCGCCCTTGGAGCCGTCGTTGGCGGCGACGTTGGTGGTGCCGCCGTTGCCGGTGACGGTGAAGCGCGTGCAGTCGTCCTGCGAGCCGCGCTGGGCGACGGGCATGATGACGGGCTGGTGGTTGGCGGCCGAGGTGAGCGTGCACAGGCGGTAGTTGCCGGCGGGCAGGCCACCGGTGACGGCAGCGGACAGGAGGCCGTTGCCGTTACCGGCGTCGTTGATGCCCTTGAAGAAGGCGAACTGGGTGGCGTCGGGGGGCGTGGTGGGGTTGAGGCTCTTGCCCATGTCCTGGACGGTGACGTGGGTGTGGCCGACGACCTGGCCGCCCTTGAGCTGCTGGGGTGCGGCGTAGTAGGTGGCGTCGGCGTTGGTGAAGGCGCCGGCCTGCAGGTTGGCGACCTGGACGGTAATGTTAAAGTCCTTGCCGGCGGTGACGGAGGCGCCGTCCTGGGGGAAGGTGATGACGGTGGAGATCATCGAGGTCTTGGCGGGGATCTGGCCCATGACGATACCGTTGCAGGAGCCGGTGGTGATCTGCAGACCGTTGGTCAGGGTCTGGCCGGAGCAGAAGTTGATAAAGTTGTTCTGCGACGTGGAGGAGGCAGCCTCGCCGGCATCAGCACCGAGGCCAGACTGGCCGTCAAAGAAGGAGCCCGACTGGATGGCGTTGGCCAGCAGGGTGGTGCCGTCGGCGCCGCCGCCGCTGGTGGCTGTGGCGGCGTTGTTGGCAGCGTTGGCGTTGTTGTTGTTGCCACCCTTGGCAGCAGTGGCGGCGGCAGCAGCCGAAGCAGAGGCAGCAGCAGCAGCAGACGAGCTGGATGCAGCAGCGGCGGCGGAGGCCTTGGCGGCAGCGTTGGCACCGTTGTTGCCGGCGTTGGCCTTTGCGCCGTTGTTGGCCTTGGCCTCGTTGGCATTGACAGCGGCAGTAGTAGCAGCGGCAGCGGCGGAACTCTTAGCGGCGTCGGCGTTGGCGTTGGCACCCTGACCCTTGGCGGCATTGGCGTTGGCGGCGACGTCCTTTCCTGCTGCGGCGTTGTCGTTCTGCGCCGCAAAGGCGAGAGACAGCAGCGTTGCCGCGTAGACCAGCTTCACAGAAACCATTTTGAAGGTAGAGGTATAAAAGGTAAAAATAAAAAGTAAAGAATAAAATGAACGGCAACCAGTCCTGTCCCAAGTATTAAAAAGACTGTCCTCTTGATGAAAAGAATGTAGGGCGTAAAGGCGTAAAGCGTAAAAGAGATCGACGGTCAACGTGATCTTGTCTTGACTAGCAAGGCTGCAAGAATTAGAATAAAGAGAGGACAAGAGGCAGGACGAAAAGAAGAAAGAAAGAAGAGAAAGGAAAGAGTGGTTACAAGCACGACACTCTGGGGATTGGCGATATTATATTGATGAGAGGATGAGAGAGAGAGAGGTCTTGGCTTTCTCGAAGAGGGCTGAGGCGGGACTACTTATCTTTCTTGGCACGGCTTGTGGGTAGAGGTGGGTAGAGGTGTGCAGGGCGTGGTTGGGGCGTGTAAGAGGGTAGAGACGTTCACACAGTAGAGGGTGAGAGGACAGACAGCGAGAAAGACAGACCTCAGGGTGTAGGGAATGCCGATCCCGTTGCCGCATTGAGACGTTGAAACGACATGTGAGGAAGAGCCTGTCGCAGGGACAAGCAGCAAGACAGGACGGAAGAGGCTCTCTCTCTGTGTGTGTGCCTGTCTGCCTGTCTACCCCTGCTGGACGCTTGGGCGTTGGAACAAGCAAATGCCAATGTAAGGTTAAGCCCCGAGGCATGGAAATAAGAAACAGGCTCCATAAGGGTAGTACGGGGCAGAGAATATTTTGATTATTGTGATGTTGAATTATGAATGGGATTAATAAAGCAGATATCAAAAGAGATGAGCAAGAGAGAATACGACTGGACAGTGCAGTAGAGCTGGGGCTCGTGTTGGCCTCCACGTATATCCGATACTGTAAGCTATGGATATTTCTGAGTTCTGTCTCTACAAGTAACTTAATGAGAGTAGACCAACTATATTGAGTAGAAATGAGTGCTTGCTGTTATTACTATGTGATGTCTGCTCGTAATTACATGGCCAGGCAAGTCAGCCTCGAGGAGGACGAGACATTTTGAGCTGTACTTTTCCACCCACCTCACAACAAAACTTCGAATTCACCAGATCAAGAAATCAAGCCTGCCCTGAATCATAGCCATGCTCATACCAACTCCCACATGTCCACTCTCTCTACCAAGCCGGGAGCCAAGACGAAACACCTGCCATCCTACGCTGAATCGGTGGACGACGTTGAAGTGGAGCCCTCGTGGCGCTAAGTAGACGTAATTGTTAGGTGCCGGCTTGGCTCTGCGGGTGTAAGTGCCCTGTATTCAATTGAGAAGGAGCGGCTGGTTTCTTCCTTCCTCTTCTTTCTCTCTGTGTTGCAAAGAAAGAGAGAGAAAACGCCAAGAATATGTACATATGGACAGCGCGTTTCTGTGGGGGAAACAAAGTACCGGTACATGGCTGATTATGTGATAATCTGATATAGGGTCCGGACGGACGCCGCGCCGAAACAGTCTGTGTTAGAGAGTATGGAGCTGCAACGAGCGCGCCCTCAAATGCAAATACTTTTTTATTATTGTTTTTAGACGGACTGCAATAAGTGCGAGCAATAGCGCATCTAAGATTACTGCTATATGTGTGATTGCCATCTTGTGTCGAACACAGCTGAGGGAGGCAACGAGGGTGAGACGTGACGGCGAGGAGTTGATATTGAGATAATAATCTATTAAACATCTAGTAGATATTGAACGAGTAAAGACTAGATATTGCCGAGAATCATAAATGCTTGATATCATCGGAACAATGGCAAACAAACATTCATCTCTTGGCAATCTCGCGATGTTTTGATGAATCGGATACCGGCATTCTTTCTTGGCTTTTTCTTCTCTCTTTTTTATCACGATTATTATGAAGAATTAAGAATCCACCGCATCCTTCAAAGTCAACCTAGCGTGCTGTTTCTACTACAGCGCCCCTTTTGCGGTGTACGGAGTAGTTGTTTGGGAAACGCCCCTTACCCCGGGCTCGAAGCCACAAAGATTGCAGGGGCTTTTCGTATCTACAGTGGTAGTGGCTACTACGAAGTATTGAGAGTAACTGCTTTGGTTTGTAATACAACTTTCTACTATCTTATTATGTAGAATCACCACTGCGAATGGACATCTACAGCGGCGCAATATTAGGGGCAGGAGTAGACGATGGAACTTTACTTTGAAAATCTGATATAAAGTCCTATCAGATATTCTATGGCTCGTATTGAATATCTTTTTCTGAAAGAGTCAGTTATTTTTACACGCATCCCCGTGTCAATCCCCTTGGCGAAACTTTGAAGAAACAACCAAAGGGGCCCAGCTCGGCGCGTGGGTAGCCCTCTGCCGGATTCAGCAGAATTGATGACAACGTAGAGATGGAAAGGAGAGCATCGAGTTCGAGACAGTGTGTGGTTTGTAAACGAGGTGAGCATCAAGGGCGCGAATCACAAACTAAGCGGCTCTACGGCACATCTGTATTGACTGTCTGCCAGCACAGTTTGAATGCCAAGGGAGCAGTTTGGACTGATGTGGTTTTGATTATCTTAAAGTGTTTTCACAAAGCTTGTAGTGTGTATCTTTGCATTGTTGATCGCATTTTGCAATAAAGAGACACAGTCTTTGTCAATGTAGATATCTACATGTTGCTATCACAGAAACTCTAATCCTGATGTCATCTCTTCTCATCATTACTACTTGGCAGAACATCCCGCGGACCCGTATTCTACGTCGTCATGAAAGGATGAAATAAGACGAAAGCGTGTGGATTGCCATCTTCATCCCATAAGTATGTCACTGGCACTCTGTAAATATTAAGAATAAAGGTACACTCGCAAAGAGAAGATCAAAGCATCCCAAACTGTTAACCTTAATCGACCCGATCGGATCCAGCTCGACACGGGCTCGGCAAGACGCAAGACCGTGCAAAGTGGTCTGATTATTGGTAGTGAGTAAAATTGATGGGCGAGAACTCTGTATGCGGCTCTACAGCGAGACCGAGTGCACAATGTACTGCAGCACGGAAAAGTCGGTATTTTGAATGCGAATAGACAATCAAGTTTAATGGAAGACGGCACGCGCATCTGGGCGAAACGTCGATCAGAACGGCAACTGTTCGAGCCCTGAACCCCTGTCCGGGGTGGATGTGAAACTGTGGTAGAGAGAATAAGAGGACAATACAACCACGATTACTGGTCACGAGCACGGGGTAGCACTAGCAGTGAGAATTCAGAGAGATGGAAAGAAAGAAGAACAAATGTGTCTCGTCTTGGCATGGATATCGAGGCATTGACGCTGGCGGCAGAGACTTGTAAAACGAGGGGATTTGAGAGTTGAGACGAAGATGGCTTGCAGAGTGTGGGTGGGATTTGCTGCGTATTAAGATGACAGACGCTGACATTGCATATATTCTATTTGATGAAGGTGGCGGGCAACAACTGCGACAGAGCAGCAATATCAAGTATTCGATTATATGTCAGAAAACGCCGCCATAGCCGGCGGCCTAGTCTTTCTCCAACATCACTTCACAAGCAACACAAACAGTCTCCAAAATGCGTATGATTGAAACTAATGTAAACGATGAAATACAAATCTACAGATATATCGTCGTCAGGTCGTCAAGGGGCCAGCATGAATATAGCGACTGGCCGTTTTCCAACCATGGACATGGCAAACAACTTGTACAAAACAAGAAAGCAAAAAGTATATAGTTGTTTTTACAAAGCAGTACCCTGAAAACGAGACGCATCAGTCGCTTACAGCAGCATGCGTCTGGGGTCCTCAATGTACTCCTTGATCTTCACAAGGAACTGCACGGCTTCCCGGCCGTCCAGCAGACGGTGGTCGTACGTCAGCGCAAGGTACATCATCGGCCGGATCTCAATCTTGCCGTTGACCGCAATCGGCCGCTCCTTGATCGCGTGCAGGCCCAGCACCGCCGCCTGTGGCAGGTTGATGATCGGCGTGCCCATCAGCGAGCCGAACACACCGCCGTTGGAAATGGTGAAAGTACCACCGGCCATGTCCTCAATGGTCAGCTTGCCGTCGCGCGCCTTGTGGCCCAGGTCGGCAATCGACTTCTCAATAGTAACCAGGTCCATACCCTCGGCGTTGCGCACGACAGGGGTCACAAGACCCTTCTCGGTGGCAACAGCGACGCTGACGTCGACGTAGTCGCGGTACACAATGGTGTCGCCGCCGTCGGGGCCCTCAATGGAGGCGTTGACGGCGGGAATGTCCTTCATGGCCAGCACGGAGGCGCGCGTGAAGGCGCTCATGAAGCCGAGCTTGACGCCCGTCTTCTTGAGGACCTCGTCCTTGTACAGCTTGCGGAACTCGATGATCGACGACATGTCGACCTCGTTGAAGGTGGTCAGCGACGCGGCGGTGTTCTGCGACTGCTTGAGGCGCTCAGCAATGCGGAGGCGCATGCGGTTCATCTTGACCTATGGGGGTTAGTCTTTGTCTGTACATTGTATATCCTGTTGAACGTACTCTGCGCTCCTCGCGGCTGCCGAGAGGCGAGGTCTCCTGTTTTGGCGCAGCCTTGGCGGGAGCAGCGGGTTTTGAGGGAGCGGCAGGCTTGGGGGCTTCCGGTTTTGACTCGGCGGGCTTGGGCGCGGCGGCGGCGGGCTTCTCGGCGGGGGTCTCGGCAGGCTTGGACTCCTTGGACTCCTCCTTGGGGGCCTCGGTGGCGGCAGGCTTGGCCTCGCCCTCGGCGCCGACCTCGATGCGGACCAGGTCCTGGCCGACAACGACAGTGTCCTCCTCGTTGGCAAGGAACTCGCGGATCACACCGGCCTCTGACGCGTTGACAGACACGTCGATCTTTGTATGTTAGCTGTGTTCAATCTTTAAAGACGTGGATCAAACCCACCTTGTCGGTCTCGATGGTGGCGAGCTCCTCATCGACCTCGACGCGGTCGCCAATGGCCTTGGAGAACTGCTTGAGGGTGCCCTCGGAGATGGACTCGGCCATGACGGGGACCTTGACGACCATGTCGGCGTAGTTGCGGACGTGCTGCATCATCAGGGGGAGCTGGTAGCTGCGCAGGGCCTGGCTGGGACGGCCCATGGCAGCCGACCGGGCGGTCAAAAGTAGGCGTCGTGACAGCATGGTGGTTGTTGTGTGTGGTTGAAGAGAGGAGAGGAGAGATTAAGTCGAGAAGTCGAAAAGTCTAACAAAGACAAGGCTGCACCAAATCGAAATGCAAACGAAATCGAAAGTAGAGTATGCGTGGAGCTGAGATGACTGTGCAAGAATAGGGAAGCCCCGGATGGCTGAAAAAAATACACTCGTGTTGCCGAGCAAGTACGTAAAACGAGCCGTAGTCTCTAGTCTCCAATACAGGCCTACCCCAGCTGGAGCAAACTTGCTACAGGAGCGAAAGAGAAGAAACGCATTAGGGGGAGGTGTCCTATTGGCCAGTCTGCGATTGAGTTGAGCCGAATTCTGAGTCAGGTGATTGGTTTGGGCCGAATAGTGCTGTAGCGTTGCAGCTGCAAACAGGGAGGTCCCGCAACGCAGCCAACAGTGAACACCCGAAATAGAACGTCATGCGCTGTAAACACGGCCAGCCCGACAATTCAGTAGGAGGCAGGAGCTAGCGCCACAGATTTAGTCATCGCACCGCCACAGCGTCATTTGCTGTCTTTTTGTGTTTGAAGGAATGCGTCTTTTTTGTCTTTCTGGCAGATGTCATACTGCTTATGAATTCGTATTGAGTAGTTGGCTTGTTATCAGATGTCAACCATCACTGATACAGTACAGGGTACATTGCTGCGGCTTTTCGGCCCTTCGCGGTCGATGGAGCACAGCGCGAGCGGGACGTGACGGGACAAAACGATATCAAGAATGGGACTAACAGGAGTGACAGACCGACGGAGAATAATAGAGCGCAGGAGCGGCAGCGCGAGTCACAACGTACATATGACGGAGAATCAAATTGCGACTGCTGACTCATCACTCCATACTCTCTTCTCCAGACAGTGGAATAACTCCAGCTGGCGATCAACGTAGGGGCTTCATGAAAACGAAAAACGAAGACAGACACACCGACTCCAGATGACAATCTTTAATGTCCAGAAAACCATAGGCTGTCACTATGGATATCCTCTCATACGAAGTAGTCACAGTTGCCCTGTGATGCTTGCGCCAAGACAAATGGCAAAATGACTAAGAAATTGAATAAATCGACATAAAGAAAGAGCGACCGTTGCAAAGTCTGACACGTGATCCTCAACGTGTAGTTTTGCTAGTATTGTTCTCAACGAAAATTTCCGCCCGCCTTCTCTTTATGTGCTCTTGCAGTCAGAACGTCTCGTGTCCCCTCTTCTCTCTGACAACTCACAACATCGTCACTTGCAGTCATAACAGATATATTGCTGTTATCAATTTCGACAACTTTACTTGCATATTTTATCTTTCATACGCTTTCCACAACCCTCCACATCCACAATGGCGTCTCCGGAGCAGCGCGCTGGCAAGAGACAGCGTAAGTTTTTGGATTTATTTGGCCATTCTTGGAGATGATTTGGGCGTTGGAAGGTCTTGACGGCTATCTGAGAGACTGCTGAGGAAACCGTGAAATCCGGCTGTTCTGGCATTCTTTCTGCAGCAGTAGCGCCCTTGCATGGCAAGGCTGTCACAAGACATGATCACATGTCCATTTGGATCCGGCAAGGGGGCACGCGGATGCCCTCTATGCTTATCATCTGTCTCTCAACGTCAAACAGAACTAACTTTTACAGGCACCCAGTCTCTTCCTCCCCCCGCCCTGCCCCAGCTCGTCGCTGAGCAGGCACACCCCATCGCCAACTCGGATAAGGACACGCGCCGCCTGATTGTGGTGCTCGCCAACGCTAGCCTCGAGACCTACCGCGCCGCATCGCAGGGCGGCTCGGCCAACCGCGTGGGCGCTGCCCACCGCGACGAGAAGTACTCGCTGCTCAACTCGGACGAGCACATAGGCGTCATGCGCAAGATGAACCGCGACATCTCGGACGCGCGCCCCGACATTACACACCAGTGCCTGCTGACGCTGCTGGACTCGCCCATCAACAAGGCCGGCCGCCTGCAGATCTACATTCTGACGGCCAAGGACGTGCTCATTGAGGTGTCGCCGAGCGTGCGCATTCCGCGTACGTTTAAGCGGTTCGCGGGTCTCATGGTGCAGCTGCTGCACCGCCTGTCGATCCGGTCGACCAACTCGCAGGAGAAGCTGCTGCGGGTGATTAAGAACCCTATCACGGACCACCTGCCGCCCAACTGCCGCAAGGTGACGCTGAGTTTCGACGCCGAGGTGCAGCCTGTGCGGGACTACGTGGACTCGCTGGACGAGAAGGAGAGCATCTGTGTGTTTGTGGGTGCGATGGCCAAGGGCCCCGACAACTTTGCCGACGCGTTTGTGGACGACAAGATTTCCATCAGCAACTACAGCTTGTCTGCGAGTGTGGCGTGCAGCAAGTTCTGCCATGCCGCGGAGGACTCGTGGGGCATTCTGTAGATGGACAATGGACAGAATGGTTTGTTCAGAAAGAGGAGGAGAAAAGACGAAAAAGTAAAAACTGAAACGGTGGACATGGTTTCCCTGTCCTTGAGGCGGGGTGAGAGTGGGATGCTGTGAGAGGTCAAGGTGGTAGCACAGCATCACAACGGTTGGAGTGGCAAAGCAAGACAAGAGACAAAGAGACAGAGACAGCGAGACAGCGAGACCAACGAAAGAGGTCCCGGAGAGACACGGGTGGGAGCACGACGAAAATGTCAGAATGGCATAGCACAGGCACAAGGACGTGTGCTCCCGGAAAGAGCCGATTCGGCCACTCTCTTTATTTGTGTCGTTGTGTCTTATGAGTATTGCTCGAGTCTTGTCTGCGCGACTCGACTGCTACCGTGGTGTTGCTACTACTTTCTTCTTGCGCACTGCTGCTACTATTTCTTTGGCTTTTGCCTCCAGTGAGTTTTGTTACGACGACGGCACCACACACTCTCGTCTGTTCTGTTATACAACATGACAGCAAGAGACGAGAGTGCGGTGCGGTCAGTAGTCGTTTTGTTATACTGGGTCAATATCTTGTGTCACTGCGCTGTCTGCTGTTTTTGCAACCAAAACATGGGGCGTTCAACACTGGGATCCGAAGAGGCCCGATACTATTTAGTATTGGATTTCTTTTGGGGACACTTCAACTTGTCCCCTTTTGTTTTGTCATTTTTGTCGTTTGCTTTGTTTTGTTTTCTCTCTGCCTGATCAGGGCTTGACCGCTCTTTGCTGCAGCAGCTCACCTTGGACACCTGGCACGACTAGTTGGAGCGATACGACTCACCGACTGGCGGACCCATGACTACTAACACAGTGGGGGATGCATGGCAAGGCGATAGGGGTAGGAGGAGACGAGACGACAGATGACAGACGACAAGGAGACGACAAAACAAGAAACAAGAAACAGCACGAGACCACGACCAGTCACGACGACACGGCGAGCAAAATGAAAAGTGACGATAGCCTCACAGAGACAGCGACATCTCTACACCTGCTGGACTGGACTTGGATACCAACCGCCATTACTACTACTACTACTGCTACTGCTACATTACTGCTATTACTTGGAACGGAGTTTGCGATTGGCCGGCGTTTATAAAATCAATATATTAATTCAAAACAGAAACTGAGAGGTTAAGAAGTTGACGACACGCGACGCGTGGGAGGTGAAGGTGAGCAGAGCAGACGTCCAGGGCAGACCGCAGCCGACATGCGGCCTGCATCTGCCGGGCACCGTGTAGACAGACGCCTTTGATGTATGCACCTGTTTGCACTTTGCCATATAAATATAGTAGAGCAATGTGCACTTTCACCTATGTTCTCTATTTGCTGATTGATGTGATATGTCTTCTACAAACGGCAGTGCAACCGCACTTGCAACCCAATCAACCCCAATCAACTCAAACTGCATACAACAAAGTGCACTTTAGGAGGTCTGAGCCATGGTCACCAAGTAAGAAGTAAGCCGGCGTCAGATGTGATGAATGTGCATTTGTTCAGCCTCGTTGTTTTCGTGGATGTCCATTGATTGAGTCGATTTGGCACAAAGCATTGTTAGCCACTACTTTGATATAAAACATAAAACAAGGCGACAGTGTGCATTTTTCGACATGCAGCAGAACAACTGTCAGCCAGCCTTTATCTTCACTTTTATCTTCACTTTGCACAAAGTAAACCCCATACTCTAGACTACGCCTCGTTCTTCAGTGTGCTGGCGCCCCATTCAGTAAAGTCGTCTTCGGCTCGACTGACGAGCTTCCGAGTGGTTTCTCTAACAGATAGACAGAATGGCACCAGTTGCCCGAGCGCTTGTGCCGGCGGTGATTGGCCGTCTCAAACATATCACACGTTTGGGCACACGGGCGGCAATATGAGTGGTCAGCTCTTGTTCTTATTTAAATCTGATAAAAAAGAAAATATAAATACGACGTGGCGGCCAATCATGCACATTGAGGAATGCCCCTCACTTTGGGGAGGGGAGAGTGTCTCGAACCTCTGTCAGAGAGACTATTTGCAAGTAATCGAGTGATGTTGTCTCTACTGAGTGCTGATAATGCCTCTTGCATTTGCCTCCACAGGTTGCAAGTGCAGGTTGACAACCGCCTCTGAGGGCTCCCTCTCTTGGCCACCAGGCCACGCCTCGGTGTCGTTTATGTCCCACTAATTAGCGCACTCACTACTAAAAACCGTCAACAGATAATCAACAGATAAAACCCTTTGTCAAGCTGCGGCCCGTGATTAGTCCCCGTGTCTTTGTTTGATCATCCGCGGTGGCAAAGGTGGTATTCCTAGGGTTGCCTGAGGATTGCCTATTGAGGATATACGATCTTTGCACTATTAAAGATTAGCAATACTACAATACTGCAATGTCCTGTGCATCTCCATGGCAGATGACTGCTGGAACATGTCTCAGCTTGTCGCGGTTTTGATAGGCATAATACGCTGTGATATAGTGTAGTCCGTAGTCCGTAGTCCGTAGTGTGATGTGAATGTGATATGTGTGATGGGTGGCTTGATCAACCGATGGCATGCAATCGAGGTAGATGCTGCAGTCTGGTAGTACTCAGTAGATTCTTAGAGAGAAGTAGAAGTAGAAGTAGTAGTGAGATACAGAGTACAGACAGAGCACATGTGTACTCCTGTAAGACGGCGTGGTGTGCCTGCTTCTGCTTTGGTTGTCTTACGTCTCACACGCTTCTTACCACACTCTGTGGGATGTAGTGGCACGGCGGCACACCCAAGTAGACTGCCCCAAGTAGACTGCGCATGTCCGGCTGCTTTCATCATTTTCTTCTCTCTTTCTGTCTTTTCTTCTTTCGTTCCATTTGTCTTCTTCCCTTTCTTCCATCTTACTTCCACCCTAGCCGCCATCTGAGTTATTATATCCTATCACATCGCCCGGCTTCACACCCTCTTGCAAGTTCTCAACTCAACTCCAACTTGTAATAATCTGCATCTTAGAGTAACAAATAACGAAAACGGACTGTACTCACTACTGAGTACTCTCTACAAATAACTGGACAAGATCTACGCCGCCGCCGCCCGCTATGCCTACACTACTGCAGTATCCGCACAGTGGCAGGGAACGAAATGGGGAAACGGGCGGCAGAGCGGGCACAAGTAGGCAGAGGGCGGGAACAACAGGATAGTTTTGTTTTGCGTCTGGTTTTGGCATTTGGTTTTGGCATTTGGTTTTGGGCATTTGGTCTTGGACGAGTGCAGATCGAGATGACTGAAACATGTGAGCCAACTTGTGAGGGAGAGAGGCAGAAGACAGAAGACAGAAAAGGAAAGAGAAAAGACACGTGATACAACCACTATATTTGCCATATTGGTGCTCTATTCAGTGTTCACGCAACACTCAGGCCGGGCTGCATGGCTTACATCGTCGACGCCGGAGTATGCGATGGTCACCACTCGGAGCGTCATCGAGCATCAGATTGATTGATGACTGCCTCTCTGCGGCCATCGTAATACTAGTAATTAAAATCAAATAAACTACTGTCAGCCATGAGCTCATTTCGCATGTCCCAGCCCGACCAAGTTGGCTGTGCAGCATCCTGCCGGCAGCCGGCGTGTCTGTCTGTTGTGGGATGTCATACTATGATAGGAGTCTGCTACTGCTAGAAAGTATTACAGTAAGATACTAGCCAGCCAGAGAGTATGACTTGGGCTGGGTCGCCTCGCAGAGATGCAAGATGCAGGCGCAGTGCACTCCGGCCCAATGCCCCATACTGAGTCGTGCAATCAATGAGAGTATTGAAAGCAAAAATGATAAATAATAAACACAGCAGAATAAATACACCAGAATAAATACACCAAATAAATACAACACGGTCGGGCATGAGTGCTTGTTGACCGCAACTGTGGCCGCCCTGAGAAGTGCGTTGGCAGACCCGCTGGAGTGGCATCGACGTGGTAGCGAGGGGCAGAGAGAGGTAGAGGACGGGGTAAAGGGAGCAAGCAGATAGTGAAGAGGAAAGAAGAAAGAGGATAGAGAGATAGATATAAGAGATGTCCAGAGGTCGTGTGGACAGAGAGTCAAACCAGACGAGACAAGACGAAAAGTGACGATCGAGATCAACGACACGACGAGACGACGACAGCACAGCAGAGCCCAAGCGATACATCTACAATATACAATCAAGATACATTCGAAATACAATCAATCAATACAAATACAAATACAAATACAAAATACAAACCCTGAACACACGCACAACGCACAACGACATCATCGCGGCCTCATCCCCTTGCATGCACAAACCGTCACACGGATAGACAGGCAGGACACAGGACAAACGAGACAGCAAAGCAGATAAAGACGAAGACGACAAAGAACACAGAAAATAAAAGACAAACACAAAAGATACGACGCGATACAGCCGTCATCGACCTGTCTTGGACCACGGCCGGCCTCGCCCAAAACTGCAATTCCAGAATCAATATCACACGCTATAAACACACAAACACGACACACACAAACACGCCAGACACTCAAACACAGACAGCGCATTCCAATCACCCACCCAGCCCCAGCAAGCTGCCTCACTTCTACAGCCTATACAGCTCACCCGGCCTCAAGCACAGCCTCTCAGCCAACGAGTCATTTCAGCTCAACTCGCCCCGGAACGCCCTCTTTCGCAGTTTAACTCTCTTCTCGGATATTCCATCAGACATTTACTCTACCAGAATATTCCTCATTATCGCTTTCAAATCATTTCATTTTGGCCTCCTATTCATTGCCACTATCTGCATAATTTTGTTTGCTGGCCTGGCTCCTTTGGCTCCCCTACCAAGCCGAATCCCTACAGCCACCAACACTCCCGTGCACACCACCACGGCCCCTATTCTCTCGTATCGCTACATCCATACCCTGGCTCTACAGTGCACACGCACTCCCTGTCACAAGTACCCTTTCTACACTGTAGATTCAGGCACTTGGTCCGTCCCTTCTTCCTTCCCTCTTACTGCATTTCACAGTAATCTGGTCGCTCGCTCTTTCCTTTTTCGATCTTATATTATCGCTGTTTCCATTTTTGTTTCTGCCTTGTCTTCTCCTCTTTTCTTGTCTCTCTCTTCTTCCTTCCTTCCTTCTTTTTCTCTTCCTCCTCTCTTCCTCCCTCCTATATATCCATGCTCCCCGTCCTCGAAGTCAGCCGTCTCTCTTCGGCCTCATCCTTCTACTCTGCCGTCACCCAGTCTCTCGGTCTCGGCTACCTCGCAAACCACCACCCACCCAACGACCCCAGCTCTGCTCCCTCCAACGCCCTCGTAAAACACAACCCCGTCCTTGTCTTTGGCGACGAATACACAGACACCCCCGTCTTCCAGCTGCGTCTCGTCGAATCCCGTCCGCCACGCCTCGCCCACATTGTCCTCTCCGCCAGCTCGCTCGACGCCGTCAACGAGTTCCATGCTGCCGCCCTGAGAGCATTTCCCCGGTCTGCCGCCGTCATTGGAACCAAGGAGTCGCTCAACCCCGAGCCCGAGAAACACAAACACCACATCCCGTCTGTCGAAGACTACTTTTCCGCGTCGCACTCCCAGAAAGACTCTACGATCGTCGCCCGCGTCTCCGACTTTGACGGCAATACCATGGCGGTCGAGTACCAGCCCTACCAACAGTCGCACTACGGAGGCCGCTCGTCCCACTACGACTCTAGTCGTGTTCTTGATTATTCCACTTCTACTTCCGCCGCCACGCCCTCCATGTTCAGCCCCCGCTACAGCTCCAGCGGCGCCAACGCCCTCACAACGTCGCGCCACCGCGGCGCCGTCACCGCCGACATGACCCCCGCCTACTACGACCACTACTCGTCCAGAAACGACCGCATGGGCACCCTGCGCCGCAGCGCCACGTCCGCGTCGGCCGCGTCGTACGAGTCGGACCCGTCGACGTCCTCGTCCTCCAAGGGCGGCATGGGCTCGTTGGGTCTTGCTGCTGCCGGTGCTGTCGGCGCCATGGCCGGCGCCGCCTTTACCTACACTGTCATGCGCAGCCGCTCGCAGTCGCGCGGCGGCGCACGCGAGCGCGAGATGCCTCTCGAGTACAACTGCGCCTACGGCGACGACGTGCCTGCGTTCCAGCGCCGCGAGACGGCGCCCGCTGCGATCGCGTACGAGCCCGAGTACGCCGCCAGCCGCTACTCGGGGCGCGACAACGGCGGCATGCGCACATCGCGCACGCGGTCCATCTCGTCGCAAAAGGACGTGCGCCAGCTCGAGGACGTCTACGACTACAAGGATGCCGCGTCGGTCGCGCCGCCGCCGAGCTACCACACGACGTATGCGCGCTCCAAGGCGCCGTCGTCGTATGCGCGCAGCAGCCGCAGCCGCAGCGAGGCCCCGGTCGACCGCGCGCCGCTCATGCTGACCAGCGGCAGCGAGAAGGGTGCGTTTGACGGCTACGATTACGGCAACGGCTACGACGGCTACGAGAAGTCGTACGAGAAGTCCTATGAGAAGCCGTATGAAAAGACATATGAAAAGTACGACAAGTACGACAAGTACGACAAGGGCGACCGCTACGACAAGAGCGACCGCTACGACAAGCGTAGCTACGTGTCGGAACGCACCGAGCGCAGCCGTGTGCCGCCCAACTCGAGCCGCAGCGCGCCTCTGCGGGCGCCCACCTATGCGCCGTCGCAGTACGCCCCGTCGCAGTCGCACTCGCAGTCGAGCCGCCGCAGCCGCTCCGGCAGCCGCAGCCGCGGCCACTACGAGTACGAGATCCCCAACGACAGCCAGGCGACGCTGGTGCGCAGCAGCAGTCGCGCCCCGGAGCGTGCCGACCGCGCCGAAAGCCACGCGGCACGCAGCCGTGGATACTCGCAGTCGCAGTCGCACTCCCACCGCTCGGACCGGTCCGACCGGTCCGACCGCGGCCGCAGCCACCACAGCCACAGCCACAGCCAGCACGCCCCGCGCTACGACGACTACAATAACACCTACGACAACAACTACGAAGACGACGACGGCGACGCCGACAGCGTGACGCCCGACGACAGCATCAGCTGTGTCGGCGGCCGCCGGTACCGCTAAACGAATTACGACATTTGGTTATTTTTTTTATTGCTTTTTTTTTATTTGGTACTCATGACACTCTCGTTTATTGACGACTCTTGCGAGAGCTTGGCGGAAATTTGGTTTCTATTTTATTCTATCTATATATCGTCCCATCTTTGGATCTTTGGTTATTTATCAGCAGTTTACTTTTTACTCTTTACTTTTGTCTTGCTTGCTTTCTATGTTATTGACTTTGACTTCTTCTAAATCCCAACAGAGCAATCTGGCATTGGCATTGTTACAGCTCGTATTAATTTGAACTAATCTACACTCATTATTAACTCTATGACTGCCCTTCTGCCTGTCTGCCTGTAGGATAGCCTCGATGTGACGATAGCTGTGAATCACCGGGCTCGGCAGTGTGATAGGCAGCACCAGGTCTGTGATGCCTTTAACAAGTATCGTGATTTGATTAACATTGTTATATGCCGTGAATTTCTTCATCCTATTTTGATATTCCTTGGATTTTCCACATTTAAATGTTTTGTTTTGCTTGCAGCTTTGTTTTCGTGGTTGCGTCATGTTGCATTAGTTTACTCCAGCTGGACTTTTTATTATTCAAAGATCAACAACACAATTTATCTGTGATTAATTCATAAAATTTAGATCACAAATTTCAATAGAATTAAATAAAATCGACAGATGCGAAATTTTATCCTAATAAACAATCTCGTCTGATTGTTTGTTGGATGAAGAACGGCAGACCTGTCATATTAATATCACGTGACAACATGATGAAGCTTTTCACACTCCACACTAACCTCATCTCATTTTGACATCACGTCGCGTTGTGTAAATCTCATCGCAAATTCATTATTTTGAGCTCAACTCATAGCAGTGCTTCAAGTTGAACGACCGAGCTTACACATCAGCTCTTATTATATCCTTTCACTGAGCTACAGCGAACAACGAACTCTACAATCATAATGTCCGAAAAAAGAAAGGGCGGCGCCGACGGCGGCCCCAGCACCAAGCGGAAGCGGGCCGGCAACAAGGGCAAGTGGACGACGACGCACCAGACGGAGCGGCTCGCGAGCAAGGCCGAGGTGTGGGGGGCAGCCAAGCCGGTGGGCATGGCGGGCGTGTGGCTGACGTGTGCGCGCGGCATGGAGCGCAAGGCGGGCAAGGAGGTGAATGCGCTGTATGAGCGCTATGCGCAGAAGATGTACGGCATTGAGCCGGAGGCTGCCGCCGAGGGCGGCGCCGACTCAAAAGACTCAAACGACGACCCAGACGACATCGCCGCCATGATCCAGCGCGAGCTGGCCGAGATGAAAAAAGACGCCAAGCAGCCGCACAAGCACATTATCCGCTACGACATGTCCCTGACGTGCGTCGGCTTCTCGTGCCTCAAGCCGCCGCTGGACCCCGTCGCCATCGTCGAGCAGATCTGCATCGACACCAAGGCCGAGGCGGACGCGGCGGCGGCGCTCGAGGAAGAGGCCGTGCGCACGGGCCAGCCGGCGACGCCGACGGTGCGGTCGTGCAAGTACGTGAACCGGCTGACACCGGTGACGACGATTGGCAAGGCGACGGCGATGGGGATCAAGAGCGTGGCGCGGACGGTGCTGGGGGAGTACTTTCAGCTTGTGGCGAAGAGCGAGGAGGAGGTGGCTGCCGAGGCCGCTGAGGCCGCGGAGGCGGCCGAAAAGGCCGAAGCGGCAGAGGCTGAGGGCGAAGGCGAAGGCGAGACCGACGAATCCGAAGTCGACGCGGAATCAGAAGCTGCAGACGAAGAGAAGCAGCCATACTCGGTAAGTCTTTCTTTACTTGTTCTACAATATAAAAAAAAACTAACAACCAGTTCTCCATCCGCGCGAGCATCCGGCGGCACGACGGGCTGGGTGCGCGGCAGCTGGTGGACCAGGTGGCCCAGGTGATCGACCAGAGCCACCACAAGGTGAACCTGACGAACCCCGACAAGGTGATTCTGGTGGAGGTGTTCAAGAACACGATCGGCATGAGCGTTGTGTCGGGCGCGTGGGAGGCGGAACTGCGCAAGTTCAACATTACGGCGATCTACAACCAGGCGCGCAAGGACGCGGCGGACGCGTGGAAGGCAAAGGAGGCCGCCGCCGAAGGAGCTGCCGGTGAGGCAGCAGCCGAGGCGGTCAGCGAAGAAAAGGCAGATGAAAAGGAAGAGTGACGCAGACGCGAGACGCGTACGCATTGCATCTACAGATTACATCTCACAAACACTCGACGAAGCGAGATGAACGAGATAACGAATAAAAGACAATCAAGACAGACAATACTGAAGATACCATGTCTTTGTTTTATCACATTTACTCATTTACTCATTTACTCATTTACTCATTTACTTTTGTCATCCTACCAAGCCAGACGCCCTGGCTGTCTTGTACCTGGCTGCGTACAAGACATGATGTGGGCAAGATTGCCGATGCAACAACAGCAAGACATTGACAAGATATGAAAGAGTAGGACACCTTCTGAATCAGACCCAAGGGGTGAATTTTGAATGTTCTGTTATGTATCCCGGATTTAATGGGAGATGCCTCTGAAGTCAGCATAAAGCCAGAGTCAAATCTAAGAATAAGGAACAAGAGGCATGAGAAGCCCAACTCATGTCTTATACCTGCAATGCTACATACAACACAATGCATGCTACGTGCACCAGCATGGCACCGGTGTCAGGCTGATCGGCACATCTTTCTTTTATTTTTGTTTATGCTTTGTGACTTGTAAGTGGCAGCCATGACAGCTGCGGTGCGAGTGTGCGGTGAGAGGAAGACACGAAGAGAGTAAGAGTGCAGCGGTGAATAGACTACACGCAGGATGTCATGCGGCCTGCGGCCATGGCGACTGTCTGCGGGCCGAAGGAGCAGACCTGCAGGAGCTGACTTGTGATGACATGCTGTCATGCCAGTCTGTCACTGTCAGATGTATGCTGTGCTGTCGTGATGACATGTCTTGTGCTTACTCCTTATTGTTGTGTTTTCGTAAACTGGCCAGACGCAGTCCAGTATACGGCCAGGGGTGCAAATACAATTGCTATCTAGAAAACGTCTGATTGATATTCTTGATTATCACATGCTTATGATGCTTGCAAGCACTTTCATATCCGTGCGTGAGTGGTCATTAGAGCCAGTACCAGCGAGCGGACTTACACCTCGCCTATTTTCCAGACTAGAGCGCAGAAACAGCTGGCTCGTCTATTTATTCCCTACTCAGTGTGATTATTACCATGATATGTTATTTGGCAAAGCTGTGTAGTCGAAATCAACGACGATCTTGTCCGAATACGGCCACGCGAAACGACAAATAAGAAGAGAAAAAAAACAGAAACAGGATGAAGCGACCGGAAGAAAGATTAGACTGGAAAAGCTTCGCCGAGGCTTGGCTCGTCTACTGTACGAAGCCAACAGCTGTAGCCGGCCGCTTACCAGATTCGTGGGTCTCTTGGTACTCAGTAGATACGCAGCGTGTGGATGGTTTACGATGCGGAGTATGATGGATTCTATTCAACGTGTACAGTCATGTGAAGAGTGGAAGAGTGTACGGCTCGCGGAGTGAAGCCAACAAATACATCCTGATGTGGATATGGCATGGTTTTGACGGGAGAGGCCCGTGTGAAGAAGGATGAAAATAGAACGGGACCTGGCAGCATGCGGCACGAGACAGCCAGCGTATGACAGACGGCGGAGTGTTCTCCGGTGGTTACCAAGTTGGCATGCTTTAGTATTTCAAATTTGATATTTATGCAGCTAATACACTGCAAGGGCTAAACTAAGAGTGCAGGGTAGACAGGAGACAGGGTAGAGTAGCAAGAGGAGAGTAGCAGGCGAGCTGAGAACTGGCGAGGTCGGCGAAGTAGAAATATAGGTGTAGAATTAGTTGTAAAGGGACTGAAAAGTGATCAGCAGTAGATCTAGACAGCCAAACAAAGAACCAAAATTAAAGAGAGCATCCAATACCTGCTTATTCGATGCTACTGTCGTAGAGAGAGCGAGAGAGCGTGAGATGAGATGCTCGATACTTGAGGTTAGAAAAGTGGGACCTCTACACACGCTAAGCCTTATTTTGATAAATTTGACGAACTCGACTAATGTTTCCACGGGCCGGCTGCATCCCAGAAGGAGACGACCCAGGAGATGAGAAAGAGATTCTGCCGATCCACAGCCTGCTTGCGATTGCAACTGCAACTGCAACTGCAACTGCAGCAGTGTTGCAACTTGCAAGGCAATGAGTTGGCAGATCAGGGTCTGGTTGTCTGTTTACGGAGTAGGTCGTATGTGGAGGGAGATCCGAGGGGACGTATGATTCGGGCTATTTACGAGCTGAGCATTGTGTTGTGTCTACTCAGTATGTATTGTCTGTTGAAACATTTACCGAAATCACCGGTAGATGCCAATGCTGACCAGACCGGAGTACGACGGATACCTTACATTGTACTGTTTAGTCATGCTTGGTAACGAGGACTCCATCAGGCTCGCTTGTAAGGCTGCCGGTGTCGTGGGTGAGAGCACTACACTGGCACCTGCCTTTTTGGTATTCGTGTCTTGGTTTTGTTAGTACGGTATTGTCGTTATTGTCGTTTATTCAGGGTTAATTATTCAGTCAGCTACTTGATCTCTTGAACATCAATAATAATAGATGCATGCCTGGACCTACTGAATTACTATCAAACTTGATAAATAATGCTTGCATTCTTGACCAGTCTCAACTCACATCTACCAACCAGTAAAAACAATCATCTCGTCTCAACACCAGTTTCATGCGCGTGTTTCATTTTCATCCAGAAGTCCAGAGACCACACCAGAAGCCCTCCATAAACGCAGCCCCACTCTTTACAGCTCACTAATACCCCATTCGTCAAAGCCTGATCCGTCCCGCATGATGTCACTGGCCTGGACCCGTCCCCGGCCCTGTGGTCTCGCTTAAGGCTGGCCAATCAGAGACGACCTGTCTCGCTTGCCCCTGTTGCGGAGGATATGTTCAATAATTTCCTTTCTCTCATCATCTACTTCGTACTCATATTATATTCTTCTATTCATAATAGTACACATATATACATATATACACAAATACACATATACCATAATACCGCCGAGGACATGCAATTTCTCAATATTGCATTTGGCATCTTATCATATCTGATTGCTGCCGTTGGATTGTTGTTATTTCTTTTTGCGGAGCATTCTTTCTTCATGTTTGTTCCTATTCCAATTTCTTTTCTTCTTCTGGCCATGTTTCATCGTCTCTTCCATCTTCTGTCTTCTATCTTCCATCTTACATCTCGCTTCTCGTAAAGATGGACTCTGTTTGGTGGACCATTGCATAGAGTGGCTTTATCGTGACTTCTGCTTTCGGTAATTAGCCCTTTCCCTTCGTAGACCTTTGTTTCTTTGCTCCCTTCGCTCTTTCCTGTTTATGTTCTTTTCTGCTCTACTTTGTAAAATACACTGTCTGCTCTTCCTCTTCTACTTCTCCTTCTCCCATCCTTCTATCACCCCACCTGCTCGCTTCTCTATCCCTTTATATCCTGCCCTCCACATAGTTCGGCTCCGTCCCGCCACTAACAACATTTCTCGCTTGGCTGAGTCCAATAAACGCGCCAGCTGTCTTATTGCTTTTCTTTGCCCTTTTCCCTCTCTTTTGCACTTTTGTCCTTCCAATGTCTGCACTTTTGCGACTTCACCCACTTTCTCTTATTTGTTTTGCCATTATAGAGGTCTTACAGAGATCTGTCGAGATTCTGACCGTGCTCTCTTATTCTTTCTTCCATGGCTCCTTCTTCATCTGCCCCCAATTACTCCTGGCCATCGTTCCTTCCGCCGGAGTTTTAACATGTGGGTCTCGTCATCAAAGATTCCAGCAATATGCGCTTTGCGAGTATGCCTTTGGTAATGGCAATAGTAGGAAATATCATCTTTGTAGTCAGTAGCTGGCTTGTGGTCGGTCCAGCGCATAAATACATACATGCGCATGCGCATTGACAGCGTCAAGCCACAAGCCGCTCTGGTCATAGCTCCTGCATCTCTGCAGAATCGCACTACCGCGTACCTGCTCTGTCTTGTCTAGAATCTGGTGTCTAGGGTGTAGGGTGTCTGTCTGGCTAGAACGGCCGAACGCAAGTGCTACTTTTGGCTTGGTCTCGCTTGCCAATATTGTGTTATTGTGTGTGTTAATACTTGACTGTACGAGCATGATGAGTAATTATAGTAAAATACTATCTTCCATTGAAGTACTCAGTATTAGAACTCCTTCCGTTTAGGGTCACCGTAGCATCGACAGCTGTTGTTCCATCGTGCCTTCGCTTTTCTGCTCTTTCTGCTTTCCTTTCCTAGCCCTACCTGTGCACGCAGACACTCGCTCCTTCCAAGACAGACCGTACTTTAAGTTACATACCGGTAGTTCCTGCCTTTATCAAGTATTCCAGTTCTTCTTTCCTCCTTCCTACCTCCCTCTACCTCCAAGTCTAAAACATTCGGGCTTGCTACTCTAAACGGACGACTAGCCCGTCCTGGACCGCGCCCTCTCCGTCTCTCGCTACCTGTAACACCCCATTCGCCAGGCCCAGTCTTGCCCTCCGCGCCGCAATCTCACTTTGGCGAGACCAACGTCTGCTGTCTTTGCTTACTCAGTCAGTTTTATCAGTTTGTCTGCTGTCTATCAGTCAGTCAGTCTGTCATTGTTGCCACTCATCTCTCACCGCGCCTCGTCCACCACCAACACCACCACTCACAGTCCACCATCCACACTGCCATTACCACCACCGCCATCCACTCGCTTGCATTGACTGACTCTGCCTCTGCTCGCTTCCAGTCACCTGCTCCGCAGCAGCTTGACAGCCCGCAAGCTGCCCCTTGTCTCGACAGCATCTGCCATCTTCATTCGTCCTCGACTCCCTGGCTCTAACTTCGTCTACCTCCTGTCTATCTTCTCCTGTCTCCAGTCTGTTTCTGTCTCCTGTTTTCTCGGCACTTGTCTCCAGCATCGCCTACCTCCTTTTTCGAATCTCTACTCAGTACTGAGTAATTGTCCGCATTCCATCAACACATCCCATCCATCATATAAACACAAAATGGCCAGACGAGCCGGCACGATATTGGGATTATAGCCACCAGTACCAGCTTGTCGGTTTTCCCATGTTCTATCTGCCTTCTATTTGCATTCCATCAAACTTCCATGACACGGCCTGCGTATCAACCTGACCACGGCACGGGACTTGTATTCTGCTCGCACGGCATACTGTTACCACCTGACCACGCTTGGAACATATTACTTCTACCAGTACCACTCAGTCCAGTACCAGCCAGTACCAGTATATACTAATATTCGAGATCTACTTGTATCTTGAACCCTTTCCCACTCGCTTGTTACTACTGCAAAGAACAAGTATATCCACCAGCTACGAACTACACGACTACAAACTACAACTACAAACTACACACACGGAACACTCACTCCTCTTGCATATCTCATGCAGCCCGGACACTAGCGGCTCTCGTCTCGCCGGCCTCTTACTCTTCTCTCTCACTCTCGACCCCTTCAACTCGACAGATACCCAAAACGGCCCGGTCTGAGCATCTCTGGCCCGGCTATACTTCTCTTTTTGGCTTCCATTCCTAACGTCTGCAACGTACCTCTCAAGTCTATTCTCCTATATCCACACCTCCGTTTTCCCCGGCGTCTGCACCATCTGCTCGGGCCCCGGTTTTCTGCCCTTTCTCGCTTCTCTCTTCCCTTTCGAGCCACATCTCACGGCTTATGGGACATGCTCGACCTCTGCCATCCGCACATCGAGCGTGCCAACAAGCCCAGGCTCGGCTGAACGACCACATTCTCCTCACCACATGCAAAGCTGCCCAGTCTCATAATTTTTATTTTATTATATTTCATCAGCTACTTGTTTGCTGCACTCTGTTTGGTCTCTTCGTCCCCATCTCGCTTTGGCCTCCATTATATCTTTTTTATATCGTTTTTCAGAATCCCATTCGTCACTTTCCCATCTCGCTCCAGCCTACCACAATCCGTCTTTTCCGAGAATCGCCAAAGAGCTACGTCTGCGGCGTCCATCGCCTCCCCGGGCCTCGCCTATACCCACACCGTTTGCAACAGCTTTCCACCTGATACGTGGCTAGCACACTCCAAGGATTCAATAATCGACACCTGCTTCCGTTATCACCAGGTTTTTACGCTTGCCCATCTCACATCCAATCAGCATCTCAGCCTCAAGGCCTTGACGTACATTCAAACCTCCAAGATCGGGACTAAGAAGGCGTTCGGTCCTTAAGAGCGGCTAGGGCCCCATCCAATAATCAAACCTGACGACGACGACATATCGATGACAACCGAACATTGAAGCCACCTGCAACCTCACCTCTGTCTGTCGATATTCTCGGTCCTATTTATGCATGGTATTGCAGCCCCTTGAAGCGTCAATACTCGACACCGCTTGACGCCGTCGTTTGATATCATCCTCCAGCTATAGCCTGCAAACCCACCATACATGCAGTCCTTTTGAACAAGTACAGATACTTATTCTCTATTTATCGCCTCCATCCTCTCTTGTACTTTCTATCTCGAAAACCTACCAGAAGTAGACAATGCAACAGACAGAGACCACGGTCGACTGGAGGTATCCGGATAACCTGGCCCTTACACATCGACACTGTGCCGTCCGCTACGCCAACCCCGAACCTGCTCATTGTCATCAACGGCAGCACCATCGGAATCACCACCAGGACCACAGTCATCAGAATTCATCATCTCAAAAAATTAGCAATCTCTACGACATCCACTACTCTCAACTTCACAACCACTACCGTCTCCAGGCCGCATACTGCTCCTTTCTCCTCTCGCATCTCAACTGGACTCCTGGACCCTCCATAAAATCTACGACATCTCAGAGACAGCATACGTCGTGCACGACTCGCTCATCTCGCTCATCTCGCTCATCTCGCTCATCTAACACGTCTCGCACGTCGCGCAATACCGTCGTACCAGACCTCTTAACCCTGCAACGTGCCACAAAGCAGCACCAGAGTCAGTGTCAACACCAACACCAACACCATCAGCACTACCACCACCAGCAGCAACACCAGCAGCACCTGCGAACCCGAACCGACGGTCGCAAGGCAATCTCTGTCAGACTCAAACCTGCCTCTTGTCTACCGAGACCACAGTTGCCTTCCATGCAGCGAATCTCCCCACCATTTGATCGGTCCGCCCAGGACATACGGGCCATCGTCTCAAACATTGTCCCACCACATGCCTCCATCACCTCTGTGCAGCTTTTGCCTCACCACAGCTTACAACAAGTATATGAGGTCAAGCTGTCCGACGACTCCACGATGCTTGTGGCTCTCCCACCACAAACCCTCAGACGGCTTATGCGCGTTGAGCTGAACGGGCCTCGATCTGAAGCTGTTCTCATCCGCTGGATTAGAGAAGAACTCCAACGGCCCGCCTCGCCCTCACGAGACCGCCAAACTCCTCCTCCATCTGTGATGCGCACCCCTATTACACCATCAGAATTGCCATCTATTTCTTCAGTCTCTTCCATCACTCCCGCCGCTTCTCTTCCCACATCTCCATCTTCTACGACCACGACATCAGCCGCAACATCTCCCAGCGTACGGGTACCGAGAAAGCTATCACCGAGACCACCAGCTACACCAATGCATCACAGTCTCTCCAGCCACAAAAGTGGCATCGACGCTGCTTCAATGTCAGCCTTTGCCACGCTCCGGACCGACTTGTTGAAGTACATCCCAATTCCAGTATCCTTGAAATCAATTCCCGGACCTGCCATCGAGAACAGAAACAAAACTCCTCTTCCGGCATCTCATCCCTTGACATTCAATGTCTTTCGGCCTACCTCCGGCACGCCTGTTACATCTCTCTCGTCGCCACTGACAAAAGCCGAAAGAATGGCTGTCGACTACCAGGCCGGCAGACTCATCCGCCAATTATCCCAACTGGCGCCTCAATCCGGCAACTTCGGCCCGGCATTGGTTGTTCTTTCGCCCGAGTCTCAAATCGGTCCGGCAAACAGTCCCAACAGTGCAAACGACATCATGCTTGGCATGGGATGCTGGTCGGTAGCCTTCCACACCATTTTGGAAGCCATTCTGAGAGACGGAGAAGACGTGGCTGTTCAGCTGCCATACCCATCTATTCGCATGCACTTTCGGCGGCTTGGGCATCTTTTGGACACCGTCACAACACCGTCTTTGGTGGTGGTCGATGGTATGGACGACACAAATCTGCTCGTTGAGAGGTCGCCAGTGCAGTCACCATCAAATAGCGACGACAACGTTACCAAGCCGATCAAGCACAGAAGTGCGTCACCAACCTCACCAACAACGGAGACGTCGACAACAGCGGATGCTGCAGACAAAACACATGAGGCAGAGGCACCAGAGCCCTCTGAAGAGGGCAAAAAGGAGGGATCCAGCAACTCGAGCAACTTCAGCACACCCCTGCCTCCTAGCCCGAGTCCTTCGTTGAGACAGTTCCGGGCTTCGTCGTTGCCGCCATTCTCAGACTCTTCGTCCGATATTGTGGTGACTGGCTTCCGCGACTGGAGCCACTGCATCTTTGGCGACCCGCTGTTCGCCTCCGTCTTCTGCAACCAGCCGAGCATGCCTTTTCTGAGCGGCTTCAATAGCATGGATAGCAGCAATGAGGTCATCATCAACCCACTCGAGCCACATGCAGCTCACGAGGAAACGGCGTACAGGTCGGCTCGGCTGCTGCTGTACCAGTGCTACCACGCAATCGTGCAGATTGTGCGAGGCTTCTACCACCCGGGCCGCGATCGGAGAGCACAGGAGCTGGCCGCCCGCAAGCGACTCAATGAAATCCTGGTCAAGCTCGAGGCTGTCGACGAAGACCCCAAGAAGCGCTTCCGGCACCGCAGACCGAGCGGCGAGATGTCACCCGCCAAGAAGCCACGCTCAGAGAGCGGCGACGACACGCCGAGGCGGTGATGCCATGGCATTCTCAATGCTCAATGCCTGCAGATGACACATGTACTACACTGCACCCTGCATCTAGCATGCGTGCCCTTATTACTTTAGCGATTCTCTTTGCATCTGTCTCGGGTCTCATGTAGCACATGATTGACAAACGAGAGACATTGATCCCGTCTTATTCATTTCTTTTTATTGTCTTGAGAGGCGTTTTGGGGCCCTGAAATTTTGTATAACATATACGGTTTATGAATCTTTTTTTTACTTGTCCACTCGTTGTCGGTGTTACTTAGAATATAGAGCAGTTGGAGTATCATTATCATAATATCATAATCAACACATTATCTAAACTATGACTAGTCTTGGTCCTCTTCGTCGTCATCCTTGTCCCGCGGTAACGCCATACCAAGCATGCTCAGGATGTTGCCTGCCGGTCCGGCCATGCCTTCTTGGCCCTTGAAGCTCTCGAGCAAATTCTTTGCCAGGTTGAAGTCGACGTCCACCTCGTCGTCATCGTCGTCCTCCTCCTCGTCTTCATCATCCTCGTTGGACTGAGATAGAGCACGCGAGCTGCTTCCCTTTCCGTCAGTGATCTCCTTTGAAGAGTTCTTGGACTTGGACGGGTTCAGCTTCAGCGCGCCGTGGCCCTTGAGCTCTGCCTCGAACTGTGCCGCCAGCTTGAGGATGCTTTCCATATCGTCGTCCTCTGCAGCTGTTGGCTTTACAGCTTTTGTCGTTTTAGCCGTGGCCGCTGCCTTGGGTGTTGTCTTGGGCTCTTCCTTTGCCTTGGGCGCGGTCTCTTCGGCCGGTGGCATGCCCATCATCTCCCGCATGAGCCGGTTGAACTCGTCCTCGTCAAAGTCCACACCCTCTCCATCTTCGCTATCTTCGTCGTCCTCATAATCGTCGTCGTCGTCATCATCCTCGTCCATCTCGTCAAACTCGGCACCCTCAATACCGGCATCGTTGTCGTTCAAGAAAGCCTGGAACTGCGAGACAATCCGACGCAGGTCGGTCTGCACGCCAGCATCGCCAAACCCAGCTCCAGTTTCAGTCAGCGGCGCCTGCTTTGAGGCTGTGCTGCTTCCCTCGTTTTGAGTGGGCTTTGGTTCGTCCTTCCGGCCGCTGTCCAGCTCCCGCTCAAAGTCGTCAAAGTCAATATTGAGCCACGCGTCGTCGTCTTCGCGGTCGACGTCGTTCCATTGACGGATTTCCTGGTCTGTAGGAAGCTCGCTATCGTCTTCTTCGAGGTCTTCGAGTACTAGCGCGACCTCGCGCACAATGCGATTGTTGCTGGTATCGGCCGTCGCCGCCATCAGCTCAAAGCCGCACGCCAGCTTCATGCTCACTTCTAGCATGGCCTGCAGCTTCTCGAGGTCGGGGGTTTTGTCGGTCTCCGCTGCCTTGCCTTTGCCTTTTGATTGTGAGAGAAACTGCTCTTCGCAGAAAGTTCCGTAAGCAGCCGGCCATCCAGTCGGCGGCGTGAACCGCTGGCCGCGGAGCTGGGCGTACAAGACGCGCGTAAACTTGACGCTGACAACGACAAAGTCTGTGGGCGGAAATTGGAGCTGATGTGTAGTTGGTATTGATGCCTTATCATCCGTCTTTGTGTTTGATGGTGTGGTTGTAGTTCCAAAGACCTTCTTGGTCGAAATGGGGTCCCGTGCCACGAATGCTTCGACGGCCGGCGCGATTGCGCGTGGCCGGTCGTGCAGCACATGTGCAATCTTGCGCGGCAGAACGAGGCGTGTGTGGTAAATTGAGGTTGTGACATGACCGGGGTACTTTCTCAGCCGATGGAAAGCCTCTTTCTCGAGGGCTGGGATGTGCACCAGACTGCTTGGCGCCGTCCTGATTATCTGAACAGCATCAGCCAGTTCCAGCGATGGCTTGCTGTTTGCTTGGGCCTCGAGCGGAATGACTACTATCTTCCCGTTGTGTATCCATATCCGATTGGCGTCCATTTCTGGGTTCAGCCACCGCGGCACGGCCTTGGCCGCCTCGACCAGCAGAAACTCGCCGTCGCTGTCGCCGATGCGCACCCACACGTCTGCAAACTGCTTGCTGATCTCGCGCAGGATATACACAATCAGCCACTCATCTTCAACACAGTCCCCGTAGCTGGTAATTCCGCGGAGATACAAAAGGCCTAATCGTCAGTGCTGCTCAAACCCAAATCAAACAATTAACTCACTGTTTCGGCTGACGATTTCTAGATTGAAAGAGTCTCGTTGCCAAATATAATTCTTTGTGAGATCTTCCGCCAGTTTCAGTGTAGCCTTGCGGACCTGGTCCAGCCTTGTCCTTGGCTTTGTAGCGGCACCGCCTGCTGGGTTTGTAGACGCTGTTTGTGTGTCATCCACGACGAAGAGCATGTACTCTGCCGCATCGTCTGGCAAACTTCGTTCAAGCGCTGGAGGCAGAAAGCCTTCAGAGTCTCCATGTGTGCCTGCTTCCATCTCCGATAATTATTTTGGGATTTGTAGACCGATTCCCGGTAACTTATTTATAATGTTGATCTTAATGGCCGCCGTGTTGAAGTGAGTTGACGTCAAAATTCATGAGCAAATCTGACTAATAATCAGCCTTGCCTGTTTTGGTAACTACCGTTCAAAGCTGATGTGGGGCTTCGTGCAAACGCGCATCACCTGATCCAGCTGGCTATTCCCAAACTTCCCAAACTTCCCTGAATTATGGGGCTCTGCGACCCGTCAGTTTAATTTGGCAAACGCGTAGCAGGCTAGGGTCGCGTCTTTGGGTCGCTTTCGCTTTACACGCCAAACGCCCACTATTGTACGCCCGCCGAGGAAGATATGCGTTTGTTCGCACAAGCTGTTTGACCTCGACATAACCTCAGATTTGACGATTTCATGGCCACAGTTAACTTGAACGGCTCAGATATCAACCGTCAGATCTTCTGTTAAAGTCAACACAAAATCACACAAACTGCGATGCCCAGCAGAGCAGAAAGCTCGAGGCACGCGGCCGATCCGTCTCGGCGGAAACGGTCACGGCGTGTCTTGGAAGAGGGCGACAAGGTGTCGACGGCCGACGGCGATATGGAAGTTGTGGATGTGGCTGAGGCGAGCTCTTCTTTACAACATGTCATTGTGAGCTACTTTCAATTTTGCTGTTCCAGAGACTGCAACTAACAACCACACAGAGATCAAAGCGAGCGCGAGTCTCCGACGCAAAGAGCTCTTCTCCTTCACGAGGGGACGCAAGCGGCGACGACAACGACAACGACAACGAAAATGCAGACGACAATGCCTCGGAAGCCGGCGGCGGGGGCGGGCACAACTGGCGCCCTGGCCAGTCCGAGTACGAGATGATGCGCGACATGGACTTTCAGCATCTCAACGACGAGGCTGGTGATGACCGGCAGGCCACGGCACGGCTCCAGGAGCGTGTTCAGCGGATCGCCAACCTTGCTGCCGACACCAGCGGCGAGAACCGGAAGGCCGCCAACGGCATCATCGAAAAGGTCACATGCGTCAACTTTATGTGCCACACCAGACTCGAGTGCGAGCTCGGCCCACTACTCAACTTTATCGTCGGCGAGAACGGCAGTGGAAAGAGTGCCGTTTTGACTGCCATTACGCTGTGTCTGGGTGCCAAGGCCAGCGCAACCAACCGTGGTGGTAGTCTCAAGAGCTTCGTCAAGCAGGGCGAGGAGCGCGGCTTTCTGGCCGTCAAGATCAAGAACGGCGGCGATGACGCCTACGAGCCCGACGTTTATGGCGAATCGATTACCGTTGAGCGTCACTTTTCCAAGACGGGCGCTGCCAGTTTCAAGGTCAAGTCGGCGACCGACCGCATCATCTCCACCAAGAAGTCTGTTGTGGACGACATTGTCGAGTACTACTACCTACACGTCGACAACCCGCTCAATGTGCTGTCGCAGGATAACGCACGTCAGTTCCTCAACAGCTCGTCCAGCTCACAAAAGTACAAGTTTTTCATCCAGGGTGTTCAGCTGGAGCAGCTGGACAAAGACTACCAGCTGATCAAGCAGTACGTCGACAACCACAACGACAAGATCCCGCTCCTGGAAGAGCGCGTCGAGCATGCAGAAAATAAGCTGAGCAAGGCCAAGGAGGTGGAGAGTGTCATCAAAGACAACAAGAACATTCGCGAGAGGAAACGCAAGTACCTAAACCAACTGGCCTGGGCCCAGGTCGCCGAGCAGGAGGCACTACTCGAAGAACGTAAAAAGGAAGTGTCCGACGTTGCAAACTTTATTGCAGAGGCCGCGCACCAGAAGGAAGTGTGCGCCCAGAAACTCGACATTGAAAACGACAAGGTGCGCCGCGCCGAAGAGGCCGTGGCCGAGCTGCGGATCGGTGAGGACGACATTAAGAGAGACGTCGAAGCGGCCGAAGAAAAGCACAACGCTGTCGCCTCCGAACTCCGGTCGCTGCATTCTGATGAGCGCGACATTCGCAGCCACCTGAAGCAATATGCTGATCGGGCCAAAGAACTCGAGGAGAAGATTGCCACTGAGCGCACACGTCTTGAGGACATGAGCGGTGACCAGCGGCGTGAGATCGAGGCCCGGCTGGAGGCGGCCAAGGCCCGTGTTGCCGAGGTCTCCGCGGACGTCGAAAGCGAAGCCGCAAAGTTCCCCGACCTGGACAGTAACCACAACAGGGCGGCAGGAGCGGCGCGGTCAAAGGCAATTGAAGTTGAGCGGAAGCGCGAGGATGTCCGGGCCCGCGAGGCGCGTGTCCGCAACCTCAAAGCAAACCGTGGATCATCGTCGATTTACGATGGATTTGACCAACGCATGCCCGACCTAGTTCGCCTCATTGAGCGGGATAACCGCTTTTCTCGGAAGCCCATCGGTCCCATCGGCACCAAGATCCGCGTGCTGAAGCCCGTGTGGTCGCCGATCCTGGAAAAGACGTTTGGTGCATCGCTTAACGGATTCATTGTGACCAGCCACGGCGACCAGCAGATCCTCAGTGGCCTGGTGCGGCGGGCAAACATGAACAACGTGCCAATCCTGATTGCGAACCCGCGGCCCATCTCGACAGAGGGTAGAGAGCCCGACCCGCAATTTGACACCATCCTGCGTGTTCTCGAGTTTGACGAGCCTCTGATCCGCGACCAGCTGATCATCAACAACTACATTGAGCAGGTCATTCTCGTCGAGGACCGCAAGCGCGCCGAGCAGATCATGTTCAACGGAGCTGCACCGCCAAACGTTGCGGCGTGTCTCTCGCTGCACGACCAGAAGCGCGGCGAAGGTCTGCGTCTCACAAGCCGTGTTGGCGGCAACGTCAGCACGACACCCGTCATTCCCAACTTTTCCCAAAAGGCGCGGATGCGGACGGACATTGACAGCCAGATCTCTGTGCAAGAGGACAACTTTGCACAGGGCCAAGAAGAGCTGAATGTTTTGCGCACACAGCTGGACCAGCTGCGCAACGAAGAGCAGCAGCGGGCGGCCGACATTGAGAAGAACAGACGTCGCCTGGAAGTCCTTCGGAAAGCGGCGCGCGCGGCTGCGGTGACCATTGGCCAGGTGGAGTCGGAGCTGGATGTGTTTGACGGCGCCGACGGCCGCCTGGACGCGTACGAGCAGGAGCTTGTGACGGCCATTGAGAACAGAGAGCAGTTTGGTACGCAGTACGGCGAAGTCTCTCTGCGCAAGACCGAAAAGGCCAAGGAGGTGGAGGAGCTCAGGGCGCTTCTGGAGACCGAGAAGGAGAAGCGCGGCGATCTGCAGAGCAAGGTCAACAAGACGATGCGGTCGCTGGAGAAGCACAGGGACCTACGGCGCGTGGCGCTGGTGCAGAAGAACGACGCGTCGGAGGCGCTGGAACGGCGTGAGCGCGAGAAGCAGGAGGCCGAGCAGCGCGTCGAGGAGCAGCAGGCGGTGGTGCAGGAGTTTGTGACGCAGGCGAGCGAGGTCAGCAGCGAGCGCGTGTCGATTCCCGAGGGCGAGACGTACGCCACGATTGAGGTCAAGATCGCCAAGCTGATGAAGCAGCTCGAGAAGCGGCGCGACTACCTTGGCATGACCGACGAGGAGGCGAGCGACCGCCTTGCCAAGGCCGTCAAGGAGCACGACAAGCTGAACGAAATCCTTCAATCCAGTCAATCGCAGATCGATGCACTCACGTCGGCTCTTGTCCACCGCCTAAGAAAGTGGCGCATGTTCCAGCGCTGGATCTCGGCGACGGCGCGCACCAACTTTATTTATCTGCTGTCGGAGCGCAGCTACCGCGGCAAGCTGCTACTGGACCACAAGGCGCGCAAGCTGCAGGTGCAGGTCGAGCCCGACGACACGCGCGCGACGGTGTCGGGCCGCGACACGCGCACACTGTCGGGCGGCGAGAAGTCGTTCTCGTCGATCTGCCTGCTGCTGTCGATCTGGGAGGCGATGGGCTCGCCGCTGCGGTGCCTGGACGAGTTTGACGTGTTCATGGACAATGTGAACCGCGCGGTGAGCACGACGATGCTGGTGGATGCGGCACGGCGGCAGGTGGGACGGCAGTACATCTTCATCACGCCCAATGCGATCCAGGGCGAGGCGCAGTACGCGCAGGATGTGAAGATTATCCGTCTCACGGACCCGCGGCAGCGCACGCTCGACCAGATGGTGTAGGCTGGTGTCTTCTTATTTTGTCTCTTTCTCTTACTGTTTGTATGGCGCGGTGTTGTATGGCATGATTTGTTGATACCATTTGTTCTGGCGGCCATCGTTTGCCAATTCTTGTATATATCCTTATCTACGTGTATGAATCATGAATGAAGCATCTTTACTTTTTAGAATAATAGGATTGAGTCTATCGGATGCTAGTCGTACAAGTGCGTTCGCTTTTGATTATGAGAGGTATGATATGGTATAGATACAGGTTCAGTGTTGCTTAGATGTTGACGCCCTTGCTCCGCAGAACATTGACGCCGGCACTCGCCGCAAAGCCAAAGAACTCGCCGACAGACCGCACCGCGCCGCCCAGGTCGCTCGACTCCTTGAAGCGGCGGTGCAGGAACTCGCGCGTCGCCGCAAAGTCGGGGCTTGTGTCCGTCGTCATAAACAGCTCCGCCGACGCGTAGATCGCCGAGATCGCCGCCCGCTTCGTGTACCAGCTCGGGTCCACCGCGCGGTCGCCTGCCAGCGCCCACACCTCGTCGGCCAGCAGCGCCAGCTCGCGCAGCGACGGCGACACGTAGCTGGGCTGCGCCATGATGGCCAGTGCCTCCTGCCAGCGCGAAATGACGGCGCCATTGCCGCGCAAACGCTCCCACAGCAGGCGCTCGGCGCGCTCGGCAACCTCGGCGGGCGAGCGCTGGACGTCGGCGTCCTCGGGGCCAAAGATCTCTTGGCTCTTTGCGGCGAGGGCGGTGCGCTGGTTGACGAGGTGCCAGCGCACGAGTGTGAAGACGCCGTCGGGAAGGATATTTGTGCTGATGCCCGGGTAGCCGGCCTCGTGGACGCCCATGCCGACGGTGCGGTCGGTGAAGCCGTGCTCGGGGATGTGGCGGGCGGCGGCGGTCAGGATAGTGGTCTCGGCGGCGCTGAAGGAGTCTTGTGCAGGGGCCTCGTTGGGGTGGTCGTAGGAGTGGTAGCAGCGGGCTGTGGAGGATGAAGAGGCGAAAGAGGCAAAAGAAGTGTGAGCAGGGGCGCGCGCGAGGGGCGAGGGTGTTGTGCGGGCGAAATGGCGTGCAGCATTGCGGACGGCCGGGACGGAGCGGGCGCCGGCGAGTCTCCGGGCCACGGCGGCAGCGGCGGAGGTGCCTGTTGACATGGCTGATGAGCGCATTGTGTGTGGTGTTGTGTGTGTAGGTTTTTGTTGGTTTTTACTGGTCCAATGTGCGGTCAACAGTTGTTGCAGGGTCCTGTATTGACGTCGTGAGGCTGAGATCCAATTCAATGTTGATCGCCAATGGCCTACTTTTCCTAGCTTTTCTGGAGCTTACAACGCGGAGGAGCTTGCTGCAGCCATTTGCTGCTGATCGGCCCACTCCGGCATTGGAGAAAACTTGATGCGGGAGGTGCAGTTAGGGGCGGTTTACTAGTAGTGCAGTGCCGTTAGTGGTATGTTTGGCATTGTTTACTGTGTAGGCATCTTCCTCGCACAAATTTTATCGCAGTGCTATTAGTCGGCATACTGCATCGGGTGTAGTGCCAATAGGGATACTAGCTGCTCTCCTGTGTTATTCCATTTATCACGACTATAAGCAAGCCACTTACAAGTACACAATAACAGACTATATCGTTGTGAATGGCTCGTAAACGGCTCGAAGCCTTTGCCAAACCAGAAATAAAACCCTGGTGCGTGATATGTTGGCCAGGCTTGCCACCAAGGTCGCCACTCAGGCCGACTATAGCCATCCGCACATCACCACATCCTCTACCGATACGCCTGGTCATCTGCCAGCTGTCCTCCCTGAACATGTAACTGAATATGCGAAAACGCCTCCCTGTCACAGTCCTGGCCCGGAAGCAATTGCCGGTATCCGCGCATCACAACATCAGTCGAGGCCATTGGCTCATCATGCCCTTTGTCGGGCATCTGCTGTTTCTACGAGGCCGACGGGACAGTAGAAAGTCGTAGAAAGTCGTAGAATCTCTCCGTCATCCGTCAGAGTGTAAAACTGTAGAAGCCTTGTGCTGTACATCAGTCCATTGTTCGACTCCATACCCTAACGTCCATGTTGAGTACCGTTTTGGCTGTTGATTCGTCGGATGTGTGTGCCTATCTCTCCCTGCCGTCCAGGGCTTGTCTTTCTCCTCAGCTTCGGATGTGTCTGCATGTGCAAGGCAAGGGCTCGGGTTGAGAGTGTCGGTATGGTCTTGTCAAGTGTTTTCTTCGTTGCAGTAGTTGTAATCGATATTGTCTTTGTCGTCCATGTTGTAACTGCGTCTCGGTATCCTGGTATTTTGTAAACTGCGGTATTCTCTATCGTATAATTTAAATCATGATACTGCCCTTGATGTCGAGGAGTGGAAGGTAGGGAAGACAATTCGCACAGCAGCAGCTAGAAGTGTGTAGCAAGTATCAGTGCAGCGTAACGGCGATAGGAAGCAGACAAGTATATACCGGGCACGAGCTGGCAGAGACACGGCCCTAAAGCGACATGGGTCGGGCACGCCGTGCATGATACTTGGCCAGGCCCGCTGGAGAGAGTGTAGTGGTCGGTCGGCCTCTGCAAATTGTATATACCGCACTGCCAATACACGTATCGGCTACCATCTAAATATATTGCTAGGCAGCTACAGGAAGACATCTAGGCAATTACTCACCGGTCAAGATGGACTCTTGCAAAGCTGATCTGAGCGTCGAGTGCCGCTGTTGAAATGTCTGCAATAAAAACAAAGACCGCGAGATGAGATGCATAGTATCCAAAGCCCATGGTTGCACAAATCAAAAATATAATCAAAAATATAGTAAGTCGATGAGAAAGGACGGATATACTTGTGCGAACCCGTTGCTCAGCTGGTACGAAACAGCAAAATCCAGTATCTGCATGCAGGCTTGCAAAGAGTTAATCAAAGAGTAAATCAATATGAATGGGAAACAGAGTAGCAGAAAATAGCAGGGACCCAAAAGACCAGCAAGAAGGGATTTTGCTTTGCTGCTTTGTTGGGGGAGCACAGGGATTGGGGCAGAGTTGCATCTTTCAGAGCTATGCAGAATTTTCACTTCTCACATCTCACATCTACTGTGTACATTGGAGCGGCTGTCTTATCCCATCCTGTCGTGTGTGTGTGTGGAGAGTACCCTGTCTCTTCTTTCTTTTTGCTTTTGTGTACAGCAGCCCATGTGTTTCTTTGTTGGGATACTTGATAAGGGAGGATATATACGCGAGAGAGTTCTACACCGCAAAATTGGCAAGTGTGTTGAGATTAGCAGGCCAGGAGAGGGCGTGCATTGTGCTGTTTCGGCAGGGAAGACTGTAGATGCTATGGGAGACAAGATGATACCAGGTCATAACACTGATGGCTGAAGGCAGCACTCGGGCATCTTCGTCTATCGTCTCGCATTGGGCCAATTGCAAAGGCACAAAGAAAGCACCATGACGATCCCAAACAAGCAGAGCTGACTAGTATTATAGATGCTTCTCCTCACTTCGGCATCGCCATCATCTGCACTTACAAGCAGGAGTGGGCTGACACTGCCTCGTGCCAGGTGTGCTCTCCTCGAGACAAGTGTAAAAACTGCCACAAAGGACGGTCGACAGCGAGCAAGACCAATCCTAGGACAGGCAACAGGCGGAGAGGAATGGCATTCAGGTGTGGTCCAGATGCGGATATGCAAGGAGGTATGTGGGATGGCCTTGGAGGTGTCCAGGTAGTGAAGTATGTGTTTGAATACTGCAAAAGTTTCAGGGTTTGTGGGTGTGCGTTTGATTCAAAGAGAAGCACTTGCTAATGTCAAAGATAACCTGTGAAAGATATGCGCATGGAAGAAGGATGCGAAAGAAAACAATCAGGTGTAGTAACCAAGTTTCTGTGCAGGCTGGTGTCTTTGTCTGATTTATGTCTTCTGTTGTCTTCTTTTGACTGCTTGATGCCTCGCGTTCATTTCCGAACACTAATGCATGCGGTGATGTACGTATGCATGGCGGCATATGCTAACAAGCACGCCTAGATGTGAGTAATATGAGAAAGCAGGAGGTAGGATGCGAATGCGGATTGGTGTAATCTTGATGCGATTGGAAAGAAATGGGGATGGCACTCTGGGGGTGGCAACATGTAGGCTGCTGTGCAATGTCAGTCTTCAATCTGGCTAGTTGACGGCGGCTCTGATACGGAGCATGCGGTCGGCTGGCACTGGGCGGCTGCAAGTGTGCAAATATGAACTTGCGCAAGGCAAAGTGTGCCCACAAGAACATCGCAGCTAGAGCATACAGTATATAGTAGTCAACTCTGGGGAAGACCCTCAGAATATACTGGATACTGTACCTGATATACAGCACAAAAGAATCGCAGTGTTTGCTTGTGTGATGTGCCTCACTGGCATATGGTAGTCGGCGTGAGTATTGATCATGAGCTATGAGAAAGCCTACCTAACAGGGGTTGCGGAAGTATGGCAGTATTGCGAGACAGGTATCATCCGTATTGCAGTGCAGTGCGTATGCATGCTGCAGCTCGTATGCAGTACGGAGTAGGTGTTCCAGCCAGCAGCAGCCAGCCAGCTTGCACGGCTCAAGAGCACCGCATGCCATGCTCGAGTATTTCTGCACTACTCTGCTACTCTGCATGCTCTGCTACTCTGCATGCTCTGCTACTCTGCATGCTCTGCTACTCTGCATACTCTGCAATACTTGCATCGACTGTGCATGTTTTGGGGGCCAAGTCCAGCATGACAGAATTCAGCGCAGACGCACATGGGATGAGACTCGAGACTTGTAGCTTTGAAACCTCGAGGCCTATGAAATGCTGCCGGGCCTACACGCACAAGCACATGCTCGTTTCCGGGTGCAGTGGTGTGACTGGGTGCGGTGTCTGGTGCGGTGTCTGCTGTCTGTCTGCTGTCTGCTTCTGCTGTCTAGCCATCTATCTGCAGCTGTTATCGCGATCTTAGAATTCAGCTGTCCTTTCGGCCTATCTGTTGGGCCTATCTGTCATTCTGTTAGTGAAGTATATGTCACTCGTAAAGGAGGCTCGTATTTGTGGCCGCTTTATCTCTCTTTTCCTTTTTTTCTTTTTTATCCTTTATCTCCTCCTCACAAATAATTCTTTTCCGCACTTCTTACCCTCCTGTACCAACTTACCTTTGTCTGTCCCCTGCTCATCTCCATCTCGGGTAGATCCAATCACCAGCTCGGAAGCGATTGAGAAGCATCGGGTGCTAGCCAAATGGCATGCCCGTGCAGCGTCGGACAGGGGTCACAATTCTGGAGGTTGTCTGATCTGTCTCGGGGTCTTTTCGTTCATTCGCTCAGGGATTTTTGAACATTGATTAGTCGTTTTTTTCTTTCTCCTTCTTCTCGTTCTTCTCTTTCGTTGTATTCCATCTTCTTTTCGTTGTCAACTTTAGCCACTCTCATTTGATTTTTTGTGCATTGGCTTTTGGTTGTTGGTTGGACCCCGCCATAATTGCGGTGCCGTCAAGTGTGCATAAACCGTAGCTAAACATGTCATCGCGGTGCCGTTGCTGTCTTTGCGGATGAATTGTTGTCAATATAGTGGTTCCGAAAGAACATGATGGATGAAGAGGGAAGATGCAAATATTTGAGGATTTACGGTCGTCGCCATGATAATCATTAAATACACATGTGCTTTCCTGTTTGGTACTTTGCAGCATAGATTGCCATTGCCACCCATCGCTCCTTCCTAGCAATACAACACCAATGCACATGTCGGACCATATGGGCATCTGACCATGGCCGCCTCTACCTGGCCAAAGAGGTCGTCAAATGTCGAATTCGGAAAGAAGCGTCACCCATGGCGGCATCCACTAATGGATCTAGAGGAATCGTGGAAAGAAAAGGAAAGAACGCAAAGCGGGGCGTCAGTGTCTGTTCTTCTCGACAAGGAAAGAGCGGCCGACGACGCATGGCGGATGCACGATGCGGAAGGAACGGCGGGAAATGTGTATTGTTTGAGAATGCCTTTCTTAGTCATCATTTGAGATGGTAGTGATTTAGGGAATTTATTTCTTCTATAGAACTTATGTACTCGGTAAAGGTTAAATAGTTTGTTCCGATCTGCCGAGGAGTATCTATTTACGCTCATTTATGGTATATTTTGCAGCTTTTCAAGTTTACAATCAAGCTTATTCCAATCCCTTTCTTCTTATCTTTTTTTTGAAGAAATAACATAGAAATCCTCCTACAGCTGTGCAATATTAATAAATACTGAACTATCTTCTGCTTACCTTCTTTACCGTACAAAACAGATACACCACCAACTGCCTCATCTCTGCATCTCAACAGCCCTAGCCGTCTGGCCCCGTTCGAGGGCCCTGATGGCCGGACTGGAGCCACTAGACATCGGAGCACGGAGACAGGTACGAGAGACACGGCACTAAAAACACTAGTGGAAGACTTGCAGTATTACGGGGTATCTCTGCAGGACGAGAGGGAAGGAACGCCCCGCTTTTTGTTTTCGTATCTTTGAGAAGGAGCAACTCAACTCGAAACCAAAATCAGAGCTCAAAGTACAAAGTACAGAGTAGAGAGAAACGACCCGCATATACGAATTGCCGCTTCTGATTGGCTAGTACTAGCAATACAGCACTCAATGCCTGCCTTGGTGCCTGACGGACGCGTCAAACGCTCTTTCCCTGCGAGCCTCTCCGCGCTGTACAGAGTAGTCTGCATTGAGATTGACCCGCCACGAGCCAGACACGCCACGAGCCTTGTGCCTTGTCGCGACTTCCTCTCTAGATCCTCTCTAGACGCTTTTAGCTTCACTTTTTCAACCTTGTTATCCAAACGTCACCGATTGACACCCACCCCATCGCCATCACCACTACCACCGCATCTGGACTCTCGATCTCGCGCCCCTGTCCATCTCACCAGCTGCAGTTGGCAGACGTTGTGTCCTTTTGGGCCTGTATTGTATGTCTCGCCCTGTCCTCCTGCTCATGCTCCTCGTCCTCGGCTGGTCCTTGTCCTTGCTGTCGCCTGTCGCCTGTCGCCTGTCTCTCATGCCACGCCTCACTCGGCTCTGCCCGCTGCGTCTGCACCTACACTGCACCTACATCTGCCTCTCCACGTCTTTCTCCCTCTGTCTCCCTCTTACCCTCCCTCAACGGTACATTGATGCACTCATCCTGGCCCTAGCCGTTGCTGTCTTTGTCTCGTCCTCGCGAGACACCTCGCAGCTCAAGCTCACAGCACACAGCTCACACACAGCTCTCCACACACACGCGCCGTCACATTTGCCTATCCTCTCTGCCCATCTCCGTTCTCCGTCTCTACATGGTCGGCCTCAAAGACCTTGCTGGCCCCCTCTTGTACCTCTGTACCTAGAGTACCTGACTGCCCAGCTATCTTCCATCTCGCTGCCTTTCGCCCTATCCTCCTCTCTCATTCTCGCTCACCTCCCTCCACACGCCACACCCCCCGGCCACCCACGCCATTCTCACCACCCACGCCGTCATCCTTTGGCGCCTCTCCTCTCATACACGTCCCTCCTCTCATTCATGCCCCCCCTTTCATATACCTCCCCCCCGTGACCTCTTCACAAGTACAGACTCACCGTGCTTGCCCTCACCCTCCCCTGTCAGCCCTGTCCCTCTTCTCGCCAAACAAACCCTCACATAGCTCGAGCTCGCCTGTTGTGCGATTATAAGTACACTCTTAACTCACACATCTTCTTACACAGCTAAAGCGCCCCTCCCCACCGACTCGTCTCGTCTTGAGCGTTATATCACCCTATCATCATGGGTAAGTCGCTTGCTCCTCCGGCATGCATTTGATTTTAGTCTTTGTTTTCTGTTTTCTCTTTTCTGCTTTTCTGCTTTATTCTTTTTATCCTGCCTTGTTCTATTTCCGGCCTTGACTCTCTTCCCTCTGTCTCCTGTCAGATCTTCCCACAGCCCTCCTCACCTTGTCTTCTGCATCTCATTCTTATTTTTACCCTTTGCTCTACCGCAATAACTCGCCTGCCATTCGTCAATTGCCTTCTATTTCCTCGTCCTCGTCTCACCTCGTCTTCCGCCTGCCCCGTTGCATCTGGCTTGGCATCCTCGAAGAGCCTATACTGCTATACTGTCTGTTCCTTTCCACTTGTTCTTTACCTTGTCTCTTTGATTTTCATTCTTGGGTTGCTTTGGTTTTATTTTTGGTTCCTTAGCTGCCGAGGTCACCTTCTTCTCATCCGTCTCGCTCTTAACCCCTTCCACAATCTTCTTCACTTATACTCTCCTTGTCTTCTTCCCCCGTTACTTGTGCTACTCGATCCCTTCACTACCAGCCGACATTATTGTCAGTATCTTCTTGTATGTCTACATCCTCGCCACCCCTCTGGCCCTGCCACTACTGTTGCGCTGTCTCGGCGCCTTATGCATCGTGTGCTTCTATGGCTGCTCTCCACCCCCCATCCCGGTCTGCCTCAAGTGTGGTCGGCTGTTCTCTTCTCCTTCTAGCTACTCCCCAGCTTCAGTTCTGCGGCTAGTGTGTCGTGCTGTCCTCCCTGGCTTGTCGGTGCTTGTCTCTCATCTCGCATCTCGTCTCTCGTCAAGGCTCAGGCTGTGTTGCCTTGTCCAGCATACCATCCTTCACGTCCTCTGCTTCTAGGTTCTTTCTGCCTTTGCTCTCGCATACTTCATGACAATTTGTGATGGCTTGAATCTCGCACATGGCAGACCGTTGCACAGCTTGCCCATTGCCACGCCCACAACCCTGTCTGTCCTGGCTATGTGCTCTACAGTCTCGTGGCGTTTGCTCGCTGTGACGATCCACGTGGAATCTTGTGGACTCGTTATTATCGAGTCCATCTTGCTTTCTCGTCTGCCTTATTACGCTTCCTACGAGCTTGCGTCTGGGCCTGGCCAATTCTGCAGCCTGTACTCCGCAGCCTGCACCTCCTGCAGACTCCATGGAGCCCACCCCCCTCTCCCGGCTGCTCTATGCTACGCTCGTTGTACAGTGCTCCTGCATCCTTACACCCCCCTTCACGGCAGTCCTCTCAATACGTCTGCCGCCGTTCCTACCTGTCTCTCTTCCCACACAACCAGGCCGTATTACTCGAGCCCGCACTTGTGCTTCGGCGTCTGCATCAAGCGGTGCCTATGAGTGGGTTCTGGGACCTCTACTACCCACTTACAGTCCATCGTTGGCCCTGAACTGGGAAGACGGCCTGTCTTCAGCCAACGACGTGCATGGTGGCTTGCATTTCTCGCCAAAACGGTAGACAAAAAGGGTCGGCTGCAGCATGCTCGCTTGATTTGTGATATACAAGACAAGGCCGACGAGGTGATGCGTTGCTTAATACGTGGAAGCGTCGAGTGAGTGTGTTGGTTACGTTGAAACGGAGCATCTTCGCCTGTGTGCACGCCTCACCACACAAAGGCATTCATCCATCCTCCTGTCGGGGCCCTCGATGAACACGCACACAATGGCACGCACACAAAACACAGGACACACAAACCACACAAATACACGCACAAAACGTACATGTGCCTGCCGCCTTCATCTATCTCACATACTCACGTCGGCCATACACAAGCACCGCGTATACAACACACTGCCAGCTCGCGTACAAGCGTAGCTTTCCTTTTTATCTCTCTCTACCTTTGCTTCTCCTGCTCCCATACACCCCCCTCATCCCCCTCCTTACGCGAGCATCCCACATCGCATCCCACCTCATGCACGGCATTTTTCCAAGTGGCCTTTTGCCCTATATAACATATCCCCTGGCCGTTTCTCACCCTTCCCGATTCCCTTCCCGGAATCTCTCGTCCTAGCCACACCTTGCGCCCATCTTCCTTCCCTCTTTTTGTCTTTTCCGTCCTAGTGCCATCTTGCTTTATTCTTTTTACACTTTGCACTTGGTCTCCTTGCGCTCGATCGTTGCCGCTCTCCCCGTTTCCTTCTTTTTCCCCGTTCCCCAACTTCTATTTTGGTCTTGCCTGGTTTGTCTGCTCAAGCTTCGATCACCAATACTAACTCAATTTTGAAACAGCCGACGACAGCTACAGACCTGTAAGTGGTTGATTAAACGTCTAGGAATATGCAGATTATTAAAGAAAACTGTCTTTCTTCAATCTGCCAAGGTATTTACCCCCGAAGCTGAATACTAATCATTGCCTTCCTTCTGCCACAGCGTGAACGGTCTCCCCGCCGCGGTCGTTCTCGGAGTCCCGGTCGCGCAACAGGTGGTCACCGCCGCTCGCACTCCGCCCGCAGCAACCGCTCTCGCACCCCAGATTACCGCCGGGGATCTAGAAGATCTCGGTCTCCTCTAGCCGTCCAGCAACAAGGCTCCGGCTCTAACAACAACTACGGTGGCGGCAACAACGCTTCCCACCGCTCTCACGACGACCGCTCAGCAGCTAGAGACCACATGATGTCCAACGTTCGTGACTCATCTCAACAGGACCGCCGCGTCTATGTCGGCAACCTTTCGTACGATGTGAAATGGCACCAGCTCAAGGACTTTATGCGCCAAGGTATGCACTATTCAATAGTCGATGTAATGAAATTCATAACTAATATACGCAGCTGGCGAGGTTATTTTTGCGGATGTTCTGCTACTTCCCAACGGAATGTCGAAGGTGGGCGACTACAATGAGTAGTCTTGGCTGGGCTACTTTATTTTCTTTCTGCGGCTTTTTTTACCCCCTCAGCTTTATAATTTTGATGGAATGGTTGGATTGACGGGTTGGAACGTTGTTCCATGGGTATTGTAGGGATGCGGGTAAGTCTCATCTTCTTTTCGGCCACAGCTCAGCTCCACATACTAACATGACCAGCATTGTGGAATACGCAACACGGGATCAGGCACAGAACGCCGTCGCGACACTCAGCAACCAGAACCTGATGGGCCGCCTAGTCTATGTCCGCGAGGTATGTTTCGAACTCCTACTGTACTTGAAATCAACTTGGTTGTTAACACCTGCAGGACCGTGAGGCCGAGCCTCGTTTCAACCAATCCGCCAACAGAGGTGGTTTCGGCGGCCCGCCGGCCCCTCCCAGCTTTGGAGGCGGCCCGATGGGCTTCAACCCTGGCGCTGGTCCTGGCGCCGGTGGTGGTGGAGGCAGACAGATTTATGTCGCAAATGTTTGTTGACCCCCTTTTCCTATGACGGCCAACGTCTACTTGGCAGTCACCGCAAGGTATAATTTGTTGCCGTTGGGCACACCATACTGACCAGAACAGATCCCCTTCACTGTGGGATGGCAGGACCTGAAGGATCTTTTCCGCCAGGCCGGTAAGTTTTAACTAGCAACAAGGCCGCGCTTTAATCACGCACAAGACTAATGCTTTCTTTATAGCCCGCACAGCTGGCGTTGCCAGAGCTGATATCAACGTCGGCCCCGACGGCAGATCCAAGGGCTCGGGTATCGTTGTTTTCGAGAGCCCCGATGATGCTCGCAACGCTATCCAGCAGTTCAACGGCTTCGACTGGCAAGGCCGTACCATTGAGGTCCGTGAGGACCGCTTCGCCGGAGGCGGCGGTGGCCGCGGCGGCTTTGGCGGCCAATTTGGTGGCCGTGGTGGCTTCGCCGGTAACTTTGGCGGTCGTGGCAACTTTGGTGGCCGCGGCGGCTTTGGTGGCCAGTTCGGTGGCCGTGGTGGCTTTAACGGCGGCGGCGGTGGCGGCGGCAACTTTGATAACAATGCCGGCGGCGGACACCCTGGTGCCCCCACACCCGCGCCGAACCCTTTCACCGACTTTGCTACCGGTGGCAACGACAGAAGCGAGACCATCTATGTTCGCAACGTAAGTTTGGTTCCAGTATACAAAAACATGAGTCGATACTGACAACAATAGCTGCCTTGGTCGACGAGCAACGAGGATCTCGTCGAGCTCTTCACGACTATCGGCAAGGTCGACCAGGCTGAAATCCAGTACGAGCCCAGTGGCCGTTCTCGCGGCTCGGGTGTTGTCCGGTTCGACGCACCTGAGACTGCAGAGACTTCGATCCAGAAGTTCCAGGGCTACCAATACGGCGGCCGCCCGCTCAACCTGAGCTTCGTCAAGTACCTCACCCCCGGCGGCGGTGCACCCAACATGCCCAACAGCCACAACAACCACGGCCACAGCAGCCATGTTCCCAGTGCTCCTCCCGCTGAGAACATGGACACCGACAGCCAGGGTCTGACCCAGGATCAGATCATGTAATGCACGTTGCGTGCTGTGCTGTCTGGTGCAGGCTGCTCGGGCCACGCCATTTAAAATGTGGATGACCGTCCGGCATCTTGCTTTTTTCTTGTTGCCGTAAAGGTGACTTGATGTGCAGGTATGCCGGCGTCTCCCATTCTATTATTCTATCTCATTGCTCTGTTTTATGTTTCAACTTCCTCCATTTTTTTCCAATTTGTTTTTGTCTTTCAATATTTTACTACCAAGCCTTCTAAAGCCATGGCAATTCAATCTTTGTTTCTGTTTTCCCAAGTCCTGTTACTTTGTTCCTGTCCTGTCCGGGTACGGAGTGCTCGCAACATTTCTGTACCTGTGGCGAAAGGCCATCGCATTGCCCTCACGCTGGGCAGCATGTGAGGATATCGGTTACCCAAAAAAGTCACTTGCTTTCTTTCACGTCTCCTTTACTACTCCTCATACCTGTTTGCCTGTCTATTTGTTTCAGATATCGCAGGCCACAGCCTGTCCACAGGGTATGTTTTCTGTTTTGCACTCTTCTTTCTTCTAATTGCTTTGTCGGTTATCTACGGCATCTACGTGGAGGATGGTTGCTCAAAGACAAGGCCATTTAAACATGGTCAAGCTTGTCTAGTGGTTTATGCTCTTTATTTAGTTGGGCATGCTGTCAGAAAATGATGTTATTTAGACGTGACATTCGAGAATAGTATCTGGTTTACCGAAGAAGGGATGGTGGTGATGGATCATAAGGCATGCCGAAGCCTTTGGGCGATAAATGGTAGAGGTAGAGAGAGGCGTAGATGTATGGGCACTAGAGAAGGCAATGGGGGTATGCCACAAGGCTCGGGCACGTATCTGCCATTTTGTCGCGACACTGACTGTATTGCTTGTAGATGCGTTGTGACACCATGTGGGCGTGGTCGTAATGGAAGATGATCAACTTGGCGCAGGCCATCTTTGCCTCGAGTAGCTGGCCCAGGCTTTGGCTTCTACTCTCCAACGCCCAGCACCTCACATTTCATACCTCACGTCCTTCTTTCTCATAATGCCTCGTATAAATGGTATTTAATCGTAAATCAAAGTAACTGTTTTGGGATCGTAGAACGCTTCATCCCCAGCAAGGCTGAGCGTAGTCAAAAGTAGCTCCCAGCAGAGCAGCAGAGCTTCATAGTCGGATCGGCTATACCGCACGATGTCGAAACGTCTCCGATACCAGGCCACTGTACACCCTCACCCAACATGTTCCGGCACATGGCCTTGTGTGAAATGACTACCGGTCCGCCACTTGCGACAGGTCCCAAGCTAGCACCCCGTGTGCGCGCATCTCCTCTCGTGAATGCTGACTGGACGGCCGCTCATGTCATTGATTCTATTCTGTCCTTTGTCCTTCCGCTCTTCCGCATTGTCGTAGGTCGTTCGCTCATGGCCCAGATGCCGCCGTCGCAGCCTTCTTCTTCTTCGCCTTGAGCTTCTTCTTGCTCTTGTCGCGCGGCTTCAGCAATGTCATGCCGGCCTTGCACGTCTCCGCATAGCGCGCATAGAAGCCCTCGAGCGCATCGGGTGCTACTGTCGTCGATAGCCGGATCTTGTCTTTGCGGTGCTTCTTGGACTTGCCGTTGCTGGCGCGGATGATGAGTGGCTGGGGTGTCTCTGAGGTGGCGTCGGGGGATAGTGGGAGGCCAGTCTTTTCGTCGCGGGCCACTGCAAAGTTAGTATCAGACTCAAACTCTCAGAGTCGGGTTCGGTGACGTACATCGCCGTTGGCTCAGGTAGATGGCGCCATGGTCTTTTGACTTTTGGGTTGTGAAGAGCTCGGCGAGGCGCGAGAAGAACTGGCCAGTTAGTATAATTACGGCTGATAGGCGGTATCGCATGAAGACAAACCTCGTCGTTGCTAAGGTAGCCCATGATTGCGGTGTGGTGGACGAGGCTCCCTAAAAGTGTCGTGTGTCGTCAGGTCGTCGGTCAATTTTGGACAGCGATTCCAGACTGTCCTCCTGGTTCTAGCGCATGGCCTGCCCCGCATAGCACTTTCCTAAAAGCACTGTGCTAATGATCCTCAGGTATTGTGGACCGGCTCCAGCCGCGCAGATTAGTCATTTTGGCGAGGCTGTCAATCTAAAACTTTTTTTTATCTTATCGGAAATTGAGGAAATCAGGCGAAGAAAACCGCTACAAAGTACCAACTATCAAGCCTCGACTTGTACTTTCGCAGTTTCGACCGTTCAGAGGTTATTTTGTGACGTTAGCTACACTTGCTACAACGACAATATGGCGCCGAGAAACTCAGGCCCGTCGCTGTCGTCCGGCTTCCTCAAGCACCTCGGTGTCGAGGCCAAGGAAAGCCAGGGTCGCAAGAAGTACACGGGTGTGCAGAACCGCAAAGACCAGCGCAAAGAAGCCAGATCAAAGCCACAGCCGAACCGCCAGCCAAATCGGCCACAGCAGCACCGCCCTGCTCAATCCAAGCAGCAGCCACCAAAGTCGGCCGGCGCACCAGCAAATGGCCCACCCAAGGGCAAGTCTGCGCCCATGCGCGTGATCAACCCGGAAGAGGAGGACGACTCTCTCGACTCGGATGACTTTGACGACGATGACGAAGATATGGACGGCCTGGACGACGACGACGACGAAGAGGACGACGATGACGAGGATATGGGCGACGAGGATGATGATATGGAAGACGACGACGAGGACGCATTCGACGACGACGACGAAGATGAAGACGACGAGAGCGAAGACGACAAAAAGAAATCGTCAGGTGCTACGCCCAAAGTCTCCGGCCGGATGCGCGAGCGTCTGGAGCAGGACGATGCAGAGATTGCCGAGCTTGAGCGCAAGCTAGGCATGAAGGGTCGCAAGAACCTGCCACAATCGTTCAAGGACGACGGTCTCGGCGATATTTTGGAGTCTCTGGGCGGCGGTGGTGGCGAGGGCGGCGAGGAGGTTGTCAAAAAGAGCAAGCGCAAGGCCGAGGCTGACGAGTGGCTGCAGGCCAAGCGCCAAAAGGCACTGGGTCTTGAGCAGCAGAAGAAGGCACAGCAGCAGGACAGCGAGGATGACGAGGACGACGAGGACGACGACATGGAGGACGGTGACGACTTTGGCGGGTTCGACGACTCTGACGACGAGGAGGGTGACTCTGACGACGAGGCTCCCAGAAAATCTAAAAAGGAGGAACCAAAAAAGCAGCGAGAGAATCCTTACGTTGCGCCCGTGTCCGCGTCTGCGCCGCAGAAATACGTGCCGCCAGCACTGCGGCGCGCCATGGCCCACGGCACCGACTCCGAGTCCGAGGCCGTCTCGCGTGTCCGGCGCCAGGCCCACCACCTCATTGCCCGTCTGTCCGACGCCAACATGATGACGATCCTCGGAGAGGTCGAGAAGCTGTACCTTGAGAACCCGCGGCAGTACGTCACTGATGCCGTCACCGACAAGCTGCTCGAGCAGATCCAGATCGACGGTGCGCTGTCCAGCAACGTTACTGTTCTGATTGCCGGTTTTGCGACGTCGGTCTACATGGTCAAGGGCACCGACTTTGGTGCGCACTTTATCCAGCAAAACGCCACTGCCTTTAAGCAGCACTACGACATCCTTCTCAAGACGGAGGCCGAGCAGGCTGCGCGCGACCCCGAGCACCTGCAGGCATGGGCCCCGGCGTCCAAGATCGCCATCAACCTTTTCAGCCTGATGGCCGAGCTGTACAACTTCCGCATGATCGGCCCCAACCTCATCTACGACTACATCCGCATGCTGCTGAGCAGCTTGACTGAGACCAACACGGAGCTGCTGCTGCGCGTCTTTGAGACAAGCGGTACGCGTCTGCGCCAGGACGACCCCAGATCACTCAAGGACATTGTGTCGCTGATCCAGCCGGCTGTGGTCAAGGCCGGCGGCGAGAAGTCGCTGTCGGTGCGCACACGGCACATGATCGAGCGCATCACGGACATCAAGAAGAGTGACAAGAAGAAGGCGCGCGACGCCGAGTCCAGCGGCTTTGGCCATGCCGAGCGCATCCGCAAACTTCTGGGCAACCTGCCGACGTCGAGAAAGGTCGAGGCGGCCGGTCCTCTGCGGGTAAGCCTGTCGGATATTGAGCAGTCGGATAAGCTAGGCAAGTGGTGGCTGGTTGGTGCCAGTTGGGCCGGTCGTGACGACCCGGCGGCCGACGCGAGCAAGGAGGCTGCAGAGGAGGCGGTCTCTACTTCCAAGGACAAGGGCAGCAAGGATAGCAAGAAGTCAAAGTCGTCCAAGAAGGACGGCAATGACGACGATGTCCTAGGCTCTTGGGGCAACGACATTGCCGATGTCGAGGAGCTCGATCTGCTGGCACGCGAGCAGGGCATGAACACAGACGCCCGTCGGTCCATCTTTGTGTCGCTGCTGTCTGCCGCCGACAGCAAGGATGCGCACGCACGGCTGATGCGCCTGCGCCTCAACAAGCACGAACGCCGCGAGATTGTCAACGTGCTGATCCGCTGCGTCGGCTCAGAGCAGACGTACAACCGCTACTACGCGCTCGTGGCGCGCCAGGTGTGCATCAACGACCACCGCATGAGCTGGGTGTTCCAGGCGTCGCTGTGGAAGCTGTTCCGGCGCGCGGGCGAGCAGATGTTTGGCGAAGAGCCCGACTCGGGCGATGACGCCGACGACAACGACGATCTCAACGGCAACAGCGCCACCGGCGACGACGCCACGAGCCTGCGGCGCATCGTTAACACGGCCAAGCTGTACGGCTACCTTGTGGCCAGCGGCACGATGAGCCTGGACAGCCTCAAGTGCCTGACGCTGATCCGGCTGCAGACCAAGATCCGCATGTTTGTGGAGGTGCTGCTGATCTCGCTGTTTGAGGAGCTGCAGAAGGCGGCCAAGGCAGGCGGCTCGGACACGTCGACGATGATCAAGAAACGGTTCACGATGACCAAGGAGCGCGACGACCTGCGGCGCGGGTTGATGTACTTTATCGACAAGGTTGTGCGCAAGTCGACAATTGTGGAAAAGGCCCAGCAGAAGAGCATCGCCAAGGCGTGTGACCGCGCGCAAAAGGCTCTGCAGGACTTGCAGGAGTAGTTGCAGGTGTCATCTCATCAGATGTTGTCCGATATCATCAGATGAAAACGTTTTGTAAAAAGCATGGGATGGAGTTTTGTATTATTTGAGTCTTGTATATAGCCCATTAATGGTCACAGCACATAGAGCATAGATCTGTTAAACAAAAGCATGTTTCTTCAATATAAATCGCATAATCTACGCGTCTTTGATACCGTGATCGTGCATTGTCTGTTGGATCGTGATGCATCGCGTCTCGTGATTACGTGAGAAATGCGTGGTCATGTGATCGATCAATATCGGTTTGTATGAATCGCATCGATCGTGAATTTGCGACTTCCTTTTCAGGATTCAATATTCTCTCTTGCTACTGGGGATCTGCTGGAGTGGATGCGGCTACCGTCGTCTTGCAACGGCAGCATTTTGTTTGGGGCACTTTTGATGGGGCTGCTGCTATGGAGTGCCTCACATTTCAGGCTTTCTCCTTCTTCCCTGCTTAACTGTACCGAGCTTGGTTTCACCAACAAAGTGCAACGCGTGCCAATGCTCCCAGCGCCGGGTCAACAAAAAGCGAGAAAAAGTGGAAGGAGGCAGCTGGACAGCACCCAAACAGGAAAGGGCGCCCAGCAATGCATCATTACATAATTCGGCCGTACTCTGTCCACTAAAAACCACTAAAATACAGTTGACAGCAGGCGGCGTCATAAAATAGCTCTCGCTGTTCAGGGGCGTACAGGGGAGTTATAGAAGGTCAGGTCTCCATAACAGCGGGCAGTTTTTGCTGCATTTTTTTTCGCACCACCGTTCGCTCTTTCCCAGTATAGCCGTTATCCGAAAGCTCCCGGACTAGGGAACGCAAATTGTCAAATTGTCATCATCGACAAAACACGCACCTAAACACTAGACATCCCAGACACACAATCTTGCAATTTGCCTCCACGACGCAATTTGTGCCAATTCGCCCGCAGGACAGTGTTTAATAGCTCTTCCTGTCTCTCCAACTCGACTTCGAACGTTTTTTTAACTCTCTTACCCTTTATTTCGCCCAATCCAACCTACCCCCCTAATCTCGAAAATGCTGTCATCACGCTTAATATCGCGGACTGCTGCCCGGACAGCTCTCCGAAAACAGGCAACGTGAGTAGCATACAACTCAGCTGTGTCTACGATGTCTATAGAGGCAAACTTTGCGGCTTCGTCCCGTCTGCTGCTCGGAGACTCCTGCCACACCCTGCCCGGAGCCCGTTGGGGCAGTTTGTTGGGTGGACGTGATATGGAGGATGGAGCCAGGGATCGGCCATGGACTCCGAGCTGCAAACCCGAGCTGCATCGCGATACCAGACATCAAGCATCACGCCTACGGCAACGCACAAGCTAACAATATCTTCTATAGTCTCCCCGTTGCTCGCTTCACCCGCGGTTTCGCCTCCGAGGCCAGTGAGGAGAAGGACCTCGTCATCATCGGTGGCGGTGTTGCCGGCTACGTTGCCGCCATCAAGGCCGGCCAGGAGGGCTTCAAGGTCGCCTGTATCGAGAAGCGCGGCACCCTCGGCGGTACCTGCCTGAACGTCGGCTGCATTCCTTCAAAATCGCTGCTCAACAACTCCCACCTGTACCACCAGATCCTCCACGACACCAAGTCCCGCGGTATCGAGGTCGGCGATGTCAAGCTCAACCTTGGCCAGCTGATGAAGTCCAAGGAGACTGCCGTCGGCAGCTTGACCAAGGGCATTGAGTTCCTGTTCAAGAAGAACGGCGTTGAATACCACAAGGGTGCTGGCACCTTTGTTGACGAGCACACCGTCAAGGTCGCCCTGAACGACGGCGGCGAGACCACCCTGAAGGGCAAGAACATCCTAATCGCCACTGGCAGTGAGGCCACCCCCTTCCCCGGCCTGGAGATTGACGAGAAGCGCGTCGTGACCAGCACTGGTGCCCTGGCTCTGGAGAAGGTCCCCGAGTCCCTGGTTGTCATTGGTGGCGGTATCATTGGTCTGGAGATGGCCTCTGTCTGGTCGCGCCTGGGTTCCAAGGTTACCGTTGTTGAGTTCATGGGCCAGATCGGTGGCCCCGGCATGGACACTGAGATTGCCAAGGCTGCACAGAAGATCCTGAAGAAGCAGGGCATTGACTTCAAGCTGAACACCAAGGTTGTCAGCGGCGACACCAGCGGCCAGAACATCAAGCTGGAGATTGACGCTGCCAAGGGTGGCAAGCCCGAGTCTGTAAGTTTTCTTGGGGTTCTTGATGTTGATTATGTTTGCGATTGCAGGATAGAACTAACAAACTAGATCGAGGGCGAGGTTGTCCTTGTCGCTATTGGCCGTCGCCCCTACACCGAGGGTCTGGGCCTGGAGAACATTGGCCTCGAGGTTGACGAGCGCGGCCGCGTTGTGATCGACTCCGAGTACCGCACCAAGCACCCCCACATTCGCTGCGTTGGTGATGTCACCTTCGGCCCCATGCTTGCCCACAAGGCTGAGGATGAGGGTCTGGCTGTTGTCGAGTACCTGAAGAAGGGCTACGGCCACGTCAACTACGGCTGCATTCCCGGTGTCATGTACACTCACCCCGAGGTTGCCTGGGTCGGCCAGACTGAGCAGGACCTGAAGGCCGCTGGTGTCGCCTACAAGGTCGGCACCTTCCCGTTCTCTGCCAACTCGCGTGCCAAGACCAACGTCGACTCTGAGGGTCTGGTCAAGGTCATTGCTGATGCCGAGACCGACCGCCTTCTGGGCGTGCACATTGTCGGCCCCGGTGCCGGTGAGATGATTGCTGAGGGTACTCTGGCTCTGGAGTACGGTGCGTCGAGCGAGGACATTGCCCGCACAACGCACGCTCACCCTACCCTGTCCGAGGCTCTGAAGGAGGCCGCCATGGCCACCTACAACAAGGCCATCCACTTCTAAGCATTTGTTTGAACAAGAAATGTTTAGGGAGGGCAGTATGTTGTGAGGGGATGGATGATGATGAAGGACGAGTTTTAAGTGGCTGGTTTTAGGCCGTTCTTGTAATATACCACGGCCGGGAAGCATGGCACAATGTATTGTTTTGTTATTTTGCAAGTTTGTGGTGTTGGTGTGTGGTGTGGTGATCATCTTGACAGCGACTACGAACAACCTCACGACATCAAACGGCAAAATGAGCACAGCAGCACAACAGTCGGTTTCTTACCAGCACTGATCTTTACTCGGCATTTGCTTTTCTTGCGTTGCATCTCGTTTGCTATTTGCATATTACGTATATATAGACTTTGGATCTCATAATAATAGCTGCATGGGCAGACACTACGATACATGTATCTGCAAGATGATAAGATGAAATTTTCTCGATAAGATCAGATAGTATCTGAGATACGTGAGAGATATAGCTGCATCTGGGGAATCACGGTAGTTGTTTTGGTCATCATCTCCGCTCGTAGATCTCTAATTTCCATCTTGGCAGCCTTTTTGAGTTTACACCGAGTAGCTTGCTCACCGAAGAAGTACACCGAAGCGAATCACATAATGTGCACCTACTGATCTAGCTATCAAACCAACCTAATGTCAAACTGTCAACTTCGTCGTTGGCTATCAAATCTTTGGCATTGTGTTATCCCACTTCCGTTGAAGCTCGTTGCAACCGGCCAGACCAGTCCATGCTGATTTTTATTCAATTATTTTAGTGAGCCAAATAGCATAACAAAGAAGCCGATATAGAGTAATGCTAGCAGCAATGTTGGCCTGTCGTTGAACCAACGAGACGCTGCCCGATCCCGGAGCCGAGGACAAACTTTTCTTTATCAGATTTTGAAATTTTTATCAGATGGACGCATCCAGTCAGACTTGTCAATGGGGAAATCTCTAAACTAAAAACTCAAAACAGTCATACGTGCATGCTGCATCTGCTATGGCGTAATGAAAATACAAAGTAGCAACCCAAGAAAAGCTACTCTCTGTAAAAATCCAAAATGCACAGAGTATGGCCGACGAAACCCGTCCGAGCCCGATCTGACAGGGGGCTTGCTGGCAGGCTTGGACGGCGAGCGCTGATTGCTCTGTCTGTCCTTTTTATATTCTCGTTTTCTAGCCTCGTTTCTCAATTGTTTCTTGTCCTCGTGTCGATGGATATTTGTGCAATTAAAACGAAAAGGACAAAAAGGAGATGGGCCTGCTCGGGCCAAAGCTGAGATCTGGTTGTTTTGCATGCTACGCTACGCAAGGAGATCCGAGGGCACGCCAACAGCTGCCGGCCCATCTGATAACTTTTCTTAGACTTTTGCTAGACTGCTAGCTTTGTTAGCTTCTATTATCTTTATCGTATTAGCATTCTCATCTCTTTCTCCCCGCCGTTTATATTACTCGACTCCGTACATGGTCACTTGACTGGTGGATGTCAGGGATATCCTTTCCCAGAGTATTATGGCAGTCTCTATCAGGATGGTGAATAGGATGCAATTCGAGTGGGAGGCACTAAAGAGGCATTGCGAATGATACAGCGGGCATCTGTATTCGTGTAGGATTGCGTGCGGGATCCTCCATACAACGCATGCAGTTGCACCGAGATAGCTACTCAGTATCTCACCAGCCATCCCACGGAATATTACCACAGACCAGAGTACGGAGCAGTGTTGTATAGTCTTGCAGGGGCTTGAACTCCATCAGAGTGAAAAGAAGAGTAAATCAACAACGCCGCGAAATGCCGGCAGCCCTGGTCTCTGCCCCTTTCTCACTTTCCCTTATTACATTGGAGTCTATCACGCTGCCCTGCGTTCACACTGGCTTTTCTGCACTCTGTGATTACACGACACTCTGTAATACTCTGCAGGGCGAACCCACACAGGTTGTGGAAATGTATTTAAAATTAAACTGATTAGATATCAAAAAGCTTGTCTCTTGTGTTCTGTACAATGTAAATATAGATGCCGGAGGCTGTGGTGCCGGCTCCAAGTAGTTGGTATGGCAGTGTCTATCTACGTTATGACTCTATTCTCACTTGATTATTATGTCGTTCTGCAATGAGAAAAGTCCTGTATTTGCCACGGAATATCAATTCGGAATCAAAGAAAGACTGCTATCGGACATACGAACGGAGACTCGCGACTAAGAACGGCATACTACGGCGACCGACTCGGGTCTTAAGGAGTCTGAATGCGAGTACTAGACTGCCTATGCCCTGTCTTGTGCAATAGAATGCAGAATAATACACGGGCGTAATTACCTAATAAATGTGTATTTCGTATGCTCACGGGACTCGATATGCAGATGCAAACTCGGAGGTCGGCAGCGGGGATAGCAAATCGGAGAGGAGATGCAGAGTACAAAAAATGCCAGTGTGTCAGTCTGTCAATCCGACATAGACAGCAGCCAGCCAGCTTGTCATAAAAACAGATATTACGAGTACATCAACAATCTCGGTCTCGCCTCAGATAAGATAGCATCCTGGCATCTGATAGAGCACGGCTCCAGGTAGTTGCCAACGGATGCAGCGGTAGCGTGTGCAGTAGTACGCAGTAGTACAGGAGACAGTCGGTGTAAGTCAGGCATGTCTGACTGTCTGTCTGTCCTTCTGTCCTGCCAATCGCTCCAACACCTTCTACCTCTACCCTGAACATCAACCACCTCAACGCCTTGACCTCGATCAGGCCGAGTTTGATGGCTGCACGTCCCGTTGCAGGTGCGCGGCAGAACCGTGGCGGGGGTCAATGAGAGAGGGGCTGTCATGTATAAAGTAAATCTCTGTTTCTTCCTTGCTTGATATTGACATTCTCAAGACATTTTATATGCCACATTTTCCACATACAGCGTTTACAGTGGCTTCCCCAGACGTCCTATTAATGGCTCATCTTGTGCATATGGTCAACCGAAATTGCGATGCGGGCACGGCAGGAGCGACCGTCCTTTCGCCCACCTATGAGACTTGGATATCTTGCTTTTCGTCTTTTTCACGCAGCAGTAGCCCTCGTAGCCCTATGTCTTGTTTTTATTTTCGAGTCATTTTTTATCTTATTCTTTGAATTCTTAACTTTCCCCTTCACATATTATCACAAGATACAGGATAGCTTAACTGCCATCTGCCCCATATTCTGCTCGGCATACTGCACCAATTGCTCCGCGCCGTGCTAGCGCCGAGGCTGTATCTGGTAGCTCTTTCCTGTTTTTCCTTTCTCTTCAAACCTACGCTCCTTCCTCTTTCTTCTCAGGCAAAATCAGGAAATTCAAGTAGTCATAGTCGTCGCGCGTGATTAATAAGCTGCATCTATGACTGGCGATACGGAGATGTTCTGAAGATGTATGACTGTAATGCCTCATCCCATCTCTGGCAGTTCCAGCCGGACACTTCCAACAGGCCGTGGCAATTCTCAAGCTCCGCTTGGCCTCTCCCCGCTGCAGCTTGGCTTACCTCTGGTCTTTAGAGTATGGCAGTCGTCGTCGTATTTCACGCTGTTTGCGCGCCGGGGATGCTCCGCTTGGGGGCAATTAGCAGGCGAAGAGAGTAGAATAAAGGGAACTGTAAAGAAGATAAATGCTGTCAAGTGTCGCTTGGGGTGCGCTTGTTCAAAACCCGAGCCTAAGATATGTACAGCGAGCAGGTGTAGGTGCTCTTAAGTGCTGGAATTACCCATTTAAATTTCGATTTAATTAAACTGTTTTTTTTTTCTTGGGTCTAGCTTAGGCCCTCCTCCACCCATGCTTCAGTGCCGACAACGCAGCATCAAATTCCAGCCACCAAGGAACCCCCGAGGGAAAAATAATAAAATTAAATAAAATGCCATATTAAATCCATAAATTGCGATCCGACAGAAAGGGCAGGAGCACCGGGCAAAAAAATCGCAGTGACGAAGCATCGATGATGAGGCAGATAGAGGCAGAGATTCAGAAATCCGTAGGAAAATGTAGGAAAATCGCAAAATTTCAAGAGAAACACAGTCAGCGAGAGCAGTGAGACACAGTTCTAGCAGGCATAACAAAGCCAGAAACGAAGCAATCCAGCTACCAAGAAACGAGTCCTCGGCTGCCCTGGCGCCCATTGATCTCCCTCGCACCGTCGAGTTCCTCTTTTATTCGTTTTTATTCTTTAATTTTTCTTTAATTCCTCTTGCTGTCCCTTGGTCTTTCCCTAGTACATCGTACTTTTCTAATCTTTCCATCTCGACCTCAGCAAACCCTGCCTTGCGTTTACAGAGTATTCCTTTGCAACGCCAAACATTCGCATCTCTTTCGTCGAGGTTTGTTCCTTCCCTTTCCGTGCTCCTGCCTTGCTGTCTTTTCTTGTGTCGCCCCTTCCCTTTTGGTCACGACGTGCGTCTCCATTCCGGCCATCCTCTCTACCTCGTGCCTTGCCATCTTCCCCGGCTTTCGCATCCATTTCCTGATTCTCCTCTTATCACCCTCTCCCTCCGGCCTCACCCTCGCCTCCATTGGTTATTACTCGTCGTCATTCATTTGGCTGTCCCATATCTCCTCCTCTTCGTCATCTTTGCCCCCATTGCCATTCGACACCCTTTTCCCTCGTCGTCACACGAGCCTGGCAACTCGTCATCTTCCTCCTCCTCGACCCTTGCATCCCTCCTCGTCTCAACAGCTCCCTGCAACCCCCAATTCGTCTGCACCACTCTGCACTCTGCACATTGCACTCTGCAGCTGTACTTCACACGCACAGTAGGGCTTACCGACCCTCTATTTAGATCTGATATCTGTGCCTCCGCACCAAAAGCGACACGCCCCCGCGATCGGTTTTCTCTTTCTCGATTCCTGACTCAGCTCTCTACCTCAGCTCCCTCGACACGACCAACTACGAATTGACCGTTGCACATAGCCAGCCGGCCAACACGACCCTGCGAATATAGCTACTGCATCCGCAAGGATACCGCATAGCGACTTAATACCTCTCCGACCGAGCTCGCGCGACAGCTCCCCCAGCCTTGCTACCTCCATATCACAAGCTTTTCCGACTCAACCTCGAGCGCATCTCTACACACGCCGCATCTTTGCGCTGAAAAGACTGCTTGCCAAGCCGTCTTTTCACCTCTTCGCCCTCTCCCTCCCCCGTCGCCACCCTGGCTCTTCAAGACCAGTCCTTGGGCGGCGCATCGTCCGTTGTAGCCGCCCAAATGGCCCAGCCAAATGCCGAGCCCATCGAGGATGCGGAGGACTACGAGTATGTCCAGACTTGAGTCGATTCTCCCATCGTGCAACTCGCCAATTGCTAACAACACAGTTACGAGTCCTTGCCGCCAAACTTCTCCCTTGTTCAGAACATGGCCGCCGGCGCCTTTGCCGGCATTGCCGAGCACACTGTCATGTACCCCATTGATGCGATCAAGGTACGACACCGCTTCCTTCTAGCACCCTCGAAGCAAGACAGCAACAGCTAACAGCCTAGACACGCATGCAGATTCTGAGCCCTGGCGGTGCCCCCGCCTACACTGGCCTGGTGCAGGGCACATATCGCATGGCTTCCCACGAGGGCATCCTGAGCTTATGGCGCGGCATGTCTAGTGTCGTTGTCGGTGCCGGTCCCGCGCACGCCGTCTACTTTGCCACTTACGAGGCCGTCAAGCATGTCATGGGCGGCAACAAGGTCGGCACACATCACCCGCTTGCTGCCGGTTAGTCTTTTTCTCCATCCTTTGACTTTATATGCCACAAACTAACTCTCTCAGCAACGAGCGGTGCTTGCGCTACCATTGCCAGCGACGCCCTGATGAACCCATTCGATGGTAAGTCTCTACTATAACATGCGCATTCTATGCTTCCCTACTAACTTTCCCAGTCATCAAGCAGCGCATGCAAATAGAAGGCTCTGGCAAGATGTACCGCTCCATGATGGACTGTGCAAAGTACGTCTACCGCAACGAGGGTGTTGCCGCCTTCTACGTCTCCTACCCGACCACTCTCTCCATGACCGTCCCCTTCACGGCCCTCCAGTTCCTCGCCTACGAGTCCATATCTACCGTCATGAACCCGACAAAGAGCTACGACCCCATCACCCACTGTCTGGCAGGTGCCGTCGCCGGTGGTGTCGCCGCCGGTCTGACAACGCCCATGGACGTCATCAAGACTATGCTGCAGACCCGCGGTTCTGCCGCTGATGCCGAGCTGCGGTCAGTCAACAGCTTCATGGCTGGCTGCCGTCTGCTCTACGCTCGTGAGGGCGTGCGTGGCTTCTTCAAGGGTATCCGCCCAAGAGTCGTCACAACCATGCCCAGCACTGCCATCTGCTGGTCTGCCTACGAGGCCTCGAAGTATGTATCTACTTTTCCTTCCTTTCTGCTCACGAAAGCCAGTTGCTAACAACCACTCTAGGGCTTACTTCATCCGCAAGAACAACACCGACCAGTAAGGTCATTTTCTGCGCCGACCACGTACACAGCCATCCACACAGCTACTTTTTTTTCGAAACGAGACAGCGATCTACAGTCCCGTCTACGATTTACATCTGTACTGAGCATAAGCTCCTCCCTTTCGACTGTTTCGGTTATGCAGCCAACGGAACAATTCCAACATAAAACACGCAAAGCACGATAAACATGCATTTCCCACTTTCTCCGACTTTTAGTTCTTGTACATATAGAGAGGCCTTCATGTTCGACAACGCCAGCCTGCAATGGCCTTCTTGTTGTCTTTTTATCACGACAACAAGAAAACAGCAAACACGATAAACGACACAAAAAAAGAGGTGCAAGTACGCAGCATTGCACGATCTACGACCGAATACGGCACGGAAGGGCGTACGATAGTCCTGGACGGCACATTAGAATGGGAGGAGGTGGGTGAAGAGTGAAAAGGGGAGAGAAGGGGATGAACAAGAAAACGGGAGATGGAAAAACAAGAGTACGGACCATCTCATCATGGCCGTCTCTTCTTACTTGGTCTGACTTGGGTTGCTATGCTTTTGACAACTACGCATAAAGCTACGGTTCAAAGCACAGCTGGGGCGTCTTTGATATTTACTTTTTATTTTGTGTATTATTTGATTACGGTATTCGGAAGACAAAACACTTTTACATTTACACAAATATGTCCGTTGTTGTGATATACGTGATGACATGAGTAATCTGAAGCAACAGGTGCTGTATTTCAAAATAGATATCGTACATACTGGCTCAAACAAGGCAAAGCAATAAAAGCATAAACAAAAGGCATCCTGCTGGATATTTGGATATAGATGGAAGAAAAGCAATAAACTGGGTGACAGCTGGGCAGCCAGATCACCGTCTAAACGGGAACCCGCCGGGGCCACCGCCGCCCGAGCCGAACTGGAACTTGAACTGCTGACCGCCATTCTGCTGGTACATGAAGGGGTGGCCGTGGAAGCCCTGGTGGTGGCCGCCGCCGCCGCCGCCACCGCCCTGCTGGTTCGGGTCGTCGCCGCGGTCGAAGCGCGCGCGCAGCTCGGGGTCGCTCAGCACCTCGTATGCCTCGTTGATCTCCGCCATCTTCTTCTCGGCGGCCTCCTTGGTGAGGCCCTGCTTGGCCGCCTTGTCCGGGTGGTGGATCTTGGACAGCTTGCGGTACGCCTGCTTGATCTGGCGGCCGTCGGCATCGCGCGACACGCCAATCACCTTGTAGTAGTCCTTCTCCTTGCTGCGGCGCAGCAGCACCTCGGCCTCCTTGAGCTTCTCGTTGATGGTGTCCTGCTTATCGGGGTGTGCCTCCTTGGCCTTCTTCAGCGTCTCAATGCTTGCGTCGTACAGCTCGTCGTCTAGCTGCTGCTTGGCCTTTTGCAGTAGGCCAAACAAAGAGCTCTCGTCAAGCTGCAGTGCCTGCTCGCACCACGTCTTGCCCTTCTTGGAGTTGCCCATCTATATGTGTTAGTATTATTGTGAATATAGTACCAAGTCAGTACATCAAAAGACTTACTTCGTAGTAGCCCTGGCAGGCCATGCTGGTGAGTTTGGACACCAGGCCGTTGGGGGCTGCTGCCGGGAGAATGCCATCGTCCACCAGGGAGGCGACTTGGTCCTTGATCTCCTGAATCAGACCCGGGTTCTCGCCCGAGGGGATCAGGTGAATTGTGCCTGTCGATGGCTGGTTCTTGGAAAACGCCTTTTCCACCTTGGCAAACGTCTTTTGTGCTGCCTTCTCCTTCTTCAGCAGCTTCATGCACGGCTTCGAGTCGGGGTCAGACTGCAAGCACTTGCGCACCTGTGCTGTGCCCTTGTTGAAGTCGCCCAGCGAGTAGAAGTTGATGGCCGAGATGATAAGGTGTGGTGTAATGTCGCCTGGCCGGATGTTCAGCACATGCTGCAGGTCACCCACGCCCTCCTCGACCTCGCCGCGCGCAAACCGGCATACTGCACGGATCTTTCGTAATGACGCCGCGCGCGATGCCACCATCAAGGCCACGCTTGCCTGATTTGCGCACTCCTCCCAGTTCTGGCTGCCATGGGCCGCCTCGGCCGCCTTTGCCGCATTCTCCGCCTCGTCGATCGACGCTAGCATCTCAGCAGCCTCGGTGGCGCTGCCCTTTACCTGCCGCAGCTGCTCACGGGCACCGTCCCAGTCGGCAACACGCTGCCGGATCTTGCCCAGCTGCAGATGCGCCGCCTCGAAGCCCGGCCGTAGCGCAAGCACTTTTGTGAAATCATCGGTCGCTTGTGATGCGCGGCCGAGACTGAGGTAGGTTGTAGCACGTTTGAAGTAGGTCAGGTAGTCGTTGGGGTCGCGACCGACGGCGGCATCGTAGTAGACAAGGGCCTCGCTGGTCTCGCCGCGCGAGAGATGGCCCTGGGCCGAGGCCAGCAGAGCCGAGACCGGGGTGTCGCTGGGAATGTCTTCGGTCGACAGCGCTGAGGCGACGCCAGCAGCGAGCGCGACAGTCAATAGCGCAAAGCGCATCTTGGTGGTGTGCAAGAATGAATATTCAGGTTCAGTGATGGATGGCCGATAAGGATAGCAAAGGCCACCGGGATCGGTCCAGATAGAGCCTCGAGGCTATGCGGATCGACGTCGATGAAGTCGTAAGTTTCGGATGGCGGGCACAATCGTAGATGTGCAGTCTGGTGTGTCAAAAATGAGTGGCTTTGGTATGGTATCGTGGTGATAGTGGTAGAAGAGAAGGCCCGACAAAAAGGCAAATTCAAAATTCAAAAGAACATAGTGTTAATGAACATCTCCCCGGGCGGGAAGTCGTTGGGGTGGTGCCGCCAGCCTGGCCTTTTCCACTAGCACTATCGATAACGATAAGAATAGAGCACTTTCACATGCGGTATTGGATATATGCACTATACTCAAGGCGCTAAAGCTATGTTAATTATGTAGTTCATTTAGTTGTTCCACCAGCTATAGCACACGTTATGCGTCATAGAACGCGACGCAGAGCTTATCTGGCGTGTAGCCAGTTATCTGATACAGTGCATTTGTCGTTATGCACTATGTCCCTGAATATCAGTCGCTATTGACGTTCTTACATAATCCTTCATTACAAGCTCACATACAGCTCGTCAACATCGCCAAGTTATTCGAAGCACGCATCTTGAAATCAAACGAAGAAAATGGCTCATATACCGCCAACTGCAGCCATCTTCTCTCCGTCTGTGGCCCGCCTGGCATCCTCAGCGGCCAAGGACTGGAGCTATGTCGACAACTGGCTGTCGTCCAAGTATCCCGGCCGTGCTCCTCCGCCGTTTGAGCGCAACCCAGAGACATTAAAGGTGCTCGTGGCCCTGGCTGCCTTGAATGAAAGCGCCGATGAAGACTGCGAGCTGGTGTGGAAAACTGAGTCGGGTGCACTTGAGACTCTGTCTAAAAGCACACCGGGTACGGACCCTACGGCTTCCACGAGCGCATCGCCCGAGGCTGTCGCTGAAGGGGTCATTGCAGCCATTGAGGATGACCTATCTCGCGAGGGCCGTGCAGCTATTGAATCGCTGGCTTCAACGGCGGCTGAGCTCGGGATCGCCTATCCAGACCCCGCCGTGATCGGCTCGAGAATCACCAATTTGCAGACGCGGCTGTTCCAGCTGGAGCAAGCTCTGGCACGGATGCAGGTCCTCCAGGCATATGTGGAAGAGCAGTCTTCTGAGTCCCGCCTTCTGTTGAAGGACCTAGATAGTGATGCCTACCGCCCGGCTGCATCACTAGCCAAGCTCAACCTGGAGCTGCAGCGCAAGGTGAAGGCCGGCACGGCCCGTCTTCAGGACACGAGAGAACGCACATCAGCACAAAACTCGGTGCCTCAGATCACAGTGCAGCAGATCCAAGAAGAAGAGGCCGTCTATCACGAGTTGTTGGCATACAAAAAGGTCCTGGACAAGCAGATCAAGTCATTCCAAGGGCTGCCACCGGACAAGAACCTCGCCAGACAGCAGCTCGAGACACTCCGGTCGGAACTGGCCGAGGCGACGCGGAAACGGGATGTTGTGTTTGAAGGCCTTGTCGAAAAGGCAACACCGAAGAAGAAGAGATGATCGGCCAATACGCGCCGTTTCATTCGCCATTAAAAGTTCAAGATCGAAAACTGGAAACAAAGGGTAAGATGAGGCGCTATATGTACTTCTTGTCGCTACTATACAAATACAAGCTCTAACACTTCTAGATCCAAAGGGACTATATGAACAAATCGCTGTCATAGCTCGGATGCCGTAGCTAATTTGATGGCCGGTTGGTGCCTGGCCGCATATCTGTCACTTGTTATTAATGGCCTCTCTTGACCCGTCCGGACACGGCGCCGCCAAATCGGCCCAGCTGTTTGCCGAGACTGGACTTGGCCTTGGTCTGCGGTGTTGGTGCCGCCGATGCGTCCTTGGCCGGGACCGGGGGACGCGAAGCAGTGGCGGTTCTACCGCTGTCAAGACCACCAAGACCCTCACTGACACGGAAGTCGGGACCCAGTCCAAACGCCGAGTTGTCGTCGAAAAAGTCGCCAGGGCCACTAATGGCCCGCTGCGACCGTCTTGCACGCTCCTGCACATTGCGGAACTTTTCCAACAGCTCACCCCAACGGATGATGCCATCTTCTCTGCCCTTGAGCCTGTTGGGCCTGTCAAAGTTGGAGCTGGAAGACGAGGTTGTGTTCCTACAATATGTTAGCTGGATCTTCTGGGTGTAAGAAGCTGGATGTTGAAACGTACGGTCTGGGAGCAGTATGGAGATAGCCAATGGAGCTCACGCTGTTCAGACGATTTCTCAGAGCAGCAAAGGCTGATGACTGGGGCAGCAGCATAAGCAGGCCGTACAGACACTTGTATAAATGGGGAAATCTCTCGGGCTCGAGCAACTGAAGGCGCAGGTCTTGAATAAAAGTTAGCTGTATGCCCATGGTTGTTCTCAATAAAGAAAGTAGGGCTAAAATCTTACAAGTAAAAACTGGTGACTCGAGGAGCTGCACGAGCTTGTCGATCTGAATGAGGATATTGACCGTCATTTCCATCTCGGCACTAATGTTTGTTAGCATATGTTCCAGCGGCATTAGAGAATGCGAAAAGGGCAGCGAAACGTACAAAATCTGGAGAAGGTTATATGCCTGCTCGTAGGCTTGCGCAAGAAGGCAGAGGGAGAACGTTGCTACGGCATTGTAGCACCATGAACGGAACAAGGCGACAAAGAAAGTCTGGCCATCCTTGGTCTCCAAGTTCCGCAGCCGCTTGCGAAGGTCGGCGAGCTCAGGCGCAGTCAACAGGTTGTTGTTAAGGTTCTGCACCATGATGCTGGCAAACTCAACATCTTCCTCTTTTTCGATGCAGTTGGCAAGGGTGCGGTAGATCCGTTCCGCGCTGAGACTGACACACAGCTGGCGGATGATCAGGTTTCCGCGCGTCTCCAAAAGCTTGCGATCAGTAGAGAAGAGCTGCAAGAGGTTCACCATAAAGTTGGAAAAGTAGTCGTCCTCGCTGTTTCGGGAGATCTGTGACAGCAGCTGCAGGTCCTTGGTGACAACAGCCTCTGCGGGGTCGGACAGAGTCTTGAGAAGGGCCGGGAACGTGCCGTCGTTGAAGGCGAGGACTTTGCGGGGAGCTTTACGGTGAAGCATGATCAGCCACGTCAGGGCGGCAACACGGGTCGCCTCGTGGTCATTGAGGAACAAGAGCGTGAGCGAGCTCACAGCGGCGGCATAGTCCAGGTCTGGCTGCTGCGCAAGTGCTGCAACAATGGGAGTAGAGGCTGCTGTGGCAGGTGTTGGTGAGCGTCTTGCGGTAGACGCGACAGTTGCGCCAGAGGCAGCTCTAGTCGGCAGGAGTGAGGAGGACGCCGGGCTGGTCGTATCGAGCTCCCTAGAGCTTGACAAGGAGGCCCGGGCGCTATTTGTATCTTGGCGTTCAGCGGCGGCAGAGGCACGAACGGGTAATGTGGTGGTGCTGGCATTGGTGGCGATGCCAGCCTCTTGGTCGACAGGTAGCGAAACAACATAATTCATAAGCGCATTGTTTACACGAACAGCAGCCAAGCGAATCGTCTCGATGCCGCTTGCCATGGCAGGCAGCAGATGGGCGAGAATCTTGGGTGTGAAGGGGAGCACCTCTTCGGGGCAGATGTCGAGGAACTCCACCAGCCAACGCAGGCTTTCGACAACTTCCTCGCCTTGTGTCGAGTCCAGCGTATCGGTCAGGATCACCAAGATATCGGCGTAGTTGATGTGGACATCCTGGCCCGGGACCCAGTCGTCTTCACTATCTTCGTCGTCCTCGTCGTTCTCGTCGTCCTCGTCGTAGCCGTTCTCGTCGTCGTCGCCGCCGCCGTCACTGTCGTCGCCGCTGCCAGCACCGTTACGTTCGGGATCGTCGCCGTCTTGTGGCTGGTGTGTTCCAGAGACATCACGCGCACTGGCAGTTTCCAGAGAACCAGCTCTGGCACGCTTGCGCTTGGCATCGTCGCGCGTCTTTGACTTTCTGCTCTCGGCAATGCCCTTCTTGATGCGCGAGATGCGGCGGATCTCGCCTAGAAACTTGTCGAGGCAGTTTTGGGTGGCAATGTGCACGTCGCGGTTGATGTCGCTGAGGAAGGCCAGCAGGCCGCCGAGAAACTCGGGGAGGTAGGCGACAAGCTCAAGATCGGGGATGGAGTCGAGCAGCACAATCCAGCCGACAAGAAATGTGCGTGTGAAAGGGTTAAGGACGTAGATGCGGTCCTTGAGGAGAGGCATAAAGCGCTTGAGCGAGAAGGCGGTTGGAAGGTCAATCTCCTCTTGCTCGTCGTCGCCGTCGCCATTGTCGGGTCTTGCGAGAACGGAGATGTATGTGGCGGCAGACTCGGACACAATGTCCTTGACAAGACGGTCGAGAAGCTCAGCGCCGTTCTTGACCGACAGTTCGGAGTCGGCGCCCAGCTAGGCAGTTAGTGGGTGTATAGTATAAATGACCGCCACGCATTGTCAAGACATACCTTGCAGAGGGAATCGAAGATGCGGTTGAAGTAAATGAGAATCTCGCCCTTTGCCACCTTGGCAATATTGTACATGGCCTCGCAGGCATAATAGCGCACACGGGGGTCCTGGTCAACAAAGCAGGCCAGGACAGGCGGCACGATGATCGATAGGTATCGAGGGAGTTCCTGAACAGTGTTAGATATCTGTGATAGTATAGCCGCATGCAAGATCTGGTAATGGTAAAAACATACCGGGCCGAGGGCAATAGCAGCGGCAGCTAGTCCGATAAGACCGCCGTTCCGCGAGTGCTGGTGCACGGCATAGGCATATTCGTTACAAAGCTGGTCGAGGATAGCTTCGACGGCGGCGGTGTCTTTGCGCTGGACGAGTTCACGGATGGACCGCTCAAGACTGGAGTAGGTTAGTATTGCTGTTATGCAAAAGTACTCGATAATACTCGGCGAGGTAAGACACGACATACTCGAGGGCGCCGACCTTGCGTTTCTCGTAGAGCTTCTCGTTGAGAGCACGCTGGATGCTGGGGTCCATAGCGGCGAGACAGACACGCGGCAGCGGTCACTCAAAGAGCCAGACTATCGGCGGTGTCTTCCGTCTCTGGTCAGCTTTGATGGCGTCACAGCCGTGGCACGCGCGATGGCGACGTCGACAAACGCGGCCGTGCAGGAGCTTGTAGCTGTAGCTGAGGATGTGCAGCCAATAGAATTAACCGACCTGGCAAGCAGGTAGATGTCGGTCAATCACGGGCGGTGCTGCGGCGTGAGGTGGAGGCAGGGTTGGTATCGTGTCGTCGAGTCGTCGTGCAGTGCAGCCGTGTTGACGTAAGGCAAGGTGCTCGAGGCTGCTGCTATCAGGTACTTGGGTACTCGGCGCCGCTTGAAGTCACTCGCTGAGCTGCGCTGTGGGGAGGCAGATAGCGCACAGTGTGCCCCTACATAGTGTGAACTGTACGCGCGCGCTGGCGGCAGGGCGAGCTCTGGATAAAAGCGGGGTGCTCCACTGAGACCTGGGTCGGGGTACCTCTTGGTGGGAGGCTCCGGATGTACACTCGAGCTCGGTTATGTGCATATTTTCCATAAGAGGAAAGCACATGCAATGAGACGAGCGGGGGGCCACAGGGTACTCACGTACTGGACCTACGGTGGACAGGCTAGCACTAAGACGCCCAAACCCGACTTACATGCTGCATCATGCTGTGGTGTGGTTGGGTGTTCATTGGTTTTGGTTCAGTCTACCGCCCGCAATACGGTGCACTCACACTGCCGCCTCACAATCAAAGATACATCACGATGGCGTCTCAAAGTACTGCAGCTCTTCTGCACTTTATGCATCTCCTGCATGTCCAACGCAGCTCCACCATCCTACAGCAACGACGCAAAAGGAAGAGCCCAGGCCAGAAATAGCAATAGATGCGATGCCTTATGCAGCGAAATACGTATGTTGCATCTTGTGCTGCAGACGTGTTGTGTTGTCCCTGCCCGACGGTCCGAGGAGAGTGGCAGGGTGGTGTGGTGGTGGTAGTGGCCGTGGAGGCTGTAGAGTCGTAGAAGTTGTAGTCTCGTAACTGGCCGGTGCAGTCCTTTGGGTGGTAAGCGGCGTCGACAGTGTCTTGGATGCTGGGTGGTGTGGTGGTTTGATGCCTGTGTCCCCTGTGACGCAGACGTGCAGCTTCGAGATAATCCCGCTGGTCTGTTTTCGGGCTTCTCGGCCTTTCCCAGTCGCTCGGGAGGTGTGGTTGGTGCTGTCGGCCTGGCATGGTCTAGCATTGGGCCGCAGGTCGACTACTATAATATTTTGTTTCGCGTGTCTATCTCTCTGGTTTTGGGTTCTGGCTGTTTCGGTGATCCTGTTGATGCTTGCGCTGTCTCTGTCACGTTGGGTTTCTTCTGCGATTTATCTGGACGTAGCATTTACCATGATAATAGCTTGAAGATGTCATGCTCTGCATGATACAAATAAACACACATGATGGAAATGAAAGCCGCCGCAAACCACTCAGCTCACACTCAGCTCACAGCCGTGTCTCACTAGCCAAGACTCTCCAACTTCATCCTCTCCGTATCCAGTGCCTTGGGCGAGTTCCGCTCCATCCCTCCATCCCCGTCTCTCCAACTGACATTCGCATACTTCCAACAGACACTCAAGTCCAACAACTCATACAGTCCTCCCTCGCCACTCTGGCTGCAGTTCGCTTATCTCGGGTTGGCTCTTCGCTTCCTATCTGGCGGGCTCGCCCTGCTTTCGCCAGTACAACCATCCGTTTGTACAATCTGTAGTCAGTAAACAATCCTTTCAAGATATCACGTCTTCGGCCATAACTGCACCCACACATATTTGCACATATTTGAACTATTTGCACATGCAACAGGCTCTCGGCTCTCTCCTACATAATACCCCGTAATACATGATAGTGCCACTCCATTCAGACCCAAGCAAGACATCCCGCCTCGGCTGCTCCCTTGGGTACCATGCCGCAGACCGCAGTCTCGTCTCGATGGTCTGACAATCCGCCTTCCCTCTTTCAGCCCAAGCCTATTTGTTGTCACGATATCATACGCTGGCATCCATGGGGGTGCGGGCCTTTTTCTGCTTCTCCTCTTTTTTCTGTTGACGCCGACGGTGAGCTGCTGCTGTTATCTGGCCGACTGGCTGGTTCAGCTGCCCCAAAAGCCTCTGCTCTGCGACTGCATCCTGCCTATGCACATACGAGCATATGCATCCAGCCTGCATGGAGCTAGATGGACGGTTTCTTCGCAAGTAGAAATAGTATCTTTTGAACTAATAGAAACATAGAAACAAGAAGTGCAGGTTACCAACGGATGCTTATGCTTATGCACGTATGCTAAGGATTATATGGGCAGCCCGGAATCCAAAATACCCGGGAAAGAAACAAAAATATACTCAGAAAAATCAAAGAAAATGAGACAAAACTACCCAGTAGTTGCCAACGCCCTTGCTCCAAACTTGCTTTCATACCCTGATTGTCGTTGCTCATTATTTCAGCTTGTATCCAGACGGATGGCCATAGTCTTGGGGGTTATCACACCAACCGCCCGTCCCGTTTTCACTCGCCCTGTTTTACTTGCTCCCACTTGACCCTGAGTTTTGGTCCCCTTGGCCGTGGCCGGCCTGTTGAGTACCGCCTGATTCGGCGTCTTTATTTGCCATGGCTGCTAATTGCGCTCGCCGTGCAAACTCGTCCTAAGTCTTCGTGTTAGATAGTGGAATTATGTAGGCTCGTGGTTCTCGATGCATCATATTTGCCCATGCTCCGTAATCCTTTGTCGCGTATTTCATAATTTCAAGGCGTAGTATCTTACCTTGTCACCCCTGGCCTTGCGAATTCGTGCAGCCGCAGCCTCGTCCATCTTGCCTCGGCCCATTCTGCTGCCAAAAAAGTTGTATGATGTGCAGTTATGCAATTTTGTCCGCTTGTAAGAAATGTGCCAATTTTGGTATTAATGCAGCCAAAATATCAAGTCGAAAATAGCAGGTATACGTATAAAAAGACGGGCGTGATGTTAAAGAGTGAAGTATGTTCGCAACAGGAAACAGTATGGCGTTAGGGAAGAAATGCGGCAGGCTTGGGAGTAAAGAAGCGAATAGGCAAAGAATGATAATGCGGAAAGATAGATGGAGCAAATAGTAATGTTGACTTTCTGGGGATCGTGGGATTTCGACGCCTTTATATATCTGACGGTATGCTTCTCGACTGCTGATCACTCAAAGCAGGGCTTAAATTTACACAAGCCCAAAGTGAAAACGCATATGCAATAGGACAGTCTTTTTTCATCCTGCAATGTAAAGTGGAAGGGGGTGGGTGGTCAGGCAAGCCCCGTCTTCTTCCCAGGGTTTGACTACGGAGCATGTATTAGTCTACATCTCTGTTTGTGGACGTGGAATACAGATAGACAGACGGTTATTGGGCATTGCTCAGCAGCCTTTCGGCGCCAACATGGAATAATGAGAGAATGGACGCCATTAAAGAAGACGGGTGGGTGGAAAAGTGGCAAGGGGAAGACGCAGGAATCCGGGCCGCAAAATGAACTAGATTATCAAAGGAAAAGTAGAAAAGTAAATACGACAGGCATACGTTTGGAACAATACTTTCTTGTTTCTTGGTGCTATCGTTATTAACTTCGTTGCTTCTTATCCTCCGCTCTCCTCTACCGTAAATTCCGGCAAGGGTCGGGCTGTCTGCACCGTATCGTAGTATTGCAAATACTCTGCATGATTAAGACCTTTTCTTATGCTGTGTCTCCGTCCATCCGTTCGTTTATGTACGCAGACCCAGCTGTCTGTCTCCCCCCAACTTCACCGCATCCGGGAGGATGGTAAGATACTAACACGATGGGGTGGGTAGTAGGGTGTGGATAGTATTGTCAGACACGACTGATGAGTTGCCCCGTCGAACAAGGGAAAGCAGGGGAAGACCAATGCTGGACAGTTCGTACTCGTATCGTGGCATATATCACAGAGAAACAAAGCCAAAGAAGCAAAGAATCGGAGACAGAAGCAGAGCATGTCTCCTTAAACGGAGACTGTAATTACGGGGTAATACGATGCACACACGAATATCTTTGACCATTTCGAAGCCCGAGAACAAGCTGCAAGCTACTACTCTACTGGGCATGAGCATGGGCATGGGCATGGGCGCGATAAAGAGTAGAGCCCAAGAAACAACCGAATGGGGCGGCGCTGTCCGTGGCAGGGGGGATCCTGGTGGTATTACAGTCTGCGGAGTATTGCTGGGCCACGAGCCTTGACCCGAGAGATGGGAGCCGAGCTCGCACAAGGAGAGGGAGGGGTGTAAGGAATTGGGATGGGGTCCACGGTGGGGAGGCCTGTTGGTGTGACTTTACCTGCAATGATCACTCTGTAGAAAGCCCTCCTTTTTACAGATATATGGCAGTTTGGTTTTCTTTTTGTGTTTCTTTGTCTCTGAAGAATAAGCCACTGACTGACCCGATGGGTGGAGAAGATATGTAAAGCTGATAATGGGCCCAGCATCTACAGTACTGAGTACAACAGCAGAACTTGAGAACTTGTTGTTCTGGTTATATCGGCAACGGTCGAGCCCTTTTCCGTTGTTGTGCCGAGAGCTGTACTCGATCTACCGCAAGTACAGAGTAGATGTCTTGAAGAACAGCGGACAGTAGAATGGGCACAACGGGTAAAGTGCCGGTGCCACGGAAGCGTCCGCGAGTGCCCTGTGCTCTGAACTCATCTCTCCGACTGAGGTTACTGGCCATACGACGTTGAGCATATTAAAAATCGGCATCGCATCGTGTTTGAGAGCCACCATGTCGCTCTAGAGGCTGAGAGCGAAACAGCAAACCAGCACACCGCTCTCTCAAAAAAGGAAATAAAATGGACTCGGGCCCTTGGATGGGTGTGGGAAGAAGCGAGGAGCCAGTCCGAAAGAGTACAGGTATGTGACTGAAATAAAAGATAAACGGGAGTCGAGAAAAGGGGAGAAACGATGACGGAGCTTGGACCGGAGAGCAGAGCAGAGAAGCCAGATAGGACAGGCCAGGCACACTCAAACATCAGCATAGGGGCTATCCGAACTAATCTAAATGCTCTGGCTTGAGTTCGCCCGCGCTTTACGAAGTATGTTTTAAAATATCTTGACTTAAATCTTAAATATTGAGCAGCGCTTAGCCCGGCATGCTGGATGGCGGGCTGTCTTTTGTCGATCGGAGGGGCCACATTCGAGGGATGGCGATCAGAGAACTGGGTAGGGAACTTGGCAGAGCTGGTGAGAAACAGCAGAACACGGAATTAGGAAGCAAGTGTAGCAGAGGCCCAATCCCAAGAACAGGACCAAGAAGCGCGTCCAGAAGACCCCGAGAGAGGCATACGTGCGTGTGGTGCTGGCAGCACGGGAGGTCGCATGCAATGCACAGGCAGGGCCAAGCAGGGAAGCAGGATACCGAATACAGTCTACATTGTCACAGCACTCTAAATACTCGGTGCACAGCTTCGGTTCTCAAATATAGACGCATTGCAACATCACGGAGGCGGACAGCGATGGTTGCACAACATATGAATATAATGCATGATTGGGTGCGCCTTATTGGCACAAAATGCACCAAATGCACCTACAAAGTACTTCGTATGCACGCCGTGTCGCCGGCCTTTGTATCTTGTCCTTTTCTTCGAAACAGTCGGGCACTGCCAGTCTACTGTGTACGTTACTTCAGAGGTCCAGAGTGCAAGCCCATATCTCCATAACTGCAGCCACAAATTAAGAGTGGGTCAGCTATATGGGTCCTGTCTCGCCTTCAAACCCGGCGCTATGGCACGCGATTAGTGATCTCCTTGGTGGTAGGAAGAAGAAAGAAGGCGGAAAACGCGTCCGTTTTGGATGAAAAGCAGCGCCTATGCAAACAAGCCGGTGGTTTGTGCTCGTCGTTTGCTTGTTCTTCGCGTTGTTTTACTCTGTAACAATTGCTTTGCACTTTCGGACAAGGTTATATGAATTACATAATACTGGCAGCCGGTATCATGAGATTACTTTATCAACAAGGAAGGAGCGGTTGTGGGCGTGAATTACCAGGAAAGAGCGATGGGCAGAGAGATGCGCAGGGGAGGAGCAAGGGGTGGCACGCACGCACCAATATCACCGCCGTGTGATACGCGTCTTGGGTCACTCCTCCGTCACGGTCAGAGGCCAACACCAACGCAACCAACGCACCAACACGCCACACACGATACGGAGGTATTCTCAATACAGCGTAGATGCAGGTATTACAGCAGCACAAGAAACACAAGAAGCGGAAACACAGGACTCCATCCAAATGTCGCACAGCCAATCCCAACTACTTGGGTATCCTCAATCCGAAAAACTAGAGACAGGGTTCCGATAGGAGAAGCCAAAGGGGTGGTATGCAGGCCGCGGAAGCGAACCAGCCTGTCGGTTTGCTGCCTCTACTCGGTAGTACTATGTACATGAGACGAAGTAGACTTTCAAAGGGGAACTTAAGATCGTGATGAAGGAATTGGGGATAGAAGCTCAGAGGTAAGAAGTGCAGAAAGGCCAAAATTCCTCAAGACTTAAGAGAGTTCGTGAAAGGCAACGGGATGAGTTCCAGAAGATGAAGATATTATGTCTTGCAATCCTGAACAAAGGCGGTACTGCCCGAGATCGTAACAACCGGGACCGGGGTTTACAGAATTATCATGAAATCATATTAGATCGTATCTCATCGCTGTCTCCATAGGGGTACACAGCAGAGTATAGCAAAATGAGCAAAATTGCCAAAACAAATTCCAGATCAGACCACGATCGTAACCACATATAGGTGGTCGGCGCATTGATTAAAGACATCCAACGTTGGACAGCGATCGTGTTACCACCAGAACGCCATATCACAGTCCACTCCACGCCACCACTCCGGCCGCCGTATCCTTACAAATCGCTGTAAAGCCCTCTCGCGCCACGACTCGCGCATCTTTTCTTACTCAGGCTCTGCCTTCGAGGATGGCCTGCTGACACTGGGCCAAAATGGTGGCCTGCTTTGATACATCGGCCAGCCGGCCAATAACCTCCTTGTTACCATCCACGAACCCATACAGAGCATAGGGGATTCCGACCTCGTTGCAGAATTCCTGCACTAGCTTTTGCGTGTTGCGCAGGTTATGCCGGGGGATGCGTGGGTATAGATGGTGGATGGCCTGGAACTGTAGGCCGCCGTGGAAGAAGTCCAGCCACTGCGGGCAGTCCACGTCCATTGTCGTGCGCAACATACGCTGTGGGAACGACTCGTGCGGTCCCAGGTCGGCCGTACTCATGGCAAAGTGCGACAGTGTGATCTGCACATGCAGAGGCATGGTAGCGACGTGGCTGACCATGACAAACAGAAAGCGGCCCCAGTTGTTGTCGATGCCGCGGTACACGACTCCGTAACCGAACCATAGCCAGAAAAACACCTGGCCGACAGCCTCGAGCCAGCGGTGCCAGCGTGCCGGTCCCTTCCGAGGGCCCAGACCCATGATAATGTACATCCAGGACAGGCGGTACAGGTTGAAGCGGCCGAAGCACAGGACAATATAATACGTGTAGTGCTGGATGGACAGAAAGATTTTTGCTGCAGCGTCGTACTCCATGATCTTATCGTAGTAGGTAGACCGGAGATTGCCGAGGAGCCGGTGGGACACAGCGAAGAAAGGCATATGTTCGATATCAGGGTCGTGTTCCGGCGAGTTGGTCACAATGTGGTGCACATTGTGATTGTCCTTCCACCAGCAGATGGACAGACCGCCGAGAAAGTCGGCAATGATAATACCAATGACGGTGTCGGCGTGGAAGCTGTGTGTGATACCCATGTGGCCAGCATCGTGGGCTGTGAACACCAGCTGGTGCCAGAATACGCCCAAGCACAATCCACTTAGGGCATACCACTTCTTGCGCAGAAACACGATCATCATCACAAACAAGAGTGTGTACCGGGCCACTTCCCACGCATACGCTGTGTAGTTGCAGTCGTATAGGCCGGCATCCTTGATGCGCTGGTTCAGTTCGCGGTACTTGGCGACAATGTTCTGCTGTGTTTGTGCGTCCAGCGAGGGGTATTTCTCCAGGTCGAGGCTAATCTCTTCGCGCGTCTTGACGTCCAGGAACGAGGTTGCCACCCGGTCCAGCTCTTCCTGGTCAACCGCACCAGCCTGCACCTTTTTCTCAGGCTCATCTTCTGCATCGGATGCCGATGATGCCGATGTGTCAGGAGACTCTGGCCGTGCAGTGCGCCGTCTCCGAGCAGACGCATGGGCGCCGTCGCCGTCGTCGAATATGGGCGCTGGAGATATGGACCGAGACCTTGATTCGGAGCCAGAACATGTCGATGTCATGTCCATTGGAGGCGCCGACTTGATGGGCACCGGCACTGGATCGCTTCCGTCGTTGGTACGGAAGATGCCACCCTGAATTGGAGGAAGGAAGTTCTTCCAGGCGCCTTCGATCCGGCCGATCCGGTACCTATCCATGCTCTGCCGGGCCTCGCCCGAGTGTAGGCTGCCATTGGTTAACACATGTCTCGAGTGTGTTGTACATTTTCTTTCCCGATACTGCAGTCCTGGGGACTATTCTTTAATTTATCGTATGGGCAGGGACACCAACCAGTTGACTTCGTCTGTGGCATCCTTGCCAATCATGTGAAGTATGGACTTTGCACCACCCGGGTGGTAGGGCAACCAGGCATCTACTTTGAGTACATGCTGGTCGACGATGATGAGCTTCCGGCCCTTGGCAATCATTGACTCGATCTCTGCCCTCTCCATGAGCGGATAGACCTTTGGCGCGCGGCCGGAGCTGCCGGAGCTGCCGGGGGTCGATCCAACATGCCGTTCGGAGGCCGGCCGAGCTGTCGGGGCGGCCATTTCGTGATTTGGTCGCTGGCGTTTTCGATTGCGCGGTCTTTTGGGGTGCAAAGTTGTTAACTTTGGTCTGGCCACTTCAGCCACCACACAAATCAGTCGGAGCTATGTGGGCGCGATGTGTAATAGGGAATGGATAAACTGCTCGATCACTTCGACTGATGCTAATAAACCGCTCCCACAGCACTGTCACACCGCATTTCCAGCGCTATGATAGAACGTGTCAGGGGCTGGGCGAATCACACCAGGCCTATGACCGTGTACCGTACCATATGTGGGCCCATACCTATGAGACTCGGCCGATGCGATAAATTAGTAATCTGTCTGCGCTGATCATGATGGCCATATACGGTGTACGATGTATGGTTCTGTCTGGCTGTGCTTGATCAATTATATCGTAGTTTTGCATATCCGTGTTCTTGATGCAAATATATTTTCTCCGCAAGGTCTCGACAATTGTGAGGCAGCGCCTTGGTATAAGCTAGTCGATAAGCCTGTCTTCTTGGTCGAAGCTTTAAGCTAAGCTGCGGTCATCTTTTACTTCTTGCGTTTGAAACTTTACGACCTGCAGTTGTCATAAAATTGCTCTGTGACGTTTGATTTGATCTCGTGGTATTTTGATTTTTTTTTATTGTTTTGGTTTGATTTTCCTTGTATTTTTTGGGGTGTGCTTGATATTTTTGGGGCTTTTGGGGAGTTGGCTGTTATTTTTGCTTAGGTTAAACATTTTGCGATATTATTATTCACTGCATAAAAACATCCACCGTTTAACGAGTACACGAAAGAAGAGCATTAACCTCACTGTTACAAGTCATAGCTGCCCAACATGTGAAAACACGAACCCTCAAGGCCTGCCACCACCAGCTACTCTAACATCGAGTCGAGACGGCCAAAGACATCGTCAGAACTAAACATCGATGCCCTGAGTCCCCATGGGTTGTTGGCACCTATCCCCAGATAGGTGTATGCATCTACAGTCATTTGTTAGCCGTGGCCCCAGAGAACAGCGGTCTAATGAGATTGGCTACCACTTACCACATTTGTAGTATATCCTTCCTCGGCCTCGCGTGACAAGCCTCATCGCTTCCAGTCGTCTCAGAACGCGGGTGATGTCATCGATGTCCCGGAAATCCGACGTGTAAACACAGACTAGACGGACCGTCTTTGCCTCGGCCACAGCGCTGAGTGCCAGCTCTGGATCCCGGGGTGCAACCTTGGCCGCAACTCCCAGATCACCGCGGTGTGTCGCTCGAGCAACTGCTTCCCACGACCGGTTGACTCTCTTTGGCTGGACGAACAACATCCACTTGAGGTGTTAGCAGTTGACAACCAACTAAGCATCATATTCTACCCACCTTTCCACACGTAACACCCAAGCGGCATGCAAGACCGATAATGTCTTTGGCGGCAGACTGCCTGGCCGCATCCATATCGCGCGCTGCTGTACCCGGGGCACCCATGCGTGGGATGCCATCGAGGAAGCTTCGTAGCAGGTCCAACCTCTCCCTTGCCGCCGTCACAAAAAGAAGGATATGCGATCCCTCGGCCTCAGGGCCTTCATCTTCACAGCCCGGTACAAGCTGGCTCCCCACCCCCGGCCTCCGCGGGCGCCCGATTGATGGGTTGCGCACATAGATCCACGGTGTCCGTTCATCCTTCATCGTGGTAGCCGGAGGGAGCCTGCGCAAGAACATGCTAATATCCTCTCCAGGTTGGCACTCGTATGACCCCAATCGTGGTTCATCAAATTGATGTCGCGAGTCGCCAATAAGACGCTGCGGTTCTGGCTGTGCTATAGACGACGGCGCTGGGGCCGGAGGAATCATCCGCAGAAGCTGACGCGTGAGCATCTCTTCTGTGGGCTCCTCATCTTTCACATCCTCGACATCCCCATCTCCATCCTCGTCCTTCACCTCAACCACGACAGATTTAGCCGGCTTCTCTCCAGTCCGGACGCGCCTTGTGAGTCTATACACCGTGCCAACGGGGCCTAGCTTGTCAGTCCCTCTCCGTGCCTGGATTCGTTAGGATTTATATTGAAACAACTCACCATAAAAGTCTGAGTCTGAATCGGACCCCAATTCCATTCTATCGAGGTTGGGTATGGCTAATCACAAGCACGGGCTAGTTCTGTACGCGTAGTATGGATGGTTGACTGGTTTGATTGTGGTGGATTCGAGGAGGTGCTTATGAGCTGGGATATCGCAGGCACAATAGGGCGGTAAATAATGTGTAAGCCACCAAGAACATCAAGCTCAAACTGTAGGTGATTAATGGCCGCGAATAATTGCTTCAGAAACAGAAGAGCAAAATCGCGTAATTAATGTCAGTGACAATGCTGTTACTTTTGCTCACCATACAAAAAAGTTTATATACACCGCGACACGCTATTTATTAAGAGTAGTACCAACAGTGCAATTAGTGCAGCGCGGGAAAAAAGCCTGCACTATTTTATGGCAAACGAAACTCACCCTTTCAACGACCAACGCTGTCACAACGACCATCAAGACACCACTGCGGCGTAATACCACACAACACCAAATATGGCTGAGCCGATATCATCAATAGAGTGGCAGACACTTGACCTGCCACCAAGCTGCATTGAGTTCTGCCCGGCACACCCAGACTACTTTTGCGTCGGCACGTACAACCTCGAGAAGGACGAGGCCAGGGCCCAGGGCGACACGTCGCGGCCGCAGAACCGCAATGGAAGCATTCTCGTGTTCAAGGTCGACGACAAGAAAGCGTAAGAGCGAAAAAATTAGCATAAGAAACATATCAGACACTGACGTTATAGACAACTTGTCGAGACTGTGGTACAGCCTTCAGCCTTGTTGGACCTGCACTTCCAGCCGACTAAAGAAAGGCAGGATGTATTTGCTGTAGCTTCGAGTACGGCCACACTCTCTATATACCGATTCTCGCCGGCAAATATTGGAAAAACTAGTGCTGTCGAGCACCTCAGCACGGTTCGCATTGATGACATCGACGACGATGTGCTGTTTCTCTCGCTCGCTTGGCACCCGACGATCCCCGACTTGCTGGCCGTGACGACGTCCACCTGCCAAGTCTATGTGATCGGCCTTGACTCATCTCTGCAGTGCCAGTTCGTCACAGAGTCGCCTGTTCTCACCCACGATCTTGAGGCATGGACCGTTGTCTTCTCACCCGACGTCGTGCAGAGTGACGACGGCAAACAGACGACGGTAACAATCTACTCGGGCGGCGATGACTCTGCGCTGCGTTTCACATCCTGTTTATTGGATAAATCCTGGCAATCTTCTTCCGCGGGTGATGGGCCTCTCCAGACGCAATACAACGCGTGCAAGCTCACTGGGCACGAGGCTGGTGTGACTGCAATACTACCTACGACGGTCAAAATGGCCGATGGAGGGCGGGTGGTTGTCACGGGAAGCTACGATGACAATATCCGGGTCTTTTCTATCGTGGATCCGTCCGAGACGTATGGCATGCGCCGCGCAAAGAGTCTTGCCGAGCTCAACCTTGGTGGCGGTGTCTGGAGATTGAAACTCATTTTGCAGCACATGGATGCCGATAACGGCAGTTGGGCCTTGAGAGTTTTGGCGTCTTGCATGCACGCCGGTGCCCGGGTGGTTGATATCAAGGGAGATGCTACTGGCTCCTGCGAGATCTTTGTCATTTCACGATTTGAAGAGCATAAGAGCATGAACTATGGCTCCGATTTCCAGCTAAAGAAGCCATTATTGTGTGTATCGACAAGTTTCTACGACAAGCTGCTCTGCACATGGGAGGCTGATAACGAAGAGTTGTAGATACCCATAAAACCTTGAATGTATTTATGATGATGCAAATATAAACTGCGCCGCGAACCAATGAAAGAAGTGTGAAGACAAGAGAATAGCAACCCAAAAAATGCAAAGAATGCTGTATCGTAATACCCAAGCGTCTGCTATGACCGCGTGGAGAATCTACCTGTCCTCCTCGCCAAGTGCAAGGTCGGTGGCAGAGTCAGGATCAGCCGACTTTAGTAAGAGAACCAAACGGTAGGCACTGTTTCCGTTGAGGTAGTAGCGGTGCAGCTTCTTGGAGCGGAAAAAGCCGAGCCGCTCATATAGACGAATGGCAGCCGTGTTTGACTCTTCCGTCTCCAGAACGACCTCATCTGCGTCGCGCTCAGCCATGGCATCAATTGCCTTCTTTACCAACGCAGTGGCCACGCCATGACCGCGCCGTGATTCCGAGACCGCCAGCATGGCAATGTATCCTCTCCGTGTGGGAGGGCTGTGCGAGGCATGTGTTTCTAGCTTGCAGATGACGACGCCTACTAGAGATGAGTCTTTCGGGTCAAGTGCCTGTAAGGAAAACAAGTCAGCAAATGGTCCTGCGTCTCAGTGATAATATAGTCAACGTACCATGAAGCAGAGGTGACTCCATTGATAGAGAAAGTACCGGTAGACATAGATGCTATACGGCTCGCTCAGATCCTTTGATATGAGACCTCGGATGGCAGGCAAATATTCCTGCTCAAGCCGATGCTCATAACGGATGTATTCCAGCTCCGAGGCCTGGAGGAGGGCTGGTGTTAGGGCCGTAGATGGCACCGGTACCGATGCCGCCATAGCCATCCTCCGCTCCGAACTGTCGGAAGAATGTAGGCCAAGTGTGCTGTCCCTTGCCTAGTTCAAGGGTGCGCGATGAGATGTTGATTATGTCGTGTTCTGTCTTTAGTGGATCAGGGCTTGTGTCGTCGGGCCTTCTCTATGTATCTGTGCCTCCAGTATCTATCGTCTTCGTTCTTCGTGTTGATCTTTTCGCTTCTGTTCGTCTCTTCGTATACCTGCCCGTAGCGTGTGTAGCAACAGCTATATCGACTTAAATCCCGTTGATACCGCCTTAGCGCATTTATGGTCGTTGAATTGCCAATACTAATATGCTTCGTTGTGTAAGTGGTGATAGTCGTGGTAGGTCGCTTGCTGGAGTCGTCTCACAAAGTAGAAACGAGCTTCTCAGCGTCGTCACATGCCAGCGACTGCTCCTGCTCTGCCCGCTGTTGCCCAAGTGGGAAATGGGAAAATACACGCGCTGAGCCATTGAGGAAAGAGCAACCTGGATGTGGAGCATGTGGGTACAAATATGACCCCTTAATTGGCCCACTGCTGCAGCTCCAATGCGACTTTCGTCATTGCTTCTTGTAGTGGTGGTGAGACCTCCTAGGAGCTGGCACTTGCACTGAAGGCGAAAATAACAGAAAAGGCTTGCATTTTGTCATTCCTCATTCCAGACAGCCCTTCACGTCGACACCTCCCTCCCAACACCGCAAATTCCAATGGATTTCTCGACGCCACGCACTTCAGTGTAGTTGCGCAAAGACCTAAAGACCCTATTTCTACAGACCGACCGCTGGATCCGGCGGCAAACTCGACTCCTCTGATCGACGCCCCCCTCCTACCAGTAAACATATTACTCGACGTATATTTACCTTTGGCCAGTTCACCCGCTCCCATAGACCACTTCGAAGACTTGGGAAACTCCACGGAAAACAACGCGTCCATAGCCCGGTACCGATTACGAGGAACAGCTCGCACCGGGCATACGAAGCATCCGTGCATCTAGGCCTAGACCACCAGGCAACGAGGCTGCGAAGCAAAGCAAATTGACAAGCATACCCAGAGAAGAGACGCAACTTTCTACATCACAAACAAACAAAGAAATATGTCCAACAACAACGTTCGGAGGCGCGGCCCGAAAGCCAAGCCGGCAGCCGAGCCGGAAGACGACTACAGCTCGGCAACAGACCCGGCCCCGCGCGCAGACAGCCCGTCCGCAAAGTCGCGCAAGCACCCCGCTGCAGAAACCTCTAGCTCCGGCAAGAAGCGGCGCAACACTTTGATTTTTCTTCTTGGCAGCTTGTTCGGCCTGGTCGCTGCCGGCTTCTTTGCCAAAAGCAATGATCTCATCGACTTTCCTGAGCTCGGAGAGCTCTCGATGGACAGCTTCCTTGATGTGCTGCCCGCCGGTCTGGTAACAGACATGCGGGAACTTGTGGTAAGTTTACACCAAATCAAAACCAAGCAGGTTACAGCGTATACTGACAAGACAGAACGGCGAGCGTGACCTGTTAGACAGCTATGATGCGTTTTCGGTCGGTCTCAAAGTCAAGAACGAGGGCCTTGGCGTCAACCACTCCGTCATTATGATTCCTGGTGTTATTTCCACCGGGTTAGAATCTTGGGGCACGGCCAACGCTTCGCGCCAGTATTTCCGCAAGCGCCTCTGGGGCAGCTGGAGTATGATGCGTGCACTCGTCCTGGACAAGGAGAACTGGAAGAGACACATTATGCTGGACGAGCAGACCGGCCTCGATCCTCCGGGATACAGACTTCGTGCTGCCCAGGGCTTCGATGCCACTGACTTTTTCATCACTGGATACTGGATTTGGAACAAGGTCTTTGAGAACCTCGCATCTCTAGGCTACGACCCGGCCAACTCATTCACGGCCGCCTACGACTGGCGGTTGTCGTATGCCAACCTCGAAGTGCGTGACCAGTACTTTACGCGGCTCAAGATGTACGTTGAGATGGCCTACATGACGTCGGAGCGCAAAGTGGTCCTTGTATCACACAGCATGGGAAGCCAGGTCCTGTTCTACTTTTTCCACTGGGTGGCATCTCCATTGGGTGGAAACGGCGGTGACGACTGGGTTGAGAAGTACGTCGACTCGTGGATCAATGTCAGCGGCTGCATGCTAGGCGCTGTCAAGGATCTGACAGCTGTGCTCTCCGGAGAAATGCGCGACACTGCCCAGCTCAACTCCTTTGCCGTCTACGGCCTAGAGAAGTTCCTTAGCAAGGAAGAGCGTGCAGACATTTTCCGGGCTATGCCGGGTCTGTCGTCCATGCTCCCACTGGGTGGTGACGCGGTCTGGGGTAATCTTGAAGACGGCGCGCCTGACGACCTGCCCGGCCAGGAGCAGAGCTTCGGCTCGCTTCTCAACTTCCGCAAGGGTGCTAACTGGACCGAGTCTCATCAGAACCTCACTGTCGATGGTGCATTGGAGTTTCTGTTCAACACCTCTGAGGACTGGTACAAGAAGCAAGTACTGTCGAGCTACTCGCATGGAATTGCTCACACGTCTGACGAAGTCAACGCAAACGAGAATGATCCGCGCAAATGGATCAACCCCCTCGAGACACGCCTGCCTCTTGCACCCAACCTCAAGGTCTTCTGCTTCTACGGCGTCGGCAAGCCCACTGAGCGTTCCTACTTCTACCGGCCTCCCGAGGCCCCTTACTCTTCCAAGCTCAACATCACGATCGACACTGCCCTGACGCAGGGTGACCACATTGACCACGGTGTCATAATGGGCGAGGGTGATGGTACAGTGAATCTGCTCAGCACGGGCTACATGTGCAATCAAGGCTGGAACTTCAAGAGATACAACCCAGCTGGCGTCAAGGTGACTGTCGTTGAAATGCCCCATGAGCCAGAACGCTTCAACCCCAGAGGTGGCCCCAACACGGCCGACCATGTCGACATCCTCGGCCGACAGATGTTGAACGAGCTAATCCTCAAGGTGGCAGCAGGCCATGGCGATGCTATCCAAAACAATGTTGTGAGCAATATCCGGCAGTACGCCGAGAAAGTAAAGGTTTATGAGGAGTAATATCTGGTTTTTGGTTGTGGTTAATTAAAACGTTATAGACTATAGACCATTGTTTCATACTGTTACTGCTACTGCTGCTATTGTTGTTGTATACCCCTTGGCGATACCAGGACGGAGTTAAATTCATAGTAATATAATTCATAATACTTGTATATTCCAGATTATAAGCCACGCCCTATACGTGAATGAATACGTCCATAGTAAAATCAAGGAAGAGGACAAGAGAACAAGCTCGGCAGTAAACGTGTGAAAAAAAGGAACAAAAACAGGAGATATCCCGAAGAATCCGAAAAAACTAAACCATAACGCCATCCAAAGGAACAGACCGCATTGTTGCTAGTCTAAAAAGCTTCCGCTTCCGAGTCTTCGTCGTCGCTAAGAGTCTCGACCTCGTCAATGGCCCCTTCTCTGCCAAACGGCATGCCACCAGCCGGGTCATGGTCGGACACCGTAATGATAGCCTTGCCTTGGACGTGCTTGATCGCACTCTTCCAATTGTCCCAGTCATCCTCGTCTTTGATCAGGAACCCAATCAGCATACTAGGATCCATCTCCCGGATATGGAGACGACGAAGCCGTCTGGTGTGGCATGTAGCAGTCTCCTCGCGAGTGTAGTCTTCGGGGTCGTCATGGTATGGCAGAGCTGGACGAGTATGATGGGGATCCAGGTAGAATAAATAGGAGCCCTGGTCATCCGTCGACCGCTGACAGCCGATAAAATAGTGTGAAGAAGCTGGACGGCCACTAGATAGCTGTGTTAGTCATTCAGCAGACTTGGAGTTGTCGGTAGGTTTTTTAATTTTTGTCTGTACTCACCCAGCAATGCCCACCGACTGAGGCATCTGCAAGGCCGATGTGAGAGATTCCCAGTATACCGTGTTCACCTTGTCGATACCAAGCCTTGTGCATACCAAGATCAAGGTCGGGTGAAACTCGTCATCGGGCTTGGGTTTTGCAATCTTGAAAAAGCTGTCTTCAAAGACATCAGGTAAATCTCCCGTGGCATAGACACGAAGAGACTCGGGCTGTGAGTTGGCCAGCGCCCTGCAAAAGTTAGCAGTGCTTTATGGTGAGTTAAAAAGAACAACGCAGCAAACAAAACATACTGGATACACCGAGCGGCAGCAGAAGGGCCAAACCACTCGCCCGGATACTTTCCACAGGCCAGCTCGCCGTGGCTTACAAACCGGTGAATAGAGTATGGCGCTCTCGGGTCGTCCGAAAACAAAGAGATAATCTCCTGCTCTGTGAAGCCGCCATCAGAAGTTCTCCAATCTGCACGAGTTAGTTGGGCTAGTAAGCAGAGTAGAGCGGTGATAGTCACAGCCAATGACAACTTACCACGACCCAGTTTCCACATAGACAGTGCATTAGCCAAAAGGCTTTGACCAGAACGGATCATGCAGCCCCAGCCGCTGTCCGAGGAGAAGCCAGTGCTATGGTCCCCGAGCGTTTTCAGCCGCATGGCAAAAGATAGGTTGGCAGTAGCATTAGGGTCGGTTGAACGAGCAATAGGCTCGAAGCCAGACCGGTATGTCATCCACAGACGGGACTCGAAATCATCAAGAAATGCTGTGGGCCAGCCGCCGTTTACGTTCTCGTAGTCGTCATCGTATGCCAGCGACGAGCTAAAGCTGCTCGATGTAGACGTCGGAGGTGTGTCGGGCGAAGAGGGAGGTGGCTGTGAGGCAGCTGGCGGAATGTCGGACGGCGGAGTGTTGGGGAGCGTCTTCTGTGAGCCTTGCGAGCCGGATTCGGCGGTCTCGGGGTTTTTGGGCTTGCTTAAGTCGAGGGAATAGTCGCATCCGAGGCACCAGACGGGCTGGTTGGCGGCTTTGTTGTTCGTCGGCTCGGGATCCCAGATCATCTTGACGATGCGGCGGCCATAGCGCCCCAGGTCCGCGGCTCCTGCAACAGCCACATCCATGATTTAGCCTGTTAAAATAGAAACGATTATCAACGGCCAAAGTGACAATATTGATAGAATAGCCCGTCTCAGTGCCGACGCTGGAGATGAGCAGCTGGTGGAGAGAGCTCTTGAAGCTATCAAGGGATCCACTGGATAACACAAGAGTGGTGAAAGGCGTGTGAGAGGCGACACACACCAAAGCAAGGCAACGATGGCTAATATGATAGCGGTGGTGATACAGGCCGCGGGGATTTGATATCGAAGTGTCGATGGCGTTGCCCACGGTCGAGATTGTTTGGCCGAAGATGGATGCTTGATGGAAACAGTCAGGTCCTTTGACCTCTGAGCCACAGCCCGATAAAGGCATCAAACAGAGGGGAGTGACGTGTGACTCGCCCTACAGTAAGATACTTAGCACCTACTCCGTCCCCGTTTGCCTAGTGCAGCACTCAGCTGGGCCCCACACAGCATCATAAGCAAAGTTAGGTAATCAAGCATCATAGTGGAGAGCGTCTCCATTATTAGCAGCATGCCGTCTGCGTCGACAGGCCGGGCAGCAGCCTAGAATTTATTGTGGAGTACTTATGGCAAATTATCGATAGCCAGCATCGATAACATAGCGTCCAGTCACTGATGCGTTCTTCTTTTCTGCGCCCTTCCTACATCACCACTTTCAACACTCACAACCCCAATACAGACTGGCAGAACAGCCAGCAGGAGTTGCCAGATATGGCAAAAAAGAAAAAGGGCCCGTTCGGCAAGAAGAACGGCGGGCTGTATAAAGGCCCGGGCAACTTTGCCTCATCGCCGGCGACAGGTGGCCAAAAGAACACATACAACAACTATGCCGGCAATAAACGGCGGCCTTTCAACCGGGCGGCCGACTTTGACGACGATTCACCACAAGGTATGGACTGGAAGGGGTTTGGATGTAGTTTGTGTGTTTGGAGGCTCACAAGTATGTTCTACAGAGCAATCAGCCATGATGCAGCAAGCACAAAACACGAGAAAGAACACATCGCACTGGGACCAGAGCACCCGCCTACGAGACAAGCCGATCATATTCATCAGTGCGGGCTTTATTGAGCCAGCAAAACAACTCCAGAGCATCTTGCAGCCCAAGCCTGAAAGCCAACCGGAAGGCGAGACCGATCCAATCACCAGCAGCAACGACGACCTTCCTGACGCCCCAGATGCTCCAGAGACAGTGCCAAGACTAGTGCCAGAAGAGCAGCAGGTGGCACAGAACCCTGTAATGGTCCAAGATATTGATGATGTTGCCATTGAGGATGCTGCAGATACCGAAGTCGAGGTCGTCAAAGCCACTTCCGTCTTAGCAGGCCAAGATGCTCCCGATCCTGACGTCGATCCTGCTGAGGCTGCCCCAATCCCTAGAGCCGAGCCAGTCGAGGTTGTAGAGGTTGTCGAGGTCGTTGAGGTTGCCATGGTTGTTGAAACTGGCGAAAGTGTTGAGAATATTGAGACTGTCGAGACTGTCGAGACCGTCGAGACTGTTCAGACCAGCAACGATGACGCAAATGCTCAGTCCCAAGATGAAGAAGATGAAGACCTTCAATATCAATTCTTTGAGGATGTGCAAGGGCAAGATGCCCAAGATATCCAAGAGATTTTGGACGACGCCGGTGCTGCCTCGGACAGTAGCGAGGAAGTCATTCTTTTTAAGGGAAGAGGTGCAACCAAGCCTGCAGCTGCACGGCCAGCAGTAGCACGAGTTCCCTCGGTCCCAGAGCAGGCCATGCGCAACATCAACCTCGAGGACAACCCCGAGCCCTCTACCCAAGAGAAGAACCCTTGCGCGGCACCATTGCAAGAAGCTGCGCCAGCAATTGTCGTTTCCGCTGTTCCAGAGCCGGCACTGTCACCATCGCCACCAGATACTAAATTTTCTGAAGCTGACCGCCTTGCTCACTTGATTGTGGACTCGGATGATGACGGCGGTAGTGACGCTGTCATTGACGATTATATTGATAATATGGAGGCCGACGAGCTCACAGACATGCTCAAGTATCTTGGCGGCAATCGCCGGACAAACCGCCGCGTCCTGGGCGGCACGCACAATGACATTGTGGTGGAGGACCCCAACCCCAGCGAGGACGGCAGCGACCAAGGAGAAGGCGAGATTGGCGAAGAAGATGAGGAGGCTTATATACGCTGGGACGCCGAAGAAAACGGCATCGAAGGTGCTAGCAGTGATAGCTCTGACGACGACGATGACGACGACAACCTAGACGACAACTGGCCGCTGCCCGAGGACATCGACGACGAAGAGATTGCTCGGCTCCTGGCCAAGCAGGAAGAGCTTGGCATGGGCACAGATGACCTGATTCTCTTTGATGAGACCGCAGCCAGCTCTAAGAAGGGCAAGAAGGCTGCCCGCGACGCCAAGGAAAAGCGAAAGCGGTCCAAGGCTGCACCCGCATGGAAGGAATTGCTCAGTGGCAGCGTTCGCGGCCCAGATGGCTCGTTCCCGAGTGCGGAAGCAGTTGCAGATGCATTTGATCAGCTGGAGCTGATGGGCAAGCGTGGCGGCTTTGAATTCGAGCTGTCCGACTCGGAGCTGGAGACATCGCTTCAGAATGCCTGGCAAAAGGACAGGGCGCGGAAGAAGGAAAAGAAGAAGGCGCGCGAGGAGCAGCGTGCACAGGGTCTGCTTGGCAAGTTTGGTAACCCAGACGATACGCGGGTCAAGTATGCCAACGGCATGGAGTTTGAGGACCTCAAGACCGAGTTCCAGCTGTTCCTGATGGGACACGAGCAAACGTAAGTTGGCATTGATGTTGGTTTATGACCGAGTAGTGATCTAATTTGCTAACAACCCAGTGTCGCACTTCCACCTATGGACGCTCACGCACGCAAGATTATCCATGAAATTGCCCACCGGTTCGGCATCAACTCCAAATCCATTGGCTCAGGTGACCAGAGACGGCCAAGTCTAGTCCGGAAGAAGGGCACACTACGGTACAACGAAGCTCAGTTCAACGGTGTCTTTGCAAAGTACCGTCGTCGCTTCTTCCCTCGTCTTGACAACAAGAGGGGCGGACATGTGCCGTCCAATGTGGCCACCGGACGTGGATCTGGCGGAGCAGCAGCACAAGTGCGCAACGGCGAGGTCGTGGGCGGCTCTGCTCCGGAGATTGGAACGACGAACAAGGGACGCGAGATGCTAGAGAAGATGGGCTGGAGCAAGGGCATGGCTCTTGGTGCTATGGACAACAAGGGCATGACGCAGCCGATTCAGCATGTTGTGAAGCGGTCCAAGGCGGGCCTGGGATAACCGGAGGAGGACACATTGGTGGCAGTTTATCTTATTCCGGTCACATTAGTTATTAATGAAACAAATTGAAGCGTTATCCAATTTTGAGTCCATTATCACGAAGAACGAGGTTTCACGATCTTACAATCTGTGACATCATATTTACACTATTTAGACAATTTCGATGATGCTCGATTTCGTTGATATCATGGTTGACAGTAGATGCATTTCCAACGTCGCATGCAGGTATCTTTGCATATTGGTTTGTATTTACAATGTTGAAGTGGAAAGCTGTTGAAATTGGCTTTGATGAGGCAGATGTAGTGAATCACGACGTGATCAGCCAAACATATTCACTAATGCAGATTGTATGTCACGGAAAGACTTCGAGAGTGATCAGAACTTGATATTGGTAATGTACAGCCGCAAACCCCGTGATCCCGTGGAAACATTGCCCCTTGAGAATAAATAAAAGCAAAAAAAGCAGACCCTTCCGTAACGCATTAAAGACTCCGAGGAATGGTTGCCCCGGTCAGCCTCATCGTGACACCCAAATGCCAAGCAAACCCATATCCTCAGGGGAGAAAAAAGAATAGCAAAATAGACAAACAGAAATGACAAAGACCAATAACCACCGCTTATTTCGTGGAGGTGGAGTACTTGGTGACAGCCTTGGTGCCTTCCGACACGGCGTGCTTTGCCAGCTCACCGGGCAGGATCAGACGGACACTGGATTGTTAGATGGTGTTTAAGTGCGGCGGACAAGGTGTGTTTAACTTACGAGGTCTGGATCTCGCGGGAGGAGATGGTGGACTTCTTGTTGTAGGCAGCCAGCTTGGAAGCCTCGGTGGCAACGCGCTCGAAGATGTCGTTGACAAACGAGTTCAGGATGGACATGGCACGGTTGGAGATACCAGTGTCGGGGTGAACCTGCTTCAGGACTGTGGAAAACACGTTAGCATCGCGTGATCAAGTTGCAAATGTCAGAGACCAGGAAGGCTCGGAGCAAAACATACCTCTGTAGATGTAAGAAGAGTAGGTCTCCTTGCGGGCCTTGGTGCGCTTCTTCTTGTCGCCAGAGGCGGCAGTCTTCTTGCCAGCATCCTTCTTCTCAGGAGCCTTGGAGGCAGTGGCGGGGGCCTTGGAGGCGGGCTTCTTGTCGGCGGCCTTCGGGGGCATTTTGAATGTGGTTTGAGGGGTTGGGTTGGAAAAGGGGTAAAGATGCGTGAAGAAAAGAGTTGGATATGAAAGCGTTGATAGTTGTTGCGTGAGATGCGTTGATGGTAGAATATTTGATGGGAAAAAGAGACTTGAAGAAATTTGGGGGGCTCCAGCCTATTTGTATCTGGACGCGACAGGTGCGTGTGTTTACTGATTGTTAGTCTGGGTCGCAGGCGTGACTGATTTCGCGCGCGGCGGTAGCTTAGCCAGGGCGGTCTGTGCTGGGCCTGCCTCTTTGCTGCTTGCTTGCTGCTTCAGGACGGCGTGTGGGCAAGAGCGAGGGAGAGTCGGGGCAGGTGGGTCCATACAGCTTCAAGTGGATCCTCCCTCTATCTGCCCTTGGAAAATGCGTCGCGGGAAAGAAAACAGACCATGTCAAGTGGGTCTTTTGTATGACGGCCGTTATTGGGTGGCGAGGGTCCGACAGGCCCCGCTGCAAAGGACTGTTTTTAATCAGTCCCTGTAGACCAATCATAATTTGCTATTTGGTCCCTGGCATGCGATCCATTCTTAGTCATCTCGCTGGATCTACTACGAAGTATGGGCTTGCTGGGTATGAGAATGGCCAGTCTTCTTCTCACATTCATTTCAATTGATAGTATCAGTAGTGGGGCATTCGCTGCCTCCACTGTAGCACGCCAAACGCGTCAAACTCTCAATCTACAGAGTACGAGCGTGGCGCGCGTTGCCCCATCACGTCCAGCCTTGTCCAATACGCGCACCAATGCCAGCCCTTTTGGTTTCTTTTCTCCTTTCTGATTCTCGTTGATGATTGTCGTGCATTCAGCAGACACAGAAACAGGATGCCCATTGCAATCTCAGCCGTGGAGCCAGCCCCTCCCTTGCCGAGTGGTGATGGGGATGTGGATGGATCTTGGGCAGAGGCTCTACTGTATCAGCTCCGTCTATCGTGTGTCGGTTGCTCTTTCCATCACGTGGGCCTGTAGATGAGGCAGGAAGACCGTATTATCTCGTACTCTGCAGTAGCCGCCGCATAATGTCACGGCTGGTGCATGCTGTCATCCACATGTTCCGGGGTGAATCACTCGTTTCTTATGGAGTACGCGATGGAAGTGGCATATTTGGCTTACGGGGCATGTAATGGGTCTTGATTGCATGGGTATTAGTTCAGGCCAAGTGAGAGAATGTCGTTTTCGCGATCCATTTCACGCGCGGAATCAAGGGTGAAATGGCTCAACATGTAGATGCGTGGCATCGTGTCAATCTCGCAGGTCAAAGTCAAGTACGCAAAGAGCAAAGTGTATATGGATAGATGAGTAAAGGAGAGAAAACAGAAACTCCCTCAATGAAAGGGAGAAGAGGGAGTAGTTACAAGCCAGCGTCGGGCTGATTTGAACTGGTCTGAACAATGACTGACTTGAGTCGCCCTTTGGAAGGAGTGAGAGCTGGTGATTGCAAGGGAAAAGAAAACGAGAAAGGGGAAGGCAAGGGAATGTGCCTGGCTGGGAAGGAGCCAGAAATACTAGCTGATGCAACGCGCCTGTCTTTGGTAATCTCTGGGGCAATGCTAAGTCAGCAACGACCCGGATACCAACACCACAAGGCAGGCTGTACCTTGTTGCATCGTAGACAGCAGGAAGCAGGAAGCAGCCGTCTCATACACGCCTACCTACGCGTAGATAGCACACTCATGCTCAGTAGTATCAGAGCATTGGAGCTACACAAGTCTCATCAGCCTCCCCGTCGTCATTGATCTGATCTTCACCAGCAGGCCAATGACCGGCCACCCTCAGGCTGCCTGGGCCATCAGAAGCGGGCAACTATGGAGGACTTTAAGATTGCACGCTGCAGTGCTGGGGCTGGAGAAGGTGCACTGGCCACTCTGCAATAGCGCATTCAGGAGTCCAGCCATTTGCTCCGTATTACGGTATTGCTCTTCCCTGGCGCAATTTGTCTCGTTTGTTGTTGTGCCTATTTTGGTGTGGTTTCCCAATTGGGACTAGCTTCCCGACGCGGACAGCTGATCCGTGTACACGCGATTCACTGCGCGAAAACTACTTATAAAGCAGCCTCCCCCACCACGACTTACTCTTACTGCTCACCATTCATTTCTTCTCAATCATCTACTCACGCCCACCACAGCATATCCAGACTTCATCTCTTTGCTCACGCAACCCTTCTACTTTTTAACCCCCAACCCCCTTTTCCAAATCAATCAAAATGACTGGCGGTGGCAAGTCCGGCGGCAAGGCCAGCGGTTCCAAGAACTCGCAGACGTAAGTTGACTCTTCTCTCTTCTGGGTCTTTGATCTCTTTCTAACATTTTCAGTCGTTCCTCCAAGGCCGGTCTGGCGTTCCCTGTTGGTCGTGTTCACCGTCTGCTCCGCAAGGGCAACTACGCTCAGCGTGTCGGTGCCGGTGCCCCCGTGTACCTGGCCGCTGTCCTCGAGTACCTGGCTGCTGAGATTCTCGAGCTGGCTGGCAACGCTGCTCGCGACAACAAGAAGACCCGTATCATTCCCCGGCATCTGCAGCTGGCCATCCGCAACGATGAGGAGCTGAACAAGCTGCTGGGACACGTCACCATCGCACAAGGTGGTGTCCTGCCCAACATCCACCAGAGTAAGTTTTCCCACTTGACAATTCCTCGTCTCGATCTCCAACTAACACATCTCAGACCTTCTGCCCAAGAAGACCGGCAAGGCTGGCAAGAACGCCAGCCAGGAGCTGTAAATGGGTTTTGGTTTTTTAGTTTCTTTATCCTAATTCGGGATTGTTTGGGTGTCATCACAAGGGGTCACGGATTCACAATGGTTTGGTTGTCTTTTTATGCTCGGGTTGTACAATAAGCCCCGCCTGTTATTTTTATTCTATTTTTGTTTCTGTTTTTACGGCACATGGTCATGAATTGAGGAGATAATTTCTGCAACTTCTTTCTCTGTGATTTGTTGGTGATTTGTTGACGCGTCTGGTCCGGCGCGCCTGGTTCTCCGTCTTCTGGATCGCGTCTGGACTTGCTCCGCTTTTCACTGATGTCGCAACGGTCTCGCGATTTATGTGGTGTTTGACAACGCATATGTTGCATTTGCGGTGTATTATGGCCGTCGCGAATCCCGTCTTCGAGGTAGGTTGTGGTCATCATAGTTGTCGTCTCTATGATTTCGTGGAGTTCGTGCCGGCTGTTGCGGTGGCTTCCGGTAGACTGGGCATCTCGGTGACGGTCGGCATTGCCAACCTGCATCCAGCCCAACATAATGATGCACAGTTTTCGTCCCAATCAGGTGACAGTTAACATGTTTATTGTATGCGTAATGCGTGTTGCGCTTCTGACCTGTCCGCTCTTTGACTATGTACATCAAGAAAATGCTTCGCGTCTAAATTCATCAATGCCCACTTCGTCATGCCATGCATGCGTAGCAATCCCGTCTTCCCGTCCACCCGTCCTCCCTCGGCGCCCCATATTCCGTGTCGTCGTGTCGTGTATGGTTCGATGACTTGGGGGGATCGCTTAGAACTTCAATGGTGGTGGTGCTGTTGTGCATGTCAGTATTGCGTTTCTGTTCACTTGGGCTGGCCAACCTTGGTCACAGCTGCCTGTGTCTCTATGTCGGCGTTGGGGGCACTCACGGTCAATGATGGGTGCCTGCAGGTTTCTCTCGTACTTTGAGCCTGTTGTTTGTGTCAGTAGTGTTCTTCTCTTCTCTTCTCGCACCCTTGCCCTCTCGTCTTCCGGTGTGCTTCGGATCCATTCTCCAGTATCACTCACCTCCAGGTGCCGTCGGGAAGGCATATGGCTCAGGGTGCTTCCACTTCTCCAGCAACTTCTCGGTCTCCTTTAATAACAGCCGCTGCTGTCTCGGGCTTGTGACGTTCTTGTTCGCCTCGAACAGGGACCGGATGTACAATGCCTGGCCGCGCCAGAGGTGTCTGTGGACTGCCCAGTCGAGGGAGAGCTTCAGTGCCCGCCGGTAGAGCGACCTATGGTGGCTGCATTAGCGGTCTTGGTCATAGCCATTGTTGTGGTGTCGTTGTCGTTAACGTAGACGTCGACAGCGGGAGACTCACATTGCTGCCTGTCTTGACGACATTCTGGCTGTGGTGCAGTTGGATTGGATGGTCTGGTCCTGTTCGCAATCGATGGTGAAATGATACTGTATGCTGCGCCGTTTTCTGTCGTGGTCTTATGGTGGGCAGTTGCGCTCGCGAAGCAGGCCAATATCTCACGGTGGTGTTACGCTTTAATGTGGCTTCGGTACGGTGGAATTTTGTGGTGTACCCGGGGTTGGAGCTCTCGCATTGATTGGTGCCTTGGTGCCTGGCGCGTGATCTGGCCAATTGGTTGGCTCATATATGTCAGATTAGCTTGCTTGTGGGTCTAGTGTGCTGCTCGAGGCTTTGCTGGGTACAGCACGTGCAGTGTCTCCACCTCACAGCCTTGTGGACTTGGCTTATTCGTGATACTGTGTAGTTGGTGCTTGATATGTTGTTTGTGGTTTCTTGCTTTTCATACTTGTTAATGCAGTATAATTTCTGTGGTTTTTTATGTCTTTCTTACATAAGAGTCTGTTTTTATTTTATATTCTCTTACTTTTTTTAGACAGTCTTGTCTACCATGACAATATTTTATACATAAATTTAATTTTGTTTTATATTTTTCATTGTCATCTACTATTTCCAGACTTGTATTCCTATCAATCCGTCAAAACACACCTCATAAGTATAACATCCAAATAAAACCACAATAAAAACAAAAACACACAGGGAAATACAACCACACAACGCATAACACATAGACATGACGAGCTATGATCACATATACCACCACAGGACAGCAGTACAACGACACACTCGCATGCATCAAACCAGCCATCAACAAAGGTAGCGACATAGACGGACTAAAGCCAACGGGCTGAAAGTATACATCATGGAACAGATCACCAAAGAACACAGAATAATATCAGACAATATTACAACCTCTGCAGACTTCCTCGGACGTAAACGCTAGGCAGATCACGTCCTGCATCGGGCAAAAGTTCCACGACAAAGAGACTGGCAGAGGAAGAAGAACGAAGCAAATAGGAAGATAAGATACAAATGCAGTGAACCCAAAGCTGGCAACTTCCCAGATCGAAGCGCAACCAAGTAAAACCGCATAGAATGCATCCACATAAGCCACAGAGTAGACATACCGACAAGGATCATGTTCCTCTTGGTATGTAAATCGTCCACACAGCGCAATGTGATGGGATGGTGTTGACAGATATATATTAACCAGCCCGTACATAGCACTATGATGTGATACAGACTTCAAAATGGACAGCCGACTAAATTCCCGCAGCACAAATGTCAATGCAATACCTATATCTTCTACGAAGTCAACACATCCAAGTCTTACACCGACACCACACAACGGCCCAACAGCGCGTGCTACGGTGCCAATGCAACAAATACAGAGAAAGATTTGCCAATAGCCATGCACATGACCCCTTACATCATAGCCCCCATCGCCTTCTCCCACACGAAGAAAACCGCATGCCGCCCAAGACTGAAGAACACGCCGCCCGCAGCAAAATGAATACAACAACAACGAATCTGAATAATGGCTTCTACCCAGAGAATATAGACGTTATAAATGTCACATATTAACATGATGGACCAACCCGGCACACCGATCAATACTACCACAGCATACGCACCACCCAGCACAACCGAACTAGATATAGGGCACATGGCAAACATAAATATACAAAGACATAGAACGGACACAAAAGAAGACGTCGACCAAAAAGCGTTACTGAGACACACATAGACTTAGTCTGGTGATATAAGAAAACGACCACAAGATAGAACGTAAAGTCCACAACAACGTCTAATAAACCACGCACTGCAAGCCAGACAAGTCATCAAAGACATCCAGATACCAAGATTGGCCCTGGATCGAAAGGAGTAGTATCGAAAAGATATAAACAAAGCAATAGTCCCCTTAAAGCTGGTACTTTGATCTACACGACATAATAAAAAGCTAAGAGGAGTGATAACAAGACGAGAGTAACAAACAGTTACATGAATAAATCTAACAACCAATGTAACCAACCGGAATAAAAAGGTGGTATGCACAGGTATGTTAAGATATTAGAAAACAGCATCCCAAACCGCAAACATCACAACCGTCAACACAAAATCCATAGTATCGCTACATACAGTACATGGTATATAGCCATACACCCAGGCAGGCCGGTAGCTGGCACCCGTTCACCGTACACTGCACAACCCAGTAATTATAAACTACTTGTAACACCCATACACTCAAGTAGAGTCCATATCCGGTCAACCGCCGACCGTATATTGACGGCGCCTGGAAGATGTCAGCGCAACTTACACTACTGAATATACAGCAACAGGCAGCTCTTTACCTCAAAAGCCAACAACATAGTATACCTTACAATAGAGAGCTAGCTAGACACACGCTCGACCGCCAAAACCCATACAAAATGAAAGGCTCTACAGTCTACGGAGACCTGCCGCACGATGTAAAGCATAGCATATATATATACTGCGAATGCGAATAGGACGAGAAAGTTATGAATTTGTCACAATAGACTTGACACGGCCGTTGTTGTTTTTTTAATAACAAAGCTTACACCGATAAAAATAATCACAGTCTTTGATTTGAATTTGAGTTTTCATTTAAAATTTAATCGTTTGATGGTTAATAATAATGGTTAACATCAAATTTGAGAATTATGCCAAGGAATGACAATAATGCAGGCATAAACATCGTCTTTTGACCAAGGCACTTAATATTTATATGTGTATAGTTGTTGTAGATTGAGTACATAAGATACAGAATTGTAGTTTATTCTGTAAACCTAGCACTCAACTCATAGAGCTTGTGGACTAGGCAGTCAATTGATGAATAGCTGCGTAGAATACCGAGGACTAAAACTATATGACGCTATGATCAATGAGTTCGTAAATGAAAACGATCTAGAGTTTATGAATTATTAATTTTTAAAAATCTTCAACTTTGTAGATCTAATAATCGCAAATGAAGTTAAAACAACTCATACAAAACAAACCCTACTGAGATTATATGGGTAAATTTTAGCAGCCTGTCGCGTGCCTGCTAGGCAGGGTTGGTAAAACCAATTAGTTAATTAATTGCGAGGCTTATTAAAATTAATTAATTATTAATTAATTATTTGAGACTAGAAAATTAATTAATTCTAAACCCTACTATTAAACTGTTTATTTTTCGTGCATAATTGATATACAAAATGCTATTAGTAATTAAAAAAATAAAAAGTAGTTAATTAATTATCTGGGAGGCGTGATAAAATTAGTTAACCATTAGTTAATTACTCTTGGCATTAGTTAATTTTAATTAATTATTTTCACAACCCCGCTGCTAGGGCAGTCCCACTCCGCCACCCCCCTGCAACCATCCTATGACCCCCAGTGCCGCCAACACCGCTGTAGTAGGACCGTACAGCGGCAGGGTTGGGAAAATAATTAATTAATTAATTAATGGCCATACTAAAATTAATTATTGCCAAGATTAATTAATTATTGATTAATTAATTTTAACAGGCCTCCTGATTAATTAATTAATTAATTTTCGAATTGGAAATAATTAATTAAAATTAATTAATTTTATCAAGCCTCCTGATTAATTAATTAATTAATTATTGGCCGAGGAAATAATTAATTAAAATTAATTATCGTTAAGAAAAAATTAATTAAAATTAATTAATGCTAAGAAAAAATTAATTAAAATTAATTAATCGGCAGTAATTAATTAATGCTAAGAAAAAATTAATTAATTATTAATTAAAATATTATTATTTACCTTACTTTTTAACATATAAATGCGAAATTAAAATGATTAATTATTCTTACTTGCTGACTAATGTATCCATTAATTAATTAATTAATTATCCTCCAGCAAATAATTAATTAAAATTAATTAATGCCAAGTAATAATTAATTAAAATTAATTAATGCCAAGTAATAATTAATTAAAATTAATTAATTTTAGCAGGCCTCCTGATTAATTAATTAATTAATTTTTGAATCTGAAAATAATTAATTAAAATTAATTATTTTTACCAGGCCTCCCGATTAATTAATTAATTAATTTTCTCCGGGAAAAAAATTAATTATAATTAGTTTTTTCACTAATTAATTAATTAATTAATTTTACTTTTTTTTCCCAACCCTGTACAGCGGCCAGCTCGCAGCAAATCGTACTTCCCGTACATGTATTTCATGATTGATTTTGAGTATATCTTGGTACATATAGTTATATATGGGTATGAAAACTATATGGTTGAATAGCCGAATCAAATAGATAATTATTTATATTTTAAATGTTTTAAAACTATCTCAGCCCACTACCGTATAGACAGGGTTGGGAAACAAATTAATACTAAATTAAATTAATGAGTACTAAATTTGACATTATTTTATTTTAATTTAATTTAGTGGTAGACGTTAAGGCATTAATTCATTTTAATTAGTACTGGGCAGGGCTGGGAAGAAAAGTAAAATTAATCAATTAATTAATCGGGAGGCCTGTTAAAATTGATTGATTTTAATTAATTGTTTCATGGCATCAATTAATTTTAGTATGGCCATTAATTAATTAATTAATTAATAATTTCCCAAGCCTGCTATCGTGTATTACTTCAACTACTTCATTTGCTTCTACTGTTTCTGTTTCAACTGTTTCAACTGTTTCAACTGTTTCAACTGTTTCTACTATTTCTACTACTTCAAATACTTTCTTTTCATTAAGGTATTGTAAAGGAAGATAAAAGCAACGTGGGTGGTCTTAGTCATGAAAGTTTTTCTATTTACCTTCTTGTATCTAACTATAGTGTATGTCCTGTTTTGGCTTATGTATATTAGACCCACAATAACTGAGATTTTTAGGTGTCTTAATAGAAACTTCAAGGTGGTATGGTAAACGTTCTTCAGGTAATAGTTCATTAACTTCAATAAGCCACCCGGTTGATAATTTCATTAATTAATATTGATGTTTTTCCTAACCTTGGTATTTATATACTTCGTTAAAATACCAAGGTTGGGCAAAACAAGTTATACTAAATTAAACTAATCAGTACTAATTTTACTACTTGGCATTAATGTAATTGAATTTAATTTAGTACTGGCCGAAGAAACTTGATTTGATTTAATTTTGGTCAAAATGAATCCAGTATTAATCCAGTACTAATCTAGTACTAATTCCCAGCACTCGAAAATACAGTGATTATATTTTTTCGACAACGGTAAAATCATAAAAGTCATGAGTGAATAAAATCATATTTTAAGACGTATAAGCGAACTAGTGTATTATTTACTCAACGTATTGATGTTTTGAGCTTAGAAAGTACAAAATATAACAATCATCAAGGTTGGATACTAAAATGTAGTTTTATACTAATAGGAAGTTTTATAACACTGAGGGTTGGGAAATAAATTAAAAAACGTGAAAATGTTAAATTGATACCAGTTTACTAGTGTTAATTTAGTAACTAAATTAATATTTTAAGACTCAAAACTAAACTAATACTAATCAATCTTCGTGGCTTAGTAAAACAATAAGAATACTAACTAAGAAATTAATTTAGTTATTTGATTAATGCTTCAAAACTCATAAATTAAATTAACACAAAGAAAGCTGAATAGCGTGTAAAAATACTAGAAAATACTTTAAATATTGGCATTAGGTTTTCTATTATGGATAAACTAGTATAAATTACAATAGTACTAATTAATTATGCTTACCCTGGTGCTAGTCCAAGGTTGAGAAAATAATTAATTTATGTTTGGATTCGAAATAGTTAATTAAAAGTAGTGAATGTTAAGAGTAATTAATTAATAAGTAATTGATTTTAGCGGACGTACCGATTAATTAATAGTTAAATTTTCAATCTGAAATAACTAATTAGTGATTAATTAATTTTACTACGCCTCCCAAATAATTAATTTTAAATTGTTTTGCCAACCCTGGATACTACTAATGAAAAACAACTGTCAATTAATGCTATTTTTGAAACTAAAGACTAAATTAATATTAATTCATATTAATTGATTATGTATTGGATTAAGTATAGGCGACTTACACTAAACGACTACAAGTTCATTTGCGTGCCATTATAAAATACTAAAAAACACTGTAATGTGGACTATTTGTTCTTCGTATAGATTCATTAGCAGAGTTGAAAAAATCAATTAATACTGAATTTTATTAATAAGTACTAAATTTACTACTTGGTATAAATTAAATTTAATTAAATTTAATTAAATTGAACTTAGTACTAGGCGTTAAGCCATTAATTTAGGGACTTTCTACCAAGCTACCTAGACTTTTCTATCGAGCTACTTAAAGACTTTACTTTTGACGGGTCGACCTTATATAAGCCGAAAAGTGACTTGTATAATAGTCGATGTATAATAAACTTCGAGGTAATAACCTAAGTGTGTTAATAATACTTCTACAGCTTTTATATATTTTATTGCTTCCGTTACTTTTATTGCTTCTATTGCTTTTATTGCTTCTATTGTTTCTACTGCTTCTATTGCTTTTACTGTTTTATTGTTTCTACTCTTTTATTGCTTCTACTATTTCTATTGTTTCTATTGTTTCTACTAATTTTATTGTTTATATTGTTTCTATTGCTTTTATTACTTTTATTATTCTATTGTTTTTATTGTTTTTATTGCTTTTATTGTTTTTATTGCTTTTATTACTTTTACTATTTCTATTGTTTCTATTATTTCTACTACTTTTATTGCTTCTACTACTTCTACTGCTCTTACTACTTCTATGACTTCTATTGTTTCTATTGTTTTTACTGTTTCTACTGTTTCTACTACTTTTATTGTTTCTACTACTTTTATTTTTTTACTATTGAGGTGCGGTGTATAAAAGTAAATAAAAGCGACGTAAATAGTTAGTTACTTAAATATTTTCTATTTACTTTCTTGTACCTTAACGATAGTGTAAGTTACTTTTTAGCTTATGTAAATTAGACTTATAATAAGTGGGCATTCGGGGTGGCTCGATAGGAAAGTCTGGGTGGCTTGGTAGAAAGTCTTTTAATTTAATTTAATTTAGTTCTGAGACTCTGGGCATTAATTTGATTTAGTTTAGTACTAACCAGATTAATTCAACTTAATTTAGTACTAGGATTCTGACTATTAATTAATTTTACTTTAGAACTAAGCGTTCTGCTATTAGTTTGATTTAGTATAGTACTAGACTTTTGGTATTGATTTAGTTTATTTTAGTTTAACTTTCCGCGGAATGTATCGAGTATTAATCTAGTACTAATTAAGTATTGATTCCTAGTGTTGGTACTGTGTCTTTTGCTATCATTTTAGTTTACGTTAATACTGTCTAAATTAATTTAATGTAATTTGATTTTAACTTTTTAGAAATTAATTCACTTTGCTTTTATATGACGTAATTTAATTTAGCTGAAAATCAATGCAAAACTAATACCGTAGTACCTGTGGTTGGGAATTAGTGTAGGACTAGTATTGAATTAGTAGTGGATTAATTTTGGCCGAAATTAAATTAAATTAAATTAATTGTCCTAGTACTAAATTAAACTCAAATTAATAGCCAAATGCCTAGTACTAATTAAAATTAATTAGTAATAATAGCCAATACTATTAACTCAAATTAATTCAGTACTAATCTAGTACTAACCGTGCTTATTCAGCCTCACTATACTTATTAATCGTCCAGGGTAAGCAAAATATTTTACTGAAATAAAATAGTAGTAATTTCAAATAAATTCAACTGACATATAATTTATATCAGTATTTTTGTAATAAAGAGCTACTATTTACTACTTACATTTGAGACCGAGTTTGATTTTTATATAGTTTATATGAAATACTTAAAGTAATATTTTAAAAATATATATAAAAAAATTCTTAAAGTATTTAATTTAGATTAGTACTGGATTAATACTCGATTAGTACTAGATTAGTACTCATTAATTTGAATTAGTACTTGATTAAGTTTGACCAAAATTAAATTAATAGCAAAACGCCAAGTACTAAATTAAATTAAACTAATGGCCGAACCTCCAGTACTAATTAATATTAGTTAATGGTCCGACTCTCAGTACAAAATTAAATTAAATTTATACCAAGAGTCCCAGTACTAATTAAAATTAATTAATGGTCCAAAGTCCAGTATTAAATTATATTCAACTAAATTAATGCCAAGTACTAAATTTAGTACTCATTAATCTAGTTTAGTATTAATTGTTTTGCCCAACCCTGCGAACTACATTAATTGACTTTTTTTGGGAATTTATTTAATAATTGGGGCTATACGCGGGTTCGGGAAACCAGTTTATTTAAATACTAATTTATTTATTACGATAACTAGTCGGGCTTTTAGAAATTATCTGATAAATACTAATGCCAAGACGAAGAGATACTAGCTGAAATGTAGTTATTATAGTCGTAGTAAATGCTTTATATATACTAGTTAGTTGAAAAGGCTCAAATAATTAATTTATCAAAATTAATCCCAAAGTACATGATATTGATTATGTCTTCCAACCCTGGTGCTATCGATGGTGTTGTTGATTTGAGAATTTAACATGATCTACGTCTTCTTTTCGTAAAGTTAAGTTAAATTACGAAATGTGTTCTATTGAGAGTATTATCTTTAAGATGTACTTTTCAAAAATAAATCTAAGTATAAAAAAAACCCAATCGTATAGCATCGGTAAGCAATTATTTCGAAATATGAACTCAATATAGTTTATTTGCTTGGGAGCAATTTCTTGCTTCCGAGCAGGAAATGCCAAGATATACCGTTTTGAGCCACCGCAAATTATATAAAACCAGGCCAAATGTGTAGTGGCTTTGGTAGGACTGGTATTTTTTAAGGAAATGTACCGTTTGTAAAAAGATACGTATATCTTTTAAAAATCTACTTTTGTGAAAATAAAACCGAAGGAAAAAAGGGCATCAGTAAAGTTTCTCGATGCTATCGACGGTAGACTTTAAGTGTATGAGTTATTTATATGATTTGGTGAAACATGAGGTATTGGGTTTTAAGTATTGAAGTGAATAGAAACATTACTACCTTCGCCGCTTTTGTTTTTCTATTTTTGGACGACGACCCCGACATTAGTAACAAACTTCGAAATATGACTCGATGAATTTATTAAGGTTGTTATAAGAAACATTAGACGGTAAAGTTTAGAGTAAAAACGCTTTCGTTTCTTAATCTTTATTTTATTATAGCTGATGAAACTTAAAATGTTAAAATATATATAGAGATTCGATTTTTTTTCCAGTAAGAAATAGTTTTAAATTCAAGAGATGATTTTTAAGTGATGACATATTCGTATATAACTTTTATATTTTTACAGAAGTAGGCTTCTTATAGATTTGGAAAATAATCAAAAATAATGAAACCCCTATTTAATGTAAAAAGTAACACTAATTGAATTAAACTAAACTAATACTATTGAACTTACTGGTTTAGTTATGCTATTAATATTTCGAAATTGCTAACTAAATTAGAACTATTTTATCTCGATAGCGTGCAAAATACTTAAATTAATATTAATCAAAAAGTTAATTTAATTATTAAATTAGTTTATCAAAAATCGTTGATTAAGTTTATACTAATTAATTCGAGTGGCGTGGAAAAATACTATATAAGTACTTAAATAGTAAAACGTTAAGTATTATTTTTCTTAGTTAGAAATGATAAGTATTAATTTAATTAGTATTTATTATTTACGTAAACTTTGTTGTTTTGTTAGGGAGTAAGATATATATTATATTAATTAATAATATATTCTTGATGTTTGTTCCAGATTAGTTAGATAAATATTAGCTAATATTAAGTTATATACTACTAAGTTACTTACAGAATTTTTCATACTATACTAAATAAAAAAAGACTTTAAAAGACTTTCTATCAAACCACCTAGCATTTTCTATTAAGCCACCCCAAAAGCCTACTTATTATAAGTCTAATTTACATAAGTTAGAAAGTAACTTACTCTATAGTTGGAGTATAAATAAGTGAATAGAAAACATTCGACTATGCAACTATCCACGTCGTTTTTATTTACTTTCCCACCGTACTTCGATAGTAAAAAAGTAGAAATAGTAGAAGCAATAAACAAAAGAAACAGTAGAAACAAAAGAAGCAGTAGAAACAATAAAAGTAGTAGAAACAGTAGAAGTAGTAGAAATAGTAAAAGCAATAGAAGCAATAGAAACAATAGAAGTAGTAGAAACAGTAGAAACAGTAAAAGCAGTAGAAACAGTAGAAGTAGTAGAAACAGTAGAAGCGATAAAAACAGTAGAAGCAGTAAAAGCTATAAAAACAATAAAAGCTATAGAAGCTATAGAAGCTATAGAAGTATTATTAACACACTTAGGTTGTTACCTTTAGTTTGTTATATATCGACTATTATACAAGTCACTTTTTAGACTATATAACGTCGAATAGTCAAAAGTAGGGTCTTTGGATAGCTCGATAGAAATGTCTGGGTGGCTTGGTCGAAAGTTTTAATAAAAATAATAGTTAGTTGTTTAGTACTAAAGCTAGAAAAAAACTAACACTAATATATTAATTAATACTAATAAATTTATTTATAGAATAATAGTGCTTTACTTTCAATTTTTTCTAGAATTTATTTATGTTATTAAAATAATTTAATCTTTGTTTTATATAAGTCTTAGAAACTTTATTTAATATATATTTGATAAACTCAATTAGTATTAATTTTTGTTTAGTAGGCAACTTAAATAAACTAGTATTAATTGTTTAGTGTTGGAATCTAAATATTATTTTGATATATTATATATTATCTTAATTTTTGGAAATACTTGTAGTAATGCTTTATAAATTTAATATAAGAAAATGAGTGGTGAATATAGTACTATAATTAGTTTTGTTTCTATTAAAATAGATACTTATTTGTTGATTGGACATTTTTCTAACTCGTACCGGATGAAGGATGTTTCAGATGATACTATTAATAATATTAGTAATGATTGATTCGACAGTTGATAAGATAATATCTAAAGTTTGAATAGTTACCGGCTAGAATGTGGATGAATTGAATTAATGTCAATTGACTTGAATAGTTTCATTTGAGTTTTGAGTGTTGAGAGATCAACGAAGATAAAACGTATATAAGTTAACCTTTTTCTGACTCAATCTGATAGTACGTTAATATAATATGCTCGCTGTTCGACCCATTACATAGTGTTTGAAAAAGCAATGGAAACGATTTCGCTCACTACTAATTTAAAGTTTTACCTATAAGAATATTAATAAATAGCAGTACAGAAATTAGTTATAGCCCAACGTTGAGGAAAATACAGGAAAACTTATATTAATGGGAATTTTTGCCCGTACTAATGCTACTTAATACTGATTTATTTGCCTCGTGTGATAAAATATTGAAAGAAATACCAAAAAATAGAGCATTAATTTTAAAAAGTATAGATTAATTAGCATACATTACTATTAGTATTAATTTTTTTCCCAACCCTGATTCACAAGACTTAAAATAAGGAATTAAATTTATACTAATTAAAATGTTTTTAGTATAGACTAAATTAATGTTTGGGAGGTTATACTGACTTAGTACTAGTTAACTTCGGTTGCGTAATGAAAAGTTAAATTAACACTAGTTATAAGTACCCTAGCATATACTAGATTAATTTTCGAAATGTCATACTAATTTAATACTAATTAATTTGAGCGGCGTGTTGAAATACAAAAAATATACAGTAAGATCAGAGCATTAATTAATATGATATAAATTAGTCAGTGCTAATCAGAGCAGTTTAAAGTATTTTACCTATAAACCTAGTTATAGCCAGGTTTGGGAATTAGTACTGGATTAGTACTGGACTAAGTTTGGCCAAAATTATATTAAATTAAATTAAACTATCTTAGACAGTACTAAATTGAAGTAAATTAAATGGCCAAATGCCTAGTACTAACTAAAATTAAATTAATGGCCACATCCCCAGTGCTAATTAATTAATAATTAATTAATTTTATCAGGCCTCCCGATTAATTAATTAATTTATTTTAACAAGCCTCCCGATTAAATAATTTTAATTTTTTTTTCCAACCCTGATCGTGCTTATTAATCCTTACTATGCTTATTCACCGTCGAGGGTAAGCAAGATATATCATTTATATAAAATAGTAGTAATAATTTAAGTCACACATAATTTATATAGTACGTTATATAAAAACTACGTATTATTTATTATTTGCTTTTCGAATAGATTTTGATTTGTGTATAATTCATATGAATTACTTTAAGGTAAGATATTAAGAATATATATAAAAACATTATTAAGATAATTGATTTGATTTAGTACTCGATTAGTACTCGATTAGTACTGAATTAGTACTGAATTAGTACTGAATTAGTACTCATTCATTCGAATTAGTACTGGATTAATTTTGGCCGAAATTAAATTAAATTAAATTAATAGCAAAACCTTCAGTACTAATTCAAGTTAATTAATAGCAGGGTTGGGGAAAAGAAGTATAAGTAATTAATTAATCAAATAACTACTTAACTAACCGCCAATTAATTAAATACTTAATAAATTAATCATTTCGACAGCCAATGATAAGCTAATTAATTAATCGGGAGGCCTGTTAAAATTAATTAATTTTAATTAACTGTTTCTTAGCATTAATTATTCTAGTATAGCCATTGATTAATTAATTAATTATTTTTCCAACCATGATTAATAGTCAGAATCCGAGTACTAAATTAAATTAAATTAATAACAAAAGTCCTAGTACTAATAAAATAGTTAATAGTCAAAGGTCTAGTACTAAATTAAATTAAAGTAATGGCCCGACGCCTAGTACTAATTAAATAATTAATGGCCAAAAGTGTAGTACTAAATCAAATTAAACTAGATTAGTGCCAAGTACTGGATTTAGTACTCATTAATTTAGCTTAGTATTGATTGTTTTCCCAACCCTGGTTATAGCCGACGATGAATAAATTAAAAATGAATGGTTAATAAAACAATTAATCTTTCTTTATCAAAATAGTTAGTTGAAATAAATCGATTTTAGTAAACTATACAGATAAATAATAAGAGCCGTTATGTTTCTCAATGCTGATTAGTACTAGTAATGTTAAGACTGAGTTGGGAAAAAAAAGTACAATTAGTTAACTGTGTGGTCTGTTAAAACTGATTAGTTTCAATTAGTTATTTCGCTATCGAATAATTGATTAATTGATTAATTAGAAAGCCTATTAAATCAAATCATTTTTAATAAATTGTTTTTGGCATTGATTAATTTTAGTATAGGCATTAATTAATTATAGAATTATTTGCCTAACCCTTCTTATACAAGAATTGACACCGCACAAGTAGCAAAACAGCCAGCCCCCTGAAGCTATGAGAGCCAGGAACCCCAGCAGTGGGAGCCCCAGGAGTCCCAGAAAGAGCCCTGAATCCACCCGGGAAGGAATTTAGAAACAAAAGGCTCCAGGTCTCTAGGTCCAGCCAGGTACAGTGCAACTAAATATTAATAATATTATTAACTCAAGTACCGTAATCGGATACGAAAACCAAAATACTAACACTGATAGTCTTAGTACATATCAAACATTGTTTAGTATTAGTTTAACTACTATAAATATCATCAATTACACCAACCACAAAAAGCATTAAAAGTGACTTTCAGCTAAGCTACCCGCAATATTCTATCAAGCCACCCAGAAATCCGGGTCTAGTCTATATAAGTCTAAAAGTAATTTAGTTAAGGTACTAGTAGGTGAATAACATCTAACAACTAAAAACTACCTACGTCGCTTTTATCTTCCTCTATATACCGTACCTCGATAGTAAGAAAGTAATAAATATATAATAAAAGCAGTAAAAGCAGTACTCGATACAAGTATTAGAAGTATTACTTTAGTTTATTTAGTTACCTTTAGTTAATACCAGGGTTAGGAAAAACTTTAATATTAAATTAAATTAATAAATACTAAAGTTAATAGTTGGCTTTAGTTAGTTTAGTCTAATTCAATGCTAGACTTTAGGTCATTAATTTATTCTAATTAATACTAAGATTCTTGCTATTAATTTAATTTAATTTAGTACTAAGATTGTGACTATTGATTAAATTTAATTAGTACGAGAGGTTTAGTTATTAATTTAATTTAATCTAGTACTAGGTATTTTGCCATTAATTAAAATTAATTTGATCTAATTTTAGCCAAAGTAAATCTAGTACTAATTTAAATTAATAAGTATAAGTTTAAATCTATAAAAACTAATCTAGTACCAATCTAATACTAATCTAGTACTAATTAAGTACCAATCTAATACTAATCTAATACTAATCCAGTACTAATCTAGTACTAACTCAAATTAATCAGTACTAATTAATATAGTACTAATTTAGTATTAATCTAGTACTAAATACTAATAATACTTATTTAACCTTATTATAATTATTAACCGTCGAGAGTAATATATCGCGGGCTAAGTAGCCCTTCTACGATAAAATAGTAAAGATAGGATTTAGGCAGATAACTAAAAAAGTAAAAGATTAAGCTTAAAGGCTAGGATCGGGAATCCATAGTTTGACTAGAGGGAGGCTGGATCTGAATATCTTTTAGTTTTAGCAATTAACAACACAACAAGCAAAAAGAACAATAAAGAGAGGATTCGACAGGAAGTCTAAGCAACATGCGCGACGATACGATGAGAACGATAGCAGCACAATACACGAAGAGATATCGAGTCCCGCCCGACTGAAAGAACAACCAAATAGGAAGTTTAGGACTTCTGATCGGGGCTTCGCGCGAAGCGCTGCACACTCACGAAGTTTGTTTGTGTGAGTGTTTTCTGCTGCGTGTCTAGGAAGTCTAGCCTATTTTAGTAAGCAAGATATATTATTGAAATAAAATAATAGTAGTTTTAAATGAACTGAAGTGATATTTAATTTATATAGTACGTTATATACTAGTTACGTATTATTTATGGCTTATTTTTAGAGTCGATTATAAATTTTTTATTATTTATATAAATTATTTTAACGTGATATATTAAGAATATATATTAAAATATTATTGAAATGATTAATTTGAATTTGTACTCAATTAGTACTAGATTAGTACTGGGCCTGTGGCTATTAATTTAATTTAATTTAGTATTAGGACAATTAATTTAATTTAAGTTTAGCTAAAATCAATCTAGTATTAATCTAGTACTAGTCTAATATTAGTTCCCAACCCTAGTTAGTACTAGCCAAAGTTGGTATAATTGACTAATACTAATTAAATTCATATATTTAAAAAAATTGCCAAACGTTTTAGTACTCATTTTCTTTATAACGTCACTCGAACTAATCAGTATTAAATTATTTGCAAATACGGAAAGCTGCATTACACAACTAGATTGCGTTTTTAACTGGTATTAATGTAATTAACGATTAGGATAAATGAATTTAGTAGCTAACTTAATTTATTGAAATTGATTTTAAGGTCTTTATGGAGCCACTAAAATAAACTCGAAACTAATCCAGTTACGAATAAAACCTGAACCCTTGAAGTACAGTTGTATTGACTCTGTACAATCTAGTTATAGTAAGCTGTAACTCTTAAATATATTATATATCACTTAACAATATTTTATCAGATATGTTGTAAGACTTCAAAACTAATTTTTAAGATCTATAAATGATAGTAGGACTATTCATATCAGTATAGTAGTTTACAGCTACTGTACTTTACCTATTTTATAGTTTAGAGTACGTCTATTGACTGTTTTCTTTTATATTACAGGCATCGTTATATGCAGGGTTGGCATAATTACTGATTAATACTAATTAAATTAATACTAATTAATCCTTACTAAAAAAATAATGCCAAAATTTTTAGTATTTTTTAAGTATTTTATCACGCTATCCAAATTAATTAGTATTAATTTAATTACATATTCTAAAAACTTAATTTAGTAGCTAAATTTATTAATTAACTAGTATTAATTTAGTTTTTTATCATGCCACCGAGATTAATTAGTATCAATTTAATTAACGATTACGAAAGATTAATTTAGTTATTAAATTTATTATTTAATTAGTATTGATTTAATTTTTTAAGGAGGCCCGAACCATTAATTAGTATTAATTTTATTTTATTATTCTCAGTTTCTCCATTAATTTTTTTAACTTTTTTTAATCATCTTCCCAACCCTGATTATATGTTGATCTGAATATCTCAAATCTTTACTGCACTTGCATAATAATTAATCAAGACTACAATCGTAGCTATGCTCAGAGATATTGTAGTAATCACAAATACTACATGTATCTGTAATATCACCAATATCAAAGATATCAACGAAACTATTAACCAAAACACTAATATAAACATCAACAGAAATATCAGTAGAAGCGCCAACAAAAGCATCAATATCTGAAGTATCAAGAAAGAATATATATCAAGTCGACATTCTTGCTCGTACAAGTCGCCGTCAATTTCTATGAGAAGCTATCATTATAGGTATTAATTGGCTTACGCCCCACTTCATTCCGGGATTTCGTAGAAAAGACAATCTAAAGATAAGGTTACCTAGTTAAATATACATATTACCTAAATACGTATTTCGATTTTCCTAAACAAAAAATACTTTCGAATAAGCCACCTAGACTTTTTTTTTCGAGCTACCAAAAGACTTCACTTTTCACGGGTCGGGCTTACATAAACTAAAAAGTGACTTATATATAGTGTGACCTATGCTATAGTCGATATAGGAAGAAAATAGAAGTAACTATACGGTAAGGTGTAGTGATGTTATTTTATATCTTCTATTAAATACTACTTTTATTGTTTTTATCGAGTATCACTTTCGTTGTTTCTACATCGTGTAGTACTTCAACTATTTTGACTTCTTTTGCTGTTTTTGTACCTTCAAAGTACGTTATAGGACTGGGAATTGGCACTGGGGTAGTACTGGATTAATACTGAATTCATTTTGGACAATATTAAAATAGATTATATTAATTCAGCCAGTATAAAATTACGTTTATATAAATGTGCCAGTAGTAGATTAAATTAAATTAATGTCCAAACGTATAGTATCAACCAGGGTTGGGAATTAGTACTGGATTAGTACTGGATTAGTACTGGATTAACTTTGGCCAAAATTAAATTAAATTAAATTAATTTGGCTAGTACTAAATTAAATTAAATTAATGGCCAGAGGGCCAGTACTAATTAAAATTAATTAATGGCCGAAATTCCAGTACTAAATTACATTAAATTAATCTGGCTAGTACTAAATTAAATTAAATTAATGCCAAGAGTTACAGTACTAATTAAAATTAATTAATGGTCAGAAGCCCAGTACTAAATTAATAAAATTAATGGCCCGACGCCCAGTACTAATTAAAATTAATTAATGACCTAAAGTCCAGTACTAAATTAAATTAAATTAAATTAATGCCAGGTACTAAATTTAGTACTCATTAATTTAATTTAGTTTTAATTTTTTTCCCAACCCTGGTATCAACTAAAGTTAATTAGTGATAATAGATAGGTTAGGAAAATTAATTAATTATTAGTTAATTAATTTTATTAGGACTACTAGTTAGTTAACTAATTATTTTTGACGAGACTCCCGATTAATCAATTTTTTTTAATCATGAATTTTAATTAATTTATTATTTTCAATTATGTTTTCTAACCCTGGTAATGGGCAGTATAAACTCTAATAAGTCTAAAATTAATTCAAATTAATGAGTACTACTTACTATGTTTATTTAGCTTTACTGTGCTTATTGACCGTCGGGGGTATATAAGATACATTATTGATATATATAATAGTAGTTTCAAAACAGTTGAAGTCACACAATGTTTGTATAATATAGTATATAATAACTAGCTATAATTTGTTGCTTAGTATTGGAATCGAATTTAGTTTTACATCATTTATATTAACTACTTTGAGATACGACAGTGAGTCCTCAAACCTTAGCCAAATTTTCAGAGTTAACGTGATTTTCACTGTCTTACTTTAACTATAATTCAGCACTACAATAAGTATCATTTAATTTAGTATTTTTGGAAAGCAGAATGCCTAGAGAATGCATTAAGTTTTGCGGAGCAAATCGCTTAATAATAGGTTGAGTAATCATCGATTGAAGATGATGTCGAAGTAGCCCGGTGGCTTTAATATTTACCGGTCTTCAATTCCGTCAAATATATGGATAAACAGTTGAAATAAACTATTTTTAATGTTGTATAGTAGGTTAGTATCAAATTTATAATTATAGAAATAATTTTAGCTTTGATTATTAAAGGGTGGTTAATAGATAAACTTGTTAACAGGGCTAGGAATAATACTAAAAATAAATTAAACTTATACTAATGGAACTTTTTCGAATACTAATACTAGTTATTGTTAGTGCTAATTAATGCTAAGATTTGAAGTCAAAGATTAAATTAATACTAATCAAAGTCAATTTAGTATATACTAAATTGATCTCTAAAGTGCCATACTAAATTAATACTAACGAATTTGTGTACCGTGATTTATTTATGAATACGCCTATAAACCGCTATAGCAGTATGAGGTACATCTATATATCTATGGTAGTAAAAAAACTCAATGAGTGAAAAACTCTACCATCGGCGGCCTCTGTGTACCGTGATAAAATACTAAAAAATACCAAAACATGAGGCATTTAGTTTTAGTAGTATGGATCAGGGTTAGGAAAAATACTAAAAAAACCCAAAAATTATACTAATGAAAAATTTTACCCATACTAATACTAATTAATACTAATTAATCCCAAGACCCGAAGTTAAAAATTGAATTAATACTAATTAAACTTAATTTAGTATATACTAAATTAATTTCTGAAGGGCCATACTAAATTAATACTAATCAATTTGAGTGGCGTGATAAAATATTAAAAAAACAATAAAAAATAGAGTATTAATTTTTATTAGTATAAATTAATTAGTATTAATTAGTATTAATTAGTATTAATTTCAACTACTTTTTCTCCAAAAAGTATTTTTAACTGATCGAAAAAAAACCTTATGAAAGTAAACAATAAGGTGACTATAGTGAGACCTTTGCAAGATATATAACTAACATAAAAACTTAGTATATTTCTATTTAGTTAAGTTATAAAATATTTTAATACTTTTCAGAAAAACTTAATTTAGTATATACTAGATTAATTTTTAAAAAGTCATACTAAATTAATACTAGTTATACTAAATTAATTTCTGCATACTAAATTAATACTAATCAATGTGGGTGGCGTGATAAAATACTAAAAAAAATACTAAAAAGCGTGACATTAATTATTTTAGTAAGGATTCATTATCATTGATTAAATTAGTATTAATTAATTATGCCAGCCCTGGGTTTCAGTACTAGGCGCTACGGTTGCGTGAATAATATAAAATAATAAGAAAACAATTAATACAAAAAATATGACCAATGTTATTAAACTAATACTAATTAATAGGTTAGGACTCCTCGAAAAATCAATTAACACTAATTAATAAACTAAGTTCTCAAAATTAATAGTTAAATTAGTAGTAACTAATTTGAGTGGCATAAGAAAACTCAATAACGAGCCCCCAAGTTCTCCACCAATTATAGGTCTTTTGTATCGAAGCAATAAGTAACTTCCACCAGAACGAAAATATCTTCTACTCAATAAAAAGCAGCATAGTGCTATTATCCTACGCAGCTACACCTTACAAACTGTAAAATTTCTTATTTTGCGGCACGACGGTCAATCGCCGCGACAAAGAAGAAAGAAAAAACTTTTTACAATGGCCGTAGCTAAAGTACCACGCAAAATCGAGGATCCGTGAAGCTGTCTATACATCTGTGTTCTCAGTCTGCGTATAAATGCAAGTGTCGCTGTATTACAAGCACAGACGTATACATTAGACTATTTTCACTATGGTGTAAGTGTTAATGTAAGTCACTGTCTGGCTTAGCTAAGATGGGCCCATTAATGGTAGAGGTTTTGGGGGCTCGTTATTAAGGTGTAGTGGCTGGATAATACGTCCCTAAAATAATGCTGAAAAGCTTGGCACTTGTTATTTTAGGAGGGATTAAATAGCATTGGTTTGATTAGTATTAATTAATTATGCCAACCCCGTACGACGCCTTGTCATTAATTTAATTGAACTTACGAGTAAATGTAGCTATGTCATGTGTGTTTTGTAAACGTTTTTTTTTATATGATTACTTTGAAATTAATATTATTGTTCTAATTCAACAAATATTTATTGCTTGCCTTGAACGTTGATTTAATCTCACTTAGACAATAATAAATGTAGTTCCAATTTAGTACTAGTTAGTTACTAATTTCTAGCTTAACTAGTACTATAGAATATTGTTTAATACCGTTACTACGTTCTCAATAGATTGGCAAAATACTTACATATTAATATATTATAATTATTATAGAACTTTAAAATAGTATATATAAATAAATACTAGTTCATAGGTTAGGTGTCATCGAAAATGAGTGTACTAGCGAGTTAATTAGTTGGTTTAGTTACGTTTTTCTATTTCAAAATAGCTAGTTAAAGTTCTACGAATTAATTCCAGTACCGTGATAAAACGTTACTAATTTTACAAAGCCTCTTTATTAACTAGCTAATTGATAAATTTGTATAAAAAGTAATAATTTGAAGTTAAATTTGCGGTTACATCATTTGTTTTCCAACACAGATATATAGCTAGAAATTAACTTACGATGTAGTTGAAGTATAACTCAGGCACGAAGCAACTCTAATAAAAACAATTGCTTTTTTAACGGAGCTTGATCAAGTCATTGAACAAGTAAACTATTTATATCGTTTAAATCTGTTTGTCTTCTACAACTTTTAGATGGGCCTGGAAAAAGGTTTGTTTTATTAATGGCTATACTAAACTAAATGATTTTAAAAGAAAATAATAGTTTAAAACTCTTTCAAACTAAGAGGTCTCTCAAACTAAATAATATTCTAGATAATTGTTGACCCAGAAAATAAATAATTAAATTATTGAATACCAAAAACATTCAATTAGAACTAATTAATTTGTAGTAAATAACTTATCAGTTCATACTTTTTTGATTTCTGTTTTTTTTTGGCCTTCGATAAGTACGAAAGTTATTATTTTTACTCTATGACTAATGAACTTGTAAACTCTTGAATTGAGGGTAAGTAATTGCTATAAAGAAATCACCAAAATCATCAAAATCATCAAAATCATCAAAATCATCAAAATCATCAAAATCATCAAAATCATCAAAATCATCAAAATCATCAAAATCATCAAAATCATCAAAATCATCAAAATCATCAAAATCATCAAAATCAGTTTTTTGTATGACGCTTTTTGATGAATTAATTTAGTAGTTTGTTGTTGGAAAATAATTAATAGACGTGAGTTAATTTTAATAAACCTAGATATTAATTTATTAAAATTACAAGTAACTTACGATTACGCCTAGGGTTGGGGAAAATACCTAAAAACCTTAATTATTTACTAGTGGAAATTCTTGCCTATATTAATACCAAATAATATTAATTAAAATTAATTTAGTATATACTAAGTTAATTTTTTGGGGACTATACTAAATTAATACTAACTAATTTGGGTGGCGTGATTAAAAGATAAAACTAATACTAATTGAAATTATTTAAATATATATTAAATAAATTTTCGAAAGGCTATACTAAAACAATACTAAAAAAAACTAAAAAGTGGACGATCAGTTTTTTTAATATGTATCAATTAAGATGAATTGGTATTAGTATTATTTTTTTCCCAAACCTGATTACGCCTATATACCGCGTATAGCTTTATTAAGTATATCTACATATTTAAATTAATTAGTTGGCCGATTAATTTATTGTAGGTTATTTTTCCTAATGATGTTTTTCTGTACCGTATATTTTTTAGCAGTGTTAAGAGAAGAATTTGAAGGAAACTTACAATATATGAACTAATAAATAGTAATAAATTAATTTAGTATTCGAAAGTTATAGTTTTAGTTGAAATTAAATATCAGAGTAGTATAGTAGTTTTTCGAATTAGTACTAGTTAACTAGTTTACTATATCAATACTTCCAAATCACTAATTCAATTAAAGGCCTGGGACAGAAATCTCAGCTCAGAGTCAGAAGCGCTTTTCCATTTTAAAAGGTGCACGGAAATCAGTGGTTGATGGGAACTTGCTTTTATGCAAAATTAAAAAATGATAAATGAATAAATATACTATTTAGCAGCAGGGTTGGGAAAAATAATTAAAAATACTTAATTATTTAATCGGGAGGCTTGTTAAAATTAATTAATTTTTAATTGATTATTTGAGATTATAAAATTAATTAATTAATTCATCAGAAGGGAGGCCTGATAAGATTAACTAATTTTAACGCTTTATTTTCCCCACCCTGTTTAGCAAGGCTAGGAAGAAAATATACTGAGTTAAATTAATGAGTACTAGTTACAGTACTGGGCATTAATTTAATTTAGCTTAATTTAGTTATTATACGAGACTTTTGTCCATTAATTAATTATTATAGGAAAAACCTAGTTTATATACACGAAAAGTAATTGTAAAATTCATCTATAGAATATTAACGCTCACTATAATTATTCATTTCTCTAGGTCAAGGTTAGGAAAAACATTAATACTAAATTAAATTAATGAGTATTAAATTTAGTACATAGCATTAATTTAATTTAATTTAAGTTAGTACTAGACTTGGGGCCATTTATTAATTTTAATTAGTACTGGGCGTCGGGCTATTAATTTAATTTATTTTAATACTAGGCTTTAGACCATTAATAAATTTTAATTAGTACTAAGACTCTTAGGATCAATTTAGTTTAATTTAGTACTGGGACAATTAATTTAATTTAAACTAGTACTATAGTTTCGACCATTAATTTATTTTAATTAGTACTATAGGTTTGGCTATTAATTTAATTTAATTTATTACTAGGGGATTTGCTATTAATTCAATTGAATTTAATTGAATTTTGACGCCGCCGATGGTAGAGTTTTTTACTTATTGAGTTTTTTACTACTATAGATATATAGACGTACTTTATACTGTTATAGCGGTTTATAGGCGTATTTATAAATAAATTGAATTTTAACTAAATTTAATCTAGTACTAATTTAAATTAATGAGTATTAATTTAGTACTAATTAATTTAGTATTAAACTAGTATTAATCGAGTATTAAATAATTTAATACTAGTCTAGTACTAATCTAGTATTTATATAGATGTTTAATATATTACTATACAGTAACTCAAATAAATTATATAAAAATTAAAATATATTTTAAAACTCAACAATAAATAAAGGCTAAATAAACACGATTAGTGCTAAATTAGTACTAGATTAGTACTAGATTAATACTGGATTAGTACTGGATTAGTACTGAATTAATTTGAGTTAGTACTTATTAATTTGAGTTAGTACTGCTTATTATCATTAATTTAATTAATTTTAGTATTAGGCACTAGGTTATTAATTTACTTTTATTTAATACTGGATTAATTAATTTAATTTAATTTAGTACGGGACTTTTGGCTATTACTTAATTTTAATTAGTACTGGGTATTTGGCTATTAATTGTATTTAATTTAGTACTGGGACAATTAATTTAGTTTAATTTTGTACTGGGATTTAGGCTATTAATTTAATTTAATTTAAGTTTAGCTAAAATTGATCTAGTACTAATCTAGTATTAATTCTTAACCCTGCTTTAAATAATTAAATATAAAAACACTATATAAATACTATTAAAACCTTTCGTATATAAAGTATAATAAAACTACGACATAAAAGTATATACTTGGTGTACAGGGGTAAGTTTTCTACATTTATCAAGTACTGGACGAAAATATGGGTCATTCTTCTAAGCCCAATAAATACAAGTAAATGTATGGTACATGACGGCCTGTTTAGAATTTCGTGTGTCCTCCTTCAGCATCAATTACGGCCTGCATCCTCTCTGGCATCGATGATAACAAATCATGCAAAAAATCGTCTAGAATCGCTTCCCACGCCTCCCAGCCTCGAAGGGTATCGTAAGACGGCTTCTCGATGTGACCGTAGCGGTATTCGATGTAGTCTTTCATATTGTTCCAACGCTTTTCGATCGGGTTCAAATCAGGGCTATAAAAAGGCCAAATAATAGTCGGAATCTCACGATCGCGAAGGTCTGCGCGCGTCGATGCAGCACTATGAGGAGGCATGATGCGCCATAATGGTGATAATTTGAAAGAAAACAAAAAGTCGACGCGTCGAGGTCGAAAGTATCTTTGAATTCACGATTCTAGACTAGACTAAATTTAGTATAGTAAGTGGAATTGATAGGAAAAGAGTACTTGACAGGGGGCTAAAACTAACGCCTGTATACCAAGTACGTCTAAAACTACACCGACAAATAAATAAAAGTCCGGCAGTATAAATAAAACTATCGGTAAATTTATATATACGTATTCGTGGTAGAATCAATGAAAATAAAAGGTGAAGATCTATGGATTCGAACGAAAAAAACTAATGTTTGTTCTGCTAAACCCACTGTACCATTAGTTGAACTTGATTAGTTCTGGACGTTTGGCCAGCAGTTAGTTTCAATTATTACTACCCACTTGGCTATGATTTTAGTTCAATTTATTTAAATTTTGCCCAGAATTAATCCAGTATCAATCCAGTACTAATCCAGTACTAATCCCCCAACCGTGCTATTTAGCAGGGTTGGGAAAAGATTAATACTAAATTAAATTAATGAGTACTAGATTTAATACTTGGCATTAATTTAATTTCAGTCACTACTGGCCAGATCAATATAATTTAATCTAGTACTGGAATTCTGACCATTAATTGATTTTAATTAGAACTGGACTTTTGGCCATTAATTTAATTTGACTGGACTTTGTCCAAAATCATTTTTTTCAATCCTTTTTTTTGTGCAGCAATAGATACCTGTTAGTGTTATTGTCTCACGAGTGACTTCTTCAATCTTTGAACTTTAAAAACAATAGATACGATTCATAAGTATCGACGCGTGTTGATTTGAATATCGCGAGTTTATTGAATATTTGATTGGCAATTTTGTTGAAGTCAAATGTTTATAAGACCAATTAACAACCAACGCGAGTATTATAAATGTGACACGAATATTAAAAGTTTATGAGAAACATAAAGAGAAGTAGGGTTGGGGAAATTACTAAAACAAAATTTATACTAATGAAACCTCTTGCCTATAATAGAATTGGCATAATTAATTATTAATAACTAAATTAATACGAACTGGTCCGTACTAAAATAATCAATGCTAAGCGTTCTAATACTTTTTAGTATTTGATAACGCCACTTAAGTTAACTAGTAATAATGTAATAATAGATTTCGAAAAAAATAGATTTAGTTAGTAGTTTAGTTAACTAATTAGTCTTAATTTAATTTTGAGTTTAAAAAAACTATTTAGTAATTACTTTAGTTACTAAAAAATAACTCAACTCTCCGAATACAGTTGCAATTGCTCCGAAGTAGCTAGTTATTGTTAAATATGTCCGTCAAATATGGAAATATATATTTGCTAGTATTATATAATATCTTTTGTAAGACTTTGAATCTTTAATAATTATTGTATAATTGAAATAAATTGATGTTACTATTCTAGTATAGTACCATACTATTAAAGTACGGTACCGATTTTATGTTAAGAATCAACTTTGTCAATGTTTTTATTTTAGTTTAAATTTCATTGTTAGGTAATATAGTATCTAAAGTATTGAATCAACTGGTATTAAGTTAAATGTTTACTACGCTACTCACATTTATTATTATCAATTTAATAAATAATCTCGAAAACTTAATCTAGTAGCTGAACGAATTTTTTAAATAGTGTTAATTTAATTTTTGTAAAGTCCCGACTAAGAAAGCTTCTATATTATTAATAGAAACAAAAGTCTACTACCGGCCTTTAGAAGTTTTATGTTTTTATCAAAAGTAAACAAAAATAAAAAAGCGTATAAATTTACCGTATCATAATAATGTTTTACTTGATGCATGCTATTATTGTACTTTTGAGTTAGTCGAAAAGAGTGTCGATTAACATTATAATAGTGAAATGTGTAGTTAAAAATAGAAGAAGAAAGCTTTAGCAGGCACAGAGTAGGGTTGGTAAGTAATTATCAATTAGTACCAGGGTTGGGAAAAAAAAGTAAAATTAAATAATTAATTAAATAAATAATTAATTAATTAGTGAAAAATTAATTATAATTAATTTTTTTCCCCGAGAAAATTAATTAATTATTAATTGGGAGGCCTGGTAAAAATAATTAACTTTAATTAATTATTTTCAGATTCAAAAATTAATTAATTAATTAATCAGGAGGCCTGCTAAAATTAATTAATTTTAATTAATTATTGCTTGGCATTAATTAATTTTAGTATGGCTATCAGGGTTGGGAAAAAAATTAATACTAAATCAAATTAATGAGTATTAAATTTAGTACTTGGCATTAATTTAATTTAATTTAGTACTGGACTTTGGGCCATTAATTAATTTTAATTAGTACTGGGACTCTTGGCATTAATTTAATTTAATTTAGTACTGGCCAGATTAATTTAATTTAATTTAGTACTAGGACCATTAATTTAATTTAATTTAGTACTGGGTTTTCAGCCATTAATTAATTTTAATTAGTACTGGAGGTTTGGCTATTAATTTAATTTAATTTAGTACTGGGCGTTTTGCCATTAATTTAATTTAATTTAATTTAATTTTGGCCAAAATTAATCCAGTACTAATTCAAATTAATGAGTACTAATTCAAATTAATGAGTACTAATCTAGTATTAATCGAGTACTAATTCAAATTAATTATTTCAATAATAGTTTTATATAAATCTTTAATATATTACCCTATAGTAATTTATATAAATTATATAAAAATTAAAATCTATTTAAAAAATAAGTAGTAAATTATAAGTAATTACTATATAAAGTTTTATATAAATTATATTTTACTTGAATTTATTTGAAATTACTACTATTTTATTTCCGTAATAAATCTTGTTTACCTTCGACGGTTAACAAAAGGCTGAATAAGTACGATTAGTACTAGATTAGTACTGAATTAGTACTGAATTAATTAGTACTGGATTAGTACTGGATTAGTACTGGATTAATTTGAATTAGTACTCATTAATTTGAATTAGTACTACCTATTATCATTAATTAATTTTAATTAGTACTGGGCATTTGGCCATTAATTTAATTTAATTTAGTACTGGGCGAATTAATTTAATTTAATTTAGTACTGGGATTTCGGCCATTAATTAATTTTTATTAGTACTGGGGGTTCGGCTATTAATTTAATTTAATTTAGTACTGGACTTTTGGCTATTAATTAATTTTAATTAGTACTGGGCACTTGGCTATTAGTTTAATTTAATTTAGTACTGGGCGAATTAATTTAATTTAATTAAGTACTGGCCAAATTAATTTAACTTAATTTAATTTTGGCCAAAATTAATCTAGTACTAATCTAGTACTAATCCAGTACTAATCCAGTATTAATTCCCAACCCTGATGGCTATTAATTAATTAATTAATTATTTTCCTAACCTTGATTAGTAATGAACTAGTACTGGATTGATTTTGGGCTGGATGAAATTAAACTAAATTAATTTACGTACTACTAGAATAAATTACAATATTTGTTAGGACTCTAGTACTAACTTAAACTAAAGTAATAGCTAAATGCTTTATACGAATTAATGTTTAATAAGGTTAGGAATTAATACTAGATTAGTACTAGATTAGTACTAGATTAATTTTAGCTAAAATTAAATTAAATTAAATTAATTTAGCCCGTAGTAAATAAAATTAAATTAATTCGTCTAGTACTAAATTAAATTAAATTAATACCCAAGTACCTAGTACTAATTAAAATTAAGTAATAGCCAAAAGTCCCGTACTAAATTAAATTACATTAATTAATCCAGTATTAAATAAAAGTAAATTAATAACCTAGTACCTAATACTAAAATTAATTAAATTAATGATAATAAGTAGTATTAACTTAAATTAATAAGTACTAACTCAAATTAATTCAGTACTAATCCAGTACTAATCCAGTACTAATCCAGTACTAATCTAGTACTAATTTAGTACTAATCGTACTTATTTAGCCTTTATTTATTATTAAGTTTTAAAATATATTTTAATTTTTATATAATTTATTTAAGTTACTATAAAGTAATATATTAAACATCTATATAAATACTAAATTAGTACTAAACTAGTATTAAATTATTTAGTACTCGATTAGTATTAGTTTAATACTAAATTAATCAATACTAAATTAGTACTCATTAACTTAAATTAATACTAGATTAAATTTAGTCACAATTCAATTAAATTCAATTAAATTAATAGCAAAACCCCTAGTACTAAATTAAATTAAATTAATAGCCAAACCTACAGTACTAATGAAAATTAATTAATAGTCGAAACTACAGTACTAGTTTAAATTAAATTAATTGTCCCAGTACTAAATTAAGCTAAATTGATCCCAAGAGTCTTAGTACTAATTCAAATTTATTAATAGTCTAAAGCCTAGTACTAAAATAAATTAAATTAATAGCCCGACGCCCAGTACTAATTAAAATTAATAAATAGCCCAAAGTCCAGTACTAAATTAAATTAAATTAAACTAATTCCAAGTACTAAATTTAGTACTCATTAATTTAATTTAGTATTGATTTTTTTCCCTACCCTGATATTTAGTAATGCCTAAAAACCCGTTACTAATTGAAATTAATTAATGGCTAGAATTCTAGTACTAAATTAAATTAATTAATAGCTATAATTGTAGTACAAAGTTAAATTAGATGAGTTGCTACAATAGCCAGTACTAATTCAAGTTAATTAGTGATAATATGTACTTATGTAGTATCATTTTAATTCAGGGTTAGGAGAGATACTAAAAATAAATAAAGTTTATACTAATAGAAAGTTTTGCGCACACCAGGGTTGGCATAATTAATTAATCCTAATTAAACTAATCCTAATTGATCCTTACTAAAAAAACAATGCCAAGCTTTTCAGTATTTTTTATAGTATCATGTGCACTTGCACTTTTTAATATTTTAGCAAATGTTTTGAAGACTTCAAAACTTGAATGACTTTTTAAAATCTACAAACAATGATACTCTTAATTTAACGAGTGTAGTAGTATAGTAATAATATATGGTACCGGTTTAAAGTTATAAACGAAGTTTATCACCCGTTTTATTTGAGTATAAATTTTATTAGTAACTAATTTAGTAACTAAATTAATTCATTAATTAGTATTAATTTAATTATTTATCACGCCACTCAAATTAACTAGTATTAATTTAATTTTTCACCGAGCCACCTATGTGAATAAGTATTAATTTAATTTTGACTTTCAAAAATCAAATTAGCTACTAAATTAATTAATTATTTTATTTTCAATTTAATTTTTCGAAGAGGCCCGACCTAGTAATTGGTATTAGTTTAATTTAAATAGTCTTAATTTTTCCATTAATTGTTTTTTAGTGTTTTGTTTTAAATTATTTTCCCAACCGTGGCGCATACTAGTACTAATGAGTACTAATAAATTATTTCCGGCACTGGGTTTCTATAGCCCACGCCCGTTCACATTAGCAGACCCTTCTCAACTGCTTCTACCGCCCTGCGAGGCCGCCGATGGTAGAGTTTTTCACTCTTCGAGTTTTTTACTATCATAGATATATAGAAGTTTTTATATTAGTCAGGGTTGGGGAAAAAAAATCACTACTAGATTGAATTACTTAGTACTAATTAGCTACCTGGTAATTAAATTAGTTTAATTCAATTTAGTACTAAACTGCTGGCCATGGATTAATTTTAATCAAAACTGGGCATCAAGTCATCAATTTACTTTAACTTATAGTACAGGGTTTTGGACCATTAATTAATTTCCATTGGTACTGTTGACGTGGCCTGCCATTAATTTAATTTACTCTAGTACTGGCCAAAAGTTGGACCAAAATTAATCCAGTACTAATTCAGTTCTAAGTAATAACTAATTTCCAACCCTGAATTATAAGCATCTACAAAATCATGGACAGAAGCACCAACAGAAGCATCAACGGAAGCCCTAATAGAAGCCCTAGAAGTGTTAACAGAAGTATGGAATATAACGATACATAACGGCAAAAAAATCCCGTCCCTTTTCACGAGGTAGTGTACAAATGTTAACGTGACGGAAAAGACAGTATGCCTCTGTGAACCGGTTACTCATACTATTTTGTCATGACTAATAAGAAAACCCCTGTTTGTTCGGTTTGTGGTTCTAACATTAAAATACATGATAGCATAGTATTATGACTTTACAAATCACTGCTGTACAGAGATTGTTAGAAACAACGATCATGCTGAAGTCTTGTATTATTTTGACTCGATTGGTAGGCCGTCTTGACTTGTGAAAACTGATTCTACCAACCCCTACGGCCGTCGGCAGCTTATTGTGAGTTCTCTATCAATAAGAAAGATAGTGCACACATGTGATGATGATGAGACTGTGACTGGAATGAGATATACGCGCCTGCAACATTGCGTCACCGATTAGATACAAGCCCTCATGAGGTTAAAGCTACCAAGTATTTCTTTTGGCTGGCGGCAAGATGCAAGGGCTCTTTTGCTGAAGAATACGATGGCTGTGAGACTGACACCTCTATTTCTTCAACTTACACCATCACGTGATATGTCACCAAGTCTAACATTTCAAAACCAGCCTGTGACACGATCCAGGCCCGCCTTGCGTCAAGTAGAATATGGGAGCTGGCTAGTACGTGCAACAATTGTGAATCGTAGATTTGGAGAAGCTGCGATGCTCCAAGTTGTATCTTACAGGGCCTCAGTCATGCGCTCACCTTTGATGTGCGGCGGGATGCCTGTGCTTGTGCCGCTCCTGCTGTCAACCGGCATGCAGTATCTTATGTAGCTTGGTGACCCCTCTCGGACCCTGGGCTTCGCGATTCTTTGACGCTCCTGCCTTCTTTGTTCCCTAGCACATCCCGCCTTCCCTGATTTTTGCCTTGACATTGCCGCCGTCTATTACGTCGCGCACCAAATCCGGTAGGTCTTGACTTCTCTTGACTGGCCCCTCTACCCCTTTCGCTCTCCCCTACTGTTGGATGATGTGGATAATGTAAGCAGCAGTGTAAGTAAGCAGAGGGGCCATCCACTTCCAGTCTCGACCCATCAAGACAAGACCACTGGTGGCAGGCCGTCTCCTATCTTGCGCCCAACGAGAGTCCACCTACGCCCCTAATCTCCTCCATCTCCTGCCACTTTGTATCTTTGTATCTATTTTATACTCCGCTATGTAAATAGTGGTTAGGTAAGAAGTGATATACACTACCAGAAACCGCTCGTTCTGCTCGAAACAGCCTCTCCAACGTATCACCCATGCTTGCGAGTCTACCAGTCCACCTTTTGACTACACCCGACCTACAGCCTACCAGACACAACATCCCCACTCATTCCACCCCCGGACATTTCGCCCGCGTGCTCTCGTCGCTTGTCGTCCACCGTCCATCTTGACCTGTCCCTCGATGCCCAGCGTCTTGCCCCTTAACAACTTCAACATCCGCCAACCTCAACGCCGGCCTCCTCGCCTCTGTCTCTTCTCGCCCCGATCGTACGCCGCAAACCCCCCGAGGGGCTCTGCACAGTCAACCTGTCACTCATTCAGCCATCCGAGACTGTGAGGTGCTCGGCCTCTGGCCCTCAGCCTGCCGCTTCGTACTCCTATTCGACTAATCGAAGCCCAGCACATCACCATTCCCGCCGTCTGATCTTGCGCCCGCCCACTCTTCTCTCGCTGCCTCTCGCTGCCCTACTGGGCCCTTCTCGCCATCTATTGCGTTTTCAACCTGTCTAGTGCCGTCTAGACCCTTGCCAACCCTATCCTCCTATCTTCTCCTCACCCATTAATTCGACAAATCGGCAAATCGACAGCTAGGCAACTCCAGCTCGGCAACTTCAGCTCGGCACCTCCAGCTCGACAGTTGCGAGCCGACAAAGCCCTCAGAATTCTGCCGGCCTGCGATCCTCCTCCTCTATTCTCCGTCCAGCTTATCTTCCCGGCTTCTCACTCCTTATCGGCCACCGCTCGACACACCACACCGTATAAGCAAGATATCGGGATCCTAGATCATCTTTCTCTCTACTACCCATCCGACCCACGAGGCCGCCTACCCCCCTCATGAGACTCTAAAGGCACGCCGTTCTTCTCTTGTGAGCTCCGCGGACAACGGTCCTCCTCTTTTCTCCAAAAAAGACGAGGAACGCCGGCTTAGGCCCCGTTCCTGGCCCACGTCCCACGCCCCTCGATGATGGTATGTCTCTAACTCCTCCCTTCTGTACTTTTGTGGGAACCATTTCACGGCTTACCATTGCAACTTTGCTGCCGTTTTTTCCCCTTTGCTTATCGTTTCGCGCTCCTCATGCCCCTGCTAATCTGTCTCAGACCTCATCCCGCCCTCGCGACACCGGCGAGAGCTTCTCGAATCGGCGAGGACACACTAATCAACTGTCCATCTCCGATCCAAGCCACCATGTCACCGAGGCCATAGGAACCCTGTACGGCGACAGCGACGACGATTCGAGTCATGATCCACGACACGACAGCCGCCCCCTCAGTTTCATAGCCTCGCCATATGGCGGCGAACAAATACAAAAACTTAATCTGCCACCGCTGCACACACAGTCGCCATTACTGAACCAAACACAGATTGACGACCGCTCCCGGCCTGATGACCGACGCAAGTTCACCCGGACTATGTCCGACACAATACCACAAATCACAAAGTCCCCGGTATACGGCCCCGAAAGTGATCCTGGACTCGGCTCGGACTTGAAAAAAGCACAGACGCTACCAGCCCGGCGCCCAAGCGACAAGGGCGGTGCCCAGCACTTTGATTCATACATGTCTTCTCACCAGCCATCATCACCTTTGTCGCCTACTCTCTCGTTGCGCGATGTACAAGCAGACTCTCAGTCCGGCTCGCAATTTCCCCTCACGAACATCGACAACCCCAATGACATTGCACAGGAACTGAGCAATTTGCAAGCACTCCGGCGGATGTCCATGGATGTCGGCAATTCTGCAGACCCCGATCTTATCCCGTTCCAGGGTCTTTCTCTGATGTCCATGCCGTCCATAGCCCCATCCGGCGAGGATGACGAGGGTGATATCTCGCGACTGCTGTGGGTGCCGGCCAAGGTCCATCCCGAGCTGGCTCCTGACCAGTTTAAAAACTTTCTGGAAAAGCGAGTTCAATCAATCAAGCGCCGCTCGGGAGATTCTATGCTTGCGCCCGATAGCCAGCAACCGCGAGATGAATCGGGGGGTCTCAGCAGAAAAAAGTCTATGCTGTCTCGGCAGGTTGATAGCAGGGGTCCTGACAACGAACCGGTTCCGGGCAACAACTGGCGCTCCAAAAGGGGAGCATCCCGTGTTGGCAGTATGCAGAGCACCCCGGAGGTGAACATTGAAGAGCTTGTGAGCGACCCGACCACTATTGTCCAGCGACTAGCATTGGACAACCAACGACAGCCGGACGGTTCCGAGACAAGCAGCCTGGATGAGGATAAACCCATATTGCCCGTTGCGAGCATGGGTCTGCGCAGATCCACGCGGACAACATACCGTAAAGGCGGCAGTCTGCGGCACGGCACGACCTTCTCGAAGCGGATCAATGCCGCTCGCCAGGCCCAGCAAGACGCAGACAGGGATGGCGACGAATATTCTGCGGTGTCGCCATCCTCTGATCTAGAGTTGCCCTTTGGCCACACTTTGCAGCGGTCCCAGTCTGAGCCCGTGGCACCGGAGAACTTTTCTCGTCCTGTGCGCTCTGCCAACCGCCGCCAGCAGATAGCCACTGGAGAGGGTGGCGGGTCAAATTCCAGCCTCACTGAGCGGCCAGTTACTTCCGCGTCAGACAGTTCTCTGCCAGGCAGCTCGCAAAATGACCCGACATCGCCTGTCCGCAGTCCGGGTGGCACGCAGGCGCAAGGAGGAGCCGACCCTCGCACAGTGCAGCAGTCTCGCCCATTTCCTCAACGCTCTTCTTCTCAGACTGGTGATTCCAGAGACACGGCACAAGTACAACCGACCTCGCCTACCGAGTCCCGTCAGCCAATACAGGACGACCGCTACCAGCGTGTCCAGAATCCCCAGGCCCAGGCCCAGCAGCAGCCCCCGCCGAGGTCGAGTAAGCGGCCATCGACAAGCAAGGGCTCACCACACCAGCCGCAGCTTCAGCCTCAGCAGCAGCTATCGTCTTCCCCATCATCCTCGCTGCCGTCTTCAGAACACAAACCTAATAAAACTCTAAACGACATCGCCCAGGCTCCGACGTCGCTTCCGGGAAGCGGCTCAATCAGAACAGACAGCCTCACATTTATCCCTACCTTATCGTCTGACGATCGTAAGACGGACAAGAAGGCGAAAGACCGTGATGAGGCTGAAGGAGGAAAGTCAACCGGGTGGAAGTGGTTCAAGAGCGACGATAGGGAGAAGAAAAAGAAGGAACGCGAGAGAGAGAGAGAGCGGGAGAGGGAGAAGGAGAAGGAGAGAGAAAGAGACCGCGAGCGTGATAAGGAGAGGGAGAGGGAGGTTGAGGTGCAGCGGGAACGCGAGAAGGAGCAAGAGCGTATACGGGAAGACCAAGCAAACAAGGCTCGTCTCAAGGGCGAGCGGGCACAGCCGGACAAGGCACACGACGGTGCTCGGCTCGACGTGCTGCAGAGCTATGACAATGCTCCCAAGGGTCGCGAGAGCCTCGTGATCGACCGAGAAAGTGCAGAAGGGAAGATGTATGAGGAAAAGAAGAGGGAGCCGGGCGGCCGCAAGGCAAGCGATGCGAAGAAGGAAAAAGACGGATTCTTTGGATCGATTTTTGGTGGTTCTCGGCGAAAGGAGAACAAGGAGGTTGGGGCCAGCAAGAGCAAACTCAGAGTCCCGTCTCCAGATCCACCACCACCGCGGCTGATGCGTCCCGACATCGACTACCCATACACGAGATTCCCGATTGTGGAGGAGCGTGCGATCTACCGCATGGCTCATATCAAGCTGGCCAACCCGCGGCGCGATCTGCGGAGCCAGGTGCTGCTGTCCAATTTTATGTACTCTTATCTGGCCAAGGTTCAGGCAATGCACCCACAGCTCAATGTCCCGACATCGCCTCACCAGAAGCGCCAAGAGGAGGAGCGGCGGCGGCGGGAACAGGAGCAGCAGCAGCAGCAACAACAATATCTTGAGCAGCAGCAGCAGCAAATGATGCTCCAGCAGCAGCAACAGCAGCAGCAGCAGCAGCAGCAGCAGCAGCAACAGCAACAACAGCAGCAGGATGACCAGTACAACTATGATTATTCTCGGGTAAGTTGTCTCTAGCTGGCGTGGGTGTTTAGGGCCTACATGTATAGCCGTGTATAGTTCAGTTGTGCTAACCGCTCTTTGTGATCTTCAGTCTGCCACATCCTATGGTGACAGCACCCAGAAGTCGGGACGAGGCCAGGACGAGTCTATAGACTACATTGACGACGCCCAGATTTACGAATACGACCACGGCACACACCAGTCGAGTGAGCATCAGCAGCATCAGGGGCGCGGGGGTGGTTATGAAGACGACAATGCAAACAACTCGTCCCGCGGCTACTATGATTATGGCCACTCCGGTGATGGGCAGCATGGCGATGGCGGTATGTGGTAGCCGGTCGTCGATGGAGGCAGTGTATTAAGTCTCGATGCTATGCCATCCATGTTGTGGCATGTTGATATATGCTGTCTTGGGTATCTTCTATGTGCCAGTCTGCTTTCGTTTGCACAGGGTTGCATTGTCATGTTATGTTTTGCATGGAAGATGGTGCTTGGCGTTTACTGGCGGGATCTCGTGGCAGCCGGCCTGTTTGGTGCTCCGGTTACGAGCATGCAGCTTCTGCAGTACGGTGCCGGTGCTCTGGGACTCGGCTGCCCGTACTTGATGGCATTTTTGTTTCTACCTGTCTTATACTTTTCATCTATATTCTCATATTATATAATATATACGTTTTCATCTGGTCTGCGGCGGCGCTTAGTCATGTGTTACGGTGCCTTGTTTGGGAATTGTGTGTGTAGTAGGTATAGTCTGTGGGCGTCGTATCTGGCGGGGCTCGACTGGCATTGTTTGACTGACATGGTTTTTCGTGATGCTTCGTTGATATCTGTGATTTGGGAAAAGTCAACGTCTGGAATAAAAAAAGCAAAAAAAAGCACAACCGTCTATATTGAGCCACAAACGCACATAAAAAGTATATATATACCGATGCACATCCAGAAACAAAAGAACAAAGGTATAGTAACACGGCGCAGCCTCGCCTATCCAACCGCATCTACGTAGTCGTCTATCAATCACAAAGATCACGAAGCTGGCCATTTGACACTTCAGCTGGTTGTGGGTCCAACCCCATTAGTCAACATTCAAACGGACCTTAGCACGTACCCGCCTGTACCTTGCACTGAGCACTCGGTACCTTAACACAGCTCAGGGCCCCACCCCTTTCTGTTGCCCCTGTCTCTGCTCCTTCCCGCCCCGTTTTCGCACCGCGTCCAACGTAGAGCCTCTGTGGCAGCAACGGTGTCATTAGTACTGCGCCAGACAGCACTACAAAAGTACCTTAGAGCCTCTGCAACACCCCTGCGCGCACCTCTATCCCCTAACCTGTAGCTCCAATTCGCCGCCCCGACCACACGTCCGCCTGCCTGCCCAACAAACACAAAATCGCATATTATTTACTCCTGGAGAATATCCAATTATCCCATACTAAATCACCACCTCCAGTCTCAGAGAAGCAACGCAGCAAAGCACCACCTCTCTCCCTCCACCCTCCACCCTCCGCTCGCCCCCATCGACGGACTGCTCTCGTTCCTCGACATCTATTGTATTCCCTCGGCCTTTGTCCTGTCACCGCCTCCTATACGAAGGTCGCATCGCCAGCACCCCCCAAACTACCACCTGGCCATCTGCTTTTCTCGACCACAATCTTCATCGTCATCTCACGCACCTCAAGCTCGTGACATAAACCATGGCCTCGGTATGCACCTCCTCTTGACCAGGCATCACAGTCCGCTCTTGCGCCACAAACATCGGTGGCGCGTGCCTGACCACCAGCTTCACCCCGAGCCCCCTCCATCCTCCATCCTCCGTCTTCCGCCCTCTGCCCCTTTCTATACGGCCTTCCTCACTCCTCGTCTCTTCGCTCGCCTGAGAATTTGAGCCCAGCCTTGCTAACATGTATCTCCGCGTACAGCAATCCCGCCACTACGGAGCCCCGGGCGCCGGCTACATTCCCAACGGCGGACCGTCTCCCACCCCGACCTCCGAGGCCCGCCCTCTTCTACCCAACCAGGGCCGTGTCGTCCAGACCGGCCCCATTCGCGTCCTGTGTATTGCCGATGTCAGAGGTAGGCCACCACCGACAGTGTCGCGTCATCGTGGCATTGCCCCTCGGTGTTGACACTCCTGCTAACCATTGACCTACAGGCAACCTGAGATCACTCAATGACCTTGCCAAGCAGGCTCGCGCCGACTACATCATTCACACCGGCGACTTCGGCTTCTACGACGACACCTCGCTGGAACGTATTGCAGAAAAGTTTGTTCCTCCTACGTGCCCGTGCAACTGCTCTTGCTCCATCTTTAGAGACACCCGCTCGCGCCCCAAAAGCACACAGCTAACCTATGGCTCCCCGCCCATCCTATAGGACACTCAAGCACGTCGCCCAGTACTCGCCTCTGATCCCAGAGAATGTCAAAAAGGCCATCGCACAGCCCGGCGGCGCACCCGTCAAATCTCGCTTCGCCCCCCACGACCTTCCCCTGTCCGAGCTGTCTCTGCTGCTGAGCGGCGACCTCAAGCTCGACGTGCCCGTCTACACTGTCTGGGGTGCCTGTGAGGACGTGAGAGTCCTTGAGAAGTTCCGGTCACGCGAGTACAAGGTCAACAACCTCCACATTATCGACGAAGCCCAGTCTATGCTTCTGGAGATCGGTGGCGTGAAGCTCCGCTTGCTTGGTCTGGGCGGTGCTGTTGTGATGCACAAACTTTTCGACAACGGCGAAGGTCGTACCACCATTGCAGGTGGCCAGGGCACAATGTGGACAACCCTCCTGCAGATGGGCGAGCTGGTTGACACTGCAAACCGCGTCTACGACCCGACCGAGACGCGTGTCTTTGTCACCCATGCCTCGCCGGCCCGCGAGGGCATCCTCAACCAGCTCTCCGTCACCCTCAAGGCCGATTTCTCCATTTCCGCCGGCCTTCATTTCCGCTACGGCAGCTCCTACAACGAGTTCAGTGTCAACCCCACCCTCGACCACTACCGTGGCAAGCTTGCCGCCAGCAAGGCCTCGTTCAACGATGTCTGGGAGACGGTCAAGGGCGAAGTCGAGCCTGCCATTCAACAGAACGAGGCTCAGCAGAACCTTCTCAAGAATGCTCTTAGCATTGTCGAAAAGATGCCCACTACCGCTGCTGGTGGCAACCCCTTTGGCGGCTCTACAGGCGGCCCTGCTGCTCTTGGCCAGGTCGACGAGAGTGCATTCAAGAACATGTGGAACTTCAACCTTGCTGACGCTGCTTTCGGCTACCTTGCCCTGGAGATTCAGGACGGTCGGATCGGCACCGAGATGCGTGCCCAGGGCTTTAACTTCTCCCACCGTGGCATGAAGCAGCCCCCTAACCCTACCCAGCAGGCTGCTGCACCTGCAACTTCGACTGCCTCTCCTGCACCCTCTGCTGTGCTGCCGCCTCCTACTCCCCAACAGCAGCCACAGGCTGCTGCACAAAGACAGCAAGGCGCCCAAGGCCAGCAAGCAGCTACCGGAAAGACTGCACCGAGCAAGTCCGCTGCCGGTCCTGGCTCCTCTACTACTCCTGCCAAGTCTTCGGCACCCCCTACGCCTGCCCCCAAGGACACCGACAAGTCAGCAACCCCTGGGGCTACAAACGGCAACTCCAACGGCGCCGAGGCAGCGCAGTCTCCGTCTACGAGAGTACCCTCCCAGGATGTCATTGGCCTGTTTATTATGAATGCCCAGTCAGACGAGCAGACCCGGGAGCTCTTTGCCAGTGAAGATGTGGCCAAGATTGTCAAGATTGAGAAGCATGGCCAGACCAACAAGGTAGTCCACTTTAAGACCGCAGATGACCGTGACGGTGCCATGGGCAGACTCCCGGAGAGCGCAAAACACCGCACAACCGAGGATCGTTCCAAACCGCTAGTTAAGATCTTCGTTCCCCGGGAATCGAACAAGACCTTTGGTCGTGACCGTGGAGGTGCTGGCGCATGGAGAGGCAGTGACCGCGGTGGTGCAAGCGGCGGCGGAGCAGGCCAGAGTGGCTACAGAAGCGCTGGCGGTGGCACCGGAACCGCAAGTGACAGTGAAGGTGCCGGCCGTCGCGGTGGCCGCGGTGGCCGCGGAGGCGGTCGTGGTGAGGGCCGTGGTGGCCGTGGACGTGGCGGCCGCGGTGGTGGACTGAGCAAGGGTGACGGTGCTTCATCCGGCGCAGCAGCCTCGTCGACGCCAGCAGATTCGTGAGTTCGCAACCTCCTCGCCCAGTTCAAGTCGGTGTGTACTCGCAGCAAACCAGGAATGCATATAATACATGTGCGTGTATGAATATATATTCTGGTAGCTTTGCGCGCGAATAAGCATGGAGCCTTGCTCGCCCCAACTCTGCCCTATCATCCGCTTCTACTGGGTCATCATTGACCGACTGGTACGCTGTCATTCTATTTCTTGTACTTCTTTCTTGTCTTTCTGTCGTGTTCCATTTCGTGTCTCAGTTTTTGATTTTGCTTTGCTTTTCGTTCTTTGCTTTTAATTCCACCCAAGCGGTTGTACTGGTATATTGGAGAATATTGAGAAAAGTGTCTTTTATTGTAATAAATATTGTTACCCTGCTAGCCGGCAGTTGACGACGAAGTCGCTGGTATTATGGGAATGGAAGAAGAGGTTGCATTTTAATCTAATGGAAAAGCACTGCAAATCTATATGGTGCATTAAGTCCCGACGTGGGACCGTGAAGGTGTGATTTTTATTGCATTTATTGTACAGTAGTAAAGCCTTGGGTGGTCAAGGACCAAGGCAGATCAGGTAAGCCTGTCTGGCCTATGCATCCAGCGGCTTCATGCCCTTGTGTATGGCTGCGATGCCTCCTGTCAGGTTCTCGTAGCCGCGGCCGCCGACGACAAAGCCTGCGTCGACAATCATATCCCGGAACTCATCCTGGCTGGGGAAGCGCTCGATGCTCTCGACGAGGTACTGGTACGAGTCACGGTCACCAGCCACGACCTGGCCGATCATGGGAATGGCACTGAAAGACCAGCGCTTGTAGACGGCATCAAAGAGAGCCGCAGCAGGGTTTGTGTCTGTGGAGGCAATCTTGCTGAACTCCAGGCAGGCAAAGACACCGCCAGGACGAAGCACACGGTAGGCCTCGCGCAGGGCGGCAGGGATGTCGGTAAAGTTGCGGATGCCAAATGCCACAGTGTATAGATCAATGGACGACGACTCTACTGTGGGCGAGCCGTCTGGCTTGCTGAAGCTGGTGGCGTCTGCGACGAGGAAAGAGAGGGCGGCCTGCTGGCTGGCGGGCAGCAGGGCTTCGGCACGCTGGCGACCGACCCCTAGCATAGCCGGGTTGATGTCCGACATGATAACATGTGTGTCTGGGTTCTTGTTGACAATGTGTGCCTGCTTGAGCATGCGGAAGGCAATGTCGCCGGTGCCGCCGGCCACGTCGAGGATGCGTTGCGGTGGTGGGTTGGGGTCGGCGGTGAAGCCGGGGTTGAGAGACGAAACAAACTGATCCCTGGAGGTGTTAGTTGTGCAAAAATAAGGCAATTACAAGTAGACTGAGACTGTCTTGCGTCGAGGACATATAAGACTTGGACATACTTCCAGATGCGATGGTAGCCAAACGACATGAGGTCATTCATGCGATCGTAGGAATCGGCGACACTTGTGAAGACCTCGGCCACTCGCTCTGTCTTTTCAGACTCTGTGACTGTCTCAAAGCCAAAGTGTGTGGTCTTCTGGTCTGCCGCATCGCGCGGAATGTGACATTGTCTGGAGGTTGACGACAGGGTTCTCGCCAACGACTTGGCGGCGGCCGATGCGACGGGGGTGCGGCTTAATAGAGGGCGGGTTGAGGAGGGTGATGCTATTGAAGATCTGGAGACGTTTGCTACCAGCTGCAGAATGCGTGCTGGCCGGGAAGCCATTTTTGGGGTTGTGATTGAGAAATGCGGCTTTGCGGCGGCGGGTTGTACTGGTGGTGATGAAGCTCGGGATGAGGTCGATTGATGTCTAAATTCTGTCAGCCAGCTCTAGCTCACTAGTGCTGCACTAATTGGGTAGCTTACATGTGCAGGGTGTTTTGATGTGGCGGTGCATGTGGCTGAAATACGTTAGCATCCACCAAGGCCTGTAAGTGACGCTGAAATCACCGAGGCAAAGCAAAGCAACTTCTCAGTTTTAATGACTGACCAACAAATTCTAGACTGACTGCTCGCCTGTGGCTTGGACCTTGCGACGTGCAAAGAGAGCCTGCCCGACGGTGCTCAGGTTCTTGTAGCCGAAGAAAGCGACGAGTACGGCGACAATGCACACGACGACGAGGACGATGAAGATTTGGCCGTTGGGATCCATGAGTGTGTCTTGTGTGACTTGTGCTTTCCGGCCGTGTATTCAATTTGCTGAAAAGCAGAGCAGGTTTAATATGCAGGGGGGCTTGCTGGGCTTGCTGGCAGAGCGTGTCTTTCATGTGCGAGATTTCATGTGCAGAGTGTGGCTGTTGAGAGTGACAATGTACTGGAGCTCAAAGAGCAGCGGTTTGTCAATGTAAATTTTATTGTGTAGTCTTGGTCTATGATCGGGCCTGTTACTCCATCAACGCTGTTGTGTAACCGTTGAGTCAGCAAAATAGTGTCTTGTGATGCATCCGTCGATTTCATAATGACTAAGCGAACACAGGCATACAATATCAAGAGCGCAGCAACAGCCATGACAATAAATTCAACTACGAGTCAAGAGTGAACTTTCCACCTTCAAACTCACTGACATCGTACTCCTCCGGGTACTTGTCGAGGTGGTTCTTAAGCTGCTCCATTTGAGCACGCAGGTCCGGGGTAAGCTCCTCGTAGATATCCTCGAACATGGCGCGCATTTCCGGCTTCTTCTCACGCTCTGCCTCATTGAACGCCTTAAGGACTTCCCTTCGTATGGCATCGCGGGCATCCTTTTCTTTGGCATCGTCCCAGATGCCCTTGGACTCCATCCACTTGCGCAGACGGGAGATGGGATTGTCCCGCCGCTTCCAGTCTTCGACCTCGACCTTGGCACGGTACGCAAACGAGTCATCTGACGTGCTGTGGTGGCCAACACGGTACGACAGACATTCGAGGAGAACTGGCTTGCCACCGTCTTGAAGAGCCATTTCGCGGGCTTTGGTCATGGCGCCACGAACTGCCCACAGATCATTGCCGTCGACGCGGACGGTATCGATGCCATAGCCTAAACCACGGCTTGCAATACCGTCGCCACGGTACTGCTCCAGGGCTGGCGTTGAGATAGAGTAACCATTGTTGCGGCACACAAAGACCACAGGACACGAGCGGGTTGCGGCGATGTTTAGGGCAGCGTGGAAGTCGCCCTCGCTGGCGGCGCCCTCTCCAAAGTAGACGACTGCAATGCGAGGATCGGCTGTTGGGTTCTGCATGCGTTGTATCTTGAGGGCGTACGCTGCGCCCGAGGCATGTGGTAGCTGTGTTCCTAGCGGGGAGGAGATGGTGTGCTATCCAATTTGTTAGACGATGTTGGAAAGGATGAAAACGGAATGCAAGGAATGCAAAATTAAAGCAGCAAGTTCACCTACTATATTCAACCGTGCGCTGCCGTAGTGGACAGGCATGTTTCTGCCCCGGCCAGGGTCGTTCTTATTTGCAAACAGTTGTCCCATAAACTCCTTCATCGTGAAGCCGCGCTGCTGGTAGACACCCTGCTCGCGGTACTGGCAAAAGATGACATCACCCGGTGTCAAGGCAGAGGCCGAGCCCACACAGGCGGCCTCTTCGCCAGACGAGACCATGTAGAAACTGACACGTCCTTGCCGCTGGGCATCGAACATGACAATGTCCATAATGGAAACGGTCAACATGTCACGGTACAGCTTGACAATCTCGTCGTCCGAGAGGTCGGGCTCAAAGGTCGGATCAATGGCCACACCATGCTGGTCTATGACACGATATGTGGGCAAAGCCGGGTACTCTGACGGGATTTCAAACTTGAGGGTGTTTGTGAACACACTCTTGACAGCGCCAGGGAACGACACGAAGTTGGAATCGGGCTTTTGCGAGAGGCTTCCGGCGTATCGCCGTGAGGCAGACGCGATGTGTGAGGGGAAGACAGAGTGCGAAGGCCGAGGTGCTGTGACCGAGCGACTGAGCGGCCGTGAGACCAAAGGCAGAGTCCGTTTCATGGTGAAAGCTTGTAGATGTGTGTGCTGTGAGTATTGAATTGGAAAAAAGTGAGTAAGGCGTTTGCGTTTACAAAAAGGGCACTCTGCTTTGTGTATGGCGAGATATATGAAGACTCAAGTGAGACCAACACCTGCATTATTTAGATGTCGGGGTCGTTGCTCGTCTCTAATACCGAGACGTGAGCCGATGGAACCCGCACCACTATCAGTGCCAGTGCTCCCCACAAGGCACTTGCTGCACAAATAGCTTAGCTTTAGCGCCTTTCCCCGGAGCGCTCCACTGTATCTTAGATATATTGAGCGGGGAGAGCTCGTGGAATGCATCTTTAAGAGTTAGTTTGCTTGTAGAAACCTACGTAGATGGTAGTGCTGTTATGCGTTGAAGGTGTAGCCATAAAATAGTAATCATTGGCGGAATCACTAATTATATGCAGTTTTGGAGGCATATTTTATTCTCGTGTAAACCTCGACATCGTTTGTTCAGTACATACAGTGCATTTAGCTAAAACGAGAGCAATAAACATATGCACACTACAAGACGCTAGCTGTTATTCACACTGTATCTCGTGCACGCTAATTATGCTAGCGGAACTCAACACCCGTAGCAAAGTAGCTGTAAAAAAATAACCAGGTACAGACACAGAAAGCAACGCCGTGGCTATTGACACTATAACTACATATCCATCCACCTTATCAACCTGACGTATCTCGTTTCCGTAAGCGCCGATCTGGTCTGGCGTTATTACCTCGCATATGATATCACCTGTGCCCGATAGCAAAAGCCTTTGCCGCCAGCTGCCAACTTGGTTTCTTAGCAGCCACACAGCATCCTATTAGCACCATACGCGACCTGCCCCACGCCTTGTCCGTTGTGTAGTCCCCGCGCTAGATTAGTCAGCATCTGGCAGCCCAGCCTGATCCGCCTGCTCTGTTTCCAGAGCCGCACTTTGTCACGATCCCTCGGCGACGCACCTCAAGGGTTACCAGTTATCGTTTGATTCTATCAACAGTCTGCCGTCTGTTGAACGACTTGGAATCTATCACCTGCGGCTGTTTGACACTCTCGACCGTCTCCTTGGCCATTTCGCCCTAGCACGAACACTGCCGACATCACGACATCACGACATCTCGACATCTAGCATCCATTATCAGCATCGAAGAACAAGATCCAACCTCCGACACACACATCATCTCAAACCACACACACACCCAACCCAAAGCAACTCCATCTTCTAGCCTCATGGCGTAACCCATGGCAGAACGAACCCATACACCAAAGCCGCGCTCCAGATCGGTCCTCCACAACGACTCGCCCGGCCGCTCTTTCTCGACGGCACCGCCCCCGTCATCTTCTCCTCAACCATCCGCTCGACCTACTTCCCAGTCCGCTGCTCCGTCGCCCTCTCTTTCTCCGGCTTTTGGCCTCGTCACTTCTGCCACTGCTGTCACCGCCACGTCCTCGCCCACCTCCTCTCAACGGTATGCTTAACCCTCCAAAGCACAAGGCTCCCAGAGACATCTATCCTCTTTACGTTGCCCCATATTTCCATCTGCAATTGCTGCCTTTTGCACGCATACACGCATCCTCTATTCACTTGTCCGCACATTCACAAATTCTCGCCTCTACGCACCTGCCCCTTTGGTCTTCCCCTTTGGTCAGGTCCTTCCCCCTTTGGGCCTTCTTTCACTTCTTGCCTCTTGCCTCTTACCTCTTACCTCTCGCCTCTCACTTCCATCTTCTTTCGTCTTTGCATATCGACACCTCTCCATCATCATCTCTTTGCCCATCCTCTCTCTGTTGCTGCCTTTTACACAAGCATCAAACCTCATCTCGCCTCACATCTCTATCCACCTCTGCCCCTCTACACCTCTGGAGGCTCTCCTCCACACATCTACCCTGCTCCTTAGCCCGTCCTCTCCACAGACCACAGGCAGCCCTGCTATCTCGTGTCTCTCCATTCTTTTACTCTGTATTGCCACTCTCACACCCCAGTCCGCCAGTCCACACATGCACATTTCTGTCTACGCCCGAGTGCCCTCTCTTTGCACGTCTCTACACTCGCCAACTTCGGCCCCGTGAATAAGCAAGACTGAGCCCGATTGCCACAGGACCTAGCATCCTTGCTTGTCCCCGGCCGACTCAGCCTTGAGCCTCATTTGACCCTGCCTTTTCTACACCGTCACCGTTGCTTTCACTCTCACCGTTTGCCCATGCCTCCCATGCTGCCGGCTTTCTTTCCACGGCTCTAACTCACGATGCCTAGAATTACTCGTGCCTCTGCGCGCCAGCAGTCCGCCAATCCCACCGCCAGCCCGTCAGCCACGGCTACAACCACAAGTACAACCACAGACGCTCCTCCGGCATCGGCTTTTGACCACTCTGCCCAGTCTCGACCTTCTCCTCTTTCCTCGTCCACAAACAAAACAAACAAGACACACCGCAAAAAGCGAAAGGCTGAAGACGCCGCAAGCCAGTCGTCTCCCCCTTCGTCCCGTCGACCCAAACGCCAGAGGCCGACAAAGACAAACAAGCCGCTACCTATCCCGGATTCCCAACCCGCCCCGTCTGCGTCTACACGCAGCAGGAAGGGCAAGTCGGCAGCTATCATGTCGTCACCAGGGTAAGCTTCCGTCTACGCCCACAAATTACCCTGTGTCTTGCAACCAACTACTAACACTTTGCAATAGCTCAGGTACAGGCCCCTTTGATGAGCCAAGCAAGTCTCGAGACAAAAAAGTTGCCCGTGGTATGTATCACTCTGCACGCATATCGAAATATTGACCGAAATATTGAACAAAATCGTACACATGCTAACAATGCCTCTCTAGACCTGCCAACCGGAGCCTCATCCTACGAAGCAAGTCGCCGCACACCAAACCGCCTTGCATCATCTGAAGGCCATGACACCGTTATGACTGGCACCGACGATGTCGAAAACCCTACAGCCTCGTCTAGGCATACCAGAGACGACCATGAGAACGACAGTGCAGATGACGATCATAACGGCGAAAGCAACGAGGGCGATGACGATGAAGACGGCGATGACGATGACGAAGTCGACGATGACGAAGATGACGAAGATGATGAAGACGACGACGACGACGACGACGACGCTGTCCTGCGTAGTTTTGCTGACAATGCTATGGGCGATCCCTTTGGTGGCAGCTTTGGTAGAGTTGCTGGTCTGCCCGCCGCCTTGTCAATGCTGGGTGGCATGCTGTCCATGTCTGGTCTCGGCCCCCGTCTGAGGCAAATTCTCAACAACCTTCGCCAGCAAGACGACTCCACCGTACAGCATATCGCTCTTCAGGAACTATCCGAGATTCTTCTCGTTTCCAACGAGGACAACCTAATCGGCAGCTTTTCCCCGGACCTGTACGTGCACGAGCTCGTTACCCTGATGCAGCCCAACCCCATCACTGGCGAGGAGAACTCCGAAATCATGCTGCTTGCCTGCCGATGCCTTGCCAATCTCATGGAGGCTATCCCTGCCAGTGCGTCCAACGTCGTTTATGGAGGTGCTGTCCCCGTTCTCTGCCAAAAGCTCGTCGATATCACCTTCATTGATCTCGCCGAGCAAGCCTTGAGCACACTCGAGAAAATCTCCGTCGAGTACCCCACAAGCATCGTGCGTGAGGGCGGCCTGTCGGCCTGTCTTTCCTACCTCGAGTTCTTTGCCACCAGCACACAGCGGACTGCCGTCACAACTGCTGCAAACTGTTGCAGAAACATCCCCGTCGACTCTTTCGGCGTCGTTCGTGACGCCATGCACATCCTCCTCAATGTCCTCAATAGCAGCGACCAAAGAGTTGTTGAGCAGGCCGCCCTCTGCGTATCACGTATCGTTGAGAGCTTCAAGCACTTTCCGTCTAAACTTGAGGAGCTTGTTGGCGTTGATCTGCTCAAGGTCATCCTCCGCCTGCTTGTCCCGGGAGCTTCCAACCACACTATCGGACCCAGCCTGCACACACAGTTCTTGCGTGTTCTGTCTATCACAGCCAATAACAGCCCTCGCCTAGCTGCCGAGCTCTTCAAAATGAACATTGTCGAAACATTGTACCAAATTTTGACTGGTGTTTCACCTCCAGCAGGCACAGAAAATATCGCCGCTAAGCTCGACAGCGTCCTCATCATGCAGGCCTTGATCCACAGGCCCCGAGACCAAATCATTGAGACTCTGAACGTTGTCTGCAATCTTCTCCCAGAAGAAGTCGATGTCAACCCTTCCAGCTCCAGCCATGCCTCTGCCTCTTCTTCAGCACCGCCCACAGCTGAAGTAAGGCTAGAAACCGCCTCGGGCTCTCGCAAGAAACAGACTTCAAATGAAAAGCGGCTTGAACTCCTTGGAGACTGCAAAGACGAGGTGCGCCGCTTTACCTTGGTCCTCTTCCCGACCCTCATGGATGCCTACTCTAGCACGGTGAACCTTGAGGTCAGAAAGTTGGTTCTCGCGGCCCAGATAAAGATGCTGTCCAATTTCGACAGAGACATAATCCTGGAGGCCCTTAAGGCTGTCCCTTATGCATCTTTCTTGGCTTCCATCCTGTCACAGCAAGATCATCTATCACTGGTCATCTCGGCACTGCAGGCTACTGAGCTACTCATGACCCGTCTTGGAGATGTCTATAGATACCAACTCTATCGTGAGGGTGTTATCAATGAGATTGAGAAGATCGTGACAACCTGGGAGAAGACAGCGGTCGGCGGGCCCACGGCCTATTCGATTCTTGCCCGGGATCTTTCGGCCGAAAAAGATAGCCCAAGGGAAGGTAGTGAAGAAGCCTCCAGTCCTTTTGACCATGAAACCGAAATCCAGCACGAGGATCCCGACGACGATGAGGAAGAAGCCAAGTCCGACCATTCTACACCTCGGGGTGAGATGGAGTCTGACGGAGACGCCGATGGCCGAGCCAATAGCGGAGACCACCGCGATGACGACGGCGATGACAATGAAGATCATGATGGACTTGATATAGACGACGAAGACGACGAAGACAACGATCTCGAGGCTCGACTTGAAAGAATGGCTAGTTCCCCTAGTAGCTCTGGAAACTCCACGACTTCTGATGAGCCCCCGTCTGCAGTCCGCCGCCAGTTCTCCTCCATGCCCACGCAAGCAGACATTGCCGCGTTCGCCAAGCGGTTTCTGGAAAGACACGAGGCTGCAAAGATCAATGAGCAAATGCGGGCCCAGGCAAAAGCGACCAGTTCACTTTTGACACAACTGGCAGAGGATCTGTCCAAACTCTACCTCGACCGGACGCCCACATCTGCACCACTCGACGGTGGAATTGACCTGTTCAAGAAGTTGGCAACTCACTTTGACTCGGACGTCTTCGAAAGTGCTACTAGTGCAGAGCTCCTTGGATCCGGTGTAGTTCACGTCCTCGAGCGTATCTTTAGCAACGCCGACGAAGATGCTGCTACTGCCGCTCAGTCGGCCTTCCTCCAAGTCTTCATGGGCCAGGTTGTCAAATCACAGTCAAACGAGTCTACAGTCGACTTTCCCACTACCCCCTTCAGCATTCTCATCCATAAGCTGCAGGATCTTCTCAGCCGGTCAGAGCACTTTGAGGTTGTTACTGTCCACCATAACACGTTTGATGGGAACCAGACCAGTGCTGCGTCTATGCTCGCCAAGCAGATCCGTCTTCGCCTCGTTGCTAGTGAGGATTCAGATGTCCCTCGTGCTTTCCACAGCATAATGGTTTCCATTCACGCTATCGCCACATTTAAAACCCTTGAGGACTATCTTCGCCCGAGAATCAGCCTGTCCGACCTCACAAAGACAAGAGGCAGCGATGAACTTTCTAGAGCACTTGCCGCTTTTGCTGGTGCTGCCGGGTCTGGATCTCGGGGAGCCTCTGCCGCCGAGAGACTTCTCGATGCGGTAAATGGAAACTCAGGACTCCGTGACACCCCGTCTGCTATTGCAGGGCAACTGAGAGCCGCAGCCTCCCGGCACAGCCCTCAAGACACCCCTCAGACACCATCACCATCGTTCCAGAATCGCGCAAGCCGTGTTTCTAGCAAGTACACGCCTGCTCGGGAATTGCATCATACCCCATCATCTTCAGCTTCGGCCCTACAACCTGCGGAGGACAAAATGGGTCTTCGGAGATCCTCTCGGCGCCACCCGGCATCAAGCAAAGCCGGGTCTGCCAAGAGACCGCCAAATGAGGAAGACCCCCTCGCCAACGCTCTGGAGTGCGCGGACGAGAAACATCTGACCGACGACAACGACGACGATGTCGAAATGTCAGAGACAAGCCCGCTGGATGCTGTCATGGGTGAGCTGGAGGAAGACATTAGCGATAACGAGACTCCCAACCCTGCAGTGAATATGGAGGTGGCAACTGGAGGCAAGATCACTGCCAGAAAAGAAGATGGATCGCGTGTCTATACGCCTGCTCAAAGCTCGTCCAGAGCCGCCCTCGGCAGCGCACCTGGTGCTCTGACCGCCACCCAGCAGAGTACACCTTCTACACCTTCGGCACCAGGAACTCATCGCCCGCCACCGCCCGCTACGGCAGGGTCATCTTCTCAGGAGTGGCACATTGAATTCTCTCTCGACGGAAAAGTCATCCCGATGGATAGCACTGTCTACCGGGCTGTTTTGAACTCCATTCTCGGAAACGAGGAGCAGGGCGGCCGCTTCGTATGGAGTGCAGTCCACAAAGTCAACTTCCGCCGAGTTCCCGGTCCCCCGAACCCGCCCGAGTCCACGGGTCTTGGTTTCTCAGACAACTCAAGCAACGACGTCGAGACATCCGACGGCAGCACGGCCCAGGGACCTCTTGGAAAAAACCCAGTGGCGCTATCAATCCTGCGTCTATTGAAGGCGCTCCACGACCTCAACGCCAATGTCGACGACATCTTTGTAGCCAACAAGGATCACATCAAACTGCATGCAGAGCCGCTTTTGCACTTTGTCAACACAAAGCTGACCGCAAAGCTCAACCGCCAGCTGGAAGAGCCGCTTATTGTGGCTAGCAATTGTTTACCTAACTGGAGTGAGGATCTCGCAAGACTGTATCCGTTCCTGTTCCCATTTGAGACACGGCACCTCTTTTTACAGTCAACATCGTTTGGCTACGCACGCTCTATGGCACGCTGGCAGAATGCCCAAGTTCAAGACGACCCGCGGCGCGAGCGGCGCGACGAGCGTCCCTTCTTGGGACGTCTGCAGCGGCAAAAGGTCCGTATATCGAGGTCCAAAATACTCGAATCTGCCGTGAAGGTAATGGAGCTGTACGGAGCCTCGCAGAGTCTACTTGAGGTCGAGTACTTTGAAGAAGTTGGAACGGGACTTGGCCCGACACTGGAGTTCTACTCGACGGTGTCGCGTGAGTTTTCTAAGAAGAAGCTCAAGCTCTGGCGTGATGGCGACCTCGGGGACTCTGAGTTTGTCACTTGTGCAAACGGACTGTTCCCTCGCCCGCTCAGCGATGAGGGTGCCACCAGCCCGAATGGCAAGCGTATCATGAGCCTCTTCCGGGCTCTTGGTATGTTTGTGGCACGGTCGATGCTCGACACACGGATTATCGACATTAACTTCAACCCCACCTTCTTCCGCATTGGAGATGAGACATCTGGTGTCCGGCCTTCTCTAGGAGCTGTAAAGGCTGTCGACCCGGCACTGGCACGGTCTCTTCTTATGATCAAGCAGTTTGCGGTTGCCCAGAAAGCCATCCTGAATGATTCCACGCTCTCGAATTCTGAGAAGGCCCAGGCTGTTGCAGCGATTACGGTCAATGACATGAGCATCGATGACCTCTCTCTGGACTTTACACTTCCTGGCTATCCCGAGATCGAGCTTGTCCCAGGCGGTAGCGACATCAGTGTCAACATTGAAAATGTCAGCAGCTACATCGATAACGTAATCTCTATGACCCTGGAAGGAGGAGTCCGCCGCCAGATAGATGCCTTCCGCAAGGGCTTTTCGGAGGTGTTCCCTTACCCGGCCTTGAGTGCATTTACACCAAGTGAACTTGTCTCGCTCTTTGGCCGTATCGAGGAAGATTGGTCTCTTGAAAGTAAGTCTCAAGCCATTGCTCATTTAAATGGTTTCCCTCCCTTTCTTCTTTACTTTACTAACCTCGTCCCACCCCGTCTTCAGCTCTTGTGGACGCGATCAAGGCAGATCACGGCTTTACCATGGACAGCCGCAGTGTCAAGAATTTGCTGCAGGCTATGAGTGAGATGACTCTCTCAGAACGGCGTGGATTCCTTCAGTTCACGACGGGTAGCCCCAAACTGCCTATTGGAGGTAAGCATACTCATTTTCATGGCCATTTATATAACCCGACCCAAGTACTAATGATTTGCAGGATTCCGCAGTTTGTCGCCCATGTTCACCGTCGTGTGCAAGCCCAGTGAGGCACCGTACACGTCTGACGACTACCTGCCCAGCGTCATGACATGTGTCAACTACCTCAAGCTTCCCGACTACACCAGCATCGAGATCTTGAAGAAGAGGCTGTCGACCGCAGTGCAAGAGGGCCAGGGTGCATTCCACCTGTCGTAAGCCACGGCGAGAAGCTGGTTATCGCCTATGCTGAGTGCTTGACTGGCATGTTTAATCCAAGCACCCTTATATTTCTATGTTTCCCACCGCATTTCTCCTTCTTCCTTTCTACATAGTTTTTACTTTCGAATACTCCACGACTTCTTCGTTTTGGAGGGACAAACAATGCGGCAGGATCCTGCAGGATACATGTGTACTTTACTAGATTATGGTTTGTAAATTGTAATGAAAAACATATACTATTAGCATTCAGTTTAGAGTTTTTAAGGCGAGGACGTCCTAATGAGGTATCGGTCAGGGCTGTAGTGTGATTAGACGGCATACTCCACTTCGTTAAATGGTTTAACGCGACGCGTCTCACTTTAAGGTGCGGCTCCACATTCGCCTGACCTCACGTCACATGTCTCTGTGTTTCTACGAGTAATTAGGCTTCACTTCGTTTAGACTTATAAGCTTTCAAGAGATAAAAGACATATTTCATGCAGCACACGATTGTGATGTTAACAAGCATGACCTGATTTCCCCGACGATTACAAGCACGCCCGGGTGAGAACATCAGCTTGTCCAAGCATGGCGCCCAAGACAAGAAGATCCACGGGCAGCAACCCCGGCGGCAGCGGCAGCTCTGGTGGCGGCAGCGAGCGGCAGAGGGCAGTATCGACCCCAGTTGCTGCTTCAGAAACGGCAACAGCTGAAGCAGGACCGTCATCGGGTCGAGTGTACCGCTCAGGCCGAGCAGCACAGCAACAGCAAGCCCGCTTCCCCGGTCGGAGGAAAGTGGTTAAGAAGTACGGGCGACCAGATCCTGGCCGGTCGCATATGCAGCGGACCCTGACGCAGATTGGCTATGCTTTTCCACCTCTGTCAGACCTGCAAGAACTTGGTGGGCTGGAAGACGACTGGGAGGGTGATGATCGAGCCAGCATTGACACGGCACGAGACCAAAGCCTCTCTAGTATAGAGCCCACAACTTCGGCCCCTGCAACTAGGGGAAGCAAGAGGCGGAAAGTATCGCAGACAATCAAGGAGTCTCCTACGAAAAGTGCCAGTTCATCATTCCATACACAAACCCTGACACAATTTGTGGCAAAAAATAAGGGTAAAGAGCGCGACAATGGTGACGGGGGCGATGACGGCGACGACTACGGCTTTGATGCCACCATCAGGGACTCGGAGGACGAATTCAGTCTTGAGTCTCCTGTTGCAAAGACTTCTGCCTCTAAGAATCTGTCGCCGGATAAGGGACCGACGGCAACTCCGACAAAGCCACGACAGAATGATATCGGCCTAGGCTCGTCGAAGGCTGCCTTGTCAACCCCGAAAGCGAAGCGCACCGAAATTCCATCATCGCAGCCAAGCCCATTTACTCCTTTGCTTCTTCTGGGGCGATACCACAGCCCACTGGGCAAGGAGCGGTCATCTCCCTTGTCCAATAAGGGCACTAGACAGGCTATTCCGATTCCAGATATGGATGCAAGTCCCTCCCAACGCAAGTCCAAGTTTCCAAAGCGCGTCATCCCAGACTCTTTCTCTACGACAATATCGACAAGCCAGGATAAGACGCCATTGAGAGCACTAAGCTCCCGCGAGATAGCAGAGCGGTCGGCGCCGCAAGAAAATAGCGAGCTCGGAAGTACTATCCGTGCGTCTCCCTCGATCTCAACCAGAGACATAGGACGCACCGCCTCAGCCACGCCACGATTACAGGGCCCTGGGCGGTCATCACAAGAAATACCAGACAGCGATGACGAGGGTGACAACTATGCAGGCCAACAAAATCCGGGGCATAATGCTGTGTCTACCCCTACTCCAAAGGCGGGCAACGCGGCTCAGGGCGGACATGTCATAAATACCATCAGCTCGGCATCCACATCGCCACTGTCGTCACCATCAATATCGGAACCAAACTCGCCAACTCCCCTCCCCAAGACGAGAACTAAAGTGATCGGAGAAGATAGCAAGCCTAACTACCACGAGTCGGCTCACGAAAGAGCCCCCATAGACGAAGATGCAGGCAACCTGGAAGAGCCTCGGTCAAGCCAGGGCAACGAGTCCCAAATGTACAGCCAAGCGGTTGAGAGTCAGCGGGTGCCACTTGAGGCTATTCGGTCTCTTGGGCCACAGACATACGAATCGGACATCATCATCTCTGTGCATCCAGAGCAGGTCAAGAAGATTGTTAGCGGCGTCAAGGACCATGAGTTTCGGGGTTATAAGATCCCAGGCACAGTTACGCGCCTCTGGATCTATACCACGCAGCCAGTGTGCGAGCTTCGCTACATGGCTTCTATCGATCCGGGTTTTCTCAAACCAGGCGAGATCAGCAATGACACCGGCGCGGGCAACGCGGCATTCAACGCCGGCCAACTGGTGGCCAAGTTCGCGTACAAGATCAACCAGGTCTACCAACTGAACAATCCTGTCTCTCTCGATCTGATGAAGCAGAACGGGTGGGTCGATGGCCCTCCCCAGCGGTATGTCTTCGTACCTCCGGCTGTTGTCGGTGCTCTGATGGGGAACCTGCAGCGTGCCCTCCTCCACCAGGGAGCAGAAGGCGAGTTGTCTATCTCACAAGAAGTTGAAGCCCAGCTTCTTAGCGACATGGCGGAAACACAATCGTCTCAAATGGACCGGCCCGCAGCAGCAGCATCCCTTTTTGACGTCTCGACGACTGGCCAGCTGATTGATTCGTCGCCGCCACAGCGTGTTTCCCAGAACATGCCACCACCTATGACACATGCCCAGCCAGCTCAGGCTTCTATACCACAGACACCCAGGCTCGGCAGTACTGCGAGCGAGGGTGCTCGCGGCAGAGAAGACGAGGGGGGAAAGACTAGCGGACCAGCCAGCACCATTTGGCCGTCCCAGGCCACTACAGCAACATCACCAGCAACCCAAGAAGAAGCACCGTTGAAGGAGACGGCCGCCGCCGCCACAATACGCGAGTCACAGAGCCAATACGTGTCCTCGCCTATCGATCCCGCTGCAGCGGTTCCACGCCCTGATATAGACTTTGGCCAGTCGAGCATCTCATCTCTTAGGGACGGCATGGGGCAGCCAGACGAAATACAAAGCTCTCAGCAATCACCACAGCTGCCGCCGATGGCACGCGGGCCACAGAAAAGAAAACTACGGCGGCAAGGGTCTGCGCTGCGGAATGCACACGCCTCGCCAAACGAGTCTACTCAAGTTATGCTGCCTGACAGCTTGTATGAAGAGGTGCGACATGCACCGCCAGCTGTGATCCTAGACTCTGAAGACTCGGACGATGGAGAATAGAGCGGCAAGATCGGTCTTGATACATAGCATAGCGTTTAATTTTCTGACTAATGATGTACATGAAATACGAAAGAATATAAGCAAAATATAAACCAAAAATGTGTATAAAGTAGTAAAAATATAGAGACCCTCCTAATTTGCAAGGCAACTGTTGCCTGCGTGTGTATGATATTGTGTGCCTCCTGGCAGATTAACTCCCAAACTCCTTGTATGTGTGTATGTGTGTTTTGTTTGCCTGCGCATGCTCATGCCATGACAGACACGGCACTTCCCTTGTCCTTTGCATCCTTCTTCTTCTTGAAGAGCTGCTTAAGCATGTTGCCTCCGTTACCCCCAGAGGTAAGCTTCTTGTCCTTGCTCGCAGATGACCCGGCCTCCGAGGGCGGCGTGACAGTGACCGATGGACCGGGAGCCTTGCTGCTTCCGGACCGGCCCTCCTTGTGCCGCCGCGACTGGCTGCTACGGTAGGTGCGCGTAGTGCTGACACTGCCAGCCTCACTTGCCGTGTCATCATGACGGTCACGGTGACTGCGGCTGCGGCTGTGGCTACGGCTGCGATGGCGGTCGCCGCTCTTGCTCTGTGTGTCGTCGTGGTGCGAGTCCTTGCTGCTGCGACGCACAGGCACCTCGATCACGGACTCTTCGTCGCGAGGCTTTTTGCCCTTGCGTGACGAGCTCTCGCGCGCAGAGCTGGAGTGGTAGTGACTGTGCGACTTGGTGCTACGCCGGGTGCGGACGCTGCGCAGAGTACGCTCGTCGTCGAGAGCAATGCGCGAACGCATCGCCTCGGGACTGATCAGCTCGATCTCGGCCTCAGTCACCTCTGTGCCCTCCCATGGCTCGGCTTCATTGTCGCCGATCGGCTGGATGCCACGACGCCAGCACTCGATGGTGCTCAGCTCTTCCTCCAATACCAGGGCCTCGTCGACACCGTTGGAAACAAGAGTGGGTGGCCGGTTGTTGGCGGGAAGTGCTGGGTTTGGCCGGGCACCAGGAATCTGCTGGGTCGGGGGTTGGGCCGGCACCTGCTCAGTCATCTCAATAGCCTGCTTGGTGTCGCGGGCTGCACTGACTTCGGATATCTTCTTGACAATCTTCCAGCCGCCAAAGAGAACAACAGTAACGCCGACGGCAATGCTGGTGCCAATCAGGAATTGAGGGCTCGCGAGAAGGGCAAAGACAGCAGGACTGCCGCCCTTTACGACGCCGAGGAACGCGGGGCTCAGCTTGGTCAAGATGGCCGACAGCTCAGCAAGAGTCAAAGCAACAGCCGCCGCCGCCTCTGGATTGTCTTGGAGGTGGCGGATGATGGACGCGGCAGTGTGGTGGATGCAGTGAGCCTCGTTGAGAAGGGTTTCGACGCGGTCCACAAGAGTCTGAGCCTCAGCCTTTTGTTGGTCTGCCGATAGATCGCATTCGCCAAGTGCGAGTGTGTCCAGGTCTGCGCGCGTTGCTAGGTCAGGTGGAATATCTCCGTATGCCAGGTGCATATCAATAGGGCGCGATGACACACTGGCAGAGCCACGCAGCGCTGGGTCCGATCGTGGGCGATGGACCATCATGGATGACCGCGGAGCTGCGGCGGACGGGGCCCTGCTGAGGGCCGCTGCAGAGGGGGGAGGGCCGGCTTCGTCGAGGGCCACGCGGGATACCATCATGTCGCGGGGTGCAGTCTCGGCGTATGGCTGAAGGTTCGCGCGGAAGGACTGTGGGGGTTTTGACGGGAGAGTTGCCGAAACCTCGGTCAGAGTGCGCAGGTTGTTTATGGTGAGAGGTGGCCGGGGTGGCCGGCGTTCGCTCCGACCCGAGCGAGAATGCGCATCACTTGCGGTGCTACTGCGCTGAAGACGAGGCCGGCGGCGGCTGTCTGTGGAGACATGCGAACGGCGGTCTTCATCGAGAGACTGGCGGCGGTGGTCCTCGATAAGGCCGGGGTGGCGGTAGCCCAGCGAGCGGTGGTTGCGATTGTAGTCCTCGCCATACTGGTCGTATTCGCCGTCGTCGAACTCCTCGACAATCGGGCCGTGGAAAGTGTGGGCGCGGCGAAAGTTGCCGGCACGCTCTTGCTTCAGCGCCTCTTTCTTCTCCTTGTAAGCAGAGCGGGCCTCTTTGAAAATGCCGACGAGATGCTTGCCCTGATGGTGGGAAAGTTATTAGCACGTTCACATTGTAATGGATTAATCAAATCTTCGAATATACAAACTTACGGTGCTGATAATCTTTCCGGAGTTGTTGATGATCGTGACGGTCTGCTCGAACGCCATCGTGACGATACTCGGATGCTCCGAAAAGGCGGTGATGGTCGTCGTGTAGGTGAAGATGTCGAGATGAGAAGTCCAGAGGAGCCCTGTGCTTTTCACAGCAAAGGAGCCTTCTCAATACAAGCGAATATCTCGATCATGACACTGCAGGATCGAGAAGAAAGTTAGGATGACTGTACGATGTATATGGATGATATGGAAGATCGATCAATCAGTCCGTCTCTTCTTTCTATCTGTCTCTCTCTCACTCTTTCCGGCAATATGAGACTCAAATATGCACGATTCCTAGACTAATATGCACCAGCACCACCACCATATCACACTCTATGCCCCGGTAATAGGCATAGTGTATCATCTACGTACAGAATAGACAGCGAGGGGATAAGAGGGGTGGGGCGTGTGAGAGGGCCTAGATGATGCATGTGCAGGGGTGAGGCCGCCAACCACTGAGAGCGGTGGCTCGCCCCATGGCTATATTGGGGTTGGGTTGCAGAAAGCAACGAGGGCGATGGAGGATGATAAAGGACGATAGAGCTGAGACGAGACAGTAAGAACCAGGATAGAGTCACCCTGTGGCTAGACAGAGGTTGTCGGACTGGGCCATTCACAGGCGGTGAGCCGATATATGGGGGGTTAAAATGGGGGACGATGGAGATTATGTTTGAATTCCACTGAGTTTCTTTGAATTTCAGGGCGACCGCAAGACTTGCGGTAAGAGTAGAGTCACAAGCCAGAAAATCCCGGCCAGACTTACCCAAGATGGAAGCAAAATCAAAAGATTAAGAGAATAAAGTCTCTCCCAAATGTCAAAACCGGGCGAGTACTGAGTAGAAGGGGGGGCCAGGCGTGACAGGAGGCGACTGTCAGCGTGCAATGCCTGCCTGTCGATTGCCCAGCGCGTGGAATCGGGTGGCGGAACGCTTTCAGCGACTCCGAGTGGGATCGAGAGATAGTCCTTGCGAGTTGCCAGCCACTGCCTTTGTCGCCCTCGTCTTTCCACTGTCTGTCCACGGAGCCACGACAACTTGTGCCCCATTTTTGAGCTGCAACTCGCTCTGCAGCAGCTCCATCTTGGCCACGAACTGGGCCACGAGTGGCCGGGCCAGCAGCCGCTGCGGGTCTCGGGGGGCTGTTTCTGCTGTTTCCGATTATTTGGTCATTTTCTGGTCAGTTTGGCAGTTTTTGAGTTTCCAGCTTGTAAGACTTTGATTATATCAAGGTGACATCCTGTGCATGCGACAAATGCGGTGTGTAGGTTGTACCAGATACTCCGAAGCGAGCCACTGCTGGAAGTGCTTGGATTATGTCTGGTGACGCTGTCTGACGCCGTCTGGTGAAAAGGAGGTGATGCCCGAGGCGAGTTGGGCTTGGACGAGGCGGACATGCCTTTTCTTTGATTTTATTTTGATTATTTCGTTGATTTTCTGGTTTTTATCGTCCCTATTTTTGTACAGGGCAAGCAAGCAACTGCAGACAACGCATAGCTCGTTCATAAGGCGCGCATGCGTGATATGCCACGCTGTTGCGACGTGAGTGGTGGGCAGTCTGCAGATGGCTGGTTTTCGGGCAATTGACAACTTGATGATTGCGTCGATGGCGGTAGCGGTGGTGATATTATATCATTGTGCTTAGGGCGGCAGTGAACTAGACATCTCGATATGAGAATCGACGATGGTGTGACAGTCCCCATTTCCGAGATGTGTGGTAGATTGTTCGATAGGTGTTGTGCCTGATCAGACAAAATATGCAAAATATGTCAGAATTTCAGAACATATATCAAAATATCAAGTTAAATTACCAAAAAAATCAAAAGCATCCAAAACACAGAGTAAAATCAAGCGCCCAAGAGGATATAAATAAAAATAAAGCACCAAAATCAGATCGTAGTCAAGTACGGGCAAAAATAAAAATCATGGCATCCAGATCCAACGCCCCCATCCATTTTATTTTCGTCCAATATCGCACACGCATGCAACACCATGCAACAGCACTCAAACGTCGTCCAGCCACCAGTCGATGCACTGCGTATATCCGCACTACCGAATAAACACAGGCAAGCGACTGCCCAGGAGCTCGTGCTTCTCAAACTGGACATCGGCCTTGTTAAAGTCGTGCAGCGTCAGCCAACACAGCATGCGGAACACGAGAGTGCACCACACGGCCTCTGCCTCAAGAAGTTTGCACGGCTGGACAAAGTCTGTCTCAACCTTGTTTTTGTCCTCGTGGGCGAAAGCCCATGACTTTGTGTCGTTGCTTGTAGACGCGGCTTGATCGTTCGCAGAGCCGGATTGTTTAAACGCCGCCTCGGCCTTTTCTGTCACAGCTCCCCTGAGCTTGGAAAAGTAGATCTCCATCAGCAGCTTTTGCCGATCTGCTGGAGTGGCTGCCATGAGCTCGTCGTAGAGATTCTTTGTTGGGGTGTCGGACCGCCCGGGCTTGGAGCCGTCCTCGCCGTTGACCATGTAGAGGACCTGCTGGATGTGCTGGCGCAGGACAAGGCCAACTCTGTCGCGGCCCTTGGCACGGAGAAAGTCGTCACACACGGTGATATTGTGGTCGAGGAGGTCCATTAGTGCGTAGTCCACACCATTTTGGTCGGTTTTCTTGGGGATGATATTGTTGACTTCCTGCGCGGCAGTTCTCAGCCACGCAAGCCTTGTCTCTTGCACAGTCCTGAGTTGGTTGTCGCTTTTGTCTGACTTGTCGAGGACTGTCACCTTTTCAATCTCCAGATGATAGGCTTCGAGCAAAAGGTTCATGCTAAAGTACTTCTTGTCCCAGTGGTTGTACGAGGGGTTGGGCAGAAATCGGAATGAGCTGCCCTTGCGATGCAGCTTCTTGCCCACCATGCCCATAACCTCAAAGCTCACTGTAAATATTAGTACCACAAATTTACAAACATAACCAACGGACAAGTAAACTCACGTGGAAATAGATGGCCGTAGCGGGCACCGTCGTTCTGCAGGCAGTTGGACGAGTACGTGTTGCAGCCGATCGAGGCCAGCGTCTCGCCAAACTGGCGCGGGCTGCAGAGTAGCAGAGTACCGAGGTTGTGGATGTCGTCGACCTTGAACTTGAGACGGCGAATGTCTTCCGTCTGCCGGAAGATGGTTGGTACGAGCCCAAAGGCCAGTTCCTTGCACTCGTCGGCCGGGATGATGCGATTCTCGGCAAAGATGTTTTTGCCGGAGACCTGGAAGTTGAAGAAAATGCCGCCAAAGTCGGCAATGCGGCTGCCGGTCAAGACGTAGCCGTTGCCCTCGGCACGGTAGTTGCGCGTAGCCTCGTCAAACTGCTTCCAGTAGATTCCAAGCATGGCCGCCATCTCGAGCATGTGTGAGATTGTCGTGGTCGCATATGGACGGTTGATGCTGGCCGGCATAGTGTCCCATGACAGCTCCTTGCTCTGGACAGCGACGCAAAGTGTGTGCGCCTTGAACATTTTTTCAACTGTCTGCTCTTTTTCTAAGCGAGTTTCCAGCTGCTTCTTTTCCCACGCCAAGGAGTACTTTTCCATGCAGTGTAATTGATGCAGCAGATGCACCCACGTTGCCATCTCGCTGTCGACCGTATGGACGCCCTTTTGGTCGCCGCTCAAGGCTGGCGCTGGCGACGCAGCATCGGAGTCGTTGTCTTCCTGGTCTTGGATTTCGGTATTTTTTCTCTCAGAGACGGGCTCGGAATGGCCAGTATCACGACGGTGTCCGAACCAGTTTCGTCTGCGAGCCCCCCCACCCAGTTTTTCGGTCACTTTCCGAAGGCCAGTCGTGACAGCGTTCGGGGTTGAATCTGGATTTGCTGTGCCATTCTCGCCCGGTGGCGGTGGCGGCACTTCCGGATCAGCAACGGGTAGAGAAAGCGTCTTATTGATACTTATATCAGTGCCGTTGACAAAGTAAACCTTGGCACCTGCCACGGGCCCTCTCTTGTTGTCTGCTGCACACACAAAGAAGACGGGGCTTTTAAAGAGCACCCTGAAGCGCATTTCCGAGTATCGAAACTGCCGCCTTTTTGTTTTGTGCCACGGGCCGATGACCGACTCGTCACAACTGGAGTAGCCGGCGGCCGAGGCAAGGTACTGCTGGCCGACTTGCAGAAGAGTGCCGACGAGGGCAACGACGGAAACTACCAACGCTACTACGGCGACCTTGGTGTCGCTGTTGTTATTGTTGTTGCCGCCGCCATTTTGGTTGGATGACATGATGTGGTGTAAGTGAAGCGTTTTCTGAGATGTATTTGTTCACCGAGGTGTGGTAATGCACAATGAACGAGCCAAGAGAAGGTGAGAAAGTGAAAAAAAGTGTCAAGCAGAGTGACAGGATGCCAAGGTGTAGTTATAAACCAATACAACTACTGACCAGACGCTGACTCGACAAGGCTGCGGACGCAACGTAGGCGGCGAGGTGTTCCCCAAGGCTGCCCTGAGCCGTCGTGCAAGCTCTCGAAACAAGAGATATATTGCGGTGATGGTGCTTTATAATATTGTTCTGTGTGGCGGAGTGATGTCTGTTGGTAGATATGATAGGCCAGTTGAGCAGTCTATGACAGTCTCGGAGCAGTCTAACGTGCTGAGCCTCATGCACATGCAGGTGTGGTGCACTTGTGCACTTCTGCCTATCCTTTTGATTCTGCTAGCGAACAAAGTTGTAGGGTGAGGCTCTGTCAGTCACCTTTGAGGTTAGAGCTTGCAGTACAAGACGGCACGATATCAGAATATCAAGAAGATAAAGTAGAAAAACCAAAAGAATCAAAAGAATCAAAAAAAGGATAAGAAGGAGGAGGACGAGGGGGACTGCCAAGAGGAGGTTGAGATGGAGGACAGCGGCTCTGCATCTGTAAATAAGAACAAGAACAGGAAATCAAAACCATAAAAAATCGACAAGCCACACAAAAGGCAAAGCCCCAGGCGCCTGCAGCTCGTATGCATATGCATCCTGCGAGAAGTGTGCGGCGACCAGCCCCCCTGCCCTCACCAAATCGGTTCAGCTCTGCGAATGATAATGACCAGGGCGCAGGTCCACAGGAGCAGTAATGACCCATATTAGCTGTTATTTATGATATGTGATTGGTTAGTGAACTGACGAAGTATCTGATATATGCACGGCCCTTGCCGCCCGTAGCCATTAGGCGCCAAGAGCCATATTACAGCGGGTACAGGTGCCTGCCACGGTGGCTCTTAGCAAATCGTTTAGGGGTTATGGGCTTTTACCACGTAGTGTAAATAAATTTACTGGGCTATTTAATGATAATCATACTATACAGTGCATATTGATGTTAATGTGCTATGTTGGTGATTCTACGATACTTACACTGTATAGCTAATACTGCACAAATATTCATACATTTCAAAGGGTGTCACTTTGATCAAGTTAATGATATAGAGCAGAAGTAGTATTGAAGATGATATGCAACATTCTAGAACAACAACGTACCCGTCTCTAGAAAAAGACAAGACAATGCCTAGGACAAGCAGCAGGGCAATGCCCTCGCTGCTGGGATAGGCGAGAGGCGATAAGAAAGTGTAGGCGACCTTGGATTTGAATGAATGAAGCGTCAGAAGACCCCGGGATGACAAGAGAAAATCACATGTAGTTGCTTGGAGGATCGTAGCGAAGCGAGTCCGGGAACGACACCAACATGAACAGAAGCAAAAGTAAAAGCAGAAGTCGATGCAGAAGCATAAGCAAGTAGAGATCAGAAAGCAGAGAGCACAAGTAGACGGCAAGAAGAAAGAGAACAAGAGGATAAGATGTTGAATAAAATAGAAAGCAAAAGTAGAAGCAGTAAGATAGCAAACAAGGCATAGAGGAAATAACTCGACGAAATAAGTCGGGAAAGAGTACAGCAAAAGAAAAGAATACAGCAAGCAGCGAGAGGACAAGAAGACAGACACATCAAACAAAGGCAGTGATACCAGCCCAGGACGCAATGCCAACCAACATCATCAGATCAAGACGGATTGTTGACAGACAAGCTAGACTAGTCACACCATACCCAGTATGAAAATGACAGCCGATAGCCGACAGCTTAGCAAGCACAGGCGTCCCGGTCGTTCTCAATGTGAATGTTGATCGGGTCCTGGAAGTCGCCGCTGAACTCCTCCGACTCCTCCTGCTGGAGCGCGTTCTTGGCAATCACCTCAAAGGCCTGCTCGACGTTGATGGCCTCCTTGGCACTCGTCTCAAAGTACGGGATGCCATGGGCCTGGCAGAACGTCAACGCACGCTTGTTGGAGATCTGTTTGTTAGCAATCTGCCCCGGAATCCCTCACATACGTCACTCTGACTTACCACACGCTTGCTCTCCTCGACATCAATCTTGTTGCCGAGCACGACAAAAGGGAAGTTGTCGGGGTCGCGCGGCGAGGCCTGCACCAGGAACTCGTCCCGCCAGCCCTCAATCGCCTCGAAGCTCTTTGCATTGTTCACGTCAAACACCAGCACGCAGCAGTCTGCGCCGCGGTAGAACGCCACGCCTAATGACTGGAACCGCTCCTGGCCCGCCGTGTCCCAGAGCTGCATCGTCACCTGCCGGTCGTCGACGGGCACCTCGCGCGTCAGGAAGTCGGCACCGATCGTGGCCTTGTACGAGGCGCTGAACTTTTTGTTGACCTATACTGTCAGTCTCTGTCGTCATATCTGTCACACGTGACGTCGTCTATCGTAAATGCCGCCTATCTAGACCTTGCTGTCGCAGAAAATGCCTCGGCTCAAATACCGCAGCTGGCTGTCGCTTACATATTGGTTCATCAGACTGGTCTTGCCGACACCGCTGTCACCGAGGATGATAATCTAGAGCACTTATGTTAGCCGCTGTCCCTGCAGTTCAACTGTTCCTTGCACGCCGTCGATGTGCACCGGGCCCGATGCCGATAGGGAGATGCCGACGTACCTTGAGGAGGACCTTCTTTCTTGACGCCATTGCTGCGGTTGAGAAGGTTGAAAAGGTATGTGTTGGGGTGTAGCTGGGTGTCGTCGACACAAAGTGGGATGGAAAACTCGAGACTGGAGAGAAATCACACCGCCTTCAGGACGAGGCTGAGAAGCAGATGAGAGTAACGGGCACGGCGCAAATGGTTGGGCGCTGCCTGATGATGAGGAGGCGATCTCGGAGCGAGGGGGCGAGTCGAGCTGAAAGACAAAGAGGTCTGGGTATGCAGTGATGTCGGATGATTGCCGAAGATTTAAGATCGTGTGTCTGTACAGTCGTAGTCGGGAAGCGTTTGGAGACAGCACAAGGCTTTGGGGATGGGTGGATGTGTGGCGGTGGTGGTGGTTTGTTGTGAAGAGAGAGAGGAGAGTGGCACAGGCAGAGAGGCAGAGGCACACAGGCGGCAATGGGCTCTGGCTGGCGGCCTTTCCAATGACGGAGCCAGCACTGGCTGCCCCTAGCAGGTGACTACCCTCAGCATGCCTTTCTTGGTGGAGGACATAGCTCCCGCGGCCAATCAAATGTCGTCATCCCCGCTGTAAATGAGCTTGACCCGCTCTAATTTCACTTAGCCTTATCGCGAAACTTACCTAATAGGCATAAATGCACAATGCACCTGCCACAGGAGCCAGGCTATGCCCCATTCGTGATATAGCGTCATAGGCAATTAGTGCAAGACATTCCTGCAGTGTGTTTAGTGCCTAACCGAGCACAAATGCGTGCTGGAAGTAGTGCAAATAAGCTTGTCTGAATAGTGTATAATCATAGTGCAAATAGCTTCATCCGACGACGTCAATGTTCACCGCAGTCGCCGCCAGCCCGTGATGCACTCTCATATATAATCTACGCTCTGGCCCTCACACTCTCACAAAATGACCTCTGACATGGCCGGCGAAGACGCCGAGATCGTTGACCGCGTGCACGGCCTCAGCGACATTGAGCTCGCCGTCCTGCTCTCACTCGTCAGCCACGAGCACTGCGTCATCGGCACGCCCGAGGATGCTGTCGAGGACCTCGTCGACGAGGTTGGCCTGGTAGCTCTCAATGTGTTTGGCCTGCGCCATGCTGTCGTCGACTGCCACGAGGATACCACGCTCGAGGACTTTGCCGCCGCGCTCTTTGTGCCTCCCACGGCATTGCTAGCCAGCAATGGACAACAGCTCCAACACCAGGCACACCCGGCCAGCACAACAACGGCTACCATCGACTACTTTCATCTGTCGCCGGCAAGGCGGCCCTCACAGTCGTCCTACACCCCAGGGCCCCGCTCGCCCCGCTCGCCCATGAGCAACCTGCCCACCGGCGGCACAGTGGCCTCTGCAAGTGCAGCCTCGGCCGTGTCGGCGTCCGCGTCGGCAACACCCACAGTCATGGCCAACGTCGTGATTGCAAAAAACCTCAACTGTGCACCTGAAGCCGTCCAGATCCAGGCGCTCGAACTCATGCGCACGCGCCACATCCTGACGGCCACTGCCATGCAGCCCGCGCCGAAACCGTTCCTGCTGGTCGCCGTCGTGGCCGCCGAGCGCGGGTTTCTGTGGGATGCCGCGGGCGCCGACGCCAATGGTGTGAAGGCAGCGCCTGAAACGCCTACACATGGCCCCAAATCAAAACGGGCACCGCATATGACGGCACATCTAAACGACTTCTTCTCCATCGGCCACTGGCACGACCCCGAAGACGGCTATCCAAACATTGAAGAGCGCGACGAGGTCACGCTTGGAGGGGAAGACAACGACGGTGAATCATATCGCGAGGACACAGGCACAGACTGTGACAGCGTTGTGCGCTTCAGCGAGTCGGGCAGGTATGGACGCAGCACCAGCCGCCAACAGCAACAAAAACCTCAAACTCAACAACCACCACCACCCCCTTTGTTCTCTGAAGCCGACGTCGAGCATCTGGCGTCGCTCGCTGCAAAGGTCCGCGTCGATATCGAGGTCCTGCGCTACCAGATGAACATTGTCGCCTTCCTGCGCATCCACCGCGCCGTTGCCGTCGTCGGCCCGGGCACGAGCGGCCTCAGCTGCGTGTCGCCGCGCGCCACCAAGCACTTTGAGAAGCTGGCGCAGTGTCTGGCACCGCTGCACCGGCTGGACTACGTGACACCGGCACTGGTGGCGCTGGCGGCGCGCAAGACGTACCTGCACCGCATCCGGACGGTGCCCGTTGGCCACAGCGGCGCTCGGCTGGCGGCGGTGCATGAGCGGAGCATGCAATGGGGCGGCGAGAAGGCCGCGGTGGAAGCGCTGCTGCAAGGCGTGAGTCCCGAGGATGTCATTGAGGGTGTCCTTGAGTCAGTCGCGCCTCCAGTGTAGGCGTTCCCACACATGTCACAGTCACCAGTCAACATATGTGTGCTTGGAAGATTATCTTCTTTTTTTGTATTTGTTTCGCGTCTATGATGTATAATACCCCGTGGCAGCATGCCGTATATGTTAATAGTTAAAGTAAGAAAGAGTAAAAAGGAACATCAAAATAATGAAATTATGATAGCATAGAGCAATAGAGCAAATTCCCATTTAAACGCCGTTTCAAGTGATCCATATATATATCCTAGAGCAGACACATTGCCTCCCTGCCTTGCCGTACTGTGTGAAGATGAAGAATAGAGAGCGCAAAGCTCGGATGACATTTTGTTTATCATTAAGGCGTTAAACGCGTGGCTTCGAGGAGCGAGATACATGCGCTTAGTGAATCTCGGTGACCTTGCAGGTCCAGCCAGACGTCTTGGACAGCAGGGGCAGACTGGCACCCAGGCACCAGCCGAGCTCGTTGTCCTTAATCTTCTTGGCAATGCGCACCTCGCGGTCGATGGGCATCTCGTAGCCAGTGTGCACAAGAGCCAGCATGAAGTTGAGGTCCATGCAGTGCTCCGGGCGGTCCGTCAGCTCGTCCAGGGCGCCGGGAATCGACTTAAATACGCCCCACGACTCGCTGCCCGAGCACACAGTGTTGGTCAGCTCGTGCATCTCGCGCAGAGTGAACGACTCGGGCATGCCCAGGGGCTGCGTGCGGTCGAAGAAGTACGACAGGAAGTAGACGGCCTCCTTGGCGAACGTCTTGGCAATGGCCGGCTGATGGATGCCGTTGAACGAGCAGGGTGCCAGCTTACACTCGGCCTCCTTGTTCAGGATGCGCTCAGCCAGGCTGCGGCACTGCGCAGGCGCAGCCTTGATGGGACCGGTCATGTTGAACTCGGCCTCGCTGCCCAGAGGGTGGCCCTCGCCCAGCTTGATCTTGACAGTCTTGTCCATGCCGACAGAGAAGCAGGGGTTGACAATGGTGGCCTTGGACCACGCAGCCGCCGACGCGCCCTTGTTGGCCTCGGACAGGTCGTCAATAAGAGCCTTGTAGATGGCATCGCGGGCGCTCATCAGGCCGTAGCCCAGGTGCGAGTGCTGGTACAGAGTGAAGTGGCGGCCGCCAAAGTCCAGGTCGTACTTGTGGTCTCCCTCGGCCAGCGTCGTGGGGATGCCGCCCTGGGTCAGGCCCTTGTAGTTGGGCTCAAAGACGATCTGGGTGGAACCACCGCCGAGATCAAAGACAGCAGCAGTCTCCTCCTGCTCAGGGGCGCCAATGTTGCCCAGCAGGTAGTTGGTGGTGATCCAGGCGTAGACACCCTCGTCGGAGCCGTCCATGATAGCGACGCCGCCCTCCTCGGCCGACTGGACGGGGAAGGGGTAGTCCTGCTCGAGGTGCTTGCGGACAGCATCCAGGATGCGCTGGCTCTTCTCAGGGCCGAGCAGACGCAGACCGGCGGTGGCCTTGACGGCAATGGGGGTGCAGGACTTGAGCTTGTCGGGGACCTCGCGCATGGCCTCCTCGAGGAGGATGTCGAGACTGTGGGCAGCGGCATCAGGGTCGTCGGGGTAGGCGCTGAGGCCGCTGCTCTTGCCGTCGATCTTCTTGGTCTGCTTGAAGACCTCGCTCTCGAGCTCGGGGCTGGCACCGCAGTTGTTGAACTTGTAGACGTGGATGCGCGAGCCCGTGCTGCCGGCATCGATCATGAGGACATACTGGACAATGGGCTTGTCGCGCGAGCTGGAGCGCGTGCAGCGGTCGGTGCCGTAGGTGTTGTCGGAGGGGGTCTGGCCATCGGAAGCCGGAGCGGCAACTATTTAGTTAGTGAAATTCAGCGTTGAAGATATTGGAAAAGGACAACACGTGCCTCCGCGGTACAGGTCAACGCCCTGGGGCGAGAAGTAGTAGAAGAAGAAGAAGACGGCTGAGATGACAGCGGCGGCCTTAATCCACCGTGTCTGCTTGGCTTGCGCCATCCAGGCAGATGTTCGCTCCAGGATGGATAATTGTTGGGGGTGAACGCCGTATCGGGCGGGCTTCTCGTGAGGATCGTGAACGCGTTTGGTCGGAAGCGAGACAGACGTGCGTCGCATCAGGCCGGGGGTGAGAAGAGGAAGAGAGGAGAGGAGAGAAGATGTGTGGCGTTGGGGGATGAGGTGAGGTGAGGAAGAAGAAGAGGTGCAACAAAGAGAAGAGAGAAGGGCAAAAAGGGTAAGCAGAATAGGAGGCGATAGTCAACAGTGAGAGGCGTATCTTTGGCCAGGCTAGCAGAGACTAGAGACTACAGACGAAGATCCAAGGAGGGTGGTGGTGCAGGGAGCAAGAAAGCGTAATACGTGAGGCAGTACGTAGGGGTACGGGGTAGGGAGTATGAAGTAGGGGTGTACTCAGTAGAGGACAGTTGGAGCGCATCAGTGGAGACGCCTGCAAGAACACGAATTCACAGCACGCCAGGGATCCTACCAAGGAAGGAAAGGGGCAGAGGAATGCAGAGTACTTTAACGGCTAGCGTGAGCAGTGGCGATATCATGTGACCAATCAGAACGCGTGAAAGTCGTGGCTCAATTAGAGAATCGTCAATGCGAGAACACAGCCGCAGCCTCGCTTGTTAATGTTTGTGTTTGAAAAATAGATACATACTTGTATGATTGTACTGTTGGCATGCTTTGATGATCTCCATAAGTTTAATGCTCTCTGGTTTTCTACTGGAAGCCGAGTGGTGATACGACGTGACGGCGAGCTTAGACACCATGTCCTCCGTACTGTGCACCTTATGAGCAGATATTGATAGAGCAGGTATGCATGTCTCCCATTGTCCGGTTATGCTAAGACAATCGATTTGAAATGACCAAGGATGAGAACGTCAAGTCTGTGTTGGTTAAGTACATATTTGCCGAAATTCTATTTTCCACACAGTTACAGGGTTAGCGGGATTGCGTGTAAGAGTTGTAGTGTAAATAGTATCACTTACACAAATCAAAGCAGCATCTTCAACATCTTCAACAATCAAACAAGTGCAGTTGATGTGATGTCTTGCGAATATCAGAAACGAATGCGCAGACAGTGAAGCAGAAATCACTAACAGCAGTCATGTGACTAATTGTGTGCTCATTATACAAACTATGTGACTACCTCCTTCCTTTCTGCCGGCTCTGGCGTCATTTCCTCTTTGGGAAACTTTCGTCGAGCATCCAACATCTCATATCCCGCTGACACCGTGATGGCGTCGTTTTGGGCAGCAAACTGATAACTAAAATGTTGATTACAAATTACTTTCCTTGATATAAAAGAGCAGCCCGAAAATATAGCACCCTTGAATGACATATCGAAGAGTATCTCCAACACCAAGAAATAAATAGTTCGCACACTTTACCCTGCCATAATCAAAATCATAAAATTTATTGCTACATCTCTTTGACTTGATACTCCAAGCCTTCAATACAGAGCAGATATGGCCGCCGTTCAGTGGCACGAAGGCGAGATCGCCATGCACCGCAAACTCAACGGGCCACACTACTCAACTCGGAATCCAACATCACCTGGACTGTCCCAGGCACATGCATACCGCGTTGCTGCTTCACCACTAGTAGCATTTGGTGCTCTTGACAAAGATGGGCGTCCGTGGACAAATATTCTCGGCGGCGAGCCACAGTTCACTCAACAAGTTGCACCCAACGTTCTCGGCGTGCAGAATGTCGTGGATCTTGACAACGATCCCGTCGTCGATGCGCTCCTTGGTGATCACAATAGAACACAAGACATGAGTGGTAGGAAAGGCGACGGCACCTTGTTTCGCCATGTCCCAGATAACGGCCCAATCATGGCCGGTCTAAGTATCGACTTGGAGACAAGAGACCGCGTGAAGCTCGCCGGCAAGATGCTCGTGGGTACTGTCTCCGAGCGCAAGCATGCTACGAGCAACGGCTCTGGCCGCATCGGCGACATGCAGCTTGCCTTCATTGTACAAGAAGCTCTTGGAAACTGCCCCAAGTATCTCAACAAAAAGACAATACGATCACACATCCCGCGGCCCAGACTTTTATACGACTCTGACGTACACCGTGGCCAGCTCCCGCAAGAGGGCGTTGATATCATCGCACAGGCTGACATTATCTTCGTTTCCTCTACTGACGGTAAAACCATGGACACCAACCACCGCGGCGGGCCTCCAGGGTTTGTTCGGATTGTGTCCAACTCGGAGAAAACAGACAGCAATGATGGCCTCACCCTCATCTACCCAGAGTATTCGGGAAACAGGCTCTACCAGACGCTCGGCAACCTCCACGTCAAGCCGCTAGTCGGCATTGTCCTCCCTAATTTTGAGTCCGGAAACATTCTGTACCTTACCGGCCACACACAGACGCTCGTCGGTGCAGATGCGGCTGCATTCTTGCCGCACACAAAACTGGCCGTCCATATTAAGGTCGACCGTGCTATTCTCGTGGCAGACGGACTCTCTTTCCGCGGTAGTGTGATTGACTACTCGCCATACAACCCTCCAGTCCGCCTTCTGCACAGAGAAGCCACCGGCGCTTCTGCTATTTCTGGTGATAGAAAACCATTAGCGACGGCTATACTCACGGGTCGCCAGGAACTGTCACCTACAGTATCCCGGTTCACATTTACACTCGAGCCATCACGCGATAGGGAAGCAGCTCCCTGCTCATGGCATGCCGGGCAATACATTACACTCGACTTTGGGCCTGAGCTGGACATTGGCTGGTCGCACATGAGAGAAGACGACCCGCAGTCACTGAACGACGACTTTATACGCACGTTTACAATATCCAGTCCGCCGCCGCCGGCAAGCACGAAGCTGGACGAGATCGAGATCGAGCTCACCCTACGCCGCCATGGGCCAGCAACCAACATGCTATGGCGGCACAACCTGCGTGTACCTCTAGAGCTCCCTGTCCTCGCATTTGGTGGCGATGAGTCTTTCAGACTTTCGCTCTCGGCACCGCCTCTGAAGGAGTCAATCTTTGTTGCTGCTGGTGTTGGCATCACGCCATTGCTGGCACAAGCTCCTAGCTTGTTAGCAGCATCTGTCAACTTCAAGGTCCTCTGGAGTATTAAGGCTGCAGATATCCCAGTGGCCCTCGACGTCCTCGAGAGGCTGCCAACACTCGCTCGCCACACAACAATATTTATTACAGGCAATCTGGAGTCGGCTTCCGAGGGTATCTTGGATCTGCAGGATACGGGAGTCACTGTCATCAAGGGACGTAGGATTCAACAAGACGATATACATGACGAAAGCGAAGCGGCTATTGGTGTAGCAAAAAGAAAGATATATGCCTGCACGGGTTCGCAGATGCTGCAGGAGCTGCAAGCATGGCTGCCAGCTGAGAGTCTTGTCTGGGAGAGTTTTGCTTTTTAGTTGTAATTTGTCGTGTTTATTCGCACTGTTTTTGTTTTGAAAAAAAATTGTCTACATATTATTAACTTTGCAAAAGAGATATTGCCAATTCAGGTGTACTTAAATTGACAAAAACAAAATCTTCACAATTCAAATGATGATAAAAAATACTACAAGAATTCAAATACAATGCTGGAGAGCTAAATAAAATTCGGAACATAGTTGCTGATATCTTCCTTGCCCTCCTGCTGCAGCGCCGCCGTGATGTACCCCAGCAAGTGCTCGAGACGGTGCCGGCCCAGCTGCGGCAAGAGTATCTCAATCTCGCGCGTTACCCGATCGAGACCGTCCAGGCTCGAGACAGTCAAGATGCTCGGCGGTGAACCTACACCTACAGTGTGACTGCCGCCCTGCCTTCTGAACTCATCCACGGTCAGGCGCCACTGCTCAAGGGTCGGCCAGAGGAGAACCCGCTGCCCGGTCTCGAGTTGCCGTCGGCAGGTGTAGAATGCAGTCTTGAGCTGCTTTGCATGGCGCACAGCATCTCGCAGACGATCGGCGTCTGCATCACTCCGAGCTATGTCCCCTTTATCACTTTCTTCTAAGATACCCGTGATTTCGTTGATGGCCTGGTTGCTGCTATCAATCTGATCCGTATGGCCAAGCCGTGCCAGTACAAGCTCGTGAGCTAGGCTGTCAACTCTGCTGTCGGCAGCTTCCAGCTGCTTGTGAGCCTTGTTGCGGGCATGCCGGAGGTTGGCTATGTGAAGACCGACCTGGCAAAGGGTGCGGAAGACCTCACGTATCGGGGTAGACGTGTTGTTGCCGTGGCTGGTTTTTGGTCGACTGTCTAGACATGGCGTCCGTGTGTTTTTGAGCGTGTCGGTGCTGTACACACTGCTACTCCTGCTGCACTCGGATGCCCTGTGTTGTAGCCTGCTGCTTCTGCCGTCTTCGGGCGTCTTCTCTTGCTGTGGCCTGTCTCCTGATCCCAGATCGCCGGTGACGGACTGGAAGTAAAATTCAAGGATATCGGAAGTTGTTGTAGGCGGACGCCCATGGCGACGAGACTCCATGTTTTTTATTGGTTATTGCAAATAAATTCAACAATATACCATCCATAGCAGTTTCCATATATTTATAGAGGTGATCTATATATATATTGACGATGTCACAACTATCTCTTCGGATGAACATCAGCTGTGTCACCAACGTCAAGTTGACAGCAGCTGTCATTCGCTCATCCGATCATCGATGCTACTCCCGGTGTCACAGTGCCATTCTTAAGATCAAAGATGTTCGTACATGTAGAATGTTCATGTTCATGTCTATCTACTAAAAATCCAATCGCTAGTAATCCCAAACTATCCAAAATATTCGAGAATATCAAAACAGCAGTCGTAAGCTGGTGATGTATAAATCCGTAAACGCCGTCGCCCAGTATTAAACTCCTGAAATAGTAGCAAAAATCAAAGTGAATGCTAGAAAGGGGAGATATTCGTTGCTGTCCCAAAAAGTCGTCGCGCTGAAGACATATGCAAAATAAAGAAGAGATTAGTGTCGTTGATCCGTATGCCGTCGTTTTTTTTTTGTTGAGTTGCTGGGTTGTCTTTTTGTCGTTGTCTTCTTGTAATTGAGGTTGTCTCATAGCCTCATAAACATGCTCGTGGAACATTGTGCGAGCTCATAATGAGATCGACGATTGCTGATCTGGCAGAAGCGAGACGAAAAAAACTTCTCATCTCGAGGCCATCGCAATGCCGTTTTGCCGTGTCATAATGGACGAAGAGACTCAAGTCACCGCTTATGTCCGGGAGCTGCCGCTGCCTGAGCTGGTGGTGATGCTGGCATTGTTTCGTGCCATCTGGACCAAGCGGTAAATACCAAAGGCAATGGCTGCCAGGAAGGTGAACAGCAGGATGATGATGAGGGCAATGACGTCGTTCTCCTTCATTTTGGCGGTTGGTTGTGATGTGAAATGTGCTGGTTGTAAGACGAGACGAGACGGGAGGCTCAACTGAAGAATGCGGCACGAGAGACGATCTGGGGGAGGAATGTTAGTATAAGGCTGCTAACTGGAATGTAGATGACTGTGAAACTCACTCTTAAGTTTGAAAGATCAGTTGATTCTTTGATTCTCGGGATTTGAATTATGACTCTTGAAATCAAGATATCGTGAGATGCACCGTGTGAAGCGGAGGATGAGAGAGTGTATGTGGTGATTGATGGTGTGTGAATGTATCCAAAAGTAAATTTATTCCAAAAATGAAGCAAATTGAAGCTTGTGAATTTTTGTTTGTAAACTTGAAGATGTTTGTAGTAATAGAGAATAGAAGAGAGAAAAAGGCAGAGACATCACATTCTTGGGCTCGGGTGCGCTCTCAGTTATACTGGTTGCCCCGCCACCTGCTTTTGGTAGAATGTCAATAAAAGGCAAGGCTGGGAAAAGTGTAAAAGGAAGGGGGCGTAGTTTTACAGGGGAGCAGGTCCCGTTTAAGCTATTTCAACCAATGGGAATTACGGAAATGGGTCAATCGGACCCGCTATTACCAGGCACACCCGCCGACTGACACTAGCAGCGCATGTAAAACGCAGTCATTTTGCTACCCAACCACCCCGACAACGAGCATTGACAGGAAAGGAAGGAGTCAACAGGAGACAAAAGGGAGTGCTCTGTATTACCGTATCGCTCTTTCCCTGGACGCCTGCTGCTTATTTGCCCCTGCTGCCGAGTCTCCGTACCTGACTACGCCGCATAAGGAAGGATATACTCAATCTGTGTTCAATTGCTTTGCTTATGTCATTTCTCTGTTCTTTTTTTGATGATTTCAAGCTCGTCATCGTCATAACCAGTCATGATATTGCACCATAGTCACCAACTACATTGGACGTAACTTCAAGTCATACACTTTTCAACTAGTAAATTGCACAGTATAAATACATTCAACTTGGCCAAAGAGAGCGCCTGAGAGAAGCCCATGACAACAGGGTGACATCCAGCCGGCATGACGTAAGCATGCACATGTGAAGGAAAGGATGGGCGTCTCCCTTTGGCCAACCTGACACCGGCAGTAGTTGCTACTACTGCGACTCTTATTTTGCCCGATGAGAAACAAATAAATGACCAAAAACAAAACTCGCACCCTAGCCGCCGAACGGAGCAGCAGTGAAATTAGAAATAGAAAACGCAAATGCAAATGCAAAAGACAGAATGAAATGACCAAAGAACGCAATCAGATAAATGGCAGAAATACAACGTCGCATGGCCCATGACCTTTCAAGACAGAAGGCGCCATCTACTCGGCAGGCGTCTTGAAGCTGATGCGGGACTCGTAGAATTTCAAAATCTGTAGTGTTAGTTTATGTCGTTATATCCAGGTGAAACATCCAAGATAGAGGACTTGCTCTCTGTGGGCACCGCACATAGGCCTGCTGTGCCACGTGCTGCGACTTGTTGCCATTCTTCCACGTCAAAAAGACCCGGAGCTCGCCGTCGTTGCCCCGGAACATCTCCACGTCCACAACCTCGTCCTCCCAGCTACCAGCTGGCGGCTTAAACAGCTTGGTGGCGTCGGCCACGGGCGACTCGCGGCTGGAGGGGTGGGTGTCGATGATCTCGGACTTGCGTGACCGCTTCGCGGCGGAGGGATTTGGTGTAGAGTTGGCGCTGGTTGGTGCGGAGGCAGAGGCGGCGGCGGACGGCCGGCCGCGTTTCTTGCCCTTGGTGGGCTTCTCGAACACCTTTTCCCGGCCGCCGATCTTGGAGTAGTAGTCGTTTAGGATGATTGAGGCGTTCTCACTGTACTGTCAGAATGTGCTCAAAATGTGCACTCGGTATGTATGTCGTCTCTTACACCAAATTATCCTCGGGCTCCCATGTGTGGTCGGCCTCGTCGGGGTAGCCCTTCCAAATAACACGGAACCGAGGCTGCTTCTTATCCTGTTTGCATTAGCTGTCTGCGGCAACCTTGATATCGATATCATATCTCTGCTAGAGCAGCGCCAACTTACGTCCAACATATGGCCGGTAATTTCCTGAACCTCGTATCTGCAGCCTGTTAGCTTGTCTCCTTCCTTTTATTTTAACATTTCCACGCTGTCAGGCTCAGCTCAAACGTACTCCTCTTCTTCCTCATCGCCCTCCTCGTCTTCCTCGTCATCATCGTCCGCAACGGGCACCGGCTCCTCCTTCTTTTTAGAGCTGCCGTTTGTTCGTTGTGCGCTCTTCGCACGGCCCGACGGCGCATCCGAGTCGCTCGCATTGTCGCCGTCTGAGTCGGCATAAGCCGGGGCCTTCTTGCTCCGCTTCGACGGCGGAGGGGTTGTGACGGCTCCGACGCCGCTGCCGTCGGACATTTCGTCGTCGCTCAAAGCTGGAGGCATGGTTGTGGTTGTGGTTGTGGTTGTAGCTACAGCTGTAGCTGTAGCTGTAGGTAGATCGGTTGATTGCCGAGACGCAACACTGTATAGCCAGCTGCAGGCTGAAGCTAGGCTCGAGGACTCAAAGCGATTGAGCAGTTGGCGAGCCGTTTTGAAGACGAAGAGCGTCGCAGGTGCAACGGTAGAGGCGGTTGAATAGAGGGGGAGCTATAGCTTGCGACAGAAGTGCGCTCGTGGAGGCTGCGATACGATGGACTCTACGTCGCGTCACGGAACTGTTTGCCGCTAGCGTCTGCGCTGCGCTAACGTAGACCAGCCACGCGCTTGATGACACAACACGTGACTCCACACGTGCAATCGATTTAACACGGCTCTACGCGCCGCTCGCGTGCTGGACGTGACCAACTCGTGCATCGAGCACTTGAGCTTTTCTTTTTCAACAATTGTTGTCCAACAGCTTTTTCGAATTCGATTTTCGTTTAAATTCCAGGAAATTCTCGAAGTGATGCTGATAATACCGTTCTTTTCAACTTTTTTACGTTCTCACGCTCCGGCACTAGGGTCGTTCAACTTGAGCCTCATCATGAAATCGGAACTGTTGTAAGATACACTCAAATCGGGATGACGAGACAATACATGCAATATAGTATGAATAATTGTGAAGTGAATAAGTGCTCGACTCGGAAAGGAAAGAAGTAATTAATAGCAAAAGAAGCAGATTACGCGCATTAGATATTCGATACGGCGGGCTCGGAACAGATGCCGGCGTGATGACGTTAATTTTCATAGTTTTAATGATAACTGCTCACCGTTTACATCGCTTCGATGGTCTGTCCGCAGAAGGCCCCTCTTGGTCGCATCAGCTGCAGAGAGTATGTTGAGTGCTGATCAGTATCATGTATCATGTATCATGATGTACATGATGCCGTCTGCTTGTCTGCTTGTCTGTCTGAATCAGTCGAATGTGCTCCGTAAATAGACTCAATTTACAGGGTAGAGAATCAAAAAAAATACAGGGGACGGATGACAACGACAGCCTGCAGATACTCGTTGATGCACGGCGCCGATCCTACTCTATTGGCCTTGTACAAAGGTAGATAGAGACAAGGTAGAGCAGACTGCGAGCAACCGACAAGCACCGAGGTGAGACAAAACATCGCCGTTGCAAATATTGGGGGCAATACGAGTAATGGGAGATGAAGAGAAAATAAGAGCAGAATTTGGTTTAATTGTGTTCTGAATTGTTAGTATTATTGAATTGATGGCCGGTCGCGGAGCGGGCGACCAGTTGGAAGACGAGAAGAAAAGACAAGACGAGACGAGACAAGGCAGTTGTAAACCAAGCGAGCCAACGAGAGGGCAAGAAGAAATCATTAATCAAAATAGAAAAGAAAAGAAAACAGAGGAAAGGCAAAAACGACAAAAAGACGCATGCAAGACATAAAAAGAAAAGATTAGAAGACTGATGAGCTGTCCATGGCCGCATAACAGGCCAATACAACACAATATCGACAGACAGACCCGCGCAGATATTCATACACGCACCCCTATGTAAGCATTTATCAATACATCAAGAGGGCTTTGTCTTGTGTGTACTTGAGAGCTGCAGGCGAATGGATCTGTTGTATATCAAATGCTCGCTCAATACCACCATCTTCTTCAGTGATGTAGTTGTGTATATTATGCATATTGCATGTGGAAGGATTGCATTACTGCTGACGGGCAATTAAGAGGAAGACAAGTTCGCATAGAGCAGAACGAGGATATTATTTAGATAACCGCTCACACAGATCAAAGTTGTACCATAAGACCGAATCACACATATAAATAGCGGACTATCACGAGTTTGTTTCAGCCGTCCACGAAGTGATAAATAATGAGAGACTTTACCTTTCCTGCCAGTTCATGGGTACGGAGTAGATGTTGGAATAAGACGTATATCAGAGGGGGACGGGATGATGGAGGGGGACGGGGAACGGGGAGAAGAGAAAAGATCACCGAGCAAGCGATGCAACATACAAGGTACGCAAAGCCACCGCGTTCTGTAGAGAGTGAATATGTAAATATAGCCAATGCTACATAAAAGTCAGAAAAGACCCATCTTGGAATGTTGATGTTTTATCTTGGGGTGGGATGCGACTCTGCCGATTTTGAGTGTAGATTCAATAGCACGCGGCGTGATCCGGAATATGATCGATGAGTACGAAGTACAGAATAGAGTAGACAGAACAAAGTACTTCGTAGAGTACAGCCAAGAAGCAACACAAGAAAGGATCAACAAAGAACGCAACAGACCGAGTGCGGACGAGCTATATCCCAGGTGATATTGGGGCAGGGTAATGCGGAAGATATCATGAGGGTGGGAGGTTGATAGGAGGGTGAGTACGATGATGTACGATGTACAGAGTATGGCAATATTGAGGGGGCATGGGGCTGCAATGGGCAACAAGTACATCCAGAGACAACACGCAATACCAATGAAGGAGATAAAAAGGAGCAGGGAGACCCTGGACGAGGTTGCGTTTGTTTCTTGTCAGATGTTGGCTCACGCTGTTGGTTTGTACCATCGTAGGCTCACTCAGGTTCCCCCTCAAGTTCTCCTAAAATCCTCACAATCCATGGAGTCTCCAGGGTTGTTCCGCCCCGAATAGCATAGAGCGCAGAGTTCGGGTGTTTCTTGTCACGTCTTGTCAACTGGGGTTACACTCGCCGTCCAAAGTAGTCTAGGGTCATGCCGTGTTGTTGCGGTCGTGAGTTTGACCTTGTCCGATCTATGAATAACTGCTCTGTCACTTGACTCGCATTCATGCTCTTGCATACCTAGAGTCAGAGTAAACGGCGAGTATCGCTAACCTTGGGGGCCGATACGACAAGAAGCCGGCGAGCAGGTGAAAAGGGGAAGGCAGAGGGAAAGCACGTAGGCGAGAGGCGATGCAATAGTCATAGTAGTCCGAATAGGTCAGTGCAAAGTAATATCAAAGCTCACAGCATAAAACCAGAGGCGAAATGAACTCTGTAATAGACAGCACGGGCTACACTCTGGCCTTTGAATAATATCATATCAATACGGAAGGTGAATATATCGGAGTATGCTGGTTCCGAATCCCATATCCGACGGTGATACTCGTTTTCTGAATTAATCGGACAGCTTGTGAGAAGCAGAGATATCCAACAAAAGAGAAGCGCGTATTCATGGCGCGTTAATACTACGCCACGATCACAGTAAACATGAAAAGAAGACGCAAAATTGAAAACAACAGAAAACAAAACAAAAGCAACCCTAATATGCGGGCGATGCAGCTGTGCCATCGCTGCATGCAAGCTTAAATTCGCATGCGCGCTGAGCCGGAATACTTGTAGTTGTACATCTACTCTGCTGGTGGATTGATATGCACTGTTGTTGATGAGATGAGATACAGGGTGCACGGATCGGTTGTCCGCTGGGTTGGTTTTGATTTTGATTTTGCATTTGCTTGATGTGTTGCTGGTTTTATTTGAAGTTTCTTCATACGCCAGTGTTGTCAGCGTTGAAATAACCAGATATCGGCTTGCCTTTTACGGCTGACTGTTGGCGGGATGCGTTCCGGACTGTCTTGTTTCTGTTTTTATTTCTTTTTCGTAGTCCTTCTGATCTATTCTTTTCTTCTTCGACACCCAACCTCCCACTTCGGCAATTCTTACTTTGACTCATCCCGCCCGCACTCCAGCATAAGCTTAATGCAAGGTTGACAGCAGTAACAGCCGCACACTGATGCAGACGGCACTCTGCATAGAATGCACAGAATGTACTGGATGCATACTGGTGCATACTGATGCATACCGATGCACACTAGAGACTGGATCACTGAACCACACTGAATGCAATGCAGCCTTGATTTCGTGATCCCGCTGCCGGCTCGGCGTCGTTTTGACTCGGTCTTATTTTGTTTTGTTTTCTATTTTGTTCTTATTCCCTTCACGTATCCCTCTCATTTCAGATGCATGTAAAAGTCCGGCCGATCAGCGCCGTGTAAGAGCCGGTAGTCGGTGTATTGTACAAAGGTCCCTGTAGATGCCGTCTGTTTCTACTTGGCACTTGAAAGAGTACAGAGTGATGTACTTGCTATTGTAAGATACAATATGTTTGTACTGCCTTCACATGACATCAGTTTTTCATGACTGTAACGTCCGCCGTAAGTGGCCGAAATGGCAAAGGTGAAACATGCAAGACGAATCAAGACAAGGCTGGTTGGTGTTCTTGAAAAGGAAAAGAGGAAAAGAAAAGACATGGATGATTTTGCCGGTGGTTGATTTGATTTCCACGAGTCCGTCTGACTTTCTGTCTTTTACCTTTTCAACGCGCTACTCTCACTTCTACCCTGGCTAATACCGTCTACAGCAATACATCATGTCGGGTGTTTGATTTTCTTTTCGGTTCCATTTTCAATTATCAATCCAATATCTGCAATGTTGCCTCGACTGACTGCATATTCAATACAGAGTACAGAGTAATACACTACAAGGGTGGCCAAGGCGCTAAGCAATTAAGATTAAGGGCTCCAGAGGAGAGGGAAGCTTCCTGCAGGTCGAAGGGGTGAGCCGTATTGAAATAGAAATAGGCAAATAGAGGATATGAAAGTAGAGCAAACTTGATTCGAATAAAAGAAGGGAAGAAAAGAAAAATCCCATAATCAAAGACGAGTTGCCTTGCGTCAAACTATTTTAGTGAAGTAATGAAATAAGATGCAGCCCTGCATGTGCAAGGTCGAGGCAATGGCAGACTTGGATAGTGATATAGAAGAAGGCCGCTGTAATCAAAGGTAATCAAATAGCAGATTGCTTTACGTGTATCTAGGGAGGCTGCATGGCTTTATCACGAGTAATAAAACTTGCAGATGCTCTGGAGGTACCCTGTAGTAGAGTCTTGTCATCGAGGTCCACGAAGCCTGCTATGGAGACTGAATACCGACTTGCCTGGGGGTGATTTCGTTTGAACGGGATGTGCTCCGGTTTCAACAGTCAACAGGCACTCTTTTCACAGAGTATTGCTACATGCAAAGGAGTCTAAAACGGAAGAACACCAGTTGATCATGGACGAGAGACTATCAAGTCATTTCAAAGCCAGAGATCCGCGTCCCTGGATGTGTGCGAAAGACTACGATATACTCTGTACACTGTAATACATTGCAGTAATACAGTCTCCATACGTGGTCCCCTGAACACATACATTGTACAGAGATGCGCGTCAACCTATTTTCAACTTCAGACGACCGAGGACGTGCGCTGTCAGCTAATACTGTGCCTACTGTGTACTGAGTACAGACACGCCGTACGTCGTAACACGCCGAGCGGGTTGTTCCTTGCCCTGTCGGACATGTTTACTCTCGTTTTGTTTATGGCCAAGTTGGGTAGATACAGACTCGAGTGCGGCATTTTGAAATGCTTACTCCGTGCAGCGCCGCCATGATCCTTGTAGAGGTCGTACTTGTCTATGGAGTTATGGAGAATGGAGACCGACGGGACTGGAGACAGACTCGAGCGACCTCGAGGCGGCCTTTATGATGACCGGCTTCGAGTACAAAGTACACTTGCGTCTTTGTGTTTGCGTGTCTCAGTCTTCCAACAGTCGCTGCTATTACATACAGATGATAATAGAAAATAAGCAGATCTTGCCAATCCTTGAATCCTGTAGTCTGTATCTACTCGTATCTGGTTCTGGTTCTGTTTGATTCTCCAAATATCATTGCATCCCATCCTTTGTGCTCCGTGCTCTGTGCTCCGTGCACATGTCGTGACCACTCTTTCTTGGGATCCTGGCCAGGGTGTTGTTACTTTCTGACACTTTTGTACTGTAAATACATGTATCTTAAATACACGAGCTGCATCTGCATGTGCTACTGCACAGCTGTGAGACTTGGGACCAATGCCCGCTTTAATCAATAACAACAATCTCTTCTACGGAAAATGAAAATACAAGAATACTCCGTAAATGCAACGCGTGATGCTGTCACGACCCGCTGTCAGCTGCAGTGGCACCGACAACAATCATACTGTGCATGTTTGTGCAGCCGCAGCCTCAGACGGAGAGTGTGTGAAAAATAAGAGGCCACTCCGAAATAGAGAAGTGAGAAAATACTCAGTAAAAGTGAGAAAATAAAGACACCCGTGTATCCACCACCACGTCGAGCGTTGAGCGATCAGCAGCTAGACGTGGACTGTGGAGGAGCAGCAGAAACAGAAACATCGTCCTATCAAAAAGTCTACCAAAAGATATAAATAGAGAAAACAACTGTTTTGTGTTTTAGTCAAACGCGTTAATATCCCGCGGGTTGGTTTGGCAATTTTAACCTTGCTCTCTGTCTGTCTGTACTCTGTAGAAAATACAAAATAGAGCAGGGAGACAGAGCCAGAGCCACAGCCAGGGAGAGCCAGGATACCAGGATACGACTACAGAGTACATGAAAGGGGCAGCAGGGGAGTATTCCGAGATGGAGTCGAAAAGATGGAAGCGCGAAACCACGCTCCACGATGCCACTACCACGACCACAAAGCCCCAAAAAGTGCTAGAACAGAATCATAGCCCGGGCCCTCATTGCCTCTTCCAGCCGATCCATGTCCAAAACGTATCGCGGACGTTGGAAGTCAACAGACAGAGTAGCAGCCAGAGCCAGAAACACACAAGGGTGCCGACTCAGTCCATCCAAAAGAGTAACAAGAGAAATAAAATGTGGAAGATCTGTGGCGTAATAGTCGATGACGACAGGGGTTGTAGGGGGGTAGAGGGTACTGTAGAGGTTCGGGGAAAGATGTGTTTACTCGAACTACCCAGTACTCCGTATCTGAGTAGAAGCAGAGAATCGAGATCAGAAGCAGAGCATAATATTTCAGAATCAAATCAAAGAGGTACTTTTGCAAGCCACATCGAGAGAGCAGATTTTCGATATCCAACGCGTACCATCAGACTATGACATCGGTTTTGATATGCTATTGCTTGCACACATATGCACTTGTGTGATCTTCCCGTCGTCTACCTCCCTCACTACAGACTACCCGAGCTTGTACCTTTTTTCTCTTTTGCTGCTCCGCTTGGGAGCTAAAGGGATCCTCGATAGAGGGGAGCTCAGGCACAAGACAACGCGATAATAAGACACTGTGGAAAAAGAGTCTTTGCACGAGCTTGCTGTAGCTGTTGTAGCTGTTGAGTTTTCTCTTTACTTCGTACGAAGTACATAGCATCTTATGAACAAGCGCTCATCATTGCCCTCTTCCGCCTCTCCCTACCCGAACTCCATCTACACCTCTCCATATGTTCCTGAAATAATATGCGAGAATAGCCAACCGAATTTGCAAGTCCCGGTCGGTTAGCACAAGGCACAAGAGAGTCTGTCTCTGCTCCTTTTTGTGTCTCTCCCATTCTGTCTACTCCTCCTGTCTCTCATCATGTCTTTTTTGCCTGTCTGGTTGAGTTTGGTTCAATTTTTGACTATTGCTTATTGCTGTCTCAGTCTCTCCCTCTCTAAATGACAAGACTCGAGATTACCTGCTCGCCGGTCCTTCTGCTGCTGTCCGTCTCAGCTTCCGTGCTCTGGTCTCAGCCTGCTGGCCGTTGCCTTTTCTGTCCATCTTCCGCGTCTCTGCCGCCTCCCGCGCATCGCAAATTCATTGTGCATCGTAGTGGTGGTGAAATATTCACAGCTTCAAGCTTACTTACGAAGTACAGCTTTCTTTCAACTTCTACATCTTCTATTTGCTCTCCACCATGATCCTTTCGGCTGCTAGATCGGACCATCACCCTCCCTGCCTCACTCTTCTCTCTATTTACTCTGTACTCTGTAATATGTCTGTTTTCTTCTACTCCGTCTTCTGCTTTACCATGCTCTTGCTCGCCCACTCAACTACGTAAAACCCATACTCCAAAAGACAAAAGACAAGACAAAATACCAAAATACATCACCCGCTGCTCCACCCCTGGCCAAGAGGCGTCGCTAGTGCTGGGCTAGTCCTGCACGGCCGGTACAGTAATAAAACTGCTGCGTGTTGCAGGCTCTATCGTGCCGTCGCTGTCTGTCTTCATTCTGTTCCCCTATTCAACTCCCTGCACCCGCTATTGTGGACTCTCTTCTTTTTCTTCTTCCCCGGGAGCACTCACGTCGAGCCGAGAACGAAGACCGAAAAAGAAAAGAAAGTGAAAGAAGTAGAAAGTAAGAACACAGATGTTTGTTTTCTTTGTACTTTGCCTGTCTCGTGCAGGGTATCTTTGCAAGTGACCTGCAGTGCAGACTGTAGGCCTGACTGAAGACCTGACTGCAGACCGGACTCGACTCGACCTCGACCTGCAGCACGCAGCACGCCGCACGTCGTATGCCATATGTTGTCGCGTCTTGACCGTTGATCATTGCGGTCTTGTCTCTGTTTTGACTTGTCGGTGTTGTTTCTAATGTTTCTAATGCATGTTGTATTCACGTCGATTATTTACTTTCTTAAATTGACCCCTATCAAGCTGTCATCGACCAAACGCTCGCCTTGTCTTTCCTGTCTCTGTCATCCTGTGGCTTGCTTGTGTTTCTCGAGAAGCAGCTGCAAAGTAAATGGGCTCCGAACGAGCTGGTTGTCTTGTGGCTGTCTCCTGTCTCCTGTTTGTCTATTGTGTACTTCGTATGTCTGACTCTGACAATTGACAAGCTGTTGTTGACCTCGAGTTGACAGGCCGGGCCAGTGGTTCATAGTTGTAGCTTCACTTGGTATTTTTGATGCTTTGAATCCTGCATTCACCCAATTGTAAACAAACAATGAAAAGACATACAGAATAGAAATCATCAATCAATTATCAATACAAACAGTTGATATTTCACTGCATAGACTGCGGAGCTGAGAGCTCACTGCAAAACGCACGCCCCAGGGTGTTCTTTGATTTTCGAGCTGAGATCACTTATGCACGAACCTGGAGAGACTCCGAAATTCACTATAATTTTGCTGCCCTTCTTTGCGCCGCTTTCTCTGCCTCTCTGCCTTGCCTTTTGCCTGCCTTTTGCATTTGTGCCCTTTTGCACTTTTCGCAACCCGTTTCGCTGGCTGTTCTGCCTCCATTTTACTGCCGTTTCCTGGCTTGTCGCTGACAGGCCTTTTCCTCTGGACCCTTCCTAGCTTCTTAGACCTTGCTAGGCCCAACACTGACCCTTTCTTTGTCTCTTCCCCGGCGACCTGCCAGAGGCCTGTAAAAAGACCGTCCTGTAGCCTACTTTAGCCCGCCAGCTTGACAAGGCCTTGTCTGTCCCTATTCGACCTTCCTGGCCTTGACCTCTATTTTTCCTTTTCTTTTCCTAATTCTTTTTCTCTTTTCTTCCTTCTTTTTCTCTCCTCTGATTTGCTCACATCACATCTTCTCACCTCTTTTGTTTTGTTTCTCTCTCTCTTCCCCTTCCCTTCCCTTTCCCATCCCCTTATCCTTCCTTTTGCTTTCTTTTTCTTTTCCTTCGTCTTCTCGTCCTTTTGTTTCTTCTTCTTTTGCTTCTTCCCCCTTCCCTTCCCTCCCCTCCCCTTCTTTCACTCTCTTTCCTGAATTTCCTCGCACCGGGACTCACACCCCCATCGTTCTCATTCTCATTGTCATTCTGGACCCTTGTAGCACAGAAACACAGAAACACAAACACAAAGGGACTGAACATAAGAGTGCTTGGTGGCCACACTTTGACCCAGACCAAGCATTGGATGGAGGACGCCTGAACGGCCAATGACTGACACACGACAACGACACGTCTAAACGATCAACGACAACGGCCGTCTCCTTTTGGGATTTGATCAAGACCAACAGATATAAGATCCAAGATATCTTGACCTGGACTTTTACCTTTATCTTTTACCTGGACTGGACGGGATTTGTGTTGCCAACACGTAACGGACGACTTTTTTGCCTCTCATGATCTTGTCTCGCTCTCATCAACTCTTCCAGCTCTCATAATTAACGGACTACCGTTTTCTTTTCTTGACGTCTTCAAGCCTTTTTAAAGCTTATTCAAAGCTTTCTTGTTCTTTACTTGACTTGCACATTTTCTTCATTCTTACCTTGAATCTGGCTCACTCTCGCATCAACTCGCCCTCACTCACTCACCTGAAAACCACCACACTGGCTTGCGCCCCATTACCGTTCAACCACGGGGAGGATAGCTCGGTGACCTCAACTGGCGTTGTATAAAGTTGAGGCGGGAGACCGAAGTGCAAGTAGTGCAACAACAGACAACAAGCAACAAGCAACAAGAAAATAGCCAAACAGTCAAAATGGACGACAACACACCCAAGGCGGCAAAGGACAAGGAGTGTCCCTACTGCCGGCAGGCCTTTACCTCTTCATCGCTCGGCCGGCACCTGGACCTATACATTAAGCCGCGCAACCCAAAGAAGCCCGATGGAATTCACGATGTTGAGGAGATCCGGAGAACCAGAGGCGGTGTCACGCGCCGCCAGCCTAAGGGGTCCGGTATGCGCCGCCAGACGTCAACGCCCGCCGCCACGCCCGCCGGCCCTTCACAGCAGGCTTCACAGAGAACGGACGGAAACGGCGACTCGGACGAAGACGAGTCTATGGTCCAGTCGCCGTCCAAGGAGCCGAGTGTGTCCGCCCCGGCCACGTCTGCAGCCGGATTCCCCATTGGCCGCGGCAACCGCTGGGAGGCCGTTAACACCGCACAGCAGAGACAGCAACAGCAGCATTCACATGAGGGTGATAGACTCTCGCGCAACCTGAACCGCCTCGCACAAAAAAACCACCTTGACGCCAGTCAACGACTGCAGGACGCCCTGGACGAAGCAAGAGCCGCCGAGCTGGCTTTCCGCGAAATTACCCAGGCCGTGCAAGCTGCACAGTAAGTCCATCAGATCTACTAACATATAGAAACCAGAGATACTGACCGCCAGACAACGAGTCGAGACTGGCAACAGCCCCTTTGCCTTTGACCCCATCACAATGGACTTCCCAGCCCTCGTGCTGCAGTGCCTGCCCGCCATGCCCACCCTGTTCGCCCTCACACAGCTGCCCACCGCATCTTCTTGGTCAACCCTGCCGCCCGGCGACGGCCAGTTCGAGTCATTAAAGGCTCACTTCACCGCCGAGTACCAGAAGTTCAAGGCCAGATTAATCGCCCAGGCAGAGGCCCAGCAGGCCAACTTTGGAAACGCCGAAGCCCGCCAACAGGCCGTTGAGGCGGCTGCATCAAAAGCAGACGACCTCGCGCGCCTTGCCATGGAGCACGTCGACAACGCATACGCAAACTGGAACGAGATGGAATCCGAGCGCCAGACGGAGCTCTGGGTGCTCAACCTCGCACGCGGCCTAGCCACAAGACAAAACGAGAATGTACAGCACGTTGCCGAAATCGCCGACCTCAAAAATCATGTGAAGCATCTGGCGAGCCAGTTGAGCCCCCAGCATCCTCAGGCAACTGGCTCGGCTGGTGGTCTGCCCTTCAGCAGCCGGATTCTGCATGAGCTTCCCGGCTTTGACGGCACGCTCAGCTCCGACGACTTTGTCAACTCGACCATTCAGCGCTGGAAGGATTATGTCACTACCCAGCGTCTGCAAGCCACGGGCATGAGCGCGCAGAGGCCCCTCGAGATGTCCACGACAGTTGGCCCTGCAACGCCCACTGGCGCCGATCGCGGCGTGCCGACCCGTCAGCCGACGCGGGCCCGGCCCGGCGGTGTCAAGTTTTCCAACTCCACGCCCGAGTCTGTGGCGCAGATAACCAATGCGCAAAGAGCGCAGCGCATGGCCGCGCGAGCTCCAGGACGCCAGCCTGTGCCTAGTGGAAGCGGCAGCAGAGCAGCACCTGCAGCAGTTTCTACGGCAGCACCCACAGGAATTAATGCGCCACCCGCCCCTGTACCTGCAGCACCCGCGAATGCTCCGGCGCCTGTTCAGGAACAGCCAAGTCAAACTGATGACGCTGTCGAAACCAAGACCGAGCCTGTGGACGAAATGGATGTGGAGGTTGACGAGGCCGAAGCTGATGAGGAAGAGGACGACGAAGAAGAAGAGGAAGAGGAGGAAGACGAAGATGAAGACGCTGACGACGCTGAAGCTGACGACGCCGAAGAGGCCGAAGATGATGACGACGAAGACGGCGACGACGATACGACGCCACCCGCACACCAGTCCCAGCAGGCGCCCGCCGGTCCTGGCACCGGCGGCCGCGGCGGTAGTAGCCGCAACAACAACAACCGCAACAACACTAACGCCGATAACGACGACGATGACGAAATGAGCGACAAGGACGCCGACGCAGAGATGGAGGACGACGGCGACGAGTTTGCGCACATGCACACGCCGCTGGTCATGAGCATGTCGTCGACGGGGTCGGAGACGCAGCCCCAGTCGCAGACGCAGTCTCAGTCTGGCCAAGTTAAGACCCAGCCGCCCGAGTTTGCGTACTCTCGTAACAACGCCGCGCACATCCCGCGGACGGCCGGCAACACGAGCGCGTCGCTGATCAACTCTGGGCGGCTGATGCCGAGCATGGGCCTGCCGATGCCGACGATGAGCAGCGAGTCCATGTACATGGATTAGTAGGCCTGATGTACTCTGCCGTCGGTCCTTGTCTGCGTTGATTTTGCCTGTTCCTTGCCTTTTTGTTTCCCTTGCACTCCTTTTGATCTCTCACTCGCACTGCTTTTGCTTTCTCTGTCTCTTGTTGCTTTCCTTTCCTTTCCTCTCTCCTTTCTTTCCTATTGTCTAATGTCAGCGAAAGCTGTGTATATTAACCAAAACGCGGTGCCTCGTCTCGATGGCTTGACGACAGTTCACGACAGTCTGACGACAGCATCCGTTCTGCGTGTTCTGTTTCTTTTCTGTCTTTTTGTCTTTTTGTCTTTTTTGTCTTTTTCTTCCATCTGCTTTCTCTCTCGCCCCATGGCTTCTCCTTTGTCTCTGGCACCACGCCTCGTCTGCTCTCAGACACACCTAATTCTGTCCCTCTCTCTTTCATACTGTCACTGTTTCTCACCACTGTCTCTCACTCTCTCTTCTGTTCTTACACTCCTTCAGTCTCTTGTTTTCTTCTTGTCACTCCTTTTCGTCTCACGTATAATGACTGGGACGCCTACTTACTGATATGCCTGCTCAGAGATGTGCTCAATGATCAAGTCCAATACCGCGATCCTTTCACGTCTGCCTTGTTTCTTTCTTTTTTCTCATTTTATTTTTCTTCTCTTTTCTTCTGTCATCTGACTCGATTTCTTCTGTTTACTTACATAAGCTGTTTCCTTGTCCGAGATTAGCTCGGCTAGATGTCGTTTCCATAGCTTGATGGTCACGAAGGGAAGGCACAACCGGCCAATCATTTTGGTGGCTCCGGACCTAATAGAATCTATGGTACACTCTTGGCTTGTTTTGATATGTGATGTTGTGATTTTTGACATGAGAACCCCTTTGGACCCTGAGCTTATACTTAATTAGAAAGAACCATCAAAACAAACATGATAGACAACAAACAAAACCAGAAGGCGCGAGGCGGCAGTGTGAAGAGAGTATCCAGCGACTTGCCTATTTTGGAAATAAGTCGAGCCTTGCCGTCGCGGGCTGTTCCTGCCTCTTTGGCGCTCCCGCTGTTGCCCAACCCACCCCCCTGTCCCCTCTGTTCCACCAGTTGCTCGTCTGCTCATACAAATCAGAGACCCACTTTTCCGCTAAAAAATTGCTGCCGCTTTGTTATCCCGCCTGACGTCGTCTTTGTGAGTCAAAGTGCCAAACCCCGCCAAACGGCCAAAAAAATTAGAGAAAACAAGAGGCTTGGGGCACTTGCGGTTTCGTCGCAGCCCCTCATGTAGACCAAAATGAGCCAAAATAGAGCAAAATAGGACTAAAAGAGTCACTAATAAAAAGTCAAGTCACTTTCAAAGTCACTTTGACGATAAACACACAAGACAACAATAACGAGTCTAGGTGCCATTGACCTTCGCCAGCACGACCCGCGGTGTCTATTGATCGACTTTCACACATTAAATACATTACAAACGAAAATGGCCGACTCCGAGCCCAAGGCAACCCCGGCCCCGGCCCCGGCCGCCGAGACCCCGGACCTGCACCTCGACGAGGTCACCGGCGAGCGCGTAAGTAGAGCTGCAGTCTCGGCATTTCAGACAGACATCGAGCAGACATCAAGCAGACATCTAACACCCCCAGGTCTCCAAGACTGAGCTCAAGCGTCGCCAGAAGCAGCGCCAGAGAGACGAGAAGAAGCAGGCCAAGGCCGCCGAGACCGCCGCCACTGCCCCCAAGAAGGCCGCCACCACCGTTCCTATCGTCGCCGAGAAGGACCTCGACCCCCGCGAGTACTACAAGATCCGCTCCCGCCAGATTGAGGGCCTTCTGCAGACCAGCGACCCCAACCCCTACCCCCACAAGTTCCTCGTCGACTACGATGCACACAACTTTGCCTCCGAGTTCAGCCACCTCAAGTCCGGTGATGTCGACAAGACCCGCGAGATCCGCGTTGCCGGCCGTATCTTCACCACCCGCCGTGCCGGTGCCAAGCTCATCTTCTACGATATCCGCACCGGTGCCGACACCAAGTCCATTGGCGCCCGCGTCCAGGTCATGTGCCAGGCCCAGTACGCCAAGGAGGACGGCGTTCCTTTCGACAAGCAGCACCTGAACCTGGCCCGTGGTGACATTGTCGGCATTGTCGGCTACCCCGGCCGCACATCGCCCAAGAGCCGTCTGGACAAGGGCGAGGAGGGCGAGCTGTCCATCTTCGCCTCCGAGGTCGTTATGCTGTCGCCCTCGCTGCACATGCTGCCCACCGAGTACTACGGCTTCAAGGACCACGAGCAGCGCTTCCGCTCGCGCTACCTGGACCTGCTGTTCAACGACAAGTCGCGTGAGGTTCTCTGGACTCGCAGCAAGATGATCCGCTACATTCGTGACTTCTTCGATGAGCGCGAGTTCATCGAGGTCGAGACCCCGACTCTGGCCGCCATTGCCGGTGGTGCCACTGCCCTGCCCTTCAAGACTCACCACAACTCGCTGAACCGCGAGCTGTTCATGCGTGTGGCTCCCGAGCTGTACCTCAAGATGCTGATTGTCGGTGGCTTCAACAAGGTCTTTGAGATTGGCAAGAACTTCCGCAACGAGGGTATCGATCTGACTCACAGCCCCGAGTTCACCAGCATGGAGTTCTACGCTGCTTACTTTGACGTCTACGATGTCATGGCCATCACCGAGGAGCTTGTCTCTGGCCTGGTCAAGAAGCTGACTGGCTCGTACAAGACCCAGTTCACCACCCAGCACGGCGAGACATACGAGGTCAACTGGGAGGCACCATGGAAGCGCATTGACATGATCCCCGAGCTTGAGAAGATGTACGTTTTCCCCTCTATCTCCTTATAATTCGGTTACTAACAAAACAGCACCGGCAAGAAGTTCCCTCCTGGCGATGAGCTGCACACCGACGAGACCAACCAGTTCCTGCGCGACCTGCTCAAGGAGCAGAAGCTGGAGTGCCCTCCTGTAAGTGCCTGTCGAGATTGACTTTAATCGCTCTAGAATACTAACCGCCCAGCCTCTGACCAACGCCCGCATGCTCGACACCCTGTGCGGCGAGTACCTCGAGACCCAGTGCGTTTCCCCCGGTTTCATCCTGAACCACCCCCAGATGATGTCCCCTCTGGCCAAGTACCACAGAGACCGCAAGGGTCTGTGCGAGCGCTTCGAGGCTTTCGTCTGCAAGAAGGAGATTGCCAACGCCTACACCGAGTTGAACAACCCCTTCGACCAGCGCATGCGCTTCGAGGAGCAGGCCCGCCAGAAGGCCCAGGGTGACGACGAGGCCCAGCTGGTCGACGAGAACTTCCTGCGCTCGCTCGAGTACGGCCTGCCGCCCACCGGTGGCTGGGGTCTGGGCATTGACCGTCTGGCCATGTTCATCACCAACAACTACGCCATCCGTGAGGTCATCTCGTTCCCCATGCTCAAGGACGAGGCCCCGCGCGCCACGACCGACAAGCCTGCTGCTGAGGAGGCCAAGGCCGAGTAAACTTATCATTCCAATCTGAAATGGTAGTGGTGTGGTATGATGGCATTTGAACATAATGTTTGACGTTGCCTCTAGATTTAGTTTCCTTTGTATTTGTTTTTTCTTTTTCTTTCTGCCGGATTGGATCTTACACGGGTAGGACGGTATACAAAAACCAAGAGATAAAAGGGGGACAAAAACAAAAAAAGAACAAGCATGTAGATGATAGCAAATGAGAATGTTAAAATCAAGCAGAGATGATTGTGTGATCTTCTGTGTCTATTACTTAGACTATGCAAGTTGGAGATTCTATATTTACAAGAGTATACATTATGTCATTGGTCGATTAAACCTTGGACGAGACGCGTGCGCCCAGACCGGGCTGCGATGCGGCCGCTGTCGGCGTCTTGGCCAGGTGCTTCTCAATTACCCGCAGTGTCGACTTGGGCATCCGCAGCCGGTGGCCCAGCACGAGCACGCCCGTAAGCAGCGCAAGACTGCCTGCCTGGTGCGTTGCCGCCAGGTGCGTCGGCACCATGTAGATCAGCGTCGTGATGCCCAGCGTCGCCTGCAGCAGCACCAGGTGCACAACACCCATCGTGCCCTTCTTTGCCGCCTTGGGCAGCAGCGCCGCCACGCCCGCGCCACGCCGCGAGTACCAGAACAGCGTCATCACCGCCGTAAACGTCGTCATCGCCAGAATCCGGTGGTCCAGTTGCACCAGCGACGGGTTCTCCAGCATGTTGCGCCACCACAGGTCGCTGTGGTCTGCCTTGCGGCTGAACCGGGCATCCCACAGCTCCGCACGCGGCGGCGTCAGGCCGTTGCCCATCATGGGGAACTCGTTGTAGATCAGGCCCGCGTCGAGGCCCGCGACCAGCGCGCCCGACATGACCGTCGTGAACACGAGCGCCGTCAGCGCCGTCACGGCGATCTTGAAGCGGCGCAGGGCCGGGTTGGCGAGGACGTTTGCAAGCTGGGCGGCGGCTTCAGGGTTGGCACGGGCACGGCGGTCGCGCAGGATGCCCAGGCCCGTCAGCAGCATCCACGAGTAGCAGATGAAAGCGGTGCCCAGGTGCGTGGCCAGACGGTACTGCGACACGCGCGGCGGCGACGCAGCGTCGTCAAACAGCTCGTCGCGCAGGCCCGAAGCAACCATCCACCAGCCGATGAAGCCCTGGAAGCCGATCAGACTGGCAATGCCCAGCAGGTTCCATGCGACGCGCTTGGTGACGCGGCGGCGAGCGACAAAGTAGAGCGCCGGCAGCACAAAGGACATGCCGATGAAGCGGCCCCAGAGGCGGTGCGACCACTCCATGAAGTAGATCTTCTTGAATTCGTCGAGGTTCATGTTGGGGTTGAGGCGGGCGTACTCGGGGCTGGCGCGGTACTTTGCAAACTCGGCCTCCCAGTCGGCCTCGTTGCGCGGCGGCATAGCGCCGGTGACGGGCTTCCATTCGGTGATACTCAGGCCGGACTCGGTGAGGCGCGTAAGGCCGCCCCAGACGACAATGCCAAAGACGCTGACGGCGCTGGCGATCAGCCAGACGGCCGGGGCCTTGGACGAGGTGTCGGGGAAGCTGCTTGTCTTGGAGGAGGAGGAGGAGGATGAGGTTGCCTCGGCAGATATATCTCCTACTGTGGCCGTTGCCGTGGCGAGTGTTCTTGATGATGTGAAGAAAGATGGTGTGAGAGGGCGGAAATAGCGGGATGTGTGAGATGGTGGTGAGAGCACAGAGGCAGCAGCTGCTTGCCGAGAGCTTGTGCTAAAGGCATGTCTGGAGCTGGCCACGAGTCGTGACTGCAGCTGGGGCTGGATCTGTTGAAGCTTTTGAAGCTGCTGGCGAGGCTGTTGGTGATGCAGGCATTGGCGGCACGAAAAGACCGACTTTGGTGCCTGCATAAAGACCCTTTTTAGGCCTGCCGGTAACGAGGCCATTGCTGTGTGTGCTGCGCCAGACAAAGTCTGAATCCGAGGTGATGTCGAGCTGGCAGGTGTAAATGCGCAGGGTGAGGTGAAGCGGGATCCGGCGGTCTTTATTCCCAATCGTAAGATGCGAAGGCGTGCCCACCAAAATTTTGAATTGGATTACAGAGCACGCATTCGCTAATGGGGAAGGTGGTGCCACTTTCGGACCGCTGGGGCCACTAAGACGGCTCAATTTATTCAGCGAGAGCGGATATGCAACTATGCGGGCGTACCTCGGTTAGTAAATACATGGAATAGCTGTCGATATACTTGGTCATTTGAGTCAATTATACAACCAAAATATTCAAAAAATCAAAACGGTTTCAATGATTCTGTTAAAAGCAAGTTTTATTTTCTTCCGGCGCTACGATCTCGGCGTCTGTCCCGAGGCCGGGGCATCGAGCCGCGCTGGCCGTGGAGCTGTGGGGAGAAGACGGCCGGTCTGATGACTCACATAGATCTATCGATGCTTTTGAGGAGGCAATATGGGCGTGATCGGGTTGAATAAATAGGGAAAGAGCGTCACTTCGTTGTGTCGTGCAAACATATAACAGCTGTCTTAAGTCTTGACTCTGTGGCGTGAGAAGCACAACTCTTGAAACGCAAGCTGTATTGTGCAGCGGTATTCAGCCAATCCGTCAGTCCACAGTCGGCTACCTTCGTCAAGAAGAATAAACGGCTGTTCAAGACATTCCTTGGCCTCGTGTTGTGCCGTTATGACGGCCAAATCCAACTTACACAGGCCATGCTGACATAATCATTCGCAGTCCCAGCGTCCGTGGGGGTACACCTGTGCTACAGTGAGATGAGTGCACTGTCCTCCCACACTGTCTTGCGCTCGTGCGCTAGGACCGCTAGGACGGCCCCCTGTCCCGGAAGGTGCTTCCAACCACCGCTGCAAACCATGCCGCGCCTGCCCATGCCTATCCAGGCTTGTATCCATATTAATTCAGCGGAGTGTTCAGAGGCTGGCAATTGATATTGGCTCTAGCGAGCTATTGCGCGCCTTCTTCTTTGAGTTCTGAGTCCTAGTCCTTACTCATCTTTATCAACCTCATCTCTTGCTCACTTCGACCTCACCTTGACTCCTTGCCTCTCGTCTCGAATCATATCCCGTTTCGCACCAGCAATCCGTATTGTCGTTGTTGTCTAGTCGCCCGATCAATTGCGCTTGTCAGCTACTACCGACTCGACCGTTTGCTGTCCTCTCCCAGCCCCTCGACGGCAGCTTCATTTAGTGACATTCGCTGGAGACATCTCAAGGTGTGCCTCGCTTCATCTCGTGAACTCTTAAACACCGCCTGTCGCTTCTCTATCTATTGTGTCGATTGTTATTGTCGCCAGCTCACATCACGCCACTCGCGCCGCCGCCATGGCCTACCCTCCGGCGCCCCCTCTCCTGCTCACGCGGCGCCTCTCGTCGTTCCTCCATTCCAGCCTCGAGTCCCTGCGCGAACAGCATGACTCTTCTCTGCTTCCACCCGGTGCGGCGCCGTCATCAACAACTCTGCAGACTGCCCTCCTAGTCACGCCATCTGGCAAGCTGCTCGCCTACGAGTCGCCCCTGCCCGTGCGTACACTGCGCACACACTGTTCTGTCGCCGCCTCGCTCTGGGCCATCCATGCCTCGTCGGCGCCGTCAGTCTCTGTCGCCCTGAACCAGCGGCCACAACCGCACAACGTCACACACCCACAACAAGTACAGCAGCAGCAGCAACAGCAGCAACAGCAGCAACAGCAAAGCCAGAACTACTTTCAGCAACAGAACCAGTCACAACCGCCAACACAGCAAGCAGACGAAGACGACGGTTACCACGACGGCAGCGCACCCGTTAGCATTGCCGCCAGCTTCAATGGTGGCGCTGTGTTTGTCGTGCGCAAGCTCCGCTGCGGCCTGCTGTTCGCGTGTTCGACGCCCGCCCCCAACAACCCGACTGGCTCGCGCCCATCAACGGCCACGGTCGACCCGTCCTCTGTGACCGCTCTGCCCGTCTCCGTCTCGTCAGAAGCTGCGCAAACGCCCGGCCTGCCCGCAACTGCAGTCACAACCCCGTCGTCGCTACTGCCGCACTCGACACTACCAATATTACCGAAGCCCACAACAGCAGGCTCTTCAGACGGTACAGCAACACCCAACCCGATCGCCGTGCCATCAAAGCAATCGCCTCACAATGCCGGTGCAGGCGAACTCGTAGGCAGCCTGATTCCGGGCAGCGCCGCCACAGCTGAGACCTACGAGACAGCCCACACTGGCGGCGAACACGGCAGCGCGCCCAACGACAGCTTGGTCGCCGACCGCGACGCCAATGCCGACGCGGCATCCATGATGACGACGACAACTATTGGTGCAGGCGCAGGCGGTGCTCTGAGTGGCGGCCGCGGCCCGAAATACGGTTCAGTCACGGCGACACTGGCGGTTGCGCGACGGCAGGTGGACGAGCTGGCGCGGCTACTGGACGAGAAGCTCGGGACGCTGACTGTGCCGGACGACAACATTGGTCTGAACGGGTTTTGTTAGATGTGACACTCAAAGAGAGCAGGCCTCTAGGAAAGGGGCATACGTGTAATTATCTTGTCTTGATATCATACTTCATATTCGACTTTGAGCAGAGCGAGTCTTTTTTTAATATTTATTCTTATAACCTTTGCTTAATATATCCGTTTGTACTCTTCACTGTCTCAATATTGTATTCAAGATGTTTGCTATATCAATGCGAATGTATTATGCAGCCAGCCGTGCTGTGCCCAGAACCGTTCTATATGCTCGGTGTGTATGCCAGTAAAACTAAAATGAGAACGTAAAATAAAATAAACAAAGTTGTCTGCTTTTGGTATGCAAAATGCAAAATGTCGTTATTCCTCTCCCATCCCTACTCGATGCTCAGCCGCGTGATGCTGTCGTTGGCATCGACCATGGTCTGATACCCAACGCGGCCTTTGTTCCGGCCTGCGTTGCCCGTGTTGCCATTGCCCCCATTTGGCCCGCCGCTGGTGCTTCCAGGCGCCAGCTCAAACAGCCCGATGCTGCCAACACCGCCGCTCACACTGCCCGGCCGCGACACGTTCATCGCATTGCCACCGCCGCCCCACGACAGCACGTCGCGCTGCAGCGGGCTCTGCATGATGGGGCTGTTGTGCACGCTGATGCTGGGGCTGACGGCCCGCCGCTTGAAACTCAGAGAATCGAGGTCGCTGTCGTCGTCGCGCCGGCGCTTGCTCTGGATGCGGCGGGTGATCTCTGCAGCGCTCGGAAGCTGGCCAGAAAACTGGTTGATTGCAGTGGTGGTGCTGCTTGCGGCAGACTGCGCAGCCTGGCTCTGTGTTTGCGGGCCTATCTGGGTCAGACTCCGACCCTGGACCTGGGCCGGTCCTTGGCCCGGCTGGGGAGTGCCGCCGCCAGACGAGCTGGCCGTCGTCATGGGGAAGATGCCGCCGCTGGGGAACACAAGACCGCTGCTGACACTGCCGTTACCACTGCCACTGCCACCGGGCGAATCCATTGTTGTGTCGTCGGCCATGTTAACACTAGACAGCGAGTATGTACGAGGCTGCGGCGGCGGCGTGGTGGCGCCGGCGCGTGCAAGGCTGCCGCTGGACGGCTGTGCCGAGTTGTTCGGCTTGTTCCAAAACAGCCGATTTGTTCCTGCTGATGGCCCGGTTCTCGGCTTGCCGAAGCCAGACAAAGCATCCATAGCCATGTCGTCGTCAGGGTCGTCTAGGTTGTCCAGCAGCCGCGGGCTAGCAATAGCCGAGATGCTGGCATTGCCTGCCACTGCGGCCGAATTCAGCGCAGCCGGTGCTGTCAGTCCGGTATTTAGGTTTGATAGATTGATGTTTGTGTTTGCCGGCGGCGGTAGCCGGTTCTGGTGGTTGAGAAGCTCAACAGGATCCATGTCGCTCTCCAGCACCTGGCGCACAACTTCGGACTCGCGTCGGAAATCGGCATCGCCAGGTGCGCTCTCTTCTGCCAGGGCGGCACGAATACGCGCAAATCCTTTTGTTTTGGGCTATATTGTTAGTTGATACTGAAAGATATTCGGAGGGGAAGGAACATACCAAGAGGTTTCCGCGGCGTGTGACCTGCCGCCGGATGACACCGCGCTGTCCCAGAGCATCACCCACATCCATCTGGTTCTTCGGGTTATCGTCGCTCTCGCTGCCAGAAATGTGCAGCTGGTTCGCTGCCCAGCTGATGCTTTCGCGGCGCGAGTGCGCATTCTGTGCGTCCCGTCCGAGAAGGAAACCGCTACCAGTTGGTGGCGATTTTGAGTAGTTGGACAACGAGCCACCGATACCGGCGCCCGCGGTTGCAGACGAGGATGGTCCGGCACCGCCCATGGATGTCGCCGAAATCGACGAGAAGCCAATGCCCAACGGGCCCTTGACGAGCCGTTTAGACTGCTTGCGTGGGCGCTGGCGGTGCGTAAACGACAGCAGGCTGTTCATGGCGGGCGAGTTCATGCCTGTGCTAACGGTCTTACCAACTTGCGGTGTTGTGATAAACGGCTCGTCCGTGTCCTCGTCCATAAAATCGTCCTCCTCGGAGCTTGACGACGAGTCGGAGCACGCGGTACCGCCGAGGTGCGGGTTGGTGTTTACGCTGCCCATGGAGCTAGAGGGGTAGTATGCAGTAGCCGCGTTGGCGGTAGCGGGCTTGCCGTTGCTCTCGTGGCTGCGGCCCATCATGGACCACAGCGACGTGGACGACTCGGTTGCGCCGCCGTAGTCGCCCGATTTCCGGCCGGGGATGTTCATGGCCCCAATGGCCCCTGAGCCACCGTTGTTATTGTTATTGTTGCTGCCATTGAGATGGATCGGAGACGAGTCGGGCGACGTCTGCTCGGCCAGAGTTGAGTGGTGCAAGCTCGTGGCGGCGCGCGAGAAGTCAAGACCGCGTGACCGGCGCGGTAGGATATTAGTGGGTGATGCGTAGATCTGTGATGGGTCGAGTTTGGGGGAAAGGGGCGTCGGCTTGGAGATGTAGGAGCTGTTGTTGTAGAGGTGTTGCTGCTGCTGCTGCTGCTGCTGGAGTTGTTGCTGCTGAAGCTGCTGGTGCAAGAGGAATCTGCCTCCTGACGACACTGGTGTTGATGGTGGCTGTTGCTGCTGGTCCTTCTGTGGTGTCTGCGATATTTGCATGGCGTCGGCTGGTTGAAAGGCGGACAGACCGCCGCGGGCCTGCTGGAACGGGAACGGCGTTGCCCGGCGCGGCGTGACAGGCGCAGCGTCGAGGCTTGTGCTGGTAATGGAGCTATCATCTTTGCTGCCTGACCGCGCAGGACCAGCGCCCGAGACGCCGCCGTTCAAGAGAAAGGGCGAAGGTGAGAGGCGGCCGCTGCGTCCGGGGGTGCTGTTACCGCCGTCGGAGAGCGAGCGCGTCTTCATCATGGGCGATGGCGGGATGATGTGCTGGCCAGTTGTTGCTGAGAGAGGGCCGGGTTTGAGCTCGGCGCCGCTCATGGACATGTCGTCGCAATCCATGGTGGCAGATGGGAGGAAAGGCTGTGATCCGGTGTTGTCGTCGTCGTCGTCGTCGTCGTCGTCGTTGTCAATGCCTGATGGCAAACGTGACAGGCGCTTTCTAGAACGAGGCTCTCATCAAGTAGGTAGTCGCAGTAGAGATGAGTTGTACAAGGCGTGACGTGTTGTGCTGACTGTGCTTTGTGGTGGTGATGCGGTCCGTGTGGTGGTCCGTGGCTCAGAAGAGACCTGAGAATCGAGAAGGCGACGCGATGGCTTCGCTGATGACCAAGCAATCACCACATTTACTTCATTCAAGAAGTACACACACAAAAATTCAAAGCTTGTCTCTTATTCCAAAAAGAGACAGCTTGAGCTTGGTGAGGAATGCGGGAGAAAAGCTTAGGTGCAGCTTGAAGGCGAGTGACCGATCAGCACCAGAAACAAAGGCCGACAGAGAGCGAGAGCAGAGTCGGAGACGCGCTGGCTGCTCGCTGTATTTGGAAAGAGACAACAAGCGCCCCACACACAATACACAATACAGGCGCTACGGCAAGGCTGTGGATCGGGCGGTGAGATGGATGCGGGGCCGATTGGGAGCAGTTGGTGTGAGCATGCTGAACGGTTGGCTGTGTCCGACTGTCAACTGACACACACAGGTGGCCGTAGGGTTGGCAGTTTTTAGAAACACGGGACACCAGATCTTTGGCGTTATGACTTGCATAATTATCCAAGCTTATGGATGGGTCAATGGCTTGATTGGATCTGAACCGTCGAGTCTCTCATTCCAAACAGCCGGCCAACCTTGACCGAAGAGTCTCCATATAGGTATACATAAAGATCTGAGATAATGCAAGCAAAAATCAAAGAATTTAGTTCACAGAAGCAGAAGCACATGTCTTCTGTCTCGGCCATGTTTACTCGACCTTGTGGTGTCGGCGTCTCGCTGCCATGCATAATGGCCCACCCCACTCACATTTATTCTGCCGGCAATTCGTCGTCATTCCTCACCGCTTTGGGTATACTGTAGATGTCTCCCTCTTCCACGGATACAAAGTCTCTCTCTTGTTCTAACATTTCGGATATATCTAACTTAATCATACCAGATGGCATTCATGCCGAAGCCGGGCTCGGGGATGCGTACCCGCGCCACACGCGCCAGAAACTCGTCCTTCCACCGGTACATTTCCACCCAGCCCTCCTGGTCGTCCGTCAGCGCCAGCCACGTCTCCTTGCCGCCGTTGACCTCAAAGTCGCACGGTGACACGGCATTCGAGTGCCCGCCGCTCGTGGGTGTGGGGTTGAGGCAAATCTGGGTCTCGATGCTGCCGCAGTCGCGTAGGCGAAAGGCTGCAATGTAGCCGGTGAGGTCGAAGCTGTTGGAGCGGGCAGTGGCAAAGAGGTAGCGGCCCGAGAAGTCGAGCGCGCAGACGTCGCTGCGGTAGAGGCCCTTGCCGGTAGCGCGGTCGTGTGTTTCGATGCCTGTGGGGATGAGCGGGAACGAGTGGTGTGTGTAGACGGGCAGGTGCGTGGCCGGATCGATGACATATTCGCACAGGCGGTTGCCGGCCTCCATGAGGGCGTACAGGTACTGGCCTGACGGGTGCATGGCCACCCAGCGTGGGTGGTCACCTGGCGCCGGGGCATCGACGCTGCCGACAAGCTCGACCTGGCCTGTCACATCGTCTGCAATCTTCTTGTGTACCCACAGCTTGTTGGCCGTCAGGTCGGCCGAGTAAAGGTACGTCTCTGTCGGGTCAAAGACCATGCCGTGGATGCCCGTGTTGGGCTGGTATTCGTAGTTCTGGATGTTCTGGTCTAGGCCGCCCGTGCTGTTGACACTAAACACATTGCCGCTCCCGGCGTGCTTGTAGAAGGGGTTGCAGTAGACGGCATAGGGCGGCTGTTTGGCGGGCAGCAGGAAAATGGCGCGGGTGTTTGTTGATGCGGAGTTGGCCTCGGGGTCGCTGCCCATGGCGTGGGATGCTTCGTGGACGATCTCAGTCGGGCTCTTGACGGCAAAGCTGGACCATTTTTTCATCGCCGAACCGTAGAGGTTCTTTTTGGTGTGCTGGGCTATTAGATGTTGTTTCTCTTTTCACTGCCTGCAGTCACTCACATCAAAGGCCATCCATGATATCGGCTCGTTTTCGGGAATCGCGGTGCGCTTGATCAGCTTCAACTCGAGCTTCTCGTCGTCAAACTGGACGGTGAAGATGGCTCCTGGGGGCGTCCACGTCCCGATCATCAAATGGTGCAACGGCATTCTGGGATATTGCCGAGTCGGCAGCTTGATGGTACTTGAAGAGGCGAGTAACTTTCGATATCGTACGACTGGATGCACGTTAGATTCGTACTTTAAAGTGAACAAGCGGATCAAGATAATGAGAAGCGAGTTGCGAACTGCAAACTCCAAGCAAACTGTCACGTCACAGCTTGCGCTCCCGCGACGTACCTGACATACTTCTTAGCTCACATGCTCACTTCCGTGTTCCCCTTCCTTCTTTCTCTGCATCTTATTTCCATCCTCCCTCACAGGCTTAACGATTAATCCGCCCCATCACAGTCTGGAGTTTCTAAAGTCTTTGGAGTTCTTAGCTCCCCAATAACGGGCCCTGTGGAGAGCCCCTCGCGCCCACATTCCGCAACCCCAACATCTGACCACAAGCCAATTCACCATTTGACAATCTGACGTGCTGTTTCTTCCGCAAAATAACGCTCTACTGCACCTGTCTGCGCTACAGTGGGGCGGCTGTCGCATCGGGGAGCGTGGCGGCAGATCGATTGTCCTGTGCTGCGCCCGCTGCTCCGTCTGGATCTTTTGTTTGCCCGCTGTATGGCCTCTACGGATCTAGTGAAACACCGGCTATAACCTTTTCCTTGGGTGTTTACGATGCATTTCATTTGTGTAACTTGTTTCTGTGATGTGGTCATGTGTCCAATGGAGATAAACAGAGAGCTGTTAATGATGGATTAGGTAAACCTTTCTTTAAACGTGGCGGCCATGTGGGAGTCCATCGTGCCTTCTGTTTTTGTGAGTGTGTAAGTGCGCTCCTTCCTCAACAACACACTTCAATCCAGATTCGGAAAGCAATAGTCAACCTCATCAACCTCATACGTCCTCCTCACCATCCTCAATTCCAACTCTGCTCTGTTTGATTCCAACACTGGCTTATTCCACTTGTCTGCCGTTAACTCCTCACCCCCTCCGCACTATTCCCACTACCCCGTCTCTCTTGCCTCTTTTAGCACTTTCCCCACCTCCACAGGGCAAAGTTTCTTCCGCAAGCTACGAGCTACCCCCTCTGAGCATAGCATGCGTCTCTGCACCTGGTCTGCCGGACTCTATGCGGTCATGCATCCAATGCCACTTACACCGGGCCTGTCGTGTCACTGCGTTTCTGCGTCATGTGTATGGCTGATCGGTGTGTCGCCTGTCTGCATGTTGGATCACCGTGTTGCATCTATCTTGTCTCGTCTTGTCAGCTTTGTACCATCTTCAAGACCGCTCTTTGCGTCCCATCGGCTAGGATGTTCAGCTTCCTTCTACATTGTAGACAATATTTGCAGTTCATTTTTAGACTATTTCTCCTCATCCAAGACAAGAGGATGAACAAATATCAACTTTGTGATTGGCGCACATCCCCGCATGCATCTCCTCCTCTTCGTTTCCCCCGTGCTTCTATTCCAACACCCCTTGAGCCAAAACTAAACTACCACCATGGATCCGGTAGAGACTAAAACCTTCCAAGAGCATCCCCAAACTAGATGCCAGCCCGGGGTAATCAGCCCATTTCCAACTATTCTGAGTGGACGGCTTTGATGCGGGTAACAATGCGGAGTGTGTCTGTAGAGTAGACTGTATCTGTACCTGTATTGATTGTATCATATGGGGTATGTGGGCTTGTCTGACCCTGGCGCATCCATGTTCACATCCACCATCGGGACTACTTGCTTCCTGTCAAGCACGCGTTGCAATAGTTTTCCCCAGTCCCGATAGTGTCCCTTTAGTTCTCTACCAGAGCTAGCCTCGATGTCTGGCAGCCGTTATCACTTTGCTGTTGCTTGATCGTTTCTCCTCTTCTCTTTCGTATATAAGAAGGCGATGATGCTGCTGTGCATCTGACTTGCTCTAATCATTCTCATTCTCATTCATCTTCACTTTCATACAACTACCTCATCTTCTATTATCTTGTTCATCTCAGACTTCAACACTTTGACTTACATCATACCTTGTGATACCACCCTTCATCAATCTTCCTATATCTCACATAAATTACACACAGAATGGCACCAGCAGCTACTCTTGACGGCGCTGCCGAGGTCCCTGTGGCCAAGGGCACTACCCCCGCCGCCGCTCCGGCTGCCGCCCCGGCTCCTTCCCACCGCTTCGACCCCAACTTCACACAGAATGTCCTCGACAACATGGGCCCTGCAGTCACCCCCCGCAACCGCGTCGTCCTCGGCGCCCTCATCCGCCACATCCACGACTTTGCCCGCGAGGTCGAGCTCACCGTCGACGAGTGGATGGCCGGTGTCCACTTTGTCAACGCTGTCGGCCAGATCTACACTCCCAGCCGCAACGAGGCCCACCGTGTTTCTGACGTTCTTGGTCTTGAGTCGTAAGTTTTTTTTTTGCTTTCCTGATATAGCAAATACTAACAAACAGGCTTGTCGACGAGATTGCCCACACTGTCATCGCAGACGGCAAGATCGACCCCACGTCCAGCTCTATCCTCGGCCCCTTTTGGTCGCCGCACGCTCCCTTCCGCGACAACGGCGGCTCCATCATCCAGGACGGCGTGCCGCCCAAGGGCCGCGTCGCCAAGATGCACGGTGTCATCCGCGACATGGTCACCGGCAAGCCCATCCCCGGCGCCGTCTTCGACATCTGGCAGGCGTCCGCCAACGGCAAGTACGACTTCCAGGACCCCGAAAACCAGTCGCCCAACAACCTGCGCGGCAAGTTCCGCGCCGACGAGAACGGCGTCTACACGCTGTACTGCCTGCACCCGACGGCGTACTCGCTGCCGACAGACGGCCCCGCGTACACGCTGCTGAAGCTGCTGGACCGCCACCCCATGCGCCCGGCGCACATCCACATTATGGTGACGCACCCCGAGTACATGGGCTGCACGACACAGCTGTACCCCAAGGACGACCCGTGGCTGGAGACGGACACTGTCTTTGCCGTCAAGGACGACCTGGTGGTGGACTTTAAGCCGCTCGAGGGCGACGCGACGGCGACGCTGGAGCTCGAGTACAATGTGACTCTCGCACCGAAAGAGTACGAGGGCCGCAAGTAGTCTGTTTCTGATTTCTGATGTTGGGTATTTTGATGTTGGATATGATATGTCATGATTGTTAGCCGTGAGCAAGTCTCCTTTTGTTTTGTTTCCTACTTACCTATTTGAATTCAATTTGTTATCATGCCATGAGCCTGCAAACCTGTATGAGTGCCATCAAAACCACATCACTTCAGAATACTTCAAGATGAGGAGTAAAATGCAAGAAAATGCCAATTAAATTAGAAGTCAAATTAGATATTGCACGGGCCGTCGTGCTCCAGACAATCATACACGAGCATGTAGTCTGCTCTTTTGCTTCCTCGTCTTCAAAGGCCAATATAGAATATAATAACAAAAAGAAACAAGATGTATGAGTTGATATAATCTCATATGACATGTGAAAATTCCAAATAACGCCCCAATATGATAGCAAGATGACAAAACAATAATGAAACAAGATGAAGAAAAGGAAATAAAAATGAAATAAGGAAGGACATGCCATTATGAGGCAGAATCTGAGGCCGTTGCCATAAAGTAAGCTTGGATGCTGGTGCTCTTCAAGAGCTTATGAAATATAAATATTAAGAGACACGCTTATTTGGCGTTCTTTCTCTTCTTGCGGCGGTTCTTCTTCTTTGCCGCACTGCTGCCGCCAGCGGAACTACCGCCATTGGCGGCCTCAGCCTCTTGCTCGCCGTCGTCGGCGTCGTCCTCGACAGCAGAGCCGGATGCCGTTGCCTTGGCCGCCAGCAGAGCATCCTCGAGGTCGCTCTTGCGGACAGTCTTGTCGCCAGACTCGGACGTCTTGGGGCTCGGCATAGACGGGCTCTGGGAGCCGCTCTGGAGACCGCTCAGCAGGCCGCGGCGCTGCGTGAAGCTGACGCTGGTGGTCTGGGTCATGACGGCCGCAGTCTCCTCGTCGTCGTCGGCCGAGCTCGTCTCGAGGACTACCTTGCGAATGCCACGCGTTTCAATCACGTTCTCGGTGATGCTGCCACTACGCACAATCGACCGGCGTGACGCGGGTGTACCAGGGTCGCCCAGCATCGCGTTGGCAAAGTTGCTAGGACGGCCAGGGCTGCTCGCAGCACTAGAGGAACGAGCTGCGCTGGCTGTGCTCTCGCCCAGAATCGACGTCTTGCTTGTGTTCACGTGAAGACCAATGTTGCCGGTCGTCAGGCTACGATGCGGGGGGCTGGTGGACAGCTTGGGGCTGGTAGACGTTTTGGGACTCGTGGACATCTTGGGGCTCGTAGACATCTTGAAGCTGTTGGACAGCTTCGGGCTGGTAGATATCTTGGCCCGTCCTAATGAAGAGCCTAGGCTGTCGGCACTGTGGTGGCTGCGGTGGCTGCGGAAGCTGCGGGAAGAAGACTCGGCGAAGGGGGGAAACTGGGTGTCTTGTGCAGGAGCATTGCTGGCGTCAATCAGATCCTGGGTGTTGACATCGGACTCCTGGGCAACGATGAAACTGCGAGTGCCGTACTTCAGAGCGGGGTGGATGGAGTCTTCGGCCGCAGGCTCGGGGGAGCCGGGCTTGGGTCCGAGAAGGTGAGTCGCCTCACCCACGTCGTCGTCATCGCTCTCGACATCCACGAGGTGGGTGTTGTTGATATCGTCTTCCAGAATAAGCTGCTCGTCGTCGTGGGGATGGGGAGGGTGGACGTGTCCCTGCTTGATCTTGACGGTCGTCGAGCGGGTGTTCTTAGGGTTGTTGGCACGGTTGGAGGGTCCGAGGTGGCGCAGGTGCTTCCACATCTCGTCAATGTTGGCGCGGACGGGAACAGTAGACTGGGTGGTGCGGCCATCGGCCCCAGTGGAGCTGCGGCGCATCATGACAGTGGTCATTAGGGGGTTGGAGGCGGCATTGCCGGTCTCGGCCTTGGACAGAGCACGCAGGACAGGGATAGTCTGCTGGGGGAGCGAGGGGGCACCCGAGGCGGCATCGTCATCGCCTTCCTCGAAGCCAGACACATCAGCGGACACTTCACCGGCGAAGTCAGACGAGCGCTGGCGCATAGGGCGAGCTCTGGGGGCAGGCTGCAGACGGCGGATGGCCTTGTGCACATCAATGTAGACATCAGACTCGTCGATGATCTCTTCGCCAATCAGCTCCTCAATGACGTCCTCAAGGGTGACAACACCCAGAGCGCCGTGGTCCTCACCGGGGTACTGCGAAACGAGCACCATGTGCGACTTGCCCTCCTGGAAAAAGTTGACAATGTCCAGACAGCTGGTCTCGGGGCGGGTCTCGGGCAGAGTGGCGAGCGGGAACTCGCACACGCGCATGGCGTCCTCGGGGTCGTACGTAATGAGGATCTTGACAAGCAGCATGCCTACAAAGTTGGTGGGGTTCTCGGGCTCATGGATAGGGATACGCGAGTAGCCAGCCGACAGGATCATGTCCATCATCTTCTCGTCGAGGATGGTGTCCTCGGACATGGTGAAGACGTCGTCCATCGGGGTCATGACGTTGGACACGGGCTTCTCCTTGAGGTCGAGAACAGCGCTGATGATGGTGACCTCGTCCTGGTTCAGGCGCTCCGAGGCCTCGCCAAGCGAGCGGTGCAGGGTGACCAGGGTCTTGAGGCCGCTCTTCTTGTAGACAGTGCCGTGGTCCTCGCCAAGGGCGTAGTCAAGGACCTTGGCGGTGGGCCAAGCGATGGGCGCCATGAGCCACATCATGGCAAGCACAGGCTTGGCCATGATGCCGCCGATTTGCAGGCCATAGCGGACACAGATGGACTGGGGAAGAACCTCGCCGAAGATGACTGTGTGATGTTAGTATACGTACTATGGGTTGCACAAGGTAAAGCTCCGAAACATACCGATCAGGACGGTGGAACCAACAACGGCTGCAACACCGCCGCCGAGACAGCGGTCGAGTACAACAGGGAGAGACTCGTTGACAATAACGTTGGACAGGAGGAGTGTGACGAGGACCCAGTGCTTGCCCTTCTTGAGCAGGTCGTGGACGCGCTTTGCATTCTTCTGCTGGGGGTCGGTGTCGTCGCGGGAGAGAACTTGGAGGTAGATGCTATCCTGGCCCATAAGTCTAAACTGTTAGTATAGTTGAAGAGGTAGAAGCTGGTAGAAGCAAAAAGACACAAGATCAAGAGCACGGGACCATGTCAAGACATGACAAGAACAAGACAAGAGTCAAGACATGCAAACAAGCCGCTAGACGCTTGGCCGCAGACACGAAAGAGAGCTGAGAAGAGACAAAAGCAAAGCAAGCAAAGCAGAAAGACATACGCAATGGTCAGACCGGCAAAGGCGCCACCGGCAAGGACGAGGACGGCCGAGGCAATGTAGAGGGCCAGCATGCTGGCAGGTTCGTCGGGGTCGTCAGAGTCATCGTGCTTCCAGGCCCAGATGCCGCTGCGGGCGGACAGGGCATTGAAGTGCGCGACGGGGGCGGCAGAGACGGCCGAGATGGGGAGGGCGGCACAGATTATGCGGGCGAGGCCCAGGACAATGGTGCGAGCAGCGCCGAAGCCATTGAGAGCAGAGCGGCCGGCTGGCGAGAGGCGCGTGGAGTAGCTGGGTTGTCGATTTGAGGCCATGTGTGGTGTGGTGTGGTCGAAGCGTGTCGAAGCGTAGAGGCGAGTCGAAGTATACTCGATATACGGTGAAAGACAGTGAAGACGAGACGGTAGAGACGAGTAACAAGGTCGGAACAAAAGAGAGGGATAGGAGAGTCACGAGACCAGGTCGATGGAATGAAGCACAGGAGGTCGAGGTCGAGGAGACGAGGAGGCCGTGGTCGCGTAAAGATTAAAGAAAGTAGAGGATACAACGAATATATGAAGAAAGGAACAGAAAGGAAAGTAGTCGTAGGACACGGGACAAGAGATGCCGATAGTGGTTGTCAGAGAACAGAGGTCAATGCCGGATTACAGGTGTGATGGAGAAGTGACCTTGATGTCTCGAGGAGTCGAGGAGAGACGATGGAGAGAAGGACGACTGAGGAAAGAGGCGAAATTATTCGCGCGTACGCCTGCTAAGGAGCTAACTACTAGTAGAGCTTGGTGCTGGGGTGGTAGTGGTAATCTGCAATCTGGAAGGCACGCTAGTGCATTGTGCTCTGTAGCCGATAAATGATAAAGAAGGAAGGAATGACGAGTCGGCGGTTGACAAAAGGTAACAAGGCAAAGCGAAAATGCTCCATACGGAAAGCACGCTAGGCCGAGTTCGTGGGCTGGCATTACCTAACCTCGTTCTGCAGTGCCCTGTATCTTCAGAGAGAGTAGTGGGCATGGGCGCTGGAGTGGAAAAAAGAGGAGCGATGGCCGGTCGGGCCTGCTGTATTCAGACGATGCAATTCGCTGAGACGCGCCTGAAGATCTTAAGTGTATTTCAGAGTAGAAAAAAATAGGAAAGAAAAATATAAAAATAGCAAATTTTAGTGAAAAAGCGAAAAGTATGCGAAAATGACCCAAATGAAAACAAGAAACAGGAAAGAGCGACGGGACCCGGGGCCGACAGGTTTGGCAATTGTACGTAAACGGTCTTTCCAATTGGAGACGACAGTAACTCGGGTAGAAGCATAACGTGTTGCAGCAATCGCTTGGTTAATATTGGTTGATACTTGATACTAATGTCCTTGTCTTTGAAGTCAGCAAACAGTTCATGACATTCAACCCGAAACGAATAACACAAGGCGACTGCCTACCACAATATACATGTACAAAGTACGACGTAATAATGCGGGAGCTGGGTCCGGTCCACAGAGAGCGGGACTTGACGGGGAACAGATGTTTCTACAAGAATTACTCCATATATCATAAGGTTGTTGCACGGAATATTTACATGTTTGCTGAAGCTAATGTACGGTCATGCAGCGTCATGTCGGTCATAGCATGCTGCTACTGCTGGGTCGGCAGAACAAAAATCAAGTCTGGTGGACGCTCACTGGCTGTGGCACTGGCGGCGTGGGTTCCGCGACAGCAGCCAATGGAAGCAGGTATTTTTGAATCAAGTGAGATGAATAGAAATTACTGGATTGTGCAAGAAAAATAAAATAAAACACAGGTTGTCTGAGTAGTTGAAATTACAGAAGAATTACAGTCGTAATAATTTGGATTATGTAAGCTCGCGATATCCGCTTCCGATTCTCATTTCATATCAGGTTTTTGTTCACTGTGATTATTTGAGATTTCTCAAGCAGTCAAACCTTGCACTGGTTCGTGGAGACAAAGAGACAGAAAGCAGTCTAGACCGCTCAACCAAATAAAAGTGAAGGCTTCTTCTAACGGTGCCGTTTCGGCGAGGATAAACAAATCAAAATGTAAAAACGCAAAAACAAGCCAGCGAATAAGTCGGAAAGGAAAAAAAATAGGATTGACCTCAACGGCCCGATATCACTCTTCTTATTCGATGCAGCCGCCAGCGAGTACAAGTTGCAGCAAGCGAAAGTGCATCGTGAGACAAGTATCACCACTTTCGGGGGATGAGGTTGGGATGAGGAGAAAAAAGACTAAGAAAAAACAAGATCCGATTGACATCTGCCATTAAACGCCATTAGCTGTCAAGCTCACTTGCCTCATTCGGTCAGCTCGAAGCTATGTCCCCAGGGAGGCCTCGGCGGCATGCCGTTGCGACACGATAAGAGGATCTGCAGATGTGAGGGTGAACTTCTGAGACCGACCACTGAGACTGTACTATTCTATGGAAGCAATTCTGTGCTCAGATGTCGGACAAATTACATTTCATATGACGGGAGCTGTGTCGCGTGCAGCATGTACATCGTAGCATGCAGCGTGCAGCGTGCCTTTCTACTGATGTTAGTCGCCGACAAGTGGAAAATGAATATAAAACAAAACGAAAATAATCCGAAAATGTATGCATTGCTTCCTAGTCGACGAGACACAGCCACCGACGATGAGCTATCGTCTGAGCTATCCCGATGAAGCAGCTCTCCTGCACGCGAGAAAAAGACGCACCGCGAGACCATATCCTGCACGCCAAAAATCAAGATTTCCAGAGACATTGTAGAAATTGTAGAAATTGTCCACAAGGGCATATCCAATATCAGAGGAAATATCAAACCAGTCTAGTCCATGAAACGTCACGATGGACATGTGAGAAGAGCGGTAAGATGTGCTTCTACAGAGCAATCGCATGTATGAGATACTTTGCACAGCTAGAAAACAAACAGGAACCGGACAGGCTAGACTAGAGCACAAAGCTTCTTTTCCTTTATTTCTTTTTTCCCTTTTTACAGATCGCCAAATAACTGCTTTTCCTCTTAGCCGACGACCCTGAGAGTTCCCTGAGAGTTAATGTCATGCGCTGACCAGACCCCTTGTTCTGTCACGTCAACGTCGGCCAGTTTCAGCTAGACACGGGCATGTACCTCGACCGCAACTTCGTCTGCAGGTTGACCTGCGGCATTTGCTTCTTTGTCTTTCTTCTTTTTCAAGTCCAGCGCCGTTGCCGCTGCTTGCACTCGCGCTCTGGACTCCATCGGCTGGCTTGTGCCGGATCATTGTCCACGACGACGTGGGCACGAGGACGCCAGGTGCGGTAATTTCTCGTTTCTCCCAAGATAATTATCCGAGAGAGTGAGCGACAGGGAGAAGAAGGAGGAGGAAACGAGGAAGAGGGGGGAAGAGTTGAGAGAGGAGGGAGAAAAGAGGAAGAGGGGAAAGGGGATCACCATCTTGCTGCTGACGACCCCGAAGCCATGAGGCCAGCGCCCAGCAGGCCAATGGCGGCTCTTTTGCTGCTATAGACACGTTGGCATCATTGTACACACGTAGGCAGGAGCGCTGACAGTGACGGTAGCAAGCGTCGCAGTCTCTGTCCTGGCCACTTGCATACAGCACAGCAGGTGTACAGCGAGACGTCCTCAAGAGTGAGCACGCTCAGGCAAATATTTTGAGAGTTAGGGGCAGAGGCTTGAGCACAGACTGCTGCAACACGCAAGGAAAGGTAGGGCCTCTGAAAATATGAGGGTGTAGAGTAGACGTTGATATATGGTATTATACAGATGGCCGGCAGAGCCCATGCCACAGGCCTCGCGGAGGCGAGCCGATGCACAAGTCTCTGCTAAACGTCCGCCGTCGCATTCTCACGCAATGATATTGGTAAATTAATACACGTATATAGTAGGAGATTTCTTCATCATACATGGCTATACTAAGATACTTTTTATCAGCCCAATGGTCCATCAAAACCTCACTCTGTCGCTAAAACCCCTTTGCAGACTCAAACCAGTTGTCCCAGTCGATATTCGCATCCACGTCCATGTCAATGTCCACGTCCTCGTCAAACAGCAGCTGGTTCGGCGGCGCAGGATCTGTCGGAAAATCGACACTAAAGTCCATGTTCACGGGGTCGACGCCGGCCACGCCCACAAACGGCAAACCGTGGACCAGGTTCATGTTGGGCCGGCCGGCTGCTGCGTCTTTATCTATGTCGACAATACTGCGGCTGTTCTCTCCAGCGGTAGCCGCAGGCCGCGCCTCCTTTGTCCCCCAGAGTTGCCACGGGTCGAAACTCTTCCAGGGGCTCGCAGCCGGCTTGGGCGTGCTGGCGCTCTGCAGGATAAACTCGTCAATGCTGTTGGGCGCCGGTGTGTTTCCTGTCTTTTGTGCGCCGCCCGGGAAGCTGGGGCTCTTGTACTCCTGCTCCGACAAGTCACTGAAACTGCGCAGCGCGACACTCGCTGCACCCGCCTTGTACGGCAGATCCAGAAACTTGTTGACCGGCGGGCCGCTTTCCGACCGCCCGATTAGCATATTCTGGCACGGCCGGATCGCCGTGTCCCATGACGTGTCGTATGTTGCGGCCAGCCGTTTCGAGCTGTGGTACTCGGGCGACAGCGGTGACGGGATGCTCGGCACACTATCTAAGCCGACCAACCGCCGCCACCTATCCCTAAAGACATCGACGGCACCTGGGTTTGACAGCGGGCGGCTGCGGCCATCGGCGACGGCAAGATCGTAGGCGATCTCGAGGTCGCGCGCGGCCTTGGTGTCAGCGCGCAGCCGGGAGAGCTCAGAGGCGCGGTGCCGCCGCGCTCGGGCCATGAGCTTGCGCAACGGCAGCCAAAAGAACTGGGAGCTCTCTGATGCCGTGCTTGTCTTGGACGAGTTTGTGGCGGTGGTTTTGTTGGTCTTGTTTGTCTTGTTCGAGTTCGAGTTGCTGGCGCCGCCGGCGCTGTTGGCGGAAATGCTTGGTGCCCGGCTGGAGTGCGACTTGGGCTGGCTTGCGGCTTCTTTGGACTTCTTCTTGGGCGGCACGGGGATGAGGTGCGCGCCGTGGAGAGCCGCCCATGCACGCTCGACCGCCGGGTCCCACGGCCGACGTCCTGTCTCCATCAGCAGAAACGCAATAGTGTGCCACTGCGTGTAGGTCTCGCACAGCCAGCGCCAGCGACGACAGGCTTTTTCGGTTTTGAGCGCATCGTTGTACTCAGCCACTTCGATGGCTGACGACAGCAGGCGTATCCGCAGATCTTCGTCGCCGCTCGACAGCGTGGCCGAGGACTTATCGGCCTGTAGGAGGCGGGGAAGATTCAAAATGAGCGTCATCTTGGCCATAAACAGGCGCGTTATGGTCACACTGGTCCAGTAGATGACGCTCGTGGTGTCGGGCGAGTGCCGCAGGTACCGCGACTCCAGCTTCTGGTGCACTTCCTCCAGCATGCGGTTCTGCTCCTGCAAAAACTGCTCGCTGCTATTTGGGTTGGGGGCACCGGTCGACATGGACGCCTGCTTGGCCGAGGCCATCATGCGCTGTGCAAGCCGTGTTACTTCAAAGTTGAGCAGTGCATACGACATATCGGTCAACTCGTCGCGCTCGCGCGGTGTCTCCTTAGTGTCGGGCCCAATGTCGTTGTCGTTGATACTGAGCGGGAAGCGCGTATCGTACGCGCTCGGCATAATGGTCAGGTCGGTGCCCTGGTCTTCTGACGACCGCACATCCAGAGCGCACACCGTACACCACACACGCCGGCGCAGCTCGACATCATACGGGCTCAACGAGTTGCCGAAATTGCTGCCGTCGCGGTGCAGTCCCAGTGCCATGGCCATGCGGATAACGAGCCCGGTCATCATCCACACAAAGCGCGGACTGTCGTAGCGGCGGCACAGCATCAAGAAAATCACGAGGGCCTGCACAATTTCGAGGTCGGACGTGTTCAGAAAGTCGGCAGCGGCCAGCGACAGCTCGAGGCCGATACGGAACTTGAGACTCAGCTCGACACCCGACATGCCAAAATTCTTGACAACGTCCTCCTCCTCCATAGAGATGACAGCTGCGTAGTAGATGGCAAACATGAGAGCCTCTGTTGCATGTGGCAGCTCCGCGTAGGGGTCTGCATCTTTTACGGGCGAAGCAGACATGTCCGTTCCGACCCCCCCGAGCTGATGCTCTTCGATGTCGTTTGTGGTACCGCCGACAAGGCCAGCGATAATATTTTTGATCGTCGGCACATGCAGGATCTGGCACAGCATGTTGACGTTGACTACGTAGACCTGGAACAGAAAGGGGATCTGAGAAGGCAGCGGGCGGTAGTCGGCGGCGGTGCCTAGAGGTGGTTGCAGGTTGTGGCCAAAGAGAAAGGCGTTGCGCTCGGTGATGGACCTGTGCGCGTGCGCGGCGTCCTGCATTGATCGGCCGCTAGTGCCGCTGGGTGTATTTGCTGCCGTTGCCGAGCCACTGGCATCGGCATGCGACCCGGGCGGTGCTAGACTAGAGCCTGCTCCGCGGTCGTCGTCGTTGTCGCTCAGCACGCCCTCCGAGTCGTCGTCGTCGTCATTGTCACTGTAGCCACCTGCTCCCGCGCCGGCAGCAGCAGCAGCTGACCGGCTGTTGGTCTCGCGGCGCACGACGTCGAGTTCGTCGTTGATGGTAGACCAGAAGCCGCTGCTGACATAGCGGCTGCGCTTCGAGGTGTCGTCGTCGAGAATGAGGCGGCCAAAGCGTTCTCCTATTGGCGGCTGCTGGGCTGTGGATGTAGATGTTGACGTAGAAGCTGGCTGTGTCTGTGCATTGGACACAGCTGCAGCTGCAGCTCCAACAGTAGCTCCGGTAGCATTGCCAGCACTCAGGTCACGTACAAGGGCCTCAAGTTGCCTCAGCCGGTCGAGTACCGCACTGACATCAGTCGGGTTACTTGGGTCCTGTAATGGTACATTTTGGGACAGTGTAGGCTGTGGTAGAGTAGGCTGCTGTGCCTGCAGCTGTGCTTGGCTATCCTCCTGTTCCTGCTGCTGCTGCTGCTGCTTCAGCCGTCGCGCCCATCGCGGCGGACGCTCAGTCGATGGCAAGAGGCAGGGAATGTCTGCTCGGCGGCAGTTTGTGCAGGGCGACAGCTTGTCACAGCGGACCTTGCGCTGTCGACATGTCACACAGCTCCGCTGTTTAGCAGGTGGCTGTGACGTTGATGTTTGTTGTGGTGGTGGATTTGCGCCTGCTGCCGTCGCGTGTTTCTCGGCCTCCGAGAATGGCGCGGCTCCAGTTGCAGGCATAGTGTGTGTAGTTATGTACAGAGTAGTTCAGAATAAGGTGTGGCAAATAGGGTGCGAACGCGGGGAAGGTACGAGGGGGTACGAGTGAAAAAGTATCAAAAGTCGAGGAAGGAGCGATGGAGAATGGAGTGTCAATCCCGGTAAGGCTGAAGAAGAATTGACGACAATGATAAGATGATCTCGCAAGGCTGCGATCTAGAGTACGAGTGCTGCCATCTATTGATTGTTGAAAGTGGTTAGATAAGAAAACATGCGATCTTGCCGCTTCTTACTCGCCTTTTGCCCGTTTTGCGATGTGCTTACGTTTGGCGTGTTGCCTCTGTGGGATGTAGTGCGCTTAGATTGAGTTTGCATAATTTATACTATTTACACTATAGTACCTCTGACAGCTCCTCTTCTCGTCGCCAATAGTAGTCCAAGCATCCAAACGACGGATGTAGATTTTGCATGACGAGAAACAAGCGAGAGCTGCCTGAAGCTCTGCGGCAGCTCTGTGACAGCTTATTGTAGAGCTGTTGTCACGGACCAATATTGGACCGTCCGCGTCCTTCTCGGTCGACCAATGGCTATCTACGGACATCCCTGCTCTCACTAACACGTCTGCCAAGGTATTTTTGCTCGTAGCAGTCGCTGCTATTGGCACGCATTGGCACAGCCTTGCTATGTACCAGGAATAAATCTAGCAGTTCATGGTTTGAAGAGCGAATCTGCCGCGATGAAGATCGTCGAGCTTAGGATAGCCAAAGTGTCGACGTCGAGAAGTAGCCGAAGATGAAACGGACAACAGTATAAGAGTGTTGGCTGCTGATGTAGACCGTATGTGTTTGGCTCATCAATATCACGATATCAGCCTCATCACCACAATCGACAATATTACTATAAACCACCTACTCGTTGATTTAATTCAGGGACATATCAGCTTCATCCAGACCTCTCCACGCATCTGCACCATTTACAACTGCAAACGAACACTGACAATGTCTACTACAAAGACAGTGGCTTTTATTGGCGCCTCGGGCGGCATCGGCCTTGCGACTCTGCGCCAGACTTTGACTGCCGGCCACCGGTGCATTGCACTCTGCCGTGACCCGTCCAAGCTCACTGCTCTTTTCCCCGAGGCGGTCATAAGCTTGGATAGCCCGGCACCTGCCTCGCTGCAGCTCTGCTTAGTCAAGGGCAACGCACATGATGTCGACGCCGTGTCTCAGTGCCTCGTTGTTCCAGGCAGTGACAGCCAGCCACGGCGTTTTGTCAACGTTATCGTCTCGACTGTTGGCGGCAAGATGGTCTTCTCAAAGATGACTCTGGACGACCCAAATGTCTGCGAGAAAGCCATGTCCACGCTGTTGGAGGCTATTGCTCGGCTAAGAGCCCAGGGTGTGACATCCTCCTCCGTCGAACAGACTCCCCGCGTCGTGGCCATCAGCACGACTGGCATCTCTGAGCATGGCCGTGATGTGCCGCTCGCCTTTCTGCCCATGTACCACGGAATGCTACGCGTCCCCCACGTCGACAAGCGTGCCATGGAGGGTCTTCTCATAAAATCTGGCGAGCTGTACACTCTTGTGCGGCCCAGTCTGCTTGTGGATGGGACTGAAGCAGTCGCTGATACTGTGCCTGAGCCTTCCACGGCTTCTGCCTCGTCCATGGCAGGCTTGTCGAAGAAAGAAATCAAGGAACGTACCAAGGAGGACCTCAAAGAGCATGAAAAGACTGCCCGCGACAACTTCAAGGCTCTCAAAGACAAGTACAAGAAAGAAGGTGTCTACCAGTCCATCCGCGTCGGCATCGAAGACCCCGTGGCGGGCCGCCGTGTCTCGTCTGCTGTCGGCTACACCATTTCACGGGCTGATGCTGGTAGGTGGATGGCCGAAAATCTGGTTCTTCCCGCACAGCTATTCGACGCCTATGCACGCAAGATTGCTACCATCACCTACTGAATTCTCCGTTCTTCAATCTTTTCCTTTCCTTGCCCCGCCGCCGTCAACATAACCTCGCTTAGTTTGGCGAAACTCCACGGACCAGTGGCGTAATGGTAACGCGTCTGATTCCAGTCAAGATTGGAGCCTCCAGAAGATTATCCGTTCAATTCGGGTCTGGTTCAACCTTTTTGTGGTTTAATGTTGATTTTTGTTTGGTTTGGTTTGTCTACTTTTTGTCACATTTTGTTCACATCTGGAGGGGTGCTGTTTTTCATACGTCATACCGGCTTTTGTTTTTTTTGCTTTGTATTTTCTTTTATATCGACTGTTGATCATGACACTTCTTTTACATATCTGTCATGTTACATTTATTTACTTCTTGGTATTTTGTCGATGTTTTACAGAATTTCTTAGTACTTTTTTTTAAAAAAAAATTTATACCAAGCTGTGATTGTACAATATGGCTATAACAAAAAGCCTTTTAAACTCCAGCGATAATTATAACCATGTAAAAAAAGACAGAATAAAGACCATCTGCTTTCATTCTCACAACTTCTGATATTCTCAAGAAAACACAAAATAGATGCCGATGCTGTGTGTCAAAATTACATAATCTTCAATTATGTCATGGACCCTTAACCAAAGTGCCTGGGGAAGCACATGCCCTTTTGGGACGCCCCACACTTGACGGACCCACCCTCCGAATAGCGTTATCTACACGCGGGATGAGCAAGCTGTAACACCTCATATCGGCTCTCACTGGTCGTCTTACACTTGCACAGCTTATGCTGACCTGTCGCGACCTCCTGCCTAGCTGGGACCCTCTTGACTATCTACCGACTATCTACACTTGTCGACGATAACCAAGAACAGCCCATTCTCTTCTACTCAGAATCCTCCCTGCGCACAGGAGCCCTCGTCATCGTCGACATAGTCCATTTCTCCCCGCCAGCGATCGCGTGTGTTCTCTCGACCAGCCTCTTGTTCCTCACTCTTTACAACTCTATACTTTACATACTCGTTTTCATATACACCGTCCATGGATCTATCGCCCGCAGACACCGCCTCTCACAGCTAATCCTCTCTTCGCCTCACCTCACCTCTCTCTCTCATGACGTCCGACCCATCCGGTAACGGCCTCCGCCGTGTCCACAGCAATGCGCCGCTGCTGGGAGCACAGCCAACGCCGGCGGCAGCCTCGACTGGCTTCCGGGCAAGCCTCGGCCTGGCCGGTCTAGGGCGCCGCACCATCGGTATCGGCATGCTCATGGTCACCGTCTTTCTTTGGACTGCCTCGAATTTCATGGCTAGCGTACGTTTTATTACACCGTTACAACAATGCACATACTAACCCTATAGTTCATCCTCTCGGACAGCACATACAGCAAGCCCTTTTTTGTCGTCTACCTCAACACGTCCATGTTTGCCCTGTCTCTGATCCCCATGAGCATACAGTATGTGCGCGCACACGGCACGCGCGCCGCCCGCATCGCCCTCGCCCGCCTCTTCCGAGGCCTGCGGCAGGATGTCGTTGAGTGGGTGAGTGCGCGCGTGAAGAGCGGCACCACCACAGACGATGCGGCCAAGCTTTTGGATGAAGATGACGAGGGCGGTGCCGCGACTACTGGCCACCCCCGCGCCGACCTTGAAATCGGCACCGACACCGACGACGATGACGACGACACTCCCGCCCATCCCCACATGATGGCCAGCTTTGTCTCCGTCGCCAGCAGCCGCCACTACCTCACGCACGAGAAAATCAGCCTGCGCGAGACGACCTGGCTCAGCCTCGAGTTCTGCATGCTCTGGTTCGCCGCCAACTACCTCGCCGTCGCCTGCCTCGAGCACACCAGCGTCGCCAGCGCCACCATCTTCACGTCGCTCAGCAGCATGTTCACGCTGCTCTTCTGCTCGGTGACGGGCGTCGAGGCCTTTTCGGTGCGCAAGCTGGCCGGCGTCGTGGCGTCGGTGGTGGGCATTGTGCTGGTGTCGTCGATTGACCTGTCGGGGCAGCCGGACGAGAACCGCGGCAGCTTCCCAGAAAAGTCGGCGGGCGAGATTGCACTGGGCGATGCGATGGCGCTGCTGAGCGCGGTCGTGTACGGCGCGTACGTGACGGTGATGAAGCAGCGCGTCGGGCACGAGGACCGCGTGAGCATGCCGCTGTTTTTTGGGCTCGTCGGGCTGTTCAACGTCGTGCTGCTGTGGCCGGGCTTTGTGCTCCTTCACTACACAGGCCTTGAGGAGTTTAGCCTGCCGCCGACGAGCCAGGTGTGGACGATCATCTTGGTCAATGCGGCGTCGTCGTTTGCGAGCGACATGACGTGGGCGTACGCGATGCTGCTGACGACACCACTCGTTGTCACCGTCGGCCTGTCGCTGACCATTCCGCTTTCGCTCATCGGCGAGATGTTCCAGTACAACAAGTACTCGAGCGGCCTCTACTGGGTCGGCGCGTGCACTGTCGTACTGTCCTTTTTGTTTGTCAACCACGAGAGCCACGAGCCCGATGAGGCCCTGCTCGAAGATGATGCCTAGTTCTGTACATGTCCTATTTGGTTCTATCTTGCTTTACTTTTTTATGTCTGTTGCTTATTGTTTATATTCCCCTTGGCGACGATTTGATTCCTATTTTTGCTTGACTGGGCATGTTGAGCGTTGAGCGTTCATCACGATATCATGCTGCATAGACGATAGATCACATTATTTCATATCCTTTTGTTACTTGAAAATTACTTCTAATTCACTATCATACTCGTATAACAACACGACGCCGGATTGCAATGAAAAGACAATACAGTAAATATAAATATAAAACAGGCTCGCTTCTTCAAGGGTATGTGTATGGACCGAATGCCAAAATGCCAAAACAAATCAAAACCGGGGAATATATGCACGGCGGAAACGTAAAAACAAACGCTCAGTCAATAATCCAGTCGTCCTCGTCGTCGTCGCCCGACCAGTCCTCTCCCACATCCGCCCAGCCGGCCATCCACCGTCGGCCTTCCTTCTCGCCACCGCGGCGCAGATCCGTTGCGGCCAGGCCCTCCTCGTAAGCGCCGCCCTCGCGCCAACACCGAATGTACTGGTCATCACCTACAGTCACCAGGCTGCCGTCGTTGGTCCAGCAGACCGCACCCACTTCACGCGGCTCGTGGCCACGCACAAGCGGTGTGCCGTTGCGCATGATTGGGATCGTGTCTACCAGACGGCCGCTCGAGCCGCCCTGCAGGCTCGACATGCTGTTTGTGCGGAAAAGACCACCGGGGCGACGTGGTGCGGGTGAGTTGCTGCGGCTGTCGGCCGTCCGCGCAGATGTGAAAATGGGAGTCGATGACCGCTCTGGGCCTGCTGACCGCATGCCGTCGTCGTGTGATTCACCCGAGCCCATAAAGTAGCGCTCGTCTGTGGGGAACAGAATCGGGCTGCCGTCGCTGCTGCCCACTGCTAGCATCTCAGGACGTCCATCCTTGGCAGGACGCACAGCCGTCTTGACATAGAACGATGTAGCGTGGAACTTTTCGTGCCGGAAGCCGTACAGTGGGCCGAGTCCTTCTTGGACGATACCGTTGCGACGCCGTGGGTGGTCGGGAGCATTGGACGACAACTCGGGGGCCGATCCCAGCATCAGGTGCGACGTCGAGTATGCATAGACGGTGTTGTCCTTGCAGAGGCCGTACAACCGGGCACCATCCGTGCTCAGGCTCATCGACGACATGCCAAAAGGCCGCCACTGCGAGTGGCTCTCAGGCGCTGCTGTGTATGAGAGGGGTGTGCTGCTCGCCTTCTGCCTCGATGTGTGGATGTTGCGGATATCCCAGAGCTTGATTGACGCATCTGCCTCACATGCCGAGAGCAAGAGATGCTCCTTACCAGCAGGCATAAACTGAATGGCAGTCACAGACACCTCACCCACTCTGCCGGGCTCTTCCCACCGTGTAGTGACGTCGGCTGTCACGGCCTCCAGTGCCGACTTGCGTGTTTGGCGGGTCTGGCGGGTCATCCGTGCGTGGGCATCGTAGATGCTGTTGACCACACAGCCGGTGTTGATCTTCCGCGGCAAGCTATACTGCAGCCCACGGTTAAACCCCTCGACTGTGAGCTCCTGGGCAGGACCGCCGTGGCACCGCAGGTCCCATATCTTAATGCTACCATCGCGGCCGGATGTAGCGAGCACGTTGCCTTCGCCTTTACCGGGCTGGAAGCGGACTTGCTTTAGAGATGCAGTGTGATGGTCGAGGATCGAGATAGGTGCTTGTGTCTTCATGTCGATGACCCGGCCGGTCTGGTCACCAGATGCGGTTGCCAGGAGGCGGTCGTCTTCTGAAAATGCGAGGTCGATGACGGCGTTGCCGTGTGCAACGAAAGAGAGGAAGATGTAGTCGAAGCCATCCTCGCTCTGACGGCTGGAGTCTAGAAGCCGCACTCTTCCTTCCTCATCACCAATTGCCACCATTCCATTTGCTGTTGGTTAGTACACTGTCATATGCTTGCTAGGAAACATGCTTGTTAAAAACATACTGTTGCAGGCCGCAGCACAAAAGGGGATGCAACGCTCGGCCGGGGTGTCGTGGCTGACGCAGGCGTGCACATCGTCTTTTGAAGTGTAAAAGTTGGCGGTGTCGATCTTCCAGTCTAGAGGAGGTTAGTTACGGTTGACATGAAAGGTGTTGTAGGTCGAGTGTGAGCTACCTGTCATGGGGCGGCGAGCATGATGGATGCCGCGAAGGAGGCCACCCGTCTCGCGCTCGAGGACCTGTCCAGAAAAGCTACGTTCTGATAGGCGAACAATGTGTTTGACAGAAGGGGCAGGAAATGCAACTTCCTCGTCAGCCTCATATGATGCAACAGATGCATCATCCTCCTCGGACATGGGCTCGTCGACATCGGTAATGGGTGGCAATGGGGACGATGCCAAGGGGCTCATGAGCATTGATGCAAAGTTTGTTGTCTTTGATGCCGGCTCCGGTGTAATGGCCTCGAGATATGCGGTAGTCGATGGCCGCATCGGAGACGTCTCGGGGGTCTGCTGGCCTGTCCGGCGTCTCTTCGCCGGTCTTGAGCGGGTGCGCGGCAGCTCATTATCGCTAGTGTTGTCGTCGTCGTGCTCGTTTTCATTTCTGATGTGGCGAACAGCTGATGCCAGCGGGCTCGAGCTGAAGTGGAATGGGTTGCTGCCGAAGGATGTGGCTGATGTGACTGGTGACGACTGGGTGTTGTTGAGGGCACGTGCGGTTAGGTCTCGCAGGGCCCGGCGAGCAGGTGTCGGGTTGGAGGCGGAGACACGCGGTGTGAAGAAGCGGCGAAACTTGCGGGGTGTGATGGAAGGCTGACGGCGCTCCTTGCTGCCGCCTGCTCGTGGTGGCGACGAGAGCAGCTCCTCCTGGAGGTAGACATTTTGGGGGGCGACGGCAGACGAGGAGGGAGAGGGAGAGGGAGGGGGCTGCATGTCTGCCATGTCGTCCTTGTCCTTATAGAGCAGCGAGAGCGAGTGAGGGGAAGCTCAGCATAGGGTGTAGGCAGACAATGGACAGTAAACAATGGACAATGAACCGAGGACAGAGGACAAAGACAGCTGCTGCAGGACGGGATGCTTGGTGTCGAGTGGTCTGAAGGTCGAGCAGTTTGAGATTCGAGATGAATGACGGGTATAAGGACGAAGAGGAAGAACGAGAAAAGGCAAGCAAGGCTGAATGGGAACGAAATCGAGAAACAAGAAACAATCCGATGGGGAACTGAAAACAGCGATGGAGTGATAGAGGGCGAAGGATGAAGAATGAAGAAAGGTGGAAAGGCGGCCGAGAAAGTCGAGGTTGAGGCACAGATGGATCCTCAATCTGTGCTGCCCCAGTATTGAGTTGCTGTGTGGACAGTGTGGGCAGGCAAGAGCCAAAAGACCAAAGCGGAAGGGACCCATGCACCTTTTTCTGAAGCACTTTCCACTTCCACTTTACGCGGCCGGGGCGAGAGAGACCGCGAAAGTCGTGTGGCGGGGAAGGCACGACCGGTGGTATGCTGCCAATATGCTCCAATATGTTGCAAAGTGCTGTAAAAATGCTGCAACATGCTGCCAAAAGTGCCAAAAGGGGAAGGAGACGAGACAAAATGGTGGATATCGCGGTGAGCGTGAGCGCGGTCGTGGACGTGGATACGGGGCCAGCAAGGCCCAAGACGCGATGCACACGCGCGCTCAATTAAGCAAGTCGCGACAGATGTAAGTGGGTATTGGCCAATGAAAGCGCATATCTCTTGTAATAAGTGGGTACATAGAAGGATTGACGATCCTCAGGAAGAGTGTCGGCGTGGTGGCGATATCTCTGCAGTATTTCTACTTTCTCATTGTCCATCTCGATGAGTCTATTGTATGATACACTGTGAATCTATTGAGTTTATGAAGGCCATGCCCTGTCGAATCTAGGCGCCGTCACATCAATCTTACTCATCCCGTCCAGCCCTGCTCAGCGTGAGTGAGACATCGAGGGAGAGAAGCTTGTGGTCTAGCGTGTCGTGGTCTCAGGGCTGTGGAATTCAATTAAAGATGCATGAGAAGTGGGAGCCACTGGAAAAATTGTGATCTAGTTCTGATTTTGATTTTGAGAATAGCTTTTATGATTCGAAACTTCCATCTCGGCAAGCAGTTACATAATCTATACTTACATAATCCGGGGATGTTTACTTGATCCCCAATACTAGTCCACTCATCAACAACAACCAGTAATATCTCTTGTAGTATAGTGGTCAGTATACGGGCTTGTCACGCCCGGGACCCGGGTTCAATTCCCGGCGAGAGAGCATACAATTTCTTTTTGTCTTTTTGCGGCTTTGAATATTCTTTCCGCAATAAAATTTTCTTCTCTTTTTTTTGGTTGTCTGTATTCTCTTTCGAGTTTTTTTTCTTCTTTTTTCTGCCTCATTACCTACTTCACGATTAGCAGCTTTATTTTCTTCTTATAAAACTATTAATTATTTCATTAGTGCTGTAAAGAATCAAGTCAGAGCAAACATCTGTTGATACAAAAAGTAAGTAATTAAAAGAATGACATGAATGTACTATGTAAAATGATGCAAATACGCAATGATAAAGACTGCTAAACGAAATGACTAATTCAAACAGTAGAAGACAGAAGGCAGAACAGACAACAGTAAAAAGGAGACAGATAGAAATAAGAGGAAAGAAATAAGAGAAAAACATCAGCCGCTTTGATTGTGGCGACTGGAACGGCGCCGGTAACGTCTCTGCCGTGCCGACCGCTCTAGCCCGACCTGTGCCTGGATGGCTGCTTCGGTGCTGCTGCTGACTTCGCGGATCCTCGGAATCGACGAGGCCCCACAACCCGGCGCCCAATCTTCTGCAATGTGCCGCTCTTGTGCTTGCTCACTCCGAGGCACACATATAGGACCGGGCGCGATCGGCATGTAGTAGGGCCGGCCTTGCGCCTGAGCCTGTGCTATCAGAGCCATTACGCTCGGGTTCGATGGCTGCATCCAGGGCGACGGCTGCGACGGCCATGTTGAAGTTATTGCCGGGGTCCAAGTCGGGGTCCAAGGTACTGCAAGCGAATGCAGTGGCTGCGTAAATTCCAGTGGCCCAACCACGGGCGGTGTGATGACTGTTGGCCAGGCCGATGATTTCTGCGTCCTGCGGGATCTTCGTCTCCGCCTTCTCCTTTCCTCCTCACTTCTGCTGCCCCAGCTCTTCCGACTATCACTACTCCCATCGCCCCCTCTCAGCTGGCCGTGGTACTACTTTTGGCCGCTCAAGTCTTCCCAGCCAATCCACTTGCGCGGCATTACGCGCCAGATACGCACCTCGCCTGACCGCAAGTCGTCCAGCTTGAAACTCTCAAGCTTCACCTTTTTACTCTCCCGTCCCTGCTCCCACGCACGCACCTTCTTCTTCGTGCCGTCCCACTCGCTCACAACCGCAACGTGGTCAGGCTTGCCAACCTCCATGCTATACTTGGCGTGCATCGCGCCGTGCTTGCCCTGGAACTTGGTGTTGCGTAGCGTGATAATGTCACCTGGCCGGATTAGGTCCGTCAGGGTCGTGCTCGCATTCGCCATGTTGGCATACACCAGGGCTCCGTACGCACGCGTGCCCACAGGAGACAGTGCATCAGGGAACGGCTTCAGCAGTTCGGTGATAAGACCCTGCGGTGTGCCATCGCCCACAACAGTGTCCTTCTTGGCCAGCACCGCATTCGCAATGTTGCTGCCAAACTTGCTGTATGCCTCCTCGAACTGGTGCTCTCTCAGAGGACGCGGTGGAGCCTCATGACGCTGCTCCAGCTCCACGTCCGCCGAGTTGGATGGGTCGAACTGCACGTTGATCACCGTCTGCGAGTAGTCCTGGTACAGAATGTACAGGTCGCGGTTGATAATCACCTTTTGTCCCCGTGCTGCCTGTGACTGCTCAGACTCGTAGAAAATATCCTTGCGGCCCTGCAGCTGAGGTGGCAAACCGTTAGGCTGGAGCCACCAGCCAGAGTTGGGCGCCAGGTCAACATCGTTAGCAACATAGCCAGTTTCCATAGACGGCCGCGTCACATCAATGGACCGGCGCCCACCAGGGGCTCCTCCGCGACCAGAAAGGTCCATAGACTGGCGTGCGGAACGTCCACCAATCACAGGAGCCGAGCCCTGAGGTGGCGGCGGCGGTGGGGCTTGCGGGTGCTGGCCACGTCCGGCAGCAGATGCCATCGATAAACTGAGATCGGGAGGCGTGTATGCATCGTTCATAAAGGACGGCTGGCTCGTGTAGTTAAATGGGTCGTAGTCGTCATTGATTGGTGTACGGGCCGGTGCTGGTGGTGGCGCAGGTGCTGAGGGAGGCGGCGGCGGGGGAGGTGCACGCGGCACATCTACAGACCGTCTCTTATCAGCGGCAGATGGAGGCGGCGGTGGGGGAGGTGGAGGCTGACTTGTGGGCAGACTCGGGGCCGGCGGAGGCTGGCTGGGAATTGGTGGGGGTGCTCTTGCGGCACCGGGAATAGGAGGCGGGAACGAAGGCGTCTTGTCAGATACGGGCGACTTGAGCGAGACGTTGTCCTCAAGACTAGAGTCGCGTGCATGAGACTGCAGCGACTTCTTGTGCGACACGGGGTTTGCAATGTCTGTGTCATAGTCACCCTCATATTCGGTAACCTCTTCCTCCTCTTCGTCATCGTGGCTCGCAGTGTGCACGGGGGACAGAGGAGCACGCGAGTCGGCTGTGGACTGCCGGCTCAGAGCACCAGGTGGAGGCGGAGGCGGGGCGCGAGTCTGGGCCGGCGGCGGCGCTGGCGGCAGAGTAGGGATCGGAGGAGGGAGACGGCTGGCACGCTTGTTTTGAGTAGAGGTGGGCGACGCAGGCGACGCCTCGTCACCACCAAACTGGCCGCTGGATGCAGCCCGAGGCGAGGTGGGAACAGCGATCGGTGCCGAGGTTGGGACTGGAGGTGGCGCACGCGGTGCAGATGCGGGCGGTGGCGGAGGAGCAAATTGAGCCTGTGCCGGTTCACCACGGGGTGTTTCTAGTGGGTCACGGTCCTGACTCTCAGACAGCTCATCATCCGAGGCCGAACCCTCGCTGGGCGATTTGGTGTCTGCGGCAGCTTGTGGGGGAGGCGGGGGGACTGCACGACCACCTGGAACAGGAGGTGGCGCTCCACGGCTGGGCAGAGTCGGGCTCTGGGCATCCTTGGGTGCGGGGGTGGCCTCATCCTCTGCATCATCATCCTCATCATCCTCGGGGGCTGCCTCGCGCGCCTTCTCAACCGAGCGGCGGGGAACCATGCCAGGAAGAGCCATCATGGTAGGAACAGGAGGCGCACGCTGTGCTGGAGCAGTGTCCTCGGTACTCTCGCTCGTACGAGGCTCCGAGGGGGTGGCCTTCTTCTTCTTGGGAGGCATTGGGGGCGGTGCTCCAAACATACCCTGCATGCCCTGCATGCCCATCATACCCATGCCACCACTCATCTTGGCCATCCGAGCACGGAGCTCTTCTCTTCTGCGGGCCTCGGGATCAAGCTCCTCTGCGGCCTCCTCGTCCTCCTCGTCAGCATCTTCCTCTTCTTCAACATCTGGCGCGACGGCCTTGGGCTTGGGAGCCTTTTCTTCCTCAACTTCCTCTTCCTCCTCCTCATCAACGACATCCCGACTTTGGTCGACAGAGCGCCGCTCAACGACAGGTACAATGATAGGAACTGAGCGTGATGGGCGTCTTGACTTCTCGTCGCTGTCGTCGCGTTCGGCCTGGTCGTCTTCTTCCTGGCCCTCTGTAGTGTCGCCAGCGCCGGACATATCGGCATCGTTGCCGTCTTGAGCATCGAGGCTGCTTGGGTCCTTGGAAGCCTTTCTCCGAGGCGGGGGAGGTGCGCGCGAAGAGTGTGCGGATGCGGGCTCCTCAATTGACCGGCGACCGGCAGTGTCGCTCGTAGACTTGCGCTCCAGGGGAGCACCAGTGGCATCTTCTGCCGCAGCGTTGTTTCCGGTGGCAGACGACTCGTAGCTCTCGATGCGCTTCTTTGGTGGCCGCTTTGGCTTCTCCTTCTTGGAAGCAGCCTCCGAGTGTCTCTGTGCCTGTTCCTGCTGCTCCCGTTGAAGACGAGCCATGCGCTCCTTTAGACTCATCATGGGTTTCGGCTCTTCATCGTCATCATTACCATTACCGCCACCGGCAGAAGGTCCCGCAGCCAGACCGGCCTTCTCTGCACTCTCCTGGTTCTCGGCCAGACGCTCCTTGATCTCCGGGTCCTCATCGCGGCGGTAAACTCTTGCCGTAGGGACGTCGCGGGTAGGAGGAATAAAGGCGTGCCGACTCGGAGGTGGGGCAACAAAAGGCTTCTTGATAAAGTTGCTGCTTCCACCTCCAGCAGCCAGGCCGCTAGGCTTGAACGGCGTGATAGGAGGAGCAGCAGCTTTGTTGAAAGCGGCGATGCGGTCGCGGAATGAGCTTGGCTTTTCGGAAACAGGCGGCGGAGAGGGCTTCGAAGATGCAGCAGGCGGAGAGCGTGCAGATTCGGCGGCCGTTGGAATGGCGATGGGTGCGACCGAAGGAGTAGCTTCAACAGGCTTTGCGGGAGGCGGAGCAGGGACGGGCGCTGCAGCAACAGTCACAGGTGCAGGGGGCGATGCCGGAGGAGACGCGGCCTTCACCGGCGGTGGCTGTTGAACTTCCTCCGGTTCTTCCTCTTGCATAGGCTCGTCGACTTCAGGCTCGGGTTCGTCCTCCTCGGCCTCTTCGATGGGCTGCGGTGCCTCCTGGGGCGAGATAGGGGTCGGAGCGGGGATTGCTGCGGGAGCTGGGGGCGGGGGCGAAGGGGCTGGTTCTTCGGTGGCAGTCGTGGCGACGGCGGATGCACCTGCAGGAAGCTCGGAATCACGCTTCCGGGCGCGAGTTGGGCGAGGAGGCGCAACGGGCTCGTACTTCTCAACAAAGTTGCGGGGGAACATACCCTCCTGGTGCTGGCCGGCATCATCGGTGTACTGGCCTACGAGCCACTCCGCATCCTCCTCCTCGGTGACGGTGATTATCTGACCGAGAGGGAACTTGAGGTCGTCATCGTGCTCGGAAGTGTATTCGAAGATTGCCTTGACTTTGTACATTGCAGGCGGTGAGATTGATGGGCAGAGCGAGGCCTAGAGAGCCACGCTCGCGCAAATCGCGGGGGATGTGTTGATGTAGCTCGGTGGAGCTCGGGGGTCAGACGGCGGCCCTTTGTTGTCGGCGGTTCGTAGTTGGGGAGAGTCGGAGAGAAAGAGAACAGAGATAGCCGTAGACACGGTCTGTTCTAGTCGGTTCAAGGCAATCGTGGCTCGAGTGAAGCTTAACCCCTCCTTTGACCGGAAACCGCGGGGAGTGCTAGAGGCCGATCGAGGACCCGAGTAAACAAGGGGTACGTACGTAACCACGACAAAGCTGACGGGCAATGTAAAGTTTGAAATAAAGGGAATGGAAAGCTTCAAGATGGAAGCGAGAGGCAATGGGAGGATTAGAGAGGCGGGGGGATGAAAGGGGAGAGAGTGGACTGTTGCTGGAGAGGTCAAGATGTCAGCTGCTGTTTTTCGTCTTTCTGGTTCTAATTTCGGGTAGGCAGCCGTTTTGGCGTAGGGGCGGAGCCACAGTAGAGGGATCGCAGTACGAAGTTTGGCAGACAATAGATGACGGAAGCCAGGCAAAGCCACAGATGCACAGATAGCTATGCAAAGATGCAGAACGTCTGAAAACTATGCGAAATGCGGACAATGCGGTGCCCCTGGAAGCAAGACAGGCAAGACAGGATGAGGACTGAGACCGAGGAAGGGGACGAAACTGACCAGTTTGCAAGCTGTATTTCCTTTTAGCCACTTGAGGGCGGATCCTCAAACACTGGGAGGTAGCAAGTGAGGTGGTGTACTCAGCGCACTCTGTAATTACTAGGTGGCGGCAGAACAGAGGGCAGTTGCAGCTTAGCCGCTATGCAACGCAATGCCGTGTTCAAACAGTCGAGGGGACGGAGGATGACTCGGATCGTCAGGATGGATGCTGGTGTATGGTGTTGGCTAGCGCAGTGTCAGTTGCTGCCTGCCAATGAGTCTGTCTTGTTGCTGCAGGTGCGTCAAATGCGTGGTGGTTGCATCGACGTCAGAGCACTGAAACGACGAGTCTTCTTCACAGCAGAGGTACAGAATAGCAGACGCAGTAGAGGGACAGTGACACCACAACGAAGTAGGTCGTGGTGAGGAGAAGGGGAATCACGGGCACTGGAGGGTCGAGGGGGGGCAGTGTGGCTGAGACGGGCGACAGGTGGGTCGTTCTTACAGTATGCGGTACTGATAGTCCTTTTGTTCACTTTTGTTGGCGGAAGTAAGCTTGGACTTGGCGCGGGCGCGAGGAGATGACGAGGTTGTTGTAGCGTTGAAGATAGTTGTTAGTTGTAAGAGGAGGAGTGGGAGAGCAAGAGAGGACGAGATCAAATGAGGTACTTGGTAGTTGTCTGCCTGAGTGATACACGTGCTGTAGATTGTATCTTGGGAAGGTGCGGACGGCTACGGACTCAGTGGCGGCAGTTACGGGATAAGGAGAAGGAGGGGCGGCCAGTTACTGATTTGCGAAGGAACGACCGTTGAAAGACACGAACCATTTACCAGATTGAGCAGTTACAGTCACTACGGTTAGAAGGACCGACCGGCAGCACAGCATAAAAGGCAGGCACAGAGACAAGCACAGAGGCATGCACGACGCATCCCGACAGTATAACAAGAGAAACGAACAATTGGAGCAGGAGCACTCGCATCGAAACGGGCAAAACGGCAAGTGCGAAAGTCACTACAGAGGAATAAACAGGGAAAGAACAAGGGTCAGTAGCAGTTTAGCGTCCAATATTTGCTGGCCCGGGGAATAATACCGTCATACTATCGCCTAGGGGCAACTACCGAGCCCTGTAAATCAGTCGCTGGTTCTGCTGATTAGCGGATTAGTCATTTTGACTTTGCAACCTCGTTACCCCACATACCTTCCAAAGCGGGTCTCAACGTCTGTCTGCAAAATGCTCTCAACCAAAGAGAGGCACCACTGCGTCTGATGCTCCGAAATCGTTGCCGCGCTCAGTTGAGACTGGTCTGATATTGATCGGACCCCCTCTGACCCTTAGTCTGGTATTTGCCGGAGCTATCTTATCTGATATTTTGTTTTTTGTTCCCTTTAACTTTTTTTGTTCTTTTCGGTCTTCTCTTGCTACCAGCCTCGTCGCATCTACTCTCGAAGACCATCATCATGGCTTCAGCTAAGCCTCTGAAGGGCATCCTCAAGACGCCAACAGCGGCGCCGACATCTTCATCGACACCAGCGACAGCCGACCATGCGCCAGTAACAGCCGCCTCCGCATCGGCCGCGACGGCCACCTACTCTTCCTCGCCAGCCACACACAGCCGACGCCAGCGGTCCGAGCAGGAAAAGGCCGACATTGCGCGCCGCCACGCCGCCATCCTCCAGCAGCGCCGCGACCTCGAGGCCACCATCTTCCAGAGCATCGAGCGCCTCACCGAATTTCCTTTGACCCGCGGCGACGACATCACGGCCGCGCACCCGGCGACAGCAGACGCCGAGGAGTTCACACAGCTCGTGCGCATCTTCCAGCCGGGCGACTACGACGACCTCATCGAGGAGCGCAACACATGCGGCCACTGCGGCTATGCACTGTGTGCGCGGCCAAGGCAGACATACTCGGGCGGCGGAGCCTGGAAGCTCGTCAATGCGGGCAAGAAGGACTTTGGCATTGTGCAGAAGAGCGAGCTGGAAAAGTGGTGCACGGCGGCGTGCGCGCGGAGGGCGCTCTACATTAAAGTGCAACTGAACGAAACGGCGGCATGGGAGCGCGTCGGCATACCCGACATTCAAGTGGAGCTGCTGACGGAGCCTGGCGAGAAGAAGGAGACGCTGGCGCAGCGCAAGAAGCGCGAGGCCAAGGAGGGCGAGTCTGAGCTGACGCAGGACCTGGCGCGGCTCAAGCTCAACGAGGAGCGCCGACTGGCGCAGAACGCACAGGCTCTGGCCATGGAGCGTGGCGACGCATCACTACGACGGCCGGGCGAGGGCAGTGGCGGCATGGACCTTGACACCGATGAGAACGGTCAGCCGGCACGGGTGGTTGTGCCACCAGCAACATCGTCGCTCGTAGACATCAACATTGTCGAGAAGAAGGTGATGATGGTGCCGACGGCGCCGACGCTGGAGTCGACAGGGCAGGCATCGCAGGGTGCGGGCAACGCAGACTCGCACATGCTTGTCGAGGGCCACAAGATCAAGTTTGTCAACGAGTGAACTGGCAGTCCTTGCAGTCCATGGCGGCGGTTTACAATGCATGGATTCACACACGGCGTTTGGGATGTTTGGGATATAAAGGCAGTTCTAATATGGGACATGTCTGGGTCTTGATGTTTATTGAATTTTCTGCGCTCTGCACGATTGCGTGCCTTTGCCCTGATCTATTTCTCGTTTCTTCTACTGCACATTCATACACTACGGAGTTCAACAGCTGGTCGGAGGACATAAAATGGAACCACGGACATGGTGTCTACATAGAAAGATACCCTCCGTTAAGACGACCTGTACATAGAAAATAATCATTGTCATACACAACATGTAATGGTCGGCATGTGACAGCATACATGCGGGAGTGTAGGCTGCGTGCGCTTACTTGAACGTCAGGACGGAGATGGCATATACTCTATACGGAGGGCCATGGACACATTTACATTGTAAATGCAACGTGTTTTGTCGACGACGGTCTGATGGGAGGAGCCATCAGTGTGTCGACAATGAAGACATCGACGAGCGAGATGTATGGATCTCTTAGGTGAGAACTACGACAGCATACCGTAACATGGCAGCAACTACGAGTCGTCACGACAAGTCGTGATGGGATGCCATTACAGCGATACCATCTCGACAGTGCCACGACAACAATACGACATCATTTCGACGTCACATATAGTATCACAGCCCGCCGTCGGTCCGAGGACCAACAGCAGACAAGGGGGTATACCATTTCACTTTCGGCAAAGAAAGGCAATGAGTATTGGCGATCGAGCAAGACAGAGGCCTATCTGGACAAGCCAGTATGACCTCCCGCGACACCTTGGGTTTGTGCAATAGTTTCGTATTTTTTTGGCCATGATTTATGACTTGTATATACCTTTTTTTGATTTGTCCACCTGGGGGAGCCGCCCGCCGCTGGCTGTTTGGTGGTTTGGCCAGGGCGGGCTCGTCCCTTTTTGTTGCTTGCCTTTTGCTTTTCGAAAAGTCCCGCTATCCGTAATTTGAGTTTGTTCCCGTTCCCTCCACCGGCGTCGATAAAAAGAAACGACTGCACATCATAATCATAAATCAGGGTGAGGGCCAGAACGCCGGTCGTTAGGTCGAGCCGCTTAGTACGACATGGTGTCGAAGAGAGGTCGATGTTGAAGAGAGTGAAAAAAGAGTCGACAACGAAGAGCGAGGCTGCGACTAAAAGAAGGAGATGCTTTTGCTGGAGCAAAAACGTCTCGCTTACTGGCGAGGGCCGAAGCGGCGGCCGTTGCGCTCGGTGACCTGGGTCTGGGCGACAGCGACAACGTTGGTGGGGATCTCCTCGAACTGGGTTGTTAGAAGACACTCGATGGGTAGATCTGAAGAAGAAAAAACTTACGCCAAGGTGCTTGAGGAGCTGGTTGGTCTCCTCGTCGACGTCCAGCTGGCCGGACTCGGAGTTCTGGGCAAAGTCCAGAGCCGAGACCTCGGGGACGTACTGGTCCTTGCGCTCGCGCTCCTCCTCCTGAAGCTTGAAGGAGATACCGCGGACGGGACCACGCTGAATGCGCTTCATCAGGTGAGTGGTGTAGCCGGCAATCTTGTTGCGGAGGCGCTTGGAGGCAATGATGGCGATCTCATCGCAGACACGCTTGTTGGTCTCGAAGTCCAGGGTGAGCTTGGGGTAGTACCGCTCAATGATGACCTTGGCGGACTTCTTAACGGTCTTGGTGCGAACGCGACCCATTTTGTCGGATTTGTGAGGGGATTGGTGGTGGTGGTTGTCGTGAAAAGGTTGGTGGTGATGGAAGAGAAATCAAGAAGCAAAACGCTGAGAGCAGGATGCAAAAGTCGAAATGCTAGAGGGAAAACGCTAATTGGGTGGGGCCAATTTGATTTTTGCATTCGTTGTTTCCTTAACCCTATGCGAATAGTGCGGGGCTAGTCTAGGGTATAGTCACGTGTGGGAGAATCTCCAACTTGGCTTGCACTGATAGTGCCATTCTTATCGGCACGTGTTTCCACACGTGCATCAACTTACACCAAACCAAACGCCATCAGCAACGACATCACAACTGACGACAACACCAAAGACATGTTTATATGTCCTCATTATTACAAGCTCACAAGTACACGACAGTACCACATGATTGATTATAGTTCGCTTATTTATTTTCTATCATAATAGTACATCAAATGCATGCCGTTCACCCGCAGGATATATATACAAAACACAAGCTTCCAGCTTGCCGGCTTCATGCTTCCTCCTCGTAATCTTTTTCAACTCAGTAGGGATTCGTAGATTGAGCTCGTCTTTGGCATAAGTACAAAGCCGTCATCTCTACAGACCCATGCCGTACGTCTGTGCACTGCTGATCCGCGACGTGCCGGTTCCAATCGCATACTCCCCAGACCGCCGCGGCTGCGTCTCTGCACGTGTCGACTGCAGCGTCTTGGACGCGCCGTAGATCGTCTCGTCGCCCTCGAGCTCGCGCTGCACCAGCACGGACTCGGGGTCGGCGTCACCCGCAGTGACAACAACGCGGCCCTGCGAGTTGACCTTGGCAAGGGCGACGCGCACGGGGATCTTGGAGCCACCGACGACGGCGGGGTCGACGATGGAGAGGCCGGGCACGGAGCGGCCAAAGGAGGAGGGCACGGAGCCGCCGGCCGAGTCGAGGCCGCCGCCGTTGCTGAGGTCGCTGACGAGGCGGGCGGCGCTGTAGGAGGAGTCGACGTACGGGTTGTCGACAACGAAACCGGCGACACCGAGCTTGGCGGTGGCGTTTGCGTTGCCGAAGCGCGGTGCGAGGATACGGGCGGTGACGGGCGGGTGTGATTTCTGGGGGCCGTAGAGCGGGTGGTTGTCGATGTAGGCGTTGGAGCGCAGGTAGGTGAGGCCGGCCGAGGGGTGGGTGATGGGCGGGCCGTTGCGGGCCCAGGGATTGTTGGACGCGGTCGTGGCCGCGGCTTTGCTTGACTGTGTGGGCGACTGCAGCGCCGACAGCGGCTTGATGAAGCCGGTGCCGAGCGAGCCGCGTGCCAGGTTCTGCATGACCTTGTCCGACGGCTCAATGGGTGCGAGGTCGAGGAACTTGCCGACGAGGCGGAACAGCTGTACCCGGTCGTTGCGCAGCACACGCAGGTACTCCATCAGCTCGGCGTCGGTGATATCCTTGGCCTCAGACTGCTTAGCCTCCTCAGTCGGAGCACTGTCGAGGCTCAAGATGGCAGCCTCGGCCGTGCGCTGGGCGGCGCACTGGGCGCGCAGAAAGTCGCGGAACTCCTTGCGGCGCGGGTGCACAGTCTTCTTGAGGTAGTCCTTGAAGGCGCCCTCGGTCATTCCGGCCAGCCAGGGGCCGGAGAACTTCCAGCGCTTGTCGGCGGGGGTATGGCGCTGGGCAAACTCCATGGCGATGGTGTCGATCTCCTCTTCGAAGACGGAGCGGCCGGCAGAGTGCTGGCGCTCCTCGCTCTCTGACTGAATGGTGATGGGGACGTTGAGGACCTGCCACTTGCGCAGGGTCATGGTGTGGTCTGTGGCGTGGCGGTAGTCGGTGATCTGCTCCTGGGAGTCGATGGCGTGGACGCGGACGACGGGCTCGGAGGTGGCGCGGTTGGCTTTGGCAGGCAGCGGGCGCTTGAGGCCCCAGTCGCCGCGGTCGCGGGATGCGCGCGGCGAGGCAATGGCCTGGCGTGTTGGGTATGGAAGTGTGGCATCGGGGGAGTTAAATCTGCTAATGGCGCTGGTGACGTCGCCGCCGGAGGAGATGGCGGCCGGCAGCGAGAAGAGGCGGGAGTTCCGCAGCAGGGCGGCGCCCGGCGAAACGGACTTGGAAGCCATGTTCGGGGGCTGTGCAGAAAGTCGGGTTGTGAGACGAGTATTTGCGGCGGCAGCGGCAGCTCATCAACTCATCAGCGGCACAGGCGGTCGTCACAGTATGAAGCTTTTTTCGGTTGCTGTTTGAGTGAGCAAAATTTCAAGTGGGTCGATGCGAATTGGCGGGGTCTCATTGGCTGAGATGGGATACTGTAAATGGTGGGTCCCGCTTGTACTTCCTCTTCTCTGTCTCCTCTCATTCTACTCAGTACTGAGAACAGCTACAGAGTACAAGCCCGTCAACATATCTGACGACTTTACGAATATGCGACCGACTACTGCACGTCCTCCCGGATCATGCGATATCACTGAAGAGGAAGGTCTAGCAGACGTTGGAATGGTTTAAATTAAATGGAACGACTATAAACGAATTTTGGTATAAGAACGCCCTGCCGCTGCTTCCAGCGCCGCTAAATCGCTTCATAAATGCAAAATGCAGCAAATGCAACAAATACAATAATGTACACCTTTTCTGCCTTCTCTTTTCTTCTCCGTTCTGCAGCTACGCCTGGATGGCTATGCTCTGGCGCCGCTGTCGACGCTGTCGCCGGTGGTACTCGATCGCCTTGGGGATGAGGTAGGGCAGATGCGGCATGGATCGTCCGCTGCCGCGAGTCTCGACCTTGCTGAAAAACGGCGAGAAAGTGCTGTTATTATCGGCGGCATTGTTCCGCTCGGCAATAGCCTCTACAGCCTGAATCTCATGCGAAAACGACAGGATCACGTTGTTGATCACCTCCATGATCTCGGAGCTGTCGCCCTGCGGATCGACAAGTTCGGCCTCAACATTCTTCTCGCTCGGCGACGGCGACACACCCTCGATGGACTCTTGCGACCGCTGGCGCACCGGCCGCCGGTCGTGGCCCGACTCGGCACCTGCTGTGGGACCCGCGGTGCCGCCCACGATCAACATGGTCTCGCGCACGTGGGGGAAGCTGAGCAGCAGCATCAGCTTGTTGTAGGGCTCCCAGGGGCGGATGGTGTCGGAGCGGACATGGTCGATGGCAAGGGCGCGGACGTGGTCGGCAGTATCGCGAACATGAACGGTAAAGTCGCGGGCAGTGTCGTCGTAGCCCATGAGGCCATGGCGCGGCAGGTAGAGCACGTCGAGGGCAGACGAAAAGTAGATGTAGCGGTCGGCGTGGGCACGTGTGCGAAAGGCCCGACGGTACCAGCCCTTGCGCAGAGCCTCGGCACGCGACTCGCGGTTGGCGTGCAAAATCGATGGCGGGCGTGATGTGGTGCGGCAGCACTCTGCGTCGGCATCGTACCAGACCTCGACGACGCGAGACTGGCGCGCAAGCTTCCAGATGTTGAGGCGAAGCTCCGCGGGCAGCTCCGAAAAGCGGCTAAACGAGTCGGCCATTTTGCTGGATGTATGGCACAAAAGTAATTATGTAGTCAAAGGTAGTCACTAGAAGTAGTCCAAGTGATGTGACGTGAGGGATGCAGATGTCTTGGGCCGGCGAGATGAGTTGTGGAACCGAAAGAAAGTAGGAAGAATAGATGACAGAAGGAAGATTGGAAGCTGATGAAGTAAAAACGAATGAAAGCACAAAAAGAACAGATAAAGAACAGGCTCAAACAAAGCCAAAGGCACAATCAAGAAACTGGGGAAATGTCTCTACAAAGTACTCGACCTTGGTGCCTTTGACCGTTGACATGGGCCCAAGCTAGTGGCGAGAATCGAGACCTGGCTAGGCCTGGCTATGGCTGGTCTGGGCACGCGCGTGGTCTACACTAACGAGTAATGCAAGCATAATTGCATATAGGTGCAGTCGGCATGATCGAGTCTGAAATAAACAAGAATAGCGCAATTAAAAATTCAAGGCAGTTTGAAAAAGAGCATTATGAAATACAGAGTAGAGAATGACTATTACCAGGGTCACGAGAACGGATCGAGCCCGAAAGTCTTGGTATCGGGAGCGCTCCGATCAGTCCCGCAGGTAGAGTGTTACCCATACTTATTGTTACTGTTATCGTTTATCGTTTATCGGGAATCATTTCTATAAATTGATGTGCGGAAAAGATGACAGTCGGCGTTCAGACAGGAAATGGCCGGAGATGCTGATCACAGAGGACAGGCCAAAATAATGGGCAGCTGTTGCAATGCAACATGGCCTTCAAGGACTACTTGTGATCAAAGCAAGATTGTAAATAAAAATAACAAAATAGCAAAGGCTGAGAAAACTACGAGAGGACTGCGAGAAGAAAGCAAAGACAAGACCGAGTCAACTGAGGAGGAGGATCGCAGCGACAGACAGGGGTGTATTAGACTGCTAGTACTACTGTGTAAGTATCAAGGAGCAATTTGGCAGGCAGATGGCGGCATAAGAGACCCCGAGGAATGTGTAATTTATGGCCGTCGGGCATGATTGCTTGTTTTCTGCCGCTCTATATTTCAATGTCGGCCATGCTTGATGGCATCTTTCGAAAGCAATGATTAGTCAGGTTTGATGAAGAAGCGGGCATGCATGCGCCGGAATATTGAGGAAAGAACGTCGACAACAGCATCTGTGATTAGAAGGCGCGACTGGTGAAGACACGAGCTAACCACGAGTCGACCACGAGCACAGATGAAACAGACTCGATGTGCGCAAAAAAGGAAAGAGCAAAGGAGGCTGTCACCACGTCAGCCAAGAAGATGTGCCAACAGCCAACATAACTGCAAGTGAATATTGATGCCCGATGATTAGATGTAAAGAGGATACAGGGGTAGACGCGTTTCTGGAACGTGTTAATGAAAATTCTGCCAATGCAACCGCAATTAAGCATGGACTATGAGTGAAGACCAAAGCAAAGCCTTGCAACTGCCATACTCTACAGAACCGCTGTATCAATACACAAAGTGCTCCTTTCCCCTGAACTCAAATCGTATGACTTTGAACGTGCCGAGAAAAGGGTCGCCGTCGTGGAGAAACAAGATGGAAGCAATATCGAACAAGGTTGGATTAGGTGCGAGAGGGACCACTTCAACTTTGAACACTTATCTTACATGCTAGCGCGCTAGCAAGTGTGGGGAATCAGGTGCTTTCCGGCCGCTTCGCCCACTGCCCGAGTCACACTGCGTGAAAGTGGTGTGAACAATTCTACGCGGGCTGGAGCAACGACAGGCCACTTTCTTATTTCTGTTGCATTTGGATTCCTTCCATCACCCATGTCAATCGTACTTTGTAGCTTTCATAGTTTCAAGATAGCACAGGGAAATATGACTCAGCAAGGCTAGAGCCTCGTCTCATTCAAGTGTCAACGCGATGAAAATCAAATTGAGATCTGTGATTATTTACTGTTTGCGGTTCGAGCAAGGAGACAAAATTAGATATTTATAACAGCCGGTCTCCTTACCTTCTTCATGGTCTTTTCTAGGGCATTTCACTGTGCGAGTATCTCAGATCTCACTAAATAGGCAAAGCTGTTCACAATGAATTTGAGGGCTGCCAACCTTGCAATGGTGAAGCCATTGACATTATAAATGCAAATGAAATTAGACTACGTTAAAAACTATCTATACACAACAAATCCAAATCCAACAAAATATAATGACTGACTAAACCCTACATGAAAAATAAAATAAAAAATAGACAAAGCTCAAGGAAAAACGATCCCAGACGGCCAATCGAATTGGTATATCCGCAGCAGTCTTCGAGTATCCCTATGCTTGGCAAGCAACTGCAATGTATCCTTGTCAGCAAGCTTTACAGCATTTACATCAGCGCCATTCTCCAACAGTACCGTCATTACCCACAGCCTCGTGAAATATGATTCGCAAGAACACGCGTGCGTCAACGGTGTCCGGCCATCAGCGTCTTTTGACTCGATGTCAGCACCTGCCTCGAGTAGCAATCTGACAACCGTATTATGCCCCTTTTTTGCAGCAAGCATGAGAAGCGTCACACCATCAGCGTTTTTCATCTCAAACTCGGCACCTGCCTCGAGTAGCAATTTGACAACCTCATCATGCTCCTCCTTTGCAGCAAGCATGAGAGACGTCATACCATCAGCGTCTTTTATCTCAAACTCGGCACCTGCCTCGAGTAGCAATTTGACAACCTCATCATGCCCCTTCTTTGCAGCAAGCATGAGAGACGTCATACCGTCAGTGTTCTTTATCTCAAACTCGGCGCCTGCCACAAGGAGCAATTTGACAGCCACGCTAATGCCTCTATATGCAGCAAGCATGAGAGGCGTCTCGTCGTCTTTGGATCTGGCGTTGGCATCTGCACCGCGGTCTAATAATAGACGTACATTCGCCTCATACCCAGCGAAAGCCGCAAAATGCAACGGCGTCCAGCCATCATTGTCGCTTGTGTTGACCTCCACTCCCTCGTCAAGCAACAACCGTACCAATTCTACATCGTCGAGAGATACGGCACCAGCTAGCACCGAAGCACCATGACTATTTCTCGCCTTGATATCTGCACCCTTGTCGATCATCATGAGGACAAATTCTGCGCTCATATTGCAGCTAGCTAGCAATACCGTCGTGCCGTTGTTAGATATCGCATCGACTTTGGCATTTTTGCCGAGAAGAAGGCGAACAAGTGACTGTTCGTGACGCAGAGCTGCTAAGAGCAGCGGTGTCATGCCTTCTTTGTCTTTTGCTTCGATGTCGGCATCATTATCTAGTAAGAGCCGTGCAACCGCTTCACACCCGCATAAACAAGCAAGTAAAAGCGGTGTCCTGCCTTCTTCGTCTTTTGCTTCGATGTCGGCGTTGTTATCTAGTAAGAGCCGTATAATCACTTCTTGTTCGTGAAAACAAGCAAGTGAAAGCGGTGTCTCGCCTTCTTCGTTTTTTGCTTCGATGTCGGCGCCTTTTTCTAGTAATAGACGTGCAATCGCCTCGTGTCCTCCTGAACAAGCAAGTGAAAGCGGCGTCTTGCCTTCTTCGTCTTTTGCTTCGATGTCGGCGCCTTTTTCTAGTAATAGACGTGCAATCGCCTCGTGTCCTTCTGAACAAGCAAGTAAAAGCGGTGTCCTGCCATCTTCGTATTTTGTTTCGATGTCGGAATCTCTTTCAAGTGGCATCCGTGCAATCGCTTCATGTCCAGGACCACAGGCAGGTAAAAGCGGCAAGCAACCTACTTTGTTTCCCGAATCAGTGTTGGCGCCGTACTCGAGTAACAGCTCCACTACAGCGTCATGTCCTAGCCCAGATGCCAGCAGCAGCGGCGTCATCTCATCTGAAGCAATTCCATTGGCATTGGCTCCCCTCTCGAGAAGTAGGCGCACAGTGGCCGCGCCACCATATCCAGACGCCCAGCATATTGGTGATAGCTGTGTGTGACCATCCCCGCTGATGCTGGCGCCTTGATCGAGCATATGCCTAGCGACAGATTCTAGACATAACGCTGATGCCAGTTCAAGACCCGACATGTTTCTTGTGTCTTCCATGTCATGTCCGTGATCCCATGTGCGACTGACGACCCAGCCAGCCTTGCTTGGGCTACATACTGCAACAGCAAAAGGTACGATTGGCGCACTATCACCAAAGTTTGCTTCGCGAAAGTGATGGTCCCATGCGTTTGCCGAGTACTTCATGAAGACGTGGTTTCCTGAAGAATTGTTTTTGTCTGAATCTGTGTTCTCGGGTAGTGCGCCTGACACTGACAGAAGATAGAGCACACAAGATTTGGCGATAATCCTATGTGCATCTTGCAGCGTGAACGAGCCATGCCAGCATAGTGGTGATATAGGGGACACGACTGTAGACGACATTGAGCCCAGAAGAAACTCCCGTGCCGTTTGATGGAGAAAGTAAACTTTTCTGCGGTAGACAGAAACAAACAGTCCACACCAGGTCCTGAGATTGGATATAAAGTCCTCATTACTCTCCAAGTCAAGATCCTCATTGTAATTGATGTTGACAGCGACATTCATTTCTGAGAGTGTCAAGGGCTTGTTTGCTGCCAGGATGATACCTAGAGCTTTGCGGACCATTGGGTTATCACTGGACTTGTTGAGGATCTGTTCGTATGCCTCGCTGACGTTTCGTGGTAGAGTGTCGATGGCCGCCTCAATGCCACGTTCAGTCTTCTTGAAGCCGGCGGCCCTCAGGTGGTCAAAGACAAGGTACACCCAGAGATATGTTCGGTGTTCAATCCCAAGTAGTCGGGTTTCCAGGCGTTCTCTGAGCTGCGGGGCCAGATTCACCTCGACCGATAGCTGGCCGACTCGGTACTTGATGACATGATTGACTTCGCGGCTGATCTCATCCGACTGGTCTTCTCCTGGTATCCGAACATGGGGAAACGCTTTCAAAAGGCCCCGAAATCTGGACACGATCTGCTCATATGGCCGGCTTGTGAAAAGGTACCTAAGCCTCTCGCACCCTTGCTGATTTCCCGAAAATTGATCTCTGATTTCTCGCATTAAGTCTTCAAAGTCAGACTCTGCACACTCATCAAGGGCGTCAAGGACTAGAATGACTGGCCCGGTAAGATCATCCTGCACAGCTTGCTTGAGGATTTTCCAAAGAGAATATGTGGAGTTGATCAGACCTTTGCCCTCGTTTTCGTATGGCCCCATGGCGTACTTGACAAGGAAAGGCTTTGCAGAGAATAGCTGATGCAGCAGGGCACACAAGGCCTGACGTGTAGTGCACTGGTCTTGGTCTTTGAAGAAGAAATAGCAAATGGTGGTGTTGGGTAGTTTTCTCAGTTCGTGGTCAATGAGGAACTTTGCCAGAACAGATTTGCCACACCCGGGATCAGCAGAGACGAGTAACGACCCGAACCTGCTTTCCAACCATTTTTGAAAATTGGGGTGTCGTAGAAACCAGTTGCACGTCTCCTGGACACGGTCTTCCACGCGGCCCTTGTACCACTCATATGTGGCGTCCTTATCGCCGCTGGTGAGACGGAAAAGCTGTACGCATTTTTCCTCCTTTTCGGAAAGCTGCTTCTGCATTGCTTCTCTCTGGGCTTGCAGTAGAGCAGCTGAAATGTCCCGATGCTCTTCTTGTACCCGTAGCTGCTGCACTGAAGTAGACAAAAGCTCTCTCGCTGAAGCGAGGGCACCGTTGCTAGTCTCATTCAGTACTTTGAGCTCCTCGCGGGCCGCAAGCTGGCCGACCTGAATCAAAATACGGCTGACAGTCTTGTCGAGCTGTTCAATCTTGGCCTGCATCTGCTTCCAATCCACTGGCAGGATCACATCACCGGTATATCGCCGTAGACTTGTCTTGTAATAGCGAACAGCGCTCAGAATCTGGAACTCGATGATGTGCTGATATAGATTGACAATTTGGCTGTTGGCTTCTGCCATCAGACCGGCTGAGACATTTGGGTCCTTTCCCAGTCGTTGCAGCATGTGTTCCAGCTCCGTGTAATAGCGCATCCGGAAAGTCACGTCTGTAAACCCGTCGCGATTGTCATCCTCGGCAGTCTTGGCTTTCGTGAGTAGCGGTAGGACGATTGAGACACCAGCCCATGCAATTGATGCCTCTGGCGAAGACTTGACAGCCTCGCCGATCCAGTCCTTTGCCCATAGAATGAAATCAGCCGCGTTTGAAAGCTGGTCTCTTGGGCTGAATTCATGTCCGGCAATGGTGTACTTTGAGCGATTTGCCTCTCTGCGCTCCAGACCTCGAGCAATCACCTCTTTTAATAATTGGCGTCGATTCGGATTGCTGTGATTTTGGGCTGTAGCGATGAGAGGCTCTGTTGTTGGCGTTGACTGCGACGCTATCACATCATTAGGGTTTGCATTTAAATAACAGGGCTCATTGAAGCAACATACCATCTTCTAGCTCGCCTTCCGGAGTTAGCTTTTCGTGGTTGGCGAGCAAGATTTCGTACTTCGCAACGAGGCTGCTGTTGCTCTCTCTTAGCGCGTCGTATGCGCGATCCCACAGTGACTGAGGTTGTGGCTCAGGAGGAGGTGCATTTGGCGACGAATGAGACTCTGAAATGAATATCTGAGGGGGGGCTAGAACAGCAGCAGCCTCAGCAGCAGGCGAGTCAGGAGCGGCGGTCTCAGCCGCCGGAACATCGGGAGGCGGAGCGCAGAGCGGCTCTTGAGCAGTGCTGGTGCGTTCGCTTTGTCTTTCAATGCTGCTGTCGGCAGAAGTCACGGGTGGTGCAACAGGCGACGGCCTCCTGGTCACCTTGTCCCACAACCTTCGAGTCCTGGAACGCCGGCCGCTGCCGTCATCTGAATGTGTAGACACAGAGTTGCCGACGGGTTTGGCGGGTGGTCCACCAGCTGGCCCTGCACTTGGACTTGCCGCCACAACTAGCGTCTGCTGTTCGGGCTTCTTGTGCTTGTGCTTGTGCTTGAGTTTGTTGAACATTGTGAGCCGGAACTGCCAGACAAGAAGCTTGATAAGTGTCTGTTGTTCGTGGCGATGTTGGCCTTGATGATGAGATCAAATACAAGTTGTAGCAGAACTGGGGGCTACAGCATATAACAGTTGACGCCCAACACCGCTGAGGAAGCGAGGGGCTGAGGGGTCGAGAGAAGCAAATATCTGAGAGGCTGACTATTAGCAAGTGTCACATCAGCCCCCAACCTTGCTGACACTCTGCGTGCTGCTCGCTTCTATGATAGGCTATGAGACCGTAATATGCAGGTCAGAAGCGCCTTTTGAGGCGGTGCTGATGTGCACTTTCACCCATCCATCCAATTGATCCGGCCATGTCTGCCCAATTCAAAGTAAAAGAGACATGGGCAGTCTTCGATGAGGCCCCTGTTGGCCCGAGGAGGGCGCCTGAAAGGTGATCCTCATGCGAGGGCGCCTAGGCACACCAAGGTTCAGATAATGGGGGAGTGCTGAAGTCGCCGTCGGTTCGAAACGAAGATTGCTGATGAACAACATTTTTGAACACTTCTTGGTTATCGGAAATGGGGTTGTTAAAGAAAGTAAACAAAGGGGAAACGAAGGGTAATGATAAAAGGGAGAGTTAAATGGGCAATGTATTCGCGGCGCTTCTCTCCGATGAAGAAAGAGTGACCGATACAGTGCCCATGTGGAAGACACACCGTGTATACACTGTATAGCTAGTGCTGTAAAAACGTCTTGAGGCTAGTCATCGACAAGCACACGGCACACAGAAAACGGCAGACGCCCGTTCTCATTACTTTTACTAAATCGGCATGCTGGCGGCAAAAAGAATGGCGTCTACTCTATCAGCCAAGACGGTCGTGGCAGCTGTGTCATCTGCCGCGTCCTCCCCATCACCCTCCGCGGCAAAGACCGCTATCACGCCGGACTCCGCCGAGACCAGCACATCGGGCCTGCCAGCATCGGCCACCCATGGCGCGCTGACATTTGAGCTGCTTGCGCGCTGCTCGACGACGCGCGCGCGTGCATCGACGCTGACGCTGCCGCACGGCCCGGTGCAACTGCCCGTGTTCATGCCGGTGGCGACGCAGGCCTCGCTCAAGGGCTTGACCCCTGCGCAGCTCGAGGACACATCGTGCCGGCTGTGCCTCAACAACACCTACCACCTCGGCCTCAAGCCAGGCCAGGCCACTCTGGACGCCATTGGCGGTGCGCACGCGCTGCAGGGCTGGAAGCACAACCTGCTGACGGACAGCGGCGGCTTCCAGATGGTGTCGCTGCTGCAGCTCGCGACGATCACCGAGCAGGGCGTTGAGTTCCTGAGCCCGCACGACGGCAAGCCCATGCTGCTGACGCCGGAGCACTCGATCGACCTGCAAAACAGCATCGGCTCGGACATTGCCATGCAGCTGGACGACGTGCTCGTGACGACGTCGCCCGACGCCGCGCGCATGCGCGCCGCCATGGAGCGGTCCGTGCGCTGGCTCGACCGGTGCATTGCCGCGCACAAGATCCCCGACCGCCAGAACCTATTCTGCATCATCCAGGGCGGCCTCGACGTGGATATGCGCCGCGAGTGCACCGAGGCCATGGTCCAGCGCGACACGCCCGGCATCGCCATTGGCGGCCTGTCGGGCGGCGAGGCCAAGGCTGACTACTGCCGCGTCGTTGCGGCCGTCACAGAGCTGCTGCCGACCCTCAAGCCGCGCTACGTCATGGGCATCGGCTACCCCGAGGACCTCGTTGTGAGTGTGGCACTGGGCGCCGACATGTTTGACTGTGTGTGGCCTACGCGGACGGCGCGGTTTGGCAACGCGGTGACACGCCACGGCATGCTCAACATCAAGCACCAGCGCTACGCCGAGGACTACGGTCCGCTGGAGGACGGCTGCGGATGCCAGTGCTGCCGGCTGGATCCCGAGACCGGCCTGCCGTACGTGACGCGCGCGTTTGTACACCACACGGCGGCCAAGGAGACGGCGGGCTCGCACCTGCTGACGATGCACAATGTGTGGTACCAGCTGTCACTTATGCGGGGCATCCGGGAGTCCATCATTGAGGACAAGTTCCCTGCGTTTGCGCGCCAGTTCTTTACGGATCTCTACCCCGAGGGTCCGGCCTCGTTCCCTGACTGGGCTGTGGACGCCCTGGGCAGTGTCGGCCTCGATCTGCGGGCGGTTGAGCCATAGTCTACGGGGTTGATTTAAGTGTCAAAAGTTTTTCACTCACATTGTTGCGCTTGTTTTGTTTTAGAATTAGAATATCATGGCCGGAGTTTGGTATCTTGGGGGTTATGATTATGTAAACAATTTCGTTCCTCGTTCCTTCCTCTTTCATCGCTTTGCCTCGTTCATTATGTCATGCTATAACTCGATTCGAATCGGAATCGCTGCTCAACTCGGAAATCAATTACAAAATTACAAGACAAAAGGCAGGACGACGACCAGCCAGGCGGCAAAGCCGCCCTGTGCGACGCGGCCGGCAGCGTTGGTCGCGGCAGTCGGCGTCGACGTCGGCGTGACCGTGACGGTCTTGGGCGTCTTGGTGGTGGATGCAGTGGCAGCAGCACTGGCACTCGCACCGGCCGACGCCGAAGCAGACGACGAATCGCCGCCGAAAGTGGCAATCTTGTCGGAAAAGGTGGCGACGACGCTGGTGCTGCCGGGGGCGTAGTCCTCGCAGTAGGTCTCGAGCGCGACGTAGGTGTCGTACTCGTCGGGCGACGCGGTGGAGATCCAGACGGCGCACTGCGAGATGTAGTCGTCGATGGCGGTGGTGTAGCGGCCGTTCTTGTAGCACAGGCAGGACGCGGCGTCGGCGTCGTTCATGGTGGTGAAGCCGCGCGTGGCGGCGGCGCACGAATCATAGAGGCTGCCGAACGAGAAGCAGCCGGCAGGCTCGTCGGTGCTGGCGGCCGAGGTTGTGGCAAAAGTCGTCGTCAGCGTCGCGGTGGCTGAGGCGGAGGCGACGGCTGTGCGAGCGGTTGCCGACGTGGTCGTCTCGCAGCTGAAGCCCTCGTTACTCACGCTGTAGCAGAAGCTCTCGACAACGCTGATGACTGTGGGGTCAGTTTTACAGAACGTCATCACTAAAATTTGAACGAAAAAATAAACATACCAGAGGAGGCCGCGGTGTTGGTGGGGGCGGCAGTGTCAATGTACGCCTCGCAGCTGCTGTAGACGGGCGCGAGGAACTCGGTGGTGGTGACCTCGTCGTAGCAACAGAAGCAGTAGGCCTGGTCGATGACGGGCGCCGTTGTCGGCAGCACATCGTAGCAGTAGGTGACGACATCGACGGCTGTGGAGCAGGCATCCTCGTTGGAGTCGACAGCACCGACGACGACGGCGGCCGCGGCAAAGTGGACAGCACCAGCGAGCTCACCAGGACCGCTGACGCCTGGGACAGTAAAGTCGGGCACGGTGTTGCCAAAGAGGAGCTCGTTGGCAGCAGCAGTGCGGGCCACAGCCACAACGGAGAGGGCAACAAGAGACAGCATTGTGTGATTATTATGCTAGGACTGGCGGTTTTGCAGAGTTGGATACTGGATGCTATCACGGAGACGAAGGGTTCAACTACGGCTAACTGGGGATGACCTTTTTATCTATGAGCTCCCAGCCTCATGCAGGCTTGCACGGATCTGGAAGCCAAGGCCTGACATGATAAACATGAAGAAATTAAGGACATAAAGACATAAAGAAAAAGAAAGAAAAAAAGACAGAAAGCAGCATGGTGGTCTGTTGGGGGCCTGTTGCATGGGCTGCATGGGTCCAGTCCTTGCCACTACTCGGTAGAGAGAGGCATATTAGAGTTAATAGAGTTAAACCTAAATGTTGAAGCCAATTCAGTCCGATGGAAAAAAGCACCGAGAAAACGAAGAAACCGAGAAAAGCAAGCATCAGAGGAAACAAGAGGAAACGGCCGTCGAATCACAGCAGCGAGAAAACGCCCAACTGACAGGGGAAATCAATAATGGGAAAGGTTCGGGTTCAGCTGGCGGGGAGCTAGCCCTGTTGGGCATTGGGCGTGGTGAGCAAGTCTGAGTCGAATGTGATGAAGCTAATGAGAGTGAGACTGGGGTGCTCTGAAGGAAGTAAGACGGAAGGACAGTGGTGAGGAAACAGAAAAACAAGACAGGAAAATGAGGACAAGACAGCCGGCATGGTGGGAGGATGGACGGCTGTGGCGGACGAGGCGGACAGGCTACGATGTACTCAGTAACGAGGCGGCGATGCTAGGATGGATGGGGTGATGGGATATGATGTGGCCTCTGGTGATTGCCTGCTCGTAGTTGGCAGTGGTTTTGCCCATTTTGCTCTTCCATTTTGGCTTTCTTTTTTTCTCTCCAATTTGTATTTTGATTTTGATTTTTGATCCTCCGTCAGTCTTCTCTTCATCGTCATGGCCATCTCCCTCTGCCAGACATATTATACTTTAGCCGAAGACCCATTTGTCCTGCACTTGGCTCTTGGTCCAGCGGTGGTCGCCTCCAGAGCCACCTCCTCCCCTCCAGTCGACTCACCACGAGTCATACAAATCCGCCTGGCTTTGAACAATCCGTCTGCTTGGCCCTTGGCATTATCGATTCGAGATTTAGACAGGCAATATCGTTTACTTGTCGTATTTGAATTCAACGGGCCGTTTACATAAATCGGAATCCAGAATGTCTGAGCAGACTTGGGGCTCGGGCAGAGTGCCCACGAGGTCGGCCGCTATCTTTATGCGTATTATTGGATCCAGAAGTAGAAAAGATGTGCAAGAGAGTGGACCCAGAGTCGTATGGGCGTGTACGAAGTACATCGACGCAGTACTCAAGTACTGTGTAGTTACGGGGTACCTCGCCGTCGAGTAAATTCAGCCCGGCCAGGCCTGTCCTCCTGTAATTCCACAACCAAAACTCTTCAACGAGCCTCTATCAGTAACTACCATCTCCTTTCCCCCGTCTACTGAGTATTCACGACTGCATTCCGGTCTCCTTGATCTTCTCTCCTTTGCTATGCTTTGTAGTTTGATTCAGTCCTGCTTCTTCTTTTCTTCTCCTTCTCACTCATGCTAATATTCCCTTCTCTCCGATTATCCTACCATACCTCTCGACCTCGCCACTTTCAATATCCCGATTCCAATATTCTTTTCAATAATCCTACAATACCCCGACTCCCCGTAGCATCAGACAGCCGCCAGCCGCCAGGTTGCATCCTACGTGTAAGCCCGCCAGTTGATTGCTACGCTCAAGCTTCCACGTCGCACCGACTTGTACTGAGTAGTATTGCACTTTTCAGTGTTTTTGCGAGTACATACACATTATGTATGATTGCCCATCATCAGATCTGGATATTCATGATCAATAGTCTGTAGAAAGCCTCGTCTGTTGTCCTCTGACCGCATCCCAACCAGCAGTCAGCCCGACTAGAGTCTGCCTCTCCCATCTACTAGCTGCAGCCAAGACAACGCACACAGATGCAGTAGTCTGACTGTCTGCCGTCTGTAGCATGCTGTTCATTGACTGCGTCGATCAAATAGTTCTCTTGTCTTTCCCAAACCTTAATACTTCGTCACGCATCAGAAGTGGAATATCGATCGTCTTGCACTAGCATGCACTCAGCCACCGTTGAAGGCGCTTTTGAGCTTAACTTGCATCGCACACGATCCGTGCTTGCATGCAGTGTTCTTGTGTTTGCAACCGTCTGCTTCTACTGAGTAGTTTGCTTCGATGGTTTCGTTAGTCGCATCTGCTCATTCACTGTGCTACATGTCAGTTCGAAGAGACAAAGAAACGCCACCGATCAAAAGTCCACCCGTCGATTGACAGACCCGTCACCGCAAAAAGACCAACGGCCATCAACGGTTTTACTATCTATTTGGATTTGGTTTTTATTCCCTGAACAGGTAAAGGCAGTCCAGCGATCCAGCTCGTAGATGTCGCCGGTGATGCTCATCATCTCAGCCTTACCACCGACCATCACCGGTATTGTTTCATACTCACTGACATCATCGGATTGGAGACGCGATTTTTAAATCGGTTTCGGAACTCAATTAATTCAACACTTTACCCATCACGTCAACATGCCGGCATCGAGAGTCAAATATGCTTAAATCGCGGATACCATTCGTAGCCCACGTGACCCTATTTCCCACCACACATGGCAAGACGCGTCTATCGCGCGCCGCGGCACTAGTACATTATGTAAACATTCCGCCAGGGGCAACTACGTCAATGTCAATGTTTGTTTCTCCTGACTCTCGACTGTGATTTGCTCCGTGCTTCTTTGTGTCAACACGGCTGCACACCACCGTTTGACGGCGCTATTGCCATTTGCCACTTTGCAAACACGCACAACACGCCAACATTCCAGTCTTACTTATCATCAACCCCTCCCAACTCTGCAACGCATGGGCGCATCGTGACGTCGTCGACATTAGCCGATGAAATCACGACCTGCAGCTTTTGTCTCCCAATTATCGCCTATCTCTGATCACAGTGATAGAATGTCCTACAACAATGCGCCCACTCGGCGCCGGTCCTCCAACTTCGGCCCCGGCGCCATTAATACCTCCGCGAACCCCCAGGGCGACGACCTTTCACAGTCCCTGCGCCAGCTCTCGCTGACGGCCGGCACGCCGACAAAGTCCAAGTCGCCCTCGCCCCTCTCGCGCTCGTCGTCAGTCGCAAACGGCGGGCACGCACCTGCACCTGGAGCCCGCTCATCGTCAACCGCCCGCTCGCCTAGCGTCGCCAGTACCACGCGCCGCAACAGCTTCACCCCACGCAGCCCGCTGCCCACCGGCCGCGAGTCGCGCGCCGGCACGCCCAACCTGCTGCGCAAAGCCTCGACCAACTCACTGCACAGTGTCAGTGGTGGCAATGCCACCAGCAGCCCCAGCAAGACGTTGACGCGCCGCGCGAGTGCAAACAACCTCAAGTCGCCGTCACCGCGCTCGCCCCTGCTCAACGGCAACGCCAGCCTCTACCACGAACCCCTCCACGAAGAGCAGCAGCGCGTGCGCCCGCCACCGCCGACTGCCGCCGATATCGCCCGCAAGCACTTTGAGTCAGAGCTGCAGCGGCACGCCTCATCTGCTACCATCACGGCCCAGAACCTGTCAACGCCCCCACCGCCATCGTCGCCAACGGTCGTGATTCTCCACGATGCATGCTACGGCCACCGCTTCTCGCGCCCGCGCACATCGCGCGCCAACCTTGGCACCATTGTCGAGCGCCCCGAGCGGATACAGGCCTGTGCGGTCGGTGTGGCTGCAGCGTACGTCCGTCTTGGTGGCCGGCATGCCGACGACAACGACTATGCGCCCAGCCTCTACGGCGGCAAATACATGCCGCACCCGCAGCTCGACCCGCTCGACACCGACCACCTGCCCGACGCCTCGATCCCTTTCCGCATCCATAAGACGGCACGCGCTGTGTCTCTGCTGTCGCCTGCTGTCACCAACGTCCATGGCGTCAAGTGGATGGAGGAGCTCAAGATTATGTGCGACGCTGCTGAGGCTAAGCTCGCTCTGAACGGTAAAGAGCTCCAAAGACCGCTTGATTTCGACCGCAGCGGGCCGCATGGTTCTGGAGAAAAGGCCGGCACGCCACCGCCGCGCCTGCACGAGGGCGACTTGTACCTGTGCGAGGAGTCTCTGCATGCGCTGCAGGGTGCACTGGGCGGTGTCTGCGAGGCTGTTGATACCGTCTTTGGCGGCTCTGACTCGTCAGGCTCCAACTCGGGCGCCGGCGGCAGCCACAGCCGCGCGTTTGTGGCTATTCGCCCGCCGGGCCACCACTGCTCGTCTGATTGGCCGTCGGGCTTCTGCTGGATCAACAACGTGCACGTCGGCATCATGCACGGCATTCTGACCCACGGCCTGACCCACGCGGCGATTGTCGACATTGACCTGCACCACGGCGATGGCTCGCAGGCGATTGCGTGGCAGCACAACACGCGCAGCGCGACGGCGACGAAGAACGCGGCGGCGTGGAAGAAGACGTCGATTGGCTACTTTAGTCTGCACGACATCAACTCGTTCCCGTGCGAGGCGGGTGACGAAGAAAAGGTCAAGAACGCCAGTCTGTGCGTCGAGAACGCGCACGGTCAGACCGTGTGGAATGTGCACCTGGAGTCGTGGAAAACCGAGGCCGAGTTCTGGGCGCTCTACGAGCACAAGTACACAGCGCTGCTGACGAAGCTGCGCACGTTTATGAAGAACCAGGCGGCCCAGCGTGGTGAGAAGAGCAAGTCGGTCATCTTTATCTCGGCGGGCTTCGATGCCAGCGAGTGGGAGTCCGCCGGCATGCAGCGCCACAAGGTCAACGTGCCGACCGAGTTCTACGCTCGCTTCACGCGCGACGTCGTGCAGATCGCCAACGACGAGTGCGACGGGCGCGTCATCAGTGTGCTTGAGGGCGGCTACAGCGACCGCGCGCTGTTCTCGGGTGTTCTGAGCCACGTCAGTGGCCTTGCCGGTGCCGATCCCGTGACGACGCGCGACGAGGCCTTCCGTAGCGGCCTTGGTTTTGAAATGGGCAGTCTTTCTGGTCTTTCCGGTCTGGCACCTGTGCAGGCCGGCCCAGTAGCATCTGCCCCTCCGTACGACCCGGCGTGGTGGGCACCTGCCGAGCTGGACCGCATTGAGGAAACACTGGCACCGCCGCCGCCCCCTGAGCCCAAGGTTGAGCGTGCACCCCACCCGTCAACAACGTACTCGTCACCCACGGCGTCGTCGCAGGCGCGCATGGCCAGCACGACGCCTAAGTTGCGCCGCAGCATGTCAGGCCTGTCGGGCATCTACTCGTCGCCCTCCAGCCGGCCGCCATCACCGCCGCCGCCGCCACCGCCCGAGGTGCCGTGGACTGTGGCCATGCACGAGCTCAGCAAGCTGCTGATCCCGAGTGACCGCACGACCGGCAGTTGCACAGTCGAAGACTTGGCCGCCGAAGCGACACGTGCACGCCGCGAGCGCCAAGTCTTGCTAGGCGGTATCGACGTCTCTGCAGTGGCCCCGTCGTCGACGCCGGCGACGCCCCTGGGCCCGAAGCGCGTATCGCAGCGAGAGCGCAAGCAGGTGAAGCCGTTTGGGTCAACTGCCATTCGCGAAGAAGCCGGTGGTGCCGACGAGAGAAAGAATCGGCGCAAGACGGTCGCTGGCACAGCTGTTTCGGCCATGGCAGGTGGACCGGGCGCGTCTGCGCCGGCATCGGCTGTGGCGACACCCGCTCGCGGCCGGCCTAAGCAGGTCCGGCGCCTTAGTGCGGCGTCCGCTCTGGATGATCTGGCTCTGGGGCAGGCTGATGCCGTGCAGCCCATTGCATTTGGCGTGCCCACGGCTGCAGGCTCTGTTCCGCCGTCGGCTGTCTCGACAAGCAGCCAGGCGTCGCGGCCGTCGAGCGGCAGCAGCATGGGCCGCACGACGCGTCCTCAGTCGTCGATGAGCACGGCCGGGAGTGTCAGTGTTTCGGGCGCTTCTGCTCCTGATATCCCCCCTGTTCCTTCTGTTCCTTCAGTGTCTGGAACAGCAACAGCCCCTCCATCGGCGAGAAAGCCACGGCCGGCAGCGGCTGTGAAGTCGCCACGCAAGAAGCCTGCTGCACCGCTCAAGTCTGCGCCTGCACCCAAACCTCACGTGGCAACACCTGCGCCGACGCAAAAGTTTGTGCGCGAGACAAGCGCGTCTGGTGTGAGCCGGGCCGGTAGCGTCGGTCCGTCGTCGTCAGCCGCGTCTGCGTCGGGAGACATGGACAAGCTGACCACGGGTATGCGCAAGATTAAGATCAATGTTGTGACGGCAGCACAGAAGGAGGAGCGCGAGAAGGCCAAACGGCTGGCTGAAGCCAAGAAGGCGGAGGCAGCAAAGGTCAAGACGCAGCCAACACAGCCAAAGCCAAAGGAAAAGGAAAAGAGCGAGCCATTGACGCCCCGTCTTTCAGCTACCCCTCTGCAGCCTGCTGCTGAAGTGCCCGTGACCCCCCTCGCCCAGACCATTGGCGCGCCGACTCTATATTTGACTGAGCCCGAGCCTGAGCCCCAGACGAAGGCGCCCGAGGCAGCCCCGACTGAAGACCTCACGCTGTCTGTCTACTCCGACATTGCCTCCATGTCGGACGACCACTCGCCGCTGCTGACGCCCAGCGAGACGACCGATGCCGAGTCGTCGGTCTATGGCAGCTCGGCCGCACCGGCCGTGTTCATTCCCTACCAACCCGATGGCACGAGTACGCCGCAGCGCCCGACAGCGGCACCCGCGGCCCTGCACTGGCTGCCGCCCAATGAGGTTAACACCCCCGCGGTTTCGCGGCCCTCTACATCGGCTTCGGCTTCGGACCCCACGTCGTCGCCGCCCATGGTGTCGCCCGTGAAGATGAAGAGGGCTGATCTGCCGGTGTTTACAGCAACGTCAACGATTCCGTTTGCACCCCCGGGCACGTCGTCACGACCTCCATCCTCGGGGCAGCAGTAGATGTGTCTTTTCGTGTTTCTTGTCTCTTTTTTTCCCCTCGATTTGGCGCTGATTTTTTATGATTCTGTTCACTTCGTCTTGTCCGTTTATGAGTTCGCCTTGCGATACCCTATTATTTGTAATCTTTTCTGTATTGTATATTTTGTCCAAGTGGTTACTTGATAGTTTGGGAAATAAAAGCAGGCGTTATCATATTATATTAAGTGTTGACTCAGTTTCTTTTAGCATCGTGAATATGGAAAATAAACCAAATTCTAGCCGGAAATTTGCCAGAAATTTGCTATCATGATGTATATCACAACAAAAATCTGTAATTGATTTATCAGTAATTTACCATGGCTATGACAAATCGAAACAGCTCAAAAAAAAATCACGAAGAAAAAAGATATGTATAAAATTTGTGCAAAAAAAGACAAAAAGAAAATCGTATGCTCTCTCGCCGGGAATTGAACCCGGGTCCCGGGCGTGACAAGCCCGTATACTGACCACTATACTACAAGAGACGTTACCGATTGGTTGTTGTTGACAGCCTAGAGTTTTGAGGGTATATGTAGGCCGCTTTAGCCCGCGATAATTTGCCCCATTTCTGTAAAAGTCGAAAATATAAAAATATTTTTCTCAAAGCAAAAGTCAACAAATTTTACGCAATTTTAATCAGACTCTCCCATTTAACGTCTCCAGCGGACCTCCCGACATCAACATCCGGTCTAGATCGGAACAGTCTCTTGTAGTATAGTGGTCAGTATACGGGCTTGTCACGCCCGGGACCCGGGTTCAATTCCCGGCGAGAGAGCACATGATTTCTTTTTGCCGGTATCGAGAAGGCAGCGTCTGACTTTTTGCTTGCTATTTCACCATACTTGTTGTGGAAGTTTTACTCGAGACCAAACCAACTGGTTGTGATGTAACAGTGTATACAGTTTCAACAAACGCGAAGATGATATTGGCAGTAGTTTACCATCTGTGCGTTTGTTTTTGCTGGACTTCAAAGAAAACACCATGCCGGCCAGGGCATGACTACTTTGTGTACTTGACTTTAATGGCTGTGTTTGACCTCAAGGAGCTCGTTGAAACAGCCGACGAGCACACCTAGATGGGCAACGATGCCGTAGGACGTCTTCATGATCCCTATCAAGGGCGTGCAGAGTCTTTCAGAAGGTGTTTACACTCGACATATGGGCTCTCGGTGGCTTCTCTTACTTGATAAATCTCCATGGGAAGTCTAAACTGAACTGCTAGATTGGAGTATGAACGGTACCCAGCGTTCACAGTATTCATCAAGAGTGGCCACTGCAAACAGAGTCTTAACTTGTCTGCCGCTGCGTCCGGGCTCAAGAGCGGCAATATGGTTACTATTTTTGGACAAGACAGCTTGAAAACGTTGATAACGCGTCTGCCCTGGCGGTGAAATCCCTCCCTCTTGAACAATGTCCGTGATAGACGGGGATCATGCTGCCTGTTTTTAGTTGGACGTGCTGGGGCCGAGATCATATCCTGGCCTTGCATCATGAAAGACAAGCAGGCGTGCAGAAAACGTGGAGCATACCAATTGCAGCCTCTTCCTGTCCAACTTAGCCGCGTTCTCGAGTGTCCGAGGACATCAAGCCGTCACTGCATATCAGCCACGACTTGGCTCATGCTGTCACCGAACGATGCGGCAGGGTACAGTCAGGCCGCAACCCGCAACCGGTCACTTGGCCGGTACAGATCGGACTCACATTGAATACTATCAACTGAGCGGGCAGCGAGCCAGGCACGTCTGTGCCGATTAAAGATTTCTCGGTGCGCGCCGGACGTCGACCGAAATGGTGTCAGCATCTATAGTGCGATGCTTGTTTTCGTACTGTAATTCGACTAGTTACACTGTTTGGCATTCGCAGCGTTCATCTGTTTCTGCTTTTTATTTTTGTTCTCCAATTATCTGATCTATTGATAGCTAATCTAACTTAACATCAAACTTTTTGTCTCTTTTCCATAAATATTCTCCCCCACGCTTGAGGCCTTTTCACTGCTGCATACGACCCAAATATCTCATCCGTGATAGACCACATCCATCCACGGACATACATGTTGATGCAGACCAGCCTCTGGTCCAATGTCTGGAATAGACAGGTCACAAGATACAAAGAGGCATTTGTGGAATTGGAAAAGCATGTCAGATTCATTAGTCGTTGTCTCTGCTGTTACGCCGCGTCTCTCCACGTCTCCTCACTCCCACGCATCCCCTCGTCTGTTTGGTCTGTGCTTCTTCGGCCATGATATTCAAAGATTTGATAAATTGCTAGTTTACAGAGTGTTTTCTTGATAGTATCGACGAGCCCAAGCTCTTGCATCAAGGCATACTCGTGATGTCCACGTAGATCGAGAGCTTTGATCAGCACGGATGTCGCTGCTAAGAGCAACGCGAATAGCAGACTCCCAAAACCTCCGTCTGAGCTTCCGTCAGAGCTTGCTAGAGGCCATAGCTTTCTTCGATCTGTTTACTAAAGCTGGAGTCTGCGAGTTTTCCAAGAGATTCACTAAAATACGAAAATAAAAACAAGGAATGCTTGTGGAACTCTACTTGTACCGCCGTGAGTGGCCATAAGTGCCGTGTTTGCATGCATTTGCCCCCTGATATGCCTGATAAGAGTCACGGTATGCCATGGCAGTCGTTAGGCATTGTTGATATTTGTTGATACTTGTTGATTCTTGTATGGGGGTTGATCGAAGGCTGACTAAATATTCTACGAATGTCTATGAAGATACCGTGATAGTTGCAACTGCAGAGCTCTGTCTTGTGAGATGGTGTGTTGTACGCATACGACTGTGCAGCAGAGCTATCACGGGTATCATATTGCAAGATATGACACTGTCATCTATTCGCTCTACTTTTAGACAATCGATATAAGGCCGGATTGCATTATCAACAGACTTATGCAAGGACAGCGAGCAGAAACTGAGTCAACTTATCTCGAGACTTGGGCTTCTCAGCTTGACGACAGCCAGAACCGGTGATTTGACTCCGGACTGTCCGCTACTGGTTTTGATTACATTTGCAAAAAGAAAAGCAGGAGACAGCTCTGGCCATCGCGACACCCGCTGGACCGCAGACAGGAGACAATCAGATTTGCACACACTCAGGCGAGAGAGGGGCTTCATGTCGCCTTCTTGACGCCTCATCTGCAGACCACTGAGGATTGTCGTCAACACACCATCTCAGGCCCGACTGGACGACATCGCCATTGGCTTTTCCTCTTTTCTTCTTCTACTCCTCTCCTCTTCTCCTCTTTTGCATTCCGGACACGGACCAGATACTCCACAAGGGGTGGCCTGTCTTACATTTCTGCAGAGCAGAGTATAAACCATCTTCAGATCAAGACATGCATAGGCAGAAGAAGTATCACCGCTTGTTCTTGCCCTTTGTCTTCCTTAAGCCTGACACTGACTCAACAGGTGGGCAGGCGGAGACACTTTCTAGATCTGTATGTTTGCCCGTCCGGGCAGACAACGCATCAGTAAAGGCAAACGAGGGCGGCTATCAAGGCATCGCCCCTGCAAGAATAGCCGTGACAGATGCCTGAAGATGGACATGAGAACGCCTTCCAGGCATTCACGGGCGTAGAAAGCCAGCCCTGAACGCCTTGCGCTTCGATTGCTCCCTGATATCCAGTAGCGAACAGTGAGACGCGCAGTGCTGGAGCGAGTCAAGAGGGTGTAGCAAGGGTAGACTGGGAGAAGATAGTCTCCGGCCGACCTATGACAAGCCGGCACATGGCAGAGCTATCCATTGCATCTTCTTGCAAAGACAAGACGCCTTGACGCCTTTGCAGAGAGAAAACAAGAGCAAATCTGAAAAGGAGCTGGTGCCCAAAGCAGCCACCACGGCCGCCAGTGCTGGCCCGCACTCGGGACGCGGGCCCTCTCCCCGGGGAACATCCTGCTGTCTGGGTCTCGGTATCTCATTTTGTTGACATCTTGATCTTGATATCAATCAACCTTGCCTTGTGCATCGAAGCGGGTACTTGGGACAGTCTGGTATCAGTTGGGAGACGATAAGGTTCATTTGTTGTCTGTCTCGTATCGTCTCGTCTTGACTTGTTGACTTGTTTATCCCTTGCTTGATATCAATGCCAGCGCAGCTTTATTTCGCTCTTCCTTTCTGCTCGTCGTTGGGCTCGCCTGCACCTGCGCCAGCATGCGCCAACCTGCAGGGGTCCTGTAATAGTAGAGGAAATATCTGGGGAACATGCAATACATGCAATAGGCCGCACTGCCGTGGCCTTTGGGCCTCAAGCCGTCAAGTTTGTACCTGTGTATTTGTGTGGGTGTCTCTATCTGCGCTGTGTCTGTGTCTGTGTCTATATCTAGGTCGTGTGCGGTTGTGCATATAGAGTGCAGTAGAGTGCATGTAGAGTGCATAGTGTATCTGTGTATCGTGTTAGTCAATGCAGCAAGGCCCAATCCAATCAACACCCATTAGCCAGTCGATCTCCTGCATCCAAGCCTCAAATATAGGTGATATATCAAAACAATAAATAGAAACAATTAAATAAATATTAAAAGCAACCCGGGCACACGTGCTCGAATGCTTGCGTTGCTTGGAGGGCGCGAAGAGGAGTAGCATCAGAAACCGAAGAGAGGAAAGGGGAGAGAGGAAAGAGGAAAGCCGAGAGGGGCTGCCCAAATGTACAACTCATCCAGGCCGGCCAATAGACGACTGCCAGCAATGCAATGCTCCTGTTCCCTTGATTGTCTCCATGTGTACAAAGTAGCAATCACATTCGCAATTGAGGTTTGAGGAGACGTCCTGAGGATGAGTTGCTTTCTAGATTGGGACTGAACTGCAATGATTGAGGTGATCTTTGATCTTCTGAAACCTTGGGTCTTTGCATAGCTGTCGCTGCGAAATCGGATGCACAGCCAGCTATCATTGCTGGCCATTGACGGCAATACGGTGATGAGACTGGCAATGACTGGACAGTTGGAGATGATAAGGACAAACAGAAAAGGGTAATGCACAAATGCACTGACTCAAAGTTGTGAAATAAATCTGTAAGCCGCCGTCTCCCATCTTCCCCCACGCAGTATGGAGTGAGACTGCCTTTCCCTTTTGCTCACATTTGCTCTACCAGAAAGAAAGACGGGTCTCGCTCGCTGTTGCGTGATTCCCCAGACTGGCCGCGCCACTGGAAAGTCACGTTTAAACTTTGTTAGACTGTCTTGTCTCGTTTGGTATTTGACAGTAAACGGTCTGACATCTCAGACACTCGCGAATGAGAAAAAAGGCTCACATTCGTCGATCCATCACAGTATAATAAGAAACAATTAACACAAAACTGGGCGTGTGGTGTGGTGGCCCAGCATTGATCCTGGTCCTGTCGTGGCCAGGTTTGTGGAGATGCGCCGACGAGTGATGTTTGAGCATTCAAGAGGATCGTAAGATGGAGACGTCCAGGGCGACAGCAATTCTGTACGTCTGGCTGTCTCTGAATAGAGTTGGGGGACAGAAACGGTGGAAAGTGCAGAAGCTTTCTGAGACTGCACTTTGCGCACTGCCAGCGAATCGTTGCCCGGGTCGTTGCCATTATTAGCACCTATGCGCCTCGTAGGCTGTGTGGCTCAGAGCGTCTGCCCCGTTCATAGCCCATGGCTTACACCTTCTTTCAGGCGTATCTGTAATGCTTGTTGAGCTTGGGCAGCTATCTGAATGGAATCCAATGCCCTATTTGATTTCATTTGTTTGCTTGGCTGTCGTGCTTTGATTTTCTTTCATCTGATGCTTGCTCTGTTGGCGGTCTCGGTTTTGGCCCGGTTTCATTCAAATCGCATCGAGATACTATCGGATAGATGAGACAACGTCATCGATGACTTCAGTCGCTGCAATGACCCTTGAGGGTGTGAGCCATAGTAGAGGATGCATTCTAGAAAGTAATCAAACACTAGCTATAGTGAAGTAGAAAGTAAAGCCGGCTTAGAACTGCCTGCAGAATGACAACATGCAGCCAGGAATAGATTGCAATATAGAGAGAAACGGGCAGAATGTAGTCTGTATGCACAGAGTGCCGTAGAATGCGCAGAATGCAAAGCGGGCGTCGGGATAACGGCTTGTACTACACTGCGAGCTGCACACTGCGGGCTGCAGGACAGTAAAAGGCTGACGAGATGGCTGGGCACAGCCCCGACGCAGCTATTACCGCATGCGATTTGGAAGTCCGAGAATCTGAGTATCAAAGTACTCAGTAGCTGACTGCCTGCATATCTGACTTTGACTGTCGACTATCTGACTGAATGATCGGACGGGCCAGTGATTCGATGGCCCATGTCAAGGCCCGACAAGACGGCCGATGATGACAGACGCTTGGGTCTGCTTACTCCTTGATTGCTCCTTATTTTCCACTCAGTATGAGCCTTTTCTATTTTCAAATGATATCAGAAAGGATCGGGTGAGTTGGTGTGCTGACAACATTCAAGTAGGCTATCCAAGTCCTTGGTTGCTTCGGCCGCGGAGGGTGGTGACTGTTACAGGAAGCGGCTGGCCGTCAGGTTACAGACATCTGAGTCTATCAAGCTCGCTGAAACGGTCGTTGTCGTTTTCGGGAGTTGTGAATTCATAAATCGCTGATTATATCTCGACGTGGTATCGTGCTCTGCGGCGATCGCGGCGAAGTCTCCCGGCTTATCACTCTGCTATTCTCGACGCCTCGATGACTGCCAATGGCCACCAACGACTACCAATAGGAATGAAAATCAAACAAAACAATCTAGGCAGATATCTCATTCAGCGTTTCGTTTCTGTGGTGCGTGTCGAATCGCCCCTAAAGGGTAGTAGATGTCTTCTTAGACCGCAGTTTGGGGTGGCGGTGAACAGAGCAAGTTGAAATAATATCGCAAAGGTGAAACGTCAAGGTGAGAGTAGTCACGGGGATTACTAGGACGTCGAGTTCCAGCCCTTTGAACAAACGGACATGTTAATCGCAATTGCCCGAAATGGATGGATGTGGCGAGAATCTTCGACTGGAAGGCGCATTCGAGAACGCGTACCTGCAACGTTTCTGGAATCCATCCCGCGCTATCAAAAGGAGAAGGCACGGACATGGGGAAATGCATTATTTCCAACTCAAAAAGGAAGCAGCGACTGACCACAAGAAGCTTTGAATCTGAAAAGTTTTCACGGCGTGGGATGAAGGAGCAGTGCTGTATTCCAGCGCCTTTGCCGTTAAAGGGTCACGGAACCGCCCGCTGGGCCATTGAGAGACGCCGCGAAAGAGAAGAGGGCGCATGCTCTGTTTACAGTGATTCACAAAGAAATTCCATTCTTGATTTTGTTCTTGACAAATGCATTGACGAGCAAGTCGGCGTAAGCGGGCAACCGGAAAGACCATCGTGCCTTCCCCATCTGTCTTGATCATTCACCGTACTTTCCTTTCCACTTTCCCTTCTCGATCGTCTCAATTCGTTCCTTCCCGTTCAGTGGAGAGACACAGCATTCGATGCCAGCGATGGTGGAACCACCAGCACCTGTTTCTTCTAGTCTTCCCCTTCAGTCTTCTATCTACTCAGTAGTCCAGCTCATGCATCTCTCAATATATTCGCAAATATACACAGTAAACGCAATAGCGTGGGAGGGAGCCATTAGCAGGCTGCTGGGTCTGTAGCCTAGGCCAAATTGGTAACTCAACAGAGCCTGCCTAGTTGCTTGGCTTGGCTGGTTGCTCTTTCCTCGGCTGGCGCCGTTTTCTTTTCTTCAGGCCGTTCCTTCCAATTCTCGTCATGCCACGCACCATCGCGACTTATTCGGAAAGCACAGCCAGCATAGAGTCTTGGCTTTCACAAATTCACAGATTCATAATCCGAGGAAGGAGCACCCCGAGTGTCCGTCTTGCACTTACATAATCCTCCCTCTGTAACTACACTCTATCCTCCCGCATCTCGTGCTTCCCAGCTTTGCCTCATTTTCGTCGTGTCGATAATTCTCACGTTGCCCATGGTCGTGCACAATCCCTCTGCCTGTCGTCACTAGCTCTTGTGCACGCGCTACATCGAGCTGTGAGCAACCTGTGCGTTATACCGCATCTGCAATTTTGATCACACGCTTTGTGCACGCCAGGCCGTCCAACCTCGACCAACCTCGATAGATTCATCACCTCCCGTCCTCGTATATCAGTATCGTTCACGTCGAACGTCTGACCGTTCACTGGTAATCGGCATTCAGCAATACGGCCTTACTTGCCTCCGTTTTGGTGTTGCCACCGTTTGCTGCTACCGTTTCATCGCCCAACCGCCCTCCCCTCCCACCCCCTGGATGGCGATTCTTGGCCAACCCCGGCCTGCCAGCACTGTTTTCTGCGCTACCTAGGCCTATTCCATCTAGCATCCCGTTTCTACCTCTTCGTTTTTCCTGTCTTACTCTACCTTACATCCCGTCTTGCCCACGCTCCACTTTCTCCCGTCTCTGGATCGTCTGTCGTGTGTGTCTCTCTCTGTGCTCGTCCAAATCTGGGGACGTCTATATAGGCACCACCACGCCCATCCAAGCCTCTTCTCATACTCATTATTTTGTTTGTTACTGTTTGATATATTCGTCACGCCAAATTATATATGAAAACTTCAACACACATGTTCAACACTATATATCAACTCATCATCGTCTCCGACTTGCACTTTCGCTTCCACTTACACTGACATCTCCACAACTCACTTACACCCAACCTCACTCATAACCTCACATCACACACAACACAAAATGCCTTCAATATTACGACAGTACAGCGGCGGCAGCAGCCCTAGCAGCAGCCGCGACTCAAAAACACAAAACAGCAGCAGTGTCATCGACGCCGTCGCCTTTTCCTCACAAAGTACCGCCCCGTCCTCGGTCAGCAGCGGATCACCTCGCATTCCCGCAAAGTGCATCCCTGCTCCGGCTGGCAACCCTCCAGCATACAGCGAGACAGCACGCCCTTGGACTGCCCAGCGGTCAACATTCCAGCCCTCCCACCAAGCTTACCAGGACGACCTGTCACCGTCAACGCTGTGCTACCCCCGCTCTTCCGTCGACACATACGTCTCCGACTCCGAGTCCGAAGAGGACGACGAGAATGCCATTGATGACACCTTTGACATTACCGACGATGACGACTACATCAGTGACTCCCACAAGAACTACCTGCACAGCGCATCTGCCGGCCACAAGGCCAGCCTGGATGACAATGTCATCCCGCCACTGCCCGACTACCGCCCGGACGTCTGCGGCGGTATCAGCAGCATGCACTACTCCACGACACCGCAGGAGTTTGCCAAGCTCTTCCCCAGCCTCAACCGCATGTCCATCCGCCACGACGAAACTACCGCCGACGGCAACATGAACTTGCGCGTCGACATTGCCGTGCCCGTCGGCGAGCGCCGCCGCCTTACATCGTACCAGCTCTTCCATCTGCGCATGTATGACCTCGCAAAGCGCGAGTTCTCGCTGCGCCGCTACGGCCGTGACTCGGGCCGCGAGGTCTGCAACTCCAAGCTCAACTTCATCGACCCCGCCGATAAGACTAAGAAGGAGAAGAAGAGCAGGAGCAAGATGTCCATCATCAGCCGCAAGTCCAACGAGGACGACGACGACGATGAGGACGCCAACAAAGGCTTCGCCAAGCACTGGGCGCGCAGCAGCAACAGCAGCCACTCGGTCAAGACGGCTCCTTCCATCGACCTGCGCCCCACGCTTCAGCGCTCCATGACAACAGCGCTGCGCTCGCTGGGCGCAATGGCGTCTGTGCGGCCGTCTTTCCGCCGCTCCGCCTCTTCCTCGAGCCAGGACAAGTACAAGAGCCAGAGTAGTCGCCCGGCCACGTCGCACTACTCGCCATACACGCCTGCCTCGACGTCGCCCACGTCGTCCTCGCCCCCGGCCCTGTCCAGCTCGACGCCCTCCTTCTTCTCGCGCGAAAAGGGCCGCCTCAGCCCGCCACCGCCCGCGCCCAAGCCCACAAACACCGTCAAGCTCGAGTTTAGCAACTACGCCCGCGTCGACCTGGAGCGCTCTTCGGCGACTGGTCATCACAGCCACAGTCACAATCAAACCAGCGACAACACGCGTTACGAGTTTGAGTGGTGGGGCCACAAGTACACCTGGAAGCGCAGCACCGACAAGCTGCTCAACACGGTCAGCTACCACCTTATGCGCGATGACAACGGCGAGATCCCCATCGCTCACATCGTGCCTGAGATGCGCTCGCCCAACCAGGTCGACGCTGACGAGGATGCCGGCGGCTGGATCCCGCCCTGCCACCTGTGGATCAGCGACCCGGCCGTCCTCAACGCCATGACGGACGTTGCCGACGTGCTCGTCGCGACCGGCCTGCTGGCCTTGACTGACGACTGCATCCGCACGCGGTGGCCCAGCAAGGCCACTACTACCTCGAATGGCAGCGGCTTCGCGTTCGACATGGAGCACGTCGGCCCGCGCGCGCTCATGCAGCACGTATTCCACCGGCGCGGCAGCAACAGCAGTGGACACACGACCCACGCGAGTCCGTACATGTCGAGCCCGCTACGGCATGCCGAGCCAGTCTACTGATCACTTTTTTTTACTTTCTTCTTTCTTCATCTTCTCCTTCTTATCTGTTTTTATTATCCAACGTTAAGCCAGCGCGGCATCCTTTAATCGTTTCAGCCTTTTCTTTCTTTTTTCCATCTCTTTCTTCGGTTATCTCACAGCATAGCAGGTCGGTCGCTTCTTTGGTTATTTTCGGTATTTGGTTATCCGGTGGTCTTCAATTTTTTTTATTGCTCGCCTACGCAATGTTTGAGTAAACATTTGGCGTTTTTCCTTCAGTTTTCACTCAACGTTCATCACTCCACGTTACTTTGGTTACTCTCGTAAATTGATCGGCTCCTGGGAAATCAGACCCAGCAAGCCCGTAGCATCTCATCTGTAGATACAGATCAAGTAATAATATTATTTATTATTTATTCAATAACTTTATATGACGACGTGGTAATATCATAAACTCGGTATCCAACAGCACAGTAGATCAAAAGAGGTTGCTACGCAGAGCCAAACAAGCGCATAGACTAACATGAATCACGATCACACAAGACTAGATTAGATGAGTTAAAAGGTATTAAGTAACTTGATAGAACAAAAACAACATTAATAGAGCTATGTAGTGCAACGACATGGAAACATGAGAATAGAAGAGAACGAACATGAAGAAACTTAGCACCCATAAACAAGAACATAATCTAATAAGAGAAATCAAACAAACACCTCCGTAAATGCATCTAGATCATTTCATTTTACACCATCAACCGCTTAAGCAAAGGTCGACACGGCAATAGCGACGGCCTGGCTGTCAGAGTGCGAAATCGACACAGTGACCTCCTTGAGGTTGGCAGCCTTGGCAGCCGCGGCGGCATCGCCGTGCAGGTGCACAGTAGGCGCGCCAGTCTCACTGCGCAGGACCTCGATCTCCTTCAGCGCGGCACCGCCACCGCGGCTAGCAACACCCAGCGACTTGAACACGGCCTCCTTGGCGGACCACCGGCCAGCGAACGCAGCCTGGACGTTGGGGGTCGAGTTGCAGTAGGCAATCTCGGCGTCAGTGAAGTTGCGCTCCAGGAACGTGTCGTTCTCAATGTTGATGGCCGAGATGTCCTCCAGATCGATACCGACCTTGTTGTTCTGGTGCGAGGTCTCGATCTGCGAGGCCAGCACCTGCAGCTTCTCCAGCGTCGTGCGCGACTTGGCGTCGGGCACAACCTTGTTAGCCAGCTGGGCAAAGTTGGCAGGGAAGGTCAGCTCAGCGGTCTTCTTGTCCGTGTTGACGCGAGCATCAGGGTTCAGCAGAACCGAGGGCAGCTGCTCGTCAGAGTAAGGAGCGTGCGTCTTGGCAACGAACACCGAGTTGTTGATCATGCCGTTGTGGAAGAAGCGGTAGGCCTTCTTCTGGCGGGACTCGACCTTGGCGCGGTAGGCGTTGAAGGTGGCCTCGTCCAGAGCGGCGTACAGGTAGCGGGGGTGGATACCAATAGCCTGGGCACCCTTCTGGCCAAAACCGAACGAGGTGACCGAGAAGGCCTTGATACCGTCAGTCTGCAGAGTGCGGCTGGGGTACACAATGTAGTCAAACTTCTCCATAACCTCGTCGACGTTGTCGGCGTTGCGGTTACCGGGGACAAGACCAGTGTTGAGGACCTGCAGACAGCCGTTCATCATCCATGCACCAGCAGCACCCTTGGGGTGACCAGTGAGGTACTTCTGGAAGATACCCAGCACGGCATTGCCCTTCTTGCGGCCAAGGTGAGACAGCTGCTGGCAGATAACAGACGACTCGTTCTTGTCGTTGGCCTTGGTCGAGGTACCGTGGAACGAGGCAACGTCCAGGTCGTCAATGGTAAGACCCCAGGTGGCCAGGGCACCGCGGAGAGGCGCAATGCTGGTGTCACCCTTCCAGAAGTTGTTACCCAGGCTACGCAAGACCTCCTTGACCTGGCGAACAGCCTCCTTCTCGACGTGGTTGACGCGGTCGGCGGTGTACGCCTTCTCATCAAAGGACTCGTCGCTCTGAGCCTTGATGGCAGCAATCTCGTCGGCCAGGAACTCAAGCTCGGACTCCTTCCACTGAGCAATCTGCTTCTTGCGGTGCTCGATCTGGCGGCGACGGTAGCTGATGTCAAGCAGCGGCGAGGGGAACTTGCCGGCGTTCTCGCGAGCAGTGGTCAGGACACCCATGCCGGGAGCAGGGACGGAACGGCCAATCTTGTCAGAGGCCGTAGTGGTGAGAGCCAGGATACCGTAGATAGGGACACCCATATCCAGAGCCAGCTGAGCAGTCATGATGATCTGAACACCACTGCCCTGGGACTCCATGAAGCCGTTACGGGTGGTGGTGGTAGGACGGGACATCTCCTTGGGAGTGCGACCGTGGGCAAACTCATCGACAGCATTGCTGGTGGCCTTCATGTTGGCGAACTCGTAAGAGCCCTCCTCACCAAAGTCATCGAAACCACCGACAACGCAGATGCGGGCCTTGCCCTCAGTGATGGTCTCGTAACCAATGTCGACGGACTCGACAGCAGTGGCACAAGCACCGACAGGGGTCTTGATGGGGCCAGACGAAGACAGCAGCAGCATGTTGACCCAGGCGCTCATGGTGTTGATGAACGACTCCTGGAGAATGTCGTTCTGCAGGGGCTTGTCCAGGAAGCGGTCGCGGTGCATACCACGAAGAGCAGCAGCACCACCCATACCGGAACCAACGCAGTTACCAACCTCAGAGACGTGGACGTACTGGTAGAACTCGTAAGGATCGGTGATACCGCAAGACAGCAGAGCCTCAGCAACGGACACGAGGACGAACAGGGCAACGGGGTCAACCTGCGAGATAATGTCCTCGGGCACACCGTAGCGCTTGGCGTCCCAGCCAGTGGGGACCTGACCAGCAACGAGGCGGTCGAAGCGAAGAGCCTTGGGGATCCAGAGGCCGGCACCCTTCTTGAGGCGGACAGTGTACTGGTCGCTGTCGGGGATGGCAAAGATCTCGACCTTCTCGCCGTGCTCGCGCTTGAACTCCTCAGCGGTTTCCTTGGAAGCCTCGAAAGGCTCGAGGTCCTCCTCGATGACAACCTCGTGAAGCAGCTGCTTCTTCTCGGGGTCGTAGCCATCAAACAGCTCGGGCTCGATCAGACGGATACCAGAGTGCTCCAGGATGAACTTCTCGTACTTGGTCTTGATGTCCTTGTCATCGACGGGGTCACCAGTCTTGGAGTCAACCCAGCCGGAGTAAGGCTTGCCCTTGATGGGACCGTTGTGGTTCTTGATCAGGCCCATGATCCAGGCCATCTCAACGCAACCCTCCAGAGAGAACTCACCGTAGGCCTCCATCTCCCAGCGAGTGCGCGAGTTACCCCAAGGACCAACCTCGGCGAAACCAGTGACAACGACGACCTTGTCCAGGTCGACCATGCCCTGCAGCTTGCCGTTGAGAGGCTCGATCTCCTGCTTCCAGTCGGGCAGGTTGGGGAACTCGAACTTGATGTTGGCACGGGGCTCAATGACCTTCTTCTTGTAGAGGGCCTCGGACGCCTCACCGTTGACGATCTTGTTCTCAATGGAGTTCTCCTTGCTGACCTCCTTGCGGATCTCGCTGGTCTGCAGGATGTCCTTGCGCAGCTTGGTCATAATCTCGTTCAGGTTGGGGATGAACTGCAGACCACCGTTCAGATCGGCCATGACAGGCTCGTTCTGGCACAGGTCAACAACAGCAGGCGACATGAGACCCAGAAGGTTGAAAGCCATCTCCTGCTGGGAGAAAGTGCGAACACCATACTGCTCGACACCCTCAGCAACAATGTTGTTGCCCGACATGAGACCGGTACCACGGGTCCAGCCGATGACGGCACCACAGACGGACAGGTAGTCAGCCCAGTCCTCGGCGTGCCAACGGTTGAAGAGGGTCTCGAGACCAAGCTTCGACTCGGAGTACAGACCATCGCTACCGAAAGTACCGTGGTTGGGAGACAGGGGCAGGATGACCTGGGCGGGGCGGGTAGAGAAGCCGCGGTTGGCCTTCTCAGTCTTGACGCTACCCAGCAGACGGATCAGGTTGGTCAACATGATACGGTGAGCGAGCTCAGACTTGGAGTCAATGCCGTCAATCTGGCGACCGTTCTCGGAGATGGCAGCGAAGGGGACAATGAAATCCAGATCCCAGCCAAGACCGTTCTTGGGGTCGTAGATGTACTCGACAAGGGCCTCGACGTCCTGCTTGCTGCCCTGGTTGAAGGGAACAACAACAAGCTGAGAGTCGCGCGAACCGTGGCGAGCGTACATGGCCTGGTAGTACTCAGTGACCTCACGAGAGTAGCGACTGGTCGTGACGATAACGTGAGCACCACCGCTGATGAGGCCCTGGAGGACGTCGGCACCAATGGAGCCAGCGCCAGCGCCAGTCATCAGAGCGTACTTGCCCTGGAAGCTGACACCAGCAGCAGCGGCGTCAGCAAGGCAGTTGAGGTAGAGGCCAGTGAGCTTCTTGTTGTAGTCCCAGCCGCTCATGGCCTGGCTGCGCAAGTGCAGGAAGGGAATGGTCTCGACCTTGGCCTTGGGGGTGCCGCTGGGCTTGGAGGAGAGCGACTTCTTGGCGGCGCCGTTGGCAGAGATGATCTGGCTCTCGTTCATCTCGAGAGAGCGCAGAAGCTCGCCGTACAGCTGCTTGAACTCGAGCTGCGAGGTCTTGGAGACCTTGTGCTGCTGCTTCATGAGCTTATACAGACGCGACAGGCCGGTCTGGACCTTGGCACGAGTGCCGTACTCGGTGATCTTGCCACCTGCAGCCATCTGCTGTACGTAGTGCTCCAGCTTGCGGCAGCTGGCACGGGGAACCTCCTCGTAGTTGAGGTTGCCGCGAGCGTCGACAGTGGTGCGGGGACCGGTGGGCACAGCAACATCCTTGAAGACGGGGGCGACGTTCAGAACATCTCTGCAGTTCTCAATCAGCTGGGCACCGAGCTCCTTGGCGAGCTTGTAGGTCTCACCGCGCTCGGTGGGGCAGTTGTCGATGTGGTACTGCATGAACTCAAGCAGGGTAGGGTTGGAGCGGTTCATAATGCGAATGCACTGGCTGACGATCTCACGGTCGACGGCCTGCAGACGACCAAAGATGATATCGTAGTACATGCTGAGAGCGTCCTGGCGAGCCCAGTTCCAAGACGAATCGTAGATTCTGGCCTTGAGGGAGCTGAAGGCAGGCTCAATACCGGCAGCGTAGAAGTCACCGTGCTCAGCAGACCACAGATCCAGCTGGCTCTGGAGGAGCTTGGAGGACTCCTGCGAAGTCTGGAAAGCCTTGTCGCCGGCACGCAGATCCATCTTGAGGTAGCGGGCCAGGAGCTCCAGCTGCTGCTTGAAGAGAGCACGCTGGTCCTTGGTCAGAGCATCGATAGCAGCGGGGTCCATCATCATGCCACCGCCACCACCAGCATCGGCGCCAGCAGCAGAGGCGGTGGTGAGGCTGATGCCAGCATTGACAGCGTACTTCTGTGTAACATCGTCAAGGAAGGCCTTGGCATCACCCTCGGCACCCAGACGAGCAGGGGGCTCCATTGTGATGGCCAGCAGCAGAGCGCCGTCCTGGCGACCCTGTGCAAGACCCCACCGGGACTCGAGGTATTTGCGGGCAGCTGTGATGTTGAAGCCACCGGGCATCTTGGAGGAAATTAAACGGGCAATCAGGGCCTGGGACTGCTTGCCGAGGTTGCCGTCGAAAGTAGCCTGCATGGCCGCACCAAGCTCGTCGAGAGGTGTGTCTTCTGGCTTCTCGGGTGTGGAGCCGAACTCCTTACCCAGGTCACCCAGAATTTCGTTCTGAAGAGTAGATTTGCCTATTAATTAGCATGGGTTACGATGCAGCACAGAAAAGCGATTATAAACCTACCACCAACAAGATCTTTGATGGCCTTGCTCAGAGGCACCTCGAGGAAGGGCTTCTTGAGCTTCTGAGCAATGAGAGCGCGGACGATCTCAAGAGCCTGCACGGGCGCATCGGGGACAGATGCAGCCGGGCCGGCACTGGGTGCTGCCGCAGCAACAGGGGCGGCCGCAGCAGGGGCACCGGCCGCAGCCGGGGCCGCACTAGAGCTGGCCTCGGGTGTTGGCTCGGGCTCGTCCTCAACAGGGTCAACGTCATAGTAGATCTCCTTTGCGTCCTTGTTGTAGCACAGGATTTGTCTCTGGACGGACTTTGCGGCATCGTAGGCCTCGTATTTTGATGCAATGGTGCGCTTGGCCATCACACCCAGGGTATCAGCGGGACCAATTTCGACAATACGCTCGGCTGTCTTGTCGGCAAGGAAGACATCTTGTGTTTCAATCCACCGAACGGGCGAGGCAAACTGGTAGGCCAGAAGCTCGACCAGCAGGGTGTGGGCGAGCTCCTGCTCGACCTCGGGACGCATGGTTGCGGCTTGAGGTCGGGAGTAGATGTGGTGAGGATTTGATTAGAGAGGGGTCGGAGGTGAGGGTATTGAAGTTGGCGGAGTGTCGGAATAGGAGGGAGCTCGAGATGAAGCTATTCCGGGGTATCTCTATATTAGAAGGTGGTGAGTATAGGTACAGAGTCGATTGAGTAAACAAGAGACGTAGACGAGATGTCGAGATGTAGAGATGAAAGGATGTAAGAGGAAAGATTAAGATGGAGACTGGGCAGAAAGTGGTAGAATGCGGAAGACGTGAGAAAAGGGGAGGGGGGACAGATGAGGGTAGAGTAAAGAGGTGGTTAGACACACCAGAGGTTCTCGTGGAGTCGAGTGGATATGGAGGGGATGTCGATGTGTACTGAGTAGGGGAAGAAGGAGCGAGGGAAAAGAAGTCGGAAAAGGAAAGTCAGGAAGTAACTCGGAAGGAACAGAGGCGCAAGACAGACCCGAGAATAGAAGGAGCGCTTGACGTTTCGCTGTTTCCTTTTGCTTGGGGAAGAAGAAAGCTGTTGTGCTCTCGAATATTGTTGATGGTCGGGCAGATGGAGGGAAGGAGCGAACGGCAAAGGGGGTGTACCAAGCAGAGACACGCAGAAAACTCAAAAAGTTCAAGCCCGTTGGGGAACTGGATTGGAAACTACTCACGGATGAAGCGAGGGGAGGCAACAGCAGACGCGCGAGGCAGAGCTCACTGGCAATACACAATGGATCTACTGGATGGATGGGGGTGTGGGTGTAGATATTTCGAGTACCCAGAGTACTTCGTAGGAATTTAAAAGAAAGACGGTCTAGAGGCCAGGCACCGCGAGATGATGAGAAGGCGCGAAGGAGAGCTACTCCGTGGCAGAACTGCTTGTAGAAGGAACGAACGACAGCTGGTCGACAAGTAGAAAGAAGGACTCAAAAGAAGCAAGAGCGACGCAATTGAGTGGGACCGGCAGGAGAAACAGAGTAAAATACAACAGAAAATATCGAGATAAATGGAAAATATCACTGATGAAATTAAATTAAACGACAATTTAAACTACAAATTGATAAAAGCTACAAGTAGATTTGCAAGATTGAGCGATTGGGAGCTTGCCTGTTGCACTCGTTGTGCCCCCTGGCTGTCGCTCTTTCTTCTGTTGAAGCTGCATAATACTTCCCAACCAAAATGGACAGACTAGTCCGAAACAAGAGTGGACTGTACTTTGGCGGTGACCCCACAGGGAACGTTGAGGTAATACGGCCAGCCGAACATCCCTGAGTGGACGGCGTTGGGCGATAAGATAAGGAATGTTGATTTGATTTTTGTGGTTGGCGAGATGAAGTTTGACGGTTCTTTTGGACAATTGCAAGAATCAGAGAAGCTGATGTTTGTGAGTCTGGATTTTATGGCGATATTTTGTCTTGACATCAAAATTGTTATTGATTTTGTATAGTTTTGTGAATATTTTATTATATTTTTGTCATGTTTACAAATATTTTTGAATTTGACAACTCTTCAAAATATTTCAGATAAAATCTAACAATATTCGTATCCAATCTACCCCTAACCAGGCTCTACTTGTAATCATTTGACATCTTCCACACAACGTGTCATGAAAAACTCCGTACATAGAAATATTAATACACCGACAGGACCGAGTGCGGTTGGCGTGGCCTTGCCTTACGACTTAGTGGATGCGCTAGCTACGGGTTCCGCAGTGTTCCTGGTGCGCACAAAGTACCGGTACAAGGTCGGATGCGAGAACGATGATACTTACTGGCAGGCAAGAGCCACCACTCAGGGTTTACCTATTAGAGACAAGGCTTAGTCATAATCAACATCGCCAGTTTCACTTTAACTCTTCAACAAGAGACATCCAACAAACGACCCAATACAACCATGACATCGGTTCCGCGTCAGGTCTGTGTCAGCATGTCGATACAGACAGGCAGGCAGCATCCCGCATTATCGCCACGAGTCTGCACATCGCCCCATAGCTTCCGTGCTGCATGTCTACGATGTCGATGAAAGGCCGCCATCTAGCCGTGGTCGTGTGCTCCGGCCAAGCAGACTGCTTGTTAGATGTATGCTTACCCGGAAGTAGCAACTGACCTAGCATGTATCTCTTGTATCTATTGTATTTCATATCCATGCCCTCGCAAGGCTTGCCGAGTACTTCCGCTGTCGCCCGTCGGACAACAGCAAGGCTGCGAGACGTGGCGTCAGGCACGCTGCATTGGGAAGAGCACCTGCCCATCAGGGTCAGCGTCTGAATCATAAACGGCAGAACCCCTCGATCAGATATGGATGCGCATACTCAGGCTGAGTAAGCATGAGGGGATATCTCAACCGCCATCATCAATTCGTCACCAACGACGTCAATGGAATCATATTGATCAGGCTGGGCCTAGTTTGTACGGCGTACAGCATCGCCTGCCGTTCACGTCTGCCATCTACCACCTGCCATCTACAGCACGGCGACTCGGCTGCTGCCTTCACTCCGAGCTTCACCACCCGCGAATAGGCTTCAGTCTAATCCGTCATTAACCTTCAATTTGTTGGCCGCATGCCGTCTCTAAAACCAGCCTCGTCTCATCCCTTTCCAACTTTCAGTGCGTCCCAAATCCCGGCCAAGTGCGCATCGCCAACAATTTTCTTTGCCTCAACTTCAACTTGACACGGATTTGCATGTACTGGTACTTGTCCAACGTTGGGCGGAGAAAAGCGGGCCCGGTCCCCAAGTCGTTGTCCCGGCTGGTACCAAGTGCAGCCCCTAGGCAGATCATTTTGTTTTGTCACTTTGCCGGCGGTGCAGGGGGCAGCTAGGGTGGATATATTGAGTTCCTCGTACTGTAACTCTGTAGAGGCTGGCCAGGAGGCAGCAAAACCGAACACCGCGTTAAAAAGAGTTGGACCCTCCAGACCACGCTAGTGTCAATGTCACTCTGCGGTGCACAAACTAGCAACTTGTACTTGTGTGCTGGCTCACCGTCACTGCCGTGCGAGTACCCCCGTAGCTCCTTCTCTCTACGAAGTATTTACTCTTGCCGTTTGTTGTAATTCTTGCAAAACGCACTCCCCAACAAACGAGATTGCTGGGTGATTCGTGCCTTCCCTTGTTGGTGCAATATCGACAATATATGATTTTATTTTCTCTTTTTGCATTTAATTCTTTATTCCTTTTTTATTACTTTATTGCCATTTGTTCTCTGGTGTTCCATTCTCGGTTGCTCCTTCCCCTGACCGTTGCTGTTTACAGGCTCTTTCCTAATACAAGTCCTTGCTCTAGATCATCCAGATCACTTTGTACGACATCACCAATCTGGCTAATTTATCCTCAATTGATCTAAATCGATTATTTTTGTCTGCTTACACAAAATAACTTTATTCGCGTTCCTGCCATCCCAATCATTGAGTGGCGGCGCGATTGCTGTTGGGAACTAACACTTGCCATTTTTGTGTCCCTCACACCTCTGCAGCTCCAGTTCTTTCCTTCTTTCTGCCATCCACCCGATTGAGCTCCTTTGTCCACTCAACTGCTCCTTCCTCCACTTGTCTCCTCAAGTCCTCCACCGCATCGTCTGTTCTGCGCGCAACTACCTCGAGTGCCTGGAACCCAGTCCTTTCCGTCGCTTCCCTCTTTCCCTCTTGAGCCCTCACCCTTCTTGCCTCCACTGTCTTGTGTCTGCCAGTCGTTCCTTCTGAATTACCCTGAACACTGCCCTCCTATCGCCGCCTTCTTTCCCCACGACCATCGAGGTCTTACTCTTTCCCTCTTCTCCTTCCCTCCTCGCATCTTCCTTCTCACATCTTCCTTTCTCTTCACATTCACACATCACCAACTGTTTTGCAAAGCTTCTTCTAATTCTACATCCCCTTGCACATCTGCTTTGCTATATCCCGCCCTATACCACAAGTGCAAGCTTCTCACACCCCTCATTCCACCCGTCAAGCTCCCTCTTCGCTGAGCTGGAGTTTTTAGATTATTTCAAGTAAGTTTGAAGACGGATTCTGGATTCCTGAGGAGCAAACAGTTCTAACCTCCAGTCTCCCCGTCTTTGATACCCCTCACACCGACAATGTACGGAACCGGCACCGGCCCCCAGACGGGCGTGTCGACCCCGCGAACCTCGAGCTCTCTGCGTCCTCTGACTCTGTCCCACGGCTCGCTCGAGACATCGTTCCTCGTGCCCACCAACCTTCACTTCCATGCCGCTCAGCTGAAGGAGCGCTTCACCGCTAGCTTACCAGCACCTACCGATGAGCTCGCCCAAGATGACGAGCCCTCATCCGTCCCCGAGCTTGTTGCCCGCTTCATGGGCTTCATCGCCAACGAGGTCGAGGAGGGTGAGGACGATGCCCAGGGCTCATACGAGGAGGTCCTGAAGCTCATCCTTAACGAGTTTGAGCGCGCCTTCATGCGCGGCAACGAAGTCCACGTGCTGTCCGCCACTCTGCCCGGCATCGACTCCAAGAAGCTGGCCGTCATCCGCAGCTACTACGCCGCCCGCTCGGCCTCCAACCGCACCATCCGCCCCCACATGCCCGCACTCTTCCGCGCCGCCGAGGACAACTCGGCAAATCTCTACAACATCTTCGGCGGTCAGGGCAACATTGAGGAGTACTTTGACGAGCTCCGCGAGCTTTTCGAGACCTACCCCACCTTCATTGGCGAGCTCATTGTCAATGCCGCAGACCTGCTCCAGAACCTCTCCAAGTCCTCTAGTGCCGAGAAGCTCTACTCCAAGGGCCTGGACATCATGACCTGGCTGCGCCGCCCCGAGACTACCCCGGATATCGACTACCTGGTGTCCGCTCCTGTCAGTTTCCCTCTCATTGGACTTGTCCAGCTCGCACATTACGCAGTCACCTGCAAGGTCCTGGGTATCCACCCCGGCCTGCTGCGCGAGCGGATACGTGGTGCGACGGGTCACTCTCAGGGTATCGTGCTGGCTGCCGTCACTGCCGCCGCCGACTCCTGGGAGACCTTTGGCGACCTCTCCAAGTCTGCTCTGACCATCCTGTTCTGGATCGGTGCTCGCAGCCAGCAGACCTTCCCCCGCACTTCTCTCACTCCGAACATGCTGCAGGACTCCATCGACAACGGCGAGGGTACCCCGACACCTATGCTGAGCATTCGTGATCTATCCCAGGAGCAGGTTCAGAAGCACATTGATGCCACCAACCAGTACCTGCCCACTGATCGCCACATTGCCATCTCCCTCATCAACAGCCCCCGTAACATGGTCGTTACTGGCCCGCCCCAGTCTCTGTACGGTCTGAACCTGCAGCTGCGCAAGGGCAAGTCCGCCACTGGCCTCGATCAGGCCAAGATCCCCCACACTGAGCGCAAGGTCCGCTTCGTCAACCGCTTCCTGCCCATCTCTGCGCCTTTCCACAGCCCCTACCTCGAGAAGGCCACTGCCATGATCGACGAGGACCTCAAGGACATTGAGATTGACGCCGAGGATCTTGGCATGGCTGTCTACGACACCACCACCGGCAAGGATCTGCGCGAGTCCGTTCAGGGCAACATTGTCCCCACCCTGATCCGCCTCATCACCCGCGACCCCGTTCACTGGGAGAAGGCAACCGTCTTCCCCGACGCTACCCATGTTCTGGACTTCGGCCCTGGCGGCATTTCGGGTCTTGGAATCTTGACTAGCCGCAACAAGGAGGGCACTGGTGTCCGTGTCATTCTGGCAGGCGCTGTTGCCGGCACCGTCACCGAGGTCGGCTACAAGCCCGAGCTGTTTGACCGCGATGAGGAGAACGCTGTCAAGTACGCTATTGACTGGGTCCGCGAGTACGGTCCTAAGCTGGTCAAGACCAAGAGCGGCCAGACTTTTGTCGACACCAAGATGAGCCGGCTCCTCGGTGTGCCTCCCGTCATGGTCGCTGGTATGACCCCTACCACCGTCCCCTGGGACTTTGTTGCCGCTACCATGAACGCTGGCTACCATATTGAGCTGGCTGGTGGTGGTTACTACAACGCCAAAACCATGACCGAGGCTCTGGTCAAGATTGAGGGCGCCATCACTGCCGGTCGTGGTATCTCCATCAACCTGATCTACGTCAACCCCCGCGCCATGGGCTGGCAGATTCCCCTGATTGGCCGTCTCCGCTCCGAGGGTATCCCCATTGAGGGTCTGACCATTGGTGCCGGTGTCCCGTCCATCGAGGTCGCCCAGGAGTACATTGAGACTCTTGGTCTTAAGCACATTGCTTTCAAGCCCGGCTCCGTTGATGGCATCCAGTCCGTTATCAACATTGCCAAGGCCAACCCCAAGTTCCCTGTCATCCTGCAGTGGACTGGTGGCCGTGGTGGTGGTCACCACTCGTACGAGGATTTCCACCAGCCTATCCTGCAGATGTACAGCCGTATCCGCCGCTCCGAGAACATTATTCTCGTTGCCGGCAGTGGTTTCGGTGGTGCCGAGGACACCTACCCGTACATCACTGGTCAGTGGTCGACCCAGTACGGCTACCCTCCCATGCCCTACGATGGCTGTCTCTTTGGTAGCCGCATGATGGTCGCCAAGGAGGCTCACACTAGCAAGAACGCCAAGCAGGCCATTGTCGATGCTCCTGGTGTCGGCGACAGCGAGTGGGAGAAGACCTACAAGGGCCCCGCTGGTGGTGTTATCACCGTCCGCTCCGAGATGGGTGAGCCCATCCACAAGCTGGCTACCCGTGGTGTGCGCTTCTGGGCCGAGATGGACCAGAAGATCTTCAGCCTGCCCAAGGAGAAGCGCGTTGCTGAGCTCAAGAAGAACCGTCAATACATCATCAAGAAGCTCAACGATGACTTCCACAAGGTCTGGTTTGGCCGCAACAAGGCTGGCGAGACCGTCGACCTGGAGGACATGACCTACGGTGAGGTCGTGCGCCGCATGGTTGAGCTGCTGTACGTCAAGCACGAGAAGCGCTGGATCGACCGTTCGTTCGAGAAGCTGACCGGCGACTTCATCCACCGTGTCGAGGAGCGCTTCACCACCGATGCCAACCAGTCGTCGCGCCTGCAGAACTACTCTGACCTGGACGAGCCCTACTCTGCCGTCGAGAACATCCTGGCTTTCTACCCCGATGCTGAGACCCAGATCATCAATGCTCAGGATGTTCAGCACTTCCTGATGCTGTGCCAGCGTCGCGGCCAGAAGCCCACCACCTTCGTCCCCTCTCTGGACGAGAACTTCGAGTTCTTCTTCAAGAAGGATTCTCTGTGGCAGTCGGAGGACCTCGAGGCCGTCATTGGCCAGGATGTCGGCCGTACCTGTATTCTCCAGGGTCCCATGGCTGTCAAGTACTCCAAGGTCGTTGACGAGCCCATCAAGGACATTCTCGAGGGCATTCACGTTGCTCACATTGCCGGCCTGACCAAGGACGTCTACAACGGCGATGAGTCTTCCATCCCTGTCATTGAGTACTTCGGTGGCAAGTTGATTGACCACGAGGTTCCCCTGGATCTGGAGAGCGTTTCTGAGTCTTACGACGAGCACAAGAACACCTACCGCCTGCCCTTCTCTCCTTCCATCCCTCTGCCTAACGTTGATGACTGGTTGACCCTGCTGGCCGGCAAGAACCACTCGTGGCGCCACGCGCTTCTGCTCTCGGACGTTCTTGTCCAGGGCAAGAAGTACCAGACCAACCCCATGAAGCGTGTCTTCGCTCCTGTGCGCGGTCTGTACGTCGAGATCCGCTTCCCCAACGATCCCGAGAAGACTGAGATCATTGTTAAGGAGCAGCCCCGCCACAACCACTACGAGGATGTGGTGCACGTCAAGCTGACTGGCAAGAACGAGATTCTGGTCAACGTTATTAAGCGCTCGACTGCTCTCGGCAAGCCCATTGACCTGCCCCTGAAGTTCCGCTACTGCCCCGAGGCCGGCTACGCGCCGATCCACGAGGTGATGGAGGACCGCAACGACCGCATCAAGGAGTTCTACTGGCGCGTGTGGTTCGGCAACGAGCCCCTCAACCTGAACGCCGAGGTCACTGGCAAGTTCGACGGTGGCAAGGCTGTCATCACTGGCGAGGACATCAACGAGTTTGTTCACGCTGTTGGCAACACTGGCGAGGCCTTTGTTGATCGCCCCGGCAAGACTGTCTACGCCCCCATGGACTTTGCCATTGTTGTTGGCTGGAAGGCTATCACCAAGCCCATCTTCCCTCGCACCATTGACGGTGATCTGCTGAAGCTGGTGCATCTGTCCAACAAGTTCCGCATGCTCCCTGGTGCCGAGCCCCTCAAGAAGGGCGACGAGGTCTCGACCACTGCCCAGATCAACGCCGTCATCAACCAGGAGGCTGGCAAGATGGTCGAGGTGTGCGGCACCATTGTGCGCGACGGCGAGGCCGTGATGGAGGTCACTTCGCAGTTCCTGTACCGCGGTGACTACACCGACTTCGAGAACACGTTCCAGCGCAAGACCGAGACCCCTATGCAGATCCATTTGGCTACTGCCAAGGATCTTGCTGTGCTGCGCTCCAAGCAGTGGCTGCAGATGGATGAGGCTCAGGACATCAACCTGCTGGGCGAGACTCTTACTTTCCGCCTGCAGTCGCTTGTGCGCTTCAAGAACCGCACCGTTTTCAGCCATGTTGAGACTCGCGGCCAGGTCCTGCTGGAGCTGCCGACCAAGGAGATTGTCCAGGTTGCCAGCGTCGAGTACGAGGCTGGCGTGTCCAACGGCAACCCTGTGATTGACTACCTTGAGCGTCACGGTTCGTCGATTGAGCAGCCCATCAACTTCGAGAACCCCATTCCCCTGAGCGGCAAGACCCCTCTGCTGCTGCGCGCCCCTGCCTCTAACGAGACCTACGCTCGCGTGTCTGGTGACTACAACCCCATCCACGTGTCGCGCGTCTTTGCCAACTACGCCAACCTGCCCGGCACTATCACCCACGGCATGTACTCCAGTGCCGCCGTGCGCTCTCTGGTTGAGACCTGGGCTGCCGAGAACAACATTGGCCGCGTGCGCAGTTTCCAGGCGTCTCTGGTCGGCATGGTGCTGCCCAACGACGACATCCACGTCAAGCTGCAGCACGTCGGCATGATCAGCGGTCGCAAGATCATCAAGGTCGAGGCCATCAACAAGGACACCGAGGACAAGGTTCTGCTGGGTGAGGCCGAGATTGAGCAGCCGATCACTGCGTACATCTTCACCGGCCAGGGCTCTCAGGAGCAGGGCATGGGTATGGACCTTTACGGTAGCAGCGACGTTGCCAAGAGCGTGTGGGACCGTGCCGACAAGTACCTGATGGAGACTTACGGCTTTGCCATCACCAACATTGTCAAGAACAACCCCAAGGAGCTCACGATTCACTTTGGTGGTCCTCGTGGTAAGCTGATTCGCCAGAACTACATGGCGATGACCTTTGAGACGGTGATGGCAGACGGTGCGATCAAGTCGGAGCGCATCTTCAAGGACATTAGCGAGACCACTTCGTCGTACACCTACCGGTCGCCCACTGGTCTGCTGTCGGCTACTCAGTTTACGCAGCCTGCCCTGACCCTGATGGAGAAGGCCAGCTTCGAGGACATGAAGGCCAAGGGTCTTGTGCCGCGCGATAGCACGTTTGCTGGTCACTCCCTGGGCGAGTACTCTGCCCTGGCTGCCCTGGCTGACGTCATGCCTATTGAGTCGCTGGTGTCGGTTGTGTTCTACCGCGGTCTGACCATGCAGGTCGCTGTCGAGCGCGACGCAAGCGGCCGCTCCAACTACTCCATGTGCGCTGTCAACCCCAGCCGTATCTCCAAGACGTTCAACGAGGAGGCTCTGCGGTTTGTTGTCAGCAGCATTGCTGAGGAGACTGGCTGGCTGCTGGAGATTGTCAACTTCAACATTGCCAACATGCAGTACGTGTGCGCTGGTGACCTGCGCGCGCTGGACACGCTGGCTGGTGTGACCAACTTCCTGAAGGTCAAGAAGATTGACATTGACGAGATGCGCGAGCAGCTCAAGATTGAGGAGGTGCGCGAGCACCTGAACGAGATCATCCGCGGCTGCGCGCAGGAGACGGAGAAGAAGCCCCGGCCGCTGGAGCTGGAGCGCGGCTTTGCCACGATCCCTCTGCGCGGCATCGACGTGCCCTTCCACTCGACGTTCCTGCGCAGCGGTGTCAAGCCGTTCCGTTCGTTCCTGCTCAAGAAGATCAACAAGACGACGATTGACCCCGCCAAGCTGATTGGCAAGTACATTCCCAACGTGACGGCCAAGCCGTTTGAGTTGACCAAGGAGTACTTTGAGGACGTGTACAAGCTGACCAACTCGCCGCGCATTGGACACGTGCTGGCGAACTGGGACAAGTACCAGGATGATGGCGTCAACGGCGTCAACGGCACCCACGAGGAGGATGTCGAGGCATAATTTCTTTTGATTTAGTTGTTCATGTTGTTTATTCTTTTCTAATGTTTTATGTTTCACGTTTATGTTGTTAGATCTGGCCATTTGTTGCATTTAGTTGTTTATACTCCTTTTAATCTGTTAATTCATCATTTCTCTTATACTGTTTTCTTGTGATGCTTGTAAATGTTTCAGTGTTCTATCAAAAGTGTTAGACCGCGGATAGAAATAGGGTAGAAGTTTTGGATCTCTTTTGCATGAAGATAAAATCCATCATAATCAACTGTAGTTTAAAAATCTAGCATGCTTAGATAAAAACCTTTACTTGGATAACTAAAACTTATGGACAGTGATCATGTAGTTTAAAATATACCATGATGACATCTACACATCGCGATGTGAAATTGAATGATGAGTCAGCATTCAAACCGAACCTTTACAGAATATATCATCACAAGACTTGCACGCCCTATTTCAAATAAATGCCTCTCTATTGCATGCTCAATTCTACAAACCTATCATCACCGGCATAAGAGACCGGCTGCCGCCGCTAACCGTGCCCCTGTCCATCACCATCCTCTCTCTTTGTCTGCGCGGACGAGATGCGCTTACTGCCTGGTCTTTTAGAGTGCTATAGTGCGGGACAAACGTGGTCCCTGGCCCGTCCCCCGCTACCGTGTCCGTCCCTACTGTAGCGCAAGTGGTCATTCGCAGTGGACAAGTGGTGGGCAAGTGGTGGTACAAGTGGTGCCTGCGGACGACCCTCAACATCCTGTCCGCACTTTGAGCTTCCACGACACAACAACCGTGGACCACACTCTATCTCGTCCGTGCCCGTCCTCTTGTTACGTATTATTTCGTCTTCTTTCTGCTTGTCTTTCTACTTTGTTTGTCTTTTGTGAAATTAAACCTATTCGACCTTCTTCTTCTGTCGTCGTCGTCGATGCCAAGTCGTAGTATATAATGTAGAGCTTCCCTCGCTTGTTTGTTAGTTTCCAACCTTCTCGGCCGCATTTGCACCTTTCCGCGTATTCCTAGAGCTACAAGACACAATACACTCATACACCTCAACCGTCCAACAAAACCTCTACCTTATCTTGTGCCGCCTCAGTTCTCAGCCAACTGCAGCTCAAAGAAACCCCAAGAAACGCTGCTCGCTTATCTGCTATCTGCTATCTATAGCTACTATCGGCAAACAACAATTCATCGTCATTTCAGGGCTGACACTGCATATTGCTTCAAGCTGCTTTTTATGCGCTCAGATATCCTATTTCACTGTATCTTTTGATTATATAATATTCAGAGTACAAGTCCTGGATCCTTCCGAATCTAGCATTTAAGAGTCAACGGCTTCCTCTCAATACAGAAAGAACGAACAGAGCTCCAGCCGCACCGCCTTCCGCCACTTGGCTGTTTGTTATCGCGATACGCACTAAGCAACCCACTTATACGCACAGCTCCGACCTCCGACCTCCCCCTCCTCCGTCTCTCTTCCCTTCTTTCTTTCTTCTTCCTTTGCAATGTCCATCTGCAATTCTTTCACTCAATTAATCTCGCGGCTCTCGCATTCCCGCTCACCTACGACTCCTAGCTCAGCATCTACCCCTGCAGAGAAGACGTCATCCTCAGAGTCTAGCTCCACCTCACTGATGGCCGCGCCTTACAACAAGGTGTTCTGCGGCACCTTTATCCACACGCCCGGTCTCGACCAGATCGAGTACCTCCACGACACTGTTGTCGCCGTGAACACAATTGGCACCATTTTGGTCGTCGAGCCCCTCCCACAAGGCCTCAAGCAGGAACCCGCTGCCTGGATCAAGTCTGTGCTGCTGCCGCGCCTCGGCTGGACCCCAGACGCCACAGCTGTCACCATTTGCGAGCCCGGCCAGTTCTTCTTCCCCGGCTTTATCGATACACACCTGCACGCCTCGCAGTACCCCAATGTCGGCATTTTTGGCAAATCCACACTGCTCGACTGGCTCAACAAGTACACATTCCCGCTCGAGGCATCGCTCAAGGACCTGACAAAAGCCCGCCGCGTCTACTCGCGCTGCATCCGCAAGACGCTGTCGCACGGCACCACTACTGCTGCCTACTATGCCACCGTCGACGTCCCCGCCACCAACCTGCTGGCCGATCTCTGTCTCGAGGCCGGCCAGCGCGCGCTCGTCGGCCGCGTGTGCATGGACAACCACGAGTTCAGCCCCGACTTTTACCGTGATGAGTCCCCTGCAGAAGCCGAGGCGGCAACACGGGCCTGTATGGCGCACATTGCCTCTATCGACCCGTCACATACGCTGCTGCGGCCTGTCCTAACGCCCCGTTTCGCGCCAAGCTGCACGGGCGATCTGCTGGGCCGCCTTGGACGCCTGCACAAGGAGGGCGACTGGCCAATCCAGACACACATTAGCGAGAACCATAGCGAGATTGCGCTCGTCAAGGAGCTGTTCAAGGACAAGGTGCCCCCATCCGAGGGCGAGTCGGACGGCATGCCGTCGTACGCAGGTGTCTACGACCACTATGGCCTGCTGACCCCGCAAACCATTCTGGCACACGGTGTCCACCTGACTGAGGCCGAGGCAGAGTTGATCCGTACGCGCGGCAGCAAGGTCTCGCATTGTCCGTGCAGTAACAGTGCTATTACATCGGGCGCAGCACGGATCCGGTGGCTGCTGGACCGCGGTATCGAAGTCGGCCTCGGCACGGATATGAGCGGCGGCTACTCGCCGAGTGTGCTCGAGGCGGCACGCCTTGCATCGCTCGTGAGCCGGCACGTTGCCATGGGCGGCGACGACGCGGCCAAGCTTTCGGTTGAGGAGGTGCTGTTCCTCGCAACTGTGGGCGGTGCGAGCGTCGTTGGTCTTGCCGACAAGGTGGGAATGTTCAAGGTGGGCATGTCGTGGGACGCACAGCTGATCGGGCTGGGTGTCGTTGACGGCCGCGGCGGTGTCGGCACCGGCGTGGACGAGGATACCAACGTCGATGTGTTTGGCTGGGAGACGTGGGAGGACCGCGTGGCCAAGTGGGTGTTCAACGGCGACGACCGCAACACAAAGCGCGTCTGGGTCAACGGCCAGCTCGTGCACGACCGGTCGGCGGTGGCCACGGGCGGCGTGCCCAGCAAGGAGTTCCCGGCGGCCGACAAGGCCAAGGCGGAGGACGCGGGCACTAGCTTGCCGGCATAGAAGCTGGTGATTAGCATTTTGATGGTGACGCTGCGCTTTACGACGGGCATCATTGGTCTTGTGACGGGCACTGTCGCACAGGTCGTCAAGATCCTGGCCAACTGCAGCGGGTAGTTTACTTTTGTTGTTTATCTTTTTGTTGTTTGTTTACTTTCCCATAGCGATACCATTATTATTACCGAATATGTCGAGACTGTCAGAATAGTCACTTCCGGAATCACTCAAATCACAAGTATATTTGCACAGAACAACGTGGCACATTGACCTAGACACCACATGCACGTAGAAGCGAATGTTCTGTCTGTTGATCGGTATGCCGGTGTTGTTCTAAATATTTGTCTAAAAAGGTGTAAAAGGAAGTAAAAGTCGAGGTTTTAAAAGTAGTAATGAGGTAGGTCGAAAACCTTAGACGTGGTCCGTGCGCCGAGGCTTTATGGCTCGTGCGTTTTATGGCTAGTGATATAAATATAGCTTAATAGTTTACCGTTTTATTAAGTTATTTTATTAACCGATATTAGATTTTTTTTTTTTAAAGTCGCGATACTATAGTTTATTTTAAAATATTAAAAAACACGTATTAAAATAAATAAAAAGCTTAAGTATTTATTTATATATAACGGAAACTTTACGATATTTTTTTTATCTTTTATTTTTTTTTTTCGATTTATTTTAACGTTTTAATATCTACTAAATTCGAGTTAATTAGCCGGTTTAGTATATCGTTAATTTTTCGTTTCGTTAACGCGTCGGCCGGGTTTTTTTTTTAAAAATTTAATAAACTTTCGCGATTTTTTTACGTTTATATAATTAATGAAATATCGCGACGTCGATTATAAAACGTTTTTTAACGATAATATTTAACTTTATAATAACGTCGTAAACGTTTTTAAAGTTTATATAAATTATTAGCGGGATAAAACGATTATAAATACCGTCGACGATAACTTTAAAATAATTAATTATATTAAAATTATATATAAAAATATATAACTTTACCGTAAAAATAAACTTAATAACTTTTTTTATTTTAATAAACGATTAATAAATAATATTATAATTACTTATTATATCGTATATCGTAATAATATAACTTAATTAAAACGTAAAGTTTTTATTAAAAATAAAACTTATATCGACGAAAATAACTATTTTAAACGTAAACTTATTAAGCTTTACGAACTTTAGTTTTTTATCGGGGTACTCGATTTACTATTATAATTAAAAGTTTAATATAGTAATTTTTTTTTTACTTAAGTCGATATATTATACTACCGTCGAAAAATCGTACGTTATTTCCGATTAATATACCGAAATAATATAAACGCTTCGTATTCGTTACGTTATATATTACTACCGAAGCTTAAAAAGTTTATTTATTTTACCGCGCGTTTTTATATTTACCGTAAAAGTTTTTAATACGGGGGTAATATTAACTATTTAGCTATTTTATAAAAAAATTAATTAACTATTTTTATTAAATATAAATATACCGTTATTAAATTTTAAGTTTTTATCGATAATAAAAATATTACGAAACTTCGCGAAAAAACTAACTTTATCGAAAATACGTTACTTTAAAATAGTAAAAGTTTTATTAACTAAAATAAAAGTATCGTTCGTTTATAATTTTATTAGTTTAAATATCTTTTTTTTACGTACTATAAAATATATATCGTAAGTTAACGGTATTATACCGAGATTACGAATATAATACTTAATATAAATAGTAAATTAATAGTTATTTACTTCGAAAACGCCGTATAAAAACTTAAAAATATATAAAATCTCGTCGTCGAAAAAAACGAAAATATTACGTATAACGCGATTCGGATTAATATAAATATCGCGCTAAAAAAAAATAAAAATTTATACGTAAGCTTACGAAATATCGTATAAATATAACTTTAAACTTTTATTACTTATTTTATACGCGGTAATAGAAAATAATAAACGTTAATTTATTTTTTAAATCGTTAACGATTAAATAAAAATTATCGTTTTACTAACGTCGTTATATACTTAAATAATAAATCTATTTTTTTTTATAGTTTAAGTAATATTTATATATTTAATTTCGTTAATAAATCGCCCGTTAAAAAGTTATATATCGTCGGAGAAGTTAATACGTAGTATAAATATAAAAATATTTTTTTTTAGTAACTTAAAAATCTTTATACGTCGTAAAACGTCGTAATTAAACGATAGTATCGGTAACGTTAATTAAATCGTTACTATATTATTATAAATAGTTATAAAAACCGATTTTAGTAATAGCTTACGGTTTATAATACCGTTTAATACGAAGCTTTAACCGGTAGTTTATTTTATTAGTCGGCCGCGACGACGTTTAGTTTACTTTTATATTATAACAATAATTTTTTCTTCCGAAAATTTAAACTTAAAAACGCGTACGAATATCGACCGAAATATATTTATTACGCCGTTATTAAAGTTTACCGTAATATTTTTATTTTTTACGGTACGTATTTTATAAAGTTTTTTTATTTTTCCGTCGTTATTATTTTACCGAAGCTAATCGTTAGGCGTTATACTTTTACTTATTTATTTACTTTTAACTTTTTTATCGCCGAGCCGTTACGTTAAATAAATACTTTTATAATTCGGCGTTCGAAATAATATTTTTTTAGTTTTTTCGTAGTAGCTTTAATAATAACAATACGTCGGGTAATTATTAAAAACGGAAATAAACTTTTAATTAATCGAAAATAAATACCGAAAACTAATAAAATAAATATAATACTAGCCGGGCTTATTATATTATTAATTATTTTAATAGCTATTTAAAACGATATATTTACCGTCGTTTTCGGAGCTTTTTTCCGAATAATCTCGTACGCCCGTTTAAATATTCCGTAATAACGTTTTATTTTATCGACGTTATAATAAACTTTAATCGGTACCGGTTTAATCTTAAACTCGAGTAAAACGACGTTAGACTAAAACTTTTAACTAATAAAATACGTACTTTAATTATATACGATAAAATCGAAAAAACCGACGTAAATATCGATTTATATTTCCCGTAATTTATTTTATACGTATTATACGGTTAAGTTTATTAACTACCGTATAATTATAAAATTAATACTTTAATCTACGATATAAATATACGGTATACTATTAATATATATAATATTAACTACAATAATACCGTTAAAAACTATATCGTTTTTTTTATATAGGTTAAACTTAAAACGTCGAAAAAAACTTTAATAAAACTAATATTTATAATAAAAGTCGCGAATTCGTTATAACTTTTTACGATTTACGTTTTTAATATTTACTTTCGTTAAAAGTTTATATAATCTTTCTACGAAAAAGTAACTAAACCGACGATATATACGTTTAAGCTTCGTAATAGTATAAAAACTTTAAACGGTATAAAAATAAGTTATTTTTTTAATAGTAAAAAAAATATAACCGAAACGACGAATTACCGACGTTTTTCCGCGTAAAAATACTATTACGTTACGTATATTATCGAAATAATTATATAAACGGTTAATATTTTTAAAAAATATTAAAAAAAAAATATCGACGGGAAATATATAAAAAGTAATAATACCGATAAATATTTTAATTATTACTAAGCTTACCGATATAGTATTTTTTATATTATCGAATTTTATTATAACGTTTTTATTTATTTATATATTTATTTAAATCTCCGGTTATAACTTACGAAAAGTAATTAATTAAAAATTACCGTAAGTAAAAAATATAACCGCGCCGGTATCGACGATAAAACCTATAAATATATCGACGCCGTACCGAAAAATTACCGGTACTATCTATATAAATAAAATAAAAAAAGTCGAAGTTAACTTTAAGGTATATAGTATAACTATTAGTATAAAAAGTCGGGGGGAAAAAAAAAACGTTATAAACGTTATAAATATTTTACTATAATCGTTATTTTTTTCGTTTTTTTTTTTTTTTTAATTTATAAATAAAACTATCGTAAAAGTTTTTAATATTTTTCATATATTATTACTTCGTATTTTTAATAACGATAAAATATTAAACCGTCGACTTAAAAAACTTTTTATACTATAAACGTTTATAAACGTTTTTTTCGGCTTACGTATAATTATTTTAACGATATTTTTTTTTTTTATAAAAATAATATTTACTTTATATTTTACCGAAAGTTTTACCGCGATTATTAATAGTTTTACGTTAATATATACGATTAGTATAATAAATAGTTATTGGTACGGTAATAATATAATTATTACGAAACTTCCGCGTTAATATCGTTTTATAACGTTCGTATATAATAATTTTTTCTTATAACGTTATTATTATAACGTCGATATTTTTTTCGCGACTAACGATAAAACTAATCGTTATATATATAACGGGATTAACTTTAAAAGTATTTATAAAACGACTATATAAAACCGTTAAGTTTTTTAACTCGTTAATTAAGTACCGTTATATACGTATAGTTTTATTATAAAACTTTCTTACGATTTATAACGTCGATTCGTCGAAATATTTTTTAATAATATCTTTTAATATTATAATCGACTACTATTTATTACAACGACGTTAAAATACTTTAGATTTAAACCGTATATTTATACCGTTTATTATTATTTTTTAATTTTTATTATCGGCGAAATAAAAATAAAAATTTTAGTAATAATCGAAAGTTTTATTTTTTATTATTATAATAAGTATCGTTTTATAAAAATAGTTAATATAAAAACTACTATTTTAATACTTTAAAACGAAAGTTATAAACTTATATTTTAAGTTTATCTCGTTTATAATATTTTTATACTTAAAGCTTTTACTATAAGTTTTTTTAATAATTTTTATTTTTTTTAGCTAGTTTTTTTTATTAAATATAATATTATTATTTTTTTTTTATATTTTTAAGAAGCTTTAACTTATAATACGCCGTTAGTTTTTTTTACGAAAGTTATTAATATATACCGAACGTTTATTCTCGCCGCCGTTAATTAAAAGTATATATTTTTATTTAAAAAAGTTATTTATAAAACGTTAATATAAAATAATTTAAGTAAGTTAATATTAAAAAGTCGCGTCGTAGTCGTATTATTACTAGTTAAAAAAAATATTAAATATATAACGAAAATCCGCGAATTAAAAACCTATATTATAAATAAAATAAACCGGTATAAAACGCCGAAAAAAACGATATATAATATTACCGAAATCGTACGAAAATATAAAATTTTTCGGTATCTCGGGTTTTTTTATTCTAGCTTTTATAAATAATATATAAAAGTAGTTTTACTTATTTATTTTTATTTAACGACTTTAAAAAAGTCTATCGATAGCCGATAATAAAATACCGTCCCGTAAGTTATCGTTAAAAATTTATAAAATAAATTTTTTAAGTAAACGATTACGAACTACTTCCGGGTATTTAAATATTTTACTTTCCGTAATAGTTTCGGTTATACCTCGGACTATATAAATATTTCAGTTAATCGTTTTTTTTATATAAACGCCGCGTCGAAATATAATATTATATAGTTTTATCGCGTATTTTAAGCTTACGTTTATATAATATCGAAACGTTTATTTCTTAAAAACGCTTTAAAAAATATTTATTAAATTTTTATTATACGCCGTAATAACGTTAATCCGTTTTATAAATTCGCGGTACTTTTTACGTTTCCGTACCGATCTATTAGTTTTTTTTTTATTTTTTTCCGAGATTTTTCCGTTTAAAATTTTTTCCGAAACCGTTTTTAAAATAACTTCCGAAACTACCTCCGAAACTATTTCCTTTAGTTATAACTATACCTTTTAATTACTTATTATCGAAATAAAACTTCTTTTCTTTATTTTCTTTCAGGTTTTAAAAACTTAATAACTAATATTAAATCCTTAATCTTTAAATTATAATTATCGAAACTATTAAAATAGTTACTTCCGGAATTACTCAAATCATAAATATATTTACACAAAACAACGTAGCATATTAACTTAAATACCATATACACGTAAAAACGAATATTTTATCTATTAATCGATATACCGATATTATTCTAAATATCTATCTAAAAAAATATAAAAAAAAGCAAAAGTCGAGGTCTCAAAAGTAGTAATAAAGTAAGTCGAAAACCCTAGACGTAGTCCGTGCGCCGAAGCCCTGTGGCCCGTACGCCCTGTAGCTAGTGATACAAATATGGCTTAACAGCTCACCGCCTTACTGAGTCATCCTGTCAACCGACAGAATATCCATATACATTAATTCGTCATTCATCTTATCTGAATACACGAGTACATGGGTGAATATAAAGCATAGAAAGTAGAAGGTCGGGTGAATATGAGTGTAGATTGACTATCTAATGATTAACTAGACTAATACGTAGTGAATAGTCGAGAAGAGTAAGTAGGCAAACGAGTAAACGGGCAAACAAGCAGATGAACCGATTTTGTAGATAAAGAGCAAAGACCTCCGGTGATGATATTAAACCATCAACGCTGTGCACTATGCATTGAACGCCGCCGAAACAAGGATGATGGGGAATGAAGAAGAATCAGAAAGAAAACAAATAAAGAAGAAGATAAAAATAAAGAAACAAAAGAGCAAAAAGAAAGAAAATCAAACTACTCCTCCTCAATACCGGGCCGGCTCAGCTTCGCCATGCTCCGTGTCGGCCGCAGCTTGCGAACCCCCGTCGGCTCCCCAGTGCTCACCATCGATCCCGAAGCCAGCCGCCGCCGCAGCGATGCAACCTCGCCCACAAGCTGCGCCCGCTCCCGGCGCAGACTCGCAATCTGCTGCTCCGCCGCCTCAATTCGCGCCACCTTTCGCTGCCGGCTGCGCTTTGCCGCCTCGTTGTTGCGGTCCTTGAGCCGCTGCTCGCGGATCTTGTCGAAGCGTAGGTTGGCGGCGCGGCGCTCGGCTAGCTCGCGCTCGTCCATGGTATCACTAAAATCAAGGAGGCGGACCATGCTGGCCTCGAGGAGGGCCTTGTTGGGGGCCTGTTCGCAGTATCGCAGGCGGGCGCGCCAGTCGTTGGGGTCGATCTTTGCAGAGGAGTGCGGCAGGGGCAGGACTTCCGAAAGATCGGAGACGTCTTGAGTGTCCCGCGGCATAGACATCGACAGAGGCGTTCTCTGGCGGCGGACGGGACTACCGAGGTCGCCGTAGGTCTTGGGGGTGTAGGAGGGCATGGGCAGGGTAAAGGGCGGCGGGGGCAGGGGGCCGGCTGTGTGAGGAACTGGTGTGCGGGCAGAAGAGGCCGACACGGGTGGCATCGAAGCATACGAAACGGGATCGGGGTACTTGAAACCCGATGACTGCGACTGCGAGTGCGACAGGCTTGGCGACGACATGGCCGCGTCGCCACCATAGAAAACATCGTGGCCGCCAAACAGGTCGTCGTCGTCTGTGTATCTCTGGTCAAACTCGCCGTCAAAGCCATCCTGGACTTCCTTGTGGTTATGGTGGTCATCATTCTTGCCATCCATGCCGTCGATGCTGTCAGTGCCGTCAATGTTGAGACTACTCAGATTGCCGAGACCGAGGCTGGCAATACGGCCGCCCGTCGACGCCGGCAGTGGGGGATACGATGACGACGGCGTAAACGGCTCAAGCAGCTCCATAGAACCAAAAGCCTTCAAAGGAGCCATAGGTGTCGACGGCTGGAACTGCGGCAGGGTATCGTCAGTGGAAGTCCGCGTGAGACGGGCGAGATCCATCGCCATCTCCCGTCCTAGCTCCATGTCCATGCCCGCGTCCAGTCGCAAATCCGATCCCATTCCCATTCCCGATCCCATTTCCATGTCCAGTCCAAAGCTGACGTCTGAATTGGCAGCAGTAGAGGTTCCAAAGACGTCCTCGAGGGCATTCTGGGTGACAAAGCCCGCGTTGTAGGGCGTGTTGATGGTGTTTGACGATGTTGACGGCAGGGGAAGTGAGAAGTTGAGGGGATAGGTGGACGGATATTCAGACGCAAACCCGGCCGTGAGAGGCGGCGTCGGCAGCGGCGTTGCCAGCGATGTGGCGAGCATGCGGTGGTGCTGTTGGGGTGTGAAGTAGTTGTGAGTGCTGCTGTGGGCAGTGTTGTTCTTGTGGCTTGTGTGGTTGCATGTACGCTCCGGCGTCGGCGTGACGGACCCGGCGACGGAGCCGGTGGTGCTGTTGTCCATCGTAGGGTTAGGTTGAGTTATTCCTTGGATTCAGGTCAGTCGAAAGTGGTGATGTGATGGTGTTGATGTGACAAACCTCGTGATGATGATGTGTTTAGATGTAAACAGTGGAAACAGATAAAGAGAGGACGAGTAACAGCGAGGAGAGAATCAGCTAAGAGAACAGAGAAATGACCTCTTTAAAGCATTCTGGCATCCGAAGGAGAGACCTCGTCATCACCGGGCGAGCAGCAGAGGTGGGGTGGCGGCAGGGAACATTGGACGGTTTTCTTATTGTTTTGCTGCCTGCTTTCTCTGTCTATTGTTGTTCTATTGTCCTTGTTGTTGCTGATATCAACAGCATCGTGGTTGACGGGGTAGTCTGCTTTAGAGGGTAGGCAGCTAGCAGGGCAGTGATTGTTGAAACTTGAAAGTTGACGAGTGGCGAGACAGACGAGCCAGGCGAGCTCATTGTTCTATTGAGGATGGCAAGCCTTGACCTATGACAACGTGTTCCCGTCTTCAATGGATATGAAATCAAAGAATAGCTACGTGCTCACTAGCACATGGTCTCGAGTCTCCGCGGGAGGAAGATGATATCGATACAGAGGAGAAGCAGCAAGCAGACAGGAGGCGAGGCTGCTCATGAGCATGATCAAGAGCATGAGTGGAGTTTGAATAATGTCTACAGTGACGAGCAAGGCTGGTGAAGATCCGAAACCAAGTATGGAGTCTAGAGCTCTGACATATCTGATGATTCATTTTGCGAGAAGTTATAATGAAAAACGAGAGCGTACAAGGAGATCACAAAGAACGCACAATGCGATTTGATGCAGGCACACGAATCGAGGTAACTGTGGTGCTCTATCGTCTATAGACGGGGCATCTCACAATAGTGGTCCAGTACGTGTGTGATGATTCACGGATTGTGTGGGATTCTGTGTGGGATTTCTTGTGACCTGTCAGTTGTAGCTCTATGTTCGTCTATGAAGCTATCACGGGCCTGACTATGTAGAGGCTGTATGTGTAGATGTTGGCGTAGGGCTTGTGTCATGATGCACCTGTACGCTGTCTGTGACCCTGTCTACAACGTGTCACCCGTGTATCTACAGACCTGGGACAAAACAATTGGTTTGGCTGTAATAATCTAGACGCGAGGCGTAAACGTGGTATGGTAGTGCAACTGGAGTATATTTGCTATGGGCAGGTAGATAAACAGAAAACAATACAACGTCAAGAGTTTCAAGAAGCAATCAAAGGAGACAATGAAGACAAAGAGAGTCTTAAAAAGAAGAACTCATATCAACTAAACAGTCGGCTGGTACTGGGCAGGCGGGTAGACAACCTGCGGCTCCTCTTTGTGCACGGGAATTTGGCCAAGCTCAGCCTGGTTGGCGACAGGAGGGTCGGCGATGCACGCGCGGATGAAGAAGAAAAAGTTGACAATCGACAGCACCCAGACGACCGCGCCGAGGCCGGCGCAGGCGGCGAGTGCACCACCCTCACGCTTCGCATACACATCGCCGTCGTAGCAATAGCCGCCGTAACAGTAGCTGCCCAGCCAGAACGCGGCCGTCGACGCCGACCAGGCCCACGCCGACAGCCAGAACACGATCGAGAACGCATAGGCGATGGCGGCGACAATGCGGAAGTAGTACTGCGGAAGCTTGTACTCGAACAGGAAGAGGACGCCGAAGATGATCCAGGTCTTGATGACGACAAAGATGAGCAGGCCAGAGACGCCCGAGTAGCCACCGTAGTAGCCGTACCAGGAGCCAATGACGGAGAGGGCAAAGGCAGCGAGAGCAAGGATGATGACGGACAGCACGACGATGGCAATGCGGAGGAAGAGGATGAAGCGGGGGAGTTTGGCAGGGACGCCCTTGCTGAGAACACCGTTGAAACCCATGGTAGTTGTTTACTGGGATATTTTGGTGATTACTGGGTATGTATATCAAAATGTCGAGATGGTGAGATGGTCGAGGCCAGGAGACGAGTAGAAGCGAGATGAAGATGCCAAGATAAATGCTGCAAAAGAGAGGGCAAGTGACACGCTTTATATAGTCGAGCTGGAAGGGATGACAGCCAACAGCCTACACAAAAGTTGCATTTGTCCTGTCTGGAAGAATGTGTGGTAGGGCGTAGATGAGGTGGCTTGCCCAGCCCTGCTCGTCGAGATTTGCATATTGGAGGCCGTTTACTCTGTTGATGCTAGTTCATTTGTTACGTCTGGTAGAGAGTGCCTTGCCTCTTCTTTGTTTGCTTCTTCAGGGCTTTCTTGACTTGATGGGGATATTCAGCTACTGTCTCTTGTTTTGATTTATGCTCTTCTTGCTTTTGTTGTATCTCCCATTTTGCTTGATAAGTTGATATTTTCAAGATACAGCAGTCACTTCAGCTAGTCAGATCAGCACTTCCACGACATCATGCAGGGTTTATTCCCATCCACGTTCCCTGCATCGACCGTTATCCTGCATCGTTTGTTGTTCCTATTCGTTTGCATATTACACAGCGCGATGAAGAAAGAAGGCTGTCTGCCAAGCTCAGTTACCGAATAATGCTAGCTGTTTCCGACCAGATGACTCTCCCTAGCAGAGTTTCTTTCGCTACGAAAAGCACCGGACACCTTGGCAACTCTAGACTCGCATCACTCGTAGAGACTTCTGTCAGAGTCTTGGAGTCAGCCCTGAGATGAGGTCTCATGGCAACATCCAAGACTGTGATAATGGCCGCGATGACCGCAAAAGAGACCACTCGCAAAAAAATGTGGCTTACTGCGGCAAAGCTAATATTAGTAAGAGTGCCCAATACTTCTCTTCTTTATCCAATATAAGATAGAATCTACCAAACAAGAAAGACGAGTGAGTAGATGGCAGACAGACCGCCATATCGATAGATAACACTGGACCCTGCATCACAACAAATTCAGTCGAACGAGGAAACCGGAAGCCCCTGAATTCTGCTGACAGTACACTCTCCCCAAAGTGCAAGACCTCAATAGCCATCCCAAGCTTTGTCGCCTTTGTTAGCTTTTCGGGGCTGAATCGCATCCCAGTGCGGACTGCTACGCGCTCTTGGCGGGAGGGGTCAGAGACAGTCTGACAAGAAACAAATGAAAGAAGAAAAAGAAAGCAGACGGATGTTGTGGCTGACAAGTCCGAAGGCTGAGGACACTATTGAGATAAGGTTAAAACAAAGTTTGGTCGAACGTTGATGTTTGATAGTGTAAATAATCAGATACAGTTCGGAATCACTATGTGTACTACAAGAAACACGCCACACGACGCCCGACCGTTTTAACCAAACACATTCACCGGCCAGCATACCGCTCTTGGCATCGACCATCCCAGTCTGTCTGTCTACAGTCCATCTATTGTCTGTCTATCGTGTGGCGTCTATATTGCTGACTGCGCCCCAGCCTTGTCTGTAAGTGGCATCGTCATCTGCATCGAGACAACCTCACTTCGCATTGGCGTCAACATCACCTGGTTCTCCTCTGTATTGTTCACCGGATTCCGAATTGAGAGCCGCCGTGAAAAGTACTGCTAGGCCGATATCAAAGATGAGGCTGACTCGGTTTGCATCGGCATCATGGAACAATGGAGTCAAAGAAATCAGACAAAAAGAAAGGATAAGGAAAATAAAAATAGAAAAGAAAACAATCAAATTTTACGCTATGCATATCCAACCAGTATCATACATCATACGCGCCGTCTAGTCTCCATTACAGCCCGCGCAGGAACTCGTCCACCGAGATCGGCTTTCGCACCGCATTGTTCAGACCTTCGTGGTACGTCACCCACACCGGCTCTTCTTCCTTGGCAGGGGCCTGTCTGTCTTGCTTGCCGCTGCTTGCATCGCCTTCGCGGCGCGCATTGCCGTCGACCTCCTTGAGCGCGTGGATCACTACCTCGGCAATCACGCGTCCGAAGAAGTCGCGCTTCACAGCCACCTCCTCAGCTGCCTTTCTCTTGGTGCCGCGGGCGTCCTTTTCCTTGTCGGCCAGCTTGTCCAGCGATGCAAAAGATGCACCGAGTGGCGTGCCGGCCTGGAAGCGGGCCTGACGTGCCGCATTGTCGCGCGCAGCCAGGGTCTTGCGTAGCTCCTGGTCCAGCACCTGGCGGACGGCGTACCGTGTTGGTGCACTGTTGCCTGTCATGATCAATCCGCTCGCTGTCTCAAAGGATGACAGCATGTCAAGGTCACTGTTGGTTAGCTTTGAATTGCCATAACTGGAAAATTATTAGGAAAACTTACGGCTCCATGCGGTAGACCCATTGGGGCCGGCCTGGGGCTGCGGTGACCGCCTCTTCGAGGATACCGCGCTGCATCTTGATGCCCAGCTCCGCCAGCACCTCGGCCGCACGCCGCACCAGCACCTTTTCGCTGTCGCGGCGCACACTCGCAACCGACGTCGGCCCCTTGGCATTCTTGTCTGGATTGGCCACATTCACCAGCACGGGCTTAACGTCTGGCGACACGAGGCGTACAATGTATGGCAAAAAGTCAGACGCCAGGTCCTCGGCATTGCGGAACGCCCGCAGCAGCGACGGCGGTAGGTGCGCCTGGATCGTCTGCAGCGACAGCCGGTTCATCTTCTCGGCCTCGCGCGCGGAAAAGTCGGCGCGCGGCCCAGAGAAGGGGCCCGGGGCAGCGGCGTCGTCATCGGGGATGTGCTTCTTGGGCGACGCAAACAGCTGGTGGCACGCGAGCACGGGCTGGCTTGTGTACGGCGCGAGCTCCCACTCCTGGCTGCCAAACACGCGGCGCGAGCAGGCGTCGTGGAAGTGCATCCACTCGTACGCGGCGTCAGGCTTGCTGAGGTAGCAGTCGTCGTTGAACTCGCGCGCGGGATACTCGCTAAAGATGTCGGTCATGATGCGGTCGACGTCGCCGCTGGTCTCGATCATCTCGCGCAGGCGGGCCATGGACGCGCGCTGTTGGTGCTCGGCGAAGCTCATCTGTTCCTTGGGCTGTTCGTGGCGGTACGACCGCGACGCGCTGTCTGCCGACGACACAGACAAAGACGCAGGTGCCGACGACATCGACTTGGGGAAACCGGCGCCTTCTTGGAAGATGCGCGCAACGATCTCGCGCACGCCGCCACGGCCCATACCGCGCGCACCGAGACCACCGCCACCACCGTTTCCAGAAGTGCCGCTGCCGTAGGACAGATCGGGCAGAACGTGCTTCTCGACCCAGAACCGCGTCAGCTGCGGCGTCTTGTCGGAAGCAGTCTTGGGCGCCGTTGCTCGTAGCCGTCGTGCAACCCACTCGCCGACCACCATAACACCGCGCAGATCGCCTTCAGCACCGCTCTCTTGGGTCTTGTTACGGCTTGTTGGACCGGCTGTCGACATGCCCCATGCAGCCTCGCACAATTTTCTGGCGGCTTCCTTCTCACACGGAATGCCCTCCTTCTCAAAGATGGTCTTGAGCCGTACGACGACATGCTCAACGGATGGTTTGCCGACATGCACAATCTCAGCCAGGCCAGACAGACGCAGTGGACGCAGCGCGGCGTGGTACACATCATTGCAAATCAGAATCAGGGGGCGCATCTGCCGAAAGTCGTCGCCCTTTCTCTTGCGCGCGGGCTGTGCCGCGGTCGATACGCTGTGGCCACTGTTCTTCTGGTCGAGATGGACCAAGTCGATCAAAGCCTTGACAAAGCCGCCCTCACCACCGGCACCACCGCTCTGGTTGCCGCCGACAACACCATCGACTTCGTCGACGATAACACACACGGGCCGGCCCGTCTTTTGTGACTTTTGATTCTTTGTCTTGTCGAGGCTGGCGACCGTATTGACCTTGACGCTCTCGGTGCCCAGACTCGTGCGGATACGACCGTTGACGACATCGCGGCTGCGGTCATCACTGGCGTTGATTTCCAGAACCTCGTAGCCGGCCTGACGAGCACAAACATGCGCTAGCGTCGTCTTGCCGAGACCTGGTGGGCCTGTCAGAATCAAAATCTTGCGGTGCGGCTTCTCTTCTGCCGTCTCCGCGCCCTTGTAACCGTTGTTTCCGTTCATAGCAGGAGGAGCACCTGCGGGTGCCGCTGGCCGTGCGGGCTTGATAGGAGCTGCACGCTTCGTGCCGGGAAACACGACAGGGTCCCACCGCTTAAGCCAGCGCAGCACATTGCGGTTCGTCAAGTCGTCACCGACGAGATCCATAAAGTTGCGCGCGCGGTACTTTTCTGTCCACAGCAGGGTCTTCTTTGGGCGGCGAGCCGGTGCTCTTGTGGGGGGAAGGACGGGGGCAGTAGCCTTGCCCTTGCCCTTGTCTTTTTGGTTGTCTTGCTCCATGTCCTCTTCAAAGTCGGCTAGCATCGCCTGCTCTGCTTCGGCATTGTCTGCATCGAGCAGTGCCTGCATGGCCGCCGCCTCTTTTTCGGCCTCCTTGGCCTCTTCTTCTTTGCGCTCCTTCTCTAGCCGTGCGACCTCCTCCTTCTTGGCATGCGCAATCTCCTTTTGTGCGCCGTCGACGAGCTCGTGGATGGCGATGCCAAAGTAGCTGCGCTGTGCGCGGCCCTCTTTGGTCTTTGAGCGCTGTGCGACGAGGTCTTGGTAGGGGACGACGACAGGTGCGGAATGGCGCTGGGTGCGCTGCCGGACGGGAATGGCACGGCCCTTGCATGTCTGGATGGTGATTGTAGTTGCGGGTGGTGGCGGAGAGCGTAGGCGTGTGATGGAAGCGAATGTGTCGAAAGAGTCGTAGGTGTCCATGGCGTCGAGGGCGGCGGGTTGTGAGCCGGCGCTGAACAACAGGTCGTGACGGTCTTCTTCGTTTTCCTCTGGCGGCCCGTCGTCGATCTGCGCATCTTGTAGTATGGAATCTGCCTCTCTGATGGGAATATCTGATGTGTCGAGAGGTGCTGTGCTTGCTTCAGTCTCTGCCGGAGGTTGTGGTGGGAGTGCCGTCAGGTCGACTTCGGGTACGTTTACAGGAACAGGCTCGGCAGGTTGGACAGGCCCAGCCAAAATTTCTGTAATAGCAACCTTGCTGGCCTCATTGTCGTCTTCGTCATCCTCGTCGTCAGAGTCGACAAAGCCGCCCACGGCACGCTTCGCCGGCCGTGCTGCCTGGCTCGCTGCCGATGTTGATGGTGTTGTCGATGTCATGCCGGCGACGTTATTGTCGACTTTTGAAGAGTCAACGCTGGCGACAGTTTTAATCATCGTGTCGGCCATTTTTGGGATGTCGTCAATATTGGTGATGTGTCGACGTTGAAGTCAAACAGTGTGAACCCTTACCAGCTCGCCCTGAGAATCAAATGCTGCCACCAAGCAACGTCAATTAACGCCAGCCCTGCCCGCGTCTCCTGCGGCGACGCGTTAAGCAGCCCGCGACGCGTCGTTTCCACTTACACGGTAAAGTGGAGCTCCACGTGTGATGTCAGGTGTGCTTAGTCATTTTGGTCAACAGTCCATTCTCATTTGTATTGACAACTGTCTGCAAGTCTTCATCTTATGTTTCGGTATGAATCTCTCCCATGGCCATGAAAACTCATAAGATTGGCCCCGTAAGCTCTAATTTTGACTTGATGACTATCCCACCGTTTCGCCTCAGTGATTTGGAAGCAGTTCTGCTTTGAATATCTTATTTTTCTTGATGACGGAAGGAAGTTGCCTAATGCGGCTAGCTCATGTCCCATCCACCCGGACGGCCAGCCCACTCTGTCGCATTCTCGCAGTTTCTGCGACAAATACAGTGCAACTGCGCCCATTCAGCGCGATTACAGCGCCTGCGTGCCCCTCTTCACCGTGCTTGCTAATCATTTCGGTTCCGAGTCGAAGTTTCCCCGTTCTCGTTATCGCTGTCATAGCTTGCAAATAGAGTAGAGTAGTGCCGGTCCGTGTTTTGCGTGTCGCACCTTCCCCCCTCCACACCCTCGGCACCTTCCTGTTACAACACTCTCAGCCTTGTAGCTCCTTCCTAGTACACTGTACCCTATATAATCATCACTGCCCTCTTTTCTCCTCCTCCACACTTCTCCCCCTCCCCTCCCTCCCTCACCATGTCTTCGCGCACTCTCTTCCAACAAATCTCCAAGACCATTCGTCCTCGTACCGCATTCACTTCGACAATCCCTACCACCCGTTTCTTCCACGCCACAACCGCCAACATGACTGTCACCGAGTTCAAGACCAAGGCCGATTTCGAGGCCGCCATCAAGGCCAACAAGACCGTCATCATCGATGCCACTGCCGTCTGGTGCGGTCCCTGCAAGATGATCGGACCTGTCTTTGAGAAGTACGCATCCCTTTAAACCTTTGGTCTAGGTTCATCTCAGAATTTTTGAGTTCGCCCACATACTAACTCCCCAGGCTGTCCGAGGAGGACAAGTTCAAGGACATTTTCTTCGCCAAGTTCGACGTCGACAACGTCCCCGAGCTGACCCAGGAGCTTGGCGTCCGCGCCATGCCCTCGTTCTTCTACTACAAGGACGGCGCGTCCGCCGAGACCCTGGTCGGCCCCAACCCTCCTTCGCTGACCAAGTTTGTCGAGAGCGCTCTGGCTTAAATCTCGACATGAGCGATGGCTCTGGCCTTTATGCTGGTCCTTGACCGACGGGGATCGCTGTTACGATAAATAGCCAATGATGAACACTTTGGATATTTTCGATTGCTGTGCACAGATGTGCATGTTGTGACATGTTGGAGATGATTGGTGACGTACTTTTGATTTTGATTAGTGCAAAACTGTTGGACCCTGCAACATTAGATTGAAGACTGGCCTGTTCCTTGCGCCAAGAAGTGCTGCACTTTATGTATGGCCCGGCCGGTCGTTGGCGAAAGTGCTATTACGCCCAGACAGGGCTTTCGACATGACTTCAGCTATCCGCGCGCGAATAAGAAACCAAACTGAATCTGCTACAAAGTCAAATTCTATTCGAAGGCAGACTCAAAGCCGGATATAACAAACAGCATCCCGCGCTCTGCAGGATGTCTGTCCAGTCGAGCTTGCAGCGATCCCACAACAATGACAGAGCATCATTTCCCCATACGATGGCGTCAGTCAACAACTCTAGCTCAACAAGAGCTAACGACTAACAGCTCGACACAGACAGCCGACAGCCAGTGGAACAGCCAGAGGTTGCAAGGAACCATGCCGCCATACGTACGCAAGTCGTAATTCATGATTGATTACCTCTGGCTGCCAGTACTGATGTTTCTCACACATCCAGACCCCATATTTTACATGTCGCAACCCTTTATCAAAGACATGTCATTCTTGCGTGGCCATCCGCGTACTACCCAACATGACAGCGCCACCAGGAACTGTGCATGGTTTGACAGTGATGACAGAGATAGATAAGAATTTGCGGCCATACGATGTACAGAATAGGGCGCTGACGAGTGCGGCTGATTGTACTCCCGTTGATATTGGACGCCACGGGCAGTTGTGCAGGATGTGGCATCCTATAAGAGGCAGTAGAATCATGTTATCGGGCGGCCAGGGAGCTGTTCTTCCGTATGTGTTCTTCCGCCTTGTTATGCCCTGTCTTTTATAGAATCTAGACGCCAGAGTATATTAAGAGGCCGTCTGATCTTTTCTCAGACGTGGCTGCTTGGCTGCTTGTCTTCCCACCTTCTCGTCTGTTTGGCTGCCCATATCTTTTCCAGATTCTTACTTCTCACTACTTGTCTACTTTGTTTGCTTCAGATTTATATTCGCCGTCGAATGTAAAACATCCAAGATGGCTCCTAGATATCGCCGTGTGGCCGTTATCGGTGCTGGCCCATCTGGCGTGGCTGCCGTCCGTGCTCTTGCTGCCGAAAAGGTTTTTGATACAATTCGTGTCTTTGACCGCCGTGACGAAGTTGGTGGACTATGGTATGTTCCCATCTGCTTTTTGTCAGTATTCTTTATCTAACGTACAGGCACTATGATGCTGTGCCAGATGTGTTTCCAGAGACAACGGGTGTGCCGACAAACCAGACTCTCACTGCACCATCAACACTGCCGACTTTTGCACCGCCAGCACCGCAAGATCCTCGTGCTCGCTCGGCCCTGTACTGGGACCTCGACACCAATGTCGGCAATAAAGCCATGGAGTTCACTTACGCACCCTTTCCCGTCGTCAACTCGCCCGGCTCCATCGAGCGCTACGGCCACAACAACCCGTCGCGGCCATACACTGTCATCAAGGACTACCTCGAGGACCTGTTTCTGCCATACAAGCCACTGGTATCCCTCAAGACGACTGTCGAAAAGGTTGAGAAGCTCGGCGACGGCCAGTGGGCTCTGACTCTGCGCAAAGCCGGCGAGACCTACCGCGGCCAGACACACGACTACTGGTGGAGCGAGACCTTTGACGCCGTCGTCGTGGCATCGGGCCACTACAATGTGCCACTGATCCCTGACATCCCCGGCCTCATCGAGACATCAAAGAAGTTCCCTGGCCGCTTTGAGCACTCCAAGTCGTACCGGAAAGCAGAAAAGTACGCCGACAAGCGCGTGCTGGTCGTCGGCGGCAATGTTTCCGCCTCGGACTTTTTGCAGGACCTGCACAGAATCGTCAAGGGCCAGCTTGAGGTGTCCATCCGCGGCCGCAACCCGGCCATCGAGTCCGTCTATAACCTGCCTAATGTCAACACGCGCACGACCATCAAGTCGATCGCCCCGACGGCTGACGGCAAGTCCTTTGACGTTGTGTTCGACGACAACACGACGCTGTCCGGCCTCGACCATGTCTTGTTCGCCACCGGCTACCGCCTGCAGTACCCCTTCCTGCACCCCAACCCCACGACACCCGAGAACCACGTCGCCGGCTTCTACCAGCACGTCTTCAACACCGACGACCCGTCACTAACGCTCGTCGGCCAGGTCAAGGCCGGCCTGTCATTCCGCGTCTACGAGTACCAGGCCATTGCCATTGCGCGGTACTATGCCGGCCGCAACGCGCTGTCGCTGCCGCCCGTCGCCGAGCAGCGGCAATGGGAGCAGGACCGCATCAAGAACTTTGGCCCCGCCTACGGCTTCCACACGATCGGCCCCGACTTCGAGCCGTACTTCAACTGGCTCGCCGACTTTGCCGGGCCGCCGGCCGCCGAGTCCGAGTCGTACGCGCTGCCGCGGTGGCAGAACGTGTGGGCCGAGGACGGGTTTGCCGTGCTCAAGCTCAAGGACAAGCACTGGAAAGAGCTGATTGCCCGCGGCATCAAGTCGAAGCTGTAGTTTTCTGGCCCTCTCAAAACAGGGCTCGTCAAAAAGCCCACTTGGCTCGAGTTTTTCAACAACAAGAGAACAACGCCCGGTTAGCTCAATCGGTAGAGCGTGAGACTCTTAATCTCAAGGTTGCGGGTTCGACCCCCGCATCGGGCTCAAATCCTGATGCCTCTCGATCTTCGAGAGTTCCTTCTGTTCAATTGTTCTCTTGTTCTTTAATGGTGAGATGCCAGAGTGGTCTAATGGGTATGATTAGAAATCATATGGCTTCGGTCGCGTGAGTTCAAATCTCACTCTCATCGTATATTTTTTGCTTGTCAGTTCTTCAGCCTGGCGATGATTTTTTGTTCAATTTGTTGGAGCTTGCAAGGTCTTTCTTAGTGGGACCGGATCTGAATAGCCGCGTTTTTTTTTTCTTCTTTTTTGTTCGTCTTTTCTTAATCTCAATTGAGGCACACAATTTTAACAGTATTTGAAAATAACCAGATAACTACTAGCATTGGGACGCTCATGATTATTTTTTATTTGAAGAGACTGGCTAGAAGAAAATACTGCGTATGTCGACTGACTAAACCAAGGAGCATATGACTAAGCAGGATGCAAGTAGAGAACCAGTCTCCACAAGAACCCCACCGGAATGCAGGAAGGACTTTTTGGCAGTAAATAGCAGGGTTTTTCGCCCGCCTATTTTCTTAGAGGATTTTGTCTTTTAGATATTACGACTTTCTATAGTTTTTATACGTTATATATCGATAACGAAGTAAAACGAGAGGTAGATAGTCTTAAATTGAATAAATTAATTATAGTATTTCGATAGTTATAATTAAAAGATTAAAGTTAAAAGATTAAATATAATTTTTAAGTTTTATATATTAAAAAAAAAATTTTTACTACGACTATTATTAGTTTTTGACTTTTAAATTAATATAGCGATACGTCGATATAATTTTACGAATATATTTTTATTAGTTTTATTTTACGGCTTAAGTTATTATAAGTAACGATTAAAAGTTAATCCGATAATTTTATATTTTTTTTATCGACTATAAACTTATATTTTACTTTATTTTTTTATTTATTTTTATACCCGAGACTAAATATATATTTTTTTTTTTAATATACTTTTTTTTTTTTTACCGTAACTAATTATTATTATAATAACGTTAAAAAAAGAAGACTTTCGAAAAGTTTACGCTCGATTATTATTTAAAAAAAACACGCGAAAATAACGTAACGGGTCGAGACTTTTAATAAGTAATAGATAAATAATATCGAAAATACTACGATTATTAATTACGATTTTTATAAATATATTTAAAATAAATTCGGTAATTAAATTAAAAAAATTAAACTAAAACGAGTTAAACTTCGATAGTTATATTTAAAAATAAACTTCGTACTTACGGTATTAACGTTTATTAATATAAAAATACCTCGTTTACGATTTTTAAAGTTATATACGATACTATTTTAGTTTTTTTAAATTAAGATAAATAAAACTTTAAAGTAATATTAAAGAAAAAACTTATAATAACGTATAACTTAATAATTATAAAATAAATCGATATTAAAAACGTTTATTTAGACTTCTAACTTATTACGGCGTACGTAACAAATAGTTTAAGTTTTAAAATTAAAAGTTTAATTACTTCGGTTATTTACGGGTAAATACCGAATTAAAACCCCGAGTAAAAAACTTTTCCCGTAAGCTCGACGTTGTATATTCGGTCTTAAAGTATATTACTAGTATAAAGTATATTACTCTCGATATATAACTATCGTTCGGGTTTTAAGTAATAGTAAAATAAGCTATTTTTAAATATAATACCGCGATTTAATAAAACGTATTATATTTTTTTTTTTCGGTACGCTTCGACCTCGAATAACTAAAAAAATTATTTCGGTATTTAAAATAACCCGTATAAAATCTCCGATACCGAGAACGCGGGTTACTTTCGTAAGCGGAAAATTCGTTTTTATTTTCGTAATACTAAGTAAACCGATAAAAAGTAGTTTCGTATTATCGGTAACTTTTATAAATTATATCTAAAGTTTTAAAAGTATATTAACGAAAATAACTCGATAGGCTTATTATATAAGTACGATAATTTCGCCGACTATTATAATAAACTTAAGCTTTAAAAAAAATATTATTACCGGGCTTTAACCGTAATAATAGCGGACGGTAAGCTTTTTAATAAGTATTTCGAGTTATATAATTTAGTTAAAAACTTTAATAATTAAAAAATAGTTATCGTTATAATAGTAGATTATTTTAAGGATATTATAACTTTATAAAAACGAGTCGTCCGGTAATACGGAAGTTTTCTCGAAGAGTTTTATCGAAGGATATTTAATTTTTTTCTTTCGAAAGTTATACGTATATACTATAACTAAATCTATCGTATTTATCGTATACTCGGCTACGAAGCCGAAAAACGGGTTTTTTTATATTTTTATATATTAACGTCGTTTAAAACGTATTTTTAAATTAAAAAAGCCGTAAGTTTTATAAATATCGCCGTTAATAACTACGTTAATTAATTAGTTATAATTATAAAAATTTTTTATAAAATAAACGAAAGTAACAAAGTTTTAAGTTTAATATTAGATACGTATATTATCGAAGTTTTTTACGTTTTTATAAGATAGTTTTATACCGATAAAACTTACTACCGTAACGGTAGTAACTTTAATAACAACGGTAACTTTAATAACCGTAAGTTTACCCGTATTTAAGTATTATTAACCGACGTATAAATATTACTTTAATTACGGAAATATTATATTTACGGTAAAAAAAACTATCGTTAACGTATATATACGTAAGTTAAATAAAACGTTTATAAACGCGAGTAGTAAAATAAAACGTAAAAAAATACGGGATAATATTTTATCGTTTTTAAAAATATTAAAAAAAAAAAAAATAAAATACTTTTATAAAAGTTTAATAAAAACGATAAAAATAACGATTTTAATATTATTATAATTAATACGTATTTTACGAGTTAAATAAATAACCCGTAAGCGTAAAATAACGATAATAATATCGTTACGGAAAAAAATATATTTTTATTTTTTATTTCGTCCCCGATAATAATTATAAAAAGTAAAAATAGAAATAATATACCGTTAATTAATATATTTACTAATAGTAAAAACGTTTTTATTAGTTTTATCGTAAATATCGACGTAATAATATTTTCGATATATAGTACGTTTTAGTTTACCGTTTTCCGTAAATTTTATAATATACCGTATAATACCGGTTTTAAAGAAATAATAAACGTTAAATTTAATATTAAAGTTATATTTTCGTTAAAATTTATAAATATAAAAATTTTTATTAGTATTATTAAATTTTATATAATACTTATTAATATATTATTTTTAATTTTTTTAAAAGATTTAAATCGTTTTAAAAGTTATTTTAATAATACACGGGATATTATAGTTTTATCGAAATAAAAAACTTTAGTTATTCGCCGACTCGGTTATATTTTACTATCGATTCCGAAGATAATTAAACTTCGGTTTAATATATAAAGTTTTTATATAGATACGGAGCTTTAGTAACTTTATCGCCGTTTTAACTATTTATTTATCGAGCGTTTTTATCGATTATTAGTAGTAGCTAACGACGTCGATATTAAACGTAGTAAGTTATAATAAATTCGGGATTTTTGTTATTACTATTAGCTTTATTAAAGATTATTTCGTCGTTTTAAATTTAACTTAAAAGAAAAGTACGACGTTATATTTAACGGTACGATTATCGTTAACGTTACTTATTTTTAAAGTAAGTTTTATATTTACGTTATCGATAAAACAATTAGTTTTATAATAGTACGATAGTTAGATAATTTTACGGCTTAATATAATTAAAATAAACTTCGTAAGTATTAGTTCGATACTTACGTCGGACTATTAGTTTTAATTATTTATAATTAAAATATTAATTTTACGGGTAAAAAGTTTAAAAATAACGTTATACTTTTCGGTTATAAGTTTAAACTTATATCGATTAAAACTTATTATAACGTCGGTAAGATCGAAAAATATTACGGAATTATAAATCGTATATATTTAATTATTTAAACCGAGGCTTTCGAAGTTAGTAAAGTTTTATTTTTTTAAATAGTAATAAAAACTATAAACGATATAATAAAACTTTACAATATTATATCGATTTTACTAATATTTAGAAAATACTTTTAAATATTTATAATATTTACCTTATTTTTTATAATAATATAACGAGCTATAATTATTAAAGTTACGATACGAGACTTAAAAAAATATATAACTCGGCGCCGAATTTCGGAGGTATTTAACTAACGAAACGAACCCGCGGTAACGATCCCCGTAGTTAACGATTAAGTATTAATATATCGCCCGATACGTAATAGTAACGAAACGATAATTACCGAAAGCTAGTAAAGTTTATATCGTATACGTAATACTATACTAAAAAAAGTAACGGTAGACTTTAGTAATAGTAGTTATAACGTTTTTTATATTACTTTTATACGGCTTTATAAGTTTAAAAAACCGGATTATAAAATCGCCGTCGAAACTACCGAAATAACCCGTAAAAACCGTAGCCGCCCCGCCGTTAATAAAATACGGTAAAAACCGACTAATATACTTTTAAAAATAATATTTACTAAAATTTACGGATTTTCGGTTATTATTTAATATATAATACCGTTTTTAATATTAAATTATAGTATTTTTAAACGTATAAAAATTAATAAACTACTCGAAAAAAAAGTTTTTAAACTAACTTTACGTAAATTAATACTTTTAAATACTCGGATTTTTAATACGCGATTTATTAATAAATTAAAATACGCCGATACCGTATACGTTACGGAAAAAAACCGGTTAGTAATTTAAAACTACGGAAATACCGAAAACGATATAATATTAAAAACGTCTCTAATATTATAACGTATAAATTAACGTATTATTTTAAGCTTCGTTATTTATATACTAAAAAGTAAAAATATAACGTTAATAATTCGAAATATATTTTAAGTTTACGTATAAATAACTTTATATTTAATATATAATATTTTTATTAATCTTAATAAAATAACCCGAGTTATTTTATATTTTTTTTCGAACTTTATATTTTAAGTTTTTAAACCGTTATACGGTATCCCGAAAACTAGTAACTATTAGTTCGTTACTTATTTTAAGTATTATTCGAGACTTTTAAAATTAATATCGTTACTATACGATATTTATTTAATATTATATAATAATACGATATTCGTTTTCGTCGGCTTTTAAATAAACGATATATTAATACTCGTCGATAAAAAATTTACCGTATTTAAAAAAACGAAGTTAAAAAAAACTAACTTTCGGGTTAAATTTCGGGAAATTTTTACGTCGAATACGTCGATTAAGTTTAACGGTACGATATTTTATATATTTTAGAATAATATTATTTTTTTTACGTAAGAAACGTAAGTTTGGAATATTTCTCCCGTTATTAAAAAGTTTTAAGTTAGTTAAAATACGCGTAATAAAGTAACGTTACTATTTAACTTAAAATAATAATACGTAACTTAAAAAACTTAAAACGTTTACGTCGTTTCGACGTATTAATTTAAAACTACGTATAATTTTTTTACCGCGGTATAATATATAAACTTCGGGTTTATTAAAGTTAAGTTTTTTAATAGTTATTTTTAGTAGTAATCGGAGTATTTCGACCGTAGTTTTCGTTTTATATTTTTTAACTTATTAATTACAAAAATCGTTATTTTTATTAATATATCGTTTATAAGTAATATTAACTTTTTATCGTAAATCGGTTATATAATTATTATACGCGACGTTATTAATATAATAAATATTATTTATTAGTCGTTTATTAAATACCGCCGTATTACTCGTTCCGTTTTCGTCGCCGAGTTTTATATTTTTATATACGGCTTTAATATTACTAGTTACGTAAAAACTATTATTAATATAATCGTTAACCGTAATATTTTTTTAATAATTTATATAAATAATAAGTCCGTTTTTAATATTATTATAAAACTTAATACTACTATAAAAAAACGACTTATAATTAACGTTTCGATATTTCGATAATTTTATAAACTATAATGACCGAAGAAGATTAACGCCGCGAGGCTTATCGATAGTAGATTAGAGATAAAATAAGCGGGCCCGATAAAGGCTTTAGCTTAAGGTAGGGCGTTACGCGCCCGTCGCTGGCTACGCGCTAGCGCTACGATAGAAAGGCGTACGTACGGGCTACCTGGTTTTTTTTATAGTTCGGGGACGCTAGTCTTTCGAACTTAAGAAGAATAAGATTTAGTTTTATTTACTACGACCCCTTACTTTAAGGCTATACGATAATATTACGACGATAATTCGATAAAGTTACCTACTTTACTCTTACTTATTATAATTTTAAATCTTCTCCCCGAAGTACTTAATTATGTCGGATTATTTGAATAATATCTTTACGGCCGGATAAGGCCGCGTTACTCGCTCGTCCTCGAGAGTTGCGGTAAAGCGTAATACTAATAAAACTTCGGAGACTTTCTTACGGGTCGAGGAAGTGTTAGACGTAGATAGGGGCGAAGGACGAGCTAATAACGCGCCGCTTCCCCTTCGAAGAAGTAACGAAACTAGCTTAAAGGATAAAGATTAAAAAAAGTTAGACTTAGAACGGGAGTTAGCTAAAGCCGAAAGGAAAGCGGCTTTTCGAGAGTAAATCTAACGGGTATCGTAATAGAATCGATCTTTTACGAATATAGACTTTAAATAGTCGAAAAAGACTAGTAGCCGGAAACGACGGCGCGACTTTCTAAAAACTCGTAATTTTAAAGTAAAGCTATAAAAGAAACTAACGGCTACGGCTATTTTTTAAAAAAAAAACTAGTAACTATTAGATATCGATATAATAATTAAGTACGTTTCGATTACGTTTTCGTCGGGTTTCCGTTAAGTCGTCGGAGCTATATAAAAAATAAACTTACTTTTATAGACTTAATAACGTTAATACGTCGATACGTTAAATAATAAAAAAAAAAAAAAAAAATACCGTAACTCCTTCGTTTTATTTAAATAATAAACTAAAACTTTCGTTTTTTCGGCGGGAAATTCTACATAAACGGCTATTATAACCTACTATAAAATACGTATACGTAACGACTAAAACTTTTACGAATTTTTTTCGTATCTTCGATCTCTCGAAACGTAGTTCGAAAGCCTCCTTAACGACTTTAAAAAACAGTTATTCTTTAGTAAATTAACCGATTAATTAAAATAACTACTTAACGCTACTATTATTTTTAATTCGATTAGTCTAAAAAACCTCGTACTAAAGGCCGATTTAATATATAAGTAGCTTTTAAAAATAAAAAAACGTAAACGCCCGGCTAACGATTCTTTTACGATTCGTAATAAAGAAAATAAAAAAAACCGGGTAAAAAACTAATTTAATAGAAAAAAAAACCGAAGCGGCCGAAAAAGCTATAAGTAGCCGAAAAGAATATTATACTAAAGCTAACCTATAAAAGATTTATCGGATATTACGTATTACCGTTACTAAAAAAAAAACTACTACTCTAATACTTATACCGTTAACGAAACGATACCGCGGGTTTAAAATACCGCGGTCGGTATCGAAAAACTAACAAAAAACTAACTATAACGCCCGCCGACTATAAAACAGTCGCTATAAAAAAAAAATTAATCTTAGTAAAACTTTAAAAAAAAACGGCGGTGTTTATTCGCGGACGAGTCTAATACGCGGCGATAATAAACTTAGATATAAAGTTTTAAGTAGATTTAATTAACGTTTAAATAATAAAAAAGCTCGCGTTAAAATAAAAATAATAGAAGATAATAAAAACTATAATAATTAACGGCCGTATTATTTAGTCGTACGGTATTTACGAAATACTTTTTAAAATAATCGATAGTTAAAGACGTATTAAAAAAGTAACGAGAGATTATTTTATAATCGACCGACTAAAGATACTAAAAGTTAGTCTACTACTACTAAAAACCTCGAGATTAAAAAAACTTAATATCGATATTCTAACTCGGACGCCCTAACGTTTCGTTTTCGATAAATCGAAGCTACGTTTCGTTTTTCCTCGTTAGTTTAAAAAAACGACTAAAAATAAGCCTTTAGTATTCGTAATAGTCTCGGTCCTAACGGTATTTACGAAAAAATAAAAAAAAATAAAAGATAAACCTTAAGCTATTATTTAATAGTTTACCTTCCCGGACGATTTAGTAGCGTTTTTTAACGTTTTCGACGCCGCGAAAACGATAATTTTTCCGGCTTTTAAAAAGACTAATTACGTAATTAACTTAGTAGAAAACGTTACGTTACCGGTTAGTTTAATTTATCTTTTGTTAGAACGCGAGTTAGAAAAACTAAAGCGTTACTTTAAAAAGAACTTAGAGAATGGCCGGATCCGGTATTTCTAAAGCGACGTAGGGGTTTCGATTTTTTTTATTTTTAAAAAAGATAGAATATTACGTTTTTATATCGACTATCGAGGCTTAAATAAGATTATTATTAAAAACCGTTATATACTACTTTTAATTACTAAATTAATAGATCGGACGTAAAAAGCTTAGTATTTTACTAAGCTTAATATTAAAAACGCGTACTACCGGATTAAGATTAAAGAAAAAAATAAATAAAAGTTAGCTTTTTAAACTAAATACAGGTTATACGAGTATATTATTTTACTATTTAATATAACTAACGCTTTAGCGATATTTTAAAACTATATCTACGAAACGCTAAAAGGCTTATTAAATAAATATTATATTACTTATATAAACGACGTATTAATCTATTCTAAAACGCGCGAAAAATACGTACGTTATTTATAAAAAGTTTTAACGCGGCTACGACGAGCTAAACTATACGCGAACCCGGCTAAATATAAGTTTTTTATATAAAAAGTAGAATTTTTCGGCTTTATCTTATCGACTAAAAGGATTAAAATAAACGAAAACCGTATTTAAATAATTTTAAATTAACTAAAACTAAGTAGCTACCGGGATATCTAAGTATTTTTAAAATTTTATAACTTTTACCGCCGATTTATCTACGGATATTTTCGAATAACGGTTTTTCTTACTTTAATAATAAAAAAATAATTAAAAGTAAAAAGTTAAGTAAAGTTAAACTAAATAAACGTTAGCGACGCGTTTTCGAAAAGCTTAAAAAATAATTTAGCCGAGCTTTACTTTTAAAATATTTCGATCTAAAGAAACGTACCCGTTTCGATATAAACGCGTCTAACGATATAAACGCGGAAGTAATATTTTAATAAAACGAAGACGGTATATAATACTTTATCGCGTTTTAGTCGAAGAAATAAAATAAGCCGGAGTTAAATTATAGTATATTAGACTATAAAATAATAGCTATAATCGAGTATTTTAAATACTAGAAGTAGTATTTAGACGGTAGCTACTATAAAATCGAAGTTTTATCAAACTATACTAACTTACGCGCGTTTATACGTAAAAAGCGGCTAAATAGCCGCTAAGCTAGATAGTATATATTTTTAATATTATTTAATTTTAAGATTAAATATTAGCTTAATAAAAACAACCTTACCGACCCGGCGTCGAGGCGTTTTAACTATAAAAAAATAATAAAAAAAACGTAAAATAAGTCTCTATTACCGGGATTATAATAAAAGTTAGTCTTATTATAATAAATATTAGTCTTAGCGTAGCGTTTTACTATAGCCCGAGTAAAAAGCTAGCTAAAACGAAAAAAATCCGTAACGTCGACCGAAAAACCGGTATATATCTAATAGTTTAAGGCTATAAATAATCTTAACGTATAAGCCGTAAAAGAAACACTAAAGGCCCTTTTAAAAACTAAACCGATAATAAACGGGTAATATATACCTAAACTTTTAATAAAAATAATTTTAGTTTAAAAAATAAATATTAGTTAAAACCCGTTTACGTTACTTAAAGAACTCCTCATAGTACTATAAACGGACGATCTTTTTACTATAAATAAAAAAATAGCCGCGTTAACGCGAACTTTACGCGACTTTCGATAAGCGGTTAACTCAGTAAAGCTTTTTAGGTATAAAAATTAAGTTTACGTATTAAAAAAAAGTATACTAAAAGTAAAAATTATCCGACGCTACTATAAAAAACTAATAACGGGATACTTTAAAAAAGCTTATATTAAGTAGCTAATAAAAAAAAAATTTTACTAGTTAAGTATAATAAAAAATATTAATATATTCGTCGCGTTATATACGACTTACTAACGTATTTTTATAAAAAAGTATAAGTTTTACGGTTAACTTTAGTTTTTATTAATTCCTTCGGAGTTATAATAATAAATTTCGATAGATTTTATTATAGGCCTACCGCTAGTATAGTATAAAAGCTATATAGTCGATACGATTTTTATCGTAATAAACCGTTATATAAAAATAACGCGATTTATTTTTACGACGACGTCGTTTACGGCTAAATAACTAGTTTAAGTCGTATACGAAGAAATAAAAACGAAATTCGGCGTACTTTAAGGTATCGTTTTCGATAAAAGTAGTATATTTACGAATTTATTTTAGTAAGAAATATACGCGGTTTTATCGATTAAACGGCGTTTTTCGATAGCCTATTATTTATAAATAAACGGCTAAATAAAACGAACTAATTAAATATTCGAGTACTATCTTCGTATATTTATTAGCGGCGATTAAACGAACTAGCCGTATTTTTTGTTAGATACGGAATTTATATACTAAAATACGGTTAATATTAGTATTAACGAATCGTTGTTTTTTTTTATATATAGCTATTACCTAAATTTAAATATTAACGTCGAGGTCGATATTATAAAAAAAGAAGTACCTACGGTAAAATACCGGATATTAGTAATATAAGCTTTTAAGAAAAAAATAAAAGATTACTAACGTAAAGCTTAAAAAACGTAAACAAAGTATTATAACCGGCGGTATTAAGCTAAAAAGTACTAAAGAAACGATATAATTCTTTTATCGACCTAAAACTTGCGTTTTAAAGTACCGTATAAGAAGCTAACGCTAAAGTTTATTAGCTTATTTAAAGTTTTAGAAAGAATCGGTTAATAGACGTACCGTTTAACGTTTTTTTAAGAATATAAAAAGCTATATAATATATTTTTTATAGCTTTATTAAAGCCGTAGAATTTTCGTTAAAGTAACGCCGGCGATACGATGTTTTTACCGGTTTTAGAAAAAGACTTTAAAGAATAGGAAGTCGAGGCTATAAAAAATAAAGCCGTAAAAAAAAAAAAATTATATTATTTAGTTAAGTAGGTAAAATAGCCCGTAAAGTATAATTAGTAGGTATTTATAAAAAATATAAAAAACGTTAGAAAAACGATTTAGGTATTCGAGAAAAAAAATTTACGGGAGAAAAAAAATTAAATTAAAATAAAAAATATAAAAACTAGATTATTACGAGACTATTTATCGCGAAGCCGGCGACGATTACTATTAAAGAAAAAATAATAAAAAAAAAAACTAAAAATATTAAAAATATAGTTAAAATAAAGTACGGCGTAGAGTTATAAAATAAATATTAAAAAACCGACTAATTGACGTTTATATTATCGGGGTTTAAGTAAACGCGGAAACGTAGTACGCGGTTAATAGAAAGTTTAACTTAAGCCGTTAACGCCCCGACGTCGTTTAAAAATTTAACCCGGTAATTTTATTAAAACCGGTATAATTAATTTTTAAAACGTAGCTAAACGAATTAAAAGTTAAAGTTAGTAGTATCGGCGTACGCGGTAATTAAAACGCGTTAGCGAGCCGATTACGTTTTTTATACCGCGGCCTCGTAGCGGGTACGGGAAGCGCCGTAGTCGTTACGCGTAAGTTTATATTAAGTTTTATAGCGGTTAATTAGGTGTATTAACCCGTAAGCGAACGCGTTTATAACGAGTATTAAACGAAGCGATAGTTTTACGTCCGTATTCGGTTAGTTAGTATAGTCGCGAGCGCGTTTTAGCGTACGTAAAGCGGTACGTACGTTGTTTACTAAAAAGCTAAAGGGCGATTTATAAGTTTTATAAACACGGACGTAGCGAATATACCGCGTCGTCGGCCCGCGTATATAATAGATTATTTAGTCGGGGATAAAGCCGTAATATTAAAAGTTTACGCTTTTAATATAAACGACGTACGTATCTATAAATAAATTAATAACGTATTCGGGCTCGTCGTTTATAAAGCCGCCGCTAAAGTCGCCGCCGTAGCTCGAGTTTAACGTACCCGAAAAGTTAAATAAGCTTAAGTTTTTACTATTATCGTTATTATCGTCGCCGTTAAGTTTTATTACTAGTATTTCGCGAGGTATAAGCGCGCCGCTAATAATATCGTCCGCGGTATTATTATCGTTATTGTCGTTATCGTCGGTATCGTTATCGTCGTCGTTATTAATTACTATAAACTCGCCGAGCTCGTCGTTTAAAACGGCGTTAAAAGTAACGTTAACGACGCGGTTATCGGAATTATTATAAGTAAAATTAAAGGTAATAAAAAGCGGGGTTTAACTTATAAAAAAACGCGGAGTAAACGAACTACTAAAAAAACTAAAAAAAGTCGTAGTAAAACTAAAGCTAAAGCTAACCGGCTAACTAGTAGAAAAACATAGCTACGGCGCGTTATTAAAGCGAAAGCGAGACGTAAAAAATACGTACGTAAGCGCGTTAATAGTATTAGCGGCGCGGCTACTAAAGCGGCGATTTAACGAGGCTAAAAGAATAAAGCGGTTAAATAACGATAAACGTTTAACGTCGGTTACTATTATTATACGAGCCGCCGTCGAACCGCTTACGTAAAAAAAACGTAACGAAAAAAAGAAGTTAAGAAATTACGAAGTAATATAAACGAAACGTTCTTCGAGGCTTAATCGCGTAGATTTAATAGTAAAAAGAATAGCTTATTTTTTACTTTTACTAGTCGAGATTTTAAAAAAATCTATAACGGATCGTAAAAAAAACAAAATAAAAAAATTAAAATAAAAAAAATTATCGAAGAAAAATCGCGAGGAAAAAAAACGCGACGTTAAAGAATTATTATTAAAAAAAGAAAAAATAACTATAATAAAAAAAAAAAAAAGGTACTTTATACTTATTTAATAAACTATACATATCTATTAAATATCGTTATAGTTTATCCTCGCTTTACCTCTAAATAAATAACAAATCAACTATCGCGACTAACGAACATAATTATTTATTTACTAAACGGTTAAATTAAATTTAACGCGCGCGGCGCTAACTCGGCGCTGCTAAATAAGTCTAAAGACTAAACTTTTAAAAAAAGGGCACAATTGTAATAACCGAAAAAGATTAACGCCGCGAGGCTTATCGATAGTAAATTAAAGATAAAATAAACGGGCCCGATAAAAGCCCTAACTTAAAATAAAACGTTACGCGCTTATCGCTAGCTACGCGTTAGCGCTACGATAAAAAAACGTACGTACGGGCTACTTGGTTTTTTTTATAGTTCGGGGACGCTAGTCCCTCGAACTTAGGAAGAATAAGATTTAGTCTTGTTTATTACGACCCCTTACTTTAAGGCTATACGATAATATTACGACGATAATTCGATAGAGTTACTTACTTTATTTTTATTTATTATATAAACGTCGTAAAATTATTTAAGTCTATTAAATTATTAACGTCGATAATTTAACCGATATATTTATTAAAAATAAACGTAATAATTTTTTTTTTAGTTTTATTAACGATAATTTTAAAAGTTATAAAATAAAATATTATAAAAACGATAATTTAAACGAAATCGTTACTACTACGTCGCGATATCGTTAATTTATTAAAAAAATATTAAAATCGGAATTATAAATATTACTTCTATAAATCTTAGCCTCGTTAGCCTCGTATACCCCGTACGCGGTCGTAAAAACGGCTTTTCCGGCCGATAGCCTATCCCGCCGTACTAAAACAACGACACCGTTACTCTTATACGGCTTTTAACTACTACCGACGATAACCCCCCGAGTATCGATAATTTAATCGTAGTTATTCTTTTATTATTAAAAATTAAAAGCAACTTTTAGATAAAAGCGCGTAGTATTACAGAAACGATACGCGACCGTATCGTTACCGTAACTCGCGTTAACGTTTTTATAAAAAATATTTTCGAGATAGTTTAATAGTATTCCCCCCCGATTTTTTTTTTTACGTTTCCTTCGATATACGTTTAAGCCGTTAAAATCGTTTTTACGAGAATTAAAGATAGTTACGAAATAATAGTACGATACCGCGACGTTCCCGTTATAATTAAATAACGTAACTATTAAAAAATAGTCTAAATAGTCTAAACGGCTATAAAAAATAATAAAAACAACTTCGTAAAAATACGTAAGTTTTTTAACGGCGACGTCGTTATATTTTTTAAAAAACTAATCGTTATTTTCGGTATTACTATTAAAGATTAAATTATAAACGCGTTTATAATAAACGTTAAAACCTTTACTAAGTTTTATATAATTATCGCTTTTTATATTTTTAACTATATCTTTAATATCGAAACGGAAAATAAACTATATATTTTTCGCGAAGTCGCGTTTTCCGTTATTTTTATTAACGTTATTAAAACTAAAAAAAATATTAACGGCTAGCTTACTATTTAACTTAATAGTATTAAAAATACGAACTCGTTTTATAACCGCGGCGTTTTTATCGAAAAAATATCGTTTAACTACGAATTATATTATACCGTTTCGAAAGTTACCCGTTACTATAAATACTATACCTATAGATACGTCGTTAAATATTATTAAAAACCGCTTCGTTACGATACTTACGTAAAAATAATATACTCCGAAGAAAAATATACCGCTTACTTTATAAAATATAAAAAAAAATATTATAAATATATTAATTACTATAGTAACTACGAAGTTTAATTTACGGACTACTCGATTAATTAATATTACCGCGATAACGCCGCGACCGTTTATCGAAACCGCGTTTTTTTTTTCGAACTATTTATCGTTTACCTTACCGTTTTTTTAATTACTGTCGAGTTTTCGGCTTTCGTTTTTTTTTTTTCTTCTACCTAAACTACTAAAAAGACTAAATTTAACGATACCGCGGTAAAACCGCGCGGCCGTTTTAAAAAAACCGTTACTACCGACTTTACTATAATACCTACCGTAAATATTACGGAATTTTTTATTAATTTAATACTTAAATATTAAATATTATTTAATAAAATATATAAAAAAATTATAATAACGTAACGTTTACGTTATTTAGTCGTACGGCGCCCGATATTTTTACTATTTAAAAACTAAACGTCGATAAAACATTCTATAAGCTATAAAACCCTTCTAACTTTTTATACTATAATATTTTTTATAACGAAAACGCGATACTATATTTATATAAACGTTAAAATATCGTATCGTAGTCGTACTATAGCGGCCGTAATTAATATAATGTTATAATTTAATTTAATAACGTTATTATTACGATTTAATCGGTTTATTTACTAGATTATTTACGTTTCGATTAAGTAGATTTACTTATCGAAATCGTAATTAATTAATAACGAAGCTACTATAATATCGTATTCGGCGACTTTAATATATATTACTTTTTTTAAGACTTTTATAATCGTTTTTTTTTTAAAATCGAATTTTTTATATACTATACTAACTACTTTAATTTATTATTAATTATACCGTACGGTTTTACTACCCGTTAAAAAAAAAACTACCGAAATTTAATTATCGATTTTTATTAATATACGTAACGCGTTTATATCGAATACGTCGGCGTTAAAAATTAACCCGGTTTTAATTATAACGTTATTTATTTTTAACTTAACTTATATTATTTTAAACTAACTTTTTTTTCGGGATAAAATTAAAAAAAGCTCGATATTATATTACTTAAAAACTTTATTAACCTTATTTTTCGTTTTTACCGCGATATCGTACTTATTTTTAAACTTTTCGACGATTTTATTAACGAATTTATTATTTTTATTATAAACGTTATTAACGTCGTTATACCCCGTAAAAAAACCGCTATCGACGATTAATTAACGTAATAAAACAACGAAATAATTAAAACCGCGCGACTTTTCCGTAATACTTATAAAAAGTAAAAACTTATACGTATAAACTATAACTAAAACGAATATATTAAATACTACAAACTTAAAAAAAAAACTATCGTACGTATAAAAATAAAGCTTTAACGTAATACTATCGTAAAAATATTAAACAACGACGACTTATTATAAAAAATAAAAAAATAGGCTCGACTCCGTAATTATAAATCGTTAGACGACGTTAAATTGCTTTTTTTATAAAAAAATAATAATAAAATACTTACTAATAATTACGACGAAAAAATTTTTATCTTCGTACGCCGTTTCTTTTTTTTTTTACTAGCCGATTTTTTTAATATCTTATATATATAGCCTTTCGAAAACGAAATTTATATTAAAAAATCCGTTACTAATAACGACGTCGAAACGACTTTATATAAACTACTTTCTTAAAAAATACCTAAAAACGACTATATCCTAGCCGAATTCCTTAAAGTCTTAAATAAATCTATAATTAACGCGATTTATAATATTACCTAAGCTAACTTTATACTTATATACTACTCGTAACGATTCCGCCGCGTCTTCGTTATCGTCCTCGCTAAACTAAAAAAATCCGCTTAATAAAAAAAAAAAACCGGCGCCTACCGACCGATCTTACTTTTAAAAATTATCGGTAAAATAGTAAAAAAAATAATAACTAAAAAAATTACTACGGCCGTAAAACTATATCGTATAATCCCCGTTAAATAAATAAGTAATCGTATTAATCGGTTTATCGAACTAACGGGTATAGCCTTTAAATATATCGTCGAAGTTATTATTTCGTAAAATACTCGTACTTTTTTATTTTAATTTAATATTAACGACGCGTTCGATACCGTTAATTATACTCGCTTTTTTTATATTTTTTACTTCTTTAAATTTTTAATATAACTTATATTATAGATACGTAACTTTCTCGCCGAACGGTCGATATACTTTCGTTTCGATAGTAAAAAGTTTCTTCTTATTTTTATTACCGTAAAAGTCTCGTAAAACTTCGTTTTTTTTTTTTTTTTTTTCGTTTTTTATATCGTTATATTATACTACGACTTCGCGGCGTATTCGGCGGTTACTATTATTAGTTTTATTAACGATATTAATATAATTACCGTTAGTAATAACGTCTCCCGTAATTATAAAAATCTAACTACGGCTTAAACTACGTATAAAAAATAAACCCGTCGTTACGGAATACGTTTCGCCCCCGAAAAAAATAAGTTTATATATTTTAGTCGTAACTACGTCGTAAAAATTATATTAATCTTTTTAAACGGTAATATTATTTACTTTATTTTAGCCGCCCGTTTTTTAAACTTCTAAATAAATAAAAAATCAATATAATAATATTACGTTATTAAAATTAATAATAAAATAACTATATAAATATTTATTTTTACTCGTTTCGTCGCGTTAACGTAAAACTATAATATATATACCGTAAAACGGTTTTATTTAATCTATATTAAATTAATTATCGGTTATAACGGCTTTATTTAAAATAAACTACTTTAGTTTATTTTTAAACGTATATACCTCGTTTTTTAAAAAATTTAAAAATATATACTTAAAATAATTAACGGAATATATAAATTTACGCCGTTACTTTTTTTCGAGCTTGAATCGAACGTTCCGTCGGTCGAAATATTTTTACGCCGTCGAATAACTAATTTTTATAACGTTAATAAATAATACCGTTTTTATTTCGAATAATTCTAACGTAATACTTTATATCGTTTATAATAACTTCGTTTTTTACGGCGGCCGTAGTTAATTATCGACGATACCGTTATTTTTACGAAATTCGACTAAATAACTATTTAATATTTCGATACTTTAATAAAAAAACTAAAAATACTAAAATAGAAACGCGTTTTCGTTACGAAACCGGTATAATACTATAATTTTTATATTTTTTACATCGAACCCGACTACTCTACTTTTTTTTTTAAATATAATAAACTAACTAAATATAAAAATAATATCTTTACTTAAACCCGTACTAGTTATATTAACTTTTATAACTATTTTTTTTACCGCCGCGTCTTTACGGCGACTACGTTATAATATAAATACGGCGTATAAAAAAATTTATACTATATTATAATTAAATACTATAACAATAAATATAAACGTTTACGTTTTTTTATATACTTTCGCTATTTTTTATATAACCGCCGCGACTTCGTCGAAACGTTATAATTTAAAAAAAATATTTAATACGTTATACGCTAACTTTTTTAAAATATTAAACTTTTATATTATAACTTAACTAAAAATCTTTATAATAAAATTAATTTTAAAACTACTATTAATAACAACTAACTTTACCCTAATAACCCCGCTACTTTTCCGTAATAGCCTCGAACTTACTCTTTTATAAAATCTTATACGTCTAAATCTATACTCTCCTTACTATTACTTTCGGCAACCTATTTTTTCTTATAACTTATATAACGACTTTCTAACGTCGTTATAATCCGCGATATTTTAACGTTAATACCCGATATATATATACTTAACCGTTTTACTATAATAACGAAGTCGCGGTTAAATTTTAACTACTTTTTTTAAAAACGTATAACTTTTTTTTAAAAAATATCGTTAAATATAAAAATAACGTTCTCGTTATAACGACGTAACGTAAACGAAAAAACCGTACCTTTAGTTAAAAACTAAACGTAAAACGCTTACGCCCGCGTCGTTTTTACGTAACTAATCGAATTAACTAGTTACTTACGGTAAACTATTATAAAAATAACGGCTTTAGCTTTAATAATACGGTTAAACTTTATAGTTAACTCGTAACGATAACGAAAAAAAAAAAAAAAAATAAACTTACTACGTTATAAAAATATTTCGACTCGGCGTAATATATATACTTAAACTTTTTACTTACTTACGTCAAACAGTCGGCTTTAAACTTACCGAAACGTAAAAAATACTTCGAAATATCGACGACGACAGTTTCGAAAAACTTACCCGTTACGCGGATATAACGCGGGTAAACGTTTACGGCGATATAGAATATACCCCGCGAAACCGTAAAAACGTTTTTTTTTTTTTTAAACGCGGCGTCGTTTAACGTATCGGTAAAAAAAGTTATAATAATTATCGAAAAAAATCGAATAATAAGTATAATAAAACGTAGTAATTTTTTTAATAAACGACGCGCGGTAAAAAATAACAACGAAAACATAACGTAATAATAAAAATAACAGACAAAAAACGAAAAACGATAAATAAAAAAAACTAAAAAAAAAATAAACTTAAGAAAAAAAAAAAAAAAAGTTTACTCGACTAAAAAACGCGGAAACGACGGTATTTTATAGTTAAAAATCCGTCGGTCGTACTTACTTTTTTAACGCCGTACTTTCCGTTTATTATCGGTCGCGTTTTCCGTTTATAACGTAATAATACTTTATTTAAGTTTGTTTCCGGCTATCTCTCTTTTTACCGCTCGCCGAAGCTATAACGCTACGCCGTCGTAACTCTTAATACCTTTTTTTTAACTTTCTAATATTTTATTATATACTTTCTTTAACTATAACCTTATTTTTTTTGTAGCTACTACTTAATACTATTTACTACGTTGCGTTTACGTAACGCGGTCGTTCTTAACTTTTCCGGTATTAGGTTTCTATAGCCTACGCCCGTTTATATTCGTATATTTTTCTTAACCGTAGTTACCGCTTTACGAGGCCGTCGATAGTAAAGTTTTTTACTCATTGAGTTTTTTTTACTACTATAGATATATAGACGTACCTTATACTATTATAGCGGTTTATAGGCGTATTTATAAATAAATAAATAACGATAATTTTATCGAAGTTAAAAATAAAATCTAAATTAAACGCGAGAACGACTTTTAAATATATATATATATATATTACTATATATATATATAACTATATATATATTTAAAAAATATATTTAATTACTATAAATATAAAAACTACAAAAAAAAAAAAAAAATTAACGGAAAAAAACTATAAAAAAAAAAAATATTTAAAAATATTTATATAAAAAAAAAAGTTTTTTATACTAAATTTTATACGTCGAAGTATATTTTAGTTTTTTAATCGTTTACTACGGGTTTCTTACTACTTTTTAAAAGTTACCTAATATCGACTAACTAAACTAAAAAACATATAACTAAACAAAATACAAGTAAAAAACTAGTCTCCACAAAAACCCCACCGGAATACAAAAAAAACTTTTTAACAATAAATAGCAAGGTTTTTCGCCCGCCCACTTTCTTAAAGGATTCTGTCCTCCAGACATCACGACTTTCCATAGCTTTCATACGTTATACATCGATAACGGAGTAAAACGGGAGGTAGATAGTCTCAAATTGAATGAATTGATTGCAGTATCTCGACAGCGTAAGTGTTGCCGGCCAGTAAAAATAAAAAAGAATATGGAAAGAAAAGAAGAAAAAGAAAACAAGTGGATAATCTCCAACAATACTGCCGACATCACCCAACCTATGCAAAGATTATAATCCTTGCATTCGGAAATTACCTAGTTACATCAAATGCAAAAGACCAGCAGAGTAAAAAGTAAACAATGCTTATTATCGGAGCCGGTGCCACGGAGCCGTCCCGACCTCACGTGTGGCCGCGCGCGTCAAGGGATACTCTTTGGTACACCAGGTTTCTTATCTTGCCGCCTAGTAGCGACCCCCACAATGTACCACAATGTACTATCAAAGGTGGAATTTCCCCAACTCTACTTCTCACTAACGAGGCCCCGATAAGAAACGACGTCTCGACTCCTCTTCTCCAGATATCCAGGCCTCCACTGCTGATCTTTGAGACTGGTTTCTCTTCCTTCACATCACTCTACAAGAGTGCATATCACCACAGAAAACGCCCACAATGTCACAAGCCGAAAAGAAGGCACCTGCGGCAAAGAAGGTCAGGTCCAGGGCAGGCTGTACGCGGTGCCGGCGCCAGCGGAAACGGTGCGATGAGGAGAAGCCAGCCTGCGGGCGGTGTCAAGAGGTCGGCACGGCATGCAGCTACGAGCTGAATATCAAATGGGGCGGCCGGGCGTTTCCCAAGATGCTCGGCACCTATGCTGGCCGAGTGCAAAAACTGAGTAAGTCTTTTTTGGGATGAAGATCATCTTATGCATACGAAATATGAAATATAGTCTGACCGGCAGATAACGCGGACGGCGGCGGCGGCTTTGTCTATGTCGCCCAACAACCAGCAAGGCCCGAGCCAATGTTTGTGGCAGAAACACCTGCATCGTCATCATCATCACCACCACAGTCGTCATTACCACCGCCGTTACCTTACCCATCACATCCACCACATCCACAACACCCACCGTATCCATCGCATCCTTCTCATTCACACCCAGCACACCCACTACATCCTGGTACGATACCAGAAGTAGTTTATGCCAAATCCGAATATGACCAGACACGGCATCCAGAATCGGAACCACGACAGCAAACATCCATGGCCGTCGTGCGGCAGGGCCGGCCGTGGGAAATCGACAACGACCTGCGCGCCGGCGCCGACTTCAACCAGCCCGTGCGGTCGCTAGAGTTTGCACCAGACTTATCTCGCATACATCGCTTCCTGCTGGACCACTATGTGCAGCAGACAATACGACTAACCGCGCCCAGCGACTATGCGCGCACAGAGATCTGCCGATCCGTGGTCCCGATGTCATACAACCAGCCCTGTCTCCTATTTGCCATGATGGCCTTTGCCGCACGACACTTGAATGCCCTAGGAGCACTGCCGGTTGGTACAGGCGAGCTACCGGGCGACGACGCCGAAGAAGTCATTGCCGAGCTGGAGGACCGCAGCATGAGCAGCCTCCGGCAGCAGCTGACCGAAGCCAACTTCAAACAGCATGCGGTGGCCCTCGCAACGACGCGGACACTTTGCCAGTCGCAGATCCTGGCAGCGGGAGACTCGTGGCGCACACATCTTGAAGGCGCGCGAGCGATTCTTCAGGCCGCGTCATCACAGGCTAAAAGCAAAAATAAGTCAAAAGGCAAATCACCAGCAGCAGAAGGCGACTCGAGGATCGAGGAATTACCAGACGACGACCAAGGCGGCGGCGACCCGTCTATCCAGGACTTTTTGGCGAGCTGGTACAACAACGTTGAGGCCTTGGCGGCCCTCACACCACTGGGTCTACGTCGCGGCCAGCTGGAGATGGCCAACGTCCTCGGCCGTCGCAATGTCTACTTTGATGTCTTTGGCGGCCTGGTCTCTGACGTGCCCGACCTGTTCAGAGAGGTCGGTGCTCTCGTTATGGAGCGCCGCCGGCGCATGAAGCGCGCACAGGAAAAGGCGGAGCGCGAGAGAAAGAGAGCAGAAAACGGCGATGCAGAAGAAGAAGACGACGACGCAGAAGATATCGACGTCGACCGCGGCGACTCTATTCTATCCGACGACGACATCGCCCTCGAGGCCGAGTCCTTGATAAAAGATATCCACGACCGGCTCAGACAGGACACTGTCGGCAACCTCCGCATGGACAACAACCTACTCATGTCCCTCTCCCCTGACAACATGCACGACTACGCCATGAGTAACGCCAGCTTCCTACACACCGCTCTCCTCTATCTGCACTGCGCCGTGCAGTGCCTGCCCCTGTCGGCGCCCGAGGTGCGCCACTCCGTCGAGCAGATCGTCTGGTGCTACGGCAACATGAAGTCGGCATCGGCACTGTCGCCGCGCGTGCTAATGGGCACGCCGCTGTTCACGGCCGGGCTGTGGGCAATGCCGGATTCGCAGGTCGCGATCCGCGGCTACTTTGAGACGATGGGCACGTGGATGCGGACGCCGCACAATGTGCGGTCGTCGGCGGTGCTCGAGTTTGTGTGGAGCAAGACTTCCAGTCCAGACCATCATCACGACGTTCTTACATATCTTGGTCAGTTTGATTTGCATTTATCTATTTATATTTTGAGTTCTATTGTACTAACAGCACAGAGGAGAGCCCCGACTTTTTGCCGTACTAGAAAGATTGACATTAGACGGACGAGCGCGGGACAAACTTGAGCACACACTTTTGGTCCTTTGGCCGCGACGAGATGATCTGGTGCCCCATAGACATATCCGGCGCCGGCCCGTCGTCCATCAACGTCTGGTATGTGCTGTAGACATCGCGCAGCAGCAGCCGCATCTCGGCCATCGCCAGGTGCCGGCCGGTGCACCCGCGCCCACCGCTGGCGAACGAGAAGAAGTGCCGGTTCATTTCGACCTCCGCTTCTTTGTCGAGCCACCGCTCAGGGTTGAACGTGTCGGGCTGCGGGAATACCTCTTGGTCGAAACGGTTCATCGTGTACGGCTGGCAGCTGACAATTGTTCCTTCGGGCAGGAACGTGCCGTCAATCTCGCGGCCGCCCGCGGGGACATAGCGCGGCAGACTCATGGGGATGGACGGGTACATGCGCAGGGCTTCCTTGAGGACGGCATTGAGGTACGGCAGCTGGTCATACGGCGGCTCAGGAGACGTCGTTGCGGCGTCAAACAGCTCAGCGTACAACTTGTCCTGGATGGGCTGGCACTCGGGCAGCGAAATTTGCCACATGAGCCAGCACAGGACGTCGCCGGTGGTCTCGATGCCGGCGGCCATGTGGTCCATGCACTCGGCGGCCATCTCCATCTTCTCCAAGCCCATCTTTGGGTCCTGCATGCGCGCGAGCAGGGTAAAGTCGGCTGGTTTGCCTGTGTTGTTGACTGCGTCGAGGACGAGCTCTTTAGCCTTCGGGACAGAGCGCACTGGGGGCAAAAGGCCGAGCATGTCGGCGTACGGGCTCAGACTGGCATTGTAGTAATCCAGAAGGCGGCCTAGCCGTTAGTATTTTAGTAGTACACTCGAGAGAAATGATAATGACTTACGAACGAGACTGTTGTCAAATGAGACTTCGCGCATAATGTTTTCGTGCTGGACGTCGTTGATGGAGTTGCTGCCAAAGGGGTGGAATAGGTGGTGGGTGACGCTGTCAAAGGCATAGCAGTGGAGGAAGATCTGCTTGTCAGCAATGTCCTCGTCAAATCTTAGGACAAGTACATACATAAACATCCATCTTCATATCCGGCATCTGCGCGACCTTGTTGACAAAGTTGCGGCTTCTCTTTTTGATGCCGTTGAGTGACTCGTCCTTGGAAACGTTGGTGTTGGCGTAGCGGTCGGCCAGGATGCGCTTCCTTTTGCTGTGCTGTTTTTGTTAGTAGTGATACAATTTAAAAGATACCAAGAGAACTTACGTCGTGCTTTCCAAGAGTAGAAAACATGGTCTTTGTGTTGTACTGCTTAAAGAGATAGTAAAACTCCGTCTTGTCATAGCCGCTGCCGCCCGACATGTAGATCTCCTTCATGGCCTCGAGCGACGTGAAAACGGCCTCGTTGGGCGCGACGCGGACGGTCGGGCCGTACTTGAGATGCTGACTGTGAACATAGTCTGTACGGTTGCCACGGAATTCTTGATATTTGAGCGACAAAGATGTGAACAAGCTAAGTTTTGATCCCGGTAGTGATGCAATAGGTGATTGTAGTCGCCGGATGATGAATGCGAGGGTGGCAACGATAACTGCGCCGAGCAGTACGGGTGCCGTCACGATGGCCATTGTTGTTGATCAATATTTTTATTTCAATGACAGAGTGACGATCACAGAGACGATTAAAAACAAAAGTAAATACAATCTTGTGAGTTCGAGGGTTGAGCCGTATTTATTTCTCAAATAGCCACTCGTGATGCCCGATTTCCAAGCATCCGGCACCATATGCGGGGAGCAAGAGCTATCACAGCTGTGACCTAGGACCAAAGTGGAAATTATCTATGACAGCCAAGATAGCGACAACCGTAGTGCCCCTCTGCACACGAGGCGCGGCGTAGACCGGTCGACTAAAGTACCTGATAAGGCATAGATAGAGGCATGGAGGATTGTGGACGTTAGTCCAAAAGAAGAATCCAGAGGCGACTGATACCGGCTGATACACTGGCGCACACTGATACGGCGATAGATGTCCTATGGACGTCTGCCGATACAGAGGCTCAGATACCAGTGTGATATCAGGATAGTGAATAGCAGTATGAGCCAGGGTTACCGGATATCAGACATCGACGACGGTCTCGGAGATTGATTGATAGAGTGTAGATTAGACTGTAGATTGTCGGCACCGGGGATGATTTAAAGGAGACCCGGCGCTGTTTTGCTTGATTTCCAAGAGCCAAGACAGCTCCATTTCATTTTCAAAATAAATAAGAAAAAGTAAACGCCAAGAATGGACCATTCGCTTGAGAAGACGCCGTCAGAGCTGCCAAGCCCCGGCGCTGCCTCGGCCGATGACAGTCTGCCCACGCGACTCGACCCGGCCGGAAACCCATTGTCGCCGAACCCGACGAGCGACCCCCTCGACCCGCTCAACTGGTCCCCGACGCGCAAGTTTACGTGCATTTTCATCGTGTGCTACTCGTACTTTCTCATGACATACCTCACGACGGCGCCGATTGCTTCTTTTTTCCTGCTGGAAGACCAGTTCAACGCCACCTATGCGCAGACCAATTGGACATTTGCCATCTCGGCATTTGGATTGATCTTTGGACCGCTTCTGACAGGCGGTGTCGCCGACATCTATGGCCGCCGCATCTGTATGATTGTATCGACGGCCGTGGCGCTGCTGGCGTCCGGATGCACGTCGATCCACGGCCAGACGATCGGCGCGTACATGTTTGAGCGCTTTCTACAGGGCGTCGGCGCGGGCTCGGCGTGCAACTTGGGCCTCAGCATCATCAACGACGTGTCGTTTCAGCACGAGCGCGGGCACCGCGTCGGACTGTGGGCGATTGCGGCGAATATGGGCAGTCTGCTAGGCGGCGTGTTTGGCGGACTGATTGTGTCGGTGGACCAGTACTGGGTGGCGTACCACGTCACTATTGCCTACGTCGTGTTGCTGCTGATGACCATCTTTGCGCTGCCCGAGACGCTCTACCCGCGGCAGTACATGCTCGAGGTGGAGTTTGGCTCTGACTCTGCTCCGGAGGACCTGAAGCGTACACGCCAGCTACCATTTATTGTAAGTTCTTTTTATTATTAGTATTTATGAATGTTTGCTAACCTATAGAACATCCACAAAATCAAGGGCCTGTCGTACCCCAAGCTGTGGTCGCCGTGGGTCGTCGTCTTCAAGCTCTGGGCATACCCCAATATTGTCATCAGCATCATGGCCTACGTCTATGGCCAGTACTGGTGGATCGTGTCGATCATGACCATTGAGCCCATGGCTTACGAAGAAAAGAGCCCGCAGATCCAGGGCGTCCTGTTTCTTGGCCTTCTCGTCGGTGTGCTCTTCGCCGAGCTCGTCTGCTCGGGCCATGCCAGCGACAAGCTCGTCATGCTCCTGGCCAAGCGCAACAACAACCAGCGCGAGCCCGAGATGCGGCTCTGGCTGGGCTACCCGGCGGCCGTTCTGTCTGCAATTGGTTGCATTGTCTGGGGCCTCTCAGTTGACCACGACTGGCACTGGATTGTGGGGCAAGTGGCGTTCTTCCTGTGTAAGTGCTTTTGTTTCACTTTTTTCTTTGCTTTGTACTAACGATCAGACGCGGCTGGCCTGCAAATCGGCAACACTGTCGTCACTACCTACATGGTTGACAACTATCCCGAATATGTAAACGAGCTGTCCGTCTTCTACTCGTGCATCATCAATGTAAGTCGATCCAATAGCCTCGAGTTCGCTTGCACTCTTATCCTGACATCTTGACTAACCCCCCAGCTCTCGGCCTTTTTGGTTCCCTGGTTCATCTACGCCTGGACCGAGTACAGTGGTAAGTTTCTATTATCCGGTCTGTGAAAAAATCTATACTAACAAACAGGCTACACCTGGTGCTTTGCCATCCAGGGCATCCTCTGCGTTGTCATCACCGTCCCTGCGTATGCCGTCCTGCAAAAGTTTGGATCAAAGTGGCGCAAGCCAGCCACCTTTGGTGCATTTTAAATATAATTTTAACTTTTTGGATGGAAGATAAATACAAGTAGCTTGATAAGATGTTTCGGCGTTGTTGATCGAGTTGTGGTAGTTGAACTCGAAGACCTTCCATGCAAATGATTGTGTCCTCAGCTAGCTGTCCGTGGTATATATACTAGAGTCTCAGAACAGTACTCCACAGTTACCGGCTCAGTGGTCTAGTGGTATGATTCGTGCTTCGGGTTTTAACGAACCCCTCTGAATACTCAGAGAGAGTATGTGCGAGGTCTCGGGTTCAATCCCCGACTGAGCCCGTTAACAAATTTTTTGTCCTTTTGACTCTTTTTTTTTTGTTCTATTTTAACCTAAAAGAGCTTCTCTTTATTTTATTTTATTTTGGTACTGTATTCTTACCATTGGTAAGTTTTTTCCAAAATAAAAGACAAACAAACATTTAACAAACAGAAGTGATTTTTTCCTTGTTTTATTTTTGCTTTACAATTCTCGAGATTAAATTGAATTGACTTTCTTCTCAAGTGTATTTTGCTGTGTTCTTCATATTCTTTTCAACAAAAATAATGAAACCCAAATGAAGCTTATTTGCTTTCGGAAAATTTAATAGTATCTCGTCTATTCTCGATACCAAGCATATTGTATTGGCTCGGCACTTGACTAACAATCGTCAAAGCATCAGAGGTTCAGCTCGACGGTCAGCTCGAATGAAAGGAGATAGCAGTGAAGTATTGCACCGTGGTGTTCAATGGCTAGGGGCTGGCCTAGGCCAGAGTAGGCCATCAGATTTGATCGACATTGACAATATTGACACCCAAATAAGCTTAGATCTAAGAACTTTCTCTTGTCAACCTAAATCAAAGCCGTCGTATCGATGCAGACTTGGATATCGCGTTCTTGAATTTTCACGTAGAATTTGGGTTTGATTTTGAGGAGATCTAGATTGCAAGTAAACTTCCAGAACGACTGCGTTTCGCATCCTTTATGTGACGCGAATTGCCCGCGAAGACTTGCTATCTTGAAGAGCATTTTCCCACTGACTTCCCGTCCCTGAGTGACTCCAACTTGGCACAATATTGACTACACCCAGCTCGGCAGATGTGGCGTTTTGTCATTAGCAAATCCACAACTCTATTGCCTTTTCGGGCATATTATTAGTTGAAAGCTTGGCTTGATACGAGCTCCTTTTGAGGAAGATTGGGCTGTATTCAAATATGATTTAGAAAAAAAGGAAACTCATAAAAGAGCCGCCTCATCTGTCTTCTTTCAAGTTGTCACACCATCTTCACTTACACAAACAAAATACCACATCACCACCATTATGCGTCTATCAGCACTCACTTTGGCCCTGGCAGCAGCAGCTCCGGTGGTGGCCTCCAACTGCAAGCCCATTGTTCCCGTGGACCCCCGCCAGTGCGGCACAACTGTTATTGGCCGTGATGCCGAGTTCACCGTCAACGCCGACAAGTGGAACATCCAGACCGACGCACTGAGCTCGTACACCTTTGGCACATGCAACCCATACGCACAGAATGCCTGTATCAGCTACGACTTCCCTGTCACCGAGCAGACCGACGCCACCGGCTCGCTCAGCTTCTCATACACCATGTCGACACCAGCCCTCGCTCGTGGCTACCGGTTCTTCTTTTACTACCGCCGCACGCAAGAGGACGCCGTCGACGGCACCATCACCTGCAGCTTTGACGGCACGCAGACGCAGTACGACGACAGCCTCGTCTACCAGACGGCGAACCTGTGGAGCCTGTTTGCTGCCAACTTCAACCCGACGGGCTCGACGACGACCATCTCGTGCTCTCTCACTCTGAGCGCGCCGGTATCATACGACCTGTCCAACTTTGGCTACTTGTACTACTGTGATACGCCTGGCCAGCAGAGATAGACTTGGTGTTTTTTCTAATTCTCTATGTTTACTACGATTTGCAATTATTCTTATTTTTCAGGTTAGGCATTAGCAACAATAAATTTAACAGGTTGATAATTAAGATTGTATATTATAACTGGGTATAAGCAAACAAGAAACTTTTAAATAATACACAGGGCTTGGTAGCCATCACCAGGAGCGAGAGCCCGGCAATGGATGCAATGCAATCCCGTCAAGGGACCTGGAGAGCTAGAGCTCTTCTACTATACTCTATATAGATGCAACATTCAAAGAACGTGCGAGACACTCAACTACTGAGCATTTAAGCATCGTAGTTGTTGCCAGTGGCAGCACCCCAGATGTAGGCGGCCCACGAGCCGACCATCAGGACAAGCACAATGCTGAACAGGACAGTCGACAGACGGCGGTTCTTGGGGGCATCCTCCTCGTGAGTGCGGCGGTTGCGCTCCAGGATCTTGTCGCCACGGGCCATGCGCTGCTTGCGGGTCCACTGCAGCATGCCGACGTCAATGGTCAGGTAGCCGAAGACGAGCATGTTGACGCACATGATCACCGAGCAGGCGGACAGGGCCAGGTACAGAACGACGACGTGGTCGTACGAGTTGTTGTCGTTGTCCTGGATGACACCGGCGACAATGGCGACAATAACGTCCAAGCTGTTGGCGATCAGGACCTTGATGGCGTAGGCAGTGCCAAAGTCGATCTGATCGGCCAGGGTGACGCGGATGGCATCAATGATGGACATGGGGCTGAAGGTGGTGGCGACGGCGTAGATACCAAAGGCGGCAGCAGTGCCCGTGACGGTCGAGGCGTAGTTGACGAGCAGCATAGCAGTGAAGATACCGAACGAAGTGATGGCCACTATTTTGTTAGCTGTGGTCATGAAGATAGATAGAAGGGGAACATACTCAGAGTAAGACGGTTGCCAAAGATGTCAGTGAAGAAGCCCAAGGCGGGAATGAGAATGAAGCCAGCGTCCTTGGCCAGTGTGGTGTACCAACCGGCCTTGACGGCGCTGATGCTGAAGCGCTGCTCGGCAAACTCGGTGGCGTTGCTGTTGAAGATAACAATGGTGATGGTGGTGAACATGCCGTAGCCAATGATGACCCAGAACGACCAGGGCATGGAGATGACCTTCTTGTAGTCAAGCTTCTTGGCGCGCTTCTTGAGGCGACCGCCGGTGGCAGGGTCGAGCACATCGCCGTACTTGCCCTCGGAGCGCTTGGTGAACCAGAAGAAGGCGTAGCAGCAGAAGTTGGTGAAGACGTTGACAAAGAAGGCAATCCAGTAGACCCAGGCAAAGCCAATGTTCTGAATTGTTAGTTTAGTTCATTTGTAGTATTGAGCAAAGAGACATACAGCGTTGATGACGTTGGAGGTACCCGAGCCGGCGAGGGAGCCGAGCTTGTTGAACATGAGCTCGATGCCGAGGGTCGAGGCGAAGCCGTTGCTGGGCGCGAACCACGACGAGAACACCTGGTACTGGGCAATCTGGGTAGAGCAGTCGCCGAGCGACATGATAATGCGGGCAACGACAAAGAACTTGTAGCTCTTCATCTGGGCCGCGCCGGCCATGAGCACGGAACCGACCGAGTAGATGCCGTTTCCGTACAGCAGGATGTTGGCGCCGCCGTAGCGGTCGGTGACGTAACCGGTGATCAGAATCAGGACGGTCTTGATGAACGAGTCCGAGGCGTCCAGCAGGGCGTACTCGGTGTTGTCAATCTTGAGCTGCTTCTTGAGGGTGGACTTCATGGGGCTGATGATTCCGGTACCCCAGGCACCGCCGAAGCGGATCAGGGTCAGCAGGATGACGGCCATGAGCTTCCACTGCCATGGCGGCTGGGGCTTGCCCTCGCTCGAGGAGATGGACGCGGTGTCATCGGCGGCCTCGAGATTGGCCTCGGTGGTGGCTAGGGTCTTCTCGTTGGTGTTGTCGAGCGACTGCTCGTTGGAGTTCTGCTGGGAGATCTCCTTAGAGGTGTCGACGACCTCGGCGGTCTCCTGTCTGTTCTCCTGGGAAGCCATTTCGATTTCGGGACTCGAATGATGAGGCGAGTAGTGAAGGATGATGAGAGGATGGATGATAAAAAGACAAGGTAACCACGAGGCAGCAGATCACATCCTATTTATCTCTGATGCTGTATACCGATGGTGATCAGTCGAGATGTCTTTGTTGGTATTTTAATATCAGTAGATAAACTCGATAAAAGAGAGTCTCACACAAAGGGTATGTGAAGATTAGATAAAAATAAAAAGGAAATAATAGACAATAAACAATAGAGTACGTACACAATAAATACACATAAATGCAGAAATAATGCAACTTAAATGACCAAAATGGAGTCTAAACGATCAGATTAAATCTGTCACAGTGAAAACTAGATACCCTACGGCACGAAGCGTAGCCTTATAGACTCTAGCGTGATCTTGGCAACGCGACATCTCGACGTTTGTAGCACGTCTCCGTTGAGTTATTCCACGGCACCTCAGTTGTTTGGACAGTTTTGTGGTGTAATATGGATCACAGGTGGCCACAAAAGCGGGTGCGGGCTGTTCTGCGCGTGTTCTTTGCGTCGTTCTCTGGCGGTCCTGCGCTCTTGGTTGTGGGCTAAATGTAAAAACAAGCTCAGGATGATAAAGAAGAAGACAGAGACGGCGGAGGAGCCGTCTGAGGGAGAAGAAAAACAATAGCGATGCAGGCTCGCTTAAACTGGTGTTGTTGCTGCAGTCTCTTCGTTCTCAGATGGAGTGCCATCGCCGTCTACTTTCTCGAGAAGAGCGAGCCATGCAACCGAGGGAGTTGGTTCTGTCTGCATCTTTTTCTTCTAAATCCAAGCTTATGTGAAGTCTACACCAGCAGCTAAATCCCTGCATTCTGAAAAGTTCAATTTCGGGGCTATTCAAAAGTCTCTGGCCATGCAACCCAAGAACAAACAAACCAAAGAATCTACCAACAAAACAAGCAGCAAAGCAGTGCCGAGAACGGAGCAATGCTTGACTTTGAACCACACGAGAAGATTTCTCCAAGATTTCACCCTGCGAATGGATAAGATAATCTGATTAAATACACATTCCCAACAATGGGGTGGATGTCTGGCCTTCTTGGTCCTGGTGCCGCCGCGGCCTGACCACTCACGGCGGGCCCGCCAACGACTAGGCTTTAAAGCAGGGCAAAATACAGTTATCCCTGCCGTAGAAGAAACACTAAGACACTCTGACTCTGTACCGAGCAGAGAGTGGCCGCTACCGCTAGGTGCAGCTCCTGAGTCTCTTGTCAGATCCTTTCTTATCAGATTCTTTCTTCGCCACCCATTCCATCATCCCCATCCTCCATCCATCTCTCACATTTCATTCCTTTTATTATCCATCTTCATCAGATGGAGATTGCCTCGTCGCTTCTCTCGCCTGTGCACGCGGCCTGTTCTGGACTTTGTCTTGATGCTGTCTTGGACTTTTGTTCTATTTGTCTGGCTCTGTAGTAAATGTTCATCTCTTCTAGACTCCGGAATCCAGAGACAAAAGTTCTTCCTCTCGTCTTCTTCGTCGTTGAATAATCTCCCAAAGGTCTAGACCGGCGGCTTTGTTTTATCCAGTTTTTATGTAACAGTCGTGGACAGACGAAATACTGCTCGCTTGGCATTGTCAACGCCCAAGGTCATCCGTTAGAATACTGCAAAAAGACTATGTGAACGAAAATAAACATTGATCTAGCTGCGATGAATATTGATTGCGACTCCAGATTAGATAAAGCGCAGGCTGCTGGGCGAGTGCCACATTCGACTTTCTCCCGTTCTCACTGTGAGAGACACAATGCGTCACTTTCGCACAGGTGCCATCTCCCACGCGGCAGTCCACGCTCTACTGGTGCGAATTGGCAAACTCTCCATCACATAATAAATTACAGTCAATAGAGAATAGAATGTCACGTACCCACTTTCTGCATGGTGTTCCGACCCTCAGCTAGTCCCAGCTCTAATGCACACCTACCGGAAACCCTCGCTTGCTCGCAAAGCCAATACTGTCCCCATACCTACGAAGGACTTGACCGGCTTGTAGTCCCCTTGCGTGCTCTTGCACACTAATCCTCAAACTGGTATTGAGCATGGTCACTTTTTAGTAGAAAAGAAACTCAACTTTGCTCTGCCCAGCTTCAATTGCAAATTTATTACTAACATAATCATATGAAATATAGTTGACACCAGACACCGTGAACACAAATAATAAAACGAGAAGAAAAAAACATTTCTTATGGTGGCGGTGGCCAAGAATATCAAGAGATACAAGACGCCCAAGCGGACAATATCCGCAACCTAACGAGTGTAAGCATACCAAGGCGACTTTGCCAATATCAAACCACCGGGCCAAGACGTTAATGTGATGAGAATAAACCCGCGGCAAGCTACGAAGTAAGCAATAAAATAACTGACCGACGGACTCTGTACTAAGTACTTCGTACGTTGACATTGTAGAGCATACGATGGAGTCTAGACTGGAAACCGTCCGTTGACCGTTTGATTTTGCATTAAATTTTTTTCCCCCATGATACCCGCGATATCGAGATCAGGAGAAACCGCCCCAGTTGTTTGAGTGTTGAATGAAGAACTAGAAGCCGAAAAGAGCAAAAAGACAAAATAGAACAAACTCTAATAAACTATGATCAAACTCAACAGCTAGGTGGGCCAGGACACGACAGCTTCACTTTTGTCAGCCTTACTTTGGGTGTCGTGAGTAATAGTGCCGGTAGTTTGCGGGTATCGGACTCGACATAATGGGGATCAGGTGAAGAAAAAGAATATGAAGAACAAAAAGGCAGAGGGATTTTTCTATTTTGCTGTCGGCTACTTTGAAAAATTAGCTTGTCAAATCACTTTTCCTCTGCCTGATCCCTTATCTACTCGGTTCTCGCTCGCTTGCCTCGCTTACGTGCGGAGTAGTCAGAAGTTGAGTTTTCTCTCACTTTTTTTTATGTTCTTGATCGGGTGTTTTTTCTTCTCCCCTCCATTGTTCACTTGCATTGTGATTCACGTTTTATTATTTTGCTTTATTTTTCTGAATTTTAGTACCAACCTAAATTGGCGTTCTTGGCATTTGAGACATGGCGAGGACAAGTTGTGAATTCACACTGAAGTTAATGTTCCGAGCAAGATATATTTATCACCCGGAGCTCTCAAGTCGATGAATACCAGCTACATCAATTAAATCAATCGCTTGATCCGGTTTTCGGTTTCCGAACCGACCTTCGTCTCAAATGACTCTGTACAGTGTAGTGTTTTGCACTTCCTACGAAGTACAGAGAACGCACAAATAGCCGGGGTAAACCGGCAGGGCCTTCGTATTGTGATCCCAGACGTATGCACGAGTATTTCTGTCATTTTCCTTCCTCATATTGCCTTATTCTTTTCTCTTTCTCAAACTTGACCGGCCTGCTCCATATCACCAATAGGAATCGCTTTTTCTGCTGCCCCCATGCAGATAACAAAAATACACCGTAAAACTCAAAATAAAGAAAGCCATGCTTCAGCTGCATGATTAGTTTCGGCCCCGGGCCCATGAGCAACGTGGAAAGCAAGGCCTGCATTATTTTACGTACACGATACAGAGACGCCTAGATGAAAGCAGGCTATTGAAGAGCCGAGCTGTTGACTTGACTTTGACCGGATGAAATGCGACCATTGCCGAACATTATCACCACCAAGCTTGTCACCGCTTTCATTGCCATCGGGCTTTGCTGGACATGCTTCCTACTCCTTCATTCCATGCCCGCGATCTTGTCCAGCCGAGATACGTTTTCTTCTCCGACAAGCATTTTCATTGCTTATCGCCGAAGTCAAAATTGTTAAGCTTCCCGTAATCACTCTTTCTTCCCAAAACCTTGGCTTTGCTGATTGCAGTACCTGTGGAGGATTCGTGTTCAACCACGGAGTATCTTGGCAGAGCTAAACGCGTCGTCCGTCTCATTACTCCGCGAGACGGTGACATTTCACCTCCACACACACACCATCGCAGAGTATGCACACGCACGGCTAGGACGATCGTGCTCACGTACTAGATATATCGAAAACCATCTTCTCACCGTGAAGAATACTTATGGGTCATGTTTGGCGTCCCACTTTGCCTCGTCCGCCCTCCTTATTCGTGGCCAGCAGGCTTTCTTCCCTCCGTCTTCGTCCCGTGTGGATCTGATAATTATCAGATAATATGTGCTCATGCAGGCAGCCCTTCAACCAGTGCGACGTGCGGCGCTCCTCCGGTATATGACCCACAAGACGTCGGCCGAGTTATCTGATGTTCAACTCGTGTGCATGGATCATACATATCACGGGATCTCTGACAAAGATGCGTTGAGGAAACGATTCATAAAGAGGAAATGCACACTTTGACTAATTATATTGGCCGTTCCGGCCACTACACGTTGACAAACAGCTCGGCATCATCGGCGGCCAAAACACCAAGCAACAGCCCAACGTTCTCATCACGGCCGACAGCGACCCAGTGCTTCAGCAGCTCGTCCACGGCCTTGTAGAGGCGCTCGGGATTCTCGGCGGCGTAGCCTTGGAAATCGACAGTCTCCCCACTACCTTTGAGCAGGCGCGCCAGAAACAAAATGTCGCCCTCGTCCTTGACAAACTTCACCACCGACGCCGGCCGCGTGCTGCCGGCGTAGATCACGCACCGCTTGATCTTGGTCAGGATCAAGACGGTGGGATGCAGCAGCGGGAGGGAGTCTACATTGTCAGTCTACAGTTTGAGATGGGATGAAAGAAGTCATCCTCACCACGCTCGATGGTCTTGAGCTGCAGCGGCAGCCCGAGAATGCCCGTCGACAGCGTCTCCACCGGGAAGGGGGTGCCGTCGGCCGGGGTGAAGACGATCTGGTTGTTCTGCTCCGAGAAGAGCCCGACACCGTGGCCGACATCACGTGTGACGTCCAGAACGAGCGCACGGGCATCGCCGACCGGGGTGTCGATCAGCACATCGACGTCCGTCGTTGAGCGCGCATGGCCGAGGGTGTTGAGCGCGGAGCCGCCAATGAACGCGTGGCGCACGCCGGTTTTGGTCAGGCCCTCGGAGAGGAGACGGGCGGCAGACTGCTGTGTGGATGTCATCGTCGTCTTTCGTCTGATGTCGTCGGATTCTGGTGGTGCTGAACTACGGTTTTGATCGGGCGGAAGGTCAGGTCAGATCGGAGAAATGGGACGTAGGCACCGAGAGATGGGATGAAATATCTGGCGATGCATTGTGATGGTGATTTAGTGCCATATGTACAATTCCATGCAGCGAAAGGCGCGATTCGTCTACGGCCAATTTGGAAGGAGGCCAGTCGTGCCTTCCTCGCAAAGGATATTGTAGCATGTACCGCGTGACTGCCCATATTGATCATACGCTTTTATGACATCATGGAAATACCCAGGCAAGCTGATCAGATCTCTGGCGGAATATGTTTGAATTAGGTAGAAAAGAAAGGGTATCAAAAGTTAAAAACAACAAGGCATCTAGGCATGGTCGGCTATTTCATTAGGGCAGGGCATGTCTTGGTATCGTTTCTCACCACGTACAGCCTGGATCAAGAAGTCTTGCATCCAGACCTCGTCCTCGCGAAACTTCCATGCTTGAATATCGGCAGCAGCAACCTCCATGTCGGCCTTTTCCTGGTCTGACAGCGGCACGTCGTTGCTGGGAATGTCCATGTACGAGCCTTCGTAGCTCATGTCGAACAGGCAGTATCCCATGAGGGTAGAGAGGCCCCGCAAAGGCGAGTATCGTAATTCACATCCGCGTCTATATCTAGACGCAATGCGAATCAAAGCACAAGCCAAGCTGCAGATGGAGATGGTCTTGACATAGGACGGCCGGCATGGAGGTGGACCCCATCTGGGTGTGCGCGGCTCGAAACTTATCTGGTCTCGCGGCAGGATCTCGTCAGGCTGGATGCCGGTCCACGACATTGGCGCAAATACCAGCCATTTGCGAGAGAACGCATTGCCTCCTGTGCCTATTTTCTCTGACAGTCGAAAGTGGAGGGTCTGCGGCAGCATAGAATCGGTGTAGTCTAGCCCCGAATCAGGGTCTGTGGAGGGGAATAACTGCAGCTTAGAAGCAGCGTCGCGAATGTAAGAAAGGTCATCATCGAGAGCAAGATATATGTTCACCTGTAATGAAACGTCAGCATGTCTTCGTCTTCATTCGATAGTACCCAATGACATTGTCAAAACTCACCCCGTTCTCTGCAAGGGGAACACCAAGCGTGATGAAGAGTTGAACATCCCATTCGACGAGAGTGATGCCGGCCTCGCCCAAGCACTCTATCAGCTGGTGTGATCGTTCTATAAGAGTCTTTGTCATTATTATAGATTGCCTTTCGATTTTCCCGTGTATAATCCGGTGTGAATGCACTCAATTATTCTGGCTCAATTTGAGCTGCTGGTTTTGGAGAGTCGGTCCTTTCGACGTAGTCCGGCAGTAAAGATGCACAGTGCCAAACCAGCACCAAAATTAGCATATCATGCACTGTGCTATTTCTTCCGCCAGTAGACCTGACCTATGTATTCTATAGTACGTCACAAGCCAAAAGATTTACTCATATTAACAAAACATACCGGGTCTAAAATTAATTAAATATTTAAGCGAATCTCAAGTCAACACAAAACTGCTATCAAAGTACACGCCAAATCGTATTGGCATCACACACCCATCTCATCATCTCCTCGATGATAAGATACGTCTAGGTCTGCTTCTTCGTGGCTAGACTCTTGTAGTGCTCCCGCAGGAAATCCTCCGTTTTAGTCCACTTGATGCCCGGGTACCGGTCGTTGTCGAGCGGTGTCAGCTTGCCCTCGCCAGAAAACATGTTCGCCATGTACTGCATGCCCTGCCACGGCGGGAACGGCTTGTTCTCGCCGCGCAGCACGAATCGCATCACCGAGATCAAGACGTTGAAGAACCACAGGTTGCCGATCCACGACACCGCAAACGGATGCTCGCTGTCCACACCGTCTGCACGAGCCGCAGACACTGCCAGTTCGCGCACGCTAATCTCTTCGCCTGCAATCCGAAGAAACTTCGGTGTTGGCTCAGGGTCAGCGGCGACCGCCGCGGTGTATGCCGCGGTGTTGGCCATCGTGGTGAAATCGAGCTTCTGGTCCGCGCTTCCAACGTAGATGACCTTGCGCTTCTTCTGGTTCACCAGGGACATTGGCGTTGCAAGCAGGTCCATAAATCCACCGTTGAGGATGGACGTCCACGCAATGCCAGACTTCTCCAGCTGCTCATGGAATTGGCGGTGGATGTCGAGGTTGCGGTTCGATCCTGGCTTGGTCTTGGTAAAGTCGAGCGAGTAGTCCGAGGGAATGAAGCGCGTCACCTTGGCAGCGACAGCAGCGGTGAGCAGTGTGCCCTGGGTTTTCAGGAGAACCTCTCCGAGGCCTTGCAGTGTAGAGACCACGGTGCGCGCACCGGTCAGCTCACGCGTGAGAGCCGGCACGTCAGACAGGCTGACCTCGACGACGGAGACGCCACCGAGTTTGACAAGCGGATCCGATTTCGCGGCGGTGGTGCCCGGCCGCACGAGCGCCTTGACGGCGATGTCGCGCTTACTGAGCTCGGCTGCGATCAGCTTGCCCATAGCGCCAGTGGCGCCGGCAATTGCGACAAACGGTTTGGTTGACATGTTGTTTATGTTGGTATAAGCTCTAACAGGAAACTTTGATTGGGGTGTTAATCAAAAACTACGAAATTTACAACTTGAACGGACATCTAGCTGTTTTATAGGCTGTTTGCAGATTGATGAGATCATTTCCCTTGTGATTCAATACACGGCGTCCCGAAAACGCAAGACATGTGCGTTCCTCATTACCAAGCATGAAAGCCATGTGTTTAGCCAAAAGTGGATGCAACGACGTCTCACATCGGGGCTTGCACGTTTTGCTCCGTCCGACCGGCCGAGTGCGGACGACACATTACGGACGACTGCTCAATTCGTAGAATATATCGGACATATGAATAATTCTCTGAAATTGCGGATATAGAGATGGACATCAAATCGAAAGCAATACAGGATTAGTATTACAAAAAAGTAATACTAGTATAAGTTTCTTCTGATTCCGGAACACCAATGCAATATTCGGCACCGAACGGTCGCGGTGGCCTAATAACGACATCGGCCCACTGTGGAATTACTACACCAAAACCACCTCTTGACGTTTCGCGAGATTTTGAATGAAATGGCAGAATTTTGTTGTCATTCCGGACAAGATAACTGACATGAGGCTCAATTCACATGCTGACTCCAAATCACGGATGTCTCAACAATTATTGGGCAATATTCTGAGGCAAAAATGACTGTTTCATTGGTCCATGCGGGGATTGCTTTTTTTTTCTTCTAGACGGGAGGGTAATCAGTGGTCATGACCAGGTCTACTCTTGTTCTCCTTTTTCGGACATGTTTATTTTGGCAGCAAACGTCTCTACTACGAAGGACAGAGTAGACGCTCGCCAAGACCAGCACTTAGACGCCCTCTTGCCAGTGCCTTTTTCATCACATCAACCTGCACTGCATCATGCAGGTGAGAGTTTCAGCCACAGTAACTAGCAGCCATTGACGCCCAAAGTTCCTCAAAATATTATCTGAGGCCGCGACCCTTGATCTACTCACCGCCCACAATGCCGATATACGAAGTGCAATGCCCATCGTAGAAAAGTTGAGATAATCTAGCTACGAAAATATACACACTATTTTTTTTGACCTATTATTCGGCGTCTGGCTCATACTTCCACCGCGATCTTTGAGATCATACAGATAAGAGTAGAGCTTACAGAGATTGCACCTAAGATACATTGTTCTATTGCCACATATTTCGACTTTCTCACCCCCGCACAGCAATATGGACATCCACCCGTGTTTGGGTTTCTCTTGCTCCCACCACATGATCCTAGCACGGGGTACACACATTTCAGCCGCTCGATTATTGCCACCCGCCTGTCTATTTGGGCCTTGTGGGTGTGGTGAATTGGGCTTTGGTTGGCAGCGAGGCAGCATAGTTCCAGTTAAGGCATACCAACTCACGCCCTGCATGAATTAAATCGCCCTAATAAGAATCGACTCGGAGTCGGGCTGCGATATTGTTCCACTTGTCCAAGAAACAGCAGCGTTCTTTTCAAATGTGCAAAAAGGCTATGATTCGCCTTACGCACTTTATGTCTTTCGTTATTTGATTGGCTGGTTTACGATATGTCGACAGTTTGGATACAATTTTTACCTTTGGTGATATTGGGCAGCAACGCCCTGCGGACGGAAGTAAGAAGGAGGGTCTCCCAGCCGTTCATTTGGTTCTCTAGATTCATTTTCTAGATCCGTATCGAACATTTTCCCTCTCTTCATCCTCATCGAAGTTAATGCTATTTTTTTCATCCTGACGACCTGTCAGTCTTTGGTATTTTAATATGCATTCTACCTCGCTCTCGCGCATCAGTGGCTCTAACACCTCTAGGCAACGGTGACATCCCGGCCATCAGCTGATTGTACATCTATGCAACATAGCCATGGATGTTGTTGCGTCGAGCATCACATTTGTGTCGACCATCATATCGGCCTACAATGCCATCAGTGGCTTGAACCAGCTTCCCCGGGAATTTCAGGAGGTTCAGCGACGCCTTCCCTTGGTCGAGAATACTTTGCGCCGTATACAAGATCAGCTGAGGGAAGAACTGATTGACGAATCAACCGAGCTCAGCATCAAAGAGTCTCTTTCTCGGTGTGATGACTTTGGCCGGAAACTCAAGGACATCTTCGATGGCATTCAAGCGTACGATACGAGAGAGGGGAGTGCTCTTGTGCGCTACAAGAAGACCCTGGTCAGCAAAGGCAAACAAATTGGCAAAGCCCATCGGGTTGAGATGTTGATGACGGGCATGCTCACGTGTGTCAAAGACCTGGCAGATAATTATATTTTTCGGCTGGCGACCCAAGATCAAGTTGCTCACCTTGCCAGTGCTATCGACGCACTCTCGCACACCATGTCATCAGTCACCGATGCCGATTTCAATCGAGCTAGCTACGCTACGTCGCAGAACATCGCCTCGGGCGGCACAGGGAATCAGGGGATTCAGAATGGAGACGGCGCCTTCAATAACAGTGGAGGAAACACAATTCATTCTAATGGCGGGCCGACGCTTTTGCACGCAAGCGGGACATTCAATTTTGGTAAGAGCTAGCTTAAATAAAAACTGTCAATTTCCACAGCCTACTTTGTACTGAGCACGAAACTGACTTGATGAAACCAGGCAACCAAGAGACTGCTGCAGAGAAAGAGGAGAAAGAAAGACGCGAAAATGAAGACGAACGGCGCACAAAACTCATGAGATCGCTTGCGCCGTTGTCTTATCTGGCAGCTAAAAACCGAAACAAAGAGCGGCTTGAGGGCACGTGTGTGTGGTTTACAGAACATGAAAAGTTCCAGCAATGGCTCTTGACCGGCAACTCATCTTTTCTTTTTGTTTCTGCAGACCCTGGCTGTGGCAAGTCTGTATTGACTCGATACCTAGTCGATTCAATTTTGCCACGTTTCAATGATCGCATTCTGTGTTACTTCTTCTTCAAAGAGGATATGGAGCTGCAGGCTTCCGCCATCAATGCTCTGCGTTGTGTTCTGCATCAGGTTTTCGTTGCAAGACCCGAGCTTCTCACACCCGCCATTCTCAACACTTTTGACCGACACGGCAGCACCATCAATTCGGTCGACGAGCTGTGGAATATGCTACTCAGAGTCACGAGTGAAAATCCATGCGGAGAAGTCATTTGCGTATTCGATGCTCTAGATGAGTGCCCAGAAGATGAACGCAATGCATTGTCTCGGTGTGTGCGCTCGTATTTCAGGAAGCCATCGGTCGACTCGAGACTAAAAGTTATTATCACATCACGCCCCTACAAGCACGTGACTGGGAAAATATTGTCACGACTCTCAGACAGCAAGTGTCACGAAGAAGGATATTTTCCGGTCATTCAACTACAGGGCGAAAATGAAGAAGAGGTTGACAAGATCGCAAAAGAGATCGACATTGTCATCCAGGCTGAAGTGCGCCACATAGGAGAGGTGGATGAATGGTCTAAAAAGGCAGTCGACTATGTCCTCTCACAATTGCGCAAGGTTCCCAACCGGACATACTTGTGGGCGCATCTGATACTGGACTGGCTTCAAGATAACACCGGACTATGCCAGAGAGACTTTGAGTCTTTGTCCACTCTCATACCCTGCACTGTTGATGCCGCCTACGACCGCATACTGGAAAGATCGCGCTACCCGGACAAAATTTGGAAGCTCTTTCACGTCATGGTAGCCGCAACTCAGGCTTTGACCCTGGGCGAGATAAATTTCGCCCTCTCTGTCGACTTAAATAGCACACCGACAACCTTTGATCAGGTGCAGCACATAGAAGGACGTATCGAAACTCACATCCGAGAAGTCTGCGGTCTCTTCGTGTCTATTGTCGACTCAAAGGTTTACTTCCTACACCAGACAGCAAAGGAATTTTTGGTCCGGAATCCAGGATCTGCCGCCATCACAGGTTCATGGAAACACACCCTCGAAATCGAAGATGCGCACAAAACCATGTTTCAAATTTGCTCTTGGGTCATCTTAGCTCTGGAAAGAAGTTACCCACGCAAGCCCGATCAAACCCAATACAGATTGAAGGAAGACTACCGCAAGAAGTGCGCTCTGTTTGACTATTCTGTGGACCATTTCAACACTCACTACAAGTCATCTGCCGAAGAACAATCTTCGGTGCTCGACGCACTGCTCTACATTGACAGTGAGAAACGTTACGAAGATCCATACAGTGATCCCCTCTGCTTTACGATGGGGCCAAAGTCATCCCTGACGCAGCGCGAAACGAGTGCGGGTACCCCACTCTTCATCTCATTACACTACGGATGGACTTCATATACACGCCAATTGCTGCAGTCAGAGCGCCATGCCAAGGAACTCTGGATCCCAAACGACTGCGAAGTCCGTGATCCACTTTTGATTGTTGCGGCTCGGTCTGGCGATGCGAAACTGGTTCGTGTGCTCCTTTCTGTCGTCAATGAGACGAGACGGGCAGAGCTCGTTAATGAATGCGACTATGGTGGAAACACAGCTCTCATGATTGCAGCCGAAAGTCTTGGTTTGGAATGCTTTTTGGATCTTGTCAATGCTGGAGCCGACATCTACGCCACCAATAAGGATGGCTCAACAGCGCTGCTCTATGCTTGTGTTGCACAAAACAAAGAAATCTGTGAGCATTTGTTGAAACGGGGTGTTGTCCTATTCGATAAAGGTTATGAAAACATTGGGGTTTTTCAGCTGCTGGACAAAGCAGACTTTTTGATAAGTTTGCTTGACGAGGAAAGGATGTATCAGGAGTTCTCGCATTTATACAGCCATGTGTACTGGGATTCCGATGAAGAGAGCCCGCTACTGCGCTATTGCGATATCAATGCGGTCGGATACTCAGGCCTGACGCCGTTGACAAGTCTATTAGTAAATGGTGCTTGTGAAGATAACTTTCTTCGGGATATGATCAATCGCGGCGCCAAGATTATGTTGCCAGATGGTAACGGCCACACACCTCTGTGGTATTGTACAGGGCCAGCAGATGATGCCATCATTCGAGAAGTTCTCAACAGAACACCACCGGAATACTTCAAAAATGCCAACAAATTTCTCTGTCTTCTGACAACAAAGCCAGAATTCCAGCTTTCCTCGGACGAGCGAACCAATATCGGCGATGTTGTAGACACACTCTTTGCATATGCCTGTAAATACAACAACATAACACTGGCAAGCGATCTTTATACGGCCGATCTTCAACAATTCCAAGGCAAAGACTCCTGCGGCAAGCACCTCGTGTTAGCGATTGCTACAAAGCGCGACTATATCGTTGAACTCTTGATAAATTCTGACCACGGCAGCTACTCCACTGCCGCCTTGGAGTCTATTTTGACCTTGGCCTTGCTTACCAGCCAAGACACGGTGATCAGTGTTTTTTTGCCCATGCTAAAATCGGCCGATACTCATTCCTACAACTCATTCCTCTCCCGGTTCGCGTTACCATGTGCATCATCGAATGTTGTCTTTGACCTTAACCTCATAAACAACGATATGTATTGACTTACCATAGAAGGCCCAGGGCAGTGTGCTTGTTTTCTTTTATTTGTTATTTCTTTTTAACTTTTATTTCTATATATTATAATTTCTATACTGTTTTTAGTTTAGTTCTATAGCTTAGGATTCTGCCGTGTTTTACCGCCGGCAGCCCCTATCTTTGACTAGTAGTAGGTTTCGGCTATTATCACAAATAACATATAAAACCTACGAAATCATCGATATCGAAATATACAATTGATATTTTTGATTTACGACTTTTGATTTATCCCGATCGGCTTAAAAGCTATAATTTAAAGTACTTTCGAACTTTTTTTGACGCGTAGTCGTAGAGATATAAATTAGGCCTCCTAGCTTTTAGCTAGGAAAGCTTAGCCCGACTTCTTGTTAGTACGTTTAGTTTAGTGATAGGTTAGTGTATTATTGGTTGGTTAGGTAGATAGTAGGATAGTACGTACCCGTCTTCGCTTTTAATGGTGGATATATCCGGATCTTAGAATAAAACGCGTCGAAGCGACGGCGGCCGAAAAAGACGTATCTTAAGATCCCGACCCGGAGGCGTTAAAGGTTAAGCGCGGTTACGTTAACCCGATTAGCCCTTAAGGTATAAGTAAGTAATAATATTTTTTTATATTAATTATAGGAACTAAGTATCGCTTCGTATAACGACTATGTGTAAAAAGCCGCTAAATACTTAGGTGACTGTTTTTTTTTTTGTTTTTTTTTTACGAAGATATAATAAGCTAGCTATAAGAATACTTTAATTATTAGCTATAAGATAGGTAGGATTAATCTACTATAGGAAAAGTCTTAGACTCGAGGAAAAGTAATAAAATAGTATAATTTAATAGTAAACGGTCTCCGGAAAGAAGTTTTATTAACGCTACTATATATAAAAGGTTAGTATAAAGTTTACTAATAGAAACGAGCCCGTTATTATAAAGTTTATTAATAATAGAAATAAAAAAAAGTTTTACTATAGTCGTTAGTATTAAATTTTTATTTTTACGGCCGCGATAAAAAAATTAAAAAAATTAACTATAAAGGCGTTTTTTTCTAATATAAGCTAAGTACTACTAAAAAAATATATATTAAAAGTAAGTATAGACTAATTAAACGTTAGCGGCTTTAAAAGCTTTAACTTAATATTTAAACTTTAACTATTACGTTTTTTTTCGTTTTAATTTACCGTTTTTTTTAAATATTTTTTTTAGATAAATATAATATATTTTTATTATAGATATTAGTTCGATCGGTCGGCGTATTAAAAAATATAAGTATAAATTAAATTTCCGGAGTCGGGATTTAATTACTAATACGTATTACGTATTAGTTATATCGGTATAGTAAGATACGTATAGTCCGTTAATAATATACCGAGTATCGTAAAGTCCGTTTATCGGTTTATTATTATAAGTAAGATCCGAGAAAAAAAAAAACCGTAAAGGTAGTTGATTTTATAAAGACCCCGCGTTAAGTGTAAAAGATACGTGTGTAAGGGCTACGTATTTTTATAACGTTATTTTCGTAAAAATAGGTAATAAAAAAAGTTAGGAATTTTTTATTTATCCGATTATAGCGGTAGTTATTTTTATTTTTACGTAGTATTAAGTAAGCTTATATAATTTTATATAAAAACTTTACCGTAAGTTTATAACTTTACCGTTATAAGCTATAACTTCGGTTAAATATAACGGTATACCGAAATTTACGTCCGAAGATAAGCTTTTAAGCTATTTCGTTTATATACGAAAGAAACTAGTAAGAGTCCGATTTCGAATAAGTTTTAACGTAAAAGGTTATTTAGTATTATTTTTTTAAAGTTTAGATAGATTTTATGTTTTTTATATTTTTTTATATTTATTTTTTTTTTTATATAAGCTTTTATTTATTATTTTTTTTTTTTTTTTAATTTTTTTTTCTTTCTTTTTTTATTATACGTTATTTTGTTTTTATTATTAAACCGATTATTTTATTATTAAACTTTATATTATTTTTATTTTATTTTTAGACTATATTTTCGTTATATCGTATATATTTATATCTACTAATACGTCGGTTGTTTCGACGCCCGTTATCTTATTACCTTAGCTTTATGATAAACGTTTCGATTTATTAGTTTTTACGGGTATTATTAAAGTTTTATAACTACCGGTATTATTTCCGTTTAGAGTTTTATGGTTTCGGCGTATTAATATCTCCGTTTTTTTAAAGTTGTATATATAATAGTTAATTATTTATTAATACTTTATAAAGTAAGGTATTAACGTTTTCTACGTTTATAACGATTTTAAAGTAAAGACTAAAGTAACGTTATTTATTTAAGTAGTTTTTACTAAAGCCGATATTTAGTAGTAAGATACGTTAATTATTAAGTTACGTAAGTAGTTTACCTTATGGGATAATAACTAGATTAAATTACCGGCGTAAAAGTACCGATCGTAGTTCGTTAAATCTCGTTAATATTTTACGGCGGTTTAATAGTTAGTCGATTTGTATAAACTTCGACTTTTAGTCGGCCGTATTAATAAAAATATAAAGTTTACTTTATATATTAGTAATTTATATTATATATTTTTTTTAAAAGTTATCCGTTATATCTTTTATTATACGCGAATAGACGTTACGTTTATTTAAATTATACCGTTAATTTAGTTTTACGGGTACGTTTATAATTATTTTTAAGTTAAGTTATAGCTTTTAACTTATAGACGTACGATAATAGTAACGGGACTTTTTTTTATAATATAAGTTACCGTTTTACCGGTTATTTAGACGTTTTCGGTATTTACCGATATAAACTTTAAGGCTATAGATTAATTTATTAAATAGTTTAATAAACTTACGATCGGTTAAATAGTTTTACTTTTTAAAAGTATACGTTCCCGTTTATCGGATACTTCGATCCTCGTTTTTTATATTACGATGTTAGTTAAATAATTATTAACGAGTTACGTAACTTTTATTTAAAATATAGTTACTATTTATACGACGTTATAGAATTTTTTTATTACTCGATCGGCTTAGGTTAAGTCGTTTTATATACGTATATATATTAACTATATTAATTTTTTATCGCCGGACCCGTTTAAAGCTTTTACTTCTTACGAAGCGGACTTCTTTAAGGATTATAATTAACTATAAATAATAGCGTTTTAGTATCGATAATAATAAAAGGGGATTTATTTTTATTATAGAAATAATACCTACTAAGTTAAAAACTACCCGGTTTTTCGCTAAGATATCGTAGAAAAGATTATTAACTTTTACTTTACTTCTATCCGGTATTATTTTAGTACGGAAATAACGGGTCTATCGTTTTTTAACGTTATTACGAACTACTAGAAGCTAAAAAGCCGCTTTCGTAATATAATTTAGTTAGCTACTACCCGGTATCGTTATTAGTTGTTTTAAGTATAAGTAGTTATAGAAAAGTTACGCGTTAACGGAGTAAAAGTTACTACGGGTATAAAGTATTTTTTAATTAGTAATAACTTATAACCCGAACTAAATATTTTTACTCGTTTTAACGATCTTTTATAGGTAAATATAAACGTTAATAAGCCTTAAATTTTACGGCGTTTTTACTCTTTTAATATAGTTTAGATTACCGACTTTATTACCGGTTTAATTTTTCTCGACGTTTAAGAAAATAACTTTCTATAAGACCTCGTTATAGTTTTTACTTTAGACTTAGATAAATTTTTTTTTATAGTAACGATCGAGGCTTTCGAAGTAAATTTAAAGACTTTTACTTAAACCGTAAAAAAAAAAAAAGTAGAAAATAAACCGGAAGATACCGTAACGCTCGGCTTAGGTATTTAGTTTGTTAGTTTTATTCCGTTTATACTTATAAAATAATCGGTATTTCTAACTACGGCGCTAATATCCGAGTCGACCGATTAGATATAAGCTATTTAAACTATATTATTTCGTGTTATTATACTATCGCGAGTTTTAATAATAAAAGATTTTATAAAGTTTATCGTTAATATTATTAATACGGTTACCGATTAAAAAATCCGTTTCTCGTTTTCGTAAATAGTTAAGATTAGTTTATAGCTTATTAAAAGTTTAGTATAATACTTTTAAAATATTACTAAGGGAGTTTTTACGATTATTTAAGTAGATTCGGCGGGCTAAAAGAAACTATTAAATATCGATTTAACTATTATAGTTAGCGTTATTAACTTCTTAAGTAACGACGGCGACGATTTAATATAGCTACTATTTACCGTTTTATTAAAATTTACTTTTTTTACGAAAAGTTTTTAGTTTAGCTTCGATACTTTTATTACTTTTATAGATAAAATACGGCTTATACGAATCGCCGAACTACTACGTTTTTTCGTAAAATTTATAGATTTTTTCTTTACGATAAATATTTATATTATATTTAACTTTAGCTTTTAAGTTAATATAATCTCCGCTTCGGTAATTAAAATATATAACTTCGTCTTTAAGCTTATAATAGTAACGTTTAGTAGTTTTTATAGTATATCGGAAAAGTTTTTAGTAGAAACTTTTTGTTTTTTCTAGATCGGTAACTATAAAGTCTTTATTTATTTTTTTATTATACTAGACGGCGTTAATAATACGTTAGTTCTATTAGGTATTTTTTTTACTTAAGATATTTAACTTTATTTTATATACGAAGATAAAAAAACTTCCCGTAGTATTTTTATTAATATAATCGTAAATAATATATATTTTATTATTTACGTCGGTTAAAAAGTTTCCGCTTTCGTTTTAAATTTTTTTAATAACGTAACGGATTTTTTAATAGTATGTTTAAATATTTTAAAAGCTTATCGGTCGATATTAATATTTTTTACTTTTATATAGTCGGCCGATTAATAATACGACTAAATATTTTATTTATAGATTCGTCCGTATTACGTTTTAACGATAAAAACTTATATTTTATATCTTTTTTATAAAAAAACGTTATTTTTATTTTTATTTTTTTATTTTTCGGTGTTTTTACGTAGTAAGCTACGACTTTTTAGCGGTAAAATTATATTAATCGGGCGAAAACGAGTATAGACGAAGAAGTATCCCGCCGTTAAATAACGGACTAGTTAGTAACGTATAGCCCGGCTTTTATATCTTATACTTTATATAAACGAAAAAACTAAAAAGTTATACTAATAGATTTAGCCGCGAATAACGGAACAATACTAAACAAATCGGTAGACTAACGGAAAACTAAATAAACTATAACTTAAGCCGATCTTTAATCTAAAAATCCGTTTTTTAACTAAATATATACCTTTAGGTTTAATAAAAAAAATCCGAAGTATCGGCTAACTTTAGAACGTTTATAAAATATTATAAAGTTAGTAAGAGTTTTTTTAATAAAACCCGAGACCGATTAACTAACTATTATTTTTTTTAATAAAAAAAAAGCTTTAGCTTAAGATTTTACGTATATTAGCCGCTTCGACCCGTCTATTATACTACTTTAAGTAATAAAAACGGTTTTATATAAAGCTTTTTAAACGCGAAGTATTTTTATCTCGCGTTTTATATATAATCGAGTAATAAAGCTATTTAAATCTAAGCTTAAGAAAAAAATAATCGAAGAAAGTTATAACTCTTACCGGAATCTTTAGTTTTTAGTTAAAAAGAAAAACGATAGATTACGGCTAATTAACAACGTTACTAATTATAATAAATATACGATTCGAGATACTTTTATTTTTTTTAATACGGAATTTTATTTAAAGGAATTTACTATATATAAGATTTTTTTTTTAGTTAACTTATATTTTAGATACGACTAGGTATCGTTAGTATTAAAAAGCCGTAACTTTACGATATTTACGACTTCGATCGGTTTATTCCGTATATATACATTACTATAAAAAAGTACTAACTCCGTTACGTAGTTTTAACGTATTATTACCCGTATTTTTTTTAGTTTAATACTAGATATTTACTTTTCGTTTTTAAATAATATTATAATTAAAAGCCCGACTTTTACGTATAATAATAGTAAAGTCGCCTTTAAAATTAAACGGTATATATAAAAATATTTATAAAATATTAATAAAGTTTTCGTAAATTATAAACTCGTTAGAGTAACGGTGTTAATAGAAAAGTCTTAATAGTATTAGTCTTAAGTAATAGTCGTTAGTTACGTTTATAGTAGTAGAAAACGTAGCCCGGCCGAAAATAAAGTATAAATTATTATAAGTTAACTAACCTTTTAAAATCTTTTATAACTCCGGTTTTTTTTAAGAATCCTGGTTTTTTATCGGGCGTAGATAAATTATAAAGTTACTATCGTTATTTTTTTTTATACTCTATTAAAGAAAAGTATAACTTAAACCTAAGGAAGTATTTAATAAACTACTTTTAATACGTTAAAAAAAAAACTAACGACTGCTTTTGTATTAATTACTTTAGATTATTCCCCCGACGTTAGTTTAATTTTTCTTTAAGTTAATACTAGTTTTATTAGCTAAAGTAGTACGTTTTTTTAAGTTATAAATAAAAAGCGTTTTTTTTTAAGGTTTGTATCCGGAGTTTAGAATAACGTAAAGGCCGCGTACGATTTTATTAAACGAGAATACCGTAGTATATTTATAGTTTTTAAATAGTTCCGTTACTATTTATACGGAGCGAAGTTTATTATTAAGACGAATACTCGAGTTTTTTATAATTAGCTTAACGGTACTTTCTTAAAAGTCCTAAAGGCTTTAATTATACGTTAAGTTATATAAATAAAAACTTTTAACTTTAAAGTACGGTATATACTTAATATAAAAAATAAGTTAACTAACGTTTTATTTCGCCGCCCGTATAAAAAATTTAACCCCGATAATCTTACGTAAAAGCAAGAAATTAAGGATTTCGTTAACGTTTAAATCTATCTTTCGTTTACTAATAATACTACGTCTCCGATCGTAACTAAAGCTTTTATTTACCGCCCAAGTTAAAAAATTTATTTTAATAAATTCTTATCTTAAAATCGTGCCTAAGATATTTCGGTAGGTATAACGGGTTTTACTATTATTTAAACCTACTATTAAAAATAAAAAAACGATATAGCTTTACTACTACTACCCGATCCGGTAGTAGAAAAGCTACTTAACGTTAGTACTAATAATTACAACGATATTATTAAGTTTCTTACGTTTTTTAAGTTCCCGCCGAATTTTACTTTTAACTTTCGTCGAGCTTTTAAGTAACGTATAATTAAATTCTTTTATATAGGAGAGACCTTTTAACGTTATAACAAAAAAAATAACAACTTTAATATTCCCTAACGAATAATTACATTAAATACTACTAAACTACGTTTAATTAAAACTACCCATATCGAAAATAACTACCGCGGTCGATAAACAACGTAGCATTAATTACGTTAATTTTATTAATAGAATAAAATATACTAAAACATCGACTTAGTATTAAACACTTGTCTTAACTATATAAAATAAAAAAACCGTCGTTTTATTAAATAAACGATCGCTTAAGAAATACTATTATAGCCGTTTATTAAAATCTATATAAACGTATAATATATATTTAAGTCGGTTAGTTATAAGTATTTAATTAAAGCTCGTTATACTTTAACGGGATATATAAAAACGAGAGGCCTCGCCGCTACTAACTCTTATAACGTAATATAGTTTTTTACTAATATAATTATCTTTATATATAACTTGTTTTTAATAATAATCGTTAACGGTAGTACCGAATTTAAAAGTAAACTATAACGCGTTTATAAAAAACTTAAAATCCCGCGAATCCTTACTTCGACGTATAACCTTTAAACAAATAGTATCGTCGAAAGAAAGTACTATAAACTTTCGAGTATTTTTATAAAAATCACCGATAACGGTTAAAAAAATTAATATATTTAACTCCTACGTATACTTTTAACCGATCGTTTTATAGTTCGTAAGTCTTATAACAAATTTTTTTTCTATTTTTTCTTTAGCCGTAAACCTATATTTTTTTTTAAGTAAAGTATTCTTATATAACGTATTTTAAACTAAAAATTAAATATAACTACAAAAAATTATATTATCCTTCGAACTCGTATCTTATAACGGCTTACGTCCAATTAAGCTTTTACCGTAAAATATATTATAGCTTACCGTATTAAACTCGCCGTAAGCCGCGATTAAACTAATAAATATCGTTTCCGCCTTACCGGTTAAGACTTATATAAAAATTCTATAGTATTTTACTAAGACAATAAAAAAAAAATTAATATATTTAAGGATAAGAAGCTATCTTATAAGTAGCGTAAGCTATTTAAAATCGTTACGATTTTTAAAAAGAAAGTTTATATATTAATATAGTTTAATAGTACTCCGGTTTACGGTATATACGTTTTTTATAAATTAAAGATTTTTAAGTAAGATAAATTTAATATTTAGTCTATTCTTAACGAATTAAAACTTAAAAAAACTTCCCCCGATTAACTATATACTATATTATTAAACTTTTTACGTCGTCGCCGCGGCTATTTTCTTAAAGTTTAATCTTAAGCCGTAGCTTTTATTTACCCCGAGCTATTTTCGTAGTCGTTTTCCGTTAACGCGTAGCCCGCGTTATAGCTTATTTTTTTTTTTTACGGCCGATTACTAATACCTCGTTTTTAACGGTAGCTATTACGCCCGTAACGTCGATATTACGGGTTGTATAAGATTATATATCGAAAGGCCGAAGTCTAAAAATATTTTTACTATTTAAATCCGCTTTAGTAGTTGTTACGTCTATAAACCGTATTAATACCGAATCGGTAAAAAAATATAAGTGTTTTTTATAGTAGTAAAAGTAGTTACTATAAATATTATCCTAGTAACTTAAGATAGAAATATAGTAAAAGAATAGTATTATAACGAAATTCTTTTACCCGTTTACTTAACGAATTTTAATACGTAAGAATCGATTTTTATAGTAACGATAAAAAATTAAGTTCCGAAAGCCGTATATTTATATAAATAATAATCTAGCCCGACGAAACTCGTTTATAATATAAGCTATATAATAATAGAATAAACTATTATATATTTTTTTTACTACTACGGTTTAAGTTAAATTCGTTAAATCGGCGGCGCGTTACCGAATAATAGCTATTACCGCGTTATCGATACTTACGGCCGACTAAAAAATAGTAAGATCTTTTAAAGCCAACGGGAAATCTTAAAGTAAATATAAGATTTCGTCGTAAGTTTCCCTAATCTTTACTTAAAACAAAACGTTTTTATAAACCCGTATAAAAAAAAAAAACCCCGACGGCTAGATTTCGTCGAACCGAAACTATATAACTATACTACTAATTAGTAAGTATACTATATAATTAAATATATTTATTTAGATATTATTTTAACTAAACTAAACTTAACGAAAAACGTAAGCTATTATAAAAAATAATAAAATAATAAGGTAGAAGTTAAAAAACGATTAATTTATATAAGAATAGTTTAAGTAATATATTAAATAAATATAATACTATAGTAATCGGGATATTAAAAAAAAAGTTTTATTTACTTTATTTATTTTAAAAAAATTAAACTTAATACGACTTATATTACGAACGTCGTTTTTATTTAACGAAGTAAGATATATTAATTATAGCTTTTACTTTATACGAGTTATTAAATATAAAGCTTTTATATTACGATTACCGTTTACTTATTAATATTATTTAAGTCTTTTAACGTTAGTTTTTTTTTTACTTTTGTAATACTTTATTACTATAATTATATTTAAAGTTTTTATTGTTTTAAGTTATTTTTTCTTTTCTTTTTTTTTTTTGTTTACTTTATTTGTTTTATTTAAACCGATCTTTCTTTTATTAGTTTGAACGACTTTTTTTGTTTCGTTTTTTTTTTTTTTTTTTTTACTTTTATTTATTGTTTTTTAACTTTACTTTTACTTTTTTATAAAACGAGTAGTTTTTTTTTTCTTTTTTTTTTTTTTTTTTTTTTCTTACTTATCTATATCTATTTTTTTTTCTTTTTTTTTTTTTATATACCGATTATAATAGCGTTTACGCTTATTAATATTTTTACGGCTAAAACCGATAAATCTAAGCTAGCTTCGTCCTCGACGATACTTAAGACGATACTTAAAGTAAAGCTTTTTTTTAAAACTTTTACGAGGCGTACTAGCTTTAGAAAAACAACTTTAGCAACTTTATCGGCCCGGATTAATTAAGTATAGTTTTTTTCGGCGTTTACCCCGTCCCCCGCGAGTAGCTTTACCTTTAGTAAAACAATTAAACGTACTTAAGACTACGAATTTTCTTAGTAGTTAAGTAATATTAATTTTAAAGACCGTATATTCGGACGATAGTATTTACGTATTACTTTTTTTACTAACGTTTTCGATTAAGCTAAGCTAATTAACCGTTTAACTTATTATAATATAAACTTTTACGACGATATATAGTAACTATTTATTCGTAATAATTTCGTTAAACTTTTAGCCCGGGTAATATACCGTAATAACGAGATTAATTGTATAAATATTAACGTTTATATCGTCGGCTTTTATACTTTTAAAAGTTTTATTTTTACTAAATAATAGCTTTATTTTAATACTTTAGAAGTAAAGTTTAGACTAATTTTTTAAAACTTTTATAGCTTCGTCTATATTTATTTCGGTGTTATTTAAGTAAATATAAAAGGTATCTTTAATAAAAAAATTATTGTAGCCGTTAAGGCTTACCGCTTTTATTTAGCTATTTTCTACGACGCCGATTATTTTACGTTAGGTATCGTCGACTATAGTTAAAAAGTATTATACCGTTATATTTTTTTAATAAATAGTATAAACGCGCGGTATTATACTTAAAATAAAGCTTTCTTTAAGTATTTTATAAACGTAAGTATTATTTAATTTACCGTTTTTTATATCGTATAGTTCGTCCGATCGGCCTTTTAAGTTAATAATTAAACCTACGGTTTTTATTATTTCGATAATATTCGTGTTTTTTTTTACGAGTATAAAAACGTTATTCTACCCGAATCGGTTATTAGTATTACTTTAATATAAAAGTTTTCGCGCGCTTACGTTAAAGTAATTAAACTAGCCGGAATCGATTATACTATAAATAACTTAGCTTTTGTTATAATTTTTAGTTAGATCGGTACGATTCGTTTAAAACTCGGCTATAAAAACTTAAAGCTTTTTCGAATCCCCGAAAAACTTTAGTATAACTTTTATTTAGATATTACTACTTATACGGTTAATATTTCGTAGCCGAATAATCGTTCCCGGCCGTAAGTCTCGACTTTATCGTTTTTTTAAAGTAAGAAAACGACGAAAATATTAGTTTCTCGCGTATTTACTAAAGACGTCTTTAATCGGTTTAATTAATAGATTATACCGGTTTTTTAGTAATAGATTTTTATTCGGAATACTCCGCCGTTTTTTAAACTTAAACGTAAAAATATAACTTTTATTATAAAAACGTTTATTACCGTACCTTTAGCCGATAATAATACTAGTTTATATAGTAATTTTAATAATAACGGAGCCGTTTTTATAATAAACGATTAAAATAACAATAATAGTTTTTTTATTTTTAACGATAATAACGATTCGAATATTAGTATTATTATTTTTTTTATCGCGATTTTTACAAGTTTAGCTAAAAAACTCGATATAAATAAACTAACGTTTACTTTTAGTAAAATAAACGTTACTTAAGTTAATCGGCTTATATATTTTATCGGCGAAAATTTTCCGACGAAATTCGGCTTTAGCTCGGTTCCCGATTAAACTAGTTAGAAAAATTTTTCTCACGAGTTAATAATACGTACTACTAACGCCGAAGCCGCGCGTAAAAACTTTAACCGTTAAAAACGTACCGATTAAACTACTAAACGGTACGCTTAATAAAACGGCCATATTAAAGTAAAAAAAAAATAAAAGAAGTATTAACTTACTATAAAAAGCCTAAAGTAGTATACTTATTTTCTTTTATTTATTATTTCTTTTTAACTTTTATTTTTATATATTATAATTTTTATACTATTTTTAATTTAGTTTTATAGCTTAAGATTCTACCGTATTTCACCGCCGGTAGCTTTTATCTTTAACTAGTAGTAAGTTTCGGCTATTATTACAAATAACACGCAGGACCTACGAAATCATCGACATCGAAACACACAATTGATATTTTTGATTTACGACTTTTGATTCATCCCGATCGGCCTAGAAGCTATAATCTAAAGCACTTTCGAACCTCTTTTAACGCGTAGTCGTAGAGATACAAATTGGGCCTCCTAGCCTCTGGCCAGGAAAGCCCAGCCCGACCTCCTGTCAGCACGCTTAGTCTAGTGATAGGTTGGTGTGTTGCTGGTTGGTTAGGTAGATAGCAGGACAGTACGCACCCGTCCTCGCTCTCAGTATGACTGGCTCAAGACATGCTTAGATGTGAAGGTTTTTTTTATCGAACTTGACAACAATAAGCGGCCATTTAAAGTGCAAATTAAGATCCTTCAACGTCATGGCGCCGACATCAATGCGCGCGACCGGGAATATAAAACAGCACTCTTCCACGCCGACTCACATGATGTTATCAGGGAACTTCTAAGGAAGGGTGTCGACGTCCGTGCGCGCGACTGCAACGGCCAAACAGCACTCTTCAGGGACCGTTGTCCCGATGTTGTCCGGGAACTTCTAGACAGAGGTGCCGACATAAACGCCCGCGATAAAGACCTTAGAACGGCTCTAATGTGTCGTATTGCACATTATAGGCCGGGTTACGAAATACAAGATACTCTGGATGTTACGAAGGAACTAGTTGGGCGGGACGCGGCCACCATTACAGCACGAGACAAGTACGGCAGAACGGTACTCTTCTACATGAAATACCCTCGTCTCGTAGGGGAACTCATCAATCTTGGCGCCGAAATCGAGGCTAAGGAGGAAAATGGCTCTACCCCGTTCCTATTTCATGTTCAGATATCTCAGCTCGATGTTGCCATGGAACTTGCCAGTCACGGCGCAAACATCAATGCACGCAACAACAAGGGCAGAACGGCACTGTTCTACGCAGACTCCCTCCAAACTCTCCAACAGATTCTTGAAATAGAGCCCGACATCGAAGCCAAGAACAACGATGGCTTTACTCCATTCCTACATTATATCGCGAAATCCGAGCTTGCTATTGCAATAAAACTTGTCAATCACGGCGCAGACATCAATGCGCGTGGTAAGAACGGAAGAACGGCACTATTCAATAAGAAATCTCTTGATTATCTTAGTGAGCTTCTTGAACAAGGCTGCGACATCGATGCAAAGGACGATAATGGCTCTACTCCATTCCTATATTATATTGCGGAATCTGAGCTTGCTGTTGCGATGAAACTTCTCGATTGCGGTGCAGACATCAATTCAAGAGACCAACACGGCAGAACAGCACTATTCTACATTGAGGCTCCAGATATCGTTGAGAAACTACTACAAAAGGGAGCCGATATCGAGTCGACGGATGTTGATGGGTCTACCCCACTGCTGTTTTACATTGCGAAGTCCGAGCTCACCATTGCAATGGAACTCATCAGACGCGGTGCCGATATAACTCATATGAACTCACGGGGCGAGACAGCACTCAGGCTTGCTTTCCACCATGAGATTATGGCGATGAAATTCGACACGCATGTTGAGGGATATGGATACATCGAGACGTCCAAATATGCCACTGTGGTGGCCATTTTGCGGTCAAAGGGAGCGCCTTTGGAGGATGGCTTGCTGTTTAGCGATCATAGCGCACACATGAGGTCTCTTATAGAAACCTGGCCATCTCCTGTTCAACAATAGTCGGCATCTTTGTCTCATGAAGAGTGGTGGAGTGCTGCTATGCCATAAAGTGTTCAGCCCAAGGTGTGCGCTTTTTGTTTTAGTTTTCTAGATCATGTTCACGTCTGGGAGTCTGGCGTACGGGTGTTCATTCTCATTCTATGGAGTTCTGATTGTTCTGAGCTTGTATAATTAATTGTTTAAAACATACCGCTTTTCTTATTCTTCGATAAGTCTCCTCCTACAATATCAAAATAGTTGACATTCTCTACATCTTTAATGATGGCACACTTGGAGTTCTGCATGTTAGCCTGGCTTATTTGTATAAATTCAAATGCATGGCAACCCGGCATAGATAATTGATATCTGAAAGGCGGTATGCCATACCAGATGCGACGTTTCGCAAGATATCTAGCCCTATGTGCGTAAACAAATAAAATGACTTGACTTAGAAGAGCTAGTCACCTACCTCTTGGTTGATGCTGCTACCTCCTCGTTAATGCTGTCCAAAACAGACTGTGCTTTTGTAAACTCGCCCCGCCAGCACTTTGATATGACTTTGCCCAGTATGATGCCCGATGTGTCAGGGTACTTCCCCGCCTCCATCAGCTGATCGGCTTTGCCCTCACCCCAGCCCCGTTCAATATCGGGCAGTTCCTCGTCCCAGTGCGGATAATGAAGTGTTATGATCTCATAGAGTGTAGAGCCCAGAGCGTGCAACTCGCTCTGTATTGTGCCGTACAGCTTTGTGTCTGGGTGGCGGAAGCCTGACTGTGCCCAGACGATGGGCGGCGAGTCATCAATGCCAGACCCGGAAAAGTCACACAGGCAAATAGTGCCATCTTCGCGGAGTAGAACATTTCGCCCGCCTAGGTCGCTTTGAATGATGCCCTTTTCGTGCGTGTATACCACTGCGCTCGCTAATTGACGGCACCATTCCAGTCGATCGGCTTGGGATGTCTGCTGGGCGGCCTCTGCTTCGTCCCGAAAATACTTGCGCAGAGACCCGTGTTTGGCGCGTTCCATAACGATGCGTCCACCCCGGTAGTTCTCTTCGAAGCGGACCACGCGAACAATGTTTGGGTGGCCGTCGTCGCGGTCGGCGCCTAGCCTAAGCAAAATTCGTTTCTCGGTATTCAGGCGGTCGATATACTCGGCGGCTTCGAATGGCAGTTTAGCCGCGATTGTAGGGTCGTCATCAATGGCATAGACGGCTCCGGTGCCGCCCATCTGCAAGAGAGTGCATCCATCAGGTTTACGGAGTCCACGCGTGACGGGTTCCATAGCTAGAAAATCGCAATGTTGTGTGGTTGAGTTGACAATGTTCTAAGTCAGTATGCTGCAGCTGCTTTTGGTAGGTAGGTCTCCACATATATAGGGCATAGTGCGCTGGAGGCGGTGTAGAAAAACTCCCAGAGCTGTGTTTCGAATCCTGTGAAACATCAACTTTGCAATACAATTCATACCCCTCGTGCGCAATATGAGATCATTACTCGGTCAGGAGTGTCTTTTTAACAACGCCATAATCTAGTTCCAGCCGCTTCCTTTCGAGTAGCGAGGCTGTCAAGACGTTATAGCTAAGTATCGGATGGGAAGGGGGGAATGCTTTTTCTTGGACCTCACGGAAAGGTGCCACATGTTTCGATGTTTTGATGTTTTAATAATCGTTACACAAAAGTAGATAGAGTAATTGTTCTACGAGTATTGCCTCTATGCAAGCGTAACAGTTGATGTGTACAGAGTGCGACAGCCATGTAGTACAATTCGGTCCAGACATCACGTGATGGTATACTCGATATCATCGGTCTGCCCCTGGGTGGCACCCACTCTCTCGTAGAATACATTGCTCCTGTTAGATTCTTGCTTCTTCATAGTATTCGGTCTTTTCTACAAACGAAATACAATAAACATTTCCTGATTGACTTTTCTTTCGCGTGTTCGGAGTCAATCTGTCGGCTAACTGCATCTTATGGTTTTATCACGAGTAGAAGCCGATTTACTCCTGACGAAGACGCTGGGGCAAACTACTCAACTAGGAGCTATCCAGTCCACACCAGCCGAAGAGGCCATGTCCAGACAGACTGCCAACACCATATCACTGACCCTTGAGCAATATTGCATATTATGCCGCCGGGACTTGCCACGATCGACCTGGAAGAATTGCATCGGTCGACCATTGCAAAATGACGAGAACGAAGAGTGGGAGTGTGATGTCGTCGGCTGTGCGTGGACCCCTTTTCTACTCTGATCACCCAGCTTTATTTACTAATCATGTCTCGTAGTCTTCAATACAGCGGCAGATAATGTACGGTCGGGCATGCCGGCAGCAATTGCTCGCATCTACGTCTTCAGGGCCGACCTACGCACGAGTAAATGGCCTCCTGACGACCACAGACCTACGTGGATACTAAGGGATAAGAACAGCAATGCGATGCATGCTGGGACCCAGCCTCTCTGTGTATCCATCGCCAAACGACCCAGCCAGGATGCCTCGTGTACCAGCTCTGGCTGTCCTCTGTTTTTTGTACATGTATGTTGCTGGAAGGCGGTACGGCCGGTCGATACAGCACTACCATTTTCTCGCCTATATCAGCTAGGTCAACAGACGCGGTCAATCATGCCACGCCCCTGTGGCGACGAGGAATACACGTTGGCGCTCTCCACGCTTTCGTCGCTGCGTGTGACCAGGGCCGCCGCCGCGTCGGCGACCAGCCTAGATGTCTTGCTCGCAGAGGCATCCAAGCTGCCGGCTGAACTCCGAGAACGGGTGGCACACGATGTGCATGGCGGTCTCGTTGCCTCTCTTCTCCGTGCGCGTGAGACGGCGTCATTATTGTTATACTCTCTGCAACAATCGGAATCCGGCCACCCCCTAACAATAAATTCAAACTTCCACAAAGAACCACTTCTCAGCCTCCTCCCACCCAACGCAGATGGCCGTCCGGGATTCCGAGGGCATCTTGTTGCTCGTTTCATCTGCGTGTTTGGTCACACGTACCTCCATACCATTTCGTTTGTGGCTCAGGAAACGCCCCGGATGCGGGCACGGAAACGGAAGCGGAAGCGGAACAGAAACCACACCGACCTGCATGGCATGAACGCCGGTCCTCTATGGGATGTGCGTATTCCTGTTCGTGACGGGATCAACATCACGGGCGCCAATATTTTGATGGGGCCCGTTGGCGTCCAAGCTCTGACACTGCGGTACGAAGATTGGTCGACGTCGCCGCCGTTGGGTGTTGTCATTCGCCCGGGCCCGCATCGCTGCGTGCAGACGCTACTTTTCGACGACACTACGTCGCATCTGACTGCGTGCCGAGATGAAATCAAGCTGCTGGGCATCCGATCCGATGGTGTAGACGACACCCCCAACCTGCCCAATCATGAATGGCCAACACGTTCGCTCTGGAACACTGATGGTGCGGAGGGGCCGCCTGCATATGGAGACCTTGTAATTGCGGATACAGAACGGTTTCCCGGCCACCTGCTACACTACCCAGGCCGCCGTCTCTGCCACTATCTGCCTCTACAGCTTGGTGATGAAGATACTGCGGGCGCGTTCACAACCGGCCTGACGGCATACGGTGCACACGACGGTATTGTCGGGATGACAGCGCATTTCGGCGGTGATGGCATCGCGTCATCGGATCAGCAACGGCACATTGGCTGTCGCTGTGGCGTTCCTATGCACTTCCCACTGGCACAAGGCGAACGCATTACCTTTGTCGCCCTACAGGTGTGCGAAACGCGCGACCATCGCGCCGACTCCGGGCCAGCACTTGTTGTATGTTGCGTTACCTGCACACCCGCTTTCTTTCTTACAATAGACTGGACATGTTTTACTAATGTATACTTAGTTGGCGACTAATATGGGACGTCAATGTCTGTTTGGTCGCATTTTTAATTCGTTCACCAGAGGCAGTACCTCGGTCGTACTGACAGAGAACAATAAAAATGAAAAGATGAAACCAGTCCGGGGTATTTTTACAGACCGCTTAACGGCTGACGGCTGTTGCTGGAAGAGCATCGGGGTACATATCGACCGGTGGTCGGGGTGGGATGACAAGTCCGTGCCTCCAGCACCTGTTGTGCTCACGTTTCCATATCCGCCCCCGCCCCTGCGTGTGGACGGACCATTCGGTATAAGGGCCGCTTGTTTTAGTTCGGCCGATCTTATTTCAGCAAGTCAGCCTGATATCGGCATCATGCGGCTCCAGGTTTGCCGGCAGGGATTAGGAACACAGCGGCGGTGTGTTGGTCTGTGCATGTATTTTGACAACGACCGCGTCGCGATTTTAGGTCGCTGGTCACCGATCGCCGCGGGTTTAAGCAAAAGTGAAAGCGCAACGGATCCCACACGAACCATTGCAGACCTTGGCAACAATACCTCTTCGTTTTCTGCCATCACGTTTCAGTTTACACCCGATGGTAGCTACGTATCCGATATTGTCCTCGGCAATAACGCCGTCGGGCCTTTTGACGTCGTATTTTCCCGCCAGGAATTAAAGGTGTGTACAAAAGCTATGGCGATAGTAGCGGTATAACCTTTTGCTTTATTTGCCCTTTTATTTGTTTTCGTGTAATATGCTAACATCACAATATAGTTTATCGTGTGGTGGTTCACAGAGACGAGAGACCTAGTTCACGCCTGGAAGCCGACGTATCTCCGTGTCACTTTTCCTGATCCCCGAGGCAATAGCTTTCGCCAGCGGCCGGTGCGCAGCATTGACTCGGATCATTTAGATGATTGATAAATAATTAAATATACGTGCAACCTAAAAGCAAGCTATCTTGAACAAAACCAAACCACAGTCTCGCCAACAAATCAATACTAGGCATCAAGAGAGTTAACTTGCTTCCCCTTTACATCAACATCCAACGTCCATGTCCAGTAGCACCGGCGAGTCGCCTTGCCAATATAGATCCAGCAGTACTGGTCACCATTGTCTGTGCTGCATATGACCTGTTCCAGCTCCCTTCCTTTCTTGTCCATGACGCTACCTCTATTTGGCTTGAGCCGGAACACTGTGTCTGCAATGGTTCTTCCAGGCTTATGCACCGACACGGCAACGTAATTATCTGGCGTCAGGTGGCTTTGTTCTTTTGACGTGGCACGCCGGATTGTGCGTGCTGTATTGCTGAATGTGTTCACATCTAGTTCCGTTGATTGAACAGCGCCCTGGCCGGAAAAGAAATCCACACCCGTTGACACTGGGTCTGGCCCGGGATAGGCTGCGCTCGCCGATGCATAATCAAAATCAGTAGTCGTTTCCGCTTCACCAGACACGCTGTCATAACCAGACTTGGGTTTGACGCGTCCAATGTCGCTGTGTTGCATGTCGAGTGGCAGGGCCCCATCAATTGGCACCATTGCCATGAAGCCAAATGCGTCTAGAAGAGCGTCCCGGTTGGCATCTTCTCCGACATCAAGGTACTCTGCATACGAAGACCCAGTACCGCCCCAAAACGGCCGAAGAAATTCATCGCCGCGCTGGAGCGACCAACACCTCACGGAAGCACCGACGAGAGTACAGGCGTAGATTAAATTAATATCGCCGTTTGCGTCCAGATGATCGGAACAATAGCCAAGCGCTTGCCTTTCCATATCTTGGATCTTGGCGTGTGTGTTGTTTCGCGCGCGCTTGGCCTCGGCAAAACAGAAGATCCTGTGTTGCAAATTGCTGTCAACATATTTGATAGCGATGTCGCATGCCTTCTCGCTGCCTTTCTTCGAAGCCGGAGGTACTTGTGAGTTAACGAAATATTCGTCACCGGTAAATAACACGCGATTAAAGAGATTCTCGAAAAGATGTACAGTGGCGTGCTCTTTGGGGTCGATTTCGTTCCCATAACTATCTACCGACATCTTTGCATCGCGATACGGCATCTCCAGCCGCTTGTCGACAATAATTCCATGTGCGAACCAGGTGTTAGCCATAGCAAAATCTTGCGGAAGTGACCAGTGTTCGAGGGCATGTGATACTATATAATGGGATCTTTCTTGTCGTGACTGTACAGATAGGCACTACTAAGGAACGATTGAGGGAGAATTAAACTTCTATTTATTTATACAAATAAAAGTGCAATTCGTTCACTTGAGTGTAGTCACTGTCGCCTAACCCTCATCAACTCGAAGCAACATTGGGCATCAATTAGCAAGGCTAGTTTTGGGTTTGGCCCCCACGTTTGCTTGTGTGTTGACGTGGTGCTGCTCTGTCACGCAAGTAATCGGGCACCTACAACTGAAGAACGTACGGCATATTGAATCGCGACCAGGCGGATAAACTGATGTGCCAAAGCGATTGGAAATGTACCTAGATAAGGTTGGGAACGGTGGGTAAGACGGTGGAAAGATGGCATCATCTTGAGTTTAGTAAATTACTGGTGATAACGATATTCATTCTGCAGTATTTAGATTTTTATTTCATCAATACAAAACAAAGGTTGAAAAGTCGCAATAACCGTTAAATATGTCTTTCAAATCAGTTTTATAATAGAAAAACTCTGGAAATGATCTCCATACGAAATCTTATTAGACTGTCCCAATATGAGTCCAATATGTTATATCGCACTTCACATAACATCCAACCTTCTACAATGATGGACTGCATCGATAAGAAATAAAAGTAAAGACCGCCAAAGCTATTGATGACGAAGCTATGGTACAGTGAGACCTAGAGACCCCCGGCAGGAAGACGAGAGGCTGTACCTTGTAGGGCGAAAAAGCAGTCTGAAGAAGGTGACGAGACACCTCCTGGGCACAAAGAGCCTCACAGCCTCCACACGATATGACCGTGGCTCAACAAACCTTCTGTGATGTTTGTACATTTCTTTGTCGCGATGGAGCCGTCTATTTTAAGCTTTGGTATGGCACGCCCCGTTGCCATGTGGATAAAGTATGGGGAGAGCATCACGTGGTACCCACCAGTGACGTAGCTCCATTGAGGGTGATGAAGTCAGCCACTCCTGTCTGTATCATGATCGCATCAGATTACCTCCTCACTCAATCCGTTCAGAACCACGAACAACTTCACCACCACCACAAAACCAACCACTGATATATTCAGATCTTCAAAATGCTGTCACAAACTGCCCCCTCCGATTCTAAGATCGCCACTGAGGCACCTCGCTCGGCCGAGATGACCGCCGGCGCATCGTCTCTCGAGCTGTCGCAGCCACCCGTTGCGCAGCCCATGAGTAAGTATATCGTAGATGTTGATGATATAACGAAGAAAAATGAAGCCGACTCGAATACATACTAATTGATTTTAGACACGCAGGCCCCTCACGACGACAGCGACGACGCGTCTCTCCGCGGCGGCAGAAGCGAGATGTGCCCTGGCCGCTTCTGCTTCATCATCCCGTGCCCGATCCCTTGCGACTTCTGTATCATTTAGATGCAGCTTTAGAGACAAGCTACATTTTGAGTAATAAATGTTCTTGGGCGTTTCTTCGATACAACACAATACATTGTACCGGGGGAAGCAGGACGAACGTCTATTTGCGTGAGCTTGGAGAAAGGTCCAGGCTATTTTGTTATTTTTATAGATCGACAGAATATACATTGAGCGAACACCTCCAGGCAGGAATTTATGACTCGAATGTGACGAGATGCAATGCAGTCCGATCCCCAGAATAGACAGCGTGGAATGTGACACTGTTGATACGTAAACTTCGAAAGCCAGAGAAGTACCTCTTAAGCATCTCAAATAAAACCAAAAGACTTGGTACATAGCCGAGTGTACTGCACATCGACGACTCTCTACTCAACTCGGTCTAGTTTCGCGAACAGCTTCACCGAGGAGGAGAAGTGGTTCTCTGATGAGATCCCAATTCATGCTTCCGTCAATGAGCCCAACAGCGTAAATGTTTGTATGCGACACCGAGCTTATCTCTTAATTTACATTGGTTCATGAAATTTAACAGCAGTAATCTGAAGAAAAGATTGCTCTTGGCGTCATGGAAGGATCAGTTCGTAAACAAGTTTGTGGTCTAGGATATATGGGAATAATCATAAGAGCCCTGCTATCGCAGGATTTCGCAAAGTTCTATTATTGAGGACTACAAGGTACGTTATATTATGTCGTTTAGACAAAGAGTTGAGCCCTACGTCGAATAAGAGGCTGTGTATGCCCTCCTCATCTTGGCGATCCTTTTACAACTATAAGCGGCAAAAAGCCGCCGCGTATCGGCTATTGCGACGATTTCCGTACATCTTCAAATTAAGACGAGCAGCAGCAAGGTTCCTCGCCATGGCGTTTCGAAACCTAGTCTTGGCGAATCCTCATGTCTTCCTTTGACGCCCTGTGCAGATCATATCAAGAAACAAGATATTTAGTCGTGAGACAAGGCCTATTATTTACAGATTGAAGCTCTTTCAAGTCCCACTTCAAAGGACTCACATAACCCAACTCCGCATAAAGGATGCTGGGATCTGCGGAGGATTCTTAGATCAGTCGATAAACCTGATCCATTTCCAACTCTTGTGCCTTAGCAAAGGATCTAGGATCGGGTTTAATGCCGTTAAACCTTTGCTAAACTACTTCGGGATGACCGATATATTGAGGAAGCCTTCTGGAACCGTGCAAAGATGGTAGATGCCGGCAGGAACGCGAACGGCGTTTAAAGTGTTTAGGACGGACAGTCACAATCGCCGTTGTAGATCAGAAATGCCTAATCCTTCCTGCTCTGCCAAGGGTCCAGCGTGCCAACTTTACGTCTCTGTCCGTCAAGTACATGATATGATAAAGTTAAAGTTGATAGAAAATGTAACGACCAAATAAGAAGAATTCACCGTCGGTCTGAATATCTCTCCGAATAGATGGCCTGGTTGATTTGAGCTTGTACTTTCATCGGACCTAATCGACGGATGAGTATTGGATATCGAAAGTAACGTTCACATGGTTGTAGGATTGAATGGCCCTGCCAGGCTGGTGGAATGGGATGTAAATCTCACCACCAAGAGCACAATGAACAATGCCAAGATAGAATGATGCTTGAGGCGATCATGAAATCGCTCAGTTGGGGCCGACCGTAGCATGCAATTATCTCAATGGTGAGTATATAAGAAGGTCATCTCTCGCCGTGTTCAATGCTGAGTTTATTTGCATCACTATCACCATCAAATAGCTCGCCATTACCATCCTGCACCCAATATGAGATTTCTTGCACCCTCTCTGGCGTTTTCCGCCCTGGCCGCTGCCACCAATGTCAAGATTGCCTGGCGTCATGATGCCAACTCCGAGGAAACCTCGCTCGGCGTCTTCGATACTGAAACAAACACTCTGCTCGCTGACACCTGCGGCAGCATCTTGCACACCGACGTGCCCATTGACTTTACCAACGTACACTTGAACGGCACCCAAGACGTTTGGAGTATCGGCTCGCAGACCCATATCGTCCACTCCAACCCTCCCAACGGCGGCCCTGTTTGCATCACCAAGTACAACCCGGACTTCACTCTTGTTGAGTGCACCGGCGTGCAGTGGAACACTACCCACATCCCCGAGACCCTCAAGACGGAAAAAGAGTGCTTCAGCGACAGCTACATGAACCACCACTTTCGCCGCATGGAAGGCCGCGCAGGCAAGCGCTCTGAGATTATGCCGCACGTCGCAGCGGCTCGCTCCGAGGAGGTACGCTCCGAGAACCCCGCAGCGGTTCTTGGAGAACGCCAGATCTGCTTGGCCCACCAGTCGTCGGAGCTCAACGGCGACGGTGACCCAAAGCAGTACTACTTTTACAAGCAGCTGTCCGAGACACTCCAGTGTCGCGACGGATCTTGCAGTGTGACGCAGTCCAACTCTATCTCGTACACAATTGGCTTTACGGTGACGGGCACCGGTACGGGCAGTATGTCCTGGCTCAGCGGTGGCTTTTCGGTATCGAAGTCGTGGACAACCGGCAATGCGTACACTTGCAATGGTGCAGAGAACGAAAGCATCTGCTCGTGGTACAATACCGCGCACACCGGATGTAAGTTATCTTCCTACTTTTATGATTAGAGCCGAAGCTAATAGATAGACAATGTTGTCTACAATACTCACGACTGCAGCGGTGGAATTTCATCGTCAAGGGAGGGATATATGAAATCCCCGAACGAGAACAACCGTGGCGGCTACAACTACTGTGTCCGCGGAACGTGCCGCTCGCAGGGTGACAACTACTGGGAGGATGGACCGGACGGCCCTCCCCAGTAAGAGACACATTTATCTCGAGCTTTTAGTTGTCAGGGACAGGATCTCAAGTCAAAGATGAATCCACGATATTCCAGATTTGGCAGTGTTGAAACTGGTGTAATCAGTCAGATTTTCCTATGTGTACTTATGGTAAAATCAAGTGGTAGTTTTAGATTTACTGAAAGGGCGATTCAAGGTCGAATTCAATATCTAGTTTTGGTATCGCAATGGGATTCTCCTGACTGGCTTTCGTTAATCTGACGAGCTAGGTCGATGAGGATTATCTTCGAGATTGGTCTCAAATTTACTATTGAGACTGTTTATATGACACAGTGTATGCCTAAGTTAGTAGTGTAAATAGTATTCTTTAGCCAAGAACCAATATATTCCATCTAGGTTAGGCTGACTCGTCTCGGACACTGCCGCCTCTAAAACCACCCTGGCCTTCCGCAGGCCGCCTTTTTCATACACTCTGCAGGTGGTCTGAGCCTCGCCCCTTCAGTCTTACCCAGTGTATCACTGCCGCATACAATAGGGTAAGGCGCAGGCGTTCTTGGCCTTGGGGTAGGCGAGGGGCATCGGTGTCATGTGTGCTTATCGTTGACGTCGTTATCCGTGGATGTTGTGACTTTTTCTTTCTATTCAATCATTCAAATTATATCCGAATTGTGTGTGGCCTTCTCTCATTGCCTACATGCATCCGCGATGGTCAGCGAGGAGGAAGCACGCCGCCGGAAGGAATGGCTGCATGCCATGGCCGTCAAGATGGATGCGCAGCCGCGACCGCTGCCCCAGCGTCCGGAACGGCCTGCGGTGCCCTTCTCCATTCGCAGTCACGACGACGATGACGATGCACAAATGCTATTATCATTACACCGCGCTGCATCATCCGACCCGCAGATCAAAAAGTCCTTCTCGGTCCGCCAGAGCTTGCGACTCAAATCGGATCCTGCCGAGGCGCCCGATCCCAACATGATTTTCAGCGTCCTCGAGAAACACATTGCCGACGGCGGGCACCCGGCGACGACGGAATCTCTCATTACCAAGCTGATCGAAGCGGGCGGCGACGTCAACCTGTCGCGCATCACCAAAAAGACACTGCGCATACCCGGCCAGCCGAAATATCTCCCCTCGGAGCGCAGCCGACTGCTTTACGAGGCCATTGAACGAGAAGACAATACACTAACGTCCATTTTAATTCCGTATGCCGACCAGACGGCACTCAACGAGTGCCTCGCCAAGGCCGTGAAAATCGGCCGCATGGACTATATCCGCCAACTTCTTTCATACGGAGCGGAGCTGGAGAATTCTATAGAAGGCGAAAAGGCGTTGCGGCAGCTATGCGTTCAAGGACGACACTCTGAGACAGTCGGGCTGCTTGTGGCGTGTTATCCAAATATGTCAGGCAATTTTGCAGGCGCCTGCCTTATCGATGCAATCGATGCTGGCTGCCTCGAGACCGTGGTCGTGCTTGTCACCTCCAGATCGTATTTCGGAGACCGATATAAGGCTGGACTAGAAAAAGCCATTCGCAGTTCTCGTACCGACATCATCGTGGCCATGGCCAACGGTATAGGTCTCAAGCACCTTGGTTACGACGCCGCCTGTGGTGTCATCTTCAACATATCAGATACACCTTCCAAGGACATGCTGCTCATGCTGGAGGTTCTGCTGTGTGCCGGCGCCAACGGAGCGAACGTGGCACGCGGAGTATATTTGGCCGTCCAGAACGAGAATGACGAGCTGCTGGACTTACTGCTGCGCTACAAAGTCCCCCTTCACTATGAGTCCGCAGCCGCTGTACGCCATGTTCTCGAGACGAAGCGATTCGAGACAGCACAGAAGCTGCTGGCGCCTGGCGTTCCCCTCAGTCCCAATCACGCATCACAATGCCTTGCAAGCATCCCAGATGACGCACCCAGCAACATACGCTCGAGCTTTGTTGGCCTACTAATGGCCAAGGGGGCCAGCGGCGATGAGCTAGCCAAGTGTCTGGTAAGCGCTGTTAACGCGGGCGACATACCGTCGATACAGCTCATGTTTGGCTTCGACCCGGCCGCACCTCCCATGGACGAATCTAGGTTCCGCTACACTCCAGCAAAGGCATCAGTCGACTACAATAACGGCGAGGCTCTTCTTGCTGCAATCAAGACGGGCAAGCACGATCTGATCCAGGCAGTCCTTCTCGGCAGCCCATCAGAGACTACCCTGGTCTCTGTCATTCCGAGATTGATCTCCGTCCTTGGCCACGGCAAAACGTTAGACGCGGTGGCGCTGCGAAGCATCTGCCTTGTGCTCAAATACAGCCACACCATGCATGCCACCAGCTCCGTCTTAAATGCTGCTGTCCAAAGTATACCCGTGGATGAGCGCGACCCAAAGCTGATGAGCCTAGCTGCGGAAAAACGGCCACCATTCAGGTACCTCCGAGATCCGCTCGCACTGGCTGTCAAGAATGAAAACGCGGGGCTTGTCGAGCGCCTCCTCAAATCCAATAAGCAGACGTGCACACTGGCCATTCTCTCGGACGCCTTTATGGAAACAGTGCACGTCAACGAGCATCTCACCCGGTTACAGATCATGAGGCTGCTCGTCGCTGAGGGTGTCCACAAGAACGGCGCTGTAGTTTTTGATGTCCTGATGCATATACTCAAGTCCCCAAAACCTATCGACCTTGCTAATATTCGTCTCTTGATGAACGAGGGTCATGTCAACGTCAATCTCAAGAATGGCGCGGCGATCGTTTCAGGTAAGCCCGTGTTTAAGCCCGTGTTGGTGTATGATAATAACAGTACATTTTGACAAGGCTAACATGAATAACAGCTGTGCAAAGAAATTCACGTGTACTACAACTCCTCCTCGACAAAAAGACGGCCACAAACGAGAGTATCATCCAAGGCTTGCATGAGATTGTGAGACTGCGGCCGGAAAAGGATACAGTGCAAAAGCTCAACTATCTGCTCGCGTACCCCGACGCTTGCAGCAAGGACCTGGCCACAAAGCTACTGCAGAGGGAGATCAGAACCATCAGTGGCGCCCCAAAGAGTGACAGGGTCCTGGACTGTATTCCGGTGCTTCTCAAGGCTGGAGCGGATCTATCTGATGCGCTATGCACGGCCACAAAGCTTGCACTCGACGACGTCGTACAGTTACTCTTAAACGAGAAACCGAGCTCAAAGGTCATCGGCGAAGCTCTTTCGGCCACTATTCTGATTATATTTACCGAAGATCGCCACAGAATTGCACGTCTGCTTCTACAAGCCAACCCCCTCGATGCCGACAAGGTAGCGGCACTGAGGCTGGCCCTCATCACACCTCCAAGGGATTCGGTGCTCATCGCTATACTCTCAATCAAGACGGATCCCGGTAAAGGCGATAAAAGCCCATCCACAGGCACCGACTCCCAAGATCACGACCCTGCTAGAATCCTTGAAGTGCAGTCCAAGGTTGCTGTTGCATTGACATCCGATATCTCCCCCCGAAGTCGCGCCTTGGCTGCTAGGCGCGCCCTGGCAGCCAGACCCGGCCCTGCAAATGCCAGTAGTACCACCAGGTCCAGTCCTCCTACACCAGCAACTGATCTGGGAACAATACTGCCGACCGAGTGGCCCCTAATCTATGACGCCGGCAAGGGCTACGTCAACTCGGTACGACAACTCCTAGAAAAGCTGCCCACGCTCACACCCGCCGCCGCCACCGAGGCCTTTCGCGCAGCCGCCAAACTCACCGACATCGACGCCAAACTACATATTCTCAAGATGCTCGTGGGCTATGACGTCGACAAGGACGTCGCATCGCACGAGCTCGTCGAGTGTGCCGGCCTCGGCCGCCAGGGCCGCAGCCTTGCCAAGATCCTTCTCGCGCTTGGTGCCAATGTAAACTACAACGACGGCGAGGGACTTGTGTCGGCGACGATTGCAGGCAACCTCAACGTCGTCGGCACACTGCTGGGCATGGACCTGAAGTCCAAGGAAGACTTGGCCAAGATTGCGTGGCCGTCTCAGGACGTGCTTGTGAGCACGCTGGAGATGACATGGCTGCTGCCGGGCGACGAGCGGTACCGCGTGATGACGTGGCTGTTTGGAGCGGGGCTGGCACCGGGCCATGCCGTGGACGAGCGGCTGCGGCAGGCTGTCGTTGAACCGGCGCCGGACAGGCGGCTGATCCGGCTGTTGTTCAAGCGCGGTGCATCAGGTGCGTCTCAAGGGTACAAGACGATTGTGCTGGCTGCGACCAACGACGACGCCGAGATTGTCGACGTGTGTCTTGAATACACGCCCGTCACCACAGGCAATGCCGGCGAGGTTCTTGAGACATTCATTGCACACCACACTGGCGACAAAGCTAGCCATAAACTTACAGAGGGCACGCTTTCCCTCTTGAACCTGCTGTTCAAACTCGGTGCAGATCACGCTGATGTTTCCCTTTTACTGAAAGAGTGCATCAAACACAGCGGGGACAACAATCTGGAGCTGGTCAAGCGCTTTGTGACACTCCTGCTCAGGCAAGGCACGGGCGCTGACCAGCCCGGAGTATTGGATGCTGCAGTAAATGCGGGGAACCTGCCGGTGCTGCAGGTGGTCCTGGACGCGAATCCAAATGCCGATACACTCAACACTGCCTTTCCGGGTATCTTCAAGGCAGACCCCAAACTTGAAGAGGCCACAGCCATTTCGATGATCCGCGCGTTCGGAAACGTGCGTGATCATCTGCAAAACTCACGCCTCAATCCTCACTATGATCACACTGTGCCAGTCCTTTACAGCGCCCTCCTAGCATACCCTTCATCCGAAGCAGCACAAGCACTCATCGACGCCGGCTTCAGTGCAGATACCATCCTCCCATCCGACATCTCGATCGACCTTGTCGGCACCACAGAAACAGGCATCTCCATCCTCGCGTGGGCCATCGCCACGACGGCAACGCACATTCCGTCCCAAGTCATCAGCGTCCTGGTGCAGGACCCCACCTTTGCCGGCATCAACACCCAAACGCCGCGCATCCGCTGCTCGCCGCTAATGCTCGCCGTGCGCAGCTCGCGGCCGCGCACCGTCGAGGTTCTGCTCAAGGCGGGGGCGGATGTGCTGCTGAAAGACCAGTTTGGGCGGCCGCCGCTGGAGGTGGCCGTGCGCTTAAGGAAGCCGTGCTGGGAGCAGCTAGCCAATATGTTGCTGGCGACCGGCCAGCACAGCGACGACGGGCTGCTGCACGATGCGGCGCTGCGGCTGGACCCAGTGCTAGTGCAGGTGTTTCTGCAGCACGGGTACGATGTGGACTATGCGAGTGCGCGGCACGGCGGGCGCACGGTGCTGGGCGAGCTGTGCTTGAGCGGGTTGAGCAAATATGGGACGGAAGACGAGATTGACGACGGGCGGCGGCGGCGGCTTGCACGGGTGGTGAATGCTCTGCTGGGCCACGGGGCAAGCATGCAGGTGTTGTTTGAAGACAAGTCGCCGCTTGTGCTGGCACTCGAGAACAAGCATGCTGTTGTGATGACGACAGTGTTGCTAGAGTCCGGTCTGATCAGCGAGGTCAACGAGGCGTGGAACTGCTACGAGGGCAGCTCATTAACGAGATATGCCGCTCTGCATCTCAAGACAGACGACGAGACGCGGCGACGGCTGCTGGAGGTGTTGCGAAATGCAGGCGGAAGAGAGTTTTCACCTGAAGTTTGATTTTATATCTACGATTAATGAATATGATACCTTATGCGCCCTTTTCTTTAGTATTTCTGGCGACTTCATTTATTTTGTATGAATCAGAACAATTCTATATAAATAACGAAATAAAGTAGTGCTGATGAATTAGATTCAGTTAAATCGACCTTCTTCCATCCATAGTAAATCACAGCAAATAAGGTGCAAACAAATACTATATTTTATATCCTTTGCAGGCAGAAATATCATGGGTATCTAGCTAATATCTAACATAAATGGAAAAGAAATACAACAGTAGACGAGGGTAGCGGGAGGCAGATCGTTGGAGATAGAGATGAGATGCAGATAAGATGCAGATGGAAATGCAGATGTAGACAAGAGACGACATTTTCTGTTTTCTGGTGTTTTTGACATGAGAGGCTTTGTAGAGTTTTGACCTTTTTTGTAGATTTTATGACTTTTCGGGTGTTTTGTTGATTTGCATTTTCGATTGTTTTTGTGCCTCTCAATATTTGTGTTTTCGACTTTTTTGTGGTTTTGTAGAGTTTGGTGACAGAAAGGTAAGGATCGAATATAGTTGGTGGACGGTAGGAAATGCTGAAGAGCTGTTTTTTTTTTGTCGTGTCGTGTCTCTCGTCTTTCATCTGAACATATCACATCTCACGTGCGTCATCTTGATGGCAAGCCATCTCGCTTAGACTCGCATCATCTCGATGGCAAGCCATCTCGATTACACTCGCATCATCACATCTCAACGGCTACGCCGCCTCGATGTCGAGATTACATCTCCAACAACTTTGCACTCCCGGCACTAATATGCCGCACGTGCCCGCGCCCGAGGTTCACACTCGTCGCGCGCTGCACATTATCAAACTCGTCGCTGACAGGGCTGTTCTCGCTGTCGAGACTGACCGGGCTCAGAGGACTCGTAGGACTGGCCTCGGCCTCCTCGCCGTCGTAAAACGTCTTCAGCAGTCCTTCGTGGGACTTCATCAGCGACGCCGTGTGCAGCGAGTCGACCTGGACCTTGCGCTCGTTGACGGAGCCCCAGGTGGCGCTCTCGTTCTCGTTCTCGTGGGCGAGCTCGTTCTCGTTGGCGTCCGTCTTGGTGAGCCCGCTCGTGTCGGCCTCGCCGTTGACGGTCTCGTTGTCGTCGTCGACCTCGTGATCAGGCTCGACATCGCTACTCGCGAGCGCCGACAAAGACTCGCCGTAGTAGTTGCTGTGGTTGTTGATGTGGTCGTTGCTGGTCCAGCGCTGGTACGACTTGCGCGACACGTTGTCGAGCGAGCGCTGCGGCTGGGCAGAGCGGCGGCGCATGGCGCGGCCGCCTGACAGCCAGGAGCCCTCGCTGTCGATAGATGCCAGCGAGAGGGACTGCTGCGGCTCCGGCGAGGGATCGAGCGAGTCGGCGACGACGTCATCCTCCTCGTTGTGCTCATCGTCGCGGTTGAGATGGTGGGGACCAGCGCCGACGTCGGCATCGACATTCAGCCACGACTCGTCCGGCGGCTGCACGCGGTGGTACTGGCCGTGGAAGGCGGTGGGCGGCATAATAATCGACTCTTCATCGGACTCTTGCTCAGACTCGGACTCGGCGTCGCGCATAAACGTGGTGACGGCGCCCTGGATGGGCAGCGGCTCGACGTCCATAATCTCGGACATGGACTCGCCCTCGTTTTCGTGCTCCATTTCTTGGACGGGCGAGTGCACGCGCGATGTTGAGGGCGACAGCAGGAACTCGGGCAGGTCCTCGCGGAAGCGGGAAGTGGTGCGCTGCATGACGGGCTTGGCGCCGGGGTTGAGGGGTGCGCGCGCGGGGAATGTCAAGTTCTTGGGGCCAGAGAGTGCAGCCTCGGTGGCAGCGGCTGTGGCAGCCAGCAGCTCTTCAGGCGACATTTCGTGTTCTGCCTTTTCGGTGACCGAGTTGCTGCCGGTGATTACACCGCTGCTGCCAGATACGTTGCGCACGCTGTTGCTGCGGGACCGCTTCGAGCGGGACGCCCAGCGCAGAATACCGCCGAGGGATGTCCACGAGACGCCGCCGCGGTTGTGGCCGCGCACTGAGCCGGTGGCGCTGCTCTTGGACGTCTTGGACGCCTTGGACACGGCGGGCGACTTGGTCGACGAGTTGGACAGGTTGGACAGGCGCTTTCTGAGCTTGGCCAGCTTGCGGAGTGTCGAGTTGGTGCGTGCGGGCAGATCGGCTTTTGCAACAGCAAACTCTTGAGCAGCATGGTCGTTGGCAGATGCCTGTACGTTCGGCTGAGGCAGATCCTCTACAGACTCGACGGGACTGCTATCCGGCCGGTAGAACATCTCTACTGGTGAGCGGCGTCTTGAACTTCTGGCCGAGTTGCTCTCCGAGTGTCTGGCCATCTCGACGTCTTCGGGTTCTTCCGGTGGCGGTGAGGGGAGGTAAGACCTCTGGTTGAGAGGCGGAGGAGGGGTGCAGTCGCGCCTTGTGGCCGAGGTCACGACTGCCGAGGTTGTGTCTTGTGGAGTATCGGCGGCTTCACGTCCGAGGACGCCGCGCGCCATATCGGGGGACGAGCGTGCATCACGCATTTCGTGGTCTTGTTGCTGTTGTTGCTGTCGCTCAAGCTGCTGCATCCGCTGCTGCCGCTCGGCTTGGCGCGATAACCGCCGCGCTGCCCGCTCTTGGTCGCTCACCCGCTTGCGCTCGCGCCGCCGCATGTCGCGCTCCATGAGCTCGCGCAGATCGCTCGCGTTCATGTCGTTGGCGAGGTCGTCGACGCGCTTGTGGGCGCGCAGGGTGGCCTCGGGAATGGGCTTGGCGAGTTTGCGGGGCAGGCGGTGCGACAGTTCTCTGTAGGGCACGGGCGGGCCGTACATGGCGCCGTTGGCGCCGCGCACGGGGTGCGAAGCATAGCGCAGGGTGGGTTTCGGCGCGAGCGTGGCCAGCGGCGAGATGACGTACGCGACCTGCTCGGAGTCGGAGGACATGGCCGAGTCGATGGATTCTGCAGACGGCAGCGAAATGTCGGAATGGTTCTTGCCCTTGTGCTTGGAGCGTATTGAAATGAACCGTTTCTCGCCGCGCGCTGTGCGCGCAGCAAAGCTGTCGGGGTGTTGTTTTGAGGCCGAGCTGCCGTGTCTGTAAGATGCATACGGCTCGACGGCGGGCCTCAGCGGATCAAAGTCGTTGCGGCGTTTTGATTTCGACTTGTCGAGTCCGCTCATGGCCTTGATCTCGGCTTCGCGCCCGCGGTCGGTGCGGCGGCGGCTTTGCGAGTGCAGGGTGGGCGCGCTAGCCTTAGTATTAGTCCCTTTGAAGCCGTTGAGCGCCATCTCCAAATTGTCGGCGCGGCCCGACTCGAAGCTATAGGTGCGGTTCCGGCGCTGGAGCTTGTTGGGCTGGCGCGAGTTGGAGAGGACTCTGTCGCGCTGGGAGCGGTCGCTGCGGCGGCGGATGGGACTGGAGGAAATATGCGGCCCTGTGGCGGACGCCGTGATGGAAGCGACGTCGGGCATATTGCTCGTATGGCTGATATTGCTGATATTGTTTGTATCGTGGGATTCAATCGACTGCCGTTTCCGCCGGCTTTTCCGGCGAAAGAGCCAGATTGCCATTGTGATGAGCAGAGAACTAGCACTCGTTCAGTGCGGGATGCGTCTGATGTGTGCAGGTGGTCATTGTTGGGAGAGAGATGAGATCGAAAGTGAGTTGACGATGCGAGATATTGACGACACGAGATTGTTTGCGCGTCGAGTGAATGAGTCAAAACGAATAAGAGGAATCGAGAGGAATGAGAATGGAGAATCAAAGGATAATAAAAGGAATGTATGAAAGTCAGGGTCTAGAGTCACGTAGAGTGGTGATGAGAATGGAGAAGAGGAACGAAGATGAAAAAGAGAGGAATTGAAGATGAGGGAGATGAGACATGGGGTGGTAGAGGTAGGTAGAGGTAGAGGTGGAAAGCAGAAGGAGAAGCAAGGGGGAGACAGGAGGCAAAGGGAAGAACAGTAGACAGGGAAGGAAGGAGCAGAGAGACAACAGGGGAAAGAGAGACAGGACAGGGGACAGGCAGGGAAGGAACGGGAGACAGGGGAGGCAAAGGCGACAGGGGTATGCTTAGAGGAATGCAGCAAGAAGAAGGAATACCAAAGCCAAAAGGAAAGAGCGAACAGGTAAAGCAGAAAGTAGAAGTACAAAGTAGAGAAACGGCGAGTCAGAGGGAAGGAGCGAGGAATGGCTCCTTCTGTTTGCTGTCTGTCTATTTGGTTTGCACCTCTTTCCGTTTCTACTCAGTAGATACGATTTACAGTGATGATATTCACTCTTCACTTTTCAGTAGAATGTCTCGCCGCTGATTAAACCATCTTCAGTGATCATCTACTCTGTAAAGGTAATGTCGCACGGCGCTCGCAATCACAAAAGATGCGCATGCGATTCTTCATTTCATTTCGTTTCAATTTAGGTCTACTTCTACGAGCGGGTAGGGTGGAAGTGGGCGGATACTGAGTGGTGCTAGAGCAGGCTTGGTAACAGTGGGTGTATCTTAACAGCCGCCCCACCTATTCGAGATCTTTGAGTACGAGTAGAAGGGAAAGAGCGACGACAACAGCGCCTTCTATTTTTGATCTCTCTTTGATTGATTCTCTGTAAGATACATCCCATATTCTTCCGTCATACACAATGAGTACACATTCACACAAGTACAACATCTACAGACATCGCACACGGGACTTTACAGTGTCTCGGGTCGGTGAGCGTTGACACGATCCACTGCAGTGTTTTAGAGCGGTTAGTGGGTTTGTGTGCTAGTCTAGCGGTGCGAGCTACTGTGAACACTGTCGATCGATTGTTTTGAGTTTTGAAGTAAATCTGAAAGAAATTGTAGAGGTGATGAATGAAGGTGATGAAAGTTTATCTCTGAGTAGATAGGGGTCCAATAGACATGCCGATATAAGTCACATTGAAGCCATAGCGACGACGATATAGGTGGTGATGTTTATATTTGTATTTCGTATTTTAAAGAGGAAGAAGAAGAGGAAGAACAATACGACCCATAAGGCGAGGGCTGAGCTGGCAGTGGCTGGCTGTCGTGGCCACAGACCGGCCTTCATGCATGATTCTCACAGTGTACAAAGTACACAGATAGAAAGAGATAATAATAGCCAGCGCATGATTCAAGAGTGTGGCAGGCCCAACGGGACCGGGAGGAAGGCCGGACAGGGTTGCTCTGCAGGTGCTGAGTGCAGACGCGAGAGACGGTAGAGACCACAGACTGCAAAACGGACATTTCCAACCGTTGATACTAATATTTGCCCGAGGATCTTCTGATCTGCAGAGTTTTACAGGGGACTGGAGGAGGCAAAGAGGGGAGCAGAGAGGCCCGAGAATTGAGTCTGAAATGTCACAGGTCAGGGGGGTAGGAGTCTGAAAAGAGCGAGAACAGAACTTGTTTCCAGCTTCGATACAGACAGCTGGGAGCGGGAACGATACGGGAAGATGGCTGGGACTGGAGCCATGGGTCCATGGGTCAACGGTAGTGTGGCTTGACTGGAAATACCGTTACTGTATGGAGTCTATCCGTGTAGGTACAAAGTACAAGCTGTCAAGGCAAAGTATCTTGTTATTTTGAGCAGGATCAGGGCAGAACATAGGGTATCATTGAAAGTGGATCTGAAGAAGATTCATTCGAGGAAAGAGGGAAGAAACTCAAGAAAAGACGCAGTGCCGAGGTGGATCTGCCGTTGAAGTAGAACAGGGCACGAGTCGATGTCATAGTAGGAGAGACGCAGACACCAGCCACACTGCCAACGTATGCTACGCCCGACAGAACTAGGGATTCCAGGCTGCACTGAATACTACTGAGTAGACTGCTTGACAGACACAAGACACAAGACACAAACGACAGTCCACGACGTCGCCACAATGACGACAGCAGCCACGGCATGGATGTCACTGCTTTTATTTTGAATACGAGTTGCGAGAAGAAATAGAAATACACGTGCAGAGTGCATGGCGATATTACAGCGTACCTGCAGTGATGCTGTGTAGATGCTGTGTCTTGCCTTTCTTTGCTTTGCCGTCCTCCTTCGGTTCGTATGTGATTACAAGCCAGAATACTGAAATAGCCACAGTGCATACACCACCAAATGAGTTTATGCTGATGTCGACCATAGTTCGTATATCACTGTCATCTTAATGGGTTGGGTTTACTTTCCATCAATATGTCGGCTCTGCCGTCGTCTGATATAGCATCTCTCTACAGGCATCATCCGACAATACAGACAGCAGACATCAGACGTCCGTCATCTCACTATCAATAGCTCTCCTCGTACAGAGCACAGCGTCCTTCCGACGGTACACGAGACACTGCTGGTGGCGCTTACGGCATGATTTCATACGCTGTAGAGTTTGGACGGCGTGCTGCATTTGTGCTCGAGTGCTCTCAGTATGCATCTCGTTATCACTCAGAAAGCATAACGATCATCTTAAAAGACCCCTGCATATAACGTGTTTCATGTCGAGTAGTTCTCACTCTTGTTTCTTTCTTTTCTTCTTTCTTTTTTCTGTCTTGTTTCCTTCTCTTCTCTTCTTCCCGGCTTCTCTTCCATCGACTTGCCGGCTCCCTTGCCTCCCTTGCCTGCCCCTGTCTTGCTTCACCATGGAATAGTACGAGTAGTGTCTTGCATACTGAGTACTCAGCTCTTGTGCTCAATATCAATATCAATGCTATCAGTGATCATCATATCTACTCATTCACACCCAATCATCCGTCACAGCACAAAGTGGCGTCCGCCTCATTGGTCCACGTTGTTTCGTCTCATGCATTATTGCGACCTGATATCATCACACTGCTGTTATTTGTCGGTTTGAATTAATACAGTGCTAGCCAGTCTATGCTAGCTAGTCTGCAATTTCGCTGTTTATGCTTGTTGCTCTCCCATGTTGCTCTCCCATGTTGCTGTCCCATGTCGCTCTCCCATGTCGCTGCTCAAGTCACTTCCAGTCATCTCCGTCGACCACTCGCATCTACCCGTCGTTCATCTCATGAGATCACTGTCTCGGCGGCTCAAATAAATACTTCGTAAATGTGATTGAATGATGTGACACAAATTATCGCAATAAAATTGATTCAATCAATATGGAATGCAAGACAGTTGGTGATACCAATGGGAAGATTAGTCATCTCTTAGTCATAATCGCGTTGCCGGGCAACTCCCCCACATTCTCACAACACGCGAATCTTGACATCAGCGCGTAGACGATTAATGACAAAGAGCGTGACAACACGGCATTTGGACATTGACGACACCACGATTGACGACTGACAACAGACGACACTATTCACGACAATACTCACGACAATACTCACGACAATACTCACGACAATACTCACAACACCACCACCACACCGACAACATGGCGTTCAATCCGCGCATGTCCATCCTGCCGCCAAACCAGCAGCGAAATGTGCGCCAGAAAGAGACCGACACCATGCGCCTGTCCGACAAGGAGATTGTCGCGTGCGTCGCCGACATGGGCATCCCCTTTTCCGTGACCGACCTGCAGAAGCCGAATCCGCTGCTTGTCCAGAAAATCTTTGAGTGGTTCGCCGAGGAGCTGCTCAACGTCACGCGCGACACCGTCGAGCCGGCCATGCGCGCGGCCGCGGACGAGGTCTGCGGCGAAGAGGGTGACGTCCTCATGCCCCCCGACACGCGCGGCCTCATGGGCTTCTGCGCCTCTTTGAGAGTCTTGCTGCAGGAATGCTGCGTGCGCGACTTCTCCTTCACAGACCTCTACCGCCCCACGTACGACCGCCTCGCCATGATCCTCAGCTACCTCATCAACTTTGTGCGCTTCCGCGAGGGCCAGGCCGACATTATCGACCAGCACGCCCAGCGCGGCGCCGCCACGCGCCAGCGCGCCGACGAGCTGTATGGCGCCAACCAGGAACTGGAGCGCCGCCTCGAGAGTCTGCGGACCGCCCGCAGCGCCGCCGAGGTCCAGGTGCGCGACAAGATGCAGCGCAACGACGAGCTGAAGCGGCGGCTGGTCGAGCTGCAGCGCGCCCAGAAGCAGGTCGGCGCCAGGTTGGACGACGCGCGCGAGCGCAAAAAGTCGCTGACCCAGCAGCTCGAGCGCAAGGCCGCCACCAAGGTCATGCTGCGCCAGGAGAGCGCCAAGCTGCAGCCGTACGTGCTGCAGAGCCCGGCCGCGCTGCAGCAGAATTTGTCGGAACTGTCGACCACTCTGGTGACCAACCGCGCGCACATTGAATCGCTCGAGCGGCGCGCGCGCGCGCTGCAAACGTCGGCCGACTCGTTTGGCGTCGTCGCCACCGACGTCGCGGCGTGTATTAAGCTGCTTGAAGAAATCGGCGGCGAGCTCGCCAAGGAAGAAGAGGACAATGCCAAGAAGAACCGCCAGCGCGACGCCCTGACGGAACGCGGCGCCGACGTCAAAGAGGTCGAGCGCGCCGAGACGATGCTGGCCAAGCAGCTGGGCAAGTGGACGGAGCGCACGGAGCGGCTGCGCGAGCAGTCGGCGGCCAAGGCGGCGGACGCCAAGGAAAAGATGGAGGAGCTCAAGCAGATCCACCGCACGCTCAACGAGGAGCGCAGCGACAAGGGCCGCGACATTGAGAAGCGGCGCGTGCGCATCGAGCAAACCGAGAAAAAGATGCTGGACCTCAAGGAGAACATTGAGAACGAGGTGCACACTGCGTACGACGAGTACCTGAAGATGGAGGCGCACATCAAGCTGTACATTACGGAGATGGAGCAGACTGTGAATATGTAGTCTTGTCTCTTTTGGTGTTTCTTTTGGGTCTGTCTTGTTTCTCGATACCAGGCGTTGGGGTAGTTTTATTCATGTTATTTACGAGTTTTGTTAATGCAATTATGTCTAAATGGGTATCTTATTGTAATGTGACTTAAAAATCATCATCAGAGAGGTCGTCTTCGTCTTCGCTGTCCTTGACAAAGGTGCGAACGGGTTGCTGTGGTTGTGCTGGTGGTAATGAAGGTGGTGGCGAGGGAGATGGCCGTTGCGATAGAGGTGATGAGGGCGGTGATGACAGCGGCGAGGATGCGTCTTCTGGTGGTTGTATCAATGCCACTTCTTCCGGTGGTGTCTCTGCTTGCACTTCCTCTTCCATCACCTCCTCTTCTTCTCGGAACTCCTCCGCTTCCGTCTCTTCTGCTTTCTTCTCTTCGACAACTTCTCCTGCTTCCTCCTCCGTCATCTCCTCTTCATTCTCTTCCATTTCTTCCTTCTTTTCAGTCGCGCCAGCCTCTCCCATGTCTCTTGCATCTTCTCCCACTTCTTCTGCCTGCTGTTCTTCGGCTTCCTTCTCTTCCGTCTCTTCCTCCATCGGCTGCTCTTCTTCCTCTTCCTCCCCAAGCTCATCTGTAAATGTAAACCACCGCCCAAGCACAGACCGTATGCCCTCTATCCGTAGCGGATAGCCCGCCTTCTCGAGCTGCCGTCGTGCACTCGTGCTCAGTATCGGCACTTGCTCTGTCCATGGACTTTCTCCTTCGTTTCCCTCTCCTCGTCCTTCAACGATACACACTCCCATCCCGGTCCGGTATCCAGCCTCGTCCAGCACTGCAGCCGTTGCCCCCAAACCCTGTGCACTCCATTCGCTCGTCTCTCTGTGCAGCCTGATGAGATTGTATATTATGAGCCGGCCCCTCGTCTTTCGGCGCGCCTTGCTGGGCGGCGGCGGGATAGAGCTGATGGCCGGGTCAAATGCGGCCAGGAAGCCGCGCAGGTGAGCCACCGAGGGCACAAACACCACTCGTATATGCCGTGCGACGGCCACTTCGAGGAGCGTCGTCTTTCTGTCTATCTGTTCATTGTCGTCATTGTCATGATCGGCATGCCACTGCTGGACGAATTGCGTGCTGGTGCCGCCGATGATGAGTGTTGTTGGGTGGGTGCAGCTCTCTATTATTAACGAGACGAGACTAGAAGGCTGTAGATTCCGTTCCAGTATAGACATTGTATTTTGTGTTTTTGATGTGAAATCTTTAAACTGTAGATGTCGTCGTCGTGAGCTTCTACTAGAGTGGAGTCGCTGTAGCTGTAGCTAGTGCATACCAATTGGCAGCAGAGCTACCCTGTATTTCCAATGTACAGGACACCGGCGCCTTCCACTGCACACGTGCCAATTGACAAGCTGCCCCACCACCTACGACCTAACTGCACAGGCAGCTGTTGCTCATTCCGTCATCTTGAGCATCACGACTTGGCAGCATCGACGAAAGGCGGCTCTATACACTGCGACACTCGTAGTCTGTTCACAGCTACCTCTCCACCTCTATTGGCCTCTACATTGCAGTCTTCACACAACCCACCCCACGGGGACTGCCATCATGGAGTCCATTTCGCGCATCTCCAACCTCCTCGAGAGCGGTGCGTGGCCTCACATCACACATCACAGCTGACCTCATTGCCTGACTAACTCTGACTGCAGCCCGCGAACTCACCCTCGATGCCTCCTCCGCCGCCCGCAGCACCTTTCGCGTGCCCGCCGCACGGCCCCTCGACAGCCGCCAGATCAAAAAGCTCCTCGACAGCCGCAACGAGCGCGAGATCCTCGACGGCCTGCGCCGCGTCATCGCCATGGCCTATGCCCGGAACCAGCAGAAGACGCTGCCCTATTTTTCGTCCGTCGTCAAGAACGTCGCCTCCCCCAACCTCGAAATCAAAAAGCTCGTCTACATCTACGTCGTCCTCCACGCCGAGCAGGAGCCCGACATGGCCCTGCTCAGCATCAACACCATCCAAAAGAGTCTCTCCGACGCCAACCCCCAGGTCCGCGCCCTTGCGCTGCGCACAATGTCAGGCATCCGCGTCCCCGTCATCAGTCAGATCGTCTCGCTCGCCATCCGCAAGGGCGCCGCCGACATGAGCCCGTACGTGCGTAAGGCCGCCGCCCTCGCCATCCCCAAGTGTTTTAGATTGGACCCAACACTCCAGCCCCAGCTGCTCGAGCACATGGCCGTGCTGCTCGGCGACAAGCAGTACTACGTCGCCGGCGCCGCCGTCACGGCGTTCATGGCCGTCTGCCCCGACCGCATCGACCTCATCCACCCGCACTACCGCGACCTCGTGCGCAAGCTCGTCGACATGGACGAGTGGAGCCAGCTGGCCACGCTGCGCATGATGACAGCCTACGCGCGGCGCTGCTTTCCGCAGAGGACCAAGACGGTCCCGGTGGCAAAGGCAAAGACCAACATTAGCGACTTTTACGGCGAGGCAGAGGCAACTTCTGATTCCGAGACCACAACGGTGGCCGTCCTCGACCCCGACCTCGTTTTACTGCTGGACGCCATCCGCCCCCTCCTGCAGAGCCGCAACGCCGGCGTCGTCGTCGCCGTCGCCCGCTGCTATCTCAGTATTGGCACCCCAGAGTACGTCCGCGACGCCGTCGGCCCGCTCGTCGCGCTGCTGCGCGGGCCCCAGGACATTCAGCAAATCGCGCTCTACAACATTGCTTCAGTGTGTCTCGTGCAGCCCGCCGCGTTTGTGCGCTATGCATCGCGCTTCCTCGTGCGCGCGTCCGATCCCCCGGCCGTCTGGCGCCTCAAGCTCGAGGTGCTCGCACTCGTGTTCCCGCACAGCCCAGGGCACATCAAATCCCTGATCCTCAGCGAGCTCGAGCACTTTGCGCGCGGTGCCGACCGGGATCGCGGACTCGTCAAGGAGGCCGTGCGCGCCATTGGCCGGTGTGCCCAGGCGTCGTCCTCGGACCAGGACAACGATAAAACAACGTCCACCCGCTGCCTGCGCCTGCTGCTCGCCCAAATCACAAGCGTCGACGGCACGCTGGCGGCCGAGTCGCTGACCGTCATCCGCCACCTCATCCAGCAAGAACCGTCGGCCGCGGTCCACAAGGCGACGGTCGTGCGCCTCGCCAAGAATCTAGACGCCGCCACCGACGCCCAGGCGCGCGCTACCATTGTCTGGCTGGTGGGCGAGTTCTCTGGTCTCGGCGAGGGCGACGACGGCGACAACATTGCCGCCGACGTGCTGCGCATCCTGTTGAAAGACTTTGCCAGCGAGTCGGAGGCGGCCAAGCGGCAGATTTTGCTACTCGCGGCCAAGGTGTATCTGCACCATTTAAATAGAAAGGCCAAACTGAGCGAGGAAGAAAAGGACGCAGAAGACAAAGAGAGAGATATGATTACACCCCTCTGGGAGTACGTTTTGCTGCTGGTCCGCTACGACGTGTCGTACGACCTGCGCGACCGGGCCCGGCTGTACCGCGCGCTGCTCGACGTACCGCAGCTGGCAACACTGATGCTGCTGGCGCCAAAGCCGGTGCCGCACGCGCCGAGCCCGTCCGAGGTGCGGCGGGGGTTCACACTCGGGTCGGCCGCCTTGGTCTTGGGCCAGGGCGGCGACTCTTCTTCCTCGTCCTCTAAGAAAAACATACTGCACGGCATCCGCGGGTACGAGAATTTGCCCGAGTGGGTGCGCGAAGGCGACGAGCCGGATGCAGCACTGCGGGACACGGAAGAAGAGAAGAAGGCGGCGACCGCGTACGTGAGTAGTGTCAGCAGAGGCGCGCCGGCTGCGGACAGTCTAGACCAAGCGGCACGGCGGGGAGTTGCTGCCGGAGTCGGAATCGGAGCAGGAGCTGCTGCCGGCAAGCTAGGAACCAAGACGCTGGACGACTGGCTGGCCGAGGAGAGCAGTGAAGAAGAGGAGGAGGAGAGCGAAGAGGAGAGTAGTGAAGAGAGTAGTGAGGAGGAGGAGGAGGAGGAAGAGGAAGAGGAAGAAGGTGAAGAGGAAGAAGAAGACGGAGAGGAAGAAAGTGAAGAAGAAGAGAGTGAAGAAGAGAGTGAAGAAGAGAGCGAGGAGGATAGCGACTCGGGCGAGGCCGACCGGCTGGTGTCGTCATAACAGCATATAGACCATTTACATAGCATTTACTTTATTATTTTGTATCAATGTCATATTAGAGTGCGTAATTCATGCCTGCTATACAGTTCTAGTCTAATGTGGTATCTTACATCGTCGTCTGATCTCTTAGATCTCGCATATATCCGCCGCTCGCTCAAGGAGCTCACTCAGTTCTATGCTGCTCGCGCGCTCGTTCGCTGCGCTCACTCTCGACTGCTCGCTACTCTATCCGCCCCATGAGCGCACCGCGCACCTTGGAATTCACAACACCACCGACACCGTACGCCGGCACAATCCGCCCAATGCGCGCAAACGAGCTCACCGCCCAGTTCTTCCGGATCGCACTGATCCGGTCCCGCCAGCTCACACCGTCGCGGTTGTACAGATCCAGGCCCAGCAGGTGCACCGGCGTCGACAAGAACTGCGTCATCGCCGGTGCCGCAAACTGCGCCGCCGTCTGCCCGCTAATACTTAGGCCAAACTTGTCCATCATCGGCGTCAGTGCCGGGCCCAGGCGCGGTGGGATGATAAACGACGCAAAAATGGTCATGCAGTCGCGCAGCGCAAACAGCGAGTACGACAGCATGGGCACGGCCTTGGGCAGCACGCCGGGCGGGCCAAACATGCGCACGTAGACCTGGTCCTTGTAGATGCAGATGCCAATGTTGGCGGCGGACGAGGCGGTGAACTTGGCGGCGCCGGCGGTGACGGTCGCGGCTTTCTGGTTGGCCAGCGTGGAGGAGGCGGTGTCGGCAGCGTTGGCCGAGAAGTAGGTGCCGCCGTACAACAAGAGAATGAGGGCAAAGGGCCGGCCGGTGAGGACCTGGGCGGGCGAGCGGATGAGCTGTGTGATGGATGTGCGGATGGAGTTTGTGAGGGAGTTGGCGCCGGAGGCGTTTTCCATGATGGCGCGGTCGATGATGGACACGGCGGGGGCGACGAGGCAGGCGGCGGTGAAGCTGGCGGCGGCGTCAGCGCCAAGGCGCAGGCCGAGGTTGCGCGTGTTGTATCTTGAAGGTTGTGATGTGGTTGTAGACGTAGAGGGAGTAGAGGTAGATGTGGTGGGAGAAGGAGAGGTCGGTGGTTGTGATATTGAGGATGACGAAGATGAGTCGAATCTTGACTTGTCGAGGCCGACAGCCGGCGCATGTGTGAGAGACTGAGGGAGAGACATGACGGCGGTTGAGGATAGAGGGTGAGAGAAGTGAGGTCGGCAGTCGATGCCTTGTCGTTGTCGTGGTTGGAGTCAGGCCGTCGTCGAGGAGGATGAGGAGGAGGGTGTCGACGTCGATGAGGTCGGAGAGAGGCACCGGAATAAATACACACACAACAGAGAGAAGAAGAGGAAGAGAGCAGACTCAACGCAAAACAAAAGTAAGGAAGACACAGGTATATCTTCCCCAGACTCTGACTCTTCTCTTGCGGTCGGTCAAGGTGAGGTCGATAAGATACAAAGATACGCCCGAGCTGATAATTGTTTTATTATTTTATTTAATTTACTGATTTATCTCATATCTACAAACTACAGGCCGCTGTCGCAGACAACGAAGAAGGCGCGACCTTCGTTGTGCACCTTCCGGAACAAAAGAGCTTCTCCAGCTGCAGCGTCGGCCCCACTGCTGGTGCTCCATCTGCGCCAGAGACCCATGGGGCCGGCATTCAGTCCGCACGTAACCCCCCATTTTGGAGCCAAATTACAGAAGGCACAGCGACTGTCCAGCGAATGAGCGCTCGCTAGAAACAAACCGCTGACACATGGCAGCCCAAAATAGCTGTACAGGGAGCCACAAAAATGCTGACATAATATTTCCAGCAAATCTTTTCCCGAAGTCGGAGATAAACGGGAATCCCACGCCGGCGACACTTGTTTCCCTTGTGTCTACTTCTCTCAATCTACGGCGACCAGTCCCAATTAGACCAATTCAGCTGTTTCGCCGGCCGTAGATGTGTTTCCGGAGAGTGCAAGTCCGTTTTATAGCGGTTTCTGCTGTGCTGTCGCCGGCATTTGTAGGGATTTCTAGGGATTTTCTGGCGACCGTGCAACAACATCACACCACTTTGATCGAACGACTGCTGGCAATCAGGTGTAGACGCGGTGAGCTGTTCCAGTTGACTAAATATTTTTTTGTATTTGTCCGATAGATCTACTCGAAACATCACAGGATGCGTGCCCGATGCATGTGAGAATTAATTTTAATGCAAATTTAAATGCCATATCCGCTACCGCTCGGCAGGTATTGCAGCGAAACCGAGCGACACAGGAGCGGTTAAAGGCAGGAGGTGGATAAGGTGGATAAGATAGCGATTGGGTTGAAATAAAAACAAAAGAAAAAGAAAAAAGAAAAGGGGAAGATGAAGCCGGAAATGCACGACTCGCCGGGTGCCAGCACATCATGGTTTGAATTAATCAGTCGTATTCGTGATATTTGCAAGTGTCATGGTGTAGATGAATTAAGTGAAGTATCTCGAATAATTTTGGATTATTTTAGAAAAGAAAAAGGAAAAGGAAAACAAAAAAAAATAGTGGAAGAAAAAAAAAGTTTAAAACAAAAAGCAAATCAAAAACTCACTGACTATGATAATAACGTCGTTGTAATCATAATTGAGAATCAAAAGAGAAAGTAGAATAGAAACCAGTAAAATAACTCTATAAACCAAACACTATTAATCAAGAACAAGGACAGCAAGGTATATCCTCAGTTCATCCATAAACAAAAAATCTACTGCGCCGCAAGCCCGTTCAGCTTCTGCTGCTCGCCCGCCGCCAGCTGGTCGTACCACCCCTTGAAGCCCGACGTGTCCTCGCGCGCTGCCCGCAAAAAGAACTCGGTCAGGTACGCCTGCGTCTCGTCGTCGCGCGACCGCGCCATCAGCCCGCCGTTGCCGTTGCCGTACGCGTACAGGTCCGTCTTGCTCATGCCCAGCGACTCCAGCAGCTCGTCGTCCTCGTCCTCCCAGTCGTCGCCGTCCGTGTCCTCGTCGTCGCCGGCATTGATCTTGGTGCCGGTCGCCTCGGCCGCCGCCGTCGCGCCCGCGCTGCCGCCCGCCTCGAGCGACGCCGCGCCCGACTGGCCCTGTGCCGCCTCGAGCTCCTCGATGAGAAGCTTCATAATCTTCAGCTGAGCGGAAATAATGCTGTACTGGTCGGGGTCTTTAGGCGGTACGGTAAAAAAGTCAGTAATGGGAGCTATCAGTCAGACTTTGTCTGTACTTTGTTAGATATAAAACAAAAAGGAAAAACTCACTCTGCTTGGCGCGCGAGCGCGTCATAATGCCCGCTTGGGTCTGCGGCAGCAGGTCGCCCTTGACCTGCGTCTGCGCAATGCGCGGGTCGTTGAGGTCATACAGCTTCGACAGCGCAATCACGTTCTGCCGGATCTCGTCGTAGCCCGCAAAGTTCATCGAGTTGTCCAGCCACTTGCTCAGCACAACCGCCAGGCCGTTTTCGTTGCCCACCGTCAGCGTGGCCAGGAACTCAACAACCTCGCCCGCCGCCGTCAGGCACAGCCGCGCAAACACGAGGATCAGCGACTGGATAAATGGCGCCGTCTGTGCCGTGCTCAGGCGGATAGCAACGGCCTGCAGCAGCCGCTGCAGCATGCCGTCGCCGAGCCGCTGGTGGCCGGCCTTCTCGACAAGCTCGGCCGCGAGGCCGCCCACCTCGGACGCCGAGTTGTCCTCGACATCCGCGCTCAGCAGACGGTCAATGATCTGCAGGCACACAACCAGGCCGTTGTTGCCCTGCTCGTCGTGCCACTCAAACACCTGCTGGTGGTCGTGGCTCAGCATGTACTTGAGCGCCTCTGCGCCAGGCCGCAGCACCTCGCCCTCATCAGACACCATCAGCAGCTTGTGCAGCTTGGGCAGCAGCTGGCCCACAAAGCCAGCAGGCAGCGGCTCCGTGCCGTTCTGGACCAGCACGGCCACGAGCTCCGTAGCCATCGTAATCAGAGGCTCGTCCTTGGTCATGTCTGAGAATGTAAAGAAGCCGTTCAGCGTAGGGATCACGCGCGCACACAGAGCCGCGTAGTTGGCCGGATCGGACAGCGCACTGACGATCCACTCAAATGTCTCGTTAACGACATACGTGACCTGGAAATCGTTGGCGCCGTTGCGTGCAATGAGGAATAGCAGGTCAATCGACGGCACCTCGGGGTTCTGCACAATAATGTGCGGGTTCAGGCAGATTGCGCGTCTCAGAGTCTCGCACAGCGTCGCCAGCAGATCCTCGGAATCCTCGAGGTCGGGAATGTCGCGATCGCCGAGCCACGCGTTGATCGCCTGCAGGACCTGCACCTGCCGGTCAAGCGGCCGCGGCACGCCCGCGTCAGCAGGCACATTCTCCGCCTTGAGGAAGCCCTCAATCGACTTGATGCATGCCGCCTGCACGATCTCAGACTCCGCCTTGGTCACTGCCAGGATCGCGCTGTCCAGGTATGTCAGCGACAGCGGGTACGTCTCCGCCAGCAGACCCGCCGCCAGGAAGCCGCGCGACTGCAGCAGCGGCTCGTCGGCGCTGTTGATAGCAACACCCACAAGCTGCAGGTACGCATTGCAAATGTCGTCAGGAATAGTCTTGTTGCAGTCCATCAAGTCGCCCGACAGCATCGTGAACAGGTACAGAGAAGACTCCTTGGCACGCCAGTCGTTGGACGCCGGCGACGCAGGGTCGAACAGATCACGCGTACGCGCAAACAGACCCTCAATCGCGCGCTGGCCCAGCCACTCGCCCAGCTTGATAAGCAGGTCGCCGCAAGCCGTGCGCGCCGCGTAGTTGACCGTCAGCGATGCCTCCTCCGCAAGGTAAAGCGACATGTCAATGTTCCACATGTCCTCCTCCTCGCGCGTGATACGCGCATAGTCGATCAGCAGACCCATCAGCTGTACCATCCACGGTGTGTCGTGCGCCGCAACGCCGCTGGCCGCCAGCTCCTCGTTGAGCTGCTTCTGCACGGGCGGTGCGCGGATGCACTGGTTCAAGAAGTCGAGCTCCTCCAGAATCAGGAAATCAAGCGTGTACGGCAGCTTGTCCGCGTCCTCCAGACGGCTCTGGCTGTCCTGCTCCAGGTACAGCGACGCGTACGCATCCTTGAGCAGCACCAGCTCCTCCCACGTCTCGCGGAAGAAGATAGGGCTCTCGGGCAGCAGCAGCGACGAGAACACCGTCTTGATCTTGAGCAGCGTGCGCACGCACTGCAGCTTCAGCGCCACCAGGCCGTTCCAGCTCTGAGACTGCTGGCCGTCGCCCGACGTAACGGGCTCGTTGAGCGGCAGCTGCGTCTTCATAATGGTGTGGAAAAAGGGAAGCCAGCCCTGCAGCGCCTCCTGTGCAAATCCCTTGACCTCGCGCAGGTGCTCCTCCTTGACCATGTCCATGACGTCAAAGCTGCTGCAGAAAATCGACACCGCCAGCGCCCGCAGAATCGGCTTGCGCTCCGCGTCAATCGCCACGCCGTATAGAACCTCGACAATCTCGCGCGCAGCCATAAAGAACTGCATCTCGCCCAGGCCCTCATCGACCAGGTCGGCCAGCACGCGCAGCGCACCGTGCACCTGCTGCTCTGCGCCAGACCGGATGATGTTCAGCAGGTTCTGCAGCAGGTCGGGCCACTGCTCGGGATAGTCGACTGACGCAATCTTGTTGACCGCAAAACTGGCGGCCGCCTTGACACGGCGGTCTGTATCGTCGCGCGTCGCCAGCTCGAGCAGCGCGCTGCGCAGCTGAAGTCTTGTCGGCTCGTCAATGGTGACTGGTGGCTGGCCGCTGGTGTCTTCGTCGTCGTCGTCGTCATCGCCCAGGATGCTGTCGGAGGTCCAGTTGCGCACAATAAACTGCCGAAGCACAGACAGAGCCGACTGGCGGATTTCGGTAGGGCTGGTCGCATCGCCGGCAATGGTGATCAGAAGGCCGGGGAAGGCGGGATTGCTCCAGGCGGCCTTGAGGTCCAGCTCGGCCTGCTTGCGAGGACCTTCCTCGGGCCGCTGGGTGTCCTTCAGCAGACGGACGAGGTCATCCATTGTGGTGTGTGTATGCTTAGATATGTCAAGAAAGTTGAGTAACAAACAATCAAGACAAAGTCGTTGGTCGTTGTTTACAGACTAGAGCTGAGGCTAGAGTTGTCTGGTCTGGAAGAGGGGGGGGGGGTGTTTCGGGAGGGGGCCGGGGACGAGGGGACGTTTCGTTGGAGCGTCAATGGCGCTAAGTGACAGGCTGATCTGCAGTAGTGTTTTGTACCGGCTGCCCGTTGTTTCGTCAATTGCAAATTGCAGGTGAAGTGAGGTGAGGATTCGTTGGTCGGTGAATATGAGGTGCAATTGGAAGAGAGTAGGAGGTTCGTGATTACGCAAGACAAGTGAATTAAATAATTAAATATGCTGCCAAATAAACAAGTTATTGTGAGCGAAAAAAAGATGGAAGTACCTGCGACCCTGCCTACTTTGTAGTACAACGCAACCGCTCGCAAATAAGGAAGGAACGATCAACAAAATTCCAAAATATTTTACGACGGGACCCAGAATAGCGGGGTGCAAGTGCAGCAGCATGCAGTCGTAGCCTGTATGCGGAGAATTACCTCGAAAACTAGGCGTATCGACACCGCCAGTTGGCTGCTCTGGCGGGGAAACTTGCGGTCTGTGCGTAGTGTCAATAGTGATTGCAGTCGAGGGGCAGTCACGTGTTTTGGCGTCGACCTCGTACACTTACACGTCTTTAAAGAGGACAAGGCGCGTCATCTTCGGCTCGGCAGACCTGTGATAACACAATATGGCGACAAATCCACCAAATACGGCTAGCATATCGCTCTCGATTGACGAGGCAGTGCGTCTCTACAGCGTGCTGCAGCACTTTTTTGAAGTCAGCGTGCACACCGTGCTGTACTACCGCCGGCTGTATCCCGAGCGCGCCTTCGGTGCCGTTTCGGCCTTTGGCGTCGCCGTACATCAATGCCGACACCCGGCGGTATGTGCTTGGGTGCGGGGGGCTGTCGAGGAGATCATGCGGCAGCTGTGCGGTATAGCTAAGAAGCCAGCTACTGCGAAAAAGAACAAGGGCAAGGGAAAGCAGGTGGCACGCCCAAAAGCCAAGCCGAAATGGCAGCCAAGACGGCTTGAGGAGACGACCAGCCTGCCGCCCGACCGCGTCAACTCCATTGCTATTCTTGTGCATGCACCGTTTGAGCAGGAAGAATACTCCGATGATGAGAAGAGCGAAGAAGAAAAGATTGACGAGAGAGGCGCCGACGCATGCGACGACGAAGACGAGGAGTTGTCAGCATCGCAGACAAGAGTCCCGTTGCCGGCCGGCGCCGTGCTGGAACGCTGGGTGTTTGACGTGCGGCATCTGCCCCATGGCTGGCCAGGCGGAATCCAGGCCCTAAGACGAGCCCGCAAAGACTTGGCTAAGCGCGAGCGTCAGAACAAACGCCGCGGTATGGGCCGGAACACAAAGCCGCGAGGCACGCTCGAAGACGAGGCCGAGCTGTCTGATTCCGAAGACAACGACTACTTCAACGACTTTGACGATCCGGACACTGAAGACAAAAAGTACGTGCCGGGGACGGGCCGTCTCAACTGGCCCGACATGGAGGCCCAGATGCGCGGCGTCGTGATGCGGCTTGCGCAGACAGGGCAGCAGGTGGCCGCACTCCCCGAGGGATGCACCTTCACCATGGCTGTCGAGCTGTCCGACCCGGTTGACCCGTCTACAGACAAGAAGCCGCGGCGGATGGACGCGCGAAAGTGGATTCCCGAGACGGGCCTTGTGTCGGAGCAGAACCGGAAGCGCAAGTTTGGCGGCGAGCGGGACGACAGCACACGCGAAGACCGCATTGGCACCGGCAAGGCTACAACGACGGCAGTGCGGTCCGTGGACAGTGCGCCGCTGTTTCTAGAGTGCTGGGTCGAAGAGAGCACAGTCAAGCGAGCTGTGACAGAGGGCAGGAGTGCACAACTTGCTCTTCGGCAAGAGGATGTCCTACCTGATGAGGAGAGTGACGAGGATACAGACGAGTATGAAAACCAAGATGAAGTTCTAGAAGATGACGGCATGTCGGATACCAGCGAGGACATGCCAGCAGATGGGGGTGCTGTTGACACCGAGCCACAGCCGGCACCCGCTGACGAGATCCTCGACACGGAATCTGAGATGTCCTTTGGCGCCGACATTAGCTTTGGCGAATTTATAGACAACAGCTTCAACGACGGGGTGTAGATTCGCATTTGCATAGTAACGATTTACGATATCAATGAGATATGACAATAAAACAGTTTATTCATTCAATGTCGTCCCAACCGGGTCGTATCGTAACCTTTTCCAGCCAACGCCTCATATCAAACATATCTCATCAAATGACAAGGAAATAACAAAAGAAATCTAGACACACTGTAAGAACATAAAAAGACTACTGCTCCTTGAGCAGCGCCCGCAAGCTGACCATCTCGCGCTGAAGCCGCGCATTTTCGCGCTTGAGCCGCGCCGTCTCCTCGGTCTGCTCCTTGAGCCGCGACACCAGGTCCTCCTTATCCTCGCGGCCCTTGCCCTTGAGCGCGCGCACAATCTTGGCCAGCTCGACGTTGAACTTTTCGTACAGCAGCTCGTTCTCCGCCGTCGCCTCCTTGTAGAGCTGGTCGATGCCGCGCACCTTGGCCTCGCTCGCCCGCACCGACGCCTCCATGGCGTGCTCGAGCGACGCCTGGCGGTCGGCGACGTCCTGGATGCGCTGCGGCACAAGCTTCTCGAGTGCACGCACCGACGCGGCCAGGCTGTCTGTAGAAACGCTGCTACCACTACCACTGCCAGGCTTCGACCGGGACGACACGCGCGCCATGTCCTGCGAGATGCGCGACAGCTCGGTCCGCAGCGACGCGTCGACTTCTTCGACGGCGCGCTTCTCCGATTGCAGCCGCTCGCGCAGTTTCTGAGGGGACTGCAGACGCAGACGGCCAGTTGATGTAGCACCTGCAGAAGACGTAGATTTTGTCGGGCTTGGCGGTAGCAGACGCGTGGGCGATGTAGAGGCCGACCCTGACCCCGATGGCGGGGAAAGTACAGGCCGTCCCGGCTTGAGCGTGGGAATGTGTGACGACGCAGGCGACTCGGTTGCGTTGTTCTCCTTTTGATTGTGCCGTGACGTCGTCTGCAGGCTCTGGTGTCGTGTGAGCGCAGGCGGGGGGAAGGCCTGTGTGCGGGCATGTGACTCCGAGTTGGCGTGCATCAATGACGGCGGCGAGATGGGAATCTTGGATGTCACTGGTCCACGCGGCGTCGACGAGTTGACCTTTTCGGACGTCGTCTTGGTCGTGCGCAGCGGTGTCGGCGGCAAAGGTGCGTCGACGCGCTTGTTGCGAGCCGACGTGGGCGACAGCGGGTCTTGGGGATCGTCGAGCGTCGCAGCCGCCATCAGACTCTTGAGGTCCGACAGCGAGCTGCGCCGCTTCTTCTTTGTGAGCTTTTCGCTCTTATTCGGGTTGGTCTCCGGTCCTTCAGCCGGCTCGCCAATCGTCTCGAGCTGCTTGTGCGAGCTCGCCGGGCGGTGGGAACTACCCGGCCGCTGCGACGAGATGGACGACGAAAACGACAGCGACGCCGATGCGGCGTCGTCGTTCACATTGAATGCACCGGCAATGGGCGGGCGGTCGCGTGATGCAGGACGGCGGCCCGACACTGCAAAAGCGCCGCTACCGCCTGCATATGCCGCAAATCCGCCATTATTGCTGCCATTGTTAGGGCCTGGGGACGAGTTGCCCATGTCGATGGACCGCGACCGGTTGATATATTGCGCGGCCGTGGCCTTGGACAGGCTGGCCGACTCGCCCGTCGCCGGGTGCCGGTGCTTGCTGAGACTGCGCCACATGGACGTCTTTTCCTTTTCGCGGTCGCGGAACTCGCGCTCCGACTCAGATTGGGAGTGAGAATGGGAGTGAATTTGGGCCGGGTCGCCCGCTGTCGAATTTTGCCGCAGCAAACCTTCGAGGCCAAACTTGCGGCGCAGCGACGACGTGTTGGACGTCAGCGACGGGGTCATCGACTTGTGTGTGCGGAGCGACGAGTTGAACGATGGTTCATAGGATGCCGTGCCCGATGATCCGGGCGCGAGCCGTGTCGACTGGTTTAACTGGCTGAGATGACTGGCCGGTTGAGACTGGGCATAGCCCGATCCAATACCTTCAAAGATGCGATCGCAGTCATCGACCAGCCGGTCGAGCAGGTTGATGTAGTTGTGTGCGGGCTCCGAGCTGCCGGCCACGAGCACCTGTGCAAATGCCAGCGTCAGTGCGCCGCGGTCGCCGTCGTCGCTGCAGCCCTGCAGCAGATCGGCTAGAAGCTTGATGAGTGCAGTGAACGCGCGACGGTTCTGCGGTGCCATGTCGCCAAACAGGTAGTGCACAAAGTCCGCAAAGTCACCGGGCACCTTCTTCTGGAGGTAGATGGCGCGCTCCTGAAGCGCGTCGAGGGCCTGGATAGTCATGATGGTGCCAATGTGATCGCGCCAGGCAATGTTGGTAAACTTTTCAAATGCGGCAAACACGGCGTCGGCCGGCAGATCGTTGGACGCCTCGTCCCAGTCGAACGGGCTCTCGTTCATGCGGTTGTAGAGCACGTTGATCGACAGCTCGTCGGCTGGCGATGGCGCGTTGCGGTTGAGTAGTGTGCGCGCGACAAACTGGCCCTTGCGCGACTGTAGAGCCGCGACGTAGCCGGTAAAGGTCTGCTCGAGACGTACCAGTGGGTTCTCGGGCTGGGCCGTCTCGCTCGCTGCGCCACCGTTGATGCTCTCCGAGAACATGGCACCCGACCGGTCGCGGATCGAGCCGCTCAGCGACGACACTTCGCTCTGTGTGTGCTGTAGAGTCGGGGGTTGCAGGAGTGTCTGCTGTGAGAGTGCGGGCCGGCTGCTGGTCGACTGCGAGCGCTGCAGACGCATCGAACCGTAGATGCTGCCTGCCAGGTTGGTTGAGCTGGAGTTTGTGTTGGATGTGGACTCGCCTCCTTGGGTGCCTCCTAGGAAGCTAGAGAACAGCTTGACGGGCGACGACGCAAGGAACGAGCGCGTCTTTTCTGCACGCGAGCTGCTACTGGTGACGGTCGCGATATCATGCGCGGCAGGGGCGGCCGGTTCAGGCATGTTAAAATCTAAAGAGCGCAGCGTCTTGGTGTGGTAGGAGACGAGCGCGGGGATGAGGCGCGGGTTGGACGCGCTGTGCTGGGTGCTGGTGAGCTGGGTGATGCGGCGCGTCAGTGTCGGCAAGAAGTCCTCGACGGCGATATCGTCGCTGTACTTTTTGCCATTGAGACCGACCGTGTTCATCACCAGCCGGGCGTCTTCTTTTTTAGAAGACGCAGCTGTGGTGCGCACCTCGACAACGACCTCGACGCCATAGTGCCCCACGGGTGCTCCTTTGGTCCCCAGATGGTTGTCAAACACAATGCGCACGGGTGCCGGCTCGCGGCGGCCCTCGATCAGCTGCTCGGCAGCCTCCTGAAACACGGCCGCGTGCAGGCCGAGCGTGCGGTGGAAACTGCCGTCGCTGCTAGTCTCGGGCAGGCGGACCGACCGCAGCGTCCAGGTGGGCGTCTCACGCTCGGCCTCGCTGAAGCGGCCCTCGATGCGCGCCTTCGTGACGTCCTCGCTCCAGCGCGCGGCCTTGGTCTCGTACGACTCCTGCATGGCAAAGCAGCGACTGCCCTTTTTGCTCTTTTTGCCGTGCTTGTCTTTGCCGTCGTTGATGTCATTGATGGACGTCATCCAGATGCAGCGGCCGTCAGCAGATTCGGTGAAGCGCACATCAGCGAGCGAGTGCCAGCCGCCAAAGATAAAGTCGTAGGAGCCGGGACCGCCAGCGGCGTTGGTCATGGAGGCCAGCAGACCAGCGGGTGACGGCTTGTCGATCTCGCGAAGCAGGTCACGACCATTGGGCGCCGTGTCCCTGTCCTTGTCTTTGGACAGCTTTTTGTATACCAGCACGAGACAATCGTTGAACAGCAGGAACAGGCCGGCGCCGTCTTGTGGCGGTCCGACGGCGAGCGCGTCTGCGTCGTAGACAAAGGGGGGCGAGAGTTCGAAAAAGTCGGCTGCGAGGATCAGTCGTCCATGCGGCTCGAGGTCGAGCGGCCAGCTCTCGACAAGGTTGCGCAGCCGGTTGATTGTGCGCGACTTTTTGCCGCTGCCGTCACCCTCTTCGTCGTCTTCTAGTGGGTCGTCCATGGAGCATATGTTTGTGATAATGTCGCGCGCCTTGAGCATGACCTGCAGGGCCGGGTGTGTGATGGGCAGACAGCCGACGATCTGGTCGATGAACAGACTGTAGCGCGGTAGCCGCTGGACGGGCTCGATCAGGATGGACCGCAGGACCTGCTCGCCGGTCGACTGCACGACCCGCTCGCGGAAGCTGTTGGGCATGGGCGACGACGAGTCGAGCAGGGTGTTGAGGAGCTGGGGAAAGTGCTGGCTGGCGCGGATGTAGTCCTGGTAGCAGTCGGTAAACTTGGGGAACCACTCGAGAAACGTCTTGGCCATGGCGAGGGCACCGCTGGGGTCCTTTTTTGAGGGGGAGTTGCTGTTCTGTTGCGCCAGCATATTCCGCGACGAGGCCGAGCCGATGTAGGCCACGTCTAGATCGCGCACAGCATCCTCTTCGGAGTCGTCCATAACGCGGCGCAGGTCCTCCATGAAAGCGGCATTGACCTGCAGGATGCGGTCGACGGAGCGCGGGAACAGCTTGTCGATGCTGCCCTGCAGGTGCTTGTTTTCGCCGATAAACGCATCCGAACGAAACTCGTCGGCAACGTGCTTGACGAGGTCGTTCAGCTTGAGGACATAGCGCTCCTCGGTGTCGACGAGCTCGCCCAGCTGCATGCGCAGCTCGACCTTGCTGTCGCGCGAGAAGGTCTTGCTGCGGTGGTGGTTGAGCGAGCTGGGGCGCGACGGGGCGCGGCGCAGCTTGGCGGTGGGCAGGAAGACGGGCTCACCAAAGAGCTTGACGAGAGGCGTGTAGGCGGCGTTGTACTGGCGCAGGGTAGGGTCGAGGATGGCGTCGTCGTCGTCGTCGAGGTTGTCCAGGTCATCGTCGTTGGGGTAGCTGATGGCCCCCGGCGGCAGCACAAAGTCGAGGTCGATGTTGGAGACGTGCTGGGTCTGCAGCGCGCCGGCTTGCAGTGTGTTGATGACGAGCTCGGTGACGCCCGGGGCGACGCCGGTCATGGCCTGGGCGAGGTCGGCGGCATGCTGCTCGCCAAAGAGGGTGGGCGCAGAGCCTGGACGGCGGCCGCGCGTGGTGGGGTATTCGCGCTTGAGGAACGACTTGAGGGTGTCGGGCAGCTCGCAAAAGTATTTGTAGAGGGCAAAGGCGAGGCCGCGGCAGACATCGTCGCCCTGGAACTCGCGGGGCAGGTGGGTGACGACGCTATAGAAGTCGGACTGGGGCGAGATGGTGAGGCGGGGAAACGACGTAAAGCCGGCGGGCGAGTAGATGTGCACCTGGATGCGCGACGAGTTGTGGGTGAAGTTTGCCGTCGTCGAGGGGCCGTGGAAGGCGAGGACGGGGAGGTGGCCCAGGAGGGGGTCGGCGGCGTGGTAGAGCGTCAGGGTCTCTGGCGAGAGGGCCAGGTCATCGGTGACGCGCACCATGGTGGGAGCATGGGTCGGGAGACTGGGATGGAGGGGCTGTTGTGGTCAGAGCAGGCCGTGATTGAGGCCGTGATAGAGGCCAGCGGCCGATCGAGAGATGATGCTGGCAGGTGCAGATGCAGGTGTAGTCAGCATGCAGCAAAAAGGCAGAGCAAAAAGGGAAGGAGCTGCAGGTGGTTTCAGCCGACGGTATCGAAACGGTGAAACGGCGAAGCAAACGGTGGGTCCAAAAGGCGGCGTGATGCCAATCAATCCAGTTATTTCCAACTATGCAAGCATTCTACTTTATTGAGTGCTATTCAATGATACATTCATACTGCTTGCATTACTTCTGCATCATGAGCTTACTGTATCTTCAATGCCGTTGTTTTCTTGTCGCCGTTTCATCAAACCGCCGTTTCACGAGATTTATTCAAAAAATAAAAATAAACAAAAAAGTAAACAAACAGGAAGGAGGGGGCGCAAAACGCGTGCGGGGGAAGGAGCGATGGCGCTAGCACAGCACTAACACTGCTCCCAAATGGCTAACAGGCCACCGGTATTGCAGTATTGCACCGTATCACGCAGTCCGCAGTCACCAGTATCACGTATCACACAGTGCGACCATACACATGCACAACGATAATGATTCAAATGTTTAAAATCAGAAATAAACAGAAGCCATTGTTACGCGATTTATTGAATTAAAAATAGAATATATTTAGTGCATTGATCACAAACTCAGAAGTCGTGCTTATGTCATCTTTCTCGACGCGTCTTCTGGGCTTTGACGTGTAAAGTGGGTGGATCTCCTTCCACTTTCGTCGTCAACCTCACCTCATCCAACTCATCTACATCTCACAAAATGCCGCCGCCTGCGCCGACTACTCTGCAGCACGCCCCCGACGGCGTGGGCTACCGCCTGATCGAGCTCCCCGACGAGCTCGTCAACTCGTCCGAGAAGTATGTAGACGTTTTTTGTAGGAAAGAAACCAAACTAACGAGTAGATGGACAATCACCTCCAAGGACGGGCTGGCGCGGCTGACGGCGGGCGGCAAGTCGTACGCGGTGCGGCAGAAGAACACGTCCAACGCACTGGTTCTGCTGACTAGTGCAGGCGAGGCCGAGTCGCAGACACTCTCGGCAGTGTCGACGGTGCATGAGACGGTAGAGCTGATCGAGGAGAAGGTCGAGAAGACCGACGCGGGCGACAAGCCGGCCGCGCCCAAGCCCAAGAACCGGTGGCATGAGAAGTTTGGACGGACGCGGTAGTTTCTAAGAGCAGATTATGCATGGCAGGCGTTTGGTTGGTTTGAAATCAAAATATATTGAAATAAAAGTGTACAAAGCAGTGCAACGGGGATATAAGACGTTATTCATCACCACCCAGAAAATCAGACAGGCAGTCGGAAACCAACAAACACGCAACGGGCAAACAGGAAACCCCAGCAAGAAGAGAGAGAAAAAAAAACAGAAAAAAAAACAGGCAAACAAGCAAAGAGAAACCAGCAAACATATAAACAGACATAGATACCCTACACATTCTGGCCCTGGCCCGGGACCCGACCTTGCCGCCGCTGCTCGTCCTCGAGTGCTCTGCCCGCGAGATTGAACTGCAGCGTGCTGACGTCGATGCCCGGGTGCGCACGCACGACCTCGTCGCGCGCCTTGGCCTCGGCCGCCTGCACCTCTTGCGCGTGGCGCGTCTCGGCGTCTTCAAAGAGCGGGCAGTTGCCCTGTTTGCCGCCGCGCGTGGTGTCGTCAAAGTGCGAGTAGTCGCACGACTTGTGGCACACGTAGCACTGCACGTTGCCGCAGCCGGCGTTGGTGCAGGTCATCTTGTTGCAGCCGTGCTCCTTGATAAACGGCGTCGAGCACTTGTTGCAGCTGCGGATCATGGCGAGCGACATGGCTTCCTCCACCAGCAGGCGGGCCGAGGGGCGCTCGCCGCGCGCGGTCTGGGCCTCGTGGCAGTTCATGGGGATGTGCGTCTCGTGGCGGCACAGGCGGCAGCTGACGGTCTCGCAGGTGGGGTTGAGACAGACAAACTCCTTGTTATCTTCGATCGGGGGGTACTCGGCGGCAAACTGGCAGAATGGGCACCTCTCCAACCCTTCGAGGCCGGCGACGCGCAGCATGTAGTCCTGCTCGATGCGGTCGAGGGCGCTGGCGGTCTTGGCGGACAAGAACAGCGCGCGCTGGTCGCGGCTGAAGGATTCGTCACAGTTCTTCATGGACATGCACTTGAGGTCGTAGCGCCCGAGGCCGATCTGGTTCTCGGCCATGCGGCGCGCGCAGTCTTTGCAGAAAAAGTGGGCTTTGTCGGCGGTGCAGTGGACGGTGCGGTTGAGGGGGACGTCGGTGCAGCAGCACTCGCACTCGCGCATGGCGCCTTCGAGCTCGGCCTGGGCCTGGTTGGCGGCCTCGCGGTTGGCGAGGTCGAGTCTCTCCTGGCGCGAGAAGCGGCGGGCGTCGCGCAGCCGGAGGGCGAGCTCGTACTCGGTGAGGATGTCGCGCATGAGAGCACTCTTCTCTTTGGGGATGGCAGTGGGCAGCTCGGGCAGGGTGTACTCGTTGACGATGAGGGTGCCGCGGACTTTCTCCTTGTAGGGCAGGACGTCGCCGTTGTCGAAATCCAAGTTGGCGAGTATCTCATCAAAGGCGAGCACTGACGGCAGCAGGCAGTATCTGCGCTTCCTGAGGAACTGCTCGATATGTCTTTGGGGCGCCTTGAGGTTGGCCTGGCGCAGCAGGATGCAGGCCTGCTTGTTGTACTCCTTGTCGTTGCAGGCATTGACGCGCTCGTTTGTAGAAAAGGCGTCAATGGCGCGCTGGATAAAGGCCTCCTGGCGCTCTTCGGCATTGTTATAGTCGTTGTCGTCCTCGACGTGGTTAAGGTTGGCAATGGTGTTGGCGCTTCCGTGGGGGCTGTCGGCTATGTTGGTCTTTCCGCTGCCACTGGCACCAGCATTGCCACCACCGACAGACGCCCGCTTGCGCTTCAGAGACTGCCGGCGCGGGTACTGCTTGCCTTCCTCGAGCTGGTCGAGCAGGTAGATAATGATATCGTCGAAGCGGTAGTTCATGCGCTGACTGGTGACCTCCTGGAATTCGGGGCAGATGTCGGGGAACAGCATTAGCAGCCGCCTTGCGCACTCTGCCTTTGCGTCGTCGTTGACTTCGGGTTCTTGTTCATGGCCGGCTGGGTTGGCTTGGAGTGGCTCGTCGGCCTCGAGATCAATCACCACCGGCATGATGTTGACTGCGAGTTTTGCTTTCGTGCCTGCGTTGGCGTCGGCGTCGGCGTCGAGGTCGTTGAGATCAAGATTCGCAATATCAGCAATAATACTACCGTCGACGGTATGGCGTTTCCGTCGAAAAGGCAGCTTGAACGAGCGTTTTCTCTTTTCAATTTCTATCTCCTTCTCTTTCGGGCTGTTGCTGTGGTTTCTGGGGGCTCTCTCAAGCGGGTGCCCGATTTTGTTTGCGTTTAGGTTGAGATCGAGCGAAAGGCCCTTTCCACCGGATAAGATGTTTCGCACCCTGCGCATCATGTTAGGTGAATTCAAAGTATCCAAAAGTGATTAAAGAAGTGAGAGAAGGGTGAAAGTAGAGTGAAAAAGTGAGAAAGTAAGGCGGTCTGCAGCCAAAGTGCATGAACTGGGTGACTGGGTGATGAGTGAGTGAAGCAGAGGTAAATGGCAGACTGAATGGTCAAGGAATCAATAGACAGAATAGAAACAGAACAGAATGCAGAGCTGTAGAGAGAATGCATACAGAATGCAGACATATGTGAATAGACTGAATACAGGCCGGAATCAAAGCAATGCTGCGAGACACATCCGGGCTTGTGTAATGCAGCGCTGCAGATAATAGGATGCAGGTGGTGAGCGTGAGATGTAGAGAAATAAAGGCAGATAATAGAGATAAAAGAGCGATAAGAGAGTGATAAATGAGGTGATCAGCTGGGACAAGTTCCAGTGGGCAATGGACGTGTGGGATGTGCAGACGCAGAGCAGACGCTGTTGGCCAGGGCCGGGGTAGATGCAGTGAGCCAGTGGTGGTGGCACAGAGGACGGGCTTGGGCAATGGAGGAAGTAATTAAACAGATGGCAATATTGATTATACAAATCAGAAGTATTCAAAAACAGCACTCAAAAATCCAAAACGTGTCAAGCATAAGCGAGACAGCAGGTGATCATGAGGGGGCCTGCAGGACGGCCGAACAGAAGCAGAGGCAAGACGAGGCTGTCGGCTTGGGGAACAGAATACAATACTCGAATCAAGCTTAACAACACTGGATGTGAAGCCAAGAAACGAGACCGGGCGTGCAACGTGGATCACATACCGAGATGCCGAATGCTGGCGTAGATGTGGTGTGGAGGATGGTGTGATGGCGGATGTGGAAGTGAGATGGACGGGGAGATGGGGAGCATAGATGGGGATGGAGATGGAAATGGAGATGGATATGATGGAAAACGATATCGAATTTCTCAATGCCAAAAAATACCACACAAATTCACAAAATAAATATGAAAGGGCAGGGCTTACGGAACAGACAACATTGTGCCGATGATCGAGTTTTTGATGCTTGTTAATCGAAATTTGAATATGGAATCGAAAATTCTGCGTAGTTTGGACTGTCATTCGTAAAAGAACGGCCTTTGAATGGTACTTGTGTTGTGATGAATGATGATGAACAAAAAGCAAAAGTGAGGCTAAATAAAGACGATATCCAAGAGGCAAGATAGACGGCAAACACTGTGCGGGTAGTGCAGAGGTGTCGGATGAGAGACGGCTGTTGAACATGCAGCTATGCAGTCGTATTGCATATAGATAGGGTAGAGCTGTATATCGTGTGAGTGAGCAGAGGTAGAGTCGAGGAGTAGATGTGCCTCGAGGTCAACGAGGAGGACGACGAGGACAAGAGACTTGACTGATGGGCAACCACAATAAATACCACATCTATGAACAGCTACGAGCTCTAGAAACAAAACCACATGCTCCGATCTTAAAAGGCGAGCAGAGGCAGACTGTTAAAATCAAATCAATAGCGAGGCAGACAGAGCCAGACCGAGTTCCAACGGGGGTAGCCTTGAGCATTAAATTAAATGCAAATTTATATACTTAATTATGATCCACTCCGGTATAAGTGCTGCCCCACTGGCTTTTTACTCGTTTGTGCTGAGTATTTGTATCATTTTCTCATTCTATTATCTTTGATATATCTTCTAATAGTTATCGTTTATTATGTGTTATCGTGCGCTGTGTGTTGTATATATGTGCACTTTCAACCCACCAATACTATGCATCTGCAAGGCCGCTCTGCATGCTCGTTGAGGCGTGCGGCTGACGTGACTGGTCGGTCAAGGATGGGTGTGATACTGAGGGGTATGAGGGGAGAGTGAGCAGAGAAGACAGCAGAGAGAGGAAGTGAGGGATGCAGAGATGAGGATACAGTAGAGATGCAGACACAGCGATTACCACATAGTTGAATCGGGTTGTATCTTAGTGTGAGCCATGTGATGATGATGGCGAGGAGGCGGGATGAGGAGACACACCGACAAGTTTAACATGACATATAATTGAATACAAGACTAAATAAACAGAAAGGGAGACTCATAGAATCACAAAGTAACACACAATTGTAATTTATTTCTATCCCTAGATCACATCACGGTAATCTCGCTGACTAATCTGGTATCTACAACCAATGGCCAGCACAGCCGCCGAAGCGGCTCATACACTGCACCCTACTGAGTCTGTCCATGCCTGTCTCATGCAGAAAGAGTGTAAGATGGGGGGCTTAGGCTGAGAGATGAGCCTCCCTCTTGTTGCCCGACAGTGGGGTCTTCTGTCTCTCCTGTGTCCCATATCCCTCATATCTCTTCGCCTTTTCTACTCTGAAATCCTACCTGTCTTCACACTGCATATCTTTTTTCTTCTTCTACCTCTGATCAATCCCTTCACCTCTCAATTCTTCCCATCATCTGCAACTTCAAACGCATACCTGTATGCTCGTCTGTGTGTCGTTCTGGCCTGGTATGAGCCCTGCCAGCAGCCATGAGACTTCTCCAATATTCTGAAAACAGATTCAGCCTTTCGCGGTGGTTCCAACCTGACGAGATTCCGAGATACGCAATCTTGTCGCACAGGTGGGGCCGCGATGAAGACGAGGTCACGTACGCCGACATCGAGAACGGTGTCGGCGATACAAAGGCCGGCTACAAGAAGCTGGAATTCTGTGCCCAGCAGGGAGAAAGAGACAACCTGCAATACATGTGGGTAGATACGTGCTGTATTAACAAGGGAGACCATTCCGAGCTGCAAGAGTCAATCACGTCCATGTTTCGCTGGTATAAGAACTCTGCCCGCTGCTATGTTTACCTGCCTACCATCTCAGCTGCCGATTTCGCCAGCAGCGACCAGTTTCGAGCTGGCTGGGAAGCAACCTTTCGGGAAAATGACTGGTTCACCCGTGGTTGGACGCTGCAGGAGCTAATTGCCCCGACATCCGTGGAGTTCTTCTCCAAGGAAGGATCGCGGCTCGGAGACAAGCATGGGCTCTTGCAGCTGATCCACGACATCACAACCATTCCCACGTCGGTGCTGCAGACAGGTGACTTCTCAAACTGCAACGCCAAGGAGCGGTTCCGCTGGGCCGAACAACGGGCCACGACCCGTGGAGAAGACGCAGCATATTGTCTCTTTGGCATCTTTGGTGTGCATATGCCGATCATATACGGCGAGGGGGAGGATAGTGCACTTCGCCGCCTCAAAGAAGAGGTTCACAAGGCCATGAAGCGTGACGACTTGTTGCGCCATCAAGGTAAGATCTAATTGTTCTTTCGGTCCCATCAAACTCCCACGAACTTTGCTAATTTCTGATCACTAGCGGAATCCCGGGTCTGGCTGGTACCGTTTGAGCGGAACCCTGCGTTCACGCATCGCGAAACCGAGCTACACGCCGTCCGTAAGCTGCTCGTCGCCGAAGACAGGACCGCCAGGGTGGCCGTGACCGGGCTCGGTGGTATCGGCAAGACCAATATCATCCTTGAACTCTTCTACCGCATGCGCGACGAGTATCAGCACTGCTCCTTCATCTGGATTGCGGCAACCAGTGAGGAGAGCCTCTTGAATGGATATCGCAACGCCGCTAAAGCACTGTGTGTGCCAGACTATGGTGACCAAGGGGTCGATATCAAACGGCTGGTGCAAGACCATCTAAGCCGCGAGGAAACCGGCCAGTGGATTCTTGTCTTTGACAACTGCGACAACGCCGACATGTGGACTGAAAAATCCACGCCAGACTCTCGGCGTCTTCTAGATTGCCTTCCCAAGAGCACGCTTGGCTCTATCATCTTCACCACACGCGATAGGAAGCTCGCGAGCCGTCTGGCTGGCAGGAGCATTGTGGATTTGCAGGGCGTCGGCGACGAAGGCGGTACGGCCCTGCTACGAAACTACCTCTGTGACCAAACCCTTCTCGACAACGAACAAGACGCAGCTGCCTTGCTACAGTGGCTGGCATACCTCCCATTGGCCATTGTCCAAGCATCACACTACATCAACGAAAACGACATCACGCTGGGAGATTATGTGTTGCTCCTGAAAGAACAAGAAGAAGACGTCGTTGAGCTGCTCAGCGAAGAGTTTGAGGACCAAGGACGGTACACCGAGGACGGCGTCAAAAACCCAATTGCAACGACGTGGCTGATCTTGTTTGAACGGATTCAAAAATGCGATTCCTTGGCCGCCGAATACCTATCATTACTGGCATGTATCGATACAAAGGACATCCCCGAATCGTTTCTTCCACCAGGTACATCTCAAAAACAGCAGACCGACGCCATAGGAACACTCAAGTCTTATTCCTTCATTTCACACAACCGCGCAAGCTCGCTTTTCAGTATGCATCGACTCGTCCATCTAGCCATGCGAAATTGGCTTCGGAAAGAAGATTTGTTGCATTTCTGGGCCCACAAAGCTATGAGACGACTCAATGATTTGTTGCTTGACGCTGATGCATCCATCCCTGGCGTATGGAGGCCATACATGCCGCATGCATATTACGCGCTGAGATCGGAAATCACTGACAACAACGAAAAAGCTAAATACAACCTCCAATACTGCTATGGAGTGTGTCTTATCCGTGATGGGCGATACAACGAAGCGGAAGCAATCCTCACAACGCTAACGGAGACATTTACGACAAAGTTCGACGTCGACCATCGTGTCATACTGTTGAGCAAGGCCAGCTTGGCTTCAGTGTATAACAGCCAAGGCCGGTGGAACGAGGCCGAGAAGCTGGAAGTGCAGATCATGAAAGCACGTACTACGAAGCTAGGCATCGATCATCCTGACACGCTGGAGAGTATGGATAACCTAGCGAGTACGTATGAAGAGCAGGGCCGGTGGGACGAGGCCGAAAAGCTGCAAATGCAGGTAGTAAAGGCATATATGACGAAGCTCGGCGTCGACCATCCTAAAACGCTGCAATGTATGTCTTGTTTAGCGTTAACTTATTACGCGCAAGGCCGGATAGACGAAGCCCAGTATCTTCAAATACAAGTGTTAGAAAAAAGTACAAGGAAGCTCGGTATCGACCATCTTCAAACGCTAGCGAGATTAGACGACCTAGCGTCGACGTATCGGAACCAGGGCCGGTGGGACGAAGCCGAGAAGCTACAAGTACAGGCATTTAAAGCATATACGACGAAGCTCGGCGTCGACCATCCTGGAACGCTGGCGAGTTTAGGCAACCTAGCGTCGACGTACTCGAATCAGGGCCGGTGGGACGAGGCCGAGAAGCTACAAGTTCAAGTAATGGAAGCACATACAACGAAACTCGGTGTCGACCATCCTGACACGCTGGCGAGTATAAACAACCTAGCGTTGACGTACTGGAAGCAGGGCCGGTTAGACGAGGCCGAGAAGCTACAAGTACAAGCAATGGAGACATCCACTACGAAGCTCGGCGTCGACCATCCTGACACACTGAGGAGTATGCACAACCTTGCTCGTACTTGGAGAAACCAAGGTCGCCATGCAGACGCCCTAGCTCTAATAAAGGATTGTGCCTTAGCTAGTCAGCGAAAACTTGGTCCAGATCATCCACGCTCTGTAGCATCTGCAGCTGCTGTAGAAGAATGGAGTTCATGATGCAGACTTGTTGTCGAGCTTACTGGCCACCAGTTGGGATCTCTTGTTGTGTACCACCTGGCCCTTGGATTTTGTACTTAGTCTAGTTTTTCTTTGCTTGTCAATATAAACTGTTTTCATCACTCTTGCGGACTGTATGGTATGAGATTCATCTGAGTGTTCCATGTAATGCAAGGTCCATGCGAAAGTACTTCATGTGTGGCGTGCTACCGAAGACCAAGCCCTTGGTGAGGCGATGGGAACTGTCTCCATTTCCTCATGGGGTCTGGATATGTGTCGGCGAAGGTCACCGGTGCCGGGTTCTGGTGGTGGATCTGAGTGGCCAAGGCACTGAGTTCATCAAGGGAGTAGCCGCTGGACATGGGCAGGACATGGATATCTCCACAGCAAGGCACACTCGACTTGAGACTTGATAAAATAGACGGACAGCTGGTCGGCTTTGTTGACCGAGATAAAGTAGACATTCTACCAAACTTCTGGAAGCAAAGTGTTGATCACTGCCGGTGGGAGGAGTCAAGACTGCAGACGAGAGTCAGACAGGCGAGGCTGACTTGAGGGAGTCTCCACATGGGCATCGGCCTCGGTCACCGTTTTGTATAAATCAAATCCATTTCATCATTCGTACTCCTCGTGTCTGTATTAATGTTGACACCGTCCGCCAGCCTGATTGCCGACAGCGGTGTGCATCTCCGTCGCGTCTTTATCTATCTGTAAGATCTTGTCATATCGTACAAATCGTAAATCTATATCCCGTACTACAATGACTACTCAACAATAAATCCACCGCCGACATCGTCGTCATCATCTTCGTCATCCACCGGAAAGAAACGAGACTGCTGCTCTTCCTCGTCCTCATACTCGAAACCCTCCGGCAACGGTGTCCTCGCTTCTTCGTCTTTCTCCTCAACCTCCTCAGCCTCCTCCTCCAGATCAATCACCTCGTGCACCTCGCCGTACTCTTGCCGGATCCGCTCGACCACACGCAGGCCCATCAGCATCTTCCGCCACATGCCCATCGCTTTGTTGCGCCGCTTCTCGTCCTCCTTGCGCGCCCGCTCCGCCTCGTCTTTCGACAGCTGCTCCAGCACGCGCGCCTCGTGCTCCGACGCCACCACCACGCCCTGGATCACAGGCACCGCCATGCGGTTGCCAAACTCGAAATCCACCACGGCCTCGGCAAAGTCCACGCCCAGCTTGCGGCACACCTTGGGCGCGCCGCGGAAGGGGATGTGCACGGCGCCGGCAGGGCACATGTGCTCGGCAAACAAGTCAATGTTGCCGTAGGCATTCTTGGGGATCACACCGTCCTTGATGGGCGGCGGGATGATCCACTCTGTCTGATCTTTGGAGAACAGTCCCTGCAGCACCTTGCTGCCGGTGGCGGCCTCGGCCTCGGCGATCTCGCGCTTGCGGTTGAGTGTTGCGGCACGGTACGGCACCTGTTTGAGAGGAATCTCGCCCGGCTTCGGGGCACGGCCCTGTTTGTGCCATGTCTCGGCGCTCTTGACCTGCACGACGTCTTTTCGGAAGTAGACCTTTTCGCCCTCTTCAGTGTCCTTTTTCTTTGGGTTAAAGTACTTGGCCACCTCGGCACCGTGCACAAGCGCTTCTTCCCGTTTGAGATGCCGCTCCAGCACGTACTCGGTGCTCTGCTTGTAGTACTGCAGTGTTTCTTCGCCGTCCTTGACGACTTTCTTTTCAGGCTGAGCCGGTTTCAAGTCTGTGCTATCTTCTAGTGCGTCCAGTTCGGTAGTGGCGTAGCGCGCCGAGTGGCCCCGGGCATAGCCGCGCATTACCGACTGCCGGAACCAGTCCACGGTGTCGTACCGCGCGACCTTGCCGTGCTTATTGTAGACGGGAATCTTTTCGACGGGGAAGCGCACACCGCGCGTGCGCCCGGGCAGCATTTGCCTCTTCAAGTATCGTACAGTGACATCTTTGGCGGTGCCGTCGGCAGAATAACCGACGACGTAGCCGATGACCTGGCGGGCCTTTTCGGCCTTGCCGCCGCGCGGCTCAAATGAGGCCTCGACAAGATCGCGCGTGGTGGCGATGACGTGCTTGACGAGGGCGTCGACGGGAATATATTTTTGGTGCACCGTACTCAACACCTCGGTCCAGTAGACGGGGTACAGCAGATCCTGGTCGTATTTATTTCTGTTGTCCGTAGACTTGGATACGGGCAGGTCCAGGTCGACCGAGTCGTTGTCGCTGTTGACCTCTTGTAGTTCGTCGTCATCGTCATCGCTGTCGATGGTTATAGATTTCGCGGTCGTAGACTTGGTTGTAGACTTGGTTGTAGACTTTGGCGTTGCTGGTGTTGCTGGAGTTTCTGGCGGCGGTATCGCCGTCGGATCCACCTCGACCTCTTCGTCTGCATCCTCCAGTTTGTTCCACCCAAACCCGAGCGGTTGCAGGCTCGCGACCATGCGCGCCTCCAGCCCGATGCCTCGTAGCAATGCAGTAAACAGCTGTGCGCCGACGTCCCGGCTGCCCTGTAGACTCGCCGCGTGCTCGCGCATGTCGCGCACGTGCCGGATACGCTCGCCAAAGAAGTGCGTCTCTGTCGAAACACCGCGGCTGTCCTTGGCCGCCTTCAGGAACCGGTCGAGCCGCTCCAGTGTCATGTAGCCCGTCTTGCGCAGGCCGCCCGCATTGACTTTGAAAGCCTGGCGCCACCACGATGTGAGGACACGCAGCAGGCGCAGCACTGGGTCGCTATGGCCGAGGTCGGCAGCAGACGGGTCGACTCGTTTGGCGGAAGACCAGTCTTTACTTCTAGTTTTTGATTTTGCTTTTTCTTTGGTAGAAGACTTTGCCTTTTCTTTGGTGTCTGCCGTCAGGCGCTGCCACCGCTCGACTTCGTCCCAGATCTTGGGCGGCAGATGTGACAGCAGCAGCCCCTGCACCTCGCCGTCGCACATCCAGGCATTCCGTAGGGCATTGTGGTAGAGCAGCGACTGGACGTGGACGCAGTGGGTCGCACTGCGCACGAGACGCTCCATCTTGGACGGTCCCTTCTTGGAATCGGGGGCATGCATTTGCGTGAGCGACACGCGGGTGTCTTTCACCAAAGTGAGCTCCATGTCTTTGGCGGTATCTTCGGCGTCGTCGTCCATGGCCATGGACAAGAAAGAAAAGGGTGCTTCAGTCACGACGTCTTCGAATTCGTCCGAGCCAGAGTCGTCGTCGTCCTCTTTTTGTTTGCTCTTCTCTGTGTGCAAAGGAACATCTTCAAAGTCCATGTCATCGTCGGCGTCGGAGAGGGAAGAGTTGCTGTTGGAGTCGTCGTCGCCATCACCGTCCAGTGAAGCCAGAGTTTCAATGGCAGACTTGGTCTTTTTGGCGGACCCGTCGAGATCGTCAAAGAGTGTGGGTTTGCGCGGCACGACGCCGTCCTTGGGAATCTCTTGTTTTGGCGGTTTTGGTTTCTGTACAGGTTTTCGTGATGGCTTTGGTTTTGGTTCTTTCTTGACAGCCTTGGGCTTTGGCTTTGCAGCCTTCTTTGGAGTTTTCGGCTTTGGCTCTTCAAACTCAGAGTCGTCGAGATCAGACAGAGACGAGTCGCTGTCGTCATCCAAGCTCTGCAGGTAGGCGATATTGCTGCCATTGCCATTTTTCTTGGGCGATCCATCCAGGTCGTCAAACAGGGTCGGCTTGCGCGGGATAACCTCTGCAGGGTCGACGGGCTCCTCCTTGACAGCTCTGACGGCTCGCTTCGCCGGCGGTGCCACCTCGGACTCGGCCGGCCGTTTTCGTGTTGCGCGCGGCATTGTGTGTGTAGATATAGAGGTCGGATAGACGTCAAGACCGCTGTCATGCCATGTTGCTCTTTTGTTGCCGTTTGCTCTCGACTGTCGTCACTTTCTTTCTTTCTTCCTTCTTTGATCAGAGACCCGCCCGATTCTGCCTGCGTCATCGATCGCCTGGGCCTAGCCTCGGACGCGGATCGATGACCACGACCAGCGCGCCAAGTCACGTGTGCAGTGTGTTTAGGTTTTGCTGTTGCTAATCACCCAAATGCACTAGCACATTCTAGAATGTCAGCCGCGCTATACTGATTAATACGACCCCTACTGAGTACTTGTACAGCTGCTACAGAGACAGCCTCGCGCTATCTAATCGAAGCTCAGCCAAGGCCCTAACCCGCGATTGATTACGTCGACCCTGTGCCTGGCCGGCCATCGCCACGACCTCGGACGAACGCACTGGCTGACGAATCGCTGTTGTCTGTTTCTTGCCACTTCACCTATAAAGTCTACACAGATAAACCGCCGCCATGGCTGGCCCTTCGTCGTCGTCGGCTCCCGAGCAAACCACCGCCAAATCCACAGAAACAACCTACATCAACATGACCGACGTCGACAGCCGCCAGGACGCCGCCCTCATCGGCACCCAGTGCGAATACGAGTACTGCCGGCAGCTCGACTTTCTACCATTTCTCTGTCAATCCTGCCGCCATACCTACTGCCTCGACCATCGCACCGAGTCCGCGCACCACTGCACACACGCCGGCGCCTGGGCCGAGCGCCGGCGCCAGGCCCAGCTCGCCAAGCCGTCGGCCGGCGCAGGCCGCACGATGCGCAGCTTTGTCGCCGAGAAGCCGTGCGCCGCACACTCTGGAACCTCGTCTGCGTGCAAGACGGTCATCGGCACCAGCCTCGTGACGGGCGTGCACTGCGCCAACTGCAACCGCGACTACTGCCTCAAGCACCGGCTGCGCGAGGACCACAGCTGCGACAAGCTGGAGCCGATCGGGGCGCGCGCGACGGCGGCGGCGGCAGCGGGCGCGGCCACGGCGGCGCGCGCGCGGTCGGCGCTGGACAAGCTCAAGGCGTGGGGTGCGGCGAAGAAAGAGCAGGCGAACAAGGCCATGCCGCGGCCGGCGGCGCAGCTGTCGGCGGCGGCGCGGATGGCCGCTTTGGCAGCACTAAAAAAGGAAGCCAAAGGCGATGCCAAGATCCCCCCAGAAAAGCGCATTTACCTACATGTCGAGGCCGAGGCCAAGTCGACGCAGGCGGCGCTGCCCAAGGGCAAGTTTTTCTACAGCAAGGAGTGGGCTGTGGGCCGGGTGCTTGACGCGGCGGCGCGGCAGCTGCAGATTGCCAATGTGAACAACCAGAGCAGCAAGGAGGAGACGAAGCTGCGGCTGTTCCACGTGGAGGGGGGCCGCCTGTTGGAGTTTAACGAGACGGCGGGCAGCGCGCTTGTGAACGGCAACACGATTGTGCTTTTGCGCGGTGTCGGGCCGCCGCCGGAGCTGATAAACCTGTAGATATTGTTCTTTTTTGTTTATTGTTGTTTTGAGCATGTTTGGCGTTGGGCAGCCTTATCATTATTGGACTATCTTGGATAGCATCCGAATTTCATTACTTTTTTCTATACTTGTAATCTATTGATTACTATTCTTTAATGTGACAGGAAATTGCCTTGTAGAGATATTAGATCTACTCTTGGATACTTCTACAAGACTGCACTTGATGTTCGATACAGATAGCCAGTGCTCACCATATTGCATCAACAATGATGTGACTGGCTTTAATAAGATGCAGCCTCGGGCAAATGTGCAAATGACACGCCATACTTGCACTTTCGATGTAAATATCTCACATCTGATATCAAAGTGACATTCTCATGCACATTCCTGCATACAACAGAGTGTATCAGAGTGGTGGATCGAAGATGCAATATCACATCCATGTCGACTTGATGTGGCAGTATCAAAATAGAGTCGAATATCAAGCAGCAGGCATCGACTGCTTGATCTATCTGACTTTTAAGTTTGATGATTTTATTTTTAATTATAATTTCTATTTGCGAGTTGACATTAATTTTTGATATGATTTCTTGAAAACTATTTCATAGAAATGTGAAATGTTTTTCAAATCATGCAAAGAAAGTTGATGAAATGCGGCTGTTCTCCAAGTAACATTTTAAATCCGATTAAATCCAACTAAATCTAAATTGAAAACATCTTTAGAAAACCAACATCAATAAAAATAAAGAATAAAGAAACTACAAATGATCACCGAACAATATCTCACATCCGACGCTGACTGGCTGACGTTGGATGTCGGCGCCCAATAGCAGCCGGATTCGGTTGTATCGTGTCTTGTGCAGTGTAATGCTGAGCGATAATAGGTGCAATGGGTGCTATTAGGTATTAGGGAGAATGGGTGATACAAGTGGAGCACGGAGTCGATAACGTAAGGATGGCAAGCAGGGTCGTTTCCCCATCATCTCCATCTCCATATTCATCTCCATCAGTCAATGCTCTACGAAGTATGCTTTTTTTTCTTCTAAACGGCTGACCGACTTCATTATTGAGCTTCTCATCGACTTTGCGGCATCTCTTCGTCTTCTCTCGTCGGTCTACAGCCGCCACCATATATCTTGACTGCCCAGCTACCCCGCCATTTCAGCTACTCCGGACCACCCAACGACCTCACCTCTTTTCCTACACATATACCCCGACAAATCTACAATGGCCTCCCCCCAGGTGCAGCCATGCCGCTACAAGGTCGGCAAGACGCTCGGCGCCGGATCGTACTCGGTCGTCAAGGAGTGCGTGCACATCGACACGGGCCGCTGCTACGCCGCCAAGGTCATCAACAAGCGGCTGATGGCCGGCCGCGAGCACATGATCCGCAACGAGATTGCCGTTCTGAAAAAGGTGTCGATGGGGCACAAGAACATTCTGACCTTGGTGGACTACTTTGAGACCATGAACAATCTGTATCTGGTCACCGACTTGGCCCTCGGCGGCGAGCTCTTTGACCGCATCTGCCGCAAGGGCTCTTACTACGAGTCCGACGCCGCCGACCTTATTCGGGCCACGCTGTCGGCCGTCGCCTATCTCCACGACCACGGCATCGTCCACCGCGACCTCAAGCCCGAGAATCTGCTATTTCGCACCCCCGAAGACAATGCCGATTTGTTAATCGCCGACTTTGGCCTGTCGCGCGTCATGGACGAGCAGCAGTTTCATGTCCTGACAACAACCTGCGGCACCCCCGGCTACATGGCACCGGAAATCTTCAAAAAGAGCGGCCACGGCAAACCTGTCGACATGTGGGCGCTCGGCGTCATCACCTACTTTCTGCTCTGCGGCTACACGCCGTTTGACCGCGACAGCGACTTTGAAGAGATGCAGGCCATCCTGCAGGCCGACTACTCCTTTACCCCGGTCGACTACTGGCGCGGCGTGTCCGAGGCGGCCAAGGACTTTGTGCGGCGGTGCCTGACGATCGACGCGGCGCGGCGCATGACGGCGCACGAGGCGCTGCAGCATCCGTTTCTGAATACGTATGCGCACGCGACGCCGGTGGACTCGGCGAATTTGCTGCCGACGGTCAAGAAGAATTTCAACGCGCGGCGCACGCTGCATGCGGCGATTGACACGGTGCGGGCGATCAACAAGCTGCAGGGCGGGCGGGTGAACATGAATAATGTGGGGAGAGAGAGAAACAACGATTCTGGGTATGGGAGCACGGAGAGTGCGCCGGCGGCATTGACGCCTGGGTATCAGTTGGGCGATGTGGACATGGCGGATGCTTATCAGACACAGCAACAAGCACCACCACCGGTGCCACAACACAATAACAACACCGTGCCGATGTCGTTGCGGCCGGGCATGGAGGTGAACAAGGTGGTTGAGACGACCAAAGGGCTGTGGACGGGTGTTGGCAGTCGGGGGTAGTCTTTTGATGTATTTGTCTTGACGTCTGTTCTGTTTTCTCTTGATGTCCGTTACGTCACGCGCTTTATCTCTCATTGGTCATTGCTGCTGCTGCTTACTATACCTAGCCTGTTAATGATCTGGTATCATGTCTTTCTTCTTTTTATTTCTCTCATATTCTCCATATTTCTGCAGAGCGTAATCAACACTTACTGAATACTCCTTACTTTACGGCCTTGCGGCCAATACCAATGCCAATGCCTCAGCCAACGCCTCAGCCAGCCTCAGCCTCGCGACAAAAGTGGCAACTCGGGAGCGTTAAACTCGACAAGTATTAAGAGTAATAAAAGGATTCCACCGGAAGCCCGTTTTCGTATTCCCCCTTTTGTTAAAAGAATAATAATAATACGGAGCAGTCCTTCCTTATTCTTATTCTTTAACTTTCAGGGACCCGTACAAGACCCGTCAAAGACGTTCAAAGACGTTGACCCTTTTCTTGCTTTGTTTTCTTTTGTTTTTCTTCTTACTTAAAGTTAACGGTCGGGTTGTTTCCGATATTGAACTACAGAGTAATATGGAATATCGATAGAACTCCTTATTCGGGTTTCGACTCCTCTACTCAGATAACGATGAGCCTCATTACGAGGAAACAATAGGCAGACGTATTGCAAAACAAATACGCAAAAATACGCCGTACTTAATATAGTTCGCTCACTGGTCAGCACCAAAACTGCGGCAATCACCAAAACGGCTGCGCCTTGGGCAGCCTCGCGATGCCTGTCGCCAAGATGCATGCGTTGAGATGGGTCGAGTAGAGTCTGCGGGTCGGACAATAATCATAACGTCGATCATAGTTTTTACATGTAGTCTCAGATATTCAGTACTGTAATAAGAGACCTCCCTTGCTGCTGAGGAATGCAATTTAACGCGACAATGAAACGGCAGCACTAAAATTCGATATCACTGAAATCACTGAATTGAGTTCTACAACCGACTGTAATCGTCGACTGTACGATGTATGAGAAATATCTCTACAAGTAATGAGAAATATCTATAGACCGGATGCTTCGGGCGCACGGCATAGAGTGAGCACAGAGTATTGATGCAGTGCAATGCAGTGCAATGGTTTGTACTATATTCAGTAATAACTTCAAATTTCAGTTGCTGCCCAACGTTTGACTAAATGACTGCCCATAGTAAGAGTGAGAAAGTTGCCGGCGTACTCTGTAGAGTCGGCAGGATCTGTCAGCAATGAGCATTGACCGGATCGCTCGGGTTTCTTCTCTAAACAAAACGGAGCCTAATCCGGTAAGTTTCTTTACTCAGTAGAAAAAAAATTATTCCATTTACGTATTGATGATGAGCGACACTATGACCGCTAGCCGCTTTGGACGCACTGGGTTCACTGATTTGGCACTGATTTGCGCGCCGCGAGGGCGATGAGCGATGAGCAGCGAGTGAGCACGCGAGTTCAGACCGTACAAAGCAGGGAGGGAGATGAGATTACGATTCTGTAGAAATTGAGGGTGAGATGGAGATGGATCTTATGAAGGACTGGTTGGGCGATATTGTGCGATGGCCTACTCTGTATTTCATTTCATTATATGTTTCGTTTCTTATGAATCTGAAATGAATAGATATCAGATGAGATCAATCTACGACCATCTACAACATCTACCCTTATCAAACCGGTGGCTGGTGATCATCGATCACAAGCAACTTTCTTTTTCACTCACACTTTTCACACACTTTTCACCACACACCTGCACCTTGCCTTACGCCACACCTGCCAAGGTCACAAGACGTCAGGGTGCATCGATGCATGGTCGATCAGTCGACGCACTCAGTAGACTCTGTCCATACTCTGTACTTGTAGTGGCTGTCATGATCATTCAGTAGATACATGCACGCTCTGATGACCCGTGCAGTAGTCTACTTGTGTCGAGAAACTACCGGCACGGGACTCTAGTCTCTGAGTAGACTACCGGTGAGGCTATTATCTGTGATAGATACTCCGTAGATAGACAGAGATAAACGTCTCAGACCCTGACCCTTCATTTCATTTTATTGAGTGATACTGTGACAGCGCGCAGTACGACCGGCATTCATTTCAACGTCAAAGTAACGAAACGGTTTCTGCAAAACGTGAGCATTTGCCCGTTCGGGTTTTACGTACTGTGTATGCGCGCTCGGGTTCCCGGCTTTTAGTGAAAATTGGACAGAGTAGAGAATGGGTAGAAATTTGCGAAATGAAATTGCGCTTGGCAGTGGATGATCGTGGATAATCGATAGTGAATACTGAGAAAAGAGTGATACCTTTCCCTCCGTTTGCCCCACCTGTGAAATTGCAGTTCCAGTCGGGCGGGTGCGAGAACGATGGGTGTAGAGGTCTGTCTGTGAGGGTCATGCGACAGCACGGTTTGCACTGCTTATCAATCCGCAACGGCGCAACGCAGCACTGCCGGTAGATGAGGTGTTTTTGTTTCTGAGTTGCATGCAGAAGTTGCAGCTGCAATCTGCAGCCAACGACCCATTTGTGCATCTGACGGCATGAATCATTGGTAGAGGTCTGTCTGTCAGCCCGTCTTCTGATTCTCTCCACGAACCATCTAAAGAAGAGAAGGTCTACGCGAGCTCTGAAGTTCTTTGTCCGCTGTCTCAACTTTATTCTGATCCGCGCGTAGCAGCGTTATATGAATACTGAATGAATACTAAATACGCCGTATTGGTTTGTAAGAGAAGAAATTAAATTTGAGTAAATTTTGCCCCATACAGAGACTCCTCTACAACCTCGGCCGCCAGTGCCGCGCTCCAGTTTTCGCTAGCCTGGGCCGCCAATTTCTACTGGTCTGCCGTAGCGAGCGGGATTCACGACTCACTAGCCACTCACAAGGCTGAACATGACAAACTTTTCAATCATTAAAAAGTAAAAAGTATCGGGAATTTCCCATTAGAGTTTTTAAGAAATTTTACTTCAGAGTTTTCTGCAAATTCGATGTCTTTTAGAAAGTCGATCGGGCAAACTAACGGTGGCCGTTATATTTTCCGTGGATTTCCCGTCAGTGTAGTAACTCCGTGTCGTTGAATTTGTACTCTGTACTGATGACTACTTTGCACTGATGATGACGGACAGTTCTTGATTTACATGGAGGCCTACGGAGAAACCGCTCCTAAGCATTTGCTACCACATTTGCCCATGTGGCTGAACAGTACTTTTGCAGGCTCTAACCACTGACAGTCTCTTTGTCCGCTAACACTCAGCACTGAAGAAACCTGTTTACTCTGTAGAGCGCTAGACTTACAGAGACGAAGACGATGACGCTGCCGATGAGGCTACAGCTGGCTGAATCGAGCATCGAGCATCGAGCATAATATCGAAATCATCGGAGCCGAAGTTATAAACGGAGCTCTTTCTACAGAACCTAAATATATGCTTATGCTTGCCGAGTCATTGCCAAGTGCATTACTGACAGACGAATACGTTGGCAAAGGCACGAACAAGTTTGTTTCATGTGTTCTTCATGTGCAGGGATATTAATGGTCTCTCTGTAAAGAAAGACGGCGCTTCTGAATGCCCTCTACAGCAGCGGATGCGACGGCAGACATGAAACCTTGGCGTCGTTGTCGTCGACATTGCAACCACACATTACACGGGTGACACGATTGGCTGTCCTGTAGTCTATTCTGTAGCAGTAGTCTGCCCTATGCGAGAGTATGCTGTAGCCTATTGCTGTGCTGCTATGCTGTAGCCTAGAACGATTTTGCGTATTGCTAGTGCATCTTGGAATAAACAGAGCGATAGCGAGGGCAAATTAAATGACCCAGAATAGGCTTCTCTGAATTAGAGTTTGAACTGAATAGAATGAACCGAATGAAAATAGAACATAGATCGAACATTGAATCCAGATGCATCAACACATAGCATCTACAGACAATGCGTCTCATGTTGCTGACGTTGTCGTTTCGTTTGGAGGCCTGTATTCTGTTCACTGTAATTACTGAGGACTGATTACTAGCGCTCACCGTTTCTCACCCCACACTCTGACACCGTTTTGCTGACAAGAGAAGAAGAAAAAAAGAAAGAAAAAAGTGACAGGCTTTCGGCATCGTCCAATTCCCCGACCTGCCGCTCGCTTTCTTTCGTTCTTTCGCGCATTCCTCTCATTAGTCGTACTCGGTTGCAATTATTATTGGTATTATTCTTTTCTTAACTTTATTTCTATTTCTATTGAGAATAGTTAATTACGCGACGCGCGACTGTAATCAAAACGGAGCATCAATGTTTTGCTGTAGATGCAAGAAACAGAATACAGAATGCAGACATTCGCATTCAGTAAACGATCGTGTGCGCGATCGCCTATGATGTACCTAACCCTCGCACTCTGACTGAGAAGTACTCAGCCCCTTGACGTAAGCGCTCTTGGCTGTAATTACTCTCGAAAAAGAGAGACTGACGTCGTTGCTGCGCTAGCTCGCGTGCCGTCGCTTCGCTGTCTCCGTTCCAACCCGGCGTGGGCCTGTCAGACAGAGTAGAAAAGATGAAAACGACAAAAACGGAGCGTCGCTTTCGCTTGGGCGGCCCACTTTATTTCTTTCCTTTTTTCTCTACCCCTACTACTGAGTCTACTACACTCGGCCTCCGTCTTCTCCGTTAGCACCGTCTGTCGCCCTGCCCAGGCTCTCTAGAACCCATTCTCTATTCTCCCCCGAACTCACTCTCGTCGCCCGAGCCCTCTTTTGTCTTGTCTCTACTCTTCCTATTCCTTATTATCTTGGTGTCTCTTCTTTTTCTTCTTCTTGCATTCTCGTCTACCTCTTCATTGTCACTCCTTTCCATTCACACTCCTTTGCCTGTCTTCCCTCCCTTACCTCGCGTCGAATCTTCTCTCAACTCTACTCTCGACTACTCTCGACTCGACCACCTCTTCTCCTCGACCTCACGATATGGGCTTGTGCTGACGCCTCGAATTCTCACAACTCTCTAAAAACAAAACCCAAAAATGGCCGACATTGCCAGCCTCCTCCAGCCGTCCAAAATGAACGTCTTCGCCCCCGCCGCCGCTGCCCTCAGCTCCCTCAACCCGGCCAACCCGCCGCGCAAGTACCGCCCGGCGTCCAACAGCATTACCGCCAAGATCAACACGTCAAGACGGCCACTGCCGCCGCTGACCGTCGCCCCCGTCCAGCCAGAAACAGTCATCGGCGGAAACCGCCTCGCCATGCCCGCAAAGAGCAACGTCGCCGCCATCCAGCGCTCCTTCAACCCGGCCGACGGCCTGCGCGCGCTGCGCCGCCACCGGTGGAACGTCTACGACATCCAGCACGCTATTACGGCGGTGTTTGTTGTTTTCTCGTTTGTGATTGCGCCCATCCCGATTTATATCGACATCGCCGTCGTTGCCGGCTATGCACTGCTGCTGCTGATGCCGGCGACGCGGCAGTTTTTCCTGCCGAGTCTGCCGATCTGGACGTATCTGTTTTATTTCTTTGCGAGCCGGTAAGATTTTTTTTTAGCGAGCTGCTTGCAGCGAGCCTTCTTCTATTGCAGCGAAGCTGCGCTGTCGTCTTACAGCGAGCTGCCTTCTTTAGTGCAGCGTAGATGCTAGACGCAGCTTCGCTATTACATCAAGCGGCCCACTGAGTGCGCGGCCTCGTCTAGTGCACAGCCACTCCAATCCAATACCAAAACCAATACTAACACCCCCAGATTCATCCCCGTCGAGTACCGCCCGCACATCTGGGTCAAGGTGCTCCCGGCGCTCGAGAACGTGCTGTACGGCGCCAACCTGTCTAACATCCTGTCCGCCCACACCCACCCCGTGCTCGACCTGCTCGCCTGGATCCCCTACGGCCTCGGCCACTTTGGCGCGCCCCTGATCTGCAGCGTGCTGCTCTTCTTCTTTGCCGCGCCCCAGACCACGCCCGTCTTTGCGCGCTGCTTCGGCTACCTCGCCCTCGTCGGCGTCACCACCCAGCTCATCTTCCCCTGCACGCCCCCTTGGTACGAGCGCCTGCACGGCCTCGAGCCCGCCCACTACGGCATGCCCGGCTCGCCCGCCGGCCTTGCGCGCGTCGACCAGCTGCTCGGCGTCGACATGTACACCACCAGCTTCACCACCGCGCCCGTGCCCTTTGGCGCCTTTCCCAGCCTGCACGCCGCCGATGCCGTGCTGGAGGCCCTGTTTATGAGCTACGCTTTCCCCCGGTTTAGACCTCTATTTATTGTCTACGTCGGCTGGATCTGGTGGGCCACCATGTACCTGAACCACCACTACGCGGTGGATTTGGTTGCCGGCTCGCTCCTCGCGGCTCTGTTTTATTATGTGTCACGCGTGTCGTTCCTCCCCCGTCGCCAGCTCGAGAAGCGCACGCGCTGGGAGTACGACTACATTGAGGTCGGCGAGAAGAACCGCTCGGTCGTCGATGAGTACGACTACTACGACGCCTTTGACTTGGATCTGCTGCCGCGCCACCGCCGCAGCTCCGCCGGCGACAGCGAGTACGCCGGCAGTTCTTCGTCGTTCCACTCGTCCTCTGGCAGCAGCCGCGGCGGCAGCAGTCCTGGCACCATGAGCCCGACGACGCCCGAGGTCGAGTTCCACAGCGTCCACGTCTGGGACGACGAACGTAATGTTTAATATTTGCTTTTTTGTGTCTTTTTCTTTTGTTTATTAATGATGATGACTGCTTTTATTCGCTTTGGTGTTGGGGCTGGCGTTTTTGCTTTTGCATACTACTTGGATTAAATCGGATGGATGGATAGATGGATTGGGTTCCAGTAATGGGTGCGAGGATGAATACAAACGGTATTGATTGAATTTTCGACTTTTCAGTGAAGTGACTTTTATGAACGAAGTGAGCTGGCTGAAGATGAGATAACGAGAGCTGCGTCGCCGGCCTGCCGCTGACCCGTGGACTACGAGAAGTGTGTGGTTTGTCTACGCCAGCACCGACGTCGTTGACATGCAATCTATCGACATTGCAGCTGCCGCTCTCTGATACCAACGCTGACTGCTTTGCGTGTACTTGACGCTGCCTTGCGGTATAGAAGTTAGAAGTGCATCTTAAAACTGAATACATACCAGGCCATCGCAACGGCCTGTGAATGTTACTCTTGCTCAGCTTGAAACAGCACTTTCAAAACGAGGCACTCAATGAGGTGGTGGCTACAGTCGATGTCAAATGTGCAGATTATGTAATCATCTATGACGCGTGAGCCGCTCTGTACTCTGTATTCAGGTGAGTGGAGCGCTGAGCTGGCCAGATGCCAACTGGCAAATGCCGCCTACAGAGTAGAGTAATTGCCTGACCGCCAGCTCTCTCTCAGTAGTTCCCCTCAATTCGCGCTCTTCTTCCTTTTTTTCCCAACCTCTCAACATCATCACCTCCCTTGACCCATCCCTTGCCATTCTTTAGGTTGCTCACTGCTCGCTTCGACTCGCTTCGAAGCCGTTGACAGCACCGCGCGTAAGATTGCAGTGCAAACAGCAAACAGCAGACTCTCCAATAAGTCCATCCAGTCCATCCAGTCCAGTCCAAGGCAAGCAGTCCAAGGCAAGAACTCGTCCATCGCTCCTTCCTCAACAAGCAGACGCCGACGTCCATTTCTACTCTATTACTCCTCTCCTCGAGTATCTCTCTCTATTTATCCAGAACTGTAACCTGTGTATCGACTTTTGCGGCCTCCTTCGCTCCTTCTCTCTTCTCTCCTCTCCATCGCTCCTTCTCATCGCTCCTGTTTACCGCCCTTTGTAACCGACACCGCCACCGACCTGTCCTTGTATTGCGCCAGATTGCGCCAGATTGCCATCTTCTTACTATTGATATCTACAAGTATACGATGGGATTACCCGACGAGGCCGAGGTGCCTGAGACGACAGACGTCGTCGCGCCCGAGGTTGATGGTGCTCCTACCTCCAATCCTGAAGTCGCCGATGCTGCCGAAGCTGGTGTCGCTGATCCCGATGCGATGAGCGATGGTGTCGCGGCCGAGCCTGAGTCCGTCGAGGCCGAGGCTGAGGCCAAGGCTGGTGTCAACGCCGATGCCGTCCATACTGACGTCCATACTGAAGCTGTCCAGACTGAGGCTGAGACTGAGGCTGAGACTAAGTCGGCCCAGACCGATGCCGATGACGACAGTGAGCTCTCTGATATTGACGATGCTGATCTGTACGCGGAGGATGATGCAGATGCCCCAGATGCTCAAGCCCAAGATGCCCCAGATGAACAAGCCCATGAAGAGCCTCAAGTCCCAGTCGAAGCACCAGTCCAAGCCCAAGACGACTTGAGTAACACCACAGCAGTCGACACCGAGGCAGATACTACACAGACCGCGGCTACAGATGACGCCGACGCCACTACCGTCGTCGATGCTGATGCCGTCAAAGCCAATGGCGATGCCGATGCAGTGACCGAGCTCGAGAGCAAGGATCCTGTTCAAGGCGCCGATACCACCGCTGAATCTGACTCTAAATCTGATGCTAATGAGGAGGAGGGCGAAATCGACGAGGGCGAGGTCGTGGACAATGCTGCCGAAGACGAGATCAAGCTCGACGACGACAAGTCCGACGACGACCTTCCTTACATTGATGACATTGCCATGGTGGACGACACCCCTGATGCTGCTGTCCCTCTGTCCATCTCGGACTCGTCGTTTGCAAAGCCCATGCAGCGGCAGCCGCCCACCGGCCCTGCCGCCATGACCAAGGGCGCGCAGCAGCCGAAACAGCCCAAGCAGCCCAAACAGCCAAAGCAGCCCAAGTCCAAGCCCATTCCTACGGGTCCTGCAAGCATGAACGGTGCCATGCCCATCCATGCCGCCAATGCGAAAGGCAATGCCATCGCCAACGCCCCCCGTGGTCCGGCTGCTGGCCGGGCTGGACAGAACGGGAACCAAAACACACAGTCCAATCAGAGTAACCGTGAAAAGGCCGCCGTAGAACGCGCATACCAGGCCTTTCTCGCCGAGGAAAAGACATACTCTGCCATTGGGAACTGGGAGACCAACTTTCCCGAAGAGTCCCGCATGTTTGTCGGTATGTACTCTACTGTCAATTTATATAAACAAATACTGACCAACAGGCAACATTGCACAGGAAAGAGTCAGCAAGCGCGACGTCTTTGACAAATTCCACCTCTACGGCCGCCTCGCACAGATCGCCATCAAGACGGCCTATGGGTTCGTCCAGTACCACACCGCCGACGAGGCGCGCGCCGCTTTGAAGAATCTGGAGGGTGTCGAGATCCGCGGACGCAAGATTCATATAGAGATCACCAAGCGCAAGCCCAACGAGGCCGCGGAGTCGGCCCGGGGCAAGAGCGGGCGTGATCAGCGCGATCAGCGTGACCAGAACCAGAACGGACGCCGCCGGGATTCTTCGCCGCGCCGCGACCGCGACGACCGCCATCACCGCGATGACCGAGACCGCGACCACGGCCGCGACCGCAACAGCCGCCACTCGCGCGACCGCTCGCGCTCCCCGGGCCGCCGCGACAAGTCCTACCGCCGCCGCACGCCTAGTCCGCGTGGCCGCAAGACTTCGACCAAGTACGAGGAGATCAAGACGCGTTCGGGCAGCGATGTCCCCGACGTGCAGTTCCTCGTCAACCCCGGCCTAGAGCGCGAGTTTGTCAAGTGGGCCCAGGCGCCCTTCCGCGAGCGCGGCATGCGCACCGACGTGCTCTTCCGCAGCCCGCTAACTCCGCCGCGCGACACGCTTATCCAGACATACGCATCCGAGGGCGTCGTTGCCGTCGTCGACCTTAACATGGCGGCGCAGGCTGCGGGCCAGATTCCACTGCAAGTATTTGACCGGTCGCGCGGGCGCGGTAGTGTGCGCTTCGACGGGTACCAGGATCTTGCGCCGAATGTGGCGGCGGATGTTGTGTCACGGGCCAAGGCGGCGTCTGCGCCTTCTGTGCCGGGCTATTCTCAGAACTCTCATAACTCGTATGGGTATGCACCACCTGCGCCTGCCGCTCCTGTGGGTATCGGCGCCAATGAGCTGGCGGCACTGGCTGCACAGCTGGACCCGAATACATTTAGTCAGGTCGTGGCTGTGCTGCAGGGCCAGCAGCAGCAGCAGCAGCCGCCGACGCCCGTGTATGGTCAGCCGCCGCAGTACGGCATGCCTCAGCAGCCTCCCCCGCAGCCTCCCCAACCTCCCCAACCCCAGCAGCTCGACCTCAACTCGGTGCTGAGCCTGCTCGGCGGCACGGCTCCTCCGGCGAACAACAGCACCTACAGCGCAGCACCTCCCGCGGCCCCTGTCTACGGCCAGCCTCAAGCGTATGGTGCACCACAATATCAACAACAGCAACCACCACCCCAGGGCCAGGGCCAGGCCAACGACCAGCTGCAGGCACTCATGGCGCAGTTCGGACAGTACAGGCAGTAGAGTAGTAAACTGTAGTCTTGCATCTGTGTTTTGTATGATTGGCGCTCTGGTTGATACCCTATTTTTATTTTTATTTAGTTTAATTTACAATTGTTACTTTGACCACTGCGTGTGAAGAGAGATGAATTCAAGCACTGAGTTGAATATGTAGTGAATACAAATGATATGACGAGAAGATGAGAGAAACTAAAGAAACAAAAAGAAATAAAAAAGAACCGGCAATCCAGGTTTATATGCAGCCGTCCGTCCGTCCGATGTTTTCCGGCCGGTTTTCCGTGTATGTTGTATGTGTTATGCAGTTGTTGTACAATTAGTCTAGTGTCGTGATGGGAGTGAGAGTAGTAAAAATCAAGGCCACTCAGAGGGCCGCCGGGTCAGCAGCGTCGCTATCCGGTCCTCGGCCTGCTTCTCGGCGTCCTCCGTCTTGGCCACCCGCGTGTACGCCAACCACCGCGCCAGCAGCGGCCGCAGCTCGCTCTCCGGCTTGCCCAGCACGTCCAGGCCCCGGTCCGTGCACGCCAGCGCCACCTCGTCCGCCTCCAGCGCCGCCGCGCCGCCCGCCTCGCGCAGCAGCGCGTCGTCCTGCGCCAGGAACCGCAGCCGCTTGCCCGCCGCGCGCTCGGCCAGCGACGGCACGGCCGACAGCAGGCCCAGGCGGTCCTGCATCGGCGCCAAGCCCAGGCTGCGGGCGATCAGCAGGGTAGCGTTTTCGGCCTGAGTGCCCTCGAACGCGGCCAACCGCCGCTTCTCGTCGGTTTTCCGCAGCGAGTCGACCTGCTTGGGGATGCGGCACGGGTACGGCACGACGTGCGGGAACACCATGACGATGAACGGCGTGAACTCGCCGCAGATGAGCAGCAGCAGGCCAAACAGCGGCAGGCGGCGCATGTCGTGCTGCCAGCGGTGGCGCAGCACGAGGTCGGAGCGCGTCAGCGGTGCGTCCGAGGCGTTGAGCTGGCGCACGAGCTTGGTGTTGGCAAACAGGTACTTGAGGCCGGTCTTGTAGAAGGCGAGGTAGGCCTTGCCGGTGGCAAACAGGTGGGAAAAGGTGGATGTCTCGGGGGTGCGGTCGGGCAGCGTCAGGGGCGGCGGGCGCGTGGTGTGCGGCGGGTTGGCGGTGCCGCCGACTTTCTCGAGGGCCGTCGTGTTGGCGGTGGTAGGGAGCGTCGAGGCGTGTCTGATCGAGACAAGACGGGCATAGCCAAACGAGTGAGGCATGCCGGCCGGCAGGCAGCGAGCGGCGCGCAGGACGCGCAGTTGTGATGGGGCGTTCATTGTGTGTGGTGATGCAATGATGAAGAACGCAAGCAACGAAGACAGCAAAGAGTAAGCAACGAGAAGCAATAAGAATGTATTTGCAACCAACGTGGCAGTCCATTGACTAGCAGAATAAAGTATATTTAAAGTGGACCTGGCGTATTACGTCAGGGCGAATTACAGTTTTACAGTGGAGCACGGCGCTGGCGGCACTAAAACCAGTAACAACAAACGATGAGCGCTGGCAGGGGAAAAGGAAAAAGGAAAAACGAACAGGCAGACTTGGCATCACGGACAAAGACCGGAGAACGGAATTTGAAAGAAAATTGCTAGAGTTTGGATGACTCTTTGAGTTTGGTTATGCAGAAATTGTTGAAGAACGCAAAACTGACTAAGCATTTCAAGTTTGCCAAAAGGTAACAGCTAAACTCGCTCTTGCCGAATATGCGGCGTATCCCCGGCGGACATCTTTATCGTTATCGGCCGGCCGGAAACCTGTCCGACAAATTAGTCATCACGGCGGTGACATTTTACGACGACAACTCGTGATGTCTTCATAATTAAAATTCATAGGCTTTGTATTGACTTTTATATGTGTTGGCCGCTTGTACCGCCTACAGGTTGGCCTTGCCCTCGCGCTCGAGCGTGGCAATGCACTCAATCTCGACATCCGAGCCGCCGGGCAGCTGGTGCACAGCAACGCATGTGCGGCACTCTTTTGTTAGTTTTGCCATAAGAAAGTAATATAGACTTAAAACATACCGGCTTAGGCAGAGACGTAAAGAACTCGTCGTACACCTCGTTGACCGAGACAAAGTCGGTCATAGAAATCAAAAAGATGTTGACCTTGACGACGTTGTCAATGCTCGAGCCCGCCGCGGCCAGCACCGCCGACATGTTACGCAGCACCTGGCGCGCGCGGTCCTTGACGGTGCCGTCGACGACCTTGCCGGTGGCGGGGTTGACGCCGAGCTGGCCGGAGCAGTAGACCATGCCGTTGGCCTTGATGGCCTGCGACAGCTGCGGGCGCGGCTGCGGCGCGTTCTTTGTGTAGACTGCTTCTCTGGGCATTGTGTTTTGTGTGATGGACAACTGAACAAACTGAATATAAGAAGAACAGAAGCAGAACAAATCAAAAGATTGAAATCAAAAGATGTCGTCGGATATCAGCACAAGATAGGGCGGCTTATCGGGTGGATCTGCTGCAATAGCGTTTGGATAGCGTTTAGGTAAGAGAAATGTAGATTTACTGGCTTCAACGGTCACTGCAGTCAACCTCACTCGTTGTTCAGCCTTATGGTTGACTCTCAAATGTCATGATATTTGATATTGATGGCAATATATTCGTTGAATTCGTAAATAGTAGCACTGTCAGCCTTACATAATACTACCCAAACAGGAAGCTACTCATCACTCCCTCTCCTCGACTGTTTCTTTGCGCTCTGCTTCTTCTTTTCTTTTAGCCGAGCAGCATGGAAGGATTTTGTTCTGTTTGTTAGATTTGCTTTGAATAGTTAGACGTTAAAACGGACTTACACTTCTTTATATCTGGTGGCCTTGCTGGGCTCCGTCTCCCCAGGCACCGCCGCATCGTATAGCGCCACAAGCTCGTCGTACAACTTCTGCCGGTTTGTCGCCGTGTTGGCCGTCCGCGACCGCTGTTCTTGCGCCTGAATCGTCAGGCTGTCGCTCGCACTTGTGTAGAAACGCGAGGTGCGCACGCGCTGGCGCACAAGTGTCGGCAATGTGGCCATGAGCTCGGACACGGGCCACGCCGTCGTGGCCTTGGTCTCGGTCTTGTTGACGTGCTGGCCGCCGGGTCCGCTCGAGCGGGCATACGTAGTCAAGCCCTTGGGCAATTTGTCTGGGTCGGTAAATGCGGCACGCCACTTGCGCGCGGCGGCGAGCTCGTCGGCGTCAAACGCCTTGTCAAACGCTTCGTAGCGGTCGCTGTAGTTGCGGCGCAGATGTGGCGAGTATAACCTTTGAGTACATAATGAGAACAAGGAAAAGCTCCTTGGAGCTAATGACCTTGGTGTGAACATGGTGGTGTGTGTGGTGTTGATGCCGTGGTGTTGACGTCGACGATCAGTGATCCAGTTTTCGATCATCTAATATAGTGTGTTTAGTTGACAACACTGGTGACCCACTCAACTGCACTATAGCAAGGCTGCGGCCAAATAGAAGTCCTCGCATCTCCTTCGCCATACATAACATTATGAAAAGCATCACAAAGTCATGTCTTTGTATTTGATTGAGTTTGGAAATATTTACTTAATCTGTAATCATACACTTCATTTACGAGATATTTTCTTGAATTTAATTCGTCATACAATCATTTTTGTTTCTTTTTGTCGTCTACATTTTCATGAACTTACGCAGCTTAATCTGAACACTACACCTACCAACATCTCTTGTACATGTTGAAGTCAACGGCACACAGATAATTCAGCCTTGAGATAGTTTGAAATGGTTTGACATTGAAACAGATAGCCTTTCCGTAAACACCTAAGTAAAGCAATGCGACGAAGATAGAAAAGAAAACAGAACAGATAAAACCACCGGGAACCTGCTATATTAGACAGATTCTTTTGATAGCAACAAATCAACAAGTCGAAGGAATCAACATCAGCAGTCAGAAAGACGACTGCCTAGAAGAGACTCCGCGCCTGGCGCAAAAGTCCCCCCTACGGAACATGCGGCGCCGGGATCGGCGTCACCTTCTTGACGGCCACCGACTCGCTCTTGACCTTTTCCTTCTTGTCCTTCTTCTCCTTCTTGTCGGTCTTCTCCTTCTTCTCGGCCTTTTCCTTCTTGGCCTTTGTCTTCTTCTCCTTGGGCTCGGGCTCATCGACGTCCATAGCGTCAACGTCGGCCTTGGCCTTCTTGGTCTTCTTCTCCGGGATCACAGGCGGCAGGATGGCCGTCTGGGGGATCGAAGGAGGCGACACGGGCGTCACCTTGGCGGGGACAGCCTTGGCCTTGGTGGTGCGCGGCTTCTTGACGGCGGCCTTGGCGTCGCTGTCGCTGCTGCTGTCGCTGCTGCTGCTGTCGGCCTTGCTGGTGACCTCGACCTTGCGCTTCTTGGAGTCAGTAACACCAATCGGCAGGAAGCGGCTGCGCAGGCCGGCGGGCTGGGCGCGGGGAATCTTGGCCGCAACAGGGGCGGGCTCCTCGCTGTCCTGCGAGAACTGCGTCACGCGCTTCAGATGCATAGTCTGGTCGATTTCGCGGTTCACTGTTGTTTGTTAGCTTGGTTCACTTGATACAGTTGATACACTAGGGGTCGACTCACGGAGCTGGTATTTGTCGCCGGACTGGTTGGGAATGAGCAGCTTAATGGTCTTGGTGGTGATGCTGTCGTCGAAAGCGACGCCGTAGTCCTCGCCGCCGTGGCTCAGCACAGACTTGCCCTGCCGCGCCTTCTCGACGGGGATGGCCATCTTCTCAATTACGGTCACCGGCACCGACGCCGGCGCCGTAAAGTACCACACCTGCTTGCCCTCAAGCTTGGCCTGCTTGAAGATGCGCGACACGTCGGAGGCGTCGGCGTCGGCAGTGGCGCGCCGCAGCTGGAAGCCTTGGGATGTGAACTGGCTGGTGGGGCTGTATCGTTAGTAGTGTCCTGTGAAGCTGATGGGTAAAACATACCTCTGGGCCTCGCGCGAGGTAATGGCAAACGACTGATCGGCCATCTCCTCGTCAGAGTCGGACTCGACGGGCGCCGCAGCCTTCTTGCTGGGCTTCTCCTTGACAACGGGCTTGGCCTCCTCCTCGTCGCTGCTGCTCTCGTCGTCGCTGTCCTCCTCCTCCTCGCTGCTCGAGCTGCTGTCCTCCTCGGAGCTCGTCTCCTCGGCCTTGGCCTTGGCCTTGTCGGCAACGGGAGCGGCAACAGGTGCGCTCTTCTTCGCCGGGGTATCGTCGCTGTCGCTCTCGTCGTCGCTGCTCGTGTCGCTGTCGCTGCTGCTGGTGTCGCTCTTCTTGACGGGCGCAGCCTTGGCCTTGCCGTTGGTTGTGGGAGTGGCCTTGACGGGCACCTTGACGAGCGCAGGGGCGGCCTCCTTGGCCTCGGCCTTGACGCCGTTGACCTTGCTCAGGAACGACGCCTTGCTGGTCTTCGTCTTCTTGTCTTCGCTGTCCGAGTCGCTGTCGCTATCGGAGTCGCTGCCACTGGAGCTCGAGCTCGAGTCGCTGTCGGAGTCGTCGGCACCAAACTTGTTGGTCTTGGCGCCGTTCTTCAGGTTTTTGAGGGAGGCCAGCGATGCCGAGGTCGACGTGGCACCGTTGGCGTTTGCGCCCCAGGTCCGTGATGACATGTCCTTGACATGGGCTGACAACGAGCCGACGTTGACTCGAGGGCCCACCATTGTGATGATATTGTGATTTGACTTGAGATTAGATCTGAGATGAAATTTGTGTAACTGAAGATTGGTCGCAAAGTGTCGCAGTCGCAATAGCAGTCGCAGTCGCAAATCGCAATCGTAATGTCGCAAACACGCGGACGGCTGGATCTAAACCTGGCCGAGGGTGAAAGCAAAAAGTTGCGAGCCAGAAAAACTTCACTTATTCGAATGGCGCACTGTGATTGGCTGCAAACTGCCTGTTTTCGAGGAAAGAGCGGCAGAATCACTTCACCGCCAAAATTTATTTGGAGGAAGGTGCGATGGTGCACTGTGCGAGTTTTCTTTGTTCATACAATAGAGTATCTTTATAATTGTGAGTTTAATGGAAGATGAGACGGAAAGCAAACTGATTGTGAGTTCGCCTTGAAAGATATTCAAAACTAGACTGCCGAAGAAGTAAGATAGCTCTGACTTTGTGTTTGCAACTGCAGTGTCTATCACGTCGATAATGGGGTTATGCCCCACCGCCAAACAGCTCTGAAGCCACAGTGCGAATAGTCCATGGGCGCCCTTGAATTTCATCTCAACATCTCATCAAAATCCGTTCAGATTGCGCTCAAGTTGTGACGACGCGGCGACACAACTCGAAAAGATACGACTGTACTGCTGGACTCATGGAAACTGTAGGAAAGGCCGACATGGAGCCGAGGAAGAAGAGAAAGGTCGAGCCAGTGCCGGCTGCTGCGCGTAAGTTTGAGTTGTCCTTTGTTTTCTTTGCTTTTTTCTCGCTTGTCTTCGTCTGAATTTCATGAGATGACAAGATAATCTTATGCAATTACAAATAAGCTAAAGAATAGCGACGAGTGCGTTTGCCTTGAGAAAGAGGCTGCAGCAGCAAAAGGAGGAGCAGGCCCGGGCGGCACAGGAAGCCGAGGCAGCCCAGGCGGCAGCCGTCGACGGGGATGCCCCGTCAATAGAAAAGTCACCAGTAGAGACACCCAAGCCGTCAAGGACACGAAAGGCAAAGAAGACAAAGGAGGTCCAGCCAGCTCAGCCAGAAGACCCTGTCGTGGCGGTTGTCGCTGTGGCCCCAGTTGAGCCACCAGCGCCTGTCGAGACTCCGGCACCAGTCGACAAGTAAGCTGAAGACTGCCGTAGGGAGAGGGTATGAGAGAAGAAATGCAGAGCACTGACAGACAGAATCGTCCAACTGATATCACCTCCGGCGCGTGGGCCTGTGATCATCCGGTCCTCGTTCCAGCCAAACAGCCAGAACTTCCAGAAGAAGGCCAAAGGTCACCTGCATCTCAAGATTGCCGACGATCAGCGCCTGGTTATTCTTGGAAGCTATGGCCTGACGGTGAGAGAGGGCGAGCTTACCATGGCTGGTGCCATTCTGCGTGCCTCGGACAAGACACACTGGGTACATGCGCCGCGGTGCCATGCTCTACCTGTTCTTCGATGCACGGACGACGCATACATCATACTACAGCCGCATCCCGCTGCGCCAGCCCTGCGTGAGATGGCCAAGCTGTCGCCCGTTTTCCAGAATATTTGGAACGAGCCCAAGCCAGACGAAGCAGACAGCACCTTCCAGATTGTATGTTTGAATTCCACTTTTATACAGTAACAAAACTAACAGACAGATCTACACATCAGACGACTGCCAGGCGGTGACACGCGACCTCTCGTCGCCGGCCGAGTGGAACAAGCTTATTGCCGAGTTGACAAAACCTAAGAAAGCGGCCACCACTACCACCACTACAAAAGGACAGCCGGTCTTCTTCGTCTGCGGCCCCAAGTCGTCGGGCAAGTCTACTTTCTCGCGGCTGCTGGCCAACCGCATCCTGACTGCCGACGGCGCCGACGGAAAGAAGGCGCGCAAATGGGCCGTCCCCAGCCTCGCCGTTCTTGATATTGACCCGGGCCAGCCGGAATACGGCACCCCAGGGTCGCTGTCGCTCGTCCACGTCCAAGAGCCTAACCTTGCGCCCACCTTTTGCCACCCCTACGTCGACAGCAGCAAACTTCTGCGCGCCCACGAAACGGCCACCGTGTCACCCTCCACCGACCCGGAGCACTACATTGAGTGCGTCATGGATCTCTTCTCACTGTACCGCCGGGACCTGCGCAGCCGCTGTCCGCTGGTCGTCAACACGCCCGGCTGGATCCAAGGCACAGGCCTCGAGATTCTCAAGACCCTGGCCGCCCGCATGCAGGCTACCAAGGTCATTTACATGTCCCAAGAGGGACCCGAAGACACAGTCCAGGGACTGCGGTCCGCGTACCCCAACGTGCCCCTTGTTGAGCTGCCTTCACAGCCGGGCGATCTGCGCGTCAGGACGGCTGCCCATCTGCGCAGCATGCAGACAATGGCCTACTTTCATATGGACTTAGATGGCACAACATCAAAGTCATCAAACACAAACAAGCAGTACTTGTCATGGCATGTTTTACCCCTGACGGCAGTACGCCCATGGACAGTGCCGTACTCTGGACCTGAGAGCGGTATTTTGGGTATCACATGCTACGATTCGCAGCCACCGCCGCACCTTATTGCCGACACCATCAATGGCACCATCGTTTCCATCGTCGCCATACAAAACGCAGCCGCCTTCCGCACCACACAGCACCGCGAGGCCCGCAACTACGACTCGCCCATGGACATTGATCTCGGTCTTGATGACATTGATGACGACAGTGTCGCGCCCACAGATGATAAAAACAAGCTGCCACCGATTGTGCGCTCCCCAGAGGGCATCCCCTTCATCCTCAACCCCAGCGAGGCAAAGCTCGACCCGCGCCACTCATATAAGCTCGGCATCGCGCTCGTGCGCGGCATCGACCGTGCCACCAATGCGCTGCACCTGTTGACGCCACTGCCTGTCGACGACCTGCTGGAGGAAGTGATGCGGCAGGACGGCATGGGCCTCGTGCTTGTGTCGGGCAAGTTTGACGTGCCGACGTGGGCGTACACGGAGGACACCAACCTGCAGAATTACAAGATAGAAAAGGAGGAGAAGGAGGACAAGGACGAAGACGACGAAGAGGAAGCGGAAGCAGCTCCGTCGGTGTCATCATCATCAGTGCCCTGGGTGCAGGTCCTGCAGGGCCGCCAAGCACGTGATGCGGGTTCGCAGGTCTGGCGCGTCAGGCGCGACCTCGGGCGCAACACAGCAGCAGCGGCCGGGGGCGAATAGAAGGAGCGCTGTGTACAGCAAGAGCTACTGTACTTCGTATATAAATGGGCCTGTGTTTACATCTTGTCTATTCTGTAAATAGTCTAACAACAGACGTCTTTTTTCCCCCGTTTTGCACTTGTCACCCACCACTCTTCGCAGTGGATGCCACATATATTTACGAGCCGCCCCAGCCCCAGCCACGTCTGACAAAAAGGGCCGATAGCTGCGTGCATTTTCCAGAGTCTTATCACGCACGCCAAATATGATTCGTACCCAGATCTCCGCCTTCGGGAAGCGAGCCTCGATGATGGTCGAGAACCCATCATCAGACCACAGGACACCCAAAGGCTAGCCCCTTCGAAAAAAGCCAACAAGAGCATTACTGCCCATCTTACCGTGAGAATCTGACACCTTGATGCGGGGCAATGGCAGTGCATCACATCGGTTAGCTGTGTGGGTGATATCCCCTCAACCGATAGCCATCAGACCAGTAAAAACCCTGCAACCTATCTCTGTTTGACTAAAAGCTTCTTATTGAGTCTTGCATATGAGGTGTGATGCCATTGATGCCCAACGATGATCGTATTTTGTCCAACGAGAATCTCGCACGTCACCGCCGAGCAGGCATATAATTGCACAAGTGCCCGCGCGGTTGCATTCGCCTTTTGATAGTCGTGGTTGGACATATTTTGCACTTTGATGTTGGTGAATCTGCGACCAAGTCCGCCTTACTCTGTTCGACTTTCATTGCCTTGCCACTGCCTCGGTTTTGGTGCTAGGCAATGCCATCGGTCTTGTTATAAAGTTGACACGAATGTGTAGCTGCGAATATCGTACTTCAATATCCAACCCTTCAGATTCCCAACTTTCTTTCTACTCATCTCCAGCCCAATACATCATTATTCCCATTGCCCGCATCGTTGCCACTGCCCTATGAGCCCTTATTAGGCATACCCTCACTCAAAACTACCTCCCTACACCCCAAAGCGTCTGCATCTCCTACTAAGCCATGTCTATCGGCAAGTTCTCAGCGTCGGGAATCTCCTTCAACAATGAGAATACCGCAGCTCTCGCAAATGTCACCATAGATCTTTCTCTCGTCCGATGTAATGCGCCGATTGAGTTTGCTGGCATCGGAACGGCCCTCACAACCAAGAGGAAGCACGAAGCTGAGAACGGCGGTTTGCATGAAACTGCTGTCAAGCTTGGGTATCTTTTTCTTGAGTTGATACCAGATACGCCAGAGTTGATCGCCGCCTTTGGAAAGCGTGTTTCAAAGATTCTCGAGAAGCCCGGCATCAATCCAAAGGGGACCGAAAAGGATGGCCCGTTCCAAGAATTTGTCGGCGCAGAGTGCTCATCGATCTGGGCTGCCGCCACATCAGCAAGAGAGTCGCTTTCACTTGTGATGCTGGCCTGTTTGTTGGCCAGAGCTTGGTCGGACAAGGAGGCCATATCCATCTGGGTGGAAATCATTGATTTTCGTAAGCAGCAGATCAGTGAACAGGTTCAAAGTGGCAGGACTGTCAACCCCTATTCCATATTGGCAGCGCGGAAGGACTACACGCGATCCGAACTTGCATCATGGGACGCAAGCACACGCGCTTGGCTAGCACGGGCGGACACAGCCATGAATAGTAGCTTAACACAGCTCCGATTGGTGAGAGACAATGTGAAAGTGCCATTCAGATCCTATCGATCGATGTTTGATAATGTCGTGACGCCCTGGATCCAGTCAATGAAAATGATGGAGGATTTATTGAAATGCCAACCACAGGAACTTACATCGGGCGTCGGGCTTTTTGCCATGTCCGCCTGGCATCTGTTCCCCGATCTCATCGTGCTTCAAGCCCAATCTCGGCACATCCCCTTCAACGATATCCTTATTCCAAAGTCGTCTACTGTTACCATAGGGCTAGAGTATAATGGATCTTCAGAGAACATCGCTAGGTGGTCTCTCTCTCTCTCTCACCTGCAACACTATGGCGACCCAGTTGTGGTCCGGAGTAGTGGAAGCGAGGATGATCGAGTACCGATTGCCCAGATCTGGGTTGCACTGCTCGGAATTTTCTTCAGAGAGTGGGGAGTGCCTTACGGAAAATTTGATGAGCCTCTTGAGTGGCTAAGTTTGCTACATGACCTCCTCACAAGTCACCTCGATTGGGCCACATATGTGCCTCTTTGGATATTTAGACTGTCCAAAGCGGCTGCCTTGGCCAGTAGCAAGGAACTGGAGAACAGTGATAATCTTATCAAATATGGCTATCGAAGAGGAAATGGACGTGGCCAGAAACAAAGACTCATGTATATGCCTGCCTTTGGGTTGCGTAATCCATCCGTGCTGCAAGCTGTCTCTATGAAAACAGACGAAGAGCGGTCTATTGTCTACCTTCGCACGATTGGCAATAAGCTGGGTTTAAAGCCACGGCAGGGGAGAATAGAACACTTTTCAGACAGATCAATACCGCCGATCTATGTTCCAGAGCCGTCGCCCATGGATATAATTGGTAGTTGTGAGGACGTGGTGGTCCAGGACACTCGTCAGTACAACGACACATCGGCAAACACACCATTTCGACTCCGAAGTACAGGCCTCAGCAATAACTCATACGGCACGAATACGAGTACTTATTGGCATGACCCAACTCGGCCAGGTGTAGGGCTTGCTGCAGAATCTCATGAAGCCATAATCAGACATGTTGATTATGAGCTGTACGCGCCCGTGCTTGATGGTCGATCGAAAAGTGACAGGGAAGAAAAACTGGTTGCAATAAAGGCGGAAACGGTACCGTGGTCCGAGGCCTGTGAACTCCTGCGCAATGCACAGGCTGGTCAACACATAAACGGCCTGCGCTGGGCCCTATCAGAAGATTCTGAGGTTAGTGACAGGCTTTAAGTAAATTGTCGTGTACTAACTTTTCACACCATAGCAGCTCAAAAACATGCCAGACTACTTGACTACAAAGTTTCTACTGTTGACGGAGGCCGAAAACATATGCAGTAATCTCCCCAACGATGCAGTCACTTTGAAGGTGGTCGAAAACGCTACAGAATATTCCACTATAAATTACGATATCAAACATCAGTATATAGGAAGCCTGCTCGACAAGTTGAGGCTCAGAATGTCTGTTATAGTTTGGATGGAAACGGCGCGATATCATATGGTAGCCAACGCTACTTCCGACGTGTTCGCTATAGCATTCAAGGATAGGATATACATCGCAGAGACGCTTCTGGAAGATCCATCCGAGCCGAAGACAGAGGCAAAAGTCCGCTGCATCGTGGGCAATATTGGCCACAGTGGCCTAGCATTGCTTGTGCCCCCGAAACAAATGCGAATGAGGCCACCAAGTAGTGGTACAGAGGACATGCAGAGCGTTCAACATCTACCTTATGACAAACGGATAGTAGACAGTTTCGGATCTACAACGTTGCACCTTTGCTTTACGGGTTGGGAGGCACCTGTGGACTCAGAGGATACAGGTACTTTTGACAGCGACCACTTCGTCTTGGAGGCTTTCATATCGGTCCGCCAGTGCGGGAAGTGGGTGGCCGATATAAACATACTGGACACAATTTATCAGATGACCGAGGAATGGGGTGCAGATGTATTCAGGGAGGAAAGGTGCAAACACGGGAAATCACGGCTGGAAGAGACCAAACAAGATCACCGACGCGGTCTAGTGTCAATTGATACATGGGAGGAGTTTTTGGATTTTCCTCCTTGCAATGCCGTCTTCCGGGCCCACGGCAACTGGGCCGCAAGACTAGCTGCGGTTTGCATTCAAAAAGAAGCCAAGAAGAAACAAAAGTTTCGTGAGGATACAGATGAGGATACAGACCAGTGGGGAGAGCTTGGATGCGCTTCTGTGGTCATTGCCAAAGGCGGCAAAATATGTTTTCGCTGCGCCCGAGATAGATATCGTAAGATTTCAGACGATAAGAATCTCTTCATTTTCTGACCAGGGCGACTGCGAGATATATTCACCTACACTCCTCATTTAGACTAGACTTCATTATTTGAATTTGAGAGTACTGATCGAGGAAATTATATGATGAAGACTTGATGTATACAGGCTAATTTCGAACAATGAAAATGTTTGTCTGGCCCACGTTTGTTGCTAGATGCATTGCGGTTCAAAGTAGTTGGTTAGGACAAGCGGCATACTTTCATCCGAAGATGAGCAATTTACTTACATGACCAAAATCCCCTTGCGCGGATGCAAAAGAGGTGAGACTATAAGCCCGATTATTCTCTACTCTTGAATCGTCTTCGTAAGGAGCGCTGACGTAAAAAACTACTGATCATGAAGTTAATGCTAACATTGTCGCTCGGAGCAGCCTTCGTGCGAGCGCAAGCACCAGCCGATGCGCCAAATATACCTCTATATCCATCGCCATGGGGACATGGGGGAAGTACTGGTGACTGGGCTGAAGCCTACACGCGCGCACGAGCTTTTGTCAGTAACCTGACGTTGGTCGAGAAGGTCAACTTGACGACAGGCACCGGATGGGAGTACGACCGATGCATCGGCAACACTGGCTCGATTCCTCGCCTGGGATTTCGGTCTCTGTGCCTTGAAGACGGAACCGTGGCAGTCCGCTACAGTAAGTCCCCTGCACCGACTTCCCCTGACGAGTACTAACGAACAGCCGACAAAAACTCTGTGTTTCCTGCCGGCATCAATGCGGCTGCTACTTTTAGTCGCTCACTAATGTACAAGCGCGGCGTCGCCATGGGGTCCGAGTTCCGCGGAAAGGGAATCGACATTGCGCTCGGCCCTGTTGCTGGTCCGCTTGGACGAGTGCCTGCTGGTGGCCGGAACTGGGAAGGATTCTCGCCTGACCCGTATCTGACTGGCGTCGGCATGTTCGAGACAGTCGGCGGCATCCAGTCCACCGGCGTCATCGCGACAGCCAAGCACTTTATCCTCAACGAGCAGGAGCACTTTCACAACAATTTGGATGTCACAATCGATGACCGCACCATGCACGAGCTGTACCTGTGGCCCTTTGCCGATGCTGTACGCGCCGGTGTCGGGTCCGTCATGTGTTCGTACAACAAGATCAACGGCAAGTACAGCTGCGAGAACGGCTGGACCCTTAACGCGCTGCTCAAGCACGAGCTGGAATTTCAGGGCTTTGTAATGTCCGACTGGGGCGCGCAGCACTCAAGAGTGGACGCGGCGCTCGACAGTCTCGACATGGCTATGCCCGGCGACGGCGGCCCCTGGGGCAACCCCTACGGCTCATATTGGGGCGGCGCACTGACAGAGTCGGTCCTCAACGGCTCGATACCAGCATGGCGTGTCGACGACATGGCTGTGCGCATCATGGCCGCGTTCTACAAGGTGACCGGCAATCGTACACGTCCCGAGGTCAACTTTTCGGCCTGGGTGAAACCAAACGTCACTGTCGGACCGGTCTACTTCCGTGCGAATGCCAGTATCCAACAAGTAAATCAGCACGTCGACGTCCAAGGGGACCACGCCGCTGTAATTCGCGAAATTGGTGCCAAGTCGGCCGTCCTGTTAAAGAACAAGAACAACATTGCACTGCCACTCCGGAAACCAGTGAGCATTGCCGTCATTGGCGACGATGCGCAGGATGCGCCTGGTGGGCCTAATGCTTGCGAAGACAACAAATGCTACCGCGGAACTCTAGCCACCGGCTATGGGTCTGGTCCGGGCTATTTTTCATACTTGGTTTCTCCAGCCACGGCATTGAGAAAGCGTGCTGCTGCTGATGGCACAAAGTTGACGGAAGCACCAAATAACTGGGACTTAGATGCGGCCCGTGCCGCCGCTGATGGGGCTGATGTTGTATTAGTGTTCGCTAGTGCCGACGCCGGCGAAGGTTACATTACCATTGACGGCAACACGGGCGATCGGAATAACCTTACTCTCTGGGGTAATGGTGATGCCCTCATTAAAGCAGTAGTATCCGTGAACAATAACACGATTGTCGTCCTGCATACGGTCGGCCCTGTCCGGGTCATTGACATGGATCGGCATGAAAATATCACTGCCATCTTGTGGGCCGGTCTGCCTGGCCAGGAGTCCGGAAACTCCTTGGTAGATGTTCTGTATGGTGACGTTGCACCGCAAGGAAGATCGCCGTTCACCTGGGGTGTCGACGTGTCCGACTATGGCGCCGAAGTCATGTACACGTCGCCGAATCCGCTGGCACCTGCACAGAACTTTTCCGAGGGCGTCTTTATCGACTATCGGTACTTTCAGCATGCGCACTCCAACTCGGTATACAATTTTGGCCACGGACTGACGTACACAACATTTGACTTTCAAAACATATCAGTCAAAGCGCTTCACGACAAGATTGAGCCGATGTTGACCAACAACGCTGGGAAGAAGTCGGAGCCGGCTCCGACCTATGGCACAATTAATACAACCATCGAGGCGAACGAAGCGCCAGCCGGCTTCCAGCGGATCAAGCCGTTCATCTATTCTTGGGTGGTACGTTCCGACTCTAACAACAACAGCACCAAGTTTGCCAACTCAACACTGCCGACATCTATGGACCCGAGGATGAATTCCAGCGCTCAGGAAATTCCGCCCGCTGGTGGTGGTCCGGGCGGAAACCCAGGCCTTTACGAGCCAATCTTCACAATCAGTTTTGATGCAGTCAACCTTGGAAATGTGTCCGCCGTGGCCGTACCTCAACTGTATGTACAGCTAGGTGGACCCGACAACCCGCCACTTGTCCTTCGTGGATTCGATGATATATACCTCAAAGGGGGCAAGCATGCTCGTGTTGAGATGAATTTGACGCGGCGGGATATCAGTAACTGGGATTCGACTCAGCAGAATTGGGTCATTACGGATAAAGAAAAGGCTGTTTTTATTGGGCACTCGGTTGCAGACATTGCCCTGCAAGCGGCACTTCCAGTGTTGTGGTAGTCACTTTAGTCAAAATCAAAATTATTCAAAATAAAAAGTACGAGCCGAAATTATAGTTATAAAATTGTATTTTAAATCAATATAAAAAAAAGAAAAAGAAAAAGACCAGTTACTACACCACTACGATTTACGAAAAACAAACACACAATTGTTTACTCACCTCACCACTTTTCAACTCGGCCACCATTTACATTGGCTGTTGCATTGCATTACTCAAACAAAGAGGTACCCAGGCCCTTTCCAGAAGTAAAGCGCATCATGGTTATAAAAGATTGGCGATCAAACTATTTCGGATCCTTGTACGTCTTCGTGAACGTGTGCAAAGACGTCGACAGCACAGCAAGTCCACAAAATTGTCGATGACAAGTGCACCCGAGAAGCTGGCTCGCGTGTAATCCCCATCGACAATTTTGTAGACTTCTTGTGCTGTCGACCCCTTCGCACATGTTCACAAAGACGTATAAGAAACCGGAATAGTTTGACCGCCACCCCCTAAATGAAGCGCTTTACCCTAGGAGAGAACCCAGGCTCATTCTTTGAGGTTTACAATGCAACGGCCAATGGAAATTATGGCCGGCGGCATACTCACTATTTCGTAGACCAGCTACTTACCGTGAATAGGAATTAGATGGACGAATGAGGATGGGGAGGAAGATCTGAGAGAGGGCGACTGTCACGACCAACGGGGCGCTGGGGACCCATGTAGGCAGGTGTCATAGCGTGAAGAGGAACTTCGTCGAACAATGGCGCATTATCCTCGAAAATACCGTGGGAGCGGGTAGATTGAGAAGTGTGGGATGTCCGACCAGACCGAGACGTGCCAGTGCGGGAAGTGTGAGAAGTGTTGGAGGTGCGGTTGCTCCGAGCCCGCCGCGCGGCACGGTGTGCCGCCCGACGCTCGGCGCGTCTCGCCTTGGCCGCGCGGGCAGTTTTGATGCTCTTCCAGAGAATGGCAATGGTGCCGAAGAGAATGAAGAAGAGGGGGAGCACGATGGCCAGGATGAGGGCGCCGTGGGCGCCGCCATCAGAGTATTTTTGGGGTTGGGTGGTGTCCCGCACCATGAAGAGTGAGAGGATGGGGTGGAAGATGGATTTGATGTTGGAAGAGTTTGTGGTGGTAGAGTTGAAGAAGATGCCGCCCATTGGGGGGGCACCTGTTAGGTTGACGTATGGCGCCATTGTGTGTGTTTGATATGTGTTTTTATTAGTAAAGATAATAGTGTTTACTTACCTCTGTCGCACTGATTCCAGATCGAGTGCTGATGAGATGTTGTCGAGGTGAGGGTGTTTGAGTAGCTGATGAGGAAAGAAAACAGGAAAATCATTCACTGCAAGAGGACTCATACTTATACATTGTGAAATGAAGCATGAACATGGACGTGAACAAAGCGTTGTCACATTGAAAATGAGTTCATGATCACCTAGGTGAGGCTGTGAACAAACAACAAAGAATTCGAACAGTAAAACACTTGAGCACAGCTGGTCAAAGAACGTGGTTTTGTTCTATTGTTCATTGTTGCATTTCAAGAGGTTACTGTCTACAGAATGCTTTGTCATTGAAACATCTTTATTGTGCTTTGTTGAACAACGCTGCCTTCACAATAATCTTTGTACTCTTCGCGATGAACCTTGTATTTCTCGGCTATGAACATTTCTTACTTCGAGTATCCTACAGGCTGGATCCCGCAACAATGCCAAACCACGATCACGGAAGTCTGTCACCATGCATCAAGAACCACTGAAAATTACGTATATGGAACACATCTATTCAGACAACCATCGTCTAAATATTTAGAAGACTATAAATAAAAAAATGGTAACAACAGAAGACAAAGATAAGCCTTGCCATCTTACAACTGCCGGCATGACCTGTATTTGCGGGGGACGGGCGAAAGATGTGTAGTATTATTAAGATAAATGAATAGCACTTTCATGGAAGGCTAATGTCGGTTTATATTATGTTTCAGTGAGAGCCGAGACTACGTAGTACGGCAATCATAAAGCTTGTTGTTATTATTAGGGGTCGACGTCCTGGTGGAATAGTGTTTATATTTTCGTGTCAAAGAAGGTGTGGTCGAATAAACAAAATATAGATGGCGAGGTGTCATTCATGGGTCTTATTCTCATACGAAGCATTTCATATCTTTTCACATCTTATGCTAAGATTACATTAATAGTAACCATCAAATACTCATTTGCCTATATACTTCTGCTTTTTTATCAACTATAACGGCATACTGCCCTTTTTGTCGGAAAGCGGGCAGCTCTGTTCTTACATAGTCTCCCATGCTTCAAGGGGTGACTAGCCTGTATTGGTACAGGTTACAAGGCACCTTACAGGGCACTATTTAATCCGATCAAGACCGTCACGTGCCTTGGTGGACCCCCATTACAGTACTTGAACTCTCCAGGGGGCCATTGTTTACTATTAGTACCGTAGCAACCTAGATATGTGCCTCAAACAACAATTTAGCTGCGGACATGAACAGTCACACAAGTCGGCCAAATTGAAAGTCAATAATATACAATTTGTAGGCGAAAATGGCAGCACTCCCGCCCTTTACACCTCCTGCGGCAACGCTGACACAAGGGCCGGAACCTCGTGCCGTCCGATTCCGACACCCGGCCTACCCGGCCTCTGCGCCTAATCTGCTTGTGCTTATGGGCGCAGATGTTGATGGCAGCCTGGACTTTGACCTCGCCTTGGCCGCGTGCAGCATTGTTGCCGGCGTGGAGTGGGGCAGCGGAGGATACTTGGCTCTGAACAGCCCGGGTCCCGATGACAGTAGCCTACAACGTGTCGATCGCCCGCCCGATGGCTTGCTCCGTGGACGAATGTACTTCTTCTGCGTTAACGACGAAGACCCCCTTTGTAAGTCATATTATACTCTTTTATGAGGAACGAACTAATACGCTATAGTCAAGTACCCCGTCGTCCCATCATTCCAGCATTGGCGCTTCCCACACGGTGGCTTCAACGAGGAAGATGGCATGCCAAGTGGGAATCTCCCGCCGCCATGGAGAGGCTTGCGCATTCCCGATGCAATGCCGCCACGTCCCACATTGAAGGGTGGTAATGCAGCAATGGAGCGTGACATTACCTGCCGGGTGACTGGTCACATGAATGCAGTAGAGAAGGCACATCTTGTCCCGGAAGGAGAGCAATTGTGGTTTATTTCGAACAGTATGGATAGGTATTGCCGGAGACCGCTGGAAGTGTCCCCGATAAACGACGACAAGAACATCATTGTGCTCCGCAAGGATATTCACCATCTCTTTGACACACGGCGTTTGACTTTGATGCCGAAGCGGTTCGGTACACGCACACCTGAGTCCGCCGAGCTTGTTTCACACGTTTTGCTGCCATCCGGTTCGCCGGAATTAATCGGCCTGTATCACAACCGTCAGCCCCAGCCCATAACTGGCATCAGTGTGGAATGCCTCTATGCACGCTTTGCATGGTCTATATTCACAGACGAGCATATGCCCTTTTTCCAGTCTGACTTGACATACAGTGTCCGACTGTGGAGCAGCGTCACGGGCGAGGCTGAAATTAGAAATCAAAAAGGGCTTGATGTCAAATCAATCTCACGCATTTTCGAGTCCGCTAGGTCCCAAAGCCGGAGTGTCAGCCCCAAAAAGAGGTCACGCGGCGGCGGCCCGGCTGATGGCGGTGATGACTGCTCCTCGCCAGTCGATGAAAACAATGCAAGAGACGACGCCAGCGACAGTGACAGTGACAATGATCATCCGCCAAGGGGCCGACCACGGAAGCGTCGCTGGGACGGCGATAATTTGCCGAGTTTGTCAAACTCATTCACAAGCTCATTTGACTCCATGACTCCGTCTAGCTTTGCCAGTCTCCCAGCCAGGCCAGCCTCGCGGACGCCAAACCCACCACCACAAAAACAAGCACAGTCTGGCGCGTCCCCGGCCCCGGCGCCCCCGAAACGAATTCGTGTCGACCCTCCAACAGTGGAACAATGAAATTTGAAGCGGCGTTGATGGAATGGATACTGCAAAGTTACTCTCTACTTCCGCATCCCGAATCAAGACCATTCTATCCCCGATTTTGGGGCTTGTGGTACTAACTCCCAGTGATGAAACTTTGGAAGTAACTTTAACGAGTTCCTCGGGAGTGCTCATGTGCCAAACCCAAACTAAGCCGACTGTATTGCTGTGTACAATTGGAGGTAGGGGACAATCGAGTCGTGTTATTGCTGGTATTGTCTATTTCGTCTTGTGTATTGCCTAATTCATATGGGATTTATGATATTATCATGATTGCTAGGATTAAGAAGTGCCGAGAAGTCCTCACTATTTTATTCGTCTCATCTATGGCCCATATTGTCCTATGAGCCAATGGCAGTGCGCTTCCCCAGGCTGAAGTAAGTGCCGTGATGCTGGAGCCAATCTATTTTATATTGATGTCATCTATCTCGTCTTATTCAGTCTATATACTCAACCTATCTAGTTGGTCTAAATTTGGCACATCTCTAGCCAGACAATCTCAGTTCTCTGGGAGATTTTGCCTATATAAAGGCCAGCCGAAGACCTCGCAGGGAATGGCTTGGCAGATAGTTTCAACCGTCGTCACTCGGTTTTCCTACGCCAACGTTTTGTACCACTTGAGTTGGTCTCAATTCATATCCGCTTTATCGCCGACCTTTGTCAAATCATGAAGACTCTCAAGGCCACTGTTGTGGCTGCCCTGGCCGCGACCGCCCAGGCAGGCCTACGCTTCGGATGCTCGACCCTGACCATCCAGCGTCTTGACCCCGTTGTCCAGCCAGACTCGGCTCCTTCGTCCCATCTTCACCACATTGTCGGCGGCAACCAGTTCAACGCCACCATGACTGGCGACGTCGGTGCCCGTGCCTCGTGCACCACCTGCCAGATGGCCGAGGACTTTTCCAACTACTGGACTGCTGTCATGTACTTCAAGCACCCCACTAACGGTTCTCTCCACCGCGTCGACGTCGTCAACAATGCTGCCCTTGCTGCGGGCACCACTGGCGGCATCACTGTCTACTACACCGCCTACGACCTGTCCCGCGATAACCTCAAGCAGCAGCCCATCACCACCTTCAAGCCCGGCTTCCGCATGACCGTCGGTAAGCCCGGCGCTACCGCCGCCGAGGGCAAGTCCCACATCGGCCTGTCGTACAACTGCCTCACGACGCTCATCAACCGCGGCCCCGAGATGCGCGACTTCCCCACTAAGCCGTGCCCCGCCGGCATCTTTGTGACGCACCACTTCCCGGCGTGCTGGGACGGCAAGAACCTGGACAGCCCCGACCACCAGTCGCACATGTACAACACCATCAAGTACGACGGGTTCATGAACGCCGGCCCGTGCCCGGCGTCGCACCCGGTGCGCGTGCCGCAGGTAGTGTACGAGACGGTGTGGGACACGACCAAGTTCAGCAGCATGTGGAAGGAGGGCCAGCCGCAGCCGTTTGTATGGTCGTTTGAAGGAACGAGCGGCTACGGCACGCACGCCGACTACATGTTTGGGTGGAAGGGCGACGCGCTGGAGCGCGCGATGCAAAAGTCGGAGTGTTTCTACGATGGCTGCGGTGCGCTCAAGAAGCAGAGCATGAGCGAGGCCAACAAGTGCAAGGTCCGCGAGATGGTCAGCGAGAACATCAACGGCTGGGTCGACACTCTGCCCGGCTTTGGCCCTGGCATGGAGATGGCCAAGTAAGCTGAAGCCTGAACGCGATCTGCCGAATCGCTCAGGCGCAACCCTTCTCTTCTTGTTGGTGTACTTTAATATGGAACAGCAGGCTGTAGTTTACTGCTGTAGATTAAATCGATGCTTATTACAAACACATGTGATCAATTTCAAAGTAAATGACAGCGAAATCATAATTCAATCACGGCTAATCTAGAGTAATCAAACACTTAGCCGGACAGAGAACACCCATCCTACCCATATTGCTCGAAACTAAATTTACATAAACTTGCTTTTCACGGCACCCAAAACCAAGCCCCGCTTCTGTTTCGTCACGTACTTGCTCACATCGTCTGCCCACCCCTGGCTCGACTCCTGCAGGTTGTCCATGCTCTCGCTCATAAAGTTGAGGTTCTCGGTGCGCTGGTTCAGCTGCCGCGTAAGGTACGAGCCCCAGCCCTCTTGGCTGGCGATGCCCGCGGACACGCCTCTTGTAGATGACTGACCACCACCGCTATACCGTGCTTGCCTCTCTTCTTCAGCTGCGGCGGCCAGCATGCGCTTGCTAGGCGGCCGGTCGGGACCGCCAATCAGAATATCCAGATCCGTCGGCGACACGTATTGTGTACCCGCGATCCACTGCAGGTTGCTGATCGTCGGGCGCGGCGGCACGGCTAGCTCGGGGTTAACGAGCGTATCGTTTTGCTGCTCCTCGGGGCGGTAACCTGCACTGCGGCCCCAGACGGACACACTGACGAGCTCAGACGGGCCGGACCAGCCGAAAATGTCGCCGGTTGGGCTAATGGTGGCCTCGCCGAGTCGTGATGCATCGAGTGCGTTGAGAGGTGCCTTGTTGATTTCTTTGAGACCGGGCAGGGAGTAGGCGCGCGTAGAGCGGTCGCCAAACACACCAACCAAAGCGTAGCCGTGCAGCTCCAAATGCACGACAGCCGCCGAGTAGCAAAACACGTCGTCGAATGACTTGGACGCGCCCTTGGCCGACACCGGCTTGAATATGCGGGCCTCCTTTTGTGTTGTGACAACCAGCGTGCCGTTGACGTGCCGGCCGTTGCGCAGACCAGCAACAGTATCACCCGTAGCCGATGCCGGTGCGCCTGTGTCAGAAACAATTGGCGAAATAGACACAATGCGGTCCTTGAGATCTGTAGACCCGGCACACTTGGCCGTGTAGCTGTTACCCGACGGCAGCAGCTCGAATGTGCTGACCTTGCCCTGGCTCGTGCCGACAATGCACACCAGACTCGAGTACGCCTTGCCCTCAAGCGACAGCACCGAGAACTCGATAACGACCGGATAGTCTTTTTGGCCGGCAGGCACGCTGCTGCTCTTGCCCAGGAATGACTTCTTCTCGGCCTTGGCAAAGTCGGAGACGGCGCCGTGGAAGATGACGGCGGGGCCGCGCAAGTCGACGATACTGAAGAAGCCGTTCTCGGAGCCGACGGCGACGAAGCCGACATCGGACACCTTGAGGGCTGTGATGGCACCCTGCATCATTTCGTAGCGGATCCACGGCTGGAGGCCGTCCTGCAGGTGCTCCTCGGCACGCGCGCTAATATCTGTAAAGCCGCCCGGGTTGGACGCTGGCGGCGGAGGTTCGCTGCCGCCGCGGCCGTACGCCTTGTTGGTGCCCCAACGGTACAAGATCATCTCACCCTGGCGTGTACCTGCGGCCAGCTCGCCCGTACCGGACCCCATAGATAGTGCCGAAATATCCACATCGCGGTCTCTGCCGACGGACCGTGCCACATCGACCTGAAGCTGCGAGGTGTTCTCAATCTCGTCACCATGGCCGACGTCCCAGACACGGATCGTGCCGTCGGCGTGTGCGGTCTGGATAACGTTGCGGCGCTCGTAGCGGCGGCGCGGCCGCGGGGCCGGCGCACCGCCCTTGAGCAGCTGCTCGCCGAGGTTGCGCTTTTCTGTGAAACCGAGCCAACGCTCGCGGCCCATGGATGTCATGGAGAAGGTACTGACAAAGGGGCTGACGAAAGAGAGTGACGGATGCAGCTGGTTTGTCGGGCTGATGGGGTAGCCCGAGGGGAAGCTGAGGGTGAGCATTTCGCCCGAGTTGATGAGCGTAAAGACGGCAATGGGGTCGTGTGCGCCGTTAAAGTGTGGTGAAGTTCTGGGTGCCAGGCAAAAGCCAGTCACTTCCGTACCCGCCGGGATGGGCAGGACCTGCTGCCGCTTGGCCTTGAAGTGGTCGGAGAGAATCTGCCAGGAGGATGTCGAGTAGACGGGTGTGGGACCAAGCTCGAGGAAAGTCAACCCCTTTTCGGGCGCATCAAACGAAAGACCGCCGGCAATGAGAAGGGCAGTGTCGTCGGGGTTGGTCTTGCAGCACCATGCAATCTGGACAAAGGGGTCGAGCAGGCTGGGGCCTCTCTGGGGTGCGGAGGGCTGGTCGACACCGAGCTCGTAGAGAGTACGTGCCATCAAGACACGGCCGTCTTTGGGATCCCAGAACACCAGGCTGCCGTCGTCGTGTGCTGTGAGGACAAATGTTCCGGAGGGGTGCCACAGGGCCTGCGTGAGACGAGGTCTGCGCTCTACGTTGGGGTTCTCGCCGTTGCCGCCGGGGGCACCAGCCGGCACAATGTATTCGAAGTACTTGGTGGCTTGGTTCTGCTTAAACGAGTAGATGACGGCGCCAGATGCGTATCCAACAAGGAGCTTGCCAGCATCACGCGGGTGCAGCTGCATCGACACCATGTGCAGGCCAGCAGATGCGATCGCGCCAGGGCCGCCACGGATGCGAGGGTCGCGCTGTGTGTCAAGGTATGCCTTCCACAGGTTGTGCACGCGGAACGGGGCAAGACGGTCACGGTCCAGATCGAATGCGACAATATCGCCGCTGCTGAGGCCCAGGAAGGCCCAGTCCAGCATCGGGTCCGTCGCCATGCACACGGCCGCACCGGCGCTGACAGATCCGCCGAGCCGGTTACCCGAGTCCAGGTCCCAGATGGCAAGCTCGCTCTTTGCATCGAGAGACACAAGCCTGTTGAAGCTAAACTGCAGCTGTCGTAATGACGCGCCACCCTTGGGCCGGATGACCTGGGTGACGCGGTCGCGGCCGTAGATGTAGATGGTGCCCGGACCGAAGCGCGACTGTGTGGTGCCGACCGCCATCAGCGATTGGACGGGGTCATATGCGGTGCAGCTTCATTGTTAGTGTCTGTCGACTCGCAAAACAAAATATATCAAAAGTACCTGATCTGTGAGCCGACGCCGTAGCGCATCTGCTCGGCCGGCATGAAGAGAGTGGGGAGAATGCTCGCAGAGAGGTCATTCTGCATGCCCGCCTGCTTTCCCCGGATGAAGCTGGCCATTGTTTCTGTTGATCAATGAGTTTACTTCACTCAACTGAAAAGTGAAGCTCATAAGATGTCGTCGTGAGATCTTCAACTTTATCGCTAGGCATCTCCGAATCAACCGTTTGGTGGGGAGCCAAGAGCATTGGGTGGGGCGAGTAAGTACGAAGTAATGAAGCTGCGTCATGGGCTACACGAAACCGAAAGAGCGACGACAGTGGAATACAGGGGTACAAGTAGCCAGGTACATGATCACATGACTAGTCAGGTGCCGTTAGCTATACTACATAGGGGTTTGTAAACAATGACTTTGGTTTCGGAGAGGCAATAAGTCAATGCTTCGAGACATAAAAGAGAAAATTGTTTCCAAATCCTTTCCTCTAATTTTTTATTCGGAATTTCTAGTCCTCTGAGAATATCCAGTTTTTTCCTGTGTTTATTTGTTGTCTTCTAGTTTCATATTTTGTGATTCCTGGTATAAGCTTTTCACGTCACATTTTTTTTCAACACTCGAGAGTCAATTCAAATGCAAACTAGACGCATAAACACTTGTCTAAACACAATATCTGAATATGGGCAGCATATCTTTGAAAAAGGCTTCGTCCAACGTCTGAGAATAGGCATACTATGTGATTGCAGCTAAAGAATAGGGGTCCTATGCACGCTTGAGATATGATCCGCGTGCACTTGAAGTCGCCCGACGTTGGCCCAATGTGCAGTTTCAGCCACACCACAGATGATGTGATATTGGACGGGAGAGAAGGCTCGCAAAACAAACTAGTGGCTATGCTAAAGGTGTTCAAAAATTTCAAGCGTGTTCAATGCTGCGTGCAAGCGCCTAAAAAGTAGACGACTTGGAGACGGCTGAGATATCAGTCGCAGTGTCGTATTTGGTATTGGTCCCAAACCAACTTCATGACGATTTCACACATGTTGATTAGAGTTAAAAAAGAGAAGACAACATTTAGAATAGTTAAATGATGGTATAACAATCTTCTCCAAAAGAAAAAAAACGACACAGAACAAAATCAGTGGAAGGCCAGATCCTAATGTCATTGGAACAAAATAATAAAAAAACACATGAAGAAAAGAAGGCCGAAAACTTCACTAAACAGCTGCTGTTATCGTCCCGTGTGAGACATTGCTGAGCTGGCTGTCCTTTCCGATGCCCAACCTAGGCAACCTTGAGCTGCATCACCTCCTCATCACCTCCTGCAGCCTTGCTTCCATCGCCATGGATGCCTTTTCCACACGATACCTGTGGCCTGCACATCCCGCTTCTGCAGATTGTGGTCCGCCTCCGAACCCCAAAGATCCCGCCCAAATTATGAGTTTCCCTCACCACACCTGCAACTCTCCCCTTTGCTGACCCTTCTTCATATCCGTTGCATCTGCATTTTTCTTCTCGTTGCCTGAGCAGGAAAGAACAAGAGTGCGCTTGAAAGCTACTCAAGATCAATGCTGCTGTCGCTTTTTGGAGACTCTGGGTCCTTGCCGGTTCTTGGATTTCTTCTTCGTAAGAACGCGGAAGAGCCACGGTCACCACAAGAACTGCTGTTGTTGTTGTGAGAGTCTCTGCTGCTTTCGCCATCCTTTGTAGTCGGCTTCTTTTCAGCCCACCCCCCAACTCCACCGAGCTTGTCTTGCGAGGTGCTGCCGCTAGTGCTCGGCTGGCTTTGGTGTGACACCTTTGCCAAAGTAGAACTCACACTTGGAGGGGTCGTAGTCTCAGCGGGAGGAGAAGACATGCTCCCGCGTACAGTGGAAACACTGCTCTGGGGTGGCTTTCCACCTGAAAAATCTTGGGGAAGGCTCATAGTCTTGCTGCTGGTGCTCTCCGTGCTGCTAATGTTGCTTGCGCCCCCGGCAGGTCTTTCAGCGCTTCCAGGGCGGCCACCTGGTTGACGAGACCTGATAGTCTGGCCCCCAGACGTACCAGTCCCAAGTAACAAATTACCATCCGATAATTTGGTTGCGATTGAGGGGGTGCGAGACATTTCGCGACCGCTGAACGAATGTTGGTAACAAATCTCTCATAGTATATCTCTTAGTGGGATTTCATATTACTCACGACTGCGACCACGCCGAGGACGGCTCATTGGAGCCAAATTGACGAATGTTTGAACCTGACATTGTGACTTGTATTGTTGCTTGTATTGATTTAGATTGCTGCTTGTATTGATTTGATTTGTTTTTGTTTTGTTTTTTGTTTCGTTTTGCGTTAAGTGCTTGCCTTCTTTGAAGTGTTTGCGATTTTGTTTCTGTTATTTGTTTTGCTTTTTGTTGAGTATCTTGTGATATTGTCCGAAGAAATATTTGGAATCCCGTCAGAAAACGTTGTGTCCACAAACAGTTGATAGAGAGGACTTTATAAGCACCAAACTCTTGGGATTTTTATTCCTCTACAAAGCCTCCAGAGTTCGCAAACTAATCAGTTCACACACGAGCCCAACGTGACACAGCATCCACGATAATGTGTTAGCTCTGTTGACACGTAAGGAGAGTTTACTCGACGAGGCAGAAGATATCAGGCTCGGTAGATGATAAGATCACACGCCTTAATGAACGATTTGATATTTGGTGACAACGCATGAGAGTATGGTTGGCCACCAACTCAAGATGAGACGGGCCACCTTGTTGCATGGCAGTACTCGGGCAACTTGAATTTCTTTTTCGGCCCTGCATACACGAGTTGTGGAAGGGAGAATTCAGCCTCGGCCTATAGGAATGAGATCAACGTCCTAAGATGTCCGGTTATGACGAATAGAAATAGATTACACCAGGACAGTGCATCGTAAACAAAAAATCTTTGCGCCCGAGGGGGTTATGGAGGCGGCACCCATGCAGGCTTCACCCATACAGGCTTCACCCATACAGGCTTCACCCATACAGGCTTCACCCATAAAGGCTTCACCCATACAGGCTTCATCAATGGAGGCTTTACCGCCGGAGGAGTCACCACTCATCTCGATGAGTTGGCTATGTTGCCTGGATGTAATTTTCCAACATGGCCCCATACTCATTTTGCATAGGTAGTGCGTTATGACAATGCACTTTACAATGAAACAATACGCTCATATCGCGAGTGCATCTGCTGTAGATGATCACTTGAGAGGAAGCAGGTGCGGGTGATAGCCTAAGACCACTCCAATCCGAGGCCGCCACGCAACTACTAGAGTGCACCGAAACCGTGGACTATCATTGCCTATTGTCCCGGCCACATATTACTTAATCGGGAGCGCCAAGGACTTCCCAAGACAACTGCACAAGTGTTATCAGCTGAACTTGAACACTGGATATCACGAACCAGCGCAATTATGACGAGCAAACCGTAGGCACAATGCCGGATGAGCGGATGAAGTACGTCACAGTAAACCTACAGTAATCGCCGACTTGCCTTATTGCGTTTTATTTTAATGGGCACAATTGCCATATGTCTAAAAAGGCTTCATGCGTGTTTACTTCTTTGCATTGCCTGGTGGTAAACAGTACCCCCAAGGCTGAGGATGTCGGTGTAGTACTCCAAGAAACGCATTTCGGAGATAGATAAACAGCTGCATTCTCCCCATTCTACGGGGTCACAAAGGCTGACACCAAACTAACTTTATTAAAGCCTTGCCACGTAGCCTTTTCTGGCTGCCTACCGTCTATCTGTGCTGGATTGAGCAATTTTTATCTTTGAACGAAATACAAACGGCAACACGGCTTACGCCAACCGTAGCTGAAGCCTTGTTTCGGTTCAATAACCTTGAATGATGTGTCTAGGCTGAGCACAAACTACGGTTTTGGCTTCTTACGGTATTCTTTTGAGCAATAGGCAATAATGTTTCGTTTAAATGTATCAAATAACTGATATCGGCGGTAAAATCACATGCCCGAGAATGGCAAATTTGTAATGCTGTTTGGTCACCTGAGAAATTCACTCAGACCGGACTTTTCTCCTCACACGTCCCAACGACTGTTTTGCACCACACATGACAACGTAAGAAATGCAATCGCAAAATAAAGAACTGAGACGTGGCCAGAATCTACTGCTTGTTCAAGACAGACAGCAGTGCAGCAGCACTCTGGCTACTTTCTTTCCGAACCACCGCCCTATCCTTTCGACTCGAATCCGCAACTGCGTCGCACAAAAGGCCCCAAACATGAGGCAGCACCTCGTCCGACTTGTCCTTGACGGCCGTGTGCATGTACGTGTCACTCACATCGTGCACAATATTGGCCGTCGCATCCGCTGTCACCTGCGACAAACGCGCATCGATGAAAATATCCTTCCAATACCCAAACGAGGCGATCGGGACCTTGTTGGCTGCCAGCTGATCCATGTCGAAGAGAGGCTCCCAGTCGGCCTTGCTGGCCAGAATGTCGGTGGCGCCCTTGAGCCCGTGCAGCGACTTGAACTGCTCGTAGTGGAACTTGAAGACGTGCTCGGCGTAAAACGTAATGCGGCCGTCAGGCAGCTTGCTGTCGTTGAGCCACGCGTACTTGGGAATGGTCTTGCCGACCTTTTCGGCAGCCCAGTCGGCGGGCGGCAGGCCCACCTCCGTGTAGATGACCTCTTGGAGGACGCAGTAAAGGAGGCGCTCTTCGAAGCGGAACCACTTTTCAATGTCCTTGAGGGTGTTGTCGGAGAGGCAGTTGTTCTCAGAAATCTCGCGGTGGCACGCCTTGAGTGAGGCTGCGACCTTCAGATCGCCGTCGGTGGTACCGAGCGTGCGGCCGAGGCAGAGAAAGCGCTCTCGGGTGAGGTAGCCGCCGCCGGGCATCGGTATGGACTTGCCGTTGGTTGTGTTGGTCTCGACCCACTCGACGACCTTTCTGGCAAGGTCGATGCGGCTAGGGTCGGCGGCGTAAAAGCGGTCGTTGGCTCGTAGCGTGGCCTCAAATGTGTGCTTGTAGACCGTTTCGGCGCTCTGGCCAATGGGCGGCACACCGCCAGTGACAATGACCATGTCGAGAGACTCAGGGTAGAAAGAGAGGTAGGTAAAGGACAACCAGCCGCCGTATGACTGGCCGATGAGAGTGAGCTTCAGAGACTTTCTCCCCTCCTTGACGGCCTGCTCCTCGAGAAACAGGCGAATGGCTTCGAGATCACGGACAATATTATCCTGACGGAAGTAGGTAAGGTACTCGGCGATCTGCTCGTCACTGCCAAGGTGTGCGAGACGACGCTCCGACTCGACCTCCACACCGTCTGTGAAAACAGCATTGAGGTCATCGAAGCGAAGCTCATGACTGCCGCCCATTCCGCGGTAGTCCATGTAAAGGATCTGAAAGCCTTTTGCCAGGTAAAAGTCGTTCATCGCGGTGTGAGCTGTAGCTGGGTTATCGGAACCGGGACCACCAACGAGATAGGCGGCAAGAGGCTTTGTAAAGTCCAGAAGAATGTCGGACTCTTTAGGGTCGGTGTTTTCCATTCCATCAACCTTTCCGAGGACAGCACAGACTGTGACATCTATGCGCTTATTGCACTGAGAGCCATTGTGCTTCAGCAAGGTCTTGAAGACGAGCCTGTTGATTGAGTATCCGTTATCGTAGTAGTGTGACGAGCTGACAACGGAGGCGGCGTCAACAGGACGCTTTGCAAACTTCAGAGCAACAGCCCGTGCTGAAGCCGAAGTATCGGAGTAGCCTGGCGTCGGCGGCACCCGTCCCACGAGAGGACCCTCGGTGGAAGACATTGACCGTGCTCTTGTTTTGAGATCTTGGGCGAGATCCTGGGTGTATGCTGAGAAGAAGTGTTTTGGCGACAGTGAAGCGATGCTTTTCTTCGACAGATTGGTCCTTGAGAACAATCGCGAAGTTGGTTGCAGTATCAGGTCGAATCGCTTCAACCGACGCTGGCGTCGAGGGGCCTTTATAGTGGTGTTTTGTCGCATCTTGAATTTGTGACGACGTATTGGTGATTCGATGATGAGGTAGTCTTCAATACTTTGTCACAGACCCATGAGGGCTCCCAGAAGCGATCCTAGCTGCTTTCTCGCTCCGTGGTAAATCCACTGTGTCGGTGAACCTCTTCTCCTTATGAACCGATGCTTATGAATGTAGGACCGTTGTGGTGTTGCAAAACATTCAATAATAAATCAGATCAGACGTAGATGGTTGAGACGAGACGAATATACCGAAGCAGACGACGGTTCTGGTATATAAAAGTACTCAAGGAAGAAGGATTTCTACTTGTATAAAACTTAGTTCATAGACAAAAAGGAAAGAATATAGTATAGGCGATTCTATACCGGCCCAAGATCTTGTCTTACCCTGATATTCCTGCTGTTGGCTGTGTGAGGCCGAAGCTGTTGGGCAAACATCTTACAACACAACACACAGCACACAAGGACCGATTCTTATCTGCTCTGGTGGCTTGTGTTGGCTATTTCGCATGCTGTCTAACACCAAACGGTCTCGTGCCCGGTCGCACGGCATGGCGTCGAGGTGCAATATAGTGAGATTGGGTCTTTTCTTTCTGCACTCATAAAATTGAGACAACTGCATATGCTGCCCAAGACCAAAGCATGAGCCACCGGTTCACTCTTCGACCAAATATAAATAGAAAAAAAAAACTATAGTAGGCTACACGGCAGACGGCACGATCCATTCTGCATAGTAATTCAGTGACACCTGGTGACCACCCGTGACAAGAACACAGTATGTTGTCATCCGGGGACGGCCGTGTATGGGGTCCGGCGTAACACCATGCTGCCGGATGTCGGAAGCCAAGGAACGCAAAGGATTCCAGACATTGATAGACACGGTGAGGGAAGACATGGTGATCCTCTTGGAATGCCATGCCAAGGGGTGATGCGATTTGTTACGGCAATACACATTTTCAGCCGCATTTATTGAGTCGTAATTGTTTCTCCATTTGTCGTTTGTCTCATATCTATCGATGTTGTCTCAACGTGGGCTGTGTGAGCGGGCTGCGATAACCTGCATGCATGTCTCGTGTGTCTTGTGACACAGAGCCCCATCGGACTCAATTTCATTACTTTTGGGATACTATCCGCCACTGCCACTGGCTCGCAACCATTTCTTAAAGTGGCCCAATTGACGACCGTTAGATATTATGGTTCTTGGTAGGATGGCCCGTTGGGCCCCCGACTACATCCCTGCATATGTTAGGCGCCGACCCAAAAAGGAACTTTCCGCGAGCAGATTGGTTAAGACACAGTTTGATAGCCGATAATGGACGTTGGTTAGATATATGCGCTGTAAATGACTGTGTAGGAATTTAATATATATGCATACGCTACGCGACTAACGAGACCTCTAAATTGTACACAATATACCGCTAAGCCAGGAATCAATCTCGCCAAAGGACTCCGTGCCCAGACTCGCAACCAACCCAACAACGCCGTCTGGCCGCACACCGACAACCGCACCTTCAGCTGGGTCTACACCATACAGCTCGTAGGCTTGTCCTCCTCCGTCGTGGTGGCTCGCGCGATCGACAAACACCTTGTCGTAGTCGAGTCCCAGCTTCGGATCGAAAGGCTGGTAGACGCTGTGGAAGACCAGATCAACGTCATCGACTGGCCCATCACTGTGGTAGATGAGGAGCATGTCGAGAATACTCGGCGGCGTTTCTGGCTGGAAACCATAGCCAGGCCGGCCGCCACCGTGGAGGTTTGTCGTGCCTGGCATGACGGCGATGCGAGGCAGTTTTGGCAGCAGCTGCGCCGACAGCCACTCGCCGAGGTCGTTGGCCGCTTTCAGATTGTCATTGTCATTTGTGTTTACAACATGCCCAGCAAACACAATCAATCGGAAGCGGCCGTCGGACTGCATTTTGTGGTGCAGCTGCCAAGGGCGGGCATCGGAATGGCGCAGGACCTGGTGCGAAGCGAAGCGCATGCCGGGGGTGCATTCTGTTGCAGGGGATGTTACGTCTTTCGCGTCTGTCCCAGCAATTACCAGCATATTTGGATCGTATTTGATGCCAACGGCAGTGGTGAACTGTTTGTTAGACACCTCTTAAAAACCGTGAATTATGGACTGCTTACCATGTGGCTCTGACGGAACGCAGCGCCGAATTCGACAACAGAGATGCCGGTCTCATCTAAGATATTTTTGATCGGGCGGCCCGAGAAGAGTCTTGAGAACTTGTGGTCAAAAGCAATGAGCTGTTCGGCAATCGGCTTGCGCTCCAGCTCATATGTTGACAGGATCGAGGGTTTGGCAATGCCCTTGCAGACGAGACCCAGCTTCCAGCCGAGGTTGAACGTGTCCTGCATCGACACATTCATGCCTTGTCCCGCCTTGGGCGAGTGTGTATGAACAGCGTCTGTTTGTTAGCAACTGTCATAGTAGAGAAAACAGAGAAATACAGACGTACCACCCGCAAGGAACACACGGTCGAGCTTGCTAAAGTGCCTGCCGACGCGCTGTCCGATCTGGTACGCCGTCCACCAGTCGCAGTAGTGGTAGTCGATCTTGTAGGGATGGAGAATCTTCTTGGCCGCCGCCAGGATCATCTCGGGCTTGATCTTGGAACGGTCCACGCGGCCGGTGCCTACCGACACTTCTGTGAGCTGCGTGTAGAGCCTGACCAGCCGGTTCTCGCGGGGAATGATCATGATGCTGCCGTGCTCGGCGCTGTGGATCATTGTGCGGTTTCGAATGTCGGCTGTCTGTTAGTATATTTCATCTCATGTGTAATGTGGTACGTACGAAAGTCGGTAATGGGGACAATATCCAGAACACCCCAGATATAGTCGGTCATCTCGCCGACCATGTCGTACTCGGGTCCCAGCGCCTTGCGGACCCAGCTGTGTGCGCCGTCGCAGCCGACGACATATTTACACTGAACGATTTCTTCGCCTTCAGTATGTACGATTGGCTCGTCCGCCGGCGCAAGGTTGCTCCGGAAGAGCCCATCCTGCACGTTGCTCAGCATCTGCGTCGGCGTGGCTTCGTCCTCGGACAGGCGGCGCAGTGTCACCGCGACAGGGTACGAATCCCTGTTATCTGCGGCAGTGGCCCGCGCGTCCTCGTCAATAGAGAGACTCGTTGGCATCGTCTTGCGCTCGATGGATATTTTGTGTGCCCCCACGTCTGTACCACCTGGCCCATAGGAGTCGCGAATGGCATCGAGGAAAAACGTCTCGGCGCGGCCTTGGTGGAGCACCACCTCATGAAACCGCGACAGGCCCGCCTTGCCGTTGACGACGCGGCTGCTGCGCTGAATCTTCCCGTTTTCATCCGGATTCCAGAAGCAGACCTCGATCATGTGGTTGGACTCTTGCCAGATGCGCTGGGCGATGCCAAACGAGTCCAGGATCTCGAGCGAGCGGACCTGGAAGCCGTCGGCCTGGCCCGAGTAGACCTTGTCTGTCCGCTTGTCGACGATGCGGGCGGTGACGCCGAGGCGCGCGAGCCAAAGGGCGAGCATGAGGCCGGCCGGGCCGGCGCCGACGATGAGGACGTCTGTTTTTGTTGTCATTATTACAATTTCAAACTGCAACTACTACAGTACAGTCCTAAAGTTCACGAGGCAAGTTATATTTATACTCTTTCATCCCATTCAGACTCAATGCCAATGTCGGAGAATCCCTCGGCTCCACGTTGCATCGCGATAGAGACTAGGTGGCTTACAAAACTTAGTCATGATGCCGTGCATATCATGCAGACAGCAAGACAGCAATAGTAGGCAAGCAAGCGGGGTATTGGCCATTGGATTGAAAATCATTACAGAGCATTACACATCAGGGAGATCTCGTCGATCAGCCAAGACGGTGTGAATAGTTTCGGTGGATATAAAGCACTAATTTAAACGTTGTATTATCATTTCGACTAACTACACTATAATCAGATCCCCTCATTATCGCAAATATTACTCCGACTAGTACGTGTACCGGAATCCAGGCTGGAAGTTTTCTTCTTCCGTCTCGAGCTCGACCTCGCCGCGCTCGGCGCGCTTGTGGCTGAAAAAGAAGCTCGCGCTGAGGGCGCCGACCAATACAAGAGACAGCAGGCTGACGGCGATGCACGCGTAGATGCCGGGGCGGTACTCGGGTGCGTCCTGGGTGCGAAACACCAAACTGCCGGCAATGCCGCCGATGCCGCCGAAGCCGACAAAGGTGGCGCTGGCAAAGGCGCGCTTCCACTGGCCGCGGATGTTGTTGGCCTGGTAGGACATGACGGCGGGGACGTTGGCGTTGGCGCCGGCCGTCAATAGAAAGACGCCAAAGTAGCGGATGGCGGCCTTGGGGTGGAAGCCGACAATGGGCAAACCAATGAGACACAAAACATTATTGAAAATGACAAACGGCCCGCGCAGCTTGTAGCGGTCGCCAATGTAGCTCTCGGCGAGCATGACGAGGCCGGCAAAGGCGTAGGGGGGCGCGACGAGGCACTGGGCCTCGATGATGGAGAATCCCATGTTGCCGACCAGAATAATTGGGAGAAAGTAGGCGAGGGCATAGGTGATGGTGGTGGTGTTGAAGAAGAGCATGCCGTAGGCCCAGACCTTCCAGTCGAGGCCGCATTTGAGGTAAGAACTCAACTTAAAAGGGGGCAGCACGGCATCGCCGCGGTCGGCCTGGACGCGCGCAACGACCCAGGCGCGCTCGCGCTCGCCCAAAAACGCCCAGGTCTTGCGCTTGGAGTCGGGAAAGTCGACGAGCAGCCAGTAGCCGGCAATGGCAATGACGCAGGTGATGATGCCCTGGATGATAAAGATCCAGCTCCACCCGTTCAACCCCTGGAGACCCTTCATCTGCATGATGCCGGCAGCGAGGACGCCGGAGAAGGCGGCGGCGACGCAACCGAGCAGATAAAACAGGGCGTTGCGCTTGCCGAGCTCGTAGCGCGTGTACCAGGTGCTCAGCAGATAAACACAGCTGGGAAAGAAGCCGGCCTCGAGGACACCGAGGATAACACGCGTGACGGCAAGGACCTGCCAGTTCTTGACAAAGCCCATGCCGATCATGACGCCGCCCCAGAGCAGCGTGATGAGGGCAAGGTGGATGCGGGGCCCGATGCGGCGCACGAGCACGGTGGACGGCGGCTGCAACAGGACATACGGAATAAAGAACAGCAGCGTGACAATGGAGTAGCGGCTGTCAATGTACAGCACCAGATCGGCCGACATGCCGGCAATGTTGGCGGCGCCGAGGTTGGTGCGGTCCATCAGACTGACGCAGTACATGAAGCCGACGGTGACGACGAGGCGGCGGTCGATGTGGTTCATGATGCGTTTCTGCTCCTGCGGGGAGAACTCGTTGAGGATGGAGGGCTCTGGGCCGGCGGACGACGAGGCGCGCTCGATCATGGTGGCGCCCGGCTTGTCCTCGGGGAAGCCTGAGCTGAGCTCGGACTTGACGCGGTATGCCTCGCCATCGTTGGTGGTGGTGGTGTTGATGTGCTCGGCCGGTACGCCGAGGGACGACGGCTGTCTGTCCGAGTCACTCCAGGTGGTCATTGTAGATGCTTGTCTGAACAAGAGTGGGATGAAATATGAGGAAATCGGACCAAGAAGCCCTGTATGACAGACTTCAAGTCTGGTATGTCAAGTAAACAAGACAAGCTGAGATGAATAAGAAGAAGAGAGAGAAACAGAAACAGAAAGCAATCATAACCGACAAAATGGGATCTGCGAGGGACAGTGATGCCCTTTTATGTCTGTCGGTCTCGGTCACATTCAGTCTGGTCTTGTGGTCTTGGTATCTTGGTATGCTTGGAGACGCCGATCGACTCCAATGAGGGGAAGTCGTCGAGTCGGATGCTCGAATCCCTACCAATACATGCACGTTCAGATACAAAGGATGGACATGGCCACGAGGTCTAGCTGTAGATCGTGTCTTGATTACTGCTGATTACTACTGATTATTATTTTAGATTTTATTGAAAAGACGTTGTTGCCCACGCGTGATGTAAACAGTTTGGGCTGGTCTTTCTGCGCCTTTGTTCTCGTGCCAAGATGAGACATGCTCAGTACGATAGAGGCAGAGAGGCGCCATAGAGCAAAGAGACGACTTCCCCGCATTGCGCTACTCTGGAAAAGGTAGTATCACCATGGGGAAGGTCTTGGTATTGGCAGTCTCGTAAGGACTTGAGGTGTTGGTTGCGTATCTCTTGCCTGGTAATTATCTGGCTGGGCGCGTATCTTTCTGCCTGGCAACCTCTACACAGAGGGGTACATGGGATCAATATCTACGAGGGGCGAGAAATATGACGGCAGATTCATCTACCAACATCTCCTCTGCGAGGGCTGCGACGATTGCAAGAAGAGGAGACAGGAGACGAGGAGACCGGACCAAAGCCCTGATTGGGAATAGCAACGGCAGTCAAGGGGTGGGTGGCGTAGCATGATCTGAGGAGGTATCAAGTATGGGGAGATGAGGGGAGTCGAATATTAGGAGAGAAGACGGCCAAGACGCCCAGAGTAGACGAAAAGACAACACGATAAGATGACTGGCATCACCTAAGGCCAAGCAGCTAGAGTCAATATTGTGAGAAATGCAGTATCTTTGCAGTCTAGACTTATCTACGTTCTTATGATATGCCTGACAGAAAAGACAAGAGAAAAGAGACGACGTTAACAGAGCCCACTTCCCCGCACTGCACTAATGCCAATCTGCCTCCCGTGTGGGTGGGTTTGCGGAGAAATAGGAGGAGGAGCGACGACTACAAAGTATGACAACTGACATCGACACTCTATTCTTGGCATCGAGGTGGAAATAAGAGTCGAATGACTGGTAGAAATAGACTCTACGCCTCGTCCAAACCGAGGCTTCACACAAATGTCAAGTCGTAGCGTGGCCAAGCGAGGGGAAGCGAGAGGATAAGAGGAAAAAGAGGAAAACGAGAAAAGGAAAAAGAGAAAGGAAAAGCAGAAGGGAGGAGAAGCTCTTCACCGCTTGGAAGACGTCACCAACTATCATCCCACTCCTACAGTCTACGATCTACGATCTTCTCTCACTGTTTTCCTACTCTTATTCACTTTTACAATCTACTTCACTTGGTTTACAGTCTACAAATTGTCAAGTTGCAGCGAGGCAGGGTCTTCCATTTTTTGCTATCTAACCCGTCAACGACAGGATGAATCATATACATAAAACATCGTGTGCAGAAGGCAGCTTGATGACAGGTCACCAAGTCTCCCAAAAGAATATCTTCCACTCCAGTTGTTTCCTTCCATCTTTGAATCCACCTCTCCTATCTTCCCCCTTGTTTCCCATTCCTCCTATTTTTGGTTTTTCCTATATCTGTTTTATTCCCCGTGTTCCAATAATTATGCCCATTTCCATCGCTTTGTTCAATTGTGATTGCCCCGCAACATCCACTGTTTACACGAACCACATCGTGTACGGTGTAAAGTTGGAGTTGGATGGCGCCGAGTCCGGCGATCCAAATGGCAGCAGCGGCTTCGACTCCGTGGGGTGCGAGATGCTGCCCGACGACTTCTTGGCTGTCCAGTTGGCCATCACCTTCTGCATGTGGTCGGGATCCTTGCGGTCCGACTCCACATTCTCGTGTGCACGAGCACGATCACCGGCCAAGTGCGCGTAGTAAACTGCGGGGTGCAGAGAAACTGGCGTCGTCGACCGCGCATACTGGTAGCACTGTTGGTAGATCATCTTCTGGAGCAGAGCAGAAGGCATCTTGATCTCGTCGTGAATGACGTGGTAGTGCACGGGGCGAGCTGTGCCCTGGATTGCCACATGCGAGCACAGGTAAAAGTCGTAGTGGAATGGGTGTGTCACCTCGCGCTCCACAAGTGTGCCGGGCAGAGGGTTACCATTGCGGTCGCCGTTGCCGCTTCCTTCGGGGAAGAACCGGATGTGGTGGCGCTTGGTGGCCACAATCACGGTGATCTTGGGAACACGGCCACACCGGGTTTCAAAAATCTTCTTGATCTCAGACACCTCCTGGTCCATCACCTGCGAGAACTGGCCCTCCGACACACCGTCGCGGAAGTAGAATACGTGTGTCGGCATCTTGCACGCCATGACCTCACGCCACTTGAAAAGAGCGCCCTCAAACATGCTCTGCATGCGCACCGACTGCACAATCTCCTGGCGGAATCCATTCGTCTGGCAAAAGGCCGCATACTTGGACGCGTCCTTGTCCCACGAAACAGACATTGCTGCCATCGACGGCTCCAGCTCGCCCATGATATTGGTGGTGCCGTGAGACACGTCAAGTCCGATGATCATCGTTGGCTCCCGGAAGAAGGCAGGGGCAGCCGGGTTGCCAGTGTCGGCAGGAATGCGGCAGGTGGTGCCGCCCAGCTTGGAGTTGACCTTCATCGAAATGTTCGAGCAGTACTGCGCTTGGGCCTTGATGACATGAGACGCGTTGAGCATCTGCGTGACCATGCCAAAGCGACACTCGCCGCTCTTCTTCAGCCGGTAGTAGTTGAAGCTGTTCTTGCTCTTGAGAATAAAGAACATTATTACGGGTGGCTCACCACCGTTCGCATTCTTCGTGGCATTGTACGCCTCAAAGAAGGCGTTGCCCAGGTCCTTGCCAGGAGGGAACCGCACCATGTGCGGGGCGCCGGTGATGAGGCCGCCGTGGTCCTTGTACGTCTTGGTAAACGTACGCATGAAATTCTGCAGCACCGGGAAGTCGACAGAGTTGTCGATGATAGCCACACCCCACGACTTCAGCTCCCGGCCCTTGTTGTTGATGTGGAAAGACTTTCCACGAAGATCCCAGCGACCAGATGTGCCAGGGTTGGCACTGGAGTTCTTGAACTGCACCATGGGCGCCTTGAGCAGGCGAGCGGTCACTGTGGCCATGGCAGGGTTGACACGGATGCCAAACTCCTTGAGGTACTCATCCGAGTCCCAACCTAGACGGGCAACATTCTCGTGAATATTCTTGCCGCGCTCGGCAGGGCGCGTGACGGCAAACTTGATCATGTTGGACGTTTGCTCGGAGTTGAGCTTGAAATTGTACCGTTGCCAGGGCATAATGTGGCACACCTCGATGGGAAAAGCACCCTCGCGGGTGGTTTCGAGCACGGGCAAGTCTGGGTACTCTAGCCGGATGTCGTACTGCTTGAGGTAGTGGTCATAAACAGTACGCTGCTCACCCGTCTTGCGCACGGTGAACTTGAAGTTTTTGGCAGTCGCACCCTCAAAGTTGTACTGCTGGTGCCAAGCAAACCGAGCAATGGTGTAGATCTTGGTGTCGTTGTTCTTGCCACGGTGCTGGACGCGGAAGCGCAGCTTGTGAAACCGGCGAAGAACCTTGAAGGCGTCCGACACGGTTGGCTGGTTTGTCTTGGTGTTCATGTGCCACTGGATTGGGCGCATGAGGTCAGTAAGATCACGCTTGCCAATGTCGCGCCACTTGTCACCGGAGATCCGGATCATGTGGTAGATGGAATCAAGGAGGCGCTGCTCCTTCCAGAAAGTGGTGTTTGCAACGTCCACGTTGATACCGAGGCCGCTGCCGCCAGAGCGAATCGACTCGGAGAGGCGGAACGCTGCGTAGATGCCCTTTGCGGCATAGATGGTGTCGTCGAGGTCACGACGGGGGGCCTGGGGGTGGTAGAAGTTGCGCCGAATGGCGGTCATGACCTGAGAGGGCTTCTGACGCAGAGCATGGTCAAAGAAGTTCATGCACTCGAGTACATGGTTGTTCCAACCCGACTCGCCCTTCAGGTAACTAGCCAAGGCGTCCAAGTGGATGGTGCTGGTACGCCGAACGACCATGATAAACTTGTTCGGGTGCCCAGGGCGCTCAGTCTTTCCCTGTTCGGCATCGAGGTCAATCTCAATGCGGAAGGGGTCGACGACGTTGTTGATGGACCTAGTCTATTAGTTTACATTCAAAATGGGTTGACAGATATGCAACATACCACGCGAGACTGCGTCCATCGTACAGCCAAATCTTGGGGCTGCTCTCCAGAACACGCTGCACGGCGTGCGAGTCCCAGCACTTTTTGTAGATAACAGACTTTGATGGTTCCGGCACGAGCGAGACCTGGGTTATTAGTATGGCGGACATGAACATTCTGTGCTGGTCTTTGACTTACAGCATATTGCTGGACCTTGATAGTGGCCGCTTGCTCAACGCGGTACTGGTTCACGCGGACCTTCAAAGGCTTGTCCTTTTCGTTGTAGCCGGGGCGGGCAGCAAACATTGGCTTGCGTCCTTGCTGGGTGCTGTTAGATAGTGTAGAATTAAGTGGTGGTTATGGAGACAACTTACCATGAGGAAAGCCTCAGGGGGAAGGTCGAGACGCTTGGGGACATCGTTGACCTCGGGCTTCTTGTCGCGGGCAGGGTCAAACCCAAGGCTGGGGCCGAAAGGGGACCGGTCAATACCCGGACCACCAGGACGCTTGGGGCCGATAGAACCCGCACGGGACCTAGACTTGGCACGGGAACGCGATCTGGCACGTTGTGCCTGTGCATCGGGGCCGGAACGGCCACGGGGATCCATGATGTATGGAGAAGACAAATGTCTTTATTGTGTGTTAGAATAAGTTTGAGTTGATGGTAGGGGGCTGATGGTGTTGCTGTAGATGTCCCAACTCAAGAGTCTGCTGTCTGAATACAAAATCTTGTTATCGGATTGAGAGAATCGGATGCAACAAGAAGGAAAACAAGAAGGCAACTTCTCTTATATAGAATAATGAAGGATGTGACATCGTGACAATGTGCGAGGTGCATATTGACGTGTACTTACCTTGCAAGTTTTTTGGAGTCGGTGATGTGCGCTGTAGTAGTTGTTGTTAGAAAGTGACTGCTATGAGTCAAGAAGAGCAAAACTTGTGTGTATATCTCTCTCGATCTTGTCGAGTGTGGGAGTTGGAAGATGAAGGAGAGAGAGAGAGGGTGCTAGAAGAGAGGGGGGAAGACGGGTATTTATAGATCTCGGGGAGCCAAAGAGGTTCACTGAATTTGCAAAAAAAAAAATGAGATTCAAGCTCTTGAAGAAAGGCTCAAATAGTGGTGAAGGGAGGGTGGTATAGGTGTGAATTGAGGCTAGATATGCTTCCTTTTTGCGCCGTTTGCGGATGTTGGTCGTGAGATTTGAGGTCAAAGAGGTGCGAGGTGGTTGTTGGGATGAATCGTGCTTACAGATTTTGTTTGCAGGAGGGAGCCTAAATGTCAGCAGAGGCTCTGGTGAGTTTATGTTGATGCTGAGGAAGGCCAAACTGTGATCAAGTGTAGATGTTGTTGACTGTTGGTCATGAGTGTGTACTCTACTTTCACCTCACAGCTGTGACAGCGATGAGAATCAAATGAGATTGCTCTTTTGTCCTCACAACAAATGAGATGAGACAGGCAAACAACGAAAGAACTGACAAACAGACAAAGCCAACACTTACTGTATCTCTCCTTGAATTTGGGCTGACGCGGACGTCAATGTCGTGGGACAGCAAGTGAGTTCTGCTGGCAGAAACAGCCAACAGAAACGAACAGAAAAAGAAATACAAACGAGCTGGTTAACAACACGTAGAAAAGGGTGAAGAGGAGGTGGCGAGACCGGGGCACTGGGAATGCCTGGCTCTATGTGTTGGGTGAGGTGCGTGTTGATGAGAAAGGTGAAGAAGAGAAGAGGAGGGGAAAGGGGAGGAGAGGGAACGAGATGGAGTGAATGTGGTTTACGTCTTTAATAGGCATTCTGCCTGCTCTTTTTTTACAATGTTTCTTCTACTTGGCTCGCTCCTTCCATTTTGATATTGTGCGTTTCCACAGTGTGCCAATGCAGGCAAGCAAACAATAACAAAGCAGGCCCGTGATAGGTCTGGGCCAATGTAGTCGTCCAGATACCGGTTGGAGCCTGTGCGTTTGTTCTCCATGAGGAAGGCACGACTGGCACTTGCAATCACTCGTTCTGGTATATCCCCGTGCAGGACACAACAAGCGGAAGGGGTGTCTCTTGTTTTTTCCTCTCAGTCCTTCCACCAGTTTAATTCTTGAGGAAGGTGCAGCCATTCTTGTTCTTCGTGCCTTCCTCATGTGGATGAAAACGTTCTCTTGCGTGCTTGATAGAATAGCAAGGGCACTGGGCTTTATTCAGAATCAAATCTGACCAACGAAGGCACCTGCCTGTACTGCATTTTTCTGCTACGGTTCTAGTAGCTCTACGGCCGAACGAGTGGTTTTGACGTCCGCTTCCTCCTGTATGTTATTCTTTGAAGCTGTGTAGCTAGTTTGATTTGGACAGGGAGCAGTTGCTCAAACAGAACAGTGTCAAAATAGAAAACAGCTGCTCTCCAGACAAATGATGACCAAGTCGTGCTGGCTCACTTGATGTCAGCAGAATATCGATGCCTTGTCTATCTTTTCACTATCATGTCTACTTTCCGTTCTTTCTACCTTTGGTCCTGTTGATGTTATTTCCTAGTGGTACAAGGAATCATCAACGTCGTACAAGGCGTCCCTAAAGAGTCATCCATGATTCTATGCAGTGACTGCATGAGTGAGTGACTATGGTCACATCAAGCTTGTATGGAGCTCATGAGTGTGTAATATTGTAGTGACTGCATGGGTGAGTGGCTATGGTCATATCAAGCCTGTATAGCTCATGAATGTGCAGTATGGTGATTTGAGGCCAGTTCCGTCGTGGCTCATTGTTAGTAGTTGTGATAGTATCCTTTGTGACCTTCAAAGCTCCATGCATAGTTGTTTCAATTTTTTTGGAAATTGTGTCTTTAATTTGATAGCGATTGGATTTTGTTGCTTTTCTTTCACTGTGTTGAATTATGATTTTGTCCAGATGCTGGAAACTTTTGTAAATCAAGATATAAATTACAGAAAGTCCAATTTAATTCTCACGAAGCGAAAAAACAAAGAAATCAATCTGTATAGTTGCTATCAATTCAGATTAATTCAACTATAATTTTCGATGAGAAACAAATGTGGAATAATATTTAAAAAGCCACAGCCTCACTGCTGACATCGTGACATCCAGGGCCTCATTTTTAAGTGTAGTCAGAATCACGTGATCTCAAGGCGGCCAATGTGCCCTCATCACTACAATCTATCGTCTGAACCAAAATAATTATTAACCGCTATCTAAACAATAAAACCAATTCTACCATCAGTATCGGTACCCGTGCCCTTGTGGCGCCGCATCATACACATCCTGCGACTCGGGCCGCTGCGACGACTGCCGGTAGTTGCGCCCGGTGAACGGGCTCTGGCCGCGCGTGTCCGAGGCTTGTCTTCCATGACCGTGACCTCCTCCACCGCCGTGGTGCCGCCCGCCATAGACGCGCCCGGCCCGCCGTCCGGCCTCGTACGCCGCATTCGGGTCAATCTCCGTCTCTCGCAGCAGATGCACGAGCGCCGGAGCAATGTACCGCACGCCGTTGTACTGGTGGGCCGGCGGGATCTGGCCGAGCAAAAACGTCACCATCGTCGGGAGCGGCGGGGGTGCACCGCCGTAGTTGGCAGTGTAGCCGGCGGCCGGGGCCTGCGAGCCCTGTGCAAGGCGGCGCTGCTGGTCCAGGCGGCGCCCGGCGGCGCCCTTGAGCGGCGACTCGGCGCGCTGGAACTGCTCGGAGCGGAGCATCTTGCGGGGGGGTGCATTGGCGTCGTCGTCATCGTAGGGGCGTTTGGGCGAGGGCGCGGCATAGGCGCCAGGGGCAGGGACGGCGGGGGCACCGGGGAACGCGCCCGCGCCGGGCCGCGGGCTGGCGCGCAGGTTGGGCGGCATCGGGCTGCCGCGGGTCTCAACACTCGGAAGCACCATCAGCCGCGGCCGCAGCTGTGCCGACGGCGAGATGATGATGCGCGCCGTCACGGGGTCAAACTTTTCCGTGGCAAAGCGCTTGCCAAACAGTTGCAGCTTGGGATCGTTGGGGAACAGCTCGGCCATGCGGCGCTCGAGCTCGATGACGCGCGCGAGGTCGCCGTACTCGGCCTCGCGCTTGTGCATGTACGCGAGCAGCGGCTTGGCTTTGTGCACGGTGTCGGGTTTTTGGGCTAGCCGGTTGACGCACGTCTCGAACACGACGCGCGAGTTGGTGTTGTCGCCGTGCGCGGTCAAATATTTGATATACTCAATCATAAAGTAGGGGTCCTCGGGGAACAGCTTGGCGCCGCGCTCGAGGATCTTGCCGCCTGACTTGTCGTTGTAGCACTTCCACTCCATCTTGGCGACCGCGACATAGATATCGCTCTTGAGGCGGCCGCCCTTGCGCGCCTCGGCAAAGACGGCGCGCATGCCGCCGAGCGGCTGGCCCGGCGCGCCCTTGCCCTGGATGCGGCGCATGGCTCTCGCTAGAGCGATCCACACGTGCGTCAGGCACTTGGACACGAGGTCCATCTGCGCCGTGAAGCCCTGCTTGATGAGCGCAATCTTTTGCTCGTGCTCGGGGTTCTTCTCCTTGGTCTCGTAGCCCTCGTCGTCGTCGTTGCGCGACGTCGCGCGGGCTGTCGACGCAAACATCTCCTCCATCCGCGTAATCTCCGCCTTCTCGCGGTCCTGCAGCGACTTGTGCAGGTCCCGCAGCGTCTGGATGATGCGGTCGTACGGCTCGCGCACCGCCAGCCCGCGCGCAATCTTGGCCTCGTCGCCCTCGGTGATGGCGTACGTCGACTCGATGCGGTCGGCGTGCTTGAGCGCCAGCAGAATGCTCTCGGGGTTGGCCTCGATGCCGTCCACCAGAAACTCCAGTCCCTTGTCCTTGTCGTTCTCCTTGATGTCGTTCTCAAAGCACCACTCGGCCGCCTCGACCCACAGCTCCGGCCAGAACCGCAGCGGCATCAGCGCCTGCTTGTAGCAGTACAGAATACGCGCCTTGAGCACCTCGGGCTCGTCCATCTGCAGGTCCAGCGGGTCAGACTTTTCCCAGTCGATCCACTTGAGCCATAGGTCGACCTGCTGCATGTACTCCTGATGGCCCTCGAATCCGGCCACGGGCGGCAGCCGCGAGATCGTGCTCCGGTTCAGGCCGCGCAGCAGGTTCTCAAGACCCGTGTTGGCCGACTTGGCTGACATGTACGCGGGCGAGCGCTCCGCCAAAAATTTGCGGCCAGTAATCTTGTTCAAGCCCATCTCAAACTGGTCGTACTCCTTCCACAGCTGGTTGACATTCGAGATCGGCACACTCGTCGCGCGCCGGAACGCCTTGCGCAGCTGGTCCATCTTCTGCTGGTCCTGCCAGCCGCTGCCACCGATTGTGCCGGGGCCCGACCGAATAAACTGCACGTAGTCCTGCCACACTTGGCCCGAGTCCTTGTCGACGCCAATCTTTTCGAGCACAAACTCGTAGGCACGGTTGACGACGACGCGCGATTCGGAGCCCGTGTCATTGAGGTTGTTGCGCCGGCGCACGTAGTCGAGGTAGACGATCCACAGCGGCACGTTGACGACTGTGGTCAGTGACCGCCCAAACAGCTCCTCGGCAGCGGCAAAGTTCTCCAGCTCAAGCTCCATCTCGATGAAATTGACCCAGACCTCGCCGCACTGGGGAAACACCTTGAGGAAGCGGTTGAAGACCGAGCGCGCGTCGTCGAAGCGGTTGTTGCGGCGGTGGTCGGCAATCAGCGCAAGCCACGAGTCGACAGCGCCGCGGGGGTCCTCTGTGACGCGAGCCTCGAGCGCGGCGACCGAGTCCTGGCCGGCCGGGATGCCGAATGGGAGAGCAGGGGGCTCTTGGAGTGCAGGCGGCTGCAGGCTCTCCTGAGGTTGGATCTGGGGTTGTGTCTCTTGAGGTTGTGTCTGTTCCCGTGTCTGTTCTTGTGTCGGCGCTGGGCCGGCCGGGTTGTAGTCGTCGATTGTGAGCTGTGAGGGATCATAGTCTTCGCCGTCGTTGTCGTCGATGGGCGCAGCGGCTGGTGCCGGCGTGTCGTCGTCTTCCGAGTCCGAGTCGACAAAGCCGCCGACAGCCTTGGGTTTCTTGGACGGGGGGTGCACAGGCAAGGTTGCTGCGGCTGCTTTGGAGTCGGTCTTGTCGTCCTCCTCACCATCAGAGCCAATATCCTCCAGCGGGACCATAGCGGCGCCAGGATCGTACTCGCCCGCACCGTTTCCATTTCCTTCATCTTCGTCGCCGCCATCCTCCTCCTCCTCCTCCTCACCCTCACCACCTTCCAAGTCATCCACAGTCGGAGAAGACAGAGCATCACCAGCAGTATCAGGGGCATCAGGTTCTGTAGCTTGATTACTGTCACTAACTTGGTTCAAAGTATCAGAGGGTTCCTCCACAACCATTGCGCTATCGCTTCCCATGTCCTCTGCCATTTTGTTCGTTTTTTTCGTCTTGGTCGTGTGTGCTGCGATGTTAGCGACGTCTTGTCGAGGATGAAAAGAGACGCACTTGAGTCGAGCTGAGTAGCCTAGCGGCACGCGACAATGCCAACAGTTGATTATATGGTTTCCATATACGGGCGCGGTAGATTCCAAGTAAGTAGACCCTGATGTCGTCTTCGCGGTTATCGTAGATGCAGCTAGACTCAAAGTGAGCTGACGTCGAGATGTCGAGATGGAAGATTCGAGATCGCGATGACAATCGAGCTGTCTGTCGTAGGGTATAAACACGCGCCGATGCGAGGAACAATCGCTAAATGTCGCTTAGATGCCACTGATGCTCGAGTGCAGCTTCGTATTAGGCCGATCAATGGCGCCGTGTCGTCGTGTGCTGACTGTGGTGATATGCCTTCAACAAAGCTCGTCGTGTCGCCGGTCATGCACGTCCAGCTCTGGTCTTGCTCCCTTTGGTTGGTAGGAGCAGTGAAAAAGGTAGGCGTGGTCTAGGCCGGAAATGGACTAGCGCAGTTCTGTGACGTATCGGACGGCAAGAGCGAGGCCCAGCCATCTTTTGTCTTTGCCAGCTTGTCTATTTAGCGCGCAGAGCTGGAGATGTGTAGTTTAGGCGGTCCAGTGCTTCTTTAGTGCATATTTAGTGTCGTCTGGTGCCTGTCTGTCTCTTTTAGTCCCTGAATCTGCACGTTCTAGTGCTGTTTAGTCACTGGCGAGGCTCCCACCAACCAGCTTGTAAGCATATTGAGCAACGCGATTCATGGTCGCGAAACGGGGACCCGGTCGTGTTTATGAGGCCTACAAATAACAAACTGCCTGAGAACACAAAGGAACGTCTGTTCTGCTTCATTCTGCCTTCATTTACTTCATGTTGAATAATTGGTGCTGAAGGCACATATCACAATGTGACACATCACGTGTGTTGAAACTACCGCATCAGGAAGGACCTGCGACCTCTGGCTAATAACATCGATTGATGCTATGTCGACGAGGTAAAGAACAGGAGTATCACTTCGCTGAATTCTAATGTTTTATGGTATTGGGCATTTTGGTTTAATAGCAGAAGCTTCCTCAAGTTCGACCAGCCTCTTTCAGCATTCGCATACCACTTGGATGCGTGTTCGTGATAAGCTGGTATCGGGCCGTGACTAGAGTCAGCAGAGGACTTGTGCATTGCATCGTGTTAAAGCAAGGAGTGTGAAGAGAATTGTCAGCCATACAAATGGATCCTCAAGAATACACCTCAAATGCATATCTACTTGTGCACTTTGCCTCGACTGGTTGCCTCGACAAACTCAATCAAGGGATCTGACTGGCGCTAATTACACTACAGCCTGTAATTAGAAGGAGCAAGGGTCTCGTGAATGATTGGCTGTCGTCTCCCAGCCTTCTGACTAGTGGGTCCTACCCGCCGTCGCCTAGCCAAACGCGCCAAAGCCTCCTGCCTGGCTCCTGCCTTCGCTGGTCTCCAACAGTGCATATAGCGCCGCAACCACTTTAAAAGACGCGACGCGACGTGTGGGAGTGGCGTTTACTTCTTATTTTGCGACCCACTCTGCGCCAGCAAGCTCCAGCACCTGAACAGAGAGTAGAAAATAGCGGAGATTGGCTGAATCTGAATGGCTCCTGGCTAACTGGGTAACTCGAGGGTGCAATACATAGTCTGCCCTTTCCTTTTGTATTTCGTCTTTCCTTTGCCTCTCTTCTGACTTTGACTCGATCTCGACATTCTTCCGTCTTTCAACTCTCCTCTCATACCACATTGCAACTTTCCCACCTCTACTCTCTCTACTCTCTATCCCACTTCTTACCGCCAGGCTGTGATAGCCACTCGACACCGCCTTTCTCAACCCTGCCGCCCCTCTTCGACTCACGAGCTCCCCCTCGACGTCTCAACTCTCCCTCTTTTCTCCCTGACTTTTGTCTTCTTTCTCTTTTTCTCTCTTTGTCTTTACATATACCCAACCGCAAACATGTCGATCGTCTCGCTCCTCGACGTCAAGGTCAACAACAACCCCGCCAAGTTTGGCGACCCGTACGAGTTTGAGATCACCTTTGAGTGTCTCGAGCAGCTGGAGAAGGGTGCGTATTTGCGAACACATTTCAACGTCGAGATATACTAATAAGAAAAGACCTCGAGTGGAAGCTCACCTATGTCGGTTCCGCGACTAGCGACCAGCACGACCAGGAGCTCGACTCGCTGCTCGTCGGCCCCATCCCCGTCGGCGTCAACAAGTTTGTCTTTGAGGCCGACCCGCCGAGCGTCAAGCAGATCCCCGACACCGAGATCCTCGGCGTCACCGTCATCCTGCTGACCTGCGCCTACGACGGCCGCGAGTTTGTGCGCGTCGGCTACTATGTCAACAACGAATACGACAGCGACGAGCTGAACGCCGACCCGCCGGCCAAGCCCCAGGTCGACCGCATCCGCCGCAATGTCCTGGCTGAGAAGCCGCGTGTCACGCGCTTTGCCATCAAGTGGTGTGTTCTCTTAATCATACTACTGAGAGAATGAGAAAATGAGAACAAAACTAACAATACAGGGACTCTGAGGCGTCTGCCCCTGCCGAGTTCCCTCCTGAGCAGCCCGAGGCCGACCTCGTGGCCGACGAGGAGGAGTACGGTGCCGACGAGGCCGAGGAGGAGGCTGCTGAGGCTGCTGCCGAGGGCGAGGCCAAGGCCGCCCCTGGCGAGGATGCCGCTATGGACGGCGCAGACGAGACTGCGGCCGCACCAGAGGGCGAGGCCGACGAGGACGAGCTGTCTGACGACGGCAGTGTCGACATTGAGGGCGAGAGCGAGGACGAGCTGGAGGAGGAGGAGGAGGGCGAGGGCGAGGCCGTGGAGGGCGACGATGCCATGGATGTCGACGACGACAAGCCGGCCGCCGCTGCACCTGTCGAGGTCATGTCGCACTAGGGTGCGGTTGCCTGCTGAGACTGAGTGCGCCTGATAAGGCTGCTGGGCAAACGTAGACAAGCTTGTTGCCTGCTACCACCGCCGTTATGTTTACGTTTTACGTCTATATGATTTTGATTTTTATCTTGCATTGTTTTTGAGTCTCTCTTTTTTATGTCCTTTCTATGTCGTTTTTGTTATGTCTCTTTTGTCCTGTTGTTGGTTCGTCCAGTATGTAATTGTTCACGGACAAACTGTTGTCTGGAACCACCTTAGGGGTTGGCCGCTTGATAGGCACTCGTCTCATATACCACGGCAATCAATATACATGTTATGATCACTCCAACGTATAGAGCAGATGCATTGTCTGCACATCATTGAAGCAAAAAATCCCTCGCGGGTGTTGTATAGCTCTTATATGGCGTGAATAATGTAAATAACAAGTAAATGGGTAATCATGTCTCCGTAGCAGTGTCGGCAAATGTCGCCTGGCACAGTCGGTCCGTGTCTTCTCCTTCAGTCATCTGCCGTCGGCCTCCAGTCTGGTCTGGTCTTCGCTGCCAGTCGTCCGTCTCGGCGTCCTCCTCTCCCCTCCGTGCCCCTATCCCTCATGCATCACCCATCGCCGCGTCCTGTGTCTTGGCCACGCCGTTGCCCGCCGCCTCCGTCTTGGCCCACTCGTCGGGCGTGTGGCACTTGGCACTCCACGCGTGGATGTTGGCAATCTCGTCCTTGAGCGCAGTGTTGACCAGCCGGTGCCGCTTCAGCCGGTTCAGGCCGTTGAACTGAGGGGAGACGATGACGGCAGTGAATGCTTGGCCGCAGCCGCCTTTGCAGTTAGTATTTGTCTTCTTAGATTTAGAGTCGCGAAGCGACTCTTATTCTCTTTTGGAGTCGCTCCGCGACGTCTCGACGTCTCTCTCCGCCTCGCGACTCGTCGCTCGCTCACTCACCAGACACATCCGTCACCTCCACCGCAGACGCCTGCAGCTTTGCACGCAGCGCCTCCTTCAGCGAATCCTCTGTAATCTGGTCGGCCATTGTTGTTGTCGAGGTCGAGGTCGAGAGTCAAGTCGTCAGATGCGTGCGCAAAGCAAAGAACAAAGAGGGGTGGTGACGCTTATCAGATTGATAAGATGGTCTGAATTTTGAAATTTTCGAGGGTCCGGTACGGAGCGCTGTAATTTAGGTGCAATTAGGTGTATTTAGGGGTGGCAATTTGCACTGTGCGCTGTTGTGAGTAGAGGGGGTAAGTTGGCGCAAGTCGACGATGGCAAATGACTTTTAAACAAAAGTCAAAACACTTAGAATACCAAGAATACGTGCTTATAAGAAACGCAACTGATTTCCAATCTCAGATGCACATGCGAGATCTCAAGCACGCGCGCTGACGCCATAGGCCGTGTTAGCATTTGCGACACCGCCTGTAGTTGCTCCGAAGCGCGCTAGATCCCCGCAGAACAAGCAGATGCACAGTGTTCTAAGGCATACACTGTGCTTGCTCAGTCATCGTCTGTGATAGTGACGATAGCTCCAAGCTGAGCTTAGCTGACCTCAAGAATAGCATCGGTTGACGATATTCATTGGTTTATGTTTTCTTTTGGCTTATCTGTTGTTGGTAGATGCAACCCTGATTGAAACGACACCTATTCATGTTCATTTCACGCTTCTGTCGTGTTCTCTCCCGCCAGCTCTCTGCGCCGTCCCCCTCGGCCTCCATCTCAGCTTCGTTTTCACGGTTCTCACGATTCTCACGATCACAAACACAGCCAACAAGACTAGCTGTTGCAGTCTTACACTCACGTCTATTCACAACCTCGCAACAGCTCTCACGCTGCTGTCCCCCCTCTCCAATCAAACCAATCATGTCTGAATCTGTCAAAATGGAGGCCACCGCAGACGCCGCCGTCAAGGCCATGCAGAAGCTGTACGTTTATATCTATATATCTAAATTTTAACAGCCAAGTCTAACAAATCTAACAAATAGCTACCCTGGGTGGCTCGCTGACAGCGCCTGGGACAACACCGGCCTGCTTCTCGCAAACACGGAGACCATCAACCCCAAGAGCCGCCCGCGTGTCCTGCTCGCCAACGACCTGTCGCCCCGTGTCGTCGACGAGGCCATCTACTATGGCGTCAGCATCATCATTGCCTACCGTATGTTTTATTTGTACATTATAAATACTACTAAAACTAACAAAAAGACCCCTTCATCTTCCGCGGCCTCAAGTCCATCACGCTCAATGATCCCCAGCAGGTGTCGCTGATCCGCCTCGCCCAGAACAACATCGCCGTCTACTCGCCCCATACGGCGCTGGACGCAGCTCCGGGCGGCATCAACGACTGGCTCGCCGATGGCGTGCTGCAGGCCACCGCAGCCGTGTTGCAGATTACCCGTGAAATGGACATGGACGTTGACACCTTCCTCGACCACGTCGGCCACGTTACGCACGCCCTCAAGCCGGTCAAGAACGCACAAGACATCATTGCACCCGCTGACATCCCGCGTCACACGGGCCCTGACGGCAAGAACATTGTCGGCTACGGCCGCTTCGTGCAGCTCGCAACACCGGTGCCCGTCCACGCCCTCATCCGCAACATCCTCAAGAGCCTGGGTCTGCTGAACGACCAGTCCGACACGGCGTCCGCTGCGTCGACACTGCGCCAAGTCCTCGTGGCCCGCCCGCGCGTCAGCCACGGCCTCGGCGACGCCGTCTACCGCTCCGGCGACGACACCGTCAAGAGCGTCGCCATCTGCGCCGGCTCGGGCGCCGACATTCTGCGCGGCGCGCCGGCCGACCTGTACCTGACCGGCGAGATGAGCCACCACGACGCGCTGGCGGCCACTGTCCAGGGCAAGTGGGTGGTGTGTCTGCTGCACAGCAACTCGGAGCGCCTGTTCCTGAAGCAGCGCCTCCAGCGCCAGCTCCAGCGCGAGCTCCAGATGGCGGGCAGCGGGAACAGCCCGGTGGAGGTGCTCGTGAGCGAGGCGGACCACGATCCGTTTGAGATCTGGGACATGACGGATGCCAACGCCTCCGCCGCCGTCGACAAGCGGCCGCAGAGCTACAGCATTTAGATTTTGAGGTTTATAGAAATAAAATGGGTATGATAATGTATTGATGCTGTAATAAGTAAACTCGCTGAACGCCGTAATCAAAATTAAAAGTTACTCCTCGTCGACCTCGGCCTCTTCCAACGCCGCATCGCCGTCGGCTATGCACGCCTTGACATCTGCACCGCCGACGCCTTGATCCAGCCATGCCTGCAGCAGCCGCCGCGGCCGAACCCAGGCCTCGCGCGCCTCGTCCGCCCGTCCCTCCTTGATCAGCTGCCGCAGCCGCGCTGGTGTCTCCAACGCTGCCTCGGCCAGCTGTCGTGTGTGTGCCCGCGCCTTGGCCTGGAGGGCCGCCTCGCTGCCCGGTTCTGGAACAGACGCCCGCATACCGTCGCGCAGCGCCGACGCCTGCGTGTAGATGTGTGCAATCGCCGGGTCCAGCGTCTTGGCCATGGGGTTGAGAGGGTCCATTGTCGCGCGCATCTTTCTGATCGTCTCGGTGGCCGTAATTAGCCGGCTGTAGTTGTCGTACACCAGACTCTTCTTCTCGGCGTCGAGGGCGCGCGTCTCGCTGAGCACGCGCGTGTACACCCGCAGCAGCTGCTCGAGGCTGTTGTCCTGCAGCGCTTGGCGCACGTAGGCCTCGGCGTCAAAGTCGGCGGCGTCCATAGCTGATGGGGGCACTTCCGAGTAGGACAGCAGGTCGTGCGGCTCGTTTTCGTCGGGGTCACCGGTGACTTCGAGCGTGGGCGTGCCGGGCTGTTTCTTGAGGTTGTAGTATTCGCGCAGCGCGGCGCGGTTCCGGCGGGCATTCGGTGGGGCGGCTGGTGCGCCTGCAGCAGGAGTAGATGTCGCTGCCGGCCCGCGGCTGGGCGACCGCGAGACCGACCGGGCCGAGTCGATGCTGGGGCGGTTACTGGACGTCGGGGTCTGCGAGATGCGCCGGACCGGGAGGTCGCGCGGTGTTGCGATTGTGGACATGTTGGAGATGTGTAGTTGGTGAGCCAGCTCACACCGTCGTGTGTAGAGTATTTATTGAGAGGTGGCTGTCGTGAGGTAACTCGGAGTCGTCAATGCCGCCAATGTCAATGAGGTGACGTCGGAGGTGCTGCGAAACGACAGCTGGAGCTTCCCAAAGCGGACCCTGAAGTGGACTAACCGCACTATAATATCGCTCTCAATCAGGACTAAGTGCACTATATATTTTGCATGTGACTTGGCGTGTATATTGTGTTAAAATGGGAAGAACGCGCTTCTTTGGAGCTATTTACACTACGCGTCACCAATTATCACCAAGGGATTTTACCATAGTCACAAAAATCCAAATATCGACATGTCTTCTGAAGCGTCCAATGAAGTCAACCGGCTCCTGCTGCGAGACGGCTTTCCGCCACCGGCCTTGGCCTGGGTCAACTCCCTTGTCGACGGCCAACGCCAGCCCATGCCCGCCATCCTCGCCCATGTCAAGTGTGCCCTGCTGGCAACAGACTGGTCCACGCCAGGTGTCATCCAGACGCGGCCCGAGACCAACTTTCCCGCACAGCTCATAGGGCCGGGTGCCGAGTCTATACAAGAATTCCAACTCACCAGGCCCATCGCCGTCCAGGTCCTCGATGTCCAAAATATGTCCCTGAGCCGCTGGCAGCAGGTCCAGGCACTTGAGGCCATTGAGCGCGGCGAGCAGAAGCGCGGCCGCGAGATCATCCGTGTTGTCAACGACGCCGAAGGTGAAGAGACGGATAGTTCGAGTACAAATACAGCTAGAAATACAGCTGCCACTCACGCAGGACCGCCTGACACCAACTCCACACACCGGCTCGTGCTGCAGGACCCGGCTGGCAATAAGATGTTTGCCATGGAGCTTGTGCGCATTCCCCGCATCGGAATCGGACGGCTGCGGATCGGCGAGAAGCTGATTCTCAAAGCAGGCACACCGGTTGCACGCGGCATCATACTGCTGGACCCGTCCAAGGTCGAATTCCTCGGCGGCGTGATCGAGGAGATGAACAAGGACTGGCTGAAGGGACGCCTGGCACGGCTACGGGACGAAGCGCAGGCTGGGTCTTCCAGCTAGTCATGAATACGAAATACGAAAAAAATATAATTGATACCCTATATGCTATAATATAATACACTTCATTCAAACCTATGCCAATGCCTCTGCCAGTCCCTGCCACCCGTCGGCGAGCCACGGTGCGACCATGATCGCCGTCTGTGCATCCGCCGTCCAACGCGTGCGCACACACGCCCGTGCGAGGTCCTCGGGGCCCAGCTCGCCGCGCGGCGGCAGCAGGCTTGTCGTGAGCTTCAACGACATGTCGTTGCAGTACTCCTCCTCGTCATCATCGATCTGCTCGTCCTCGCCCAGCGCGGCCCATGCGTGCGGCAGGTAGGGGTGCAGCATGACGTCGCGTTGTGCTTGTGATCGTGCTGTGTTGTCGCCAGACTCGGGGCTTGCCAATGCGTGAAGAACCTGGCCGATCAGTGCGTGGTCCGCGACAGACACAGGCTTGCTCTGCTTGCCCTCTTGCAGGTCGACAAGCTCCGACACGACAGCTTCCGCGCTGTCTGCATCGCCCGTCAACAACGCAATCACACCCAGCAGCAAAATCGCCTGGATATGGTCCGGGTGCGCCTCGATCACAGAGAACAGCTCGTCCTGTGCGCGCTGCTTGGCATCCTCGGTGCCTGTCGCCCACAGCACCTGTGCAAACAGACACACCGCGTCAGGGCTGCGGCCCTTGGCAGTGCCATCCTGGACGGCCCAGATGGCCTCGAACTCGGCCAGTGCACCGTCAAAATCTTCCGTAAAGAATTTGGCAAGGGCGCCAGCGAGGTGGGCAGACAGCTCAACCTTGCGCCGCGCGGGGGCTGACAGTTCGCCAATATCTTCGTCGTCGCCCGCGTCGGCCACCAGCTGCAGGGCCATTTCGCTGCACTCGAGCGCTTGGGCATAGTCGCCGAGCGCGACGTAAGCGCGTGCCAGGTCAGCCTTGGCCACGGCGACGCGCTTGAGGGACTCGACGGACTCGGTAGCCTCAAAGTCGGCCTCCAAGACAGTGCAGATCTTCTCGAGCACCGTCACAGTTGTGTCACGGTCGTTGACACGCTCGCCGTAGAGGGCAAATAGGTGAGCATATGGCAGCTCTTCAGGGCGCAGACGGCGTACCTGCTCCAGACCGATTAGCGGCCGTGCCAGCGACGCTTGACCTTCTTCTGCGAGGTCCTCATCCGCAACATCCACAAGATGATCAAACAACGATATAGCATACTGCTCGCGTGCAGCCAGCGACGACGCATCGGACAGGTCCATGGCGTGCAGGAATAGACTGCGCACCTCGGCCGCCTCGCCAAACTGCAGAGCAACATAGCCCTGGCCCACCCAGCTCAGTGCATAGTCGGGGTCACTCGACTGGCCGGCTGTGAATGCACGGTTGGCGAGCTCTGCATCATCATGCAGCAGCGCCAGCGTGCCCAAGTTGGCCCACACCGGTGCCCGGCCGCGACCGAGGAATAGACTGCGCGTGAAGGCGTGCTGGGCCACGGGAGCGTGCACGGCACTGGTGGCCACACCGAGCGCGTTCCAGAACTTGCGGTTGCCCGTCTCGAACTCAATGGCACGCTTGAAGCAGCGGATGGCCGCCCGCAGGAAGCCGTTGAGCTCTTGTCTCAAATTCTCCGGAAGACAGGTGTGTGCGCGGTACTCGGCCCAGCCCAGGTTGTAGTGGGCGATGGCGAGCATGTGCGGGTCGGCCTTGTTTGCAGTGGACACAATGTAGAGCTCGCGCTTAAACGCGAGAATGGTCGCGTGCAGGCAGCGCATCAGGTTGACGCCGCTCTTTTCGTTGTACACGATGCTCTCGGCGAGCACGATTTTGGTGCTGACCTTGTCGATATCCTGGAGGAACTGATAGGCGGGGTGGCTGTCAGTCTCGACGGCGGTGTCGCTGCCAATCGACACGAGCGACGCCATGACAGCCGAGGGGAAAGAGTTGACTTGGCCCTGGACGGTGGTGAACACGGTGCATGCGCTAGCGACAGCTGCCCAGAAGCCAAAGGTCGACTCGGCTGTGGCCACAGGCACCTTGCTAGCAAACGAGAGGGTATCGGCTGCCTTGCTTGCTGCCTCGCCAAAGAGGCCTGTCTTTATGCACGCGTCTGCACTTTCAACCATGGCGTGCATGAGCGCAATCAGTACGCCCTGCTCGGTTGGCCGCTCCTCCAGAATCGACTGGTACAGCTCGATCGCCTTGTCAAACTCGCCGACGCCGCGGTGCACGTTCGCCAGTAAGTACTCGGTGAACCACTTGTCGTAGCCCGCGTCCAGACCGGCCTCGTCCTCGATGCGCCGCGCCTGATCAATCGCGCGGATTGCCGAGTAGTGCATCTTGGCCCGCAGGTACGTCTCGGCGAGGGCCACAAAGGAGTGGTAGTCGCTGCCGCCCGACAACCGCGTGGCCATGCGGAACGACATCATGGCCTTGTTGTACTCCTTCTTGTGCAGCTGGGCCGTGCCGATGGCGGCAAATGGCCAGCTATGCGCCGGCTTCTTGGAACCCCACGGCGGTGTTGCCTGGCCGGAGTCAATGACGCGCTGTGCCACGAGCTCGATGCTGTCCCAGTCGTGCTTATCGGCAAATGTCTGCACCAGCCGGCGGCCGGCCTCGAGCTCGCCGTCCGACAGCTCAATAGCCTTCATGAAGCACTTGAACGCGCGCTTCTTGTCCTTGCCATAGTCGGCATAGAAGACACCAAGGCTGGTGTATGCCGGGGCCAGGTTCAGGTCGTTCTTGAGCGCGCTCAAAAAGTGACTGTACGCTTTGGTGCGGTCCTTGCGGGCAGCTTTGGACGGGTCGAGGTCCCAGAGACAAACACCGAGCCGGTACTGTGTCAGGGCCAGCAGCTTCTTGGCCGGCTGTGCGATGCGCAGTACCTTGCTCTGGACATGTTGCGTGAGTAGCGGAATGCACTCCTCAAACTCGGTCTTTGCGTGTGCAAAGTTTCCTCTCAGGGTGTGTACCCATGCTGTCTCGCTACGCACGCGGAGGTCATTCTTATTGCGCTCCAGAGCACGCTCGAGGAACGAGGCTGCCGCATCGTAGTTGAGCTCCTCCTCGCTGATCAGACCGACACCAATCAGAGCCGGTGTGTTCTTGTCGTTGTGCTCGAGGATCTGCTGGAACAGCTTCTTGGCCTCGGGGTGGTTGTGTGGTGTCTGGTGGTAGATGAGAGCTGTGCCGAGGTAAGCAGTCAGGGCATCTTCTGTGTGCACGAATGGGATGCCTGTCTCTGATTTGCGAGCCTCGAGACTCTTGAGCGCTTTGCGCATAAGGTCGATGTTCTCGGGGTAGTCCTCCGAGTCCTCGTACCACGCGCCCAGCATGCGGTAAGCAAGGAACGACTTGGCTGCTTTGATGCCGTCGAGAATCGAGTCGAGTCGCTCCTCATCTGTTTCTGGCAGGGGAACAAACTTTTTCCTTGGCTTTCTGTCCTTCTTTTTGTCTTCTTCACCCTCTGCTGGTGCTTCCTCCTCCTCTTCTGACACAGGTTCGTCGTCTTCGTCCTTCTTTTTTCTCTCCTTCTTCTCTTCGTTAGGTGCCTTTTGGCTAAATGGAGAAATGTCGCTGGTCAAGAAGCCAGATAGAACCTTTCCAAGACCGCTGTCGGGAAAGTGTGTGCGGTACTTCCACAGAAGCTCGATGTCGTAGTCGCTGATCTCGGCGCGGTCTTCCCAGTCGACGGCAATATCCCATGCCAGCTGGTACGGGTAGTCAATGACCACCATGCCCCGGGCAAACTCCTTGACCTGCGCCAGCTCGTCTTCCTTGGCCTCTCCAGAGAATGCCGACAGTCGGTCAACACGGTAGGCCAGCAGCTTCTCCTCGTAGTCGCGCCGCAGGTCGTCGTCGTTGGTCCAGTTGATGAGCTCATTGTAGAGGCGTGTGAGTTGGCTGTCAGCGTAGACCTCGGCCTTGACCTGCACTGTGACCTCAACCAACCGCGCGCCGATGCGTGTCCTGCGCTCTGCGATGAGAGTGCTGATGCGCTTCTGCTCGTCGGCCTCGACCAGCTTCGCGAGTGTCTCGTAGGTTGCTGCTGGTCGGGGCACACGGCCCTGTAGTGTTGTGTAGATAGGTGACTCGGGCAGAATAATACCCAGGGCGTCCACAATTTGACTCGTGCTTCCATTGCTGCGTGCAAATACAGTAAATTTGTCGATAACACCCTGGCACTTGAAGAGGTCGTCGGCGTCGCGGTAGATGAGGGCCAGCTGCAGCGCTGCGTCCTTGTACTTGGGAATCGACTTGGCGCCCTGCTTTTCAAACACCTTGATCAGGCCCTGCCATACGTTGGCGTCGCCAGGCTTGACTGCTGCCGCATCCTCGTAGACCTTGACGGCCTCGTCGAGCTTCTCGGTCTTGTCGAGGGCGAAGCCGAGGAAGATGAGTCTGTCCGTTAGCAGTCTGCAATTTTTTGTAGATTTTTCTCCCACTCCCTCTCTCCTTCTCCATACTCTACTCACGCCTGGTAATTCTTGCTGTCGTTCTCCAGCACATCCCGCGCCTTGTCGGCCGCATCGTCAAACTTCTCTTGCTTGAGCGAGTCCGCAATGGCCTTGAGCTGGATCTTGACCACCGCCGACACGCCTCCGGGCTTCTTTACTCCGGCCATCTAAACCAATTTCATTCCGGTTCGAACCAGTGTAATTTTCTTTGAAAATTAATTCTATTTTCACAAAGCTTCACCAACCGTCTTCCATCAAGCTATGATGTCGTCCGTCAATAACGGAAATGTGGGGCACTAGCTAGGCCGGCCTCACTCTCACTACTGCGTGCCTGCCGTTTGCGATAGCTCTGATTGCGCTTATCGGTCCCCGCCGGAGTGTGATCAACCATTTTCCGCTTATCGCGATAAGGAATTTCTTATCGTACCGATTTTTTTTTTAGTAGTACCGAACCGTTGGCTGCCATAGTACGGGCGCAAGCACTAACAAAACATCGCCAAAAGGACCAAAGGACATCCGGCCAGCCAACGACTTGTGTCAACACAACACGATTACGGAGCCACCATTTGCCAATTGGCCATCAACACACGCCAATATGGACTCCAACCCGGCCAAGCGTCGCAAGACCGACCATTCGGGTGTCGGCAGCGCCCTGCCCTTCGATGCCGCCGCTGCGTCTGCCGGCCTCTTCCGGCCGAGCACCTTTATTCTCGAGACCGCTGAGCTGCTCGAGCAGAGCCGTGTCGACTACGGCAAGCTGCTGCCCGGTGCCGAGGAGCTGCTGCGCCATGTCAAGACGGCTGTTGAGTCTGTCGAGACCCACGGTCCCGTCCTGGTATGTCCTAATGTACCCTTCGCCTCGACCGGCGCGTGCTAACTTTCTAGATCAACAAAGCCTCGACCGCCTTTGAGAAGAAGAACGCCATCAAGATCCCCTACCCGACTCCGCGCCCCGCCGACGACTCGCTGCTCAAGCTGTCCATGGAGGCACCCGCACACGTCAACGTCGTCGGCAGCTACGTGCTCAAGACCATGATTCGGTCGCAGCGCGAGTTTGCCGTCGACATGATCGTCGAGATGCCCAAGACCATGTTCCAGGACAAGGACTACCTCAACTTGCGCTACTTTTACAAGCGCGCGTACTACCTCGCACACATTGCCAAGGCCGTGGCCAAGTCCGACAAGCTGAGCGCCCTCCTCGGCGACGTGTCGTTTGCCTACCTCGGCGACAACCCGCTGCTGCCCATCCTCGTCGCTACACCCAAGAAGGCCGACACCGCCAGCACCAAGAAGAGCGCGCCCGAGTGCAAGATCCGCATCATCCCCTGCTGCGCTAGCGACCTGTTTCCGCGCACCAAGCTGCTCGCCAACAAGAACTCGCTGCGCCCCGAGGCCGCGAAGGAGGCCAAGGACGAGTCCGAGAAGAAGGACCTGCCCCCGACACCCTTTTACAACGCCACGCTCAAGGCCGAGTCGACCTACCTCGCCTACCTCAAGCTGATCCACCAGGCACAAAAGACCTGCTCCGCCTTTGCCGACGCCTGCCTGCTCGGTCACGTCTGGCTGCAGCAGCGCGGCTTCGGCAGCTCGCTGGCCCGTGGTGGTTTCGGTGCCTTTGAGTGGGCCGCCCTTGTTGCGCTGCTGCTGCAGACTGGCAGCAAGAAGCGCTCTGCCGTGTCGTCGTCCAAGACCGCCTCCGTGTTGTCGCCCTCGCTCAGCGCGACACAGATCTTCAAGGCTGTCGTGCAGTTCTTGGCCTCGACCGACTTCCGCAGCAAGCCCTGCATCCTCGCCGGCACGGCCCCCGAGACGGGTGTCGATTCGATCAAGGAGGGCACGCCCGTGCTGTTTGACGCCGGCAGCCGGCAGCTGAACATTGCCTACAAGATGAGCGCGTGGTCAGCTGGTCTGCTGCGCCAGCACGCCAAGCGCACACACGAGCTGCTCAAGGACGACGCCGTGTCCGACCAGTTCACCCCTACGTTCATTGCGCGCGCCGACATTGCCCTCGAGGCGTACGACATTGTGTTCCGCGTGCGGTGCCCTGCACCCAAGACCGACGACAAGTCCGACAACCTCAGCCGCCACGGTGCCGTGTGGGACTTTGCCGACGGTGTGTTCCAGACCATGAAGCGCGCCCTGGGCGACCGTGCCCGTCTGGTCAACGTTCAGCTGCCGCCGTCTGCATCATGGACCGTGAGCCAGCCCACCCCTGAATCTGCTCCCAGCAAGGCCGCCGCCACATCGACCTTTGTCGTTGTCGGCATCACCTTTGACGCCACCAACATGTCGCGCCACATCGACCACGGCCCGCCTGCCGAGGAGAAGAAGGAGGCCCGCAAGTTCCGCGAGTTCTGGGGCGACCGCGCCGAGCTGCGCCGCTTCAAGGACGGCAGCATTCTGGAGACGCTCGTGTGGTCAACCGGCCAGTCGGCTTCGGGCACGTGCGAGGAGATTGCACGCTACATTCTGGCTCACCGTCTCGGCGTCAAGGCCGACGAGGACATTCAGGTCGTCTCCGGCACTGAGGAGGAGGGCTTCGCCGCCATTGTCCCCATCACACCCGTTGTGGACACTGCTTCATTTACGCTCGCCAAGGAGGCCCTCACCACGCTCGAGGCTGATATCCGTGCTCTTGAGGGCATCCCTCTGCACGTGCGCCAGCTGGCGGCTGTCGACCCTGCCCTGCGCTCGGCCACCATCCGCCCGCCGCCCGTGCAGTCGGGCAACGTTGCTCTGCAGCCGATGGAGGTTGTGCTGTTCTTCGAGGCCTCGGGCAAGTGGCCCGACAACCTAGCTGCCATCCAGCGCGCCAAGCTGGCGTTCCTGCTGCACATTGGCGAGACGCTCGAGATTTACAAGGCCGAGAAGTCCGGCGGCGACCATGTCGTGCAGACCTATGTCGGTCTCGAGAACACCGAGATCGGCAGTGGCGTTGCCAACCTGGCGTACCTGGACATTATCTACCGCGAGACCGCCGCGTTCCGCATGCGCATCCACAGCGACCTCGAGGAGGCCATTCTGACGCGCCAGACCAAGGACAAGACGCTCGACCAGCACGTGCGCACCACCGCCACGCAGCTGCTCGCCGTCCAACGCCGCCTGTGCACGACGCTGCCCCTGCACAACCAGACGATCTCGACGTTTTGCACGCGCTTCCCCGCCTTCTCGCCGACCATCCGCCTCGTCAAGCGCTGGTTCAGCGCGCACAAGCTACTGACGACGCACGTCACCGATGAGACCGTCGAGCTGATCGTGCTGCACGTGTTCCTACGCCCGTACCCCTGGACGACGCCTGCGACCGCCGGCACCGGCCTGCTGCGCACGCTGCAGTTCCTGGCCCGCTGGGACTGGCGCACCGAGCCGCTCATGGTCGACACGTCGTCCCTGACGAACGTGCTGCCCGAGGACGAGGAGGCGCTGGCCAACGGCCCGACGGCCGACCCGCGCACGCGTCTCGAGGCGTGGCGCAAGATCGACCCCAACATGAACCACACGGTGCTGTTTGTGGCGGCGACGCACGAGACCAGTGGCACGGCGTTTACGACCTCCAACTCCATCTCGCCCGACAACACGGGCATCAGCCGGCCGATGCCGAGCAAGGTGGTGGCCGCGCGCATGACGAGCCTCGCGCGCGCTGCGTGCCGCGTCGTCAAGGAGAAGGATGTCACGGCGACGCCCAACTTTGTGCAGGAGGCCGCCTTTGAGCCGGACATGCTGTTCCAGCCGTCGCTGGGCGACTTTGACGTGCTGCTGCACCTGAACAGCCGCGTGATCAAGCGTCTGGTCAAGGGCGACATCTCCGAGAGTGGTGAGGACAACGGCAAGAAGCGCTCCGTCTACAAGAACCTGGACGCGCGCACGGGCCACGAGCTGCACGCGCTGCCGGCGCACCCGATCAAGGTGCTGCTGGACCAGCTGAACGAGGTGTACAACAGCGGCAGCGGCAGCGGCGTGGGCCCGATTGTGTTCTTCTACGGCGCGCCGGACGAGGAGGAGGGCGACCATGTGATTGCGGCGCTGTGGAACCCGCAGGTGCACGCGCGGTCGTTCCGCGTCAACCTGCCGTGCTCGTTCAAGCCGGTGCCCACCAAGAAGAAGGCGGACGACGACGACGAGGCGATGATCGAGGTCAACCGCGAGTCGATCCTGTCGGAGATTGCACGCATTGGCGGCTCGCTGATCGATCAGATCGAGATCGTCACCAAAGCGTAGATTGTATAAAAGCGTTCTCATTTAATCATTTAATTTTATATAGAGCATAGCGATGCAGGAGTTTTGAATTTATACTATCTTGAGATCTACTACCCAATCTGAAAATCGACATTGACCTTTTCCTTGACGTCGTGGCGGCCGACCTGCAGCCGCCACTCGGGCTCGGCGCCGAACCGCATCGTGAGCCGCATGTCCTCGACGATGCGCGTGCCCGTGCTGGGGTTGACAACGGGCAGGCTGTCAAACGGCGTGTCGTACTGGCACGTCAGCGTGCACAGCAGGCTGCACGTCGCGTCCAGCCGCACGGGCGGCGTGTCGGCCGGGCTGACATAAATCTCGAACCGTGTCGACTTGGTCTGCGCGTCGTCCACGAGCTCGTAGAATTTGTGCGACACGGGGTCGCGGTTGTCGAGCTTCTCGCCCTTGGTGACGAACCACTTCATGCGCCAGACGCGCTGCTCGGCGCCCGGCTGGTTGTAGAACTGATCCAAGCTGCGGTCGGCACGCGGCACGGCCTCGCTGACGGGGATGCCGGTGTTGACGCCGTAGCTCATGCGCGCGATGCGGCTCGCGACCTCGGGCAGCGTACTAAAGTCGTTTTGCAGCTGCAGCTGCTGGTCGGGGTTCATCATGTCCTGGGGCACGTAGGGCAGGTTGTAGTTGCGCAGAATGGCGATGACGGCGCCGCGCGCGACGGCGGACCACGAGCGCTGCGGCTGCATGATCTGGTGGAAGTCCTGCTGGAGACGCCTTAACAAATAGTTGGAGCTGCCGAGGCCGCCGACAAGGACAATAGCGCGTGGCTTGACGCCGTGCTCCGAGTGCAGGATGGCGGCGTTTTGCTCGCGCACCAAGCTGGCAATGCCCTGGTATGTCTCCTCGAAAAAGCCGTTGACGATTTCCTTTTTGAGGGTGACCTTTTTCGGGGCCATGCGCGACGGCGCCATGCGCATGTATGCCGGGATTGCCTGGAACGGCGGCGTCAGGAAGATCTGGTCTTTCTGCTCGGGGCCCCAGGTGAAGTTGCGCTTGAGCGTGTGCTCCCACTCGGTGTAGACAAACTGGCGCCACTCGTCGGGCGAGCAACTGTCGAACTTGAAGGGCGTCTTGTTGCGCATGTAGTCGACAAACTTGTCGTCAATCATGAACGCGCCGCACAGCTTGCCGGCGCCGCCGACGACCTCGCAGACGCGGAACGGGTTGACACTCAGGACCTTGTAGCTGATGACGTCAATGGTGCCGCCGCCGCAGTCGACGACCATGAAGGTCTCGCCTTCGACCATGTCGGGGTACTCGCGGCGGTCCATGAGGGTGGACAGGGCGGCGGCCTCGGGCTCCTGGACCAGGATCAGCTCGGTCTCGCCGGCGTCGCGCATGTCTAGGATGCCGGCAATGCGGGCGGCGCGCTTCATCGCGTCCTTGGCATAGCCCGGCCAGATGGCCGGCACGGTGAGGGCGACCTTGATGGGCATGTTGTCCAAGCTGGCCCTGCCGACTTCGCGCGCAATGTCGCTGAGCGCCGTCCTCCACAGCTCCTTGAGGAACGTGGCCACGAGCTGAATCGGACCATCGTCGCCTAGATGCTTTGTCTTTTCGCGCGTGACCCGGAGATACTCGGAGGTGGCAATGTCGTGCGGGATGTCGGCCTCTCTGAGCAGCAGGAGCTTGAACCAGCGGATGGGGTCGTCGCTGCCCTGGATCAAGAAGCCCCAGTTGCGCGACTTGAAGTCAAGCAGCGTCGGCACCTGGGCCTCGTCGCGGGCCTTGTTGTTGCCAAATGACGACGGGTAGTGCTGGACGTCGTGGATGTTGTTGGGGTTGGCCGAGTATGCCCATGAGACGCCCGAGTAGGTGGTGCCAAAGTCGATGCCGATGGCAATGTAGTGCTTGGTCGGGGCGCGTGGGCTGATCGACCGGATGCTGCTGCCATGTCGTCCATGTCTTATAGATCCCCCGCCATGGCCACTGGGAGACAAGAGCTCGGGTGGGTTGTATCCTGGCATTGCAGGTACGGACCGAGACGGCTGCGGGCTTGCTATTGGGGACGGCTGGTAGCGGCCAACGCCATTGGCAGCGCTGCCGATCGGTTTCCGTGCTGGCACTGTCGGCACTGTGGGTGACGATAAACTGTGCCGGGGATTCGGGTCCCGAGACGGCAAATGTGTCGGCAAGCCATAGCCCGGAACTGGATGGCGCACCGGCGGGGGCCGCATCGGCTGGGTGTGGTTCAGGTTCGGCGTGGCCGACGTGGGACGTCCCGGTGTCGGCGGCACCTCTGGCTGCTGGCCGTACTTGTCTTCGTACCGTTCTTTGTACTCGTCTTCTGGTGTTGGCGATCGCGGTGTTGCCAACGGAGACGGCTCCACGTCGCCCTCTGGGATCTGTGGTGGAATTGGTGGCGGCATCTGGTATGGGACGTCTTGGGGTTGTCGGGGTGCCCCGAATGAAAGAGACGGCGACAGCGACTGCACCGGCTGTGCATTTATCACCTCTGGGCTCAGTGTATGGTACCGGGCGAACTCGTCAATGGGCTGCGGCCCCATGCGGCCCGAGCTGGAGTGTTGGCTCGGCTGGCGAGTAGGAACTCCGTAGTGGTAGTTGCCTTGCATGCTCGTGCGGTCGATTTGCGGCGCTGGCGTGCCGGCCACGGACGAACTGAACGACCCGCGGTCAAAGCGGCGGTTGAGATAAACACCGTAGGCGCCGCTGTAGCCACTATAGATCGATGCTGGCCTGCTATCGGTCGCAGCAGGTGATGCCAGAGGGTCGTCGTTGCCATGCAGGGGATTCGGGCTGGTGCGCGAGTCGTTGAGGGACATTTCCGAGGGTGACATGTACCGGTGGAATGGCTGGTACTGCTGCTGCTGGACGTATCGCTGGGTTTGGTATTGCTGTTGTTGGCGCTCGTCTTCTTGCAATGAAAAGTTGCGGAAGCCTTGAGAGATCTGGTCGGCTGCATCGTATGCGTTCTGCTGGTTGTGTGTGTTGTTGTAGGGGTCTGCGGCCTGTCCCTCTCGAGGAGGTGCACCGCTCCAGTCGGGAGAGGTCATTGTGTCGTAGTGGTGATTTTCGGATAGATGAATGTGTCGAGATACCTGCCGGCAGTTTCCGAATCGTGAATATCAAAAGAAGCAGTGTAGTAATCAAAGACGTGATGATGATGGAGGATGAGGACGGAGCGGGAGCGGGAGGTCGATGTGGAGGGGCCAGGCCGAGGGGTATGGAGCACGATTCGGCTTCAGTTGATTCGAGGAAGCGAGTAAGAATAAAACAGAGTCAAGTGCAAATAGCTGCAGGCTGTTTTGGTTTGGATATGATAGAGATGGCGGCAGCAGTGTGGTGGTGGGTGGTGCTGTTCGGACGTCAGCCGGGGTGTCGCCTTTTCGCAACTCTCGCCTTCTTGGGAAACGAATATTGAACCAGTGACTCTGATGTTCCCAAACGGCCTGTCTCTTGTTATTCGGCTTCTAATAATGCTATTTTCGTATCCAAGTTGCCTGTTGCTGCTCTTCTGTGAACTTTCGGAATCCGATTTGCTTTGATTTTGATTTCTTTGATTTCGATTTGATTTCTCGAATGACGACAACAGAAAGCAACACAAGCAACACAAGCAACAAACAACAAGAAACAAGCGGCTCTAGGAATACCTTGGAAACAATATTGCGAGAGTAAGCCTACTGAGTACTTGCAGTGCACATGCGTGAGACCTGCAGACCCCTGCTCGTGCCAATATTCAATATTCCCGATAGATGGATGATCCAATACTTGCCCCCTCCTCTTCTCACTGCAGCATCTTTCAGCCCAAGCCAACCACTTTGGCTTCCAGCTTCTTATTCTAACTCTCTAGTTCTCCTAATGGACTCTGGCAGACCTACTAACCCTCCAATAATCAAAGATCCCCTACTTCATAGTGAAGAAGAGTCAATATCATGGCGGTGGCCGTGCTCCTAGCTCTGTCACATCGACGGCGTATTAGCTCGAACCCATGCTCAAGTCCACTCAAGTCCACTCCAGTCCACTCTATTCCTCCATTGTTACACTCTCCTACACTCTAATAGTCTGTTTGGTGGGTTTATCGGCCAGCTAACGGTGCATTAGCGGCCTGTTCCGTGTCTTGCAAGCCAATGTCGACTTCAGCCTTGCGCAGCCACACTCCCCTCTTCTTTTCTTTTTCCTTTTCTCACTCTTGGTTGTTTCTTGTTTCTGTGCTGTATTTTCTATTGCATCTATTTCACACTATTTCTCTGACGAAAACGGAGGATAATCAAGCTCCCAGGCGGTCAGCAATTTCAAAAGAGTCAAAGATGAGGACCCTTTTTCATCACATCTGACTCTACTCCGAAATTGCATTTGAAAAGCACAAAGCACAGCTACCCGTGATCGGCTATCAGAACCTAAACAATACTCGGGGCCACTGAACAAGCCACGCCTTGCCGCTCTGCCTCAGTAGTCCTCAGTCCCCTGCACAGCCCCAGTGACCGAGTCAACCTTGTGCAGTCTATCATTCATATCTTCTCTACTATCTACTCTGTACTCTTCGCTCATCTGCACTGTTTGAATATTGCTTCTGCTATCGGCCACGAATCCGTTCTCAGCCTCGACTAGCACTCCAGCCTTGGCTCTTCTTCAGTCTTCAGTCCCTATCTCTGCTACGCTTGACTCTATCTTCCATCGTAGGCATCAACATTAACGCCCATGTACGTGTCGTCCACGCATGCTTGTCATGTGCTAGACCTATGAGCCCAATGTCTGACCGGCGCTGTCGTGTCTAGTCGCTATTTTTATCATTACTGTTTACCCATTGATTATTCAAAGCCCTGCTATACTCTTATCAATCCTATTGCTTCCTCATAATCCTCATACTAGAACGGCGTCGGTGGGCGGCACAGCGAGTCCGCTGTGATCATCAGCCACTTTCGATATTAGCATCAGTCTCTCATAAAGACGTCATATCTCATTTGAACTTGTTTTCGTTTTTTTGTTTTTTTTTTCAGTTACAACCAAACACATGGACCGCCAATCACGCACGCGCAGTCGGCCGCCGCTGTCTCACGGCCATGACATCAGCAACGATGCCCAGGCCGTCCAGACCCAGAGCCACGGCGTGCTCACAAAGCAGCGGAAGCGCTCGCTGTCGAGATCGAGAGCCGTGCAATGGATCAACCGCTCGGCAGCGAATCTCAATAACAACCTGACGTCGGCATCGACCGACCGCGTCGGCAGGGTCCCGGACGAGCCGTCCAACAGAATGTCCTTCTCACAGCGCATCACGAATGCCTTCATGGGCCACAAGTCAGAGACAAACACTTCGGCCTTTAGCGCAAACGGTAGCAACGGGAGCGGCAGCAATATCAATGGAAAGGCCAGAGCGGACAGCCCCTCTGCTGCTGACGACGATTGTGAGAGTATCATCCTCGACATCAGCAACGCGCCGCTTCCAAACGGAAGCGCAAAACAGATTGCCGACCCGGCCGCACCATCCCCGGGTTTATCTGCACAGCAGCAGCAGCAGCAAGGTCCCCCGCTTCCGCCCAAGGTGAAGCCAGATTTCTTACTGCTAGAACCGCCACCGCCGATTGCGTCGCATTCGGCAGACGGCCGCCAGGTCCAGCAGCCAATGGGCCGATCGGTGCCCATGAAGCCGGCATCGGAAAACACGGACACCACCCCGCGCCAGCAGGCCGGAAAAGTCGATATTCTCGAGCCGCCTCCGCCTGTACGGTCGGCCATCGACCCCAGACAGGCTCGGAATAATGTGCCGCAGCCGCAGAAGCAGCAGAAGCAGCTCCCGCCCACGCCTAGCACGTCTGGGTTATCGCTCGGGACCGCTACCAAGGTAGTGATGAAGTTCAAGGGGCTGCGGAGGGCAAGCAGCAAGCGCAGTGCCGATCGGGCCAGTACTGATCGGGCGGTCAGCAGCCCAACCCATTCGAGAACACCGTCAAACACGGCAGGTCTGAATGCAGTGCCGCCACCACCGGCTGCTGTCGGCAGCGGGCCGCCAAGAGTCAACTCGCTTCCAAAGCAGCAACAGCCGCAGCAGACAACGGTGCAAAAGCCACAAGAGTCGAGCCCGACATCGACCGCCAGTGGCAATGCCAGCATTCCCCCGCCGCCGCCGCCCATTCATGCCCATCCCGCTCAGATGGCCGCCTGGGAAGAGCAGCAGCAGCAGTACCAGCAGTACAGTCAACCTCTTGGTCAAAATCACAATCAAAATCAAAATCAATACAACTACAGCAACGCCATCCAGGACCCCTACCAGTACGCCGCCCGCGTCGAGGCAGAACTGCAGGCCGAGCTCGACGCCGTCCGCCAGCAGTGCATCGCCCAGGCCGACCTGCTGAGCCAGCGCAACGCCCAGATCGGGTCGCTGTCCAACACCGTCGAGCGCCTCCGCGAGCGCATGCAGGACCAGCTGCAGCAGCAGTTTGAACTCGAGACCGTGCAGCGCGGGGGCCTCTACGCGGCGGCGTCCGTGTCGCTGCCGGACAGCCAGGTGCGCTCGCGCTGGGTCGGCCTGCGCTGGCAGATCCAGCAGTGCGTCGAGGCGGCGGTGCGCTCCTTCTCCTCTCCAGTGGTGGATAACTCCCTGCGCCGGTTGTCTCCAAACTACAAGGCGCTGCTGCAGTCGAGCGCCGGTACGGTGTGCCTGGTGGAGGCGTCGATATGGACGGTGCTGGCACAGCACGTGTTTGGCGATGCGCGGCGGTCGAGCCCGATGTGCTGGGCGTCGCCGCCGTGGGACTCGTTGGTCAAGATCAACGACAGTGTGTTGAGCACGCGGCCGACGGATGCGGCGTTTCACCAGTGGCGTGCGCAGACGGCGGCTTTTGTTCTGTCGCAAGAGACGACGCAAAAAGAATACGGGGAGGTGGTGCGGCAGCTGGAGGCCGAGGTTGGGGGGCTGCTTGCAATGAATCCGACAGACACGGGCCTCCACCGGCAACTTGTGGAAATTGTGAATGCTGCAGTCAGCCTGGACGCCGACCTGTGCCAGCAGCGCGCGTGGTTCTATGTGCACTTTCCGCAGTCGGGCAGCGGCAAGCGGTACGGCATGCCTTTGGACGCGACCGAGATGGCCGTCGTCGAGCAGGAGGAGGTGATGGCCAGCAACATCAGCGATACTGTCTCGCTGGTCGTGCGGCCCGCGCTGTTCAAGGCGGGCAACTCGCGCGGCGAGGCGTACGACGAGGTCGAGCCGATCGAGCCGAGCGTCGTGTGCCGCGGGCCGGCGCGTTCGTCGCGGTCGCAGCAGTCGTCGCCGCAGCCACGGCGGTAGTCACTTTATTTTAGAGGGAAATGCAAATTGAGAAGACCATATATTAGATGTATCTCAAGACAATCCAAACGCCTGGCTAAAATGACACCGGGATATAGATATAGAGAGTACGATAATCAAGACCAAAAACTAAAACAATTAAAGAATATAGACAATGCCGGCAGACGCAGCTGCTCGCTAGTGACCAAGACGAGACCGAAAAGAAAGATATAAAAAAAAAGAATACAAGAGGTGATATATAGTAAGACAAAACACAAAAACAAAACATTAGGCAGCATCTCTCGCCGACTGGTAGAGATTCATATTGGACGCCTTGTTGCGTCCGACGCGCCGCGGCGGTGGCAGTTTTGGCGGCAGTTTCTTGACGGGAGCAGCCGCAGTCGCAGTGGCAGTTTGGGCATGTGCGGCCGTGGCCGCAGCTGCTGCCGCTGCCGCCTCGGGGTGTGCCTCGCTGGCCGTGGCGTTGTAGACGTTGGGCACCGCTTTTGAAGGGACAGCAGCAAGGGCTGCACCCGCCGCTGCACTGGATTGACTCAACGAAGAAGACACGTGCCGGTGCTGCGGCGGCGGTGGCGCCTGCTTGACGGGCACGCCGTGGCGGTGTGTAGGGACGGCCGGGAGAACACGCTTTGTGCGCTTGAACCCGGGCGGGTGTGCGGGTGGTGGTGGCGGTGTTGATACTGCTTCGGTGACAGGGGGTCCAAACAAAGACACGGCATCCGCCGCGGTGGCTGCTTCGGCCGTCGTCGCCAGCGTCGAGTCGCCAATAGGACTCGAGCAGTCAAAGTTAAACTCGTCAAAGCTGTCCGACGACGGCTGGGCTGCGAGCTTGCGGCTCGGCGTCTTGACACCGGGCTTCTCCTTGACGGCGGCGACGTCGGCGACACTGGCGACACTGACGACGCTCGTGCGGCTCTCGCGGCCGCTGTTGTCGTCGCCCGCGCCGAGACTGATGCCGAGGAACTTGTTGACGACGAGGTTGTGCTGCCGCTGGTGCTCGTCGTCGGTTGTCGGGCTACTGCTGCTGGCGGTGAGGAAACTGCCGGCACTGGAGGCGGTGCTCGTGCGTGTCGTCGTTGCGAACGATGGTGTGTCTTCTGTTTCTGTAGTGGCCTCTGCAGTAGAGTCGGCTGCTGACTCTACTGCCGTCTCGGCTGCCGCCTCGACGTCGACGGGACTGGGCGACTCGGGCGGTGTAATGGCCTCGGCGATCCACGGCACATTGGACACGCGGCTCACGAGCCGCAGCGTGGTCTCGTCGGCGGGCGCAAAGTGGGCGTTGCCTGTGCCCGACAAAATAGCGAGCACGCGCAGGATCTCGTCACGCTTGTACTGGGGTGCCTGGTTGAGCTGTGTGTGGGCGAGCAGGGGATAAAAGACGCGCAGGTAGGTGTGGCGCAGGGAGGCGGACTCGTCGGGCAGGTCGAGCAGGTTGCGGATGATGACGTCGACGAGGACGCGCAGGTCGTTTGTGTAGAAATACTCGTAGGTGGCATGAGTGGTGAAGAGGAGATACAATAATTTGAGGATGAGCAGCTGGAGGGCTGTTTCTGTGGCGCGGTTTAAGAGCAAGATAATGTTCTCGCCAAAGGTGCGAAAGTGCAGGCCGTGACGGCTGAGGATCTTGACGACACGGTTGGTGAGGGGTGTTTCCGAGGACGCGTCGACGGCGGCGGTGGTGGCGGCGACCATGTACTGCTCGTTCAAAACGAGCAGCACTCTTATAACAGGATAGTGGTACGGATCGTCAATGTCGTCGGACAGGTCCTCGATGATCTGAAAGAGATACGAGACAAAAGCGTCGTCGACGTGCAGCAGATCGGCGATGCGGACGCGCTCGATGCGGGCCATTTCGTACATGAGCTCGAGCAAGAGGCGGTGCAGGCGGCGGTCGTCGTCGCGGCGGTGCTTGAGCAGCTCGACGAGGCGCGCAAAGCAGCCGGCGTCGATCATCTGGCGGAAGACGGCGTCGTCATAGCGGCCGGCAAAGAGCAGATAGTTGGCGATGACGTGGAGCGGGCGGGCTTCGTCTTCTTGCAATAAACTATAAACGATCTGGGTCTGGACGTAGTCGCGGACGGCGGGCGCGGCGCACAGCGGGCTGTCGAGCAAGCAGCGCGAGCAGCGCGCGAGGTCGATTTCATCGTGGAGGAACTGGTCGCGGGCCTCGGCGACGAGGTCGAGCCATGCGCGCAGGGTGTCGTCGATTTGTTCGTGGGTTGCGCAGACGGTGTTGACGGTGGAAGAGAGGGCTGCCATTAGCTAGGAAGACTTGCAGAAGATCAAGAGCACTTACTATCCCAAAACTGATCTGGATCGTCGACGGCGACGTCCTCGTCGGGGTACGTCATGATGAGGTTCAGGGGGGAGGGTGCATGGGATCAGGTCGGGACGGCAGCTGGTGTCGGCATCGAAGACGGTAGACGGCCTCGTAGCGAGATCATGTATGGTGTATGTGTTGTATATATAGTCGATGTGTTCTTGATGATGTTGATGTCGTCGTCGATCTCGACGATTGGTGGGTAGAAGGTAACCGATGGAGAGAGCACGTCGACGGTGCAATGCGACGAGATGCAGATGCAAAGACAGATGCAGATACAGATGCAGTACAAATGCAGATACAAACGAGATGGAGTGGAAGAAGACGATGGTGATGAAGATGCAAATGTGAAGTGCAGAAGTGAGAGACACGCCGACAAAGTGGAGTGGGTCCCGATTTGGCGATGCGATGCGAGAAAGCGAGAAGGAAGAAGGAGACGGGCAAAACGCTACTTGGCACAGGGCTAAAAGAGGGTAGTGCGGTTAGCAAGCAGTCAGCACAGCGTGGCTATAAATACTATAAATAGCTAAAATGACCGCTAGGGCCGTGTTTCGGCTGCACCCCGCGTTGTCGATCAGATTGAGGATTATGTAATATTTGATTCAAGATGGAAAGCCTATGGAAAGCCTTGTGATTCCATGCCGGTATTTTCTTGTTCTTTTTGTGAGAAATAGTAAGCTCAGGGTGTGCAGTCAGTCTATTTTATGAAGTTAGGACTTAGATATAATTATTCTGGATTTGTTGGATTTAATTTTAATCTTTAAATATATATAAAAAAGTAGGTCTTTTTCTTTTGTTTTCTTTCTTTTGCTTTCTTTTTCTATTACTTTTTAAGTACTTATTTTTTCGTAATGACTTTGTATTTCTTTCGATATGATGAAATTGTAAGCTGATTGCAGGTTGAGAATAAAAGACAATGAAATTACCAAGAATATGTTAAGATGCAGCCGGAATACATTCGACAAGAAAGCCTCACTGTCGATCATTCAAACCGGTTTCAAAGGTCAGCTGGCTGTAGTAGATGATTTGATATAATGAGTGGCTGAGTTGCTTACTCACGTGCAATTATTATAAAAGACGAAATACGAATACAATACAATATACAAGACCTATTCACCCGGACACACTCAATATATACTCCGGACGACGGGAGAGCTCTCGGACGGCGGCGTAGAAGTCGACCGAGACTGGCCAAAAACACATGCAGAAACGAATGCAGAAACGAAGATCATGAGGAGATACGGGAGACCAAACTGAAAACAAAAGTAGACAAACGGGAGAAAAGCGGCAGTTCAGAGAGTCGAGAGGGGAAATGCGACGTTGTCGACATCAAGTGACAGTAGAGGTCTGGTCGATGGTCTGGTAGATGGAGGAGTCGGGTCGTGCGGTCGGGTCGTTTGGTCGCCTGGCTAATATCAGTATGCCGAGCAGGTATAAAAGCGGCAAATGTCGACAGCTTTTATAATGAGTGGCAGACAAGATCCAGATCTCTAGATCAGTCAATCTACAATGAAGCTCTTTTCTACCCTGCTCGCGCTGGCCCAGACGGCCGCCGCCACGCTCGCCGTCGTGCCCGGCGCCACTTGGACCGCCTCGGACGGCCAGCACCTGCAGGCCCACGGCGCCGGCGTCATCAAGGTCGACGGCACATACTACCTCGTCGGCGAGGACAAGACCAACGGCTCCGCGTTCCAGCATGTCAATTGCTATTCGTCGACAGACCTCGTGCAGTGGAAGTATCAAGGACCGCTACTGTCTGTCACCACGTCGGGCGACCTCGGTCCAAACCGCGTCATCGAACGACCCAAGGTCTTGTATAATGCCCAGACCAAAAAGTACGTCCTCTGGATGCACGTCGACAGCAGCAGCTACGGCGAGGCCAAGGTGGGCGTGGCCACGGGCGACTCGGTGTGCGGCACGTACACGTACCTCGGCAGCTTCCAGCCGCTCGGGCACCAGAGCCGCGACATGGGGCTGTTCCAGGACGACGACGGGTCGGCGTATCTTTTGTCAGAAGACCGGCCAAACGGGCTGCGCATCATGCGCCTGACCGACGACTACTTGAATGTCACCAGCGAGACGTACCTGTGGCCCGACCACATTGAGGCCCCCGCGGTGATTAAGGTGCAGGGCCGCTACTACATGTTTGGCAGCCACCTCACCGGCTGGAGCGCCAACGACAATGTCGTGTCGTCGTCGACGTCCTTGACCAGCGGGTGGTCCGCCTGGGCCACGTTTGCCGACGTCGGCAGTAACACCTACTCGTCGCAGACCAACTACATTCTGCCGTTTGGCGATGAAATTGTTTATCTGGGCGACCGCTGGGTGTCCACCAACCTGCACGCCAGCACGTACGTCTGGCTGCCGCTGACGATCGCGGGCACCAATGTCACCATGAAAAACCACGCCGCGTGGGTCCCACCGACCGGCCGCGACGCCGTCGCCACCGTCTACTATAGTAGTAGTGCTGTGCTCGCGAGCGGCGCGCGCAACGTGTCGTGCTCCGTGTGCTCGGGCGGCAACGCGGCGGGCTACATTGGCGGCCCGAGCCACGGCACGGCGACGATGAATGTCAACAGCGTGGGCGCGCAGGTGACGACACTGATTATCCGGTACGGCGTGTCGGAGGCGGCGGGCCGGCTGGGGACGGTGCGTATCAACGGCGGCACGCCCATTCAAGTCGCCTTCCTCCCCGGCAGCAGCAGCGGCAACATTGGGCAGAGCGTGGTGACGGTGGCGCTTGTGAACGGCGTGAACACGATCCAGTTTGGGGGTGTCGGCGACGCGTACGGGCCGGACATTGACACGGTGACTGTTCCGTCGTAGTCATCATATCAACTACTTAGTGAGATGTTCAATTATGTGAATGCAACTCTGTCCGTTTTATCTGTTTTATCTGCATGTTTTCATCTGCCTTTACATCAGTCACATTGTGACGACGTTTCGGATGCTGTGATTCGTGTTGTGGGCTGTTAGTATTGGCTGTTCAATGTATTCTTTCAACTCAATTACTCCTTCAAGTCATTACTCCTACTCAATACTACCTCTGCATTTACAATACAACGGCAAAGGCCTCGGTCTGCAACGCTGCACGCCAGACTATTGTTTGTTGCGTCGTTTTGAATATGGAGAGGTGCTGCAAACTTGTTTTCTCTTCGCAACATTTTTACTCAGTATTCCCATGTTTTCGTTACTCACAAAAGCCTCGTCAGTCTTATCTTCATGTCAGTCGACAACATCTACATCTCATCTTCAATGACATTCTTGCCTTGGCTCGGATCATCTCCATCTATTAATACGCTTCCTGTTCACTCTACTCCGAATCACTCTAGATGCCTGTCTATATCAGGCGGAGTATTATCTCTGTTGCAGCTATTAATAATACAGAAACATGTGAAGAGACTCTAAACGATACGAGATGGCCAAGCGATCAAGACGAAACAGCACAGCCCAGTAGATAGAGTAAACACGTCACTGTTGCAAGTTATCGACGGATCGTCTGTGCTCCGTCTGTGCTCCATGGGGTATCGTGGTGATATTTTTGTAGATTAAACTGTAGATTTAAATGGTCGATTCACTCCCTATTGTAGGCCTCCGTACGCCGAATAGCGATCACTGTACTCAGTAGAAAGAAAGGGGCCTTCCTGTCTGTCCCGCTGTCCTAGACGTGCCTTTTTTCTACATTCCAGAGTTGACAGATCCAGATCGACGCGGGAAATAAGAATTCAGAGAATTCACACAATTGAAAAGTAAGAGCGAAATGAATCTGCCGCTTCGCTTGTTGTAAGACCTTCTTTATCTTTACAAAGTATCTTCTGAATACTTCCTCCATCCAGCACTGATGGACATGGCGCATGCCGTGCCGCTGCTGAACTCAGACTGTCTCTGGTTTTCTTACTCGTCGTTTTTCTTTTCTTTCTCATTCTCTTCTCTATCTTTGTTCTCAGAATGCATAATCTCTCGCGTAGATGCATGGTCCTTTTACAAGACAGAACATCTTAATACAACAATAAAAGTAAAGTAAAAAAGACCCGCTGTTCCACTATCAAATGCCCGACCGTTTCGCGCCCGAATACCCTGAGCCTGAACTTGAATGCCGTAGAGCGTAGAGTTAATACAAACTGCCGCTGTATGCAGCTTCGGAGACATCCTTGCCCTTGTCGTTTTCTATTCGTAATTGATGTCCTTGTAGTGTATTCATCCCATCTACTTGTACTGATACTATCTCGTCAATCTTTACTCGTTGTATCACTTGCAACATGTCTCACAACGTGGCGTCTCTTTTTTCTTTTCTTTTCTTTCTCTCTTGTCGGCAGTGTACTACTAAATACATTTCCTCTTCTCTCCACCGTGCACCGCTTGACGAGCTTAATTTTACTCGCGACTAGTTTAGCCGTGAGCAGGATTGCTCTCGTGTCTCTTCTATGATTCAGATGAATCCCAACAACTTTTTACTTTCATAAATTCATAAATCGGACTCATAGCCTTGCCTCCGGCGTATCCGACTCATAAACTCTGTCGAGCCGCTGAATGCACTGATATTGATTCTGCATATGCAGCTGCACGTCGACACTCTGGGCCTTTTTCATTTCTCATTTCATCTCCTCTTGTTCATATCACTACGCTCCACTGTCTGTTGGCCCGTTTTCGAACCTGATATCACCAGTAGAAAATACAAAAAGAACTAGTACTCAAACAGGGGGAGGCGAATAACAAACCTGATGTATCCCTCAACTGCAAATACTGATCTGAAACCGGGGTGCCATTCGTCAGTGGCTTTCGATAGTGTCGCGTTTTGGATGCATTCTCATTCTTATTCTTATTGTTGCACTCTTCAGCTTCTTGAAACGGCGTCTTTGTAGACACTCGCGGCTATCAAGTCGACAGGCACATGGTCCATCTTATCTCATCTTCAGCCATGTTCATTCCGACTTCTTCTCTCCGTTCTGATGTCTACTACTCTAGTTCATAGTGGTCGCCGTTGCAAGTGCGGAGTCGTCAGATGAACGATATTATCTACCACAATACGATACTAGAAGTAGAAGACACAAAGACGTCACAAGCAGTCATACTCCTCTGTACGAAGTAGAACCCTCTGCTCTGCAATTCGACTAGTCGGCTACTCCTATACCAACGCGCACTAGCGACACTATGGAGGCAGACAAACCGGGCAAGGGCGTACATCGTAGAGTAATGATGAGATTACCTTGATTATGTGCTATGAGATAGATAGGAGGCAAGATGGAAAACAGCAAATGCGTGATGGCGGTGTATTAAGAGATGAAGCGAATAGAGGAAGCCCATAAGACAGACGGCCCTTGCGTCCAGCGCCAAAGCAGGCACGGCCGACAGGCACCAACACAGGCACAGAGCACAAAGCGAGCGCACAGCCAATACTACACAAGAGAACCACAAAGCCGCCCCCAACTGTCTTTCTGGCGTCTTTCAGTCGTCTTTCAGTTTCGTCAGGTACGCTGTCGCTCGTTTCTCTCCACTTGTTTCTTTTCTTCTTTTATTCGTTTCTTGCTTTCTTTTGTCTTTCTTGATGTAATCTTGTATCTTCTCTATCGACATCGCTCCTTCCCATTGCTCTTCTCAATCCGTCGCTCCTTCTATTTGCAGTACCGCCCGCCCGCGCCCTCGCTGCGACCCTCCTTCTTTGACTTGCCTTTGACTGCACCCTCCCACTAACAGCCTAACAGGTACCCCTTGCCTTGTGCCTGCCACTAGTGCTCAAGACTGGCAACAGCCGCCACTGGTCAACTGACAGCAGCTACTGGTAGAATGCGACCTAGAGCACGCTAGCGGGCGTCAGCACACCCTCTGCCTTTTTGTCTTTTGTCTCTTTCTGTTTCTGTCTTTTCTTACAAGTCCGCCTGAAACGGTTCCTGACCCTGCCCCCTCGTGCCTTCCTCTTGCTACCACTTCTTGCTACCACAATACACGGCTCCACCCACGCGCGCATCTTTCCTCTCCAATCTCCCGTTCTTTCCTTTTTGTCTTGTCTTCCTCTGTTGTCTCACTTCCTTCTTGCCTGTTCTGTCCTTATCTGGCACCCCTCTTTGACCGTTTCTGCCGTTTTGTTTCTTTTTATTTCTTCTTTTTATTTTCTCATTTCTTTCTTTTCTCTCTGTTTTCTCGTTCTTTTCTTCCATCTTCTCCTACCACCACTACACTCACTACTCACCACTAATTCTACATCGCTGTGACCAAATGAAGTGAAAATTTAGTCTAAATTAACGACGTATATCTGAGAATATAATCCCATAATTCCCATAATAAATTCATTCTGAAATAATCAATAAATTCGATAAATGTTGTCTAATCGACCAACCACCCCTCAGCAGTAGAAACCAGAACCAGAAACGCAAGAGCCGCCCTTCGCTTTCCCCTTTTACTAGCCCACTCTCTCGACTCTATTCCTCCTTTCAGAGCGTGCCTCCCTCTCCCTCACTCCCCTCAGGCGATACTTTCCGAGTTTCATATTTCTTATTCTTACTGCGACGCATACCCCATACTCTGTCTGTTCTGTTCTTTCTGTATTCTCTCTATTCTATCCGCCGTCAGCTCCTTCCGTTTTCATTCTGTCGTGCCTGCATACGCACACGAGCATCTGTTGTATCCATCTATCACCGCATCATCACCACAATCATCACGATCATCGACATCACATCGACATCAACATCACCACCACACATCGCGTCAACAGCGCGCCACTCATTGCGACCATCGTAACCGTCTCGACTCTGACGACTCGACCCGACCGACTCCGACATCGTCAAACCGACTCAACGACCAGCTGACAGAATGTCTGTCATGCTGCAGACGCCCTCACGAGCCTCGACTGCCTCTTCATCCTCCTTCCAGCCCATATCCAGACAAAACACAATGTCGTCCTACGATGGCGCCCGCAGCGCGCGCCAGTCCAAGCGCATCAGCATGTCCGCCCTGTACATGTCCATGTCCGCCCAGGAGACCGACCTCGAGATCGAGGACGAGCTGGCGCGCGCCCAAAAGATCCTGCGCGACCTCAAGGCCAAGATCTCGTCGCAGTCCAAACAGAATTTCGTCCTCGAAAAAGACGTGCGCTACCTCGACTCGCGCATCGCCCTGCTCATCCAGAACCGCATGGCCCTCGAGGAGCAGAACGAGGTCGCCAGCCGCCTCGAGGACTCCAACGAGCTGCAGGTCGGCGCGTTCCCCAACGACGACAAGACCCAAAAGTACGGCAACCTCATGTTCCTGCTGCAGTCCGAGCCGCGCCACATTGCCCATTTGTGTCGGCTGGTCAGCATGTCCGAGATTGACTCGCTGCTGCAGACCGTCATGTTCACCATCTACGGAAACCAGTACGAGAGCCGCGAAGAGCACCTGCTGCTCACCATGTTCCAGTCCGTCCTCACCTACCAGTTCGACACCACCCCCGAGTACTCGTCGCTGCTGCGCGCCAACACCCCCGTGTCGCGCATGATGACCACCTACACGCGCCGCGGCCCCGGCCAGAGCTTCCTGAAGACCGTGCTCGCCGACCGCATTAACTCTCTCATCGAGCTGCAGGACCTCGACCTCGAAATCAACCCGCTCAAGGTCTACGAGCGCATGGTCGCCCAGATCGAGGAGGACACCGGCACGCTGCCTGCGTCGCTGCCCAAGGGCATCACCGCCGAGCAGGCCGCCGAGAACCTGCAGGTCCAGGCCATTATCGAGCCGCGCCTCACCATGCTGAGCGAGATTGCCAACGGTTTCTTGACGACCATTCTCGACGGTCTCGAGGAAGCGCCGTACGGCATCCGCTGGATCTGCAAGCAGATCCGCAGTCTCACGAAGCGCAAGTACCCCGACGCCAACGACCAGGTCATCTGCACGCTCATTGGCGGCTTCTTCTTCCTGCGCTTCATCAACCCCGCCATCGTGACGCCCAAGTCGTACATGCTGATCGACGGCACGCCCGCCGACCGCCCGCGCCGCACGCTGACGCTGATTGCCAAGATGCTGCAGAACCTGGCCAACAAGCCGTCGTACGCAAAAGAGCCGTACATGGCCAAGCTGCAGCCGTTTATCCACCAGAACAAGGAGCGCATCAACAAGTTTATGCTGGACCTGTGCGAGGTGCAGGATTTCTATGAGAGCCTCGAGATGGACAACTATGTGGCCCTTTCAAAGAAGGATCTGGAGCTGTCGATCACGCTCAACGAAATCTACGCCATGCACTCGCTGCTCGAGAAGCACAACGGCGAGCTGAACCGCGACGCCAACGCGCACCTCGCGCAGATCCTGGCGGACCTCGGCGCCGCGCCGGCGCAGCTGCCGCGCAAGGAGAACCGCGTCATCAACCTGCCGCTGTTCAGCCGCTGGGAGGCGGCGCTCGACGACCTCACGGCGGCGCTCGACATTACGCAGGAGGAAGTATTCTTTATGGAGGCCAAGTCGGTGTTTGTGCAGATTATGCGCTCGATCCCGCCCAACTCGTCGGTCGCGCGGCGGCCGCTGCGGCTGGAGCGCATTGCCGACGCGGCGGCCACCTCGAAAAACGACGCCGTCATGGTGCGCAAGGGCATCCGCGCCATGGAGCTGCTGAGCCAGCTGCAGGAGATGAAGGTTACGGACAAGTCGGACGGCTTTGGCCTGCTGCGCGATGAGGTCGAGCAGGAGCTGCAGCATCTTGGCTCGCTCAAGGAGGGTGTCCTCACGGAAACCAAGAAGTTGAATGAGGTATTCGCCACCATTACCGACCACAACACCTACTTGAACGGCCAGCTCGAGACGTACAAGAGCTACCTGCACAATGTGCGCAGCCAGAGCGAGGGCACGCGCCGCAAGCCGCAGAAGCAGCAGGTTTTGGGGCCGTACAAGTTCACCCACCAGCAGCTCGAGAAAGAGGGCGTCATCCAGAAGAGCAACGTCCCCGACAACCGGCGCGCCAACATTTATTTCAACTTCACCAGCCCGCTGCCCGGCACGTTTGTGATTTCGCTGCACTACAAGGGCCGCACGCGGGGCCTGCTGGAGCTGGACCTGAAGCTGGACGATTTGCTGGAGATGCAAAAGGACAATCTGGACGAGCTTGATCTTGAGTATGTGCAGTTTAATGTGCCCAAGGTGTTGGCGTTGTTGAACAAGCGGTTTGCGCGGAAGAAGGGGTGGTAGACGAGTCGACACGAGTCGGCAACAAGTCGACGCAGTCGACGAGTTGTCGACGAGTCAGTGTCTATCGACTCGACGAAGTCGGGTCGATCTGTCGACGTCGACCTGTTTATCGAGTCGATTCACTCGACGACCCCCCTTATGAGTGACGGCCGCATGAGTTGTTCTTTCTTATTCTCTTCTTCTTTCTTTTGTCTTGCTTCGCCGGCGTATGATACCACCTATTGCAAAACCCAAAAAAAGAAAAACATGTCTGTTGTTTTATTTGTTATTTCTTTCTTGCTCATGTATCCCCGGCCTGTTGGCCAAGCCGAGATGTGTTATGCTCTCTTTTGTCAGGAGGTCTTTTTTTCTTTGTTTGTTGCTGTTTGTTTGTTTGTGTTGCCTACTACTACTAATACTGGACGGTGTCCGAGAGGACTGTTGGATTTCTTTCTCTTTCTTTCTACTGTCTTTCTTATCTTCTATCATGTCTTTTCTATGTCTACATGTTTCGACGTCTGTTTGTTCTGTCTACGTTATCTACTGCTATTTATGCTATGCTTATTACTTTGGTTACTGTTTATTTGCTCTTTGCTATTATCGTTGATCTGGCTGTCGGCCGGTCCGGAGCTGCAGCGTGTACTGTTATTATCTATTTTCATATCTCATATCTATCTATCTTATTTATTTCCGGGAAGGATGTTTTTTGTCGGAATCTGCTGGGTTTTTCTTCTGTGCTTTTTTCTTTCGTCTTCTCTTTTTCCCTGATATCAACAAACTTTACTTCTATTCCCTCTTTAGCATCCATATTCAACACGCCCATGGCATTTTATCATTTTGATTTAGTAATGTGCCCTCGAAGTACTGATATGTGTCTGTAGATTTATTAATTTGTCTTTATTGTTAAAAAAAGTAAAGAAGAAAATTAAAAAAAAGAAAAGAGAGAAGAAAAATGATCACAGCTTGACAGAAACAAAACAGTAAACTACGGAATAAATAAGATCAAATCGCATAAATTAAAAGCTAGCTTTCAGATGTAAAATAAAATCTACTTTTTAAACACCATTCATAGACGTTGTTAGAAAACACTCTTATTCTCCCGATGGACTGCGCTTCGATGCTGCCGTAATACCCATGTTAGTCATCCTCGAAAAGCAAAAAGCACTTTACACTTAGCTGCTACCCCTGTCTTACCTAATCTTCAGCATTACCAAAGATGACATAATCACACTAAGTGCAGATTAAGTGCAGAGATTAAGTGCAAAGTGCTTTCCCTGCACCCCGCTGCCGTACCTTTGCAAAGTATCAATACCGACTACGGACGAAAGAATGTGATGTAACTGGTGTGCAGTGTGCAGATTGTGCAGATTGGTGCATGGATTGGTTTTTTTGTCTTTGCACATTCATGCCGTTGAATGACTCGACTCACTCAAGATACCGTCTCTTGACTCGTTCCTGCCTCCTTCCTTCTCTACAAAAAACACTTTAACAAAGAGGGGTCTGCTCCTGCTCTTTTTATATTTGCGATTCGACTAAATCCTGGACGGCCGTTTTCTCCGTGCTCCATAGCGAGCAGGAACGCTGGTGGAAGCCACTCGAGGCAGGTCGTGCGGTTGCTTGTTAAACGGCTTTTTCCTTCTTTGGGACGCACTTAGTGGTCTTCCACTTCCTCGTCCACATCTACTTCTTATTTAGAGTCCATAACAGCTCTTGACTCACGACATCTGTATATATCTCGACATCTCTCTTGACGATCTACTCGATATCTACATCTTTATACCACACACACACACACACACACACAATGACAATCGGCCTCGGCGAGTCCATCCCGCCAGACACGGCACATGTAAGTCTGATACATTTACCTCGACATCTACTAAACCTCTACTAACCTGCAGGCCGTCTCCGTCTCCCTCCCGACATGGCGCGCAAACGTCGGCTACGAAGAGGGCGAGGCCTGGGTCATGAAGAAACTGGTCACCGGCTACCCGCGCTTCTTCGTCCACAACAGCATCAAGGCCTTTGCCGCCGACATTGCCCAGCGCTACGGCCAGCCCGACCAGACCGCCATGCTCTTCTCCTCCAAAGCCGCCGCCACGCGCTGTCTCGCCTTTATGCGGCAGTACGCCACGGCTGACCTCCTGCAAGACTTGAAAGCCGTCCACCTCGTCCTCGACCCCAGCAACGCCGCCACCGCCCCCGTGCGCTCGCTCGTGCCCACCATCTCCGCCGTCCTCATGCACCCCGACGCCTTTCCCGTCGCCAAGCAGTACTGGCAGCACACCGGCGACGGCGTCTCCAGTCGCCGCGCCGAGTTCAGCCACAAGCTGTTTACCGATGGCCTGCTGATCGACGAGCTGGCCGCCGCCGCCGCCGCCGCCTCGCTCTCCGCCAAGCTCTCCACATCGCCGTCGGCAAACACAATCCCCGGCATGAAGCCGTTCCGCGGCCCCAAGCGCTACCAGCGGCCCATGTCGCCCACGGCTCCTCAAATCTCGTCCATTTCTGCGACGGGCCGCCCCGTCTCGCCCGCCCTCGACGAGGACGAGGAGGAGACCAACCGGTTCCTGGAGGAGCGCTTCGGCCGCAACCTCGACATCTCGTTTGTGCGCCGCGCGCGCGCCGCCATCCTGCGGCGCATCACGGGCGCGCTGACGGCGGACAACCACGTGGAGAAGTCGCCGTCGCCGTCCGAAGGGGAAGAGTCGCTGCGCGGCGTGGCCGTGCGCGAGGACGACGTCTACCTGGTGCCGTGCGGCATGAACGCCGTCTACAACGCGCACCGCTTCCTGCTCGAGGCGCGGCCCGACCGTGCCGGCCTCAAGAGCATCAACTTTGGCTTCCCGTACGTGGACACGCTCAAGATTCTGCAAAAGTTTGGCGCTGGCTGCCTGTTCTATGGGCATGCCTCTGAAGCGGATCTCGATGACCTCGAGAAACGCTTAAAAGAAGGCGAACGTTTCCTGGGTCTGTTCTGCGAGTTCCCGGGCAACCCGCTGCTGACGTGCCCGAACCTCGTGCGCATCCGCCAGCTCGCCGACCAGTACGACTTTGCCGTCGTTGTGGACGAGACCATTGGCACGTTTGCCAATGTCAACGTGCTGCCGTACGCGGACATTGTCGTCAGTTCTCTCACCAAAATCTTTTCCGGCGACTGCAACGTCATGGGCGGCTCGCTCGTTCTTAATCGTAGACTGCCACTCTACGACAGCCTCAAAAAGGTCGCCTCTACAGAATACGACCCCGACAGCTACTGGGCCGAGGACGCCATCTTCATGGAGCGCAACAGCCGCGACTTTGCGGCGCGCGTCGAGCGCATCAACGCCAACGCCGAGGCCATCTGCGACGTGCTGCGCGCCAGTCCGATCGTCAAGGAGCTGCACTACCCCAAGTACTGTCCGACGAATGCCAACTACGAGGTGTGCAAGTTGTCGCCGCAGAGCGGCTACGGCGGGTTGCTGTCGTGCTCGTTCCAAACACAAGCGCAGGCCATTGCGTTCTTTGACGAGGTCGAATCCGCCAAGGGCCCGTCGCTGGGCACCAACTTTACGCTGACGTCGCCGTACGTGATCCTGGCGCACTACAACGAGCTGGAGTGGTGCCGCAGCCTGGGTGTGGACCCAGACCTGATCCGCGTCAGCGTCGGTCTCGAGGACACGGCGGATCTGCGGCAGCGGTTTCAAAAGGCGTTGGACGCGGCGGCGGCTGTATAACTGAAAAAAGAAGAAGTTATTAAAAGGAGCGATCATGACAGTTATGAGCATAGTTTCAATCTAGTTTTAAAATAAAATGTACTGGTATTAATATTCAACTATTTACAATGCAATGGGTATCGTACACGCCGTTCATCGCGACAGCACTCGTTGCTGCGCTCCTCGTACTCTCCTCACATTAGACTACAACTCGTCGGCTTGTAGCTCTCGCCAAACAGCTCAACACCCCGCTCCAGCTCGTTGGCCGCCTGCTTCTCCTTGGCCTCCTGCCGGAAGTACAGCTTCAGAAACTTTTCCAGGTCCTCGTCCAGGTTGTCCAGGTCCGCCGCCATCACCACCTCGCCGCGGCACAGCGGACAAAACTTGTTGTTGTCGCGCTGCATCTTGATCACGCAGCGCACGCAGAACACGTGCTTGCAGCTGAGGCGCACCGGCAGCCACGCGAGCCCCAAGCACACGGGGCATGTGTAGTCCTCGAGCCGCGGCACGACGGCCACGACGTCCTGCGCAATGCGCGCGCACACGTCGCGCGCGAGGCCGTCCACCAGCAAATCGGCCGTGCCGTCGTGGTGCCGCGACAGCGCGACGGGAAACGTCGTCGACACGCCGAGCGCCGTCACCTTGTCAAACTTTTTGAGGATCTTGATCTGCGCTGTCTGATTGAGCTCGCGGAAGCGCATATTCAAGTAGAGCCGCTTGTTCAGCAGCAAAAAGTGCTGGTACGCCGCGCGGCTCTCTTGCAGCCGGAACGTCTGCAGCAGATTGCGCTTGCGCACTTGGTCCTGGAACCAGTCGAGCTTCTGCGCCGCCTGCACCGACGACCGCGCGCCGCCGTGGTTGCGGTTGCGGTCGCACTCGCGCGTCGAAAAGAAGACCTGCGCGTCCAGGTACAGCTCAAACACCTCGCGCCACGTCGTCAGGTCGCTCTCGAATTTCGAGATCACGCCCTCCTTGTGCTTCTGCGACCGCCAAATCGGCCGCTTCAGCTCGGGCCGCGCCACCGCCTCGACCTCTTTGCCCAGCGCCACCACGTCGCTCGTGATGGACGCCTGCTCGGCCTGGCCGATGCGCTCGAGCTCGGCCATGTCGCGGTGGATGAGGCCAAAGAATTCGCTGTCGGCGGTCAGAGAGATCTCGACGCGCTGGAAGCTCTTTTGGCGCACGCGGGATTTTGCGTCGCCGTCGATCATTTCGACATCGTCGTCGTCGGCCACCGAGACGTCTTCCGACACATCAGCCGATGCATCGGCCGACACGTCTCCCGACTCTTGTGATGCGCCTGCCGAATCAGTGGCCTCGGCCGAGCTGACTGACGACCGCCGGATATCGGCCTGTTTTTGTAGGAATGCCCGTGACGCCGGCGACAGCGAGGCGTCCACGACAATGCCGTCCTCGAGGTCGACGAAAATGGTAAAGTGCGTGCGCACATCCGACTTGCCCACGTCAAACTTGTACTTTGCAAGCGGGATCTGGTCGCCGTAGGATGATACAGCTTGCGCGGCAAGCAGCTGGCGCAGGGTGTCGGCGTCGAGGCCCATTTCCTGGAACTCGGCGCGGATCTTGTTCAGGCATTTCTTGAGCGTTGGGTAGGGAATGGCTGCCTGGCACCACTCGTCGGGGTAGTCGCCGCTCTGGATGGCGGCTTTGAACTCGCGCGCGAACTTCATTCTGTTGTTCTTGTATTATATCTGTAGTTCTGATCAGGCTGTTATGTTGATTGAATAATTGAATAAGACTAAAAGGCGCCGTGATGTCATGGCGTCGTGATGTATGGTTGTGTAAGAATGAGTCGAGGTCGAGAGAACGAAAGTCAGAGTGAAGAATGAGAATGAAGAATGAGATGTCAATGAAAAGAATAATTTGCAGAGGCAAAGACAGAAGAATAGAAAAGCCAAGCTACTCAAATAAAGTTGGCCAAGCTCCGACCGGTGCCAAGCTGTGCCGTTCTATTCTCGTGAAAGGGTCGCGTGCCCGGCTTGGCGATGGGCTGGGGTAGATTCTGCAGCTGCAGGGTGGTAGAAGTCGGGATGGGTAGAGTATGTCTGGCAGAGTCTGGAGGTGGCGATATTCGTTACAGAGAGTGTTGACTCCTAGCAGCGGTAGGTCATGAGCCCGGCCCGAACAGGCGTCGGTCAGGGTCAGGCGCCACTATTTGTAGTGGGAAGGGAGGCCTAGACGGTCTAAGAAGTAGGATCAGAGGTACTTGCATTCATCCACTCTGCGGTAGAGAATGGAGAGTAGAGGAAGCTTGAGGCGGGCCAGGCCTTTGATTCTTTGATTGGCGCGGGGCGGAAGGCTGGACTATTCGATATATTGAAAATGGGAAAGTTGGATTGCGCATTAATAGTCGACGACCCTGTGGCTAAAAAATCTGCGCCCTAGTCAGGGGATGTAACAGCGAACGAGGAGTGGGCGGCGTGAGGATGCAGGATGAGGTTTTTGATCTTTGAGTCAAGAGATGTCGTGATAGATTGTAGTGATGACTAACACGTTATCATGAAGATGTAAACAGCCAAAGATAGAAAGTGCAGTGAGTGTTCCTTCTGTTCTGGTGATGCATCAATCTTCAGTCGACATTAGTCATACTTTGACAGGACGACAAGGCTGGATTTTATGAACACTCAAAGAAAATATCTACATTCAGGCACATGCTAGAGTCCTCGACAGCTACTGGCTAGATCCAAAGCTATCTTCAATATTCAAGACAAAATACAAAATACAAGACAATTACAGACAAGCTCGCGAGAATCTCAAATTAACAAGAAATAGCGTTTAGACGCGGCCCATTGCGGCAGTGCCCTTTTGGGCTTAGCGTGCTCCAGACACTGCCTATCACGTGGATACCCCTCTCTGCCTCTGCCTAGTGCTTGCAGAAAAAATTATAGTGCGGTTAGCTATCAGTGTAAGTGATGCTTATCGCGTGCTCAAAAATATCGACTATGAATTAGACTCCGTCATACAATTTTGTTATTGAGTTTTAGTTTTAAAAAGCTGGAAGATTGAGCAGGCTTCTATCTCAAAATCTACATCAACATCAACGCAACAACACATACACAACCAGATGGGAGCAGAACAGTCGTCGCAGCGCAGCGCTGCCCAGGCAGACGCGCCACTGCAAAAGACGTGCTATTACGAACTGCTCAGCTGCGAGCGCACAGCCACCGACGACGAGCTCAAGAAGGCCTACCGGCGAAAGGCCCTCGAGCTGCACCCCGACCGAAACTTCAACGATGTCGAAAATGCCACGCGCAAGTTCGCCGAGGTCCAGACCGCCTACGAGGTCTTGTCCGACCCCCAGGAGCGCGCCTGGTACGACTCGCATCGCGACGACATCTTGAGGGGCAACACCAGCGGCGGCGGCGACGAGGCGGCTGCCGACGCCGGCCCGCGCTACTTTAATAACGTCAAGCTCACGCCCGCCGAGGACCTCTACACTCTCATGGGCCGCTTCAACCGCAGCGTGCCCTTTGACAACTCGCCGTACGGGTTTTATGGCATTCTCGAGTCGACGTTTGCACAGCTCGCCCTGGAAGAAGAAGCCGCGTTCAGCTGGGACGCGACGCGCAACGCCAGCGACCAGCTGCCGACGTACCACGCCTTTGGCTCTGCCGACGAGTCGTACGATGACGTCGCCAAGCATTTCTACAAAGACTGGTCCAACTTTGCCACGGTCAAGTCGTTTAGCTGGAAGGACAAGTACCGACTGTCGGACGCACCCGACCGTCAGGTGCGCCGCATGATGGACAAGGACAACAAGAAGGCGCGCGAACAGGGCATCCGCGACTTCAATGATGCCGTGCGCTCGCTCGTTGCGTTTGTGCGCAAGCGCGACCCGCGGTGCATCCAGAACAACATGCAGACGGAGGCGGAGCGGCAGCAGGCGCTGCGGGACTCGGCGAACGCGCAGGCGGCGCGGCAGCGGGCGGCGAACCAGGAGAAGCGGCGGCAGGCGATGCAGGAGCAGGCGGCGTACGTGGAGCCGGGGACACGCCCCGAAGACATTGAGGCGCAGGTGCGGCGCGCCGAGGTGAGCGAGGAGGAGGACGTCAGTGGCGACGAGCTGCTGGAAGAAATCGAGTGCATGGTGTGCGACAAGACGTTCAAGAGCGAGAAGCAGTTTGAGGCGCACGAGCGGAGCCGGAAGCATTTGAAGGCGGTGCAGACGATCCGGTGGCAGATGCGCAAGGAGGACAAGGCGATGGGCCTCGGGGAGTTTGCGGTCAAGGAAGAGGCGCCGCCGGCGTTGGTGGTGGAGACGGCGCCGACGGAGCTTGAGGAGGAGGAGGAGGAGGAAGAGGAGGAAGAGTCGGACGACGAATTTGCGGCACGGATGGCCAAGCTGAGTCTGAAGAAGCAGAAGAAGAAGAAGAAGCAGATGAAGCAGGCGGGCTTCTATGGTCAAGAGAGTGAGGAGGAGGAGGAGGAGGAGGGGCAACAAGAGGAGACTGCAGAAGCTGCAGAGACTGCTGAAAAGCCCGAGGAGACTACAGAAGAGAAGCCAGAAGAAAATGAAGAGAAGGAGGGAAAAGACAGCGGACCGTCGGCCAAGGCCGGCAAGGCCAAGCTGCGGCGCGAAAAGAAGGCCGCGATGCAGGCCGCCGCGGCCGCCGCTGCAGGCGAGAACGAGGGCAGCGTCGCGTGCACCATGTGCCGCGAGACGTTTGCGTCCAACACGAAGCTGCACCAGCACCTGCGCGACGAGCACGCCACAAAAAGCAAAGGCAAAGGCAAGAAGAAGCGGTGATCTTTTAGACTTTTTTCTATTTTTTTAGACATAGAATAGCATAGCGATAATGAGACACGACAAAAGTTTGATTTATATTTGTATCCAATATTAATATTATTATGCTACCGTCCAATAAAAAGAAAAGAAGAAACAAATGGTATGCCAACTCCGCGAATGCCAGGTATATAACCAGAAAGAAACAAAACAGGAAATAGAAAGCACTTTTAGATGACAGAATGACAGAAAGAAAAGGAAAACAGAAAAAAAAACTACTTGGCAACCACATCGGTGGCCACGCCCTTCTCGGGCTCCTCCTCAATGTCCGCCACCCGCTCAATGTCGATGCTCGGCATGCGGCCGTCCTCACTCTCCCCAGAACCAGAAGCTGCAGCTGCAGCCCGCGCCTCCTCGCGCTCCCGCTTCGCCTGCTGCCGCGCAAGAATCCGCAGCAGCTTCGCGCGCTTCGCCTCGTTGCGCTCGACGTCGGCGCGCATCTGCCGGATCACGCGGCTGCGGGCGCGGATCTGTTTGCCATACTTCAAAAAGATGACCGGGATGGGAATGAGGCAGACTTCTAGGAGGCCTAGGAACGTGCCGGCCCACTGCGGCGTCATGGCCTTGTACATGGCGGGCCCGGCAAGAGGAAGCGTGCCGCCAATGACGGAGCGGATGACCATGTTGCTGGCGAGCGCGGAGGCGGCGTATAAGCCGTACGAGCCGGCGAGGTAGTTGCTGCCATAAATAAAAGTGAGGGTGTTGCCAGCACCAAAAAAGATGCCAAAGGCGATGGGGACGGCCCAGTGAATAGTCGCGGGCAGGCCGGTCCATGAGAAGACGAGCTGGCCGATGGGCGTGAGGACGGCGCCGATGACCATGACGCGGGCGGACGCCTCGGGGGGCGCGCGGCCGGTCTCTGGGTCTTTGGGGTAGTTGTTGATGAGGCGGCGGCACAGGGGTTCTGAGCCGATGGCCATAATGGTGCCGACGCCGATGCCGATAAAGGCAAGGCCCGAGATGCCGGCGCTCCAGCCGCGGCCTTCAGTGAAGACGATGGGGTAGGCGACGAAGCAGAGATACAAAATGCCATACACAATAGAGATCCAGACGTTGAAGAACCACAGGATGGGCTCGGTGGCGGCGAGGATAAAGGGCCGGCTCAAATTGGTCTTGACGAGCTTTGCCACCGAGATGCGCTCGTCGTAGCGGCACCAGTAGCGGTCGTCGTCCATTTCCTTGCGCTTGCGGGCGGCCTTGGCCTTGAGGATGGCGGGTGCGTAGGTCTCGCGCACGGTGAACATGAGCAGGATGGCGACGCCGCCGAGGATGATGACAATGTACGAGTCCCAGCGCCAGCCGAGGTACTGGTAGACGAAGCCGCCGATCAGCGGGCCGGTGACCGGTCCGTTCATCGGCGCAATAGACATTAGACTAATGTAGAGGGCGCGGTTGTCTTCAGTACTAATATCGACCATGGTGGCCGGCCCGTTGGAGACGAGCGCGGCGCCGAAAAAGGCGCCAAAGAAGCGCACCACCAAGATCTCGGCGAGCGACGTCGCGAGCGCACTCGGAATGACGAGCAAAGTAAAGCAAAAGATGCACACCAGGTAGACGTTGCGCCGTCCGATCAGCTCGCTCATGGGCGCCACGACCATGGCGCCGACGGCGAGGCCAAACAGGTAGGTGGTGACGCCGAGCATGGCAATGGCCTCGCTGGTGACGTCAAAGGCCTCCATGACGCCGGGAATGGACGATGTATAGCTTGTGCTATACACGACGACGACCCAGGTGGAGTAGGAGATGGCGGCGACGATCCAGAAGCGGTACCAGGCGGGCCAGCGGCGCGGGTCGTCGGGGTCGTCATCCGAAAAGGTCACCTCAAAGTCGGGCAGGCGCGAGGCGACGCTGCCAAAGGAGGTGGCGGTCATGGCGTGCGAGATGGGCTCGCGGGCGGCCTGCTCTGCCTCGGTCTCGATGTTGGGCGTCATGGCGAGCTCGAGGGGCTCGAGGGGATCGGAGTCGTCGCTGTCAAAGGACGAGCGGCGCGTGCGCGGGCGTGTGAGATGCGAGAGGCGCGTGGCGTGGCTCATCTGGGAGACATGGCTGGCGATTTTCTCGAGGCGCGCGGCGTGGTCGGCGTCGCGCGAGTCGAGGTCGCTGTCTGTTGAGGAGGCGTCCGAGGGGATGTCGGGTGTGTGTTGTAATTCATTCTGTTGTGTCTGCTCCGTCTGGCCGGTGGCCACGCCGGCGGGCGATTTTTCTGACATGGTGCCGGTGTCGTCTCTTCCGTCCGTAGAGGCGTAGAGTGCAATTAAGGTATAAATTTAAATAAGAACAAGAAGCTAGATGAGAAAATAAACAGAGAAATCAAAATCAAAATTAAACAAAGAAGAGCAATCAAGCTACTAATAAGAAGAAGAGTCACGCAAGACGGCGGCCAAGTTGTTAATCGGCGGGTCTTTTAGTTTTTAATAAAGAAAAAAGAATTTAACTAACGGCTACTACTACTCCGTCTATTGTCGGCTTCTTCCTTTCTTTCAAAGACCTCCTCTTTTTCCATTTCGACCGGCAACGCGCCGCCGTACGGAGTCGTATTTTTGATACCACCCACCTTGGGCTAGAAGGGAGCCGAGTTGGGGGTGGATAGGGGGTGGTGTAGGATGAGGTTTGTATTTTTGATTTTGATTTACTTGTAAGAGTTTATTACATATTTTTTGAAAATGAAAGTGATGCGAGTACAGAGATCGAAGATCGAAGCTCGAAGCTCGAAGATGTTGTCGATGTTGTATCATGGAGCCAAAGCAGGCAATGAACAATGCAACAGATGCAACAGAACAAACAATGCAGAGAATATTCTACACCATTCAGTCCATAGTCCATCTACATATCTAGAAATTTCTATTCTCTTTGAAACGGCGACTGAAGGCAACCGACTCCGACTTGCAGTGCTACGATGGCGATTTATCAGTGAATAATTCTACTTGTTGCTTCTGGCGCAGCTTCGCCCCTTTCTAGAAGGATATGGGGCGTAGAAAGAAGGTATTTCTGTAAACAAAAAGAAAGAAAAGAAAGAAAGAAGAAAAGTTTTCAACAAGGATCTAACCGCAGGCCTGCCATGCTACATTACGACAGTGCCCCTTGGGCAGCAACCAGGGGATGGATTAGAGGTGAAATTAGTAGTTAGAGCAGCTTTCAGTGTCTCTTCTCTTAGTACTGAGTATTCATCTAATTTCACTTCATCTTCTTAACGGGTTTACCTGGACATAACGAAACCTGCCCACGGGGTCACCCAACAGTGTAGAGTAAAGTAGAGTAAAAATAGACTGATCGAAATGATCGAAATGATCATCTTCAATAATATGCCCAAAGCCCAAAGCCCAAAGCAACGTACTGAGTAATAACACACTCGACAGTCCGAGTACGAGACGTCGTCGTCGACAAGTCAATGTCAATGGACAGTTTTATTCTTCCCGTTTAGGCTAGAGCAGTGCGAATATCTTTTCTCTCAGCAGTAAACCGAGTAAATACAGGGGTAGAACGAAAAGTTTGCTCCGTAGGTCGGCTTGCGACGGGAGTCATTGGCCCGAAGTGAGAGGTGTCATAGGGCGTGCATTTCTCTACCGGCAAGGTACAAAGTACATGGGCTTCAATGATCTGTTTCTTCTTTCTCAGTCATTTCTCTTTTACTGAGTACTCTCAGACCTGCAATACCCTGGCTAACACCGCCGATAAGATAGCATACGAGATTACATAATCCACGGAAACGATCCGCGGGCCGATGTCAACCGCACGGAACTGGTTGACGGGTTTGACGGGTTTGAGCGGTGGAGGAATTGAGAGAAAATGAGAAGGAAAGGTAAACATAATCGATGAATACCAAGACCGAGGGACAAGCATTGCGAATTGGCAGAGAATCAAGAATAGACATCACGCATCGAATAGACAGAATCGGATCACGGCAAAAGACTACCGCTAGGGTCAATACAGCCGACGCCTTCCTCTTTCTTGGAGTTGGAGTACTTGGTGTGCTCCTTTGCTCTTTCTTTTTATGTGAATTTATGTGATTGACTTCTTCTCTCCCTTGCTCCGAATCAGCTTCTTTCACAATGCTCCTTCCAATTTTGTCACTTTCATCACTCCTTCCTCTCCTTCAAAAACAAAAATCAGAGGTCAGCAGTCCCAGGAAACAGAGTGGATCCGTTAGGCCATGCAGCCAGAGCATTCCGTGCTCCACAAAGCCATCCACATTCTTGCAGTCAGTCCCGAGTCCACTGCTGCGTGCACCTTCCGCGTTTTACGAAATACACACATGGCGCCCACCGCCAGAGTTTCCCATCGTCTCCCTCGCAGAGTTGACTCCACAGATGCTCTAGACTCTAGACTTCTATGCAGAGGTCACACATGCACTGTCTGCCGCTGCCAGTCATGCACTCGTCAACTGTCTGTGTAGCGGTCTGCATGCATGATATAATGTGTGTGACATTGGCATCATGGATTTACATGGTTATAGGTCATAGGACATAAGAGAACGAACACGAACTCGGTCCGTTGTTTTCCTCCTATTTACTACGTCGGGACATCATTACAGCATTTTATTAGAGAGAGAGAATGCAAGCCCGACTCGGCCCTACTTCCGATGCCGTTCGGCTTCGGAACGTTGGCCGAATGACAGAGACTGAGACTGAGACAAGGCAGAGACGACCGGAGGCAGAGTGGGTCGTCCTCTAATATGTATTGGTAGAGCGCTTTCGGAGTCGTGAGCGCCGATGGCCACCGCCGAGAGGAGCTCCTCAGTGATCAGCAATCGTAGAAGAGCAGTAGAATCATGAAAGCATGGCATGATCGAGATGGTTCATGATGGGCAGCGGCCTCATTTTATATGTTTATTGCATGGACGAATCTGACTGGTGCTTGCATACTTTGTATGAGCATAACATACGTGTAAGATGTCCAATCGGGTGTAACAGTTTAACAGATGGGGCTGCAACTATTTATGTTGAATACTCATTGTGCAAGATTCAGAGAAGCCATTTATAAGCAGCCTGTGCATGATATCCCGGCACCCGGCTTGGCTTGTTTGTCTTGATTTCTATTTAGCAACAAAAGAAGCAAGCATCTTAGTATTGTAGATGTCTACCAATGGCTTCATGATTGCTTGATCTCGTGTATATATAGACCTCGCATTGCAGAACCATTGTCTACCACCTGGCCGTCTCCATGGAAATCACACGTCGGAGAATTCTGTATTCACCTATATCCAAGTATTCATATTCCATAATACTCACTCTACAGGACTCTCCCTTCCGGCTTGATTTTCAATATGCCTGCAAACAAGATGCAAATACAAATGAAGAACAGTCTTGGCATGTTTTATGTTGTACTCTGTATATTCATCGCTTAGTATACACGGCCTTTTACTGGTCCTTTTGGCTTTGATTTGTTTTTATTTGTACAGTCGTCGATCATGGTGGTTGATGTGCATCATGCGGAGATTTTTTGTTTCAGTGTCAACTGTCAACTTGTGATATACTATCTCAATGCTGTCTCTAATACTGACAATAAGCTAAAACAATTTAATGTCCGCCAAGCCGGCAGTCGAGCAGCCCCGAGAAACGTAAAACAAAAAGGCTGAAGGCTGTCAACTGTGGTTGACTGTGGTTGACTACAGCAATATGATGTGTAAGATATAGATGGAAGTGGAAGATATTCTCCGACAGGACTACACGGGAACGACTTACACGATGGCAACAACATGACTTACAACATTGAGACAGTATCTAGACATTGCTGACAACAAGATGCAAGTGTTGAAGTTGATGTTGATATTGTAATGGCCATGACAATAGCATTATGTAGAGCCACCAAGATCAACTCAGAATGAACACCCTCGAGTCACTCATCATGACTGTACCAGACATTTGCAGACCCCAGACCTCCCAGACTCTACTTCTTTACCCCCGTCATGGGAAACCGGAGCCGCGCACTCCCAGCGCCATATATCCAGAATACCCACGTCCCAGACCGGTCCTTGGCTCGCGAATACCTGCCGTCGGCGTTGTGTAGATACTGTGCTCGATCGACTGCTCTGCTGATGATTGCCTTTGAGTGTTTCTCCTTGTCGATGCATTCTGTATGTGTCTGCTGTAGACTTGATGTTATGGGCACCCCTCTGTCTTCAGTTGGGGATGTTGTCCCATATCATCTGGCTGTCCCTTGATCTCTCTTAATCTTTCTCTTTCTCTTTTTTCTTCTCGTCTCTCTTCTTTCCTCCTGCTGCTCTCTTATTCTTTCTTGTTTTTCTTCTTTCTGTTGGTGTTCTTGTTTTCTCGTCTCTTCTTCTCGCCTCGTTGCATCTCATCTACATATCTACAGATATCTAGAACGGGCATCATCTCTGTCATCTAGGTAACGCTGGTCGTCAACCTTTTGTTTTTCGTTTTGTTCTTCTCTTCTGTGCCCTGGTGGTCTTTAATAATTTTAATATTTGTTTTTCGTGCTTCTCGTTCCTCTCGTCTCGCTCGCTCGTGTCTTCGACACTCGACTCGCCTCGCCTCGACTCGCCGCCATGGGCAACCCCTTCACGGCCATCGGTCACGCCGTCGCCGCCTACGGCCGCAACCTCAAAAACGCGCCCAAGGCCCAGTACATGACAAGCACCGCCGCCGAGTCCGTCATCCCCAGTCTGACCACCCTGCCGCCGCCCGCCTACCGTCCCCAGCGGTCCAACTTTGATTTCAACTTTCAGACCTCGACGTCCCGGCCGTCCAGCGCCGGCAGCCTCGACGACATTGCCATTGAGAAAGAGCGCCTCAAAACAGAAGCGGCCCTCACTGGTCCTGTCATTGCAAAAGCCAAACCCAAGAAAGGCGCGTTCGACTTTGTCGTCAATGCCGCCGGCTCGCGCTGGACCTTTTTGGTGACCATCCTGCTGCTCGCCGCGTGGGCCGTGCTCGGCGCCGTGTTCGGGCCCACCGACACCTGGCAGGTCATCTTCCAGGACGTGTCGAGCATCCAGTGCTACATCTCGGCGACGCTGCTCATGCGCCAGCAGCAGAACTCGACGCGCGCGCTGCTGGACACGATCTGCGGCATGCTATCGCGGGCGCAAGGCAATGAGCGTCTGCTTAGAGGTTTGAGTGAGAAGCAGCTGCTCACTCTAAAGCAGTCGCGGCGGCCACTGCGGGATGTTTCTTTAGAAAGAAGGGAGTCGCTCTTTGACCGCATGGCCAACACCGTGTCGCGCTTCCTCGGGTCTTTGTATGCTCTCATCATCTACTGGGCCGGCATCATCGTCTGGGTCTTCTTCGGCATCCCGCTCATGTTTAGCGACACCTGGCAGCTCTACGTCAACACCGCCACCGCGCTCGAGCTCACGTTTACCACCATGTTCCTGCAGAACGTGCGCCGCCAGCACGAGCAGTACCTAGAAAAGTGTCTCGAGAGCATCGACCTGGTGGACCGCGCCCTCGAGATGGACCTGCGTCGCATGACGCGCGACATGCGCCCGAACCCCGTCGTCGCGTCGCAGCCGCCCGCGCGCCTGAGCCGCGCCGAGACGGCCATTGACGTGTGGGCGTTTATCGTCGGTGGGTCGGTGGGTGTTTTTTTGTCCGTCACAGTCGGCGCCGCCTGGCTCGGCATTGGCGACTTTATGCAATTTGACGACAACTGGTGGCTGATTATCGGCACGTACACGGGCCTGATGGGGTTCGTCGACGGCTTCGTGCTGCGCAATGTGCACCACCGCGAGACGGTCATGGCGGACAAGCACTTTGCCATGCTCGTCGAGCAGGACTTTCGGCTTTTTACGATGCTGGACATTCCGTTCCCAGAGGCCGCCCCTCTGAACCAAAAAGTATCGCTGTCCAGCAAAATCTCCCGCTGGATCGGCCACGCGTGCGAGGTGCCGGCGGCGTCGCTGGGCAGTGTCGGCATTGTCATTGCCCTGCTGATCGTAGCCTCGGCGATGCAGTGGACGGTGACGGGCCAGCTGCTGTGCAACACGCCGACAATGATCATCGAGGGCTTTTTGTTGTTGATGCTGATTGAAGGACACAACAGCGCCGAGGGCAAAAGGCGCGCGCAGTACACGGACATTCTGGAGCGGCGACTGGTGCTGGAGCGGCGCGTCGCGGCGTGGGACGACAAGTGGGAGCTGGACCTGGACCTAGACAATGTGAGCATGATCGATGTGTTGGGCGAGAAGTTTATGTAGTTTTTTGTTATCCTGTCTTTACCTGTTATTTTTCAATGTCTGTCTTTACTGTAATCAAATTAAACAAAAAACGATCGATTAAGCAATTCTATAGAGTGATATTCCAACGATTAGAAGAAAACAAGGTCATAAGAAAAGTTACTCCGTCTTGGAGTTTGTCTTTGCACTGGCCTCAGCCGTTAGGACCAACGCCCGCGGCGCATCGTCCTTGGGCATGTGCATCATGACAAACTGCAGCTTCTGCGCGGACATAAACTCCTTGTCGGCCAGCAGAGTGTTGAGCTCGTCGACATTCCAGACCTCGTGCTTGGCCGTGCGGTCCTCTTTGCCGCCAAAGACGCTGACAAGATCCTTGAACTTCCACTCGGCAATGTCGTTGTACTCGGCCTCCATGCCGTGGATGAACCGCTCAATGGTGAAGCCTTCGTTGCAGATCAGGAAAATAATAGGGTTCAGGTGCAGGCGGATCATAGTGGACAGCTCTTGGGCCGTCAGCTGGAACGAGCCGTCGCCGACAAAGAGAATCGTCCGGCGCGGCGTCTTGGTCTCGGCCTGCATGTCCTTGACGGCGAGCGCGGCGCCCTGGGTGGCACCGACGGACCAGCCGATGCTGCCCCAGAGGACCTGGCTGAGCGCGGTGGCGTTGGGCGGGAAGCGCGTGTCCCAGATGCCAAAGTTGGACGTGCCCGTCTCGGTGACAATGACGTCGCCGTCCTGCAGGAACTTGCTGATGCGGGGCCAGAACCACGCCTGTGTGATGACGCCTTTAGAATCGGCCTTGACCTCGGCCACCTCCTTGTGCACAATGGGCTGCACGCTCAGCTTCGAGACGTCGACACGGTCGACGACCTTTTTGAGGACGCCGCGCATCGTGACGTCGGGGTACTGCGAGTAGCGCACAACGGTCATGTAGCTGTGGAAGTCGATGGAGCGCAGCTGCGACGTGCGGTACGAGAAGCCGGACGTGTTGAAGTCGCTCTTAAGCGCACCGATACTGAGAATCAAGTCGGAGCCTTCCACGCGCTTAATAACATCAGGATCCGAGCTGATGCCCGCATAGACGCCGCCGTAGGTCTCGTGCTCCTCGTTGACGGCCGACTTGCCCATAGGCGTAACAAAGACGGGCATCTTGGTCTTTTCAATCAGCGCGTGCACCTCCTCGAGCGCGCGGTGGCGGATCGCACAGGCATCGACAAGAATAATCGGGTCCTTGGCCTCGTGCAGGTACTTGAGCACGACATCGACGACGTAGTCCTCGCGCTCGGCCTCGTTCTTGGGCTCCTCGAGGTCGATGGGTGTCGCGAGGCGCGCGCCCTCGACCTTTTTCTGGACCATGTCGGTGGGCAGCATGAGGTAGACGGGCCGGCTGCGGATCCAGCACTCGCGCAGGGCGTGGTCGATCTGGGCGGCGATGTCGACGGGGTTGTTGAGGCGCGCGACCTCGCACGAGATTTCCTTGCTCATGTTGGAGAAGACGTTAAAGTCGCCATTGCCGAGTGTGTGGTGCAGCAGCATGCCAGAGCGCTGGGAGATGGTGGAGGGGCAGCCGACGATGTGGACGACGGGGACGTGCTCGGCGTAGGCGCCGGCGATGCCGTTGAGGGCGGACAGCTCGCCGACGCCAAAGGTTGTGACAATGGCGGAGATGCCCTTGACGCGGGCGTAGCCGTCGGCGGCGTAGGCGGCATTGAGCTCGTTGACGCTGCCGACCCAGCTGAGGCCGGCATCAGGAATGTAGTCGAGGGCGACGAGGTTGTAGTCGCCGGGGACGCCGTGGATGGAGCGGACGCCGAGCTGGTGCAGGCGGGCAAAGAGGTACTCGGCGACGTCGACTGGCTTGTCGAGCGAGCCTGTGCGGATGTCAGACGACATTGTGTGTGTGTGTGTGTGTGATTGTGGTTGGTTAGTGTAGTTGGTCGACAATGAAGCTGTGTGAAGCTGATGTCGAGAGAGAAAGATGAGATGTTGAGGCTATTAGAGAGAGAAGAATGAGTAGACTGAAGAATCAGGGTGAGACAACTCTCAAAGACGGCGAGACAGCTCTTCTAATAAATACCAACACGGAAAGAGCTCGGAGGGGAATGTCAAGTATTAGTTGCTACTATTGCTACTATTGCTACTAGCTATGACGTTGCCAGGTGCATCCCACATCCCACGTCCCAAAGGGGCAACTACGGTCTCTCTTTATTCTTTTTTCTTTTAGCTATTTGATTGTTTAGTTCCTAGATCTAGAAGGCGGCCAGATCGCGGTTTCCTTGTCTGATGGTATTTGTGGGAGCGTGTCTTCGTGTCCAAAAGTGGACTGACATGCGGAACCGGGATGCCGGATGTGTTGGAGTTGGAGGAAGGAGCTATGGATTCATGCCTTCTTTTTACGTTTATTTTACGTCTATTGCTGTATTGCCAGGTAATGCAAATTCTGTAGACAGAGAAAGAGCAATGGGAGTGAATCCCAAAAGATGCTCAAATGAAAGCTCAGAAGGAAGGAAAGAGCCTTCTTTGTCCGTCAGTGACGTCTGATGACAAAGTACTCTTTACGATGTCGGCCGAGACACGCCAATGCCCATTGAACGCCATGCTGAAAGCAGAAAGCAGGAGCTGTGTTAGTCGAGAATGACGGTGGTGTGAGGACCCGCTCTTCTGGCAGCTAGACTAGGCTAGACTGCAGGCATCTTGATCAGTCCACGCGAAGCAGCAGATGAGGCGAGACGAGATGAAGACGAAGAGCGAGTGCGATAACGGATGTTTTGATTGATTTTATCGGATTTACTGATGTTTATTTGCTGAGTGTTTGTTCAATGGTATTGTTGATGTATCTCAAGTGACGACGTTGACCCATGAAATAAATCATGGAATTAACCAGATGTAAGAAATGAAATTCAAAATGAAAAGCGTTTAAAGAATAATTTAATAAATGCAATCAAGAAAAAACAGCTCGAAATCATACAAAATACTGGAGTTAAAACGGTCACTAAGGGTGCCGCACCAGTCGAATCCAGCAAAAGTTCATGATCATGCCATGCAATGCAACCAAACGACACCTGCAGATGGCCTTCCTTTCTCCTGATTAAATGCAATGTGTTCTATATTGAGATGTTCATGATCATACATCGTACACTATCGTACAGCTGTCCCGTCTGATGTCTTGTCTAGACCTCTACTAATCACACCGCCCGTCCTTCCACCCCGTGCGCCACCGCTGCTCCCACAAATCACAGTCAAACTCGGGCTTGCCCAGCTTTGCATTCACCTCGTTGTGCGCCGCACACAGCCACCGCCCAAACTCGTCGCGCGACGCCGCCCGGACCGGCGACTTGGCCAAAAAGACCTGGAAGTCCTCGGCGCACACCCAGCATGGGTACAGCCGGCTCAGTGAGCCGATGAAGCCGCGGACGTCTGTCTGTTGTGTCTGCGTCGGCTGCGACGGGTACTGGGCGGCGATGGAGTGCAGCAGGGTCCAGGTGCCGCGGCCGAGAGTTTCGACGTCGGGGGGGCAGTCTGCGGGCGGGCCGGTCGAGGCCGTAGAAGCGGCGGCCGCGACACCGGCCACTCCGGCCACAGCCGTGCCCGACTTCAACGACGACTTTGTCTGGTTGGCCCACGAGGCAAACGATGTGCAGGAGCGGCAGCTGTTTGTTTGTTAGCTTTATTCTCTTCTATTAGACAAAAGTTGACTCACGGCTTGCCGTCTTTTCCCAGGACAACGCCTTTGGGTAGTCTCTTTGGGGCGTCATCGCTGGGTGTATTTGGCTGGTCCGACATGCTGTCTGTGTCTCTTCTCGTAACTTGGTTGGCAACCCTGTCTCCCTGTATATTGTCTGCCGATCAACGAGTCGTCGTGGCCTCTCGCCGCGTCTCAAACACTGATCGTATGTCAGTACCGTGATGCGATGTGCTGATATGACCGAAGCCGGAGACTCCAAGAGTGTATAAAGTGAGCCCTGTAATAATAACAGCAAATCAAGATTCAAGATCAAGATCAATTAGATACAGCGAGCGTTCTTCCTGGTCAATTCGCTTCTCGCGCCGTCGTGATGCATCGAGTGAAATTGAAAAATGCGCCGATTTGTCAGCGCCGATCTAGTGCTAAGCTACTGTGGCTACAGGCTACAGCACTCAGCGCCACCGTCTCCACTACACCCCCGATCCTATGCGACGCAAGCCTTTCTTTTCCTCTCAGCCTGTCAGCCTTCAATCGACAACCGACACCATGGCACCACCACTGTCCGCCACGGCGGTGCCCGTCTTTCTCTTGAAAACAAAATCCTCGCCGCACGATGCTTATGAAGACCTTTTTTCCGCTGATGGCTCCTACGCCCCCCTCTTCGTGCCCGTGCTCGAGCACCGCTTCGACGACGCCGGCATCGCCAAGCTGACGAGCGCCCTCGCCGACCGACACATTGCCGCCGGGCAGGAATATGGCGGCATGATCTTTACGTCGCAGCGCGCGGTCGAAGCGTTTACCAAGGTTGTTGAGGACGGTCGGACCGACTCTGCATGGCCTCACCTACAGGTCCCCATCTACAGCGTCGGACCGGCGACGACGCGCGCGCTCAAGTCGGTGGCGCAGGAGCCGCCGCTGCAGGTGTCGGGGGAGCACACGGGGAATGGCGAGGATCTGGCGTATTACATGCAGGAGCATTACCAGTCTGTGCCGGCTGACGACAAGAATAAGCTGCTCTTCCTCGTCGGCGACAAACGCCGCGACATCATCCCCAAGGTGATGGCGAGCGGCCGGGCGCGCGACGGCTCGCCGCGACAGGTCGTCCCCGTTGACGAGGTCGTCGTCTACGGCACGGGCGAGATGGCGTCGTTTGGCGACGACTTCCGGGCGCTGCTGGCCGAGACGGCGGACCGGCCGGTGCGGTGGGTGGTTGTGTTTTCGCCGACGGGCTGCGACAGCATGCTGAGGGAGTTGAACTCTGCTGAGGCAGCTGGTTTGTCAAAAGGAAAAACCTACGTGGCCACGATCGGCCCTACAACAAAAGCCTACCTGCAGGACACGTTCAACTACGAGCCGGACGTGTGTGCCGCCGAGCCCAGTCCGCAGGGCATTATGCGCGGCATCACCGAGTTTATGCAGCGGTTATAGTGTATATATAAATGTAAATATAATGTATATTGTAATGCAAATGGCATGCCTGGTTTGACACATAGACGGCATGCCTACGAACAGTGACTACGTCACCGCAGGCTCTACGAGGCTCACAGTGGAACTAAAATATAGACAGCAGACAGCCCCGCTAGCGCCTAGCCTAATCACTAATCCTAATCTTATCGGCAGCGCCTGCCACTCCCAAGCAGCCCTATTGGCTGGGCGCGGCATGCCTAACAATCAGCAATAAGCATAGAGTAGTCTACAATCTTACAGCTAGACAAGAGCAAGAGGCAAGAGGCAACAGCAATAAGTAATCTGGTGATTTGTCCGACATCAACGACAGGCATACACCATTCTGTCCGTATTTCGTCAACTACTTGTCCGAATCTACTAGTCTATATCTATCCACAGACTTAACAATCCATCCGCCTTGAGCTCACCGACCTCTCCAACCTCTTCGACAACCTCCTCTCCTCATTGATCGCATCACACCACCACAGAACCACAGACAACGCCCGCCACAATGAGCTACTACGCCGGCGGCAACCCGACAGACGCTTCGTCGGTACACTCGTCACACGCGCGCGGGGCCGCCACGCCGACCTCGTCTGGGAATAACAACAACAACCCAGGATTCCTCTACAGCGCCTTTGGCGGCATCATGCGCCGCCTCTCGTCGGAACCAAATGGCGGCCTCGTCGAGCCCCAGCCTCACCCGCAAAGTACAAACAACGGCGTCGACGGCGTCTACACCCCGATTACACGCACCGCTTCGCCACTCCTGCTGCGCCCGCCCCCGCTCGAGCCGCTCACCCTCACCGGCTTCGCCGCCGACACCCCCGCGTCCGCGCGCCTATTGACACCCGCCATTGCCGAGGAGATCCGCATCATGGTGCCCGAGCGCCTGCGCATCGAGGACCATTGGAAGCTCGCGTACAGTCTCGAGCAGGACGGCGCGAGTCTGGCGACGCTGTATGAAAAGGCGGCAGTCTACGATGAGCACCGGATTGGTTTCTTGTTGGTAGTCAGAGACAGTCTAGGAGAAGGCGTCTTTGGGGCGTACCTGACCGAGTACCCGCGGCCGTCGGCGCACTACTTTGGAACGGGGGAGTGCTTTTTGTGGCGGGCCTCTTTCAATGGCACGAGCTCAGCGAGGATGCAAACACAAGACTTGCTCGGCATAGATGCCTCACAAAATACCAGCCGCCCGCACTCTGCGAGTGCGGACCTGCGCTTCGCCGCGTTCCCGTACAGCGGCGTCAACGAGTATTTCATCTACTGCGAAGCGCACTCGCTGAGCGTCGGCGGCGGCGACGGGCGGTACGGCCTTTGGCTCAACGACAGCCTGGAAAAGGGCGTAAGCGCGACGAGCCTGACGTTTGGCAACCAGCCGCTGAGCGACGAGGGCGAAAAGTTTGGCGTGCTGGGTGTTGAGCTGTGGGTGATTGGGTCGCGGAGGTAATTTTCGTCACTCTCTTTTTGTTTTTATTTGGTCATTTTACACATTTCCGGCGTTGGATACCATCACAGCTTTGCTGTAGACATAGATTTGTACATCTGTCAACATATCATTACATTTACATTACACCTACCGCTATGTGCAACGTCGGCATATGCTGTGCTTGCCGTTGGTTTTGTTACGTGTCACCTCGTGCTCTCGGACACTCTCAGTGCATGATGTCCCGATGCCAGCAGTGTCATTGACGTACTTGGTATTTCGAATAATAAATAAAGCAAGCTGGCTAGAAAGTGAGCCAACGACTGGCACAAGGCAAGTAGAATGAGACGGCATAATGCAGGATATACCGATATGCCACGACAGCTATCGAGGCGGCAGCAGCAGCAGCAGCATCCGAGGTCAATACCAATGTCAACGCCATCAGCACCTGAATGCTGTATTTGACACCTGCCATCCCGATGTCATATCCCGGCCATATCCCATGCCATCCATGGCCATCCTGGCCATCATATCCTATGCCATCCTATGCCACCCACGGCACTGCCGTGTAGATTGTAGATTTTTGTTGTAGATTCGGCCGTCATTTAATTATTTCTTGGCGGTCCTATACCGTTAGCATCCCATTACTGCAATACAGAGACATCTACAAACTCACTTCTTGCCGGCGCCTGTCTGCACCGTCGTCGCGTGCTGGTTCCACACATCCACCAGCACCTTTTGCGTCGCATCGACATAGTTCTCGTTCTTGACCTCCTTGACGTTGACGCGCATGCCGTCCTTGGTAAAGGTAAAGTTCTTGTTGCCAATGTTCTTGCTGGCCTGCTCCTGGATCTTGGTGACGCTGAGGTAGATCTGGTAGCCGACGAAGCCGAGGCCGCCGATGACGGCGAAGAGCACGACGAGGGGGATGATTTGGCTGGTTGTTAGCAGAAGCACACGATCACGCGCAGCGTGGGAGGGGGAAGAATAAAGAAGAAAGAAGCACGCGCAGCGTGGTGATCGACGGATCGCTGCGCGCGTCTATGCGAGACATACCCGATTATTGATTTGGCCATTGCGACGGTTGAGATGAGACGAGGAGTCGAGAAGGTTGTCGAGATTGGAGTGTAGACGTTGAAGTCGAGGCTGACGAGCTGAGAGGGAGAGAAAAGAGGAGACGTAGATGGCTGAAACAGGGGTGAGATAGTAAAAAGGAAGGAGCAAGAGAAGATCAAGAATCAAAAGAGAAGGAACGAAGAATCAAAGTAGAAGGAAGAAAGAACGAACAAGACAGGAACCAACACAAACAGGTACAGAGAGAGCAAAACAGGAAAGCGCAGAGGCGATCACGGGTGAAACAGAATCAAGGCTTTGTTGTGTCTATTACGACAGTCGCGTACGCCATAGCAGTGACAGCAGTGGAAAAACACTCTGTACGAAGCTAAAACTGCAGGAGGCCTTCACATGTCTATCCACTCTTTCGGGGATGCTTATTCGCTGGCCATTTACTATTTCAGGGCAGGGTCCATTTTCCTCTACGAAATACGCCGGCAGCTAAGCTAGCGGGCTGAGCCTGGGACAGGCCGAATGAAAGAAGTATTCGGGGGAAATAAGAGAAAAGAGCTACGGATTAGAGTCAATAGTCGCCAGTTCAGCTGGGCAAATATTAACCCTATTTTAATGCTTGGGTGGCGTATTGAAGTGAGTATTGAGCTGGCTGAGCTGGGATAGGTAGCAAGATGGTACAGTGTGCACTGTATGAATGCACAGTGTCTACATCGCGAAGTCATTTGTATTCACATTTACAACTCAATTCACAAGCATCTCATGGATAGTACAAACAGTAGGGATATATTGAGCAGTCTGGCAAGGGAATATTAAAGAAAAGACAAATACAAAAAGAAAGAAAACACCACCATACCGACACTCCTTTTCTACTCCTCCTTCTTCACCTCCTTGGGCGTCTGCGTGCCGCTCGCACCGTCCTGCTCGCCCTGGATCACGCCGGCGTCGGCCGTCTCCGACGACGTCTTGGCCTTGACAGCGTCCGCCCGCTCGGCCGCAATCTGCCGCGCCTTGGCCACGCCGTCGCCGCCCGTGAGGTCCGCAAAGATGGCGCGCGTCGTGCGCACCAGCGTGTGCCGGCTCTCGAACACGGGGAAGATGCCGACGCCGATGAGCGAGCAGAAGATCCAGATGATGCCGACGACGACCCAGCCGGTGAAGAATTTCTTACTAAAAATGTAGCCGGAGCCGTACATGGGCATGGGCCAGAGCACGAGCAAAGCAATAGTCATAATGATCGTCACCCACCGGCTGATCTTGGCGGCGCGCGTGAGCTTGCGCTGCTCCTCCTCCATCTCGGCGTCGGAGGCGACGTGGCCGGCGGCGGTCTGCTCGAGCTCGACGTGGGCGTCGGCGGCGACGTCGTGGTCGTCGCCGCGGCGGATGTTGAGCATGCTCTGCCAGTCGTAGTTTTGGGGGCCGAAGCCGTAGGTAAACAAAGGAACGAAAATCAGAGGAGAAAGAAGGGCCGTGACGTTACCCGCGAGCATGGGGTTGTTGCTGCCGGTGCAGGCAATGCTGAGCGAGCCGCACTCCTTCTTGGCGGTGACGAGCCACGCGACGAGGGCGACGGCGAGACCCAGGATGGGCGACAGACCAGCAGCCCACTTGTTCTGGCCAGACCACACGAGCGTCATGGCGGCGGGAATGACGGCGGCCGAGATGACACAGCCCATCATCAGGTACAGGTAGCCCATGGAGATGCCGGCATAGTAGAGGCCGACGGAGAACGAGCTAATAAAGAGAGCATACAGAATAACAATGGAGTGCGACATCCAGATCAGCGACTTGCCCGACGCCGTCGGCTTAAAGTAGGTGCGGTACACGTCGTAGGTGAGGATCGACGACACGGCAATCAGCTCGGCCGACGTGGCAGATGTGACGGCCATGAAGATAATCAGCAGCGTCGCGACAGCACCGCCCTTGCCGAGCAGCGCCACCGCCGCGTACGGCAGCACGAGGCCCTCGCTGACCTCGGCAGCCGACATGCGCGCCGGGTACGTGGGGAACACGGGGCTGTGCTCGAGCGCGAGCGCCGACAGGCCCATGGTGGTGGCCGTGAGCCACGGGATCGCGAACCAGCAGAGGCCGCCGATCAGGTAGCCGGGCAGGGCGTGCACGGGCGATGCGGCAATGGCCTTGTTCCAGTAGCCGTTGTCCAAGAAGACAGTGCCAAAGTTGCCGACAATGTTAATGACAAAGAAGATGGCGCCCTCGCGCGAGCGCAGCGTGAGGTAGCTGCCGTCGGCGTTGCCCTCGACGGGGTGCGACGCGGCGGCGGACACCAGGGCGTCGTAGACGGCGCTGGGGCTGCCGAGCAGCGCCGACGAGGCGTAGGCCGTAAAGGCAAAGACAATGATGATAATGAGCAGAATAAAGGTGTGGATCCAGTCAGTCAAGAAGGTCGCCTTGAGACCGCCGACCAGCGTATACAAGACGACACCGAGAGGCAGCAGGTAAATAGCGGCAATGGTGTTCATGCCGGTGAGGGCGGCGACGGTGGTGGAACCGCCGACAATCAGCATCAGCGACACCAGAATGTTGGTCGCCAGCGCAAACACGATAAACACAATGTGCACAAACGTGCCGTAGCGCGCCTTGATGACTTCCAGGTAGGTGTGGGCGTTGGGCGCGCGGCGCTTGAGCTCAATGGCGAGCGTCGCAAACAGCAGGATCTGGACGGTGGCGCCCGAGGCGTACCAGAACGGGCCGGAGACGCCGTAGTTGTAGCAGACGGCGGAGGACTGGAGCAGCGTGGCGGCCCAGGTCCACGACGAGACGACGGCGGAGCCGACAAGACCGGACTTGACGGTGCGGCCGGCAGTGGTGAACATTTCCGAGGTCTGGAGCTCGCCGTTGTAGCGGCGGAGGATGAATGTGATGAGGATCATGCCTGGCGGTCAGCACGTATACTTTTAAAGGACCGACAAAAAAGGGACATACCAAAAGCAAAGGCAAAGCCGAGGCCGAGGACGATGCCGTAGCCGACGCCCTGGCTGAGAGCGGCTTCGATCATGGTGGCGGTTGTTGACTGTGTAGACTGTGATGGTATATCGCCGTGTCAGTCGGTCTAGAGTCTAGAGTCTAGAGAGTCGTGCCGTTGTGCTTTGTCAAAAAGCTGTCGATCGGGGGACAGCTTATATATGTGTGACACGCGAGTATCACAACGTGTGATGCCGATCTTTTTTCTTTTTTTCTTTTCTTTTTCTTTTTCTGGTTTTCTTCTCTCCATTGATCCTACTGCCACTCTGCTGTCTATCAATGTACCTGTTACATGCACTAATATCTAAGAGATATTCAAGATAAAGATAAAGATAACAAAAAGGACTGCCTTGGTCTGGCAGGCTAGGGCCCAAGATCATCGGTGGGAGGGAGCAGACCCCGGCTTGTGACAGCTATCAGCCAAGAGGTTGTATTTGTGTTTTTCTTTCTTTCTTCACTTTCTCTTCTCTTTCTAATGTAATTAAATCTACTTGTTTGAACTCGGTGATTGAAATAAAAAATCAACTCGTCGCGAAGAGAGTTCCCCATGATGGAGACTGACTCCAGACTCCATTGATACCCCATTCTACAGACTCACTCCGTATCTTCGGAACTCCCCTACGGCCTATGAGAGAGGTAGAGTTGCAGTCATAGAAAAGGTGGTGCCAGAGAGTGGTCAAGGCGTAAGCGGCTGGTGTTATTGAAGTGAGAAAAGTAGGGACACACAAGTACTGGTACATCCATCTGCCGATGACAGCTACTTTTTATGTTTCTTTTCAACTATCTAATGAATGTCTATCAAACAGTTTCTATCATCCACGTTAATATCTCATACAACCGTTGGACACATGGGCATTGGTAATATGCATGTGCACATGGGGGAGCGTGGATGGGTGATGGGGGTCCGTTGTCGGTGTTTTTCTTTTTTCTTTTTTCTTTTCTTCTTCTTTTTCTTCTTTTCATCTTGCTCTTGATTAACTTTCTGTCTCATCTCCTACCTTATTCCTCTCCCTCGCCAACAGAATGCTCCTCTTTTCTCTCCAGGTAGCATCAGTTCCCTGCGTCTTCCCTGTTATCGGATCTCGCTGACCATTTACTTTGTTTTGTATTCACTTGTACTTCGTAGTTGTATTTTAGTATCGACATCTTGTATTCTATGCATCATCTATCTCGTTACTTTTGATAATCCAAACCCAAACAACTCATCCAAGTCCAAACAACTCAACTGACGTCCAGGTTTCTAATTTTCTCTTCTTTGCTCTAAACAAGCTACCCCGGCACGCCACATTTTAATCTCCTACATATTCCCGTAGCCATACTCTGTACAAGCAAACGCCGTTGCTTATTTGTCTCTCTCTATCCTCTATTCCCTCTATTCCCTATTCCCTTTCTTCCACTCTAATAACGCCCCCCAAGTGCCGCTTCTCCAGACCCCGTCTTTTAGTCGGCTTTTCTTTTTCTCTTTCTCTTCACTAACGATAGTGCAGAGTTTAATATTACTCGATCCAATCCTGTGTGCTTTCTCCGGCCGGCTCTCGTTGGCCAGCGCCCAGAGATAGCTATTTTCTATCTCTATCTGTCTCTATCTTATCACCAAGATAAAGACATTGCTATTAGACGTCGTAACAGCCAAGATGTGTATAAGCTGGCCAATCACGTTGTAGATAAATGATCCACATCCTATCTCTGCCCTTTCCTCTTTAGTACTTCTCTTCTTCCTTTCTACACTCTCTATTCTGCCGAATCCTTCTCTTCAGTGTTCACCCAGCCAAGCTTTATACGAATGCAATTTCTAAATAAAGAGGCTATCTTATGAAAACTCAAACAAACTAGATCCTTTGCCAACCCAGATTCCATATCGTCTGATTGACATTCATATTACTGAGTAAAGTGTGGTTACAGGATGGACCCACTTATTCTATACAAGCATGGGATTCGTCGAGACACAGAGATAAGGCTAGACCCACTCGACCCGCGCGAGCTACAAGCTCTTGCGACAAGCTCATACTTGTACTTCGTAGAACACTCAAATCCAAGATTATGTCAGCATTCGCCGTCGGCCGGCCGTCGGCGGGTGGGGCATCACTTACACGACCTCACCTCATCTCGTCTCGTGTGAAGAAGAGATGAGATGGATGCCCGACGTCGCCATGTCAAAAGTCGCTCAATCTGGGGAAGAAGATTTTGCAGTTTCATCTGCTTCATATTAACTAGCTTCATTATAGCTTCATTACAGCTTCACAAGCTTTCACAGGCCAATAGCAATCATAGCATTGCACCACCAGCCGTGCTCGGCTTTTTGATCCCCGTCTTTCTCATCAGACACACGACATCTCTTACAAAACTCTACAAAATACATGACAGCCTTCTTCAATTTTCACTTTAAATCAAATTGACAGCCCCCACGCTGCAGCCTTACCAAGCCGACGGTCGGCCGGATCTTTCCTAAAATCCTAGCTGTCAGAGCTGAAGCTCGCCGCCGGAACTTGACAAGCTCTTGTTTTCTTGTTTTCTTGTTTTTCTTGTTTACTTTGTAGTGGCTACAAGTCTTCTTGGGCCTTTTCGCTTTCGCATTGTCACTTAAAGCTGTCCCTTGACCCACTATTGCTTCTTACTTCTTTTGTGTACAAACTACTTCTGACTGTTCGGACTATATTCATACACAGAGTATGCGAGGCTGAGCGCATCGAGCTCGAGATAGCATTGAGTTCTGGTTGATCCACGTACTGCTAATCTACCGAGTTGACTGCTACATTGTGCCTTGCATATGTGCCAACGGCCAATGCAGTCAGCAATCTCAAGGCAGCGAGCAATCTTTGCACTCGCAGACTGGCCGTCGGGCCGTCATCTCGCAACCTTGATCTGATGCCCGAATGTCAAGAGTGATGCTCTCCTGTACACATAGAGAAGCAACAGTTTGAGTACGCGAACGGCATCCAAGCACATTGAGCATTGAGCAGAGTATCCGCCGTTGGCAGCCAAGATCTCAATGCTGAAGGTTTGCTGGTGATCTCGCCGCCTCGTCCCGACGCCCTTTGACAACCTTGGATCTGCCTCTGTCTTTCTGTCTTATTCCCAGAGTGACAGCCGCCGACGCCGACATCTTGTTGACATCTTGTTGACGGCATCTCTCGACTGCAGGTTGTATATAGCGTGACATGCTGCCGTGTTTCTGAGATCGTGGGATGCAGCCACAAACATAAACATCACAACCACCATTCTCCTCCTTCATCGGACCCCCTTCCTGCGTCGCACTGGAAATCTCTGCATCTGCATCCTGAGATATTCGCGCGTTGCCCCTGTCGTTCTTTGATTTTTTTTATGGCATTTATCGATATTTTGTTTACCCTTGCACCTTATTGCACTTACACCACTTACACCACTTATACACTTACACATACGACTTACACACGCCGTCGGCGAGCCTCACCTCCATACCCTCCACGACTTACTGAGTACCTCCACGACCTCCACGCTCCACGCTCCACTACCCCAACATGGCCCCGTCTCATACATCCACCTCCACCTCCTCCCTCCTCACTATACCCGAGTGGCGCGTCGCCCAGACTGCCGGCGCCGGTCTTGCCCGTCTCCTAGCCTTGGTCGACACGCTCACCAAGCAGGCAAGTCCCGCCTGGATCGCCCTCGCCTCCCCGGACATCATTCGCCAGCAGTGGCTCTCGTTAGAAGATGTAGATGCGACCAAGAAACCCCTGTATGGCGTTCCGTTCGCCGTCAAGGACAACATCGACGCCATCGGTTTTGTGTCCACCGCCGGCTGCCCCGAATTCTCATCCACTGTCTGTACATCCGACGCCCCCGTCGTAGCCCGCCTCAAGGCTGCCGGCGCCATCCTCATCGGAAAGACCAACCTCGATCAGTTCGCCACCGGCCTCAACGGCACGCGCTCGCCGCACTATGGCCCGACGCCGAATGCATGTGACCCATCGCGCGTCAGCGGCGGCTCCAGCTCCGGCAGCGGCGTCGTCGTGAGCTCAGGTGCGGTGCCGTTTTCCTTGGGCACCGACACCGCCGGCTCGGGTCGCGTGCCAGCCGGTTTAAACAACATTGTCGGGCTGAAGCCGACGCGCGGAGCCCTCAGCACGCGCGGTGTGCTGCCGGCATGCCGGACGCTCGACTGTGTGTCGATCTTTGCGCTCACGGCGGAAGATGCGGCCACTGTATTGCAAGCAGCCGAAGGCTATGACCGCGAGGATGCCTACTCGCGGAGCCGGCCCTCATCTACATCTATGCCTCTTATCAAGTCACCGCGCATCGCCATCTGCGACAACCCGCCGTGGTTTGGCGAAACCGAGCAGCGGGATGCCTACAATGTGTCTTTGTCTCAAATAAAAGACCGCCTCGACTGGAAGCTGGAAGAGACCGACTTCACCCCCTTGTTTGACCTCGCGCGCCTGCTCTACAACGGCCCCTGGGTTGCCGAGCGCTACCAGGCCGTGCGCAGCTTCATCGAAGACCAGGGCGCCCCGGGCATGGACCCCGTCGTGCGCGGCATCATCATGGAGGCCACCAAGTACTCGGCCGCCGACGCGTTTGCCGCCGAGTACGAGCGGCAGCGGCTGACTCGAATTATTGACGAGGCTTTTGAAAAATACGACTTTTTGCTGGTCCCTACAACACCTACATTCCCGTCCATGGAAGACATGCGCCGCGCGCCGGTCGAGGAAAACTCGCGCCTCGGCACCTACACCAACTTTGTCAATTTTCTCGACTGGACGGCGCTGTCGATTCCCGCGGGCTTTCGCGCAGATGGACTGCCCTTTGGGCTTACACTGATCGCGCGCACCTGGCAGGAGCCCGAGCTGCTCGCGCTGGCGGGCCAGTGGCTCGGCGGCCAGTCAAGAGTGGTGGGAGCCACCGGCCAGAAACGACAAGAGTCACCGCCTGTGCCCAGAAAGCTCGTGCCGCGACAAGACTCGACAGACATTGTCGTCGTCGGTGCCCACCTCTCGGGCCTGCCCCTGAACAAAGACCTTGTCGAGCGCGGCGCAGTCCTCAAAGCAACGACCACCACCGCACCCTGCTACAAACTCTACGCCCTCCCTACCACAGGGCCCGTCAAGAAACCAGGCCTCGAACGCGTCGCAACCGGCGGAAGTTCCATTGCGGTCGAGGTCTGGTCCATGCCCACGCACAATCTCGGCAGCTTTCTGTCGACTATCCCGCATCCCCTCGGCCTCGGCAGTCTTGAATTAAATGACGGCTCGTGGTCGCTCGGTTTTATTTGTGAGCCATCTGGCCTGCACGGCGCCACAGACATTACCCACCACGGCGGGTGGAAGGCGTTTCTCAGAACAGTCCCAAAGACCCTGAAAAAAGTCCTGATTGCCAACCGCGGCGAGATTGCCGTCCGCATCATCCGCACTCTCCATGATCTCAAAATGCACGCCGTCGCCATCTACGCGGCCGCCGACGCGTCTTCGCCGCATGTCCGGCTGGCCGACACGGCCCTGCCGCTCGGAACGGGCAGCGTCGCCGACACGTACCTCAACGGCGCACGCATCATCGAACTGGCTCAGTCTGTGGGTGCCGATGCCATCATTCCCGGGTACGGCTTCCTGGCCGAGAATGCAGACTTTGCCAATGCCGTCGAGGCCGCCGGACTGACATGGGTCGGGCCCACGGGCGACCAAATGCAGCAGCTCGGCCTCAAGCACATTGCGCGCTCGATTGCCGAGGCAGCGGGCGTGTCTGTGGTTCCAGGAACAAGTCTCCAGACGACCGTGGACGACGCCAAAGCGGCTGCGGCCCACATCGGCTATCCCCTCCTCCTGAAAAGCACGGCCGGCGGCGGCGGCATAGGCCTGCAGCGGTGCGACTCCGAGGCCGAGCTCGTGGCCGGGTTTGCGGGCGTGCAGCGCATCGCGGCGGCCAACTTTGCCAACAGTGGCGTCTTTCTGGAGAAGTTCATTGCCGAGGCCAAGCACATTGAGGTGCAGATCATCGGCGACGGTGCTGGGCGCGTGGTGGTGGTCGGCGACCGCGACTGTTCGGTGCAGCGGCGGCACCAAAAGGTGGTGGAAGAGGCGCCGGCGCCGTTTTTGTCGGACAATGTGCGCATCCGAATGCACAAAGCAGCCGTGGACCTTGCATCCAGCGTCAAGTACCGCAACGTCGGCACAGTCGAATTTATCTATGACACTACCACTGAAGAGTTCTTCTTCCTCGAAGTCAACACGCGCCTGCAAGTGGAGCACCCAGTGACGGAGTCGGTGACCGGTCTGGACCTTGTCGAGTGCATGCTGGATGTTGCCAGCGGGAAGGCCGACAAAGTTTTCTCTCAGCAAATTCAGGCTACAGGCACCTCCATCGAAGTCCGCCTCTACGCCGAGAGCCCGCTGCAGCAGTTCCGCCCGTCGTCGGGGCACATCATCGACGTCGCACTGCCTTTTGGTCAAGACGGCATCCGCGTCGACACGTGGATCGAGCGCGGTATGGATGTGAGCTCGTCGTACGATCCATTGCTGGCCAAGATCATTGCCACGGGCGCAAATCGCACTGATGCCATTTCAAAGCTGACTGCTGCCCTCGGCCCGGAATTTACTCGCGTGGTCGGTCTCGAGACCAATGCATCCTACCTGCGCCACATTGTCTCGAGCGACTGGTTCGCGTCGGGCAATTTCACAACACACAGCATGGACTCTCTCACATACACGGAGCCGGCCGTGCAGATTCTCGAGGCCGGCCCGGCAACGACCGTTCAAGACTGGCCCGGCCGCAAGGGCCTGTGGAATGTCGGCGTGCCGCCGTCGGGCCCCATGGACCCGTACTCGTTCCGGCTGGCGAACCAGGCCGTCGGCAATGCGCCGTTTGCACCGGCTCTGGAGTGCACGCTGCACGGCCCTACTCTCCAGTTCTATAGTGACACCGTCGTGGCCGTGACGGGTGCGACGACGACTGTGCTACTGGACGGCACGGTGGTCGACCGCAGCAAACCCATTGCGGTGCGGGCTAGGCAGATCCTGGCTGTGAGCGCGGCCCAGTCGGGGTACCGCATCTGCGTCGCCGTACGCGGCGGGTTTGCCATGCCGTCGGTGCTCGGCAGCCGGTCGACGTTTGAGCTGGGCAAGTTTGGCGGCCACAACGGGCGCAAGCTGCAGGCCGGCGACATCCTGCGCATTGGAGGTTTTGAAGAGACTTCCAGTACTCTGGAAAGGCACATCCCCCAGATTCCACTGACATCATCGTGGAAGGTCGGCGTCGTGCCTGGCCCGCACGGCGCGCCCGACCTGTTCACCGAGGAGGGCCTTGCGTCGCTGTTTGCCGACCAGTGGACAGTCCACTACAACAGCAACCGCTCGGGCGTGCGGCTGTCGGGCCCGAAACCGCAGTGGGCGCGCAAGACGGGCGGCGAGGCGGGCCTGCACCCGTCGAATGTGCACGACTCGCCATACTCGATTGGCAGTGTGAGTTTTACGGGCGACGAGGCCGTCGTGATCACCTGCGACGGCCCGAGCCTCGGCGGGTTCGTTGTGTTTTGTGTTGTGGCCGACGCCGAGATGTGGAAGCTAGGCCAGGCGCGGCCGGGCGACCGCATACAGTTTGTCCCTATTAGTGCGGTTGATGCGATTGCTGCGGACAAACTTCTGAGCAAGTCGGTGGAAGAGATGTCCACACTTACCACACTCTCCACACAAACCTGGGATGCAGCGTCGCCCATCATTGGTCGCGTCGGCGAGGGATCGACCGAGATTGCCATCCGCCAGGCGGGCGACAGCGCCGTGCTGATGGAGTTTGGCGAGGACCAGGTGTTTGACCTCGCACGCAGCTTCCGTATCTATGAATTCATGGAGCGCCACCGCGCCGAGCCGCTACCACACGTGCTGGAGCTGACGCCGGGCGTGCGCACACTGCATGTGACGTACACGCTGGGCACGCAGCCCGCGACGATGCTCGCCATTTTGAAACAGACAGTGCTGTCTCTGGAAATTCCCGCACAGGTGCCGTCGCGGCGGTTCCGGCTGCCGATTGTGTTTGACGACGAGGTGTGCAACCGGGCGGTGCAGCGGTACGCGTCGACGATCCGCAAGGAGGCGCCGTGGCTGATGGACAATGTGGAGTTTCTGCGGCAGCTCAACGGGCTGCAGGCGGGAGAAGTTGAGGCTATCGTGGGGGGGCGTCCTCTTGATGGAGTCGACAAAAATGAAGATAGTCGAAAAGGAGGCGCCGAATTCCTGGTTGTCGGTCTGGGCGACGTGTTCCTGGGCAGCCCGTGTGCCATCCCCCTCGACCCACGGCACCGGCTGTTTGGCACCAAGTACAACCCGTCGCGCAGCTTCACGCCGCAGGGTGCCGTGGGCATCGGCGGGCAGTACATGTGCATCTATGCGGGCGATAGTCCCGGGGGCTACCAGCTGGTGGGCCGGACAGTGAGCATCTGGGATGCGGCGAAGCTGGTGTACGGGGCGTCGACGGGCCAGGCGCGGCTGCATGTGTGTCCCCGGGATGTGCAGAACCCGTGGAAGTTTCGCATGTTTGACCGCATCTCGTTCTATCCTGTGCTGCAGAGCGAGCTCACCGATAAAAATGAGATTGACCTCGTGGACGACGATTCGCTCCATCTGGATGAGTATGAATCGTGGCTGGCCGGCATCAGCGACGACGTCGAGACGACGATGGCGTACCGCCGCAACGCGATTGCCAATGCGCCGTTTATCAGCGAGATTCTCCGGCCGGCGCCGCAGATGGAGGGTCTCCATGGTGGAGTGATTGATGAGTCCAATGACTCCAAGGATAAGGGAAAAGGCCACCTGGTCAAGGCATCGATCCCCGGACGCTGCTTCAAGGTCAGCGTGCAGGTCGGTGATGAAGTACGCTTTGGCCAGGAGCTTCTGTGGATCGAGAGCAACAAAATGGAGATTCACATTGCGAGTCCGGCCGACGGGCGCGTGGCGTCGGTGACTGTCGAGCCCGGGCAGGCCGTGATGGCCGAGGACGTGCTGCTGTCTATTGTTTAGGTATATAGTGTCTCATAGAGGAGCACCTATCACGTACGGCCATAGACACCGGAAAATACGGGATCCCGTCCGCTCTCCCCTAGTCAAACCAGTGATCGGCGGATTAGTAGTTGGGTCGGTGACGACCAGCGAATACCCTCTGCTGTACGTTTTTTTTGTAAATTTTTGTTTTGCAGATTCAATCCTGGCATTCATTTTTTTTCTTCTGCACTTTTGAGATGGCAGTTTATAATGCCGGCCTGGTTCATTTGTATTGTTTTCGTAAACATTGTGTTGGCATCGCGATGCAATTATCACGACCTCATTTCGACTGCTGAGTCATCTTCAATGATTATGTCATCTCTGGCGTTGACAGAATTCATGATGCCATTGTCATTGGAGTTCTTTCTTGGTTTCTTCTTTCCAAATTGTGTTTGCAGCTTGACATTTTGTCTGTATCAGCTGAATGAAGGAGCAGACACATATTCGTGGTTGTTGGTGCTGTGGTGATCGCCACGCTGCATCACCATGCTGCATCACGGCATCACGGGTCAACATCGAGAAGTCTACTTCTTTGGTTCTTGTTAATTTATGTTCAATTTTTGTTTGCTCTTCTTCAATACTCTGAATGGTAAGAATATATTCAATCTTTGTCGTTGACAGCTGAGACACCTCCAAACGTGACCTCTTTGTCCCCAAGACTCGCTCTTTGGAGATCGCGAGGCAGAGGTACTTTTGTAGTTTTGTGTGTAGACAGCTATTGAACAAGGTCAAAGAAGAAGCGACCAAACAAGAATAGATCCTATAGGAACGCCGACTGATCACGCAGACCAGTACTTTCCATCCAATCGCGACTACTGCCACCCCCAGCCTTCGCCTCTGCCGGCCGACGTCGATTCCGCGGTGGACTTTGGTCTGGACCTAGACAGCTCTTCCGCAGTGATTATTTGGTGTTAGTGCTGTCTATTGGATGTGCTCTAGCCCGTATTTATGCTGTCGATGCGAGCTCAGTACTTTTGATCTGATGACGGATGACGGCGTCTTTTATAGAAGGCATCCCCAGATTAAACAATTTGACAAGTTCTTCTACTTCTACTGTCACCGAGATGATCGCATCATGGACGGAATACACCTCGACGGCATGCCATTGCGGCTGCCACCGGCCTCGCCCAGTCTTCCAACTCTTTCAACGCACCTCCTCCCCCGGGCTTTCCACAACGACGCCCACGACCAGCACCGCCAGAATGGCTTCATCATCACCTGCTCCGTCGTGACCGCGCTCGCCGTCGTATTTGTCGCCATGCGCACCGTCAGCCGCTTTTGCATTATCCGCAAGCCCGGCGTCGACGACTATCTGCTGATGGTGTCCATTTTCTTGACCGTCGGCTGGCTCGCGTGTCTTGCTGTTGCTGTCGCCAACCACGTCGGCTTTCCCACCATCTACCTCTCGGCCGCCAACATCCGCGCCGTCACCAAGGACGCCCTCGCCATGCAGGTTATTTATTATGTCAACGTCTGCCTCATCAAGTCGTCTATTGTCTTTACGTACCTGCGGTTCGCTGTCACCGGCCTCTTCCGCCGGCTCTGCTGGGGCACCATTGCCTTTCACTGCCTGCTGTGCATCGCCTGTGTTGTCACCGTCTTCCTGCAGACAAGCCCGCTCTCGCACATGTGGAATACCGACGGCACGCTCGAGCTCAACATCAACCTGCAGGCCTTCTTTTATGCCACCGCCGGCATCAACATTGTCACCGACTTTTGGATTTTGCTGCTGCCCGTGCACGCCCTCCTAAAAGTCCGCCGCCCGCGCCGCGAAAAGATTGCCCTCTTTTGCATCTTTGGCGCCGGCCTGTTTGGCAGCATCGCGTCCATTGTGCGTTTATACACGATTCATCAATATTTTGCGACAGAAGACCAGCTGCTGCACTGCCTCGCGCTCGACATGTGGGGGACCATTGAGATGTGCGTCGGCACGTGCTGTGCGAGTTTGACCGGCATCCGGCCGATCCTGAGCTCGACGCGGCGGTTTGGCAGTTCCCTCAGGTCGAGTGACGACTCGGAAAAGGAGAGGCGAAACAAAAATGCAGAGCGCGGCGTGCGCGCACAAAAGCAGCGGCGCAAGTCGGACTTTGTCTTTAGCCAGAACCGGCGCAAGAAGAGTCCGCAGGACCTGGAGGCGGCGCTGTACGGGACGGCGGGTACGCACGCAACAACAAGGAGTCAAGAGACGTACGACACGGGCGTGGCTCGATTTGAAGACAACTCGACATCACAGAGCTCGCACATCACGCGCCCGGCACCGGTGGCGAGCAGTACATCGACGTCGCCGAGCGGGTCGCTCAAAGAGTACGCAGGCCAAAATTCACACGGGTAGAGCGGGCCATAGACTACTGGATGAATGATTATGAATTGAATTTTTGCTTATATATGTTTTGTTTGGCTGGTGAAAAGTGCAAAGTTTCGGCCGTATGCATTTATAGTGGAAATAGTCGATGGCCTTCAAAACCTTCGTGACTTAACAAGAACAAACACCGCTCGTAGTATAAAACGACAGACGACGAGACTGACACTGATACTGTGAATATGAATGCCTGACACCGGCAGCCACTGACTTCTAATGACTAAATTATGACAATGACTGACTGATTTTAATTGCTAGGGCAAAGTCACAACGACGATATAGATACTCGCATGTCATTGGTGGGTTGTGGTGTGTTATTGTCGACAGTCACTCGCTCCTTCCTCATTGTCTATTGCCTATTCACGGTCGCACAAGTCATTGAGACGTCACTCATACGGCTCGTCCTACTGACATCAATTTTAGATATAAGCATGTATTTGCTGGTTATTTTCTATGATTTTTGAATTCACGATTGCAACCATTATCTTTCTTCTTTCTTTCTTCTTACTTTCTTTTCTTCTCTCTCTGTCTGCTTCTACTACTCACACTACCGCTCCTGCCTAATCGGGCAATTTTGCTCTTACAGCACCACCGACACTACAATCGCAACCACAATCCTCTAGACTCTGCCTCTCGATACCTCGATTTAGCAAACCCATTGTCAGACGCTCCTTCCTCGTGAACAGAAAGGTAAGATATGTTATCCAGCCTCTTTCTTGATTTGGATTTATCGAATTTATTGTTGGTTGTTCCTCCCCGATTTGCATTTTTTACCAGTCTTTCTGTTTTTGTGTTTCTTGTTTTTCACACAGATTCTGCATATCTCTGCACATCTGCTCTCACATTATCTTCTCGTGTTTGTCTTTTTCCATTGCTTGTCTTCTCTTCCATTGTTTGCATGCATTGTGGCTTCGTTTCCTTCCCAGGGATTTTCACTTCTTGTCTGCATATTCTAGAGCTACGGCCGCGTCAGGCTTGACTGCTCTTTCTCTTCCTGTCTTGCCCGCGTCGTCGCTGTCTTTTGCTTTCTCTGCTTCTTTTCTTCTTTTCACGTCTGTTACTGCTTCTAATTTCACTTCTCTGTTTGCACAAATAGCGTTCGAATGCCGGGTGAGTTCTTTCTTCTTCCATCTTTCCAGCGTCTCTTTCCCGGACGGTCTGTACGCGTTGTCTGGTTCTCGATCACAGAAGAAGAGACGAGACAAGACATCAAGATGAGAGGATGACAATACCAAAAATCCAAGACAACTAACAACAAAGCCGCTGTGTGGGCAGATTTGAAGTTTGAAGCCCTCGAGTCACCCGTCGTCAACTCGCTATCATCACGCATCCATGCGAACGGTGTCATCGTCCAAAACCTGCGTCGACTTCACCAGCGTCAGTCTCGACATCTCCAACTTCATATTCCACTCTCAGTGCCATCCTCGCCAACAGAAGAGCTTCTTGGTAGAAACAGCCAAACAGCATCAACTTCTCAACTTGTGAGTTTTGTTCATCGTTCGCCTGAGAGCTTCCATCGGCCTTGAAAGAACCTGACTCTCCTTTTTCATGGCTCAATTTCCCATCTGAGAGTCGCTGAGTAGTTCCTTCCAAGTAGAAACTGCTTGCTCGTGCTTTCCAGTTTTGAGCCGCACTTTCCCTCATCGTTGTCTTGCTTTGTTTGTTTGTTTTTCTTTTCTTCCTCTGTTTTGCCCCTCTCTCACTTCTCTCACTTCTCTCACTTCCCTCTCACTCTTCTCTCTCTCACTTCACCTTGACAGCCAGCCATTCTTCAGCCCATGCTTGCGATGATGCTGCTCAGCCCATTATCAGCTTAACTTGATCTCTTGACTCTGGCATTTCTCAAAAGAGACACAAGAGTGGTGTTTGGCCTTCAAAGACACTTCACCTCTCTAGCTGCTTGTCTGCGTGTCTTGTGCTGCTGGCTTTCTGCCCTCTCTCTCTTTTCTCTCTCTCTTCTTCTTTGTCTTTTTCTCATTTCCCGATTTGTGTTTGAAAACTCACCTCCCGCTGCTTTTGACAACTGTGCTAACATCCCAGTCAAAATGAAGACCTCAATGTGCAAATCTAGGACTGGGACGTCATCCAGTCACCAAACCATCACGCAGAGAAGCAGCAGTACAATCAGCCTCAAGGACCAGCTGAGCGTGGCCAATTTGGAGAACGCTCGCCACATGACCTTACTTTCAAAGATTCACCACATCGCCATCACCAATGCAGGAGAAAACCTTGCATTTGAGACAATCAAGCGGCTCATCGACCGCAGCGGCCTGCTGAATTTTGACTCCAGCTCATCTCAAGGTTCAGAAGCGTCTCAAGTCTCACAGCTCTTTCAACAATCTCAACAGGGCCGCACTCTGACGCCACCGGTTACTGACTCTGAAGCTCACTCTGTGGCTCACTCCGACCTCACTGCTGCTTCGGGTGATCTCACCGACTGCAAACGGCGTGTCAGCAACAACGGTTTGTCTACTACCTTCCAGACCTTTCTAACAGACACAAACATCCTTCAGAACGTCGCCGACCTTGACAACAACCCATACTTAAGCTTCAACAACAACAACACCCACAAACAACAAACTGCTATCAAGCCTCCAAGCAGCCTCAAAACAAACACTCCCTTGTTGGACATCTTCGAAATGTCCACAGAAGTTCACACGACGGCCGCGCCCGCTGTCATTCAGCCTTTGGCGGTTCCCACAATGCCAACTATCAAGTCAAACATGGAGGTAGACGTCAAAGAAAACGAGTATGAGGATGAGTTCACCTTGGAGGAGGAGCTGGAGGGTATCGACGATGCCCCCGTTGAAAAAAGAGCTGCCATGCGCAAGGCTCTGCGCGAGAAACAGACTGCAGTCAACAGGCAGATGCGCGAGGCAGCTGCCGATAAACGTCGCAATGCTGAGAAGGAAGCCTACCTGATCAAACAGACCTTGCTGCGTGATGGGCACCCCATCAACACAAACTCATCGGCTTACTCTCAGCCTCAGCCTCAGCCTCAACAGCCGGCTGTCCAGGCCACCCTTGTGAAGAGCCCCGCTGCCGCGGCCGCCAAGACCACAGTCGAGTCGGTCGATACCGACACTGTTGACGACAGCGATGACGACAGTAAGACCAAATTCCGGCCAGTGAACTCGAAACGGCCACGCCCTAACTATATACCAGGCACCAGCCACTCTTCAGTCATTATTGACTTTGAGACCGAGGCGCCCAAGAACAGCAGCCGTTTCGGAATTCAGTTTGACGCATCCAAGCTGGATGAGGACACAATGGACCGCATCAGCGGCATCAAGGGTGTCAAGGACAGCCGTCGCTCTGTCCTCGTCCAAAACATTGGGCCCGAGACCACAGTCCATGAATTCCTGTCGTACATCTGCGGAGGCTCTGTTCTGGACGTCAAGTTGACTGCAGACCCGAGTGATGGCGGCAAAACTCGCACTGCAATGGTCACTTTCAAGACCTCAAAGGAGGCCCATGCTTGTCTCGCTCTAAGCTCTACTGCCGGCTTCCAGACTGGTTCGGCCCGTAAGTGGCGCTTCAGTCTCCTCCCGACAGCATCATACCCAACAACCGACGTCATCCAATCCTGTGCTCCAGGATATATGGTCAATTCTCTTGCAGAAGAGCCCACCCGCTGCCTCGCAGTTGAGCACTTTCCAAAGTCTCTCATCAACGAGCTTTGCACAGAGCTGTACCTAAACAAGTTGCAGGTACACAACAAGGTACATGTTGTGGAAGAGATGTGGTTTGCTAAAGACACACTCCACATCCACTTTACGAGTATCCAGGAAGCAAAGAAGGCACATGGCATCATCAGTGTCCTTCACTACGGTAGATACCGGGCAGGCGTCCACTACTCTCCCGACCCCTGTGCCCAAGCCGAGGCCAACTTTTCTTTGGGCGGCATTGCAAAGACTGCCAGCGACGGCTACCAGGGCCTCAAGTCACTCCTTGAGACTACGGGGCTGGTCAGCTACGCCAAGCTGTATGTCAACAAGATGAAGAGCTCTGTGGCGGCTTCTGCTCCCCGCTCTGCTCCTCGGTCGGTGACCATGTCGATTCTGAGTGCTGCTCCAGCCGGCGCCCCGGTGCGGCACCAAGGCATTCGGCCTATTGTCCCGGAGAAACACCACCCAGCAGCTTCTTTGTCGTCCGCTCACAGCACCGCAAGCCTGCTCATGAGCCTTGATGCCGGCATGTTATCTAACAACATGGCTAAGCCAGTCGCGGCATCGGAGAGCTCTCCATGGACAGACACTTTGATGTCGGGCCTGGACATGTTTTGATTTTATGCATTTATCGTTGTTTTGTTTTGCGGTGTTTTTGTTCACTTTACTCGTCTCTCAATTCAGAGGCAAGCGAGGGAATGCGTTCCATGTTTGCAAGCGATGGTTATTTTAAGCCATGCGCAGAACAAAGTATGGCATCTCGTTAGGTAGTCAATCAATTGAATCAGCTATAAAAAGCCAAGAGTATCATAATCGTGTGTATCGTAATAGTGTACAAAGAGGTGCTTAAACAGGAATGTCCTAGATGATGTCTAAATGATATCTAAATGATATCAGAAGACACGATGGGTGCAAGGTCGTCCTGTGACGCCGCGCCGTCGTCGTCGGACGAGGCATCGAGTAAAAGGTCATCATCGTACAGCGAGGCACCATCAAGCTGTGCCTGCTTCAGAGCCTGCTCTCTGCGAGCAAGTCTCCGCAGGTACTGCTGCACCATGCGCGGCGGCAGGTTCTCAGCAGGCTCCCACGTGGGGTTCTGGTCGGGCGGCCAGTTGCCCTTCCAGCGGACAGAAAAGTACTGCACCAGTTTCTTGGGCGGCGGGCTGCCGTCGTTGGGCACGGCGGTATCGTCGTCAATGTACGTGTAGCAGTCGCCCTCCAGCCGGTCCACCTCGTAGATTTCTTCGTCGTCTCCATCTTCTTCAGGCGGCTCTTCTTTTGGCTGGCTTTGTCTCTGCTGACCAAAGACGGGCGGCGGCACCGGCGTCACCTTCTTCTCTTTTCTCTCCGTCTTTTCTTTCGTCTCTTTCTTCTCCACCTTGACCTTTTTCAACGGCGCCTCGCCGCGCATGCCCATCACCCGCGGCGGCTCAACCCTCGTTACCTTTTTGGTAGACGTCTGCTGTGTTGGTAACGGTACCGGCGTCGACCGCGACGACGACGACGCCGATACCGACGCAAACGCAGGCAGCGGCACCGGCGTCACCCGCGGCACCTTGGCCAGCTCGTCGTCGCTTTCCTCACTATCTTCCAGCTCTTCCAGCTCCGTCTCCGTCTGCTCCGCAAACGAGTCGTACGCCCGCTTCAGCGACAGCGGCTCCACCGTGCGCGTCTTGCTCGGCGACAGCGATGGTATTGACGAGAGAGAGATGACGGGCTGCGCGGCTGTAGAGAGAGAGGCCTTGCGCTGAAACTTGCCGTTGCCGTCGCGCTGCTGCGCCAGTGCGCGCTGCGCCCGGTCGTCGTCCTTCTTTTCCTTTTTGTCGGTCTTCTTCTTTCTACCTGGCCGTCCTCTTTTTTTTGGCGCATCCTCTTTTATTTGCGGTGCTACTGCTGCCGCCGCCCTCTTCTCCTTAAAGTGAGACCGCCGCTCGCACAGAGCCTCCTCGTACGCCTCCAGCACATACGGCGATACATAGTCCAAAATGCGCGTGCACGGCACCAGCTCAAACGCCTTGATTTCGAGATTGCGCCATCCCACAACATAGTTCAGCACCCGCTGCACCTGCCGCCGCGCCGGGTCCGCCGCATACCGCGCGTCCTCCTCGTCCGTGTCGTACTCCTCGGCCGTCGCCGCCTGCGGGCCCCAACCGTCGAATGGTGTGATGACTTTGTCGACTATATATGCATCGCGCGTGTCGTTCTCAGGAATCAGAGAGATGGGCCGGCTCGCGACGGTCGACACGCCCGCAATGTAGCGCGGCCGGTCGTAGAGCACAACCTGGACGTCGGTATTCGTAGAGGTCTTTTTGTTTTTGTTTTTCGTTTTCGTCTTGAACATGCGCGACGACGACGACCACGAGGGTGTCGGCTGTGCGCGCGGGCGGGGCATCTTTGTGAATATTCTGTTTGATTGAAGAAAATAAAGATTAAAGTGAAAGTGAGAGCGACGCGGTGACGTCGGAGTTCGGCCCGGCTACGCTAGCGCGGCGCGTGGCGCATGGGTCTGTGAGCAGCTGTACAAGGCTGGAAGAGGTGCACGTGACCGTAATTTTGACAAAACAACATGATATTTGTGATTTATTCTGAATTGTTCTCAAATGTTTGTCTTTTAATTGTTTTAGGAAAAAAGAGGCTTTTATTGATGGTATTTAGTTGATTGGGATTTTTTTCGTGTATTTAGTTCCCGTTGTTTGGCATTGAAACATTATTTAAAAAATATGTTCTGCTTTCTCTGCTTTTGTTATGAACAAAAACAAAAAAAGCTGAGTACGATTTGTTGGAGATTGGTTTGACAATTCAAAATCAAAATTCAAATTGAAATCACGGAGTAAAATCACGGAAAATAGTCACCACCAAGACTGTCATCAGACAGACACAAGAAAGCCTTGCAGCACAAGCAATCTAAGCAAGGCTTGACCTCGTGCTAAGCGAGCACGCGGCAAGCCTAGACTTTTGGTTTCGTCTCTTTTATTTTGTTTAATAATTAAAGAACCGGATCACGGATAAAGGTAATAGCAACTTCACATGTCACTACTAATCAAGCATGAATAAACTCCTACTCTGCATATGAATCCTTTCATGTCGTGATGTCTCAGACAACGGCCAAGGCTTCACTTTACCCGGACACTTGGCCAGCCTTGCCACCAGAGGGAAAAGAATAGCAGTGAATAGGAAGAGAATAACAAGCAAAATAATAAAAAGTAAAAAGACTGCATACCGGGAAAAACGGGCCTTGGAATTCCAAGAGGAGGGACCTATTTTGCCTAAATGGCTAGACACCTTGGCATCCCCTCATCCTTCATCCCCGTCAGTCTGTTGATGTGATCACAGCAGTCAGTCATTCAGACAGTCATACAGTCAGTCAGTCAGTCAGTCAGTCATTCTCCCCAGTTCCCCATCTCCCCATCTCCCCATCTACCCCATCTCTTCCCCAGCTCTAGCTTCTGACTGGCTAACCAGACGTGGCTTCGGGTCAAGGTTTAATGATCCAACCGAGTACCACATCAAGCTGGGCGTTGTCTAGAGTGTCTAGAATCTAGACGGTGTTGGTCCTAGCTGTGTGATGTGTATGGTTCTACTAATCTGATCGGGCTGACTCTCACACCTAAAAGTATCCCCGCGTCTTCGCTCGACGGACCGTCGTAGCTGAACTCCGCATCCTGCATCCTTTACCTTTACATTTATGTGCCTTTGTCCTTCATCTCGTGTACATCTCGTGTCTGTCGGTGCCGTATGCAGGATGCAGTCAGTTATTCTTAGACGATCATGCCACTCACATCTAAACCATCACATAAACGCATCAAACGCCCAATCTACCTTAATTAACCAGTCTGTTGGTTCTCGTTCGGCGGTTCTGCCACGGTTCTGCCACTTGTCTTTACCCTCGTCTTCTTTACCCTCGTCTCGCGTTAGAGTGCCAACCGACAAGCCTTGGCGACCCCAGCATCTGACATTAAATGTAAATATTTTAGTAAATAAGAGTAAATAAGCTGTCATTCAAAGAAATGCCTCTGAAGAGTGATTCAGAGTACTGCAATTCAGTGGCTCTACCCCAACGTCAATTTCGGGCCGGCCTGCCGTGCACTCTATTCCACGCGCTTCAGTCAGACTGGCAGTGAGAGACAGGGCGAGCTGTGCGGGGAGCATCCTTTTTTGTTATTCATTATTCTTATTTATTTTCTGCTTCTCCAATGCTACACGCTGGTCTCGGCGTGCACACGTCGATCTTGTATATATATGATACCTCCCTGCTTCGTTTGTATTTTCTGTCTCGTCATCAGCCTGTTCCTCTTGTTCACCTGTGCCTGCTCGATCTTCTTCTCTTATACCCTAATTGCCTTCACTTCCTTAATACAACATGCCTCTTATGATCGGCTCCGGGCCGGCGCGCCCTGAGGATGGCCCTCACCTCGAAAAGGTCGACTGGAAGCGCGACCCCGGCCTGCGCAAGCTCTACTTTTACGCCGTCATCCTGTGCATTGCCTCGGCCACCACCGGCTACGACGGCATGTTCTTCAACTCGGTCCAGAACTTTGAGTCGTGGAAGGACTACTTCAACAACCCCGAGGGCTCCATGCTCGGCCTCCTCGGCGCCCTCTACCAGATCGGCTCGCTCGTCTCCATCCCGCTCGTGCCCTACTTCACCGACAACTGGGGCCGCAAGCTGCCCATTGCCATTGGCTGCGTCATCATGATCGTCGGCGCCGTGCTGCAGGGCTCGTGCCAGAACCTCGGCACGTTCATGGGCGGCCGCGCGCTGCTCGGCTTCGGCAACAGTCTGGCCCAGATCGCCGCGCCCATGCTGCTCACCGAGGTGTGCCACCCGCAGCACCGCGGCCGGCTGACCACCGTGTACAACTGCCTGTGGAACGTCGGTGCCCTCATTGTCACTTGGTTGTCGTTTGGCACCAACTACCTGAACAGCGACGCCTCGTGGCGCATTCCCGCGCTCGTGCAGGGCCTGCCCTCGGTCGTCCAGCTCATCTTCCTCTGGTGGGTGCCCGAGAGCCCGCGCTTCCTCATGGCCAAGGACAAGCACGACCAGGCCCTCGCCATGCTCGCCAAGTACCACGGCAACGGCGACGCCAGCCACCCCACCGTGCAGTTCGAGTACCACGAGATCAAGGAGACCATCCGCCTCGAGATGCAGCAGCAGAACAACTCGTCCTACGCCGACTTCTTCCGCACAAAGGGCAACCGCTACCGCCTCGCCGTCCTGCTCTCGCTCGGCATCTTCTCGCAGTGGTCCGGCAACGCCATCATCTCCAACTACCAGTCCAAGCTCTACGACACCGCCGGCGTCCGCAACGCCAACGTCAAGCTCGGTCTGTCCGGTGGTCAGACCGCCCTGTCGCTCATTGTCAGCATCGGCATGGCCATGCTCGTCGACCGCGTCGGCCGCCGCCCCATGTTCCTGGCTGCCACCGGCGGTATGTTTGGCACCTTTGTCTTCTGGACCTTGACTGCCGGCCTCTATGGCGAGCACGCCGACAAGGCGCCCGGCGCCAACAAGGCTATGATCTTCTTTATCTGGGTCTTTGGCATCTTTTACTCGCTCGCGTGGTCCGGCCTGCTCGTCGGCTATGCCATTGAGATTCTGCCGTACCGCCTGCGTGCCAAGGGCATGATGATTATGAACTACACCGTGCAGGCGGCGCTGACGCTCAACGTGTATGCCAACCCCGTGGCCTTTGACTACTTTGGCGACAGCGGCGCGTGGAAGTTTTACCTCATCTACACGTGCTGGATCCTGCTGGAGCTCGTGTTTGTGTACTACATGTACGTCGAGACGCGCGGCCCGACGCTGGAGGAGCTGGCGCGCGTGATTGACGGCCCGAACGCGGTGCCGGAGATTGACCTGGGCGATGTTGCGGAGCCGCATGATCTGAGCTCGGAGAAGGCGGAGAAGGACCACGTCGAGATCAAGGCGAAGGATGTGTAGGTCTTGTGTGTCTTGACTGTTGACTGACCTTGATGATTGCCATTCCGGCGATCACGAGTTTGTCTTGACCGGCCCATCTTTTGCTTCCTATTTCTGCTCTCAGTATTCCATTTCTCTTCGTATTCCCCTTGTTTGTTTGATAGCTGCCAGTTGTAATCAAATATGTTATATTGGTATAAACGCCAGGTATGCTGTGATGATGTAACAATGAAGAGTAAAAAGAGAAGAGAGTGCCATCAGTAGTGAAGAGAGTGATCGTGTATCTTGAGTCGTTTATGGATTAGTCATAAGTTGAGTGCGAATGAAGTCCGAAATCCGAAAGTGAAAAGCAATGAAATGCAATGAGTTCAACCGGCCGGAAGGTGCAGCCGAGTCACGTGTATCGGCGGGTCTTCCGGGTTCTGTTTTTCGGGTTTTTGTTCGGGGTTCGGGCAGCGCCGGGAGGTGAAAGAAAAGAGAGTGACTGCGACAGCTACCGCACATCCTTGATACCCGGCGACGACATTGTGTTTAGCTGTCGCCGGCCTTTGCGCAGTAGGTACTCAATCGCTGAAAAGTCCTTCTTCTCGAGGCCCTTGTTGCGCTCAAACTCGACGCGCGTGTATTCTTCAAAGTGTTTTCGCTGTTTGTCAGTGCTGACCTAGAATGAACAATAGAAAAAGACATACTGCAGGCTTGAGCCGACTGGCACGCAGGCATTGGCGGTAGAGGCTGAGGACCTCGCGCTGGAGGCCGGAGAGACGCATCGTTGCTGTCGCGAATCTCGAATCGAATCAATCGTAGTAAAATGGACTGAAGAGGAAATGTGACCCGACGGCCAGAGAGAGAACAGACAGGCTAGTCCGAATGTGGTAGGAAAGCTTTTCTAAGTAATAAGTCGGGCGAGCACTGACACTGAAAAGTACAGAGAAGGCTCGGGGCGTGAGGGCGCGTGTATTACCAAGGGCGATCGCGGAGTGTTTGAGTGGTGCAGTGGTGCAGTGGTTTGCAGTGGCAGGCATGACGCAACGGGACTCCGAATTTACTCCGTCCGATAAGATAAGACGGGCTCTCAGAGTGAGCGGGGAGCTAGTACTAAGGATAGCGGGAGGATAACCGTCAGGCAAGAGCCAGGGCAGGCAAGGAGAGGCTACGGAGCTCCTCCGATGAAGGGATGAGACAGGATTGCGATTCAAAAATAGAAAATAGAAGAATCGAAAACTACCCAAAGAGGTAAAAATGGTTATTGTTGACGATGGATCTGGTAGATAACAGTAGATTGAGTAGAGGTGCTCAGAGCGATATCAGCGATAATGGCTAGCAGCGGAAGCCGGATGACGGAGCTTTGATGGAGAGATATTTATAATAGAAGCCCCTCCGTTGATACGTTTTGATTTTGTCTATTGATTGTTGCATCCGTAGTTCAGTCATCACAATGCCTTCATTCTCGGTATGTCTTTCGCTCTCCGAAACGTGATGTCCCCTCTAACAGACAGAAACTCGTTCGCTTCCTGTCCAAGGACGGCCGCATCTACTACGGCGACGCCATCCTGCCCGAGGGCGTCACCGACCTCGCCCAGACCAAAAAGGCCCGTGTCGTCACCGGCAACATCTTTGGCCAGCACACCGTCACCGACGAGATCGCCGACGTGCGCACCCTGCTGTCGCCCCTCGCGCCCGAGGATGTCCGCACCGTGCGCTGTCTCGGCCTCAACTATGTGCTGCACGCCAAGGAGACTGGCATGGCCCTGCCCAAGTACCCGGTTCTTTTTGTACGTGCAATCTCGATACTGTTTTCAGAATTACGCTAACCAGCAGTACAAACCATCCACGTCGCTGAGCGGCCCGACTGACCCCATCCCCGTCCCCGCCTCCGCCCAGGAAGACGCCGGCCTCGACTACGAGTGCGAGCTCGTCGCCGTCATCGGCCGCAAGGGCGTCAACATTTCCGAGGACGACGCCCTGTCCTACGTCATGGGCTACTCGGTCGGCAACGACGTGTCGCACCGCGAGTGGCAGCTCAAAAAGGGCGGCGGCCAGTGGTCCCTCGGCAAGGGCTTCGACGGCTGGGCGCCCTGGGGCCCCGGCATCGTGTCGTCGTCGCTCATCCCCGACCCGCAAACCCTGCAGATCAGCACGCGCCTCAACGGCACCACCGTGCAGGACAGCAACACCAACGACATGATTTTCAATGTCAAGCAGGCTATTTCGTTCCTCAGCAAGGGCGTGACGCTGCTGCCGGGCGATGTCATCTTTACGGGCACGCCGTCAGGCGTCGGCATGGGCCGGACGCCGAACCTGTGGCTGCAGGACGGCGACGTTGTCGAGGTTGAGCTCGAGGGTGTCGGCGTGTGCACGAACAAGGTCGAGTTTGACAGCAAGTCGAAGTTGTAGATGTTTTAGAATTGTCAAATTAATGTACATAGACAAAAGATTATGATTGAATGTTTTTAAAGAACGAATAAAAAGATGTCAAAGGACATTTGCAGCGACTTTGTCATGTCGTGAAGAATGTGTAACGAAACGGTGTCAATGACAAGCTGCCACCTTGATACTTTACGATTCTTCACTTGAATCTTTTTAATCTCTTGAATCTCTAGAAGTTATCAACTAAAGAAAAGCAGTCAATGCGGCCCTGGCCGTTCTGTCAAAATCTACAGAGTGTAGACCGGCTCACCATGTGGCGCTTAGAATCGGCCGTGCTTGGGCTGAGGCTGTTTATCTACTTCTCCAACACCTGTACGAGTTTCCTTTGAATCCCATCTGAAGAAGGATCTTGACCAAAATCAATATTGCAACGGTGACATCACATCTTTGATCGCCCCATCGTCGACCTGTTTCAGTCCTCGTTTGTGTGACCGAAGCCAGAAATAAACCAGAAATAAACCAGAATCAACTCCGAAAGATGGAATCTGACAGAGCCAAGTCATACAAGCAATCAGACGAGCACAAGACGGACGCTAGAAGGTAGATACAGGAGAGAAAGGACCGGTCGCGATGCCGGTTGTTTTACTAACATCAAAACGACGTCGGTAGGCGGAAGTATGTCAAAGAGTAGTGCAATTAGTGCTTATATATATAAAACAGCCCTATAACACTACACTAATCTAAATGCTCAGCCACGCCAGGCGGACTTCTTCCCTACAAGTAGGCTATCGCATAGGGACCAATGATCGGCCAGCTGCGCCCACGGGTCTCTGCACCTGACACACCAACAAGGACACACTAGCAGAACAACAAGGGACAAAAGAGAACAGCCGCTCGCCTAGATACGACGAAAGCGAAAGCAATAAAGACGTAAAGACAGCTCCTGGTGCGTCTGGTCAGCCTTGGATCCACTAAATAGACTTACTTGTCAGTCAACATGTGGAGAAAGGAGCTATACGCGGGACAGAAGAACAGTTGGCAGTGAATATGGCACGAACCGGGAGTGGTCACCGAGGATGATGATAGACGAAAACAGGAAACCGACGGCAAAGGCAAGGAGGCAAGGAGGCAGAAGTAGATGAGGGAGTGGACGAGAAAGTAGACAAAAAATTAGACAGTAGATATGCAGTGAAGTGAGCACGGATTGTTTGCTAATCTGCAGTAGCTTGGTCTGATGTTGGCCAAAGAGTAAACGAAGGCTGTCAGCCCGTGTTTGTGATCAAAGAGCCTAAGGCTTATATGAGTACTAGCTGGTCACTAGGATGTGGCAAGATGTCCCGCCTTTATGAATTGAGGCTTTGGCGTATGCCGCAATGTCATACGCCTTGATAGGCTGTAACAGGCGAGCTTGACGTGAGAATCTTAGGCGCCGCTCAGCTGAGGGGTTGCCAATGTGCAAAAGCCAGAAGAAGCAATATAGAAGCACGACCGAAGCATGAGACAGGGGAAGAATAAGAAAAGAAAAACTAAAGAAAAACAAGATTCGGAGAAAGAAGCAAACGAGACCAGGTACAAACGGACAGCAGCTGATCCCAGATAGTGGCTAGCTACGCAGAGAGCCTCGCCTCAGCTCGTGATCCGTGTCCCTTATCAGTCACTTCATCCCGTTTGTTTTACTTTTGATTTTATTGATTCTTATTCACGATACCCCTCTTGTCCATCACTTTCTAAACACGAATCACCTCATCACACACAATGGCCGACACCGCTGGCTTTACCTTTCGCATGCCGGGCGACTTTGACTCTACCTTCTTCAGGACACCAGCAAAAGAAAAAGACGACTCGGTCTATATGGGACAGCCACCTGACTTGGCAGACACCATGCGGGTGCAGGACTGCGAGGCTGACCAGCGAACGCTCTTCCAGGCACCGCTGCATACACACACCGCAGAGGCAGACACAGAAGCAGGCACAGAAGAGGCAGAAGAGCAGTCATATTCACTACAAGCAGAGGCACCACAGTCGGCAGAGGCTCTTCTGCTGTCAAACTCGCTCACACTTGGTTCTAATAACCCATATCGAGTACCGGACGACGATCACTTTGATGAATCTAACAACGACAACGGCCTCGGCGAATTTACAAACGACTTTGGCGACATGGCCGAGCAGCAGCAGATGGACGGCCCTGCCGATTACACACCAAGATTGCAGCCAGCACAAGCACCATCGCAAACACAGACACAACTACCACAAATAAATACAGCAATGGGCGCAGCATTTGACGTTACCTCGTTTGCTCCTTTTGTGAACGACAGCCGGCCATCTGTCTCATCGTCACGCACCCATCAAAGCAACCCAAGCACGGCTAGCCATGACACAACAGCGACAGCAGCGACGGCAACCACCGCGACGGCCACCACGTTTGCACAAACAGCACTCTCCGACTACAGCATCTTCTCCGGCTCCTATACATCGTTACTGTCCGCAAACTCGGCCAACTCTGGCTCCAGCACAAACACAACCTTTTCGCAGCCGGACGACGACAATGATGACGAGGCCGTCGAGGACTCCGACGATGGCGACCTGCCCTCCATCGACCTGTTGCGCAACAAGGACGGCACGCTAGGCACAGAAGGAATCAGTACGGCAGCCGCCAAAGATAAAGATATCGAAGAAGCCACCCAGTGGACAGACGTCGGTGTGCCCGCTGCGCTCCTGGAAGTGCCCGATCTCACAGGCATCGACGCGCAGACAGCACCCGACCTGCTGCGCGCTATCCTGAAGTCGTCCGTCGAGAGCGTCCAGGCGCAGGTGCCTTTGTTGAAAGCGGCCGTGGCTTCGCTCAAAGAAAGCCGGGCGCGCCAGCAAGAAGAAGATAACGTCAAAGCGGCGCTGGAGGAATCGAATGCGAAATCAGTAAACAAAGGGAAGGAAGTCATGACAGAGTCGACGGCAACACTGCGGCCGCCGCCGTCAGTCACGACGACGACAGTATCGGCACAGCAGAAAAAGTCAAAACGGCAGCTGTTTGCATCTACCTTTCGGCGCCTGCGTGGCAACAACGGCGAGTCGTCGTCACAGGGTGCCGCGGCCGCGTCCGCAGCAGCCGCCGCCATGCAGCGGCACAACCAGATGATGGCTGGCCGCAGCGTGACGCCCGGCTTCAAGTGGGTGCGCAGCGAGCACGGCCAGCAGTGGGAGCTTGTCCCTGAGACCGACAACCAGACCGATTCGGAGTTGGCCGTGCACAGAGAGCCAGGCATGGCGCCCATCTCCGAGGGCCGGCGCAAGACCATGCTGCTGGCCATGGTCAAGCAGGACATGGCCAAGAAGAAGGAGGTCGTGCCGCCCCAGACCATGTAAGTTTTTTTTGGGGTTTTTAATCAAACAGATCTAACAAACAGTGAGTGCATCTCGTGCTTCGAGGACATTCCCACCAAGCAGGCTGTCAAGACCGTCTGCCACTCATACTGCCTCGACTGCTTCGCCCAGCTCATCTCGACGGCCGTCGCCAACGAGGCCCAGTTCCCGCCCAAGTGCTGCCTCAATGAGATCCCCAGCAAGACCGTCGCCAAGTACGCCCCGCGCGACGTCGCCCGCCTCTACGCCAACAAGCAGGACGAGTTTGCCATTCCCGTCGCCGACCGCGTCTACTGCCCCACCGTCGACTGCGGCGTCTTCGTCCCCAAGAACCAGGTCTCCGCCGCCGCACGCACCGCCCACTGCCGCAACGGCCACGAAACTTGCACCGCCTGCCGCCAGCCCACCCACGGCCGCAACAACCGCGAGGCCTGCCCCGAGGCGTCCGCCCAGGACCGCCGCGACCAGCAGCTCGCCGACAACCTCGCCGCCGAAGAGGGCTGGCGCCGCTGCATTGACTGCAGCGTCATGATCGAGCACCGCGAGGCCTGCCAGCACATGACCTGCCGCTGCGGTGGCCAGTTCTGCTATGTATGCGGCGAGCGCTGGCACACCTGCGACTGCACCATGGACGACCTGCGCGCCCTCAAGGACGAGGCCGCCGGCCGCCGCACCGCGCGCGCCGCGCGCGAGCGCCACGAAGAAGAGCTCACCGCGCAGGCGGACCGCGAGCTGCAGGAGGTGCGCGATGCGCTGGCGCAGGTCGAGGAATTTGAGCGCCGCGAGACGGAGCGGCTCGCAGCGGAGCGGCGCGTACAGAGAGAGCGCTTGCAGACCCTCAAACAAAAACGCGAGGCCATGCTGCGCATCGAGACGGAGAGCAAGTACGCGGCGCTGCGGCTCTCGTTGCAACAACTCACCCAGAACCAAATCCTGAATGCCCGCCAGGTGCGCCGCTCGGAGCGCGTCGCGCAGCGCGCGGCACACATCCAGGAGCGCCGCCAGCTCGCCGAAAAACAGGCCGACGAGCGCGCAAGCTACGAAGCCGCCGCCGCCGATGCGATCCGCCAGGGCGAGGACGTTTGGGAGGCCGACTACCGGTCGCGCCTGTCTCTCGAAAAGCAGCTCGAAAACCTTTATAAAAATAGAGTGGACGCCGCCGCGGCGACAAACCCCGACAAGTGTCTGCGCGACTACCAGCGCCAAAACGACAGCCGCCTCGACGACTACCTCAAGTGGCGCGACCGCGAGCTCGCGCAGCTCAAGTTCAACGCCGAGGAGGCGCGCGACGTGCGGGCCGAGGTGCTGGACTCGCTGCGGCGCCAGCACGTTCGGGCGCAGCGGGCAGAGCAGCGGGCGCTCGCTCAAAAGCACCGGGGCGAGCGCGTGTGGTGCCGCGTCGTGGAGGCGGAGCGGGGACGGCTGCTGGCGGAGGCGGAGGAGGTTGAGAAGGGTCTCGGCCTGGCGGGGTCGACGTCGGAGACGGACACGACGCTGCTGATGCTGCTGGAGATGGACGACAATGGCGGTTTCGAGTTTGGCGATGTTGATGTGGCCACCGGCGCGGAGAGCAACCACATGTATGCGGTGATGCTGAACGACATGGCCGGGCAGATGGACGGGCTGAGCGTGAGCGGCGACGAGTGGGAGGATGCGAATGATTTCTACACTGCCGACTAGGGTGCATTGCTCGCCGCCGAGTGGTGATGACTAGAAAGACGGCTGCTGCTGTTAGACTGTTAGACGTAGATCTGACACAATACCAAGATACATCACTTAACGCATGCAAAATGAAAATGATAAAATTGAACCGTAAAAGTAAAAGTAATGGTACTGGTGATGAATACAAAATGGTCGCTCTTACGCCTTCTGCGCAGGCCTTCTCGCTGTGTTGTTTGTTTGTTTGTTCTTCTTTTCTTCTTTTCTTGACTTCAGATCGGTATATCCTCCACGCACCATGCACTCCGTCTGGTCCCCGAGTGCCTACTATTGTCGTTGCTTCGTCAGGTCTATATAGCTGAGCTGCTATATAGCTGGATGGCTGTGTAGCAAGTGCAGTGCAAGCTTTCCAGCTCGCGAATAGCTACCTTAGTACACCTTCTTCTTCTCGTCAAAGCTGACCTTGCCCGGGCCGCTGTTGACAAGCAGAAGCAGACCGCCGACGATAGACAGGATCTGGAAGAAATCGTACTTGGCAAAGTCCTTGTGGGGGTGGTGCTCATGCAGGGTCCAGAAGTTGTTGACAAGCACGTTGAAGATGCTCAGGATGACGACGAGCAGGGTGGCGCTGGCCTTGGCCTTGAAGCCGACAACGACCATGACACAGGCGACGAGGCCGAGCAGCGACACAATGATGCGGCCAATGGTCCACTCGCCGCTGAAGACGAAGCCGACGAACAGGAAAATCAGCAGCACGCGACCAGCCAGCTGGAAGTACATCTTGCGGTCCTTCTCCTCGAGCTGGGGCAGGCCGGCGAACGCCTGGGTCTTGCGAATCCACGAGTCGGACAGGACCATGAGCAGGCCGCCCATGACGGACAGGTTGCGCAGGAAGAAGTTGAGGTCAAAGATCAGGCCGTAGCCGAGGGCCTGGGAGACGACGACGCCGATAAGGCCGCCGACAGCGTAGCCGGAGAAGCGACGGGCGATGACGAGGGTGGAGCAGGTCAGCATGGTGAGGACGTTGACGATGAGGAAGATGTGGGTGATGCCCCAGGGGACTGTTTGTTAGCTGTGTTTGACTTGAGACGGACCCGAGAGAGAGAGAGCTTACTGTGACGGAAGTCCTGGAGGTAGCGCAGCTGGTCGCCGAACTGGGTGACTATCCGGAGAGCATCCTCGAGAAAGGTGACGACGATGAGGAAACGGCCAATGGCAGGCAGGTAGGGCTTGATGGGCTCGCTGTAGGTGTCGAGCAGGTCCTCAATCTTGCTGGTCTGGGCGCGGATGGCGTCGAGGGCGTTGCTGGACTCGCCGGCGTCTTGTGACTGGCCGCCAAAGGGGTTTGGCTGGCCGATGCCGTAGCCGGTGTTGCGCATGTGAGCCATTGTGTGGTGGTTGTAGAGGTTGAGGGGGTCGGGGAGTAGAGAAGATTCGATGGACAGCTCGCGGAGCTTGATGTCGTGATGTCGTCGGTATCCAAAAAGGGAGTCGAGATGGATTGAGTGCAGAGCAGCCAAACAGACACACAGTGCCAGGAAACGACGAGATAGAAGCGAAAGTAAACAGCCGAGAAACAAACGAGAATGAAATGGAATCGAGAATCGAAAGAGTCGAAAGAATCAAAAGAGAAAAGGAAATGATGCCCGCGCAAGGAATGTAAGGGTTAGTGGAGAGGGGAGTGGGAGTAGGGCAGAGCAAGTAGAAGATATGAGGTAGACAGGTAGAGGACAGCTATATACTAGCGGTAGACTAGTGAGATGGAGCACTGGAGAGGAGACTCGAGGTGCAAAGGCTGGCCGTGAGTGGTCGGGAGTTGAGCAACGTGAGGTGATGGTGATGATGATCAAGATGAAGATGGCGATGTCGAGGGCAGGCCGGCGAGAGGCTGAGCGAGGGAGATGGTGAGGATTGATAAAAGTAGATAGGTGAGAGTGAGGCAAAGCCACAATGACAGCGGCAAAACAAGTTAGGTTGTCAAGAGACGAGGTAAATACGAGACAAAAAGACAGAGGACAAAAAAGAGGCAAAAGTCAAAAAGACGAGATGAAGCTTTTCCTCGCTCTTTGCTGCTCGCTGTCCACACTGCCAGTCCACTCTGCACTTTCCACTTCTAGAATACCACCTGACAGAGCTCCTGCGCACGCGCTTGCCTCTGCTCTGGCTGCTCTGGCTGTCTCGACGGCAATGTGTCCTTTTAGCTGGGGAAGGTGTGGCCAGAGTACTTTAGATTGGGTGGTGTATTGGTGGCGGTGCAGGTACCGCAAGTTCCGGTCGCACCTTCCCTTGTTAGGCTCTTAAAGTTCCCGCACGACGGCAGGAGGGATCGGTCTCATCGGTGGCACCTACTCTATTTGCGTTTAGGTGTGCACTTTGGGTGCGCCATAGCTGTGTTTGCTATTTGCACTCTATCCTTTATAAAGTGGAGACCTGTCCCACCAGATCCCTGCAATCTGTCTTTTCGAGCTGTTTTCAGGGCGCATTCAGACTCTTTTAGGGACTAGCTGGGCCACTATAAATCGCCATACTCCCTGTATCTCTACAAAAGCACGGGGCTACACGGGGCACGGGGTATTCACTATTCACAATTCAAAAACAAGACGTGTTTCGTTCCGGCGCCCGTGCTCACTCCTTGGCGGGCTTCAGACGACGTAGTATCGAAATATTTACAAAAGGCGCAGTAGATATCTACAGAGTACTCTGCAGATGGACGTCTAAACAGATGAAGCCAGGTGGTGATAAACGGAAAGAAGGAAAGTGGCCAGTTCGAGTGATAGACGTGTAAATAGAGCGAGACTAGGGATCAATTAGGAAAGAGCAAAGAACAATGAGCCAAAACGGAAAGTGCAACTGCACCTGCCTGCACTTGCCTGCAGCTGGCCTCGGCACTCAGTATCAATTGACAAATGACAGATGGGCCATATCAGGAAAGCACGCACGCCGTTTCCGTCGGCCGAGCTCTTACGATGCCAATATTGCTTATTTGAGGTCTATTTGAGAACAGAGTCACCTGACAGGTTCAAACGGTCAAAAGATTGAGGCCGAGTAAATACACAAGTTAGCGTGTATTAGTAAGACACTTAACGCGACATGTTCAACCTCGTTGTTCCAGAAGTGGTGCTATCAAGAAACGACAACAGAATGGCCAGCGACGGCCACATTGGTCTATCTTCCCAATGTGGTATTTGTGCGGATTTGATAAACTGGAAGGAGAGAGCAATAGCTTGTAGGTCTTTTGGGCTATTTTAAAAAAAAAATCTTTTTGTTTGTGCTGCTAACCTGGCAGTATTCGGCTATGAAGACTCGACGACGTGCCGTGGCCTGACCAGCCCCTTTATCTTTCCACGGCCGGGCCATATCATTACAAAGGTGGACGGTCGCCGGCTGTGCCGCTTGGCTGACTGCAAGACGTGTCTTATGTCGCCCGAGTATGTCCCGCTGCACTACGACTGCTACGCGATTTTTAGCAAATGCTATACCGAACGTTCAGGTTCAGACCAGGGCGCCGATTTACTCACCCGACTCTGGGTCATGGCAGCCTGGCGGAAGCCGTGGCGGCATGCGCAGCCCGTCCGTCTCGGCCTGGAGACGAATTTGGAAATGGAAGCAGAATTCGGAGTGGACGTCCTGGCGACGGTGGCCCGAATCGGTGGGCTGCCTCTGCTGCCAACGCTTCCGACGGAACTGGTCGATATCATCCGCCGCCACTCGCGCCATGCACTTTTTTGGCGGTGTGCGTCGGCAATGTCGCTAGCTGCGCCCGCCGGCGCCGTCGAGTCTACAGCGCTCGTGACCTACCCCCTGCGCGATGTCGTGTCCTGGGAGCGGTGCGGCGTGCTCCAGGTCCAGGGTCTGGCCGAGGCAGACTCTTCGTCGTCACTGCGGGCGGCTCCGCTGGTACGGCTGACCATTGGGCCAAACGGTATCACCAAGGTCGAGCGTCTCGCTTGCCGGCCGCTCTACAAAGCACAGTGTATGGCCTCGTCTGCGTTTGTCGTTGCACCCGTGAGCTCGGTGGATGGAGTCACACTGCAGTTAAAGGTGTGTGCCTCTTTCTTTTTTCCCCTCTTCTTTATTTATCTTTTGTTTTTTGCATTCATTCTCACACCTATCATCTAGGACGGCTGTGCGCGCCTGAAAATACCCCCCGGACAGACATTCCCGGTGTGGAACACGCCGTCACCACCCAACCTGTCATCTTGCCGCTTATATACGTCAAGCATGCCAGACACGTCAGACACGTCAGAGTGGCTACGATACTGGACGCGGCTGTACGCTGTCGAGATGGACCAAGTTCGAGGCATCACTTTCTTCTTCGCCGGCGGGAGGCTATTTGGCGTGCACAGCCACCGCGCAGACAACGATGGTGCGACGCCGACATACGAATACCTCTCTCACCGACGCCGGCAAAGCATGGCCTGGATCTACCTCCCTATCGCCCGTGCCGATCGGGTTCTCGTGCTTGGTGTCCGGGAACAACCACAAACCAGACTGAACATTCTCGTTCGCATGCAGCTGGCCGGCGACGTTGTCATCGGCATGCCGATCACGGGCGGTGCGAAGAATCTGTGCCTAGGCCGATCGGCCCCTGTGACATTGATCCATGGAGAGCCAAAGGAGGGATTTCCGGTGCCATGTTTTGGTGCGTACTGCCGGCTCCCGGCCCCAGTCCCTACTGATACGTGCCTCCCCCAGCCGTTTACACCCGCCCCGCCCCGCCCGTCGCTGGTTAACAGCGATGCGTACTTCTCGTGGGCCCCTCTGGATGACATAGCGTCGGCACATGTGTTTTCCGATCCAGCGTCCGGCTATTGCAGAGGCATTCTGCTCCAGTACCGAGACGGAGGAGAACGATCGCTCGGCCAGTGCCGCCTGCAGGTGGATCCTGTGGCACAGGTTATTGACCCGCGCATGCTCTGTTACAGAACCGAGCTCTGTCAGTCACGATGGCGGCGGACCATCCACCGGGCGCATGCTTATTTCCGGCACGATGCTCTCAATTCTCACGATCCTAGACATACAGAAAAAGGTGATGATTCCGGATGGAAATGCTATGATCTGAAAGGTTCTTTACACTTTTGGTTTACAGACGAGTCGTCGCTTCTTATGGTGGTAAATGAGTAAGCTAAACGACAGGAAACAAAAACGAAAACACAAGGGAGATATTGTAAGATATGCCTTATCCCAGCCTGTCATGGCAGGAGAGAATAACGAAAGGCAGAGAATGACAGAATGACAGTCAACGACAAAAATGACATAGAATGAGGTCCCGCCTCTTCACTTATCCCGCCCATAATGGCCGTCCAGCTGGGCGACCTCGTTGTCGTGCCAGTGCTCAGGGAGCAAGGCCCGGCCCGAGCAGGTCTTCAGGCGGTGCCGGGTGCCTGTTGATGTAGTTCAGACCGTCGATGATTTCATGATTTCTTTTCCATACGTGGATATTTCCCGATGTTCGCTCGTTCAGGTGGTCTGGCGGGTGATCAGCACAAACCTATGAATTTGGTTTCGTAGAAAACAAAAGCGTTAGCTCTAGGGAAATGGAGGATAATAACGACAACCAAGTCAATTAGGACCCGAAAGGACCCCAAGGATCTGGACAGATAATGATGATGATTTGTAGGGCTAATGCTTTTATACTTGAGAAGCATATGATAACAGTCAAAACACGGCTTTGCTGATACAGTGCTTAAAAAAGTGCAAAAGTGCAAAAAAAACGTACAGCAGAGGGTATTCGCTGGTCGTCACCGACCCAACTACTAATCCGCCGATCACTGGTTTGACTAGGGGAGAGCGGACGGGATCCCGTATTTTCCGGTGTCTATGGCCGTACGTGGAAGATTGTCTTTGGTTCAAGTTTATATAGGCGGCTGGTAAAAGAATAACAATGGTCTATGGAATCTCTAATAACAAAAACACAACGCTCGCTGAAGTAATGAACTGACCAAAACATGTACATGTAAATCAAAGTCTAATATCCTTTAGGCCTGTCCCGCTCCAGCTTTTTCGCGCTCTGCCTCGACCGCATGCCGACGGCGAGGAACACGACACCGTTCCAGAAGCCGCGCAATGAGCCGGTCGCGCCGACGGCCAGGTACAGCGGGAACGACACGTAGCCGGGGCTCACAAACGATGCGACGCGGTTTGTCGACGGCGCGACCCAGATGGCGAGCAGCACGACAAAGAACATGACGGGCATCAGCAGGTACTGACGCAACGACAGGGCGGAGCGGCTGGCCTGCCATTTGCGTTTGTTGTCGGCCCGGCTTGTTGACGCTCTGTGGTGGTAGTTGTAGTTTTGATAGTTGTGATCGTCGGGATGCACCAGAGGGGCGACCGACGGCGATGACTCGGCGCCACTGGACCGGCGGGTAACATCGGACGTAATTGTTGTTGTGACCGTGACCGGTCCGGGGGCGCCGATCTGGGTGAGCTCGTGGCTGCCGACACGCTGAAAGTCCTTTTCGGATGCCCGCGAAGTTGTCTCCATGGCAATGGTATCGCTCTCGACGGACTGCAGCGCGCGCTTGCCCTTGATGATCTTCCACCCGACGAGCGAGTACAGGACAAACACGACAAAGATGGAGAGCCTGCTTGTTAGACATGTATGATCAAAATTGACAAAAAGTAATGCTCACCAGATAGGCCCGTAGTAGAAAATAATACGGAAGAGCACCCAGTCCGGTGCAATGGCGCACCACAGCGTGACGCTGCCGTACATGTGGCCCTTGTCGGCATTGTGAACAAACAAAAAGGCAAATGCCGGGATGAACGTAAAGCCAGTGATCATGGCAATATACTTCTTTTCCAGCCGGTGCAGCGATCGCGCATCGTACTGGTAGAACACGATCAGAAACACGTCGACGGCCATCGCGAGCGTCCACAGCACATCGGCGAGTGGGAACATTTGCATCAGGAAGCCCTGGAACTGGCACAGCGCCGAGCCGTTGCCGGCGCGCGGCCCGCTCAGCGAGATCATGGTGGCGGTGATGTCGAACGCATTGTAAAAGGCGTTGATGAGAATCAGGCGGTCGATGGGGTTGCGAAAGTAGCGCGACGAGAAAAAGGTCACGATGATGGTCACGATGCCGAGGGTCGAGAGGGCGGATGCGCTGCGCTCGACAATCTGCAGGATGCGGAGCTGGTCCGCGGTGAGAGCCATTTCAAGGCATGGGCGGGTTTAGACGTCGAATTATTTCTTATGAATTCCAAAAATGAGAAGGGAAGCCGTATCTATATCACGCATGCTGGCGACAGATGGAGGGCAAGCCAACCTTATTCTTATTAAAAACAAGACACGAGACAAGACGAGACAAGCGACATGACAAGAGTTGACCAAGGCGGGACAAAGCTTGACATATGCTTTAAGCAAAAAGTACGCAACGGCTTGGCCTCATAGACCCTGAGTATTTCTCCTATGTTTGCTTGCTTTCGAGAGCACAGCCATGTAAGCAGCATGTACAGGCATGCAATCGAGCCTTATTAGGGCGAATGACGTGATGGCCGATCGCAAGGCTCCAGTGGCTCGAGAGCTGGCAAGGTGGGTTGTCTTTACGATGAACGAAACCAGCTGCTGTATTTGGGAGCAAAACAGTAATAGAATAAGCCAGGGGATGGCTTTGGCGGTGATTTACTGTACTCTCTCGTGGGGGTGTTATTTCAAGTAGAATACAGCCCCCAGAGTTTGTGGTGTGCAGTGTTGAAACGAGCAGTGACAAAGGCTGGACATCAAAGGATGCAGCTAACAGGCAAATTAAGTCGATCATTCAAAATAAATTTGCATGTCTTCAATACGCATTCGGGATTGAGTTTGCAGAAATAAATGATGTTTGTTCATCTAGTAAAAAGCAGCATCCCATCGTCATTATCAGATGTCATCAGGAACATCGTCAACAAGATGAGAGGAGGTCGGCGCCAAGAGCCTAGAGAGACCTGAACCGCGCTGCTCAATTGCCAGTACGTAATAAGCGGCCCCTGCGACTATGCATCATTGCGCCCATAATGGTGTTTTGGTGGCTATTATGCTGTAGACTTCTAGCTGCTGATCTCGTCGTTGTCGTTTAACGGCCATTTTAAAGAGAAGGGCCGCGCGGGAAGGCGGAATCACGAGCAAAGGTGAGGAAAGGATATGCAAAACGTAGAAGGAAAATATGCATAGTCAAGCACAGACTGTATTCCGGTCCATTCATGGAAATACTTAAATTTTGCTAGAGACCAACTTTATCCTCTTGCTCATCTGCAGACCCACGACAATACTGATGCCATCCTCAAGTTTGTGTCGTCTGCTCTCCTTCCTAATCCATACTTCTAGCAAAGACGAAAGAACAGTGTACAAGTGTACATCAATGCCCGGAAGTACGGACATTCGGCTTTGACTCATAGTCTAGAGCGATGCCTTGGAGACGGGTTCGCTTGCACCGGCTTTGCCTTCGTCTTCGTCGTCCTTGTCGTTACCCGACGGCAGAATCCCCGGAATGTCACGGCCCAAGTCCTCGCGCAGCCTCTCGCCCGACGCCAGCCGTGGCATCTCGCAGTCCTGCAGACAAAACACCAGCCGCGCCCACTCCGTCTTGCTCGGGTTGTACCACGAGTGCATCGTCGCGCGCTGCACCATGACATCGCCGCGCTTCATCACAGTGCGCTGGCCCGTCTCCGTGTCCTCGAGCTTGCTCATGACGGTGCCCTCGAGCACGATGCCGTAGTCGATAGATACCGTGCGGTGCATCAGGCACTCGTAGCCGGGCGACAGGTCGACATAGCGCAGCACGGTGCCGCCGGGCGACACCAGGCCAATGGAGCCCTTAGCCATCAGTGCATCGTGCGCCTTGATGTCCTGGTCGCCGTCGACCTTGACGGGGAACTGCGGCGTCGTCCACGCGACCGACATTTGCATGTCGGCGTTGTCGTAGCTCATCCACTCGACGGGCCGGCGCGAGTGGAGGACGGCCTTGCCGTTGTCGTCGTGGCCGGTGACAAAGACAATGGGGCCGGGCAGGCTGGTGGCCAGTTGGCTCTCGGCAGGTGGGCGTTCGTCCATCTTCTTTTGATTTGAGACAAGATGAGGCGACTCCTCTGTGTGTTCAGGGATCAGTTCGCTTTGGCGGCGTCTATTGACCGTATTGTTGGCCTATTGGGATTGGCTTATCCTGGATGCCTTGATGTCGTCAGGCCTGATGCTTGTCAGAAGCAGAAAACAACAATAATCATTCGATGTCACAAGTCGCGCCTGCCTTTTGTCTCTTGTCGTCTCATCATACTCATCAGGAAGCAGCCGCTGGCTACCCCTCTCGTGCCTTCATGCTGGCCGTTCGGATGTCCGACGCTGCCGGCTGCGCCTACTTCGACGAGATGATTCGCCATATGCAATTGATAATGCAGTGCCCTTTTGCTTGCATTTGCTTGCATTTTGCTTGCAGCCTATGCTGTGTACAGGTAGCGTGCTCTTGGCTTTGTACATCTCAATCCAACGACACCAGGTCAGTATGGTCGTATCACGGCCAAGGTATAATAAAACGAAGTGCTTGCACCGCCATCGTCATATCGCAGCGCAGCGCAATTGATATGCTGCGCGACCAAGATTGATTTGATTTGCTCTGCTCAATCTATCTTGGATCTCCAGCCACCACGTGGCTGGTCTATTGTTCTGATGCTCAGGCTCTCAGGTCGACAAACATGGAATGCAGTCAATATACAGAGTATCGATGTTGAAAAGGCTGGTAGAAAGCATGGCCAATGGCGCCCCTTGTCGTTGCCCTCGTCTCCAGCCATCGCGACTCGTTTCTACGGTCATTTATTTGCTTCTTGTCGGGACATATTCAATCTGGCCGCGTTCAGTCGCTCAGTTTACAAAATAAATGATGAGTAAACACCATGCGCACCGGCCATACGTCACGAGTCAACTCAAACCATCGCGACTCGCCCTGGATGGAAAGGGGTCAACGCAGTTCGAGGAAATCAAGGGGCTCGCGCATCCCAGGGGGAGAATGCCAGCGATCACGTCGACATGTATTCTTCCAATAATAGCAAATGGTTCGCATGGGCAATGGCATATGACATCTTGCGCAGTCAGATCGTAGGATACACCGCAAGATGCATCCCTTTTCAATTCTCACGCGTCATTGCATCCGGCACTTGCTCTGCACGAAGTGTTGCGCCCGTGCTCCAAAACATGACGGTCGATGAGACAGGCTGAACTGTCGACACCGCCCTTTGCTCCTTTGCTCGAGGTTTTGTCTTCTTTGAGTTGCTGCAGGGCGTCGGCTGAACAAGCTTCGTGACATGTCATAGATGGTCAGGAGTGCATAAGCTGCACTCTTAATTGAATATTGACTACCTGAGTTCTGGACTATCACAAGACGCAGAAAAGAAATTGTTTTGCTACATCATGTCTCGTCTCATCCGCTCGCTCTCGATTTTGTTTCTTCTTTTCTTCTGTTCGTCTTGTTTTGAGTTTCTTGCTCTCCCTTGCAGAGATGTGCACTGCACAACAGTGGCTCCAGTGGCCATATTAGGAGGCCTTTTTGCACTTTTGCTCTTCTGACCTGAATCATGACCGCGTTGGGCACCCAGTCTGACCTCAAAAAGTTCAGCCATGTTCAGCTGTTTTCTTTTTGCCAATAGGTCGTGATAATATCGTCTCAATACGGATTTCCCTTGAAGTCCCTCATTGTGATTACTCGTATTAGTGTTTTTACACTGCCACGGCCCTCATGTGGTCTTTGCTTTCCATGCTATCAGCAAGGTCTGACCAAGGTCTTCAGGTCTGTCTTACAAGGATTCAGCCCATGTGTCTCTCAATCATTGAAAGCGTTGTAACGATACACGGCAATCTAAACTGCATCGTATGCCAATTTCAGCGTTCAGCCTCTTTCTTTATGCTTCTGCTCGTATGCTCTGATACTAATGAGACAAGAGACAACAAGAGTACGGTGTAGTGCCCGCGAGACACATGGCAAGCCCGCAATGTTGAAAAACACAGAGCGAGCACCAATCTACACCAATTTGCACCAATCTGTTCGTTTTGGCTTACACGAGTAGATCATGAAACAAGCCATCGACTCTCTTGTGAGAGGATGATAAAAATAAACAAGAACTCTTAAATGGCTCTTCGATATATCACAGAGCAAATGAGCACTGGTGATCCATCGTCCTGGTTGCTATTATTTGGTAGTTATTATCTGGCTGCGCCCGAAGGAATATCAGAGTTGTGATCTTCCTACTCCTCTGCACACATTGGCACCGTGGCAGACACTTGTAACGTCTCTACTCGTCCTTTGGTACCTGTCGATCCTGGACCATTCTACCACGTCGCTGTTCATGCCAGCAGTCGCAGTTGCTCAGTTCAAATCAGAGTAGCTCTCAATGTATGCCTAACGTGTCATGCTCCGTAGACCGGCAGTGGTCATGAGATCATTATTATTGGATTTATTCTCTCAATGCTGCGATCTCGACGTGGCAGGCCGTGAAGAGTTTTCAACCTGCCTGGTCCGATTTTGTTTTACTCAGTATTTAGTCCAGAGTCCATCATGAGTCAACGACTTGAGAAACCCAAAGAAAAGAAAGAAACATGCAGGCAGATGCAAAGCCCCTACAGCACATAATTAAGTAGATATTACGTGTAAATACTACAATAATCTACTTTGAAGCCACTGAAAGAAAGCAGCCAGTGAGGCAAATTGGAAATGGAACAGCACTCGGAGGAGAACCGCCTGGCTTGGCTGGCCTAAGCCTGCATAACACTATGGGTCGGTCCACCGGGGGGCTGGGAGTCCAGCCCAGGCACGCTCGCACGCTATTTCTTCTTTTTTAGGTCCAGTCCAGCCGGAGCCAGGCACCAGGCACCCTGGACAATATTTTACTGAGTACAGGCATACCAGCCGGGAGCCGGTAGCCGGAACAGGGTGCCACAGCGTTGTATTCTTTCCACTGGGCTGCATGGAATACAGCGCCAGGCAGACATGGTCAGCCAAAAGAAAAGAAACCACTCAGTAATCCGCACCGATCGAATGCAACTTCAGTGGTCTGGCCCACATGGACAAAGAGCCTGCAGCCACTGGTTGAAATGTGTAAGAGAAACAGCGGGCTCTGTACTGTGTTCCCGCGTATTCTTTATTCCCAGGGTCTCACCTCGAACGGTTCTGGATGCTATTGTACTGATGAGTATGCTGTTAAAAAGTCTCAAAGTTCATGGTTGAGTTGCATCTGTGGCGCTTCGGCGACCGAAAACTCTGCATGATGACAGAAGTGAATGGCGATACTGTGGAAATTGTAAATATCTTTGTGCTCAATGGCAGGTGTAATTTGTAAATTAATGTGAATTGTTTGGATTTCATGTGATATTTTGTTATTTTTACTATTTTTATTTCAAAACTGTTGATGTTGTAAAACATATCAAAACAATCTAGAACGATTCTACAAACTAACAGCCAACTTCTAAACAACTTACAGCCACACCAAGGTATTTTCGCATGATGTTGCGCAGATATTGAATAAATATTGAATAGATACTGGTTAGAACCAACAAAATGTCCCTTTTAACCGCCTATCGAGTGTGCCAGTATGCAGAAAGACCGCTGCAGTGATTGTAATATTGAATCGGCAGGTATCTTTACGACCAGTCTCTCGCCATGGATGCATGGACAAAGACATATTTTCGCCTATCGAGTAGGCCCTGGACTATCGAGGCACTGTTGAACTGAGATTTCTAGCGTCTTCGCTTCGCTGAGGATTCTTTATTGAATATTAGAGCGAGAGAAACTGAGCCGATGCAGCTTCATGTAAAGAAAAGAAACCCGATCAATACGAAACAAAGAGTCGGGGATTTTGGGCGTTGAAGAATTGCATCTAACAGAAAATGCTGTGCGACAGACAAAGAACGACGGCCCATATGCATGGATGACTAAGTCTGCTTAGCTAAATAACGAATAAAAGTTTGTATTGGAAACAAAAGGAAAAGTCGGACAACAGCCGCTACAAAGAAAGCGCTGCCTGCCCTGAGGGAAGAGAGAAAGAGAAAGAGAAAAAGAGAAAGAGCCCCTGGGGGTCCACGTTCGTGTGGATCGTCCGAAACACTAGCGCCAGGAACCGGGCCAATGGTGTACACACAACAAAGCCAGGGTGACAACGAAAAGGGGAAACTGCGGGCTGCTGCAGGATGGCGCCAGGAGTACAAGTGGAGAAAAGCCAGACAGGTCACTTTGGATGCAGGAACAGTGAGCACAAGACTCCAAAAGAGAAAGAGCGAGGGACCCAACGAGGAGAGAAGAGGAAAGAGTACAGAGAGAGGAAAGAGGCAAAGGGAAGGAAAAGGAAGGGAGGCACCTTCCCTTTGCCGTTGCCGAAAACCCCTCTTGGCCGACTAAGCTTGAAGCTACTTGCACTTAAGTCTGTTTTGAGCAGAAAAAGTAACTCGATAGAGATGAAAACTGACGAATAAATCGACAGATCTCGAGATTCAATATGGCCTGTGATAGCTTTGGTTTACCGGTGACGAGGATGCGCTGAGAGTATGAGCAGCACTGTAATGGGCATTGGCACACGAAATCACAATGTACTTCGTAACAGGAAGGAGCGATGGGCATGAATGGAAACAGCAAACCTGCCAATATGAGCTGACTAAACTATATATCTCAAATAAAAGCTGGGAGATCGCGATATAAAGACAACGTAACTACAGAGTACAGAGTAATTACAGAATGAGGCGGGCAATTTGCAAGCCCCGGTGGGTTGACAACGTGCCATCACAGCGCTGATGTTCCTTGCTTGGGCTGATATATCCTTGCCAACTCTGGTCCCTGTCCTTGCTTGATCAACCTTGCTTCTCTTTGAAAACCAGTGCCGGTTTACTCAGTGCAGAGTACTTCGAAATCACTTATTCGGATTTATCTCACCGTTGTTATGATTTCTTTTGTCAGGCCTACTCGAAGTACTTCTTCTCTTTTCTTTCATCATCATCTTGCTTGGTTTTACCGCCTCTTTGCGGACACGTCGGGCACCTACGATGTACTCAGATCAAAGAAGTAGGATCGGGAAACAAAAACAGATCAAAGAGAAATAAAATACATAAAAGAAACGAAACGGTCTCGTTCAGCCCAAAGAGAAAACAAAAACCGAAAAAGAAAAGAAAAAAGAAAAACGCCGGCGCGGTGGACCCCTTCCTCCTGTTCCCTGTCTCTCTTTTCCTCTTTGGGAAGCGCCCCCTCGACGTAGCATCCAGGTCCCAGGGCGCCAGGGCGCAAAGCGGCGCAAAGAGGCGCATAGTGAGCGCGAGCTGAGGCAGAGTGGAAGAAGTGGTAGAAAGAAGGTCGAGAAACAGAGGAAACAAAAGGAAACGGAAGAAACGCGCCTTGGCAAGACAAGCCCGTTGCAACCGCAGGCCAATGTTTAAAAGAAACGGCCTCCGCCGCCCTCGCGATAGGACGACCTCTCCTCTTTTTGATTCTTCTTGTCTTTCTTGTTCCTTAACCTCGTTCTCTCATTCTCTTGTGCTTTACCTTTGAACATCTTGTTCACCACACCTTCCTTTCATTCTTTCCAGAGTGCTGTTTTTTGTTTATCATCAACACATTCCTTTTTACTGTCTTGACGACATCACCCAGGCCATCCGGTGCCCATTTTCAACTGCATTTTCAAACAACCTCTTCTTCAGAACACACATTCTCTGCATATATTCAAGCAAACTCACCTCTGGTTACGGTACAATCATTCAACTCAAGAAATAGAGACTCGAACACATCACTCTTTAAGATACCCTCAAGAACGACAAGAAATCATCATTTTATAACAAATATCAACTCAACAAAATCAACTCAAACAAGATGTCCGGCACAACTTCCACCATTCTTCTGACGCTGGCCGCCGCTTTTGCGCGCACTGCCATGGCCGGCTCCTCGGGCACCGCCTCCGTCACGCCTCATGCCAGCTTCTCGTCCTCCATCGGCGTCATGGGCTGCATGATCAACACCAACCGTGTTGCCTACTGGCCCATCACCGTCGACTGCGACCAGATCTGTGTCAAGGTCACCTACGGCAGCCGCTCCGTCCACCTGCTCGCCATTGACCACTCCGAGGGTGCCCACGACATCTCCTACGATGCCTGGAACTACCTCCAGACCGGCGAGTCTGCCACCGTCGACCCCCAGGCCGGCGGCGGTGTCGAGATGGACTACGAGTGGGTCGACGCCTCCGAGTGCGCCTCGCTCATCCACACCGACGGCAACAAGCTGCCCCTGTCCGCCACCAACAGCATGAACTTTGTCTCCAGCTGCGCCTCCGGCACCTGGGTCGGCGACAACCACGTTCTCTACAACATCCAGGACTCGCTGTGCATGTACGGTGTCGACGAGGTCTGCACCATGCCCACCTACGCCGGTGCCAACCAGGCCACCTGCGCCAGCGGCCTCGGCGCCAGCGGCAGCCCCGGCCTCAGCGTCTACGACATTGAGTACCCCACTGGTGTCATCTACGACTCGACCCTGTCCGAGGCCGTCACAGACATCACCTGCGACAGCAACGGCGACTGGTCCAACTCTGGCTACTCCAGCGGCGGCTCCTCGTCCAGCGGCAGCACCACCACCTCTGCTGCCGAGACCGAGACCTCGTCCTCGGTCGCCTACGCTGCCTACGCTGCTGCTGCCACCACTTCTTCTTCCTCCTCGACTGCCGCTGCTGCTGCCATCACATCTGCTCAGCCGGCCGTTTTCATCGCTACCAGCGAGTCTGGCAGCGCACAGGTAAGCAGCCAGTCTGCCTATGATACCAATGTCTACACCTCGTCGTCCTCTTCAGAGGCCACGACCACGTCCACGTCCCACACGTCGACGACGACCGTCTACATGACCGGCACTACCACGGTGCCCTGCAGCAGCTCTGCGAGCGCTGTTTACACTTCTTCTTCTTCTGCCCAGACCAGCCCAGTGATCGTGTCGACCACGACCTGCGCCGAGTCCACCATTACCCTCACGCTCCAAAAGACCTCCACGCCCGTTACGACCTCTTCTTCCACGCCCGTTACGACTTCCACTTTCTCTTCTTCCACCTTCTCTTCCACCTTCTCCACCCCCGTCTACGAGACCCTCGTCCTGACCCCGTCGCAGACCACCAGCTCTAGCGTGTCGAGCTCCAGCTCCAGCTCTTCCAGCAGCTCTAGCTCCAGCTCTTCTACCTTCAGCTCTTCTACCATTGCTGCCACGTCTTCGTCGGTGCCCGTTGTCGTTGTTTCTTCTGCCTCCTCCTCGGCGGCCCCGTCGACCTTTATCAAGTCGACCGTCGTGTCGTCTGCTACGCGCAAGGCCTCGTCGTCGGTCCCGTACCCCACGACGTCGCGCTCGGCCGTCGCCAGCGGCGTTGCCGGCTCTACCGGTTCCGGTGCCGGCAACACTGTTGTCACGCGCACGGCGACCGCCGTTGCCACCACCTCCACTGCGAGCGGCTCGGCTGCGACTGCCTCGACCGTCAGCGTCAGCGGTGCCGGTGTCTCGACCGTTTCGCGCGTCGCTGCCGCCGTTGCCGTCGTCGCCGGTCTGATGATGCTGTAAATGCTGTAAAAGCCTACTGTGTAGCTTACAGACGGAGTTTTTGATTTTTCCTCTTTACCCTTGATATTTGATCTATGATTTCTTCACTTCTTGTATATACATTAGATACTCTTCTTTCCATTCTTTCGGGCCTGCTGCTGTCGCAGTTACACAGCTTGCTCACATTTTTATCAAGACTACAAGTCACTTTTTCCATTATTTATATATATCTTCTACATTGAAATATATTTACGTGTTACAACATCTCTGCTTTTTCGGTGTGAGAACTAGAACATAAGTAAAAATAGCATTGGCAATAATCATTCGTACAGGTATAGATATACAGATAAACTAAACAAACAAATGCAGCTGGTTACAGCGTCTCTAGGGCGCTCTGGATACTTTGAAGACGTACGCCCAGTCCCCAGTCCATGATGTTGTTGATATAGCGGTGCAGCAGCTCGAAATGCTCGACGTCTTGCAGAAGGAAGCCCCTGATCTTTTGCATGGAGAAGTGATCATTCTCTTTCCACGTCACATACAGCCGTGCCTCTGTTCCGTTCATGGCAATGCTAAAGGATGCATTGCTCACAGCACGGCCAGCGAGTCGTGCGTTGAGACCGTCAATCATGTTGGTGCACGCCACGGTACCACCAGCACACTGGTTCGTGGCCACCCACATGTTGCCGCTCGTGCCTTTGTATTCCACGACGAGAAAAGGGTAGATCATGTCCGCCTTGTGCGCGCTTGGTTCCAGGCCGAGGTCGTCAAGCTGGATGGCCTGGTTGGCAAAGGCCTTGATGCGCTTGTAGCCACAGAGAAGGTCCGGGACGGGCGTCGAGACGCGTATATCGGCTCTTCCAGACACGTGCGGCAATGTGTGCTTCCCCATGACTTGCCGGCACAGCTGGTACAGATCCTCGATACGGCCAGGAGTTATGCCGCCAAAGAAGACGCTGTTTAGATATGATTCGATCTCACTTTCATCAGAATTCTCCGACTCAAAATTCGCCAATTGTCTTGCAATCTCTGAGGTCAGCACTCCTCCGTCTCCTCTGTCTCCTCCATCCTTTCCGCTGTCGCTGCGCGGCCTGGTTATCTCGGATACGAGATCAACGATGTCCTGCGGCATAGCCTCATGCGGCAGGCGGATGGCGATATTGTTCCGCGCCAAGTTTGAGTAGCGATACGCAAACTTCTCGACCATGCTCCTGGACGAAGTTTGCGATGAGACTAGGGACGACGATGAGACAACGTCTGATGTGGCCGACATGGCGGCAGAGGCTCTTCGCTTGCGGGACGACGTCGCCGAAGCGGGCAGCGAAGGGACCTTGAATCCGTCATTGTCTCGCTGGCTGGCCATCTCGGGAGCAGAAACAGACTGAGGACGCGCGACCAAGGTATCAGGAGAGAGAGCAAACTGAGATGGATAGCGGCCGTCGATGCAGCTATCAGACCTGCAATGTAGATCTCGAGAAAAGAGTTCTTCTGAATAGACCGACTCTAGCCAGGCATTTACGCCCTCGAAAACGCGCGACGACCTGTCAAAATCTTTCTGGCCCGAGTCCAACGAGTCTCCGCGAAGATTGACAAGAGTCTCGAGATACGAAGCGTATCCTTGATTTGTGCTTGGCCGGGCCGGCATTGGCTGGTGTATATCCAAGTCAACGTTAGGATGAAAGACCTCTGTGGCTGTGGTGATTCCTGAACTGTCTCGGGCAAGCCTTGGTCGCTTCTGTGGTGGGAGTTCAGACTGAGATTCAGACGGACTCTGTGGCCGCTTTAAATATTTCTGGGGTTTCCCGTTTCCAGAGGCAGCGTTGAGAAGGGTTTGATGCAGACTCCTCGACAGTTTCACTGCAGCGTTTCGCTTTGAGAGCCATGAAAATCTTGGCGACTCTGCGATTCGCCCAGGAACCGCGGATGAAGGGTTCATTTTGTCAAATTAGGCAAACAATCAGACCGAAGAAGAGGCCGTGCGAGTAGAGCCAGCGCGGCTTCCAAACTCCCATCTCATGACATTTGCGAATAGTCTCTGAAGAGAGAAAGGTCTGGTTTGATGAAGTTGATAAATGTACGCGCGCGCGAAGTGATGTTTGACGTTTGTTGTGAGAGATAGGGGATGTCGTGATGTGGAGTTGCACGGATGTGGTTGCGGTATGGGCGGCCAATGTTTGGGTGCCAGAGTGTATGTGATTGGCCAAGCTAGCAATTAATATGGGTCTAACTGCCTTCAGCGCATGTGCGCTCTTTAGCGCCCGCATATAAGTCGACGTAGCGCATCTAGCATTCGAAATACATCACCTAAAAGCTGACAGCGACCCTACTCTGTTTGTAAGATATTTACACAATGTAATTGCACTATTGTTCTCAAACCTTTTTTAGTAGGCTGTTGATTGTGTTATATTTCTTTCTAGACAATAGATTGGCACCTGCTAGAGAGATAAACATAGCCAATCACAGGTCTTCGTGATAGACGGCGGCCTCGACATCGTGCAATTAAGCAACCGCCTAACCCTTTTGCACTCAACTCTCTCCCCGGTTTTATCAAAAATTAGATAAAATAAAAATAAATTAAAAGGTAAGATAGGGATGCAATGCAGATAAATTTCACATCTGGGGCACCTTCTTCATAGGCGTAGAGAACACACTCCGCAGATGCATGCAGGGGTCGCAAGAGTATTGGGTGCACATTGCGGGAACGATATATTGCGCCTGCACGATGTGCCCTAAGACGGCCTGCGGCGTCTGACTCATGGACACGGCCATACGCTTCCTCATGTGGACTCGCGTTTTTAAGGTGTTAATGCTGCTCAAGGGGCCGGACACCGATGTGGAAGCCCTGCCCGAGTACGGCTTCGAGGAGCCGCCAGAGTGGAAGGAGTAGAACTGGCTTTGCTACTATTTGCTGTCTTGCTGTAGAGGGGGATAAATATTGTATGTCTATACGGTATGACTGTGTTGATGGCCTCGCTTCTCGGTCCTAGTCTGCATCTATGGCGTCAGACTTTTTGAACCGAACACTGCACTCTTCCTTGTACACCGCCAGCTGTTCCATCTTGCCGTCAACGAACGCGTCCAGTCCCGCGCCGGACTCGCCCGCCAGCAGCGCCGCCTCGGCCACCTCATCACGCAGCACCGCCCAGTACACGGTGTCCACGTCGAAGCTCTTGCGCACCGCAAAATCGAGCCAGAAACGGCCCGACCGCCAGGCCTCCCGCATGCGCGAGGCGAGACCCTGCTCTGCATGCGCCTTGGGTTCCCCTACGCACGCCTCGGCAGCCTTTCCAGCCTCCACCTCTCCCAGCGCCCGTAGGAACTGCTCCATGCGCGGCTCGTACAGGCGCCGGAAACCGTCGACGTCCCCACGGTCCAGCCACAGGTCCGGTCCGGACAGCAGCAGCCACCACGGCGGGTCGTGCGCAAACTGTGCCGGCATGGCGTTGGTGAACTCCCAGTCCAGCACCGCCGTGATCTGCAGCGTCGCCGGGTCCACCAGCATATTAGACGGTCGCAGGTCGTCGCAGAAGAGAGGGAACGGGCCGTCGTCGGCGGCGGCGTCGTCGTCGCAGTGTGTCTCGACGAGCTGCGCGAGGCGGTGCCGCGCAACGAACCGGGCGGCCGCCGCATCGCGGTCGTCGGCAATGTTGCGCTGCACGGCGAGGTGCACTAGGTGCTCTTGCGCGAGCGACTGCAGGTAGGCACTGGTGCTTGCAAACGGCGTCGCTGGGAAGCGGTCCTGCGGGTAGCCGGCTACCGTGGCTAGCTCGTTCATGTTGTAGGTCAGCGGCCGTGCGGCGACGGTCCAGTCACCGCCCTCGCGGGAGACGGTGCCGATGCGCGGAAACGTCAGGCGCGAGAGCTGCAGCATGTAGTCTGCCAGCTGGCGGTAGACTGTGTCCAGCACTGCATCGTCGACGTCTGGGCTGAGGATGATGTCCTTTTCATCCGGCTGCCGTAGCATGGTCGATAGCAGCGTGCCTTGGACGTACTCCATGATGATGAACGGGCCCAACTGGTGCGGGCAGTCCGCGGCGCGGCCCCAACCGAGGATGCGCGGGACGGGGATCGTCGTCTTCTCGCGCAGGCACTCGATGACGCGCACCTCGCTAACAACCTTTTCCTCGCGCAGCGCCGTGGCTGTATGGCCCGGTTTCGGGAAGCGGATGATGGCATCAGGGCCCCCGTCACTGAAGCGGAACCGGTAGCTGATGTTGAACGAGCCCTTCATAAATCCTACGTACTCAATGGCCCGTCCGCCGCCCCGGCGCTCTGCCACAAACGTGGCCAGCTCGAGCTTCACGTCATACACCTTGCTCAGCCAGGCCCGACACTCGTCATCTCCGTTCGTTTCCTCAATTTCATCAAAGTATGAAGTCAGCAGCAATGGCGTCTTCATTGTGCTAGCACGCAGAGGCTTGAAAATGGATTGCGTCTCCGTAAATCTCCCTGACTGGCGAAAACACTAGCGGTGAAGTAACAAAGAGGCGTTTTATTTATTGGAGATCAGTAGAGAAACATATGTCTGGATGACGTTTGTTTTTTGGTATGGTTAAGATCTAGAGGGACCGTTAGTATATATATATATATATACATGGCAGTTCGATATTCATGATTTAGAGGTAGTGTCATGCCCTGCTTCTATATCGTATGACACCACGTAGGGGAGCCTACTGCTGCCTAGACCATAGCCAATGGCAAGCCCGGTATATTTGAAGATTGTTGTATAGTCATTCGCAACGTGCATCGAGGAACGGTTACCGGCATGACTTTAACAATTGTAGATCAGTATTATTACAGAACGCTAGTTATCTATATAACTAAAGAAAAACGTTTTAAGTACGGTCGCCGGAAACATACAAAAACATTCAACTATTCCAACCACTCGATCGATCAAACCTTTTCTCGACAGAAACAAAGTTAAATAAAGACAAAAAGTCTAAGCCTTACATTTAGTATATATAGTACGTACTGTAAACTCGAATATGTGTACTATTTGCTCTTTATTTTCTGTTTGTTTCATTATAAAACTACCACGCCTGCAGATACTCGACAAACCCAAGAATAATACCGTCAAAAAGACTCTGCAGCTGCTCGTGCCAGCCGTCCGGACTCTGCCACTGCAGCAGCGTGACAAGCCCGTTGAGGTGCGCGTGGGCGGCGTCGGCATCGCCAATGCCCATCTCGGCGAGCGCCAGGGCGGCCATCAAGCGTGTTATGCCGGCTTTTGTGTCCGAGTCGGCATGCAGATACGTGTTGACCTCGCGGATGGCCTCGCCCTTGTGGCAGAGGTATGCCTGCTCTGTGTCGCCGAGGGCGCCGTGGACCCAGGCGTAGTGCATGGACGCGAGGAGCCGGTAGGCGCGGTCGTCGGTGGTGTGTGTCGATTTTGGCGGCAGGCAGCGCGTCAGCAGCTCGAATTGGTTTACTTTTGGTCAGTAGAGTTCGGTATGTAAAGAAAGTAAAGAAAACATACAATGCTCAAGAAGGGTGGCATAATAGGATTGATAGTCGGCGTCGTATGGCGTGCCAAAGTCGGCGTCGACATCGAAGCTGACATCCACGTCAAAATCAAAGTTATAATCAAAGTTGTCAAGGTTATAGTCGAGGCCGTAGCCCTCCTGGGGATCGACCGGTTCGACACTCGCTGGACCCGGCGTTTCGGACGAGTTGCCGGAAGCGTCGCCGTTGCCGTCTTGTACTGGTGAATCGCCGTTGGGGTAGCCACAGGCACCGCCTCGTACGAGGCAGTTTGTGCTGTGGATGTTAGTCATCACAAAAGAGACTTATGCAGGGACCGTATATGCAGGTCCGTGTGCTCAAGGTGTTCAGGGTCTTAATATCAAGGTCTCAGACCTCGTGCTTGACTCACCATATGGGCGTCTGCTCGTCACAGCGAATGTGCCGCTGCTTGCAGGTATAGCATCCGTTCCGGCTTCGTTTGTGCTGCCTCCGGCGTCTAGGTTGCTGCGGTGCGGGCTCCGACATGTTGTCTGTGGTATATGTTGTGTGATATAGCTTTAGTATGTAGAGTGCGAGACTAGTTGTAGATGCTGGATCCAAGTCAAGTTGAGACAAGACAACATGTGCTTTACTAAGAGCTTCTACGAGCAGGAGGGTGCCAATGTTATATGACAATGTTATATGACGAGAGTTGAGTTGACAGCCCGGGTAGACGGTAACTATTCCACTCGGTAACGTTCCTTTGCGTAGATGTATAAATATAGAATATGAAGCATGCATAAAGTGAAAGGAAAAAGAAATTACAAATACTCGAGAATATAATATCTACAACAATACGAGGCGAGTCAAGCAAAGACGCAACGAGCCATCATGCAAAAGCAGAGCTTATGAGCCGACGGATATCTGAAAAGGGTATCTGAATATAAGGAGTCAAAGTATAGAGTATACAAATATAATAAAGAATAAAAAAAGAAAAGAAAAGAAACAACGGTCGTGAGATTAGAGTTGGGGGTGGTGGAGAACAGACGGGTAGCCGTGATAGGCAGCGGACGAGGTAGTTTGTGGTTTTGGGTGCAAGATGCAGGGTTGTTGATAGGATTATTTGTATTTTTTAGTTCAATGCGGACCATATGCTGTACGCTCTGACGTGCATGCAGCCAGTCAGACAGATGGTAGTTAAGCTTCGGTATTTGATTGACAGGTGTGAGGTTGTGAGAGGCAAATAGAAAGGCAAAGGCAGAGGCAAAGATGACTGTTGTCCTGTTTCAGCATCTCTGATTCCAGTGCTGGGAATTGCTTAGAACATCTCGGAATAGCTGACATAGCAGTGATAATACAAAATAAGCTGTATCAAAGTAATACGAGTGCTCGTATCAGACCAGCGTGAGTGGTCGCCATCACAGCCCTACATTAGTTCTAGAAGAGTCAATTAAGTTTTAAGACAGACAGGAAGGATTCATCCTGGCAGGCAATTCTAGTCCGTCTGGGACTTTAGCTACTAGATAGGGAGACCTGCATCCAGACCCCGGCACAATACAGAGTAGTGAGGTTGCAGTGGTGCGCACAACGGCTCTAGTGGGGAGCGCCGACCCGGTTGATTGGTATTGGAGCGTTTAAAAGAGTGTGGTTACACAAACATGAGGCCGAGACTAGTACGCAGTAGAGTGGTAGACGAGGCAGAGCTCGCAGCTGTGGGGTGGAGTGCATCGGGGTGAGGGACACGAGAATGATACGAGGTATGAGGGTGTTATCAGCGTGGGATTGCTTTTGATTTTGTTCATTCCGCTCTTTCTCTTCTAGAGACTCTACAGCAATGTGAGTCATCTGTCATGTGATGGTATTACGAGGACGATGAAGGCTGAGGTCAGCAGCATGTAGGATGTCGTATTCCGTGATGTGATTACTATTCATTGTTATGCAGTCGGAACGTTCTGGGAGCCGTGAGACGAGAACGAGCATATCTGGCAACGATAACGTGCTCGACTCTTATCTTATCAGTATCACATCCACGTCGACATCTCACTATCATATGAATATCTAAAGTTAACTTATATCCCGATGACTGCCCATAGATGCAGAGTTATTTAGCATCTCGTCTGGGCTGCTTCAAATGGCGATCTTGAGCTCGACTGAGCCACACATATATGTGATATTCGAGTAACATGTGAGATGCTTTCTGTCTCAGTCTGTTCTCGAGGCGAGTTTGCAACTTGATTTTGATTTCCATCTCCATCGAGATTGGTAGATCTCAAGATGTTTCTGTGTGTCTCTGAGAATTTTAGTTTCTCAACAGTCCAGTCACTCGAATGATACCAGCCATGAATAGTGAACATCTAGATAAATCCCTTGAATAAATCAACAACCCTTCAACCCTGGTCTTTGACAGTTGAGACACAACGCTTGCACCACTTACACCAAGGGCCCTATGACGTAGGCATCAGCCCTATCGCTATCTACACTGCATCTGCTGCATCCATCCGCATCAAGATCTGTTTTCGATGTCTATTCCCGGTCTTGACCCTCAACAGTTTGATATTCTCTTCCAGCTGACTTGATCAATAATCATAGTCGATATTCTACTTATCCGGTCTGCTTCATCTACTCGATCAATCTTACATCTAGATACTCGCTGTCAGCCACATGCTCAGCCACTCCCAAATCAGTTATGCTGCTACCTAGAGCTGAGCCACCTGTGCCGCTGATGTTTTCTTCGAACTTTCATTGCCTTCAGCTGCTTCTTTCATACTCGCTATTTCGCCATGTCATTCTTCTGATCAATTAGAGTCAACTATCTCCATCAAACCCACAGTCGTGCGCGGCCACTGCTAGCCCGAGGCTGCCTCACTAACTCTACAGACCCTAGTCGCACCTGCCAGCCCCCGACAGAGTGTTTTAGCGTATCAAATTGATAACAGCCTACTCAGTATGGCAGGACCCCTCCACCCTGCTGCACGGTCGCATTCTTGCCTCATCTTGCATTCTGACGTCACAACTGAAGATATTTCACAATGGCAGCGTGGTATAGATGTAGTAAACTTGAAGAATAGAAATCAAGTAAATTGAATAGAAGATAGACTTGGACTCAGCTACGATGACGGGCTCGATGACATGCATTGGTTCGGTTATTGGAGAATACGTAATCGATGTCACTGAATATCGATTTATTCTGTTTTGAAAATTAAATACTTTATTCGGAAGGCATCTATTCGCACTATACCCCTCTTTGCGACAACGTGAGAATAGCAGGCCATCAGCTGTCAGTCGACTGACTGCAATTTGCTGACTCTTGATAAGCCATCATGATACAGTTCTATAGAAATCAGTAGAAAGGAGAAAGGAGAAAGGAAATGGCGCCCATCAAAATCACCGGCAAATCTCCAGGCAGATACAAAGCGAGTGCGCATCTGATTACTGCACAGCCATGCCTATTTTTACACTGCACTGGGTACTAGTGACACTATTTCCGCTGTACTATTCACACTATCATCTTATTCCACTTGCACCTACTCAGTAATTTACCCTCCTTCCCCGGGCGGCCTGCTGACAGCTCGTTTTCGGACTTTACCAGGATCGTTCTTTCCTCTTGCCGTTGCGTCTTTCCATTTGCCTTGCTCGCCCTTTTAGTATATCTTGCGGGTGCCCCCTCTCTTGGCAACGTCAATCACGACCCTTGGTCTTGGCTCTGCATCACTTACACGGCGATCCGTCAAGGTAAAAGTACGTCTCAGTATCGGCGAATCGCATAACAAGAACAAAGCGAACCAAAACAAAAACAAAGCGGAAGCAAAGCGAACCAAAACAAGACAAAAATGTCAGACCCTGCTCCGGCGCCGGCCGACGACGCCTCCTCCACTACCTCCTCATCCTCCTCCCAGAAATTCCCCGGCGGCTACGATGACACCCCCGTCCCTCAGCCCGCCGACGGCTTCTTCGGCTACACCGTCAAGTTCACCTTTGTCCGCGCCGCCAACCTGCCCGTCGCAGACTTTGATGTCCTTATCGGCAAGGCCTCGTCAGACCCTTTTGTCCATGCCACCCTGACCACCGACGTGCCCACGCGCCACCCGGGCATGGACCCCGCCATCGTCCACCGCACCCGCACCATCCACAAGACCACCGAGCCCGAGTGGAACGAGGAGTGGATCGTCGCTGGCGTGCCGCGCTCCGGCTTCCGCCTCAAGTGCCGCCTCTACGACGAGGACTCGGCCGACCACGACGACCGCCTCGGCAACGTCACCGTCGAGGTCGACGCGCTCGACGACAACTGGGCCGGCATCGACCAGACCTTTGACGTGAAAAAGCGCATGGGCAGCAAGCGCGCATACCTGATCAAGGCCGCCGCGTCCGCGATCAGCGGCGGCAGCATCACGCCGACCCTGACGCTCAAGATGGAGATTGTGGAAAAGACACAGGCCCGAGACGGCGACGGCGCGCGTGTCTACACGGTCGGCCCGACGGGCTTTATACGCCACTTTTCGCCCATGATTGGCCGTCTCACAAAGACGCTGGTCAACAAGGACGAGACCCAGGACGAGTCAAGAGAGTCGAACGGCGACACAAAAGAAGACAAGAATACGCTGTCGCCGCCAGGCACGGCCGGCCGCACGAGCTCGGATGCGCCGCGCGCGTCGTTCTCGTCGGCGCGGTCTGGCCACTCGGCGCGCTCTGCGCGGTCTGCCACCAAAAAGTACGACTTCCAGGCCAACGAGCTCCAGCTGCACGGCCCCGTGCCCGCCCAGCTGTACCACCGCTACGTCGAGTTCCGCCCCATCATCGGCCGCATGTTCTCCGCCAAGGGCGTGCGCGGTCATATTCTGAACAAGGCGCTGCACAAGCAGCACAACCGCGTCTACAACTACGGCCGCACCACCGAGTACGGCTCCTTTCCCGCGTGCACCGACGAGGCCTCTTTGCAGTTTCTAAAGCTCGCCCACTTTGACGAGGGCGGCCGCATTTTTACCTACATGATCTCCGTCGACGGCGTCTTCCGCTTTACCGAGACCGGCAAGGAGTTTGGCATCGATCTGCTGTCCAAGCACTCCATGCACTCCGACGTCGCCACCTACATTGCCTTTAGCGGCGAGTTCTTTATCCGCCGCCTTGGCCGCCCCCTGTCGTCGTCCGACCCCGACCCGCCGACCGCGACGCACCCCTCCGAGCCGCTGCCCGGCGGCCCGCCCAACCAGGCGCCGCCGCACCAGCCGGGGTACTACCAGCTGGTCATTGACAACGACTCGGGTACCTACCGGCCGGACAAGACCTTGTTGCCTATTCTGCAAAAATATCTGGAAGAAAACTTCCCTGGCCTCGGCGTTGTCGCGATGCACTGGGAGGACGAGACGCTGGGCGAGATGAAGGAGGCGCAGCGGCGCATCAAGAAGAACGAGGGCCCCGGTGTCGAGATGGTGCTGAACCGCAACTCGACGAGCTCGTCGATCAGCTCGTCGGACGAGTCGCGGCTGAGCGATCTGGGGGAGCATTCGTCGGCGAAGCCGCACAAGACGAAGAAGCAGCTGGCGTGGGATTTGATGGAGGATCCGAGCCGGATCAAGGATTTGTCGAGTGCGATGTTTAGTCATAAGATTTCGGACAAGTAACGAGGTGCAGAGCACCGAGGAACGAGATGCGGAGCATCGAGTTGACGGTGTAATTTGGAGGATGGGAGGATCTTTTTGCCATTTGTCTTGTCATGTCATGCCATGATTTATGTTTGTTTATTGCTATGATCACTAGATATCACTTTGTTAATTCTATTTATTTTTGTTGGTCTTTTGCCAAAAACTAATAACTCTGCGACGACCGCCGACGGGCCTTGCGCCGCAGGATCTCGGCGTGCTCCTCGCGCAGCGTCACCCACAGCCAGAACCACGACACCATCTCGAGGAACATGAACGTAAAGAACACGCGGTTCTTGAGAAAGTCGCCCGCGCCCGCGTGCGCGAAGGCGTACGACCGCTTCTTGCCGTGCCACCGCGACTCGCTAAAGAAGAACGTGTAGAACACCGACGCCATGCTCAGCAGCACGCGCACCGGCGCCTGCGTGCCCCAGTAGTGCACCATGCCGACCTCCTCGGGCAGGCTGAGCGTGGCAATGTCGGAGACGCCCATGGACGCGAGCACGACGGCGAGGAACGCGAGCGCGGGCGACGGCACGTCGAAGCCGGGTGTCGGGGGCAGGCCCATGGACTCGCCGACGACGTAGACGAGGGACTGGTCGGCGAGCGAGACGGGGCTTGTGAGGAAGAAGTAACCGAGGGTGATATGGAAGAGGGAGAGGGAGGTGATGATTGTGCGGGCGGAGATGAGCGCCATGGTTGCGGTTGTGGTCGTGAGTTAGAGACGATGTGAGGAGGAGAAGGTCGGGTGTCGAGAGCTTGTTGAGCTCGTGGGTGTCGATGGACTGGGTGACCCGCGAGTCGACTAGTAGATCAAGAGCCAAGAAGAGAACCCAAAAGAGAAGCGAGTGTGTGCGAGATGCGCGATGCGCGGTGGTATGTCGAGATGGGAGACAAGAGTCGAAAACGAAGGGTTGTGGAATCGTGGAGTTGATGCCAAAGGAGCACTAAAGATTAGTCAGGAGAACACCTGACGAGACAAGGGTCGTGTCGTGTGCTGGCGGCAGGCACGTATGCAGGTCGATGTGGTAGGTGATAGGTGGGTTGATGGTGGTAGGCAGAAGTGTGTAGAAAGAAGGAAGGTACGCCCGACGCAGAGCTATGAGGAGACTGGTCTTGTGTGTGGCACGGGACCCTGTAGATCGGCAGATGACAGAGAGACAGCAGTCTGAAACAGCAACGGGGACTGATCTCTGGATGTACGAAGTATTTGTCTAGTTCAACAGAATCGGTTTTGTAATGAATCCAAAGGACAGGTACGTCAGAGAATAAAAATAGATTTTAGTTAAGTATTTAAATAAAAATAAAAATAAATCAACCGATTTCACGTGTACCGATAAGGAAAGAGCAGTACCGATAAGCTGGCGCTATCGATAGCGGCGGTAGCTCCCGACGTCAGCTCGTTCGGCGTTGCTGTCACTGTCAATTGCCAACATTGTAAGCCAATACGTCAACATCTACAACTACGCCTGCGCACTCGCTTCGCTCGTGCTTGCACAATGGACCTCGACACCCAACGACACACCCGCTACTGGCAGCGCTGCCTCCGCTCCCTCCTCCCCCACCAGTACACCGCAAACGACAGCACCCGCATGCTCCTCGGCTGCTTCACCGTCGCCGCCCTCGACCTCCTCGGCAGCTCCTCCCTGCTCACCGACGCCGACCGCAGCAGCTACAGAAAATGGGTCATGTCCTGCCAGCACCCCGGCGGCGGCTTCGGCGGCGGCACCACACACGCGTTCCCGCGTAGTGTCTACAGCAGCTATGACTTTGCCAACGCCGAGCCCGAGGTCGGCGCGCGCGGCGAGGCCAACATTGCGGCAACGCTGTTTGCGCTGCAGCTGCTGGCTTTGCTGGGAAAGGACAACGCAGAGAGTGCTTTTGTCGGGGTCGACCGCAATGCGACGCTCAGCTGGCTGCGGCAGCTGCAGCGCCCGGACGGCAGCTTTGGCGAGTTCCTGGCGGACGTGGCGGACCCCGAGTCTGCGTCGGGGAAGAAGCGGGTGATTGCGGGCGGATCGGACATGCGGTACTGCTACATTGCATCCATGATCCGGTGGATGTTGCGGGGTGACGAGGCAGATTCTACACAAACAAATACACAAAGCCCGGCGTGGGTAGAGGATATCAATGTCGAGGCGCTGATAGCACACATGCGGCGCGGCCAGACATATGACGGCGGGTTTGCGGAGAGCTCGTCGCACGAGAGTCATGGTAAGTTTTTCACTTGATTGTACTTTCTACATTGACTATACTAACACAACAGCCGGCTATGCGTTTTGTGCGATTGCGGCCATGGAGCTGCTCGAGCGGCCGGCCGAGGGCGGTCCAGCCCAGTCGTCAGCCCTCGCGCGAGGCATCGCCGACCTGCCCGGCCTCATGCGCTGGCTGGCATCGCGCAGCTTTGTCTACCAGACAAGCGATGAGGAAGACGACAGCGACGACAGCAGCGAAGAGTGGCACGAGAGCATTGTCAGCACCATCACCACGGCAGACACTCTGACGCCGTCCTGCCTCGTCGGCTTCAACGGCCGCTGCAACAAGCACGCCGACTCGTGCTACACGTGGTGGACGCTCGGCAGCATTGCCATTCTGCAGCGCAACGGCCTTGCTCTCGAGTACAAGGAAGACTCGACGGCCAACTGGGATGCGAGCCGCCGCTTTTTGCTAAGCCAGACCCAGCACATCATTGGCGGCTTCTCCAAGACGCCCGGCGGCGCGCCCGACATCTACCACTCGTACCTGGGCCTGGCGTCGCTGGCGACGCACGGCGACCCGGCGCTCAAGTCGTTTGACCCGGCGATGAGTGTCAGCGTGGACACGGTGCGGACGATCGAGGCGGCGCGGCGCGGGCTGTTGCGGGGGCTTACCGACAAGGGAGCGGCGCGGCGAGAAGCCTTCCTCAGCATGGCCGACTCATTGCATAGAAAGTAGTTGTACAAGTTTAAGATTATAACGTCACTAATCACCTATCTGCTATGCATTCGTGTTTGCTTTACATTTATTAGAACAGCCAGATCAAGTCTATATGCCCCTTTTCTTTTCTGTTTCTGTTATCCCATAATCTATCCCCTACATCCGCTCGCGCCGGCGTGGTGCTGCGCGGATAATGTCGTCAACCCGCAGCAGCAGCTCCGCCGCCTCGCTTGCCGACGACACAACAGCCTTCTTCAGCTTGTAGCTCTCAATCACGCCCAGGTCGCGCATGTCCGCCAGGCCGCCGCCCGGTGTCATCAGGTCCAGGCCGTACGTCAGCATGCCGTCGTAGATCGTCTTGCGCAGCCGCGCCACCAGGTCGCCCGAGTCCAGACCGGCATTGTCTGCCAGAATGGTCGGCAGCTGCCGCAGCGCAATCGCGAAAGCACCGACAGCCATCTGCTTCTTGCCCTCGACGCGCGTCGCCGCGCTCTCGACGGCCTTGGCCATCAGCATCTCGGCACAGCCGCCGCCCAGCGTCGTGCGGGGCTCCTTGACCGTCTGCGACAGCACGGCCAGGGCGTCGTGCAGACTCCGCTCGGCCTCGTCCAGCAGCTGCTCCGTGGCGCCGCGCAGCACAATCGTGCAAGCCTGGCCGGCCGCGACGCCCGAGAACTTGATGAGCGTGTCCTCGCCGATAATGACCTCCTCGATCAGGTCGCACTGGCCGAGCTTGACGAGCTCGGGGTGGTCAAAGGTCGAGGCGATCTCGCCGCCGGTGACGAGCGCGAGGCGCTCGATGCCGTCAAAGTCGGCGTGCTCAATGGACATGATGCCGGCGTCGGCAAACAGCTGCTCGGGCCAGTTGTAGATGAGCTGGCGGTTGATAAAGCAGTTGATGCCGTGGGCCTTGATCTTGTCGACCTTGGCCTTCATCTTCTCCTTCTCGGCCTTCTCGAGCTCGGCGAGCTTGGCCGTCGAGCCGACCTTGACGCGCGCGCCAAAGATCTTGACCTTGTCGGTGTCCATGGACGTGTTGGCGACCAGGATCTTGGCCTTTTCCAGGCGCTTGGGCTGGTTGACGCCAATCTTCTTGTCCAGGATGAAACCCTCGTCGAGGTACGACTCGCTCAGCTTGCCGCCCGTCTTCTTGATGATCTGGATATGGGTCAGGTCGACGGTGCCGCCGAGGCGCAGGATGGCGTCGGTGGCGAGGTTGGCAAAGTGTTCGCGGTCCTGGGCGAGGACCTTGGAGCTCAGCGTCGTGCGGGCAATGGCCTCGAGGTCCTTGCGGAAGGCCTCGGGGTTCTTGGAGTGGTCGACGGCGGACTCGGCGAGCGCCTTGAGCGCGGCGTGGCTGGCTATTCTGTAGCCCTCGATGATGGTCTGGGGGTGGATCTTCTTGTCGACGAGCTTCTCGGCCTCGCGCAGCAGCTCGGCGGCCAGGACAGCAACAGATGTGGTGCCGTCACCGACCTCGTCGTCCTGGACCTTGGAGATGTTGACCAGGACCTTGGCGGCGGCGTTGTCGAGCGCAATCGATTTTAAAATGGTGGCGCCGTCGTTTGTGACCATGGTGTCGCCGGTCGACGCAGACTGCAGGATCTTGTCCATGCCCTTGGGGCCCAGGGTGCTCTTGACCAGGTCGCCGACGGCGATGGCGCCGACAAAGGCCGACAGACGAGCATTCTCGCCCTTCTCCTCGGTGGTACCCTCGTCGAAAATCTGTGTTGGACTGAAAGAGGCCTGGTGGTGTTAGTAAAGACTGGCAGTTACTGGCCGTTGCACCCTAACCAGGAAGGCCTACCATTTTGATGTTTGTGTGTGTTGGCCGTGATAAGTCTGTTGACGTTGCCTCCTATTCTCACCTCCAACTACGGTCTACCCAAGATTACTAGAGTCTACGGCTACTATGCTGCACCACCGCCAAAGCTCCCCTCTTTTTTTTTCTGCCTGTCGTGTCGTGCCTGCCTTGTGCTGTTCTAGCTGCTTCCTCAATCGTCTCTTCACCTCCTATTCCCCTCCTCTCCTATTCGGCTCCACTAAAAAGTTAGCTCTTTCCTGAGCCTAGTGCTGGTGCCGCCTCTTGCCTTTTCTGTGCTGTCCCTGGCAGTCCCCTATTTGGTTTGGTTTGATGACTCAGCATATGTACTCCTGTACCTTGTAGCTTGTACCTTTCCTTCCCATTTGCTCTACAGTACCCCTCCGGGCCGGTGGAACGTATCTCCGCCTACTCTAGTTTTTGCCTTGCCTCACCAAAATTGCCAGAGCCCCACTGTTTTCAAGGAAAAGAATGAAAAAAATGGCAACAGCATACTCCAGTAGCGGCATAGCAGGCTCGACTGTAGGCATTATGGAGGGATTCTGAATGCAAGAATAGGAAGCCAAATCCGGGAACCTCGACACCGTTCAAAGCACGACGACCAGCGGCATTAATCCTAAGAAAATCATCACTATCGACATTCACATACGAAATAAAACAAACACATAATACAAACGACACAAACAGCCATCATGTCTTTCGACCACCTGCGCGAGGCAGACCTCGACGACGACGAGTTCAACGATGAGGAGGTTGACATCTCGGACCTGCGCGCAAAGTACGAGGTGCAGCTCGAGCAGGGCTTTGACACCTTTGTCGTTATCGATGGCCTTCCCGTTGTCACGGAGGAGCAGAAGCCCAAGCTGGTCAAGTTCCTGCTGAAGAAGCTGAACTCGGTCGGCCGCACAAGCGAGGACAGCCTGGAGATGCCCATGGGCGAGGATGGCAAGTCCCACGGGTAAGTTTTTTTGAGAGAATGGCGATGGCGATGGCGATGAGATGGGTTGAGGGTGATGCAGGTGCTTGGATCATCGGTGAAGCTCCTGTATCGCGATATCCCCGCGTCACGTCCAAGCCCCTCCATCTATTTTTATATATAAACTGACATGTTAGTTTCGCCTTTGTTGAGTACTCCTCTGCCGGCGAGGCTGCTGCTGCCGTCCGCTCGCTGGACAGCGTTCCCCTCGACAAGAAGCACGTCCTGCGCGTCAACAAGCTCACCGACATTGAGCGCTACGGCCGCGAAGGCCGCATCGACGACGAGTACCACGCTCCCGAGATCCCCGACTTTGAGCCCCGCGACCACCTGCGCTCGTTCCTTGCCGACCCCAGCGGCCGTGGCCGTGACCAGCTGATCATGTACCGCGGCGACAACGTCGGTGTGTTCTGGAACAACGAGAAGGACCAGCAGGAGACCATTGTCGACCGCGCGCACTGGACCGAGAGCTTTGTGCAGTGGTCGCCGCTCGGCACCTACCTGACGTCGGTGCACCCCCAGGGTGTGCAGCTGTGGGCTGGCCCCAAATGGGACCGCGTCGGCCGCTTCCCCCACCCCTTTGTCAACCTGGTTGCGTTCTCGCCGCAGGAGAACTTTTTGGTTACGTGGTCGAACCGCCCCATCTCTATCGGCGAGGAGGGCCACCCCGCGCTGACCATTGACGACGACGGCAAGAACTACGTGATCTGGGACATTGCGTCGGCCAAGCCGCTGCGTTCGTTTGCCAACATTGACCTGCCGCCGGTGGCCGGCTCGGAGGACAAGGCGCCGCGCAAGCAGCCGTGGCCCGCGTTCAAGTGGTCGTCGGACGACAAGTACGTTGCACGGTTAACACAGGGCCAGTCGATCTCTGTGTACGAGACGCCGCGCATGAACCTGCTGGACAAGACGAGCATCAAGGTTGAGGGCGTGATGGACTTTGAGTGGGCGCCGGCGCGGCCGCAGCGCGAGGGTGTCAAGGCGTACGAGCAGCTGCTGTGCTACTGGACGCCCGAGATTGGCAGCAACCCGGCCAAGGTTGGTCTGATGAGCATCCCGACGAAGCAGATTGTGCGCACGCTGAACCTGTTCAGCGTGACGGACGCCAAGCTGCACTGGCAGTCGGAGGGCAACTACCTGTGCGTCAAGGTGGACCGCCACAGCAAGTCCAAGAAGTCGCAGGCCACGACGCTGGAGATTTTCCGCGTCAAGGAGAAGGGCGTGCCCGTCGAGGTTCTGGACACGATCAAGGACACAGTCATCAACTTTGCGTGGGAGCCCAAGGGCGACCGGTTCGTGATCATCACGGCCGAGCCCGTCGCTGTTGTTGGCAGCGCCGCCGCTGCTGCGGGTGTCGTTGCGTCGGCGCCCAAGACGTCGGTGTCGTTCTACTGCCCCGAGAAGGCCAAGGGCAACGCCGTCGGCAACTTCAAGGTGCTGCGCACGCTGGAGAAGAAGAACAGCAACGCCATTTACTGGTCGCCCAAGGGCCGGTTCGTCGTCATCGCGACGGTGCACAACCAGCAGAGCTCGGACCTCGAGTTCTACGATGTCGACTTTGAGGGTGAGAAGCCCGAGTCGGACAAGGACCTGACGGCCAACCTGCAGCTGATGAACACGGCGGAGCACTACGGCGTGACGGACGTCGAGTGGGACCCGTCTGGCCGGTACGTGGCGACGTGGGCGTCGGCGTGGAAGCACAGCATGGAGAACGGCTACCACATGTACGACTTCCGCGGCGAGCTGCTGCGCGAGGAGCCGATTGAGAAGTTCAAGCAGCTGCAGTGGCGGCCGCGCCCTGCGTCGCTGCTGAGCAAGGAGGAGCAGAAGGCGATCCGCAAGAACCTGCGCGACTACTCGCGGGTCTTTGACCAGGAGGACGCCGAGCGGATAGCCGGCGCGGACCAGGAGGTTGTGGACCGGCGGCGCCAGCAGCTGGAGGAGTGGGACGCGTTTGTGGCGTCGATGGAGGAGGAGCTGGCCGAGGAGCGCGAGATCAACGGCGTTCCTGCAGACCTTATCCAGCAGATGCTGGCTGCCAAGACGGCCTCTCTGAAGACGGCGGACGGCGCCGCGGTGGAGGAGAAGGTGATCGAGGAGACGGTCGAGGAGGTGCTGGAGGAGACCGAGGAGGTTGTGGCTTAATTTCCTTAGCCTCTCTCCTTTTTACTTTCCTACAACGTTATGTTTTCACGAGTTCGGACATGTTGGGTCTTGGCAAACAGGAGCAGGGTCAAGGGTCTTGTTCTGTTCTGTTTATTTTGAGGCCATAGGTCGGCAAAAGCAAGCATGCACGCAAGCAAAGCAAAAGCAAGCAAAATGTATTATTTGTGTCTTGTCTTCCTCTGTCAGTCACATTTGTCCCGGGGTTCAAAAGTCGTCATGATTTTTCCTTTGTCTTTTCCTGTTTTATAGTTTTATCAACACGTTTCTTTTGTCATCTTCTATTTATCTTTCAGGACGGAAATCTCTGTAGCATCGCATTAGCACAATACATGATCAACCATCTCTCAGTATTCAGTGACAGTGACTGATAGTCAGTGACAGTGAGGCATCACAGGATTGCTTCAGACAAAACAACGGAAACAGGGCAGAGAAACAGCCAGAATCTGACCGAATCAACTGGGATGTCTTGCCTACAGATGTCTCGTCTACCCCGATCCCAGATCAGCTTGTCATACACGTCAGTGCAAACACACTGTCTTGTCATCGTCACTGACTTGTATCCTGTCTCTTGTATCCCATCTGCCCGTATCCTTGCTTCCGGCTGTCGTTCACCTGCCGTCGCACATGCCCAGCCCAGACTCACCTTGCTCTTGCCGTCAACTCACCTGACCCTGTTCTAATTTTGTTTTAATTGCCGGATGCTCCTGCCGTTTTAAGTTTTGCGTTTTGCGCTCTTGTTTATTTGCGTTTTTGCGCTCCTTCTCTTTGCGCCAGCCTTACCTACCCTTTCTGGCTATTGTGTTTACCACTATCTGCCTTGATTAAGTCATATCATCCCAACCGACATTGCCTGCCGCCTTGGCGACCTTTTATCTTGACTCTCTAATCTCTTCCTCTGACCTCTTTAATCACGCCAGGTTAAACACTATTCGTCCAGTCTTTCATTGATCTGCGTCTACTGTCTACTGTCAACAACGCACACAGCATGCTCGCCAGTCTCCTGCTCGCCGTTGCCGGCATCGGCACCAGCACGGCGCGAGCGAGTCCTCTCAGTGTTGTCAATTCTGTCGGCCCCGTCGACGGCAGTGCTGTCAGTGCTGCCAATCCTGCCAGTCCTGCCAGTCACCTCGACAGCAGCCTTAATAGGGACACTCCCACTCGCACTTCCCTTGATCCTGCCGTCTCGCCGCTGCCCACATACGCCAACTTTAGCCTCTCGTGCGAGTCCATCGCCCTGTTTGCACCCGATATTCAAGAGGACGACTACGACAAGACCAAACAAAAGCTGCCAGACCAGCTCCGCGCGCGCTGCCTCGACTTCGCCGGCCGCTTCCACAACACCACCATCGACCTCAACCTGTGCGTCGGCATCGACTACCACGACGCGTCGCTGCTATGGTCGGTCTACGGCAAGTACTCGGAGTACTGCAGCGCGTGCTGGGCGGCAGGGAAAGGAGTGGAGATGGCGTGTGCGTGCATGCCGCTGACCGAGGCGCGGCCGGCCAACATCAACTCGACGCTTGACCTGGACCGGGGCATTGGCAATGTGAACGGGACGCTGTACTGCATGGGCGGTGTCGGCCAGAAGAGCGAGTGGTAGTGTTGTATCTGCCAGTATCTGCCAGACAATCTGTTGATATAGCATCAATATACAGCGAGAAATTCAGTTCGAGATTGTTTTTGTCAATGTGCTTCATGTCTTTTGTGTCCTTTATGCCTTTAGTGTCGTGACTACGTTGTGTCGTGAGTAGAGTCAGCTCAAAACTTGCATCATGTCCAAGCAATGGTCAGTATCTGTAGACACGCTATATATCTATACATATTTTACCAAAGTTATATGAACATCACATATACTATCTGTTCTGCAATTTGAAAGGTTCTTGCCCTCTAAAGCTATGCCATCCATGCCATCAGAGGTAGATGAGGACGGAATTAAAGTATCTCCGTCTAGCCAAACGGACTATCGGCATGTAAACCGCACCATAGTAAGACGAGAATGTAAACAAGAATACCACTACAAAAAGCAGAGTAATCTTAGATACAGAAAAGTGAAGCTGGTGATGTCGTGAAGCGTCTAAATTTAGTCACGTGTATCTTGGTGGCGTCGAATCGTGTTATTCATCGTTCCTTCCTAATACGGAAATCACCAATGACTGCAAATGTAAATTTCAGAATAAATTCAAAATAAAAAGGAAAGAGCAGGCAGCAAGGCTTTATTATGTAATTATTTCTTATGAATGACCTGCAGTGAGTGGCAGTCAAACTGAAACTGATACTTACTTGATAAGTCCTTCACGCTCGTCAACGACAAGGCCGCAGTCACTGTGAGCTCACTCTGGTCCACGCAGACGTCAGTCGTGAATGGAGACTCAAAATTTCCTTTACATCACTTGCCTTGTCTTATACTCTTCTCTCTTCTACATTTCAAATCTTAACTCTACGCATCCAATCTCTACATCAACGTCAACTCACGATGCAGTCCACCACCGGCGACACCACGATGCGCCGCCCTGGGAAGAGAAAGCGTGGACGAGCACGCGAACGAGCACGCGAACGAACACGCAAATGGGCAGAATCACGGGCAGAACAAGCAAAGGCAGCCTCAAAGGCAGGCTCAAAGACTGCCACAGAGACGGGCAAAACGTCAGCCTCAGAACCTGCCCAACCTGTCCAGTTGCCACCGGCACCGGGCGATACCTCACCAACGAAGAAGCGCAAGCACAGGGGCGGTGGCCGCAAGAACCGGAAGAAGCGACGTCTGGAGGAGGGGAAGACTCAGGAGGGCTGTATTGATGCCGCAGTTACGTCTATCGAGTCTGTCGCTGTCAAGCCTCTGTCTGTTGATCCTATGGCTGTCGACTGCACCACGGAGCCTGTCGTCGAGGCTGTCGCTGTGGAGGCTGTTGATAAGTCTGTCACTGTCGAGACTACCTCTGTCGAGGTTGTTGACGAGTCTGCTGGAGGTTCTGCTGACAACCCCGTCGAAGCTGTTGCTATTGAGTCTTCTATCGAGACTGCGCCTATCGAGTCTCTAGCTGTCAAACCTGTCAGTGCCGGCACTATCAATATAGATTCTCTCATCGCTTCCATCGGTAAGCCTTTCGATGACTCGACCGATATCGAAACGAGTGACAGTCCACCTCTCGCACCAAGGGCAGAGCTGTAGAGCAGCCTGCCCGGTGATGCAGCGGACACGGACAAAGATGAAGACAGCGACAAGGAAAACCACGCAAGCACAGACTTGGACTTTATACCCATGACACCGCCCGGCAAGATTCCCGTGCAGCTGCCCGTGCAGTCCACCCCGAGCGACACCTCTTCTGCCTCCTCTGCCTCGGAAAGCCTCGGCCTCCGTGGCGGCACACCTGGCAGCACCGGCAACACCACCGACTCGTCCAACGACGTCATCTCCGACTCGGACGTCGATATGCGCCTGCGCGAGGCCGCCAAGAACGCAAACCGCCACAAGTACGCCAGCCAGCGCCTGCAGCGGCGGCGCAACAGCGTGTTATTTACGCCGCCCAAATCAGAAAATGCGACGACACTCACACCCCCGACGCCCGGCACGCCCAAGACGCCGCAGTCGGGCAACGCGCCGTGGTACATGGCGCAGCAGCCGCTGTATCTGGCGTCTACTGCGAATGGATTTTGTAGGTTTTTCTTTTTGTTTTCCAGAATGTGACTAACAAATAGCCCCCGGGATACGCTCGCTTATGGATGACGACTTTGAGGGGTTCAGCGACAGCGAGTACGGCGACGAGAGCGACGGCGGCAGTGCCGACTTGGGGGATGACATTTTTCCTCTCGAGTCGACCAAGTCATTTCTTGCGCGGCTGCAGGATGCTTGCAAGGCTGGCGGCAAGAAGAAGAAGGGGAAGCAGATACAGTTTCTGACGCAGGAGACCGAGAAAGACTTACCTGAAGAGCAGGATGTAGCAGGCGAGACTGCTGATACTGCTGAGACCACTACAAACGATGCCGAAGACGAGGTCTCATTTGAAGATGTCATCTTTGGTGTTGATGACAAGATGGAAGTGGACGAGGAGGTGGTGCTGGTGGATGATGGCCAAGTCGAGGGGCTGTCCACGGAAGTGGTTGTTGAGGACGAGGAGATGCCAGCCATTGCAGAGATGCCAAAGGCAAAAGACCGGAAGAAGAAGAAGGACAGGAAGAAGAAGAAGGCAAAGAAAGAGAAGGCAGAGGTGCAGATGGATGAGAACATGAAAATCAAGGGCACAATGGCAGATGAACCTCGGGTGCAAGAGATGGAGGAGAACGAGGACAACAACGCAGACAAACTGCAGGCAGGGACCGGCACGACAGAGCCGGACCGCCTCGCAGAAAAGAGAGCCAGAAAGGCGGCAAAGAAAGCCAAGAAGGAGAAAAAGGCAGCAAGAAAGGCAGCAAAGAAGGCAAAGAAGGAGCAAAAGCTGGAGATGTCATTGACAGCTGAAGCTCAACCTACTGCTGACGACAGTCTGCAGAGCGAACCCAACTTCCCAAGTTATTTCAGCTTTGGGCATGTTTTCGATGCCATGAAGGACGAAGTCGCCAGAGGCTTCATCTGAGAGCACTGCATTTTGTCTTGTCTTCTATCTAGAGACGTTTACTTGCAATTTATTTTGTCTGGTTCATGCCAACTTCATGCCAACCTTATTTTTTTCGATTTGATTCTCTCTCAACCCTAATGTTGACTTTCTCAATCTTTTAATCAATCTAATCAAATGGCAATGAAATACAACAAACGAACAAGTATAAAACAAACCAATTTAAAACAGTATAAAATAGAAAGATAAATCAGAAATAAAAATTAAAATATAGAAAATACCAAACTCTACAGATTGCAATCCGAAAATCAACACGAATAAGAAACGAGGAACGAATAAGAAGAGCGAAAAAGGTCAGGCGACGTCTGACTCTTGCCATCTTCCCCGCAATCTTACCACGCGTTTATTCGTATTTTACAGTATAAGATCCGAATGGTCCGCCTTTACATATATTCTCACTTCACTTTCAAAAGTTATTCAAAATCAATAATCAATTCTCGACGCTATATCATTCTACTTTTACTGACTCCAACTAGATACGACAACATATTACTGCAGCTTGGCAGGCTTGGTGCCGATGCCGTTGTGGTTGCGGTAGAAGAGCACGTTCTTGCCCTTCTCGGTGGCGCCCTCGCTCGGCTCGACCCACTGGCACGACCGCGAGCTCGTCCAGATGGCCTTGAGGAAGCCCCAGGGGCCGCCGCGCACGTCGGCGCGGTAGTGCTGGCCCATGACGGGCTTGATGGCCTCGGTGGCCTCGTCGGCGTTGTAAAAGGGGATCGTGCTGACATAGTGGTGCAGCACGTGCGTCTCGATGATGCCGTGCAGCAGGTGGCGGCCGACAAAGCCAAACTCGCGGTCAATGGTGGCGGCGGCGCCGCGCACAAAGTTCCACTCCTCGGAGTGGTAGTGCGGCAGCGTCGGGTCCGTGTGCTGCAGGTAGGTAATGGCGACGAGCCAGTGGTTGACCCACAGGTACGGGATAAAGTACCACACGGCCATGTTGGCGAAGCCGAACTTCTGGACCAAAAAGTACAGACCAGTACCAACAAGAGCCAGGCCAATGTCGCTGTAAATCACGAGAATGGCATCGCGGTTGTCGTACAGCGGCGAGCTGGGGCTAAAGTGGTTGACGCCGGAGAACCAGCCGTTGTGCTTGCCTTTGCCGCGGCCCTCGCGCTGCTTCTCGTGGTAGTTGTGGCCGGTGACGTTGGTGATCAGGTACATGGGCCAGCCAAACAGCTGCTGGGCGAGGACGTTGAGCAGCGTGGCAATGGGGGTCTCCTCGGTGAGCTCGGACAGCTCGTGGGCGAGGCGGCCGATCTTGGTGGCGTGCTCCTCGCGCGTGCGGGGCACAAAGACCATGTCGCGCTCAATGTTGCCGGTGGACTTGTGGTGCTTGCTGTGGGACATTTGCCAGCTAAAGTAGGGGACGAGCAGCAGCGAGTGCAGGACCCAGCCGACAAAGTCGTTGGTGGTCTTGGAGGGCGAGAAGGCGCCGTGGCCGCACTCGTGGGCGAGGACCCAGAGGCCGGTGCCAAACAGGCCCTGCAGCACGGTGTAGCCGGCCCACAGCAGGCCGCGGGCCCAGACGTTGGGGACGTACTCGGGCGTGTTGAAGTTGTGGAAGAGGGCAAAGGTGGTGGCGAGGCAGACAAAGTCGCGCAGGACATAGCTCAGACTGCGAATGGCAGAACGCTCAAAGCAGTGCTTGGGGATGGCGTCGCGGATGTCCTTGATGGTGTAGTCGGGGACCTTGAACTCGTTGCCGTTGAGGTCGATGAGCTTGCCAAAGTCGTCGGCAGAGGCAGGCTTGATGTCGTCCATCTCGGACATGGAGGACAGCGAGGTCGACGAGGCCGAGGGGCGGGGCGAGTCGGCGGGCGACTGGGCGGCAGTGGAGGGGGACGAGTCGAGGTCGGCGGCAGCAGCAGCAGCAGCACGGCGGGTGACGGGCTTCTTAGCGGCCTTGCCGCTGGCGGTGGCAGTTGAGGCCATGATGGTGGTTGATGAGGATAAGGATGAGAATGAAGAGAGAAGTGAAGAGAGAAAGGAAGAAGAGGAAAAGGAAAAAGACAAGAGGCAAGAGACAAAAGACAAAAGAGCAAGAGCACCAGGCCAAGACAGTACAAATAAGAGTACAAATAGGGTAAGAGAAAGACAGAGGGTTGGGGCAGGAGACGGAACGGGCGACGGAAGACGGAAGGCAAGAGGCAAAGATGGCTCAAGCAAGGAGGAATAGTACGACAATCGACTGACTAGAGGCAGGCTGTGGGGGAGACGAGCGGCAGAACAACGATAAAGTAGGTCAAAAAGAATTTATAAAAAGAATTTATAAAGGCAAGAAAAAGGAAACAACCGAGGACGTTGACGGAGTGTTACAAGCCAAAACGGAGTGTACGGGGTAAGTTTGGTTTGAAGGAAGGTGGGACGGTGGACGATGCATGTATATACGAGACAGGAAAGAGCAGGGAGAACAGAACAAATCAAGAAACGGAGAACAGGAGTAGTCAGGTACGGGCAGGAGGTAGCCGGGCAAGACTTTACACGAAGAGCTACTCAGTATCAGAGGCAACTGCCCAAAAAGACAAAACTATGAGCTCAAAAACACAGTGGCAAACAAAAACTCAAAAACGGAAAGAACTAGACTCGGCTAGAATTTGTGCTGCACGTTTTTTACAAGTGTTTGCAAGTGCGAGATTTGCCATTGAAAAGTACCTCGAGGCTGGATAAATGCTGATGCTGTCAGGGTTTTGATGTGCCTGAGTGAATACAGAATAGAATACGACTCTAGCCAAGCGGTCGGTATACTGAGTACAGAACAAAACGGAAAGCACACCGCTTGCTCAATCCAGATCTGTTGAATGTACAGAACGGTGGCACGATCAGTCCAAGTAGAGAAGGCACCGTCCAGCTTTCCTTCTTATTTTTTATTATTTATAGACTCCATTCCCCAGCAGATCTACCTCTGGACTGTACTCTTCTGAGAGTAAAAGATAGACTTGAAACGGAGATATTGAGTCTGGAAATGGGATGGGAATGGGAACGGTCGAAAGGAAATGGAGTGAAGCTCAACTATGGCTATTCACATGCCAATTTGCACGCATTCGATTGGGACTTGTTGTGCTGTGTTAGGTCTTTCTTCGTGCTTGCCAGAAATACTGTGCCACCATGAGTGATACTATCAGATCAAAGTCGGTTCGAGACAGAAGATGCAATCCCCACTTCTTTTCGTTGGGGTAGCCTCTACATTTTGTTGAGCTCGGGGCGACCAAGCCTGTAGCGCCTGCTGAAAAGTGGAAGTATTTGCTCTTTTGCAGAGAGAGTCTGTGGGGAGACCCATTGATCGGAGCGTGGTGTCAGTTGTATCTGGCGGGATGTGAGTGGTCGGTGCAGAGTAGAGTATTGGCGGTGTAGATGTGAGGAGAGACAGAGATGAAGAGAGAGACCTGAGCGAGACAGTCTGGGTCTTGGCATGGAGGGGGACTGCAGATGGGATGTGCTCGTACATACGAAGTAGAGAGATATGAGAGATTGAAAAATGAATCAAAAGACGAAGACGAGAAAATGCCGTGAAGTGAATGCAAACCACGACGGCAGAATATCATCAAGTCTACAGTTAAGCTCGTGAATGCTGTGAAGGAAACCAACAGTGATATTAATCATTTGAGTTCCGTTTTCAGTAGATGTAAAATAGGTACAAGCCAATACTAGTGTCTGGCAGCTGAATAGAGTACTTTGCAGATGTATTTTGGCTCTCTATTTTGGCTTTTGGCTTTGACTTTTGACTTTTGCTTGGTTCGTGTTTTGTTGGTTTGTTGGCGTGCTGGCGTGCCTGGCGAGCTTTGACATGTGATGCCGAGTATCTATCAACTTTGTATTGATTTGTATTTCCAGTAGTCGCGTTTCTTTGCAGTAATTAGCTATTCTATGAATTGCTCAAGATGTACTGAAGTGATACAAAGTTTACTCAGTACAATCGCACCATCTACCACCCTTATATACTCTACACCCGCTAAACACCCCACACAAAAAGGGCTTCATGGTCTAGTGGTACGATTCGTGCTTTGGGTATCCAGATAGCACGCCGCCTAAACAGCGGCCAGTTTTCCATTACAACTGCACGAGGTCCCGGGTTCGATCCCCGGTGGAGCCCTCTTTTTTTCTTTTAGAAGACGCGAAGCGGCTTCTGTGTTTTTGTATTTAAAAGACGCGCAGCGTCCGTATTTTTATCGCGGAGCGATACTGTATCGCAAGCACATTTTTATAGTAATTCAATCATTCAAGACACTTGAGTGAGACATCAGAATCTACGTGATTACAACCTACATCACGCATCTTATAATAGTTATAAAAAAAATATCAATATCGCTGGGATCTAATCCAATGTATAAACAAAAAGGGCGCCTCTTGGGCGATTAAGAATAAACAATAAATAGTAAAGAGGGTGAGCGAGTGTGAGAATAGAATAGAGAGAATAAAGTCATAAGGCGTATCGGGTATAGAGAGAGTCTACTTGGCAATCTTGCCGGCATCGCGCACCGCCTTCATCCAGCGGTCCTCCTCGCCCGTCTGCGCGACCACCTTTTTAGTGGCCTGCAGCAGCGCGCGCCGCACCTCGTCGGTGCTCTTGGTGCCGAGCAAAGTGGCCTCGCGCTCAATGACAAACGCGACACCGGCGCGCACGAGCACGGCGTCGCCCTCAAACACGTAGACGTCAAACAGGCGCGCCGCCTGGTCGAGCGCGAGCTGGCCCGTGAACAGCGACGTGAACAGGTCGTTGAACAGGTAGTCAAAGTCGGTGTCGGGCATGTTCTTGATGTGGTAGAACAGGGCGGGGGCGCGCGACGACAGCGTCTGCATCAGCAGGTTGTAGGCCGACGACTTGGCGCCGGGGTCGGAGGCGTAGAAACTGAGGGGCAGCGGCCGGTTCAGCAGGTTGGCGAGCGACACAAACGCCGACGCCGCGCCTGGCAGGTTGAGCAACAACAGCGCGGCAACGGTGTTGCTGCCCGTCACATAGCCAATGTCGCTGCGGTACATCGAGTACGCCATCAGCACGTCCACCAGGCCCTGGTGCAAAGGCGCGCCCGCCTGGAAGATCTTGAGGTCGCACCACGTGTGCTCCTGGACGTCCGCGCGGATCGCCGCAAAATTGGCCATGTGGTGCTCGTCGCCCTCGACCGCCGTGCCCGCCTTGGCGCGCGCCTCGACCTCGTGTGCGCGAGTCAAGGCCGCGTCAAACGATGCTTCCACCAGTCCGAGCTCGTTGCCGATGGCGCGCGTCCACACGGCGCCGCGGCTGCGCGGGGCAATGCCGCGCCACCACAGGTCGCGCGTGCGGCGCTCGCGGATGGCCTCGTTCCAGCGCGGGATAATGTCCTGCTCCCAGATCTGCATCAGCCCCGTGACCGCCGTGTCGCGGCACTCCGACTTGGCCTGTTTCGTCGCCTCGCGCCGCTTCTCCGCCTCGATGCTGTATGCCATCATCTTCTGGTACTCCTTGAGGTGCCGCTTCTCCTCCGCGGGATCCTTGGGTGGCAGCCAAGACGGCCGCGTGCGTGACAGCACGGCCTCCTTTTCTTTGGACACCGGCAGCGGGTCGATCATAATGTTGCTGCGCCGCAAAGGCGGCAGCTCCGGCAGCGCCGACTTGTGCTTGGGCTTGGACTCGACGGGGCTCGTGACGGCGCGCCGCGCGGCTGGCAACGAGCCCGTGCTCGACCGCTGGTTCTTTAGCTTAATCTCGTCCGCGTGCTCCTCGAGCTTCTCGGTCAGCTGCTTGGCCTCGATGCTTAGCTCCGACAAAGCCGCAGTCCAGCTCTTGGCGCGCAGCTTCACCGGGCTCGCCGTGCCGCTGATGCTTTCCGTAACAGCCTCGTCCTGCTTCCACGACGGCGACCGCAGACAGCCCTGGGCGGCGGCAATGGCGGGCATGCCGTTGCCGACGCTGCGCACACGGTCCTTGCCCTTGGAGCTGCGGTCCGGCGAGCCCGACTTGGAGCTCATGGGGCTGATAGGGTGCGACCGCTCTGACGGCGGGCGCGGCGAGATGGGCACGTTATCCAGGACCAGACCTTCGGGAATGTCGTCGCCCTCGTCTTCGTCGCACTCCATCTCCAGCTGCAGCGCCGACTTGCGCGACGCCGTCGACTGCCAGCTGCCGCGGCGCGGCTTGACGACGACGCCCGGGTCCTTGAGACCGTGCGGCACGTTCATGGTGTTGGGGCTGGGGCTGCGGTGGCGGTAGGTCGACAGCGACGTTGCCGACCGGCTGGCCGTCGGTCTGTGTCTCTTGGGGCCCAGGCCATCGGGCATCAGAGCGCTCGTGCTCGTGCTGCGGACATTGGAGCTGCCACTCGTGCTGTGCGAGCGGCGCGGCTGCGACGTGTGTGAGAGCTGGCTGTGCTGCTGGATTTGCAGCGGGTTGAGGGTCGGGCGGACTTTGGGGGCAATGATGTCACGGGTGTGCGGGCGCGTGCGTGCAAGTTCCCGTGTGGCGTGCATGCGCGGCGCCTGTGCCTTTTGCTGGATAGATGCGGTGCGCAGATCCGCAGAATATGAGGGTGAAAAGCGGTTGGGACGCACGGCCTTGAAGTCGTTGTCGCGGTCGTGGTGGGGAATGATTGTCGAGTCGTCGTCGAGGCCAATGTCCTCGAAATGGTTGACGTCGGACAGGACGGAGTTGTCGTCGGAGCTGATGGAGTGGAAGGAAGACGACTTTGACGATTTGGAGGCGGTCATGCCGGGCGGCGAGCCAGGGCTAGGGCCGACGGTGTCGACGATGGCGTGTTCATAGACCATCATCATATTTGCATTATGTGTAAGTGTGCTGTCTAAGTGTCGATGTGTATCCAAGATTGTCCAATTATATCCAATCCAAAACTTGATTGACGTAATTGGGGGACCGAGATAAGCGTCGGTGGTCCGAATTGGTGTGAAGATGCGAATCTGATGATATGATATGCGTGAGATGCGAGATAGGAAATGCAAAGATAGGGAATATAGAGAATATAGCGAATATGCGAGATATGCGAGATGAGATGTAAAGTCGTCGGTAGTCGGTATGAGGCTGGTGTCGTACAGACTGTCGGCGAGAAGAGCGAGTATTCGAGATGAAGAAAAGAATCGAAAATAGAAGAATAGAAGATAGAAAAGAAGATTGACAAAACAGATGCAACGCGATGTTGGAAACCGAGGGAGAATACGAAGAAAACCTGGGACGCGGCTCGACGATCTGTGTTGACTCTGGTAGATGGGAGCGAGGAACAGAATCGAGAACAGACTGAGAACAGACTCCTGAGACTGAGAACAGACCGACAAACGAGAACAGACACTCGAGATAAGACGGAAACCCAGGAGATCTAGGAGATCAGATCCAGAAGCCAGGAATACTCAAATCGAAGTGTCAAATCAAAGAATCAAGGAGACGGAAGACGGATGGACCCCTTGATTGCGGGATGTTTTGAGTGTCGCGGTTTTGCCGGGCAATGCTTAATTGTAGTGTAGTAGGTGGTTGTAGTTGGAGTTGCAGCGTCCGTGCAGTGCAGTACGTTGTAGACGTTGGCAGGGATGTAGTGTTCTGTACTACAGCGAGAGACAGAGAGACAAGAACCCCTGATGAGCGTGTCTCAAGTCGAATGGAGGAGTAAGTGCGGGCGTGTTTGGCGTTGGTATGTGGGTAGGTAAATTGAAAGTAAAAATAGACAGCCGGTATGGGGAGTCGAGTGTGTAGAGTCTAGAGTAGAGGTCTAGATTGTTGATTGTTTGGTGAGGGTGAATGACGGAGATCCTGTGATGATCCAAACAAGGGCGGCGATCTGAGGTGGTGTTTGTACTGAGTAGACGGCAATGCCAATAGAAGAAGAGAAGGGAATAAAGAGAAGAGAAGAAAGAGAAGAAGAAAGAATAGAGAAAGAGAATAGAAACGAAAGACGGCGTCCAGAGCCAAGGTCGATCGAAACAAAACGTGAGTCGAGGCCGTTTGCGCGACCAAATAAGGTTAAATAGAGTAAAGAGTAAAGAGTAAAGAGTAAAGAATGGCTGACAATGATGTCGAAGGAGTGGCAGACGAAGGTCAAGAAGGTCAAGAAGTCAAGCAAAGGGCGAAGCGCGCGTGTCGAGAAAACGAAGTGAGGATTGAAGTGAGGAGGATTAAAGAGGAGAGATGAGAAGAGACGAGGGCGACGAGGAATGTGAGTAGCGAGCGTGGGCGATTAGTAGATTAGAGTAGCGAGTAGTGAGGAGGTACTGAGTAGCGAGCGTTTAATGAGAATATCGAAAGAGGAAAGCGAAAGAGGTAGGGCGTCAAGGGCGCCTGAAACGAAGGGGTATGCGATTATGAAGGTATGAAAGAGAGAGAGGAGGTGAGGAGAGAGGAGAGAAGAGAGGAGGGTTAGATTACAGAGGGAGACAAAGAGTGACAGTGACGAAAGACGGAAGAAGACAAGAAAGGGGATGAGGTAATGAGTGTAGAGGAAGAGGAAAGAGCAGAGGAACAAGAATACAATACGGAAAGTGCTGCAATGCTCTTTCTACTTTCTACTGCCTCTTCTACTTTCTACACTACGTAATAATCGATGCGATCGCATCTGCACAAGGCAAGAGCGGGCGTGCTACTTCTTTCCTCTTTCTTGATTCTCTCTACAACACGGTCCAGAACACAGCAAAAGCAAAAACAGGAAATGGTGACAGGCACAGTGAGAGAGGAGATGGTGTGGAGGATCGGACAGCGACGATTGTGGGTATGCGAGAAATGGGTGCAATAAGGTCTCTAGCCTGATTGGGCAGCCCCTTTTTGTTTTTTATTTCTCTTTATTTTCTCTTTATTTTCTGTTTATTCTGCTCTTTCCTATTTCTACTCTTCTGCAGGTACTAGTTTATCTCGTCTGATGTAGAGGTTTCACGTCGGAGAATTGAATGTGATGATAGATGATGAAGAGGTGTTGTGATAATGAAGATGAAAAGACATGAAATGAATCAAGGAAAAGGGCATAATGTTCGGATGATTACTCAAAGCTATGAATACAGAGTTGTCAAGTTGGCTAAAGCGTGGCTAAAGTTGGGATGAAGAGCATAAAGTACTATATATTGAAGAGATAAATAGATAAATAAACATAAAATAAAAGGACCCGCCAGCACATGGAGACATGGAGACAGACAAGATGGGGCGAGGCAGTGTGCAGAGTAGAAATACAGAGAGAACAGAGATACAGCACAGAGCACAATACAGAATACAAGGCAGTTGCATAATCAGGCAGGGGTAATCAAGGTCAGTAAGATATCTTAGAGGCTCAACGTGATGCAGAGTTAATATGAGCATCAAGACGTCTTTCATCTGCAGAATCGTGGCTTGCAGCATTAGTATATTAATGATGAAGATGAAGATGAAGATGAAGAAGAAGAGCGAGTAACGAGAAGAACAAGAACAAGACTCGGTCTATTTTTGGCTGTGCCTGCGATTGGCCGCATCGAATTGACGTCAAGCTGTGGTACCGCGTGTGTACAGCATAGTAAGCGTATGCAGGTACAAATTGAGGTGTCAGACAGCACCAGTCAGACAACACAGCACACAGCACACACGACAGCACAAGACAACACACCACGAATAACATAACAGACACACCACTTCTAAGAGACCTCCACATTCCAGCCTCGCTCTTCGTTCCGTTCGAGTTCCGTTCCTCGCTCTGGTTTGGATTCTTCTCTGGATTCTTCTCTTCAATTTAGATTCTTCTGTAGATTCTTCTCTTCTTCGTGAATTCTTCTCCATCTCCAATCTTTAAATAGCACCATTCCTATCATCTGGGCGTCTGGTCCGGGCTTCCGCAACGTACTTCATGACGTCTCTCAATATTTACTCCGCAGTCGTCTACGAACAGGCACCTGCTTTCAATGCTGTCCTGCTAGCATCGTCAACGCATCCGCTTGTTCTTTCCTTCTTTTTTGCTTCTTCTTCCTTCTAATAGAGAGTTCTGATCATCCTGATCATCCCCTATCAAGCTTACCCCTTAATTCCGGCATGGGGAACCATTCTGGCTACTCCGGCTGTACCTGTCTGCAATGGAGATACTGCGAAATGGAAAATCAAAACTACATACAAGACAGATACAAAATACATTGCATGGCTAATTTCTGGTATTGCGTCTTCTATGGGTCTTAATTCCGAGGTTTTATTGCTGTGGGGCAGGCATCAGGCAAGCACTGAAGAGGACTGAAGAGAGAGATATGCAATTAGATTCACGTGTTCTGATATGCTCCTTCTGTTATGTGCATATGCAGCAATGCGTCAGGAGAGTGTCTTATTGACAGACACGATACTCTTCACATATGCTTCGATGGCAAATCTATATCGCAGAAGATGATCTAGAGTTATAATGAAAGTATGTATCTAATTATTACTATAATCTCACATTGCAAAATATACGTCAGAGGCACAGCTTTACTCTGTCGTAGAAGGCTTTTATCTGTTTCTCTTTTTTATTTGATTTTTGTTCAAATTATTCCAATTTGGCTGTTAATATTCTCGGTTTGTTTTTCATTAGTCAATCATGAAATAAAATACACCGAAAATGCTCGTTTACGAAGTATGTTTATTTTTGTTTGAAAAATTTACTAGCTGTCAAAATTGTAGCTTTTTGTAAAAGAATAAGGTTTCTTTGTTGTTTTTTTGTTTCTTTTTTCTTGCACTTTTTTCTTTCTTCCAGCTACCCTGAATTTGCCCTCTGTCAGCTCTCTTTGATTTTGACTTTCGACTTTGTCTTCTGTTGTTTTCTTTATCTAACTTGTACTTGTTTGCTATCTAGTTATTTTGAGTGTTAACATCTGATCTTCTTCGTCGTGATATCACCGTATGTTGTCACTCACCAATTCCTACTGAAATGCTGCACCACCTACAAAATCCCCGCAAACGACCGCCGTCCAACACAAGTGCAGCGCAACACCTGCATCGGCTTAGTGGTCTAGTGGTATGATTCGTGCTTCGGGTTTATCTAACCCCTCTGTCAACGCAGAGAGATACCTGTGCGAGGTCTCGGGTTCGATCCCCGACTGAGCCCATTCGATGAATGATTTTTTGCTATTTGTTCTTTCTTTCCTTTATTTTTTTTGTGTTTTATCTTTTTTCTTCTTTATCTTGTTGGGTTGCTTCTCTTCTTCACCTCTGCTTCTGTTCTATTTGTTCTATTTTATTTTGCTAGTTCTTTTCTATATACCTTTGTTGAACGAGCTGTTGAACTATGCATGCCAACAGCTGCCATCAGCAATCAACAATTACTCCGTTCTTACAATGTGCAATATCACTCGATACTCCTCCGCCGGGACCAGTTCGTCCACCAAAGCGTTTCATCTGGTCTCGATCCCTGCACGGCTGTTCCCCGTATTGACTCGTACTGAGTAGAGCAAACCGCTATATAGCACCTGCCTCAACTGCCAGCACGAAATATGCAAATAGCAGTTACGCCTGACAGATGACAGTCGCAACTGCCTTAACAGCCGAACATGAGTTGATCTATCAGATCGTTCCTTCTCTTTTCATTAGTTACCCTCGACTGCTCTTTCCTCTTCTGCTCCCGTGCCCGTCCTCCCGTGTAGCACACCCGCGGTGCGAGCTCGACCAAACTATCGCGCCTACCCCGTACACTAGCGCCACTAATTACTTGTACAGGGACAGAAAGGTACCGAGGGACCTCTGTCTGTATCAACCTGTGTGACTACCTGTAATTGCGACCCACTCTAGCCTCATTTGCTTCCGTCCATTCGCCTCGACGACGTGATCTGGGATCTTCGCAGCCGCGACTCGACATCTTCAGCACCGCGACCATTGATGACGGTGGTGTTTGTTGTATCTGTTTGTTGTTATCACGCTCCTTTACTCCGTTATTGTTGATTGTGCGCGTTGTATTGGCATAGTGACGGCGGTTGCTCGACTCCCCCTTTTCTCGCGACGACGACACGACTTGATCGCATAGTCCGAGTATACGACGACACTGACCGACACGACTGATCGCATACGACACCGACCGACACCCGACGATCCTCCGCCTCCCTCCCTCCCCCTCACACCACACCGGCGCATGGGATGCAGACGGGAAAAGGCAAGGCCGAGGCCCTGGGCCGCAAGGCCAAGTTGACCCATTCCTACCAGCAACTCCTAGAGTGAGTATCCTCTGCAGATGTTGTCTTGATACAGACTGACAGCCAGTGAATTCTCTACCAAAGACCTCCGCTCCGTCGGCAACTACAACCTCGGACGCCTCATCGGCAAGGGCTCCTTTGGCAAGGTCTACCTCGCCTCCCACAAGCTCATCAACGGCTCCAAGGTCGTCCTCAAGTCTGCAAAGAAGGACGACTCCAACCTCGCGCGCGAGATACACCACCACCGCCAGTTTGTCCACCCCCACATTGCGCGCCTCTACGAAGTCATCGTCACCGAGTCCTTGGTCTGGCTCGTCCTCGAGTACTGCCAGGGCGACGAGCTCTACAACTACCTCCTCAAACACGGCAAGCTGCCCGTCGACAAGGTCCAGCGCATCTTTGCCCAGCTCGTCGGCGCCGTCTCCTACGTCCACCAGCAGTCCTGCGTCCACCGCGACCTCAAGCTCGAGAATATTCTGTTGGACAAGAACGAAAATGTAAAGCTCGTCGACTTTGGCTTCACGCGCGAGTACGAGGGCAAGGCAAACTCCCTCAGCACCTTTTGCGGCACCATCTGCTACTCGGCGCCCGAGATGCTCAAGGGCGAGAAATATGCCGGCGAAAAGGTCGACGTCTGGAGTTTGGGCATCATTCTGTATGCACTCCTCTGTGGGGAACTGCCTTTCGACGACGACGACGACGACGTCACGCGCCGGAATATTCTCGCCGCCGACCCAAAGTACCCCGACCACCTGCCCGACGACGCCCTCGCCCTCATCAAGTCCATGCTATCCAAGCGCCCGCTGCTGCGCCCGACCCTCCCCGACATTCTCAGCCACTCGTTTTTGAGCGATCACGCCCCGCAGCAGCAGGCCATCCTCAAGCTGCAGCAGCCCTCGCCCTTTAGCACGCCCGTCGAGAAAGACACCCTCGAGCGCATGCACAGCGCCGGCGTCGACATCGACTCCGTCATCGAGTCCGTCCTGTCGCAGCGCTGCGACGCCCTCGCCGGCTGGTGGACCCTGCTCATCGAAAAGGAGCAGCGCAAGCTCGCGCGCCGCGAGCGCAAGCGCAAAGAAAAGGAGCTCGAGCACCGCAGCTCGCGCCGCCTGTCCACCACCTCGAGCCGCCTCGAGCGGCTGGCCACTGTAGATGAAGCCGGCTCCAACCGCCGCAGTTTAAGTCAGTCGCACAACAAACTCGACCCGCCGACGCCCAAGTCGCGCGGCCGCTCGCAGCGCCGTAGCGGGCACTACGACGGCCTGCGCATTGACGATTTTCCCGGGCTTGCCGAGCTGAGCCGCGTCAACGATGCGTTCCGAGCGGCCAATGCGCTGGAAACGTACAGCAAACCACCACCCGTCGACAAGGACTCGGTGCGCTCGGCCAGCTCGTCGCGCCAGCGCCGCCCCGTCCCGCCGCCCAAGGAAGGCGTGCTGCGGAGCGCGCGGTCGCGCGGGTCGACGCTGCACCTGGTGACGACCACCGATGTCGGGCGGCTGCCCGTGGGCAGCAGCAGCCACACGGCCGACACGGGCCACAACGAAAACGAGGACGCCGACGCCGCGCCCGGCCAAAAGGTGCGCAAGAAGACGTCGCAGGTCATCATCACGCACTGGAAGCAGATGACGCACTGGATCGCCGAGAGCACGCGGCGTAACAAGCACGCGGGCAAGCGCGGCAGCCACTCGACGCCCAACCTCCTCAAACCGTCCAACAGCAGCCACAAATCCGGCAAGTCCGGCAACCACGAAAACAGCCCGCGGCCGCAGACGAGCAAGTACCACGGCGCGTCGGGCGCCGCGGGCAGCACGGGCTCCAACACGGCCAGCCTGCCCAAAGGCGTCGTAGCTAACGGCTACGCCAAGGCCAACAGTGATGTGCCGCCGCTGCCGCTGGGGCCGCTCGGGATTCTAGGCGGACAACAAGCCAACACCAACGCGCCGCAGCTCGGGCCGGGGATCGTCCTGACCGGGCTCAACAGCGGTAACAGCAGCGCCATCGTCAGCGGCAGCAGCACCGGCAACAGTCCGCTGTCGCCGAGTCTGTATTACCAGCTGCAGCAGTCGCAGCCGCAGGCTCAGACTCAAACTCAGACTCAGTCACAACCGCAGCGCCACTCCGGCTACAAGCGCCAGTCGCTGTCGCCGTCGCCGCTGACGCCGCGCAACTCGGGCCGCCGCCCGTCGGGCAACCTGCGCGGCCGCAAGTCGACATCCTCGTCCGTGTCGTCCATCCGCTCAATGCACCACCCCGGCCACCACCACTCGCACTCCAAGGCGTCGTCCACGAGTTCCAACGGGTCCGTGTCCACCAGCATGTCCAAGACGCCAGGGCCCGGCGGCCTCGGCGGCCGCTCGCCGCACCACTCCGTCAAGGTCCTGCCGGCGACGCCGACGGCCACCACCTTCCCGTCGAATCTGCGCCTCGCACGCGGTGGCAACGGCAGCGGTTTGCCGCCGCCGATATTTACGTCGTCTACAGGCTACAATGAGGGCATGCCGCGCGACCGGGACCGCGCGCCGTCGTCGCCCAATCCGTTTGGCACACCCGTCATGTTTGCCAAGCGCAAGCGCAACATCTTTAAAGGGCCGATGCTGTCGTTTGGGAGTGCGCCGAGTGCCACCAACCGCGGGCACTCGCACTCGCGGAGTGCGTCGGCGAGCGGCCTGGGCCGGCGGTCGGGCGAGATCACGATTGAAGAGGAAGAAGAAGAGGCCGAGGAAGAGGCCGACGGCGACGACGACGACAACACGATCAGCCGGTTCATGATGGAGGAGGGCGGCGGGCTGGACGACGTCGAGGAGGTGGATTCGTTCAGTCCGGTGATTGGCGGTCCTGGCGAGCAGGTCGAGGAGATTTACGAGGAGGAGCGGAAGTAGTCTCTTTTGTTTTTTGTTTTTGTGTCATGTTATTTTTGTTTTGTTATATCACTTGGGATACCAAAAAGTCTAGACTAGCCTTTATTTCTTTATTTCTTTATATTTATGTCTCTATACTTTTGTACAGCTCTGTCTGTTCTCTATATACATCATTGCTGCATTTTAGTTGTTGGCCGAGTCATGTGTCCTGAATAAGTGTCGGATCTTGACCACTTGCGCCTTCCACTTGTATCTTGAGTATCTGTGACCAACACGGCAGGTGCATGTGTCTCCCGGCCATCTCGACGTCAACAGTATGAATACAAAGATGTTGTCTTCTCTTTCTTTCCCTCCCTCTCTTCTCTCATCCATCTTATCCATCTCATCCAACTCATCATAAACATCATAAACATCATCACTCAGTCCAGCATTAGTTGCCAACCACTACTACCAACACATACACACATACACACATCATGTATATCCCACGACCTCCTGTTCCCGAGTGGCCGGCTGCTGCCCTTGAGAAGATCCAGGCCCCTAACAACAAGCCCAACTACAAGCCCAACAACACCGCCTTTTCCAGCTACGCAGCCCGCCACCTCGCCACCCTGCACACCGCCGAAGCACTCAGCGTCTTTGGCGCAGAGAACCATGATGCCGCGCGCGCCCTCATCCAGCGCTGCGTCATGCTTGTCCTCCTCAAACAAGGCCTGCCCGGGCTCGAAGAGTTTGCACCCGAGATTGACCGCCTCTTTTCGTTTTGCAATCCGTCGTGGACGGCCGAGTTTGACAAGCTGCTGGTGGCCATTTGCCGCAAAGAGGCCGCCCAGAAGGAGAGCGTCGCCGACATGCGCCGGCTGCTGTTCAGTGCGGAGGGCAACAAAAACACGTTGCTACGCATGCAGTGGCGCGCGCGCGAGGCGGCCGTGCTGTACACGGCCATCTATGCCGAGACGGTGGCGATGCGGGACGCGGCCAAGGATATAAAGGAGAAGAAGAAGGAGAAGAGAGGCAAAAAGGGCAAGGGCAAAAAGGTGCCAACCGACTCGCCGTGTTCGATGTCCACGCCAGACCAGGCGGTGTGTGAAGTGATGGTCCTCCACGCCCTTCGCGGCCTGTTGTGTACCGAGAAGGTCGACCATATTCAGAGACTGCAGCAGCAGATGGCCAAGACTCTGGGTCTGGACGACGTCACTGAACCTAAGACCAAGGTCGACATGCGGAAGCGGAAGCGCACTGTAGTCGGAGAGGGTGCATGCCCTCGGGCGAAGCGGCGTCAAGGCTTGAGAAGCAATTAAGTTGACAATAGACAGTATCATTAAAGTATAGGTATCAATATATATCCTACAACCCTTCTAGAAAATCCAATAGATTACAAACCCAGAGCGTGCTTGATGAGAGCTTTGTAGCCCTCGACGGCGGTTTCGAGGTCGCCGACGGTGAGGGCCTCGTGGTCGGAGTGGGCGACGAGGATATCGCCGGGGCCGTAGAGGTAGCGGGTGTGGTTGCCGGCGAGGTTGGGCACGTCGGTGCCGTAGTTGACGGTGATGTTTTCGAACCCGTCGACGTCGCACTCGCACTCGACGATGCCGTAGCCGTGCGAGCACTCGACGGCGAGCGCGTCGGCGTCAATGCTCGCCAGTGTCTTTTCCAGCTGGGCGCGCACAAACTCGTGGCCGTCGGCCTGAGGCGCGCGCGCAACGCGGATCGCAATCGCTGCCGATGCCGCCGCGGGAATCACATTGGCCGCTACGCCGCCCTGCAGCGTGCCGACATTGACCGTCGTGTTGCCAAACACGGGCGTCGCGCCCAGCTCGCCAGCCGCCGCTGCGTCCAGCACCGCCACGAGACCGCGCATCAGCACGTCGTTGGCGGACTTGCCGAGCCACGGGTAGCCCGAGTGGCCGGCCTGGCCGGTGGCCGTGACGTGGCAGCCGAGGATGCCTTTGTGGCCGCAGGCGAGTTTGTTTTCGGTCGGCTCGCCGAAAATGGCGCTCTCAAAGGATCCCGAGAATCCGGATCCTTCAGAGCCGGCAAGCGACTCTAAAGAGGCGGAGAATGTCTTCATTCCATCCCCCGAATCCTCCTCTCCAACGACAAACAACAGCATAACATCCCCCTCACCAACCAGTCCCTCCTCGCGCAGGACCTCGACCGCGGTAATCTGCGCGGCCACGCTGCCCTTGGCGTCGACCGAGCCGCGGCCGCGGATCGTTGTTGAAGAAGTCACATCGCCGTCGTCGATGCTATAAGGAATGTGCGGCGGCACGACGTCAATGTGGGACGTCACCAGCAGTGGCGGGAGCTTCTTGAGTGTTGAAGAAGAAGACGACGACGGCCACGCGACGACATTGAATCTACCCCGGCCGTCGGTCACGTTCGCGCGCGGCGGCATGGCCTGGCGCAGCGTGTGGTAGTTGTGCTGCTCGAGGTAGTCGACGAGCCAGTCGCCGACGCTGCCCTCAATGCCGCTCTGCGAGGGAATGGCGATGAGGTTGCGGTGCAGGTCGAGCAGCGAGGAGCGGTACGACGAGGACGAGGACGAGGCGGAGGCGGAGGCAGAGTCGGAGCCGAGCGGCTGCTGGTCGAGGTGTGCGACGGCGCCGGCCGCAGCAAGGAACGGAAGGAACTTCATTTTATTTTGGATGAAGTCAATTGACGCAATTATTGACGCAATTGTTGACTCAATTGAGATGAGATGAGAAGTAAAACCGAAAGAAAGAGAGATAGGATAGCTGCGATGATGCGATGCTGCTGATAGCTTGAGCTTCCCCACAATAGTGCAAGGACTTGCCTAATCGGGAAGCCGAGCGCGCTACGGCACGAGTGCCGACAGCACCGATTATATAAGCTTTTTTCTTTTGATCTATTTATTTCATCTATCTAATACTTGAACCCCTTCTTCTCGTCGTCGCTGATGGAAGTGGAGATGGCCTCGACGGCCGCGAGCACGTCCGCCGGCAGCGGGCCCGCATCAATGGCGTCTAGACTGCCGCGCAGCTGCGCCACCGACGACACGCCCAGCACAACACCGTCGCCGTGCTCGCCCGACAGTGCGCTGTGGTGCACCACCCAGCGCAGCGCCGCCTCGTGGCCACTGATCTTGTTGTTGACACAAACATCCCGCACGTGCTGCACGGCCGCCTCGATGGCGGGCGTCTTGTAAATGCCCGCAAACACCGCCGCAAACGTCATCTTGGGGTCGTACCGGCTGCCTGGCGCGGCCGTCTTGGCCTGCTCGCTGAACAGCCCGCCCGCCGTCGGGCTGTACGCGTACAGCGCAATGCCGTGCCTGCGCAGCGTGGGGATCAGGTCGGTCTCCAGATCGCGCGACACGGCATTGTAGCAGCCCTGGTAGACGGCGATCTCGGCCGTCTCTGCGAGACTGGCCAACGCCTCCACCTCGTCGGCGCGATAGTTGCTGACGCCGATGCGCTTGAAGCGGCCCTGCTGCCGCTGTGCTGCGAGCGCGCCCAGCGTTTCGGCAAACGCCACCGTGCGGTCCGGCTGGTGGAGGTATTCAATGTCGATGTCGACGATTCCTTTGAAAAGGTCGACAGACTCGGCGACGGACTGAGAAATCGCTTCTGGCGCATGCGACCCCGGCGTCATGGACCAAACCTTGGTGTCGACGACAAACGGATCGGCCGGGCTGGCCGCAGTGTTGACACGCAGCGCGGCGGCCAGCAGCGGCTCGGCGGTGCCTGGCTTGCCCGGGGGGTAGACGCGGGCAGAGTCGAGGGCGCGGTAGCCGCGAGCGTAGAATTCGTTGAGGAGGGCGTTCAACTTGTCTGGGGTGTCGAAGCGGACGTTGACGTCGGCAGGGTCGCCAACCTACTGGGTTAGTACTTGTATATGTAGAGACGAGGGAGACTTGCATTGGCGAGGCCGAGGATGATCTTTGGGGTTGTGCGAGGCATTGCGATGTTGGTGGTGAGTAGCGTAGACTGTAGACTGAAATGATGGTGATGATGGTGATGGTGATATTTTCATCTCTCAGATCAGAGACATGACTGCTTTATATCTCTATCTTCTCTTCAGCATCCACGATCACCTCCACCCACGACCAATCTATTGTCCCGTGTCTAAGAAGACAGGAATTCGGACAGACTGCATTTGTAATAGCTGATTATAAATGTCATCTATATTTATTATTAGAATGTTCATGATCAAATAAGATCACGATGAGTTCGTCCGGCACGGCATTCTAATTTAGTATTTATTTGTGTAACAAGTTTATTTGGTTTATTCGAACGGACTTCGGACGACTCAAGCTGACGTCTTTATATACTCTACCAACACTCGACCTTCCACGTACGGCCATAGACACCGGAAAATACGGGATCCCGTCCGCTCTCCCCTAGTCAAACCAGTGATCGGCGGATTAGTAGTTGGGTCGGTGACGACCAGCGAATACCCTCTGCTGTACGTTTTTTTTTTTTGCCCTTTTTTTTGCCTTACCCTTTTTTTTGCTCATTTGCACATTAAAGATATTGAATTAATTATATTTGCTAAAGATATATGTACAGTTGTTCTTTGCTTTTCCTCAATTTCATTCCTCACGTTTACACGTTCTGCACACCAGGGGCCGCGGCGGCCAGCAGGGCAGGGAAGTTGGGGGTGCCGAGACCGGTGACGGGGTCCCAGCCCTTGGTGGCGTTCCACGACGCAGTGCTCTTAAAGTACGTCTTGTCCGTGCAGCCCGTGCCGGCACCCGTGGTGATGTCGTTGAGAGCGGCAGCGTTGCTGTACAGCCACGGGTTCAGGAAACCCAGAGGGGGCTCGCCCTGGCTGCGGCGCGCAGCGTTGAGCAGAGCAACGACACCGGCGAAGACGGGGCACGACGCACTGGTGCCGGACAGCAGACCGGTCCGGCCCTTGTCGTAGACAACAAAGGCCTGGCCCTGGGCGGCGACATCGGGGATACCGCGGCCGGAGGCGTTGAAGTAGGGGGCGTAGGTGCTGCCGATGCTCTTAAGGTAGGCAGGCACGGTGGCGTTCTGCCACGAAGGACGCTCGTGCAGGTAGCTGAAGCCGCCGGACGAGAAGCTGACGGCCTTCTCGGGGCTGGTCTTGGTGGTGGCACCGACGGCGGTGACGTAGGGGCAGCCGGCGGGGAAGGTGGACTGGAAGTAGGGCTTGTTGTCGCTGACGCGCACGCAGGTGTCGCCGGGGCCCGAGTCGCCGGAGCTGAAGAGGACGCTGACACCACGGGCGCCGAGCTCCATGAAGAGGTCGCAGATCTTGTAGGCGTACTCGGCGGGCACGGACTGCTCCTCCTCGCCGTAGGACGTGGACAGGGTCTGGGGCAGCTGGGAGTCGGGGAGATCCTTGAGGGCGGTCAGGAACTCGAGGTAGGGCTCGTTGCTACCGGGCTGGGTGGGCTCGTCGGGGGTAGGCACCAGAGGACCGCGGCCGGCGGTGCTGTACTCGACAATGGGAATGGGGGTGCTGACACCGAGGATGTACTGGACATCCAGGTTGGCCTCGCCCGAGTCGTCGGACGAGGTCTGGTCGTCGAGGCCGCCGTTGAACTTGACAACGTCAAAGCTCTGGCCCGAGGCGGCGGGGACCTGGTTCTTGGTGAAGAGGTTCAGGTCCGAGTAGCGGGCGTACTCCTCGAGGTAGGACGCAAAGCCGACGAGGTTGCCGGTGGCGTTCTTGGGCACGGTGTAGTGGATGTTGTACAGCGACTTGAGGCACGCCGGGGTGATCTGCGAGTCGCACGACACGGCGGCGGCCGAGTCGACACTAGCGACGTGGTGGTCGGGCACGAACTGCATGTCAAAGACGGTCGACCGCTTGGTGCTGAAACGGCCGAAGCGGGTGGTAGGCTGGACGAGGTCGACGTGGTCGACGAGGGCGTCGGGGACGCTGTAGGCGAGGGTGCGCAGCACGGGGGTGTCGCTGTCCTCGTACTGGTACCAGTCGAAGCGGGTGTCGAGCAGCTTGTTGGCCTGCTGGACTGTGGTGGTGACGGCGACCCAGTCGTTGCTGACCTTGGCGGACGCCTCGCCGGCAATGCCGTGCTCGGCCAGCCATGCGGTGACGGAGTCGACAGCCTCGGATGAGGGAGCCGTGTAGGCACGCAGCTGGTTGCGGGTGAGGTGCTTGCCGTAGTTGGGGTGGCCGGGGGTGGAGACCTCGTCGACGACACGCTTCAGCTCCTGGGTGTTGCGCTGGTGGAGGGCAATGCGGAAGGTAATGGGATCCGAGGGACTGGCGGAGCGGGCCAGGGTCCAGCCGTCGGGGGCGGAGGGCAGGCTGTTGTAGACCTTGGCCGAGGCGACGGAGGCCACCGAGGCCATAACCAGGAAGGGGGCCAACATTGTGAGGTAGTCTTAGTGGTGAAGAAAGACGTAGGAGGAGATAAAGAAGAAGAAGAAAAGAAGAGGAAAAAGAAAAAAGAAGGAGAGAGGTGAAGAGGATGGAGAGTGAGAAGGGACAGGAATGAAGAGGGGGCGGGATGATATTATATAGAAGGGGATGCAAGTGCGGACGGGTATATGAAATAGGAAAGAGGAATGAGGAATAAGACAAGAAAATGAGGAAAGAGCCAACGGCTGGATATTGCGATACAGATTGCAAGCAGGAGGGCAGCTCCGTACCGAGAAGAGGAGGAGCGGTACTCTGAGAATAAGAGTGTAAAGCGCCTTCCCGGATAGGAAGTTGAGTAGGTAGCGAGTGGAAGTACACCAGGTGCGACGGAGTACCGACACGGACCAGGCAGAAGAGCGAGAGGCGGCACAAGCACAGCAACAATTACACAACAGCAAGACACAGAGAGAAATGCAACAGTCTGCACGGCCAAGACATGCCATCGGACGAGTCTCCTCCTTCCTGGAAGGGCAGGCACAAATGCAGACCTCTACACGGGCTTTGATTCGTTCTTATTTCTCGTTGTTTTTTGTTGTGTCTTTTTGCTTGTATTTACTCATTAATGTTGACTGTCTTGCTTTCCTTGATTGCTCCCCTGAACTCGCCAGGTTGTCTGATTACAGGGACTCGAGACTACCAAATGCTCCGTACAGGCAGGAGATGGTATGTCTTGACCAAAGATCGGCGAGCGTGGGCCTGTCGATCAGCCAAGGGTTTAGTGGAAGAGGGTGAGTAGAAAGAGTAGAATCGATTATCTTGGAGGGGAGGAGGGGAACGGGGAATTGACGGGGAATATCTGATTTGGATGACGATGTACTCAGTAGTTGGGTTGTATTCATTAAACCAAATACCATAACAGATTCCTCTCGATAACAGATGCGAAGCGTTGAAGACCCCGGAATTCCAATCGCTGGCATGTCATCTAGGCAGGAGGCTGACAATGGAATGCTCCTAACCTACTGAGTAAAGAAGAGGGCTTTACTCATTCTTCTTAATCTGCATCTAAGGTGGACAGTGTAGATCCCAGACGATCTCTTGATTTTGGCTGCAAGTCAATTAACCTGCCCAACAGGGCAATGCCGTAGAAGCCAAGACTCACTGATTGGAATAAGCATCAGGGGATAAGAAACAAATACCCCGAAGAAAGCAATCGCGATTGGTGGTTGGGGGTCTCGTATTGTGTATTACTCCCGATCTGCACAAGCCAACGGAGAAAGGAAGGAGCCAAGACATTGTGGGAGAGGCGAGCCATTCAAGCAGACGGTAGCATTAGGATAGTGGTAGAGAGTAGAGAGTGACAACACACGGATAAGGCGCGGATGACGGGGGTTTGAGTTGGAAGAATAGAGTATTCAGTAGACCTGAGAGTCTGAGTAAAATCGATATTAAGAGTGAAGACTTGGGGATGAAAAGTAACGATTCGGAAGAAGAGGTACAAGTAAAAGAGATTAAGCGACTACATACAGAGTAAGAACCCAGGCACACCACTCGACCTCTGGTTTGCAGTGCACCGTTCCTGCATCCATGCAGCCTATATCACCGACAATTAAGAAAAATACGGAGCACAACGGATTGATATTAAGCATTGACAGATGGATTGCTTGGCAGATTAGATAGTGCTTAGATGTGATGGTGTCATGAGATTAGCCATTGTTATTGAGTATTTGTATTTTGTATTTATGCCTTCTACTTTTCTTGGACAATTAAGCTTTGAATGGCCAAGATGCGGGAGACGGGCTTGGTGAGCTGGGCGTGTCTACTTTGTAAGTACTAATGCAGTCACTAACTGATTGGATCTGATTGATCTGATTGGGGGCGATGCACGATGTAAGACGGCGTACAGGCTGCATCTGTCTTGGAAACCTTGATTTTTCAGACTGAGCTGCATGCTGCAGTGAAAAGGACAACCTGTGGCACATTACATCGTACAAATCGCAGTGGTTCGGTGTGATTGTGTCGGCCAAAGCCGTAGTTATAAAAATCGTTAAAGTCATTTCTCATTACTCATTTCTCATATTGGTCATTACAGCGTTGTGGCCGTTCAAGAGTATAGCCTAGCCCCCCTCGCGGCTGGTTTGCCCGCTACTACTGGCTTCTGTCCGTCTACAACATTCGCGTCCTGCCTGCGCATGAGTGGCGAGCGACCACCCGCAGACCCGTCTGGCTCTCTCTTTACACGCTTAGCCTCGACTTCACCACGTTCGGCCTGGTCGTCCTCAAGCTTTGGCACAGTTGGCAGCCCGCTTAGATCGACTCGGTCAAAATCGAAATGCATAGCACGCTGCACCTCGGCGTTCCAGGCCACATTGGCCTCGCGCACGTCTGGGTTGGAAATGCCTGCCCTCTTAAGGTCCCTGGCGGTGCGGTTCATCTCCGACTCGGCATCGATGTTGCTGGGAAGCGCCAGCTTGCGGCGGTCCGCCAGGTCGGGCCCGGCGTAGGACATGAGCATCATGTGCGCGACGCGCGTGAGGTCGGGCAGAGGAATCGGCCGCTGCAGGTCGAGAATGCCGAGGAAGACGGGAATCAAGAATCCCTGCAGGTCCGGCACAGCGTTGTAGACCACGGCCTCGTGCTCCAGCACGCTGCGGCTGACAGAAGGAACGCCCTTGCCCGCAAAAGTGTAGCCAAAGTCCGTCGCCGTAAGCTTGAAAAACTTGCCGTAGCGCGCTTTGCCCGTGTGCGGCGCCATGCACTGGCAGTCCTTGTCCATATTGACGGCAAGCTGAGCCACCATACGTGCTCGTAGGGCGGCCGCCGTCAGTGGATGCAAGTCCAGGGCATCTGTATTGTCCGAATAAATGCATGGCGATGACGGTGCCTGTCTGCCCTCGGCACGAAGCCGTGCATCCCGGTGCAGGGCAACGTTGGGGCACTTCTTGTCCAAGGCCTGTCCCTGCACAAGTCCTCGCAGACACGCCTGCGTGCAGTATGGAAGAGTAGGAGGCTCGGCAAGCATCGGCTTGACTCGGCCTGGGCTTGGGGTGAGCGCCATTGCCGCAATCTCGTCCTCGTCTTGATACGAGTACTGGCCTTGTCCGTGCCTGCGTCCCTCAGGCGAGCGATTGCGCTTCTGATGGGACGAGGGCATCGGAATATACTGGGTTGCCGGTCTTGTGTTGGTTCCGCCATCACCGCTGCTCTCTCCTCCTCCTCCGCCGCTCCCTGACCCCTCTTCGTCATCCAGACCAGGACCTCCATGCCTGTGCACGCCCCGGCTCTGGCTGTCGGCAGTCTTCTTTGATTGTGGCCACCGTAATGCTGCCAGGGTGGCGGCGTCGATCCACGTGGACGACCGCTGTGGCGTCTGGCTTGCCCACAAGGCCAGGCTGGTTAGGTAGGCAACGACCGTTTCGTGCGGTTGGCGCCGAACAAGATTCTCTTGCTGCTGCTGCTGCTGTCCTGCGTCGCGCAGTCCTGGTACAGCGAAGCTGGCAAAGTGATAACACAGACTAAAATCGTCGTCGACGCGCAGCAGCACCAGACTTTCTCCGGTCGCAATGTATCCGTATTTGCAGCCTGAGCCAATCATATAGTGGTAGGTCTGGCATAGCGCTTGAGCCACAAGCACATGGCCAGCGATACGCTTCTGTGTAGGCCCAGCGTCCTCGCCTTCCGAAATAGTGTAGTTCTTAATCGCATCGCGGAAAAACGTAGCATGGCGCATGGTGGATAGCACATTGGATAGCGTGGCCGCCTTTAGCTTGAACGGAGACTTGACCTCACCGACAAGAAGGTTCACCGTCTTGTCATCCTCCTCCTCCACGACCCCGTCCACAGAAATGAGTTCATATACAAAACACCATCTGTCTGGTCGCAGGTCCTTTGTGGGCGAGATGCGTTTAGCCTGTGGACCAGCAACCCCGAGTTTCCCGTACGCATTGTTTTGGAATCGAACCAGGCGGTTTAGATCGGGCCGAACAGTGTTTAGGTACGCCGTTATGATCTCGGACACGGGCATCTCAGTGACTGTCTCGATAAAGTGGCGTGTGTCAATCTCATCGGCAATACTTGGCCGTCGGCGCAGGTCATTCCGGAGCGTCTGCACTGCAAAGCTTGACATGAAGTGTGGCTCGTCTCCGAGCGTCTGGCGCAGGTCGTCAAAGGCCGCTGCGTGCTGCTCGGCGAATCCGGCCCACGAGCGAATGATTCGTGGATACATCTTGCCGGAGACGTCTGTGGGGGTTTTGCTGGATAGCCTACCGGGCGCTCGCTCTGTAGTCATGGTTGAAAAGAGGAGGCTCTCGATGCTGTCCAAGAAGACAAGAAATGGCACCTGTTCCATTTGTTGCAGGGCTTCTTCTTTCTGGCGCCGCTCTTCTTGAAGCAACCCCATTAAACGGACCGCAAAGTCAGCCGCGGACTCCCCCGGCTGCTGGGCCTCGATGTCTGGAGCCATGGCGAGTGATGGCCGTGTGAAGACATGAGATGAAATGGTATGTAGTAGGGAAGAGTTGGGATCATGCTATTTACAACATTCAGTACATCACCATCAACAAAGACCCACTTATAATGAGACGTTGTTGTCTTATCTTATCTCAATCATGAGTGGAGTATTTATATGGAATCATAGTCAGATATGGTGGGTGGTTAAAGCATACCCTTAAAATGCAGTAATCCCGTATTCTGCAGTCTACATGTACTCTTTAAATGCATATCTCTTGTGTAAGTGCACATCGCCAACATTTATTTTTATGTGGAAGTCGATAACTTTCTGCTTGCCTTTCGGTATCGTTCACCTTTACAAACCAGTTTGAGAGTTTGGCAGGCAGAACTGCCACAATACAAGCATGGTTCCCTTTGTTGATCAAGTCATGTCTTAGTCGTGCTGATCTCTAGCTGACATATCGTTATATCCGACATATCACTCTACCCGATAGATCAGTGTAGTTTACTGGACATATTTTCTTTGCTTCGACTGTACTTTTGCAACGCTTTGAGGCCGTTTAGTGTTTAGTTTTCTGCAGTCTTTCGTTAGCCGTTAGCTATTGAACGAAACTGTTGTCAATAGTGTGTTCAAGAGTATGCACCTACCCAGTACAGATTGCCAGACTCGCATGTGATCGACGTCATGCTGCCCCACTGTGTGTATTATTACTGATCAAGTCGTACTTTGAATTTGTCAACTTGTAAGACGCCCTACTGAGTCCAACAAAGCCTGCCACTGACCGGAAATACATTGTACAAATACAAATGCAATCAGGGCCACCCCGACATCCGCTATCCTCGCAGTTTGTCACAGCCTCGCTTTCACCCTGCCCCTCAGCTGCACTCGATTTGTCAGTGTGAGCGCCTTGACGGTCTCTTGACTTGCTTTGGTCGTGTATCGTCGTCTGTATATCCTCGACTCTCCTTTGACCCCTCGACCCTTTTCTGCGACCCTTGTCTCGACTCGACTCGACTCGACTCACCGTCGCTCGACTACATACACAATGCTCTACCAGTCATGACAACACGCCCACGCCACCACATCTACACGGCACAATGAACCCCAATGGCAGCGCCAGTAATGGCCGACCCTTTCGGCCTCTGCTACCCATCGCTCCGACACAGGCGGCGCATCTGATGCATCCGCAGATGCAGCCACCACACTTGCAACCACAGCTGCCACCACACTCACAGATACACCCAATACAATACCCACCGCCTCTACAACGGCAGACACCACACGCTGCAGCACCACACCCTCACCAATACCAACACCAACCTCAAGCTCGCAATGCAAGCACTCCCACGCCCACCCTGGCACAGCGCCGCCGCCGCGACACGGCCTCCATCGCCTGCAACATGTGCCGCACCAAAAAGACCGCCTGCGACAGGATCCGCCCGTCCTGCGCGCTCTGCATCGAGCGCGGCAGCAAGTGCGTCTACCGCACCAACTACCGCACCACCGACACGCCGCCCGACTCGGTGCTGCAGGGCCAGCTGACCGCACTGCAGACGACCGTGCAGTCCCAGCACGACATTCTGCAGGCCCTGATCTCCCTGCCGCAGGGCGATGCCCTCACACTGCTGGCCCGCCTGCGACAGAATCCGTCACTGGCCGACTCGCTCAATGGCAGCATGCATGCGCAGATGCGGCCGAGCGACTACCGCGCATCGCACGCCATGTCGCCGGCCAACTCACACATTGAATTCGAGCTCGGCGCACGGCACGGGTTCGTATACAACCGACTCGAGCCGGTCGGGAACAAGGACATACAGGCGCTCCTCGAGCCCGGCATGGACGGCGGGTATCTGACGGATATAGAGATGGACACGCCGTGTCTGTCGCCAAATGTATCATCGAGTTTCACGTCATCGCCCGACTCCAATACAACTGCTGCTTCGACAGTCGACCCGGCCCCGTCATACATAGATGACCGCCTGCACAAGCTCGACATCGCCTACTGGACGAGCGTGCCCATCACCAACAGCATGGCCGCCGCCGTCATTTCGTACTATCTCGAAAACGACCATACCCTATTCAACATCTTTGACCCCGATCTCTTCCTCGACGCCCTGCTCAATCGCACACCCTACTGCTCGTCATTCCTCGTCAATGTCATTCTGTTTGTCGGCTGCCAGGCCTACACCGCACAGGACCGCAGCGCGGCACCGCTCGTGCACGCCTTCTTCACACAGGCCCAGATGCTCTGGAAAGGCAGGAGCCAGTCGCTGCCCTCCGACCTGATCGCGACGCCGGCCGACTTTGCCCTCATCGCCGGCTGCGAGATCTTGGCTATGGGCAGCTACTTTTACGGCCGCGACACGCTGGCGCACGAGAGTCTGGCCGAGGGACGGCGGCTGGCACAGACGCTCGGTCTCCTGGGCATCCCCGCTGCGCAGCAGGTCAAGCACCACCGGTCCGGGCCAGGACACGAGAAGTGGACGCGCATGGCGTCGCATGCCGGCTGGGGCGTCTACAGCTGGCTCAGCGCACACTGCTTCTACTACAACAGCGAGCCCATCGAGTACCCGCCGTCGCTGCCGCCGCCCAAGGCAGGCGACGCCATCAACGCGGCCGTCTGCCAGTTCTGGACCATCACACAGGAAGTCGCCGTCGTCTACCTCGCACCGACCCGGCTCAATCCCGACCAGCCGCAGCCGCCGCCGCCGCTGGCGTTTGCCGAAGAAAAGTACCAGAAGCTGCTCGCGTGGTCGGACGCCCAGCCGCCGACGCAAGTCACGCTGCAGAGCCTGCTGCTGCAGTGCTGGTTCCACTGCACCGTCATCCACATTTTTCGGCCGTTTGTCGACGAGAGCGAGAAGCAAAAGTCTGAGACGGACAAAGAGAAAGAGACAAAACAAAAAGGACTCGGCTCGTTTGCTTCGGTGGACGGCTCACCCGTCACGGCATTCAATGCGTCTGTGCAGCAACTCAAGCACTTGGTCTATACATACTTGTCCAACGTGCCGCGCATCCCGCTGTCCGGCTTCTTCAATGCCGCGTTTGTGCACGTCGGCCACGCCATGGTCAAGGACTACAGCAACCTCAAGTCCAAGGAGAACAGCGACCAAATCCGGCTGTACTTTTTTCTGTGCATGCGCGCCTGGGCCGACTTGTACGTGTGCTTCCCGACGATTGCCGAGTTTACACAGGCGTTCCTGAGCATGGCCATGGAGGCCGAGATCGTGTCGGGCGCCGAGGCGCAGTCGAACATGGCGCGGCTCAAGTTCCGGGGGCGGCACCACAACGAAGAAGAGACGAGCAAGCCGAAAGGCGTGTCGTCCCTGATCCAGCTGGACTTGTCCCTGAGCAACCCGGCCGAGGCGTCAGTGACATCGCTGGCGCGTCGGTTCAACGAGCTTGCCACGTTTAGTGAGCTGACCAACGGCGGCGACTATGTCGTTGAGAATCCGTAGTCTATACCACCGACTTACCGAGTACATAATGCAATAATATTAATGAATTAATGCCTTCAACTTGTCATAATGGCTGCCAGTGTGACCGATGCAACAAAGCGTTCATGGAGTAGATGCAATATCTACCATCATCCAGCGATTTCGCATGTACATTCACGTATGTACTTCATAAGAGTTGCCTCAAATTATTTAATTTTATTTGAATTTATACACACAATAATGTCCTTCGTAATCAAGTTGACGTTTTTGTTTTCGTTCAAATTTCGCATTGCATCATCTTTGTCACAATAAATTTCAGTTTGCTTTGTTGATATTTATATTGAGCTATTGACCGAGTTTAATTGAAAACAATCCCTCCCCAAATGAAAACAATTTCATGGACATTGAGACAACACTTAGATCGTCTTGATCGTCTTCTTGTTCGCGCCGTTGGCCTTGATCGTCTTGCGCTGCTGCTGCTGCTGCTGGACGTAGAAGTAACCGGCGGCAGCGAGGACGCCAATGACCAAAAAGTTGCCGGCCACAAACTTTCCGACGCCGCCAGCAATAGACACCAGGCCCTGAACAGTGTCGGACACAAAGTTGAATGCAGCAGCAAACACGCCGGCAATGAATGCCAGTATGCCGTGGAAGAAGCTGTAGACGAGGTGGAAGATGCCGCCGATGGCCTCGTAGATGGACCGCACGAGGTCAGAGATTGCGTTGGAAAAAGCCATTTTGTTGATGGGTTCTTTGGCTGTGTTTGTGTGTATGTAAGTTTAAATGTTGTTGTAAATATGTTGTTGATGCCGTTGATGAGATGAGAGCAAACGAGAGATTGAATTGCGTGAGTTAACAAGTGTGATTGAGCTAAGCTTGAGACATCTCTGATAAAAAAGAGAAAACCCCCAATATATATCAGCAACCGAAGCTAACCTGTTATCATGATGTCTTCTGGTATGCAGTCCTGTGACGCTTTGTTTGCTCGTCTGACGTCACTGACACACTCCCACAGCGATGTGCGCCACGTATGACGGTATCACCATCATATCGCCTGTTAGTGAAGATCATTTCTTAATCGATTACATGCCTCTGTTAATTATTTGATTTCCCAATTGGCTTTGTTCTTCTTTCTAATCATCGCCGTACCTCATCGCCGTCATCTACAGATGACGTCCGTGATGACATAATCACATGCACGTGAACCCTTATCTTATCGTAGACCCACATCACGACGACATCGAGTTGATTCTGACCATTTCAAAGCAATCAATTCGAATCCTGGCCTTGACCAGCCTCGACAGCACTCGATCTCGATCCAAACGACAACATGTCAGACTCACAAGACGACAGTGCAGGTAGCACAAAGGCTCCCTGGACACCCAAAGTCCGGGAGAAGTTTGAGACGTGCGTTACAGCAGATGAGATTGATTCTTCGATTGACAATCGAGACATTGAAGCAACGAACCATTAAAGAATCAAAGCTAATTATCAATATAGAAAGCACAAGAGCGAGTACTTAGACCCGTGCCAGGAAGCTGCGGCCAAGAGCATCCGGTGTCTGCACCGCAACGGCGGCGACCGTGGCATGTGTCAAGATTACTTCCAGTGAGTTTCAATAGCATAAAACGACAATATTGAGATTTGATAGCTAACTGGCCAGAGCATACCGCGATTGTAAAAAGCTTTGGGTAAGTTAGATTGATAACAGAGTGGTGCGTGGCATCATGCTAACAACACAGCTTGACAAGAGACAAGAAGACAAGAGAAAGGCGGCAAAGAAAGGCTGGTTCGACTGAGTCTTTGTTAGCCTAATCAAGAACTTATGATGAATCAAAAGACAGGCGGTAGAGCTGTATATAATTTATGATTAAGCGTGTATAACAGCCCTACTTTTTAATATTATTTTTTGAAAAAAGTGAACTTTTACACATAAAGTCTAGTGGAAGCAATTATGTGTTGATGTCTGAGGATGCCTGAACATAACCGCCGCTTAACGGTACACAAACAAGAAATCAAACGACTTAAGCTTTATGTTTCGGAATCAAAAGAAGATTGCAACAGAATTCAGAAAACGAAGCACAAAAGTACAGAGATTGAGAACTGAGCTTAATATCACAAACAGTGCGATTATATACAGTGCCAAGAAAATACACTGTATACACTATGTGGTGGGGCTTTGTTGAACATTCTCACGAGCTTCAGAGCTTGCGATGAGCTTCCGGTCGTGTAACTAGAGCTGAGAGCTGGAGAAAGACACATTGAGTTCACCGGCGTTCAAGCCAATTTCTATAAAATAAAATGGCCTACTACAATCAACGCCAGGGCCCCGTGCTCAAAAATGGCGTCGACATACAGCTGCAGTCCGCCTTCCAGGAGCAAAACTGGCCGGCTGTCATCCGTCTCGCCGACAAGCGCGCCAAGCTGGCGCATACCCCCGGCGCCGCCCCGGACAAGGAAATCTCATACTACCAGGTCATCAAAATCTGCGCGGAAACAAGGCTCGACGGCATTGCCGAGAAAGCGTCGGCCGCCGTCGCCATTGACGCCTGGGTGCGCCAGGGTCCGACAACGGCGCCCAAGGACCTAGAGGGCATCGATCTGCTCGAGTGGGCAACATCGGATATTTCCCTAGACTATTCCGTCGGCATTGGCGCCCTGCGTGCCCGCTGGACAAAGGCCAACCCGCGTAACACCAAGGGCGGCCTCGCGTGCCTGCAGCGCTGCGTGCTGCAATGGGACCTGGTGAACGCGCAGCAGATCGCCGCCATCCTGGAAAAGTCTGGCAAATCGGAAAAGTCCGCACAGCCCGACCGCCGCTTCTTCTTCTGGAACACTCTGCTCACACATCTGCTGTCCGTAACGCCGGCACAGTGCCCGGCCGAGCCGAAGCGCAAGCTGTTTGGCATGCTCGCACAAAAGCAGCTGGAAAAGGCAGCCCTGGACAAGAAGCTGACAGACGAAGAGGAGTTTCTCTTTTACTTCCGCGTGCTGGCCACGCACGGCACTGCCGAGAACTACGTACAGCGTGCTGTCGCCGACGACGTCACGGGCGTCACCAAGCAGTTCAGCGCGTCGGGCCGTAAGCAGCTCTTCTACGAGGTGCTGGCCCAGCTTGAGTCCACCGAGCAGTGGCCCGCCGTCTTTGGCATTTGCAAGGACGTGCTCTCTCTTACCCAGGAGGGCCAGGACGTGCCGTCCACACTTGCGTGCGACTTGCGGATATGGAACTCGTTTATTGCGGCGGCCGCGCAGCAGGCCGACAGCGAGGCTGCCTTTGACACCGTGCAGGCCCTGCTCCAGACGTTTGTAGCCGCAGAATCCAAATCACTGCTGCCACCACTGCACGCCAAGAATATTAGCCTCGCCCTTCTCCAGGCCGTTGCCAGCATGCCGTCGTCGCTCGTGCCGCAGTCGATGCTCGTCGACCAGCTTATCGTTTACATCGAGGCCAACATCGACCGCGCGTCCGTATTTGGCGATGTCAAGAAGCACGTCGAGCAACTTTCGTTTGGCGAGGCCAGAGATCTGTTGAAGAGACTAGAGGATGCCGAGTCGGAAACAAAATCAAAAGCTGGCCTGCACCGTGACGTTCTTATCCTTAAGCTCCGCTACCTTTTGGCAACATGCCCCGAGACGCGCTGTGCTCGTGCCTTGCTCGGCGGTATGACATCTGCTGCCGCTGCCGAAGTTGACGAGAAGACAAACAAGCTGTTTCAGATTGCCTGCAAGGTCTGCTCCAGCCCGGCACCCGAGGCGTATGGCTGCACTACCTGTCTCGAGGCTATTGCCACTGCGGCAATGGGCCTGCACCACCAGCTCACGTCTGGCGAGGTGGCGCCGCCGGCACGCGTCGACAAAGACCTACGCATCGACCTCTCGCTCGTCGCAGCCAGCAGTCTCTTGCGCCTCGCCGGTGTTCATCGCCCTGGCAGCTCGCCAGCCGTCGGCCAGCCGTGGCTGCATGGCCTCAACCAGGCTCGCCTTCTGCAGGCCGTTCTTGTAATTCACAACCAGCACACCGCGACACCTGACGATATTCCCACAAGGCTTCTGCTAGTACGCGTCCTGCTCATCGTCGGTTCGGCCCCGCGCGCATTACAGCTGTGGCAGCCTCTTGGTGTTAAGCGCACGATCCTTGACGCGCTCGGGCCGCTGTTCTACGACCGCCTGTCCACAGTCGCACCAGGCGTGTTTACGGGCCGGCAGCCGCTCATGGAGCCGCTGCGCAAGAACTACGACAACGTGCTGCATTACCCGTCGGCAGTTAAGGTCTGGGACGCGTTCGCATCGGGCAGCTACAGCAGCATTCTCGACATGGCTGCGTTCCAGCAGAACCTGGAGAACAGCTGCACGCGCGCCATGACGGTTGTCGAAGAGCGGCGGGCGACCCGCTTCTTTGGCGGCAAGCTCGAAGACGTGCAGGACATGTCCATTTTCGCGCGGGACTGCACAAACATCACGCTGGTTAATGTGACCGACTACGGCTCGCTGCCGAACCTGGAGAGCTCATCGCAGACACCGCTGGGCCAGTCGCTGGCACTCGGCCCGGCACTGTCCAACGTGCGCATGCAGCTGGGCCTGCTGGCTGAGCGTTTCTTAGATATCATCAACTTCAAGCCGGCCAAGGAGTACAAGCCGGCCAAGCCCGCAGACGCGGCAGTGCGCGAGCGCGTGTTTTTGCAAGAGTCGCTGGCCGTGCTGCAGTTTTCGTTTGACAATCTGCTCTGCAACGATGTTGAAGTTGCAAAGCAGCTGACGCCTGCCGAGTGGACGTACTTTACTGTTGTGTCGTCGCTCACCACATACCTGTCCTTTGCCCTCAGTGGAGCATCACCGACCATCTACGCGGTGCTGAGCAAGACTATCGCGTCTGCTGTCGATGTCCTCAAATCAGCCGTCTTCACCACCGAGGGTGTACCCATCACCGTAGTCACAAACCTGCACGCGTTGGGCATGCTGCGGGACACGGCCATGGCGATCAAGCAGGCATCGTCGTTTGTGACCGTCTTCCAGGACCGCGAGCTGGCTCGTGACCGGAGCGGCAAGTCGGGGCTGGCGAAAGAAGTCGTGGCTGAATCGCGCACATACAAGACTGTGTCGACTCAGTTGCTTGCACAGATCAAGGCACACATCAAGAACACAAAGGAGAGCCTGGCCAAGTTCTCCAACAAGGACTTGGTGGCTGCTGCACGCGGCGATGATGCATTGTCGGCTGCCGTTTTCGAGGCAATCGGTGCATCGGCCGTCGAGGCCTGGGCGGCCGACCTGGTATCCGACTGGGAAGAGACAATGCAGGGATGGAGCCTGGTGCAATCGGAGTAGAATTATTACTGTACTCAATGCAAATAGATTAAGAACTTGTTACTCGACCCTGCCGTTACGGTGACGATATCGGATATAGGCCGACTACTGCCACAACAATGATACGAACTCACGAGGAGTGTCGATTGACAGTGATGATATGATGAAGCATGGTCACATAGTAAGATCAAGGCTATTATCAAACCTGACTGGGCTGTCGATGATCTCGAAAGATCAAAAGCGAGTGTGCGTTACTTGGCTAACAGTCCTATCTACAGAAAATAATACACAACAAACTCTTCCTATATATCACACATCACCATGGTCATGGCATCTCATAACAGCCTCGCAACACAGTCAACATAGCTAACCAGTTGCTGATACAACACTCTGACAGCAATATCTTGTTTCTGCATGTTTATTATTGTTGCCACGAGGACAAGACGATAATTTGTTTACGCCCAACGGCCACCTTGCCAAATCATGGTTGCCCTTGCAACCTGCATTCACTTACACCGATAGATACTGGCCAATACAAGTACCGCCAGGGCTATCAAGTCACAGTAGTGAGTCACTATATACTAGACAACGCGGTACGTCGTCCGATGTCAAGACGCGCTTCCAGCCCCCCGCCAACGGGCCAACACGTGGCGAATAACAACTCATGGTCCGTAACAACTCATGGTCCGTCATTCACTACTGTTATATTTTTTTATAGACACAGAGGGTCTATATATACGAGACCTCCCCTGCTCTTCTTCCATCCTCTCTTCTCCCTCTTCTCTTCCTCCTTCACCTCTCAGCCATCAGTATTCTTACTTCTTACACACAGTAACCATCACATTCATATGAATATGTAAGTCAGATCTATACACACTCTCTCAAGCCTTCTGCTTCTTTCACTGCCTTCTTATCTAGCTACTGCATAATCACAACCATCACCTACTGACCATCGCCACCAGGTCCGATAACATCATCCGCCGTGACATACCTGCAATGACCGCACCCCCCGCGCCTCGCCGGGCAACGGAGACTGCCCGTTAGCAAACGGGCAGTTCTCCCGCGTCTTGGCAAGCGCTAGGTGGCGATATCCACGAGTCGATCGTGATATCGAACGATGAAAGCGCAGATGACTGTGATGCCGACGACTTCAGCCTGAGAGAAGAGAACACAACTGCTTCGTTCGGACCAGACGAGCTCCATGATGACAGCTACGAAGCCGCATTTATTCATGACCGTCAGGTCACATCTGACCACCTGACCCCCGTACACGTTTCCTTTATGGATTCTTTGGAGCTGTCGGGCTCCGAAAACGAAGACGCAGCCGCCGCTGTCCACGCCCCTCCAACACCGGAGAGTAACGGCGACGACACGAGCTCTCTTAACCACGCCCTTGATACTTCGCCTAGTGTTGTACTCAAGGCCGACCCCCAGGAAGCATCAGACAATGAGGAAGATGCCATCCACTCGCTAGGAGATGCCTACCGCGCCTACGTGCGCCGTCCGCAGCACGACCCCGGCCACCCCGGACCAACAATCGCAGAGCTTGTGGCGATCAGGGCCAACGCCCAGTCGCCACCGGACCATGAGGAGCCCTTTCACTCGGACTCTCAGTCAGCATCTGAACAGGATGAAGATTCTGGCTACTCGCTAGTTGATGCCTACCACGCTTTCATGCGCCGCGTTCAGCACGTCCCCGGTCACCCCGGGCCAACAATGGCCGAACTCATGGCCATCATGGCCGATCGTACCCAGTCCGACACCTTCTTTTTGCCGGACAGCCAGCGCAGAGCTTACGAGTCAGACGAGGAAGATAACTCCCGTCCTGCCAACGCTAGTCACATCAGTATGAGCTCCGATGAGGAATTCATCTGCGAGGCAAAGCCGCTCAAGCGGAAGCGGGCCGACTCCGAGGAGGAGGATGAGGAGGAGCAGGAGTGGCGCCAGCTGCTTATGAAATGGGCGGATGACGACAAGATGGGTCTCTTTGACAGTGACACTGAGCACCGCCCCGCGAAGAGAAGCCGCCTCACGGATGATTCGTGAGTCTATGCCCCCGATACCGCCAAGGACAAGGACGTGTGCGGACCAGTACACTGTTGATTGGAGAGTTAAAGTTCGCCGTGAAGTAGGAGTTTTGTTTTGTTGTTGCAAGTTATTGTGGAAGGAGGATTTTGTCTGGCGACATCGATGACCGAGATTTACCAGGTCACTGATATTTGGGTGCTGCTATGTTTTGTGTTTTGATTTGATAATTTCTTTGATATTATTTTTTTCATCTACATCTCTTTTATTCTCACTTGAAGTCTATGAATCTCGCACAGATCATACGAAGCCAGTGATTGTATAACGTGATCGCATTTTGTGATGACGATACCATTGATTGTCAATGATGTCTCCTACGTTGTTGATATGTACAACTCATATATACTGATATAAATCAAGTATAGCCTGTCCCTCGTTACACCAACGGCCGTTTGCTCTTACTTTTAACCCAATAGATCTGTGTCACGGCCTGCCTCGGTCGAGTACTTGATGCGAGCTGGTCTCAGTTTGAGAGATCACCAATGAAGTTTAATTTTGTCATGACGCCAAGATATTATCCAAAGTGAATAAGCTTCTCAAATAAGTATAAGCATAAGCATAAGCTTTAGCAAATGACGAGCCGACACAATGACACACCGGCAGTGCGGGTATTGGAGTCGTATCAATACATATGCATGGAGTCCGACCCGTCGCACGGCCTACATGTACTAGCAATAACGTCATTTATGCCATTTGTCAGCTCTCACCGTATCTTACCAGCCCATCGTCTATCGCATCACCACAATCAATCATCTGTTTTTAGTTGGCGGTCTCAAATCACATCTCAAATATCTCTCATTATCTCTTGAATAATGGCTGATCTCGGCGCGATCCCCATCCCCGGTCAGTTTGCCCTCGGCAACGCGGCATCCGCCCTCGCCCTGACCACCTACGCGCTGCCGCCGCTGCCGTACGCCTACAACGCCCTCGAGCCGCACATCTCCGAGCAGATCATGCGCCTCCACCACGACCGCCACCACCAGGCCTACGTCTCCAATCTCAACGCCGCGCTGAAAAACTACACCGTGGCCGCCGCTGCCAACGACCTGCAGCAGCAGCTCGCGCTGCAGCCGCTGCTGCGGTTCAACGGCGGCGGGCACATCAACCATGCGCTGTTCTGGCCGTCGCTGGCGCCGGCGAGCAGCGATGATGCACAGTTTCCTGAGACAAAGGCGCCTCTTCTGAATAAAGCCTTGGAGGCACAATACGGCTCGCTCGACGCGTTCAAGGCGGCGTTTACGCAAGTCCTGCTGGGCATCCAGGGCTCCGGCTGGGGCTGGCTGACGCTCGACAAAGCGCAGAGACTCGGTATCGAGACGACCAAGGACCAGGACGTGCCGGTGGGCGACGTGGTGCTGGGCGTGGACATGTGGGAGCACGCATACTACCTGCAGTACCTCAATGGCAAAGCAGACTACGTCGCGGGCATTTGGCAGCTTGTCAACTGGACGACGGCCGAGGCACGCTTTACGGGCGAGCGTCCGGCGTCGGTTGATTACATTACAGTCACCCTCACATAGGCCCCGACTGCGTCAGATATCAATCATATTCCCGTATCCTGTCTTGTTTAATCTCTTGTATATGCAATCAACGCCCCAATCTATGTATACTAGTAGTATAAAGAATTTGAAAAGGAAAATAAATAAATAAAAGGAACAAAAATTACAGTATATAAAACCAGACGCCAAACAGCAAATGTATTTGTAAGAGCAGGAAGCGTATAGAGTGCAGGAAGATGACAACAGAAGACATGATGTCGTTTCTTCCCCGAGCCACTCGCAAAACTTCAGTTGTAAAGTGAAAACGTGTTGTAGTGTGATATCATGATCGTGTTATTGTTGTGGTGTGGTGTAAGTTTGATTACTGTACTTGGCCATTGGTATATGTGATGTATATACCCAACTGCTGTGACTTGTGATTGTGTGCTGCTTGATGTGCCTCGCTGTCGTTGTCGATACTCGGACATACGCATCAGACGACACCCCGTGGACGCTGTCCGACGACCTCGCGTGCGTAAAACTCGACCAACATCGTAGCATATGCGTCCAAGTCCTCAATAGGGATCGCCAGCCGGAAATCATTCAATATCAAGAACTGCAGCTCCAGATGGTTCAGCTCGGCCAGAGGCAAGCCGCCGACTTTGGCGTAACGAGCATTCGTATAGAATACATCCGAAAAGAACTTGCTGGCGCAGGTGACGCCTGCAATTACGAGGCGGTGAATGTTGTAGCTATCCACCACGAAATACGTGGCCGACATCACGTGTGGTGATGATGTCCGCGACTGGTGCGGTTGTGATTGGGTTTGTGTGTTGGATTGGGTGACGGACCGAGCGGTTGCCGCGCCCTGGCTCGCCGCGTCATTCGTATCGTCGCTGCTGTCACTGCTGCTGTCGGCAATGTTCTCGTCCGTCTCCTCAACAATGACGGTAGAACTAGAACCGTCGCCGTCGCTCATAACGACATCGTCTGGAGGAGACGGGGCCACAAGAGGCGCCGAGGGCGCTGTCGACACAGTGGCGGGCGGCTGGACATGCTGCTGCTTCATGACGAGGTCGTTGACGCGCTCGGTCATGCGGTCAAAGTACACGAGCAGGCTGAGGAAGACTTCGTACGTCGTCGGGCAGTACTTGTGGATACGCGACAGGTAGCTGAGGATCGTAATCGCAGGCACGTTCTTGCCGTGGAACGCCAGCACCGACGCCGAGTGTGGGCTGTGCGAGTGCGAGCTGGTCGAGTTGGAGTTGTGGCCGGGGCTTTCGTCATTGTGGGCTTGGGCCTGCCGCGAGTGTGTTGCGTTGCGGTGCAGCGCATCGTGTTGGTGATCGTTGGTCGTGGTGATTTTGGTAAGCAGCGCTGCAACCATCTCGATGATGTCGCCAATGGGCATGGCGCTAATGTCGAACTTGACATCTTGCAGCGGCGCGTCGCCGGCTAATATTCCATCTCCGAGAGAATGGGTATGTGAGTGGGAGTGGGAGTGCTCCGGCTGTGTCAAGGCCTGGATGTGAGCAAGGTCGCGGACCATGATGGTCCTCTGCACGCGCGGCTCATCCTGGACGGGGACCGCGATTACCGGCGGTGGTGCAGGTGCCGGTGCTAAAGCTGATAAAGATGCACTAGGTGTTATTGAAGCATCTGATGACATGACCACGCGGCTTGGCGCCGGCGCATCCCCTAGAGATGTTGCGGTTGTGGATGATGTGGATGGCGTGTATGTCTGGTGCTGCGGTTGGCGCTGCAGGTGCGGATGCGGACTGGTAGGGGTGGACGAGTCGGGCGGTGTGGGGATGCGCTCGGAGCCGTCAGACACAATGGACGCCGACTTATCGGACACGGCGCGCGACGACAGGTGAGGTTGCGACTGCAAATGCGACTGCAAGTGAGGTGGCGACGTGAAGCTGTTGGATGACGACAAGGGTGGCGATGCGGGGTGTGAGGGCGCCGTGTGTTGAGGAATGGTAGAGTGTGATTGCGTTTGCGAATGTGACTGCTGCAGTGGCTGCTGCTGCTGCTGTTGTTGATTCTGTTGATTCTGTTGATTCTGTTGATGTGTCGACGCCGCTCGGACGTGCTGGAATGGAGAAGGGTCCGCACCGTACAAGTCGCCGATCAAAGTGGCCATGATCTCATGTTGTGGCGTCGTGGGAGGAGGAAGGAGGGCCGGAGGCGGGGAAGAGTGTATCGGCGGAACAGGAAGGTGCAGAAAGCAAGAAGGGAAAGCGCAATGATCGTGAGGTTGGATGGTGCAGGAGACAAGTAGGAAGTAGACAGATAAGGCAAGTGCTGTGACAGGCACAAAATACCACAGGAATGGAAAGACCGAAAAAGAGTATGTTGCAAGGTAAAAGGTACAACAGTCTCAAACGGACGAACAAAAAGAGAGATACAAAAAGAGGAAAGACAAGCCCAAAAGAACAAAGATGGCGAGAAGAATGACAAAGGGTGCTGGGATTGGTATTGTCCGCCTGTTCTTCTGCTCTTTGGCGGCGGTAGTAGTGAATTTAGGGAGGGGAGAAGTTGACAAGTACAGGCAATGGGGAAGGAACCACCAGGCTCAAGAGACTCAAAAGAGAGGGAAAGAGGGAGAGTGGAAACAGACGGAGCGAGCCAAGAGGGGCGGAAGGAGCGACCGAGCACTACGGAAGGCTAGAAGCCAGCACCAGAGACTGGAGACGAGACGCTCTACTTTCTACTTTGTAGGGACCTGTCCACAGTAGAACTGATACCGCACCACGCAGATACCGAGCGTGCTGTCCGCAGCCCGCAATACTGCAGAGAATACTGGATCTGACAGAAGGCTACAATGTGATTAGCTGGTTGGCTGGCGCTGCGTTTTTGATTAGCGCGCCGGTCTAGACCTTATCGTACGCGCGATAAAGGGCCGGGTGGGTTTACAGCAGGGAGAATGGACTCTAGACTCTAGCCTGTATCTTACTCTGTACTGAGTGAATGGAGGACAGACTATAGAGGAAGAGACTGGCAAAATGACGAAATGACGAATGGCCAAAGATATGTGCTGCAGTGAATAGGAGAAAAGGCGGTATGAGATGGGTAGAGGGAGATGGAGGAGAGGAGGGAGGATCTAGAGACCAAAGATAGCAGGACAAGGCAGGAGGAGGGAGGCAGATAGCGAGCGATAAGCATGGTATGACATAGATAAAGAGGGGATGGTTTGGGAAGGAAGAAAGATACAAGATAGGGAAGGCGCGGGGTGGGCAAGGCGTGATGGATCACAGTGATGATAGTAGTGAGTACGATGTACAGAGACAGAACAGTCTTCGATTACACTGAAGAATTGTTTCTGTTGGACAAAGAAGCAGAAGCTACCGCGTTAAATAGCAAACCAAGGTGAGCATGAGACAGGTATGACAATGAGACAACTGAAACTAGAAATAGCACCCACTGCTGAAGACGGAGCCCAGTTGACAGATGGGGGACAAATGTAAGCAAAAAGCTTAGAGGAGACAACTTAAGACAGGTGGACTGCTGAAAGGCCCAGACCGCGCTGTGCTTGACCGAAGCGTGAACGTGGACACTTTGTACAATGTGGGTGGCGACTACAGTATGCTTGAATGGACTGAGGGGAGTCGACAATGGGGGCAGGATGGGTGGACGGGGCGGTGGATGCCAGCAATGGCAATGGCTAAAGGCAAAAGGGCAAACGGCAAATGGAAATAGAGAATAAATAGAAAGAAAATGGAAGAGAAGCGGAACAAATACGTAAGAATAGTGGTGATAGTGGGATGTCAAGAGTGTCAGGTGAAGGTGTAGCTGAATGATATACAGATTCAGGACATTTAAAGAGCATTTAATTACAAAGTAAAAATAGACAGAATATATGATATAAGACACTACGATGTAGACAACAAAAAGAAGCAGAGACCGGCTGCTGTCGGTGACATCTGCTGTCTCGATTCAGGTACCGATCTTGCGTGGTACTTTGCCGTTTGCAGGCATTAGCGAAGGGTAAGTTGCCAGTTGAGTATCAAAGCAGATCAACACCAGGCGGGCGTTGACACAGGCTGTAAGAGGTATCAGGCAATTAGAAAGGTATTGGATGATGCAGAGAGTCGGGGCCAAAGTCATTCCAGTCAGCTCCAGAGGATAGAGAATCACGCATTGCGATGATGTCTATGACGAAAAAGCGGTAGACGGCAGGACGTGGCACAACGATAGGCGGTGGCCGATTGAGGTGAGTGGTGTGAATGGTTCGGCTGATATCAGTGGTCAACTCGTCAAACTTTCTTTTATATTGAGTTTCCTTTTTTGCTTTTTTCTTTTTCTTTTTTATGTACTTACAGCTTATGTCAGGTGTCACATGTTTGTATTCTTTGGAGGAAGGAGCATCTGCCAAACATCACAGAAGGATCGAGTCACATACTTTGTACTAACAACCAAGTCGAAGCAAGATCTCGCAATCGAACATCGACATCCAAACCATCTTGTATGATGTACAATACAGCACAAACAAGAACAAGAATGATACCGGCTACATTGGCCAATCTCTGCGCGCAACGCGACCACGAGGTGCTCGCCCAATGCATGTCGCTGCAGGGGCGGCTCCACCGTCTAGGCCGTGTGGTGTGTAGTGCAGATAGTCGATAGCTGATAGTGCAGATAGTGTAGATAGGTGGTGTTAGGCAGGTGAGTTCTTGAAATTAAATATTTAATTAAATTAATCCAAAAGAGAAGCAAACACGCGGCAGTACAGCCTTCCATCAGCCTTGTCTAGTCCTTTCCTGTCTGTCCTTGTTCTTTTGCGTTTTGGCATTTGACGGACTTCAGTTGTCATCATATTTCTCAAATCCAAATGATATTAGTAAGTCACATCTCAGAAACACGTCACGCACGTCCTTCGCCGTCGTTGCTTATCATCATTGTATGCATTGAAAGAAATAAAGAATGCCAAACTACAGTCTACCGTCGAGCGTATGCCGACAAGACCTCCACTACTGCTGCCGCACAGCATAGTCCGTGTCCGGCAGGTATAGGTGCCGGTCCGCACCCTGCGCCGTCAGCACAACCATGCGGATCACACCGCCAGAGCTGCCATCCCACTTGATCGCCTCGCGCAGCGCGCCCTTGACAAACGCCACGGCATCCGCCTCCTCCATGCCCTCGCGCCAGTTGGCATCGCAGTAGCCGTAAATGTATGTCGAGCCCGAGCCGCCAATGGCATACGACTGCTTGTGCAGCGAGCCGCCCAGCGGGATCGAGTAGACCTGGCCGCCGTAGCGCTCGTCCCAGCCCGCAATAATCAGGCCGGCGCTCAGCGAGTCCTTGTTTGAGTAGCAGATCTCCTGGAAGATGGACGCCGCCGTCTGCGTTGTGGGCTTCTTCTTGTTGAGCATGCCAAAGAGGCCGAGCTGGTACTGCACAATGTCGGCGACAGCCTGGGTGTCGGCGGCGGATCCGGAGCGGCAGCACCAGATGGTGTCGTGCACGCGCGTGAGCTTGTCGGTGACACGGTTGGCAATGTAGGCGCCCGTTGTCGTGCGCGAGTCGGCGCCCAGAATGACACCGTCCTTAAACGTGACCGCCATGCTGTTTTGTTAGTACTCGGTATCGTGGGTGGCGGAGTGTCGTATGGTCTATGATCTTACATCGATGTGCCGAGGCTGTTTGTTAGTAATGTGTATAACAAGAGCAACAATATTCAGGATCATCCGACTTACTTGACCTCGCCCTTCTTTAGTCTGTCCATGTCGACATGGATGCCATCTGTGCTGTCAGTTACGCGGCCATGTGGTGGAGGCGGAGACGGCCCCTGGACTTAGATATCGGTACACACCTTCGCTGAGCTGGCCCGAGTTGCCGTAGTCCATTGTGATGTGTGTGAGGTGTTGTTTCCTTTGGGATATGGGAATGTAGGTTGGATGCCGGGGTCGTTGACGTCAAGACCAACGAGTCGGCAAGGGGTGTAGGTGGCTTGTTGAGGGGTCGTGGGTGCTGCTTGTCTATATGAGTCGTTGATACAGAGTGGAAGGTTCGTCTATACTCGTCAAGTCGTCAGTAGTCGTCAATGTCGATGTTCAATGGAGTGGTCGTTTCGATGCGATGTCGATGCAGTGCCCGCCAATAGCCTAGGCGTCAAGCTAACGTAGCAAGCACGAAGCTCCAGGCAGCTTGCCACAACGCGTTGCAAGGTGCTCACCGCCCGGCAGAAGTCACGTGCAGCTATGATGGGCTTAGAGCATCGCAAGAAGTATGAATCAGGGTTCAATTAACAGTTGCATGCATTCTATTTCACATATATTTGACATATGATTTGTTTGCAGTTCATTCATTTATAATATTACATGCTACTCTCACAGAAAACAGCGCTGGCAACCCAAAATAGGACAACAAAAAAAGCCTTGATATTATACAGAAGACACGACAGGCGACGTGATAGATATATGGAAGAAATGCTAGGAAAATACACGATGAAAGTAACAATAGGGGAATAAAACATCAAAACGGCAACAACTAGTCGCCTCTTGTTAGACTGCGCTGTTAGCATCTCTTCTTTGACTCTCAAAGATCTTTAGCAAACTTACCCCTCTTCCTTCTCAATCTTTAGTGTGCCCTCGGCCAGCTCGTCAAAGCTGCTCAGCAGATCGTCGTCGCTGCTCGAATCCAGGTCGTCGTCGCCCTTGGAGTCGCTCTTGTGGCCTGCCTTGTGGCCGCCCTTGCCGTCCTCGTCGCCGCAGCCGCAGTCGTAAAAGTCGCCAATCTTGTTGCAGTCAAACAGCTCCTTCTTCAGCCGCGTGTTGACCTCGTTGTGCACAAAACAGGCCCAGCCGGCGGCAGCGTTGCGGCTCGATGTTTGTGGCGGGTACTTTTCCAGCAGAGTCTGGAAGTGTGCAGCGCATTCGCCGCAAGGATAGAGACGGGCAAACAGCTTGATGTAGGTCTGGAGAGCGAGCGAGTCGTCGGGCGTCGGCTTCTCGGGGAAGCGGGCCATCATGGTGTGCATGAGGCGCCACGAGGCGCGGCCGAGCTCCTTCTTCAGAGTCTCGTTGCCAAGCTTGGGCGCAATGGCACCACCGCCCAGCACGCCTTCGGACAGGCCCAAGCTGTCGATGGAACCGCCAAAGGGCGCCGACGATGACGACGACGAGGCCAAAGAGGAAGACTCGTAGGATGTGAGTGTTGGCTGGCTGCTGCCAAAGGACAGGTATAGAATCGTCATAAAGGCGAACAGGCCCGAGGCCAAGAGGCCAAAGCGGACGCGCCGGGTCATTGTGAAGTCGGAGATTGGAGTAGGTAGAAGACGGGGATGTTGTAGAGTCGCGGAGCGCGGAATGCGGAGGTACCGAGTCGCCGGCGAGATAGATCGGAATCGGGTGCGAAAAAGATATGCAGGTCGTTCTTTCTGTTTGTAGAGAGTCGTGGTTTCAAAATGTCGAGGCGTCGAGTTCGAGGAAGGGGCAAGTCTGATGATGTGGTGTTAATAGCGTGCCACAGTATGCTTGCCTGGAAACTTTAATGTCAGATAGGGTTAGCGTGTCCCCTTTTTGTCTTCTAGAACGAGTCGAAAGGTGCTACTTTGGGTCGCATTGACGACAACAAAGTCTCGAGTTAAGATAGGATGCGACAACCTTGCATTTATATTCTAACGTTCAATTACAAAAGAACGCCATTTTTAAGCCATTACTCGTGCGAGATGTACTTGTGAATTTGTGTGTGACTACGAAATTAGTATGTACTGTGTGATTAGTCATAACTCGTGATGATGGTATTGCGACACTCGTAGTCGCATCTTACCAACGTCACGTTTATTTCATCGAACCTGACCAGCAAACACGCCATTACTGTTGTATCGTCTCTATTAACATACCAAAAATATTTATAATTTCATTCGTGGTGATAAAACCCCCCAGTTATCAAACAGATAAACATCCGTATTTACACTCATTTATTTAGCAAGATTTCGTCATGGTGAGAATGCATCAACTCGATGATAAACTTGTAAAATATTGACTAGATGGTGTATTGCTAAACTTAGACAAGCTCACGCCCGGCAACTTGGGCACGCTCGCTCTCGAGCACCAGCGGACCGCCTCCAGGTCCACTAGCGTCCAGACTCAAAGTCACCCGTTTCCGGTCAGCCACGACGGCCACCGTCTCACCGAGGTTGCGGTAGTCTGTTTCATGGTGCTGCTGTGGGAAGTCGCCGTCCCGTTCAGGGTTCGCTTCCTGGCCCTGCTCGTGCGGCTGTACCTCGCGGATTTCCACACTCGGGTACGGCAGCCGGCCCTCGCGCAGCGGGATCAGCACAAGCGGGATGGTGGCCTCGCTGTCCGTCGTTGAGCTGAGTCCGATTTGCTCATCCTCTGGGGCGGGAATGACAAAGTGTCCCTTGCGGCGGCCACCGATGAGCCAGGCGTCCGTGGGCGCCGATACCTCAAAGGCAAACTCGATGTCGCTGTACTGCTTGGCCTTGTTGGTGACGCCCTTTTTGTCCTGCTGATCGTCGAGGGTGTCCCAGATACGAGTCCATTTGAGCTGCAGCGTCGCCGGCAGGAGCTGGTTGACACAAAAGATGGGGACACTGACGCTAATAGCGCTGTCGTTGTCGTCACTCTTACTGTCACTCGCGCTATCCTCATCATCCTCGCTCTCCTCACCAAAGGCTTCGATGGCCACGGCCGAGGCAGACGGCTGCAGCTGAATATCGGCAGTGTGCACAATCGTGATGCTCGGGATGTCGACGGGAATGAGGATGGTGCGCATGAGAGCAATTGCATCCTTATCCTTGAATCCCAGACTGGGCAGCCCAAGCACCGCATTCTGTGCCAGCCACGTGCTCAACACACTAGATAATTGCTGTGCTATACTGCCGTCCAAGCCGGGGAATTCCTTGACCCAGTCGACGTTGCTCAAGATAGGGCCCGTGGCCAGTTCGCCGAGCAGTGCCGTGCGCTCAAGCTCATAAGGCGTCAGGGCCGCATGCACATGGCGCAGCACTGCTGCCGCTGCCACTTTTGAGAAGGGCGGCACAGACGAAGACGAAGAGTCGGTCGCATTCGCTGCGAAGCTAGCTGCCAATGATGATTTGATGGCTGCGTCGAGCTGATCCTGGAACACGCTGTAGTACAGTTTAATGTACATGGTCGTCTTGCGGGGATCGCTGCTCTTGTTGCCAACAGTAATGGCAGAATCGGACCGGCGGATGATCTTGTACAAGAGACTGATGGGCTGTTTGGGATACACAAGAGGCAGGCCCTTGTCGTCGCTATCATCGTACGACTTTGCAGACGTAAAGTACTCCGAGTCCAGCAGCTCGCTCTTGTACACCTGCAGCGGGCTGGCCGTCGCTGTCGACACGGTAAAGCGCGAAAAGACCGCGTTGTGCTTGAACACGTCTTGCACATTGACACCGAGGGCCAGAGCTGTGCTGACGGTCGGCTGCTTGGCAAACACAAATGTGCCCTTCTTGGTCGTGAACACCACCTCGATCTTGAAACACAGCTCAAGTGCGTCTTGCTCAATGGAAAAGGGAAACGAGATTGTCACAGTCTCGCCGGCGCCAATGTCATCAAAGCACACAATGCCGGCACCGACAGGCTTGGAAAACTTTCTCTCCTTTGCTGTGGTGGTCGACTGCACAATCTTTGACTCGGACGTCGTGAGGCGCAGACCACCAGTTGCGGCGCGGATCTTGATCTCGCAGCTCTGTATGTCGTTCCATCCGGACAGCAACGAAAGCTCCAAGAAGTTGTTCTTATCCAGCTGCAAGTCGCGGCATGTGGACAGCTGAACGTCGAGACCATCGGTTCGCTGGTACAGCACTACGTTGGGGTCGGCAAAGATCTTGGTTCTGGCATTGGCGTGGGTGGAGCTGTAGCTGCTGCTGCTGGTTGCAAGGGTCTTATCTGCCTTGAACTGTGACTGCTGTGATTGCGAGACCTCGCGATCGTGGAACAGCAGAACATTTTTGCTCTTAATGCGCACCTGGTCAATCTCGTAGACACCCTCCACAATCGTGTTGCAGAACAATTGAACGGAGCTTGTCTTGGGGCCCAGTGAAGTGGCAGCTTTTGTCTCGAGCCAGATCTCGCGTGGCGCTCCGACGCTGACCACGCCGTGCTGCTTTTGAACCATGCGCACACGGATCGAATCCACTGGCAAGGCGCCGGCCAGCAGACTAGTGAAGCGCACCATAACGGTAAAGCTATCCTGCCCGTCGTCATAGCTAGGGGGACCTTCGAGTGCAACAAGGCTGAAAAAGCTGGTCAGCGACACACGCATCTCAGTCGACACTTGTGTTGATGCTTCGAGCAGGGCCTCGAGGCAGCCCTCGGTCGACACACGCTTTGCATCCCCCTCGGCGGCAGCCGCCTTTGTCAAAAACTTGAGCAGCTGCCAAGCGTACTCGCTTGTGCGTCCCAATGCCTTTAGAGACGTTGCATACATATGAAGCATCGACAGCTCCAACAGGCTCCAGCTGTTGTCGCCAAAGAAGCGAGTCGTCTCGTGAAAGTATGCAGCAGCCGCGGCATGCTCTTCCAAGAAAAACTTGAGGACCGCGAGATCCGATAAGTTGGCGTTGACGGCATGGTTGTGCCCAGCGACGGTAAAATGGCGAAGGCACTTGTCTGTCAGTACCTCGTAGAGGCGATAGAAGCCCGTGCTTGATTCGAGCGCCGTCCGCAGCAGCAGGTTTTCTATACCGGCGGTCGCAGAGACGGTAACAGTACCAGTCACAGACTTGCTTTCCTTGCTCTTCTCGGCATCCTCCTTTTCATCGTCGTCATTGAGACTGACGTCCTCCATGCCCTCATCGTCACTGGGCTCATTAACCAAAGGCGCGCTGGACCATCCGTCAGACCAGCCCAGGAGTTGGCCACCTTTTTGCAGTATACTACGAGATAGCATGTACAGATCTGCCCGGCGCGCGGCAAGATCCTCAAGGCCCGCCTTGAGAAATTTGCTCTTTTCAGCTTCGTTTACCGGGGCACCGCGAGAGCTCGGAAATATGCCCGGGCTGAGCGGCGGTGGGCCACGTGCAGCCGGCTGACCTCCAACCCCAAGCGATGACGTACGTGCTGGATGCATCATTGTCTTGGGCTCCGGGATAAGTGCCTTGGGCTCGGGCGCATGCGGGTCGGTTGCAAGTAGCGTTGATGGTGGAATCGGCAGCGCGCGCGTCGACGTCTGAGCCAGGATCTGCTGCGCGATTGAAAAGGCAAACGACGACACCATATTGTCGACTACACGGAGGGCATTGGCGTCGAGGGCCTCGTCTTGAGATAGCGCAAGCAGCAAGTCCTCGCGCATGACCTGCGATACTGCGGGCACGAACTCGAGTGTGCGCCGGCAGATTTCGGCCAGCATAGACAGATTCTCGGCGTCCTCGTTGCCAGAGCTGGCAGACGCCGTTGCCGAAGATAGATAGGAGCTGGATGATGAAGGAATCGACGACGCCTGGCCTGGCATGGCTGCTTCCTGCTGCTCTTTGAGCTTTGCCAGCAGCTCCTCGCGCGACGACCAGGCGTTGCCCAGGCGCAGCAAAAGTGATATTTGGCGTGCAAAAATGTAGCACCGGAAATCAAAGACGGACACATTGTTGGCAAGGATGAGGTCTCGGTAGGGTTTCTTGATCGAGCTAATTGGGATCTCGTCGGTCGCTGCAGCCGTCGTTGCGGTCGTTGCGGCTGCTTTGGCAGGTGCTTGCAGATCAACAGTGTCTTCGTCGCCGTCCGAGTCTGTGGCTGAGGCAGAACTGCGAATGGCTCTGAGTGCTGACTCTTTGAGGTCTTGAGTGAAGCTAAGAAGAGAGCCGCCGTGGGTGGCTGGCGAGCTTCCCGTGCCTTGCTGCTCTTTGATTACAGTATCGAGGCCGACACTGAGCTCGTCGTAGCCGACCAGCGAGTCTTCGACGAGACCGACGCTCTCGAATCCGCGCGCAAGGCCTTCTTTGAGAATGAAAAATGTGCAAAAGTTCCAGCCCGGCAGCGACCGCTGGACATCCTTTTCGCGAATGTCGTCTTCGTACTGCGATACACGTACGTCAAAGCTTGCCAGGATCAGCGTCTTGAATTTGTCCATGAGATCAAGCCAGGCGCTTTGGGCCTCGCGCTCGGTTTCGGCGTGGCCGCCGGGTGTCACTTGTGGTGCCGGCGCGGCCGCGCGCGGTAGCATTTCGTATGGCACATCCTCCAGGCCCATACGAATCTGGGCCACTCTATCGATGGGCACTTTGGACGAGGGCGCATTGATGGCACTTGTGATGTTGAAGTCGGACCGAAGGCGCTCAAAGATTGTCGAGGAGCTCTTACCCCACCGCGACGTTGTCTTTGTGAGGTCCGGGGTCGAGCCGTCAGCGCCAGCCTTGGTGGTGCGTGGCTGGGCATAGGCGGCGGAGTTGGGCAGGACGACGTGCACAATCATCCACTCAAAGGCGTCGTGGTTCTCTGCGACGACGGCGGATTTCTTGGCGCTTGTGTTCTGCTTGACCCATTCCTTGATCTCGGAGCGCGTCTGGGCTTTGTATGTGTCGTTATCGTCGCAGCGCACAAGCAGAAGCTTGAGGTACGGTGTGCGGCGCAGGCCCGGAATTTGGTGTCGGCGCGGGCCGGCGACAACTGTGCTTGAGCTCGTGCTCGCAGATATGCTCGTCGGTGGTTGTTTTGCAGCCGCGGATGTGGTTGTGTCCACGGAGCCTGAGCGGCCGGTAACGGTAGTCGTCTGGAAGCCATCGTCAGGAGTGCTAAGTGAAGGACTTGGTGTATTTGTATTGGCGTCGGTCTGGGTTAGGGAGGAGGAAGATGTCGTGGGGTTGGAGCTGGCTGAGACGAGCTCGACGTGGAGGGTCTCGATAGATCGAAGGGGGCCGGAGTGCGACTGCCAGTGTAGATGGCGCAGGGGCAGGCGGGAGACGAGGCCGGGCCCTAGCAGTTTGTAAAGTCCATGGGGGTCGAAATACTCGACTAAAATGTTAGCAAGCGTATATGCGTCGCAAAGGGAGCTGCTGAAGATGCTGGAGCTCGCCGGTGCTGTAATTCAGGGGGTGTACCTGTCACTTTGGACGTCGAGAAAGGCTGCTCCATGGGGTTGGATATAGGAAGGAGCCTGCACCGCTCCTAAACATCCAGAGAATTTGGTTTAGTCACAATATGCTCCCAGGCAATGCTGGAGGTGGTGGTGTCGCGGGCGCCGGTGTCGCGAGACTTGCGTTACAAGGTGGTGATAGCTGTTACGGTGAGGTACGTGAAGATTACATAATACTCGCTGTAGAGGAGCTACTCCTGATAATTACTGAGTAGGGAAGGAGCAACTAGTGTACCTTAGGTGGCACCTATTTGGGAAGGTGCTACCCAAAACAGAAGGCGGTCAAGAGGCACGATACAAAGCCATTGGAGGACAACGGCGGACAACGGCGGAATATGATGCTGCCTGGTGTAAGTGGTGGGGCAGATGGCAGAAAAACAATCCCGTTTATATCACTTGTGATCCCATCATGGCCATGGCATCATGGAGGGGTTTATTTCGTCTCCCTCGTTTCTGTTACTCTTCTATTCCTCGGGCCCATACCCATAGTCATCACACATTTACAAAGATGTCTCTCGAAGCGATTCGCTACCAGCGCGGCAAGCTGGAGGTGCTGGACCAGCTGCGGCTGCCGCACGAGCACCACTACGACAAGGTGCTGACGAGCGAGGCCGCCTTTGACTGCATCCGCTCGATGCGTGTGCGTGGTGCGCCGGCGATTGCCATTGTGGCCAGTCTGGCCCTGGGTGTTGAGCTGTGGAACGCCAAGTTCTACGCCAAGGACGCCCCCGAGACCATTGCCTTTATTGACAACCGTCTCGACTACCTCTACGAGAGTCGCCCTACCGCCGTCGATCTTGCCAACGCGATCACCGTGCTCAAGGCTGCTGTGCGCGAGGTGGACGATACCGGCATGGAGGGTGCCGTGGCCCGCTCCGCTGTCGTCCTCAAGTTTGTTGAGACGGCCGAAGAGATTCTGAAGCGCGATCTGCAGAACAACCTGGCCATTGGCAACTTTGGCGCCGACTGGCTGCTGAAGCAGGGCGAGTCCTCGACGGATACTCTGTCGGTGCTGACGCACTGCAACACGGGATCGCTGGCGACATCCGGACACGGCACTGCTCTCGGCATTATCCGGTCGCTGCACGCGCGCAATGTGCTCAAGCACGCCTACTGCACGGAGACGCGCCCATACAACCAGGGCAGCCGGCTGACGTCATTTGAGCTGGTCTTTGAGAAGATCCCGGCGACGCTTGTGACCGACTCCATGGCCGCCGCTCTCTTCCACCTGAAGAAGGATGCCATGAACATCCGCGCCGTGATTGTGGGTGCGGACCGCGTTGTGCGCAACGGCGACACGGCCAACAAGATTGGCACGTACCAGCTGGCTGTGCTCGCGCGCCACCACGGCATCAAGTTCATTGTGGCAGCACCGACTACGAGCATTGACCTGAACACTGTGACGGGTAGCGACATTAAGATCGAGGAGCGCAAGCGCGAGGAGCTGACGCAGATCTCGGGCCCGGTCGTGAAGGAGGATGGCACTGTCGACGTGAAGCAGATCGTGCGTGTTGCCACAGCCGACCAGCGCATTGACGTGTGGAACCCCGCGTTTGACGTGACGCCGCACGGGCTGATTGACGTGATTGTGACGGAGAAGGGTGCCGTGGAGAAGAACGCCGACGGCGAGTTTGACCTGACCACTGTCAAGGCTTGAAGCCGCATTGAGTGCAAAGAGTGAGGAGGGTTCGGCTGCAGCGACAACTAGAGACACGAAGAGTTGAAGATAGATATGACACCAGATACTCAGTACATATGAATGATACACGATTAACGCTTCGCGAGTCATGTGCGATTTTGAAGTGTTGATGCTGAGCGGTAGCAGCGCGCCCCTCGCGTCTGTTTGGTTTGGTGGGAAACTAAGAGAGTGCTGTACCGAATGCCAGTGATGGGCAAAAGCACCCCTTATTCGGAGTATCCAATCCGGCCTGTCAAAAGCTAACAATTGAAATTAATATGGGGCTTGCAAGGTGGCAACAGTGACTGCATCGAGCTACTCAGTACTTCGTATGCCGCGGAATATTGGCTTTAGAATTGGCTTGCTGTGTCTCGCTAAAATCGGCAACGCATGCTATCAGATCCTACGTACTGTGTACACCTCTTGATAGGCGGCGCTGGGTAATCAGATAAATGTGATCAGATAAGATGTTGGCAGTAGAGACATTTTATGAAAATCATTAAAGTGACTCAAGTTGAGCAATGAGGGAACGTGAAAAATAAAATAAAAATATTAGAATAAAACAACAATTATGAAAACAAAAAAAACAACCAAAACAAAAGAGATGAAACGCAAAAACATGTGGTTATTTAAAATAGAAGAAAAAAATCATCATGGTGATAAAAAAAAAAAAAAAAAAAAAAACACACACATCTCTCTCAGTTCATCAATTATTAGCACAATAAATCTCGGCACATGTTGTTCTTAAAAAGAACAAAAACAAAAGCTAAACATGAGCACTCTCGACATCTTTACGCGTCTTATTGCACCGCCAGCCCAGCACACCCAACCTGCGGGTACGGTATCTTGCCACCGATGTTTCCTACTCGCGTAAGTCAACAAATAGCAAGCAGACAATGCACAGAGTAGCCTGAGCAGCTCGCGAGCCGAAGACGGAGGAGTCCGACATTGTACGAAGAACTTTGTAGCCCGGTGAATCGCCTCTACCAGACTGAGACTGTCCCTATTATTTACACTTGCTTACTTTCTCGGAACTATGCAGACTAGCTCAATGTGGCAACACAGCGAGAGATTGATTACTTTGCATATCCTGTCTTGTCTTGCTCATCTTGGTGTTTCGCGTTGTCCTCAACGGCAAGACACGTTTATTCCACTGTGTATTGGGTGATGTGTGTTGCTTGAATTCACGCGTTTGTGAATGATCAGCATATCTCTACACGATAGATATATGACAATACCAGTCGTAGGGCTGCCGAGCGTAACAAGGTCGCGAAGGATTTAAACCACAGCACGGGGCACGGCTTACTGATGTACTCAGTACTGATGGGGCCAACCATGAACCGAGACCCCATTTCGTAGTGCTATTCAGAATTATTGAGTATTAGAATGTCGCCGCCAATATTAGAGCTAAGATTGAGTGCTGCAGACTTTTTCGTTGATTTTCCCACTGACCCACTGCCATGGATGGAGAATACGACGTCGAGAGACAAGCAACAGCCGCAGGATTTCGGGAACGACCTGCAATGACAAGCGTGCGCTTCTACAGAGTACTCAGTACTCGGCTTATTTGCCAATCTGATAATACAGATGGGTCTGGAAGTGCTGGTTTTTCATCGGCCTGAAGTGCATCCTTAGGGGCAGACTGCACCAATAGCCACTGACAGCAACCACACAGAGAAACTTGCAGAATAGATATAGCCTGTTGATGCAATGCCACGTTCATAAAAGCCACCGGAAGAACACTTGCGTCTGGTCTAGCAAAATTCAAACACGCGTCGTCCAAGCATCCGAAATCCGGGCCACCCAATTCAGTCACATAGAGTAGTTCCAGCTGATTTCACAAAATATTCTCGTTTCACTCACACCAAAAGCAACCGATATCATGATATATGCCACATCGTATGCTATCCGCATATCAGAAGCCTTGCCTTGCCCATCGTCGCTTGCTACCCTGCATGTTCATCACCCCAGGTCGCGGCAAGCCACCACGCAGCAGCACCGCGTCAATGGGTCCCCGAAGAAGAAAAACACCAGGATAGCGACATCTAATCTTATCAGATAAGCTGATAGCATAGATGGTTCCAATCAGAGCGAGGCACACGCAGCTAGTGATGAGCTAGCCGAACGTTGCAACCCTAGCTTCGCGACTCCAGACCCATCCCATGCTCCATCCCATGCGCATCCATGTTCTATCCCAGACCCGGACATGGCCCGAAACCCACTCTCCAGCACCCATTCTCCGTGGCGAGTACCTATACTTGGCGGCTTTGCATTGCTACTAGTAATTTGGTGGTGGTAGGACGTCTCTTGAACACCCACAAGTATCTCTACATCGGTTCCCGGCTCACGTTTGTTTTGTTAGTCAACTAGCTCGTGGAATTTTTATCTTGAGTCTTTATTTTTCAGACAATGAAATGCACGACCTCGTCAAGACAAGGCGTGCCGCGGCGGGATTCCCTCTTGGCGGGTCCCAGCGGGTAGGTTGTAAGACTTCTAGCTTGGCTCCGAACTTTTGTCATCGCGACTTTGGTATCCACCAAGAACGTGGTATATAAGTAGGATGCTTCCCATACCGACCTCACCATGAGATAGAGATACCAGATTCAGCAACAATCTGCCTCACGCAGTCCCCTCCTCCCCCCTACCCATCTCTCCCTATTAGTGTTCTCACAATCTCACAATGGGCCTTCCCAAGTTCCGCTTCTCCAAGCAGCCCGTCACTGCGCCTGCCGAAGACGTGGCTGCTGAGCCTGTCAACATGGCAAATGTTGGCGCCAACAAGAGCGATGGCATTGCCCCCGCAGAGAACAACGTCGACATCGAGGACCTGCACACCAAGGACCCTGCCATCCTGCCGACCGATGATGCACAGCGTGGTGTCCAGGACGTCGAGGGTGTTACCTTGACCTGGACCAAGCCGTCGCTGATCGCCGTCTTCATCCTCATGTTCCTGTTGTACTTTGTCAACGCCATGCAGGCCTCGATTCTCTACAACCTCACCCCCTTCGTCACCAGTGACTTTGAGACGCACTCGCTGCTGACCGTCATTGGCATCGTCTCCAACGCCATGACGGCCGCCGTCTACATCCCGCTCGCCAAGATGCTGGATCTGTGGGGCCGTGCCGAGGGTTTCGCGCTCATGATCGTCTTTGCTACACTGGGCCTTATCCTCATGGCCACCTGCCACGACCTGTACACCTACTGCGCCGCCCAGGTGTTCTACTCCATCGGCTTTGGCGGTATGACCTACAGCATCGATGTCATCACGGCCGACGCGTCCAAGCTGAAGAGCCGTGCCCTCGCCTACGCCTTTACGTCATCGCCCTACATCATCACTGCGTTTGCCGGCCCCAAGGTGTCGGACGACTACTACTACAACATCAGCTGGCGCTGGGGTTTCGGCACCTTTGCCATCATTCTGCCTGTTGTTGCCCTGCCTCTGTTCCTTATCCTCAAGGCCAACCTGCGCAAGGCTAAGAAGCAGGGTCTGCTGATCCGCGAACGCAGCGGCCGCACTCTGACACAGAATATCTGGCACTACCTGGTCGAGTTTGATCTTCTCGGTGTGTTCCTGTTTGCCTCGGGTCTGACTGTCTTCCTGCTGCCATTCACGCTTGCGGACTCGGCCCCCAACGGCTGGTCGACTGGCTACATCATTGCCATGATTGTTGTCGGCGCTGTTGTGCTCATTCTGTTCGGACTCCACGAGTGGCTGCTGGCCCCAATCCCCTTCCTCAATGTCGGCCTTCTCGTCAACCGCACCGTTGTCGGCGCTTGCCTGATCGACATCACCTACCAGATCTCGTACTACTGCTGGAACTCGTACTTCACCTCGTACCTGCAGGTCGTCAACAACCTGACAATTGCCGAGGCAGGCTACGTTAGCAGCACGTTCGATGTGCTGTCGGGTATTCTGCTGCTCACCATCGGTTTCATCATCCGCAAATATGGCTACTTCAAGTACCTGCTGTACATTGCCGTGCCCCTCTACATCCTTGGCCAGGGCCTCATGATCCACTTCCGCACCCCCAACGGCTACATTGGCTACATTGTCATGTGCCAGATTTTCATTTCATTCGGCGGTTCCATTTTTATCATGATCGAGCAGCTGGCTATCCTTTCTGTCGTCGACCACCAGCACGTCGCTGCTGTTCTGGCTCTCCTCTACGTCGTCGGCAACGTCGGTGGCGCCATTGGCAACACCATCTCTGGTACGATTTGGACCAACACTTTTGAGACGGCCCTTCTTAAGTACCTCCCAGAAGATGCTCTGGAGTCGATCGAGGATATCTACAATGACCTCGACACTCAGCTTAGCTACCCGGTGGGCAGTGCTACACGCCTGGCTATCCAGGAAGCCTATGGCTACTCTCAGAAGCGCATGCTTATCGCCGGTACTGCTATTATCTCGCTGTCCCTGATCTGGATGTTCATGATCAAGAACATCAATGTCAAGAAGGTTCCTCAGGTCAAGGGCAACGTCTTTTAATCGACTGACGCCGGCGCCACCGATGAGTTGATCTCTGAACCAACTCCACTGCCGCAACGTCCGCAATATGTGGCATTTTAATTTAATAATTACAATAATAAGAATACAATATGTCTTTTATAAATCAAATATCGTTGTGTGTGAAAGATGTGTTCAAGCCAAAACCAATCACGTTGCGACGCTAAGGAATAGATGCCGATTGCCGCTGCTCGCTTATGGCCCCCGCCCTGGCACCTGTATCTGTAGCCAAACCGATAGCTACGCCCCCGCTGCTCGATATGCCTCTCTAAGTGTATGACAAACGGTTCGTATTTTTCAACGGGCTCATCAGTGATACAGGTTCGTGACACCTAACATTACCAAGATACAAGTACCACAACTTTATCCTATTGGGTGAAGAGCTGTACAAACCACCGATCATACTTCTGTGGCACCGTCACATCCTGCATGCCAACAGTTTCGGTGAAACCACAGTCAACACCCTGTACAGGGCACAGATGCCACCCGTTGTCGGTGATTGTTCGTCTGTCAATGTGTTTATCACATTCCCGCCAATTCTCACATAAATACATAGTCGCCTCCCCGAGAAAGATCTCAGCTAAGAAAATACAAACTGAAGGAAAAACCACGAAACGAATCACCTTTTACCATGGCAGAGCTTGACAAGATCTTGGAGAAGTATACGAACTCTGAGACTGGCACAATTCATGGAGCATCGTTTGTTGCTATTAACAAGAATGGCGACTACATTTACCGCAAGGCAGCCGGGTCACGCAAAGCTGATGGCAGCACATCGCATCCGCTCACGCTGGACACAGTTACATGGATTGCTAGCCAGACCAAGCTCACCACATCAGTGTCAGTGATGCAGGTCGTTGAGCGAGGCCTGGTTGGCCTTGACGATGACGTGCGCCGAATCGTCCCTCTTCTGCGTGACATTAAGGTCATCACCGGATTCGAAGACGACGATGCAGCCCCCGGCGGTGGCCATCCACTACTCGAAGAAGTCCAAGGGCCTATTACTCTCCGGTAGGTTGAGTAATGGAAAGCCGTACTGAATTTGATGGACATATCATTCTAATACAAAACTTCTCATAGCCAGCTGATGACGCATACTTCGGGATTCCGTTACGATATCCGTCACCCTCTGCTCATCAAGTACTCCAAATGGGCAGGACGCAAGGAGAACATGTTCTCGGGTACTATTGAAGGCGTCCTCCACCCTCTAATCTTTCAGCCTGGGACGTCGTGGGACTACGGTCCGGGTCTCGACTGGGCTGCCCGTGTGGTTGAGACTTTGACCGGCATGAACTTTGACGAGTACCAACAAGAGCACATCTGGAAGCCACTAGAAGCCACAAACACGACTTTCTTCCCTGCAAAGCGTGGCATGAAAGTAGAGGACATCCACGAGTCTGCAGAGCGTGTCGGCGAGAACGGAATGGACGAGGGCTTACCAAAGACGCTCAAGTCGGGCCAAAGCCCATGGTTATTTGACTGCCAGGATGCACTTGGTGGTGCTGGACTATTTTCAACAGCAAACGATTATGCGAAGCTACTCGGGGCACTTTTGGCGGGTGGAGGCCCTCTTCTCGCACCGGAGTCGGTAGAGCTGCTGTTTGCTCACCAGGACGTTGCGCCCAAGGCCACAACGGCACTTCGCACATTTGTGACAGGCTATGGGCCGGAAAAGTCCAAGGCCTGGCTATGGGATAATGCGCCCAACAACCAGAACTGGAAAGATTACATGGAAATAAAGCACTGCCTATGTGGTCTGGTCAATACGGAGGATGTGCCAGGCCGCCGCCGCAAGAACACAGTGAACTGGGATGGCCTGCCAAATCTGCTGTGGTTCATCGATCGTGAGGGCGGAGTTGCAGCAACCTTTTTCACGCAGATAATGCCACCCGACGACACCGAGGTGAGGAAAATGTGCCAGGAGCTGGAAGTAGCTTTGTACAAAACGATGGGAATCGAGTAAGATACGTTAGAACTACGACACAGGCAGAGCCTTCAATATGACAACATTAATATTAAATCGAAGAAAATTTGAACATATGGGATTTATACCATCCGGCTATGCTAAACGTAATCATTCATCGGCCTCGTACTGATTTATGAGTCGTGCTGGAACAAGACCCCGCAGCACGATCACACCTGCATGCACAATTCCCCAGCGCACCTTGGCTAATGTATCTGCCATAACCCATACAAGCCCGTTGATTCTCCGTTGCGTCAGCGTCCTGCGATGCCGCTGGCCCAGGCGAAGCGGGGCATCTGGGCTTGCGGTCAAACCGGCAATCAAGGTCTGCATCTCCGCGCGCGAGTCCCATACCATCTCATCGGTGTCTATCTCGCCATCATGCTGCATGTCATGATCCATATCAAAGCCCCCACTGTCAAACTCTGAGTCGTTCAACCCATTCAACCCGCCCTTGGGTGATGCGTGGTAAAACGCCCAGCATGTCAATGTTGCCAGGTAAAGGCACCACGGCACATGGAATAAGCTGGAAATGGCATCAGACTCGGCGCCCGGCACGACATCGCGCAGCATCCGCGCAGCATGCCATACCGCACCGGTGGCATCAGAGCCACTGCTGACTGCATTTCTTGATGGCGTGGACATCATAGCAGTCGTGTTTGAATTGGCATTTGCACCCACGGGTGCATTGCTACTGGGAGTTTGGCTTCGATCTGTCATGGATGCGCCGTCATTATCAGTCGAGTCTGGATCCACAGCTAACGCAGACGCGCTTGCCCATGACTTGACGACCTGTGCCGAACGCAGATAGTCGCGTTGCTGGACAGGACGTCCAAGAATACTGCGAGCACCAGCATAGATCTGAATATCGAGAAATTCCATGCGCAATAGACATTGTGCGGCGTGATACACTGCGTTGGCAGACGAGGCAAATGCCGAGATTTCATGCGCGAGATCCGTTTGAGGGCCTGTTTGGGATGATTGGTACTGCTGTTGTTGGTGCTGCTGAGGTATGAGAGCTAGCTGTGCCGAACAGTACGAGTCAAAGTCCTTTTTCCAGTGACCATATGCTGCAGAAATCATCTGTCTCCAATTGGAGCCACCCGGGACAGACCCCACTGATGCACCCAGGCTGGTTTGATCACGCCTCTGCATATCCCAAAAAATTGACATCAGGCCATGAAGTACGAGAACGCGGCCATGGAGGTTCAGTTCTGATGGGGCTGGCGGTCCATTGGGCGTCAAATATGCCCGCAAAGTCGGCAGATAAAATGGCTGTGTCTGAGAATGGGGCTGGGGATGCGATCTGGAGTAGCTCGTACCCGTCTCGCCTCGAATCTGTGCCAGAGATGGCGGTGTTGTTGCCCACCACGCCTTTTCCCATGAGTTTGCGTCTTCTGCCTCCCAGACTTGCTGATTACAGGGGAAATTGAGGCGCAGCTCAAATGCCGACATACAAAGGCTTTGGCAAAATAGGACAGCATGCTGTGTGTCCCACATAAAACAGTATAGAGCAAGCCTCTTCTTCTGCTCCGCCTCTGCCCATCTCTGCCAGGCCTGCTCAACAGCACGTGCGTGTTGCTCAACTGTCCGGCTTCTGGCTAGAGGCGGTGGTCCTGTAGGTCTTACGGACTGGCAGTCAGACCGGCGGATGAGGTTGATCAACAAACCATGGAACAGATGACTCATGTCGTGCTGCTTCTGTCCAGCGCGTGATTTTCCAAAACACTCGACCAGAAGAATTGTCTGTAAAGTCCACAGTGCAGGGCGTGCGGAGAAGCCTTCGTGCGCAAAGACACTTGGGCGGATAACGTCGTGAATGCATACTGCGACTTGGTGGGCATCCTTGGTCGCATATGTAGCCCCGAGAAGAATAATCGAAAGCAGAAGTAATGGCTCGGCAGTGCTTGGGTCGAATAGAGCTGTGTGAATGATGGGGTAGGCGACATTGAACCGGGTGAAGAAGTGGTCGAGGTACGACTGCATGGCGGTTTGGGATAGCAGGGGATGCTCTTTTAAAGAGAATACTGGGTTATCCGGCAGGCATGGCTTGGCATTTCCAATAACTGTCAGTACCCGGTCATGAGTTATGCCGTCAATGATGGGAAGATGGGCAGTGCTGTCTAGGCGCGATAGCGGCCTTTCGATGTTGCTTAGAGTGGAATGAGAGGCATATTGGATGCTGGAGTTCCGTGATGCTACATCGCCCACAAAGTGGCTTTCCGCTGCGGCGGAGTGCGTATTGTGTGCAGTGTTATTGGTCATACTGTTGGCCAGGGAGTTGCTGGTGCTGCTACTGTTGACACTTTTCGGCGACACTGGCTGTACTTGTTGATGTGCAGTTTGATGGTGATTTATGCCGAGATTGGGAGACCTGAAGTTGCCCGGTTCTCCGTCGTGGTCTCTGTGAAACCGTCGTCCATCGTGACCATCACCACTGCTGATAGAACCCAACGACCTCAGAGACTCGGGCTGAATACTTGTGCTGGTAATTGTGCTGCTTGATCGCGGTGTCATGATATTTGCAAATGACACAGAATCAAAAACGTTGCACTGTTCCGGCTGCTCTGATGCGACAGGGCGGGGTGCGTTGAAAAGCCAATTGTAGTCGATGGCTGTGGTGTATGGCATATTAAACGAACTGGCTGTGTCTGGCTGGAATGGCTGCTCGTTCCAAAGCTGCCACGGATCTTCGTTGGCGTATGAGGCCGGGACGAGGGAGTTGAGGAAAAGATCAAACTGGGGTGCGGGAACTTCCGGTCCAGATTCAAGGTGTTGTTGCTGCTGTTGTTGTTGTTGGTGCAATTGGTGGTGGTGATGTTGATTGGGCTGTTGTTCTTGCTCTTGGATTGCTGAATGACAATCAACAAGGGGGTTGATATTGATGTCAACGCTACCAGTGTGGTTGTTACTGCCGTTGACATGAAAGATAGAGTCGTCGGTCTCGCGCTCTGATGTTGGAGACGTTGGCAGCTGCTGCAGGGCCTGTGGCGGCTTTGTCTGGGATGTCTGTGACTGATAATGAGGCTGAGGCTGAGTCTGAGACTGTGCTGAAAGAAGATAGTGTCTTTTTCTGGCCTCCTCCGACCGGCTGGAATTCCCAGAAGCACCTCGCCGTCCTCGGGCCGGGACTCGCCCAAGGGAGTGGGGCCGGCGTTCAGCAACACTGCCGTCTGGGGCCTTCCACGCTCTTTTTCGAGTGTCAAGGACACCGCAGCCTTCTCCGCCGGCTTCAAGATCTTTCTGACGGTGTCGGTTCATATGCCGGTCCAACAGGTCACGGCGCTTGAAAGCCGCAGAGCAACGTGGGCATGCGTGGTCGCCGTTGGTATGGTTTAGGGCGTGCCGGTGGAGATGCTCGGCGCGAGTGAATCTCTTCTCACATCCAGCATGGGAGCAAGCAAATTTCTTGTCCCTGTCTCCATTCACCACCACAGGCAGTGCGTGATTCCCAGATCCCGGAACAGGACCTTGACCTGAGCCTATACCACTCGGTCTATGCTCTGGCTTCTCCATTCTTGCAAATGCTCTTCTTTTTTCTTCTGTTTTTTCTCCTCTTTATTTCTCGCTGATTTCTTCTGGGAGAATTGGATCAAACAGTCGCAAATATCTCTCCCACTCTCAAGTGTAATTGCAGTAGTCACGGGTGGCGATCAAGGGCTGCGAGACTGTGTCTCTGGACATCTCCGAGAGAAGTGCGAATGGGAAATGGGGTTGTTTTCAATTAACAGACGACAACGATGAGCCAGCACACGGGCGGCACAACCCCCACTCTTGATACACCCACTTATTAGCCCCACTCCTGGTCCATTGAAGATTAGACGGCAACGTCCGTTATCTTTCCAGCCAGCATATCAACAAAAGAGGGGAGTGCAGGAGGGAATAGATTACTTGCATTGGCAATGACGTGCCCTTGTTTGGAGCAACTGGAAGATGCAATAAGAAGATGGCCATGGTCGTGTGGGGTAGCTTTGCTATCGACTCCGATGCGAACCCTGAGATTTGACAGCTATCCGTATAGATTTTGGCCAACAATACAAGCACCTCTAACCAGTCAACTTACTCGTTGCTCTCCGTCCTCCAAAACAGAATCCAGATTAAACTAAACACTATTATCAAATAAACATGGGCAAGAAGGAAGTTCTCGTTTGCTACGGTGTTGACATCGATGCTGTTGCCGGCTGGCTCGGCTCATACGGCGGCGAGGATAGCACGAGTGACATCAGCAGAGGTATCTGGGCCGGTACCGAGGGTACACGCCGCCTCCTCAAGCTTTTCGATAAGTACAACATCAAGGCGTCATGGTTTATTCCTGGACATACGCTTGAGACGTTCCCCGAGGACTGTGCCGCAGTTCGCGATGCTGGCCACGAAATTGGCCTTCACGGATACAGCCACGAGAACCCGGCCGACATGACCCTCGAACAGCAGCGCGACGTGCTGGCAAAGACTTGGGCACTCCTCACAGACTTCTGTGGTGGGACGCCGCCGCGGGGCAGTGTTGCCCCCTGGTGGGAAACAAGCGCGGAGGGCACAGAATTGCTTCTGAGCTACGGCATCGAGTACGACCACAGTATGAGCCACTCTGACCACGAGGCCTACTGGCTGCGCACGGGCGATACCTGGACTAAGATCGACTACACAAAGAAGGCAGAAGAGTGGATGAAGCCTCTTGTTCGCGGCAAAGACACGGGACTCGTCGAAATTCCCGGCTCGTGGTATATCGATGACCTGCCGCCTATGATGTTTATCAAGAACTCGGCCAACTCCCATGGCTGGGTAAACCCGCGTGACATCGAGGACATTTGGAAGGATCACTTTGACTACTTCTATCGCGAGTACGATGAGTTTATCTTCCCGATGACAATCCACCCCGACGTCTCAGGCCGACCGCACGTGTTGCTGATGCACGAACGCATCATCGAGCACATCAACAAGCATGAGGGCGTGCGTTGGGTGACTATGGCCGAGATGGCAGATCATTTCAAGAGCAAGAACACACCGCCTGAGGGCGCGCTGATGCCTGCTACCAAGGAAGAGGTCATGAAGAAGTACGGTCACATGCTGGCGAAGAAGCCTGAATAAGCTATATACTTTTTGTTTCTGTAGAAGAATAATGACATACAATCATCGAATACCACCGCAGTATCTTTATCTCCACCATTTCAAGGCCCGTTGAAGGTGCCGAATGAGTATTTTAAAATATATTTGTGTAGCCAGTCGTTTGAAAGTTATTGCATACTTGTCCAAACAATTATTAATTTGAGACTAACCAACTACCCGAAAAAATTGATCGAATATTTTAAAATTGAAGAAGTTGCAGAATTATGCTTTCAAGATTTGGTCCACAACCTTGCCGATGCCGATCAACTTTTCCTCCTCTAACCTCTTGCAAACGATCTGGATACCAACTGGGAGTTGCAGCTCAGCCATACGCGACCGGTGGTCAATCCATAACTTCTTGTTCGCCACGTTAAATGGATGACTGATGCCACTATCCTCCAATGTCCAAGGAGTATCGAGGTCGACTGAAGATACTCTACCGGCAGGCATTACCAGTGCGGGATAGTCTAAGACGTTCCAAACTTTCGTATAGCCAACCCAGGCACACGATCCGTGGGGCACGGCTGTGTGCGGCATCGGTGGCAATATAACAGCGTCAACTATGGTGCCCGTCTCCCGACACAGAATTGAGTTCCATTTGTCGAGGTACGCATTTTGCAATGCAAGTTTGCGCTTGTTGAGTTGCCAGTACTCATACACCGATATGGCTGGGCCGCGGTTCACAAGACGTTCGACATGCGGAATGAATGGCTCACCACCCCGCGCCACATCTTGGCGGATATCCTCACCGCCATCCGCCGAGTAGTAGGCGTCCATGACTGCAACTAGATCAGCGTGTAGCGACGCATCCCATTCGACAACATGATGCCCTGCCGACTTGAGCTTCGTGATTGTCTCTTCAAGAACTCTAGCAACAGGGGGATGCGGCTGAACGACGCCATCAAAACGCAGGACACCAAACACGACGGGGCGCTGTCCTGATGCGATATTCTTGTAAATATTATCACGCCACGGGATCGGCGCGCATCTCGAGTCGTAATTCCATGGCTGTGCATCAATGACGGCCTTCATCGCCACGTATATGGTATTGAGTGACCGCGCAAGTGGCCCTACCGACGACGGCACGTGTTCCTGGCCATCTGTAGAGACAGGAACACCACGATAAGGTAATCTAGAGCTCTGCAATGTCAGCAGATAGTGTCATACAAGAACTAGCACATATCAAACATACTGTTGGTTTGAGACCGTATAAACCCATCATATGGGACGGTATACGAATGCTTCCACCAATGTCGGTACCCCAACCCAAGGCGCTGCCATGAAGAGAGAGAAGAGCTGCCTCTCCACCAGTTGATCCGCCCGGCGTATATTTGGGATCGAGTGGATTGACAGTAAGCCCAAACATTGGGTTGTCAGTCTCACACCACTGGTGGTGTTAGTATTATTCAAATGTCGGCTTTGGAAACATGAAGGAAGCTAGTTTTACCTACCATTATGCTTTGTGGGAGATTGGTCTTTGCCATAATAATAGCGCCTTGCGATTTGAGAATATTGACGAGTACGCCGTCCTTATCTGCCGGCTGAAAAGCTCGACCGACATACCCTATCGTAGAATCATACCCCTTCACGTCGAACTGATCCTTGAGTGTTATGGGAACACCGAATAGCGGTAGTGAATCGCGAGTATCCCTGGGCGTATTATCCAGCTCCCTCGCGCGGGCCAACGCATCGCCGAACATGACCTCAGTGAGGCTGCCATTGTCAACGTCTTGCTTACGTAGGCAAATATGGAAATAGAAAAGCGTCAGAGCTTACCAGTTCGTCTCTTTGTGTGAGGCATATGACCTGGATGATTAGTGACTACAGTCGTATATGTCGATATATGTTTCTCAGCTCACTTTGCAATGTAGTCGGCAAGTACTGTCTCAGCACTTACGCCACCAGATACAATCTGTTGACGAAGGTTTTCGATATCATCTTCATCAGTGATGGTTGTTGTCGTGGTTGTGCCTGCGAAGATATTGAGAGCTTCTGCCCGCTGACCAAGCTTACGCTCGACGACGCTCTTCCACGGTTCCCTAGTAGCCATGACTGAATCCGCAAACCTATCACTCGAGGGATCTAGGTGCTGGATATTTCGAAAACGAAGTCATAATACTTTGAACAAACCTCGAGCAGTTGTGGTGACAGCAGGTCGTGATTCTCCATAGTTTCTCCGGTGGGCATTTTCATGCCGTAATGAATCAAGGGTCTCATATCGCTATCAGGGAAGAAGCTCTTATCGTATAAGCAAGAATTAGTGACGTCTTAGCCTAAGTGGACCTGCCGATCCCCTCGGCCGGCTATCACCGTTCTAGGCGGGACAGACACGCGCGTGGACGATAAGAATGGGGTGTGAACAGGAGCCGAGAGTGTACTTCGTAAGACACCATTCTACTCGTACGAAGTAGACACCCACTGTTATGCCACTGTACTTAGTAAAGCAGTACGAAGAACAGAGCACAAGAGTGGGGGATTTGACGCGAGGCACCAATGACCCCCGACATGCATTTTGAACACCATATTGTCGTATGTTGGATGATACTAGGCTAAGAATGGAATGACGTCGCGCAACTAAGAACTGTAGCTATATTGACAACATCGTGCGCTGGGTGTGAATACATAGACGAAGCAAGCCGCAACAGACAAACTCACCGAGTTCCACACGAAAATCGGCATACCGAAGACCTAGATTACTTCAAACCCAAAGCAAAAAGCAAAACGAAAGTAAACGGCGATGGACGAAAAAAAGGACACGGCGGGCCAAGACGTCTATGATGTGTGTGTTGTCGGTGCCGGCCCCGCGGGTCTCATGCTGGGGTAAGCATCGATAAGCCTTTGCAATTTACCAAGGAGAGACGAACAAGTACTAACTGAGAAGGTCGTTGCTCTCCCGCTTCGGTGTCAAGACGACAGTTCTGGATGAGCGTTCCGATACTACAGCGGTCGGTCGCGCAGATGGCATCCAGCCCAAGACAATCGAGACTTTTCAGATGATGGGTCTCGGGGACGAACTTCTCCGTGACGGTGTGCGCGTTCATGATATCTGCATGTGGCGCGGGTCGGCAGAAAAGAAGCTCGAGCGCGTGTCTCGCGAGATTCACTACCCCGAAGAATACCTCGACGTATTGTGGCCGTTTGTCCTACTCTGCCACCAGGGCATGATTGAGGGATTGTTGCTGAACGATATGCATGATAGCGGAAGCGCCGTTCAGCGGTCGCACACGTTCAAGTCACTGGCGACATCCGAACAAGACCCATCTCGCCTGACGGTGCAGTGTGCAGATGAGTCCCAGCGGCCGGTGGTTTCATACTATGTCATTGGCTGCGATGGCGCGCGCTCGAAGGTGCGTGATGCCATTCCCGACACATACGCACAGGGCACACCGCACCGTTCTGCCTGGGGCGTTCTTGATGGTGTGTTGGACACCGACTTTCCCGACATTTGGAGCAAAACGATCGTGTACTCCGAGGAGTATGGAACCGTCCTCATCATCCCGCGTGAGCGCAACATGACGCGTTTTTACATTGAGCTCAAGGCAGAGTCAGACGATGCGGACACCAATGGGCGCACAACTGCACAGACACAGGAGCTTGTGATGGAACAGGCCAGACGTATTCTGGCGCCATACCGTCTCAACTGGCGCTCCGTCGAGTGGTTTGGTAATTATACTGTTGCACAGAGAGTTGCTGCCAAATTTACCAATCCTGAGCAAAACGTCTTCATTGCCGGCGATGCCAGCCACACCCATTCGCCAAAGGCTGCCCAAGGCATGAACACCAGTGTGCACGACTCCTGGAATCTCGCCTGGAAACTCAATCTTGCTGTACGCAGACTTGCTACACCCGCCCTACTCGCAAGCTACGAAACCGAGCGAAAGAAAATCGCCCTTGATTTGATCCACTTTGACTACGAGCATGCGAACCAGATTGCCGGTGGCGATGCTGCGGCGCTGGCTGACAACTTTCGAACCAACATTCGATTCATTGCCGGCGTGGGAGTCGACTATGGCCACAACTCTATAAATGAACCAGTGCGCGAGACATCGAAATCAAAGTCCGGCGCATGCGGCGGCGCAGTTCCTGGCCATACTCTGCCACCGGCCAAAGTCACGCGCTACATTGACGCAAATCCCGTGGATATACAGATGGACATTCCGGTGCTGGGCCAGTTCCGTGTTTATGTTTTCGTACCCAACATCGTGTCTGCATCTTCATTCATGAAGTTATTCAGTGACGCGATCTTACTAGAATCGTCGCTAGTTTCACGCTTGTCAGCTGCAGCATCCCGGTCATACTCCGAAAAGCCACGTCCCACGCGCAAGAAGGATGCCTACATTCTCCCAGAGAGATATACTGCTGTAAGTGAGCTCTTCACTTTCTGCTTGGTGACCCAGTCAGAAAAGTCCTTATTTGAGATTGCCGAGCTACCAACAGTTTTTGCTCGGTCACCGTGGTCGATCTACCTTGACGATGTCCCGTTATTGGACACTCGTAAGAAGTCGTGCACTGAGAAATGGCTAGGTGGACTGCAGGACGGCGAAGTAGCTGTGATGAATGTGCGCCCTGATGGCTACGTCGGGTCATTAAGACGATGGGAGGCACTCGATGAGTCAACGGGAGCAGAGGCCGCTCGCTGGCTGGAGTCTTACTATGGCGCCTTCCTCCAAGAGCCGTGAAAGAAATGCAAACTTTAGCTCTATTCATGTACCAGCACAATATTTCATGTTTCCAATAAAAATATATGACTACCTATGCACCTTCTGCGATTTCAATTGCAACAATCGATAATTGATGAGAGAAACTATTCTCCCCACTTACAAGACAGAGCAACGCCGAGAGTGGGCAGACCTGGGCATCCCAGCAGCAAGATCAAACGACACCGTTGCGCAATAGTACTCCGGCAATTATATGTAAGGCATTGTCTTAAAACACATAGAAATGTAATATATTGCAGATCGACCACGCTTTAGCCATCGCTAGCCACTTCGGGGACGTGTAAACTTGCCTGAAAAGTACACACACGTTGCAATGAGTGCCGAGTTCTTATCATACGAGGGCTTCTTGTCTAATCACTTATCTTTCATATCTAAGTCCCAGTACATGCCTTGTTCATCGATACAGATAGACTTGTGAGGTGTACAGGGTATTGGTGCATGATCAATGACCTGTGGAGTGACATGATCCAACGCGAGGAGAGCAAAAGAAATCATCCCCCTATCGTCGCGTTGCGATAACAACCAAGCTACAATACTAGGATAGAACATGATGCGAGGCTGCCCAAGTGACATTTATCTTATAAAAAGAGCAAAAGCGACCACCTCCCCATTGTCAGACGTAACGGATAGATTGTTGTGTTTCGCAAAATTATATATCGAACCAACAGAACGACGTCAAGATACCTCCCTGCACGACTTGGATCATTACTACATACAATGGGCAACGAAAAAAAACCTTCGACGGCACGACCGCCTTCCGAAATCAATGGCACTGCTGAAGATGTAGCTATTCCTGTTGTCAATAATGACCAGGTTGTCAGTGACTTTTATCACTCAGCCGTGAGCGACTCCTACCGACTTAAGTCTGAGTTGGTCTCCCAGCATCTGGCTGAAATCGGAATGGGCAAGTTCCAGTGGTGCCTGTTTGTGGTCAACGGCTTTGGCTGGATGGTTGACAACTTTTGGTCCCAGGGTATCAGTGCAGCACGCCCAGCGGTCGCCAACGAGTTCACCGGCATCACGCACCTCAGCTTCAGTTCGGTAGCATACTACGTTGGGCTCATCATAGGCGCCTCATTCTGGGGAGTGTCTGCCGACCTTTTCGGCCGTCGCCCTGCCTTCAATGCAACGATTTTAATGGGCGGTATTTTTGCCTGTGCTGTCGCTGGGTCCCAGAACTTTACGACATTTTGCTCTATCTGGGGCGTCATCGGTACAGCTGCTGGTGGCAATGTTCCTGTCGACAGCATCATATTTCTCGAGCTTGTGCCACAGACCTATCAGTGGCTGCTTGTTAGCCTGTCAGCCTGGTGGAACTGTGGTCAACTGGTTGTGTCACTGCTCGCTTGGATCTTCCTGGCCCATTTCTCTTGTGATGAGAATGCCGATGTCTGCTCTCGTGCAGACAACATGGGTTGGCGATACCTTATGATTACACTCGGCGGTCTTGCCATCGCATTTGGCCTGATTCGGATCTTTGTTTTCAAAATACCCGAGTCGCCACGCTACCTCATCTCTAAGGGACGTGATGCCGAGGCCGTTGAATCTGTGAACTACATTGCTCGCTACAATGGCAAGCCTGAGACGCTCACGATTGAGATGCTGCAAGCCATCGACTACCGTTGCCTTGTCGCTGCTGGAGGCGACGATGTCTCATCCGCTAAAGAAAATGCGTCCGCCGTGGCCCCAGCCCCGGTCGGCATGTCCTACTCGCAGATTATCAAGGAGAGTTTCAAAGACTACGACTCGTCAAGCTACAAGAAACTATTTTCCGGTCGCAAGATGGCACAGCACACGTCTGTGACTTTCCTCCTGTGGCTAACGATTGGCATTGCATACCCTCTATACTTTGCCTTCATCACGTCATATCTGGAGACCAAGAAGACATACAGCTACGATAGTTCTCTCAGTGGCACATATCGGATATACTGCATTGTGTCGGCAGTGACTATTGTGGGACCTATTGCAGCCGGATATGCAGTTGAGACACGCTTTGGACGTCGCTGGATGATGGCTGCCTCCGCTGTCCTCACTGGCGCGTTTCTTTTTGCATACACCGGTGCAGCTACGGAAGCTGCTGACATCGGCTTCCAATGCGCTACGGGCATTCTCGGTAACTTTGAGTATGCCGTAATGTTTGCCTATGCGCCGGAATCGTTTCCGGGACCTGTTCGTGGTACTGGAACTGGAATGGCAGCGACTCTTTTGCGTCTGGGAGGTCTCGTTGCATCTCTTATCTCAACGTATGTCGGCTATTCGGTTGTGCCCATCTATGCCAGTGCTGGTCTCTGGATCGGTGCTGGTCTTTTCTGCTTCTTTTTGCCGTATGAGACGCACGGCCATGCTTCTATCTAGAATACGCCCCAAGCCTGTTAGTGTGCATCAGACACTCTGGGGTGGTGTGCATGGGCTCGTTAGCCGTATTGAGCTGCAGTCAGATTTCTTCAAGCGGATTTCCGAATAACCTATTTATCTCTGTAATTAATCTTTACCATAAATAATAACCTGTACTAATCTGTAATTCAATGATCTACAAGCATGGCATGAATGTCAACTGATCCCACTCTAGCAATGTTTGTACAGCAACACTATCACACATTCACATCCCACTTCTGCACGAGAACAGGAATGGGAGGGTAGGTCTGTGGTCGTCTCCACAACCTCCGTAGCGGAGTTCACAGCGCCCGTTCACAGCTAGCAACCCCTCTGTCCCACACCCATAGCTAGTAGAACATGGCCGCAGCATGTTACTGACCTCGTACAAATTGCCCGAGTTAAAGCTATCTAGACAGCTCCGTCATAGATGCACACTATATATGACAAGAACCATTTCCGTATTTGGACTTCAGCCTATCAACCCTTATGTTGTCTGCCCTCCCCTGAAATTCAGCAACAAAAAACACATTGAATTATCTTGTCGACCCGAAATTCTATCGTTCTTATCTACCCCCACATACCAACATATCACACCTCACCACACCAACATCACCACACCTCACCACACCACGACATACCATTTCAAATCAGCCGTGATGTCCGCTGCTCCATTGGCCAAGACGGCCCTTTTCACGCCACTCAAGGTTGGCAGCGTCGAGTTGGGCCACCGCGTTGTCATGGCACCTTGCACGCGCATGCGCTGCGATGTCATTGACGGTGTCAATGTCCCGACCGAGCGTATGGCAACCTACTATGGCCAGCGTGCTAGCAAGGGCGGCTTGATCATCGGTGAGGCGACCGACATCTGCAAGAATGCAAGTGCCTACCCCCGTGTGCCAGGCGTCTACACACCGGCCCAGCTTGCTGGCTGGAAGAAGGTCACCGATGCCGTCCATGCCAAGGAGGGCAAGATGTTTGCTCAGCTCTGGTACACCGGACGTGCTACAAGCACCAAGATGCGCGGTGGAGAGCAGTGTATCTCGTCTGGCACTTTGCCCATGAGTGGCAGCTACCTCGATGGCACTCCTTGTGCTGAGGACCCGCCTCGTGCCATGACTGTTGACGAGATCAAGGCACTCACCGCTGAGTGGGCCGCGGCTAGTAAGCGGGCTGTTGAGGATGGTGGATTTGACGGTGTCGAGATCCACGGTGCCAACGGCTACCTTCTGGAGCAGTTTCTGCACGACAACATCAACACCCGCACGGATGCCTACGGCGGCTCCGTTGAGAACCGTGCCCGTTTTCTGGTCGAGGTGGTGACTGCTGTAAGCGAAGCCATCGGTGGTGGCCGTGTCGGCGTCCGCCTGTCTCCTTTCAACTACTTCCAAGACACCCACGATAGTGACCCCAACGCCCACTGGACGTACATCAGCAAAACCCTCGCCTCGCTGCCCACCCCCCCTGCATACGTCCACATGGTCGAGCCCCGTTTTGATGAGGTTCTGAGTGCGGAGCAGAAGCTCGAGGCTCTTGCCAAGTACACGTCCGGCGAGGCCGCCTCGGACGCCGCACCCAAGGCTCGGAACTCCTTGGCGCCTTTCCGTGCTATATTCAAGGCTGCAGGTGTTGCCTTCATCACATGCGGTACTATGAGCCGCGAGACTGCTGCTGAGATGGTCGAGTCCGGCACCTCTGACCTAATTGCATTCGGCCGCCACTTTATCGCAAACCCTGGCTATGTCGACCGGCTGGCTAACGGCTGGCCTCTGAACGCATATGATAGATCCACTTTCTACGGTGCTGATCCCCTGGAGAAGGGCTACACTGACTACGCCGAGTATGTTGCATAAATGCCTGGCGACAATAGAGACCTGGGATAGATAAAGTATTAGCATAGACAAGTTATACAGCCTGAAAACATCCATTTTCCTTTTAAATCAAGTATACCGTAATCGCTTTTGTTCCTGTGCTTCACTCATAATAGTATGGAGGTTTTTTGAGATGCTACTGAAAAGGCAAAGCACGATGTGATACTGTCATTATGTTTTATTAATAAGCTTTAATATTGTTTAGTGGGAAATAAACTATTCAAGACACACATCTATCCCAAGTCTCGTCAACATCCTTCCACATATCATACGTGAGCAGCCACCGTGCAACACCGTTGTAACGCCAAGGAAATGGATCTTCGCCAGTCTCGTCACTCACTGGGAGCACAGGCGCTTCGCCAGCTGCTTCGGCGTCAGAGATCCATCTCTTATCGACGACCTCGTAGTGTGCAAGCTTTTCATCTCGGTCGATCTGATCCGGACCGTCATGCATATGATACATGTGTTGATTGTAGGTGCCGCGCTGAACGACCTTCTCCGTCCGGACCCGGCGACATGATTCGTAGACCTGCAAGGCTTGTTTCTTCGACTTGATTGATTTGTCCTTGATCCTCGCCAAGCATAGACCTAGGACGCCAGCATCTTCCAGGGCCATTCCAGCCCCGCTAGCAAGATATGGCAGTGTGGCATGGACAGCGTCGCCAGTCAGCGTGAAGCTACCAGAGTCGTTTGTCCAAGTTGGATCGAGACCGGGCCGGATGCATAGCCTCCACTTGAGCACCTCGCTGTTTGTGCATAAAGATAGTAGCTTGTTGATTTTCGGATCCCAGTCCTCATATAGAGCTCGCATCTCTTCCGAAGTTCCGGTTCCTGTTGTTGCATGCTCTCCCGGGGGCAGATTGTCTGGTACGAGCAGTACCATGTTGAGTTGTTTACCGCCGCGAAGGATATAATTGACTGCATGTGCGTCTGGACCAAGCCAGTAGTTGACTTGAGGGTTCTCTACCATGTCACGCAGCTCGGGATCATCCATCATGTCCTTTGTGTCTAGGAGCAATCGGTAGGCAAGATCACCTGTTGGTGTTGGTGGGTCATCATGGCCGACAAGCTCTTCTCTCATCTTGGAGTTTATGCCGTCGGCGCCAATCACCAAATCTCCGGTAAATGTCCTCCCGTCTGCGAGGTGGACGGTGGATGTTGAGAACCCGTCGGCTTCTTCTGTGGTGACTTTGGTAGCCCGGGCATTTGTTTCTAGTTCTGCCCCGAGCTCTGCAGCTCTGTCCAGAAGCGCACGGTGCAAATTGACACGGTGAAAGTCCCAAAAGACACCATTGGCCGCCTTTCCGTATGCGTGGAAGTCCATTGTCGCAAGCCGATTTCCCTTCCATCCATAGTAGTTGCACTGCTTTGGAAGTGTTGCGTACTCTTCGAGCCGCTCCTTCAAACCCCATGCAAATAGGACACGAGATGAGTTGGGTAGCACCTGAATCCCAGCACCGATCTCTCCAATCTTGGATGCGCTTTCAAGGACGGTAACGCTGTGTCCAGCCAACAAAATAGCTATAGCGGCTCCGAGGCCGCCTAGGCCGGCGCCGACAATGACGACCTAGAATATTAGACAAAAGTCCAGCATAGTAGTACTCAATTGGGATCAGTGCCATTGTTACCTTCAGTCTTGATGAAACATCTTGCTTTTGCTGTTCGACTTTACGATAGCTTATCATCGTCGGTGATGGATAACAGTACTCCCGGGTAGGCGGTCGTTTTCAGTGGTAGACAAATAAGTCAACTTTTCCGGGAAAGTGATTGTGGCCAGCTCTTATTCATGTACGTGATGACACAGTTTATGTCATGGAGGGCTTTGTCATCTACTCTATACTGCATCTCTCTTGATCGATACGCGGATGAATATGCCGTTCTCTACATCTGGCAGCGGAGCTTGTGCTCGTCACTATCGCGCTGTGAGACGATCATACCGTCCATTCTCGTTGACGCCTAGCGTATCTAGAGTGGACCATCCCACTCTAGATACAAAAGACAATAGCCGACCCCCACTATCGTGTAAGTGGGATCTGTTTGCTAGATTGCTCTGCGGAGAACGGAGCTTCTTTAGAGAACCCACTAATCCGATTGAGACAAGAAGCTACATGAGCTTTACTTTTCTCCTGAACCCTGGCTCTTTACCTCACAACTAACTCCATCAACCCTTTTTCTGCTTCTATCCATCGATATGTCCAAGGTAACCTACTCACATGTTTGAGTTGGAATCATCCAAATGCTAAAGCAAGACAGTTTTCGTTGGCAGGCCGTTTGGCAGTCGTGACCGGTGGTGCTCGTGGATGCGGCTTGGCATTCGCCCAGGGGTTGGCCGAAGCCGGTGCCGACATTGCCGTATTTGACGTCATTGAGGCTTCTCCGAGTTTCTTCGACATCCCTAATCTATTCGGCGTTCAGGCCAAGTACTACAAGGTGGACGTGACTTCACATGCATCCCTGGAAGAGGGGTTCAAAAGTGTTCAGTCGGATTTCGGTAGTCGCATGGATATTTTGGTTGCCTGCGCTGGTGTCAACAAGAACGTCACGTTTCTGGACACATCCAACGATGACTTTGACCGTCTTCTGGACGTCAACGTGAAGGGGGTGTACTTTGCCGCCCAACACGGTGCCAAGGCGATGATTGCTAGTGGTACGAAGGTCGGCAGTATCGTTCTCGTGGCCAGCATTGCATCATGGATGGCTATCCGGTCGCAGAACTCTTCCGCGTACTGTGCAACAAAGGGTGCCGTCCGTGCTATGGTGGCTCCGATTGCGGCTGAGCTCAATGGGCACGGAATTCGTGTCAACTCCATCAGTCCTGGGTATGTGCGCACGGAAATGACTGCTCCTTTCCCACATCTGTTGGAGAGCTGGAAAGATGAGATAATGAACGGTCGCGTTGCAGAGCCTGACGACATCAAGGGCGCGTGTGTGTTCTTGGCTAGCGATGCCAGCCGGTACTGCACAGGCAGTGATATTCTAGTTGATGGAGGCGTGACGAAGTGGTAGACGGACGTGAACTTCTTGGTCATAGAGGCCGTCATATCATCTATTCTGGGTCTTTACGGGTCTTTTCTCGATTGGTTTATCCTCCGTTTTCTGTATTTTGCTGCATTCATCATCCCTAGATCGACGGCGATGATCACTGGATTCCAGCTGAGTAGAGTTATTTTCGATTTAAATTTAAATACAAATAAAAATTAAAAATGTTTAAGCATATTCACACGACGGTCCTTCCTAAATCGATTGGTCGCCGGCGACGTCATGGCAACAAAGTCTTGGCTGCAGGAGGCTGCACACTGGCGCCCATGTAGTTTTCAGCTTCACAGGGTTCTTCCTTTTTACAGAATGCCAAGATCGCGTCTTTTCCGCGCCGAAATATACATACCGATACAATACAACAATACGTTCAAAGAACTGCAGACTGTCCGAGTTTTTTTTTGTACCAAGATGTTGGCCGTAGCAGGTGCCTAATAGTGGCGGTTTGGGGGAAAGTACGTAGGCATATTAGACATGACGACTTTTCTGGAGCACGAAACTCGGTCTCAAATACAAGTAGAAGGACTTATTATTTTGTGTTTTTATTTTTAGCTATCGATTATACCACTATTTGCGGGTCGGTCTGTGTAAGTCAAAAAGTGACTTCCTACACAGAGAATATACAAATGCAATTGCTGTTATATGGCGACGATAGATAATATAGCGGTGTGGCGTGTCCATATTATACTTCATTTGGTGTATTTAGCGCTCCGAAACAAGATGGATTGGCGCTCGTTGACGCTGCAAAAAAATGTCCTTGTACCTTTAGCTGTAGTAAAGTCTCTTTCTCGCCTATGTCAGTTGCGCCCGCTAATTTTGGGTCTACTAGTGGCGCAAAACAACAGCACAGATGGGATTCAAGCATTTCACAAACTCTTCCTCTTCAAAAACTTCATCGCCTTTATCACAACAGCCGTTTCCTGCTCGCCCAGAATCACGACCAACACCTTCCACCAACTTTCCATACCACTTCTTCCACTTTCTAATCCGCCATTGCAACAGAAGGCATCTGCAATGGATGCTGCCAAGCCATATGAGCAGCCGATCGACAGCCTTGCGAAAGCTGGAACTGGACTGTATCACAATGTCCCATTTGATCTCCGCATCAATCACCACGCTATACACGACAACAAAAACTCTACCTTCTTCCACTCCGCGTTTCCAGGGACTCGAGGATACTTCTTTGATGGGCTATTTCTCCATGTGCACCTCGATGTACCTCATCCTCCAATCCGTTTCTTTGCCGGAGTGCCGGTAATCTATTTGCCCACGGACACGACTTCGGCCACGTCCCCCTCACCCATCCCCCACGGGTTCTACGCCAGCCCACGGAATGGGTCTATTGCGACCAACATCAACTACGCTGATGATCCTAACCACGAATCCAACTGGCAGCATCTCTTTGAGGCCATCCGCTCCCACTTCGAAGGGATTTCAATCCCTATCACCGAAATAATAAACTGGGGGTTTTTCCTCCAAGTAGTTTTGCTCAACAGCGATACGGATCGGACCCTGCTGCCGTTCAAGGCCGGGGGCCTAATTTTCCGCTATCTCTATGAGTCAGAGATGGGCCGGCCATTAACTCCACAATCCCAAACACGAAGCACGAACCCCAACGAAGGTGATGGGCCTGACAACACGCAATATGAAACATTGCGCCCAGGAGTACGTGTCTCCTCCGACTTCCTTCCAGAGTCCGACCTTTACCGCTCGTCTACTCTGGGCGCCCAGGTCTATAACAACAAAGGTGATGCCTTCATTACCGTTGCTGCTCACACGTTCCCGACCGACGACGCTGTCGTCTACCACGCTCTGCGGCCAGGGGGGCGCCGGATCGGTAAGTTGGCGGGACGTATTGGGACCACTGACATTGCGCTGCTGTCCCTCGACGCAGGCCAAAAGTTCTCGAACGAAGTATTTCTGAGTGCTAGCTACGAGGAGGGTGACGAGTCGCCCCAGGTAAGAGGCCTGGGGCGGGCCAAGCGTTACGACATCGTGACGTTGGACTCCCCGGACACGGGAGTGATTTACGGGTCCGTCATGGGATTTGCAAAGCGCTGCCTCTCTGGCGGCGAACACCATGTCGAGACATCTTGGGTCCATGTCGATTACGTTTTTGTTGGCCAAAACAACGACAAAATGCTCCCAGATAGAATCTGCGGGTCTGTTGTGCGGACGAGAGACCAAGACGTCGTCACTTTTTTCCAATACCAAATGGTCGGCGGTAGTTGGGACGGGTGGTGCACGGGAACATCATCGTCCGAGCTTCTAGACAGAGGTTACTCGTGAGTAAGACAGGATGTTACGGTGTGTCAGAAGCTGACATCATGTTGTCTGAGTTGGCCACAAAAGTTCCTGCTTTCTTTGTTTCTTCAAACATATTGTTGTGTTGTTTGATTTTCGTTTATTTTCAATTTGACCTGTCCCTCGGGCACAAGGGTAATCGCATCCAATTATTAGGCTCTCTATGTATGTTTACTACGACTGAATGGGTTTTCGCCTGAACCTTTACTTTCTTTATTTAATTTCTTTGTGGCACTCCTAATATAACAATATTCCTTTCCAGCATGCGGTCGTGATTTTACCATCTAAATAAAAAACCTGAAATTCGCATCATTAATGCCACTCGTAAGAGTCTGTGTGTTGACATCCTCTGCTCTGACTTTAGCCCCCTGGGCTCTATCGCGGCGACGGTTTTCCGCCCTCATCCATAGGCCAAGCCAGGTTGTAGCAGCTATGCAAACCACATTGCAGCACGCGGTTGCCACGATCGTGGGAAGATAGCGAGGAGCATATTGTGTGCGGAAAGTTGCAGCTGACAGGATACCCGAAAGATTGCCCAGGCCGACAAGAATTCCAGTCGTGGAAGCACGAGATGACTCACGAAGATTGTTGTTGTTGTGCCAGCTGTGAACGAGGGAGCTCGGGATGTATGCCCCCGAAGCAAGTAAAAAACAGGCAAAGTAAGCCACTGCGTGGCTACTTTCACTGACAGCCGCCAGAATAATAAGACCCGTGAGACTGAGGCAGAGGCTGCCGACAATATGAAATGTGCGTTCGCGTTTCCGGTCCGAGTGGTATGTTGTTGCCAGTAGGACTACAAACCCTACAACATTGGGGGGGACTGTGAGCAGATTTGTCTTGACCGTGCTGTAGCCGAGGCGCTGGAGCACAATGGGTAGAAAGTTTGCAGTGGTAGCAAAAGCAACGGCGTATGTAAAGCTGATCACGCACCACAACGTGCACTTCCATCCCCACTCGCGCCATGACTCAACGCATGCCTTCCAATTAAGCCTCTCGCCGACTTCAGATGAACCATCGCGGAGGGTTCGGTGGGTAGCCACTTCTCGCTGGTCCTCATTCAAGAACCACGCCGTCTGTGGGCTTGCAGGAAGCCAGAAAAAGGCAATGATTCCAACGACAACAGTCATACCACCCTCGATAAAAAACAGCCACATCCAGCCTTTGACATTGGGGTGCTTGATTTGAAAAACACCAAATGCAAGAATACCGGAAAAGGCACTCGCTAATAGGGCACTTCCAAAAAATATAGCTATGCGAAAAGCCAGCTCTCCCCTGGTATAGAAGAGAGTGAGATAAAAGACCGTACCGGCAAAAAAACCAGCCTCAAAGATGCTAAGTAGAAGACGAACAACGAGAATACTAGCAAAAGATTTGCAGGCTGTTTGTAATAAAGCCATGGCTCCCCATGATGTCATGAGCAGTGGAAGTATGATTTTTCCAGAGAAGCGCTTTGTCAATATATTCAATGGCAGATCGAACAGACCGTTGGGAATATAAAATAGTAGCACCAGTAGGGAATATTCTTCGCCAACAAAATGAAGATCTGTCGCCATACCATCAGTCTTAGCATTGGCTAGATTACTCTGCGCTGTCAGTATGATATAATCCCAGGTCATATTATAAGTTGCCTCCTACCCTGTCTACAGAGTTAAAAAAGTACATCAGACTGAGATACGGTAATAACCACAAGTCCATTTTGCGAACTATTTATGTCAGTATCACACATAACGTACCACACTAAACTTGTTCATTTCATGGATGGGTTGTACCATAAGACCGCTCTAAGGCTGGTGTCAGTATGATCTGGTTCACCTGATCCGGTGAGTCCAGTCGTGTAGGCAACTTGTTTTCATCAAACATTTTGCGCGTCGTTGGTGTTGGTCTAGATCTGTAGGACTTGATTCGAAGTAATGTGTATCGCTAGCCAAGAAAGGCTTGAAGGGTCGGAATATATACAGACCGGGTGTCAGTCAATCTAAGTCGTATATTGCAGGAGCTATCTCTGTCTGTACTTAACCCCACTTCAGAATCCAATCCAAGTGTGTTATTGTTTTGAGCACGACGTCATGGTATTCTATCTAGTAATGGATGGCCCGAAGCTTCACTACAGCGGACCTTGATCAAAAAACTGATATTATAAGACCACCCCCACCCCAGAATTCAAGCACGACTGTATCATCGGCCGATCTTTGCTGTGTGTGTTCATGATTTACAGGTCAAACATTTATTTATTTTGTATTTGTCAATAGAGCTATAGATTGAAGCTGCATCTTTACAGAAAACAATGTTCCCGATCTCCAGGCGGGCCGAGAACAACATTCCCGTTACTGATGTTTAAAAAGCTTCTATCATGCTGCTACAGCAGCTTTGAGAGTCGATATATCAGCTGCTTTCTCTGTCACCTTGTTCTTAAACAGTTGTGCGCGCCCGTATGACTCGGCATAAGCAGCAGACACGGCAGCTTCGACAGTCACCGGCTCAAACTTAGCAGACTCGCCAGCAGCGAGACACGTCGGGATACAATCCACCACGTAGTCAGGATTGCCTGACACAAAAAATGGGATCGAGTATCGCTCAAGGCCAGACTTGTTGATGACGCGGTGCACGTTGCTGCGGTACCGCTCGTTTGTCCAGCGTTGCATCAAGTTTCCCAAGTTGATAACAAGCGCATTGGGGGTTGGCTCAACGTCGATCCAGGTCTGTGTAGCCGAATCTAGCACCTGCAACCCATCGACGGTATCCTGAAGAAGCAGTGTGATTGCACCAAAATCTGTATGTGCCCCTATACCGCGAGACAGCTTCTCGTCGGCATCTGGCGCTTGTGATGGGTAGTGAAGATAGCGCATCGTGGCAACAGCACCTGTCATGAACTTTTCGAAGTAGTTCTCGTCAAGATCCATGGAAAGCGCCAGCGCTTTTAATAGGGAGCGGGCCAGCTCAAGTGCGGAGCTATAGTAGTCCATAGACACTGCCTTAAACTCCTCAAGATTCGGAAGCGCTTTAGGCCACTGGTTGGGACCGCTATTGAGGCGCTTGTTGACGAAGTAGGGGTGCGTTTCTGGAATTTCGTCGCCAATATAGAACCCTTCCTTCAATTCTGGCTCCGTTCCCTCCTCGAGCATTTGGGACCTCAGCATCTCATAGCCGCGGTTCCAGGTGTTATTGAGCTTAGTCACGGCATCTTTGTCCTGTTGCGGCATTGCAAAAAACTCTTTGACGGCATTCATGACGGCTTTCTGCTTTGCCAGCTCAATACCGTGGCCTGTAATTTGGAAAAAACCGTTGTGCAGACAGCAGCCACGGATTTGGTCGATGACTGCCTGTTTTTTGTCCGCATCATCGGAAAAGAACCCTAATCAGTCAGTTGCAGGTTCATGTATTGATAAAATACCCAGAAAGAACCTTTACAGAGTCTGGTGAGACATCGAGCAGTGCAGAGAGTCTCGCTTACCGGAAAAGTCGATAAGGGGGATTTGCTTTGTCATTTTGATCTTGAGATGGAGATGAAAAAGGTTTTATCTGTTTCTTGTGTGTTTTGTTTTAGCCGTATTGACTTTGTCAAGATTCCACGTCAGATCCTGTGACGATACGAGGGTTTATATGTGACATCATGACAAGGCTTTCTCTTGGCTCGCTATTAGCCGTAAGTCGATGACATCTAAATCGTTTGTGCCGTAGATAGATTTACAAATTCAATTCAGTGCATTAACCCCCCAAAACCAAACATCTGTGAGCAACTAAAGCCGTCAAGGTTACTTGCAAATTACCAAGAGTGGGAGGATCCAGCCTTATCTGATCAACAGTGGGGGCATAGCCCGATGATACCCGGAACACTCAACGTCATGACGGCACCGAATGGATGATAAGAAGTAAGGTAATAGCTCGGCCTGTCGGCGTTCGGGGAGGTTGTATTATCCATGAAAAACAACCGTTACTGTCCATCGGCAGAATAAAACATCGTCTTAAAAAGAAATCACATTGTCTTTTTTGTCGCCGAGTCCGGTACTCATAACAGGCTCGGGCACAGGCGCAACACAACACATCAAAAGACAGTTTTGTCATCATGTTCAGATTTCTCGGTCTATCGGGTGATAGTAAGGCAAAACCGGCACCGAGCCGCGGCATTCCAGCCTCGTGGTACCGCAGCCCGGCCATGTACGAGCTGGAGCGTCGTTCCATCTTCTCTCAGCGGTGGCTCTTGCTAACACACCGTCTCCGGTTTCAAAAGGCTGGAGATTATTTATCATTTGAGGTCGCTGGGTTCTCATTCTTCCTTATCCAAGATCGGGATGGGAAAATCAACGGATTCCACAACTTGTGCCGTCACCGCGCTTACCCAATTGTTGACAAGAGCTGTGGTCATGCTTCAATATTGAGTTGCAAGTACCACGGCTGGTCCTACTCATATAAAGGCGGACTAGCCAAGGCACCCAGATTCGATACTGTGCCCGACTTCGACAAGAGTCAACATGGTCTACTACCCGTCAGTGTCCGTGTTGACGCCGCGGGCTTTCTCTGGGCCAATCTAGAGGCCGGGGAGCCATCAGTGCCGTGGGAGGAGGATTTCTCTGGAATTGACACGCGACTACGCGACACGTACGACTTTTCGGGCTACCACTTTGACCACCGGTGGGACATGGATCTCGACGCGAACTGGAAAGGCGTCATTGAGAACTACAACGAGTGCTACCATTGTCCGACATCGCACCCCCTAATTGCTGGCGTGTCTGACCTCACGAAATACACTGTGGAGCCTAGAGCTGGTGCTTTTGAGCATACGATTGTCAATAAGGAGTCTAGCGATGGTCAATTCCGCCGCTCTATCATCTACCTGTATCCACTCACGTCCATAACCGTCACGTAAGCTGAGCTTATTCCATTCTTTGTCATTGTATTTCAGCTTATTCTAACAAACAGCAACAACTTTTTTTATATTCAACGCATGGTTCCAACCTCGCCTACCACATCGCGGATCGAAAACGACGTTTTCCGGCACGAAAGTGCAACGGACGAAGAGTTTAAGGCCATCATCGATTTCTACCACCAGGTACTAGATGAAGATAAAGTATTGTGTGACCGGGCACAAGCAAACATCAACACGGGCGTGTACATCAACGGCGAGTTCCACCCTCAAAAAGAAAAGGGGCCGCTCTATTTCCAGGCAACCGTTCGTCGGCACGTCATGGAGCATCGAGCTCTCGAGGAAGACAATAATAACGGGCGTGAAATCTGGCCGGCAGTCCCGAAAGTATCGGGCCAAATGAAGACAGAAAAACTCGAGGAGGAAGAGGAGTTCTGTGCGAGATTGGAGGCAGACTGTCCCGCGCGGCCCGAACTGTCGTGGTAGATTTAAAGACAGTTTGTGTTTTATAGGGTTGCTGTTCTTTTTGCTTTTGACCATGAATTTTAGATGGTTTTTTGGCCCTGTCAACCGATGCTCCAATTTACAACGAAGACTTGGTGAGAGATCGCTTGTTCTAACGAAGTATCATATTTTACGAAATTGACCTTTTTTTTGAGAATATATTTTTCTGCAATAATTAGATTTCTTTCCATATAATTGCAAAAACAAATGAACAAAAAAACAAAAATCACTGACGACGGTATTTTTTTTTTAAATCAAAAAAAAAGACAAAACCCCCGTCACAACTCAAACAGAATTTAAAAACAAAACAATTAAGAGTTCAGCATGCATAAAACTGAAATAAAAACTTAAGAACGCAATCCTGCAGTATAAATGACCAAAGTCTACGAAGTACAAAGAACAGACATTGTCCTGATATTTTGACTCGAGACGCGTCGTCCAATCACATTACTAAATTTCCAAACATTAGTTGTCAAGTGCCCCGCCCGGAATGACTAATCAGTACCCCGTAATCGCATAGTTTATCAATCCACAAGGGTCGTCAAGAGCAAACCAACCGCGGCCATGTATGGATATTCTTCTTTCCCCATTCCCCGCGGACAACCATTGTATGCCCCAGAATGCCGACTACCGCATCATCTTCGCGAAACCGGCCTTATCGGTCTCATTTGAGGCCGGCCTGCCTGCCCTGCCGAAAACGAAAATCAAGATGCCAGCAAAACGATGGCAAAACAATCTGCATTCTGTGTGAGGCTTATGGAACGGAGTGTGAGTTCCCGCGGCAAACTCCAGAGCATGGACACTATACGCCAAATGCACCAAAACCACGAGCGAGACGCAGGGGGGGTCTGCATGTTGGTCATAGAGAAATGCAAGATGTAGCGCAGATGCCAGCCGATATGGCTGCGACGGCTATGGGCGATGAAAACCTTGATGATAGAAGGAACTCACTCGAATACATCCACAACGGCACTGTTTTTGCGCAACCGGAGGACAAAACACAACCGATGGGAGTGGTCAACATCAGCTCTACTGTACGTGCTGTCAACGACGCGACGGCTGCAGCGACTATTAATGTTGCCGAGCAAGGTGGGGATAACACACACATTGTCGGGCCGGTCGAGACCGCCGACGCACACGTCCTCTCCGATTTTTTGTCAGCAGACCGTATGGCATTTTGGAGACCAGCGCGGCCAAGAACAACCTCGGAGAAACCTGTCATGTTCAAATGCGTTCGCAAGAGACCTCTGGGAATTGCTGTTGCTCAAACCCGCAGTGCTCAGCAATGCGAAATCATCGAAAAGATGCTCGAGCCATGGTTAGACGACTTGGTCCAACTGTATGTGCAACCACTATTTATGGCCTCTACAGAGTATCTATGACTGACGAATGGACTGATAGCTACTTTCTAAAGGTCAACACTTGCTTTCCCATTCTCGATAAGCAGTCATTCACACAACTATTCAACGAAGACCGCTCGAAAATCTCACCTGCATTGCTTTCTTGTCTATACGCCAACAGCCTGACATATTGGACTTCGTCGGAGAAACTGAAACTAGTTCGGTGCCCAGACGTGCGGTTTATTTGGAATTGCGCCAACGAATCACTCTACTCCGAGCTTCACATTTCTCCAGCAATCTCTACTATCGTTGCTATTTTGATGAATATTGGCGGCCGCCCAACAACGTCTATCATGGGTAACTCTACTCAGATAGGAAGTGCTGTGTCATTGGCATATGTACTTGGGTTAAATCGAGATCCTTCTGAATGGGACATTCCAGACCGCGGAAAAGCCTTGAGAATCAGAACATGGTGGGCGGTAGTTGTACATGACACATGGTGAGTTCATTATGTACGCTTTTTGACGAAAAATTACACAGGCTAGAATACTGATCACCCCAAAGGTGCGGCCTTGCGTATGGTACACCGCCACATATTAAAAAACGACAACACGATGTGCCTCTCCCAAGTTTGGAACTACAAGCGCCCACAGCCTCTGAAAATAACGTTGTATTTTCCATCTACTGTGCTTTGGTTTCACTTACAGAGCTATTAGGAGTATACCTGGATCAAGTATATGACGTTCAAGCACACAAATCATACGCAGAAGACGGGTTGGCGCAGTGCTATGGTAGCTTGCAAACTTGGAAGTTGACACTGAGTGACGAGGTACGGGCAATTGCCCTTGAAGGATTCAACTTACAGCAGCCAGGCGCCGCAAACCTTCGACTATCATACCTGGCTGTTATGCTTCTTCATCACCGCACTGGACTCAATATCTCAAACACGACAGCAGCGAAGTTTTCGGCTGTCTACAACACGGCTGAAATCATTGTCAATTTGATCCAGGAATTAACAATGGACCAGCTGCATGATTTTTGGCTGCCGACCAGTGCATTTGCGATTACATCAGCGGCCACATCTATACTGCGATGCGCTCTTGACTCAAGTGTGCCATCCACTGCTGTTACCGACAACCCTCCTGCATCACTAGCAAACCAACTAATAACTACTCTGAGGCATCATAGAGAGAAGAGCGGCTGGGATGTGGCCGACATTTGTGTTGCCCAGTATGGTGACCTTGTCAAGACGCTCTCCTCAACAAATCGTGTGCCCCTATTTATGGGTGAGCTTAATGACTTCTCAATACATGAAGTTCCGGCAGTAGATGAGTTGTTCCCAGATCTGTGGGATGTTTTTAACAACTACGGAATCTAAATATTGTGGATCATTCATGTGATAAAGGCATGTACCTTGCACCAACTATCAAGATTAAGAAAAGAAAAAACTTGTACTTTATTTACACTGTTGTTAAGACCATTGTTGATGTGAGTTAAAAGAGCTAGTACAGAGGCTGGGTTCCTGCAGTGTCCGCGAATGCCTTCTCCAACAATGATAGGCCAAGCTCCATTTCTTCCTTCGTAATAGTGATCGGAGGCGCAATGCGAAATGTACCACCAAAACTAGGATGGCTGCTCAAATTCGCCCAGACACCAAGCTCATAGGCCCTGTCCCCGATCTTCTTTGCCAAATCCAGGGCAGGTGCTTTGGTAGCACGGTCAGACACAATTTCAACGCCTGCCATTAAGCCTCGGCCGCGAACATCCCCAATACACCCATATCGAGTTTGTAGCTGAATGAGACCACTGTGCAACACATCACCCATAGCACGAGAACACTCCACCAGTTTGTCACGGACAACAATCTCAAGAACCTTGTTGCCAACTGCGGCTGGCAAAGGGTCATTGACATGAGTCGTGTAGAAGCAATAGTCCTTTTCTGCACAGACACGATCAATTTCTGAGCTTGTCACGACGGCACTGAGGGGAAGTCCGTTCCCCAAAGTCTTACTCAGAGTAAGAATGTGGGGGGTTACGCCCTCGTGGTTAATTGCCATAAGGTCACCACAGCGCCCAACGCCCGTCTGGGCTTCATCAACAATCAAAAGAACGCCGCGTTTATCGCAGTGTTCCTTAAGTGCCTTGAGATATCCTGCGGGAAGTACATGCATGCCCGCAGAGCTTTGAATACACTCCACGATACAAGCTGCAAGTGACCCAACCGAGGCATGGTCGATCATGCTCCAACCGTAGTCAAGCTCAGTTTTCCAATCGTATGAGCCATCCAGATGACGGAATGGTGAGCGGTATGCATTTGGTTGGGGAAGCATGTGCATTCCCGGAACACCTGGCCCGTGGCCCTTTCTGCCATAATGGTACTGAGCACCGAGAGCTTGGGCAGTAACACCGTGCCAGCTGCCACCAAGGGCAACCACCTCAAACTTTCCAGTGTAGACCTTTGCCATCTTGATTGCCGCCTCATTGCTCTCTCCGCCGGTGCTTAGAAAAAATGCCCGCTCCAAACCATCTGGAAGTAGACCACAAAGCCGTCGGGCCAACGAAATGACAGGCGGTGACAGCATGCCCGAAAAAAGGTGGTCCAGGCAAGCCGCATGCGATGCAATCACATCAACAACCTCTTGATTGCCATGTCCCAAAAGACACGACATCTGACCCGATGTCCAGTCCAGCACTTTGCGGCCAGCGGCAGTGTAGACGTAAAGTCCGCGGCTGCCAACGATGACATCCTTATTAAACTTTGTTCCGTAGTGCGCCAGATAGGTCTCGGCATCCTTGCTGAGTTGGGCGACATCCAAGCCGGAGTAAAGAGAGGGCGCCTCGTTCAATGAGGTGGGCATTTCGAAGATGCTTAAGAATGTTGCAAACTAGTCGATGATGAGTAGGTGAAAATGCGAATTTGAGTATGCTTCGTCATTTCAACTGGGACTTTGGCAAACAGTACTTATACTAATCAGACCATGTTCATGATACTATCTACTCTATGTAACTTTCCCGCGGATACCTACAGGTAGCTTTCCCGCGGAAACCAAGTGTCTACCGCGGCCACCTTACCGCGGAAAACTTTCACAGCCGCGAAGCGAGGAGTACTTGTCCCGCTGAGTCGGGTTGTAAATGCAATTAAAAAAACATTCGCTGAAGATCGACCGAATTGCCACAAGCCCGCGTTGTTGAATCAGTGGCAGATACAACCAGGGGCGCGGTCGACAGACTGAGATAACATTTGATTCTTGCATTGCAACTTTAAATACACACTAACTCTAACGCCATTTCTTATATTGATAGTTCGGTGCGCGTTTTAAGTTACAATTACCATTTCTAGCAAACATAAATTGAATTTCACAGGATGATCAGTCTAGTTTGACGCATCCAGCGCCGCAGCCATTGTGTGAACACTTCCAGCCGCGCGGGGATATTCAATCTTGGGCTTCCAAAGGTCACCAGACTCGGATTCCTTCTCTCTCGCCACAGGAAGCTCAACCCCAGAGTCGGCATCCGTGTCAGATTCGTCATCAGATGGCATACCCCAGCCACCACCACCTGGTGTATGAATGACACATCGATCGCCCGCCTTCATGCTCACCTGACCGCGAGAGCCAATGTTGACCCATCGCTCAGAGCCATCTGGTTGCGTTTGAACCCAGTAGTTTGCACCAGACTCGCCGTTATCGCCACCTTCCATGCCATAAGGCTGATGCACGCGACGCTCGGTTATAATTCCGAATGTGATGGGGCGGCGACACTCGATGTCTCGGACAACACCGCATCCACCGCGAAATTTACCATTGCCACCGCTACCCTGGCGGATACCGAACGTACGGAGGATAATAGGGTAGCGCCGCTCCATGATCTCGACATCTGTTGTGCGCGTATTGGTCATGTGAATCTGCACACCGGAAGCACCGTGCCAGGTCGGACCAGCTCCCTCACCGCCACAGATTGTCTCGCCGTAGCTGAAACCGAAGCCCTTGCTTTCATCCTTTTCCTCCCCCTTCTCCGTGCTGATATCTGTGTCAGAGTCTCCAAAGAACCCGAAGCAGTTCATACACCCCTGCGAGCCCGAAGCGGCACGGAAAGCCTTGAGAAGAAGATCAACAAGTCGTTGTGATGTCAGTGTATTGCCACAACACACGGCTGGACCTTCTGATGGATTGAGGAAAGTCCCCTCGGGCAAGATAACCTTCGTTGGCGTGAGGCAACCCTGGTTGAGCGGAATATCACTGCCAATCAGTAGACGCAAGGTGTAAATCAATGCGGAGAAGGTAATTGCAGGTGGAGCGTTCATGTTGGAGAGCATTTCGCAAGATGTGCCGGTGAAGTCGAATGTACCAAAACCAGTCTCGTCCAGTGTGATGGCAACTTGCATGCGAGAGCCATTGTCCAGATAGTCAGTGGCTTTCAATGGCCGCTTTCCAAACCGTTTGTAGGCTGACTTGAGATAGCCACGGACCGAAAGCTCGGCATTTTCTTGAATTTTCTTCATATAGAAGTGGACGATAGGCATGCTGTACTCCTCAATGAGAGCGTGGATTAGCGAACTGCCCTTGGCATTGGCGGCAACCTGAGCTTTAAGATCGGACAAGTTCTCAGGAAGACGACGCGAACCGCTGCAGTTGGGCTGTTCTCCGGGCTTGAGAAGAATAGCGACAATGCCATCCTCATCGAAGTGACCATCGCGGACGAGGAAGAACGACTTGATGGCAGCACCTTCTTGCCAAAGCTGGGTGGAATCAGGGGGCATGGAGTTGCCGCGCCAGCCACCAATATCCAAATGATGCCCGCGGGAAGCCGTGTAGAATGCGATAGATTTGCCATCCTCACCAAAGACGGGAGTGATGACGGTGATATCAGGCAGATGGGTGCCGCCGGCCTGTGGGTGATTGGAAACAAGAACATCACCGGGCCGAAGCTGACCCTTGTGAAGTTCGTGCTGATACTTAATAGCATAACTCATACTACCAAGATGAACTGGAACATGAGGTGCATTGGCAACAAGGTCACCGTCTGGACCAAAAATAGCACAGCTGAAGTCGAGACGCTCTTTAATGTTGAGACTCAGGCTGGTTTTTTGCAGAGTACGGCCCATTTGCTCGGCAATACTCATGAACCGGTGACCAAAGATACTAAGGCGGATAGGGTCCACAGTCATTGCGGCCTCATCGTCCTCGGCCTTGTTGGAAGGTAGATTTAGCAAGTCAATGACAACATGCGAGGTGAGTATCTTAGCCACAGCGCCCGGCACAACCACAATCGTCTGTGTAGCATCGATGATAATGGCGGGACCAGAGACAAGCGCACCAGGATGCAACTCGCTGAGTTGGAAAACCTGGGTGTCTAACATGCCAGTCGAGAAGAAAGCTTGTGTCTGAATAGACTCTCCAACCTCGACAGCGGCGAAGTTCAGAGAGGCAAGATCTCTCACCAGCATTTCATTATCGGTAGATGATTGGGTGCCCTTCCCAATACCCCGGACACGGATATCGTCCACGTGAACAGTACGAGTGCGAGGGAATGTAAATGTGAGTTCCCGTAAATGCTCACGTTCGAGTGCAGACAGCCAGTCCCCATCCTCGGGCTCCCTGATCATGAAATGTGTGTCTGTGCCGTTGTAGCGTAGGTTCAAGTAGAGCTCCTGGACGACAGAGTCCTCCTTGATTCCTTGAGCTGCCAAACCGGACAATGTTTTGACCTTCAGTTCATCCAGCTTCTCATTTATAGCCGGCATGTTGACTTCCGTGAGACTCAGAGAGCTGGGCTCCTGTGCTTCCTGAACAACCTCGGCCAAGGCCATGCCGTACGCCGACAAGATCGAGGAATACTTATGGATGACGATGCGACGAATGCCAAGTTTGACTGCGATCTCACAAGCATGTTGGCCACCTGCGCCACCAAAAGTAGCAAGATTGTGGAGAGACGTCTCAAAACCACGAGCTTCAGTTAGGGCCCGAATAGGGCGACTCATGGACTCGTTTGCAATATCGACAAAGCCAAGAGCGACTTCATGGGGAGTCATAGAGCGGCCAGTATCTTTGTTGATAGTGGCGGTGAGTTCGGCAAACTTAGCAGCAACAATCTCGCCGTCAAGGGGGAGGTCCTCGTTTGGCCCAAAAATGGAAGGGAAGACGGTCGGTACGAGACGACCGAGGCTAGATAGTTAGAGGGAGATTCAAAATTTGTATCATGAAGTGAGTCGGAGGTAAACAGCTTACAAAAGATTCGCATCCGTGACAGTAAGTGGTCCTCCCTTGCGGTATGATGCAGGGCCAGGGTGGGCGCCAGCAGACTCAGGTCCGACCTTGAAGAGGCCATCTCTCCAAAAGAGCATACTACCACCACCAGCTGCAACAGTGTTAATGTCTAGCTGTGGGCTCTGAATGGAGACGCCGGCAGTGGTTGATTCAAAAACATGCTCCAGACTGCCTCCATACCGACTGACATCCGTTGATGTACCACCCATGTCAAATCCGACGATGGGAGAAGTACCGTCATACGACGTGCGGGCATGTCCAACAACACCACCGGCGGGACCACTGAGGATTCCACGCAGGCCGTTGAATGTCTTGTGACTCACAAGGCCACCGTCACTCTGCATAAACTCGCATGAAATGCCATCGAGGTTATTGTCAGCAAATCTCTTGGAGAAGCCGTCCACGTAGCGAACAATTTCAGGTGTAAGATACGCATCAGCAGAAGCAGAAGAGCCGCGCGAAATCATTTTAACCATTCCGGCACCAGCAGTGGCAGATGTCGAAACGTGGCTAAACCCCAGCTCGCGAGCAATCTCGGCGACACGCTCTTCATGAGCAGGATAAAGGTATGCGTGCACGAGGCAGATAGCCAGAGCATCGATGCCGCGTGCTTTGATGGCAGAAAGCTTATCGCGCGCTTCTTTCTCGTCAAGTGGGCGGATGATACGCATCATGTCGCCAGTAATGCCACGAACAAGAACACCTGGAACTTCTTCGACGGCAGACTGGCTACTGCGAGAAGCGTCTTCGTCAAAGCCCTCCACCGTGATACGCTCGTTTAGCTCCACCACTTCGTCGTAGAGCAGCTCGGGTTTGCGGATGCCCAGTGCAAAAAGGTCGGGGCGGGATTGGTAGCCGATATCAAGGACATCGCGGAAGCCCTCTGTAACGAAAAAAGCATGGCGTGTACCCTTTCTTTCGAGTAGAGCGTTTGTTGCGACTGTCGTGCCCATGCGGATAGATTTAATGAGATCTTTGGGAATAAGCTCAGTCCTCGGAATGGTCTTGCCCGACACCTTCTCAAGCACTCGCCGAATACCCTCAGCAGGCGCATCTTCGTAGTTCACAGGATCGACAGAAAGTAGCTTCAGAACGATATCAGGTTGACCAGGGACAGCAGCCCACACATCGGTGAAGGTTCCGCCGCGATCTATGCGGTGTTAGAGCCAGACGTCTTGAAAGTTGTGAGATATTTAATCATTGATTTGCTCACCAATAGCGAACTCCACGCTATGAGCCTCGATTTCAGTCATCGTGAATTGAACGATATGGGAACTTGATGATTGATAATTGCTGATACCGATATGCCTAATTCGTATGTTGCCTGTTATGCCTTGCGACAAATCACCTTTTATAAGTTACGGCCGTATAGACTAACATTGACCCTCCGAGTGTCGCCCGGCTCAATCTCATTAGTCGTTATTTGCGTCGGTTACGAAACCCAATCTGACATCTACAATCATGTGTATCTGCACTTCCCATCACATATCGGCAATAAGTGCGGTCGATGTACAAAGAAAGGCAGGCTGGTCACGCACCGTTAATCGTTACGACTTTCCCCAAGCTCACCCACTATCGATACTGGATGTATGTGGTCAATGTTACGGACTCATACAGGCGAGACAGGGTACTCAGTAGTTGGTAGTGTGGCAATAACAGGATCGGATAAGGACTCGGTTGATACCCGATTTCATGTTGCCTATCTAGGTTACCCCCATAACTGACCAATGATACTCCTATCTGCCGTATCGGGGAAGGATGGTCGATTCGAACTTCCCTCTCAACAGACTGGCACTGAGATTCGGAGTAATTACCTGTCGCGGCGCTAGATATAAGCTTGAGCACAGGCCATGCTTTCGATATGATATCTCCCGGGCATGCATGTTATTATACATGACAAGTAGAAATACGTTGAAATGTGGGAGATACGAATATCAATACTACACGCGCACTAGATGGAATAGATATGTTTATCTTTCCGTACCCAGGATGATTGACTTCGTACTAGAAATAACCAAAATATGTTTCATGATAAGATCGTACATGTAATACATACTGTACAGCATGCACGTAGACATATAAGACGTCGACTGTCGATTGATGTCACACGTTTTTTTCGACTACGAAGTGGAACAGCACAAACAGTGTACATCACCCACACTTGAATACAACCAACAATGTCCGACTCTGAGAAAATGACGGCACAGACTTCGGCCACCAAGGCTAATGATACGCCGGTCACTGACTCCGGAAGCGTGGTTCCCGGTACAGTTGACTCAGCGAACGGCGCGGATGACAAGCTGGACGAAGCCGCCAAATTTCTCGCCGAGGCGGCAAATGACTACCCTGCGATGACCCCAGACATCGAGAAGCAGCTCGTCAAGAAGATTGATCGCTGGATGATTCCTATCGTAGGTTCAGTTTCACATTTCCTAAGATTATCGTGCGTTGGCTGTTGCCACGAACACTGCTAACGACCAGCTCCTCTTTGTTGCAACTCTGGGCGCCGTCGACAAAGTTCAAATTGGCACAGCATCGCTGTATGGTTTCCAGAAAGACACTCATATGCATGGACAACAATACAGCTGGATTAGCAGCATTCTTCCTCTTGGCCAGGTTGTCGGCTACTTTACGACATCTTTTCTTATGCACTGGGTGCCTCCGGCCAATCTTTTGTGCACGGCTTCTATCATGTGGTCATGCCTCACTCTTTTCTACTCTGCCGGCAAAAATTGGTCTACATTCATGGCCTTACGCTTCCTGCTCGGATTTCTCGAATCAGCGATTTCACCCTCGTTGACAATGCTAGTAACCAACTTCTACAAAAAGTCTGAGCAGCCGCCACGTAATGCCATCATTTTTGCTTACTTTTCATCCGTCTTCAACGGCTTCTTTGCCTGGCTCATCGGCAATATTCCGGAGTCAGCACCCCTCCACCGCTGGCAGTACCTGTACCTCTTGACAGGCTCGATCAATGTATTGTACTCGGTGTTTATCTTTTTTGTGCTTCCCAACTCTCCAATGACGGCAAAGTTTTTGTCAAAATCCGAGAAATACTATGCCACACAACGTCTGGCGAGCAACCGTACTGGTATTTCCAACCGGGTCTGGCGTTGGGACCAAGCAAAAGAGGCTGTCACGGATTTCAAAGTCTGGCTTATCGTCATCTTTAACATCACGATCAATATTCCTAACGGCGGTTTGAGCAGTTTCGGCTCCATTGTTATCAGCAATCTCGGTTTCTCTAGTCTCAAGGCCAGTCTGTTGACGATGCCTTTTGGTATCCTGGCCACTAGCAGTGCCTGGCTGTTCAGTTGGTGGGCTGCGCGGTGGACCAACCGTCGCTGCATTGTGGCTGTGATTGCTCTGATTCTGCCAATCATCGGAACCGTCGTCGTCTATACCACATCTCGCACAAATCTTGCCGCGCAGATGATTGGACTGTACTTTATGTACTTCTACTGGCGTAAGTCGTAACATTTATTGCGCCCTAAATAGAAGCATACTAACCGTTACAGCACCATACGTCGTGGGGATCAGTCTTCCACAGGCAAACACTGGTGGCCAAACCAAGCGGGCCGTGACATTTAGTTTTGTTCAAATCGGCTACGCAATCGGCAACCTTATCGGTCCACAAACGTTCCGGTCCAACCAGGCCCCAAAGTATACAGGAGCTGTCATCGCCATGCTCGTGAGCTACTGCGCTTGTATCGGTCTTCTTCTCACCTACTTCTTTTACGTCCAGTGGGAGAACAAGAACCTAGACAAAAAATACGGCACTGCGGAAGATGTCCACGAGGGTACTGCGGAGGGTTTCCTTGATATCACTGACAAAAACGAGAAGAACTTCCGCTACACTAGCTAGGTTGTTTTCTGACTCGCCTGATGATTGCATGCACCGATGCCATCTATGTTTACTTTTGAGGGGATAAGGCCTGTTTTAATTTAGTTGTGCTGCTGGTATACAGTTTATAATATTGTGTTTGTTGCCTATAAGTATGCCCTAGGTTGAATGTGGTGTGTATCACTATGCTGATACAATTACAAGGCACAAGAAAAAAATGTATTGTGTTGATTAACTGTCTCTCTGCTTGGAATATCGTGCGTAATCCCAGCAGTAGTAACAAGGCCTCTACATGTTAAATAGCGGCTATCAGATAACGGAATGAAGTCAGGACGAAAACAGTAAAATTAGAAGCCTGATAAGGCGAGTCACTGTGCGACCTAATTCTGACAGGTAAAAGAATGGGAAGCTATACGGCAGAAAACGGCAGCCTGTAGGGCTTATGTGACACCTGATGGAGACAGAGCTCAACGAGATTGCCGGCCGCCTAAATCAAAAGTGTAGATTGCCATAAGTCATTTAATCAAACAGTGTTCAATCAAGCCAGGCTAATTGTGTCCAGTCTACCATGCAATATATCCCAGCCTTTAAAGGCATCCGACAAGCGTAAATCCCTTGCCTTCCACACATCCTCAATCACCCCACGGGCCTTACGTACATTCCCAAGCTGCCTCGTTTGCTGAAGATCCGAAAGCTTAGTTAGAACAACGAGTCGGTCGTCTTCGCAATCAGGCCGTACCCCAAGAGTGGCGACAATAAACAATGGCCAGAGAACTGTATTTGTCCTCGTAGATATGCCACCAATGAGCCTTATAATTTCGTCAGTCAGTCTCACCATATGTGGTTTGTATGGATCGCTGAGGTCAATTCGGGCATATAGATACATCAGTGCCGCAAGTCTCTTCACCTCACAGATGCGGCCCATTTCAAGATCACTAGTGCCTTTCAATAAACCTGGGGAGTGAGTCCTGGTGTTGTTAACACTTGGAGAAGGAAATTTGGCGAGCTGGTGGAGCCGGCGTTCAATGCTATCACGTCTTCTTCGCAGGTATACCGCATTGTGGATGCCACCAACAGTCGGGAGTGCAGAGCCTTCTTCGACAGATTCCACAACATTGGATGTCGAGACTGGAATAAGAACGTGGTTTTTGTTGGGGTTGCGAGAAGATGCGCTCAGGTGATATATGTCTGGATGTTGGGCCAGATCCGTGATCTCTGAAATCAAAGCCACCAGAGTTTTAGAGCAACCGGTAAGTGTACGAAACAGGCTGTCGTTGGGAAGACACTGCAAAGCCATAAACCCGCTGCTTACTGAGTCCGCGACCACTTTGCGATGTGGGTTGTCTTGGTCCGTCGTATCCCATGGTAAACTGCCGGAAGCCGAGCATGAAAGCGTGTGATGAAGAGATAGATATGCAGCGGCAAATTGATGTGATTCAGAGATCCTCCCTTGTGGTTGTCGTGCAGCTTCGTGGAGAAGTAGCTTCGACGCAAATTCGGCATGGACCTTCCATGACAGGGGGCAGTCGAGAGATATTTCGAAGAAGCACATCATCACCGCTGACCATATTAATTGATCAGAGGCTCCTAGGTCATTACCAGTCACGACTGCAGCTAGGTGTATCTTGGAGGCGTCAGTTCCGACAGGCGAGCCTCCGATTGTAGGCTTGTATACAGACACTTGCTCCCGTAGTCCAGTCAATGCGCGATCACGGCGATGAAGAGCTGATTCGGCCGACTCGCCATGACCGACAATCTGCATTTGGTTCGCGGCGGCCGCCATTATGCAATCCATAAGGGGCCCACGCGCCCCAGTCAACGCGAGGCGCAATAGGATATCCCGGTATGGGTTGTCAACCAAAGCACAGCGTGGCGTTATGAAGTTGATGAAATATTCGAGAAGATGAGACTCTTGTCTATTCAAACACGACGGGTTCCAGGACAGTGAAGGAGACAAAGAAGCCAATCGCGCCGCAAGGTTAGACTCGAGGTATGCAATGTCGGTGTTATTGCACTGCGTGGGTGCAGGTGGTGTCGGGGTTTCTCGCTCACAAAAATGCGAACCAAAGTCGTGAACTGTCAGGTTGAGAAACATCCAGTCGGATATAGGAACATCGTAGTTCGGCCACCGCACACTTGTGTTCCTAATAGCTGGCGTTGAGGACCGTACGCGCTTCTTTCTGGTGAGAGCAACGTCCCATGACAATACAATTTCATAGCGACAGTCAAGGCCTAATCGGAGGCAGTGTTGACAGGTTGGGCGCTGTTCTTGTTGCGCAAAGTTAGAATTGGAGCTGGCATCATCGTTTATTTCACAGTGACGTACCTGGACACTTCACGCGGCGTTCTTCGATGTTAGCTAGAGATAAAGCAGGATGAACATGCGATTGTGAATGAATACTTACGACGACAGCTGCGACAGCCACTACGGACCCGAAGCTCGCCACTGCGACGGGGGCGAGCTTTCAACGACATTGAAAGTGTTTACAAAAGTATAACACAGAAAGAAGGAGTGACTTTTCTCCGTGCTCACCGTTGGGTGGGTTCAAGGATGGCGAGGGCGCGAGGAAACGGCATGGGATAACCTGCAACCTGCATGATTGAGATCATGAGTGTTGTAAAAATGGAAGTTGTAATCGAGCACACGCCAGTTTAATTCACATGCTGCGCAAACTAAGCCGGAGACTTTTTCTTATCATGTGCTGCCCAACAAACATGCGAAATCGCAAAGATAAGCAAGTGACAAGCCTCCTCTTTTTTGGCTCCATTACAAGAGAACCCATTCCGCTTTGGGCATCATGTGCGGGGAAATACTCACAAAAAGCCTATGCTTCCTGTACTGAGTATGTATGTTCAGTTACACCGGTGGTTTTCCGACATTGATATTCCATCATGTCTATCAGTGTTGTTATCGGGTCGATCATTGGGTCGCGCTCTGATTGCGTGTTGGAATGATGGTCTGCGAAGTCGAGGCCCATTCTCCGGCACCGGCAAAAGTGAGATAAGGCGGGTGATACCTAGTCGATTAGAGCTTCTCTATTTATCAGCGGTATCAAGTTTGCTCAGGTGCAGTCATGCAAGCTAAACTCGATTCGTATATACTCTTTGGTCGCCATAAATGGACATGATGAAACACAATATATGTTAAAAATGATGCCAAACAAATGTCTTCATCTCAACTTGAACAGGATTGCCAAAACCAACATGTTCGACAAGAAGCAACCGATTTTAATCATTGGCGGAGGAACGTTTGGCCTTTCAACTGCCTATCATCTCGCTCTAGCCAAGTATGAAAACGTTACCGTGCTCGAGAAAGGCCTAAAAATTCCAGGCTCCCAGTCCGCAGCCAACGATATCAACAAAATTGTTCGTGCTGAATACATCGACCCTTTTTACTCTGATCTAGCACTTGAGGCAATCGGCGAGTGGTCATCAAATCCTGTCTTCCGGCCATATTACCACGAGACCGGGTACTTCCTGGGGGTATCCGGCTCCGCTCCAGATCTGTCAAGATACACACTTGGCCGCCAACTTGATAGCATCCAAGCCCACCCGGCCTGGGCTGGCAAGATTTCTGCTGTGAAAACCAGGGATGATATTAAAATATTTGCCCCGGCTTTAGATGGCGAGATGCCCGGCTGGACAGGCTACTTCAACACCTTCGCGGGATATGCACAGGCTTCCGCTGCCATGAACTCCTTGTACAGGGAGCTCCTGAATATGGGTGTCAATATCAAGTTAGGGGCTGAGGTTGATCGTCTTATCTACGAGGAGAATGGTGATTCGGACAAGGTATGCGTCGGAGCCGTCACAAGGGATAAAGTAACGTATCTGGCGGACAGAGTCGTTCTCACTCTTGGTGGGGCTATCGGCCAGGTAGTTCCCGCCGTTGGTCGCCAGATTCTTGCTAAAGCCTGGGCCCTGGCTCACATCCAGCTCACTCCTCAAGAGGCTATACGCTTGAAAGGTATACCGGTTACCTTCATGCGGGATCTTGGATTCTTTTTCGAGCCCGAGCCTGGCACTGGGCTGATGAAGATAAGTGCTGAAGGCGCTGGTTATTCCAACTTCGTCGATGGTGTTTCTGTTACAGCATCGGAGGAGCAGAGCAACTTTCTACCGGTGGCAGCCGAGGCGAAGATCCGCCGTCTCCTACAAGAAGCGCTTCCGTCACTTGCCGACAGGCCACTTATCGATGGCCATGTGTGCTGGTGTGCCGACGCTGCAGATCAAAACTATGTCATTGATAATGTACCGGGTGTACAGGGACTGATAGTCGCAACGGGCGACTCTGGCCACGGTTTTAAAATGCTTCCCATCGCTGGCAAATGGATTAAGGCTGTTGTTGAAAGCGGCAGCCAGACGCTTCCGCGCTGGTGTTGGAAAAAGAACCTAGATGCAAGCGTGGATGACATGCACAGGTCAGGACACCTAGAGAATCTGCACGACGCCGTGCGCTCCAAGATGTAACCCAAGGAGTAATAGATACCTGGAGTCAAGATAAAAGAACAGTTAGATAGAGCTCCTAAAATAATGCACTGATTTACATCCGTTCCAGACAATAGTTTATGGAGCCTTTAATTTGATTTTTATTCGTCGATCACCACATTTCTCGACATATTTTCTAATAGGGGAATGATACAAATGCAAACCGACCGAAAACTATTGAAGTCTTATTTCTATTTCACAAAACCAACAAAATATCAGGGCCATGTGTAATTCTTGATATCGTACCGTGGCTTCAAATTGCGAGCATGTGCCATATAAATGAAGCTCGTTCCTACATGAGTAAAGAAAGCAAAATGAACTTTTACAGCTCATCCTCATCATTTATGAGAAATGCCTGCGCAACGCCCGTGATGCCAACCAATGCTAGAAACCACCAGCCGAGAACGTTCGTATTGTATCTTTCACCTAGCCCCATAAAGATACCCATAATAGCCGGTCCCAATGCACGCGCGCCATTTGCCGCAGTTTGGGCCACGCCGTTGACAAAACCCAATGCCTCCGGTGATGGAGTTGCTAGGTTGAGCAAGATAGCACTATCGTTAAATGAGAATACAGAAGCCAGTGTCTTCAACCCAAATATCGTAGCAACTGATGAAAATCGTACCCAGCCTGGCGATGTAGGAAGAAGTACCAGATATGGCAGGGAGATATACAAGATTGGGTAGATTAGAATGCTGCCACGAAGACACGCCAAGCTTCCAAAGTAGGTGTCGACTCGGGGAAAAACAAATATCATCAAGGCAATGGACAAGAGGCCAGCCATCGAAATGAAGCTGGCTACTGTGGCGGAAGAATACGCCAAGCCACCGTTAACATGAAATAGCTGCGAGTACCAATTTGAAGTACTATCATGAACACCCTCTCCAACAGGCGTAGACAAAAAGACAGGTGTAATCTGGTCAAAGCAGCTTGCGTGTAGAGCCATAATGCCATAGCACAACACAAGTTGTATGACATTGTTCGTAAAAACCTTTGATTGGCGTGATGATACAGCAAGGGAACTTGATGTGGCCATTGTATCACCATTTGTGAGCAAAGGCGAGCATTCACCAGTCTGAAAGTCGGGTGTCGCTCTTACAAGAGACTATGATGTTAACGCCTTTTCACAGCGGGGATAACTCAACAGAGACCTACTTCTTCGAGCCGTAAGTACGCCACGGTCCAACTGGCGGTGACAAGCCCGGCAATTACCAGGTTAGGGAGTGCAAACGGGTATACGTTGAGAAATGCAAAGCGTTTGCTTGCGCACAACGACGGCAACTGGGCACACGGCTGGACAAGATACCCTCCGATGAATGGTCCTACGACTGTTCCAATCTGATACACAGTCTGATTCCATGCGAATGCGCGTGATTTGTTCTCTCGGCCATGGACCATGTCGCCTATCATAGTCCGCGTGATAACAATATTTCCGCTGAGACAGCCGGCTGCTATCCTAGATAAAAATATCAACGGCACGGACGAGCTGAATGCGAGGGCTATGGAGCTGGCAAAAACGCCAAATAACCCGAATAACAGGACAGGCCGGCGCCCGATGCGGTCGCTTATGCGCCCCCATAAAATGTTCGTGCTGAATTGTGCGACAGCATAGGCCGAGAATATCAGAGTAACTAAACGCGTGATCTCTCCGTCACTCACTTCTGGCGGTGAGGCATGTCGGACAAGCTGAAAGAGGTAGGGGACGACGGAATTAATCGCGAGAGGCTCGACAAGCCGGCAGGCAACTGTAGCGGTTAGCAATACTATCGCGCCGGCAAGTAACCAGATACATACGTACGAAGTATCTGTAACTGGCTCCGCGGGAAGCCTCTGTCTGCAGTCATCATATCTGCTTCCATCTCCATTGCAACAGATTTCTATAGAACCTTGCAGACACCCTCAGTTCCAATGGTAGTGGCCAAGTTTAGAGAAATCTTTAATCGGAACAGCAGTTCGTCCTTGTTTACGTCGGTCGTGCTTTTTTCTTCCCCATTTATGACAGGGAACGTTTGACTATTTGGACGCCAAAGGGCTCAGAAAGGCCTGTGATTTGTCAATCCGGTCGATTTTCTGGGTCCATCTGGAAAACCTCTTCAGCGTATTTTTATAGCGCCTTATAGCGTCATTCCCCCTAAATATTTCTGGTTCTAGCGTGTTTAACAGATTTTACTCACTACAGCTTGAAAATATAGCGAACGTGTGCGTCGCAATAGTGCTTGGCTTTCAACTCGTAGGTTTTGACGAAATCATACAACACAACTCGCAATACAATTGTAAAACCTATGAAACTATTCAAGTACATTAGGCTATACGTATATTACATATTGACATTTAATTGAAATTTTAAAACGTGAGATTGACTTGTGTAAAGATAGTAATACGAGAACTGACGTACAAATAGTTGTACTATAACTTAATACACTAATAGCTTTATATTGTACTGTATGCGTGAGCCCACTTATTTGGGTAGTCTGACCAATTATCGTACGAATTAGAACTTATTCTACAACTGACCGTGTTTACAGAGGAAATCTTATATTCATGTGATACGCTAATTACAACAACGAGTCTATTTTTCAAAAGACTCCTACCATACCAAACTTCGTCACTGGAGCCGTACGACGCCAACCCCCCCGGAGCAGCATGACTGTCGGTCTGTGCCACATAAACGGGAGCGGGACATGTTCGGTGCGCCGTATCTAGCGCGGCCAGTTCGATGGGCTAAGCTCTGACCAACCAACCATATTTACAAAGTCGATATACCAATTTGCGGTTTGCATGGCCTGAGATTCCATGCTATCAATGCAAGCTGGTTCAATGCCAGGCATGGCTCCTTCTTCAGCCCCCAAAAATATACCAGCGTGGCCAAGGTAAGTCTCAATATCAATACCTACCAAAGATGTATCTGCATGTCCACCTTGAGCATCGGTGTCGAACCACTGGCGCTGCTGTTGATAAATGCGATGATGCGACTTCGCCTGATTTGACTTGAAATAAAGTTCGGCCACATCACAAAGCATATCACACAAGTGGTAAAGCCGATCAACCGGCTCTGAAATATGCCGGAATGGAAACAATGACAATTTGAACTGCTGTACGAGAACAAGGTCGTTGCGGTTACAGTTCTCGATAGCATGGCAAAAGAGTACAATGAAGGGGATGAATGGCGAGAACAATATAGTCCTAAACATGCACTTATTAGCATTATGTCGGTAATGGTCCTACGGCAGGCAAAGGAATAAAAATAACATACCAATGCATATACGCGGGAGCCAGATGTTGATTTTGCTTCAGCACTTCCATGCACTCAAAGTGAAGTTCCATGACATTCCTGGCACATTCCACACATTCAGTACAAAATGTCGACGAGGTTTCGATCTGGCCACTGGAAAAGTTGGGAGGGATAGCCCTATAGACCAGTGTCAAGGTAGAGCGTATAGATACCTCATCCGCTTTGAGGAGCATTGTAGAGATGGTACAGTTGCCGCCTTGGTTGCCAGATTCAAACCCACTGACAGAAGCCTCCTGCTTGCGTGATTCTTCCAGGGCTTGTAGTTCACTGAGAAGTATGTCGGCACAAGTGCGTGCAGATCGTACCCGTTCCTCGACAGGCTTTAGCAGCGCGGCGGGGCTATATAAAGTTTCATAAGCCCGTCCCTGGGCTTCGGCGTGATGTAGCCAGCCCTGAATGGTGATGCAGTGCCCCTGAAATGACGCATCAAGAGGGCCAATCTGGCGCGGCAGTGTGATGTCGTAGTCCGGAAGGTTTGGTGATCTGCCAAACCGTAACGCCAGGGCCCTATCCAAAATGTACACAAACCAGAATCGGACTGCCCGACGCCTTTGCATGATTTCTGATGTCTCTTCGGGAAGCAAATCTTTTCGGTGATAGCCCATAGCAAGAACAGCCTGACATGCAGCGGCGTTCAACTGCCATGCGAGAGATGGCTTCGAGATCTCCGTGGCATAGCTTGCAGCCATTATAAGCGCTTCTACAGTCTCCTGCTTTGGAGTCTGAAGCAAAGTCAGGCTTGATATTGCTGTCTCGAGATTATCTCGACACGTCATAGAGTGAGCACGATACTCAACACCTTGGCTTGAATTACTTGGAATGCCACTGTGTGTTTGTATCTCCTGCACCGCTAAGGCTGCCTTTTCTTGGAAAAGATAGTAGAGTCCGGTACAGACGCTGATATACACAGAGGTGCTTATCTCTTCGGTCGCAAAGTACACCTGCTTGCACATATCCGTGAATGCATCAATACTGTCAAAGACGCATATAAGTGTAAAAGTTAGAGTTTTGCGCTCGCGCAACTCACGGAGCACAGCCACGACAGATGATAGTGGTGGCATTGCCAGACCAGCGAGGCCGTTAAGGCCTAACTTCTGTACGTGCTGCAGTTGAGTTCCGCTTACAACATTATGTTGTCTCTGCATGCGAAGTAACCGTTTTAAAGAATCGAGAGCCACGCGCATATTTTGGCGGTCACTTTCCGCACTTTGCGCTGTGGTAACAGTCATGGCGTCCTCGATGAACCGGCCAGCAAAAGAGGCGTGCGCTACAACTGAGCTAGTACCGTGGAAGTCAGGAGGTTGCGCCTCCGTTGCTGATCGAGATGTCGTGGGCTTTTCAGCTATATTCATGTCCGCTCTTTCGGCTGCATACTCCGCTAGATTGGCCAGTCGGTCTTGGCTATGGCCGGCTTCCGTGTCATGGCAGTTGTCTCCTAAGTCTGTTGATTCGCCGAGGCCAGTTTCCAGCATTTGAGGCAACGATAGTGGCCGAGGTCCGGGTTCGGACTGAATATATTTTTCAAGAAGGCTTGAAACGCTCTCGATCCTTTGTTCAAGTTCATCGATTTTTTTTTCACTGTATATAAATATTAATGACGTGATGCATGCCAGTAGTAGATAGCGATGTACAAACTATTGAGATGATATCAATACTCGATGTCGCTGCTCTCTCACCCTTGAGTGGTCTCCCGAGAAAGAGCAATGGTACTTGGCAGTGGTGCAATTAGCACAAGGATTTCGTCGGTCGCATCGCACCTACAGTCGGATATCAGCCCATGGCCTCGCTAGATGATCGACTAATTTTGGACGCACCTTTCTTAGCCTGCATTGGTCACACTGGCGATGAGTTCGTTGTTAGTTCTCTATTCATACATCATTGCGAGGGCAGAAGTGGCATACTGCGCGCCCGGCGGCGCCTCCGTGTTCGACTGGCATCTTTCATTTATTAGCTAGGCGTACAAGGTGATATATTCGGTATCTTGGACATGGGAAGAAGAGAAGGTATCATAAAAAAAAAGACACTCAGGCAAGTTCTACTAGGCTGATATCATTATCGTCCGCTCTTCGGCGTTCTTATCAGACGACACGTACAACTGCCAATATCACAAAAAGGCTATCAAATCGCCGTTACTCTGAAGAAAAAAGATACCGTTTTTATCTTATAGATAGACCATAAGTCGCGCAGATAATACACATGCCATCTAATCATTACTATTGGCCGCGGAATCCGTGTATCCGACAGACGTGGTCCACATTCAGTTATTCTCCGGCGATAAGATCGCCGCGGACTTCGGCCGTATCTGCTGACGTGTGAATGGCGTAGATAGTACCGTTACATGCAATAAAATTGTCCGAAAGTGAGATTCCACTAAAATGTTATTTTTGTCATATTTGTACTATGTAGTCGAGGCGCTGATGAAGATATATGAAATATCGCCAATGGTTTTTCAAGCCCCGTCTCTCTGATTCCAAAAAGCACAAAAGCAAAACAAGAACTTACTTCACAGCGATGGAGACCTTACCTATCATCGATTTTGGACCGTTTTTGGACCCTTCATCGACGGAAGAAATAAAGAAGCAGACCGCAAAAGAACTCGATAGGGCATGCCGGGATGTCGGTTTTTTCTACTTAAAGAATCATGGCGTCCCAAAAGAGATGATTGATGCCATGCTCATGGCTGCCCGTTTTTTCTTTGAGAACGCAACGCCTGACGAAAAACGACGGATAGCCATCAAGAAAACCTCTGAAGGGGGCGACAATGCCAGAGGCTGGCTGGAAGTGAAGAAAGCAGATGCTGGCTCTCATGAAGTAAGTTAATTCGGAATTATATCTCATGGCAGAAAAAAATATATCTGACTGTCAGGCTGTCGACTTCTACCGACCAGTCGATTCTGCTGGGCCACCATATGTGACTGGTGAAGGGCCAAATGCTTGGCCCTCCATCCCCATCGGTTTCCAGGAGCTTGCAACTGCATATACCGAGAAAGTCACTGATTTGGGGACATCCGTCATGCGGGCTATAGCCCTGGCACTGGAGGTTGATGACAATATATTCTTATCCCGCGTCGATAAAGCCTTTTGGAACCTCCGCATCCTAGGCTACGAGGGCAGAAAATCTAAAAGCAGCGCAAATGCAGGTATTGGGCAGCACACGGACTTTGGAATTCTTACATTTCTTTTGAGCGACCAGACGCCCAAAGCCCTTCAGGTGCTCAGCAAGTCTGGGGAATGGATATGGGCGGATCCCATCGAGGGGTGCTATGTCTGCAACATTGGTGATATGCTGAGCGAGTGGACGCGTAACGCATACAAGTCAACACTCCACCGTGTATGTCACAATTCAGAGACTTTGCGTATCTCAATCCCTCTATTCTTTGATCCAAACTGGGACGCATTTATCTCACCAGTCTTGCCATCAACCAATCCAGAAGACATGGACAAGACACGGGGCATCCGCTACATGGACAAGTTTATCCGGGCCGTCGAGAAACCATTGTGGAGAGACCCCCTGACACCGCCAGCCTCTGTCTAAAAGTGTTTGCTAATAGGTTACCTGATTAGTAAGCCTGGAGCTATCACAACTTGACACGAAATTGCTTGACCACACACCATGGCACAGATCGTCAAATGCACATGACAGCAGTTGTTACCTAGTACTTGAGATAAAATCTAATGCCGTCAATTTCTCTGTCTATAATTACTATTTTTTTTTCCCTTTCACCTTGATGTTTATTACTACTTGCTTTTTTGTTTTTGCTTTTTTGACATTTGCCTTTGCTTATTGATATGAAATACAAATTTTGAATATAATTTCAGCTTGTTCAACACCTCCATCGAAATACCCAGAAAATGAATGACCAGTTTCTTCGCCATATCTACGATATCAGTAAACTAGATCAATTAAGAAGTAACGCATCGAAATAAGAACAGAATTTATAGTTTAAATTCAACTTTCATCAAAGTATACCATCAAAGAACGTGTAGGGTTCATACATTCTTATTTAAGAAACCTTCTTACTGGTCCAAGAAATAATAAACCACTAATAATAAGGCAGGATAGAATAAGTCAGAAATATTGTCGGAGGCGTACATGAAGCCGTTTATTTTACGTCGCAGTGCATCATTTATATTATGACAAAATAGGGAGCACAGTGCCATTTGGCAATATAATACTCCACTGTCTCGGTATATTGTATGCAAAACTACATACTAGCAAATTATCAATACAGTCGATATTTATCAGTCAATACGTTCCACCGGTCCCGTGTACCATTTCTTCGCACGTAGAAAATACCAAGGAAGAATGAGGCTCAGAAGTCCAAGATAGAAGGCAACAGACCAGTCGAATGTGTTCTTGTTGATGTGTGGTGATGACGGGAACGAGAACAGGGGAAGAGTCAGTACTGTTTTTATGTGTTAGTGGTTGTCGTATCAATAGAAGCGCTTGGTTTAACTCACATCCCCAAGCAACTGCGATCCATCGAACTGGTTTCGACCACCGACCAAGACTGAAGGGGCCTGGAACATAGGCTGGGTTGTCCTCATATACACAACGCATGAGAATGGGTGTAAGATATGCGGTAGCACCTGCTAGGGAAGATCCGGAGAAGAATGCGTTGAGCGCGTTGGTCGAACCCAGTGAGATGAGGCCCACAAGAGCGAAGACGACAGACAGAGCTAATGTCGCATTCATGGGCGTGTTTGTTGTCTTATTAACTGTGCTGAGCCACTTTGAAAACGGCAAAGCGCCGTCCCGTGCATATGCAAAGTAAACACGGGTGCCCGCCGTATTGTTCACGAAGACGACGCCAAAGTTAGACAGCACAGTGCAAATCCACAAAAACTTTGTGAAGACGCCATTGCCCATGGCAAGTTCCAGAATGGCAGCTAGAGGCTGACCAAGGGAGGAGCCCAGAATAGCCTCCATATCAGATGCTGCATACGCGAGAACGACATTGAAAACATAGCCCAAGACCGCCACAGATGCACACGAGATAACCATGGCGCGCGGAACAACAGTAGATGCGTTGTGCGTTTCTTCCGCAAGATGAGCTGTCTGGTTAGTTGGAGTTTACACTCGGCCAAGTAGAAGTAACATACCAGTTGAATCGTAACCACTTATGCACCAACATGGCGTCAGAAACGTGAGAAGAAACACTAGTCCCACGTTTGACCAGCCAGTTTGATTGATCTTGGATGTAAACATATCTTTCGCAGAATTGTAGTTTCCACTAGACTTTGCAAAGATCGGAAGAGCAATAATCATCACGAAAAATACTGCCGTACTCAACCAAGCGAAGACTGTGCTAATACGACCGAGAATTTTGCTAGGTAAAACCATGATGATCGCACATCTTGGCTGGTTAGTTTTGTGTCTGTGACTGATGTCGGGCCTACTTACACAACAATACAAGATAAGTATATGAGATATGTTTGCCAAACAGAAGGGCTGAAATCGGGGTGGAACATGACAACGAGGGCCTCAATCATGTCCGCCTGTGTCATGAAAAATGAGGCGCCGCCAAGCGAGGCGGACATAACCTGGCACCAAGCCTTATGTCTGTTAGAATGAACAAAAAAAAATCGTATTTTGCGACAACTTGTAACTCACAGTAATCCAGCTTATAATCCGTTTTGCCTTCGGCGGTGCACACTTAAACGACCAGTAGTATCTGTGTATCATTAGTTTGTGTCTGATGTCCAGACAAGTATATCTCATACTTACAAACCACCAGCTGTAGGCATCGCCGAGCTCAGTTCTGCAAGCGAAAGGACTTGAAACATGATGAAGAAAGAGGCTGCCAACCAACCCCATGTCATCGGCATTAGCCCCAGATAGCCATAGCTGAACCAAAGTGTTCCACCAAGACTTGGTAGAAGTCCCAAGCCCGTCAAACAAAACGCAGTCATCGACCAAAAGTTGAAACCTCTCTTCATATGCTGATCATAGCCCATATGATAGAGCTTTTCGTTCTCCAGATCGGCGGGGCTGGCCACTTTCCCCTCCGCTGTTGACGGTGCCACGGAGGCGGTCTTTTCGATCTTCTCCTTGGACATTGTTTTTGTAGAAGTGTATTTTATCTGTTCTTGTTCCCACTGTTGAGCATAGAATCAAATCATCGCTTCTTGGCCTTGACAACAAAAGGTCGTGGTGGCACTTCGCATTCATATAGTAATAGCAAGACGACGTCAATCGTGTTTAATATTGTACCAGCTGTTGCTAACCCAAGAAATAGCTATTCACCCAGATAACCAGTCAGTAGATCTTTATCAATTAAGTTGTACCCGAGATTAAGAATATTGCAATTGCATTTAATCGACTAGAAAGGGCGGGTGATTTTCCTGATTAGTATTCTTATCGGGTTTGACTTTATTAGCTCGGGAGTAACACATCCCCGGATAGCAAGTCGATATCAGTGGGCTTATCAGCCCTCCCCGCGGACTTCGGACATCATTTAATCATGATTTCCATTGGTATTTACCAAAGCTTGACCGGAACGGCTCATTGACATAGATATTAGTACTCACCACTACCACCCGGACAGTTTCTTCCCAGTAACATCTGTATCATCTAAGCCGGTTGATATATTCACTTCGACATGACCATAATCATTACATCTCGGATGACAATGTCGGGTGCCGGAAGTCTACCTTCAAACACTGGTGATCCGGCCTGGAAGAGGGAGCTCCTAAAGCGGCCGCTTGTCGAGGTTCGGCGCGGCTTTTCGGTCGGCTACGATGCGCCCTCTGAAGACTCCTCTACAATTGTCTTGACAGCACCGTCTGGAAAATTCGTGGACATTCGCTTTTCAACTCTCCCAGAAGCAGGCTCAGATTCACAAGTCAAGCAACAAGTTGGAAAAATACATGGCTACGCCACGGCAGGCATGTCGACGACGTCGTTTCCTTCAGCAGAAAACTCGAATTGCCCCCCGTATGACTTCCATATGCATATGCGATGGAAGCATGACATCGACTCAAGCAACGACTTTGGAACCGACGGTGCAGATATTATTCTTTTGGCAGACGGTGCTCGAATGGAAGTTGGTTTTATGGAAATTCGTGGTGTGGCCAAATACTTCAAGGAATACTGGATTGTGCCTCCAGGACGGGCAACGGAGACTCCTTGTGTTGTGGCTGAGCTCGATACAAGCAAGACAACAGATTATGCTGGGCCTATCCGCACCGCAGGAATAGCTATGCGCATCGGTGACTTTTGCCAGGCAATTTTACAAACAGCCGATGATTTTTGGTACGAGCGCTGGGAGTATATTCAAGGGAAAGGGTGGCTAAAGAATACCAGGAGCAACACGCCTAAGGTCGAGACTCTAGACTTTGAAGTTCTGCCATGCATGTGGCTGGTCGGTGACGCATTACAAGAGGGGGAGTCGATGAGTTTTACTAGTGGCGTATGGTTTATCACCGAATCGATTTACTAGAAGACATATGTACTGTTCAAGCAATATAGCAATATATAAATAGCACAACCCATAAATAGGACGCAAAAGAAATAGTCGTATACTAAAATATAGACAGGATATCGGCGGTAGACGCTACAGCACCAAAAATCCCGCCTTCCTCGCAAACACTTGCAAGGGAGGCTTGATGCAAATCCATGCGGCCAGCTGCGGTTGCGTCTGAGACAACGAGACAATCCATTCCCATGTCATCTATATTATATTAGTTGAAGACACGGGCTGTAGTCACGAGACAAACAGAATCAACTTACTGGCATCTCTCATTGTGGTCGAAACACATACATCCGTAGTCACGCCGCAGATTATAAGATTTTTGATGCCCCTATTATCCAGGAGGAGCTTAAAGTCGGTGTTGGCAAAGGCACTCCGACCAGGCTTGTCGATGACAGGCTCTGAATCCAAAGGTGCAAGTTCAGGGATAATTTCATGGCCTTTTTCACCTCTGACAAGTAGACGGCCATTGGGGCCAATGTCGCCGATACCCAGGCCTGAGGGGTTGTTCCGACTGCGAAGAAGCTCGCGCCCGGAAAGAGTGGACAGATCCGTCCGGTGACCCTCCCGAGTATGATATATCGCAAACCCGGAAGCACGGAAGTGAGTAAGCAGTGACTGTATGTGTGGTATTATATCCCGTGCTGGTTGAATCGAGTATCCTTGATGTTCCATATATCCGCCTGGGGCACAGAAGTCAACCTGCATGTCGATGACAACAAGTGCAGTGGTAGACTTGTAAAATGAGGCGTCATGAGGCCAGTTGTACGGCTTTGCCGGTACTGAGCTTTTGCTTTTCATCGTATGCGAGGAGTACTGTTGGTGGTTGGTTTTTTTGGGTTTTTTTTTCCGTCTTACTGTTGCGTGTAGAGGTGTTTCGCAAAAAGGTTGTAAAGAACAAGTTACTAAACCGGGTTCTCCGTCGTCGCAGGGATTTGTGGCTTATCTGGATGTGTGTTGATAAGCTGTTACTTCGTATGCACTTTATTGGATGCTAAGGGTTTTGTGGATGCACCAATACTGCGACCGAACACCGCGGGGTGGGCCTGGCCACATACAAACATCCTAGATTAGCCGCTACTAATTAGCTCGTGACAGATATTCGTGACGTTGCCCCAGCCTGCCGGCATGGGTTGGTAATACGCGGTAGAAAAATACTAGCCCTTCTGCGTGGCGTTTTATCTTCAAGGTACTAAAGAGATGGCGAATCATTTTTCTCTGGCCTAGGTCAAACCCAAGGCAGTTCAACCCAAGAGTATCAGATATGACAAAAGAAAGCAATACAACAGCTAGCGATAAGCCCGACGAATCACCGGCAGTCACAAGGCAATCTGCAGGGCCGGAACATGACACTTATCCCGAGGGAGGCACCCAGGCCTGGCTATGTGTGCTTGGTGGCTGGTGTGCTATGTTTGCGGTATATGGTCTGACTAACTGCCTGGGATTGTTTCTCACCTATTACGTTCAAGGACCACTTGTCGCATATGATAACAGCACCGTTAGCTGGATCATCACTGTTCAGCTTTATCTACAGTCAGCGAGTGCCATCTTCTGGGGTAGGCTATACGATGTCTATGGTCCACGATGGATTCTATACGGTGGCAGTGTATGCTACATTTTAGGTCTGATGATGACATCATTATCTACAAAGTACTACCAGCTTTTTTTGGCGCAATCTATTGTGGTTTCAATCAGCTCTGGTGCCGTATTTAACGTGTCTCTAACATGTGCCACTACATGGTTCAAAAAAAGACGCGCTGCTGCAATGGGCATTCTCGTTTCAGGATCTTCGGTTGGCGGTGTTGTTCTTCCAATCGTGTTTAACAGCCTTCGACCGCTCCTGGGATTTCCTTGGACTTTGCGCGTCATTGCATTTCTTCTGCTGTCTATGTGCTGCATATCGTGTCTCACAATTAAGTCGAGGTTGATACCGCAGCCGCGGCAGTTGGTGTTCAATGACTACATCCGTCCAATATCGGAACCTGCCTTTTTTTTTACGGTACTATCTGGGTTTTTTTTCCTCTTGGGAATGTTTATTCCTTTTAACTATATTGTGCTGCAAGCCGAGGATTCCGGCATGCGGCCCGGTACATCTGCGTATCTCTTGTCTATCATCAACGGGTCCAGGTACGTCTCATATGGTTCTAAGTCATATTGTGGTTATCTAACATTTGCAGTGCATTGGGCCGTATTGTGCCAGGCTTTGCTGCAGACCGTTTTGGGCCCTTTAACGCCATGATTGTTGTCACAAGCTTTTGTGCCATATTTACTCTGGCTTTGTGGGTGCCTGGCAGCAGCTCGGCCTCAATCATTGCTTATGGGGTTGTTTTTGGCTTCACTTCTGGGGGGTATGTTTCTATTGGGGCCCCATGCATTGCCCAGATATCAGATATCCGCGAGATTGGAACGCGCACAGGCACAGCCTACTTATTACAAGCGCTGGGGGGGCTCCTTGGCTCACCGATTGCTGGTGCTCTTGTCACTGCAATGAACGGCAACTACACCGGGCTGAAAATCTTTTGCGGTGTCAGTATGTGTGTTAGTGTATTGTTCACAATTCTTTCACGCTTTGCACAGGTTGACCAAATAATAGTCAAGGTCTAGTTATTATGCCAATGCCTGGATTGTTAGATAATTTAATCATTTTGGTTTTGGTGTAAAAAAAATAGCTGCTTCAAACATTAAATCGACAACACAGAAGAAAAAAAATAAAAAAATCAAGAGCCGCAAGAAAACATATTAAGAGTGATGTTAAAAATTTAGGAACAATTTCACGTAAAAATACAAAAGCAAAGCACAAATGTTGACTATGATGTACGATGCAATAAAGGACGTGAGATAGTCTTATAATTACCGAAATAAATCAGGCTGGCTTGCCAGTGTACCAATGATCGGGCGAATCGCAAGAGCCCGATTCGAGTTTTGAGCTGGCTCTGTATTACGGAGTAACTCCTCTGTATTTCAGTCATATTCTTTCTTACAGAGCGGCGACAGGACATATGGCATAAGTCCGACGCCATATAATACTAGCTCAACGCGTTGTTTATTGTGGGTTGTGCGATGTAGGCCATTCTTGGTCCACTAATAATATGCAAGCCAAGGACAACAACGCGTCGCGGTCAAGTAAGTCATGTCTGGAAAGAGGTCTCAGTTTGGGACTGTGTACTGGGTTGTTACGATGATTGGACAGATAAAAAGGACAGAAATACACAAATTCAAATTCCATCGAATATTAATCCATCAGCATATCCTTGACTTAAAATAGGAATAACGACCGACGTCGCAGGCGTTACTCTGTGCAATGGAAAGACTGTTGATATATTACCCGTATCGACGATTACGTAGTTTAGCTCTGTCGAACTAGTTTTCCTTTTATAGCTAAATTAGTCATGTAATGCATTTCTTTGAGTCAGGCCACTCATTTATGTGCATTATCCGTTCTAACCCGCAAGTCGTTGATTTCTCCTCGTTAGCTAATTTACCTAACTTTCTGCAACAACCACAACGCATACAACGGCAGACATGAAAGCAGGAGACGCGAATAGAAGGCACCGGTCTGTGCCTGCGTGTTCTAGATGTCGTCGGATGAAGAAAAAGGTGAGATTCGGCACACTCGATGAATGTTTAAAGGAGGCGATGTATGCTAATGGGAATCAACACGCAGTGTGACAGAGCCACTCCTAGATGCAAATGTTGTGTTAGTGCTGGTGCGGAATGCACCACAAACAGCCGCACGACATCTGTCGAAGTCTCTCGCAGGTTAATAGCAGCTCATTGCTCAGCTAGTTGTAATTTAGACTAACTTCTACAGTATCGTGCAGTACATGGAAGAGCGTCTTGCAGAAATCCAGCACAGCCTTCTTCCCGACGCACTACAACGGCCGACTTCCTACGGAGCGACGAAACGCCACGATGCGCGCGGCTTTTCGAACAGCCATGCACTTGCAGTCGAAATTATTGCACTTGCGACCAAAAACCTTACCAGCCAGATCATCACACGCGCACCAGATACCGACATCAATCTGCCCTACCATGAACGCCTCTTCTATCCGTCAGAACGCCCGCCGCTAAAGATTCCGGTATCTGGTATATATCACGACATAATACCTCGGACTGCCGGGGCCCTCTGTTCCGCCCAATTCAGTCGGTTTGACTCGACCAAAATACCCACAGACGTTGCTCGCCGCCTATTCGAAAACTACCGAGATGATATACTTCCTCGGTTTCCATGCTTCCTGGAAGAGACATTACCTACTTTGTTTTCACAGTTCTGCCAAAACCAGGAAACCAATCATGTCGGGGACTCTTCTGATGGAAAGTTGTCTGACAATGAAACCATCGTCGCGCAGAAGTTTATTGTGCCGATGATTCTGGCCATAAGCTCCCTCACTTCCAAGGGTCCCAACTTCTCAATGATTGCAGGCCTGGGCGAGGCTCTTCTTGTCGAAGCAATGCATCACGCAAACACCATTTTCAGTAACACTTCCCTGCTATCGTTGCAGTGCATGTTTTTGTTGATTCAGCTAGGCTTGATGCTCCCCTATTCTGCCAATCTCTGGTTTCTAACAGGCGAGGCCATGCGAATAGCCGTAGCCCTGGGCCTCCATATTGAACCTGACCCAGAGATGGTGCCTGACCCCAAACAGGCCGAACTACGCCGGCGTGTGTTTTGGGTGGTGCGTATTTTTATCAAAGCTTAAGTCGATGTTAGTACGGAGAGCTTACCGTGACAATAGGCGTACCAGCTGGATAGAACCGTTTGCATTCCCGGTGGGTGCCCAATGGCACTTAGTGATGAACATATTACGACAAGATTACCTTACAGCGGCGGTGTTTCCCATAAGCTGGCAGATTTCAGCCAACACCATAGCGCAACAAAAGAGCATTTGAAAGAGATGCAGTTCATCCTGCATGTTCAGTTGCGAATCTTACAGTCTCAAATTCACGCCATTCAGTTTTTCGATCACCCGCTACCCGACGAGTCAAAAAACTACGATGATTGGTGGCACGAAGTCCATCAGAGAATTCAATCACTGGCCGAGGCAGCAAAATCATTAAAGCAGAATCCATTCCACTATGGAATATCTTCGATGTCATGGCTGGAGTCAGCCACACTACACTGTCTGGTTCTACTTAATAGGCCATCGTCAAGAAATCTAATGGTGTCTGAATCCTCGCTTTTGACAGGGGTTAGTGCAGCTGTGCGACTGATGAGCTCCTATGAGGATCTTGCCGGCACTGGCGGATATCTTGCTACGTATGAGATTGCTAACAGTGCTTTCCATGCCGGCATCTTCCTTCTATATGCTGTTCGAAACCACTTTAGCGAGTTGCAGCAGTCCTTCTCACTCGACGAGCCTCAACTCGCTCTCCAAAAACTAGTTGGACTGCTTGTAAGTGTATCCCCTGAAACGTGAACCCCTTTCTTCGAGCTAAATACCACCCAGGAAACACTTTCACGGCAATGGCCTGCGCTCCAAGACACTTCTGCATACATCCAGGAACTGATGGAAACCAACATGCGGAACCCGCCTGGCCATAGTGGCAATGCCTATGATATGAATGTATTGGAGGAGCTAGATTGCCTAGTCACCCAACGCCGTATCCACAGCATGTATCACCGCAACATACCCCTACCGCCGTCTTGGCCACAGGATTCCTCCGAGCCCGACAAAGTACGAATGGCCCAGCATATAGCTCCAACCGACTCTGTATCTCCTGCAGTATTTGAAAACGAGAGCTGGTGGCAGGAGTTTATTCACGACGATTTTACCACCGCATCTAGCACCTTGGACCCTGTGACCCCGTCTCAAATGACCGGCCAGCGAGTTGACGATATATGCGACTTGGAAAATGGCGAAATAATAGATGCCTGCGCTTTAGCGGTGACCAAATTTGGCACTCGCCACCCGGGCTTGATGGACGATATCAATGCCATCTTGGACGCTCGACCTTCTTGCAGTTTCTGTCGTGATCGTCGTGTCAAGTGTAGTCGGGATATGCCAAGCTGCCGGGAATGCAAGCGAACCTCGCGGAAGTGCATGATTTTTGACCCTGTCCTTGGGAAGAACATACCTCTCGAGTGAGTCCAAATAATGCACCTGTGCAATGTATTTGTGCTGACATTCATTATAGGCATATATGGTCTATAGCCGAGCGACTTGGTGACCTCGCTGGCCAACAAAGTATTCCTACATTCCCTACCCATCCGGAACCTATCGCAAGGATCCAAAAGAAGGCCGTTCTTCTGCCACTGATACGCGAAGACAATATTGTGCCTAAGTTTACACACTCGATATATTTTGGGCAATTCAGTGCGTTCGGCTCACTTCGGTACTTCATCGACAGCAATGAAATCACGGGTCTTACGGGATTTCTACAACAGGTGGTGTCTTCTGCTGCAGAACCTTTTCAGATGAACGAGGCAAAACCCGCGAGTTTTGGCCATAGGCCACCGTTTGCGGTCGCCGCCAGACTCATGAACGTTTTCTCGCGGTCGGTCAACACGTTCTTCCCTATCATAGAGCAGTGCATGCTGGACAAGATCTTGCACCATGAATACAACTGCAATGGGGTTGCAGGGCATTCTGATCACAGCCATGATCACGCGCAGAACACTAAAGTTTTTCTCCTTGTTATTGCCATTGGCTATAAATTGAGTGCGCGGCAACAGCCAAGACTTAGCGACTTGGCTGATGTGTACTTCTTTGAAGCTACGTCCCAAACTGGCATTAGGCATGATCATTCCTCGATATGGCAGAACGTCGCCCTACTACAGACCTCACTCCTGGCCAGTCTGTATGTTTACTTCAGTCCAGGGTCGGGTGATATATGGCGCTACCTGGGATTCTGCATCAGGCATGTTTTTGATCTTTCTCACGCACCAACAATGGAAAGTGCAGAGCATGAGCCGCTAGTCAACACTCTCACTAGAACACTGTACACGATAGAGAGGTATGTTATGTTGATAGACAAAATTGGGCATGGAACTCTTTCGACTAACATTGAGCAGCCAGGTATCGATCGCTTTTGGCCGCCCATCTCTATTGGTTATCGGCGATGACATCCGGGAGGTGAGCACTGGGATTGTTTTATTTCTTCGTTGCATGTGCATGTTCTAACCACGATTAGGATCTCAAAAAACCATGCACGGGAACTTTAATGGAAAACATATCCATCGAGTTGTACACTGTATCTTTACAAAGAATGCAAATACACTGCGCCATTCTTTGTCAGAACAAAGCAGTTTCTGCAAGGTTCAGCGAAGCGGGCGGGAACTCAGTGGTAAACTGCAAAAAGCTGCGAAGCAAACTGGACATTTGGGTCGGTAGATGGAAATTGTTGGTCGACTCCGTCGCTATCAGAGGCGACGATGCCTCTCAAGCTGAAGAGAAGAGTCTCGCTGCTTGGGGTTCTGCGATCTACTCTCACAGCTTGTTTATGCTCCATTATCTACGACCGACAGATGTACAGGGGATATCTGCCTTTTCCTCATTGTCGCACCTCTGCGACTCTGTCGTGCAATCCGTCTCCAAGCTCGTACAGTATCAACATATATTTGCTGGGGCGCGGAGTGACCAAGATGGTGAGAATGTGGTGAATATCTTCTTTTATCCTCTCGGTTGGTGTTTCAGTCACATGGTTTTGCAGATAGGACTAGCGATGCAGGCGGAGATACGAGCTACTGTTGCAAGACATTCGAGCCTCACGACGCATGCCGAGGGTGCAGACACTGGCCAACTGTCCAGGTCACAGGAGAGTTTGCGGCTTTGCATATCAACACTTCTGGTGTTGGAACGTGACTGGGATGAAAATTTGTTGACGGGCCAAAGCCTGGCGCTGGAGGAGATGTTTACTGTAAAATAGAGAAATATCCGATGTCACTGTGTGGACACTCATCGCTAAAAAATGCCCATTCTAAAACCACATGCTTGCTAACACAACAACTCTGGCTTTGATTTGTGACTGTCGTCATCTACTTGAAATGGCTGCGGGGAGAATAAACTCTTAATTGATCTCGCATCAACGTGCGTTATTTTTGAATTACCATATTGATGTTATGTTGCGTTGATGCCACAAGTCTGTAAACCTCTCATTTTCTTATAAAAACACATTTTAATACTTCTTAAGAATCGGAAACTACAAGATGACGTTGCAATACCACCAAGGATTCAATTTAAAACAAATCAAATGGATAGCTATGGAAAACCATCATATGCATCACCAGATTTGGAACCAGGCAGGCATCATGCTACTCTAAATAAGCAAATCCGAGTAAATAGTGACTTCTAGGTATGAAGACGCCATTTTCGGATTTTCTTGCCGTCATCATATGCCTCAGAAATATGGTACGGAATAATCAGGCACAAGAAAATGCAGAACCGACGACTCCTTGCTGATATGCCTCCACAATACTTCTGATGGTGGTGTATGTGCCTGCCACTGTGATAAATGAACCAAGAACCAGTGTGAATATGTGCAGTGCACACATAGCGAGCGTAACTCTGCTCGAAATTTGGCGCTTTCGCTCCATATACAAGCCCATCCAGGCAGGCAGAATAAGCTATGCCAGTGTGTTAGTGAGTGTAGTTGTTGGCATATATGTAAATTTATAGTGAGTTTGTTCTCTGATAACAGAAAAACATCAACTTACACATGTCGGAGCACAACAAAGCGATCCGATAAGCCCAATAAGGTAGCTGAAAAACGGCACAGCACCTGCGATGATAAATGAAATAGAACTTATGCCCACAGTCGAGGCACTGGGAAGAAATGCATTAGACAATTATGTAGGTTTCAAACCCATGATAAAACTTGACTTACAGCCAGACAGCCCAGTGGATGAGGCTGCGAGTTTGGAGGTGATCCGAGTTTCTCAAAATCCGGACGAGCAGCTGTTGCAGAGTTAGCCAAATTTTAGATCACTGTAAATGACCCCATCAAGCACTTACAAATTTAGCTGCCAGATGCACCCATAGTGTTGATGTCATGATAAAGCCCGGTATTGCTATGCTGAATGCAACCTTCTCAATTGTACCACCAGCACTGGCGAGTGAAGGGCTTGCAACGTATTGGCCACAGTACCTAGGCCAGGTTAGCTGGGCCCACAAAGATGCGACCACGTCAAGCTGTGTAAGGGATTTTGGACTTGCATGTAAATGACGGCGCCAAATGCGATATAGCAGGAAACAAGAAGTGCCTGTGACGAGAAGAGAGACTTGATAAATAACCGAGGGTCTCTCATCTCGGCAATGACCGGAATGAAGGTTGGCGTGGACCCAAATCCAGCTGCACGGTTTCATTGAAATGTTAGACCACAATTGCAACGGATATAAGTGAGAATAATCTGAAAACGCACCAAAAAGATTGATCGAAGCCACAAGGCCAGAGATAAATCCAGGGCGACCCACCACTGTCACAAGTATTTCGAACGACTCGTCTTTGGGCGCTGCAGCAGGCCGACTACTCTGTGTTACACCAACGCTATTGAATAAAAAGCATGTGTTAGGTGCGTGCAAGCGGTTTGGGTAAAAGATCGAAAACATACACAACAGTGAAGACAGCTGTAAATATGGAGGCAAAGCCAATCCATGTGAGGGGTGTGAGCTTGCCGAGTGTCGGGACACTGGATACAACAGCGGTGCATAGGGCCGCGATGAAAACCCAGACAACATTGCAAACATGGCGTGTCGATAGTACCTTAAACCCCTGACTTAGTCCAATGAAGCCGGAACCAGCAGCGAGGCTTGGGGTATTAGTACACATAGAATGAATCGGATTTTTCTAGTTAATAAAAAAGTACTGTATTATCAAACACTCACATCCAGGTTAAAAGGAATATTAAGCTCGCAATTTCGCGAGCGATTGGCCCACCAAGCAAAAAGGCTGCATCTGCGATGTTGTGGACACCGGGGTGCCTCATACGGAAGATATACATGACGTATGCATAATCTGGTTGGATCAGAGTAAGCCAAGAGAACGTGGTGATTAAAGGAAGCATAAAAAGAGAAACGAAGCAACTCACATGTTGTAATAGCACCCCAACCAAGCAGAAGCAGTATTCCAGGCACGTAACCGACGGCGGCAAATGCGGATGGGATGGTGAGTACACCTGTTGCGAAGCAGAGTTTCATAAGAATGACACCTGCTTGAATCCTGTTGATGCCATATGAGTATTTAGCTAGGGATCTCACATTGCACAGGGCACATCGTGCAGAAAGGAACATACCACCCCAGTGATCGATACTCTGCATCGTGAAAGACCTCACCAGCCTCCACCTGTATTTGAGTCTCCGTTGTGTTCTGGCGTTGGTCCACCTTTAGGTCCATATGTGACAAAGTCTTCTCGGATCTGCGAGCGACATCGAAGTTGATATTTTCCACCATATTGATACTGGAAAACTCTGAGTTCTGCTGGGTTGTATAGTCAATAGGAGTGGTGGTATGATGTTCATTGGTAGGTTTTGTCACTGGGAAAATGACGACCACTACTCTGATATATATCGACGACTTGAGGCAGGCAATCAACCAAGACTGTATAATCAATGGTATTTAATTAGATAACAGAACGCGTGAATATAACTGTAGCTAGTGGGTTATTGCCAATACATGACTGTCACATGAATATACATGTTAGTCGTGGCATCACTATCAAACCAGGGCAATGATAAGCAACGGCGAATTTGATATATGGATAGTTTGAGACGTATCGCTGGGTTCCGCAGTTAGCTGATTTCCGATACGCGCCTAATTTAATACACAGTAATGTAATATGGCATTGGCCGGTGCTCTACCCCTCACATTCTACTCCCACCAAAAATGTACGCTGTTTCCCGACGCTAGCACTTTTCCGATGGCTTCATTGACGCGGGGAGAATCCATCGTAGTCATGCCAAGGAAGTGTACGCGTTTGAAAGTTGGTAATATACGTTCTGCTCTTTGTTGACTGACATGCAATTGTGCCACAAAATGACACACTCAAATATACGGTTGTGTTTTCTTGGTTTTTGACTTAAGTCCGGTCTCGGCTGAACTCAACAAATATTCATATTGCCCTATTCTATAGCACATACGATAAAAGATTCTAGACCAATGATCACCTTTTGACCAGCAACGACTGTACCCGCGTTTGTGATAGCCAGCACTGACTCAACCGCTGTGGGAGGACGAGAGGATACAATGCAGTCAAGTGCAGTGCTCCCTGAACATATATACTTCTGTACCCAAGTACCTCTGACCAAATCATACTGCTCGCGATAAGCAGAGAAAACGCCACCTTGATCATGAGGTGCCTTGTGTATGGCGAGGAACACATCGCCTACCTTGCCAATAAAAACAGAGGCATCAAGGCTGCTTAAGATCCAGGAAAAACCAAGTGCTTTATTCGCAGTAGTTAACGATACCGTAATATCTCTCCATACCTCCTCGTATGCCGTCGGTTCGCCTTTTCTGTGAGGCGCGGGTGTCACACCGATCTCGAGATCATCGCCGTTGGGAAGTCGCTCGAAGTGAGCTTCGTCTGGAACAGTGAGGTCGAGAGAGTCGATTATATGCGTCCACCGGAAAGTTGCTACAGTATGTTAGTACTAGACGATCTCCCATTTCAGATTTGTAGACTCACGCGGATCCTCTCGAAGACGGATTCTCTTCCCAGATCTGCCCCATTGAAGCACATGTGGCTCATTTTTGGCGACGCGCATATCGATGAAATATTCGCCGACATTGATGGCAACCGTGTCTGAGTCTTCGTATGCAGCATCCGGCAGCCACCGCACACTGATACGCTGAAGGACCTGAGGCGCCATGCTTAGTTTTCCATATGTTGGGAGAATTGGTGATTGACACTTGAGATGAAAACAGCTACCAGAGGCACATATTTATAATTTGAATGACTCAACCGTAGAAGGTGTGCTAAGACCTAATAATGAAAGATTTCCAGGCTGATAAGCTATCTGGGTGGTCTAATGACACACAGATAACGGCCATAAAAAATAGAATGCCCGAAAGTCGGAAGTAACGACTAGACGTAGTCTGGGTGTGACCTGATCTGCTATATAATCAAGCTACGGTGCCATATCTTCATGCGTGCCATATTACTTTCACTTCAATCAAATCACCAACAATATCTACTTTCATTCATCACCTTAAAAATGACCCTAATCAATATTGTCGACGCTTCTATCCAGGAAATCGAGGGTGCACTGTCTTCCGGCGCAGTGACCACGGTTGACCTGGTCGCCAAACACCTCAAGCGTATAGCAATGTACGACTGCCACGGCCCAGAACTAAATTCTGTGCCAATTTTGAACATGAATGTTCTCACTGATGCAGCTGCATCTGACGAGCGCCGGAGGACTGGTTGCACCCCGACTGGACTCCTCGAGGGTATTCCTTACACTGTCAAAGACAGCTACAAGGTCAGCGGCATGACGGTTGCCAGTGGATCACCCGCATTTGCTGAACTTGTGGCCACCGATGATGCGTTCACGGTAGCTGCAATCCGTGCAGCTGGTGGTATACTCATCGGTCGCACAAATATGCCACCCATGGCGTATGGTGGCATGCAACGCGGCGTTTACGGGAGAGCCGAGTCACCATATGCCCCGAACAAGTTTCTCGCTGCGGCCTGGTCATCCGGGTCATCCAATGGATCTGCTGCTTCTACAGCCGCTTCTATGGCCGTTTTTGGTATGGCCGAAGAAACAGTATCTTCTGGTCGATCACCCGCATCGAACAATGGCTTGGTGGCCTACACACCATCCAGGGGTGTGATTTCTATACGTGGTAACTGGCCCCTGTATCCCACATGCGATGTCATTGTGCCCCATACCCGGTCCATTGCAGACCTTGCACGTCTCCTGGATGTCATCGCAGCCAATGATCCTGTCACGGTAGGTGACTTCTGGAGAGATCAGCCGTTTGTGAAGCTTCCCAAACCATGGGAGGGTAGGGTGCTCGGAGGACCGCACGCTTCCTTTGGACCGGGTACATTTGATAAGGTTCTATCTGCTACAACATTGGCCGGTCTTCGAATCGCTGTTCCTGGCATGTATATTGGCGGGCCCATGCCCGAGCAAGCAACCCCTGTCACTGTGTCGGGTGACGTCAAGCTGCTGTGGGAAAGAGCCCGGCATGACCTTGAGTCCCTCGGCGCTGAAATCATCGTGGTGCCAGATTTCCCGGCCGTGACAGCCTATGAGCACCCCGGATGCCTTTCCCCCCCAAATGCCCCTAGATTGCCAGATGACAGTGAGGTCCACGAGAAAAATCACGTTCTCGCTCACGGCTGGGATAGCTTTTTGCGGAGCTGTAACGACCCCAAATTCAAAGAGGGGTTGATCTCTGTCGATGAGTTTGAGATTTTTCCAGAACGAATGCGCACAGAGGTTGAGCTCAAATTCCAGCCAAAGACCAATGCGATTCCATGGGGAAGTCTGGCCAAAGCAGTTTATGATTCGGGGGGTCCTGGTACCATGTATGGTAGTGATTATCTACGAGATAGTCTCCAGGTTCTGGAGAACATGCGCAAGGCTCTCCTAGATGATTATCTCGAAAAAGTTGGTTGTGACTTGTTCGCTTGGCCGTGTCAGGGAGATGTTGCCCCCGCTGATGCCGATATCAACCTGGAGTCTGCATCAATGGCCTGGAAAAATGGTGTGCATTACAGCCACGGAAACAAGGCTCTGCGTCACCTTGGCATTCCATCTGTCACCGTGCCAATGGGACTCCTACCAACGAAGCACATGCCGATGGGGCTAACCTTTGCGGGCCGCGCATATGATGACGGTATGCTTCTTCAGTGCGCTCACGCTTACGAAAACATGACGCATCATCGAGTGGCGCCTTTGGAGCACTGTCCTAGATTACCCTCGGATGGTGTCGATTTGGCGGATAACTGCCTGCCTCAACGGCGTGAAAGACGGCCTGCCTTGACGGTAGAGAAGTGCTTCAAGAGCGGACAGGGGGATACATGTGATATCACAATCGCCGGCACTGTGGTAATCCAGTCCGGTGATACGAAGCGTGTCCTTGTTCCCTCAGTGGAGATCACGGTTTCTGGAACAGACATACCGATTGATGACATTGATGTTCACCCAAGCCAGGATGGAACCGCTTCCTCATTTCAGTTTTCGGCTACTGTTTCCATTCCGGCACCTGTGGAAAGGAATGGTCGCGAAAAAACTCTCGTTCCGGTGGCGAGGGACAAGACCATGGTCGTTATCCTCGCCAGAGCTTCGCCATCAGGTTTCCCGGACGGCCGCTTATTTCTAGTTTGAGTTGACTCGGTGGCAGTGTTGGGTGTTTTTTACGTTAGATGAGGATAGTTTATATTGTAGACATAAATGCGGTTCATGCTTCTTAGTCTTTGGATTATCATCTGGTTTTTCTTTTGTGGGATTTTACAACTGTGCTTTGGTTGGGGCGTCGGACAGCCCGACAGCACTCCCCACATGCTGAATGATAAATGCTGCGGGCTTCCAGGTAAAATGCGTCCACTTACATAGTTTGCTTTTTTTCCAACAACAATTCAAATCTCCAAACTTGACATATTTACGGTGCATACAATCGGAGAAAGGAGTCGCTAAAACAATGTCCGATATCAAACACGTTCAGCTGAGCAACTTCACCTTCCAGAATGGCACAACTCTTCCAATCGTGTCTTTGGCCTATCGTGATATCAATCCCAGCGCCAAGAAGACAGCGCTAGTTATCACATGTTTTCGCGGCCGTCTACATAACACCTGCGATTTCGCATCTGGTGCGCTTAGCAACTATCGCATTATAGTTGTGGCTTTGTTTGGTAATGGAGAGTCGTCCAGCCCTTCAAACTGCCCCAATTTTCCGGCTGCAATCGATTACCAGGACTGTGTGCGGGCGCAAAAGCAGCTCCTTGTGGAGAGACTTCAAATCACTGTGCTCGACGCAGTGGTTGGTTTTTCGATGGGTGGACAAACCACCTATTACTGGGCCATGATGTACCCGGACATGGTCAGAACGGCTGTCATCATTTGCTCAGCAGCAAAGACCAGTGGCCACAACCGCCAATTTCTGGAGGGCCCCAAGTCTGCTCTAGACAGCTCTTCAGACTACGTCCATGTTGCATCGCGCACCGTCCAGACACCACCTTGCATACGCGGACTCCGGGCTTTCGGCAAAGCATACTCGGCATGGCTGACTAGCGCCGACTGGTTTGACCAGCAGATATATAAGACCCTCGGATTTGACTCTCAAGACGCATGGGATCTAGCTGCTACAGGCTCCAACTACAATGGTTGGGATGCAGATGACCTCTTAATTATGCTGAATATGTGGCAGCGAGGGGATGTGACTACACTTGGAAGTATGTCTCTACAGGAGGCGCTGTCGTCCATCAAAATTCCCGTCTTATTGATGCCGTCTACGAGCGATCAATACTTTCGATGGGAGGCTTCTGAGAGAGAGTCTAAATGGCTCCCCAATGCCACTTTTAAGCCCATTCCAACCATATGGGGACATCTGGCAGGTTCTGGTGTGTGTACAGAAGACACAAAGTGGATGGATGCCGAGATTTCGACATTTCTCGCTTCATAGTATTTAACGAGATTCAATTTAATTTAGTAAACAAGTACTACGTTTTACTATATATTTGCACAGCATGGCATTATGTGATAGCTATCGTAATTTGTGATAACTATTGACTAAGACTCTGATAGACCCTTTCCCATCTCGAACAAAGCCGCAGCCATCAGTACATTCTCATCTTCGAACCGTTTTCCGATGATTTGCATCCCTATAGGAAGAGAGACATCGGGACTATCTGGGTGATTTGAAAACCCACAAGGGACACTCAAGGATGGATGGCCCGTGACATTGAACGGCGCAGTATTGTTCGTTGTGCCAACTGGATAACTGATACGTTCCATCACGGAGGAATCTCCGTACTGTACTGGCAACTTCTTCGCTACATCCGGGGCACAGGGTGCAATCAGAACATCAACTTGCCGCAGCGCTGCATCGTAGGCTGCGCGCAGTGCAAACACAAGTCGATGTGCCTTTGCCTCAAGACTTGGATCCAGGAGACCACCAGTCGCTGTCCCACTAAACAGAACATTAACTGCTGCCGGATTGTTCTTATTCAGGATCTCATAAATATCCTGAGAAATCGGCTGTGGGTGGATGTGTGGAGGCTGAAATGTCAGATGCCCGGAGCACCGCCCCTTTAAGAGATACGTGCTCATGGACGGGCGTGTCGCGGCATTCCAGATAACAGGGCCATCCGTATGCATGGGTACAGACACTTGAACCACTTCTGCACCTGCACGTGTGAAGAAGTGTGTAGATGCTTCCAACACCGTATCCCGTACCGCATCTGTGAGGCCGACAACTTGAAATGACTCTTTGAGAATTCCAACCCTCCACTTCTTGGCGAAAGGTATCTGTGTTGGGTTTGCCATCTCTTGCCGAAATGACGCCAAAATTTGACTATATGGCTTGACACTTTCACGCAAAGGTGATTCGGGTGTCATTCGTGGATCGAGGCCGTCGTATCCAGCCATAACCTCCAATAAAGCAGCAATGTCGTCAAGATTTGCTGCCATAGGGCCCAAGTGATCAATCATAGGTGACATTGAAGCCGCCCCAGTGTAAGGAACGAGTCCAAATGTGGGCTTGAGTCCATATATGCCGTTATATGATGCTGGAATACGTACTGATCCGGCCTGGTCACTGCCAATAGATAGTTCAGCTGTAAATCCCCAGTTCTTGTTCGGGGCCGATACGTTGGCAGATGTCTTTAGACTATTCGCTGCTACCAAAACTGCTGAACCACTGCTGCTGCCACCGGCTGTGTGCCCTACCAGTCGCGGATTAAGGACGTGGCCAGAAAATGATGTGTTAGACAGCGGCGATGCACAGAATGCCTCGCAAGTTGATGTTCCTGTAACAATACCGCCAGCGTCAAGGATCCGTGCGACTACTGTAGAATCCACGGAGGACAAATCCCATGTCCCGTCTTCGCTGAAAACATACGGCGAAGTTCCGATTGTTGTGGGTAGACCGGCAACCGATATGTTATCTTTGACAGCACATGTACGTCCTTTTAGGATATCCGACGCTGGCACGCGTGCTGCAATTCTGCATCTGAAGCTCCACGCATTGAATGGGTTTTCTTCTTCTGTCGGAGTGTAGAATGTGCGACTGTCGGCAGGCTGTGGAAGCAACGACGGGGGGATGAAATCAGGCGTAGCATCTACTTTGTTCAGAACAGACTCGTAGGATCTAAGAACTTCCAGATAGTCGCTCTTGTCGCCAGGAGAAACGTCGTTAATGTTGAGGGAGGCCAACAATTCATCAAATTTATCCGGTGTTATCTTTGTTCTGATGCAAAAACATGGTGAGTAAAGTTCAAGGTTATGAGGGACAGTTCACTTACTCCGGGCCTCCGGGTATCACCACGATAGACATTTTGGCGGGTGTGAGAACTAAGGACAAGTGTTAAACAGATAACTATGACGAGGCTAAAGGCAGTTCTTATAATACTCTTAGCTTGGCGGGCAGACCGATGCCTTTGCATTGGCCCCTCTTTTTCTCCGTTTTGTCATGTCATCAGCAATACTTTGGTCAATTGCATTCTTGATGGTTACATGATTGGTATATCACGGCAGACTACGTGGCTTTTGAATACATTTCCACATTATATTCACGCAGATCAATCTACCACCCTCTACCATATGTCACTCTTGCCCGTTCGCAAGAAGAATGCGGCCACCATCGATACAGAGAGAAATGCCGTGAATGTAGGACTGATCGTGTTAGTTATATAAGCATAGTCAAGCAAGTAGAAAGGCAACATGGCCTGTTCAATAAAACTTACCCCCGCTCTGCTTGCGAGGTATAAAACTGCACCAGCAATGTCTTCCTCATTTCCAGCTCTCTTTGCGGGTACTTTGTCAAACAAATTGCTGAAGATATTGCCAGCTTCACCAACTGGGTTCATATTGCTCGGCACAACTACCTCGTCAGTACAACTGTTGCATGGCCAAAAGGACTGTAGATGTACTCACATCCTGGATTGATTCCACAGACACGAACGTAAAACTTGCTGTACTTAGCTGCAAGTAAGCGTACGAGGTGGTCCGTGGCGGCCTTGCTTGCCGCGTAACTTGTTAGATCAACATTTGTTACGTTATGCATGCTTGCACAGGAGCTTGTTAGAACCACAACACCTCGTCCGTCGTCCCGGCCCGTCCGCCCGCCCCCAAGGTCCTGAGACGATGCCTTTGCCAATAGTGGAAGAAAGGCCACAGACATGAAATAGTGCGCGGTAGTATTGACGGCGAATGTGTCAGTCCAGTCGCTATGACGAGATGACCACATGGAAGCCTGAAGCTCATCCAGGGACGCGTTCAGAACATCACACTGGATGGGGGGATCGCGGCGAATTCCAGCATTCGATACGAGGATGTCTAGATGTTTTTCCGATTTGGCGACATGTGCTGCAAGATTGGCGATTTGCTCCTTTTGCGACACATCGCAGGCAAAACCACTTGCCGAGCCACCATTTTTGGTCGATGTGGCGATTTCGTTGAGTTCGGCAACCTTTGCTTCAAGAGGTTCATGGGGAAGCGCAACTAGGTAGACTTTTGCGCCATTTGCAACCAGACCCTTCAATATATGAAGTCAGTATCTAGTTCTTCGAGGAAGAAACTGCATCTTTGAACAAACAAACCTTGCAGATCATCAGCCCAAGCCCGCTGCTGCCGCCTGTGACTACAGCGACGTACCCCTTCACGCCAAATAAACTCGTTGGTGAGAAATTCGAGTCCATTTCTTTGATATTCTGTTGACTGATATCGGGTTGCTATTGTGTACATGCATTGATTTTGAGATCATGCATTCCTATCTCCCATATGTAATGCACGAGGCTAATACCTGTCGGCTTGGATGCTTGGATGCTTGGGTGATTGTGGGTACTTCGTCGGATGCCCCGACATGAAACCTGTTTGGTACGAAGTAAACACCATTGATAAGCCACTTACTTCATGGCCCATAGGTCTTATCGTTAGCATATACCGATGTACTTCGTACTCCAATATTTTCTTATCTGTTTGGAAGTGTGTACTGTGCCCCACACAATATATGTCGGCCGTTGCTTCAAAAGTCGATCCTAGTTCAAGCACAGTACACACAAGACCGTTGACGTCTTAAAAGAATGCATGACTTCTGTATGGTTCTGATTTGGATCGGGTCCTCTATATCTGTCGTAATCATTTTGGGATCTATTGAAATATGTTAAAATTTTACGTCGAGAACAAGGCGGGGACAACCCATTTCATTCAATTTTATCAATAATTTCTTATTGTTATATTGAAACTTTTACAATGTCAAATTCTAATAATCAAACAAAACATTTTATGCAGCGTAAAATTCAGCAGTGACTAAAAAAACATTAAAACAACCTGAATGACTTTGTATGTATTTGTATGTATCTGTTTGTAGCTAAATGAGTTTTTTTCTATATTCAGGCGACCTTTTCATGGTAGTGAGGCGCTCCAGTCCTCATGCAATTTTATTTGAAGGCAAGGATTAATTTTATAATAAATGACACGAAGCATCTATTCCTTGTAGTGCTCCCGGGTACGCTCCTCAGCAGCAAACATGCACTCTTCCATAACATTGTCGTCCCGAGGTATAAGCTTGACCTTGAAGAAACGCGGAATGGCTACCAATGCGGTTTTGAACTCGTTGTAGTCAACGTAGTCGGTGTTTGGAGGAGCATCGTCACTGGCGACAATCTTGTACGACGAAAGTAGGCGGACCATAGCACAGTACAATAGGCGACTGGCGATGTACTGTCCAGAACAGGCGCGAGAGCCTGTGCCAAAAGACAGATGACCCAAGCCGTTCACATCAGCTTCTTTGGGTGGGTCCAAGCTAGAAAGCCAGCGTTCAGGGTCAAATTTGGATGCATCAGGGCCATAGTGATCAACATCGTGATTACCGGCCTGTGCGTTGATAAGAATCATTGTCTCAGGGGGAATGATTGCACCGTTCCAGTGAACTTCCGTGACTGTTTTCCGCGGCAGGCTCATAGCACTGACGGTATAAAAGCGTCCTGCTTCCTTGATAATGGCGTTGATGTAGGGGATCTTTTCTTCCACGTAGCAGTGTGACCAAGCATCCTGCATGTTGGGGTAGTGGCGCTTGATGTCCTCGTAGGCACGATCCTGCCAAACCTGACCTTCAGGTGTGCACAGAGACCCAATGCAAGATGTCAAAGTGCCAGGAATAGTCTCAAAACCACCAGACACGAGAGAGAGACAGATGGAAGAAACCTCGACACCAGTGAGTTTCGTCTCCTGGTCCTTCAGAATGGCAGCGGATATGCAAGGCTTATCAGTTCCCTCGGCAATCATGGCGCGAACTTTGTTCAGAAGAAGGTCGAGGTATGTATCACGCCGGTCACGAAGCTCTTTGGAACGAGCGTTTTTCTCGTTGTTCGGAAAGTAGCGCAGCAATGGCACATAGTCTTGGTAGTTTTCGGACGCACTGCGTAGAAGTGAAATTGCGGAACCGACAGTGAGAATTTCGCGGAGAAGTTCGTCGTAGACAGCGTCCATGCGAATCCCGTAGCAAAGAGTTAACGTAGTGTTGAGAGCATAGCGCTGGATGTATGGACGGATGTCGAGTTCAATTTCGCCATTCTTGCTGTCACGGCGAATGTCGCGAAGGATACAAAAACTCTCCAGATCAAACATGGGGTAGTAGTTGCGCAGGGCCGGGCGGCCAAGCGCAGTACCTGCAGCCTTGCGCTTCTTCTTGCACGAATCGTCCCACGGCGATGAGCCGATAGTAAAACCTTGAGTGCTGCTGATGACTCCGTGGAAAGTGTACAACTTTGGACGGTCAATGACAGCGTTCTGGTTTCCAAGAAGCATCTTCTTACAGTCGTCGAAGGAGTTGACAACGACAGCGCGGGTGTTTCCGAGTTTGATTTGGAACACCGAGTGGCCATACTGCCGCCACCACTTCTCGCAGGTTGTGGCATGGTCTTCACCCAGCTTCAGAAGGTGCCCAAAAACAGGAACTGCGCCAGGGATCTCTGGCATACCCTTGATATGTGGGATATCAGTGACGTATAGGGCCTAGTTTTATTAACATCTTGTAGAAAACAAAACCACTGACGTATCGGTACATACATTGTAGATGACGAAAGTCAGTACAACCACGACCGCGGCGGTAACAAATGCACCGGCCTGTTCATGACTCTGCATCCGAGTCCAGTAGTTTCGCAAGAGACTTGCGTCGAGGATATCGAGCTTAGTGTCCATTTTGACGATGATGTTGTGTTCGAGCTGCGATAAGTTGTCGTAGTGTATGCTATACTGCAAGAATTGAGCTGGGCATCTAAACTCGGCGGAATAGACTTCCCTTTCATATTTGGCTTAACCTTGAACTTCTCATATGCATGATATAGCCACTAATGTGATAGCTATGCAAATGCGCAAGTCCCGAGAGGATATCGGTCCGTCCGATGATTGTGATCTAGTTCGGGTCCGACGCAGTTCTGTAATGCCCCGCACAGCAAGAAGAACATTTGTCGGATACTCCGACCAGAGCACAGTACCTACATTGGCCTTATCAGTGCACAGATAAGAAATAACAATGAAGGGATGATATCACACAATGAAGCCAATAAACAACACCGGGCAGAAATTATCACTCGCCTGAATCTGAAGTTTTCGAGTACGACACACGACATAATCATGAATCACGATACAAGGCCGGTGGTCCTCATCACAGCCGGCTCTGCTGGACTAGGTGCTGCAGCTTCCAAACTTTTCGCCAAGAGAGGCTACATTGTTATTATTAACTACAACTCCAACCATGAACGGGCGTCCCGCTTGCTGGCAGAAATCAGCGTGGAAGGCGGGCCTGTACACAAAGTGATCAAGGCCGACCTTGCCTCCCGCAATGAGGTTGAAAGATTGATTACTGAAGCTTTCATCATGTACGGCAGACTCGATGCGGTGTTTTCTAACTGCGGATGGACGGCATTTCGCGATACTTCTAGACTGAGCGACAATGTTTTCGATGAAGATTGGGACCGCGCGTTTATCATGAATGTAAAGTCACATCTGTGGCTTCTTCATGCAGCCGAAGAGCATCTTTCCAAGCAAGACGGCGCATTTGTGACAACGGCATCACTTGCAGGCGTGAATGGAATGGGCAGCTCGTTGGTAAGATACCTCTATAGAGATTTTCATTTAGTTTCATAAACCGTTAACAATTGACTAGGCTTATTCTGCTGCTAAGGCGGCGCAAATACATATGGTCCGAGGTCTTGCTGCCATGGTTGGGCCCAACATTCGCGTTAACTCAGTATCTCCTGGCCTCTTAGAGACCGAGTGGGCGGAACGTTTCACCACCGAGCAGAAGCAAGCAACGCTGGATAAGACCAAGTTAAAGCGTTTTGCGACTGTCGAGGATGTTGCTGAGCAAGTCTTTGGTCTGGTGAAGAGTAAAAGTATCACTGGCGTGAATATTGTCATCGATGCGGGTGTAAATGTTTAAATCTTCATTCTGTTAGAAAGGTACTTTTTTTGGTTTTGGAATAAGACGACATAAAATAAATATTATGCCCTGAACAACAAAATAAAAGCCATTTGCAAGTGTCTTAGTTTACACAACTGAATCTAACTATCTGTCTAAACAGAGATTCCCATGGCCCGTAGACCCTCATTGCCATTCAGAATCAACTCCCGCGAGCCAGGGTAACCCTTAAAGTCGCGCTCTACAGAACCGCCGAGAAAGTCCGCCGGTGGCTCTCCATTAAGGAATGCCTTCAACTGATTCTGGACATACTCAAGATTCTCGGGCGTAGTAGGTGTGGCAGCGACATAGATTACAGATGAGATACCCTCGCCCTCATGGTCCAGCTCAACGGCGTGACACATCTATGTATACGGTCAGTATGTCAATATTCAATCGAAGTTGGCATTTCAAACTGGACTTACGTCACAATGCCACCAGATAGTGTCACCGGGATACATGGTGGGAATATTCACTAATCCGTTGTGCATCCTCAGGTGAGGAAAAGCGTCCGGACGAAGTTCCTGAGACTTCTCGCGCCAAACACCGGGAAACCAAGCATCATCAACATCGAAAGACCACTTCTCTGCATCCATGATGTCGGACTGGTCGGAAGGCGGCTGAAAGAATGGCCGCAGCAGCACATATGCAATAGCAGTGCGGATATCCGGGTATAGCATCAGGCTCCCCTCGCGAGCACCGGCTTTAGTCAAAGCTGTCCAGCCCTGCCAAAGGCGAAGAACCGAGGAGTGAGCCCCCCCGGGAAAAAGAGAGGTATTTGCCTTCTTCCGTACCGTGAGATCGAGCGGGTCGTATCTTTCAGGGTTTCCAGACCAGATAGCATCATATACTTTGCGGTAAGTCGGATCGGCCCAGCGACACAAGCTTCCGGCATCAATGTGAGGGCCAAGGCTGGTGAATGGCTTTCCAGGAGGGCGGATGCGGGCGGCGTCTGCATATGACAGCGGAGCGGCGAATTTCTTTTCTTCGTCATCGTCGTCATGCCACAGCTTGTTGAGGGACTCGTGAAGAGCCATTGCACGTGGGTGCGTGCGCGACTCAATTTGGGCTCGCGACCAGTACAGACGAAGAATGCAAGGAGACTCCACAGGCCATCCTAAGTTGTCAGAACAAGTTGATTTTCTAATTGTCAAGTACCGACACGGGTTGGAACATAACATACCGTTGATATGCTCCTTGTTCTCCTTGACATAGTTATCAAGGTCTGCGAACCAGGCATCAGCAGTCTCCTTGGGGATAGTTCCCCGCACAACAAAACAGCCAACCTTGCGAATCTGTTCCTTCAACTGATCACTAGGGTTGAGGCCCTCTTCATATGTGAGTTCCGGAATCGCAGCGGTTTGTTTTTCGGCCATCTCTGCAGATAAAATTTCGAGCTGCTTGCAGACAGCCAGCCAACTTTTACGAAGAGCTGCCTCGCCATACTCTGCTACAATGTCCTTTTTGTACTGGACATTGTCGGGCTTCAGTTCCGCAGTGTCGAGGGAGAATTCAGCCCACTTCGGCCATGGCTGTGAAGGCTTCATACTTGCTGGTTGTTGGTGTAAAAAGATGTTTTGGGATTCGTGAAAGTTTCCGAGGTGTTATTGACGATGTTAGTTACACTCGTGGATGTGCTGATAAACCTCGTAAGATAATTAAGTCTGCGTTTTATAACCCAGTGGAAACCATTTCCGTGTCCGGTGCCGGTGCTTGAACACCGCGGCGCCCAACTGGGAGCGGCGACTAGGCCGACAGGTATGTCACAAAAGATATGTGACTCTGCAACGATAGCGACCCCGTCGGTAGGTCCGCAAAGTGTAAAATATCATATCAATTAACGCTATATTAATCAAGCTTCCTTATCAGGCTTTTTAGCCACTAAAACGATCAATGCTCTGAGTAGGATCCCCACACCACGTTTCGCTAATGTCCTCTTTGTGATTGTAGGATATCTGCGCCCGGCATTTGCCTGGCATATCTCTTCATATCTTAGAGGTGTGCGTAGTCTGTTGCATTGTATAGGGGAAGCGTGGCTGAGATACGCATGGCTTAGATTGCTGGAACTAACAAGATAGGAATGTTATCTGAGCAGTTTGATATGATGGCTTTTTATCGATTCAGGAGATTCACGTCCTCGCGGCATCTGGCGTTTCTCCTATATATTGCGTCAATCCCGTTATCATTTCTTGTGCAGTGTTTAACTGGCATTAGAATAATACTGCTGGTCCTTATTAGTCATACTGATATCTCTCAACACCAGACGAACGGCATACGGTACACCAACGCAATCATGGCTTTCGGAAAAACTCTTATGACGAGCAACTCCACGTATAACGTGTGGCTCATGCTATGGTGCTCCGGCATCCTTTCCACAGTTCGTTATTTACCCGCGTCTTGGCATCTCAGCGTGCAGAATATGCTAACAATAGTAGTCCCTGGGTTATGATTCGTCTATGATGTTCGTACACTGCCTTTTTGATTAAGATAATACAGACAGGCTAACGTTCAAGGTCGGGCTTGAATATCTTGCCTTCGTATACCGATTACTTCAGCCTGACGACTACTACCTTGGCGCTGCAGTCCGCCGTCTCCTGGGCTGGTAGTACAGTTGCTGGCCTCTTCTACGGGCAGCTGACAGACATTGTCGGCCGCAAGAATGCACTTTGGATCAGTGCAGCCATCACCATGGTGGGCGCCATTCTGCAGTCCTCGTCTCAAAACATTGCTATGTTTGTTGTGGCAAGATTCATTGTCGGCATTGGCAATGGTGCCACTTTTGCGTGCGGTCCAACTTACCTTGTGGAGATGTTCCCTGTGCAGTGGCGCGGCCTCGGTCTTGGTATTTTCATGGACTTCTACTACATCGGCGGCCTTCTCTCTGCTGGTATCACATATGGAACCGCTAAGATCGAGTCCACCTGGGCTTGGCGGATCCCTTCCATCTTGCAGATCCTCTTCATGATTCTCGGAGTACTTGTACTTCCATTTCTGCCCGAGTCCCCTCGTTGGCTCATCTACCGCGATCGCCATGAAGAAGCCCTCGATTCTATTGCTGCAATGCAATCAAACGGAGAACGTGATGATCCTGTCGTTCTTCTGACATACCAGGAAATTGTCGAGACCCTGAAGGCCGAGACCGCTGCTAATCAGAAGACGAGTGTTACAGAGCTGGTGAAGACAAAGCAGAGTCAGCATCGTCTTCTGCTCGTAGCTGCCGTGGCCATTATTTCTATGGCTTCAGGAAACAACATCATTACCTTCTATCTCGGAGCTATGCTCAATAACGCAGGTATCACGGACTCAACCACCCAGCTTGAGATAGTAAGTTTGTGCAAAGCCACCACATCGCAGATATCCTAAAATGATCACCACTAACATATCAGAATATCATTCTTAACGCGTGGTGCCTCGTCGTGGCTATTTGTGGCACACTTATGCTTGATCGACTTGGTCGTCGTCCACTAGCTCTCTACTCCTCTATGGCCTTGACTGTCTTCATTTTTATGGTTGGGGCTCTGACCAAGGTGTACGGCGATTCCGAGAACACATCTGGAATTTATGCCACCGTTGCGTGCATCTTCCTCTTCCAGGGTGCGTACAGTTTCGGTTGGACTCCGCTGGCTATGCTTTATCCACCTGAAGTTCTCAATTACTCTATTCGTTCCGTGGGCATGGGCATGTATACCTTCCTGTCCAATGGCGTGGGCTTGATGGTCGCCATGTCTTTCCCTATTGCCCTGGATAAGATCGGCTGGAAGACATACATGATCAACGGTGTGTGGGATGTTCTCCAGGTTGCATTTGTGTATGCTTATTGGATTGAAACCAGTGGTAAAACACTCGAGGAGATCGATACACTGTTTGACCCATCGGCAGTAACTGCCAACATGGTTAAAATTCAGGATGTCATTGAAGGCCATGAAGTTGGCGACGCCGTTGAGTCGGCACGGGATATTGTTGACAAAAAGCTAGATGTTTCTGCTTAGTCTGCTGCCATTCAGATTTATCATATTCGAGAACCGATGCCGGGACAGGATAGCTCAGTATATCCAACTACCTATTTATTTTAGTACTTCTTAGTTGAGACTGTTCATTTGATATTCACACTTAACATTATACTCTAACGTACATGTGGGACATGCAAATATTTCCGTCACTATTTTTTTAACAATGCCCTGATCCCTCTATACCTCACCTAACCGCCTCCCTCTTTGACCACTTTGAGACGACATTTTCATCATCTCCCCCTTTCCTCAGAGGTCAGTGTTTTGGTTCGTCCTCGCGTTCGGAACACCATGGATTGGAGATCAGTGTATTCGTTGCCTACACATGCGTTTTAGTATGATTAAACGATGTTGTAAATCAAATGACACAACTGCAAGCAATACTGGGATGGATGCTGCTGTGCTAACATATATTAATATCACAGCACTCCGTATTCAAGATAAATAGTTTTCCCCCTCTATATTGTTGTGTACTGCTGTATTCATAATAATGCATTCTAAAACCAACGAAGCAAAATTTCCTCACCAACCACGCGCGAGTTAAACCATTCGAGAATGGCTATGCGCTCCTGAATCGGCTTCGCACCGTGAAGAACGTTGCTTTGCACAATGCGCGCAGTTGCCATGTGCAGCTCAGCCATCCCGAGGTTTTGACCTATACATGCTCGTCCACCTTTGCCAAATGCGAAGAAGCTTGTCAGCATTTCATCAGCAGGCTGAAGCCACCGATCGGGAATGAATTCGTCAGGGCGAGGAAATATTGTCTCATCTTGGTGTAACTCGAATGATGCGACACCGACTGACGTCCCGGCAGGGAAAAAATGCCCTTTGAACGACCATCCCTTCTCCGGCACACTTCGAGGAAGACGGATAGGGTTCGCCCAAGACAGACGAAGACTTTCTCGCACAACAGCACGCAAATAGGAGTTGGTGGTAACGTCGACATCATTTTGTATAGAGACCATATCGTGCAGCTCTCGCCGCAGACGACAATAGACTTCTGGGTGACTAGCAAGTTGCCACAACAACATTGCCAAGTTCATACCGCTCGAATCTGTACCAGCGAAGCAGACATCCTTACACTCCGCCTGTACCTGCTTGCGCCAGGTATCTGGGGTAAGAGTCGCAGACTTACTTCTTTCTGGGACTGCAAGAAGTCGGCTCATGTAACTTCCGCTGCCGGGTACAGCTGTTTCCACAAGACGTGCCGTATATTCGTCGATTTTCTTCATGGAATCACTCGTAGAGTCCGTGGTCATGGTTCCGGTGAAGCGATCGATCCACTCCATCACCCTCGTGTCCCAGCCTGGAATCCATACATGAATGTTGAAAAAAGCGCCGACTCCGACAAATGCGTCCACAAATGGCGAAGCAGACATGACACTATGTTTTTCATTGTCGCTGTCTTCCTGGGGGCTGTCATCAGTCTCTACTAACGCGCCGTATGGTAGTTGAAACAGGTATGTGCTGACGGCATCCAGGGCCATAGACCGAGCCAGATTCAGCACATTGACAGGACGGCCGGTGGATCGACTGCGGTCAGCCTCGCGTTCGAGGCATACGGCAAATCTATCCACAACGCTACCGAGCTCTTTGTTGTCGCCTTCACTGTCATGGCTTGCTTTCCGGATAGATGCTGTGGCAAAGAGAGGCGCTATAGCCTTTACACGAGGAAGTCTCTCCTCTCGTGTGCGAGAAGAGAACAAAGTTGCATGACCATCAACATCGAACATGTTGTAGTTTGCAGTCTTTTGAAAGCCACCCCGCTCAACATATACCGGACCGACAGCATCAAGGTCGCTTATGTCAATATCATTGGGACCGACACGCAAAATGGGACCGTAGACTTGATGCAGCTTGCGAATAGCAGTGCACTCATCTCCTAAGAAAGTGTGCCAGGCCAACCACAGCGTTGAACATCCTGCCAACCAAGGGCCGGGGACGCCCTTCAGAGGGTGGAGAAACAGCCTGTATATGCAGAGGACGAGTGGAAGTGAGAGTGATACCAATATAAGAGTGGCGGCCAAGTTGAGCCCAGCAATCCAAGGATCTTGTATCCAAGCCTCGCGGAGCGTATGCAGTAGGAAAGAGGCCATATTTTTGATAATGGCCAAATATGCGTTTGGTCGAAACTGTAAGACACGAGAATTGGCATTGACTAAACTTGGCGAGTCGGCAGATACTAGGTATTTTACGCGTTCACGGTTGCGCTTTAGTCGAGGAGCCTATTCCAAAAGTAGCCGTCGGGAGATAACATAGTTGTTGGAAAGTAACCCTTACCGATAACACTCATGATACTTTGTGACCTACCAGATGCGGCCCATTTGATGAGGAGCGCGGGCGATAAGGGCAGCTACATACATTACATGTCACATAAGCCCCGAATAGTTTGGTTCTGATATCGCAATAATATCTGTCGGACTGTCCGACACTTAAACTCAAATAGCTGCAGAATGACGAAAAGCGGTTCATTTCTTATCGAACGGAGCGATATCTATCGAGAGCCCATAGGCCTCTGATAAGCTTGTAATTAATTATATTTCACAGTCACTTTTACCGATCAGTTATTCGGACATTTTTTCGGCTCTACCGATAACGCTAATACAGGACAGATAAGATATCGGATAATAAATCAGGTGAAGTAATGGGCTTTGCAATTTACATCGCACATGCCGACAGAGGTCACCCACGAATGCCGTATTAAGGTTACTATGTTCGGACTTGGATGGTAAAAAAACGTGGCCGGCATACATTTCTCACTACCCCTGATTCTTTACATCACGACCTAGCCCAAACGAAGCGCAGCGACCCAAAACACCAACAATCATGTCTCCTAACGGCGAAGCTTACCTTTCCAATCCAAACGCACCCGAAGGCCCAAGCCGCTTTGCGCAGGCTCGACTAGCACCGGCCGGCCCTCACCGGACCATTTACATAGCTGGCACGGCCTGCGTCCGCAGTGATGGCACATGGCCTGGTGTGACTGAGAATGAGGATGGCACCCGCACGCTAGATGTACGCAAGCAGACTGCTGCCGTGCTGGAAAACATCGACGCCATCATCAAAGGTGCCACGGGTGGCAAGGGTGGTGTTGCGAATATTATTGACGCTGTTGTCTACATTCTGGACATGGATTCGCAATACGCTGGAATGAACGAGGAGTGGAACAAGGTGTTTACATCTCGCGCAGTTGCCCCGGCGCGTGCTACCATCGGCATTAAGGAGCTTCCCGACCCGCGCATGGTTGTCGAGGTCAAGGCCACAGCTGTTGTTGAAATGTAATCTATATTAAGCAATTTCAATAGATGGAGATAAATAGCCTGCATCAATACATCGCTGCAGAGTTTATCTAGTCGAATCGGTGTTAAGGTTCAACTGCTCTGTTTCTGCTGATAATGAGTATGTAGTTGGAAGTTTCTTGTTAATAAAATCCCATGGGGTCCATTTAAATATTGATATAAAGTACAGTTGTTTCTTTACAGGCTGTGAGATTGGCTGCGGCCAGGCCCGATCTCACACCAGTACCATTACTAGCGTAGAGTGCGATAGCAACTACCAATAAAATTAATCACTTTGTGTACAGTGGAAAAAGAGGGGGTATGGGGCAATGTCCATGCTTATCTCCAGTAAAACCTCCCGCGCAAACTTACCCCGACTCAATAACGGCATCTACTCTGCACCAAATGAAAAATACCGACCAAGCAGATCTTCTACATCACGGTAGCGACAACGTCCACCACTTCATGAAAATGGTCACTCCGGAAGCCCGCCTCTCATGTGCGCGATGCCATAAACGCAAGAAGCGCTGTGACAAAGGTTTGCCCGCCTGCAAGAACTGCCAGAATGCTCGCGTGCGTTGCAGTTTTCTGGAGGGCGAAAACCATACCACTGCGTCTTACCCCGTGAAGTACGAGTCATGCTGTGATTGAAACTGTAAATTTTATAATGGATTTCTAACAGCCCCAGCTACGTCAAAACCCTAGAGTCGCGCGTGCAAGCGCTTGAGAAACAGCTTGTATCTCTGCGATGCCAACCTTTGCAATCCGAAGAGTCGCAAGCCCAGTTACCTCCGACGGATACTACAGTCCATGCATTCATTGATCCATCTTCCAATCATGCATCGCAGAGCGCAAATCCTTCAGCAGATGACTCTCAGTCGACGGTTATGCAACAGCCAGCGGCAGCTTCGCCTTGGTCATCCCAGGCTCCCATTTCCCCGTCAACCACCCGTGCTCAACCTCTCCAGCACGTCCACGTGCAAGCAATTCCGCCAACAGACACGACATCTCCATCACAATTACATCCTCCTATTCCACCGCAACTTCCTCGACAAAATACTGACGACTTGCCAAGCTGCACTCAAACCCCTCATCGGCCAACATCAATGGAAGCCGGTTCACATTCACAACACCCACTTATGGCTATCCCATCTCCATCTTTTGCCCAGGAGCTCAAAGCACTGTCACTGGAGGCGACGGCGGAGAGACATCTGGGGTCTTCGTCTGGGGTATCGTTTGCCAAACTCACTCAGATGATACTACGTCGGCTCACTCCGGACAAGGCTGACTTTGTTTTCCCTGAGTCTGGAAACGGCAGTTGTGACACGAATCGTGGTTTGAATGGGGGCTCAAATAGCATCAATCAAATCAACATCAGTCACGGTGATGGCGATGGCAGTGCTACCAACAACAATAATATCGACACGCAAAGTCTTATCACTCTCGTGAACGATCCCGATCCACAGCTCATCCATTTCGACTCCCCATCAGATTTGTTCAACTCATCGGTGTTTCACAGTCTTGGTCAAAGTATATCTGTCCACCCATTGCTTTTTGGTGACGTTTTCTTGGCCGACATTATCGAACCTGACACAGCCCTCGTCAGCCTCAACTGGCCATCAAACACCGACGAGGGGCATGTAAATATGCTCATTGAGTTCTACTTCGCTCACTCGAACACACTCTATCCCATCATCATCCGGCAGGAGCTTCTTGAGACCATGCGCGTTATGCGTGAAGATCCCCATGGCTGTGCGAATATCCTCTCACCGCTATCCCTCTTCCGCGCTTGGATGGTCCTCGCCATTGGAGCTACAGCCTTTTCGTCGGTATCACTAACGGAAGAGTCGGAGCCGATGCTCTATTACAACAAAGCACTGCAGTACGCTGAGCCAGCGCTTGCTCTTGATGAAGTTGCTGCACTTGAGGTACTGACACTTCAAGTGTCGTACTCGTTCTTTAACCAGCTTGGTCCAAATACGTGGTTCTTGGTGGGTATATCAGCCCGTCTTGCGTTGGGTCTTGGACTACATACGGCATCGACGTATAAGAACATGCCATGTGATGCCGTAGAGCGTCGAAAGCGCATCTTCTTCTCTATCTACATGATGGATCGCGTTGTTTCAATTGCTCTTGGTCGACCTTTCGCTATACATGATGACGACATTGATGTTTCAGTACGTTCGTTTTGTGCAAATACCAATGCTCGTAAAATACTAACTATTTAGCCATTTGAAGCTATCGACGATGAGTGCATCACGCCAGATTGCATACTGCCCCAGAGTAGCCTTCAGCCCTCTATTATGGCAGTTCCGCTTCATATACTGTCACTTCGTCGCATTGCAAGCAACATAACTCGTCAGGTCTACACAAATCGGCAAGCAGATGGCCTGTCCGTGCAGCAACGGGAGGATATTCTGGTGGGATTACACAAAGAGTTGATCGATTGGCGGCGCAATATGCCCTTCCCTCTTATTGATGTTGACAGCCGCGTGCCACATCTTTGCGGTACTTGGTACGATTTCAACTACTATACGCACCTGGCCTCTATTTATCGCCCATCACCTTTGTTTCCTGTAATGGATCAGAAAAGGGTCAAAATATTGGAAACTGCCGCAGCCATGTCCGTACGGCAGGCTTATAACTTGCACCAGCAACGTCGCTTTGCTTACAACTGGCTCAACTTCCTAGCCTTGTTCACATCGACGCTTTCTTTGATATACGCCACAACCGCGCAGCCTGAAAACCTGGCCTCTGTTCTCAATGAGACACGGGCTATTGAGGATCTAGAACTGGCTATAGAACTGTTCAACACTTTGAGTGTCAAGTTTTCCGCGGCACGAAAAATTGGTGGAATGATCTCGGAAATCAGTAAACGCTATAAGGATGTTAAGCGGTTCTCTTAATGGTTTATTACTCCGGAGTATTGTCGGCGATAACACAAGAATCTAGTCTACGTACCTAAAGCATATGTTCAAGCACAGCAACGGCGCATACGATACTATACCAATGGTATCGAATACCATTCAAGACTGCTCTATGATAAGAACTCCAAATTAACACACTTTCGTTGATTTTGAAGAGTCCCACACGCATGTCTTGGTTTTTCTTGCTTTGAATATGTTCTTGTACTGGGAGTTTTTCAAAGAAGGCCCATTCGTTTTTATTTTGTGGCATTTTCTATATCAATTGTATAGAATGATCTTATCGAACACGTCACAAGCACTACGTTTTTGGATTTTATTGATATTATTTTTTTTAAAAAAAAACCTACACTTGAAAACACAAAAACTGGTCCGCAAAATAAACCTCGATTTGATAAGTTGTAAAATTTTCTATTTATTGGTCTTCCTGACCTAAACTAAACGCTGGCGAGGACATCCTGATATCGCAATACATTCAACAGCATGAGGTATGATGCGATACCGGGAAAATAAACTTCCAAGTCGGTTGGTCATGGAGAAGACTGGTCAACCAAATGTTTATATCCAGTCAGAAAACAACAATTATGAGTTTAAATTCAAGTACGTTTGTTGATAAAGTTTTACACTACAGAAATAGAATTAGTGTTTGTATAGTCGGTTTGGGCCATGCGCGTTCAATCAATTGGTGCTGAGACTTGATCCACGTTCAAATGCGTCTTGAATAGAAAGTCTTCCGTTTATATTTTGGTTCTTTTTATCAATAGTTGGTCGTCTTTTTTTTAAAAAATAAAATAAAAATATAAATACTGCATAATAGCCTGTCACTTAACTAGTAATCTTGCAATATCTAAGATATTCCATAATGTATGGTAGATCCAGGAAATACTAAGTGATATGGTGGGACTACTCTGCATACAAGTAGTCTGCTGCTTCCATTCTGAGTTGTTCTTTCTTTATTTAAACAGCCCAAATACCAAGACATGATGCAGAGCAGATCACTGTGTGACGAGACGGGACTATGCGCTCGGACGCCCACCAAACCCACATCAAGTGGATCACAGTGGCTTTATTGATCTTGGCTAATGTGGGCGCTAGAAGTCCACACGAAGGTGAAATACCGGCAGAAAATTCCATATCAACACCGCAGTCGCAACCAGGTTCCTTATCAACGTAGTCACAAAAAATGATCGGTAGCAGTCTGCTTACATCGTACGAGAGTTCAAATCCCGAGTAAGGACGTTATACCTTGTCCTTTATTTTTTTAGAGTAAAGTTTAATAAAATAAAATAAAAATGGTGCGGCATTGGCCGCAAAAGATTATTGCCAGCCCGGGCATGCCATGCTAAACCATTAAGGGAAGGACCGAGTTGGACGGGTCTTGTATTAAGTGGGATCCTTAGATCGGGTGTGATGTTTCAGTCACATAGTTTGCGTCTGTGCACAGTCAAATAGACGAGGGATTGAGATGCAACACTGTTGACAAAAGACGATTGATCGATGGCACCCGTGCCAGATTCTGCGGGGAGAGAGTACAGATTAGAACTAATGTGTCAGCTCATATCCTGTACAGGAACTGGAAACAATATGGGCTTTAGCGAGAACTAAACAACCATGTGAAGTAAGATTAAGTACGTCAGCTAAAGGCAACTACTTCGTGCTACAAGGTTTAAGACAGGGATAGATGTCACAAGAATCGGCAGGAAAGCCAAAATGGCATTGGCCCGAAGCAAAAGAAGAGCGGATGGGAAGCGACGAGGCCCGGTCGAAAGCCTTCAATTTACGACGTCTACGAGATAAGCGTAAACAGTTTTCTCCGCCTGTTTCGGCCCATGCTCCAGAATAAGAGTTCTTCAACTTACTGGAAAGAATCACAAATCTCGTTTACGTCTAATAGCTCCATAGTCAGGCCAACCCACGCCTCGGCTGTCATTAGCTACTATTATTCTTGTTTCAAAATAAAAATTATGTACTGCTGGACTTCTCTATGCCGCAACGGAAGATTCGTTCCTGAGAAGGAAATAGGGGCAGCCAGTATATTGAATGAGCACAACCATCTCAAAACATAAAAAATGTCAAATAGGACCTTTGTATATATAGCAGTGCACTTTCTGTTGCCATTTTGATCAAAACATTGTCTTCATCTTGTTCACAAGACAGCAGCCAGTATCTATCCTCTCCCTCATTTTACAAAGCTATCCGGCCAGTGAACTTAGCTGTGGACACTCTCCCGAATTATTTTTTGTCTTTCTTTGTCACCGTTTTCCCCCTCTTTCCTACCAACTACAAAGTTCCAACGACGATGAGATCATCATTTGTTGTATTCACCTTTCTCCGGGCTGTGGCCGCTGTCACGGGTGCCGCCGAAGGGTTTGCCAAAGGCGTTACAGGTGGTGGATCTGCGACTGCTGTCTATCCGACCACAATTGCAGAGCTCGTCAGCTATCTAGGTGACTCGTCCGCCCGCAACATCATCCTGACAAAAACTTTCGATTTCACTACATCTGAGGGATCCACCACCGCAACAGGCTGCGCGCCTTGGGGTACTGCGTCTGCTTGTCAGTTAGCAATCAACAAAGACAACTGGTGCACGAACTACGAGCCTAATGCACCTAAGGCATCTGTATCATACAACAACGCTGCTGTACTTGGCATCACTGTTGGGTCCAATAAGTCTCTCATCGGCCAGGGCTCTGCTGGCATTATCAAGGGCAAAGGACTACGGATTGTAGGCTCCAGCAACATCATCATCCAGAATGTACACATCACTGGCCTGAATCCACAATATGTATGGGGCGGTGATGCTATCACTCTCAATGGCGCAGATATGGTGTGGATTGATCACGTCAAGACATCACTTATCGGCCGTCAGCATTACGTCTTTGGCAATTCGGCATCCAACCGTGTTACAGTTTCAAACTGTGAAATTGATGGTCAAACCAGCTGGTCCGCAACCTGTGATGGTCATCATTATTGGGGCATGTACTTCACTGGGTCCAACGACATGATCACGTTCAAGAAGAACTATGTACACCATACATCTGGTCGGTCGCCGAAGGTGTCTGGCAACACACTCCTTCACTTTGTCAACAACTACATGTACGCAAACTCGGGTCACGCATTTGAGAGTGAGACGGGCGCCAAGATTCTCGCCGAGGGTAACATATTCGACAATGTTGTGGCTGCGATCGACACCACCACTGGCCAAATGTTCTCTGCCCCGTCGGTTTCGGCGAATGCGGTCTGTAGCTCTGCGCTTGGAAGAGTCTGTCAAGTCAACCAATACACTTCATCTGGCACTCTGGTTGGCACAGATTCAAGCTTCTTGAGCTACTTTGGTGGAAAGAATGTCGCTACTGCTTCTACTGCTGCAAGTATTACTGGCGTCAAGACTAGTGCCGGCTTTGGTAAAATTTAGGTATATCTTAATCCGTGCTGAGTCTTTCAGATAAAAAAAGAGATATATATTTTTTAAAAATAATAATGCTGTGATATTTGTCTGTCTACATAGCGAAAGATAGTCAAAAGAAAAAAAACCTGGAAATAGTATAGATTAACAATTAGAAGTGACTCCCGATCGAGTGCTACTAAATCTCCTGCGCGCCGCCCTTTTTGAAATACAAGAGTCAACCTAAACCGAAAGTGCATTTAGGGAAGTAGATGCTTGAAGATCACGGCTGCTAAAACCAACTGAGAGTGTGAAAGTTCCCTGTGGAATACGCCACTGCTGAGAAACGACATCCCAGTAGCTAATATCACGTCTCTGTATAGCGAAAGTGACGTCGCGAGTTTGACCAGGGGCGACAGAGAACTTGTCGAAGCCACGGAGCTGTTGCGGAGGAGTTCCAGACGGTGTGCTATCAGGAAATTTCACGTATAATTGCGGCACAGCCTCGCCAGAAACAGTGCCGTTGTTCAGTACTGTGGCTGTGACATCGAAAAGAGTCTCCCAGAGAGCTGGGTTGCCGCCAGGTGCAATGGGGAGGTCAGCAGGCAAGGCTGTTACCGTAGCGTTGGAACTGGCTGCCTTGACAGAGACATTGCCAGAGATGGAAAATGTGGTATACGACAGGCCGTAACCGAATTCATACCGCACAGAGATGTTATTGGCATCAAAGTACCGGTAGTCAATCTCCAATTTCTCATCGAACCAAGACTGCCAGTCTTCAATACCTGTGGTATTGATACCAGTGGTGGGAGGAGCGTTGTAATCGCTGCTGTCAAGCGCTATGGTGTAAGGTAGCTTGCCTGACGGGTTAACATCTCCGTACAGAACATCGACTATGGAATTTCCAGCTTCCTGGCCAGTGTAATGCGCTGCTAGAATGGCGGTCACGTTGGTGTTATCCGCAAAAGGAAGGACATTGATGCCCGAGGACTGCGTGATCACGATGGTGTTGTTACAGAAACCAGTGACTGACTCCACGACGTCATTACCGTCCCAATCGACGTCGAGAGAGGCACGATCAGCTCCCTCCTCAGCCCAAGTCTTGAGAAAAACAAGACAGACGTCGGGGACGTTGGGAACGGACAGTGTTGATACGTCGGTTGTTGCAATTAGTGTGTTGTTGAGCCATTGCTGGACGAGCGCATTGTCCTTTGCAGCCCGCGCCTTAATTGCCTCCAGAGGAGAAACCATGTAAGTGAGACGGCCTGTGCCAGAACCTCCACCTACAGACAATGAACCGAACTCAAAGTTGACCTGGTTGTAAAAACCTTCAGTATCATCACCAGCCGAGTTGCCGAATACAGCGATAGACTTGGGGGCCTTAAGCGGCAGCGCATTGCCTTCGTTCTTGAGCAAGACCATCGATGAAGCAGCTTGCTTTCGGATGAGAGCGGCATGATCGCCTCTCACATCTCGACTTCTCTCTCCGGTAAGGTTCCACTCACGCAACCAGGTGGACCGGGGGGAAAATGTATTGAGGTCTGCAGTGGAAGGGTCGACTGAAGGGAATCCTTCATCCTGACCTAGGAAGAAGTAAGGGGTGAGAATACGAAGAACCATGTCGTCAAGGCGAGAAACGTTCAATGTGCCGTTGTTCACAGCAATAGAGAGGTTGCCTCCAAAGTATGAATGACCATCGTTGATGAGACCATAGTTTCCGAGACCACCTGGCATGTCCATGTCCAAGCCACTCTCGACAGAGGCGATACCGGAGTGGGTTCCACCCCAATCAGACTGGATGTAGCCTTGGAATCCCAGCTCTCCCTTGAGAAGGCCATTTTGTGTCTTGGAGTTCTGGCACGCCTGAGAGCCATTGATGCGGTTGTAGGAGCACATGACGGACGCAACACCGGCACGGACTGCATTGGCAAAAGGCCACAAGTACAGCTCGTGGATAGTGCGGTCGTCGATGTTGGCGGAAACTGCTTCAAAGGTGATAACGCCGTCATCGTTATAGGTTGGGTTGCGCTGTGTTTCTTGCTCGTTGCCAATAAAATGCTTTGCAGTAGCCTGCACACCAGCATCTTGAATTCCGAGAATGCTCTCCTCCATAGCAACGCCCGTCAAGTACGGGTCTGCGGCAAATCCTTCCCAGTTACGGCCAGCATAGCCGGACCGCCCGAGGGGACCAGAAACAGGACTACAATGGTGAAGTATTAGCAAACGCGATTCCCCTTCCGCTTGTGGGATATGTGGTAACTAACCCGAGGAGAACTTGTGCGCCCTTGGCTCTAAATTCCTGACCCATGGCAAAACCTCTCTCGTAGATTAAGCCGCGGTCCCAGGATGATGCAATCGTCACACCAGCTGGGAAAACACTGGCGTAATCTGCCACGCGAATGGCCAGTGGACCGTCTTGGAGGCAAAGACCGGGAAACCCAAGTCTCTCGATTGGGAGAGTGTTGCCGACACACGGACCGGGTTGGCCAGTTGTAAAGTTTGCCTTCTCGTCAAGGGTCATCTGTGCCAGGAATGCATTGGCTTTGGCCAGGGCTTCCTCCCAGCCTCCGTTACCAATTGTAGGTGCTATGATGCGGTTAGAACTTTACTGAGCAATATAATTTGCTTGTATACGCCAAAGAAGCAAGGTGGTGAACTTACGGGCTGGGAAAACAGCCGGAGAGTGGCCATACTGCCCAAGGATGGTGGTGTTCACGGGCTGTATCCAGCTGAAAGCATCACTGTCTGTTCCAGAGCCGTCGAAATTTTGCCCGGATACCCAAGGTAACTGGGCAAGAATTGAAAGAGTCAGTCCAAAAAGCGCAGAAGGCATGACTGCGGAATTCGATGTGATGAATGGCTTGCAAACTGTAACATGTTGTTTGGAAGGAACCGGATGTGCCTCAGTATTATATAAATAAATTGTCCCATACTAAACCGCCAAAAAATATCGAACGAAGACGGCTTTTGGTCATATTCAGCATAGCCGAAGCCCAGACAGGTTTGTGGAAACTTCAATCGCAACTCCGACAATGAAGATGGAGACGGCCACAACTCCACAGTCCCACCTTCTCCAACATCGTCAGCCGGGGTCCCCATGATTATGAACATGGCCTGCTTTGATATTCATAATAGATCTGTCATCTACTAGTGAGAGTACATGTCATGTTCTCTCCGGCTGTACATTGCACTATTTCTTTTAGTACCCCATGGGTACCATAAAAGGGCCGGATGTCGATGCAGTCGACGAGACGTGCATTGCAACTGCTAGAATTGCGCACAGTTTAAGCGAAACCCACAAGTTCCAAATTACGGAGCGGATTTTGATGCTGAACAAACTACTGTTATGGTTATTGGAATCTGGAATTGGAATCAATATAAATACTCAAAAATATCAATGTACTCATATTCTCCTCCCCATGTATTTGTACGTAGAAACAATAAACAGTAAGCTGATAGCAAGGAAGACGCATTTGCTGAGGGAATCTGCCTGTCATACTTCGTAAGCCATGCCTGTGGGGACATGTCGGGAAGTACGAGATGTCTCCACATGTGTCCGCCTACCCCAAGGGCCATGGGACGAAAAGGCGGAGTATCGTTGATGAAGGTTGGGGTCAACGTGACGCAGTGGGGAAGAACTCCGGCAAAACACAATCTGATCTGCAACAGTAGATGCTTTACGGAATTACCATTTGGGGAATTATTTACACTTTCTGGACTGGTATTATGGTGTGAGAAGGGGGGAGAAGGAAATCCTGAACTGGAAATCAAGGCATTATGAAGAGACCCATGAAAGACAATGTATAAAAACAACGACGGTGCAGATTCCACCGTTCCACGCGGGTGTCTGTTCTCTGTGTCTTTCTTCGGGATTGAATCTGGGGTGATGTCCCTAATCCAGCTAGAGCTGCTCCAAACTGGACTAGTTTAAGAATACCGGCTAAAGTACCGACCTTGGAGAGTTCTCACCGGCAAATGCCATTACGTATGTTTAGTATGTTCGGCTTAAACGCGTGACCTCTCGGTCCTATTTGTGTTGGAAAATGGCCGAACTAGCGGGTTCTTGGCTAACACTGTTGCCGTTGAGACCGATTGCCGTAGATGAACATCGGTAGAGAACATAAAATCTGCAATACTAGCTAGTATTTGTTCTCATACTTCGTATGAATCACTTCCCAAATACTATATCATACGGTAGTTGATTATTTACAGCGAACCTAATATCGTATTGCAACTTCCGACCTCGCTCTGTGCATACCCTTATTCTATGATGTGTGATTAGAACTCGATATAGAGATCTGTGTTGATTTTGGTCGTACCGCCCTATACTTTAGAAAGTGTTTTTATCAACAATATCATAAATTATCCCGTTGCTGAGCAATATTTTCAATTTTCTAGCATAGGAGAAGAAATCATCTGATTACTGTTTATGTTACATTGCAATATATTATCTACTGAAACGTAAAATGTGTTAGGCAATCATCCTGGATTAAATGTACGCCGCAGTCGTGAGTTTGACTGTAATTATCATTTCTCGCATATTGAGACAGCACTGATAATAAATACAAGTAAAACAAATCTCTCTTGAGAAATGCTATATTTTACCCTCCCATTTATAGTTTAATTTTTAAAAAAAAAACGAAAACATTAAATACTTCTAACCCTGTAAAAATAATTCTAAAAGTCTATTTGCAACAAACAAAAACCTAATACCAAAATATAATTTTTAGGCGGCTTGGTAACAGGGCTGACGTGATGGGCGTGACTTTTTACCAGGTGAACTTCATCAGCGCTGGATTCAACAAAACTGGCAACAAGAAATGGTTGACAATAATACAAGACAGCGGAAAAATGGCGATAAGTTGGTCAATGCGCCACAAGTACGGAAAAACGTACGCGCCGCAAATAATCAATACCAGCATGAGCAAACAAAAAAGAAAAGCAAACTTGAAACGCCGTATGATCACGGGCATCTCAATGAAGAATGAAGTATCAGATACCTCCTTGGCCGTGGCACCCCAGCTCATATCAATGGAAAACATATGTGACAAGATGGCCTGTCCGACATGCATAGATATGCCGCCAAAGAAAACAAAAAGCAATGGTACCCAGCGGAAAGCAACCCACAGCTGCTTCAAAAGGTTTGAATAACCCTCACCGCGATAGCGTACAATTGCGAGTGCGAGATTCCCAGCACCAGAGAAGACAACAACTAGGGCTACCCAAACTCGCCAACTACTCATGTAGAAGTGGTCAAGATGGCCGTTGTACCACCCTATGAGAAAGTAGTTCAGAAGGCTGCCTATCCATGCATAGCCAATAGCGTAGTAGGTACCAATGTAAGCCATGACGGTGACTTTACTACCGAGTGGCATGTTGCTTACAATGAAGCGGCGGAATAGTGGTGTAAAGACTCCACGGCGAGGCCAATGGCGAAGAGGATGAAAGAGCAGCTCGCTGCACCCATAGGCGTATTTTTCCCATCGTGCCAGCTCGTCATAAACAGTCAATGAGACGCCCTCCTTGAAGTCACCGCCGTAGTACGCGCCCAGGCGCACATGGTAGCCTGACGTCTGCAGGCGGAGAGATATGTCAAAGTCCTCTGAAACGTGTGACTCAGACCAAAACTTCTCATAAGGAGTAGTCGAGTTGCAATCCGGCTCACCTTGAGCTATGCCAGCATCCTCATTGTCATGCAAAACTTCAGAGTCTAGAAAGCTGACTTCTTGTAATGCAGACCATCGCAAAAAAGCATTGTGGCCAACAAACGGTGATATGTCACCACTTGCGACAGCAAAGCGAATCGCTGTATAAATGAGATCCGTGAAGAACGTGATGCCCATTTCAAAATAGCTCGTTGTGACGTTCATGACACCTGAAGAGAACTGAAGAATGGCCACCTGTGGGGACTCCTCTAGTTCGCTGACGGCGTCAATCATGCATGGCTCTGGGATGCGAGTATCAGAATCGACAATAAGAATGTAATCTCCCACACGAATATCTCCTTCTGCCCAAGCACGGCCTTTTTCGTCCTTGAGCACTTCATCCAGGCATCGTTCGTATGACGGCATGTCATGATCAGCACTGTTCAGTGTTGCCAGTTTGTCTTCCACCTTGATGCTGATGCCCAGTGCATAGTTCATATTTGAGGCTTTTTTAAATTTTCCTCGTCGGATGAATCTTGCCAGGCCTTCACCGTCTGGGGAATGTGCCGGCCGTGCGACCCAGCCAATATCGTGATCGCGATAAAACTGCTTTCGTTCGGCCGCATCTTCGGGCGACAACAGCTGCATTCCATCGTCGTTAAAGAATATGTTGGCAGTGCCACCACAAGAGCGGTAGTGGTGAATGGCCGCCTCGAGTGACTCCACCGTTGGCCGAATGACGGCGTCAAGGCCTTCTTTATAGACGGGACACTGGATCGTGACGTGGGGGAGAGCACCATTTCGAATGTCGAGCCGTGTGACGGGATGTGCCGAATAAAACTTTGAATTCGTCTGAAGTTGAGAAACAGGCCCGAACATCTGCGCCACGGTATTAACAATGGACTGACAAAAGAACTAAAGTAAAGTCAGTAACAGTATACCGGTACAGCGAGTATTATCAATGACGACAAAATGGGTACATACCAAACTGACGAAAACCTGAAGAGGTACCGTGAGAAGCAGAAACAGTCGCGTCCAATCACCGTCGGTGGCAATCTCTTGTGCCAGCTGCTCACACCCGAGACCAACTAATGACAACGTGAGAATGATAGTCAAGGTGACGGATACGGAGTTGTAGAGCATAGTCGGCCGTTTCTTGGTGCAGCCGGCTTCAAGATCTTTGATATTCACAGCCTCATTACAGTCGTCGCCTGGACTACCCTTTTCGCGGGGAACTGTCTCTGAAGATTTGATTGCAATCGGCCGGGCGGAAGTCACCAACAAATGACAGTCGTCTGTCCGTGTCGTGGACTCGCTGCCGTGCCTGTCATGTTGGCCAATGCTGGAGGTACTGAGAGAAGCTTTACCCATGATCGAGTAGATTCGCGATTGGAGTGTCGAGATAATTAGATCTTGTAGAAAATCGCGGAGAGAAGCTATGCCAGCACGACCGTTGAATTTGATCGAGTTCCATGGCGGCCGAGAGAAGAAAAGGGACTCCGCCACGTTTCGCTGTTGGAGGCGTATGTGGCTAGATGGTATGGCGTTTGAGTCGGAAACTGACATAGAGTCGTTACCGTCATGATTTTGGTTGTGGGATACGACGGTATTGTCATGGGGCGTGATAATATTCTCGACAGAGTTGTTTTTCACGGCAAACCATCCTTGAGCAAGGTGATGCTGCTTGTTACCAAACACACGAAGGACGTTTGGCTCATTGCCTTGGGGGACTAGGTCACACTTTGTGAGTACACCCACGGTACGATGACCAGCTGGATCAGCCAAACGAGCCATCTGTAGTGCGGTTTGGTTTGGGATGGGGCGCGTAGCATCGACGATAGCCACGATGATAGTGTCAGGATCCATGAGATGATACATCATTAAATCATGCAAAGAGTCCACTTCATGGGGAAAATACAAATATGTGTCTTCATAGCCAAAGTTAGATAATGGAATAAATTAAAGATAAGACGATGTCACTTCATGAAGAAAGACTTACTTTGCACTATTCCTGGGAAGTCAATCACACTCAAGTTGTGCAGGTCGGGCCCAGCGATGTCGATAACGAGAATGTTGTCTGATAATGGCCGTGACCCTTCCTCATCTTGGTCATCATCCGATACACTGATGCACATGTGCGCTGCGGCTCTTTCCATAATGTCGATAAGAGCATCACCATTGAGGTCTCCATGGTAGACAATAGCAAAGTCTAGCAAGTGCGACACAGCTGCAGGATACTGTTTCTCCCTGGGCCCCGGCTGGATTGTTGCTTTGGCAAACGAGGTGCCATCGGTAGTGCGGCGTAATTTGGCGTGTATGGTGAAGTTTGTCTGTTGCGGTCGTCTAGACAGAGGCAAGTCAAGCCCCGTCAGTGCTTCAAAAATTGAGGTTTTGCCAGTTGCAATGTCGCCAATGATTGCAAGTTGACCAGCTGCTTCTGCGTGTTGAAAATTTAGATTCGTTCGATGTGTTGGCTTTTGGGCATCAAAGACGTCTTGACTTGCTGTGACATCCCTTTCTAGGTGTGATATCGCTTGCATGTTTTCCATGTTGGCGTTATTCTGATGACTGAAACTCGTTCTAGGTCTTTCCAAGGATCAATATGTTCAAAACGGAACCTATGAGCGGCGTTTCATTAATACAGCGAAGGTCGATGAGATATACAATCCCAATCTCACTTGTCACTGGCCGGCATGTACCACGTAGATAGTAGTAACGATCAGTTAGAAATGTGTAACCCAAGAATGAATTTCCGCAACCAAAGTCATACGAGACGACTAGTAGGCACTTTGTTGTAAGCGGATGTTTACTTCCTATTTGGGAAGTCGGAATGAATAAAGATATTCTCCGAGGCGGATGGAGCCGCACCTTACCTATCTCGTCCTGCTTCCGTATTCCATTCTTCGGCGCAGATTATATTTCTGAGAACCACGAGCCGGTAACTGTATGTGTTTTTTCGTCCAAATATTATTTTAGAGACAAAGAACACGGTAATCGCCAAACACGCCATTGTCGTTGTTAGCTTAGTCACTAAATGACATCTTTTCCTCAAGGGATGAACGAACAAAGGTTCAAAGATGATAGACGTCTGAAAACTTGATAATTTGAATTTTCTGCAAGCTTGTATCATATATATCAAACGATACACAAATGTGTTCTAAGCACTATTATACCGGACAATAGTGCTCATATTCCATCATCGTTCTGGCCGTCTCTTGGCGGAGAGATGTAGAATGCGATGCATTGCAAGGGATGTCACAATGGCAGTTTAGAACAAAACATGTGGAAAAACCCATTTATCGAATTGATACTGCATCAAGCCATAACTAAAGCTTCCATCGCTATCAAGATCAGGGCGATGATAAAATTGGGTCTCGAACCGAAGTATGCCGCCGAGGACGAATCCGTCGCCAAGGGGGGAAGAGTATAAGTTGCAGTTGATGTTGATGTGGACGTTGCGTAAGTGGGAGTAACTGTCACGTTGTCGGGCTTTACGCCGGTCGCATTCCCACCAAGATACCAGCTCCCGATATCCGTAAGTTTGCCGTATGAGTTGAGCATAGCCACGTTAATTCCGACGTTAGAGGTGAATGACCTAAACGAGCCAAAATATGAGTAGAATGTAACATTTCTGTACGTTAGATATTGAATCTGTGAGTAAAGAAATACTAAAAGGAAACTTACTCGTTCTCATCCAGGTAAGTGAGAGCAGTTTGAAAAAACTCTTGAGTCTCGTTAAGAGTGGCATCATTGAGCGCAAACTCAGTCAACCACAAATCGACTCCTGGATACACCGCAGAAACGTCATTTATGTGGTTGACCAGGCCGTCATAGCTTCCGTACCAGTGAATGGGAATGAAGTCAAACGTACAGCTATCATTGCATGCTGTGGTAAAGTTTGCGAGCCAGTCCGCACCCGAGTAACCACCAGTAACGGCTGGTGCGCCGACAGCGACACCAAGTTTGCGAAGTGGCTCGATCTGTTTCACCCAATAAAGCGCTGCGTCATGTGGCGAAATATCACTGCCGCCGGTATCTCCAGTATTGTCAGGTTCGTTGAAAGCCATTACGTGGGAGACATTGTACCCTTCAACAATTTGCGCAGTGACGTTTTCGAGAAAGGTAGTGTCCTGAAAGCTAGATGGCGCACCCCAAAGCATGGGAACAAAATGCAAATTGGTGTTGTTCTCGTAGCGGCTGCTCGGGTACATCTTGTAGTTATAGTACCAGGTCAAATCAGACCCGCTCCTCACCCATATCGCATTGTCTTCCGGGAAGTCACTGTTGGGGATGTAAACAAGACCTCGCTTGTCCGACGCATGAAATGATGATGATATTGCAGTTGCAACCGCCGCAATCGAGAAGAGAACCATCGTGGAGAGAGTCATCGTGGTTGCAATATCGCAGGAAAGAATTTATTTTCGTTGTGGTAAAATGAGTCGAATAGTGAATGACTTGTGCACGTCGGAAAGGCTATAATCAAGTGGCTTTGTGCAGGTATATATAAAACTATAAGTGTTAAAAGAAATAGACACAGGGCGAAGTTAAGATAATTCTGTTAGGCTCTATGATCAATCCCACTCCATTCCAGATGCTCAAAAGCAATAGTCAACATGTGTCTTGCGTACAACGGCATTCTCACATTCTGCAGCAAAACTCTACGTTGGATTATAAGACAGCGACGGTCCTTGCCACTATCCCACGTTGTCTTGGCGCCAAGGACGTTCAACGGTGTTGAGCGCCATCCCGAAATATGGATATCGACTAGTACACTTCCGTGAGACTTCCGAGTCAAGGGCTGGATTGGCCACAAAATAGGTCTGCTCCCTTGCTTCCGGTGAGATAAACAAAGAAATTGCCACCTGATTGGCGGGATGATAAACGTTTAGAATGAAAGAACCGAAGAAAATGTCAATAAATGCATGATAATAATGCATTCTTTGTTATTATCACAAAATTAAGTCTAGTGATGCATTAGTCGAACGCTGACAGGTCTGTCGCCCCATCATCACATTGCTGCCACATCGAAACTCGCCGCACAATCATCTCGCCACTACCGGTTTTGTTCCATGTTGGGGCCCACTGATCTCGCCCTGCCCAAAATTCCTCCCGTGGCGTTGTTGATGCATCCGCCCATGGTTTCCCCTGAACACCGTCTGCAAACCAACCCGACGTTCCACCTACACCAACTCCGAGAACCAAGAAAAAAGGCCTGTCAAAGGGCGTTGCGTGGCTCGTGCCGGCGCCTGTCCAGGGATCTGTGATACGGGAACCATTCCCGTAAGTTGCACCAAAGCCGCCTCTATTGAAGAAGCTCTGGTCAAACTTGACGTATGTAACCTGCGCAAGACGGCTATCAATCCAAGTGAAAAGGTAGTCCTCCGTCCATTCCAAGCCAAAGGTGTGGAAATCTTGATCATAAGTCGTATGCAATGCATTGCGAGATCCTGTCGTACTAGCCCACCTATCCTCGGTACTATCAGGGCCCCAATGCATGGAACTCTGTAGCAGCTGGTTGCCTTGATTGGCACCATAGCTGTAGTTATTTCCACGCGATATGCCAATGTCAATCTCGCCCGAGGCCGGCCACACGCCATAGTTGTCGACGGCAGGAAACATCATCATCTGTGAAAGTAGCCAGTCACCACCGACAAGTTTCGCCTCAATCTCAACTCGGCCATAACGAATAACAGCTGTGTTCTTTGTGGATATCCGGCCTGTTTTCACGGGCTGAACAATATGACCGGCACTCAAGTTTGCTGACAGAACACAGTCAGACTTCGAGCTTGAGGTGCAAATACCCTCAGAAGTCAGATTCGTCAAACTGGTACTAGCCAGGTAGCTCTCCGTCTGAAGCGTGGGACGGATCACCAGCTGCCCATCTCGAATAAAGACATTTTCATCATCGCCGGTACTCAGTGCAAATTCACCGTTACTGTCTGCGTTAGGCACCATATTGAATTTATAGGGTATGTATCAAACAAAAGAATACACTGACCTGAAACCGCCAGTTTCGACTTGCTTTTGCCAGATGTCCGTGTTGAATCCATTTGAAAAGTCATCTACAAATACCTGGCAGTATCTGTGTTTAGACACAGACGAATAGCCACTCCATGAGAGGTAGCCGATGATAGAGAATCCGATTGTAAATCCGATGACTGGTAGAAGTGTGATCCAAATTGCTCGTGGGTCTTTATCTAGAAGCTCCGGGCGCTCAATAGTTCCTTTTTGAATACGTCTTGATCGAAAGCGAGGCTGTGGTATTGTTGTTTGTTGTGTCTGCTTCGAATAGTCTGTTTCCGGAAAACGTAGCCGAGTCAAATGGTTGTTCGTGATAATAGAACCTGATGAAGATGAGAGTGCAGAACGCGGAGTGTAATAACTTCCCGCATGCGAGGTATTGAAGATAGCTGGCACGGCGATTGACTTCTCCTCCTGCGGCGACTGGGCGTTGTCGTTCATTTTGGCGTAAATGTAAAGGTTTATGAAGTAGTGTTTGTTGGTGTATTCGTCTGTTTGTAGCATGTGTAGTGGGACAATGTAAAAGGATGTTTGAATAGTGTTGCGCTTGCCGTCTATTTATGTTATTTCTTTGCAGCTGGAACTGGGTAGTTTGTCTTTCCTTTTATTTGTAATGACTTTGGTTTTATTTATTGGTATGTTATGGTTCTCCTATTTTGTACTAAGGGCGTGTTTCGTTCTAGACTTTTATGTTCGGGTGGGTCCCGCTTCTTACTACTATTGACAGACACCTTATGGGGGTTCTTAAGACACGTGTGATTGGGTGAAGTCATGAAAAAGTTTCCATTTCTTTTAATCGCATCTAGAACAAGTTGTTGAAGGATATTAAATAGGGTAGCATGGTTGCAATTTCTTTACTGTAAGGCAGTAGTGTTTTTATCAACAGGTAGATCTTTCTCATAAAAAAAAAGATTGTAAAAAACATATACGTTAAGACAAAAGTGGATTTTGAGAATAATTGATTGAGCTTTCAATTTGATTTTTTAAAAAAAGCAAAAGGAACTCATTTCAAACACAGACAGGTTGTTAAAACTTTATCGAATTAAACACCTGAGAGTCGCCATGTTCCCAAGGGTTCTCATCTTCCACACTTCGAATAACTGTTTTAGCGGAAGTACTGCGCGGCGTGATCGATAATTTGAAGTCTGCTGGGTGACTAATTATACCAGGAAGAAAGTCGGCAGATGTTTTCGCGGCCTCACCGTCACACACATCCATGTCAACGTTAAAAACGGCCAAAGACTTTGCAATGGCGAGAAACATGGATGCGTCAGCTAAGTACCTACCAGGGCAAATACGCCGGCCAAAACCAAAGACATATCTCCGGGGGTCCTGCTCTACACGTCGGCCATCGCCGCCTAGAAAACGACCGGGATCAAAGTCCATGGGACTGGGATAGGTTTCAGCATCATGAGTCAGAGCCCTGGAGTATTGTTAGATGAGTACTGTATTTCCGTCCCATTATTTGCATTGCCAAATCGAAATTTACCAGATATTAGCCAGAAGCACAGAGCCTTTGGGAATGTCGTATCCATTGTACGTGTCATCCTCGGTTGACATATGCGGAACACCCAGAGGAACGATAGGGTGCCAACGGAGAGACTCTAGCACCACAGCATTGATGTAGGGTAGTCTGGTGCGATCCTCCAGTGTCGGAAGCTGATCCGTGTCCATCACCCGATCAATCTCTTCTTGGGCTTTTCTCTGTACTTCGGGATGACGTGCTATGGCCAAGTAAAACGTCTCCAGAGCGGCAACAGTCTGTGAACAAGCGTTAGCATTCGAGGCTCACAAGTTTCCACTCGCATGCAGGGGTTTCCTAACGAGAGGCCAAAGCGCGTACTGTATCTGCCCCACCGCCGTACATGGTCGCTGCTGTCCACTTGATGTCGAATCGTTCCGGATCGGATAACTCTGGACCCAGCTTGTCGAGCTGCGATGACACAAAGGATCGCTGGTGCTTGCCGTGTTCACGTTGATGTAAGACAAAAGCAAACGGCTTGTCTGCCAGCTCATCCAGGACACGCCGCCACTGTCTTGCTAACCGCTTCACGGATGCACCGGGAATCCATTCAGGCAAGTATTTCACTAGATGGACATATTAGAAGTGCTAATTCAGGGGCCCGTAAATAAAATGATACTCACAGATAGGAAGAAAATCAATAGTCCAAGCACCAGGCTCAACAGCAATAGAAAACTGACTGGTTGACACACCGGCCAGGCTAACGAGAGGATCATCTTCCAGTGGTTCCACGTTGTAGTTGTATACAAGATCAAGAATTGTAGCCCCTGAATGACTGCATGCACGTAAAGTCAGTTCCAGCCCGAAGGCTATGTACGTTCGGCCGGAAGGAGAATCTTACAAGCGTATGTGATCGAACAAATCCCGCGGTTTGGTGAGAATCTTTAGCAGCAGGCGGCGGGCCTGCCAGTCCAGCTTGTCCGAAAAACTCGTCGTTGCTTTTTCAGTCCCTAGAAACTGGGCCATATACTTTCGATGAGATCGAACAATGTTTGCGTCGCCTTGAAGCGTCAACATGCGATTCCAGCCTGTTCTACGATATAGGTCAGTACAAGAAAAATCAAATCCAGTGTACAGAGGGCAACGCATACAAGTCGTTGGTGATCACTGTCTGCGGTCGTGATGAGTGAATGGCGGAGCGCTTTTCCAGTAGATCCAAAGCGACTTTGGCATCATTCAAAACTACAATTGTCTGCCCCATGGTTGTTAAGGAGCTTATTGGACCTAGGCATAAGTGTTAGTATGATTTTGAATTTATGTTGCTGGTTTGTTTCTGTTGATATATCTGGGCTCGCGCGTTTGTTGTCCAAATCACAGTTTTGGCTCACCATATCTATCCTTGAGCTTGTACCAATGCTCCCATTCTTTGCACATGGAAGGAGGGTTGTCAAGTATATTTCCCACAATTGGCCATCCACGAGGGCCGGGTGGTAATCGGCGGCGTCTCGGGTAGCCCAGAGTCTCTTTAAGCAGCCAAACAACAATGCTGCCGAAGAAACAAGTCAACATGAGACTGTTGGAGAGCATGACGAGAAACGAAACAGAAATAAACGGCGATGCAGCGGTCAACGAGACGTAGTTTAGCTGTGAGGAAGGCGATGATTGGTACCCGTCAACACATTAAAACACCAAATTATCGAGATCATATAAATGAAGTAGAGAATGGAGAGAATGTACGAGGGAATGTAAGCAACGGAGGAAGTGGTCGTAAATAACAACGTTGATATTAGAGGTGTTGGGTATCTACTCTGTTATCATCTAGACTACTCCGGCATGACATTATTCCAGTATGAGTGATGTTCAGTCATACAACATAGATTACCAAACAAGTTATCTTGGTTAACTGCGACTTGTTTATTTGTCATACGGACTTACTGTTTACGGGCGAGACTCCGGGTTGAGTTGCATACGATAATATCATGCAAACACAGCAGGTGTTCTACTCATTGAGATGCCCCGAAATAAAGGTATAAATTCGTAGAAGACGACAAGGATGAAATCGACAAAATTGGATATCACGACAACAATCAAAGCGACAGCCATACCATCGCCACCTCCAACTGGCGAATGAACATGTCCTTTTCGTCACGTCCACCATGCAAGGTCATTATCATCGGCGGCGGGTTTTCAGGCCTGACCATGGCCTGCCAGCTAAAACGCACGTTCGGCCTGGATGACTATTGTGTTTATGACCGCCATGACGAAATGGGTGGCGCCTGGTGGGCTAACACATGTCAGTGTTTCCGTGTTCTGGATCATATACATAGTAGTACTCTGACACCACCGGGGGAATAGATCCGGGATGTGGTGTCGACATCCCGTCTTTTTGTTACAGTCTATCGTTTGCGCCCAACCCCGACTTCACACGGGTCTTCCCTTCTCAGGCTGAGATTCTTCGCTACCTTACTGATGTGGCATCTCGATACGGCGTCCAAAAGCACTTTTTTGGGCGCTGTGAGTGGCGAGGAGGTTCATGGAGGGAGGACTCGCGCACTTGGGTTGTCACTATGGAGGACCAGACGACTGGCGAGAACTTCACCCAGGAGTGCAACATCATAATCTCAGCCGTCGGCGGTCTTGTCGATCCCAACACTATTGCCATTCCGGGCATGTCCGACTTTCGAGGTCCAATTATGCACACAGCCAGATGGGATTCAAACGTGAATCTGGCCGACAAAAAGGTTGCAGTCATCGGGAATGGAGGTTAGTGCCGGAGTTCGTTTTGACACACCAAGACATTGCTGATTATCAATAGCTTCGGCGACACAACTCATCCCAGCTATTGCGGACCAAGCCTCACAACTAACACAGTTCATACGGGTAGGGATACTTGAAAACAAAATGCCGAATGTATCCGGAGAATGCAAGACGGCTAATCATGCAAATAACTTATGATGAATAGAGCCCGCACTTCCTTGTTCAAAGTGCCAACTACGACATATCACCCGCATGGAGGCGACTGTTTCGACTGCTTCCGGCGGTCCAACTTCTCATCCGGCTCTGTCTCTTTTTTTACATGGAGATGACGTTTTATCACTTTCAAAAAACCGACACGGGACGTCGGAGTCGGGTGTATTCAACAACAACGAGCCTAGCCCACATGCGAAACAACGCGCCAGGTATTTTCTCACTCCTCCACCTTCTCATGTCGCCGACGTTGAATTGTGACGAATCAACTAATACCTCTTCATTTGAATAGAGAAGTACTGGAATATCCTGACTCCGACTTACGAGTTTGGGTGCAAGGTAGGTTGATCATCAATAGGGAACGACACCAAGAAACATCACTGAGCTGACACAAATTATACAGAGACGCGTTTTTGACCAAGGCTATATGAAAACACTGCAAAGACAGAACTTGCATCTCACAGACAGTCCTATTGTCAAAGTGAAGACAAACAGTCTCGTCACAAGTTCTGGGGAGGAGTTCCCAGCAGATGTGATTGTATGTGTGGATGAAATGGGCTGGCTTGCTTGCTTTGCATTCTTTTCCGACAACGTGCATACGCTAACGCTAGTCCAGATTCTGGCGATCGGCTTTGCCCTGACACAATACGATACAAGTCTGCAAGGGCGGCACGGAAAGACACGAGATCAGCACTGGGCAGAGTACGGGTGCAAGGCAACGTTCCAGTCCGTCGCCATGCATGATTTCCCCAATTTCTTCTTCATTATGGGGCCCAACTCCGCCAGGCTGCACACATCAACCATATTTTCCGTTGAATGGTTAGTGAATGAATAGACGACAGGATGCCACTCTAATCATGATATTGTGGTCAAGCTAACACCATATGCATGAATTTAGCTTTGTAGATTTGATCATCACCGTTATCCGACCCATATTGGAGCAGCGGTCATCAAGTGTGCAAGTCCGGCAGAGCAGCGAGCAGGCCTTCGTGCGTTCTGTTGAAAGTGCACTGGATCACACCGTGCATAACGACCATTGCTCGAGTGTCAGTATCAAATGTCTATCTTTTTTTTACTAACCGGCGTACATTCGGCTAATACAGATTTCACAATATATAGTATCTCATTGATAAGAAATCGGGCAAAAATTGGTTTATCTACCCGTGGAACTCGTTCTGGCTTTGGCTATCAACTCGATGGAACACGGCATGCGATTGGGAATACGATTAGGTATGAGACATGAGAAATTCATTGATAACCGGTCAGAAGCATTAATCTAACACATATCAACATCATCAAGCTGCACCCTACAATCAGTCAGTAATTGTGCAAGGAGGTCCGAATGGGCCGGTGGGCAATATGGTATCGGAACTGTGTGGTTTCATGCTTGACCTTGTATCACATGGTTTAAGCTGACACACTTGTTGCTACCACCATTCCTAGTGGACGCAACTTTTCAAAATGGAGATTCATTCTATCATGAAGTACGAAGTATCGAGGGATTGTTGATCTTCCTTTTGTCTCCGATAGTGTATATCTTTACAACTGTGCAATCGCATATATAAAAAGGCCCATAAGGCGGAAGTAAATCTGGCTTAAGAAGTAACCGACATATTCTCTAACCTAACCATTGTTTTATTCTTAATTACTTTGACGACCCCTCGCGACTATCTTAGTTTCGAAAGAATTAATTTCCTGGCACATTCACAAAGACCACGATGCTGTCACATGCGATTCCAATTCTGGTAGAGCTAGGACTCTTTAGTTTTTTTTATTCTCATCAGCCAGTTACAGAACTTCTGATGTTGATAATGACTCTTACAATTATGGCTGTGGCTGTCTTCATCGCATCATTGCTTGTTCTTGCTCTTCGTGCGGTGGCTACACCTCGCACGCTTGCGTGTCTGCCTGGCAGTAGTCCATCAGTCCTCGGCCGTCCTCTCCTGTTTCCAGCCGTCATTAACCACACGCGCGTATCGCCCATAAAGAACCACTTCCAGCATCGCGTCTTATTCATAGGAATCCCAGTTGGTCTTCGTGGACGCATCGGCGGCTTGCTATCTATTGATGAATCAAAGTTCACTGAAGCTCCTGACCCAGCGGGTAGCATTCCACGACGGCGAGATTTCCAGTCATGGTTTACGACATGGTTCAGTTTTGACCCGCAGCGGTACCTTCAGCGTGGCGATAACCATTTGGGACTGCGCAATAAACTAGACCAGTTTCTGCATACTCAGGTACGAACTAGGTGATGAGATATTAATACGCTGCAGTTATATGTTGAGGAAATTTCATGATTCTAACGATTCTTCTCTGCACAAAGAATGAAGACCCCGCATCATGGCCACATGCTTATCTGTTGAGCGTCCCCAAGTTTCTCTGGTGGTCTCGCAGTGTAGTCTCCTGGTGGTATCTCTATTCACCGGCACGTGAGCTTGGTGCTGTGATCATGGAGATTAACAACTCTTTTGACGAGAAGCGAAATATGTTCTTTGCTGTTGAGGGCATACCTGGTGTACACCTTTCCAATACCAATGAAAAACACGACAAAGATGACAACGGACCAGATGGGCAGTTTCTATCCCCGCGTTCATTATGTTCTGTATACAAAGGCACATGGGTAAAACAGATCTTCACCTCTCCATTTGAAAAGGTCGAGGGCTCTTTTTCGGTACGATTCACGGACGTGTCGCATGCCAACTTATGGCCACCTTCCACGTTAATCTCGAATGCCACATCCGTCGGGCAAGCTGGTGAGCCTAAGATGATTACTCGAATTACTTGTGAGGGACAACCTATAGACCCTCTTGCAGTAACATGGACACAGCTAGCCAGGTGTTTATTCTGGTGGACGCTACCTGGTCTTTTGACGACGCCACGGATTATTTTCCAGGCTCTTAGGCTTCATTATTGGCTAGGACTGCTTAAAATGAAACCCAAATCGGAAATCAGGGAAGGTACTATTCCGCGGCATGCGAGCCAAACTGAAAGGTATTGCAAATACGTTTGGTCGATTAAGTGTTTCTGTATATTTTGACGTTTGCACTATGCTAATAATTCGATTACTATAGAGATCTTGAACCGTACTTTCAAATTTATCTGAGGGAATGTGTCAACTCTTTTCCAGGTAGTATTAAGTTGACGTATATTCCGTCTAGAGCCATTAGCAACGGCAGTGTTACATTACAGTCGACTGGTGAAGCATAGGGGGCAGGTGTAACTCGATGCCTTACCTTACATCCGCTTGACCCGGGCTTTTATGTTCGGGTGACAGCCTTTACGGATCCTTGGGAGGGTCTAGCCTACGAGCTCAGGGTACTTTCTGCGGAAGCGGATAATCGTACCTCGCTCTTTCATACGTCGGACCCCACTCTCTTGAAGGTGCTCGTGTCTTCTTATGTAAAAGCTGATGGTCAACCCCCGCTACCGTATACTTTTTTTTCTAAGCTTGTGGTATGGGTACGAGGTCCTACATTTATGGATAGGTTCGTCTTATTTTCTGTATCTCCGTCTTCCCAGCGTACTTATTTTCTGTTGCTGGTTCGTGAGTGGGCTACTGCTACGTTTGCGTTTGGTTTTTCGGCAGTTCTCGATACTTACTGTGTCTTGGTCGGGGCAGTTGCTCGGTGGGGCATTATACACGCAATTTCATGTATTGCGGAGGCTGTATCGGCAGTAAAACCCGGACATATCCTCGTAGTTCCGGCATATCTCACTGTATTGTACTTCTTTCGCCAGGTCGAGATTTAGTTTAATGCGAGCGTCTTATTAGCGGGGAGGAATGCTGTTATATTCGCTGCTTAGACTGTTATTTTGCACAGTATATTTGAATACTGACTAGGGAGGTGAGGGCAGCTGCAAGAGAATTTCATAAAAGATTAATATAGAAAGTATTACGTGGAAACAAAATATATAAAGATAAAATACCAACCGGGTGTGATTTATATTGTGAACGCTAATTTAGTTTCCGTTATCTAGCGTCCCTCAACCACGTGGGATCACTAATAGTAAGGCAATATATGCCATGTTGACCAATTTAACTGCCTGATTTTGTTGAGATGGCCTCTGAAAACCACCCGGTGCACATCTTGGGCAATACTCTGGGTTGTGGCTTTTCTTGTGTTGAGGTTTAGCTCTGTGTAGGTCTTATTCCGTAAGTTCCTTTTTTGTGTCGTTTTTCGGCAAACTTCGCTCAACTCGTTATCTCGATACAACGATCCGAGTTTACAAAGCTATTACAGCGTTCTCACCACACAACTATAAGAACGCAGCCTTTCCCACATGTCCTCTACAGAGTCTTTCTTCCGAACTCCAACCAACCTCACAATCAAGATTCCAAAATGCCTGTCACCTTCAATGTGTTTCAGGCGGCTAAAGACGGCAAGATAGTTGCAGCCACAACGACGCGCACTCTTCGGTGCAGCGAGGTTTACATTGAAATAACGCACTCTGGCCTATGCGCAACAGATGAGCATTATTTACGGTCTGGTATTGTACTGGGTCATGAGGGCGTGGGGACTGTAAAGGAGACGGGGACAAGCGTTATGTCTGTCGCAGTTGGTGATCGTGTCGGCTTCGGATACTTCCGTAAGGTTTGCGGAGCGTGCGATAAGTGCGCAACAGGTATGTTAACTTTGGTCAACGGAATAACCACGGTCTTGGTATAATCCACCCAAAATTGAACTCGCTGACTTTATGACGAACATTTTAGGATGGGACCAATACTGCAGGTCGGCTCGCATTTACGGCCAGTGCGATTTTGACATTGGCACTTTTAGCCACGGTACAGTATGGGATGAAAGCTGTGTCTTTCCAATCCCCGCGGGCTACAGCTCTGAGGACGCCGCGCCCATGATGTGTGCAGGGTCAACAGTGTGGTCTTGTCTCCGGCAATATGGCGCCCGCGCAGGCGACCGCATTGGTGTTATGGGCCTTGGCGGGCTAGGCCACCTCGCAATCAAGCTAGCATCCGCCATGGGTTGCCATGTTGTAGTGTTTTCGCGCACAGCAGACAAGAAGACAGATGCAATGAATTTGGGGGCATCAGAGTTCCACGTCTTCGACTTGTCGGCGAAAATCGAGCACATCGCGCCACTAAAGCAGCTACTTCTTTGTGGCAACTCATCAGTCAATTATTCACCGTTAGTTGAAACTCCAAAAACATACTGTTGAAAAACAGCACCACTAACAATGTCTTGTAATCTAGTCTGGTGGAGGTCATGGACGCAAATGGTGTAATTTTCCCCCTGGCTGTGACATTTGATCAGCCGCCTATGCCTATTCTCCCGATCAACTTGAAAGGTGTCAGCATCCAAGGCTCACTGGTATCATCACGCCAGAATTTGCGCGACCTTTTTGCTTTCGCGGCCCAGAAGAAGATAACGGCTAATGTGGTCAAGTATCCTCTGAATATTGTAGGCATTGAAAGGGCCATGCAAGAGCTCCGTGACGGAAAAGTCCGGTACAGAGCAGTGCTCGTGCGCGAATTCGTTTCCGAGATCTGATACTTCAAAGCGAGGATGAGTTCATCGTAATGGATGCTCCATAGGACACTTTTTTGTTACATCAATACATCTAATCACACTAATGCACGACGTGGTGACATTTCCGACAAAGTGTGTGATTGTGCCGGTTTTAATCCTTTGTTCATAGGGCAGATTTATCTGGTATCTAAGAGAGAACAAAAAGCTGGCCAATAGACATACCATGGTACTGTAGGGTATACGTCTGAAAGTCATGGTTTGTAATCAATTCAATGATGAGATAAAAGCCGACAAATTGTCGGAGAAAGTAGCTGCACCAGAAGCCATCAAAAGAACAAACAGACCTAAGCCAAAACTTGAGGTTATTCTTCGTTCGCCTCTTTTTTATTCACGCCTTTGTTTCATTTTTTTCCGCGGGTCCAATATTTCTTATATTCACGCTTTGTTACAGCAATATCTAGTCAGACACAGTATCCGTCGTGTTCGGCCATGTCTACATCGTTACGCGGCACAGCCTTCATTACGGGCGCCGGTTCAGGTGCGTTCCTCTCTCACATTGTTTGTTTGGAGGCATCGATCTTCATTGTTGGGTATATGTTTGGACTTCGGAACTGACAAGACGATTACTTATTCGTACAGGTATCGGTGCTGCGTCAGCCCGCGCGTTTGCTATCAGTGGAGTGTTTAAAATGAGCTTGGTGGACATTGATCGGGATGCCCTGCAAAGTATCACATCCAGTCTGCTAGGTGACTTCCCAGGCATCGATGTTCTTGCGCTGCCTACGGATATCACGGATGAGAAATCTGTTGGGAATACAGTCCGTAAGACGATCGCTAGATTCTCACGGATTGACTACGCGGTCCACGCAGCTGGTGTTGGGGATGTGTAGCTGGCAACGGATGAGATTCCGGTCCCAGAGTGGCAAAAAATGATTGATATCAATCTCACTGGCACTTGGATCTGCGAGAGATCGGTCATCCAGGCCATGCTCCAGCAAGAGTACGCGCTTCGATGGATACTTCTACTGTGCCTCTACAGCAAGATACGTATTTTCTTTCCCTACAATTAGGGTTAGGGTTATTAGGGTTATTAGGGTTATTAGGGTTATTAGGGTTAGGGTTAGGGTTAGGGTTAGGGTTAGGGTTAGGGTTAGGGTTAGGGTTAGGGTTAGG